>JALMGA010000010.1:15505000-20305000 GCA_023333525.1 Aspidoscelis tigris stejnegeri
CTTTTGCATCACTGGCACCCTCTCTCCCACTGTGAGAAGACAGGCTATTCTTTTGAATCTGAAGGGTGTGCATGCTGAGAGTGGTATGGTCAGGACCTTCATATTTGGAATAAGCAGAGTGGAAGATAAGAAATGAGTGAAATACCCTTTTTAAGATCACTTACTCCCTCCTGTAATTGGGGCCTCCATTTACATGCTGGTTCAGGCTATGCCAGGCCTTAGAAAGTTGCTTGTTCCTCCTAGCTCCAAGTAGTCTGTTCTGATAGGCAGAGTTTCAGAGTTCTGACCATGGCCCTTTCTGCACTTGGCCTTATTCTAGAATATATCTTGGGATAGCGATCTGCTGACCACAAGCTAATGCAGACTATAGCAGGCCTCACCTGGCACCTTTCATAATCTGCACTAGCATGCAGATAGCAGGTCCCAATTATGGGATATATTCCAGAATAAGGCCAAGTGCAGAAAGGCCCCATGTTTGGAGAGAGATGAGCTTGAGCTTCAGATCTCTCACATATAAATTATGGGTTATATGGTTGCATCCAGATGTTGGTTACTTATTTTACTATAATTGAATACAGGTGTGTCTCTGTATCTACTGGGCTGCAGGTTCACTTATTTGTGGTCAAAGAGAATATCCAGATATAGTGGAATAAGTAGCCAGCACCTGGATGCAGCTTGACTATCATGTCTTCTCTCCCCCAGACTTTTTACTTCCTTTTTCCTTCCAGCCTCCCAGCATTACATAGTTACCTCCTTTCTTCTTGCCAGAACCACCCGCGCTCTCCATGGGGAAAGTAGGGAAAGTGAATAGTGTCAGAGATTGCTGAGGTCAGTGAGCAGCCTGTAGTCTGCAGAGTTGCCCACCCAGGCTGTCAAAAGGGGGTGTTGTTTGACAGTATAATATGCTGCTGCTGTGCTCCTTCCTTAATCCTCCCCCAGAAACACACTCTGATATGTGTTTGAAAGCGTTTTTATGGTAGAAGCACGTAACATAATCAAAAGGTGGGATTAAATGATATGTGGGTGTTGGGATGCTGAACTGTTCCTCTGTTGCTGGGCAACTAAAGACTTAAGTAGCCATTGTTCTCTGTGTGCTACTTGCTCAAGTCTCTAGATTGGTTTCTCTCAGAAATCGGTTACATCAGTGGCCCGTACAAGTTGTTTTTCTTTCTGTTTGAAGGGTGATATGCCACTGGGGGTGCTTACTCCAGTCTTCTTTGGTGTTGACCTAGTAGTGATTGTATGGGGTCTATCTCCTGAAAATGCAGTTTGTGGACCTTTGAGTCTCTTTCTTATCATTCTAGTCACCTTTGTGGTATTTGACTTTCCTGAAAAATAGAAAACAAAGTTGTCGTGATAGTGAAGAGAAATGATGTTTTATCCTCTTCAATTTTAGTTGGTCAAATACTGGGGCACTAATTTTTTTTTTTTAATTTTTAAATAGATGCTGCAGTTACCTCAGGAGAATTGTGGTTTATAAACTTCTATTCCCCTCGGTGTTCACACTGCCATGATTTGGCACCAACGGTAGGTATAGGTTGGGGCATGTTAATTCTTGTGCATCCCTTGACCGTAGATGGAGTCTGGTGCGTAGTACTTGAGAAGAAACCCAAAGCGCGGCATTGGGAGGTGAAAAATAGGAGAGAGCCCCATATTATTTTTTGGCATGGACCACTCTTTGGCTCTCAGGAAAAAAAAGAATCTCTGAGGCAGCTTTGAGGTGGGATTGTTCACATACCAGTCTGTCCCTCCTCCCTCTCATGCACTTTCTGCGCTAGAAAAGGTGGATTAGAGAAGTTACACAAAGGCCGCATACTGTCTCTCTGAGGTGACTCTGGAGAAAAGCTTCTTAACATTTCTTTCTCAAGCATTCGACAAATGAATGTAACAACCTAGGTTTTTACTCTTTCTCTCCCTGCTCCCCATCCCTGATTTCTTTAAATTCAAGTGGAGAGAATTTGCTAAGGAAATGGATGGGCTAATGCGTATTGGAGCCGTGAACTGTGGTGATAACAGAATGCTTTGCCGAATCAAAGGAATTAATAGCTACCCAAGCCTCTATGTGTTTAAAACTGGAATGGTGAGTAGAAAAATTAATAAAATTGTAGCCGAGCGATTGCGGGGAGGGGACTTCCATTGCTTTTGGGAAGATCTTCTATCAGTTTTGATTTGGCATGATGTGCTCTTCTGAGCATGTAATTACTCCGACCAGAAAGGGATGTAAATAGGCAATCCTAAGAATTCAGTGACAGAGAAATGTTAGTAAGGAACACTTATAGTGGGGATGGAAATACTGATTTTGGATTGTCTGGCTAGATGTTATGAATCAGTTGGGTAAAACAAAGAATTTGATTAGTCCAAGGACCATATCATAACACACAAAGACACAGTACAAATAATTAAAATACATATAGATTAAAGAAAGTTGAGTAAGAATTGACCAATATCTGTGTTTAATGTTTTCCCTTACAGAACCCGGTGAAATACTTTGGAGACAGGTCAAAGGAGAGTTTAATGAGTTTTGCCATGCAATTTGTCACAAGCACAGTGACAGAATTATGGGCAGGTAAACCGCAATTTTGGACACTATTGTTTGGCCTGCACATATTTCATTAGTGTGAAAAGGCCTCTGGTTCACCAAGTAGAGCCCTTTATGGACAGAGACAGTCTGGCCATAGTAATCCATGCTCTGGTAACTTCCAGACTGGACTATTGTAATGTGTTCTACTCAGAGATGCCCTTGAAGATGATTTGGAAGCTGCAGCTGATGCAGAATGCAGCGGCTAGACTGCTAACTGCAACTGCTGGCCGAATGCAGGCTAAGTATTTGCTATCAAGGCGAGTTCAGGGTATCAGCATTAGTTTAGAAGGCCCTAAATGATGTTGGCCTCAAATGTCTAAAAGCATGCCTCCTCCCATATAGAAGCTGCCTGTGCCCTAAGATCTGCTTGTGAGGCCTTGTTGGTGGTGTCACCCCCTTCAGCAGTTAAGTTTGTGGGAGCATGTGGGAGGGACTTCTCAGGGTAGCCCCCATGCTATGAAACAGTCTTCTGTTTGAGATGCATGAGACACTCTCATTGTATGTATACAGGATCCTTTCTTATAGTCAATCTATTTTATGTACTTTTATAATGATTTTGTGATCTGCCCTGAGACCTTTGGGTATAGAGCAGGGTTGAAACTCTCTCTCGGTATGTATATGAAGCTGTATATTCAGAACTTGCGCTCTGTAGTTTCTGAGTAGGGATGTGAATGAATTTTCGTAACATTCGTTATTCGTATGAATTCATACAAATTTGGACATTTTTATGGACGACAGATGTATCAATGGATACTAGAATGAATGTCTAGGACAGGTACATCTTTCAGGCTGGGTTGGGGTGGAAGGAGGATGCTTTTAATGCCATTTGCTGGGATTCAAGAGCAGGAGAAGGTTTGTCCTTGTCTCTGTTTGAGATGCCCATGAACATTTGGCGGCCCACTGTGTGCAACAGGATGCTGGACTTGATGGGCTGTGGCCTGATCCAGCAGGGCCTCTCTTATGTTCTTATTTGTACGTGAAAGTTATGACATTCATACATTAACATTTGTACGAATACGAAAGTTTTGGAACAGTCGTACAAATAGTTCATACATTTGTTAAACTGGGGATATTTATCGGATACGAATCAATATGTATGTGTTTGTATAAGATACGTATGCAACACATGCGTTGCTATAGGATATGTATCCGATATGTCTGCATTTTTATAAGATCTGTATACAGGATCTGCATGCATTCATATCAGATATTCGTACAAATACATTTGTATCAAATAGAATCCCACTACATTCAAAGGGGATCAATTTGACTGAATACGAATTTTCTAACATTCGATTCACTACAAATCAAATGCCAAAAAACCCCATTCATGCACATCCCTATTTCTGAATAATTAGAAAGATGAGCAGATTCTTTAAATACAAACTTGTTTTCTTGTGGCTTTTTTTCCCCCCCAGGGAATTTTGTTAATGCTGTTGAAACTGCATTTGCTTCTCATATTGGCTGGTTAATTACTTTTTGCACTGAACATGGAGGTAAACTATGAAATTTCTTTTTTTAAGGGAAAAAGTTTATTCTCATTTCCAAATGGTGAAACAAAAATAATTATTGTTATCTGCCTGTTAAAATTGTCTTAGAGATGAAAGTTTGCATCCTGTCTTTTAAGGGGGTAGTATTTAGACTCTGGATGACAGTCACATCAGTAGTTGCCTGTGGAGAAAACAAGTAGAGTAATGAGAGCAAGAAAACTCTCCACCTGTGTAACGCCAGGGAAAAATGCTCAAAACTCAAATATCTCAAACACTTATATTCCCAGCGTTTGTCACCAGACGTAAGGCAGGGTATATACCTACCAGTTATACCAGTTGTAATAAATAAGATATTATAATAAAGCTGCTTGCTGCCACCAATGTTAAATGTTAAATGTGCTGCCACCAGTTGTTAACGGCCTGTTGTTCTAGTGCGGTGATGGCCAACCTATGACACGCGTGTCACAGGTGACACACCAAGCCCTTTTGGGTGACACACATGGTCACCCTGGTACCTGGGCGTGTAGTGCTTGCTTGTTCTTGAAGTGTATGAAATACCAACTTTCAATTGAAGATTTAGCAACAAAAGTCACTAATGTAAATAATTATTTGGTTTTGCTTTTAATAAAATACATATATCAAAAATATAACTTTTGTACTAGAGCTACAAATATCACAAAATTATGGATATTTCTAGATGTGACACAGCACCTGAGTTAAGCTAGGTTTTCTTGTGAATTTTGACACACCGAACTCAAAAGGTTCACCATCACTGTTCTAGTGTTACAGTAATAGTTATTTTATTGTTTGGGTAGCATGTTGTGATATCCTAAACAAGGATATAATGTCAGAACTTCCTTTTAAAAGTATATTTCTTCTCTGCCCCTATGGGCTGAATAATAATGTAACAAGACGGAGTTCAGAATCACTTAACCTCCCTCCCCCACTGGCTCTGCCTAGCCAGTAGAGTTACTGTATCCTTATGCCTTGAGCACAGGCTAGCTTTATGTTACTATGACAGCGGAATATACCATCAGAGTCTTCTTAAACAACAGGAAAATGTGTTTATTGTTTACAGTTTAAGTTATAAGTCAACTTCTTAAAGTTACACTTTGTTACTTCTGTTGACAAGCAGTTCAGTCTTTAACTTTTACACTAAGTTCAAAGACTCTCAAACTTCTTGAAATAAACTTTCAGTCAAATCAATATGTGGTTGCTTGCCCTAATATTTCTTCATTAACAGCATCAAACACGTACTAATAGACTCAGGACCCTAACCTTAGCCTCCTCAGCTAAGGGCCCGTTTCTCCCCTTCGTTAACTCCCACCAGGATTAACGACCCAAGGCAGAGAACAGAAATTGTTCCCTCAGGCCCCCTTAAATATGGGCCTGGCTGGCTAGCTTCGCCCTGATTGGCTGAGCTCCTCCAGCATTCTATTCCACTCCTCCCCTTGGAGTGCTCAACTAGCCCCTCCCTTAGGCTACTTACCCTTGTTAAAACACACTTTGGCAACATTTTTGAGCGTCTGGACTTACCGTGTTCGCCACACTTTGCATTTTAAACTAAAAAACTTATCTTTTGGGATTGAGGGGTCCTAGCGGGCATTACAACCTGGACGAACGTACACACACCTTGTACACACACACTCACACAGGTAGTATTACTCAGCACACAACAAGATCCTGTATACACTTTCCTGGGAGCAGGTTCTACAGAATTAGTGGGATTGCAGACTACAGTCAAGGATTGCTGTCTCAAAACCATGGCATTATTTAAACCAGAAATCTGAAGTGACCATAGCTTGGTGGTGGAGCAACTTCCTAGAAAGCAGAAAGGTTATAGGTTTGAGCCAACTGCACATCCCCAAAAGAAAGTGATGGCAAGTTACATCCGCATCTGGCAAGAAAGGTATGTGGATATATCTGTATAGTCAGCGGGAACTGACCCCAAGATAATTGTTCCTAGCCATAACAACCTAATAGCAATGTTTAGTCCAGATGGGGTGCCCCTCAAGATCATTTGCAGACAGTTGAGAGCAGGGGCGATTGTGCACTTCCTGTCTGCTGTATGGGAAAGGAGTGGAGTCGCCCAAGGTTAACTAGTGCTTGCCCTTGGGAGCACTAGATAACTACAGCCCACGCCCTGTGTGTGACCAACCCTAGGGCCAGTCCTCTTCAGGGCACTGCCATTTTGATTGCGGCACCCTCCACAGCTGTGTGTGCCTCAGCACTGTCGCCATTGCACTGCTGACACTCTGCACACATGCAGTAATGTCTGTGGTTACCCCACGTGCCAGCACGTTTGCACGGCACCTCAGACAACCCTGGAGCACCAGGAGAGATGCAGATGCTTGTTACTGGATGCTTCTGGTAAGTAATTGGGTAGGGTTAGTAAAGGTATGGAGCACGATTTCATTCTCCACACCTAGTCCATGATTAGGGTACTTCTGGGAAGTCAGGGGGCACCTGAAGGCTGTAACCCATCACTTCCCTAATCATGCACTACAGGCTGTAGTGCAAATAGGCTCCAGGTGAAGGTTTTGTCTTTGTCTTCTGCTTGAAGCCCAGAAGCAATTGGTGGACCATTGTGTGAGACAGGATGCTGGAGTATATGGACTGTGGCCTGATCCAGCAGGGCCCTTCTATGTTCTTATGTTCTAGTAATCATAAGGTTGAGATTTTTTTTTTTTTGAGAGGGTAAACTGTGAGATTTCTCGAATTATGATTGTTGACATGCAGTGAGAATGCCTAACAAGTGCAGGCTTGTGCTGTCATTGGGCCTAGAAAAGGGCCTGCCTCAGGGAACAGCAGATAGTTGATGGAGGATGGACATATATAGATACACCTTGCAGTATTCCCAATACATCCTAAGCTAGCCTGCTGCCTTTCAGAGTGGTACAAGGTCTATTAGTCTGTCTGAGAGTCTTGTTCTCCTTTGGGAAAAGTACCTGTTCCTCAATTCAGGAGAAGGAGATAGAAGGCAGGAAGGCATCTTCCATCCTCCATAAGGTTTTTAATCTCCCTGAGGTAAACTAGGCGGATCTTGCTTTTTCCTTAGCCCCATGTTCCAGCGTGACCTTTCAGCCCTCTATAGCAGACTTTCAGGGAGGGATGAAATCTTGATAAAACTCATCCCCCTTTTTGTTTTGCACAGTAGAAGCAAAGGTTTATTTCTAAGCACAGAATGACTATAATTACACACGTCTAAATTTGCTATATAGAATCCCAATCAGAGTTCCTGTGTCTTTATCAGTATAGACCAGTGTAAACTTGGACTAAAGTTTGTTTCTCAGTCATTTATTGTTGTCATTTTCTAGATTGCTTGACTTCACGAACCCGTCTTAAATTGGCTGGCATGTTGGTAAGCTGTCTTTCATTTCCTGAATTTCCACACAGCAGTCCTGGTTCAGCATTTATAAGTTTCTGTTAAGTTCATCATGGGATTGCTGAATGCACAGTTTACTCCAGCACTGAAATTTAGAAGTGCTTATCCTGGAGGGAATTTATAGGATTACTCTCTTTGATTCTGACCTCGAGGCCTTTGGTTTAACTGGGAAGTCGTTCTATCTGAAACTAATACCCGCCTGTTCTCTTGTTTATGTCTTTGAAACAGGAAGGCCTTGTTAATGTAGGATGGATGGACTGTGCCACCCAGGGTGAGCTTTGTGATAGTTTGGATATCTCCTCTAGCACTACAGCATACTTTCCACCTGGAGCCACTTTAACTAATAAAGAGAGAGGAGGTGTTTTGGTATGAAATGCTTTACAGTTGGCTTGCGTATACATTTGGTGATGGTGATGAAGGATAAAAGAAAATGCTTCTGTTAACATTTAGCTCCAAACAGATTTCGTTCGCCCTTAATGCGCCTATATTTTATTTCATTGCAGGTTGCTGGCACTTGGAATTGAATTAATTGTGTTTTTTAGCAAGTGTTAATGTCATTCTTTGTTTATCTAGAGATCACCCTTGGACTTTCTAATACTTTGAGGATTCCAGGGTGTATCATACAAAGCCCCCTAACATTTATTATAGATAAAACCGGACAAAATGATCGTTGCCCCCTTCTTTCTTTGTGGGTTCATAAATTATGATTTCCAGGAGGTAGGATTATAGTGTGGAATTTCAGGTTTCTGTATCTTTAATAATGGGCAGAAAAGGGTGTTCTGTCTGCATCAAATGAGGTTCATTGGATAATATTGCCTTCTAAATGTAGCTGTTAAGGATATAAGAAACATGAGAACCCTTCTACTGAGGCACCCATCAGACCTGAACTTCAGAGCGTACCCTCCAATTTAACACAAACTCTTTGCATCAGTGTTTAGATGAGGCTTTTTCTTATAAAAAAAATCTTTAAAAAAGATCATGTGCTGTGATCTTAACTAGCAGAAATGATCTTTCTCATTGAGGTTGCTGTGGGAAAGCACTTATATTCTCTGAAACTTTTGAAACAGCTATGCCCTTCATAGATGCCCATCTCTGAGGTACAAATGAAAAGGCAAACCTACATCTTTTAGAGTTCAATGGGAAAGATTAGGCACTTGTAGAAATGAGACTAACGCCGTTCAGAATTGATCACCTTTCTCTCTGGCTGGAGTATTTCTTGCTAGTAAAAGTTCTAATTGTAGTTCTTGCCTCCCCACCTGCCTCCCAGGAAGCATGTTAAATAATGTGCTTTGTAAAATATTCTGAATGTTTTGGACAGCTGAGCTTTTTATTGTCAGAAAACACAGAAATTATCAAAGAAGAATAAACACTTATTTTAGAGGAGAGAATATTACAGACTCCAAAATGCATATATTGGGTTGCATGTTTCAGCACCTTGCTCCTCCTCTCAGTTGAAAGTTTCCCACCTTTTACATTATTTTGTATAAGGGGCATAGAAAACACAGTGTAACTCATAAGGAAGGATGATCTTGTTTGTTACTTAGGAGCAGCTACTGGCACTTGAATGGTACTATCTGTCCACCTTTTAAACTCGTTTCTGTCCTTTCCGTTTTCCAAAATGCATCAACAGCAGCTAAGTAAGAAAGCAGAACATCTAGGCAGCTGTTGTCATGTCTTCCCACCTACACAGGTTCACTTTAGACAGGACCTGGAATACAGAAAGGTGACAAATATAGAATGCATGAATTAGATTAAGAATAATCCTCCGTGCTTGCAGGTTCCTTTTCTTCTTCTCCTTGTTTGTCCTCCAGAGCAGTTCAAAGCAAGGCTGAGATTATTGCCCAAACCACTTTTAGAATAGAAATGAGAAGCCTGTGATTATCCTTGCATTACTGAATTTTGGTTCCACTGGTTCCAGTGGGTTAAGGATTCCATCAGCATCTGGACGTCCATAGCTTCCCTACCCATGCTTTAGTGATTGCCCAGAGGGCAGGTGGATTTTGTTTATTTTAAAACTACGGTAATAAAATAGAGGAAAAGAACTCAATACAGTTTTTTGTTTTTCTCTCCAGTTTCTCAGCTCCTTAGATGCACGAGAGATATATTTGGAGGTCATGCAACACCTTCCAGACTTTGAAATGATCTCAGCATCTACTTTAAAGGTAAACAGCCTTCAAATGTTAACTCTAAAGAAACCGTAGATGTTTCTAAAGATTAGAACACAGAGCCTGTTGCCTGCCAAGGTGATATTGGATTCCAGGTTACATCAGGTTGTACCAGTATAGCCAATGACCAGTGAGTGTGGGAGTCTAGTAAGATCTGGAAGTTCAGATCTTACTGTTCCTGATTTAGCCTGATATGATCAGTAAATGAACCTTGTACTCACAGGCAAATCCCTCTGTTTGTCCCAGAAGTATGAGAGGCGTACAAAAAAATTTCCATCTGTTTTTGCTTAAATGGCTGGATTTCTATCAGTAGTATCCCTTGGGTCAAGAAATAATGCCCTTTTGTGCCTGAGTTTGTGAATATGTGCATGTAAATCTATAACTCCAGCTACACACATACACAAATCTTGTGGATGCCACCATGGATTTGTCTTGAACCCTTTTGTAGTTTGGCAAACTACTAATGTTATGCAGTCTGAGGACTCTAAATTGAATAATCCATTTGATTCCCCCACCTTTTTTGTGTTGGATTTGAAAAAGAAGATAATTTTGCAAAACGGTGGGAAGTCTGACTAGCGAATGTGAATGAAAACTGACACCTGTCTTGTTTTTCAATTTTGTAAGGATCATTTAGCACATCATCGGTGGCTGATATTTTTCCAGTTTGGTGACAGTGGTAAATCAGATTCACATGACTTTAAAAAACTAGGTTTTCTCCTTAAAGCAGATAATATTCAGGTAAGATACTGTGAAAATACACAGGCATGGCATAAAAATCAAGTAACTTGCAACTTTATTTCTAAGTTTACTTGTTCTGCTGCCTCCCTGAACTGTAATTTATGGCTTTTTTGAAACACGAACTTATTAAGCCTCAACCAGCTGCCTTCACTCAGCTTTTTTCAGTCCCAGTTCATCCTTATTGCTGCCTAAGGTGCTGCCAGGCAGGGGCAAAAACATGCGTTTCACTTGGGATTATATTGGTTCCCAATAAAGTTCTGTGATATGGTATAATATTGCTATTGCTGGAAATCCATCAACAACGGCAGATTTCCTGTAGTGGCAACTGCTTACATCTCTTTGCTGACACATTTAATGAATGCTCCTCTTGCAGATACCTGGATGTCAGCCAAACAGGTAAAAAAAACAAAATAAAAAACAAAGTGAAATGGCCTGGTACTTCGCTAACTCCCAGGAATCACAAAAGGTGTTGACAGGTGATTGTCTCATCTGTCTGCCAGAGATGGCAAGAGGCAATCATGGGGTTTTTTTTTTTAGTTCTTGTGGTTGCCTCCTACTGTCTGGAGACTTTCCTAGTGTCTGCTGCTGCCCATTGTGGTGGGAAGGATGTTGCTCAAGGCTGCTAAAAGGAAGTTCTGCCATGGGTCAGAATAATAGAACTAACAGTGGCCAAGACAATATAGGCTGTAAATCGCATGAAATCTGACCCCACAAAAGATGGTAGACTGTGCACACGTGAATTGTGCATGAACAAAGAAGGGGAGGAGGCCTTAAGCTGTTGTGGACCACTGAGCCCGACCTGTGTGTGTGCCTTCAAGCATATGTGCCTTCAGCTTTATTAGGGGAACCCCCAAGTCCAGTTGTTTGTCTTCAGTACGCCTGGAGCATAATCATTTCACCCTCTTTACATGACAGTAGAATTCAAGGACATAGCCGTGTTAGTCTGGGTCAGTATTAAATTAAAACGGGGGGGGGGGGGGGGGCTAATAGTACCTTTAAAAAAACTGAGAAAAGAAGTTGAGGCCATGAGCTTTCATAGACTAATCCTGATGAAGTAGACTTGGTCTATGAAAACTCATGCCATGACTTCTTCCCTCTCTTAGTCTTTAAGGTGCTACTAGATTCATTCTTTACATGATTCTTAGTGTGCATATATTCCACTTTGCCTAAAATGTACAGTTTGAGCATATTTCTCACTGAAAACACTGACACAAATTTGAGGGATCTGATTGTTGCCTGTATTCTGACCCTCATAGGATTCTGAGATGTATTGTTAGAGGCAGTTCACTGTAAAATGGAGCCCAAATGAAATTCTACTCCACCCCTGATTAAACCTGTATTATAACTTCTGAGTCTCTGTCTGAAAACCCATGAATGTTAATGTTAAGCAAAATCTTGGATACTGCAAATCTTTTATTTATGTCTGCAGTGTAGCCTGTTCTTTCTTACTGAGTTTCCATTGGTATCTGTTTTTTGAAGTAAAATTAGTACAATTTCAATGGTTTTTATGAATTTGTGAATATATTGCATAAAATGTACTGTGATATTTTATCAATAATTTCCCAAGGCACTTAATATTTTATTGTTTCAATACATATTGTTTGTTTCATGTAGTGGATTTTAAAGGTTATTATCCGCCCTGAGACCTTCGGGTATAGGGCAGGATAGAAATATAAATAATAAATAAAGCAAATGTTCTTTTTACAGGTTGGCAAGTTTGACTGTCTTAGTGCCCCAAACATATGTAATACTTTATACGTTTATCAGCCATGTGTCGTAGTCTTTAAAGGAAGAGGAATGGAAGATTATGAAATTCATCATGGTAGGCAAATGCTGTGTAGAAGGATAATGGATTTTCAGTCTATGGCCCTTTCTGCACTTGCCTGTTCATAGTCAGGCTCATTAGGTCCAGAATAGCCAGACATGAGCTGTTTTCTCACTTGGCTTCCTGTTCACTGGACAGGAAACGTGCATTAGTGACTAACGTGTACTAGCCTTCGCATTTGGGAACACTAGTACATATTGACCTAACCTCCACTCACCCGGAGACTTACCAGTATCCGAGTGCGTGTCTGATCACCACCAGGGTGCCGCCATCTTGTGATCAGAGCTCAGCGCAACTGCGCATGCACGGCACCTCAGATGACCCCTCGCACTGGAAGTGGTGCAAATGGTCACAGGCAGGATTGGAAAGGTAAGGAATGGGACAGGAATGGTAAGGGTTGGGTTGCGTGTGGTGCACGATTTTGTAAGTTAAAACAAAAATAGGAGCAGGGATAGAGGTGAACTTTTTCTGAAAATGGCAGTGTCTTTTATCATATGGCAGTAGGTGGGACTATCAATCTCTCTTTAGTTTTAGTTATGCTCTTGTTTTAATGGCACCATTCTGAGATTCATTGGCTTCTGTTTTTGCTTCAGATGGTGTCTGGTGAGGATCTTGCAACTCAGGCCAGATTCTGTCCTTGCCAAACTCCATTCACTTACTGTGCTCCACTTTGTTTTCGTCATTTTAGTAACTTGCCTTGCCTTTAGGTTTTCCCTTTTATTATAACTTCTTTTGGAGCCAGAACATTTTCTTCTATCCCACACAAAAAGCCCCGATTTTATCTTTGTGAAAACTAGTGTCCACTTGATGATGGTTGCATGAAATTTCTGGGCTGCAAGTTCAGGGTGGGGAGAAGGAAATAAGTTTATACAGCACACTGTTAACCTCTGGAATTATGCAGAATGGTGTGATGGTTCCATTTCTTAGCAAGGAAGAATTAATATTTGACATGATTTCATTTAGAGAAACATAGACAGCGCTGGCTTAAAAAAATGTTCAGCTGGTCCAAAACAGGACTGCAAAGCTATTAACAGTACCTGTGCACTGAATGCAACACACCAGTGCGTCAATAACTGCATTCGCTCACAGTCCATGTCCAGGCCAAGTTAAAGGTTCTGGTTTCCCATCCACTGGGCAGGAAAGGAGCGTGATTAACCAACATTGATTGCCATTTGCACTTGGAGGGCTCGTCAACTTCCTCCCGCAGTTGAATACTTACCTTGTTCGATCCAGGGCCCAGTCTTCCTCTGGGCAGCACCATTTTGGCTGCAGAGCCCTCTGTGACTACGCATGCATCAGCGCTGTCGCCCTGAAGACGCTGACACTTTGTGCATGCACAGTTGCATCTATGGTCATCCAAGGTGCCAACATGCTTGTGCGGCACCTCAGACGACCCCGGAGCACCAGAAGAGGTGCAGGAGGTGGTACCGCTGGATACTTAACGTAGGTTCTGTTAAACGTTGGTTAATGTGTGGAGCACGATTTCATGCTCCACACCTAATCAGCAGTTAGTGAACTTCTGGGGAGGGCAGGCACACTTGAAGGCTGTAACAGCCTACTCCACATGCAGGCTATAGTGCGAATAGGCCTCAGGCTACCTGAGTTTCCTGTCCTGTACTTCCCTGCTTTTAGGCTGCTATTTACAAAACAAAACAAAAAAAAGCCTTGTTGGGCATTCGCTTACCAAATGAAGAGAAGTGCATAGTCACAAGGGGAAGGGCATTCTCAGTGGTGGCACCCATGCTCTGGAACCACCTCCCCGAAGAGGTCAACCTGGCACCATCATTATATGCTTCTGGGTACAAGGGGAAGACCCTTTTTTATTTACCCCAGTTTTTTATATAATCTAATAATATGGTTTTCAATTTTTAATTTTTTGGTTTAATTTTGTTGTTTTGCTCACCATGTTTTATATATTTTGAAAAAAAAACTATTTGAATGTTCTTGAACCATCAAGATAATTTTGTTTGTTGGGTGGTTTTATAAATTTATTAAGTAGGTAAGCAGACAAATAGATTTTACAAAATTAGTAGTCATGCCAGCTTCTGTAACTGTAACCTAGATAGGAAAACCTAACATTCATCTCCCTTTTTTTTCTTTTATCTTTCCAGGAAAGAAAGTTCTTTATGACATCATAGCTTTTGCCAAGGAGAGTGTGAATTCCCATGTCATCACGCTTGGGCCTCAGAATTTTCCAGGCAAAGAAAAGGAACCATGGCTTGTCGATTTTTTTGCACCGGTAATTGCCTTTTTTTTTTGTAGGTAGGTAGGTAGGTAGGTTGGTTGGTTGGTAGGTAGGTAGGTAGGTAGGTAGTATATATACTTGCTAAAATACTCATATATTAAAACATGATATATCTTTGAAACAGGAGTCAGCTAACTTGTAAGGACTATTTTGGTTCTCGTTTTCACTATATTTTGACACTGCAATATAATCTGCCTTGGAAGAGTTATCCATTACAAAAAATCTAGGCCTGCTACACTTTTTACCTTTTCTGGTACATGTTGAATAGTGTAAGGTAAACCCAAAATCTCCCCTCGTCTGTCCTGATTTGTCCTTTTTTGATGGTAGGTTGCCCCTCAAAGCCATTTTGTGGGACACTGGGACAGGATGCTGGACTAAATGGGCTGTGGCCTGATCCAGGAGGGTTCTTTTATATTCTTATGTTGTTATGTTATTTCAGTTAAATTAGTAACAAAATGACAGGAACAGCACAGGTTTTCCACGCCTTCTATTGGGACGTTTGTGAGGCAGATCTCTTATTCTGTGAGTGGGTAATGAAGTCCGTAGTATAATGAGGACTTACAAATGCTTTTTAAGGTGCCACTGGATTGCTGAATCCCATTCTAATGAAACAAAAACAGGAGACAGATATTTCTTTCTCTGATTTTTAGTGGTGCCCTCCCTGCCGTGCTTTACTGCCAGAGCTGAGGAAAGCGTCAAAGCAGCTGTATGGTCAGCTGAAATTTGGTACCTTGGATTGTACAGTTCACGAAGGGATTTGCAACATGGTAAGCTACAACTGTCAAAACGTTTCTGCACATGAACAGTGCGCACCATCTCAGCCAATTTATAGTCAAAATGATGAAAACTGTACAAGGTCATTAAAAATGCAGTACGCACGTTTGTTTCTGCATCTGTCAATTGTGGTATCTTTTGATACTTAGATGATGTATATTAGATGAAGACATAGCAGTCCTAGGGTTTGAATCTCCATTTGGCTGTGGAATCTCACTATGTGGCCTTTGGCCTGTCACTACCTTTCAGC
This sequence comes from Aspidoscelis tigris stejnegeri, assembly GCA_023333525.1. Taxonomy (NCBI): domain Eukaryota; kingdom Metazoa; phylum Chordata; class Lepidosauria; order Squamata; family Teiidae; genus Aspidoscelis; species Aspidoscelis tigris. Next base: position 15,520,454 of record JALMGA010000010.1, read on the forward strand.
TTGACCTGCATTGCAGGGCTGTTGTGAGGATAAAATGGAAGGAGAAGGAAGAACATGTTCTGCATGCATAAATGCCATGCATGACTTGGGCCCCAAATATCTAAAGGAAGCCTTCTTCTCTATCAATCTGCCCATGTTTAAAGTTCTCCAGATGATGTCCTACCACCACATGAAGTAGTTAAAGGGGTGGGGGACCTAGGATAGGGCCTTCTTATTGCTTGCCCCTGGACTATTGTATAGTTTCCTCCCTAAGGTTTGCCAAGCACTTTCACTTTATGTGTTTGGGAAATCAGTGAAGATACACCTGATCACCGGTTACTCTAATTTCCCCTTTTCCCTTGCTGGCAACTCGGTACAGGATGAGGGAAACTTACCTTTTCCAAACTGCACAAAAACAAGACAGTACTACTTGAGGGAAGACTACAGATAGAAATAATTGTGTGATCCGTTTTTATCTACCAATGAATTAAAATGAAATGATTAAAAATACCATACAGTGAAACTTCAAAGAATTACATGTAACTTCTAAAAATAGATTTTGTTTTGGTATTTTGTAGCACAATATTAGAGCTTATCCAACCACTGTGGTATTCAACCAGTCTAATACACATGAGTATGAAGGACATCACTCTTCTGAGCAGATTTTGGAATTTATTGAGGTAATTTTAGCATATCTGGCTTAAATTTGTTGCTGGTCCACTGAAGGTTGTTGTATGAGAAGATTCCAAAGGCCTTTTCTGCACTGGGCATTATTCTGAATTATATCCCAGAATAGGGACCTGCCGCCCACATGCTAGTGCGGACAGCAAGCCCCTATTCCAGGATGTAATTCAGAGTAAAGTCCAGTACAGAAAGTGTGAAAGTGAAGAGAAAACAGATATCTGTTACTTGCTTTTCTTAATAAATAAAACATGACATTTGAAATGTGCTTGCTATCATTTAAAACATATTTATTACGTTTTAACTGTCTTGTTAGTTTGCAAACAACAGATTATAATTAGACATGCTAATCCATTATTTGCGACAGCTTACAATTCTCTTCTCTCTTACACGTGGCAGTTTTTGCAGTGCTTCTTTCTATTTATTGTACAGATCATATTATCAGTTTGCACAAGGAGAAGGAAATTCGTTTTTCATCCCATTTTTAATCTAGTGTGAGCCTTGTACACTCACTCAAATAGCAGTTTTGAACAAACTGTGTTGGCTATGTCTCATAATTTTTGAAGCCATAATCCTTTCCCAGGGAATTTTCCCCCCTTGAAGTTTCCAAGCTTGCTCTCTTTTCTGAAGCGTACCCATTGCTGAAAATGTTAGTTAGGCTGCATCCAGACTTGGTCAAAACTTCACAGGGAATGCAGAACAGCTTTCAACCTGCCAGACAGGTTTTATGGTTCTCTGCAGTCCGTGCACATTATAGAACAATTCTCCAGAGGAAAAAAAATTACAAGGATATTTGCTGTGGAATTTTCCTTTCCTCCGCATTTTCCTGGGTGTTTGAGCAAGCTCTTGTGAGATCTTGTGAAGGTTCACCCTCAGCCAAGAAGCAGCAGGTCTTTCAGACAGAGGAAGTGACCATTTGCACAGAAGAAGCCTCCCTGCTGCATCGGAGAACTGAAGATTGTGGGGACAGTCTGTTTTCCCTGCGGAGCAAATTTACTGCAAAGTAAAGGCAAGCTGTGCATTTTTAACTTGCTATCTGGAGGCATCCCTGGTCTGGTGGCAAAACATCAACAGACAACCCCAATGATGCATTATGGTAACCTTGAGTTACAAATACTCTCCATTATTCATGAGTTATCTGTGAAGGGATGCTATATGGTAGGGATGGGTGGGACCAGAGTAACAAACATAATTGGGGCAGAGTCCTGAAATTAGGCCACGGAACACTCAGCAATGCTGGAATGAGTTTTGTTCATGTACTGTAAACAGATGGTACATGATTTCCGTCTGATGTTCTACAAAATTTGACGTGTCTGTTCATAACTTTGAAATCAAACCAGCTGAAATCATCTCTCTTCTTTGTCTTAGGATCTTATGAACCCATCAGTAGTGTCATTAACGCCTGACACATTCAGCAAGTTAGTGAAGAAAAGAAAGAATAATGAAATCTGGGTAGTTGATTTCTATGCTCCGTGGTGCGGTCCTTGCCAAGCTTTAATGCCAGAATGGAAGAGAATGGCCAGGGTAAAACCAAATATTTATTTGCAGTGATCATGGAACTTGGGGCTAAGCGGTAAATATCCTTGGATTCTACGGGGCTGTGTGCAGGGTTGCCTAGTGATGTGAGATTCCCACAGAAACACCCCAAGTGCCCTAGGCCTTTTCTGCATTTACCGTCCTCAATTCACATTAGTGAATCAAATCTGCTTGATCCAGATCAACTGCAGCAAGAGGCATCTGCATTAAGTGGACTGGACAGTGGCAAATGTGTTCTAAGGAGGGACACCAAGCAGACACTAAAGCACGGTTCTGTATTAGTGAATGTGAACTACTTGTAACAGCACCTTCCAAACAATTGATGCAATTGGCCCACACCCTCGTTGGTCAAATGATGCATCCAGGTAGCAGATGCAAGGTGCAACGCGAAGACACCGTTGCCGTCAACATGGCCATTATTCCAAAGGGACTGCGAAGGCATCTTCACAGTCTCTCTATCACAGTATATGTTCCTTGATGCCACACCAACATTCTTTCCTGTTCCATTATACGTGCGGATGGTCCATTCCTTATTTTGGATCAGATGGTGCTAGTACTATTTGTGGAACTCTGGTGCACCCCTAATCCAGACTACTACACTCTTAATACAGATCTAGTCCAGATTAGTTCTAGTTCCATGTGGACCATGTGAGCTAAGGAACTTCTTATTCCAGATTACCAGAGAGGCCCCAGATATGTTCTTCTGAGCTGTTTCCATGAAGGGATGGAAATCCGCTCTACCCTTGAAAGCACACATGTTCATTTAAAGGGAAAGATGTCCATTTTTAAAATCCCTTAGCACACTGATGACTGGCTTCTACAAGTGCATTTGAATCATACTTTTTGTTTCAGTTGCTGAATGGACTTATTTCAGTTGGTAGTGTGGACTGTCAAAAGTATTTCTCTGTGTGTCATCAAGAAAACGTACAAGGCTATCCTGAAATAAGGCTCTTCCCTCAAAAATCAGTTTCAGCTCATCAGTACTAGTGAGTAATACAAACCTTTTAGTTCACTGATTCCCAAGTGGAAGGATATGTGACCCCTTGGAAGCACATGAGAGAATTCTAAGGAGATGGCTATGAAGGCAGGAGGGAGGGAATTATATTTCTATTACAGATTGTTTGCATGAAAAACTCATTATGTTGGTCAAACAATTTTGAGGAAGTGGGCCAAAAAAATGCTGAATTTTTAAAAGTGTTTTTAATGTTTTAACGGTTGTTACCCGCCCAGAAACCTTCAGACATGGGATGGGATAGAAATGTAAATAAATAATATACTAAGAATATCAATACACTACAAAACAAGTAAAAATAAATATTATCAAGTTATATATATATAAACCAAAGCAAAATAACAAAGGGAGATAAAGTTTGATGAGTAACTTACAGAAAATGTGTCATAGTATTTAGAAATCACTGTTTTATAAGTATGGGCATCCAGTGTAACAAAATGTGATGGGAAGATTTGAAAAACTGCATTCTGCTGAAGCTAGGTTAATAAAAATCACAGATATGGGGTCTGTGGCGCTTCAGATTTTGGATTTTGTTATGCTAAGTAGGGGTGTTGTACTGTAGATTCACTATGGGTACCAAGCGCTGCTTCATACCAATTGAGTTAAAGAAAATAGTCGCTCATCCGTATTTCTTTATTTTCTGGGGCTGGTTTTATAGGCATATATTTCGCAAGTTGCCTCTTTAACAAATGCCTGCTTCTCTCTTTACAGTAGCTACAATGGCTGGCATAGAGATGCCTATTCCTTAAGAAGATGGACACTTGGGTGAGTTTGTACCTCAGTATTTGTGCACAGTAGCTAGGCAGTTCACATGAAAAGGGACATAGTGGGGCATCAGCAGTGGAAGGTTATTTGAGCACCAACCCTGGTTGTTTGTTCGTTTAAATTTTATCCCGCCCTATACCCAGACGTCTCCAGGCGGATAACAACATTTAAAATCAAACATCATTAAAACAATAACAGTATATATTAGGGACGTGCACGGATATTTGAAGACATTCAAAATTTGATCGAATTTGTCCAAATTTTGACATTTGAATTCAAATCGAGTGCCCATAAATTTGAATTTAAACATTCAAATGAATTTCAGATTTTTGAATCCGTTCGTTCAAATAATTTGGACAGTCATATGTGTACGGGTTTGCATACGACGTGTAAACTTGTACAGATCCGTAAGGGATGAAAACGGGTTACATACGAGATAAATACCAGATGCATACAGATGTGTACGGGTTGCATATCAAATGCATCAGCCTTCATAAGTGCAATGTTGTCAACATTCATAAGTGCATATTCCAATAGAAAATTTGAACGAATAGATTTGAATTTGTTTAATTCAAATCGAATTTGGGTAGATTTGAATTTTAAATTGCATTCGTGCACATCCCTAGTACGTGTTAAAACAATAGCATCTGCAAGTGTGAAGGGAAAAGTGTATCCCCATTTAACCAAAGGCCAGTGCAAAGATCTGCCAGTGAGACCCTCTGGGTGGTCCCACTCCTTCAGTAGTGAGGGGAGGGCATTCTCAGTTGTAGCTCCTAGGTTATGGATCAGGCACCCTCTTTTTGTGTGTTCAGAAGACTGGTGAAGATGTCCTTCTTTTCCCTGGCCTTAGCCAAAGGAACAACATCCTCTCCCTATACAGGCACTGTCAATATTTTATCATGGTTTTCATCTGTTTTTATTGTGACCCACCCTGAGAACTTTGGATATAGGGTGGGATATAAATATGCGTACATGCGTGCACGCATGCTATCTAATAACCCATGTTCAGTGTTCATTGGGAGAAGTTTAAACGTGTACCAACACAGCATCCATAAAGCTTCTTCGCACAGTGTAGAACCCAGGTTGCAGTGCTCTGAATACGTGTGTACAGAATTCCTCCTGAAATATACTGGATACATGCATGTAATTTTTAAAATCTTATGTGGTCTAATAAGCTTTTTTCACATCTGGAAAAAAATGCCTGTGAGTCCACTCCCATTTTAGACTAAGAGCAGAAATGTTATTCCATAGGCATCAGCATCTGGGCATGGGATTACAAACATATGAAAGGAAAAAGCGAAGGACTTCACACATACTGGTTTCCTTGTGGCCTCAAACTCTGTGTGAAAAGAGTTTGAAGTCTTGTGAAAGGATGTAGACATTGTTCCCGCTTCCTTCCCAACCTCTGCAGTCCTCTTGAAGTCTTGAAGGAACCTCTGTTTGGCGTAGTCTGACTTATTTATCGTGTGTCATGTTAATTGCAAGTAGAACCTGTGAATAGTGCTTTTGTTTTGTTGCTTCTGGCCTGTTTGCACCCCAGTTGTTTAGCCCAGATTAACTCATCGGCAGATGGCATATCCAGGATAGAATCCAGAATAAGAAAGTAAAGAAAGGCAACTCAGTACTTAACACAGAAGCAAAAAAATGCACACTTAGGATGTGTGTCTCTGTCCACACTGGTCACTGTCTCTGTCCTCAGTCCCTTGAGAGGGGTGGCTCCCTCTCTCATTCCTTTCCAGCTCCTCCGTCTCATGTCAGGTGATTGGATACCTCTGTCACTCAGTTTAAATTTATCTCTTGGATGTGGTCTCAACCCTTCACTTTCCTCTGTGTTTTCAGTCCCTCTATCCATCTATCATTGGGTGTGAAGTTAGCATTACTTCCCTCCCCAACTCCCACACAGTCACTTCCTCAGTGTTACAAATTTGCTGTGCTTTTTTTTTGGGGGGGAGGGGGTGTAATGAGATAGAAGAAGGCTGCTTTAATACATCCACACACAATCCACTTGTAAAGTATAGACATGCTAGGGGTTATCTGTCCGGTTTGTCTCCCCATGAACTGTCATTCACAGATAAACTGCTGTACGTCGTTGAAACTGTGTTGGAGCAAGCAATTATCATACACACACATACATGTTATTTCCCTCCCTCTCTTTCTCTCTGTCTCTCTCTCACACAGGGCTTCTTTCCCTTTTCTTAGGAGGATAGAAGGGCATTTGCTTCCTCTTGCCTTGGGGCTCACTCCTAAATAATCTGCCTAAGTAAAAAGCATATGTGAGAGAGATAGAGGGGAAAATAAAGCTGAACAAGAACATACAGAGGTTCAGGGGAGCGATCCTTGATGACTAGAAACTGCCTGAGCCTGCAGAAAATTAAAGGAGTAAATGCATCCTGTGTTCATTTTAGAAGAGTAGTTAATGCCACTGGAATCCTAACACCCTTTTCTTCTTCTCTTTTAAAAGATACTTACCTCAGGTGTCTCTGGACCTGACACCCCAGAGCTTCACTGACAAAGTTCTGAATGGAAAAGACCATTGGGTGGTTGATTTCTATGCCCCATGGTGTGGTCCTTGCCAAAATTTTGCTCCAGAATTTGAAATACTAGCTAAGGTAACTATATGATGTCCCACCAAATTGTTCAATTAAACAGGTATCAGCTTTTTTTTCTTCGTGGGGTTGTTGTTGGTGGTGGTTCTGAAAGTAAATCCACAAATACGATTCTTCACTCATGTGTGCTTTCTAGTTTTCTGAAAAACAGCACATTCCAAATTGCAGATATTGAACTGAGTTGTGTTCTGCTAGCTGTTCTTTTCTTGAATGGGAAGTGAACAAATACCACCTATGGGATTATATAGCCTGATCACCTCCTTAGGTTATATAACAACGATTAGATGATGCTTGATAGATGGCTACTGAGGCTTTGCTTGATGATTTCCAGTGAAGGAGAGTCAAACAGTCCTTAAGTAGTTAGAATGTTTTAATCGCTCTTGCTTTCAAGCCAGAGATGTCTCATGGGTATCCTTCTAAATGCTGCCCATCTACAGCTTCCATCATCAGCCTTGCTGGCTGAGGCTGACAGAGATATGATTTCCTGCCTAAGGACTGGGCTGGGGGTGACACTACCTCTGTCAACTTCTTAACACTACCTGTAGCTAGGATCTGCAGCACAGGCTGAACCACAGGACTTAAAACAGGGTGACTTCCTTGTAATCCCAAATTCCCCTTTGCTGACTTGCCTTCCAAATATTATAGATTTACAAGGGATAAGCTATCCCTACTTTGAAAAGTGAGTACCTCACGGCCATGGCTCACTGGTAGAGCATGCTGCCTAGAAAGCAGAGGATTGCTGGTTCAATCCCCAACCTTTCCCCAGAAGTAAGCAGTGGCAAATGACTTCTGTCTCTCTGCCAAGGAAACCACATTGAAGTTCTGTTTAGAAGCCAAGCCAAGATCCCAGTGCAGACAGCCTGACAAACACAGCGTGCCACAGTCTGCAATAGAATGCAGATGGCAAGTCCCTGGATATTTTCACACAATTAACCAACGTTGACTAGCACTCCCCCACTCCCCAGAGATCGAATACTTATCTGATTCCATTTCAGGGCTCGTCCTCTTCTGGGTGCCGCCATTTTGCATGTAGCACCCTCCGCTACTAAAACATGCATCAGCGCTATCACCATGATGACGCTAACACTCTGCGACACCTCAGACAACCCCAAAGGACCGGAAGAGGTGCAGATGGCCACTGCCTGTAGCCCCCCTATTTTAGGATATAATCTGGAATAAGACCCAGTGCAGAAAGGGCCTATCTATCCACTCTGTGCATTACAAAGGCCTGTCCTTGAAAAGACTCAAGTAATATGAATGAAGAAATAGTATAGGAACTTTAATGGAAGCAAGCTGATCCTCCTATGGCTATTTTTCTTACAGAGGATCATGTCTGATTCCATGGGAAGATTCATTTCCTTTCCGCCCCCCTTGTAGAGAATGGCTTGGAAGGCAGGAACTGAGTAGGGAGTGTGACTTCGCTTTTTTTTCTTACTTAGCTTTAGGCTCTGCTTCTTCCTTCCTTAATGTTTTTTTGTTTGTTTGTTTGGGAGATGTAAATGACTGCTGGAGTCCGCGTAAGGAGAGGAGTCAATCAAAGCATTAGCCCAGCACTTCTGTGCAAAATGGCCAGCTAGAGATGCTAATTCTCGTGCCTGGACATAGATAGGGACTAGTCTTTTTAAGCAATGGACTTGATGTGTGCTTTGCTTTCTTTTCTCTCCCTCCTTAAAGACTGTGAAAGGAAAAGTGAAAGCTGGGAAGGTGGACTGTCAAGCTTATGCTCATACCTGTCAGTCAGCTGGCATCAGGGCCTACCCAACAGTTAAATTTTATCCCTACCAAGGAGAAAAGGTAAACAGAAAATTTCAGAGTGTCAAGCTATGTGTTCTACATGTTCGTGCCACCTGTTTTTACTTTCTTTGCGTGCAGGAGAACTACTCAGGTGTTTGACAGTGTGAAGTGATATAAACATCATCATCATCACCAGCAAAAAGTCTGTGAGGATGGGCAGAAATTTTGTAGTGCGGGACATGTAACATTCCCATCCCAAGCTCAGCCCCTGGGGAGCGATTTCTTTCAGAATCCCTTGGGGATCTCTGCTAGTCTTGAGTATTTCATGTGGTCTCAGTCAGTTTGGAACAGCTTTATTTATGTATTATATGTGGAATTTATACCCCACCATTCTTTTCACCTCTGTTTTACTCCCATGGCAACCCTCTGGGGAAACTTTGGACCAGTCACAACCTCTCAGTCGAAGTCACTTTCATGGGAATTTGAACCCAGGAATTCCTAGATTCTGGCCTGGGGCTCTAACCACTATACTTAGACTACAGTCTTAAGGGATGGGTTGGAAATATGGAGAACATGAATATTTTAACCATATTTTAATAGGATTTTAGAAGTTAATACTAGAATAGATGCCGAGGTACTGCCTCCAGGCAGTATCTGATCCCGGGACGAGAGAATGGCCAAAGTTGACTAACAGTGAAGTGCGAGTGCTAGTCAGCATTAGTAAATCTCACTCCTTTCTTATCCAGCGGACAGGAAGGGAAGCGTGAAAACGCCCCGGGTAATAGCTTTAGATTTATCTTTTTTCTATGGTGGAAAGAAATTTCTCCGGTCTCTTACATGCCTGTTGGCGGCAGTCTGCTTACTATTTTAAAGTGCCCCTTTAGACCTCTGAAGGTCAGCAGTCCATAATTCCCATTTTATGAATATGGGAGCTACTTCCTTGTAGCACCAAAGCAATAAAAACTATGGACTGCATAGCACAAAGCACTGTGTGTAATCTTAAATGGGTTAATATAGATGTGGAGTAAGCTGTAAGTTTAAAAAAAAACCCCTCTCATTCTGATTTTTAAAGAAAAACATCATTGGGGAGCACATTGACAGCCAAGAAGCAAAAGTCATTGCTGAACTACTTATGAAGAAAGTAGAAGATATTAAAAACAAGAGAAAACAATCTTCCAGGAACAAGGTTGGTAATACAGTTTTGAGCTCTGTTTAAGACAGAGATGTGTTTACTTGCTGTTTCTTTACTAAGGCCCCATCCAGATGGAGGAAATGTAGCACGATTATGGCTGTGCAATAGTAGGGTTGCTACACATCTGTGGCAACCTCACTATAGCGCAGCAATATCCCCTCTAAAATGCTTGTGCTGGGGGAGAGCAACATACAGCAGTGCATGCACAGTGGTGGCAGGGAGCATTTCCAGGTATTTCACACCAACCAAATACCTGAATGTACTTTTCACCAAAACCTACAAAGATAGCAAGATCCTGCTGTTTCCTCTCACTATCTGGAGGCACCACCCTTAGTCTGTTGAAATAAGCTGTTGGTGCATGGTGTCACGTGCTAATTCTGGTGGATAAAGCAAAGCCGATTCCACACTTAAAAAGAGTGTAATCACCCATCATTAACTAGTGCTCACACCTGTGAGTTCTAAGTAACTCTAGCCCATGCCCCGCGTGATCTGTCACTCACCTGTGACCGATCCCAGGGCTGGCCGTCTTCAGGGTGCCGCCATTTTGTTCGTGGTGCCCTCTGTGACTGCATGTGCGTCAGCGCCATCACTATGACAACACTGATGCTCTGCGCAGTCGCATCTATGGTTGCTTGAGGCGCCAGCACGCTTGCGCGGCACCTCAGATGACCCTGGAGCGCCAGAAAGGCGTGGATGCTTGCTGCTGGATGCATCAGGTAAGCAATTAGTTAAGGTTAGTAAAGACATGGAGCACAATCTCATGCTCCGCCCCCAGTGCATAATTATGGAGCTTCTTGGAAAACAGGGGGCGCCTGGAGGCTGTAACAGCTTCCTCAAGGCCCAGAAGTTCCCTAATCATGCACTACGGGCTGCAGTAGAAATAGGCCCCAAGACTATTCAAGTCATCTCACCATAAGATTTGTTATCAGTGATTGTTTCTGGCATTTCCAAACCTGGGAACGAACACAAATAAATGCTTCTGAGTGTTTTAAAATGTCCTTCGTTTTATCTCTTTGTCCCTCCCCTTTTCCCATCCTCAGGATGAACTCTGAGTTGCAGAATGGGTTCAGAGTGTGCTGCAAAGTGCGGCAATGAAGGTTTGATGACATCAGTAACTCACTGAGGGAAAAAAAAGAGTTTGTGGACACACCAACATTATCTTTGCAGTTTTTAAATAGACTCTCAAACATCCACAGTGTTCAACCATTTAGATATGCTGTAACTGCAGAATGCGGAGAGTCTTCCATTTTTGCTGTGGATTTGGGACTTAGGTCAGTAAAAGAAGGAACTCTTGGTTTTTCCTTTGCCTTCAGTGCTTCAGATCTCTTTCCCTACAAAGCAAGACTTTTTTCATGCTGGAAGAGAACCGTAGACTTCAGCTGTGTAACAGCAAGTGGACAGACTATTCTGCAGCAGGAAAAGCAAACGCAGTGTGCTTTCTCTTCTCCCCATGGGAGGAAGGGGAACAGTTTGAACAACTATTTTACCTCACATCTGTAATTAGTGAGCTTTGTCTAGATTCACTGGATAGTTACATAAACCGTTGAGAAGTTGGGTTTCCTTCACTACACCTGTTTTATAAGAAATTTGGTTCTAAATTCTTAGGCTGCGTCCAGATGTTGGTTACTTATTCTTCTGTATTGGGATATTCCAGGATAAAGCATATATATTCAGGAATACCTATGCTTTATTCCAGAATATCCATATATAGCAGAATAAGTAAACGATATCTGAATGCAGCCTTAGTTATGGAATAAGTGTTCAAATGCTTGTGAGTGGTGGGTGGCCATTTCAAGGCAAGATGTCCAGAAGAACGGGTCTGGGCTTTGGATGATTCCATACTGGCCAATATACAGGATCAGCAAATGCCCCAGAATCCTCCGTTCCCCACGTTCTGTCCCACCTGGGGCCTCCCTAAGATTGCACCAGCATGTGGAAGGGACACTCCAGTTGCTGGTCCAGCACATCACCTGGGGGGAATCATTCTTTGTCAGACATTATGTGCAGAAGCTGCATTATGCCCTGCAAATGCTTTGGAAGCTTTCTCTTGTGTATGTGGCGTATATGGGCAGCTGAACCCAGCAGGTGGCAGTACATAGACAAGATTGCTGTGGGCTGAAGCAGCTGGGAAATGATACTAGGAAAGCTTATTTCATTAGTTCCCAAAGTTGATGTCAGCTGGACAAGCTTCCAATAAATACAACCTGAAATACAGGCTAAGCTTTTCTGCGTCAAAGCAGCCGTAGATTGACGAACACTCATGCCTGTAAATTATTATTATCCTAACTCCATTGCTGTGGTTATCTAGAAAGTTAGAAGTGCAAAATGTTCTTTGGTCATCTGCAGATTTGTATTCTCAGTTTAAAGCAGAATACTTGGGATATTGTTTGAGGCGTATATTGTGCTCTGCTTTGATTCTAGCCTGCTGTCACATCTTCAATAGGACTGTAAGAGCAACCTTTATTTCCTGGAGCATTTCAAGTGCCTTCAGATAGCGAAAAAGAATGGTTCCTGATAGTAATAAAAACAACAGAGAGTTTTATGGCATTTTGAAGACTAGGAAGCAGATTATGCCGTAAGCTTTGTTGGCGCCTTCTTGGAGGGGTTTTGTGTCCCACGGTCTGCTGTGTTAGATAAAGTGTGCTATGGACTGTGAAGATTGATAACACAGTACGTTATGTTTAGCCTGTAAGGTGCCATAGGTTTCTCTTTGTTTTGTTATTCTTCTATTAAGATGGTTTAACGTGTTTGACCTTCTGGGTAACTTTTTTTTATTGAAGGTTGTGTTTATGGTAGTAGCTTTAGATGGTCAATTGGACTGGTGGGACCAAGCTTGGTATGTGCAAATACAGTGAAGTCAGTTAACCTTCCCTTCTGTTTAAAGCAGGGACAGAAATCCAGTGCTTACTAGAAAATAGGGGACAGCATGCAAGTGAAATATTTCTCACAACCTCTACCTGAAACTCTCTACCCCACCTTCCATATCATCTTGGTAGGTCCTCAACCTTCCAAAACATACTTTGCAAGGAAATCCACAAAAATCACCTCAGCTCTTGATCCTATGAGCGCATTTGACTCATGAGTGGATGCAGCCCAATGAAATTTCAAATGATAGTCTTGCTTTTCCTTGCATCAGATTCTTGACTCCTTTCGGCATTGGATCCAAGAGATGCCTATTTGAAAAAAACAAAAAATATCCTAAAAGCTGTGTTTCTGAGCGCCCGCACACCCATAGGTGCATGCATGTGAATTACATCAAGTATAAAAATTACTCAGCATATGCAGAGAAAGGTTTTGGTTCTTTTTAAAGGCAATATTCCATAATTCACAGGTCTGTAGTTTTTGTGGAGTGTGACATTTGTGGTTGTACGATCATCCCTCAAATTCTGCAGGCTTGAAAACCATGAGTTTTGGGAATTGGTGAGAGGTTGTGTTCTTTTCTTGCAATTTGTGTTGGAAAAATGTGGCAAATTCGCATATCCACACAGTGTCCAAAAAACAGCTGATATTTTTGTGTTCAGAAGCACTAAAAGGGCAATTAAAATCTGCTGTTTGGCAGTACACCACTACAGAATGTAAAGTTCTCAAAAATGGAGGGTTGATTGTGAATTATGAATACATGCATTCTATTAAGGCACCAGCATTTTCCCCTTGATGAGACCAACACTCCTGGCTACATCGGCATTCTGCTTATAAACATAGATATTTAAGCGACGTTCTGGTTCTTTCTGCATCAGTTTTATAGAACACTGGAATAGTTATTTGACTACCTTGACTCCGTAACTGGTTAATCTGTTGCATTACTTTTTATTAGAATCCTAATATTCCTTGAACTTCAAACAAAAATGTTAATAAATTGTTTCAAACATTGTTACAACTTTTGTATTCAACACCTTTTGAAACTCAGAATTCATAATGTCCACACTAAAAGCCACAGCAAGCAATTCTCAGGATTGTTTTTTTTTTAGCATTTCTCAGTTTTATAATCTGAACAAGTTGGATTATAATGGGTTACTTATTTAATACATTGAGAACATATGTGAAAGGGAACATTTATGCAATGTAGGAAGCATAAGGTACAGATGGTTACTTTATTGCATATCTAAGTAAGCAAGGGAAGGGGACACAGAGAGTAAAGGATCTAGGAGCCAACCTACAATAAAAATGGGCAGTATCCAGCTTGATGAATCAAATTAGCTATCCAGACGCAAAATAGATTCCTTTAGCTAGAAGGACTATATAAAAATAAATGCAGCAAATTCATGAGTCTGCAGAATTATTCTGGTCAGGAAGATTTTTTTAAAAGCTGGGATAACTTCTTCTGACATTAAGGAGCAATAGAAATGCTACGATTGTTTAAGAGTTATTTTCAAGACAGTTTGTCAGAAGTGAAATCCAGAACTCACAGCCTATGGCCCTTTCCAGCGAGCATTCCAGCCAAACAAATGGAAATATTCCTTCTGTGCAAAGGACATGTTCCCTTAGAAGCTAAATTCCTGGGACAGACATTTTAGGCAGATATCAGGCTTCTGGTGGATTTCCAGCAAAAACAAACCCAGGATAACTGTCTTTATGGTACTTTCTTCTGACACTCTAAAGAAGGTAAGTTGGCTTTTATACTCCACTTTTCTCACCCTAGTTGATGACAGCCCAGCCCCCCATGCGATCAATAACTCACCTGAGATCATGTGGCTGACCCACTCCTGGGCACCGTCATCTTGGGCACAGCGCCCTGCGTGACTGCGCACGCATCAGCACCGTCGCTACGCCAATGCTGATGCTTTGTGCAGTCACAGTCATGTCAGGGTGTTACCAGATCAACTTTGGATGTGCAGATATCATAAGAAATGTTACAAAACCGGAACTTGAAATATACCAGGTTTTGACATATGAATTTGGCTTTATGATTGTCATAATTAAAAGCTAAAGGCAGACCATGAAACATGGAAAGGCCTTAAAATAGCCATATTGGGAGAAAGACAAGCCTGGAGTTTAAAAAAAGGACATAGTTTTCTCAAAAGTTCATGTGATCTGCCAGCATGCTGGCGCGGCAGCTCAGATAACCTCCTCAGCCAGCCAAAGTGCAGATGTTCCATCAGCTGGATGCGTAAGGTAAGTTCCTGGTTGCAGGTGGGGAGGGTTGGTGAGCTGGTGGTGCACAGTTGCCTAGTTTACAATTAGGCAACATCTGGGCAGGCACGGTGCTTGTAGGCTGTATGCGCCTGCCCAGATGTTGCCTAATTGTAAACTAAGGGCCAAAATGCAAATCAGTCCTGTGTGAGGTAGGCAGGGTTGTGAGAGCTCAGAGAGAGCTGTGACTAGCCCAAAGTCACCGAACTTGGCTTCGTGGGGGAATGCGGAATCAAACCCTGTGACTGTGAGATATAAGTCGGGCATGCTAACCGCAAGACCAAATTGTCACATTTGCAGGGAGTGGAGAGCAGTTGAAGGTTTTGCCTTCTGCTTTAGAGGCCCAGAAGCAGTTGGTGGGACACTGGAATGGGCTGCGACCTGATCCAGAAGGGCTCCTTTTAATTCACAGAGGACAGGTGTATCAATGGCTTCTAAAATGGATGCCTGGGTACTGCCTCCAGATTAGATTGTGGCCTGATCCAGCAAGGCTCCTCTTATGTTCTGCTTTAGCTGTACTGCTATGGTACAGGGTTGATTGTGGATTGATTCGCATTTGTGAAACCTCCAGCATTGTCCCCTGGAACTTCTGAAAATTAGCCTTGTGCTGAATTGTTTCATTAGATTTTGATTGATTTTAAGCAGTCGGTTCTCCACAATCAATTAAATATATGTGCCTTGTGAGCTTAAAGGAATGGTTGTATGAAGGCTTTCATGGCCAGATTCAATCTCATTTGTAGCCGTTTTTGGGCCGTTATGCTATGTTCCAGGTTCCTTCTGAGAAATGAGCTTAAAGGAAGTTGGGAGGCCACTCTCTGTGTCAGAAACTGCCCTCTGTTTTTGGTTCCCTGCCACCATCACCAGTCTATATCAACTAGTAAAAATAGACTGACCCGGAAAAAAAAGGGTTAGAGAAGGAACAAAATCTATTATCTGAATAAGGGGCAAGGTTGGTTTGAACTCCTTACTTTCAAGGCTGCTGAAGTGTGAGTGGTCTTTATTTTCTTCTTCAAGTGGTGTTCCTGATGGTTTGCTCCTCTTCAGCCATCCTGAAAGACTTTGCCCATCCTCAGCTGCCTCAGGGAAAGAGCCTCCTGGCCACCTGGGAGTTCTCTCTGTGTGTGTGTGTGTGTTTGTGCCTTTAACTGTAACTTCTGTTTTGTAAAGAACTTCTGAAGTGTCTTGACAGAAGGAAGGAATATTTTAAGAGATGAAAGGACAGGATTTTGCCAGCACGAGTTGGAGAAGAGTCCTTTGTTTTTAAAGCTTTCCTGTATGTGAATTGTGAAAGAATGTTTGGTCCAAGAACAGTTCAAGGAAGCAGGGGGCCTTGAGCTGCTCATCTTCAGTGCTAGCACACAGAGAAGCAGATACCCGAGTCACCATCTTTCCAACTTTGGTGAGGGATGTTTTTCCTAACTTTGCTCCTATAAATACAAATTAGCATGTACAATTCCATGCAAATCTGGGTCTTCTTCATTTTTGTGGTGTGTCAAAGCTGCAAAGGTTCTTCTGGTAACCCTTTAATGCCGTAAGAATCAGCCTCTCAGAAGTAAACAATGAAACACTCTTAATTTTTTTGTTTTTTTGCAAGAAATACACAGCAATCAGAAACCTCTGAATTTCCCTACACATAGCAGGGAATGGGAAAAACTTTTTTGTGTATTTGGTACCCTGCATAAATTAACGTGCCTTACTGCATTATCGGACACCAAAAGTACAGTCAAGAGCTGTTGAACGATTTTTCATCTCCAAGAAACTGGGGAGCATTCCCTAGGCTAGGTGCCACAACTGAGAAGGCCTGGTTGCAAGTAGCTGCAAGGTAGCAAACTGATTTGTGGAATCCGCAGCTAGGGGCCTATTTGCACTATGGCCGGCAGTTCCTGTTTAGTGAACTTCTTGTGATGAGCATCTGCATTTCAATGAGTCTGCTACCGCCTCCAAGCTTGCCCTGCCTCCCCAGAAGTTCACTAATTGTTTATTAGGTGTGGAGCAAAAAATGGTGCTCCACACCTTAACCAACGTTAACTAAAAACTTACCTGAGTGTCCAGTGGCGCGACCATTCACACCTCTTCCAGTTTTCTGGGGTCGTCGGAGGTGCTGCATTAGCACACTGGCACCTCAGATGGCCATAGATGTGACTGCACATGCACAGAGCATCACTGTCGTCATGGCAACAGCACTGACGCCCACACAGTTGTGTAGGGTGCTGCCATTTTGACTGCAGCACCCAGAAGAGGACTGGCTCCGCAACTGTATCAGGTAAGTATTCAATCTTGGGGGGGGAGGGGAAGGGGGAATGGCCAAAGTGGACTAGCACTCCAAGTGTGAGTGCTAGTCAGTGTTGCTTAATTGCGCTCCTTTTCTGTCCAGCAGATGGGAAGGGAAGTGCAGAAACACTCATGATCTCACCAGATGATCTTAGTGATCTTACATGTATGCCTTAATTAGACAAGGAATATTACCCACTCTGCGAGCTGCTATCCTACTTTTGTGCCATCCTCTCATAGGAGTGTTAGCAGAAGCCCAAGAAATTTTGCCACCCAGTCCAAAGGCCTTCAACTGGATCCTTAGCTGTGTCAAAACTGAACTGCTCTGAAAAGACGCTGGCATTATTTAGGACACATTGCCATAGTGAGAACTCTGAAATGACAGCTCAGGTAGTTGTGCCAAACAGTTTCTGACAGGCAGTAAAGAAAGTGAAGCAGTCCTAACATCTGGTGTTTTGATCAGATGCAGAATGTCTGTTTTCAAGGGGGGGGGGGCAAGTGTCTGTGGTTAAAGCAAATATGCTCATGGTCAAACAGCTACTTGACATTATCCCAAATGTTAATAATTGGTTTTTTGTTTTTTGTTTTTTTAAAAATAGCCATCCTGGCCAGCTAAAACAATCATAAAGTTTTCAAGATTTCTTCACTCACCACATAACACCGTCTGTCAGGAAGAGAGCAAACGTTGGAGAGAGATAACCTTTTCAATCAAATTCTGGCCATGGCTCCTTGGGATGGTTATGTAAAGGAAAATGGTGAATCTTTAATGTGCTTTTCACAATCATATCGCCTCTTAAGGTGTAAATCATGACATACACATCCTAAGCAACCCTGAGAAGGGAGAATGGGACGGGATGCAATCTCCCTAGCAATCTTAATTCCGGCTTTTGATTTCACACGATGTACTCTGCATATGAGTTAAATAGAGTGACAATATACAGCCCTGTTGGACTCCTCTTCTCAGTCTTGAACCAATCAGTTGTTTCATGTTCAATTCTAATTGTTGCTTGATCCTCATGTGCGTTCCTCAGGAGACATGTAAGGTGGTCTGGGGCATTCATCTTTTTAAGCAGGATGTCTGAGCACCTGAACATTTCTGGTGCAGTGATTTTGTGCCCATCCCCCCCAAGCCAAGGAGTTGTCTTTATTGGCTGCATGGATGTAGCCATTAATGCAGAGTTCTTGTGGTGGCCATCTACAATGGGAAGAGTTGAACAAGAAGGACCAGAAATTACTGATCTTAGCTGAGAAGCCCTGATGCTCCCTTTTCCTCCCACTTGAAGGTATCATTGCTGCAACCACATAATAATAATTTCACCCGTGACAGAGCACTCTCCGCCATTTTCCCCTTTGGTGGTTTAAATTTCATCTGTTGAAGTTAACATCAGAAGCCTTGCTTGTTTCTTTTAAAATTTGTTCTCCAGATGACTAAAATGTTCTCCAAATTTACTTAAAATTCAGAAGCTGTAACTGCATTATGGCTAATATGGTCAGCAACAGCCAATCCTGGAAAATTCGGGTTTCTTTCCTGATTGTGGGACTTTAAAAGTTGTTGGATACCACTGAGTCGTGGCCAACTCCTGGCTGACTGCATGCATTCCTCTATGGGTGCCCCATGCAGTTTTCTTGGCAGAGATACAGAAGTGGTTTGTCATTGCCTACTTCCGGAGAGAGGCTGAACATCAAACCTCTACAGTTTAGGACTGTTTGGCTCCTTCGTGATGGACAAAACTTGGTTCCACCAGATATTTCCAAGGATTTATTCCAAAGTAAAAATAAATTAAAATCCCAGGGGACTGGTTGTTTTGCTTGTTGGAACGAATAATGCTCCTGTCCATGGTGAAGGTGCTTGCATTTGGGATGGTATAAATAAATCTCTGTGAAAGGAACCAGCCCTTTTGCATTTAACCGAAAAGGTGTGAAAATTCTGCAAATACCAGAGCACATTGACCAAAGTTGTCACGCCTTATAAAACTCACAGTCTTCAGGCTGCACCCAGAATCCACTTGGCATGTCGCTAATTTAATACTTGTATAAATCTCGCTTGTGTATTCCAGCTGAGTTAGACACTGCACAAGTTGGAATCAAATGGCTCTTTCAGCAGCCCTGTGGAGGCTGAGAGGCAGTTACTGGCTGAAGATCACGGCTGGTGGTATAATAGACGCTCTATTTGCTGCCATTGTATCATTTAGATATGAAAAGTAAAGTCTGGCCAAAGGATCTGGGGCTTTGATAAGATCATCCCACTTTGGGATTGATCACCAGGATAAGTACACAAAGCTGCCTGAGAGGGTATCAGTTGTCTCCCACTTTCCTGAATCTATCCCATAATATAGGCCTACTGTAAAGTGGCTACCATAGGGCAGAAAGATTCTGGAAATGGCCCCAGCAAGAAACATCCAACCCCTTTCCTTGTGCAAAGAGCCACTTCCTGTTTCTGGGTGCAAAGCACCATTTCCATCTGTCTCCCCACCCCAAGTTATGATCTGATATAAATATTGTCCAAGATGCAGCACAAAAATACCATTGTAGACATGTTCAGGCATAACAGGTCAAGACCAGTGCCTTGGACTGAATCTGGATTTTCCTTCATCGTTAACCTTTAGCTGTCTCTGTCTTCCCTTGGTGCAAATGTGTGTAGGCCAGCGTTTTCGCACTTCCCTTCCTGTCTACTGGACAGAAAAAGAGTGTGATTAACCTTGCACTTGGAGCACTAGTCAACTTTAACACAGACATACACACACCTGCAATCAAACACTTACCTGATTTGATTACAGGGTTGGTCCTCTTCTGGGCACTGCCATTTTGGCTAAGGCACCCTCTGCCACTGTGCATGTGTCAGCACTCTTGCCATGACAACTCTGACACTCTGTGATCGCACAGTCTCGTCTATGGTTGTCCAAGGATGTTTTTCCAGTAGCACTAAGTAGCCACTGAAGCACCCATTAAGGACCCATTTGGCTGAGAGCTGGATGACCCCATTTCCACTACAGACCCCATTAGAGACACATCTGTTTCCACCACAGCTAGGGAAATCTGGATCATATGGGTCCTCGGCCATAAAATCCGGATAATTGGGAGCCTGTTTCCCCTGCAATTGGGCAATGGGGTCTAGAACACCCCAAAATCAAAACTTTGAACTTCCTCCGAAGTTGCCTTCAGAGATTAGCAAAGGCTCCGGAGTCCCTCCGAAGTTGCCTTCGCGATCTGCCACTAACTTCAAAGATCCTCCGGAGCACTTGACAGCAGCATTGCTCTTGCAAGGGGTTTTTCTGCGGAGCCTTTGCTAATCTCTGAAGACAACTTTGGAGATTGTACCCCCTGCTCCCAAAATACCTGGGGTGACAGGCAGACCCCTTGTGGGTAGATCCAAATTTGCAAATGGGTGCTCATGTTTTCACAGCAGGCAGGCTAGCACCCATTGCTATTGGGTGCTAGACCACCCACGGAAACACATTGGGTACTTCCCTTAATCCGGATCTACTAGATCTGGATTAAAGGAAGTACCCATTCCTCAGTGGAAAAACACCCCAAGGTGCCAGCACCCTTACACAGCACCTCAGATGCCCCTGGAGCACTGGTAGAGGTGCAGATGGCCGCTGCCCAGACACTCCAGCTAAGGTATAGGTCAGTGTTGGTTAAGGTGTGGAGCACGATTTCATGCTCCACATCTAATCACAGAAAGGCAGATCACACATGGAAGCTTTGGCAGCTTCCTCAAAATACAGATTCTCTTCACTGGAAGTTCACTAATCATGCACTATGGGCCATAGTGCAAATAGGCCCCATGATAGCTTTCATTACCCATTTTGCCAAGGAACACACTGCTGGAGAAGGAGGAGAGTCCTAATTCTTTGTGACTGTGGGGAGGTTGCCAGTAAGTGATAGTGGTAAGCCCAGACCCACATGGTCACAGATCATGGGCAGGGTGGTGGTGTCAATGTACCCCCAAACTAGCTAAGGCAGGTTTCTGCTGTCAACACAACTGATTAAGGCCACCTCCAGACTGTTGCTCAGTATCTGGTGAGGGATAATGCAGGAGATTGATCCCCTATTGTTATCCCTTGCTAGCCTAGCTGGCGTTGGGCATTTTACTGATGCACACAACTGAGTAAAATTCTGTCAGTGTTGAATACCTGGATGTGTGAGTTGGTACTGACATGCCTGTGTGGGCATCTGTTTCAGCCTCCAAGCATGTGTGGTGAATGGAGCTATGATGGCAACCCCATCTATAAGGTAAGTAAAATGGGCCATTGCTGGAAAACCTGTGACCACTGCTGAATTTTCCAGCACTAGTTTTTCACAGGGTTTATGAGGATTTATGAGGAGCAATTAAAGCAATATGGATAATATTCCCTGCCTAATTAAGGCAGACATATAAGATCACTAAGATCATCTGGTGAGATCTAGGGTGTTCTAATTAGCACTTACAGAGCAGCGAGTGCCCCTGGGGCATAGGTCCATGGGTATCCAGAGTCCTGGGAACACTTTTGTGGTGCAACAGAGGCACATAGGTGTGTGGTTACCTGCACCGCAAGATCTATCTTGCAGCACCCTCAAGACTCTGCGTGGATCTTGCCTTAGTTTCCAGCTAGATGGCGCTTCGGACCATGGGGATGGGGACCAGTTTGCGATCTCTATGAGGTTCACTGTGTAATCTTAAGGCTGCCCTTGTCTTTCACCCTTTACAGGATGACTATGAAAATAATTTGGAGTTGAGAGAGTCATTCATGTTACCTTCAATTCCCAGAAGAAAAAGAAGACTAAAAATCTTCAACAGACACATGGACGGATGGGAGATGCCATTTTAGAATTTGTGTGGTTTGTGGCATAATACAAATTTATTTTTAAATTAGGTTTTTAATGGTTTTAGTTTCTTTGTTATTTCTGTTTTCCCCGTTGCTATTCTTGAGGGTTGCTTGTGCATTTTAATAATAATCGATCATCTAAAACACCCCTTGGAAGTCATCCTGTATGTAAAAGCAGGATCCTGCTAATGATCCACATAGGCTGAAATTACATATTTGTTCCCTATCATCATCATAATAACATCCAGATGTGAAGAAAGGTATGGTTTTAATCAGCCATCCTCTGTCTCCCAATGCACCTAATAACACACGTCTCTGTGTGTTAGCTATAGGAAAAAAGGTCACGGTATCCACAATATGTACATATGTGATCCAAATTGGCTGTGCCATGCATTTTTGTCAGCTGATTCAGCCCATCTGTATTTGCTTGCGATTTCATAACATGTTCTAGATGATGGCTTTTATTTACTCTTTTTTTAATGTGACACTGATTGTATATGTTACATCGGGGACAAAACTTTATGAATGAAGAATCAAACATTATTCTTGGCTGTATTTTTTTTAAAGTAGGAGGAAATCTGTATCGCAAGTTGTATGCAGGGCAGTACAGCAAGCTCAGAATAATTTGCAGTGAGCATTTTAAAGATCCTGCGCTTTGCAGGTTTTTCTATAGTTATTCAGCATCAAGGGGCATTTTCACACTTCCCTTCCTATCTGCTGGATGGAAAAGGAGCGAGATTAACCAACGTTGACTAGCATTCACACTTTAGCACTAGCCAGCTTTGGCTATTCCCTCCCCCTGGGATTGAATACTTACCTTATTTGATCCCAGGGCCTGGGTGCTGCCATTTTGGCTGTGGTGCCCTCCACGACTGCATGGGCATCAGTGCCATCACCTTGATGACGAAGATGATCTGTGCACGCGCAGGCATGTATATGGTCAGCCAAGGTGCCAACGTGCTTGTGTGGCACCTCAAACAACCCCGGAGCAGCAGCAGAAAAACAAGTGCTCCTGGCCTGGATGGTTCCTTCAGGTGTAGGGCGGGATAGAAATATAAATAATAAACAAATAAGTTCTTGTAAATGTTGGTTAACTTGCAGAGCACGATTTTGTGCTCCACACCTAATCAACAATTTGTGAACTTCTTGGGAGGGAGGGCACGCTTGGAGTGGGGAGGCATTCCTACCTCCCTAAGTGGAAATGCGGAACCCATCCCTGCATGGCCTGGCTCCTCCCAGGCCTGCCACCATTGGTTCAATTTTGACTCAGGGGCAGGCAGGCCTGTTTTGTCCCTTCTCTGGTTCCTGCGGGCTCCAGGTGACATGATCGGGCCACCTAGAGACTGTAGGAACTCCCCCGGGCACTGGCTTACCCGGAGATGCGCGCACGTGCATGCGACTTACCTCTTCATTGCCAGGTTTGAAGTGGTGGGCCCAGCCGGTGGCGTTGTACGTATGCATGCGCCATCGGCTCTGATTGGCCAGCTACCCACGGGTGCACAACGCAGATGCACAGTGCTGCTGGCTGGGCCCACCACTTTAAGCCAGCCACTTGGAGCCTGGTGATGAAGTAAGTCACATGCTTGCACACATCCCCACTGTGTGGGGGTGCCCAGGGTGGTTTCCTGTGGGCTCTAGGTGACCCTTTCAGGTCACCTAGAGCCTGCAGAAGCCAAAGATCTGTCCTGGTGGGCTGCCTCAGCTGCCAGCCCCCACTAGGTGCCCACTGCCACCCAGGAGGGTGGCACCCTCCTCCCAGCCACGTGATCACTTACTTTGTCATGGTGGTCACGCAGCCGGCTGGGGCGATGTGCTGCTCCATGCAGTACACCATGCCCACCCTTTCAGCGCCTCTGGTCCAAAGCGCTGACAGCTTGGGACTAGTCTACCAATAGTGGCAGCTGGAGGCAGGGCCCACAGCTGTTTGGGAGAGAGAAAGCAAATGTTCTCCCTCCCATAGAGCTGTGGGACGGCCCAGGGCAGCCGGGAACACCCTGGGCCGGGTGTAGACCACGATCACATGCTCTACACCCGGAATGCGAGTGGCCGCCCTGGGACGGGCTTGGGGGGTTCCAAACGGAACTGCCGGCCCAGCAGAGCAAATGCTCTGTCCTGGGATGTCCTACTCGTGTTCTGGAGGCCCTTGAGTGAATAGGCCTCTGGTCTTCACAGCAGAAGACCAGATTGAAGATACCATTAGAGACCCCATTAAATCTAGATTTTGACAGTGCTCGTGTGGACGTGTTCAGAATGGGGTCCTTAAGGAGTTGTGTGTGTGGAAAGTATGTAACTGATCCGTACCAATTATGTAACTATTGGATTCTGAATGGGGTCATCTTTGCATGTCCAAAATGGGTCTAAGAGACTGCACTAAGGCACTGAGCATCATCCTATTGGATCTTGGACGTTAATGGGTCAGGTCCTTACCACGTTGTTTTACTGCTGTAGCACTGGCATTTGCTCACATGAGAGGGCAAATGGCAACCTTCAGGTATGCCTAGCCGAGGTACCTTGCAATGGAGTCACCTCACGGTCCCAGAAGGCCTGCGTCATAATATTCATCTTTTCAATGTGCTGTAAGGATCCTTGGCAGACGGGCACGGCAGTCCTTGTGGAAATTTCATTTTTCAAGTGGGAAAATGCCAAAACAATTTGTAACATGTTTTATTTTCTGCTAAAATATTTGTTTTATTTTTAACTCCATATTCTACTGTTATTTCCATACTTAAAAAGAAAAGCATAATTACAATATCCAACCATTGGTACTGTTATGGAAGGCTTAGAACAGCTTTTGCCAGCCAAGGGCACTCAAGATATTTCTGGGTCACAAGTCCAGTTATCGTCCATCAGCATGGCTCAAACACTGGTGCTTATGGGTGTTGTAGTCCAGACCATTCAGAGGGATCAGGCTGGCAGAGTGTCTGCATTGAGCCTGCATTGCAGAAAGCCAAGATAAGGATTTTTGATGGCTGCCTCAAGGCTTCTGCAAGACACACAGCCTGATGGATGGGCACTTCCTTCTGAACAGAGGCAATGCCTTTTATTAAACATCTCCAGCCCCAACCACCAAACCCTGCAACTGAACACAGACACTCAGGGGCAGCAGGAGGACAACACTGGCATGACAAAGTGCAGACCCGCACCCAGAAAGAGGCCTGTTGAAGAGGCTTTACTCCTGTGAGTCCACAATGAAAGAAAACAAAGGAGAGCTGGGGGGGGGGGGGTGTCGGGGGGGAGGGAAGAGGGCAAGATCATCAGAGAGCAAGTTTAACATAACTTCTGGAAAGATTTAGCAGTCCGTACCACCTTTCCCACAAGGATTAAGACAGTCAAAAACAAGTCCTCTGTGTGGTATTTGTCACGGTTAATGTTTTAAAGCCAGGCTTAAAGCAAGTGAGGTTTTTGACGTGGAATTGACATTTAACAGACCTACTCTTCTAGGTAGTGAACTCCTCACATAATCTCTTTGTATAATCCCTTTTTTTCCCATGCTGCCAACAAAGTATTTAATGGGGGGATGGGCCCCCTTAATGGGTAGCAGAACCTCCATCACGCACAGATTCATGGCAAAATGCAGCAACGCTGTGCTGCTACCAGTTTTCCTTTGCTAAACAACTTGGGGCATGTGGTCCGTTTTGACAGGCGCCTTGTAACTTTAGATCCACACGTACACTTGGCCTCTGCTTTTCCTTCTATTGTGAATTTTTACATGACTGCATCCTGCCCTTTCACCAAAAGGGCTGTGCTTAGAAAGCAACACAATCCGGGCGCGCATCTCGCTTTATTCTACAATGAAATTGTAGACCAGCGCCGATTATGTCCAGCTTTGCTCCCAAATGGAAAGTGAAAAAATGGTGATGTACTGGCTCAAATCACAGAGCCGATGCCTCCAGGCTGCAAATGCATTACTGAATATGTGTGGGCAAGAGGTATGTGAAACCTATGAGTATCCACATCATTAGCAAACTTGACCTTGTAACGTAGTGTGTGTGGAGGGGGGGGGGATTCAATCTTATTCTTTTACTGCTTCTTGCTTATACTCGGGGGAAAACGTTTGGACTGGCACTACATCACTTGGTCCTGCTCCGTATCCATAGAAGAAAATTATCAAGTATTATTGCTGAAGCAAACGAACATAGTATGTGTGTGTGTGTGTATGTTGCATATGGAGGCTACTTGGTATTGGGATTAATGTGTATCACAATAGTCATCTACTCACCGTATAGCATTTGTCAAAGGGGAAAAGAAAGAATATCACATCCAGAAATAGGATCCACAGATATTTCTGAGTATAACATTACTTTCTTTCTTTCATTCATTCATTCTGAGTGTTTATACTTCTAGAGATATAAAAGGCCAGGAAACACAAGAAGATAAAGCTAATATTGGCTACAACATGATCTCATAGTAAACAATAGAATACAACGTGCAATAGTGCAAATCTCCTTTTCCAACAAGGCAAGTCTTTAAGTTATACAAGTCCGTGGGTGATTTCCTTTGACATGGGATGCTGTCTTTCTAGTTGTGCCTTTGCCGAAGATTGGTGCTTCTGCTGGGCTTCTGGGCAGAATCGCTTTGTGCAGGCTCACTTCTGCCCTTTCCAGGATGGCGGAGTTTCTGATCCCAGCGCTGTAAGATTTTATTTAAAAAGGGAGAGAGAAAAAGTTAAGAAAACAATCTACAACCGCACTGTGACAGTAACTGGGGGGCAGCAGGGACTGAAAAATATAGACAAACCGAGGCTGTGATCGGACCCAGCAAAAAGGACACTCTTGAGGCATTTCCCAGGTGGCTTCAAAACAGCTTTGAGGTGGGACTGTTCACACATCTGTCTGCTCCTCCCCCTTATAAGCATTTTGTGCTTGAAAAGGTGGATTACAGAAGGCTTGGGAGCTCAGGGTCACACGTGGTCTCTCTGAGGCACCACCTTTTGTTACGGCTGAACAAAATTAAACTAACTGTAGCCATTATTTCCTCACTTTCCTAACCCCTTCGTATTGATTATATACCATGGATTTCAAATGTCCCTCTGCAGTTTACAAATTAAACAATAAGAGAAATAATATATCAAAGACAAAAACAAAACAAAAAACCGATGTAGAAAATTTTTTATATAAATGATGCTTCATTATCATAATGAATTTGCCTACACCATTCCCCACCCTTCAAATTCATATCATTCAATCTTTCCTAAAGGCACAGAGAAAAACTCTACTCTTCTTTTTTATCATTTGAAGTAACCTGCTACGCAGACAGAGGGCCTGTTCACATCTGGAGAGCAGGTGAAGTCCAGGGATGCTCTGAGATGGAGTGTCCACATTGTGTGGAGAGACTTCCATCTCAGAAGTGTCTCTGTGTGTCCTGGACTGTTCCACTGCCTGGGGCAGGGGTAGACCACAAAACTGTGCTCCACAGCTATCCTAGGCTGTGGTTACACTTGTTTAAGCCAGCTTCAGTCCACTTTCAGAGTGAGAAAATACATCAACAAAGTGAAGTAAGCTAAATGTTTAAATAGCTCAGAAAATATAGCTTTGGGATAGATAATGTGGAAAGAAAATTACAGGTCACTTAGCTGATGTGTTCTCTCCCTCTAAAAGTGGACTGAAGATGGATTAAACCTTGTGTAACCACAGCCCCGAGATGTGATTAGTATGCTCCTGCATGCACCCCTCTGGCCCTTTTCCTGGCAAAGGGGGCGAGGCAAGAAAGCCACAGCTGTGCGCCGTGTCACCTGGTCACCATGGCAATGGCACCGCACATGACTGTTGCTGCAGCAAAGCGATCGAGGCAATTGGTGCTTATTATGTGGTGATCGCAATTACCCGGTGCTTGGGGAAGCACTGGGTAATTTTGGATACATTGGGTGTCCCAAGGTGTGGGCACTCAATATGCCCTTACAGTTATCTGGCCTTCATGCCTAAGCAAGGTTCAGAAAGGTCCAAAATTGAGAAGTCAGCTTTCGTTTGGTTTCATCTAGATGGTGACGCACCCAAGATGGCAAGAGGAAAACGTGGAATCTTGTTTAGATCCCACAATTGCCTCCCGATATCTCTGCCAGAAGGAAGGGTAAATATAGGCACTTACCTGCCTGGGTACTTGCTCCTGCAGTGGTGAGGCATTCACTTCTGGGTATCTCAATGGTGCAAAATACCCAGAACTCTGCAATCATTGCCCTGCACACATGCAGTGGCTATTTTAGGGTTGGTTTTGGCCCTGCACATGTGCAAGGCAAATTTTCTTCAAAGCCCATGCTGAGAGCAACCATCCACACAAGTTAAGTCATATCACTATTCCAGGAAAATCTGGTGACGAGTTGATTTTTCCAGAATAATGGAACTGTGCAATATCACCCCAATATCCCAGAAGCACCCACTTGTCCAGAATCATTAATTTCATCCTTCCCTTTGGGCTTCTTAGAAATCAAAAGTACCCTTTAAGTCATTTCTCTCAGGCATTGGCATCCACGCTAGATGTCTACTTCCCTTTTTGATTTTCCTAATCAATATCCAGTAAACAAATGCATGTCTTTATTCAGTCTCTTTAAGGAGCCCCTTCTTTACATAAACCAACATCTCACAACTTGACTCTCTCACTAGCCCTGTCCTGTCTAGTCAACAAGTGTGTATTCCTTTACTTTGGAATACTGCTTGCTAGCACAATGTTTGGACAGTGTCTGGAGCCGGCTGTATACAGCAAAAGCATACAACAGCATTCTGTACTGAATATTTCAGTATTATTTCTATAAATTGTGGAGAAGAGATGTGCTGCAGTACTTCTTTAAAAAATCATTTTCAAAAATAAATTTCAGGCACTGCTTTGCAGGGAACAGGAGTGCTGACTCAGTTTTAATTCCTTGCAGGAACCTGTTTAAACTCAAGCTCTTTCCAGCTCTGGCCAAAACCTAATGATTTGTACACACACGAATGTTTATAAGATTAGCCCCTAAGGTGTTATTAGAAATGTCCCACACCACACACGCACAAGCGTGGTTTTGAAGCACTGTCCTTTGGCCTTTAATCAAGAAACCCCGGGCCGCCTTAGCGATCATATTAACCGTGCAAATGAACCAGCCACCAGCGACGGGGGATGACTCAAGCAGGAAAGTGCCTTGCCTTTCGTTTTATTTGTTTTTAAAATAAAGCCTAAGTGAAGCCACCTGTGGACTCATCTGAGAAAACAGGGTAGGAAAAGCAAGTGATGGGAGAGAAGCAGCTGGGCAGGGAAACAACCAGACTATGAGAGGCAGACCACACTATGATGCTCCAAGTCTGTGGCTAAGTAAGTGCTTTTTGACTCATTCCGGCTAGCATCTGTCTTGCTGAGTTTCTCTTGAAATATTTTCTGTCTTCCTAGAATTTCAGGATTCCATTTTACATCCCCTCCCCTCTGACACCTTAAATAAATGCACCAGGCACTTCTTATCTTACACAATCAATTGGAAGCAATTGGACCAGTGGAAGGCAGGCGTTCCTAGATCTGCATTAAGCTCCTGAGACCCAGATGTGCTACAGATTAAGGGTTTGTGCAGAAAGGGCCAAAGTCTCTTATGGGCAACCATACAATAGGGACCCCCTGAATCAGTCTGTAGATGCTCCTAGTACAGCATTCTGTTTCCGAAAAAGACAAATTAGGCTGCGTCCAGACTTGTTTATACTGTGCAGCGGAATGCGCAGTCGCGATCTGGGCGTCACACACGACAATCCACGTTTCGTTGTTGCGGCACAGTATCAGATCACTACTGTGCACTTACCTTAATGCTGGTAAGAGGACACTCACTGCACAGTATAAAGAAGATTCAAATCTTCCCGCCAGTCCAGGCAGAACCGCGAGACGAGACGAACAAGAGGCAGGAGGGTAGCTCAAACCTGATTGGCTGCCTCAACCCTTGTGACTATGTGAGCCAACTCAGCTCTTGCTGCTTCCGACGGAAGCTGTGGAGCTTCCCTTTGAGTCAGGACAGACGGTTGTTGCTTAGCAGCAGGGAAGCTGTGATTTTAATTTAACTGTAGATTTATTCTGCAAGTGTAGAGGCAGCCTTAGATGCTGTAGGGAAGCATATGAGCAGGACATTCATCAAACTGATTTTCAAGGAAAGATAATAGTGGCAGGAATACAACTGTCATTCAATAACCTCAGTCTTAACTTCAGCCTCTTTCAGTGGGGCTGGTCATGAGTTGCTCAGCTCCACACCTGAGCCTCAGAAACTGGATTGTCATGAATTTCTTTGTCAAAAAGAGTGAGAGGTTTAAAGTCCATCTCTGTAGGTGGGGTGCTTAAAAAAAAAAGCAAACTCTGAGCTTCTTTGGATGTACTATAATACAAAAGCCAAAGCAGTAATTCAGAAATATTTGATCCAAAATAATCATGAACACACAAAGAACAAAAATAGATCCGAAGGCCAACATTTTATCCCATGTCTAAAAAGGCAAGTATTTAAAGATGGTGACTTAACACTAGCCAAACCCCTGCAGGGACGCACTGAATGAACTATTGTTACAGTTTCTGGCAGCAGGAAAAGAAGGAGAAGAGCAAACACAAACAGAAATAAATAGACATAGGGTTCAAAAGGCAATAACATCTGGAGCAAAAATATTGAAAAGACCTTGATGACCCCCATACATGGCCAAATTTAACTAGTGTGAAGGTAACTGCTCCAATGATCCGACCTAATATGAAGCACGCACCCTTCTATCTTCTTGTGTGAAATGAATTCCTTTATCTTCTCCACCAAGATGCTTATCCTGCTAAATTAATGTGCAAAGAACATCCAGCAATGAATAGGTTTGGGAAATTCCTCCTTATCCAATATATGGGGCATCTGGCACAGAGGCTACATTTGCACCATAGATTTCTGGATTCTCCTAGAACACCTCTGAATGTTTCTGCTGCCACTGGGCCTACTGGCCATCCCAAGGGCATGAAATCTATTTTCAGAGTTGGCTTAAGCCTAGGACATAATAAATGACTCTGAGGGCAAATTTTGCCCCCTTTCACTTAACCTTCTGCCATATGAAGTAGTGCTGGTGGAAAAGGTGAATTACAAGGGGCAATTACCAGATCAATATAGCTTTTGCCACCAAAGCACAATTCCCTGGCCCATTTCTGGTCCATTGATAAAGTGCATCAGAGCTTCAAAGCTTTTGAGATAACAGGATGCTGCCCAAGGAAATAATGCTCCTCCCATCCCTGTAGAGCAGTGGTTCTCAACCTGAGGGTCGGGACCCCTTTGGGGGTCGAATTACCCTTTCAAAGGGGTCGCGACGAGTCTCCCGCTGCCCTTCCCTCCCATCTCCCAGCAGCTCCACCCCTGTGGTTGGGGGTCTCCACAACATGAGGAACTCCATTAAGGGGTCACGGCACTAGGAAGGTTGAGAACTGCTGCTGTAGAGGATCCCCAAGCGCCTACCACAGAGACAGCGGCCCTTTTCGCACTGGCTCTAAAAACGGATTTGGAGCCAGTTCTGGGAGGGATTAAGACACAGCTTCCGCAAAGCGAACCCAATTAGGGACCCTTTGGGGAAGCCGCATCCACATTTCGGCACGCAAGACCGGTTCCTTAAACTGGTTTTGTCACCAAAATCCTACTTTTTTGCAAGACCACTGCCAGGGACTTCAAAGTTTTGAGTTTGGGGCACCCCCCATGGGTGCCCCCCCGAGCCACCTCCTAGACCCCATTGCCCAATTGTAATGGAAACAGGCTCCCTATAATTTGGATTTGATGGCTGAAGATCCCATTGTAGACCCCTTTAATGGGGTCTGCAGGAAATCTGGATCCGGATTTCCCTGCCTCTGGTGGAAACAAATGTGGCTCTAATGGGGTCTAGAGTGGAAATGGGGTCATCCTGCTCTGAGCCTAATAGGTCCTTCAATGGGTACTTAAGTGCTAGTGGAAAAACACCCTAAGTAAGCAACGTCTGGATGCATCCAAAACATAAATATTCAGGAATATCCATGCTTTTTTCCAGATATTCAAATAGAGCAAAATAGATGCAACCTAAGTCAGGCCTTTGTTTATTATCCATCCAGTGCCTTTCAGTACTAGAAACAATTCAAATATTTTTGTAACAAACAATGTAGAACTTTAGGAAAAAAGTACTGGAGGAAAAAAAATTGCATCTGCAATACATGGAATTAAGATACTATTGAATATTTCCCCTTGCGCTGTTTGGTTGTTTGAGACTCTAGTTCCCATCAGTGTCAACCAGATATGATGAGGGGAACCAGGGTGAGGAAGGCTTCACTCAAAGTTTGCTGGATTAAAAATAGCTTGAGCAGCCAACCTAAAACACAGCAAGGACACTATCAATATCAACTCCCTTGATCAAACAGCTATCAGCAAAAAAACTTTATTGATCTGTTAGTGAAAAGACTCCATTCCACAGCCCCACCAGATGCTTTCCTTCCCAGAACCGAATTTAGGAGGTGATTTCTGAAGATTATGGGAATTACCAGGAAAGTATTCATGAAAAGTTGTGCCCGAAACCTGGACTGTGCTCATGAGGATCCTTCAGATCACCCACCCTCACTTTTCAAGGGGATTCCTAGCTGCCTGGCTACTTCTAAGCCCAATTCAGAAAGTCCATGCTTCCCTTAAGAGCCTTGACTCCTTTGGCTGCCTGCAGAGGTGCTGATGTGCATGAAAGCAATTTTGGGGATTCAATTTGATTTGAATCAAATATCCAAAGATTCAAATCGATTCAAATGTTTAAAATTCAAGTATATTCACATTCTGTTCAATTAGAATACATTCAAATCTATTCGTATGAATTTTCAATTCGTATTTGAATGTTGACAACATTCGTATGTGTCTGTACGCATCCATACGCATCCCGTTTTTATTCTGTATGCATTTTTGTCCCATACATATCTGTACAAATGATACGAATAAGATGTGTATGGATATGTCTGTAATGTGTACATATCTGTACACATACGAATGTCTGAATATTTTGTACGAATAATTTGAAAGATTCAAAAATTTGTTTGAATGTTAAATTTGAATTTAGAAACATTTGATTCAAATTTGAATGTCCAAATTCGAATGAATTGGATCGAATTTTGAATGTTTTGAATATTCGTGCAATTATTCCTGCAGCAGAATATCTGCTCATTCCATCAGCTGCATGCCTGCCTTGTCTAAGGAAGATGGCAGCTGGTGGAGATGGCTTTTCAGCTGCCCCGTCTCTGAGGTCCCTCTGAGAAGGCCCAGAGATGGAATTGTTCACACCACACTCTGCCCCTCCTCCCTCTCCGGAACATTCTGTGCTAGAAAAGGAGGATTAGAGATGGCTTGGGAACACCGGGGTCACACACTCCCTTTTGTTATGTCTGGGAACAATCCTAGTTCGAGACTGGAGGGCTACATGCCATCAACCATGCTCTGTTTTGGGCTTCAGGCACATTTAGGAAGTCTTTTTAAAGTATATTTGATTGTTGTTTTAACATGCTGTTCTCCTCAGCCATTTGTGGTTCATAAAGATGTGTTTTTATATCCTGTAAACCAGACTGGATTCAATCTTACAAAACAGTTATCTAAAATACCTTACAGATTGGGTTGTGGTGACAAATTCTGTTGCAACACATCATTCCCAGAAGCGCCATGAGTGTGTGGGTATATTTTTTGCAGCTGTTTGGTGATGAAACTCCCTACCTGGCAGATTCCAATGGCTACTAAAAATATGCATTTGCAACAGAGGACTTCTGACCTGGGCAAAATATAAAACCTCAAAATTTGCCAGGTTCTCAAGCAAATAACGGTCTTTCTTCTAACCAAGACTGGAAGTGGGAAGGAAGGCTTTTAAGAATTCTTGTTCCAAGCTATTTAAAGCTTTTTAAAACTGACAGCCATCTTGAGCCACTGGGAGTAGAACAACCAAGATACAGCTGACCTTTGAGATTCATGAGGCTATTCATCTTTCCATCAAAGTGATGCAAATACAGAATCTCACAAACAGTGAAAGAGTCAGAGAATTAATTTGCTGATCCCTTTGTAAAAAGTAAAAAAGGAAAATGTGTAGAACTCATATTACCTTTTTTTTTTTGCCAAAATGTTTTTTTTAAAGTTGCATTAAGTTTTAGTTTGTCATACCACAAATACCCATCCCATCCATCTTTCAGATCATAACCAGCAGATCAGTGCATTATGGAAGGTTTGGAATAAATATACAGACATCCTATATTTGACAATGCCACTGTGGGTGGCCCTGCATGAAGCCCTCTTTAAAGATGCTGGGAAACATGTTAACATAACATATGCAAAATTGTTGACATGGAATGAAAATCACAAAGACCTTGAGCTGAAATCAAGAGAACACTTAATACAAGAAGGATTTAATGTCCAGTGGTTCCTATATTTACAAGAGGTGTAGAGGTTTAGAATCGACAAGAGAGGTCAAAATTTAGAATCTGCAAATTACATATGTGAAAATTCATTTAAAAAGGAAAAAGCAGTTACTTTATAATTACTATGGTTGTTTTTTTTAAAGAACCTTCATAAAATGATGACTTTAATAATGTTCAGAGTAAGTGGAAATGCAGAAAGCAAGAAGGTACATTGTACCACATGTGGTGGACATGTGCAAGTGCAAAGAAATATAGAACAACAATTTGCAAGATGATGAAAACAATATTGAGAATGAGAATATGGTGAAAACCAGAACTTTTTTGGGGGGGGAGGGGGAGGTTGGGAATAATTAAGAGAAATTTGGTTGAACATTTGGTATTAATTCAATATATGGCCACTGCAGACAGGCTGATATACAGTATGTGCAAAAGTGGAAATTGCCAGAAACTTCATCTTGGATTGGAATGTAAAAATGATGGAACTAGTAGAAATGAATAAGTTGAAAAATATTATAAGAGATAAGTTGTTTTATTTTTTAAAGAACTGGCAATCCTTTATTGACTATATTGAGGTGGATTGGGAGGAAAAGAATGGGGAAAACGGACTGGAGGAGCATAAACTTTATTATATGCAAGAGCAATCTGGAGAAGACTGGAAGTCAATGTAATAATTATGTATGTTAAAGTCACCTTAAGCATTTATAATTATAATACAGAATTATTTAAAAAGGAAAAATTATAATTACCATTTTTTGCCATAGAGAAGAAGAAGAAGAGTTGGCTTTTCTAACCCGCCTTTCTCACCCATTGATCTCAAACCTTTTGTTCTACCTAGCACACACCCTGTGAGGTAGGTGGGGCTGTGAGAGCTCAGAAAGAGAGCTGTGATTAGCCCAAGGTCACCCAGCTGGCTTTGTGGAGAGTGTGGAATCAAACCCGGTATTCCCAGATAAGAGTCCGGGTCCCTAACAACTAGACCAGTGGTTCTCAACCTGGGGGTCGGGACCCCTTTGGGGGTTGAATTACCCTTTCAGAGGGGTCCCGACGAGTCTTCCGCTGCCCTTCCCTCCCACCTCTCAGCTGCTCCGCCCCTGTGGTTGGGGGTCTCCACAACATGAGGAACTCCATTAAGGGGTCGCGGCATTAGGAAGGTTGAGAACCGCTGCACTAGACCAAACTGGCTCAGTATGCAACATACCTATAATATGTAAATTTAGTCGTTATTTAGCATCATTTATATTGAGGCTGACAAAACTTTCACAACAAATATGCAGAACACCCTCAAAAATTACAGAAGTGACTGTATTTTATATCATCAATGAAAAGGATTATTGTAAAATATAATCTTTCTTCTTTTAAGTATTCCCTGACTAATTTTCAATTTTGACAGTTTTCTGTGATTCGAACTAAGTCATTTGGTAGGATCCATTCAGTCCCATTGGATGACACCAGAGGGCCTCTGAGGGTGTAGTAACTACATACCACCATACGTTAAAAGAGGACCAAGCAAGCATTCTTTTGGCACACAGTGGCTGATGGCCAGCCCAGTCCTGAAGGTAGAATCTAGTAAAAGCTACTCTGCAAAAGGCAGTGTGGGTCTGGCTTGTTCCAGTCACTGGAATGTTCTACCTGAGTGCCCCTCCCCCAATGGCAAGTGCTACAGCCCAGTAGTGCTTTTCCCCACAAACACACATGCTACATATGCAGAAGCGGGTTTGTGACACAAGACTAATTATCACCGTATTTGAAATATATATATTTGCTATTTTATTTTTACAGAGTCATCTACACATGTGTATTTTAAAATTATTATGGGATTCATTGGTCAAACAAAAGAAGAACCAAGCAGATCAGGAAATCATTCCAGCAAAGACAAAGGCTTTAGGTGTACGTTCATTTTAGTATTTTGTAAACTGACATTGTCATTGACTAATCAGTAACTTGTTCGTTCGTACATTCATTCATTCATGTAAGTATTCCACTGTGATTTACTTGGGAATCATTCTCATTGCAATATCCTGCCACAGTCCCTTAACAAGACATACATATTAAATGATTGAACAATTAATGAATCTTTGAATGATCATACCTTGACTTTTTTGCCAAGACGATCCTTCCATTTCTCAGCTATGGAGCCTTCTACCAGGAGTAACCTACATGAAAAGAAAGCAAAATATGCCAATATAGCTTGCAGCTCTTAAACACAGAGACCTTTCTCCTGTCTGTGTATGTACATGGGCATGAAAGCAAAGCAAAATATATAGATCAAGGAAGAAAGAGAATGGTGGAAGTGTACTGATCCACTACAGAGTTGGAGCAGTACAAACTGTGGTCTGTCTTATTCTTTTCCAGGCCAACTGCTAGATTCCTCAGCTCTTGGAAATGTTAGGTGCCAACACTTACTGAAGGGAAGGTACAGTATTCATGCTGCCTTCTGCTATGTGAATGCCAGTGGCAAACCATCCTGGCAGACAGCAGAGCCTACAGGAGCCATTCTGAAGCTAGGAAGAGAGGAACAGCTATTTCTCTTCTTCAGAAGATGGATAGGGCTGATGTTCCCATAAGGGTACAAATCTAATGGTCCTCAAGGGACAGCCAGCAGATTCTTGGTCAATTTTTGCATACTCTGGTGGACTAAGTTCCAGCCCACAAATAAATTGTGCTGTGATAAACTCATTAGTCTTCCAAGTGGCACAAGGCTATTTTTGTTTTCATGTGAACTGAAGTATCATTTAGGGGCAAGCATGGAACTACCGCACATGGTGTGCTGGAATAGGTAACTCATTCAAAGATGGGACAGACTGCTGCCCTAAGGACTGGACAGCCCAGCCCAACTATGGAGACCAGGATCAGCCAGGTGTCCAAAAATGGGTGCGCTTCCAGGTGTCCATCAAAACAGCCCCCACCATGGTATATGGGACCACAGCCAGTACCTGGCGACATCCTGGCCATTGTCTAGTGTACTCAATTGTGACTGGCCTGGTGCAAATAGGGCCAAAAGTCTTGGAATTTTCTCAGTCGTTTTGTTGGAGCACCAAGCAGTTCTGATGGAATATTCAGCGGGGAACACATTTCACATTCCGTATTTCATATGAGGAGGTCTAAGTGCCTCCTCAGGGACAGAAAGTGACAGGGAGACTCCCATCTGAAATGCTGGAGGGTTGCTGCTTGTTTCTAATAATAGTCAGTTTGATCAACCAAAGAATCTGACACAATAAACACTATTATACTGAAAAACCTTCTTTACAACAAGTCCAGATAGTTTTCAGAAGCTAAGTTATCTTTTAGTTATTTCATAAATCATTTAACAGATTCTGTCCCTTTTGAGATTTCTTGTTGAAATTTTTCATTCTTCTTTTAATGCTTTATCTTTAAAAGTGTGGGTTTTTTACTTTAGAACTGTGACATTTTATGCACATATTTTATATACATATTCGACTGATTGTTATTTCAGTATGTGCAAAGCGTTTGTAGTCAGAACCAAAAGAGGAGGAAAAAGTAAAAAGCAAAGTTACCTTGACCGTTCTTCATCTTCATAACCCATTATAATATATTCTTCATTAGCATTGAGAGGTGGACACAGACAACCAGAGTTTGTGTATAAGTTTATGGTGTCCCTAGGAATGTTCACCAAAGAAGATTTCAGAATTTCCTTCACTTCAACGACTGCAGTGACATCATGGCATTTGGTCCTCACCTCCTTCACTTTAGCTCGAATGACTGAAGAAAAAGGAGGAATTAATATTTGTGGCACCCCACACAAGATGGTTTTGCACCTTGAACTCTTTTAAAAAGATGAAGTGTCAGATATCATGTTATCTACAGAAGGACTTCCACAGGGCTCGTCCCACACTAGCAACCTCCAAGGTAGCACTATGTATGCACTGCGGACAAGTCCACCAGGAGGCCCTGCCCGTCCCCCCATGAAAAGCCATGCCTGTGTAAGAAAATCATGCTGGAGCCAGCTCCAAAGGGAAAACGGTCTCTCATGCATTCCATGGGTCAGGCTGGACCAACTGTCCATGTGCAGAGCCAAATGCCATTTTGCCAAGCTCTTGGAAACAGTGAAAACAGCCATAACCAACAGTTGCAGAGGCTGGGAATTTTCACTCCTTGCCTCTGAAGTTGAACCATGCCAGGCCATTGCAATGTGGACAGTCTGCATTGTGCTCTCCAGATAACTGCTTCATCTCTATCCTATCTATTAAAACTTTTTTTTTTTTAGAAGGTGGGAGAAATGTCACTTCAGATGTCTGAGTTGGGGCCACAGAGGTCACAGTATCTATCAGAATGTCTTCTTCCGTGTCAAGTCTGTACAGTAGGGTCATTAAGTATGATCATTCCTCGGTGGTTTAGAGTTTGTGTGGACTTCACACCACAATCATTATGAGGTTTTAGGAGACATAATTATGCCCATTCACAGCTAAATCAAATTCTTACCAGTTCCAGCTGACCATCTGAAAATTGTTCCTCAGCGCAACCAGGAAGTGATCAATCAAGATAATGAGTTATTTCTACTTTTTATTTATGTCTCTTAAGTCCTATTTCAGTAATGTAAACCTCTCAACATGTACCACTAAATTATTATGGGACAGTGGCTGTCTTCTCCATTTTTGGTTCTATTTCTGTAGACGTTGTTGATTTAATCATACCTTGAAGTTATCCTAAGTCTACAGTACCATTTTGTGACATATTCTACATGGACAAGGGAAGGTTCAGATTAGTATTAAATTTTCTATTGTTGCATTTTTTTCTTTTTGCTAAGAAGTGTCAGTAAAGACTAAACATATAAACTATGATTTTTCTTCAGTCAATGCTCCAAAAATCCAAGATTTTCTCAATGTAGTTTGCCCTAGTATTGCCCAATAATCCATGTGAGGGGCTACACTATCAGAACCTAAATAAATGCAACTTTCATGCTCATTAGGATCAGGAATCAAGACGATTTATCTCATTTTGAATTCATAGGATACAAATATACTCCAGAAATGAAACTGTGCAATATTGTGGTTGTGGTGCAGATTTGTACCATTTTTTTTTATGACAGGAAAACATTAATCTTGCTCGCAGAGCTTCCATTATTTGCAGGGATGGATGGCAAATAAACTCTTGTTTGGGGACCAATTTCAACAGTGACTTTGCTATTTCGCACTGCACTGGAGCCAGCCTGTCTGGAATTATTCTGTATGCTTTTAAATTTAAAAGAACAGTTAGGTTGTAAATGTGGCAGCAGTACATGTAAGTCTAACATGGAACATTCAACATGCAAAAAGGGAGTAATGGTCTACTCATCAGAAATGAATATGAGGCCATTTTGTATCCCAGCTGTTCAATTCCCTGGTCACCAACCAGTTATGACAATGAGCTGATATCTGGAAGTTTCAGTTCCTTAAGTTTCCTTAAAAATATTGACAGGACTTTGGGATTGTAGTCCAAAGGCTGACAATCAGCAGCTGGACTAAAATGGGGTACACATGGGTCCTGGGATATTCTTCACAACGATTAAAATTATACCACCCATGAAGCCTTGGGTACTGGCTCTCTTCTTATGTCCATTTCAGGCCCACCCATAAGGATAGAGATGTACACAAATATTCAAAATATTTGTTATTCAAATGCATTTGTACAAATTAAAAAATTTACAAATTGAATGTCCGGACATTCACATTTCTGAATTTGAATGAATATGAATATCGTGAGTTATCTGTACAAATAGCTCAGATATTTATATCTGTACGGGTGCATATGCATCTCATACGTACCCATACGCATCTTGTACACATCTGTACAGGATGAAAACGGGCTGCATATGGGATGTGTCTGTACCCACAGAGATATGAATGTCCAAATTATTTGTACGAATAAATGCAAATGTATTGAATTGAATGTCAGGACATTAATTTGTCCTTATTCGTATGAATTTGGATTTTCAAATATTTTATTTGTTTCAAATTGAACGTCGAAAATTGCATTCGTGCACACCCCTACAGATGGAGCATCATGTGCCATCAGTTGGTCATCTTCATCAGTTTAAGAGCATATATAGGGCCTGTCCCCAAGGAATAAAAAGTCTGCCAAGACTCTCCTTTTGCCTCTGAGCGTCCCCAAGCCAGGGTTTTTAACGAGGTTCCAGCGCTACAAAACGTGGAAATCGCGCGACAAAATACATGCACTTTAAACAACTCTTCCAGCGCTCTTTCTGGAAGTCACGGGTTTTCCTCGCTACATTTACCTTGGGGACGCTCCGTGGCAAAAGGGGCGGGGATTGCCGCCTGCACACACAGCAGAAACACAAGCAGCTTCACTTTCTAAAGCTCAGAACTAAAGAGCCAGAATCACGCAGAATTGCAACATTGTTGCAATCGCTGTGAGGTGTGAAATGGGTGGATTATTGCTAGGGGTGGATTTTAAAGCGATAACAGGGAAAGTGATGAGTGAATGAGCGATCGTGCGCTGGGCAGGGTGGATTTTTGAAAGCAAAAACAGGGAAAGTGGTGAGAGTGAATGTTTTCCAGCACGAGAAGCCATTTCAGAGGGGGGGAGATCTGGGAGACTAACAGATGGCTATTTTTCCTTTAGGCTTGTCAGGGATTGTCTTCCTGGTTGTGGCCACACCGAGCGCAGTCCCTCCCCATTCCCGCTGGCACCCTATGAACAAGAGCAGGGGCGGGGAGAAAAAGATGCGCACAAAGAAAACAGGGATCCTATGGGGACGGAAGATGCGTTAAAAACACGCATTTTCCTGAGCCTCATGCAGACGCTTATTCCTGATTTGCATGGCACTTTTAAAGTCCACTTCAGTAAAGTGACAGTAGAGTGACAGTGGAGAAGTAAATAAGTCTTTTGGGGATGCAGCCATAGTGCTGAAGTCCAGAGGCTTCTTCAATGATGGATTTGTAAATCACATTTGCCCCAGCCAACTGCAACTCATGTTTATCATTCCCTGTCGTACAACTCCTTGATTCAGGCAAGCTAAAACATAATAATGGTCTGATTTTAACATTTCCCTCTATGCATGGAAGGGGCTTGGGGTGAGTTCAACTCGCAGAAATGTTAATTACTTTATTTATTTTCCAACAGCTGACTACTTCATTTGCCTCTGGGGATGTGGATTGGGAAGAACAGCTGCACCAGAACTTATTTCCCTCAAATAGTTTCAGCCTTCATTTAACCTCTTGCTCTCCTTCAGTTACCTTGCCATGAAACTGTACGTACCATAGTTGTAATTGTTCCGGAGGTAGGTCTTCTGGGTAGCTTTTATAGGCTTGCATTTGCAGCGTTCTAGAAAACAAAATTTCCTTTCATCAGAGCAAACAGCCATTATTAAGATGGGTAAATCATGCTATTTTGTTCTTCTGGATCTCCCTTATACATAAGGCAAAAGAAACAAGAACGTTGTACAGGAAGCAAGGAAGGTTTCATCTGCTGGATTCAATTTCTCACATATTCCCTATATTTCCAATCTAAAGCTCAGACAACCCCTCCCCCAAATCAGTTTGCCAATTT
This sequence comes from Aspidoscelis tigris stejnegeri, assembly GCA_023333525.1. NCBI lineage: Eukaryota > Metazoa > Chordata > Lepidosauria > Squamata > Teiidae > Aspidoscelis > Aspidoscelis tigris. The sequence continues at coordinate 15,562,016 of JALMGA010000010.1, forward strand.
TTTAAAAAAGTTATTTTCCTAATTTCCTAATTAATGAGTTTTATATTAACATCAATATAAAACTTTTCTGTGCTTCCTCTTCCCTTAAACATGCCTTTCTGTTAACAGTATTTTGAGCCTACCCAATGTGTGTATACAATGAGTGTCTGGAGTCAGGTTTTAAACATCAAAACTGAAGAAAAAAGTTTATTGGGAAAACTTGTTCTTGGGGAAGAGGAAAACAAAGAATGAGATAAGCCATGCCTCCACTTATCCTAGTATGTGGAAGAAAGTGTTTGGGAGGCATATCCCCATTTCCAGTGGAGAGTGTAATACCTCTCGAGGCACATGGGGGCAAAGGAGCAAAACTGCACTCTCCAAGGCAACTCCTTGGCTGCTGCTTTGTCAGGCACCTGTGTTCTCTGGACAGAACAAATACCCAGTGGGTGCTTCTGTGGAGGGGCCCACACCCAAGCATCTCTCCTGCAGTGAATGGAGACACGGCCATAGGCCTGAGAACCATCTATTCCCCAGTCAGAGGCAAACAAAGTGAAGGCTGCACTGTACTAGTACCGTAGGAGTTCATAGAAGGGCAAAAACGTAGGGTAAGACATACCCACATTATTCTCCTGCCTGAGACCATTGAGGCAGCCTCCTGGTATTGTCTCACTTCACACACAGGATGGCATAGCTGATGCTGTGGCCAATGCCAGAAGCTGCATTTGGTGCACTGAGGACACTGTAATTTTCATTTCCCCCACACAAAAAAGTACTAGAAAAGCCAGAAACACCAGCATGGCCACACTTGATGCTTCCAGTGTTAGTGGGCTGCCAGGAATTCACACCATAGCAGATTATTTCTGTCAAGGGTAGGAAGAGAGTGGGAAAGGAGGCCTTAACTCCCTTAATCCTTATTGCTTCTAGGTCAGAATAGGACAAAAAGTTTGTTGTTTATGGATTTTACATTATAGATTTGTGTGTGAGCTGTACATTTTATGGTTTTTGTGACTGCATATATTTTATGGTATAAAGGTTTGTTTTTGTTTCTGTGCATTTTGCTCGCCCTCCTGAAACTTTATTAAAGGGTGTTAAAGAAATTTAAATAACTGCAAATACAAAACACAAAAGGTGCAAAAAGTCAGTGCTGTTTCCAACATCTGTAAACATAATTTTCTTAGGTAAATACAACAAAAAATTTGTAGACACAGGAATTTCTAAGAATACTTCTAGATCATTTCTGCACTTACCTTTAGACCATTAAAGCAAGTGACAAGGCCTCTTCTCTGCCACTCTGTTCTGCACATGGTATATTCTACAGAGGCTCTGTCTCCTGCTACCATGCTGCTTCTGCATTAGAGGCAGTGTAGTCCAGTCTAAGGTGTCCAAAGTGGCCACCTAAACTGAGATGCTGATAAACCACATTTTTTAGGTCTACCAGCGGCATCTAGATTGGCCCAGGGAGGAATGTGAAAGGGTGCCCTTATTCCTGTTCGTTTAGGAAGTACATTTGGGTAATGGACCAAATTGTGCTACCAAATTGCATCACTTTAGGCCTCCAAGGACAGGAACTTTAGCTCTTTTTAAGCCATCAGGCTCCAAAACTCATGCAGGGCACATGATGAGGTCAGGTCACATAGGGTGGAAGACAGCAGGGGTCACATGTCAAACAGTTTAGAATGTTGTTAGTCAGGAACTGAAGAGTCACAATAAGTCACCAACTCATGACTCAGAGTCTTATGATTCAGCCTCTGCTGTTGCAGTAATTAGATGACATCATTCTAAAACCTCATGATGACTTTCAGTTTGTGGGCTATATAAGTATCTCTGTGTTGTACAAGTAATTTGTCTTTGGCTTCAAGTAATTTGTCTTTGGCTTCTGGTTTTAAAGGGAAGTTTGTCTCAGAAAAAATTCTGAAGTAAAGCTGCTGTACTTTCCAGTGAGGAAAGAAATACTTTGTCTCTGGAGTATTTGTCTGAATGACTGTCCAACTATTATCTGAGATTGATAAGTGATCTGACTCCAGTTCAAATCTGCTATACTGCCTGACATGGCATGAGGCGGCAGCAGATGGTCACATGGCGTGGTAGGGTGGCTGTGGAGGCAAGCTTTGAGCTGTGAATGGCACGTGGCTTCTCCTGGAGCATGGCATCAAAATGTTGATGGCCTTTTTCCAGGACAGTATGGCTACTTCAGCTGGGAAAAGTTCCTGAAAGAGCTGTTCCAGCTGGAATGCTCCAAGTGCTGAAAAGGCCCTAGTTTGATTTATGTATTGGTTCCCAGGAAATGCAAATTCTTCCAGTTCACATTTATAAACAAATGAAATTAATTTACCCTCTGTTATTTATTACAAGCCTAGATCCTGATGAGCTATGTTAAATGCACAAAATTAGGGCTAAATTGTGAAGAAACCAGGGAATCTGTACCTCTTAACTGCTCTGAAGAAGCAAAGATGTAAAGCTTTTCTAACCTCATATAAAATCAGCCTGCCAAAATTCAATTTTCTTCACAACTATATAGGTAGTTTTCCATCTTTCACGGCTCTTGCCTTTGGTACCTGGTTGTGTCTATACTACGCTGATAGACTGGACCAACAAACCCCCTGTAATGCCTAGTCTACACTGTAAACTGGTTTACTATGATGCAAAAATAGCTCTGCAGCCTACTTTAGCCACCACACAGTCCACACAGTGTTCCAAGTGCTTTAGTTTGCAAGGGCTGAGGAAGCCTGATGCCATTTTCCTGTGCATCAGAAGCAGCACACTTCTGGGCACCCACTTAAAACAGGCATGGCTGTCATGTATGGCCAGTATGGGCAACCAAGAATGAGGATGGCCCTCGGGCATGGACTGCAAGACACGCAACCCCACAATTCATTCAGCACAGGACAACACAGGATAACTCACTATGAAAAATTCTCCAGTCGTGCAAAATTCTCCAAACTTGCATGTTTTGTACAAGCACTTCCACATAAACATTTTTTTTCATGCAAAGCAAGACATTATCATAGACTTGTGGATTTTATACCTCCTTTTTAAAAAACATCGATTATAATTATCACTGGAGAAATGGGAAGAGAAATACTTTGGGGAAGCCATGATCTTTGAACAAGAAGTAAGTTTTTCATAATGCCCCTTCTTCCTAGCAAAGGCAATGGTGAATACTAAAATAAAGCTGTCTTATGCGTGCCAGTAACTCAATGATCTAAAGTCCTGACAACCCCATTTCTCTCCTCATCTGTTTGTGTGATAAGAATTCTGTTCTCTTGAGTACTTGGTCACCAGCAGAACAAACAAATATTCCAACAGGGTGTGCATTCTGGTAGTTCCTTCTGCTGTATGCTCCAGCCCTGAGACTGCATTCACACATAACAACGAAGCAGCTTAGAAGTGCCTTACAGAGCATGTGACATTTGTGTTCTCAACCCATCTTCAACCCATCTTTTCTAACCTAGAATGTTCATGAGAGAGGGAGGGATAGACGGGCCTGAGAGTGTGTAAACCTGCAGTGTCACAAAAGAGTAAGAGAAACATAGCTTGCCATGACCCTGACCCTGATCAGTGATGCTTTTTGGTTCGGATCATGGCAAGGTTGGGACTGGAACAGTGGTGTCTCCATGGCGATAGCTAATCCAGTCCAGCCCTGTGCTGGCTCTGATGCTCACACCAGCTTTGGAGCCAGTCTCCAACAGGTTTGACAGCTAGGAACAAATGTACCTAGCCTTGTTGGTCCTGGGGAATCCATTTCAGCATCGTACGTCGCATGCCTCCATCATCTGGTCATACCAAAACAAGCACACCGATAGTTCTTCTGAACCAGGAGGTCCCTTACCTCTGTCTGCTGGGTGAGGCCTCTGTAGGCCACAACAGCATGCAGACATTAGCATACAGCCTCTGAAGAGGACTACTGGGGCTGTAGTTCAGAAAGGCCCTATATGTGCTCTTTAAGAAGTCCCATGATGTTACTGCAGTGCCGTGTGGATCCGGCATAACTTTGAACTTCTCATTTCTGTCTGTAGTAATCAGTGAACCAGTTGACCTGTAACTACAAAGAATAATAGGCCCAGGTGGCATGTGGAAAGCATGACACCTGTGCTTGTTGAGACCAGCAAAAGAAACAAATATCCCTGGAAATGAAACTAGCTGCGGGTTCTACTCTGTAATCACCATATGATTTTATTTATCTGAGTTGTTTTAAGTCGCGTCTATGACTCTAATAGATGTTTTGATTGACTGCACGCTTCAGGTGATGTGAAAAAACAAGCAATTAAAAAAATAAAATGTTATGGAATATAAAAGGGGAAATGTGACAACTACTGATGCCAGTAATAGGAACACCAGCAGTCCCAGGCTCCCAAAAGCTGCATCTATGATATCTGGATCTTCTGGAATATCCATGATTTGTTCTGGAATATTCAAATATAGAAGAACAATTGATGTCTGGATGCAGCCCACCTCTCAGGCTTCCTCCAGCTATGCTTTTAAATCTGTGCAGTTGCAGCCTTTTGCTGATGTCCTGTTAGTCAAAGTATAACTGCATTCCTTGTATAGTGTATATTTACCTGGAAAACACGTACTAAAGATTACAATAAAAAGTGCCAAATATTTATTGTATGTTTGACCTTTACAGCTGTGTTTGTCATTAACTGAAAGGTAATCCAGAAATACTCTTCTGGGGCTGAGAGCTAATGAAAGAAGGAAGGAAAGCAACACCGTAGGAACAGAAGGGGGCATTTGAACCACAGGGAAGGAAGGGTGCAGATATTTGAAACAGGAGAGGATCTCTGCATGGCTCAAAGCTACAGGACTGGATGGGCAAAGTGTGTGACCAATACATAGAACAGATGGGATTTTTGGCTGCCATAAAACATGTATCCCTTATCAAGCTACACAAGGCACTGCACCTGACAAAATATATCCAGAATATTATCTTTAAAAGGATTAATCTGGCAAATCTTTCAAGGCTTGAACTGGACACAAAAATGTGATTTTTTTTGAGCCAAGCAAGCAGAAATGGGTAATATTTATATTTAAGACTTTGCAAGTAGACTTTGCTAGAGATGAAACTTGGCTTGGTTTTCTTTTGTCCACAGACATGCTTCAGTAGTTATACTAACACACCAGAGAACACCTGCAGTGCTCTTTGCAATCCTCCATCTGTCCCATATTCTTCATTGGAAAAGGATTTTAAAAATGTGTAGAACTAACAACAACAACACTTCTATCACAGCCTTTAAGAATATTTTAAGGCATTTCTCATGCACTTTTTTCTTGCAATTGTTATATCAGTGATATGTGGACGGTAAGGTACTCTTATCTGCCATGGCAAGGAAATCCATTATGATGCAAGTCCAGATGTTCTAGAGCATTGGCCATGTTGACCTAGGAAAATTCTGCATTGGTTGGTATTCTTCAAGCATACTAGGAGCCTCCCTTCTACAGGCTGGTGTGATCTAAAGCTTGCTTCTAGCATACTTGCTAGTTCAGTATACAGCCACTGTAGAATTGCCTTAAGTCAATAAATATGGCTAGTGGTCCAGGATGATACAACTGAATAACCTCTGAACACCACGACTCTGACTGCTGTTGCCCTCTGAAACTGAACATGTATAGTTTAGGAAACTTTCCAAACTTTTTGCTTAGAAAAAAGGCATACAAATCAAGTTGAGGACTTAACAAATCATAGCCCAGTTCCATGCTGCACAATCTTAGGCCCCGTCCCCAAGCAATTAAAACTTTGTTTAAAAGGTTCTTTTGCCTCTGAGCGCCCCCATGCCCAGCTTTTCTCCGAGCTTCCAGTGGCACAAAAGGAGGAAAATCCGCGGTAAAAAGACTGCCCTTTAAAGAAGACTACCAGAGCACTTTTTGGAAGCCACAAGTTTTCCTGGCAGCATTTACCATGGGGATGCTCCGTGGCAAAAGGGGTGGGGATTGGCATCCAAGATCTCCGAAAAAAGCACCCTGGCTCTGCTGCTGCCTGCATAGACAGCCTTAAACAGTCACACATCTCCCAGAACTGAAGCCGCTTCCCTTCCTTTTCCCTTTCTAAAGGTCAGAACTTTTAAAGAGCCAGAATTGCAGAGAATTGCAACATTGTTATCAGGTGTGAAGTGGGTGGACTGCTACAGTGTAACTGCTGTACGGGGTGGATTTTGACAGCGAAATCACTATCTTTGGAAGCAAAGGGCGGGGGAGACGAACAGAGAACTTGTAAATACCCATGGCTACTTTTCTATTTTTCACTTCCCAATCAGAGCCCAGAGTGATCAGAGTGAAAGTGTGAATGAGCAAATGATTGTGCAGTCGATGGCTGTAGCTGCTGCCTTTGCCGGCACGGGAAGTCATAGCCTAATGAACTGCTTCTGCCCGAGCGCTGGCTGCAGCCTGGCTGCCTTTATGGGGGGGGGGGAGATGAACAGATGGCTATTTTTCTTTTGAACGCAGTCCCTCCCCGTTCCCGCTGGCACCCTATCAGCAAGGGAGGGGGCAGGGACAAAAAGATGCGGGCAAGGAAAACATGCTTCCATGGGGACGGTAGGTGCATTTTAAATGTGTGTTTTGCCGAGCCTCCTGCGGACGCTTATTCCAGAATTGAATGGCACTTTTAAAGTCTGCTGGAACAGAGGGACAGTAGAGACAAACTAGGGAGGCAAATAACTTGTTTGGGGATGCAGCCTTACAGTTGCTTATTCCCCAGTTACTATCATGGCTCTGTCACTATATTAGAAAAACCTCATTGCTTATAGCAGCCATGCACTGAAATGTGGGTGTAAAGATCACCCCATTTTCCAGGTAGACACTTATGACAAACTGCTGCATAAAGCCTGTCCTCCATACAGCACTGATGTTCATTTCAAGCATCTACAAGACCAAAATGGATAATATGGACAATTTCTGACAATGGGATTGGATGTCAGTGCAACGGGCAGTGGGGGATGTGAAAATGGCAGGCCACTGTCACTGCGTCTTAATGTGCAGGACTACAGCACTCTGCAGCCTAGGATGCAGCTCCTGCCATTGTTGAAACTGATTTTTTGAGAAGCTGTCTTAGCTGAGGGTTCATAGTGCTCCAGATTGTTTATGTGTAGTATATCTGTTTTAGTACTAGATGCCTACACTAGGCACCATTTGTATCATTCTGAACCTACTTATGCATTCATTATTGGTATCAGATTTTTACAGAGCACTTCTTAGGGTGTTTCTACACTTACATCGGTTGGGTTGTTTCTGCTGGATCAGCTCCATATTGGAGCAGTCCAACTGTCCCAGGATAGCCCCCAAGTAAACTTGTGTGACTCTGAACTTGCGTGAACTTCAGGACCTGATGTGAGGGCTCTGATGGTAAGGAACAAAAGTTCTCCACCTCAGAAACCAAGGAGGACCCAGTTTGGTAGCACAACTTAGTGCACTGCCAAAATGGCTCCCCCTGCTAAACTGGAACAAGGAGGTGTCTACTTGCCTGCACATCTTCCTGTCCCATTCTAGTGACCTCTGGACCACCAGTAGATCTTTTAAACAAGGTCTACCAGTATTCTGGCCTTGGCACCCATTTTGGCCACCTAGGCTGAACTGTGCTTTGTCCATTGTGGACACAGTAGCTGAGCAGAGTTGGACCCTCTCCTTAAGCTGGTCCACTTTGTGGAAGAGAGGCCTCTGGACCCTTTGCTAGACTGGCTTAAGGGTAGGTGTGGAAAGGCCCACAGTCTCTGCGCAGACTACACCTGACATTTAATGACATTGCTTCTAAAGCAAGCTTCTGTTGAAAAATAAAACAAAACAACCAAAGTAGCAAAACCATCATACTACTGCTTTATGTATTAGGATAAGATTTCCATACAATTTTTAAATTTTAATTATTATTTTTAAAAGTGATTAGAAAATGTACTCACCAGCGCTTGTGCCTCTACAGTTGCCATTATTAGAATCCATAGGGAAATCTGGCATGGATTGTTAAATATGTAAAGAAATGTTAGTATTTTTAATACTGATTATGACAACATAGTCACAGCAAAATGCTTAAATGTAATGCGCTAAAATATTAGAGCTAAGTCAGCTATGAGTTCTTTTTTTAAAAGCCTGTGCTTCCTTAGAAAACAGTTTGTTACAGGAATGTTTTTTTGCTGCCATGGGACAGGCAAATGGACAGAGCCGAAGAACAGCCCTTACCTTTGTCAGAAGTAAGAAATGCTGGAGCAAATCTGTCTCCTTTTTTTCTATTTATCCTTTGTACAGGAGATAAGGGCAATACCAGTGAGCTCAGCTGATAGCTCCTTTCTCCACCACTGGCCTAGATCAAAAGGTTTGCTAGCACTGCATGGACTTCTAACAAAGCCCACAAACTGGTTCTCAGCAGGAAGAAGAGATTCTGTTGCATTTACCCATAGTGAGTAATGGAAACCTTCAGCAGTCACTAGAACTTCAAAAGGTCTGAGAAAGAAAGCACTTAAAAAGGATGGCAGAAGGAAGGGTTTCTGGGCCCACTGATAAGAGACCCCTGGGAGATTGCCATGAACAGACAGGGGCCTCAATATACAAAAAGCCCCCAGGAGTTCCTGTCTCAAAGGAAGCTAATATAGTGCCCTGAATAATGCTGAATTCCTCACTTGCTGGTGTAGTAGGGGACTAAGGGACTCCCTTCCACACACTAGTGCAATCTTAAGGGAGGCCACATCCCTCCTAGTATACCCTATCTGCACAGGATAGAGCATAGATTGGATCAAGGAGTCCAAAATGGTTCCCTAATCTGGTCTACTGGATTACCAGGGTGCTAATGGTATACTTCTTTGGTCAAGTACCCATAAGGAACCCACTTCACTGGCTCAACAAGGTCTGGTGCTGAAATGGGTTCCCCAGAGCACAAAAAGTCAGGAACCCCCATACTGGCTCCAAAGCTGTGGATAGTCAAGTTCTTGGACAATTACAATTTGTCCTACCATGGGGCTGATAGCTTAAACCAGACAGCTTAAACCAGACCACCCAAGGTAAGTGCAGAAATGGCCTACCCTCCATCTATCTTAAGTCACTGCAAACATAGATCACCAACACTCAGTGATGTAGCAGCATACAGCAAGATCAGCTTTTTCCTGGAGGCACTCTCCTCCTGCCCTTAACAGCTTGCTTTCAGCCTTCTCTTTGCTCTCAGCACAACATTCCTTTCCCTTCTCTCTCTCTATCATGCTTGGTCTTTCTTTCTCTTCTCCCTCTTTCTTTCTCTCTCCACCCACAACTAGCTAGCCGTGTGGAATTCAGCAGGTCAGGAAAAGGGGAGAAATAAGTACAGGGGAAAATCGGTCGCAAAGAAAATTTAGGAGGAGGAAACAGAAGAATGTAGAATGAATGAATGAACCAGGAACCCAAGGGGAAAAAAGTCAAAATAATGCCTTTAAATACAACTCTTAGGAGACAAAACTAACAGGAAGAGGTTAGATAAAATAATAAGGGATATGAAGATAAGAACATAAGAACATAAGAGGAGCCCTGCTGGATCAGGCCCCAACCTGTCTAGTCCAGCATTCTGTCTTACACACACTGGGCCACCAATTGCTTAAGGGCATCTCAAGCAGAAGACAAAGGCAAAAACTTCACCTGATCTCAGAGGAGCAATTAAACTTTCTCATCTACAAAAAGTGTATTTGAAAGAAGGATTTATTTAAGAGGCAATTTTATTGCTGAAAATATTTCTGTGGTAATTCAAGAAAATCTAGAGGTGTTAACTATTATTTTAGCTGGCCATGTAAAGTTTACTAGACAAGCAGATAGTAAAGGTAGGAGGGGTATATATATATATCTTTCTATAAAGACAACTAGAGGGCACAAATTGTACAATTGCAAACATATACACACCAAATGTGAAAACAAAGGAATTTATAAATGATATGGTGCAAAAATTAAGTAACTTTATGGAAGCTGAATTTTTATCGACAGGAAACATTAACTTGGCAATCGATTTAGTCTTAGACAGGTCATGACAAGGGACTAATGTTAAAAACCTTTAAGAAAATAACTGACACATACACATTCTTTTACAATAGGCATTATATATATATAAATGAAAATTAAGAAAATATCGATATTCTTGATTGCTTTGTGAACTATAGCATAAACTAAATATTGCTCAAACTTGGAGCGGAAAAGGAAAAAGAAATACGGAAAAATTGTATTTAAATATTTTGGAAACAATAGACATGAGTTGTTCTAGGATGGGTTGGCTGAGGACTTTGTTCATTGTAAATGTAGAATGCGTGCAGTAGGAGTTCTTCCTCAATCAAATACTTCTACATATACTGTGGAATAAATTTCAAATTGGCGGTAAACCATTTATATGTTGTGGTTTTAATGTGTTCATTTTATATGTTATAACCCGCCCTGAGACCCTTGGGCATAGGGTGAGACAAATAAATAAATAAATAAATAAAAGGAGCCCTGCTGGATCAGGATAGGTAAAATGTTGTGAATATAAAGGATGCGCATTTAGATTCAGAGCAAAATATCTTTTTTAAAAAATAGCTTGTTTCAAGTTTAGAATAAAATCGCATTCTGTTTCATCAGAACACATTGGATTCTTCTTTGGAGCTGCCTCCACCAAATGGCTGATTGTGGGGCTTTCCTCCCCTTTTAACAGCAGTAAGAATAGGTGCAGAAAATCGTGAGAAAGGGCTTTATATTGCCTTTTCTGACATATGACGTATCTCCTGCGCTGCCCCATTCCCTACAGAACAGTGATTTTTGCCACCTTTGACACAGAAGCAGCTCTGAAGTGTCTCAGAGACAACAGCATGAGACACTGGCATCCTCATCTCATCTCTAATCCACCTTTTCTAGACTAGAATCTCATGAGTGGGATAAGGGGCAGTCTGGCGTGTGAATGATCTGAGTCGCCATATCTGAGTCGCCAAGAGGTGCTTTAAAATTTTTTTTTATTGCGCATGATCACAGTCTGAGATTGCTGCTGAAAGGGGAGAACTCCACCTTCCATCAATGGTGGGAGGTCATCAGCGAACTACCTTAATTATGACAGTGCTCTGCTGCCTCCTTCTGGCCAAGCATCTGATTGGCTCCCCTTTCACCCTTCTGCAGTCCTGATTGCTATAGGAAAGGGTGGCTGAGAGACCCATCCACACTTTTTCAGCAGTCTTTTTCACTCCTTTTGGTAGAACTCAGAAAAGGGAATAGGTTTTCCCCAATCTTTTCTTTAGCTTTAGCACTATGGATCACTGTAGGAAAGAATTCTAAAAGCCCATCTACCGACTGTTTGAGAGATGTAGGGAGATTGTTATCATTGTTGTGGAGTGTTCGCTGTTAGACCCTAACTGTTGATGGTGGGTAGGTCAGCCACTGCAACTCAAAAGGTGTTTTCTCCCTCTAGACCAGGTACAGGAAGGGAAGATGTGGCATAAAGGAGGGCCCCACCCACTCCTAATGCACTCCACCCATACTGGACAGAACATAGACTGGCACAAAGCAGCCCAAAATAGCAGCCTAGTCCAATTGACTTCTCAAAAGAGGTGTAGTAGAGTATTGAACAGCCGTAAAGTGAACCGGGAGGTGTGCTGATGGTGCACACCTCCATAGTTTTGTTTACCATAGCAGGCCCATTTCAGTGGCATGGCTTATATGCTGCTGAAATGGGTCTCCAGAGCTCCATAAGCCAGGAATTTTCATTCCTGGCCATCAGAACCTTGGGATCTGGTTCCAAAGCTAGTAAACTGGGCCATGAACACCCTGGAGTGCTTTGTCTGCACAAGAGATCAGTCTATGAGGAGACCACACATCTCAGAAGATCAATTCAGCCAGACAAGATGAGCTTGGAGTGGACCAGAGAGCAAAAGTAGTGCCTGTGTGGAGACAGCGTGCAGTCCATGATCCAGTATACCACACCCAGTGCCATTTTGCCAAGCACCGAGAAGCACCACCAGAAGTGTATCATTTCTATGTACCCAGCTAAAACAACCCCAGACATCAACCTCAAAGGCCAGGAACTTTTGTTCTGATCCTCCAAAGCTAAATCAGGATGAGCTGGATGGAAAGCAGACAGCCCTTAGATCTTTTCAGACAGCAGGCCAGGTTGCTTGGAGTGCAGGCCAGCCCCCACCAGGCAGAAAGGTCCTGTGAGGGGGCAAGATGTTTACAGAAGCAAACATTCCCACCTCAGAGCTTCCCACTCCACCAAAATGTGGACACAACCAAAGGAACACGGGAATCTGAATAATACTAACCCGACTTTTCTTTGGTCTTATCCATGTTACCTGTAACTATTGGTGATGGGTTCTTCAGTATATGAGAGCTGAGGCCTTTAGAAGTGAGACACTTTCTGCATGCAAAGCATGTAGTGTACAGTTTTCCACCACAAAACTCCCACCACACAACCTTTTTCACCAATTCTATTGTGGCTGTTAGCAAGATAAGCTGTGCAAACAACTGCAGTTAAGGTGTTGTTTTCTTTATTCTCCTTTCCTGCAATGTAGCAGCAAATGCTGAAATGACACAGTACGTTCCCAAGGAGGCTAACTCATCTGGCTCCCCATACACTCACTGATCTCCCAGAAATTCTGCCTTTACCACCTAAAACCTTGGATACACCTACTGCTAAGACTTGCAACAAATGTGCCAACTCACTATTTCCCCCTTTGTTCAAATGCCTTCCCCTTTACTTATCCTTGGTGCACAGATAATTCCTCAGCCCCAGAAACTCCATCCCGTTTCCAAATTGGTAGCTAAGTAGAATAGAAATGTGTTATTCTACTTTTAGAAGGTGAATTTGTTTTCCTTGAGGGGAAAGCAGGAGGGAGAATGAGAGAGAGAGAGATGGTCTCTGCAGAGCGGTTGGAGTGTTTGTTTAATTTTTAAAAATTCAGAATTTAGAATGTCATCATGTTCCTATTCAGTGAAAGAAAGAAAGAGTTCATAGATTTTATACTGGAATCTCTCAATGAAACTATTGTGCTGCTTGTGGTCCATGGTAATAGGTAACTTTGGGGCAATTTGACAAAAACGACTTCTCTTTGGTTTTGAATGTGACTCCTTTTAAATGGCCGGAGGCTTTGCCAAGCCTGGCTTCAGTGCAGATCTGTTTTCTGAGGCACGCTGGAAAGCATCTCTGGGCTGCAGAGGAAGACGTTTGCAAACACTTCAATATGGGACATTCACGAGCTCCCTCCTCATCCGAACACTCAAAACCACTTGTGCTGAAACCTTCCCAGCAGGTATCAGCCCCAGCACAGCTGCAACAACAGTCTGTACTCTGTCTGCAGACAGACCCACGGAGCTGGTCTGTGAATGGCTCTAGCTTGAAGAGCAAATGTCAAAATATAACGCAAAGGGAAACCAGAAGCTGGAATTGGCCCGAGGAGGGAGAAAGACCAGGCCAAGAGACCTACTTGAGCCTCACGAAGAGGAATTATGAAAGTTTCAACATGGCAGCAGTGCTTTTAATGGGGTTAGATTCAAGCACTGGAGGGTATCATACATTGCATGCAGGGGAAAAGAAAGGAAGAACTAGCAGAAAGCCTGCAAGGCAGAAGGCTCTCTAAGGGTCTTTCCTTCCCAGCTCAGGTGGGACAGACAGAGGCTATTCCCACATGCAGCATATGCACTATGTGGAGCTGCTTCTGTCCTAGAAGTGACTCCATGTGTGCCAGAGCATTCCCCACACACATAACTGTAGAGTACAAAAACATACTCTGCAGGTCTACTAGCTGCTGGCCTGTACAGCCCCACATGGCTCCATTCATATCTCTTTGCAGTGAATGGAAGCTGGGGTGGGGCTGTGCAGCTGTGGTTGCACACCACGTCACCTGGTCACCCAGTCACAACAGTCAACCCAGCATTTGGGGGAAGCACTGGGTAAGTTTCAGATACATTGGGATTAGCTGTAGACCCCCAAAAAGGGGTCTGTAATCCATTCCTCCACTCTGAAGACCAGATTTCCCAGCGAGCTTCAGCACAGTAGACCAGATCCATGTAGTCCAGGGATGGACCCAGAAGCCACCATGTGCAGGGGGATGCCGTTGACACTGCCACGTACATACACCCTATACAGCCCTGCACATCCTACGTAGCGGTTTACGGGGCCACTCACAACCTGTGTAGCCAATACGTAGTCGCTACGTAGGCAACTACACTGCTGGCTTTCTGCCACGCCCTCTGTAACCAGATGTGACCCTTGAGTGGCAGTTGAGCTGACCAATCATGCAATGCTGCAAGCGGCACTTCTGGAATGGGCCTGTTTTGTGCCTAGGGATGTGTGCTAAGGTATTTGCATGGCATCCCTGTTTAGTGCCCATTGCCATTGGGGCTATATGCCCCATGCAGACATATGGGGTCTCCATTTTGATCCAGAACTACATGAACCAGATTAACCCAGGACCGGATCCTGATAATCCAGCTCTACTAAATCTGGATTTACAGTGTTAAGTGCAGAAACAGCCAGTGTGCCGTGGTAACTAAAGAGAAATGTGCACTTCCAGGATATGGGGTGTTTTTCCACTGTCACTAAAAGTACCCATTAAGTACCCATTAATGGGTACGAAATGGCATTTTTGTACCCATTAATGGGTACTTAATGGGTACTTCTAGTGACAGTGGGAAAACACCCATGTTTACCATTCTATGAGGAGATTTCTCTATCAGTTATTGCCCTTTATTGAAGAAGAGCTGCTAATTGGAATTTCCAGAGATGCTAGCCATTGTAGTTCAACTGTGCACCTAGACCTACTATGCTAAGTCATAATTTCAAATAGAAAAGGAAGGGTTATTACCAAATGTTGAGTGCATTTTGCAGATGCCCTGGTATCCCTTAGAGCCTACCAAGAATCTGAATATGGTCCCAGTCAGCTAGAACATTGCCTTCCACCTACCAATATGCTGCACTGCAAACAGATATAATACTTTATTCTTCATTAATACAAAGCACAGTGTAGCAATACATCATTATAAACAGTTAAGTCTTTTCACCTCAATAGCGTATTGCAAATACTTTCATCCACAGGAATAAGTCATAGCAAGCCTCTTTTTTCCTCAAAGGCAAGATTTAATACAAAGAGAAACTAAGAGAGAATTCTTTAGGTCTCCACACTTGCATCCACTGGAATGTCCCCCACGTTCACTCTAAGAGAATTTACACACATACCATTCCTGGCCCAATCCAGCAGCTACGCCAAGCCCGAAGATCGTACAATCTTTGGAACCAGTCTCTGTGCTCTCCAATGGCAAGGAACCAAAGTTCCTAGTCTCAGCACCCCTAGGGGTCCCAATTCAGAGGTCCAACTACTAAACTGGCCCACACATACCTTCTAGACTGATTCACTCACAAATAGGATGGCTGTAGACCTCATAAAAAGATCTACCACTGTTCTGGTCTAGGTGTCCCATGCTAGCAGATGGCGTGGTCCCTGGCCCACACCAGAGTGTAAAAGAGAGAGGTCCAGGAGTGGGCCGCATGGAGCACCATCCCAGTATGTGGAGAAGGGCCCCAAATCTGCATAGAGGTGCCAGGGAAGCCCATTCCCTGAAATGGTATGGTTTCCCTGAAACCATGCCGTTTCAGACAGCCACATTTATCTTCTCTGGAGGGAATGAAGACTTCTGGGATGGGAGGTGGGGGATATGGTGCAAGAAGTAACTGGCATCCCAGCATATCCTCTTCACTTTCCATCTTACCTGCTTGTTTTGGGAAGCACTGGCACTTTACAGGGAGCTGAGACAATCCTCAACTTTGCCACCCACAGAAGGGCTTCAGGGCACTTGTAAGCACTTAGTATACTGAGGCACCTCTGCTGTTAGAGGTGGTTTCAAAGTACTTTCTACAGGCTTTTTGGAGCATTTTGGCCCCTTCACTTTTATGACTCAGTGGCCATTTCTTCACTTGCAGGGCCTGGGTTGCTCCACCTGCTTCATGCTAGAGTGGTCCAGATGTCCCAGAATAAGGCAGCTTGTCTGCACTTGGGTGGCCTGTTGCAGGACCGGCTGTGTGCCAGCCCTTGCTACTCCAAAGCTCACATGAGTTTGGAGTATGTTGTGAGGGCTCTGATGGCCAGAAACAAAAGTTCCTGTCCTTGGATCTCCAGAAGGAGCCATTTCAGCAGCAGAATTTGGTGCACTGCCAAAATAGGTTCAACTACTAAACCTTAACAGGGAGACATGTGCTTTCCTGTACACCTCCCTGGTCTGTTCCAGAGGCCCCTGATTGCCAGGAGACTTGTAAAATAGGTCTACCTATATCCCAGTTAAAACAAATCTAATGGTACCCTGGTCTAAGCATCCAACTAGAGAGGCCCAGAAAGTGGACTAGGTTGGGCACAATATTCAAAAAAGAAAGTGCAGAAAGGGCCAGTAAACTGTAAAAAGCTACAAAAACACCAAATTTCCATCAGATAGATAAGGTCCAAGAGCACGGATCCATTTTTTCTCTTTTGCCATTAGGTCAGAAAAGTTTCCTTTAAGTTTGGCATCAGTCACTACCAAAAGAAAAGCAAACCAGTAAAGGAGATAATCTTATAGCAGCAGAACTGCAATATGTGGCAATGCAGTGGGTATGTCAGAAAACAAATTGGGGACAAAGGTTCAAGTCCTGACTCAGCCATGAAACTCAGTCGATGACCTTGGGACTTTCATTGTCTCTTAACTTGACTTACCTTCCCAGATTGCTGTGCGAATAAGACGGAATAGAATCTGCAATGTGTTGCTGGCATTGGGTAGCAGGCCATGCAGAACATCTTGTTCACACTGCAAACTAGCCCACTTGGTGAACATGCCTCCCATGGAATGCCATGTCCACAAAGGATGACTTATTGGCACTAGGAATGTGCACAAATATTCGAAGGCATTTGAAATCTGATCGAATGTGCTGAATTTCAACATTCAAACTCATATAGAATATCCCGGAATTTGAATGTAAACATTCAAATCGAATTTTGAATTTTGGATCTATTCGTTTGAATTATCCGGACATTCGTACACGATGTGTACTTGAAGATCCACATCTTTCCCACACCCGTAGGCATTCGTACAGATCCAAACGGGACGAAATCAGGTTGCATAAGGGATAACTATGGGATGCATATGGATGTATACAGATACATATGGATGTGAACAAATGTTGGAAAGATGCATACGTGCTCATACAAATGTTGTCAACATTTGTATGTGCAGATTCAAATGAAAAAATTCAAACAAATAGATCTGAATTTGGTAAATATGAATTGAATCTTGTTAAATTCTAGTTTAAAAGATTTGAATCGAACTGGATTTTGGGTATTCAATGCGATTTGAATAGAATGTCAAAAGAACATTTGTGCACACCTCTAATTGGCACACTGACATTCGTTGTGCAGGTCCCTGGTTTACTAGTGGATAAAGCCATGCTAGGCAATGAAAATGTGCATGGCATCTGCATGTGTGAGAAGTTACCAGGTTTTTATGATGATTATAAAGTGAAGAACCAGTTAGAAAGACTGAAAGAACACTCAATCCTCTCTTTGCCTGCCTTGAGCACACATCTGTTGTTTTGCACTATATCTTTCTTCCCAAACTAGCTTTTTCCTTTTCTGAGCAAAAAAATAAAATAAAAAGTAGAAGTTGCTGGGGGGAGTTTTAATTCATTTGTATGCAGTCTCTCATTAGGACCTATGAGCAGAAGGTTAATAGTCGTGAAAAAGGTTAGGGTTAGAAGCCACCTTTGGATTCTGTTTTAAGTCACACAGGTTATGGAGCACTATATGAGCTTTCACCATTTCCTGTCCTGCACTAGATTTATGAATGATTTGAATCTAAGGAATGAAAACAGAACACTAAGTAGGGACAGTAAAGGTGCATTCCGGCACAGTACATAATCAGAGTGGCTTGACTTTTCAGCGTCCCAATAGTTTTTAAAGATTTTGTACCCCCTGCGGACTAAATTCTCAGAAAGTGAACTAAATTGTATGCGGATTAAATAAGATCTCAGTCCTGTTCAGAGGATAAACTCATTTTATTTTGCAAAACAGGGACAGACAAGCAGACTGTTTTGGGAAGCAACTGTACTTTGTGGGGGGGAGTGCTCCACATTTCCTCTTTTCCAGTTGCAAGTGCTGTACTTTGGAGGCTGAGAATGTAACCTGGGGAGAGACAAGGGAACACAAGGGAGGATACAGAAGAGCTATCCTGTATCTGCTTCTTTTTCCTTTCTCTCCAATCCCTACAAGGAGAACAATGTATCCTCTGTTTCTTTTTTGTTATCTCTGGGCAAGTAAAACACTGTATACTCTCTTTTCCCTTGTTAATAAGTAAGGGAAACATTTTTTCCCTTTCATTCACCACCATGAACATTTATTTCTTCTCTCGTTCCCTGTGTTTCCCTGTATTCTCTGCCATTATATTCTGTTTTTAATCTGTTGTTTTAACTGTTGTTACCCACCCAGAGACCTTCAGGTATGGGGCGGGATAGAAATGTAAATAATAAAATTTCCTGTTGCTTTAAAATTGCAAAGTAGTGGTGAATCACTATTATAACAACAACAACAAAAAAGGAAAATAGACTGGTCTTTAAAGAAGTTCTACTATCCTGTAGACATGGAAAAAATGTGGTGCTAGGGTGGATACAAGATGGAGGGGGGGACAAACGGTGGATGAAAAGTGCTAGGAGAGGAGAAAAAACAGACAGTGAAGAGTGGGAACGAGCAAGTCCTTTTTTGGTCTGTGTTATAAAGCACCAGTGTGAACGATCTCATTTGCAGATAAATTGGATTATCCTTGCTGTGTTGGGAATGTGGCCTAGATGTTAATCACAGAGACAATGTGACTTAGGCTGTGATCAGACTGAGTATTTTTGGGACACCTATATATATAGGATCGCCCCTACTGTGGATGCAGGGAGAAACCTGCATTGAGCAGTTTTAAAAATAAGGACCTAAAAGCTCCTACCTGGCTTGCTTCTTTTCCTCCATCAATGTTGTTGCCTTCCCTGCTTGCTTCCCATTGGCTGATGCTGGCCCATTTTCCCAGGCCCCTCACTGGATGACAGCGTTACCACACTGGGATTGGCTTAGGAGCCTCCAGCTTCCCACCCCATCTCACTCAAAAAGCTGCATCCCACCATGAGAGAGATTCTTTGGGTTCTGTGGAAGGGGCAGAGTATCAGAGGCTTGTGGAAGAGGTAAAGCATTCTCTAAATCATTTTTTTTCCTCTACTGCCTCAGAATTGCCCCAGGAGCATCAAAAAGCATGTGTTTGAAGATACCCTTACAGTAGTAACTGATGTCTAACTCCATCAGCTCACACAAAGTTACATTTAAGCCCTGTCCCCATGGAATTTAAAGTGTGCCAGGACACTCCTTTTGCCTCTGAGCGTCCCCATTCCGGGCTTTACAAGGCACTTCGGGAGCTTAGCAAAGTGAGACACCCGCGATAAAATATGTGCACTTTAAAGAAGAGTTTCAGCGCTCTTTCGGCGATTCGCGGGTTTTGCTTGCTATATCTGCCTTGAGGACGCTCCATGGCAAAAGGGGCGGGGATTGCTTGCCTGCACACATAGCCAAAAAGCATTCACACATCTGAGAAATGCAGCAGGTTCGCTTCCTTTCCTTTGTAAAAAGAGCCAGAATTGCTCAGAATGGCAACATTGTTTTCAAGTGAAGCCTTAAAAGAGAATGAGCAAAGGATCGCGCTCCCGATCCTCCAGCCGCTGACTTTACCGGGGCAGAAAATCCTTTTCTAACAGAGAACAAAGTGAAAGTAACTGCTGAAAGTGAATGAAATTGACAGAATGAGCGCTCATCTGCTTTGCTGCGGGGGGGGGGAGCAGTTTCAAGAGACGGAGATCTGGCTATGTTTCCTTTTAACAAGAGAGGGGGCGGGGGGGGGGAAATGCCTGGAAAGAGAAAACTGCTACCACGGGGACGGAAAGTCCGTTTAGATCGCGGCTGCCAGGGGGACGCTTATTCTGGAAGTGGAGGGGACTTTTAAAGTCAGCTATAACAGAGTGACTGCAGAGGAATCCGAGAGGGGCTAATAAGTCTTTTGGGGATTCAGCCTGTGTGATATATCTCTACACTATAAAATACATCCCAAAAAATCTGCACATAGAACAGTGTCAGGGAAAGGAGCTAGCTTTGTACTTGTTGAAAGATTATTTCATTTAAATTTTAAAATGAGAGAGGCCAAGGTTTTCCATCATCAGACCTTCTGAGGAGATAAGGGCTGGAGCTCTGGGTCCTGGGGGAGGGGCTGTTACCCAACCTCACATCCTACATCAGGGGGTTCCAGTGGGCTGCAGGAAACCTAGATTAGATGTCTCCCTGGGGGCCAAGCTGGCTCTCAGCGTCCTTCTTCTTAAGCTTCAGTAGTCCACTCAATGAACAACTTCCCTGAGGCCACGTCCCCTTGCGCTCCATTTAGTTCAGACTGGATTCAGATTAGTCCAAATATGGAAACAAATTTGAATTGACCCATCCCCATGCCGTTGCCGAAAGCACTGGCTCAATTCGATTATGCCTGTCCCCAAGCAAACCATGCTAAACCTGTGCATGGGGAAACAGCATCTTTTTCTCTCCACCCCCTCTCTCCTGATAGGAGTGAGGGCAGGGAAATCCCACCCAACGCCCCTTTCCTGATTGCAACTGCTGGGCATTAAACAGTGATCAAACAGAAACGAGTCTCTTCTCTCTGTGATCTGATCGCCAGGCAAATGTAAAAGAACTGATCGCCCCAGTAAGATGCAGCGATGAGGGGGGTCATCTGGCCCTTGCTGACCCACAAGCCTCTTCCTGCAACCCTTATTCCACCCCTGCTCCCCGATTGCCAGCAAGCAGCTTCTGAAGTTAGAGGCAGTTTAGCAGAGAAGCCTCTAAACATTGTGGCGTCTTTGGTTAGCTTATTCCACCCCTGCTCCCTCACAAGCAGCTTCTGAAGTTTGCCAGCAAAAAAGTTAACAAAAGCCACTGTAATGTTTAGAGGCAGTTTAGCAGAGAAGCTCTTCTCTGCTAAACTGCCTCTAACTTCAGAAGCTGTTTGCCGGCAATCGGGGAGTGGGGGTGGAATAAGGGTTGCAGGAAGAGGCTCGTGGGACAACAAGGGCCAGATGACCCCTCTCATTGCTGCATCTTTACCTGTCAAACTGGGGCAAACAGTTTTTACACTGTTTGATCTTTAAAAATGGCCAGCAGTTGCAATCCCCAATGCACCGGACAGGAATGGTAAGCACAGGAAATGAAACCCGCATGCTAATGACCTGAGCATCTATCTCCTTCGCTAATAACCCGGGAGCATCCCCAAGCCTCCAAAATAATGTGGGCTTGCCTTCCGAACCGTAGCGAGAACAGTTTTCTTCTGGAGTAAATTTATCATGGATTTGGGTGATTTGTTCCGCATGTAACCCAGTTTGGGGGCTTTACATGGGGATGCTCCATGTTGAATTCAGATTTGATTTGGACTATAGAGTGGAAGGGGACATGACCTGAATATTTTTGTCAGTTATATATCCTAGATCTTAGACATAATGAAATAAAAGAAGAATGAGTTTAAGTGAGCATTAGGATGGCTAAGTTTCAGCCTAATGAACCTGGGATAGCCAGATTCATTATAATAAAAAAGGAGATAAAGTGTCTAGCATCCATTTAAGGAATATCTAGTGTTTGGGTACATGATCTCAATACAATATTATAGAAAAAATGTGTTGAAAAGAATAAACAAAAACTTAGAACACTTTGCTGTGCAAAAGGATTCCATGTGTTTACTGCCATAACAGATATCACTGTTAACTCACTAGAGAAAGTCAAAACGGCGTTTAACTTCCACTCCCATAAAACCAGACATTTCTTAAAGTCAAAGCTGATCCGATGAAAATGATTATTGGGAGACATAGGCAAAACAAAATGGAGTACCCAAGACAAGATCTGTGGGACACTCCGGTATAAAATGTGATAGTGGTCACCAGCTCAGATGGCTCTGAAGTTAATTTAGGCAACTTTTAAAATAAAAAAAATAATACTAAGGGCTGTGAAACAAGGGAGAAAAGTGGAAGGAAAGAAAAGGACCACTTCAGGTGATCTGTTGTAACATCTGACTTATCACAGGTCCACGTGGCCCTTGATTTGACCTATTCAAGTTGACACTGACAGGAGGGGAAGGAAGAGAGGTAAGAGGGGAGGAAGGTAGAAAGAAAGAAAGACAAAGAAAGAAAGAGGGAGGGAGGCACTCTTGAGACATTAGCAAGGGAAAGTTGCCTCCTTTGTGGGATACGAGTGGTTCCAATTTGCCCCAGAAGACCTCCCTAACTATACTGATATGGGAAAGGGTTTAGGCATGGCACACTTCAGGCGTTTTGCCAGCTGAGGTGAATTCCACCACATACAGAAGCTGAGGAGGCCCACACCGCAAACTCAGTTGATGGCAGAGCGTCTTCCGCCATCTAAGGCCCCAAGGCCGCTGATGTTCTCCCTTCTCCCTGCTTCTCAGCTGTTTGCCACCTGAGGCAGCCGCCTCACAAGGGAGCCAGTTCCAGGGACCGGAGGGACCTGACAGGACCGCAAGGCTGTAGTTTTCTCAGGAGGCAGGCTGTGGCAGCCACCTAAGGCAGCAGATGCTCTGAGGGAGAAGGGAGGAGTGAGGAAGAGGATGAGGAGGCTTTTGGAAACATGACCCCTATGGAGAGCACCTCTATCAGGAGCCATAGCGAAACTCAGGTCACATTCAGCTGCCTCCCCTTTCCTCAGGCAACCAAGCCCGCCGGGCCAGGCTGGTGAGGTGTGTCCTTCAGGACTGGAAGCGGGGAGGAGGCCCTCGGTCTCCTCAGGGTCACTCCCGCCTTCACCTTCGGCCAGGAGCGCTTCCCCGGCTGAGGCGTCCTGGCCAGCCGGGGCTCGGGAAAGCAGGACCGGGAGGCGCCGGCAACTCACCCGCTCCCTCGGCGGTGACGATGGCCTCCGGGGAGATGCAGACGCCGCGGTCGTAGACGGGCAGCTCGTCGCAGGCCAGGCTCTCGGGCCAGGCGTGGCCGTACTTGACGAGGACGGGTTCGCAGCCCGCCCGGGCCCGCTCGCAGACCGACTTGCAGGGCTTGATGGGCTCGTGCTGGAAGTCGATGGTGCAGATGGGCGCGTACATGGCGCACAGGAAGAAGAGCAGGTCGGCGCTGCAGTGGATGCCCAGCAGCCCCTCGAACTGCTCGATGGCCAGGATGGCGTTGGCCTGCGTGCTGTGGTGCAGGTGGTTGGGCATCTTGGTCATGTTCCAGGGCAGGGACTTGCACAGCGGGATGCGCACCGGCTCGCACGCCGCGCCCCGCGCCACCGGCGGCGCCCAGAAAGACAGCAGCAGCCCCGCCGCCAGCAGGAGCAGCAGGGGGGCGGGAGGCGGCGGCGGCGGCAACATCGTCCCCGCGCCGGAGACCCGCGACAACCGCTGCCCGGCCGTCCGGGGAGGCGGCGGGCGGCTCCTCTTACCGCCCCCTTCTTCTCCTTCCCGACTTCCCGGGCGGCCGGATTCTTTCCCCCTCTTCTGGGGATGAATCCTGCTCACGTCCCGGGCCAGAAGGGGCGGAAGCGAGAGAGAGCTTGCGCGCGGGGCGCCCGGCGGATCACAGCGTCGAGGCGCTCGGGAGGAGGCAGGCAGCGCGCTCGGAGCGGCCGCAGGGAGGATCCTTCTGCCTCGCTCGCTCGGGGAATGTTGAGAAAAGTTTTGCCGGGCCGGCCGGGAGCGCAGGCGGCGGCAGCGGAGGGGCGCTGAAGTGGAGAGGGAGAAGAGGAATCGCGCCGGCCCGTTGGGAGTCTGCAGCGCTTGCTAGCCGGGTGCCTGCCAGAGATGAGACCGGCTTCGTGTCCGTGGGTCTCCTGCTCCTGCTGCCGCCGCCGCCGCCGCCTTTCACTTTCCCACCTCCTTGGCCTGGGAGACGCTCAGCTCCTCCTCCTCCTCCTGCCCGGCTTTGGAGCTGCTGCTGCTGCTGCTGCAGCAGCACTTCTTATCCCCCTTGCTTCCCTCCAGGCTTTTCATTTGCGAGGGGGAGGGGAGGGGAGGGGGCGCTAGATGACCTGAGGCTGCATTAACTCACGTCAGTGTAAGACACTATTTATCCCCACCAGCACCACCCACCCCCGGGCCGGCTCTTCCGTTTATCCCTCTGGGAAACTGCAGATTCTTTTTCTTTCCTTTCTTTGCTTTATAGTTTCTTGATCGGCCAGAGCGGAAAAATCATCATCATCATCAGGGTTGTGAGGAGACTTGGAACTCCGAGGGGGCGTCCGGAAGAGCCACCCCATGAAACGAGCGCGAATCTCAAAGGCAGGAGGGAAACAATTCGCGATATCCCGTGATTATCGTTATCATTATTATCATCATTAAAGAAAGGATGGGTCGCGCTCCGTCGCCCGGCCTCTCTTCATTCCACCCACAGCCCCGGCGGGCAGCGGGGCGCGCGGAGGTGCTCCTCGCCTTCCCACCTCTCGCGCCTCACAGCCGCTGCCTTCGCGCCGGCAACAAAAGATGCTTGCGGGGGTGGGGGGGGGGGAGAAGAGGCTCTCCGGTTAAGCCTGTGTGGCAGCCTCCTAGAGAAAAAAGGGGGAGGGGAGGGGAGGGGGAGGGTTCCCATTGTCCTGGCGGCCACCCTTCCCCCACAGAAACCTCTCTGGGAACCTTCGCACCACAGTGGCCGAAGGAAGCGCTTCCCACTTGGAACCAGATGCGTTTAATCTGCAGGAGAAAATGGGAAGCAGACTCTCCTCTCGCGCCACCGGCAGCAGCAGCAGCTCAACGCGCCCTCCCTCCCTCTCTCCCTCCCTCACCCCGAAGCGAACCCCCCCCCCTTCCTTCCCACTAAGCTCTTTTTCAGGGCAGGGCAAAGTGTGTGGTGGGGGGAGGGGGGGTGAAGTGACCTATAGAGGCACCCGAACCCCGTTCGGTTGCGCGCAGGCGGCACACGCGGCGGCGGCGGCGGCGGCGGCGAGGTTTGAAACGCGTCGTCCGAGAGCAGCCGAGGCCGCCTCAGGAAATCACCTTTGCTCTCCCCCCGCCCTCGAAACGCTCCTTTGTTTTTCGCCCAGGCGGTTCTCGCTCTCAGCTGGTCAGGCCGAGGGGGAAAGGATGCCCTCCGCCCTCCCGCCCTCCCTCTCGGCGCCTTCCCGAACTCAGGGGTTTGACTCTGAGGTAAAAAGAAAACGGGCGGGGTGGCGGGGAGGGGAGAAATGAACAATCCCGCGCAGGCACCGAGAGAGGTGGAGATCTGAGCGTCCCTGGAGATGTGCACACGGGGGCCGGCTGGCGGGGAAGGATATTCGCGAGGCCCTTTGACTCCGTCTGGGCTGAACTCGGGATGTTTCCAGGCTGCCTTTGGAAGCCCAAGGCTGCGTCCAGATGTGTCTGCTAGATTTGGGTATTCTGGCATAAAGGTCTCGGTGCTTGGAGGAGGCCCTAATTGTAACTCTGAACACCAGACACCATATGGGACACGGGCTGCGTTCGCACTTACGTTTTAATCCAGCTTCGGTCCACTTTCAGAGTGGAAAAACGCAGCAGCCGAGTGGCTTGTCATTTTCCTTCCATGTAATCTAACTCAAAGGAGTATTTTCTGAGTTAGATGAAACGAAAAACAAATGGCCTGTCACTTTTTGCCAGTGTGTTATGTCACTCTGAAAGTGGACTGAAGATGGATTAAAATGTAGGTGCGAACATAGCCTAAAGGTCTTTTTGCACTTTGACTTCCCTGGGAAAACTTCCCAGGGAAGCAAAGTTGTCAAGTGGTTTGGGCCGTCCACGCTTCAGCACCCAAACCATTTGATACTAGGTGCCGGCTAAGTGCAAATTACCTCCATTAAGGACACGGTCGCATTGCCTGACAGTGATAACACCTGCACCACCGGTCCTACGCTCCATGCTTACCTCTTCCACCTGGAATAGGTGCTGATGGAGTGATGCAGTTATGACTCCTCTACTGCTATACACATGGTGGGGAACTCTGGCACACGCAGAGCCTCTTCTGGTATAGAAGCAGCTCCATGTAATGTGTACGCTCCATCTAGGAGCACACCTGGAGTTCCCCAGGAAGGTAAGTGCAAATGTGCTCTAAGTTACCTTTAGTCTTTTGCATGCATTACTGGGTTTGTGGTACATCTGTACTGATACAAAGAAGGCAGCTATCAGCTAAGTCTCCGCAGGCCATTCAGAACCCATTGGCGGCCATTCAAGTCTGCCTCTTTCCGCAACAGCCTGCACAGAAGAAGCGTGAGAGTGTGTGAAGGATCTTCAGTGCCCCATGAAGGTGCAAAAAGTTCAGAGTTCAAAAAGCTGCTGTGAGGCAGCTTCTCACACACTGAGAGACTCTAGCTGCAGCAAACCACACTGTGGCCGCATTCAGACATAACAAAAGGGGTGCCTCAGAGACACAGAGTGTGGCCCTCTCGTTCCAAACCTCTAATCCACCTTTGCTAGCACACTAATGTGTGAACAATCCCACCTTGAAGACTTCTCTAAGTTGGCTCAGAGATGCTTGCTTTTTTTTTTTTAACTGAGCCTAATTCCAGCCTGTGCTTGTGTGTGTGGCAACTTGAGAATTGTAGCCCCAGTAGCAACAGCAGTGGAGTCATTAGGTTCCTTGCTAAAGCTGACAAGAGCTGTGAGGGCCAGCCAGCAGGGCCAAAGAGACCCTGGGGGTCCTCTTGCTTGTGTAGTAGAGATGTCTGCATAGTAAATGGCATAGATCAGATAGTTAACAGTACAAACCAAAACATCACCATAAAGGGCCCTGAGCATTGCATGGGAAGTGAAGTTCTGGAATGCTTTGGGCATCTGCACGTGTGAATACCCAAAACAATCAAGAGGTAGTCAGCACACAATTGCTCCTGTGCTGCCGGTCACATGCTCCCAACAGCTAGTATTGGTGTCCTGAGCCGTTTCTAGTCAAGAAGCAGCTCTGCAACTTGCAGATGCACCATGCAGAAGTGTCCTTCACCTTTAACGTAAACACAAAACGGCTCATAGACTCTACATACTAAACTTAAATGTATATAACTAAAAAAAAAATCATCAAATTAGTTCATAAAAGCCCGATCTAAAAATGAAATCCTAATAGTTCAAAATAGAGTCTACCAGATGGTATCATGGGGGGGGGGGGGGGAGAGAGATTAAATTAGTTTTCATAAGCTTTGTTGAATACATTTTTATTAGGTACTGAAACATATAATGTGGGGGTTTGGCATATTTCTTGAGGGAGATTATTCCAGATTCTAGGGGCCACTACAGTGAAGCCATTGCTCCATCAGGCAATGGAACCACCAGAAGGGTCTCCACAGCAGATCTTAATTTATGGACACGGCTCTATGAAAGCAGGCAATCCTTCAGATATCTAGGCCTAAGTTGCTAGAAAGAGGACTTTATTTTTCCTCAATCTAGTAAAAGTCACTGCTCTGTCTTTCCATGGTATTGTGGGAAACATTGGGCTTTCTTGGGCCTCTGGGGGACAGCATGGCCCTTTCCACACAGGTCAGTATGCTGGTTCATGGAAAGATCTAGCCTGCCTTGTTTCACATGCTGTTGTGAGTCAAAGCAGCCCTTCACCCTGGAATGCTCTGCTTGCAGTGGAGGGAGTATACAGACTGAGATAGGATGCCCAAAACAGTACCCTGTTGCGGTCAACCAGTGGACTATTAAGCACACAGGGAACATGTTTTGGTGGTGCAGGAGGAAGCACCACCAGGAGTGATGCTGGAAGTTGAAACCCAGCAACTGCAAAGGCCTGGAACTTTCTTTCCCAGCCTTCAGAGCTTCTGCATCAACCTTGACAGACAATCACTGCCTTCAAAGCCAGTGCTAGAGCCTAGAATGGGAGAGGCTGTCCAACGCAGACAGCTCTGTCCTATCCCACTGGCAACCCATCCTCACATGGAACACGTTGCATCCCACCCTGGTACAGGATAACCAAGGTAAGTGCAGAAACAACCTTCAGCTGGATCAGGTAAGTTTTGCATTGTTAAAATGCAATGTGGCTTCAGTTTTCATCCATAGGCTTTCTGTGCTGCTCTATCCCTGCCCTCCACTCCACCCCCAGTGATGGCCTTAAAGCTACTTGCCAAGATTCAAGCTGCGATCCAAGTTTCCAATTGGGGACAATTTTGGAGGCAGTTTATGGTGAGAGGGAGGAGGATTGGGTTGCAAGGGGTCTGTTACCAAAACTGTTGTAAATCTGCTCACATGCATGATTGTAAAAGTTCACCTTAGGTTGACACTTGGCTGGAACTTTCCAGCCCTAGTCCCAAAGAGAAACTTTTATTGCATCCCATTTCCATGAACATCTGTTGATGTGTTTTCTTGCAGATACCTTCCCAGGTCAATGGCAAACCAGGTAGGTTTATTGTGGTTTTATTTTATAAAAGATAATCTCCAGGGATCTTCTTTTAAAGAGGTGTAACTTTATTGCAGTGAACAGACAAACTACAGATATTCTAGGAATTTTGCAAGTTGATTCCTTTAGCAGCACAATGATTGCACTGTCATATTTGTAAACTGCTTTAGCAAATGTAAATGAGAAAAAAGTTCACTTGGAGAAGTGGCAAGATAAGTGTCCCCATCAATATAACATAGCATTTAAAAAAGCACACACAGAGAGCATGGGGTCCACACAGAGCATTTGGTGTCCTGCAGAGCACCAGCAAACATCTTCCACTCCATAAGTGGAGCTTCCAACTCTCCACAGCATATACCAGCTGCCTCTGAAGTAGGTAACTTGCATGAAGTGTTACAGTACAGTGCAACAAAGCCAGATGAAGCCAGAAGAGGGACCTGGTCATCCAGAAGTCAGTTCTGGGCAAGTCAGACACATCAACTTGAGTTTGGCAACGTGGTACTTTTCTAAAATTGTTGGATTGTAGAGCAAATGCCCAGTGATGGCACTTGAGGTTCAGGCAAGGTGCCTCTAAAGACCTTTTGCAGGGATTCCAGAACAGGTGAAGGTTTTGCCCCTGCCTTCTGTTTGAGATGCCCAGAAGCAACTGGTGGGCCACTGAGTGAGAGAGGGTGCTGGACTAGATGGGCTGTGGCCTGATCCAACAGGGCTCTTCTTATTTTCTTATCTTCTTAACACAGACACCCCAACCTCATGATGATGGTGGTGATTAAGACTCAGATCATAAATTTACAATCTCATAAAGAGAAAGAGAAATTTTAAAAAATAATGCATACATTAATTGAGATTAAATGAGAAGTTAGCTCTCAATCACTTTCCTATCAACTGTCAGTTCATGAGATCTGTTGTTACTCATTCTTCAAAACCTATGGCCATCAAGCCTTTTTCTGTGTTTTGTAGAAAGTTCATAAAGTTTCCAGTTCTTTATCAACACTACCATCTTTTTATCCCTTAACAAACACATCAGTTTGTCCATCTTCACCAACTCTACCATTATTATATAGGGATTTCTTGTGTGCGTGCTAATACAGACTCTGGCAGGCCTCACCTGGGGCCTGCTGTATCCTGCACTAGCATGTGGACAGCAGGTTCCTATTCTGGGATATATTGAGAATAAAGCCAAGTGTGAACAGGGCCCAGGTTTTCTTGCAAGCCAGGCTGTAGCAAAGGACTATGACATCCTGGCCAGTTGACTGGACCACCATGTGTACTAGGAGCACCCCTTCTTCATACTGGTGGCCCTGTGTGGGGCCTCCCTTAGACCACACCAGCGTGTTGAAAAGCAGCTCCTCATATGCCTGCTAGTCCAGTATACCAGCCAATGCGGAATTGCCCAGAGCACATACAGCAATCCAGCCTGGTTATTAAGTTAACTTGTACATTTGTGGGGAAGGATGGGTGGAAACACCCCCTCCCCAAAGTAGGGTTTTCAAAGTTTTGTTCTTGATTTAAAACTCTCGCTCTCCCTGCAGTGCTCTGCTGGAGAAAAAAAAAGTGTTTCTACAGCAGCATAGATTATCAGCTCTGGTATGTCTTTATGCTCTGTTGGCTTAAGGGGATTTAGACTGCAACCTATAGACTCTAACTTGGAAGGAAGTCCCACACTGAACTATTTCTTCCAAACAGAAGCACACAGGGTTGCACCAGTACTGACCCAAGAGGGCTCTGTTAGGAATGGGATTGCAGCGTCTTATCTTCTGTTGAAACAATGGCACTTCAAAGCTCTTGCCTTTCTTTGGATCTTCTATAGGCTCATCTCCAAAAATCCAAGCAGTTGCTGTAGAAAGGGGGTAATGTTTCAATAAACACCACCAACCTGCACAAAGGGCTAAGTGTCTTACAATTTAATTTACATCCACGGACAAAGGAAAACACAAGCCCATGGCTGCTTCTCAAAGAAGGGCTGCTTTTCATTTAGGGAATCGCCAAAGGAGGATTTAGTGGGGATTCATTGTAGATTTCTTGCTTCAGTCAACTCACAGGTGGGCAGAACATAGGAGGCTATCAATCTTTTACTTTAAATAAGCTCCTAGACTGCTTCTTTGGGAATTTTAGAATCAAAAGGGAAGATGGAAAGGTTCTGGTAAGGCAGGTTTTCAGCTTTTTGTAAGGTTTACATTAGGCAGCCTAATACTAACATCTCATGTCTTTGGAGTCTTTGGGAACTCATGTTTGTACCGGTTGTGTTAATAACTTGTCAAAAACATCTCCCTTTCTTGGCCAAAGACAGCCCAGGGATAGATTAGCTTAAGTTCTCAGAAGGATCAAATAGAAAAGCTTTTCCTGAATTGTACCATTCAGAGCTGCAGTGAAGGAGACACTATTGTATATCTGAGAGTATAGAGAGAAATATTGGGCCTTTCAGCACTGGGCCTTATTCTGGATTATATTCTGGAATAGGAACCTGCTATTTGCTTGCTGGTATAAATGACTGCAGGTCCTGCCCAGGGTATGCTATAGTTTGTGCCAGCATGTACTGTAGATGCTAGGCTCCTTTCTGCACCAGAATGTAAGGTCCAGTGCAGAAAGGGCTCTAGGCTGAGTTCTGTCTCCTGATGTCCTCTTCATAAACCTGAAAATAATGGAGGAAGCTGTGCTCTGCGGAGTAGGTGAGTGTCTGACACAATTTCCTCAATGTTCACCTGCTCCCATCTTGGACCTTGGGTGCCTTACAGAGGCTGGGCTTGTTGGGTGAAGTGCAGTACCTAACAATCTTGTGCCTCTCTATGTGGTTCATTTCTGGTGAACTTTGATTCGGCACAAACCTAAAAAATAACTCCATAGTAGTGTAACCACAAAACTACACACACACCCCAAAAAAGTTTGTGTCGTTATTTGGTACCATTAAGTCAGAAGTGACTCCTGGCAACTCGTTGGAGTCAATCAGAGTTGTTTTCTAGGCAATTGCTCTGAGTTTAAGAGCCACTCCTTGAGCCACTCCTACCTGCAAAAACAACCACCTGATGGCTACAGAGAGAGGGGGGGGGGCAACATTGACATTCTTGCCTGCCTCCCAAAAAGTTGTGTGTGGAAAGATGACTTCAGAGAACTTCCCTTTGTTATTGTGCTGCAGATGTCAGGTAGAAAATGCATACCATAAAGGGCTTCTGCTGGTGAGCTCTCTGGTACCATCCACACAAAGCCCTAATTGGGGCAGGCAATCTGTGGTGGGGTTGGAAGGGCTGAAGCCAAAGGGTGAAGATTCCCCAACTGTAAGATTTTTTTGCAGAGACTCAGGATGCAAGCTGGGCTCAGAAGATATACGGAAGTGGGATCACATAAGCAGCTTCAGCAGAGCTTCACACAAATGGCCCATTCCTGTCTTCAGTGGATGATGAATGGCTAGCAAGGATACTGGTGAGACCCCTTCAGCTATGGTGTGAGAACTCTTTCTTCCACGTTAGTGTTCAAGGATGGTAGTAGTTGTGCTTCTGTACACTGAACGTGCTGTGAAGTGACAGCATTGTATGGACACTGCCACTTATGGCCCATTCACAGTGTCATAAAGTTACGATGTGTTTCCTACCAAAGTTTGATCTCCACTAAGAAATCAAGGATATATTACATTCACTCTTCAAAGATCGTATACAGTATCTGGGTGCCCTATCAGAATACGGACTACCTATAAATCAGTGTAGTTCAATACTGAAGTCTGGAATCTGCAGTGGTTTGAATAATGGGGACTGCTTGATGACAGACAGATCTCTTCTTATATATAGTTACATCTTTAAAATTTATTCTGGAATCAAACCTACATCAGCTCAGTTGCATCAACATTTTATATGTCTAAGAACATAGGCCTCTAGATTGTGGTTAAATGGCTCTTTTCACAGTGCAGGTCAACTCCTACTAGTGTATACTTAACTCATCTGTTTACATTAGACCCACAGTAAGTGCTTTCTACTAGCCCAGCAGAGTCAACACAGCTAAGGGACAGTGTCAATTTGTACTCTGGCTAACACCTCGGCATTTTCTAAACAAACTTCAGCTCACCTTAATTATTTGTAGCCAGTACTGCAAATTCAGCTTCAGCCACATAATTATCTGTCCATCCTGATACTCCAGCAAAATCTCTTTTCTAAATCTGTCAGTGTAAAGAACAGCTAAGCAGCCTAATGAATTTATTTAACTCTGCATATCACTGTTTGAAGGATTGTTTTCTGTTTCCAGGAATATAAGAACCACAGTATCTCTCAAGGCCCCAGTTGCTATCTTTTACATATAGAGAATACTCTAACAGTGAAATCAGACCTTCCCCTGCCCCCCACCAAGTCTCCTAGCTGGAAAGAATGGAGTGTGGATTCTTCCAATTGCCAGCCCCCCACCCATCAGTTTAGACAGCATATTTGGCTCCTAACTTGCAATATAGACGGAGGAGTAGGAGTAGGAGTTTGCTTTCTGACCCTGCTTTTCTCACCCATTCAAGGGGACTCAAAGCAGCTGACAAACCTTCTGCTCTTCTCCCTACAACAGACACCTTGTGAGGTGAGTGGGGCTGTGAGATCTCAGAAGAGAGCTGTGACTAGCCCAAGGTTACCCAGCTGGCTTCATGGGGGAGGGTGGATTCAAACCCGGTATTCTTTAACCACTAGATCACACTGGCTAGGATGTTAGTGTCAGTGCCTTCTTTGCAACAAAGGCATACTGCAAACTGATGTAGATGTAGTTCAGAACCTTCTAGTGGGCGGAAATCCAGGGGTGAAAGAGGGAACATTTGTGATGTTTCCCAAAACAACTAACCCCCTGATCCTGTTGGTTACAATATATTACAGGGTGCTTTCAGCCATGTCCCACATTGAGTTAGAGCTAGATTTCCACCAAAACATCAATGCAGACTTTCTGGTGGACTCAAATCCAGAACAAATGCTAATCCCAGTTGTATCCCAAGATGCCTCTTCACCTTACTCCATGGTGGCTACAGCCATTTCCCAGACAATGTTTCCCACTGAAAACTGATGTGGATGTGATTCTGGATTCTGGTGGTCTAAAATATGGGGGGGGGGGGGAATGGAAAATTCTAGATGTGACCCAAAATAACTCATTGCCTGCTCCTGCTTGCCAAGATCACTAATCAAAAACCCAGGTCCAAGAACAAGAGGATGTGCCCTTGTGTCAGCCTGTCAGGATCTGTGGATACAAAATCATGCAGAAAACAGCATACTCCTTGACAGTTTCCCATCCATATTGGCATGGCCAGTTAACTCCCCATTTTCTCTCAGGCTCCAAACCACCTTGAGACTTCATCAGTTCTAATTTTTTTTCAAGGGTTACAATCTCAAGTGGCAAAGGAAAGACAAAAGTCAGTAAAATATGCATTCAAGCAAGCCTGATATTCTGAACTTTCAAAGATGGCAACACAGTGACATGCTGACACTCTGTGTTTTATGATTTCCTGCATTTCCTGCCATTTTTCAGACAGTGAAATTTGAATATTTTTCACTGAAAACAATATGAATGTGTTTGTGGACCTTCTAGAGGACTGAAATCTCCTCCCCCCTGAAAGAAAAATCCCAGACAGAGCCCAAAACACCTTGTGGCCAGACTGAGTGAAAACTGGTCCCCCACCCCCACTAAAAACTGATGTGGATGTGATTCTGTTACTTCTGGAAGACTGAAATCTAGAAACAAATGGAAAATCTCAGACATTCATTGCCCAAACCCACTGGTTATATGAGTCATGGCGTTTGGAACCATTTCCCAGAACATGTGGAAAACGAATGTTATGCACTAAAAATTGACTTGGATGTGATTCTGGACCTTCTGGTACTGAAATTCATAAAAATATCTGAAAGCCCAGAGATGGCTAGAAAAGCATCATTGCCTGACCCCACTGGTTGTGATTTGGTAAAGTTCTAGAAAACCTTGGTCTGATGCTGATGTCAAACAGCTTTATGAGATATTCAAATGGACCATATCCCGTATCAAAAGCTGTTTTCCGTTTATCGCCTTCCCTTATGTGAATCCTAAGGGAAGCTTCACAGAGATTCAGTTTGGTAAGTACCTTTACCTCATAGAATCATAGAGTTGGAAGGGACTCCCAGGGTCATTGAGTCAAACTCCCTGCTCAATGCAGGATTTCCTAAACTATCCCAAACATATATCTGTCTGAGTCTATCCAATAGACTGGTCCCTGGGAACAGCAGCTTTTTTTTTTAAATAATAATAATTTAGAGCCCTGTAATCTGTGCAAAAGAGAATGCTTGGTCATACAGAGCTAACATTCCCCAGCCCAGCTTCCATGGTCCAGTGGAAGATGTGAAAGCTGCTTCAATGAAATGTGGAGGGCTACATTTTTCTGATCAATGCTATAGAATAAAAACCACAAACGTGGCTCCTGAAAGTGCTGTTCCACGTGTACCACTAGTGTCTTGTACAGAACTCACTGCAAAGGCTTTGTGCTCCTTATTCATTCTCTTCAGGAAAGAAAAGGAAGTGAGTGTTAATGTTCATACATCTCAAAATTCCAAGCATGCTCACAGGCCCTCAATGTTTGCCAACTTCTTTTAAAACAAGACTGATGAAAGTGCCTACTCAGAGCCCCCGTGAATAAAGTTTGCAGCTGCATACTTCTCCATTGCTACTAGGAAAACATCTGTCCAGAAGAGGAAGGTGGGGAGCTGCCGCCGCCTTCTGGCATATCTCTTACAGGTTCTACAGAGGCAGAAACTGTGAAAGGTAAGATCCATACAGCACTATTATAGTGTGATGAATGCAACATAGGCATATAGTGTCTACACATAAGAACATCAGAGGAGCCCTGCTGGATCAGGCCACAACCCATCTAGTCCAAAGCCCTTTCTGCACTTGGTCTTATTCTGGATTATATCCCAGAATAAGGACCTGCTATCTGCATGCAAGTGCAGACTATGGAAGGCCCCAGGTGAGCCCTGCCATATTCTGCATTAGCTTGTGGCCAGCAGACCACTATCCTGAGATATATTCTAGAATAAAGTCAAGTGCAGGAAGAGCCCACCAATTACTTATGGGCATTTCAAGCAGAAGACAAAGGCAAAACCTTCACCTGCCTTCAATTCCCTGCAAATGCCCTTTAGAGGCATCCTGCCTGTCTCCCCAGCCTGAAGGATGTTCCTAGACATCCATCCTAGTAGCCATTGAAACATCCAATATCTATGAATTTCTTTAAACCTTTCATAAAGCTATCCAGGACAGGCTGGTCATTGTAACAACCTCTTCTGGCAGCCATGGAATAAGAGGACAGGTTCTCTCCTGGATTGGCTTAAAGACAGGAAGCAGAGAGAAGCGATAAATGGTCAATCAGAGTAGAAAGAAGTGAGTCCCCCAAGGTTCAGTATTTAATACTGGCTATATTCAAAGATTGACATTCAGACGCAAAGCAAATGCTTTTGTGCATTCGCTTGATGCTCCATTATATATGCGAAGCGGGAATGCAGCTGCCCAGTCACATCTGCAGTGGATTCAGAGCAAACTCATAGCAGATTCAAAGTGGATTTGGGGGCATTTGGAAGGAATTCTGAGGCATGACTGTCGGCAGGAA
Source organism: Aspidoscelis tigris stejnegeri (assembly GCA_023333525.1). NCBI lineage: Eukaryota > Metazoa > Chordata > Lepidosauria > Squamata > Teiidae > Aspidoscelis > Aspidoscelis tigris. The sequence continues at coordinate 15,597,868 of JALMGA010000010.1, forward strand.
TTCAAAACAGCATTCATATAACATTCCCAGCAGCTTCGAATCCTACCACATTTGAAGTGGTTCTTTTTACACAAATGTGAATTTCCTTTGCATTTGTTTTGATGCGAAGCAAATATAGATGTATCCTTAGACATTATTTTGGCCAATCTGTTTTATATGCTTTTATAATGATTTTATTCTGATCTGTCCTGAGTCTGTCAGGTATAGGGTGGGATATAAATAAGTAAATAATGTAAAGTATCTTAGGCAGGTTCTTAATCCTTTTTTTGTGCATTATTTACAGCTCTTCCTCAGTGCTTAGGTCCCTGCACTTTTCTCTCAAGTTAAACATCTGGTCCCCCCTCAATTTTCCCAGCATTTCTAAAGTAAATTCCAGTTTGCGTCATCTGAAAGTGTGATTATGTTATCACTTCTGTCTCCAATAACCAAGGAAAATATTCACTGACAGTGAAGTTGAGTCTAGACAGAAGCCATTCAGAAGCTACTTTCCTGTTAATGGTTTTCATTTATGTGTATCTGCACAACACTTCAATCTTGATTTCCGTAGTTTACGCCTGAGCAATTTCTGTGGAACAATCTCACATAACTTAGTCATATATTTAACAGATGGTGTTCAGATGTTTTAAATAAACATTTTTTTAAAAAAAAATCACATTCAATAAAAACAATAAAAGAGGGAACTATAACATTTTCCATTTTCATGACTGAACTGAGCCACAGCTGAGCCACAGCACATGCCCAGGTTCAAGCTACAAAATTAGAGAGGACCATGACAGGCCCTTTCAGTACTTTCCTTTGGGCTGGTCTGTATTACAGACCAGTCCAAGGGAGGCCCTCATCATTGACAGCCACATGGGACAGAGAGTAATCCAGATTAAGGGACAGAAAAGCTAGGGTCTACATCATGGGCAATTGTTACGGATATATAACAAGAGTTATATTTCTATATCGATGGAGGCTCACAGGCAACATCCATACAATTCTTCTGCACCACACTAATGATGCCCATACTATAGGTCCACATACTGGTGTAGATTTGTCTAGTGGTTAGGGGGGCGGACTCTTATCTGGGAGTGGGTTTGATTCCAAACTCCTCCACAAAGGAAGCTGGGTGATCTTGGGCTAGTCACATCTGAGGCACCCCCACCATAGCCTCACTCCACCCTCCCCATACAAAAAAACACACACCATTGCTAGAAAACTCAAGTGCTGGTTGTGAGTTTTCCAGCAATACTTAATGGAGCCACCATGATTGCTTTGTCTAATGCATATATGTGGAGGGTGAAACGCATGTGCAGAGGTGACACCAAGCAGATACAGGCATTCCATGCTGGGATGCCTCTGTTGCTAGCAAGGGATAATGGCGGGAGATCAGCGTCCCAAGTTATCTCCAGCTAGTGAGGTTATTTGGTTGCCATCTGGAGGCGGCCTCCATCCCATGTGCAAATTCACCTGAGAAGTAGTTAGCCATTTTGACTTCTGAAAAAAAAAAGTGTACCACAATCCTGGTATCTAATAATGTGTTCTAAACAAGCACGTTCCTTGTAAGAACAAATTGACTATGCTTGAGTGCATTTCTTCAACCACCAGTTAATGCCTGAATTTTCCAACAAGTGTTTCTCAGAGTGCTATTTTTGTGGTGTGTATATGTCCGTGGGTGTGTAAAATAACCACAGTTGCTTACCGAGTGAGAAAAACACTATTTTTTCATTAGTACCAAAGCCAAACTCTACTTCATTTTACTCCCTAATAAAAATATTTGTTAGTCTAACAGCATCTTTCGTTTTCTTTGGAGCATCATCCAGCTAACAGAGCCAATGTTTCAGGAGCATGTTCCAACTCCCCCCCCCCCCCCAAAGCTAGACTTTACTATTAATTTCAGCAAGTGAAGTCTCTGACATTTTATCATGTGAAGGAAGGTCATCCTGACCAGGCAAGGAGCCTTCTGAAACAGATTTACTTTTTGCAAACAATCATTTAATATTTTCTTTGCATTTTCCTCCTGTCAAATCTCAAATTATGTCTTTTGTGATAATTTCTTGTCTTGCTGGCTGCATTCCCTACTTTTAAGCAGACCATTTTAAAAGTTTGCCTCTGTCTTCATACCAGAGAATTTATGGCAGATTTTGAGCTTGAACTTTTTCTTGAGGGATTCTGAATAAGTGGACAACCGAAGTGCTAAACTTTGAGATATTAGGAAATCACAAAGTCTGAACAGCATCCATTCAAGGCTCTATCCAGACGGGGGAAATATAGCACCAATATGGTGCTGCTCTGGTGGGGTTGCCACATTTTATTATTTATTTATTATTTACATTTCTATCCCGCCCCATACCCAAAGGTCTCTGGGCGGGTAACAACAGATTAAAATAGAATATACATTAAAAGACATTAAAAATTCAACAAATATAAAACAATATACAATATGTTTAAAATGATACTGTCTGTACTAGAAGCAGGGGAATATAAGCAGCTCAGCCAAAGGCCAGGGCAAAGAGGTGCGTCTTCACTGCCTTCCTAAATATATATAAGGAAGGGGCATGATGCACCTCAAGGGGGAGGCTATTCCATAGTCTGGGGGCCATCACAGAAAAGGTTCTCTCTGGGGTGCCCACCAACTTCACTGTTGAAGATGGCGGGACAACCAGGAGGGCCTCACCACTTGATCTTAAGGCATGGGCAGGTCGATATAGAAGGTGTTCCTTTAGATATTTGGGGCCCAAGTCATTTAGAGCCTTATAAGTCAGAGTTAACACCTTGAATTGGGCTCGTTAGCAAATTGGCAGCCAACGCAATTCTTTTAAAACTGACGTGATGTGCATCTGGCTAGATGTTCCAGTCAGCATTCTAGCAGCTGCATTTTGTGCTAGCTGCAACTTCTGAACCGTCTTCAAGGGCAGCCCCATGTAGAGTGCATTACAGTAGTCCAATCTAGAGATTACCAGAGCATGGATAACTGTGGCCAAGTCATCTCTATCCAGAAGAGGCTTCAGTTGATGGACTAGTCGTAGTTGGGAGTAGGCGCTCCTGGCCACGGCCTCCACCTGAGCTTCAAGTGTTAGCGCGGAGTCCAGGAGTACCCCCAAGTTATGCACCTGTCCCTTCCAGGACATTGCAACTCCATCAAGGACAGGGTATCTGTAGGAGAGTGGAACTGAAACAGGGGACCTCCATATAAGGGTGCAGTGCTCCAACCAGAAGACTACTGCATTGTATTAACAAAGAACTACTTTTTACAATTCTGTCCAGTTCTCTTGACTCACTCAGCTATCTCAAATTGCATATTATTACATGATTTCTGCTTGGTATCTTGTCTCAGTACCTGAATGCCATATACTTCACTCTAGGAATATTACCCTCAGCCATCCAAACATGTATTTTTCAAGCCAATTATCAACCAAGCCCTTCTTGCTTCTCTTCCATTTTATTCCAGTAAAGTTATAAAAAGCCACAGTTTTGCCCCAGTCCATTAGGTGGTAGTTCTCTCCCCTAATCATTTTGCTGAACATCACTGGAAACTGCAAGATTTTTATCCATTTTTCTCCCGGAGATTGCAGACTGCCAGCTGGTACCTGCTGCTTGCCATCACTGGATTACTGAGACACTGAGTTCTAATGAAATAAGCACCCACACACAGAGGGGTCCTGAAACACAGAGAATTTTCAACAGTTAACTGGAGAAGGGGGCAGGAACATGACTCAGAAGACTATCCAGCAAGTAATACAGTGTAGTGTTTATTGTATGTAATGGAAGATACACTTGAATTTCAAAAATTTGAAACATATAAAAAGTGGTTAAAGGGCTAACATTTTATCAACATTTGATAAACGCATAAGAATGTTTATTATACAGCAGGATACAACAAGGGGTTAATGCCAATGGGGCACCATGGAAATTAGTCTTTAAAAAATTCCACTATGTAGGCTTTTTACAAACAAAACCACATGTTGCTGCTTAAGATTGTATGGAGAAGATTGTTGTCTAATGATAAGCAATCAAATAACAATGTTAGATAGCATCAAAGTTGTTAATTTGGGTGAGTGTTTCAAAAAAGAAAGTAAAATTTTTGTCAATCACAGAAATACACATCCAAGTATTGTTTCTGATAAGAACAATAGGTACAGATTGTAACTCTCCCTAAATGAAATAATTTACACACAGATGAAAACTAAGAACACTAAAATAATCACTAAATAGAATTCTCTTGGAAATAAACAAGCCATTATGATTTCTGCATGATCATATACTTTTTTTAAAAAAATTCCAAGCTGAAATAGTGTTTCTCTTTTTAAATGTGATTATTCCAAAATAAAAAAAGAGGGGAGGGGGGAACCCAGCAAAATGTGCAACCCAAAAATCAGCCAAGCTTATATTGTAATACAACCATATTAAGAAACCACTGGTCAGAAATACAACCGCATTGGGAAAAAGTTTATATTCCACAAAACTCTTTGCCAGGCCATAAAGTAAAACAGCTCCACAGTTTACAAGTAAAACTGAGGTAACATAGATGCGTGCTTAAATTTGTCTCCAGTTAAGTAAATACTCAGGCAGAAGATGTGACACTCTGTTTGTACACAGCATGGTATGCATTTCGTAACAAGACGTAAGGAAAGCAGGACTCAAGAAGATCCATGGTCAGGAATGGAGACTCCTGTACAATCTTAAGAGAGAGGAAATCAAATCAGGAATCTTGCACATATAAACATAATCTCCTGACATTAATTTACATCTATTTTGCAAGAAATAGATTTAAATCTCTATAATCACATTTCTCCCAATAATCTTAATTCATATACATGCCAAAGGAGGTAGTAAAAGTGGTAAATCCATAAAATAGACAAGAAAATGAAAGGGGTAGCAAAGCAGCAGCATCACTTCTGCTTTCCCCATTTCCATTTCAAGAAGGGTAGGGTACTGGATCTATGGGGCTTAGGAATCTTCATTTTGTTCATGCAAGACACGTTTTGTCTATTACACACTGCAATGAACCAGGATGCAATCTGGCTGAGTGAAAATGAAGTTTCCAGCTACTATCTACTGACCATTCTGGTCCCTCCAACACAAACAAAAGCATGTAGCTTTTGATCAACAGAGAGTGCAGCCATTCAACACATCTGTTTGCCCTTCTGTGCCAATAATTTAAAATAGGATTATAATGGACCACATGACCTTTTCTTTGCCTGTCTATCGTGACACTCACACGTAGGCCCATCCTATTTTTCATTCTCTCAAGGTATATAGCCCTTCTGTTCATATGAATTCTTAACTGTCAGAGAGTACTGTGTGTATTTCTCTATCCTATTGTCATTGTGGAACATACTAAACCATAACCAATTTTAGTGCCAGCTAGCATTGGTAAGAAATACTTGCCAGCACTTTAAGGAAGTTCCAATCTCTTTGTGCTTCAGAAGGGCTCATCATGGCACTGAGCCCACCATTTTCGAGCTGGTCTGATGTAGAGTCAACCCACGTTCCTGAAAATGTATTGTAACAAACTCCTAGGACATGGCTATTATGGAAAACCTAGCCACAATGCCTGGGTTTCCAAAATAGCGATTACCTCCTTCTGTCTAGCATTTCTTTATGGGACTGCTCTTCTTGCAAAATATTATTTATTTATTTAGAAAATTTATACCCTGCCCTTCACCGAATGGCTCCAAGGTGGATAACAATGAAATTAAAACATATCGAATAGTAAAATATTAAAAATATAACCTCCTCCTTCCCATCCCCACTCTCCCTCCTTAACAGGACAGCACCCTGAGGAAACTGTTTAAGAAGCAAAAGCCTGGGTAAAAAGATATGTTTTCACCAGGCACTGAAAACTATACAACAAAGGCGCCTGGTCAGCATCAAGACGGAGGCTGTTCTGGAGCCTAGGGGCCACAACCTGTATATAGGAAGCATGTGAAAAATAACTAAGGGAAGTGGGTGGGCACTTCCTGCATACAGGTATTTTGCAAAAGAAACAATCCCACGAAGAAACACTCATCAGAGGTACTCTTAGAGCTATATAGAAAAGGATAAGCGATTTATCCGACCCAACTAGCCAAATTTTTTATTGACCTGATCCTTGAAGCCATCACTCTTCACATATTTTATGGTATGCTCCATCTTCTTTATAATATAACATTTACAATGCATATATTTGCAAAGCCAAAAAGAAGAGGATAAGGGAGAACCTGAAACTTTAGGTTTATCCACCATCTTACCATGTCTAGGAGTAAGTAAACAGATTCTCTATTCCTTGTAGTGGTTTTGTCAGTCTCCTGACCAATCTTCAGCAAGCTGGAAGATGCAAGCTGAAAAATATGTTAATAACTTTTTTAAAAAATCAAGCCAATACTTTGTATACATCAAATTAAATCAAAATGGTGTCCCTTGTAAGAAAATGCAACATGATTATCATGAAATGTTCTGTATTCATAATGTGAACAGATGGAATAACCACTTACTAGCCTGGTTCAGCCCTGAGCCAGAACGCAGTGTGTCCAACTGCCCAAACAGGTTCACCCAAAACATTCCTAAATTGTACTTCTGCAGGTGATTCTACCCTTCTACAGTGCTCTCATCATGGCCTCATAAGCTAAGTGATGGTGGTCACTTTAGAGGAACTCTCACAACTGCCACCACTCAGATGAGAAATAACGGGCAATCTCTCCCTATTTGTAGATCTCTTGCTACTGCTTTAGTTAGCTAAGGGAAAATATAAGAGCAAGATAATTTCCTCCTACCTCAAGCTCTGCAGAAGGGAAGTTTGGTCAAGGCAAACTGCTAATAGCAATGCAAGTCTATCCTGAAGCACTCTGCAGTGTTGGGAGTCTCTGGACCACATCAGTTAACAACAAAGATCACTTTTACGAAAAACATCTTACAGAGTTGTAAGCATTATTATGTACAGAAACCAAAATTCTGTAGTAGTATTTAGCTTGTATTAAGCCAGTATCAATCATGATATAGCTGGGGCAACCTTAATGGAAAAGACTGAATTCTAAACATGCTAGACCAAATAAAAATTGTACATACAGCCAAAAACTCTTTCAGGCGATCTTCAATGCTTCCCTTGTGAATGGTAAATAAAGCTGCAGCAATCTGGTTGATCGCTTTGGCCAGACAATGAATATTGTTGCAATGACCTAAAACAAAACATTTATATTACTATTTTCTCAAGTTTTATTTTTAACACCTGATTCCTATTGTGTATAAATATGTATGTTGTCTAAATACAAGTGGTAAGAAGTGGAACATCCTATTTGTACTGGTCCCTCTGAACTGATGAGAAATAACCCAGCAAAATGCTACAGATGTCCTATTAATGAATAAGAAAAACTTGACCATGCATGAAAAAGCCAGGGGCAGGGATGGGAGACAGGTCCCAGCACTTGGGATTCTTGTTCTAGTGCTCCTCACAAGAATCCCAAAGCCCCCACCTTTCCCAGAAAACGCAAATAAAATGTCTTGCTTCTGGTAAACTAAAGGATTTTCTGTGTCCTTCTGAACCTTCCTAGGATTTGGACAAGTCTGAAACACTTCAGCCATTAGGAGGGTCTCTGTAACAAAGGCATCCCGGAATTCCAAAACCCCTTTTGTCTTGTTTCACCCCAGGAAACAGGCACTTAAACCTACTTCCAAAATTACAATTTCTACCGATCTGTCTGAGGGAAGCCAGGTCCTACCCCAATTATGAGTCATTCCTCAAGATCAGGCATTGCTTTGGCTGCCTTTGCACCTAACACCCCAGAAGCCTGAACTGTTTTAGATCAATGAAGGTAGCTTCTGGGACCAGAGGTCTTCAATAGATGACAAAATAACACACCCAGACTACTTAAAAAGGGACCTTTGCTATCCTATGTCCAATTGTGCAGTCTCTAGCTTTGCTCTTCCCAACATCTTCTGGAGCGGCCATTCACACTGACTCCAGTGATCCCAATTTTCACTTGTGGATTTGCTAGCTTAAAAAAGAGAACACTCCTTGATGGGAGGAGTAATTGGGAAAAGTGTAAATATAGAAGTCATAATTTTATAAAACTCGGTGTATCTTCCAAGATGGGAACATAACAGAACACAAAATTAAAAACTGGTGAAGTCTGAAAGGCTGTTTATTTGGATTGCCTGCACATTCTGGCTACTGAGAATAACCAAACTGTGTGAAGGAGAAGGAGTTGGCTTTTATACCTCACTTTTCTCACTCATTTAAGGGGACTCAAAGCAGCTGACAAAGTTTTCTATTGTTCTCACCAGAACAGACACCCTGTGAGGTAGGTGGGGCTGCAAGAGCTCAGAAAGAAAGCTGGGACTAGCCCAAGATCACCCAACTGGCTTCATGGAGGAGTGCAGATTTGAACCAGGAGACTATCAGATATGAATCCAATGCTCCAACAAGAAGACCAGACTGACATACAGAATACAGAATTTGCATAGAGAATGGACCACTGTTTAAGCTAGCTATGAATATGGGAAGCATTATAAACATTCCTAGTAGGGACGAGTTTCAAATGTTATTTCCAGACAGTATTCAGTATTGCTTTGTTTCCTCACTACCTCCATAAAAGCCTCTATTCATGTTTAGTATTTCCTAATCAACAGGACAGTTATATTCAATGGATAGAACTTTCTTGGTAAAGATCCCCAAAACCCAACTATGATTCAGGTGAGAGATTTTTTTTTTCTGTTTGAAAGCAGCCATTGTAAGTTGCAAAATTGTCTCACTGTCTAACACCAAAAAGGAATAAATTTCAATACCATGTAATGAAAGCAAAATAAATATTCCAGATGAACATTTAATAGAATTTCTCCACACGCAAACATTCCCCTTCATACTAGTCAATCTGTACCAATATTACCTTCAATGGCAGGACTGTATTGAGACATCACATTACTGGCCAGAGTCGGTAAAGAGACAGCCACAAACACCATCAGAAGGCAGGCAATTTTATATTCTTCTTCTGGACTAATGTTTTCTGAAAAATAAATGTAAACTTAGAAGATAATTCATGAAGAGTGTAAGCTAGCAAAAACACACACACAAAAATCCAAATTAATACTTTATTGATGGCTAACTGAAAATTTAATAGAATGGTGATTACTGGCAAAGAAATAAAGCTATACAAAATTCATCTCAATGTACAATAAGGGTAAAATAACTAAGTTTAATGAACTTTGAACGAAATCCAGTGATATTTTGCCTAAACCATCAAGGAATGCGTGCTTTATTCCATTTTACTGTGATTTCTTTTTGAAGTACCCTGACGGATTTGACCAACAGCCCATTTACTTCAGCAGCCTGTTCACAGTAACCAATCAGACGTCTCTGGGAAACCAATAAGCATGGCATGAGTGCAGGTGCCATTCCCCCCTCATGTTCTGGCATTCAGAAGCACAACACTCAAATACCAGAGGTTCTGAAGAACAATGGAAAACACGCATTGTGGGGGAGGGGTCACTTAGCCCCTCCCAGACCATGCCATCACGCCAGGGTGCTAACACTTCAGAAAGAGCTCAAGTTGACCTTGCCAAGCCTTTTATTAGCAAGGCCTGTATTGCTTTCATTTTTACAGGGCACTGCTAAAAGACAGACTGGGAACAGATTAAGCTATCCCCTGTACATGCCCCATAAAATCCACCATGATAACCAACTGAATTTGTTCAACTGTCCTTTCAAGCCATCCAGGGCAATGGCGCAAGCACAGTGCAGGCAGGTGAGTCCTAATATTAATCTCTGTCACACTTGCCTGTCACTTGCCTTCTCCCATACTTTTCCATTGCAGAAGGCTGGGATTATCAGGTGTAGCTCCTCAAGATCCTGGCCTTCTTCGCCAGGTTCATATATTATGAACTAGCATACAGACTTGCCCAGGCACATCCCTACAGCTGAGAAAGGCTTGGGTGGGAATACAAAAAGGAAGATCTGTATAGGTTTTATGTTAGGAATAAGCCAAGCTAGTGCAGACTGAGAGTTCATTAAAGAACACTGGTAAGATAAATTAGGTTGACTGGAACTCATCCAGGCAGATGTCAAAATAGGATTCTACTGGGAGGCAGCTAGCAGCAACTGCAAATAAATATAATTAAGACCCAAGAAGAGAGTGAACTGTATTGAAAAGTTTTATTGTGAAGACTGTCTGGGATTGATGGTGGTGGGCAAAAAAGGAAGACTGATGTGGGATGGGAGAGAGATCAATTTTAACTACACAATAGGGATGTGTTGAACTACTCTTTGTTGAATTAAAACTGACCAATTTGGGGGGGGGGGAGGAGTCATGCTACCCATCAAGTTTGTGTCTCTAAGGGAAAGGGTGGGTACAAGTCCCTTGCCAGCTGGCTGTGTGAAAGTATCAGCACTCACCACTCTTCCTCCATCTTTCCTTGAGTTCTATTTTCCTAGGTGTATCCCCAGGATCACAAGAACCATTAACTCAATACTAGATCATTACTAATCTGGACTAGGTTGAAAATTTCACTTAACCTTGAAAATTCACAGGATGACTTTGAATCGTCACCATCTGAGCCTAACTTACGACACAAGTTTATTATAAGGTTAAAACAGTCAGGAGGAGAATAATGTGTGCCAATTTGAGCTGTTTAGAACAGCTGTTCTCAACCTTCCTAATGCCGCGACCCTTTAATGGAGTTCCTCATGTTGTGGAGACCCCCAACCACAGGGGTAGAGCAGTTGGGAAGTGGGAGGGAAGGGCGGCAGGAGACTTGTCGCGACCCCTCTGAAAGAGTAGTTTGACCCCCAAGGGGTCCCGACCCCCAGTTTGAGAACCACTGGTTTAGAATAATATGTGGAATATGAATGCCATAAATATCTAAACAATACTGCCATTATTCACAAAACGCATTCAGCAGCTTACCTGATTTTTGAGAAGAAAGAGCTACAACCAGAGCAGGATCTATTTCACATGGCAGTCCTGCAGCTGATGAAAGCTCATATACATTCATTGCAACCTGAGAAATATAAAGTTACTGCAAGGTAAAAATGCCAAATTTGTCAGACTACACACTGCAGAGCCTTGAAAGTATTAACAGTTAATAAAGTTTGAGAATAGATTCTTAGAGGGCCTACAGAGCCTTTGCTGGAAGAATTACACTTAGTTTTCAGTGCAAATCTCTACCCAATGCAAGATTGTTTTTTCTGGTTGTGATCTTGCACACACACTCCTCTGTCAAAAATGGGTATATTCTCTGGAAAAAACAAACAAACAAAAAACAACAACCCACTAATAGAAACATTAACATTCCAGCTAACTCCCCAAATAGAAAGTTCAGGTAATCCAATGTATGTAATTCCATGGAAATAATGCTGTAATACAGTGACTTGTTTTTGCAGGCTGTTGTAGAAGAGCTTCAAAACACGAGGTTTTAACTGCAGGTTCCCATCAGAAGGTCAACAAATGCCACTTATAGTATAGAGCCAGATCTACTTTACTTCTCAAACAGGTACAGTAAAATAAGACAGTAATCAGTGAATCTGCCAACTCTAAATGCAGCCTGTTTATTTTGAGGAAATTCTTTTAGTGATACCCTTTGAAATTGTTTCATAAAATTCTATAATGGGTTCACTGTTTTCTTACCAACTCCACAAAATATTTTGCACAACAGGAAACATGACTGAACTCTGAAATAATACTGATTTGACTGTGCATTTGCAAGATGTACGGCAAATGAGCTAAATTTGACCATGTGCACAAATTGGTTTTTTGGCATTTGATTCGTAACAGATCAAATGTTAGAAAATTTGTATTCGTTCAAATATCTGAGACGAATGCATACATATTCGATACGTATCCCCAGTTTAATGTACGTCTGAACTATTTGTACAAATATTCTAAAACATTCATGTTTGTACAAATGTCGTAACATTTGATTTGTGTCTGAATGTCCAAATTTGTATGAATAACAATTGTTACGAATATTTGCGTACATCCTTACTCCTAAGCTTTTGCCCGTCCTTTCTGTTAAACAACTTGTTATAATGAAAATTACCTTCATGTCAGTTTCTCTTGGGATATGATCCTTAAAGTCTTCTATTGAACTTACAAGGAAAGGAATGTGATATGATAAGACCTGAAGTAAAAAAAGATGAAAGACATTTATTTCTTACAGTTATATTTTCTTACACAATAAATTTATACTTTTTTCTGTAAATCTTTTAAAGAATTTCTGTAAATGCTTTGAAAAGGTAGTATATAAAATAGCAATCCTAACCTTACGTTTTTGCAAATCTGATCAATAGAACAAAATAAGATATAAATCTGAGCATACGCCGCTAAGATTGCATTCAAAGTAAATAAATGTATAAAAGTGTGGAGTCTGCAGGGGCCAAAACTGGAGAAAACTTACCATATTTTGCGCCAGGCATATAAGACGCATCTATAACTCACCACGGAATATTTAGGAAAGATAACAAAACAGGATGCAGGGTGATTTTAGAATACATTATTTTGGAATAAAATATGTATGGCAAAAAAGGTTTGGATGTACAGCACTGAATATTTATCAGGAAATGCCTAAATTTGAGGTGGTCACCATTGAGCAATTTAAGTGAAACAATAACCTCTGGAGTAGCAATCTGCTTTTGAACAAAGTTGGAGCTGAAAAACACGGGTAATTATAAGTTTTACCATCTCTATGGCTGGTAACAGCTACTGGAATAGTAGCAGATGGGTGAGGTATCAGATGAGAGGATACCACCCAATTCCTGTTAGGCTATCACCCCCCTCCCCCTCCAGAATGCATAATTTTCCATTTACATTCCTAAGAAGCCTTCATCTGTTGGGGGTTGAACATTGTCCAGACATGGCTGTGACATAACACAGACTTAATGGCAATAAAGCACCATCGCCAAGTTGCTCCTCAATACTTTAGATTACAATGCCAATCATACTTTTTATTTTTTAAATTAAGGTTGCTAAATTTATATACAGTTTAATGTTTAACATACTTACATCTCTAAGTGCTTCTTGTGCCAATGACCGGAAGGACAAGATAACACCAATAATTGTCATCCTTTTCAAAACACTGTCAACAGCTAAGGAAAAACAATGGAAAATGAAATTATTAAGAATGGATTGCTCTATTTTAAAAATGTGATAATTCACTGTCACTTTTTCTATAACACTTTACTTTAAGCAGCTACTGAATTAACAGGAACTTTTCCAAGAAGAATTCAGCAAAATATGACAAATGTGAATGTTCGTCTTTTCATTCTTACAAATAATATACACATTAATTTATAATTAATTTATTTTAACAGCAAAACATTAATGCAAAAAATTACAAAAAAATATAGTCACATTATTCTTCAACAGGGCAGCATTGTCATGCACTAGATCACTGGATCAAGTGATTGTGTTTGGGCACAAAGAATGGAGGAAAAATTTAATTTACTGCAAAAGTTAATCAAACTTTCCTTTCTTAATCCTGTGCAAATACGGTGATTTGCCTAAGGGCACCTCAGTGGTAACATATTATTCAAGATTTATTATTAGTTGTGTCCTAGCTTTTATTAAAGGACCACAGAGTGAACAACAATATGAACACAACAAATATTAAGAATGTTCGACAATATAGCAAGCTTCCAGTAGCTTACATTACAACCACAGATTTGTCAGCCAATAAACACACAGACTTAAAAATATCTATGTAAGTAATTTTGGAAGCTCTGGTAGATTCTTTTCCTTCCCTCCCGTCAATTCCAATCCTCTGAAATAGATGAAAGCATTTTGGTTAGAAACACTGAAGAAATGATACCGTACTTTTGTGTACTTACAGGATAATCTTTTGAAGAGAGATGCCATCTGATCTGGTTTATCAAAACTGGTCCTCATCTGAGTTAGTACTTCAACGTTCTCTACCACAAGTTTCTGCAACAAAGTAAGAGCTCTTGTCAGGCACAAAATCTCAACACAGTGCATACTTTAGGACATTTCAGAGTGGAAAGCAGGAAACAAAACTCATGAAATCCAGATGTTCCCATTATGTCACTATACTAGGTAAGACTAAACTATGCACAAAACATAAAGTTTACAGTGAATCAAAGTTCTTACTCCCTAAAGTACTTGCTCCATTAATTGTCCCATTTGTTTTAATACGGTAAGTAGGCTTAGTACTAGTTTCTTTGCCACCATTAGTGCACTTTCTCCTAATTTTTTCACATGAAAAGCTCATTATTCATTCAGAAAAAAGCTTTGTGACTTTCTGCATCTGCAAACTGAAACTGATTAAGGTCCCTTAAATAAAGTCTCAATTTCCCACACTGTGATTGGGGGTTTTTTTTGTAGTATACACAAACACATATTCTCTATAGGCTAGAAGAAGGCAACTGGTAACTAAGGAATTCAGTGCAGCACTTAGGGATTCTTCCTGTATTTTTCACAACTGAGATCCAAATCTGAAAGAGATTTTCCTACATCCTATGACCTCATCAGTATTCTCAGAAGATGGAGAACTGCAGGAATGCTGGGTTTGGCTTCTACTTAATCTCAAATAACCAAAGGGGACCCTGTTGTTCTATAAAGTGAAGCACTGAGGATTATTCCGTTCCTCTGCAGCTTCATCTCAGAATGAGATCCTTCAGCCAAGTTGTTTCTCTTCATCAATCTATTTGTTATTGTGTTAGCCAAACTCTCTGTCTTGCTATCATCGTTACAAACCCAGAGCCTATATTCTCATGAGGGAAACAGACAAAGTTATAAGAATCATTCCTTTCCATATGGTGATTAATGGTGGAATATCTTCCCTTCCGTGAGTGCTCTTTTTGTGTTAAGACTGGTTGGGTGCAGCCATCACAGAACAGAGGCTGCCTCTTCCAGGATTACCAGACCTCCTTTGAATGTTCTCTACTAGAAGTCCCTACCTATTCTATCAAATGCCTTCTCCTCCTTTTATATTATAGTATGACAAAAGCTGAGGGCATCCTCATTTCCTTCACCAATAGCAAGAAACAAGGACCGGCATTTCACCCAAGGCTCAAGCTAAGAAGCCTTTTTCTTCTACACAACACAAAAAGAACAAAAACATATGAGTGAGGTTCATTTCATATATAACAAAAAACAGGCTGTATACATGCAGATTCAGTACTTTGCAGTCTTTGATACTGCACTGCTTTGCAAGATGCTCGTTATGAGCCCTTGATTTTCAATGAAAAAACATTCTAGAATTCTGGGTTATTTAAAATAATTTTTTTATCACAAACAAAAAAGTGAATCTTTCATTAATTTCCAAAAAGGAACAATGAAAATTACCTTAAGTTCTGCAACCTGTGAAGAGATGTGCCACATAAGGCTTTCACTTAAGAACTTCATGCCATATGGACCAAGGAGTTCTGAAAGAGCCCTCATTTCTGGGCAAGAAAAAAGAACATTGATTATTTACCACAATTATCCTTTCCAGGTCCAGGTGGGGGTACAGGACTTCAATTTACTAACAGTTAACTGTTTTCTGCCCAGAAGAAAGGAAGGCTGAGTGGTTCCTTCTGTCAGTGTATTACTAGTATATCAGGGAAAACTTGTATATCAGTGGCTCTGCTACCGATAAGGAACACTTGTGCTTCAAGAAAGACCAATGTAATGTGGGCTTTTAAAACAAATTTCTGTTCAGACAGGAAAGAAAATAATTAACTGAGATACAGATATAGATGTCTTTAAAGTAGACTTCATAGATGGCTTCTACACTGAATCAACTCCCTAACTTCAAAAATTCAAGTTTAGTTCTGAAGTGAAGCAGAGAGGGGTCAAACAAAATCAATCCATTTTCCCCATCCTCATCACATTCCTAGCCTTCCACTGTCTCCAGACACATTCAGCTATACCAAATGGATTCTCAGCTTCCTTATACTTTTTTGGCATTCTGTCTTCCAGAAAGGCCAGACTGGGCTGCTGCCACCAATCAACTTTAACAGGCCAACTGGTCTATTTTCCCAGACTTGGCCAATCATGTTCAAGCTGTGCTTGGCCTGCAGGAAGGACCCATGATCATATCTGAAGGCTTAGTTGGTATGGAAACCAGGGCAATTAAGCCACTGAAGCAGTGGCCACAACCCAACCTCAGCTGCCTAGAAGACTGGGTGCTGCGAGGAAGCTGGGGACATCTTTGGAGTAGGCTGGGCATTTGCAAAAACAATTGGGAGGGGAGCAGGAACACAATCGTGGAGGAGGAGGTTTCATGAACTGCATACTGAACCACCAGACTCTCATGGTCATTACAAATCAAATTTGCCACATCTGCTTCAGCTTTGTGTACATCTCTTGCTTTGTGTACATCTCTAACCCTGTCTCCAGACCTCTTTGAATCATCAGTGTCACTAGAGACTCAGAAAGAGCATTCATCCAATTCTTACTATTTATTAGATCTATAGAGATCAAAAACTTCAAAAAGATGAGTCACCTCTGTTTGTAGGTCTTTAACTTGCCTACTGAATTGTCCCACCTCTTTTTCCTCTGCAAGAGAGCCTCTTAAGGATAAATGAAGGAATTTCATTTTTAAAAGATATTATTTAGTAGGAAAAACAAACAAAGGAGATTTAAGAGACTACAGAGGGAAAGAAGGTTTTGAAAAGAGAAGCTTAGGACAAAGCAAAAACTTTTCCAGGGTGAAGGCAAAAAAGGCAACTGAAACTAGTTGACTGTGAAGAGCCATTCAGTAATTATCAGTGCTCCTTGGTTTTTTTTCTCGGCAGAAGAGGGATTTCTGTATTTTTATTCAAACTAATGACTAAATTTAACAAACACAGAGATTTTCAGTCTGAAAACTCCCTACAGCCCTATATAGTTTTCCAAAGGTTGGAGTTTTATCCCCAAGTGCTCCACATTATTGTCAAGCTTCTAAGCCAAGACAAAACACAAGAATCCAAAGCACCCATCAAAACCAACTTTTTTAAAAAACAACCAACTTAAAGAATCCTAGAGGAGGATCAACAGGGACAGAACTTGTTCAAACCTTATGTTTGATTTCTCAATGTTCTATTTATAACACTATGGATATGGATATTAATTACAGTCAACCCTTGCATAATGTTGCAAAATGCAAAAATATGTTGTGCAAGTAATTGCCACTTTCAGAAAAATCAGGGACTAAGGGAACTGTGGAAGTTCAGTCTCTCAGTTTACAAAGGAAGTCAAATTTTATTGACTCTCAACAAAACCTTGTTGCACAAAACCTTATTAAATGAGGGACAACTGTGCTTTACAGTGGAAATATCTCGAACACAGATAAAAAGAAGAGCTGTCCTGATAGTTCAAGCTTTGGAAAAACCTACCTGATATGTCGGAATATTCCTCTGCATTAAATGTCAGTTCATTTTCAGTAGGCAAGTTTACAAATGCTTTCATTGCTGGGAAGTAAGCTATATGGCCATTACTGACTTGCCTTAGCAAGGTTTCCAGATACCTTAAGAAAAATAATATTAACTTCATAGCACAGTACACACATGTCTTACTGTCAATAGCAAAAGCTTTTTTTTTTTTACTAAAGTTTTACTTAAAAATCAGTGTCAAGTCACATCAGTTCAGACAATTTTAAGGTATACATAGTGCATTTTATCTTCTTCCTACCCAAAGAGCAAAGTGTGCATGTGGACAAGGTATTCAAAGGGAAGGAGAGCAAAGGTGGCACAATAGTGAAGGGCATACATAAACTGAGGGTACCTCACACCTTCCCTCATGTAGCCTTCTCTAAGAGCCAGACATTTGTTTCATGTGGCACATGGGCAGAGGCTACAATTTACATGTCATGCTGACATTTATTGTGCCTCTTATCTTGACATATTCCATTTAATGTAAACTAGTATTCCACAAAACAACAAAAAAAGCAAGACAACTTCTTACCAATTGGTGTAGAGACTAGTGATGGTGGGCTCCCCATGGCTGTCTAAATGCTGGGTTTGCTGAAGAAGAACGTTATTAAAGACTCTTGTGATATCAATCTGTACATAATTTTCTATTGATTGGAGCACCGTCATGTAGGCTCTTACACTTGTTAACAACTCTGAAGGTTTTGCAATCTCTTGTGTTGCTTGATTATACATAGTCATGCCAACAATTGACCTATAGATAGATAGATAGATAGACAGATAGACAGACAGACAGACAGATAGGACAGACAGACAGAACATTATTAGTAATCTCTTGAAGTATAGCGATGTGGATTGAATACATGCCATTTTAAACATGCATTTAAATTATAATAAATGATTCACGGTTCACTGCTTAAGTATATCAGGCCTGGCATCTGGTTTGATAATTCTGAACCAATGAGACAGACTGGGATGTTGTCAGAGCACACCCTGCTGCCCAGCAACCTCCATGAATGAGCTGACAGAGGTATCAGGCTGGAGACCTTTAAGATGGTGGCATTAGGGAATTTCAACATTTATGCTGAAAGGCTATTTTTGAATGAGTTCAGGTTTTCATGGCTTTGATGTTAGTCATGGGACTGCCTCAACTGGTTATGGGACAATCACATAGGGCGAATGATGTCCTTGATCTGGTATTTGCCTCAAGCTGTGAAGAAGGTGGTCTGAATACTAAACGGGTTAAGATTATTCATCTGGAAAAGTTTAGTATCAAACTAGTACTTCCTTCCTCCAAGGGTGGGGGAACTATTAAGATGGTGTACCTCAGAGACCTGTATAATTTGATGGATTGCAGAATGCTTTGGGAGAATTTCTGGAAGCCAGAGCTAATGATTCTGTCAAGACCCTTGAGGAGTTATGAAAAAGTGTGATACAAGAGATCAATGACAGAGAACTGCTCCTGAGTTTCCACTCCAGCACCATGGAACCCAAGTTGCTCCTTGGTTGTGAGGAGCTTCAAGTGATGAAGCATATCAGGAAATGACTAAAGCATCACTAAGCTTTTTGTGATGAAGATAATAAAACACATGTGAGAAAATATAATCACGCCTACTGTATGAAACTGAAGGCTGAAATGTAAGGCTTATTTTGCAGACTCCACAACATTTTCAATCAGCAGAGCCTGCTGAAGTGTTGGAGTATCTACCCTGTTTCCCTGAAAATAAGGCAGGATCATATATTAATTTTTGCTCCAAAAAGATGCATTAGGGCTTATTTTCAGGGAATGTTTTATATCACACTTATATAGGGCTTATATTCTGAGCATCCTCAAAAATCTTGAAAAATCATGCTAGGGTTTATTTTTGGGAAACAGGGTATATACTCTGTTTATTAATATCACCTATTAAATAGGATATGCATATCCAAAGCACTGTCTTTACTTCTACATAAGAAGTAAAAGATTGCACAAAGATTATGATTTTTTGTATAATGGGGAGTACTATTTAAATCAAATCTCAATGCTTTTAAAATTAGATGGTCAAGCCAAATAAAAAACCCATAAAGCATGCAAGCAATTAATTTATATTAATTATTGGGCTATACTGATGAAAAACAGTTTACATACTGAACGCTTATTAGGATCTAGCAACTGAGATTCAATGCTGCAATCACCTTAATTATTCTTTTTCTGCTTTTTAAAAATAAGTTTGCTACAGAGGCAAGTATGTTTTTACAGACTGGTATTGCAAATTCTTATGTGAACAAAAAAACAGCAAAGTAACAATGAACACAGTCACAGAGAAAATGTATGCAGGATACAAATAGTAAAAAGGTTTATTCTGATTACAAAACTAAGCATATATCTAATGCTAGAACTGTCTGTTTTGGGGGAAGCCCTTTTAGGTCTTTGGTTCACAAATACGCTTTTCAGACTTGGATTGTATAGAACTCTCCCCTCTGAATTCTGATCCATCTGTAAAATAAGACCTGCGAGAACATTACTCCTTCCCACACTATTCTAATGCCTACAGTGTTACATTAGGGATCTGGAAGGCCCTAAGACTGAATTCAGACTTCATCATCAACCCACGAGAGGGTCACTGTCCAATCTTCCTCACATGGCTGTGAAAATGAAAAGGAAGCAAGGAGGATAAGGTGCAGCACTTTAAGCCCTTGGAAGAAAGGTAGGATATAAATGGCATAAATAAACAGAGAAATATCTGGGCAACAAGCTCCAGGCTATAATTCCTTGATATCACTTGAGCAGCATGGGAAAATGCACCAGTCCATCTAATGGAAGGCTTTCCCCCACTTCCTACATTTTTAATGGTACTGAAGATCTGAAGACTACTAATGTAACTCTAAGCAATATACTAAGCAACTCTGAAGTTGGTCAATACCCTCCTGAGAAATATGACCTGACTGAATGACTCAACACATCTAGTCTACAGACAATTTTTTTCTTAAAGAAGTTCATGTTGTAGGGATGTATAATGCCCCCTTGCCCACAGAATTCAGTACTGACAATTCGCTGGCTTTTGGATTACCAAACTTAGTTAGGATACTGACTACCTTGGCATCTGTTTTGAGTACCACCAAGAGCTGAAAGATTTGCCAGCACTTCATTTATTCCTCATACCATAGTCACTACCTATTTTTAAAAAGCCAACCAGCTGATATCAGAATTTTGGGAGGAAGACTGAACCATTGCACATCCCTATATTTAATATTAGAGCAACTTACAAATCTAAAATCTGCAATGTGGCCTTACTTGGTAAAGCGGATTTCCAAGTGAGATGTTAAATATTCCCTTGGAGTAAAGGTGTGTTCCCAAACAATCATGTTTGGAACATAGTTGATTGAGAAGCAGAGCTCTGAAAGTGCTGTGTGCAGTTTGTCAAGACTTTAGGAAGAGGGAGAGAAAGAAAGAAGACACATGTATCACGCAAGCATGGTAAAAATCACCATCACCCCATCACAATCTAAATCAAAAAGATGTTAATGATGAGCAGGAAATATACATGACTTAAGTGCTGGTATAGCACTCTTGATTAAACTAAAATCCAAGACACGGAAATGTTTAACTTGTCAATATATTTAAAAGAAATGTGGTGTATGTTTATGTTTATTAGAATCTTTACGTCTCAATGCAGTGAACAACCTAATAAATGAATAAAAACCATACATTTTGGGTTTGGGATACACGTGGTAATGTAACAGGCACATAAAACTGAAACTATATCCTCTTTAATATAGGTACCCAACTTCTGTTGCTCTACTGAGTGACGGATTATTATTATGTTGGGGCAATTTCTCCTGTGAAAAAAGTTATTAATAGAAGCAATAGAGAAGTATTAAAATCATGTCCTTCTCTCCCTCTTGTCCTACAAAAATATTCCTTTTGACTGCATAGCAGTTAAATACCTATATATATGGCACAGACCTGATCAAAAGCTAGAATGACTTCAGTGAAATTCAAGTGCAAACCAAACTTCGGTAGCAGAAAACCCTGGATGAATCAGTGAAAATAAAATATGAAATTAAATAGAAACACCGGTGCCATCACCAGGAAGATTCAGTCAAAATGAGGTTGGATGAGGCTACACAGTGATCTGGTGCTGGCATGAATAATGTACAGATGCTGGAGAAGAGGATATTCTTTCCCCAAAAATGTATTTTATACATGCATGTATTTACGTACATACCCAAAACAGCCCAAGTCTGGATTCCAATATTTGTGCTTATATGAAAGATAGAAAAGGCGAAATGTCCACAGATAAAGTTTTTTAAAAAGACTTACTTGGTCACTACCAGCCTGTTTTTTCTCATGCTTTCTACTCCTGGCTTTTCCCTTTCTGGTTCTCCTTTCTTACCCGTCTGTTTCTTTGACTTTTTGTTAACTGCCTGGCTGATGGTTTTGGCACAGTGTTTTGGAAGCAACTTAAAAACAAACAAGAAAATAAAGAAAAGTTAGTTCCAAAAAAGAGGTACAGCTTTAGAAGATCTTTAGAAGATTTTGTATTTTTCATTTTAAAATAACTTCCTCTGCTACCTATTCCATTTTCGAGACTGCTACTCAAAGAAAATGTTCAGTGGCAAACCCAAATACAGGGGTAAGTGTGTCAACGTTTTTCCAATAAGCTATGGCATCCTCAAAAGCTGTGGGTGGATAGGGAGGATGCCTCAAACTTTCCACTCAGTCTTCAGGAGATCTGAGCATGAAGTTGATTTTATATTAAGGATGTGCACAAATGTTCTAAACATTTCAAATCCAATCGAATTCGAATGAATTTCTAATGTTCCAAAGCATTCGTTCGAATGATTTAAAACATTTGAATGTGCAGATACGTATGCATTACACACATTCATATCTGTTTCAATCACAATGCATCTGTATGCATTTGCGCTGATAGTATGGGACGAAAACAGGATGCATATGAGATAAAATGGGATGTGTATGAAAGCGTACAGATACATTTAACACATATGAATTTTGTCAACATTTGTATCTTCAAATATGAATGTTGCTGACATTTGTATCTTCAGATTCAAATTTAACATTCGACCGCAAGTCCCCCAAAATTAACATTTGAACGAACAGATTTGAATGTATTGGATTCAAACTGGATTTAGTTGCATTGGGATTCTAAACATTCAAATCAAATTGAATGTTTGGATATTCTATTTGACTTGAATTTGAATGCAAAAAAAAATTAGTGCACATCCCTAATTTATATATATAAAATTCATTCAGAATAACAGGAGGCATTCTCTTAAGAACATAGGAGAAGCCCTACTGGATCAGGCCACAGCCTATCTAGTCCAGTATCCCATTGCACACAGTGGCCACCAAATGCTCATGGGCAAGGACAAACCTTTTCCTGCTCTCAAATCCCAGCAAATAGCCTTAGAAGCATCCTGCTTTACCCCCCAGCCTGAAAGATGTACCTAGGCATTCATTCTAGCAGCCATTGACACATCTGTCATCCATAAATTTGTCTAACCCTACCTTAAAGCCATCTAGACTGGTAGCTGTTACCACCTCTTTTGGCAGCAAATTCCACAAACTGATGACTCTCTGGGTGAAGAAATACTTCCCCTTGTCAGATCCAACTCTCCTACCCATCAGCTTCATAGAGTGCCCCCTGGCTCTAGAAATTTTCTCTATCCACCTTGTCTTTACCATGCATAATTTTATATACTTCAGTCAGCTCCCCTCTCTTAAACACCGTCTCTCCAGACTGAAGAGGCCTAGACGTTGCAGCCTGGTTTTGTAAGAGAGGTGTTCCAGTCCCTTAATCTTTCTGGTCGCCCTTTTCTGCACCTTTTCCAGTTCCACAATATCTTTTTTGAGGTGTGGTGACCAGAATTGTACACAATATTCCAAATGTAGCCTCACCATAGATTTATAAAGAGGTAAAATGATACTTGCTGACTTATTTTCTATTCCCTTCCTAATTATTCCCAGCACTGAATTAGCTTTTTTCCTTGCTGCTGTGCACTGGGTTGACACCTTCATTTAACTGTCCACAAGAACCCCGAGATCCCTTTCCTGGTGTGTTGCAGAAAGCTGAGACCCCATGAGTTTATAGACATAATTTGGATTTTTGTGCACTACACTGATGTGTCTTCATCAGTGTTTGATGTATGTGGTGTGTGCTAGAGTTGGTGACTGATGGAGGTTCTAAGTTATGTTCCTGTGCTGATGTGCTTCTTCCTGCACATATCTTTGTTGTGCATCATCTGTGGCATCTCTGATTTTCATCAATGGATTTTCTGAAAAACCCTTGTGTTTAGTGTGCAGGCATTTTGGCTGGCATCTGCAAGGTGCAGGTTTCAGGCATGATGTTTGTATGTTTTGACACATTCTTTTTAAGTTGGCTGTGCTGTGTGTCTTTGAAGAGATTTTTAGGTTCTTCACTGATCTGCACTGGAAAGCCAATGCCCTATTCAAATAAATATAAATGAGCAGGTGGGTAGAGAAACTCAATACAGGGCAATGAAATGTTATTTTCCTTCACTGAGTTGCACTAAATGGCCAATTTCTCATTTAAGTTAATGTAATACTCAAGGGGCACGTTAACCCAATGAAAGTGGAAGTATTTATCAGACAAATAGGGTCAGCCATACGTAAGCCAATGGAGGTTTTTGTGATAGTTCCCCTAAATCTCAGATTTAAAATGAAATCTACTGCTTTTGTGCTTTCTGTTTACCCACCATTTCCTCAAAATGGAACTCCCGCAAAAATTCAAAGTACAGATACAAAGAATGTCAAACGATTACCTGATCACTTAGAGTACACTGTTCTGTGCAAATATCTGTGATAAGATTTCGAGCCTGCTTAGCCATTTCATCCAAGAACATGTTACACAGGGAGAGGCTACGGTCCCCGATGTGGTGCCTCTATCAAGATAAATAACGCAACATTGCAAATCAACCTCTTCCCACATTTTTTAAAAAAGTTTTAAACACTCAAACAGTTGAAAAGAAAGATGTCTGTACTGAGAACTGTGGACCAGCAATAAAGCAAAATTTTGCAGAATTCAAAGCCAACAAAGCTTAAAAAAAATCTCAATTTTTTTAGAAGCAAGTTTGCTTTACCTTTTCACAGCATGGTTACTGAAGAAGTGAACCCATCACTATGCACAGTATTGTATTAGCAAGTTTTTTAAAAAAATGCTTACTTCATCAAATTTATTTGATATGAACAGAAAAGTTTAGAAAAAAAGTTTTGATGGCAGTTGACTCCTATGCTTCTTTACCATATGGCCCAATTTACTGCTTTTTGCTACTTCAAGATTCCCAAAGGGCTTGCTACATTATTTGTTTAATGTGAAGCCCAATTCAAAGTGGCAACGATGGATCCCTTCTGTGTAATTGCAATATATGGATATGATTAAAGTAGGGAATTTTAAATTCATAATTTAGCAAAATAGGCATTATCAAACAGTTATTGTGTTTATTAATCCATTTATTCCTTGCTTTTTCAAAGTAGCACTTTATCACAAACCTGTGTGCCTCACAAACCAGTTCAAAGGGATCCATGTATACATTTTGTGTTAACAGAACACATTTTTGTTTTTATTTTTCTCAGTGGTGATTGCAAAATGATAGAATGCACGTTTGACAGTTCTTTGCCCCTATTTGGCACCCACAATCACATATTTTTCATTTTGATAGCAAACTGAGCCTACACTTAAAACATTCTGTCTGATCTAGCCAATACAAAGCTGGAAAACTACTTTGCAGCATTTTTTTTTGCTTCCAAGCATGCATGATGGATGGAGCTATGATGACAAGTAAAGAAGATAAGTAAAAAAGCACTCTTGCTGGGAAACCTGTGGGTTTTCAGCAATAATATTTAGTGCTTTTAAGGGGAAGATATGTGAAACAAGTCCACTACAGCGGTGCCACAATGGCACTATATTTTTCCCAACTGAATGGGGCTGTACTTTTGCTCACAGGTATTCAAGAATTATGCTTGAAACATGATGCTTTCTCATGCTTGGAAAAAAAAAATCTCTTCTCACTCTGCACTTTAGGGAGGTAAAATATAATAATATAATAATGAACTTAGGCTACATAGACACTACGTATAGTAGTCAACTGGTGTTCCCCACAGTACTCTAAATAGGACAGGTTAGCATAGATCAGGACCATTTAAAAATGTCTATATACATGTAGCCTCTGAAACTCTAACTGTAATGGATCCAGGGTTTTGCTTATACCTGATTGTAAGGTCTATTGTCAGATGCAGATAAGTCATCCTGTTCAAGTCTATGTATCTATCATGCCACTTGCCTCTCTAAAGTTAATAAAAAGTGAAGTATTATTCTAAATTATTTAGAGCTGAATTAATCATTTTACCACTGACTTCATATCTGAAAATATCATGCAGCATTTTCTTTTTAGCTTCATGAACATAATAATAGAATTACCTCTTCCGGACAGAGCTCATGAGTGCAGCTCATAAAGTGAGTGCAAAGCAGTGGGAATGCAATTGAGTATCTGGACTGAGATGGCAGTTCCAAACATTGCTGAAACATCTTCTCAAAAGCACGGCTATAAAAACTGTTCAGAAACAGAGCTTAAGTTTTCATTCTAGGTACATACAACTAAAGAGCACAATAAAATTTAACAATGCCTCAAAATTTTATTTACTCTTTACTGAGCAAATACATGCACTTGAACCCCAGCAAAAATAAATAAATAAATCTTGAGTTCGTGACTGGAAACAAAAGACACAGTTCAGTCATCTTGCTGTATATTCTAGGAAAACAAGCAAGTCAGCATGCTTACTTTGCTACGATAGTATTCTGTAAGCTGTTCTAATAGCCTTCTGGCTTAAAGGCGGCAAATGAATACATAAATAAAATCAGATTATGCAAATTTACCCACAAATGTGTGTGCACACACCCCTACATACATATCTATATATAGGTATCTAGGTTAAGTGCTTTTAGTTTTCAAAAGGGCCTCTAAGATTTACAGAAGTTTAACATCTTTTCTGTACTTAGGGTCTTAATTCTGGATTACATCCTAGAACAGGAACATGAATTCACATACTAGTACAGACTACAGAAGACCCCAGGAGAAGCCTACCATAGGGTGTTTTTCCACTGTCACTAGAAATACCCATTAAGTACACATTAATGGGTACTTAATGGCATTTTTGTACCCATTAATGGGTACTTAGTGGGTACTTCTAGTGACAGTGGAAAAACACCCATAGTCTGCACTAGCATGCGGATGGCAGGTCACTATTCTACAATATAATCCAGAATAAGGGCCAGTGCAGAAAGGGCTTAAAAGCACACCTTTTCCCCTTCTAGCAGACTACAAATTAATCCTACTGACGTTAGCATGCACTCTTGAGTTAAATGCGCACGAATATTCATAACATTCAATATTTGTATGAATGGACTGAGAGCAGATTCAAAGTGGATTCAGGGAGGATTTGAATCCGAGCGGATATGTTACGGGATTCCTATCAGATATGTATTGGATACGTATCCATTTGTATCAGATACTGGTACGGATACATTCATATTGAATACAATCCTACCACATTTGAAGGGGACCTATTCGAACAAATATAGTCGGACCCCCGTATCCACTGGGGATATGTTCCAGCTCCTACCGTGATTACCTGAAACCGTGGATAACTGCAAACAGCCCTTCTGGTTCTGGGGTTGTGCAACCCCAGAACTGGAAGTGCTTTTCTTGCCTCCAGAATGTCTATTTCGACTTCTGGAGAGTGTTAGAACAGGTGTGTGATGCTACCGGATGCCTCTCACCTGCCTCAATACACCCCCTTACATTTTGCAATTGGCTCCGGTGGCATCACACACCTATTCCAACATTCTATGGAGGCTGAAATAGGCCTTCCGGTTCTGGGTGCTTTTCCCTTTTGGCGTCCGAGGTGGGTGGGCGGGGCTGATCCGGTAACTGTGGTTAACTGAAACAGTGGTTACCGAATCAGTGGATATGGGGGTCTGACTGTACAAATTTTCTTACATTCCATTTGATATGAATCAAACGCAAAAACACACACTCATATACATCCCTACAATAAAGTTTACTCCTAGGCAAAAAAAAAGAGTTCAGAGCAGGTTTGGATCCATGCTGGACCTTTCTAGAATTACGTGGCTCAGTCTGTGCTCAGCCACATAAATGTGGAAATAACTTGGAGTTCTCTTAAAAGAAATACCAGCAAGCATCACTTGCCAGTACTAGATGACATATGTTGAGTACTGTCTGAAATTAGCAGTTAGTGCTTCCATAAAAAAAACTATTAACTTGATTTTTGCAAAGTTCAACAAGTTCTGCCAACCTAAACCAAGTTTCTGAGAAGCTCCCATTGATACCTCCCTTCTAAATCAGTATTATTTCACTGCATTTAAATATGTATAATATTTCACAATTTGCATTAATGTGAAAGTGATCATGGGAACTGGTCATTCTACTTTTCTTTTCTTTCTTTTTTTTACAAATAATATTCATTCAGACAGAGAATCAACAGCAAAGCCATACCAAAAAGAAAATATCAAATTACACTTCTAAAACTTTGAAGTAGCTTTATAACATGCTCAAATCTAACAAAGTCTCTAACGGACACCAACTTTAGAATCAAACTATATCACATACCAAAATATAGAAAGATCAGATGTCTCCACCAACATCTCCACCAAAGAATCTACCATTTTTGTGTGGAAAATGATTGTGTTCATCATCTTTCCAAGCTCCCTGTGGTCTGCAAGACTAAGCGAAGCCTTAGAGACACTAGTGTAAGCCTGTAAGTACATAGAAAGTTAAATACTACAGAGTACTGAATGTCAAATTTTAACTCTTGGGTTAAATTTATATTTAAGCAACAGTTTGATAAAAAATGGAAACAAGGAGCACTATTTTCTATCATGCCACATTTACTTGTGTAATAGTGTATATTGCTCTTTTTCCCCCTTAAAAGGCACAACATCCATTACACAAGCAACGTAGATAACTTAAATCTATATTGGGACCACCATCGAATAATAATGTCTATTCAAGAAAATTTTGTTGAAATTTCTTAGGGTAAATCTCGTCATTAGTTTTGGAATAGAAGGAGTGTCTACGTATTCTTCAAAATATGCCTTACAAAATAGCTAGTTTAACAAATCAGAAGTTATTTCAGGTTTTATCTAATCAAGTCAAGAACTAAATCCAGTATTACTAAAAGGAATAGCATGTTTTTTCCAATGTTTGCCTTTACAACTTCTTTGAACAACTGAGAAAAACCAGGCCTTTTATATTATCTTTGAAAAAACTGCCAAGAAAAATGGCTGTTTAATGTCTGACAATGTGACCTTTCTACAGACATTCTCTTTGAGTATTAGTAATAAAATGTTAAAGAACAGGGCACAACCTTCTCAACTCTCATTTGGCAACACAGTTTCTGGATACACAGCTTTGTTATTACAGGCTTCCATTCTATCCTTATCACAGTATTTCACAGTTCCTGAAATCATTTGATGTTATCTGTTGCTTCTGTTCTGAACAATGGTTATATTTAGATAGCTGGTGAGATTTGTTTGATGAAAAAAAATATATAATTTAAAGTACAGTAAGTACTCTTGGGTCACTAAAACATTCTAGGGGAATGGATACCATCATACACCATTCTCCTTCAAAAAGGGCGGGAAGGACCCATTCTCGTTACATTTATTCACACTGCTGTCCTATAACTCAAGACCAGTGATCCATTCAATTTTCCTCTCCTTCTAGCTTTGCACCATACATAAAGAGGCCAGCAGCAGAAACACCATTTCCTAAACACCATAGTATTTAAAAGTTTGAGCCTGATAATGTATTAACTTTTTTTATTCAATGCATTCCTAGTTGCCTTTTAAATTCCTTGATTCAGTTGTACCTCAATCATGTTTAAGGCCTTCCAAGTGTGCAGCCATGCATGTTCATGTACCAGGTCTTCTAGAAAGATTTACTCCATTGTTTGGAGGCCCAGCCAAGCATGAGACACCCAACTGTGGGCTGAGTAGAACTTCAGAGGTCTATGGGTGTTTTTCCACTGTCACTAGAAGGACCCACTAATGGGTATAAAAATGCCATTAATACCCATTAATGGGTACTTAATGGGTACTTTTAGTGACAGTGGAAAAACACCCTACGTTGTTGGTGGCTGCATCCCTGCACTGTAAGTAGATCTGGCACACATTCTGCAGCTGGCTATATTGGAAGGGGTGGAAATTGCTCTAATGGTGGCCAGTTATGGACCAAACCATGCAGATACTGATTTTGGCACATCTCTAACATGAATGTGAATTTGTGTTAGTCGAACACGAATTAGTTTTGCCACCAGTCATTACAGGCCTATAGATCCCCAGTCATTCATAAGTAATTATTCATCAATCTGGATCTGTGCTAGCAAAGATCTGTGCTATAATACTCTTGCACTACTGCAGACTCTGTTTCTTTTTCAATGAAACAATCTCTTTGACCCTACAGGCCAATCCAATACCTATCCAGAATAATTTTTTTTTAAAAAGATAAAACAATTAAGCTATCAGAACCGAGGAGTTCCTGGGTTCACATCTCCATTCTGCTCTGAAAGATCACTGGTTGACCCTGGGCCAGTTGCAACCTCTCATGGCTTGTGGTGGGGATCAAATGAAAGAAATGGAGAATGCTATGTCCTGCCTTGGGCTCTTCTGATGAAAGGTGGGATAAGAATGCCACAAACTAATTAATAAATAATCTCAATTAATTAATCCATTTCATTTATTTACTTAATATCCTTGGATATGCACAGAGGCAGCTAGACAGAAATTTATCACTATCTTAAGGGGAAATATAATCAAAGGTTTTGAATTAAATGCTGGGTTTAGTTCAACAGCAAACCCATATGTCATATAATAATTTTAGTGAGGATTACTCCAAAAACCAGGTCATGCAAGACTGGAGTTTTAATTGGTATACCAAGTAACCAGTGTGAATGAAAATGTGAACTCAAATACCTGTATTATTTTATAGTAATTTGATCTAAAGTATTGTACAGCGGACAGAATTAAATACCACATTAGGACACAAATGTAATACTTGCCTGTAATCTAAACCAATCAAGTCTCATTCCTCGGAAGTCAAATACCTCCCCATCTTCAACTGTATCAAGAAAGAAAATAAAACATCAAAAATCTAGCTAGTTGTTATCTAGCCTCAGACAGCAGGAGACAATTAGTTGCCACTAAACCCTTAAAATTATTCTGGTAACAGCAACCATTACTATTTTCTGAGCACAGAGATCACACATTTACTGTGAACAAGCACAGTGAAATGCTCTGCCACGGCAGGCAGGTGGTGGTAGTAGATTTGCTGCTTTTGGAGTATTTCTCTTATTTTTCTTTTGTTTTTGGCTCCCAGTGCAGCAATGCCTTTTTCGTCTGCTGCCACCACCACTAGTTAAGTCTGTCAGGGTGGGTTTGTTTTGTTGGTGCTGGGGTTTTGAAACACAGAAGCCCCAACTGGCTAAAACTAAGTGGGAGTTTCTACTTCCCTACTCTCAACTGGTGGATCCAATGCTTCCTCTAAGATTTGGCAGCTTATATACAAAATCTTCATCCCATTTGCAGGAGTGAAAATTTTGTTGAGAAATATAGAATTAAGAAATGTGCTAACCAGCATTTTAACAAAGCAGACCTCAGTGACAACATATGTGGCACAATAAAACAGATTAAGCATGTGCACAAACATAAGCCGGTTTGCATCATATGAACCTGACAAAGAGGGTCAAAGAGGATCTATGCTCTCCTTACCTGCCTGTCCCATTCAGGCTTGACAGGACAGGGAGAGCCTGGGAATCACAGGACAACGGTACAGTGATGACATTACAAGCCCTGCTCCTGCTCAGCTGCATAGCCAGCTGGAAGAACAAGCAAGCAGCGTAAGGTTAAACGTTACTTTTAAACTCTGTACACTTGTCTGCCTCTTGCCTCACCCTGACCTCTTCTGCACGTGAGAGAGCTGGGCTCACAATGTGTAGATCCTCAAAATCCTGCTCCTCTTTGGAATATCCATATGCTACAAACTGCTCATGTACACAGCTATCAGATGTATGGCAACTTTGTAAGGCAAGAGTGTAATGGTTACTCATGATTTTTTCAAAGGATGAAGGATTTTTCTTGAAATACACTTCACATATTTTAAGAGAAACTAATTCATAGGAGTTTCTGCCTTCCTGCTTCCCAATCTGTTGTTCAGATGGAAAAATGCAAGCCTTGAAGGAAATGCAAGAACTCTTCCCTTGAGTTTTTCCAGTTATTCTCTACTACGGATTCTCTAAACCGCATTAGTACCTGGTTATGGGAAACACAGTGCACATGTAAAAGTTACCTTGTTTCACGCTTAGGGAAGTCATAGTGTTTACAAAAGAAGACATAATTATGGATTCATCTTCGGGGCACACGGAAAGATTCTAAAAATTAAAGCCAAGAAAGTAACATTGTAACAGCAATCCTGACTTCAAAGGTATCACTACAAAGAAAAAAAAAATTATGAGCTTGTCAGCATTTTTCTGCCAAGCTTCTCCGCTAATCTCTAACTTCACATAGAGGAAGTGTGGGGGTGTTTTTAATTTTACCTGTGTTTATCTACGTTTGGCATGGTCAATGGAGTAATAAATTAATTCCATCAATCAATAATTTTATTTCAATAATTAAAGCATGCTAACTGTTCTAACATTTTACTGAGAGCAATGGCTTAGACATTTCATGGGAATGAATCTAACATCACTTATCCTATCAAAATTATGCTATTTTTCTTTTGTTTCAAGTCTCCCCCCCCCTCACACAGAGCAAAACACAAAACGACCAAACAGGCTACCTACCTACCACCATATTACTATTAAAATGATCTTCATATACTATAGATCTTCATATACTGCTTTAAGCTGTGATAATGAACTGCTATGATGTACACTCAACCTTCATTACTTGCAGTTTTAAAACACAAGAATTCTTCACATTAATGAATGAGGGTTTGATATTATCCCTTATTACTCCTGACAAAAAATTGTAGCAAATGCCGAGCCATACCAAATAGCTTGTTTGGGGGAGGGGGCATTGGGATGAAAAATCAGCTCTTGGGTGGTGTTCACATAACTTGTGAATATTGGAAATCATTAAGGGCTACTGTTTACAATTACTCAGATATGATGTTGTTTGGTAACAAAGAGTTGTGGCCATCTACTGGATGACTGCATAAAGTACCTCCATGGGTATCTCTATGCAGTTTCCTCGGTAGAGATACAGAAGAGGTTTGTCATTGCCTACTTCCAAAGAAAGGCTGGGGATCAAACTGGCAGCCCCCTGCTATCTAGGAAGCTTGCTCTAACACTGAGCTACAGTCACTTCCCCCCTGAGATGTAGGTGTGGATAAAATACTAGCTGTTGACATGATCTATACCCCAATCTTCAGATACCCTTTAATTATCACTGTAACTATATAGTATAAAAACCCAGAGTATAAGCAATATTATCTATATTTGCTTGCATTTAAATTCTCAACAAACCCAGTGATCTTTGTAAATAATGCAAAATGTGAGCACCATCTAGTGGCTAATGGAAAAGCAGCACTTATCTTACAGATGCACTTATATAAATTATGAGTTCACAACATGTACCAACCTATGAGTACAGAAATTCTTACAATTTTTAAAAAATTAAGATAGTGAAACACCCCTGGTTTCACAAAACTACAGATATGAAATACGACTAGTTCTGCTAAGGAAGACAGCAATGAAGGCAGTCATACAATAATTGCATAGATCACAGTAACAAGTACAATTACGTAAGACATATGTCACAATCCTGATAACTTCGAAGCTGCAAGGAAATAATCTCTCATTATGTGAGCACAATCAAATCTCCCTGCTAACAAAGGATAACAGCCAGAAAAAATGTTCTTTGATATTGATAAAACTGTTCAATTTTGTAGCTGGAGAACATTCTTTAGATGAAGATGCGTGCCTAAACATTTTATGCAGTACAGCTGAGCCCTGTGTAGTGCAATTTTATATACACAGCATTTGCTTTAGTAACTTAGACTATGCCTTGTGCAAGGCAACCTTTTTGTCTTGCTATTGCACTTTTTCCTCTCCTGCAGCATGCCAGGTTATTCTTTCTGGTCCAGCACGCACTTTCCCCCTTGTCTTTATATAATGAGGAAGTCTTGGCTATTTATGAAAATGAGTTCTCCACATGGATTTGTGCAATTTAATAAGTAGTGACTAGGCTTTACTGCTTACAATCCCATTTAATGCTTGGATGTGGACCGTGGGGTGTGTTATGTTTGGCTATTTAGGAGAGTTATGACTGCCTTTTCAGTGCTCCTGTAGTTTTCAGTGCTTTTGTTTTAGTGTATCTGTACTGACTGAGTTCATGAGTGAACACAGAGTGCTTGTTGGTGGATCTGTGCGTTCAGAGTACTTTTGGTGCGTGTGCATGCATACACTAGTGTACTTCTTCCTGTACCCATATTTTCTTTTGTTGTGTACAGAAGTGTTTTGACAGCACATTTCTTGGGGTACCAAGGTTCTCTCATTTATGCACAGACTATATAGTTCAGAAGGTGTGAAAAGTAAGGGACAAGTGTTCTTCCTACTGGATTTTGGCACTGAAACCCCGTCTGGGTTGCGTAGAGAGCATACAGGTATCCTATTTCGCATTAAGAGTGTTTCAGCTTTATAGCTTGTGGGGAGGTTGGCATCCATGTATCTCACAGCTGTATCCTGTGGGAAATCCATGTGTTGATCTTGTGTGATATCTGTGTGTTTCAATAGCGCAGTCTGTGAAAAACCCTTGTCTGGGTGTGGGTATACTACAGCAGGCATCTTGGCTTGGCATTTGCTGGTTGACAGATTTTGTCTGCAGATATCCTTCTGCAGTTCAATGGGAGACCCTAACTCTGCAGTTTAGCTTACAGGTGCATTTTTTCAAATCTTACCATCAACACAAAACAGATCAGAACAAATTAAGAAAGAAACTAGAATACATTTCCAGGCACATGCTTCAAGCACAATCAAATCTAATCAAGCAGTACAGTGAGATTTCCTCTCCCATCCTCACTGCCCAAATTTAAACTGTTCAATTTTGAGCTTGCAGTAATTATAACTTATGATCAATCAAGCAACTGGCAACCTGCTCTGGCTAGGAATATTTGTTGTAGCTGGTGTAAAATGAATTCTATTTATATGAAGGAATCAAGGGATCACAGTGTCAAATCTCTGAAAATTTCTGATTGCCTATTTAAATTGTGTTTCTATGAGCCTGTCGTTTGGAAATTCACCCTAATATATTCATAAATCTCACCTTCTCTGAGTTATTCTCATGAATTGTAAGACAATCTAAGAGCATTTTGTCTGTCAGAAAGCACCACAATTTTATTTTTTTTGACAACTGAACCATTTATAGAGGAACTAAGGGGTGCTAAGGTGCTAAAATGTACTCCTGCGTAGCAGAGACTGACTCTCTGAAATGTCTTTGAAAATAACTTTAACCTTTTTCAAAATGTTCTTATAGTAAGTGAATCAGATGCCTTACATTAAGTTGACTCAAATCTCTTATATTAGAAGTAAAAAAGGGCTTACAGACAACACAAGGATTCTTATATAGGTACTGTGGGTACATTTTTTGCATGGCACTTGTGCTTTAGAGACTGTACAGTTTTGACTTACTCACACTTTGCGTCATGTTAGGCACACTGGCAGATAAGACATTCCTATTATTTGCCAGGAAATACTTAGGAAAGATACATTTAAAAGTAGGGTGCAGGTTGATTTCCAACTGAAAATCAAAGCACCAGTTTTAGTCCAGCTCCAGTAACCTGTACAGGTCTTGTATATAAATACCTTTACCACTCACCTGTACAAGTTCATTTAAGACAACTGCATCAAAGCCTGACAAGTATTGCACATAATATCTTTGCATAACTGGGCCATATTTTCGTACATGTGCCCTGAGCTCCTCCATGTAGAAAATCAACTCCGCTATGTGCCTTAGGGGGAAAAAAAAGAACGTTGACTAGTGCAATGAAACAAATCCTATGACTTGTGTGACATAAACAAATACTGTGAAATGTTCAGTTTCAAAGCATTTATTAATCTTTAACTGATTACTGTTTGCTATTTAAGCAAGTTTTAAGTAAGAGAACTGGGAAGAAAAAAACACTTCAACAAAATATTTTACAGAAATCTACAATCAGGTAAACACAATCAAAGAGTCAAATTTGTGGTTTGGGTTTATAATAAATCTGAACCATATGTCAGGCAAAGCATTCCATAGTCTGTGCCCCATCATCTTACCATTGGGCTTTACCATTCCCACCATAGTGCACATGTACTCCTACCTGCTCCCTTTGGGCCTGCACACTATACTGACATCAGATGAAGTCATGGTTTGGTAGTTTATGTAGCATTATCTTCCCAGATGATCTCAACAACCTTACTGGTCTGTATCAAGGAAGGCAATCTAGTAAATACTTGGAACCAAAGTTATTTAGAGCCTCATATGCAAAGCATAGGGCCTTGAAACTGGCCCAATAGCTGACTGGTAACAGTGCAACTTCTTAAGTAGAAGTGTTATGTATACGCAAACTGGTATCCCACTCAACAGCACAGCTGCTATGCTCTGAACCAGTTGCAGCCTCTGAAACAGATATAAGGGTAACCCCATGCAGTGTGTTACAGTAATCCAAACATGAAAACAGGGCATGGACCAAGGAAGCCAGATTCTATATTTAGGTAGGGGGGCAACCAGTACATTAGATGAAGCTGGTATTAGACACCACAGAGTCACTTGACCCTCTGGCTAGCAACTAAGAAGCAGGATGACTGAATTGTCTGCTCAGTTCTATCCATCATATTTGTGAATTTCAATAATGCAGGCTGTGAAAAACCCTGTGTGTGTGTGGCCCATTGGAGCAACCTTCAAGCATGACATCTGTATGTTTCAACATGGCTCGCTGTAAAAGCCTTGCCGGGACTGCAGGTGGGAGGTTAGGTTCAACCTGATGTCATGGGATCTTTTTATTCTATGTTGTGGCCCTTTTAATCCTAGTTCCCTCCACCACTGCCTTGCATGGAGAGACCAAATCCCCTTCAAGTCAAAGAAATTTTCATCAATCAGTCACACAATTCAGATTAATGGCTAATGCAAGTCAACCAAAATTTCTGTTGTGGTTTCCCTAGCTTCTGATTTTACACTGAAGTCAATGTCTTGATTTTCACTGATCTGCTCTGCACAGTGATTTTGGGGGGTGTATGAATCAAATTTCGACATAGCATTCAATGCACAAATTCTTAAGTCAGAATTCTGAATAAAGTTCAGCAAACGATCCTGAATTACATGGCCTGCATTTTACCATAAATACACACTTAAAAAAAAATAAAATACAAAACACAAAATGCCATAAATCATATAATATCTACATGCAGAGAGTAGCTACATGTCAAGAAAAGGTCAAATATTAATGGCTGGAAGGGTTCAACAGTGTATTCAAGACACAGGATGATGTGAAGGGTGACACACAATTGACCCAGTTTTGCGATGGCATCTGCATGCAGCTGAACTGAATCACACATATCCTTATGGTACGGAAAAATTTACTATTAGGACAGAAATATGCTGTAAGACTATACTCGAATTACATTCACTGAAATATCTCAAGTAATTCTGTAGAAGCTATGTCCCTAACAATCCCAAATTTTATAAAGTGCCATTAGTTATTAACGTACTTATCTATGAAATCATCCGCACTCTTCTTAGGCATGTTATCTGCATGTCGAAGGAGCCAAATAATTTCATCACGAGCAAAGGACAACGCCATAAATACAAAAAGTGCCTGATGGGAGGAAAACATTAAAATGGATTAAAAGGATTAACAAGAGATGTGCAGAATCAGGTTAGGGTTAGGTCTGGTTAAGTCTAACAATTCATTCCCCTAAAACAAGATTGGTAGGTTTAAACTTTAGCTCCAACAACTCCCTTTTGGACATGTGGTCTCCCCTATTCTCCCCTCATACATGCAACGTCCCCCTTCTCTCCTCATGGCTGCATCCTGCTCCCGTTCCTCCCCTTCATTTACTGCCTTCTCCTCCTCCTCCTCCCATTTGCACTGTATATACCAGCCAGGATGGTCCTCCAGAGCCCAGTAAGGCCATTGCCACTAGCCATATGGTCCCTTGGAGCTCTGTCTGGTTGAAGAAAGTAGAGCCACACACATACATGTGCCTGGTCTTTGGAGATGATCTGTAATACTCCATTGCCAGAAGTTTAGGGAAGTGAGGAGTAGTTGCCTGCAGGCCAACTAGAACTCTAGAGAACTATGTGGCAGGCAGCAGCAGTTCTGTCAAGTCCCCATGTGGGAAGATGCCTAACGGTGTGAATATATGGAGGCTCATCTTGTTATTGGACAGCATGCCAAACTTTAAGCAGGGTATGGTCCAATAGAAAACCTTATGAACCTACAACATTCATAAAGAGCCCATTTGTCTAAGTTCTTTAGTGTGGCACAGTTAACCTGCTGAATTCACTTGCACTTTACTTGCTCTGTGCAAACCTATTCTTATAGATTTGCTGTACTGCACCAAGTAAGAGTCTAGAACTCAGTGCACTATAGTAAATCTGTAAGAATATGTTTGCACAGAGCAAGTAAAGTACAAGTAAATTCAACAGGTTAACTGTGCCCACACTAAAGAACTTTCAAGGCAGGATGTTTGAAGTCCACTGTTTTGGTCTAGCATATTTACCTTGGGACCCAACAATCCTGGCTGATCCGACAGGACAGTAGCTAGCTCTTTCAGTGCAGACCGTAAAAACTTTCGTCTTTCTCTATGCATTGAACCACTATTAAGAAAATAGAAACACAGTGATAAATTACTATTGTAATTGCAGTGATCACTCTAAATTGTACTGAATTGAAAAGTACACTACAGTTAACAGGTACCATTTTTAAAGAAGAAATATTAATATATTTATAGCCCTACAATATTTTCTATGTTGCTCATGAACAGCTAAAAAATCCCCCCTTTACCTACCACAAAAGACCAAATTCTTTTAAAGTTTGATTTTGGTTATCAGTGTTATTTAAATATATTTGCAAGACTTAGCAATCTACAAACCTTGCAGAAACTTAAATTACATATTCTTATTTATAAAGAGTAAAGCAGATGCAATGGACCTCTCCAGATGTTCTATTTCAGTTTGCATGAATCCCAAAAAATATTGTAGCAAGAACAGATAATGAAAGTTGTGATCCAATATTTGGTTGTTCAAAACACTTCTATACTGCTTCTCATAAAAAATCTCATAGCGGTTTATAAAAATAAATATTTAAAACATACACCTTAAAACTATCTCAAGCAGGATATCCAAAGGCGGCTGCCTCATATCAGTGGAATGCAATTACATAAAGCTGGTCCTACAACTGAGTAAAACCGCTGACAAACACATGACCCCACCCCATCATCTTGGATAGGTGAAACTGATTCTTCATCTAACCAGTGCCTGCTTGTAATGCCATCCTGCCAGCACTTTGCTTTTAAAACATACAAAAAGTAGAGAAGTAGTCACCTAAAGTACATATGAATTCCATTTTCTATAAGCATAGAGGGTTCTCTATTGAACCAAATATCACTCAAATTTGGGAATTCAAGCAGATAACAAACCAAACCAATAGTCAAAGCATATGCTTTATTTGGTTTAGTTGCCCCTCTTCCATCTACGCTTTCCTTCAACACATCTGTGGCTCTTCCCCTTCACAACTTGCCCCTGTGCCTTCCTTCTGGCCTGGGCTGCTACCACCACCTTCCAAAGGTGGCCTGCTCTGCTCAGAAGTTCCAGTGCATGGACACGTGTTCCACTGCCTGTAAGGCCTCAAATGAGGGCTTCTAGGACATGGAGGCCATATGGCCTGCTCAGAGGGCCCATGGTCCCTCACTACAAAACGCTTAATAGGTCAAGGTGAAGTGCACAGAACAGCTTTTAGAAAAGGGAGGAGGCTGCAACTGCAAAGGGAGAATGAGGGGAAATGGGTAGAACGGTGAGTTCAGGAAATCCACACTGGCCAGCAGATCCTAAATTTGGGAGGCCAACAGTTCATTCCTTGCCTGTTCTGGGCTTGTTACAAACCAAACTAAGCCAATGTCATTCATGCACATCTCTACCAAAAAGATCTATGACAGAGGCTAAATGGTCTTAAGAAGCCTGGAAGTGACCTAAGCTCCCTTTGCCTGCCCCCGCTGCACATCAACCTTTCAGAAGATTAACTTCCCAAGTGCAAATTTTTTTTTCTGTTGTCTCTCAACATTGTTGATATATTTATGTAATTTAAGTAATAAAATATGGAAAAACATAGTTTTATATTACACTTACGCATGTGATACAGCAGCTTCTTTACACTCTCTTATGTCATTTATTCGCTTGTTATACCTGAAAGTTTAAATACAATGTATTATAAGGACACGATCTCAAAGAGCATGAGAAGGTTAAAGTATCCTTTAATCAACCTATTCAAGGGGAAAGGGCATCCTAGTATATGTGCTTGTTTAATCAAAAAACATCTTAGCCTTTAAGCAAAGGAATCAGGAGCTAATTTCTTTGCAAAACTAGAGATGCTAATTTATTTGCAAACCTAGGCGATAAGGGATGGAAAGCTTTATTGTTGCTAAAACTGAAAGCATCTGTTAGTTCCAAGATTTGATTTTTATTATAACGTTTTGCTTCCTGGTGCACAAAATGAATTAAT
Source organism: Aspidoscelis tigris stejnegeri (assembly GCA_023333525.1). NCBI lineage: Eukaryota > Metazoa > Chordata > Lepidosauria > Squamata > Teiidae > Aspidoscelis > Aspidoscelis tigris. The sequence goes on from JALMGA010000010.1 coordinate 15,637,958, forward strand.
TACAGTTCAACCAATTCCTTTTGTGGACTGTCTAAAAAAAAAGGCCTGTAGGTAATCGCTTAGATTCAAAAATTTCATCTAGATGTAAGTATTAAATGGATAAAAGAATGTGGTTTCCAAGAAGTACAAAATTATTAAACTATAATCAAACAACTACTAAATATAAATTAGAAAAAAGGCATTGACTTCAGAATAAGGCTATTTTCAACTAAGAATTATATATTTTATAAGAGATAAAGAATATAGAGAAGTAGTATAAACACGCATGATTAAAAAAATAGAAAAGTAAAACTGAAAATAACAGGCTAATCTATGCAGTATATAAAATTATGATTATACGGAAAATAAAAATGGAATGAAGAAAATAAAACATGGAATGAAGTTCCAAGAATACAAATAAATGAAAAAAGAATGGGAAGAACTGGTGAAGAAAAATGGGAGAGATACTAAGCACAATAAATATAAGGGAATGGTGTTGAAATTAATTTGAAAAAGGCCTCTTATGCCAAATAAATTGCCCCACCACACATATATATAGGAACCCCAATATGTCAACATGGTTGCAACAGAGGTGATTATGTTCATATGTTGTGGGAACATACGGAGGTTCAAAAGTTCTGGCAGCAAGTGTATAAGAAAATGGAATGGATATCAAAGGAATCACTGGAATATATACACGAGATATACATTTTAGGAAGAATGTTGGAGAGAAAGAAGGAAATAAAAATAAAAGATTTACTTCAGAATGTGTTATCGGCAACAAGACAAACTGGTTTACTGATAGAAACATAAAGGTAAACGAAAAATAGAGAGAGGAATACATTTGGGACATGTTCATTTTTGATGATTAAGAATAAAAGAATACGAAGGAAAGGATAGAGGCTGAAGAAAGAAACAGGACAAATATGGAGCGTATGGATACAATATAAAGTCATAAAAACCCCCGAAGTATACCCTCTTTGAAATCTATCATTTTATTTATCTGGACATAATGGGTCAAAAAAAATGTACCCTCTTATGTTTACAAACAAATCTTCTGCAGCTTTGTGAATGTGGAAAACCTCATCCCGAAAAAGAGCCAGACATGAACTGCTTTGAAGGGCAAGCTTCCAAAGGGTTAAAGCTGTTGCATCGTTGTTCAGGATTCCATGGCACAAAATGAATCCAACTTTAAAAGAAGGGGGAAAAACCAAAATGAAGTAAAACTGAAGACAAAACATTCCAAATAAAACATTAAATATGTACAATTTATTTTAGCCAGGTGAAAAGAACCATAGTATTTGCTGTGAGGTACTGTTCTGATAGACAGAGAGGGAAGGAAAACCTATGTTGGATAATTTTTGTGCAACCAAGCAAGGAAGTGATAGCATCAAAACCTATAAAGGCTCATTTGGCACCACAATCCCCAGGCATTCTGGAACTTTGCTAACCAGAAAATTCTTCCAGAGCTCCAGAGGGCCTAGCATTCCTTCCTTTTCCATCATCCAGAACACCATCTCACAGTAAATACCAGTGTTCTTTTCTTGGAAGATAGAACCAGGAAAGAATGCCTATATTAGGATGTACCCAAGTGGGAAACAAAGTAACATTCCATGTCCTGAAGGCACCTTCTACTGAACAGAAAACATTTAGCTTGTAATGATGGGAAAATGTCAAAGGCACTTGTTAAGTGCTAAGTTGCATATCTCTTCAACTGACACCCCATTCAGAAAGGCTGATGATGTGGACTGGGTAGAATGGGCCCAAACTTGCTGAGGTGGTTCTTTCCCTGAGCCCAACATGCAGAACAGATACTGTATATTTCATGATCCTCAAGGCAATTATCTTAATCAAAACTTTATCTCCTTTGTTATGATGAAACAAAATGAAAAGGGACTCTGACCATCTGAGAGGTGTGTTTAACATTTGTGAAAACCACCCTTCTTAAATGCCAATACTGTTCCAAGAAACTGGAGGGCTGAGAGCAAAATGAAAACATGAATCTTCTGTTGTTTATGGAATAGGGACTTGACCTTTGGTGTAAAGTCTGCTCTAGTATGAAGAATGAAGGAACTGAAAACCAGTTGATAACACTGCCTGTCCAGAGACAGGGAGAGTAATTTGGATATCTGCTTGGCAGAAACAACAGCCACTAAGAAAGCAGTCTTACAGGTAAGATGAAAACAGGAGGTAGAACTCAAAAATTCAATGGGAGGCTACGTAAGCACCTTTAACACCAGATTAAGGCACCATTGAGGAAATCTATGGCAAACATGTCTGACTGATTGGGCAAGGAAAGCTGACTGCCTTGGTCCATCATCTCAATTTGTGCAAAACAGTTTATGTATGCCCCAAAGGAAATTACATGGATGACTGTAGCTTTCAACCTGCACACACTGGCCAAGAAGCAAGACAGTAGAGATATGGTTGGAACTTAACTCCAGCACGAAAAAGGAACTGAAAACAAACTGGAAGTACTCAGAGAAAATGTAAACTTACAGATGATCCATTTCTCCATTGTATCCAGAGAAAGGTATTCACACGGCATCTGTTTGTAAACACAAAATGACACAGTGCTTTCAAGTTGATACTGGAGATATTGGGACAAACATGATTGATGGAATAAGTCATCTTGATTTTAAATTCTAGCAGAATCCTAAATCAAGCCATGGCTAATGGGAAGACATTTTTAATATGCTCCAAAACAACAAAAACATTTTAAATGTAATTCCTAAATCAAGCCATGGCTAATGGGAAGACATTTTTAATATGCTCCAAAACAACAAAAACATTTTAAATGTAATTCCTAACATTTTCTGTTCAGATATATCAAGTACTACTGATTCAGAAACTGAATAAACTCTGAAATGGTATGGTCAGAATTCAGAATAATAACTCTGATTACAACACAGTAGTTCCTAAATAAGCTATGTGCTTGTCTGGCTAATAATAGCAAGTCAGTAAAAACTGCATGGATATTTAAGCTTGAAGGGGTAGGGGTACCAGCAAACATGCTTTGCCTACTGCTAGATGACACTAAAAGTGGACACCATGGAAATCAGATTCCAATTCAACTTGGCAACCTGACCCAGTTCAGCAAACCTTTAGCAGAACTGGTTTTGATCCTGTTCTCTCTGCTACTCACTTCTTGTGCTATATAGCACTGCAAAGAGACAGTTGCTGGTTCCTTCTTTTCAAGCCTCATCATTTATTCAGCCCTGCAGGGCTGATCAGTGACATGGGGAAGTTTAATTGAGGAAGTTAATTCCCAAACACAGCAAAGATTTAAAATCAAAACACTACACTCCAGTCTCCCTGAAGCCTTTTATTCTGCCAATTAAAAAAACAGCATTAGAGACATGCATGAATGTAAAATGCTTGTTCAGTTTATAATGAACCCAAACCAGCACTGGAATTGTTCCACGCTGAATCTAGAATTGGCTGATTGGTTCTAAGAAATGGGCCAGCGGGCTCATCAAATGTATCCTGTCCCCCAGAATCTTTTACTGTGCCCGCTGCCTTTCAGGAAAGTGCCTTAGACTTTCCCCACTTCCCCCAATGCAGTCTGGCATCTCCCGCTATCCAAGCTGTGCCTCTCAAACTTTCAGGCCATGCTTCACCGTGCCCTCCATCAATTTCTCAGGATCTTACCTAGCTCCCATGACCTGGTATCCCAGTGGTCTTCTTCTTCGTATACTAGGCATTCTTAAGTAAAGAACAAGTCTCCCCAGAAGGTCTATTGCATGGATATACATATGTCTACTTGCTAACCTTCCCAGAGGATTTGTAGTCCTCCACCCCAGAAGTCCTGGCAAGGATATGAAGGAGGATACTGGCCACAGTGGTCTTATGTAGAGTGCAAAACTAACCACAGTGGATCAGTGCATACCACCAAGGAGCAGGTCAAACCCTCTTGTACCAGATGAAAGGGTAGCAGAGCATGATTTGAGGGGAGACACTGGAGCTTGGCTTGCCAGGGTACAATCATGGAACAAAACTATAGATATGGCTATTAATATTACTACCCACCAAAAGTTATTTTATGCCCTTTTTCCTTCCCAGCCCTCATGCACATTCTCAAGTGGTTGTCACTAACTGGAATACATCTTTGAACTGTATAAATCTACCGTGCTTGTGGTCTGCGCAAATAAAGGTCTCTTCCAACAGTCAAATGCAGCCTACAATATTTGGTCATGAAGACTGGTCCAAATGGTTCATACACTGATAACCTCAAAACTAGGTTACTAAAACAGACTGTCATCCTAAGATGTGTTTATAAATCCACCCTACAATGTCAATGTACTAACAAAAATGTCACAACTCTTTGAAAAGCAAAGAAGTAGTATAAAGAAACTAAACAGAGAAATATATACGTCACCCTAATGTCATCTCAATTTTTTTTACCATTCGCAATCACTTCAAAAGCAAAGATCCTACCGTGTCTGACTGTGCAGGGTTAAGCATTGTGCTGGGGGCACTAATGAGGCTCAAGAGCTGTGCATTTCTCCATTGGTCTGCTGAGAGGTTTCGTCGAGGGTAGACCATCTGGAGAGAGATTAGGGCATCTGAAAGAGCCTAGAACATAAAACTAGTAGTAAATATATTTTGTTTTTAGAGGAATAGTTTCTGATCTACTTAATTATAACAGTGTTTTCCAGTTTTTAATTCAGTGCAAGTAAGAAATTAATACAGCTATAGAAACACAACAGATGGCAAATCATATATTTTTTTCTTGACATACATAAAAACTACTTACACGAGTTACGTATCTGTGCATCCCCTAGGTCAGTGGTTGGAAAACTCATTAGTCAACAGAGCCAAATATCAACAGTACAACAATTGAAGTTTCTTTTGAGAGCCAAATTTTTTAAGCTTAAACTATACTGGTAGGTACATTGTTATTAACTTAATTAGGGTACTCCTAAGCTGGAATGGGCCAAAGAGCCACATGTGGCTCCTGAGCCACAGTTTGCCCACCACTGCCCTAGGTGAACTCCCACACTCATCAATCTTAGGAATATGCTAAGAAATACTTCACACTGCTTTTGGTTTTAAGAAGTACAAAGGATTCTAAATTGTTCTACAAAACGAGAGCTATGGAAAAATATCAGAGACATTTGCCATAATGTTTTCTTGGCAATGCTCCAGTAATGCCCAGGCTCCAATAAGACTTGTGAAGCATCAGTAGCATTTATTTTGATTTTTAACTGTCCATCTAAGAGTCAGGAGAAGCCATAATATTCCAAGCTGTATTAGACAAGGTCGTGTCAAACCGCGGTTCATAACATTTGAAAGATCTGCCTAAAATGAAGAAAGGATTTTAAGAATGTCCTCTCTTTGGGTCCATGTCTCTACAAGAAGAAAGGAGGGAGTGCAGGTGAGTGATGGGCATATGAGGGAAACTTAAAAGCACCATTCACAATCCATTTCCTCTTCTTAATTCTATCACTCAGATGGCCTTGCAACCAGAAGAGGGCAGCCTATGCCAGGCCTGTGATGACATCATCATTCAGCCCGTTCCTGGCATTTACCTAGGTTCTGCCAAATCTGAACAGGGCAACACAATGATGCCTCAACTCTTGCTCTGTTTTGTAAATACTTAACAAAAGTGTTGGAAATGGGCTACCAGAATTGCCCAGTGTTCTGTGGTACTGACTTGTTTTTAAAGAAAGATTATTCAAATTATTATAAACCCACATGTATGGAAATTGGTCACATTTAATTAAATCAGAATTAGATGCACAGTCCAGTCCTTTATGCAAGTCCAGAAGAAAATAAACTGCTTGGATGTGTCCACATAGTTTCAAGGAGTCAATCTTGACTCATGGTACCAAACAATGTTATAAAAATAATAATCTTACAGGTTTAAGAAAAGGAAATCACAGGAAATGTAATCCATTTTAAAAAATGATGCAACACTGAATGAAACAATGCACATATTTCACATTCAAGTAGGAAATTCTGTACACAGTAGAACATCAATGATAATCTTAATTTGAAATCAAGAATGCAAAAATCTTTTTCCATTGTTCTAAATCACTCTGATTTTTATGAAAGGCTAAAATAAGTAAATTATGTAAAGATTCTAAACCTGCATACATCAGGAAAAACAATGGTAATATCATAAATGTATGTCGCTTAAATATTTTTTGGGAAAAAAAACCCGGAATATACGGGTAATTATTTTTTCTTTAAAAAAACACAAAGTTAAAACATACTTTACTGTGTGGTACAAATTCCTCCATCATCTTCTTCAACGGATTCTCGTAATCAACTATCATTTGTCCAAGGCGTGGGTATTCTCTATCACTAAAGAAAGCAACAAATGAGATTAAGAAAATCTATTCTACAACATTTGCCTAATTCTAAAAGTGTTTTTTTTTGGGGGGGGGGGACCTTTTTTTACCTGGCTCCATGTGTCATTTCATGAGCATAATTGTACAATCCTATGATGGCTTTCCGTTCTTCAATCCGAGACAGCAATATCATTAGAGTTGTATAGGTTATGATTAAATCTAGGTAATTCTTTGTTAAGTCAAAGTTTACAGTCTAGAAATAAAATATAAAAAGGGCTTACTCTGTAATTCACATTTATCAATAACGTTAATAGCCGATCAAAATGATGTTAAACATGGTAATAGAATATGCATATCTTGAACTTTTAATCCTTCATGAATTCAAAGTGAGCTAAGATTCCCTTTAATTCACTATAAAATTTAAAGGAATTGTTGAAGAATTCCTGTCTTAGCTGAATTCCGTGGTATGTACTTTGAAGTGACTTTCTTGATGGCACACCAAACTGTCTTTATCAACACTTCCAGATTTTAGAATAGTGTTTATATTAGGGATGTACATGAGCTTATTTTGTGGAGCTTGGCTTGCAGAGGCAATGAACTCATATCAACCACACAGAAGAATGAGGATCTAGCTTGACTTTCTCCTTCCCTATGGGTTCACAAAAGGTGGTAGGGAGACACCCACTGCTCCCCCCACAAACCCTTGGTCCCAGGCATCCACTTCCAACCACTGAGCAAAGCAACAAATTGAATTTGTACTTTTTTTGTTCACACGTAATACAAGAAATACTCAGAGTATATACTCAGAGATAAGGCAGACCAGCGGTCACAGGTGTTGAACCACAGGCTATGCACAGGCAGAACTGACCACTGGGCTCTGGAAATCTTCACTGTGTCTTTACGTTACAAAGATTAGCAGTGGTCAGCTGTCAGTAGATATGGCCACAGCCCGACTCTGCTGGCCACAAGTCAATAAAGATTTTTATGAATGTTATGCATTCTCAGTCCTCTGACATGGTTGAAATAAGATTAAATTTTAAAGGTGCAAAAATGTTCCAAATAACCTGGAACAGCCATACCATTTTACAACAGACCCTTTAGGTGTCCTAGCCCTTATTTTAACAGACCTGTGTCAAATCAGGGTACCACAGCCCTACAGAGATGACAGGAACAAATGGAGGCTATAATGTCCCACCCATTATGTTTCTAAAAAACACAAATGAAACTTTGATTTTGTACTCCGTGTGTTTTCTGGGGCATCACAGGCCTGAGGAAGTCTGAATAGACCTGAAGGGGAGTATCCTAGCTTGATGATGTCATCTTCAAAGGGAGCTTCACTAATTTCTTAGGTACCTGGATAACCAGGAAACAAAGAAATGTACCCATGGAAAGTATCCTCCAACACATAAACTCCAATAAAAATACAGGAACATGTCTAAACTCTACACTCAGTTGCAAAGGTACTAGCTGAAATAGCATTTTACACAAGCTAACTTTAACAGAATTTATTTTATTAGTTCAACTGGTAATGTTTGCAAAAGCTGTGCATCATAATCCTATGTATATTTACATGGAAGCAAATTATCTTGTTCAATTAGACTTCCACTCTAATAACAAGAAACATTTGATATCTGAAAAATTAACAATCTTCCTACCTACATGTACCAGACAGGAAAAATAAAACAAATAAAACTCTGGACTAAGTAAAAAGATCTAATTGCAATAGTATAACAACTGAATTAGCGTAACTTCCCGCACTATAAAACAAAGCATTCAGCATTATGTTATTTATTAGGACAGAGGAATTTAAGGGTGTTTTTCCACTGCGCTCCTTTAATCTGGATCTAAGATGATCTGGATCTAAGGAATGGGTACATTTCTTAATCCAAATCTAGTAGATCCGGATTAAGGGAAGTACCGAATGTGTTTCCATGGGTGGTCTATCACCCAATAGCAATGGGTGCTAGCCTCCCTGCCATGGAAACACCGGAGCACCCATTTGGAAATCCGGATCTACCCATGAGGGGTCTGCTTGTCACCAGGTGTTTGGGGGGACAGGGGGTGCAATCTCTGAAGTGGCTTCGAAGTCATTTCGAAGTCACTTTGAAGTCTGTGCAAAACAGCTCCACTGAAGTCTGTGCTGATCTTCGGAGTGAACTTCGAAGTGACTTTGAAGTGACTTCGGAGTCACTTCGAAGTTCCCTCTGAAGATCAGCACAGACTTCAAAGACACTCCGGAGCTATTTTGTACAGACTTCAAAATGACTTTGAAGCTAAGGTTTGGGGCCTCCCCCCCCCATGGGTGACCCCTCCCCCTAGCCGCCTCTAGATCCCATTGCCACACAAGTGTGGAAACAAGCTCCCTTTAATCCAGATTTTCTGCCTGAAGACCCCATTGTAGACCCCATTAATGGGGTCTACAGAAAATCCGGATTAAAGGCCAGAAAGTACCCATTTGATCCGGATTTCCCCAGCGTCAGGCGAAACAATCGGGTGCCCTGGTGGAAATGGGTGCCCTGGTGGAAATGGGTCCTTAATGGGTGCAAAAATGAGTCCTTTCTGACAGTGGAAAAACACCCTAAGATACCATGGTTATCAACTGATTCTCCAGACATCACTTATTTTTCCAAATTGTGGAACAAGGACAAGACAGTGCTTTCATGATGTTTAATCACCAGAAATCAAGAATCCACTCTGTTCTTCAATAGGGGCATTCAATTATTCACTGATGACCATGAGTTCTATATAAGACATCTATTGTTCTACTGTTCTTTGGCAGATGATCTATCCCAAGTCTGAGACAACTAACATGAATTTCATTGTGCACTAAAACAGTGTAGTACACATACAAACTAAACAAGAATTAATCTGAGAATGGGTAACTTAATAATAAATTATTATTATGTCTGTTATGGTGCTGTACCGATTTAATACCTTATCCTAATATTTCAAATGTACAGGCACTCCCCATGACAAATGAACAAAGGTTTAACTGACTGCAAAACACCCAAACATTCTGGGACACTGAGCCCAGTATGCATATTAATTTCATTAGATATATCATTATAGTTGAGTAGTTTTCATTTTTCCTTTTATATAAGGAAACAAATCATACTTTATTTCACTGACAAGGCAAAATTTCAGTTTCAAGAAAATTAACAGAACTCACAATATCAAAGAAGACTTGGCAAACATCAATAGTATTCAGCAATTCACAAACATGGTCCTTTGAAACAAAGAAAGTTAAAAGTATTATTAGAATCTTCACCAGACACTGTTTATTCATTTGAAAATAGTTCACAATAGCAATATAAATCTTTTTGACAGGTGCAAAAAATGATGTTACATGTAATCACGCCATTCATTAATTTCAGTATGCTTAATGAAGATTTAGTCTTTTGAAAAGTGAGATTGATCTGTTTGATTACATAAAAATCAATTATTTCTTTTCCCAACAATTGAAAATCGTTTATCGACTTTCTGCGAAAAAATAAATGTACTAGTGGCAGGATTTAAAGATTAACACATTTAGAGTTGCCAAATTAAGAGTAATTAAAGAACCTAGAGTGAAATACAATTAATGTTTAATTGTCAAAGGCAAGATCAGAAGTCACTTTCAGTCATGTTTAGTTTCTTTTGTTAGTACTCTTTTCTTAAAAAAAATCCTCTTTTTTCTTAATGTATAATGTATCTATGTGTGGTTTTGTTTGTATATTTTGTAACTTTTTATTTCTTGAATATCTTAAAGAAATGAAAAGTGAGGTTAGGATTGCACACTTAACTGGCACTTGATAAGCTTTTCTGTGAGCACTTTCAAGAACAATTTTTTTAAAAATAGGCAATCTTTACCTTAAATTCCATAACATCAACAAATGTGAAGTAATATAAAGCCAGATTCTTCAGAATCTCTGATTTCTCTTTCTGCAACTGTGCAAGCTGTTGCTGTAAGATGAATATAAACACACATTATACACTTCTTGGAAGCAAAAGAGAGTGTATAATTAAGCAACCACTTCGTAAGAAATGGGTAAATCAAGGCTCCAACATAAATCTTTTAATGATCAAATGTCTACCATGTTTCATTGATATCAAGGTGCTCATAAATTCATAAAATAAATGCCACAACCTTCCTGCCTTGAGCTCAATGAAGTTATACAACCATCTATCAGATAATTGGCCATTGTCAAGGAAACAGGAGGATCGGCCTTTGTTTCTCTTTCCTGGCCTCCTCTTCAAACTTCAATATGGCCAAGAGAGGAAGGAATAAGTAGGAAACAGCAAGCAAACTAATTTGCTCTTCTACGTAAGCGTGAAGTTCGCTGTAGTTCATGCACATTATGTCAGCCTGCCCACATAAGCCAAAGAGTAGTAGGTAGAAAAGGTTCCATTCAGTCCTACACAATCCTTCTGCACATGCCAGAAATGATTGTGCCCATATCCGGCAATCAATTACTCTCAACAGATAAGCACTGCTACCATCTAGTTAGTATGCATTACTAGCAGAACTGTTACATAGAAGAGCTGGAGTCAAAATTACAAAATGTAAAGAAAGTTCTACCTATACAAGTAATTAGCCAAAATAAATCCATTTATGAGTACAGATCAGCATGTTGAAAATAATGATAGTTTTTCTGAAGCGGAAAGAAGAGGTGATAGCAGAGTTCACAGATTCTACTACAAGAAAACAATACACTTTAAAATTCAGAACTTACCAAAAAGAATATCCAGGCAAAGCCACGTTAAGCATGCAAAATAAAATGTAGATACAAACGTAAAATACAGTAAAAGGTTCTTTAGCCCATCCCATATAACACAATATACATTAAACACAAGCAACAAAAGAAACAAAGATGAAAAAGAAGCAAAAGGCCAGCGTATTAGACAGTGGTGAGGAAACGGAAGAGAAAAAATATGAATACAAGAATATCCAGGAAACAAAAAGATGTTAACACTAAAATAGCAATATTGAAATATATTACACCTACAGAATACATGCGGACTGGTAGAAAGTTACACAAAGGAGGAGAAAAATAATATCTCCCTTCAGTATTTGCACTGTCCTTAAACATTATTTTTTATATTATTCCATTAAGCTGAAACAAGCATAACTAAACTAACATTTAAAATTGATATAAGATTTAGTTCTAATTTTTGAAAATATAGAATTGGAGGTTGGCATCTAAAGTCTACAAAGTACTGGAAAGAAGGAGAGAGGAAGGGAGGAGCCTCTCTCATCTGGTTACTGGGGCTATGAAGGCATGATCATGAATTTCCTGTCCACACAGGCTAAATTCACACTTAAAAAAGAAGTGATTCAAGCTCCTAAGAGATAGCAGCATTTCACCTTAATTTTCTCATCCTGTCTCTAATCCATTTTCTCTAACCTAGATTGTTAATGTGAATAGATAGGGGCTGTCTCTGAGCTACCTTATACAGCCAAAGACTCAACACATTTTATACTGAATCACCTGAAATCTAATACTAGATTATTTACAAATCCTTGGAGATCCACCTTGCTATCATACTGAGGCACAAAACCTAAGCAGGGTGCAATACAACAGCAAGCTTCACGAACCCCTGATGTTTACAACTAATCAGTTCATCTCTATTAAGGTCTCAAGGGGCAAGGCAGCACATTTGGAGAGGTTGGGAGCAAAAAAGTGGGTTTTAAAAGTGCCTTCCTTTGTCAGGACTGTAATGACTCACAGGATTGTTGGAAGCCACAAAGGTCCTATGGTGAGATACCAGATTGGCTTTTGAAGGCAAATGTAAAACAAATCCAGAACAGAGGATGGAAAGAGAAGCAGCAAAAATGTGCACAAGGCAGGAAGAATGGGAAAAATCCATGCAAATAAATCACCATTCATCTCTACGGCATACTTTTCTCTACCTCAACGAACTGGCTGCTTTCTCCACCTCCTACATACTTAATGCAAACCACCCAGAGTTACAGCCCAATTCTCATTTCCCTAATCCATGTGAGCAAAGAAGCACATTGGGTGAGCCAAATATATGGAACAGAGAGGCAAGGGTTGTTTGTATGCAGGGACTTCAGGAGCTAAAAATACTGCATAAAGATTACATTGATTGGTTTTTTTTCTTTCCTCATGGATATTTAAGAAGGCAGTGAAGACGCACCTCTTTACCCTGGCCTTTGGCTGAGATTTTATTTCCCAACCCAGCACAGATACCATCATTTTAACATGCTGTGTATTTGTTGATTTTTTAAAGTGCTTTTAATGTATATTCTGTTTTTAATCTGTTTGAACGGTTGTTACCTGCCCAGAGACCTTTGGGGATGGGGCGGGATAGAAATGTAAATAAATAAAGGCATGAAATGGCTTTTTGCTTCTTCAGTACTGTGGCTCCTAAAATGTGTGTTTAAAAATAAACTAATTAAATTTTTCTCTTTCCATTGCATTACATCAGAAAAGCCAATCATATGCATAAAAGATAAAATGAAGCCTAAGCTAAGCTCTGCTGGACACAGGCTTCTTTTCTTACCGACAGCCTATTAAGACCATAGTAATAAACTGACTGATCTTATTCACAACTCAGTGTTGGTCTCACAACCAAAAAAAGGGAGGGGGGAAGGTTTGGATTAGCATGGATTAGCATATGTCCCAGAGGCATGACAGAAAAAACAGACAGGTACTTTCTGTTTAACAAATCTAATAACATTCAACATCTTATACTATATAGTGCTTTAAGGGCATCTGTTTATAGGGCAATTTCTAGAAGGCCGTGGGTTCAAATCCTTAGTCTGCCATGGATCTGGGTGACTTCAGCTTGTGTCTTAGCCTACCAAGCCTCACAGGATTGCTGAGAAGATAAAATGGAAGAGAGAAGAATCATATGTTCTTGCCTAGGTCTCTACGGGAAAGGTGAAATGTAAGCACTCTCTGAAACCCATGATCCTCACATACACAAGACTAGCACACAAAGGAATTCAGAGGCCATTTCACTGTTTTTCTAGTCACATGTCCATGTAGTTATCAGAAGCAGAGCTTCATCCAAGCTCCTGAGACAGTTTGGCCTAGCGGTTAAGGAGCCAGACTCATCTGGGAATGCTGGGTTTGATTTTGCTCTCTCCCATGGAGCCAGCTGGGTCACCTTAGGCTTGTCACAGCTCTCACAGCCTACCCACCTCACAGCATGTTCTGTTGTGGGGAGAAGAACAGAAAGCTTTGTCAGCCACTTTTGAGTCCCCTTAAGTGGGTGAGAAAAGAGGGGTAGAAAAGCTAACTCTTCTTCTTCAAGGGTATGTTTGCTTTCAATGGCTACTAGAATGGATGGCTAAGCACTGCTTCCAGGTTGGAGAGACAGGCAGGGTGCCTCTAAAGGCCACTGGCAGGGATTCGACACAGATGAAAGTTTTGCCTTTGTCTTCTGCTTGAGAATGCCCAGAAGCAATTGGTAGGCCACTGTGTGAGACAGGAAGTTAGACTAGGGCTCCTCTTTGTTCTTATGATATAACCTTCTCATATGCACCTAATGACAGCTGTGGCAAGTTTTTCTGGTGGTTCAGTGAGGTAAAACAGGAAACGGAATACGAATTATAAGAAAAAAGACATGGATTAGTATTTCAGATCATTTGTGAGAAATTTATATGACTATATGTTCCATGCAAGCATTTCTGTAGAAATGGAACTCAACTATCCACGTGGAAAGAATATGGCAGAAGATAATTTGAAACACCTTTTAAAACTTATTAAAATTCAAGTAATGCATATGAATGGAATGCAGAGAGCCACACGATGAGTTTCACTTGGCATTCTAGTGGCTCTATATTCTAAACAGCGTTCCCTGAAAACGCAGGTGGGAAAAAAATCATACTGCATTTCTTTACATGGAAATGAGCCTCTAGGTCTTGAGGCAGGAAGAGTTGGCGTGCTGTTTTGCTCCCAAGCCAGGAAGAAATTTTGGTGAATCTCCTTCCCTGTTGTAAAATCACAAATTCTAACTCCAATTTTAATACTTGATTTAATGTGAATACAATTCATTTTGATTAAGAGGTATTAAGAGGTATGCTGGAGGGTAAGAGTTTTGCTGCTGTTTGGAATATCACAGAAATGGGCGTTAGAAATCAAAGATGTACCAGTGTAGATCAATAAGCAAAAGAGCCTAGCAGCACCCTAGAGACTAACAGAAAGACAGTTAGCAGCATGAGCTACTGCAGTGTTGCAGGCTAAGTCTACAAAACCTCATGCTACCAGTCTTTCCTCTCTATTAGTCCCTAACGTCCTACTAAACCCTCTTTCCTTACAGAAATGGGTGGGATCCTTCATGTAATCCACTCCTAGCCAATCTCTTTTTCAAGGCAGGGGAGCCAGAAATAGATAACCTTGGGGGGGCGGGGGGGACGACGACAGGACAACCTGCTGGATCACCCTTGATGACAAAGGGCACAATACCTTTCTACGGAGCATTACTCTTTTCTTTTTTAAAACTACTCTCCTTCGGATTAAGTTCAATCTAGTCTTTCACACAGGCCCTTGCAAAAAAGTTTTTTTTCCTTAGCTTGGGGTTTATTTTGCTTAATACATCTATAGATTATGGTGACTAAATTCATAAATACTTAGGTCCTTCTGAACTATCAAAAAAGAAAGGCTCATTTAATACTTTTTTTTTAAAAAAAGTAATTTTATTTGATTATTTATTCCTTTCTACACATACAAATCTATTTACACAATTCTTTAATTAACTCTCTCCTCCCCTTTTGGGATCAGTCAGTCAGTCCTTCGAAATCCATTTTCTTCCATTCTGGAGATGGCATTCACAATTCCTTGTACAGCTGCATTCTCCTACTTTTGTTTCAGATAGGTTATTAATCTCCCCCAGACTTGCACTACTGGTCGTTTTATCCTTGTCCCATATATTATAGTTTTATTTCCCTCAAAATAATCATATAAAATTTGTTTCCTCGCGTATTTCGATTAGTCTTGCATTTTCCTTTCTCATGGGGTCTTCCAGTTCTTGACTACCACTTCCTGTGCTGCCAATAATAGTTGTTCTATTGTGCAGTATATTGATTATCCCTTTAGTTGTCTTGCATATTAAATTTATTTATTGAATTTATTTTGTTCAAATTATTTTGATATTTAGAATTTTATTTCTCTCTTCCAACTTGGCACAAATATTTCTAACTACAGTACAATCTCAGGATAGATGAAAATGTGTATTTCCTTTTACATCTATACCAATAACCTGAAATCATATTTGGGGTCATATGCAACAACTGACAGTTAATAAATTCAATACTTAACTTCTTTATCCTATTGTTAAGGCTCATTTTATACAAGTTGACCAATATAATCCCATTTTAGACTAACTGGTTAAACCTCAGTATTTTTGCCATCGAAGTATGCTCTCTTTATCATAGGGTGTTTTTCCACCGCAGCCCTTACATCCGGATCTAAGAAGATCCGGATCTAAGGAATGGGTACATTTCTTAATCCGGATCCAGTAGATCCGGATTAAGGGAAGCACCCAATGTGTTTCCACAGGAGGTGTAGCACCCATCAGCAATGGGTGCTAACCCCCCTGCCATGGAAACACCTTTGCACCCATGTGGGGAATCCAGATCGACCCCCAAGGGGTTGGTCCATCACCCCAGGTATCTCTGGGGATGGGGGGGGCAATCTCCGAAGTCCCAGCTTTGGAGTGATTTCGGAGTCATTTCAAAATCATTCCGAAATGACTCTGAAGTCCATCCGAAGAGATCGCCAAGGACTTCAGAGAGGCTCCGGAGCTGTCAGCGTGGTCCGTGTGCTATTAGCGCAGACTGCGTGGACTCTCCTCCTAAGAGATCAGCAGACTTCGAAGCCGCTCCGCGGGCCCTCCGGAGCGCCTCCGAAGTCTGTGCTGATCTCTTTGGAGAGACTGGCAGCGAGACACCAAAGTATCTGCTGACTGCTTCGGAGGGACTTCGGAGTCACTTCGGAATGATTTCGAAATCACTCCGAAGCTAGGACTACAGGGCTCCCCCCCCCATGGCTGCATCCCCTCCCCCTAGCCTCCTTTGGACCCCATTGCCTGTTTCCAGTGGAAACAGGCTCCCTTTAATCCGGATTTTCTGGCAGAAGACCCCATTGTAGACCCCATTAATGGGGTCTACAGAAAATCTGGATTAAAGGGCAGAAAGTACCCATTTGATCCAGATTTCCCCCACGGCAGTGGAAACAATCAGGTCCCAAATGGGTGCCGTTGTGGAAATGGGATCATCCGGCTCACACCCAAATGGGTCCTTAATGGATGCAAAAATGGGTACTTTTTGACAGTGGAAAAACACCCATAGTTACCCTTTTAGTTTTGAAGAAATAAGCACCTTGTGCCTTATGTCCAGCAAGTGTTTAAGACAATTTCTAATAATCAATGTCTAATCATTTTATTAGCTCCCAAATCCATTTTAAGGAAACAACTGTTAAAGAGTAAAATAACTAAAACTTTTTTGGTGTTTTTTTTTGGGGGGGGCCACTAACTGAACTCTGTCCTAGGGCAGCAAAGATTCTTAATCCAACCCTGCCTTTCAGTAGTCCATATTGGTGTTCAAATGGCTGCCTCTCCTTCAGATAATTCTCAGATTTTCTCTAACTGAGAAAGTGCAGGAGAAGAAATGAGAAAGATCTATGGAAAGGAAAGACCCTTTAACAAAAACATTCCATCATTACATTATACTACACAAAGGCACCACTGAGACAAGCCTCGGAACTAGTGAGATGACCTAAGCTACATCATCTTATCTGAAATAAGGAACTACCGTAAGTCAGTCTGAAACCTGGCCTCAGAAGATCCTGTTTATAGCAACACCTGGCACTGGGAGCATCTCTGGGGTATTTCTTCTTTAATCAATTTCTCAGTTACACACTTTCTCTGCATTTTCTCAGATGACAAAAGTTCCAATAAGGATTATTATTATCGGAGAAGGATTGAACCTTTGCATATCCCTAGGGGTTTCATAAAGGAATGAAAAGAATTCACACTAAACCAATGTGGCAGAAATGAAACATACTTAAAAAAAAATCTTCCCAAATCATTATGTTGTACTCTTGGGATGGATGGACACCTAGCACTGGGGCCCATTCCCACCTTTCTATCATCACATTAATAATTTTCAAACCTTGCTTGCTGCCTGTTATCTACTTCATTAAACTGTTCAATCTGGCCATTTTACAGAAATTGTAGAAAACTTGTCCAAATCTTCTTATGGGGCTTGGTCTAAATGTTAAGAAATTCCTTAAAAATCTCAAGGCTGGTTAATTGTTTTGTGGGATAGGTGGTATGTGGCAGGCATCTCAACCTACCACTCAAACCGCTTCAGGAAGCCAAGCATACCACACACACACACAGAATAGCCAGAACCTGAAACAAGTTTCTTCATTATTCTCATCTATGGAATACTCAGAACATTTCTAAAACAGACCAAGTGTTCTGACAAACTGATCAATTATAAGCATTTTGGGTTCAGTTATGAATTGGAATAAAACTCCAAATACATTCTAGTTAAAATTATGTCAATCATACTTTCATCCAAAGAATCACAAATATTGCACTTTTGTAAAATATACTGTACTATATTTTCTGCCATCTAAGGCCCTCATTTTAAAGAAAATAATTTCTCCTAAAATCACCTCATGTCCTTTCTTCATTTATCTTTCCTAAACATTCTTAGTAAATTGTAAGTGTGCCTTCTATATACAGCATAAAATGCAGCAATTCCTGAAATATCTTCTGTCTCTAGTTTGGACTACACAGTTAAGCTAGGGATAAGGTGTTGGTCAAATTTCTTACCTAGCTAATTAAGTATTCCATGAAGCCACAAATGAATTATCATTAAGTGCCAACTCTCCTATCTTAATTCAGAGCATAACCAGGGAACAACAGCAAGAGTGTGCTCATATGGGCACAAAACACTCATATTTAAATGAAAGTACCTACAATTGTCTCCTGAACTTCCATTATAGAAATATATAATGCAGATTCAACAGCATGTACTGGTATATTAATTAGGGAAATGGTGTTTGGGTAATGCAAACAGAACCTGTAAGCAGACAATTTTACATGCACAATACCTAGCATATTATTTATCTGTCACAGTATAACTTTTTAACTATTGAATGCAGAGGTGGGCAGGGATCACTCTGAGCATTCATGGCCATTCCAACATCTTTACTTAGTCTTAGGGCCTAGAGGATGTGTAACACTTTGGTGGTTGCAAGATTACCAAGAGAGCTGAAGCATCTGAATGATGCAAAACTCTAACCAAACAAGCAAGGCAGCAGTAATCTTTTGAACTAGAAGTATGGATAGGAGTAGGTCCAATAATTTTGCTTTGGCTATGCAGGTCAGCCAAACATTTGGAACCTCTGGGTGAAAACATGCAAACATGCTACTAGCTCTTTTCCCAATTCAAAGTATGCAAAACCCATTGGTTCTTAAACAAAGGACTACGGGGACCTTGGGGGAGGGTCACAAAAACTTAAATGGGCTGCCTTTTTCATGGAAGGGGCATGAAACATAAGACACGTATAAATCAGGGTTTTGTAAAATGTTTACTACTGTATTTAGTTTAAAATTACGAGGTTTATTATTGCTATTCCTTATGCCGGACAGGATATTATACTCCAGTATTAAAGTAGACGCATGTCCGAGCACACACTAATTTTCTAACATGGTTGTTGAATATTGATACATTATATCATAAAATATTATCATTTTATATTTACAAATTGTACATATCAATTAAAGAGTTAATTGAAGTTGGAAGTAGCTATTGGGAAAGGTAAACGGATAGTCTGATATACTCCGTATGATAGATCCCCTACAGCCATTATCAACAATGATTAAATCACTGAGCCAGCCCATCTTGACTCAGAATTGCATATGGTGAATAGAGAAAGTCTAGCTCATTAAGAACTGCTGAAACTCCACAGATGAACTGTTATAACAGGTTGCGGTCTTCTACAAAAGGAATAAGAAATATAAGAACCAGGGGAGTCACACAGAACATAGTGAACTGTAATTCTTATATATGAAAACTGCATACCCAACTGTTGCTATTATGTCAATATGTCTATATTCATCCATATTTTATTATTTTACAGTTTTCAAGCTGGGATATTTATATTGTTATTCTTTTAAGTACATTGAAATATTTATAGTTATATTAAAAATTTCTGTGTGAACATATCTGCATATAGTACAGCACCACTGCTTCCATCAGTGATGGGGCCATTACCCGCTCCCTCAGGAAAGCATTCACCAAATCCAAGACTGAAATCCTAACCTCCTTCCCAGCTGTACTCAACAACCATCAGGGCATATCAGCCACAAGGGTTGCTGAGGCAAGTCAAGAAAGCTCCCTGCCCACATTCTCAATTTCCACAAGTTGAACATCTCATGACATGTCTCAAGACTTCACTTCTGTTATCTCACTGAACTGTTAATACTGAGTCAAGATAAGATCGGAAGCAAGGGATTTAATCTGCAAAGAATGCAGCACAGTAGCCAAGTGAAAAGCCATCTTGCTTACAATTCTCACAGAAATACCAAAACAATCCTAAAAACAGCTGCTGGAGAAGAGTCAGCAGATGCAATAGAGGTGGAGAAATAATCTCATTTAGCCACCTTTACTGCTATGGAGTACACTATTGTTCATACTTCAAACTGCTATCGGAGACTGTTAACTCACTCTGAACACTGTGTCACCTTCACAGAAACCAGGCTAAAATTTTTGCACCAAAACTGTTGGAATGAAACAGTCACTGAGTCATATCTTTTTTGGGCACAATTATTTAAAAAGAGTTGGTGAAGATCGATTACACCCCTTTCCATTTCATTTAGGTAGTACAGATGAGACTGAAATTCTTAAATTCTCCTGCTACACTATACTAACCATAGCTACCAAACGTAGAAGACAACTCCTCTTAGTTAAGGCTATTTTTATCCTACTTTATTCCATTTACCATTTGATATACGTTTGTATTTCTTGCATAACAGACCTATGGTTCATAGTAAAGATGTTTGATTTGGGCTGATACTCTCTCCTATTCACTGATATACTTGTTACTTGTAGCTGCCAATAGATGATTGCTCTCAGAACCATTTTATCAAATATCTCAGAGATCTTTACTATAATCAAAGATCTGAATAGATTATCCTATTTCCAGCTTAGATAGTCACACTAAGAAACATAACTTTATGAACTGTAGCTAAATCTTGCTTTTCTCCCTTCCCAGCTCCTACCCTTTCTCTGCAAGCCAGAGAACAGATACTGTTCCTAATGTCTGGAAATCCATCTGTGAGCCTTCTGAAAAAATAAAATAAAAAATTGCTTCAAGAACTGTCCTATTCGTCACTAGCATTGTTTTAATAACTACGTTTTTGACATATACACCAATGGGGGGCTGTGACCCCTCCCCCCACTATTTTCATAACAAAATGGCACTGGGATACAGAAAATTGTGGTTTTACAAAATATTTTCTGAGTTGGGAGGACAAAAAATGTTTTCTCCCTTGATCTTTGCAAGTTTCAAAATACATATCATTTTGATGGAATCTAACTTTTATGAATATCAAGGGACTACTGTAATTAAGTGCAGTTGGTATTTCAACATTTCTGTGGTCATCTGTAAATCCTATTTAAAATTCTATTGCATCTACACCAGCACCTTGTGAGTCTAAGCATTTCTTCAAACAACGGCCCTAGATTCAGGGTGAAGGAAAGGTTGACAAATCTGACAGAAGGATCTCCAGAAAGGTAACTAAGGCAACAAGCTGCAATTGTTTTCAAGTAATTTGTGATGATCTCAAACTCTCCACTGGATAGCACAAAAATAGAGGGGAAACATGCAAGGCTAATAGAAGCTGACAGTGCTGACTGAAGAAATTCACTTTTTCAGCATACTTGACCTGCAATAAAATAATACAACCTTAATAGTTAGCTTTTATGTCTACTGCATCCTATAAAAGTGAAAAATACATTGGGATATGAGCATGATTCTTTTATTTATATTTTTATATCACTCAAAACCTAATGGTCTCAGGGTGGTTTACAATTAAAATATAAGAGTTAAAAATGTGAAATTAATTAGAGAGAATTTCAGCTATTAAGTCCCAGCAAGAGGAATTCTTGTTAATAGCATAATCACATCACATGAAATTATGGAAGCATGTTAAGTTTTCTATTACAGTTAATGAAATAAGGTACTGTTTAAAATAAAAGCATTATTAAACCATTCTTCTGCCATAAATGTGGAAGATTTCCAAACAGTATCTCTCTTTCTATATGTAATAAAAGGGAAACAATATAATAAACTTGCTGTACTGCTATCTGCTTGAGTAAAAAGGACAGTTTAAACTCCTGGCTGTAAGCCTTTTGTGCTTTACAATTATCTCTATGCTGAATTGTTCCTAAGAACGTTAAGATGTGCAAAAATGCCGGAAATTGTACCTCCGAAAAAACTAACACAAATTATATAACCTTCAAAACTTTTCATTTCTTCACTATTTTAAACTGAAGCAAGGCAAACATATCAAGACATGAAGAAAATGGGGAAAGCATTGTGATATGAACATATTATGCTGATAGTTTGGGACATATCTTACGCCTTTTATACTTTCCTTCTGCTGGCTGGCTCAAATCCTATCTAATGCTAAGAATATATGGTAATTAAATTCTATGAAAGTGCTATTAAGACAAAGATCCAAGTATTTAATCAGCACTCATTGGGATTTTTTGGTTTGCTTTAACATTTTTGCTTTGCTTTAACTTCAGGCCAACCAAATGCTCTCCCTGTACACCATGGCAGATAAGAGTTAGCTACAGAGAATTAATCGGGTAGGATTGGGAGTAGTTAATGCCTAGTTGTAGGAGGACACTATTCTACAGTTTCTGAAAGAGGCTGTAATGTGCTCCCTCCTTAAAAAGCCCTCTTTAGAAGTACTAAATAATTTTTGCCTGGTTGCTAATAAAAATAATAAAGATTTTAGAGAGGTTAGTTGCAGCTCAAGAACAAGCATAGTGGCAGGAAGCTGATTATCGGGATTCATTTCAGTCTGGTTTCAGGACTGCTCAGGGCACAGAAGCTGTTTTGGTTGCCATGGCTGTTCACTTTTAGCAGCTGAGAGGCAGGAGCAATGCTACCCTGCTTGTTCTGGGATTCCTTTTGAGACCATCAAGCTAGAAAGGCTAAAGGAACTGGAAGTTGAACATTGCCCATTTTTGCTTGTCAGATAGAGTTGATAGAGTTGGTTTCCTATTTAGGCAGAACCATTTCAAAGATTTACTGGTATACTACACAGAAGTACCAATTGTCTTATTTTATATTCAGGAGCCTTTAGAAGTTAAGCTGTGAAGACTCAAAGGATCACCTCAATACTATCAGTGTGCATCCATAAAGCCAGTCAGGAAGCTACTGAAGACCAACATAGGTCAAAATGTGTCTAAACTGGCTTCACAGACACCAAACAAAATTGATTTTCTTCATACTGCACTGCAATTACTGGCTCATTAGAAACTACTGATTACATGAACTATATGTGTACTTGCATTTTGCTTGCTGAGACCAGTCCTACACAGCTGTATTTTTGTTGAAATTGCACCCTTCAATATTGTTTATAATGTACATTGTACTGTCAGTTGTAAAATGATATTTGCAATTTTACAATTATATGTTTATGCTTACTTAAATTTGATAACAGAACTGTATCTCTAGAAATGTATAGAGATACATTTATACCCCAGATGTGTTTAAACAATTTTTAAAAACATTATACAAGCTGGTTCAAATATTTTCAGTGAGTTCTTACCAGCAACATCTACCAGTTCAGTATTGCTTAGCAGAAAAGGACTCAGAATACAGCAGTGTAGACAAACTACTCAAATTACTACTGCTGATGAGTTCCCTGCAATTATACTCTTGGTGGTTTTTACTATTTTATAATTTTAACATTGTTCCAAAACAGTCCTGAAATGATGAAAGACGCTGCAGATTTTTTTAAAAAACAAGACAAAGCAATAAAAAAAGTTAGTTAATCCCATCTCTGTAACAAACTGTAATGCAAGGGCGTGATTGTTTTCAATTGAGTTCAACTGTAACTCAGATTCCAACACTTTCCACACAGCTAGAGAACCTGCATCTTTGGAGCGCTGGGAACCGAAGATGTAGTCCACATTTCACTGACTTGCAAGAGAAAAATACCTCAGACTGGGAAACAAACTGCTGGCCCACTAATGCCAAACTTCTCCTTCTACAGGGCTCCAACCTATTCACAACTAAGTGAGTAGCACTCTTCATCCAAATCAGAAATTTACATCAGAAATTTGCCCAAAATTAGGATGGAATCCTTAGGGCGTGTAATCAACTATGACAATTTATTTCAAATGTTTAATAACAGTTTAATATAGTTCTCGGAGTAATCAATACATTTGCTTTGATTTGACTATAACTCCAGATTTGGAAAATGAATAAAATTACTTTATGTAATTCTTAAAGTTTTTAATACAAATATTTTAGAATCTGTTGCACATATTACCTACTCCATTCAGACAAATATTCCCACTTTCAAAATCTACTTCAGAAATGCATTTTTATGTTTCGGAACCTATCAATGCTATACAAAATTAATTTGCTGAAAATGAAAAGCATGACTGAAAGGTAGAAAATTTAGGCAAGACAATCTTTAAAATGTTAAACATTTAATTTTTTAAATTTATCCTTTTCTAAGGATCTTTCAGTATTTGCCTTGTTTTATCCTCACAGTAAACCTCTGATAAAGATAGGGATGAGGCAGAAACTTGCTGACTAACACCTAATAAGCACTCAGGCACGTGAGGATGGGTGTTTTTCCACTGTCAAAAAGTACCCATTTTTGCACCCATTTAGGACCCATTCGGGTATGGGCCGGATGATCCCATTTCCACCACGGCACGCATTTGGGACCCGACTGTTTCCACTGCCGCGGGGGAAATCCGGATCTAATGGGTACATTTTGGTCTTTAATCCGGATTTTCTGTAGACCCCATTAATGGTGTCTACAATGGGGTCTTCTGCCAGAAAATCCGGATTAAAGGGAGCCTGTTTCCACTGGAAACAGGCAATGGGGTCCAAAGGAGGCTAGGGGGAGGGGATGCACCCACTGGGGGCCCCCTAAACCTAGGCTCCGAAGTCACTTCGAAGTCACTTCAAAGCCATTTCGAAGTCTGTGCAAAATAGCTCCAGAGTCCCTCTGAAGTCTGTGCTGATCTTCAGAGTGAACTTCGAAGTGACTCCGAAGTCATTTCAAACTTCTCTCCGAAGACCAGCGCAGACTTCAAAGGCACTCCGGAGCTATTTTGCACAGACTTCGAAGTGACCCCGAAGTGACTTCGAAGTCTGCCCCCCTCCCCCCCAAAACACCTGGGGTAATGGACCGACCCCTTGTGGGTCGATCAAGATTCCCCACATGGGTGCAAAGCTGTTTCCACAGCAGGGGAGTTAGCACCCATTGCGAATGTACCCATTCCTTAGATCCGGATCTTCTGAGATCCGGATCTAAGGGCTGCAGTGGAAAACACCCGATGTCTACTATGCTAATTTTTTGTGTGTTTCATTCTCTTGTTATAATGTCCATATGTAACTTATGGAAGATGTCTGAAAATGAAACTACATAGAGATGTTCTGGATTATGTTTCAATTAATCAGTTCACTTTGATCAGAGCATGCTGACAAAGTATGACCTCAAACTGAATCTGACCTTTAGTTCCAGGTTTGGTCTATCTGTAAGCCCAAACGTGTCAAATCTGTTCCCATGCTCAGCAAAACGAGTTTATAAAATAGTTGTCATGGCTGAATTTTTAATGTAGCCAAGGGCAGAGCAGGGTGGTTGATATGCAGAGGGCTTCAAGTGTCCCTTTTCAACAAGGGAGTTTGCGTGAGTCGATAGGAGGGCAAGATGGTGGCTTCCTTTTCTGGGGCATGACAACAGCAGCACAGCTGGTTGTAATGTCTCAATACGGTTCTTTATGGTCTCTGATCCACTCCAAGATAGTTCTCTCTCCTGAAACTACAGTCATGCATGCCAGAGTCACACTGAACAGTACAGGTCCCAGTATGCCTCACTACCTACATGTGTAGCATGTATGGATAACATTCCAGGACACCTTGAAAACCTTGAACACAGTTAATCATACAATGCATGCAAGCAGGGTGGCCTGCTGGGACATGCAGTATACAGTGTCATCAGCTGCATTCGAGCCCTTGAACACTATTTGATCACACAGCACATATGACTATTACAACCTATAGGCCCAGAGGGCAAAAGCATGTGGATCATGGTAGTATAGGCCCAAGTACTGTAAGCCAGCAGGAAGATGGCGGCACAGGTGCAAGATGAAGGCAGAGAGGGTGTGGCACGGCCAATGGCAGCAAGGTAGAAGCATATGGTAACAGAGGAAAGATGGGGAAGTTAGCAATCCAGGCTGAACCTGAACCCAAACCCACCAGCTGGCTCAAAGAGTCCACTGGTCATTTTGTGTTTATTTGCAAACCAGTCTGACAATTGCAATGGTCTGTTTGATATGAACTGAACCAGTCAGAATTGGCTTGTGCACATACTTGCATCAGACTAAATCCAACTCTACATTGCAGTAGCACGTAATCCCAATAATCCATGAATTTATTGTGATTATTACAAGTACACAACATTTTTTGTAACATCTTACAGCAGGAGGAAGAACATCTCTGAATTTATAACCACCTTTCTTAACTTTTTTTTGTATTAGAAATACTGCTTGAAACAACTGCTGCTAGCATCTCCAGAAAATATTTCCAGATTTGCTTAGAAATACGTTGAATTATTATAAATAATGGCTTTTCAAAACATCTCTCCTCATTTAAAAAGTGAACTAC
The DNA here is from genome assembly GCA_023333525.1 of Aspidoscelis tigris stejnegeri. NCBI lineage: Eukaryota > Metazoa > Chordata > Lepidosauria > Squamata > Teiidae > Aspidoscelis > Aspidoscelis tigris. The sequence continues at coordinate 15,664,122 of JALMGA010000010.1, forward strand.
ATGCAGCAAAATAAAAGACTAGAAAGGATAAGCCCTTACAATTACCACTGCTCAGTAACTGTACTAGAAAATGGAATTAAAGTTCTTATACAAGCTGCTATACACAGAAAATATCCACCTCAGAGAATATACATGAGGTTGTTTTTCTCTCAATTTCTATAATGCATAAATCAGATTTAGTTACAGACAGCTTTCTGTAATCTTATAGTAACTCTTCTAATAGTTTAAAATAGCTTTTGAATAGCAACAGTCAGTTTTAAACAAAGCACTAGAAAAAGAACACACCCAAAGGAGTAAAAACAAATTAGTAAGAGGTAAGAAAATGGATCAGATCTCTATTCCTCTAGATGTTCAAAAAAGCACCATCTAGTCATGGTCAAAGATACCATATTTTCTGGCATATAAGATGACTGGGTGTATAAGACGAACCCCAACTTTCCAGTTAAAATACAGAGTTTGGGATATATTCGCCATATAAGACGACGACACCCAGCGTATAAGATGACCCCCGACTTTTGGGAAGATTTTCCTGGGTTAAAAGTAGTCTTATATGCCAGAAAATACAGTAATAGGAGTCTACCAACATCTAAGATGTCAGCAGACCTCTTCATCCCTAGTAAAGTAACCAGTTTAAGACATTTTTTTTTCATAGAAACAATTCAGTATTGCAGAGTTGCCTATACTAGCAGTCTTCTCAATAAACCATTATACAGTAGTACTGTATACCATTACATTCTATGAAAATTCATAGTTTACTTCCCATCCTCAAAGCTTAATTCATTATAAAATATGCAATATAAGCATCCTAGAATGGATGGACAGCAGTCATTCACTTCACTGGAAATTTTCTTATGCAACATTTATAAAAGCGGTAGAAACAAGGACAAAAAAGAAACTGTTCTAGAAAGATATTCACTTCTTTAGGTTTTCCTCCAAAGCAAATCTGCAGAAACTAGCACTAAGCAGAAGTCTTAAAATGCCTGCTTAAAGAAACAACTCAATTTTCTCTCTCTAATCCAATTTATTCCAGTCTGAAATATCGGACCTCTGATAATCATTTGCCAAAATTTGAGTTTATGTCCTTTAAACGAGTTCTAAAATAAAATTTTAAGATAATGCTACTAGATATTATCTGTCTTTCATAAAGTTTTGATCCTTCTAGGGTATGACCAATCTATGAGTGATATACAACCAGTGCTAAAGCCAATCTCATCATACAACAGAATCAGTTTGATTTCTCAGCTGAATTCAAAGTATGCCCACCAAATATTTCAGTCTACAACTCTGACCTTCTGAAATCTTCCCATATGAGCTTCCATTACTCTTTACCAGACTCCAAAAATATCTAGAGGAAGATTGGCCTAGGATGACAGTAGTTGCAACAGAAAATGAAAGTACAGAATCTCTAGCTTTATTTTATTACTTACATTGTTGTTGCGTGTTTCCACAGCTGGAAATTTTCTGACAATGAATTTCACAGCTGACTCCAGATTTTTGTCGATAAGATATGATGGTTTTGCTTTTGGGTCTCCACATGCCTACAGAAGAAAATAAAAATAAAAAAACGCTAAAATATATTCTTTTCAATAAAAAATATAATTTTGGCTAGTCTGTAATAAGAAACAAGGAAGCCTTCTTTAAATTTTTAGTGAGCAGGTGAAAAAATGAGTGGGGACTGTCACAGCTGGACTATGCAATGTGAGACAGTACAGAAATGCTCTTCTACTGGAAAAAAAATGCATGGAAATTTCAAAGCAGTTAGTGCAGAATAGCAGTGAAGGGGACATTCAATCTTAAAAGAAGAAACAAATACCTTAACTAGAAATAAAGTATGAGGTAGGTTCAACTTTAATTAATCCTAGCAATTTCATGATGATCTTCACGTGATAGAAACTCTTTATATTATATACATAGGACAACAGTAGGTTTATGTTAATAGTCATCCTCTGTACACTGCTGTTTTGTTTACACATGGAAGGTAATCTGCAGTGACCCTTGTACAGGGCTTACAAATCCATGTTATAATAGACTATAACAGAAGAGTGATACTTAACACTAAGATTATTTTTCATAATATCATTTGCATACAATAGTTTCCAATAAGGAAACCAATGTACTATAGGAAAGGAATATCTATATTAGTATACCTTAATTGAAGCAAACCCTAAGCAATTTATTCCTCCAACGCTGCATTTTCCCTAAATCACTATGCAAACAGTTATCTATTTTCCAAAGAAATAGAACAGAAATAGAATAAAGTTACATTTTATTATTATTCAGCATACTCCTTGAACCACACTCAAGCATACAAACACATCACAGCCTCACAGTTAATTATTTGTATCACAGAAATCAAGTATTTAAATGGATTTGGTATTTAGCCATCTCTCTCTGAAATCTGCTGATGCCAGTGCAGAGTGTGGTAGGAGGGATATAAAACTCCCAATTCAGCTATTATTGGCACATGTAGAAGCTGTGTTGAAAGGGAACAATTCTACCACATGCAGTGCTCTTATGTGCTTGGGTTCTAGCTTTGATTTATATCTTAAGCTGCCAAATAACTAATGAAGTTGTGAAAAAAGAATAATTATTTCTTTTAACTTAGATAAGCTTAAGTTTATTTGTTTTTTTCAAAAATATCAACAAAATCAAAAACTATGTTAAGGCATCATTGAAAAAAATGTTACATGATTCTGTAATTATATAGCTACTATCAGCCTATTCAATCAGCCTGCAATCTCATTAGCTATCAGGAATAGTTTTAAATGCAATATTTTAATTAACAGTAAAGAAAAGCTGGGACAGAGACCAGAGCAATGGTAAACACCTGAATTGTATCAAAGATGCAACTGAACCACCAGGCTTCACAAAATAATTTTGTGCATTACTTCTATTCTGTGTGACCTGCAGCTCCTGGATCTGAAGCTCATGCAAACTATAACATGATATGCATTTCTACGCAACATAGTGAAAAGCCAAAATGGCAACTCATTAACTTTTCTATAGTTGTGTTGTGAATTAAGAGAGACAGAAGTCATGAAATATGAGACTGATCTGAAAGTGGTCAGAGGGAAGGTGAAAAAGCTTTGCAAACCTTCCATACTTGTCCTTGCTGAGGAAGCATTGTAATGAAAAGAGAGAAGATTACACATAAACAATAATGTCATGCTCAGGAATGCAAACTAATACTATTAAACATAGTTAAGTCTAAGGGCTAATACAGGTAAATATATCTACTTACAAGCAAGTCTAATAAGCACTATCTCTTTTGCATACATGATACCCAATTTGTGTGTACAAGAATTTTCAGTGCAAAACATGTTGCATCACATCAGCTCCTGAAACAATTGTTCTGAGCAAAAAAGGATGGAATGGAAGGAACAGGAGTTAACAGTAGACAGCACATGCAATTTTCAGAAGAGCAGAGCAACCATCAGTGAAATATTACATACCTGAAATAGAAACGGTAGCCAAGAATGAAAAAACAAAAATAATTTTAGTAGAATTCTAGTGCTCACTGTATACAGTGTGCTGAATGAGCTTTTTTAAAGAAGTATCAACACTCAGTGACTCTTTGAAAGGGAGTATTTTATAAAGATGTCTTTTTCTTTAAACAAAGTATATGCTGTTTAAGATAGTCAAGTAATGTACTCATGCTTAGAAGAAACTAAAATCACAATAAAGTCATGGCATTGAAAAGCCTCAAATAAAAACATGTATAATTTAAGGTTCCACTTTTCTAATACATTACAATGTGTCTTTTACAGTGAGACAAAGTCCTATTTTTTGGCTTCCAATTCTAAAGGATGTGTGGATCTCTGCTACACATCAGCTTACTGGTTATACGGAAACCATGAAGCTTGAAGAATTAGTAGGAAACAAGCACTTATTACCCATTTTACTCTGCACAATCATCTTAAAGTGACTTCTGAGACAGTTTAGGTCACTTAATTACAAATGCACAAAGAAAGATTCAAACCACAGCACCATTTGTATTTGAGTACAGTACTGCAATCTCACTGCATTTTTCTAAGGCATGGGTCGTTAAGAACCTGTCTGTTTCACCCTTCTAAAATAGTATTGACCAGTCAGCTGAGGATATTAAACAGCTCCATTGTATTTGCTTCTGTATATCAAGATACATCAAAATTCAAGATAAGCTGCATGGTAATGAAGTAGAACATAAAGACTTATCCACTGAATATTGAAATGCAAAGTATGTATTTACCGATTTCAGCTAATTTTTCCAGAGCACATTCAACTAACCTTTAACTACTCAACAGCCAGTAAGGTGTAAATATGCTAATATATAGATGAGGTATTAATTTTGTTATTTAATTAAAATGCGGTACATTTAGAATATATGGATGGAAACTGCCAATCAATAAAGAAAACCTACTGTTACCTTTCTATCAAAATTTGATATCTACCTAAAATACGCTTAACAGACTAACGCCTCAGAATTAAAATGATCACTTATTCTATTAAACTGTTACACAATGTAATCTCTGAAACTCACACCAGCACTCTCTGAAATTCTTTTCTTCCTTTCTTTATGCAGAATAGCTATGATGAAACTACTACTGAAGCTAGATCTTGGCCTCATTTGAAAATAGCACTATAAAAAAGGTGGGGGAAACCTGCCTCTTGCCTGCTTTCATGATTTATCCAGCAAGACAGAGAGTATGTGAGTTTTCCCTTTCTAACTTGTTGCTTCTAACCCACCAACAGTAGCTTTCTGGAATGCACAGCTCGGGGGGCGGGGGGGGGGGGCGGTCGATTCACAGAATTAATACTTAGCTCCCAGTTCTTACAAAGTGAACTCTGGAAATAAGCACACAAAGATGTTCTTGTTGGAATAGATGTGATGAGACATTTAATTATGTTTTGATATTTTTATGCTTTGTTATTGCAAGCCACCCTGGGACCGTTTGGTGAAGGGTGGAATATAAGTTTCATAAAATAAATAAATCTGTCCAAAGCATCTGCAAAATGTACTTGCCTGTAGTTCACACATATAAAAACAAAGGGCAGGTGCAGCAATTGACACACCTATGTTCAGTTGCCTGACCTACAAGTGCCTGTTGAATGCTGCAAGGTTTTTTGGGAACTACCTTGAACCTGCAAAACCAGGGGATAATGTTGGAGAAATAAATATAAAATTATGGCATATGGGCTGGGGACCCTCCAGATATATGAAGAGCCTCACTCAGAGCAGACGTTCAACAGAGACAGTGACAGCAACTGACCTGTATAGCTTTAAGAAGGGGTTAGACCAATTCATGGAGGATAGGCATACCAATGACTACTAAAATGGATACATAGGAACTACCTCCATGCTCGAGAGACACGCAGGAGTCTTTAAATCACTTAGAAGTCATGGCAACTTTTCAAAGAATTTACAGGTTCCTGTCCAAAGTACATGCCCACTACATGCATTTTGATCCCTCTTACTGTCAAATGCACAGTGCTTTCGCCCTTGGGCCACAGTCACTGAAATACATCCAATAAACACAGATTTGTCAGCTGACAAATCTCTGGCTGGACTTGTATCACACCAGTCTTAAAGGATCTGCACTGGTTACCTATTTGCTACTGAGCCCAATTCAAGATTTAATACTAACATTAAAAGCCATAAATAGTTTGGGCCCTGGGTATCTGAAGGAGCGCCTTCTCTCATATAGATCTGCCTGTACACTGAGATCTCAAGGAGAGGGCCTTCTTGTAGTTCCTTCTTTTGCAGAGGTAAGAGGCATAGGGACATACTAGAGGGTCTTCTCTGTGGTAGCCCCTAGACCAGTGGTTCTCAACCTGGGGGACGGGACCCCTTTGGGGGTCGAACTACCTTTTCAGAGGGTTCATGACAAGTCTCCTGCCATGCTTCCCTCCCACCTCCCAGCTGCTCCGCCCCCATGGATGGGGGTCTCCACAACATGAGGAACTGCATTAAGGGGTCACGGCATTAGGAAGGTTGAGAACCGCTGCCCTAGACTATGGAACAGACTCCCTCTTCAGGTTCACCATTTTATACTTTTTAGCGCCTGGTGAAAACATCTTTTCAACCAAGCTTTTGCCATCTAAATAGCTTCCTCAGGGTGCTGTCCTTTTGGGTGGGGGGGTAGATGTGGGAGGGGGGGAAGGAGGGGGTGATACTTTTAATTATATATTTTTCTTTTGATATATTTTATTCTTATTGTAAGCTAATGATGTACCATTTAATAGACTGCCATCCCTACAGAAAGAAAAGGAAGCCAAACTTCCAAAATGTAGAGGGTTTTTTTTAATGGCCAGAATATGAGAAAAAATATAACTCAGGTCTCTCTTCTCCTTTTTAGTTTGATAAGGTATGTCATGAACCATCACTGTATAAAGTAAAGGCTAAAATAAAAATAGCAATAAATAATAAAAGGCGGTTAATTCTATTCTGCCCAGATGGCTTTTCTTTCTACTCACCAGAGAAAATGAAATCAAGAATATGTACTGAGAAAATCTGCAAATAAATCTTTGGACCTGCACCATGTTGGGAGAGGCTTACAATGATCACCCATGGACAATCAGGACAAAATTCTCAAACTGATTCAATGCTACCCTTGACAATATGGAAGACAGTGCAAAATTTACCTGTAACACTGATTGAATAGGTATCCTTATGATACTGAACAAATTTCATTCTACACAGGATACGTTTTGATAATCCACCAAGAAGTGAATGTTTATACAGCAGTAGCAGTGTGATGTAACCAAGCACTACTTTCACTCTTTCTCCAGTTGTACCCCTATAAACTGAGGAGGAAGGATCAAGATTCCAATCTATTTTGTGAGCTAAATAACTAACAGTAAATGAACGTTATTCAGCCCAGATAACAGAAGATGCCTTCTGTGAAGAGAAGCACATAAATTTAGTTTCTTATGAACTTTTGATGACCCTACACAGATAGCACCCAAAATCTGCCAAGAGCTTCTATTTCTACAGCAAGAGAACTTACATTAACCCTAGCTAGCTCACTGTAGAGTTTCTCAGAATACTAAGGTTTTAAAAATTATTTTATGATAACATAATGGAATGGTCTTACTTAATCACCCACTACTGCAGCTAGTTCTTATCTGAAGCAGCAGTAATAGACAATTAAGACAACTAATGCAACAAAAAAACCCTAAACTCTACTGTTCTAATAAATAGTATAAAGCTCAAGTTATTTGATGGAGGAACTACAATGCCAAGAGGAGAGGTAATATAAACAGACACAAGAGGCATTACTTTAAAACAGCAATCTGACTAAGTGTAAAATGACATCAAAGAAATAGTTACTCCCAAGTGAAAATCAATTTTTTCAAAGCTTTAGCAAGATGAGACTAACCATTAGCAACGTTCTGCAGCTATTACTTCCTCTTTTCTCCAAAAAGACCTCCTTACCCAATTCATTTAACCACAATACCACATATTGCCTAGTAATATTCTCTTAATAGTTTAAGGAACCAACAAGACAATAAATATTCACTAGCAATGAAAATATACACTCTGCTCATGAAGTGAATTTAGTGTGCAGAAAGCAGATACTGTAAAAGCTGCAAACCTGACTTTGTCATTCCTTTCCTTTCCTCAAGAACAGCTTTGCAACAGCATGACAAATGCCAGAATGTACTATTCAGAATGTCATCAATGCCACCCTTTCTGCTCTATCTACCAGACAATATCAGGAAGATACAATGTAAAGTCCCTGCTTCATATAGTGGTCCCCTAACTACTTCAGTACCTTAGTCATGACTATATTAAAAATCAGTATGAAAAACTGCAATTAACTGTAATTCCAAAATGTACTCCTGAGTTGTTTACAAAAACTGTGCAAGGAGCCATCACATACCTGTCTGTGTATGATGGCTCCTTGCACAGGTATATTGTTTACTTACACTTCATAAACTATTTGCAGTGCATAAGTGAGTAAAAAAGGGACATGCCTTCCTCACTGAAGTCTTAAGAAAAGACACACTGAATTTAACCAATAGCGGTAAGGTGAGATATCAGAAATCATACTTATAATCTTGTAGGAAAAGCTTTCAAGTCTTTACTCCTTTGGATCGTTTTCCTAGAAAAGGTTCTAAACCTACACTTCAAGAAACAAGGAGAAGACAGCAGAATCTACATAATACTTGAATCAAACATTTATGAGATCAGAGAAACCCTTGTTGATCTGATGTTCCTAAGATTTCTTGGACAATAATTCTCATCAGCCCCATAAAAATTCAACTGAAAATATTTTGGCATTAGGTTAATTTTAAAAACATGTGCTATTTTTATATGTAGAGAAGTGTACCAACTATGTGATCTACAGAAAGCTTTTGTATTATTTACATACTTGGTCTTTCAGAAGTAATTTTGACCCTGTATTTACAGGTACCTTCTAAATCTTCCTTCCTTCCTTCTCCTTCTCCCTCCTTTATTTTCATAACAGTTCTGAGAGGTAGGTCAGGCTGACAAGTAGTGGCTGCTCAAATGTGCTTCCCAATCCAAAGAGAGATTCAGGCTGAGATCTCCTAAGTCATAGCCCATCAGTCTAACTCTTACACTACTCTGGCTTGCAAAGAATGATTTCCAAGGGAGATTTCACACTGGCTGGAATAGTAGTCCAGGAAGCGTATCAGGAGCCTTCCTTTCATACTAGGCGGCAGGAGGCTCCTAGTATGCTTGCTGGTCCAGTACACCAGCCAATGCAGAATCACCCCAAGTTAACAAAGGGTTTCTACCCATACCTCCCTTGGAGTGGTTTAACTAATACACTCCATCCTGCCCCAGTCCGAGCCGACATGTACTGTCCACAATGCAAGGGCTGGTACACTGTCAACCTGGACTAGCACTGGCAATATTGCAGAATTATCTTCTCTCCACTGCTCCATGTGAAGCATAGGCTATGGTCACACCTTGCTGAAATAATCTTAAGAAACCAGACTCAAAACGTACCTAATACTCCTCCTTCAGTTTGAATAGCTATGTTCACACCTTTCTGTTCCCATCCTGAAACTCCTTTGCAAGACTTTAGATCTCCACCCCTCTCCACCATCACAACACCCCCTGCACTCTGATAGGATAAAAGTTCTAAGACTCAACAGCATATAATCATATCTTGGGTGAAAGGGAAGGCAAATTCATGTAGCATCGACACACTATGGTACAGTTCAGCCCCCATTAGTCCTCTTCCCCAATCACCCCCAAAAAACTGAAAATAGGAAAGTATGATTGAAGGGGGGAAACTCCAAAATTAAAATGAATAGAATGAAAAAGGTATGAGCAGTGGGGTCTGAAGAGACTGAAAAAGGACAAAAGTGAAGGTGTGACCACAGCGATGCTTCTACTACAAGTGCCGCTCACGCTGCGCTGGCCCTGTAGCCTCAAGAAAGCACCCAGTGCACAAGGATAGTGCTGATCAGAACAGTTTTCAATGGTAGTTTACCTACTTCTGTGTTGGGGTTTTGAAAATGATATTTGAAATCTGCAGAAACTTCAAAGTTTGGGTTTGTAGCATTCTCCTTGTTATCGGTCAAGTGCAGAAGCACCAAGACCAGGAGTGGAACAGACAGTGCAAGTACAACTGTAGAACACTTCAAACAGGTATACAGCTAATCCAGAAGAGGAACCTCTTGGGGTGTTCTGGACCAGAATGGTGCTAGTCCTGTGCAGAAGCAGCATACTAGGGAACAGCTTGTCCCAGAATACCAGGCAAGCATGGAAAGGTCTAAAATATTCTTAGTACAGAATTTCTCAATAAGGTTACCGTAACCTTTCTGCAAAGCAGACAACATCATACTGCATCCCTTTGATCAAGAATGCACTGAATTTAGTCATTTAGATCTTTCTTCTAAAGGTACTCTTTGATGAGGCAGTATACATGCTTATTATTCTTTATGGAACAACTAGGCCATGTTATGTGATCCAGAGTTAGTGTTCAGCTTACATGAATGTGATTATCTTCAAACCAGCCTAATTTAGAAATATATTCAATGGATATTAGGGAGTCTACTTGAGCTGTTTAGTGGTCACCAGCAAAACAATTTCCCATTTTTAATGCTCTTAAAAATGGAAGGACTATGGCCCTTTCTGCACAGACCCTGAATGTGGATTAAGAGTCTGTGTAGTACACATGCAGGCTTTGTAAATGTGCACATTAATCCAGATCTATAAAGCCATACACCCTAATGGTATCTGGATCAGAGTCTGATCTTGATTATGCAGGACCTAATCTGGATCACTAGTAGACCAGTTTAATCAAATCTACTAACATACCTTATCCAGAACACGAGTAGCATGCAGAAGGCATGCCTCCTGTGTTCGAGACTACTGGGAAACCCATACTGGGAAACTAAAAAAATTCTCAAGCTCTTGAGGCTAGAAGTCCAAGCAAGCTTCAAGGCCATGGCATTTATCTGGCTATTCCAGACCCACTGATCTTGATGAAACTCAGGTACGTGTAGAAAGAGCCTACAACTGCATATGCAATACCGAAGAAATAAGATTTTTTTTAAAAAAAACCTATAACTGTAATCTCAAGATCGTTCCTTCTCCCAGATAAATCTGTTTAAGAGCAGGCAAGAAGTTTAATGGATTTATCACAACGTTTAAAAATTAGTTACAACAAACAGACAAGTTTTTCTCTCCTGGTTTTTACAAAGTGTATGCTCAGTGCAGCTGTTCTTGGTCATTTTTAAAGCCTTAGTTATAGATATATTCTTCTATGTATAGCTGCAAATATACTGAGACTGGGTTGACAGTCAAACATCTCCCTTCTAAACTATAACTTACCAAGAATTCCCTTGTCATCGCTAGCATTTCTAACAAAACAGGGGTAATGAAAAGCTGCTCCGATCAGCACAAATCCTCCCTGAGCTTCAACTAATAAGGACACAAAATACCGTGCAGTTGTTGCCATTCAGTTGCTCGACTGGGCCCGACTCTTGGCGAGCCCACGACCAACACAGCGCGCCTGAGTCCCCTGGATTTTGCCCAAGCCCGGGTTGGTAGATTTCCATGACGCTGCCCTTTTTATTAATATTTTATCAAGAACGGTAAGAGGCCGATTTACTTCTCCCTCCCTCTGTCCGGGGTCCTAAGTCACAGCTGTGCTATATACGAGTAACAAGTTCACGGCTCTGTCAGGGACCCTTCCTAGCACGGCAGGCCTCCGAAACCGCCCGCCACCTTAAGCAGCACCACGACTGGGCACGTCCGCTCGACGGAGGTGTTGCCAGGAGGACGGCAGAGGGGAAAGAAGAGGCCCTTCCTTCTCCCCCAGGGTTTCGGGGAAAAGGAAAACACAGAAACCACCGCCCGCTCCTCCCTCGCGCAGGGACAGCGGCAGCCAGATGTGTCAGTGGGCCAAGGGCGGCGCGATATCTTTTCCCAGGCCGCCTCCGCCGCCTGCCCAGCGGGTCGCCCAGGACAGGAAGCGGGGGGCCCGCAGGCGACCATAGCGACGAGCCGCCGCAGAGCAGAGGCCGTCCCCAAACGCAGCGCCAGGCCTCGCCGCTCCCTCAGAGGCCGCCGCTGCTCCCAGCCTGAGGGCGGCCGCGAAGTGGGCGGTGGGGAGGAGGGTAGGCCGCGCGCGCGGGAGCGACTAGGCCGGAGAAGGCGGAGGAAGGAGCCCCCGCCGCGTCGCTTGGGGAACCGCTAGCCGCCACCGCCCCCCCCAATGGCCTCGAGCTACCAGCACAGACTCTGACCCCCCCCAAACACACATGCCCTCTCCCCCCTCCTGTTTCTTAGCCGCTCACCCCCCCCCCCGCAGCCAGGCCCGCGCACCTTCTTGATGTTGTACAGCCGGGTGAGCATGCCGACGCCGCGGTCGTTGAGGATGGTCAGTTTCTCCGCCAGCTTTTGCTGACTGGGCTGCAGCACCGAGCGCGACATCCTGGCAGAGGCCGCCGCCGCCGCCGCCGCCGACTGAGAGACGGTCGCGGCGGGGCGGACGGGTGGGGTGGCACGGGGGGGGGCAAAAAGACGGAGGCTGCTCCGCCTCACCGTCCTCCTCCTCCTCTTCCTCCTTCACTCTCGCTCCTCGCCGCCCGCCGCCTCCGAGCCCCCTCCACTTCCTCCTCCGAGCCCCCTCAACGCCCCTAGCACGCTCCCGACGCCTCCATCGCCCCCCTCCCTCCTCGCCCGTGTCCCCCACTAGCCGCCACCGTGCCCAATTTCAGTCAGGCTCGCGCTAGGCGTGGTGCGTGCGGAGGGGGGGCGGGCGGGGCGGGCATACGCGGACGAGCTTAACCCCCGCCCGGCCGCCGGCGCACAGAGCCAGAGAGACAGGCCGAGCGAGCCGCCGAGAGAGAGAGAGAGAGAGAGAGAGAGAGAGAGAGAGAGAGAGAGCTGTCCCACGTGATCAGGTGCCTCTGCTGCCCCTCCGCGGTGGGAAGTGGTACTGCTAGGCGAGCTCCCGCGTCGTGCAGCTGCATCTGTAAGAAGGCGGAAAAATCGTATTTTTTTGTAACTATGTCGCGCATTGCAAGACGAAGCTGCAGAACTTTTTTTTTAAAGTTATACAAACAGCAAGGCCCAACGGTTGAAGATCCTCGCATCGCAGCGTTTTGTGCTGGTCTAGACACTGATAGGGTTACACACTCCGGAATCCAGATGCGGATTATGCCTGTCTTTGATAGCTGTGTGTAGAGGAGTTTAGTGGTAACTGCCTGGAAAGAAGGCCGTGGGGAACCGCTTCGGTCTCCTCCTGGAAAATTGCGCAGATGTGTCCCCCGAGACACCAAGAAAGGGGAATGTCAGCAGCACGGCTGCCTGATTCACGCTACATTGCCTGAGATTTACTCCTACATGGCGGCTATTAAAGATACAAGAACTCAAGGCTCGTTTTAAATTGGTGATCTTTGCCGCTGACTGGAATCTTATAAGATTTGCCTTGGGAGAGGAAGTGAGAAGGAAGCTGGGTGAGCACCTTCCATCAAACTCCCAGCATTGGCCCTTCCCTCCCAACTGCCACCAGACGGGCCATGAAGGAACCATCTTGCCTGTGGGGAATGGAGGAGGAAAATAAAATAAAAGTTTTTACCTTTGCAAGGACTCTGCTGCCGCCAGAGCACCCCTGTTCCCTCCCACACCTTTTTCCTTTTGTATCTTGTCTCTTTAGATTGTAAGCCTGAGGGCAGGGACCTGTCTAAGATTAATATAATATTGTAACCCCCCTGAGACCTTCGGGTATAGGGCAGGATAGAAATACAAATAAATAAATAAATAAATAAGAAATCAAGGAAATGTTCAGAGTAATGACAAAAGCCTGATCGTACTTTCCTAGATGTGATCACACTTAAGGTTTAATCCAGCTTCAGTCCACATTGAGAGCAAGAGAACACATCAGCAAAGTGAAGAGCTGTTTTCTTTCAGTGTTAAATGACTCAGAAAATTCACCTTTGGAATTGATAATGTGGAAAGAAAATTACTGGTCACTTTGCTGGTGTGTTTTCTCACTCTGAAAGTGGACTGAAGCTGGATTAAACCTTTGGTGTGACCACAGCCCTAATGTTGTCTTTGGGTGTTTTTCCACTGCAGCCCTTAGACCCGGATCTAAGAAGATCCACATCTAAGGAATGGGTACATTCCTTAATCTGGATCTAGTAGATTCGGATTAAGGGAAGCATCCAATGTGTTTCCACGGGACGTGTAGCACCCATTAGCAATGGGTGCTAACACCTCTGCTGTGGAAACAGCTTTGCACCCAAGTGGGGAATCCGGATCGACCCCCAAGGGGTCGGTCTGTTACCTCAGATGTTTTGGGGGCGGGGGGGGGGGCAGTCTTCGAAGCCACTTTGAATTGACTTCAAAGTCATTTCGAAGTCATTTCGAAGTCATTTTGAAGTCACTTCGAAATCTGTGCAAAATAGCTCCGGAGTGCCTTTGAAGTCTGTGCTGATCTTCGGAGTGAACTTCAAAATGACTTCAGAGTCAATTCGGAGTCACTCCAAAGTTCACTCCAAAGTTCAGCACAGACTTCAAAGGCACTCTGGAGCTATTTTGCACAGACTTCAAAATGACTTCGAAGTGGCTTCGAAGTGACTTCGGAGCCTAGGTTTAGGGGGGGGCAATGGGTGCATCCCCTCCCCCTAGCCTCCTTTGGACCCCATTGCCTGTTTCCAGTGGAAACAGGCTCCCTTTAATCCGGATTTTCTGGCAGAAGACCCCATTGTAGTCCCCATTAATGGGGTCTACAGAAAATCCGGATTAAAGGCCAAAATGTACCCATTAGATCCGGATTTCCCCCATGGCAGTGGAAACAATCGGGTCCCAAATGGGTGCCGTGGTGGAAATGGGATCATCCGGCTCACACCCAAATGGGTCCTAAATGGGTGCAAAAATGTGTACTTTTTGACAGTAGAAAAACACCGTTTGTGTGTTTTACTGACACACTTATCTAGGTGTTTGGCCAGACCTGAATGCCTGGATGCATACCTCAGCCCTGGTGTGCATGCATGGACGTCCGTTTCAGCCTCCACGCCTGTTCTCTCACTTTTGGTATTCTATGTCTTTAATAACCCACTCTTCCTTTTTCTCAGGTTTTCATTTTCAGCAATAATTTGTGGTCACCTCAGAAACTCTGGCTTTGGTTTTGATTTTCCTTTTGCTTTCAAAATTGATAAAGAACAGCGGTAATCTCAGAGTTTATCTACACCTAAGTTTTAATACAGACTTGGTCCACTTCAGAGTGAGGCCATATCCCCATAACTCTTTGGTATGGTTCCAAGCATGGGATTGGCAAGCTCTGTCCCCATGGGTTTTGGATTTGATCCATGAAAAGTGTGCCAACCCCTCCTAGACCATGCCAGAAGAAAGCCAAATTTGATATCTGAAAAAACAAGTCTTAGCACACTTTGGGGGACGGTACGCATTGCTCAGTGAGCCGGGAACGCACATGGGGACACTAGTGGGCTAACTGGGAAGAAATTTGTGCTCACATCATTGGGAGGTGGGGTGTGCTTGCTGCCCCTGCCCTGTTCATTGAAGATTGTGGCCACTGACTTTTTAAAATGCTGATCGCAAAGGCAGGCTGGAGAATGGCTTCGTTTTTAAGTGTTCTGCCATTTCCACAGAGGTAATTCCAACCCTGTTTCAAGAATGCCAAGGCAGGCTGCATAATGGCTTGGTTTCTGTTCCATTTGCAGCACCTGTTTCCCTGATCTGCAAGGCAATCATAAATAAAGGCTTGATTTTTAGGTTACAGCCATTCTTGCGGTCCCCGGTGGAGCAGAGGTGTGCAAAACTGCTCAAGCGCTTATTGCCTTGTAGTGAAAAATTAAAGTTATTTTTATGAATGAAGCTTTATTTTAACTTTTTTCTGTGCCTCCCAGCCCAGTCCGGGCTTTCAGTGCAGCAAAGGGTGTGTGTGTGGCACAGGGGTAGGTTGATGTCAATCTGGCTGCCAATTAGGAGAGAGCAGGTGGAGAAGAAGCGGCACTGCTCCCCTGTGCCAGGGTTCAGCACAGTCCGCATGGGGACACCTCCATTTGCACCCAACCCGTACCTGTCCTGCATTGCCAGGAATGACATGGGGGTGCCCGAGATTCATTCTCGGTCCTGAGCCCAAACAGCGCCCAAACAGCATCATGTCACATAGTGCAACACAAATGTGGATGTGTATGGTGCTTTGAATAGGAAAAACAGTTTTACTGGCACAGGAGTTTTAGGAGTCTAACTCTCCTAAGGTATTGTTGCATGATATAGTATACGGTTTTTATTTTTTAATAAGTTATGCCTTGCAGCAATATAATACGATAGATCATCCTGCATGCTAAGTACCACACTGGTTTTGAAATACTTAAAATATAAAGTGATTCTCATAAATATAAATGAAGACAAGCCTTGTATACATTCTGGCAGCTTTGTTTTTACACAGGTTATTGTAGATGATAAAAACAGCATGGTAAGAATATATCAGTATGACTTGCTTACAACTTTTATAGAATCAGGAGAGAAATAACACAATCATAAATTTTTATTCCAGTATTTATTTTCATGGTTCCTAGTGTTCATAATCTCTACATATGATCAGTGTTCATGTGGCTCCCAAATCTATTTTCAGGTTGTGGAAAATTCCATCATTAAGTTCTATATTTGTGTAAATACAGTGTTTTCCTTGAGGATATTGAGGTAATAATAATAATAATAATAATAATATTTATTTGTATACCGCCCTATGGCGAACCAATCTGGGCGGTTAACAACAATAACTATAAAAAACATCACATAAAAATAAAACATTATAGTCCCTCCCCCCCTTAAAAAGTATTAAACAATATGGCAAATTAAAATACAGTATCAAAATATAAAACTTAATTAAAAGGACTAATAGCCCTCTCGAGCTCCTCAACCATCACTAAAGATGGGGCCACGAGAGGAATGAGAGGGTCAGAGAGCCCGAGCTGGGATAAGTAATCTGGAAGCGTTAATCTGGAAAGGCCTGCCGGAAGAGATCCGTCTTGACAGCTTTTTTAAAGCTGTCTAATGATGTCAACTGACGGATCTCATCCGGCAGGTCGTTCCAGAGTTTAGGGGCAACAGCAGAGAACGCCCTCTGGGAGGTCGCCACAAGCCTGGATTTTAAAGGCTGAAGTAAGTTCCTCCCAGAGGAGCGGAGAGCGCGGGGAGGATTGTACGGGAGAAGGCGGTCCCTGAGATAGCTTGGACCCAAGCCATTTAGGGCTTTAAAGGTAATAACCAACACCTTGTACCGGGACCGGAAGCTAATGGGCAGCCAGTGTAAGGACCTAAGAACCGGAGTTATATGGTCCCTTCTAGATGTACCGGTAACAAGCCTGGCTGCCATATTTTGTACCAGCTGAAGCTTCCGAACCAAGTACAGGGGTAGCCCCAAGTAGAGCGCATTACAGAAGTCGAGGCGTGAGGTTACCAGTGCGTGCACAACAGTTTCAAGGTCCCTTACTTCCAGGAAAGGGCGCAGTTGGCGTATCAGCCGAAGCTGATAGCAGGCACTCCTGACCGTCGCATTTACCTGATTTATCATCAGGAGTGACGAGTCGAGGAGTACCCCCAGACTGCGAACGCAGTCACTAGATGAGAGCGTGACCCCATCCAGGACTGGAAGTTGCAACCCAATTCTTGGTTTCGGGGCCGCTACCGTGAGCACCTCCGTCTTGTCTGGATTCAGTTTCAATCTGTTTTTCCTCATCCAGCCCATTACCGCTTGAAGACATTCATTGAGCGGAGAGATGCCATTGGAATTCGAGGCCGACGAGCGAGACATGGAGAAATAGATTTGGGTGTCATCAGCGTACTGATAACACCTAGCACCATAACTCCGTATTATCTCACCCAGCGGCTTCATGTAGATGTTAAATAACATCGGGGACAGAATAGCCCCCTGAGGAACCCCACAAGTGAGGTACCTCTTACTGGAGCTACAGTCCCCGAGCAGCACCCTCTGGGACCGACCCGAGAGGAAGGACCGGAGCCACTGCAAAGCAGTGCCCCCGATGCCTAACCCCCTCAGGCGGTCCAGGAGGATGCCATGATCTATAGTATCGAAAGCCGCTGAGAGGTCTAAAAGCACCAACAGGGTCACACTACCCCTGTCGATGCTCAGACGCAAATCGTCGGTCAAGGCAACCATGGCAGTCTCAACCCCAAAGCCTGTCCTAAAGCCGGTTTGAAATGGGTCTAGATAATTGGCTTCATCCAAGACAGCTTGAAGCTGAAGAGCGACCGCCCTCTCAAGTACCTTGCTCAGAAATGGCAGCAGTGACACAGGCCTATAGTTTCTCATATCCAGGGGGTCCAGGGAAGGTTTTTTCAGAAGCGGCCTAACAGCTGCTTCCTTTAGGCAAGATGGAACATGTCCTTCCCTGAAGGATGCACCGATGATATCCGTAAGGAATCTCATCAATGCATCCCCCCCCTGGACGGCCAGCCATGATGGGCAAGGGTCGAGAGGGCAAGTCGTCTTCCTCATCTTACCAAGCAGCTTGTCCACGTCCTCGGTACTCACAGATTGCCACTGATCCAGTATAACTACATCGGCGGGATCACTGGACGCCTCATCTATCGATTCTGTTTCAATGGTGGCATCTAAATCGGCTCTTATCTGAGAGATTTTGTCTGCAAAGAAGTTATTAAATGCGTCGCAGCAGGCTGTCGTCGGGTTAAGTAAGGGATTTGGCGCAGGGGGCACCTGCGTCATCTCCCTCACCACCTTAAACAGCTCTGCTGGACGAGACTCTGCAGACGCAATACGTGCAGAGGAGAAAGCTCTCTTTGCTGCACATATTGCCTCCCGATAGGAACGAAGAAAGTTCCTATGGCGAGTTCTGTCAGATAAGAGACGAGTCTTCCGCCACCTGCGCTCTAGCCGTTGTCCAAACCGCTTCATCCTCCTCAACCCTGGCGTGTACCAAGGCCTCCGATTAGGAGCGGGGTGGCAAGGGCGCTTGGGAGCGATCTTGTCGATAGCCCTGGTGAGATCGGTGTTCCAGGTATTAACCAGAGCATCGACAGGATCCCTGGCATTCCCAACCATTAAACCCTCTAAGGCTTTCTGGAATCCAATTGGCTCCATCAGCCTTCGAGGGCGGACCATTCGAATAGGCCCGCCACCCCCAGAGGAGCAGGAATTGGCTCTCAGTTCTGTCTTGACCAGGAAATGATCCGTCCATGACAATGCGGAGGTGCTTACCACCTCCGCCCACGGATATGCCTGTTCGGTACAGAACACTGCATCGAGAGTATGACCCGCACAATGTGTAGGCCCGTTGACCAATTGGGATAGGCCCATGTTCGTCATGGTGTCCATGAACTCCCGAGCCGCGCCTGTTAAGTTGGTCTCGAGCGGGATGTTGAAGTCCCCCAAAACTAAAAGTCTGGGGGTCTCCAAGATCAGCTCAGAGACCAGCTGTGTCAGCTCGGTCAGGGAGTCTGCTAGACAACGGGGTGGCCGGTAGACTAGCAAAATCCCCAATCTATCCCTGGTCTTCAGGCTAAGGTACATACACTCGAAATGGAATGTATTCCGAACAGGTATCCTGGCCAAGGTCAAGGTGTTCTTATGAACCAGAGCCACTCCGCCCCCCTGCCCACTTCCCCTCACCTGCTCGCTGACTGAGTACCCGGCTGGGAGGGCCTGCGCCCATATAGCAGCACTATCCTCCCCCAGCCAGGTCTCTGTGAAGCAAGCCAGGTCAGCATCCTCATCAAGGAGAAGATCCTCGATGATATGGGTCTTATTTTTCACCGACCTGGCATTGCAAAGAAGCAAGGTGAGGTTCTGTGGAATGGTTGGTCTGCTCTCCGAGCCATCCTGGGAAACAGGGGGAACTGAAGGCGGGATAGCTTTCAAACAGCGATCCCGTCTTCTTTTGTAACATCTGTTCCCTCTGTTGCCACCATGCCTCCCTTTCCCCAACACAACTATGTTAGAGTTAGGGTTAATTCTGGCTACATTTTTACAATGGAAATAGTCTTCTGTCAAATTTAACTTATTTAGGAAAACCTGTATCTGGGAGGGTTAAAAAAAGTTTGATTTTTACACATAGTTAAGCACAAGTGTTTTTAAATTAAAATGGCTACAGGTTGCAGAGCAATTGGTATTATTTAATTTGTTTAATTTTTAACAAAGCAAATATGAGATCCAGAGAAACTGAAAGTCCCTTGCTGAACTTGTCTGATCTTAGTAGGTAAGCAGAGTTAGGCATTGCTGAATACTTGCATGAGAGACCAGCAGGGAATTCCAGCTTCCATAAACTGAATTGAGAAGTCAGAAATATTCCCAGAAGATAACAGCATCAAGCCACATTTGGATTACTGCCAAGAAAATGGCACCAATTTATCTGTGCAATCATCAGACACCAGGCTCAGTTCAGTGCATCTCTACCTTATTTTTACATATTCAGATCTCTGCTGAATTTATTCTCCAGTTTTGCAGCATATTTAATTGGAAGAACTAGAGTCTTTCAGAGAGAACGTGAAATTTCCTTCGGTAAATCAATGAATACCTTAACATTTGCCTGATGGCTCATACTATTAGTTTTATACATTTTATTAACCATTATACTAAGTGATTATTGATCTTATTTTATATAAAGGATTTTTATTTTATTCTGTCAGTCTGACTCCTTTTATGTAGTTTTTCTAATATCTTTTTGTTTTGTTTTTTTTAATTCCAATGGATTCCAGCTTGGAGGCAGTGGCACATTCTTGTTTTGTAGATAATGTTCAGGAGATAAGGAAAAGAGAATAATTATTGCAAGATTACAATACTGTTTATTGCTGTCCTATCATAATTTCTTGACCTATTTCACCTGAGGTCCAATACTTAGTTTGGGAAAAATCAAATCTTATTGCTGCTCTTTTCTACAGACAATCCAATGCTAGTTAATTGAAATCTCTCATTTCTGAGTCCATGAAACATACCTCCTAGCCTGAGAAACCCGCAATAGTGTGAATTCAGAGAGCTATTGTCCCCAACCCTGTAAAACCCAGTTCCTCTTTTTACTGCCTCAGACAGTGGCAGGAGCCTGGCCTAAGCCAAGTAGGTAAGGTATGTGGGCACGAGGAGAGAAAATAGATGACCACAAACACAAAGGAAGAAGGATCAGTTTCAATTATTGGAGCCTGAGGATGTGAACAGGCTGCTTGTTGGGGTTCAGCTGACCATATGCTCTCTGGATCCTTGTTCTTCTTGGCTAATAAAAGCTACATGGCAGGGTATGAATGGCCAACCCATTCAGGGAGTGGTGAGTGTCTTCTTGAGAAATGGAGTGGTCCTATCTCACTGTGTCTTAAAGAGGCCGGGGTGTGCCCCCTTCTCAAGAGGTTCTCCCTGGATCCAGATGAGCTAACCAATTATTACTCAGGCCGGGTCTTCACGGCAACCCTTATTTCACTTTCCCTAAACCGAGATAACAGAACCGGATGCAAACACGAATTTGCCTGTTCCCATTACTTTCAGCTTAATCGCGTTCAATCCGGGTTCTGAGGACGTACGTGACTCGAGGGGGGACTCCAGTGGCTACCTTTTAAAATCTGGTTTTCGGGGCTGCCCTGTCCTCTTCCTCCTGGCGTGAACGCGCCACCCATAACAGACCCCTTCACGGAGCCTAGCTGGGTGGCTGCCTTGCCTGGATGGAGGAAAATCGGCAGCAGGCAGACAGCGATTTTTTCCCCTCCTCTCCCGATTGCTTAGGGCGCGCAGCAGCAAATAAACATACATCTCTCCAAACGGCAGCTGCTTTTCTTTCTTTCCCTTTTAAGAAGGCCAGCACTTTCAATAGCAAGATGTTATCAGGCGTGAATTGCTTGTTTGCTACAGTGAATTGCTTGTTTGCTACAGTGAATTGCTATTCGGGCTAGTGCTGCGTTTACAGCTTGCTTTGGAAGCAAGCTATTGGGGGAGGGAAACTCTCGTCCCTTAACACGGAAGAGTTCCCACAGTAAAAAATGTAAAACGTTTCAAGCGCACAAACCGGAGTGAGACCTGTTGAAATGAGGATTAACATTTACAACTCTTTGGGGCGATTTAACATGCGGAAATCGTGTTAAGCCAAACTGCCGTCTGGACTGCGAGGATTCAAAACATTTTGAATTCGAAATAAGGGTGCCGTGAAGACACACACTCAGTGACTAAAATACCCTTCCTGGGCAAAGCACTGAAGAAGGCTGTGTCTGTACAACTGAAAGCATGCTTGAAAGAAGTAGACTGATTTCAACCCAGCTTTGGAGCCATTTAAGGCTTTGGTTGCCCTAATTGATGATCATCTCTGTGAGAAAGACAGGAAATGTTGGTTCTCCTGGATCTGGCAGTGGCTTTGATACCATTAACCATGGTATCCTTCTGGAAAGGATATGGAGTGAGAATTGGAGGCATCAGATTGGAATGATTCCACTTCTATCTCTAAGGCCGATGCTACAGAGTGGTTATGGGAGATTTCTGCTTGATTTCCTGGGGACTTACTTGTGGTGTTCTTCAGGGATCTCCCATGGGGTGAGATGCCACGCCTTCAGTATGCAGATGACACCCATCTCTCTCTCTCCTTGCCATCCAAATCAAGAGAAGTGGCTGAAGTGCTAGATAGTTCCTTGGAGGGGGTACGAGCTGAATGGGAGCTAATAAATTGAAGCTCAAGGCAGAGGTGCTGTGTGTTATAGAATTTCATGTCCACAAAGAAGGGAGACACCCTTGATGGGGTTGCTTTTCCCTGGAAGAGACAGGTGCATAATTTGGGGGTGCTATTGGACTCAACATTGACACTTGAGGCTCAGGTGGAGGTGATAGCCAGAAACTCCTACTTCCAACTACAGCTTGTTTACCAGCCATAGACCTTTCTGATCAGAAACAGCCTAGTGACAATAAACCATGCCCTGATAACTTTCAAGTTGGTCTACTGTAATGCACTGTATGTGGGGCTGCCCTTGAAAATGATTTAGAAGTTGCAGCTGATGGAGAATGCAACAACTGGACTGCTAATTAGTGCTGTTGGCCAGATGCACATCATGCTGGACCTAAAAGAATTTCACTGCCTGCCCATCTGCTACTGAGCCCAGTTCAACATATTAACTTACAAGGTTCTAAATTGCTTGGGCCCCAAATATCCTCCCCATCCACATCTGCCTGTGCTGAAGACTCTCCTCAGCAGTTATGGTGTGGGAACATGTGGAAGGACACTCTGTGTCATAGCCCTCTCCTAGCATTAGCATCCTCACTATATGTATTTAGACAGCTGGTGAACAGGCATCTCTTTACCGTGGCTTTGGTTGAGGAAACAGCATTCCCTTCCAATACAGCAACTGTTGCCATTTTAGCTAAAACCCTTTCTGCACTTACCTGAGTTAAGTTGGGGTCAGTGGGTTTGGAATAGCCTGGCCCATTAAACTCGACTATGGGAGGGTGTGGGAGGGATCAGTGCCATCAGCCCATGGTTTGGCATCACAGCCTTGAAACGTGTGCTTCAAAGCTGGAAATGGAGGCCTCCAAAGGCTAGGAACAAGAGTTCCTCTGGGGGGTGTGTGGCATTTCAGGGTACAACTTGTTGCATCACTAAAATCACTCTCCTATAATCCCATACACAGAGCCATACTTCTGCATACCTCCTTGTTCAGGATTAGGGCTCACTGGTTTCCCAATACCTGATGCTTCACATAAAGCATAATAGTGTGCAGGTAAAGCGTTATAGTGTGCAGAAAGGGCCTTCTGTTATTTTATCTGTTATCTTTAATTGTGACCTGCAGAGACCTTCAGATATATGGTGTGACAGAAATATAAATAAATCTCTAGTAGAACACTTGAATGTCTTTGTTCAGCATTCTGTCCAACACTTAAGTGTTTTTACAAACTGAGAAAACGATATGAGAAAGGAAGAGAAGGTAGACTTCTTGTCAACTTACTTGAAGTTCTCCTGCTACATCCTCTTTCTCCATCAATCAAAGTATATTATTTCCAACGTATTTTTTAAATCTAATAATTTACGTTAGCCAAATCCTGCAAAACAGACATAGCATGGGTCAGTGCTATATTGCAGGCTGCACTGTGAGTCTGTTTTCAGGGAGAGAAAGGAGGAGATAAATATGATGGTTATAAACTGAGGGAAATTTACTAAAACTACTCCTGGAAGTCAGTTACAAATCCTCAGCAATATCTTCTCGTGCTGTCTTTCAGCACCACTTTTTGCTGCTCTTCTAGCCAGCACTTTCCCCGTGAAAGCCATGGGCAATTTTAAGCATTGCCTTTGAAAACTGTTTCCTGTCCTTCTGATCGGAGTGTGTTCAGTTTCGTAGTTTGATCAGATGATTTGCCCTTTGATAGAAAGGAATGGGGGAGAAGTAAAATCATGAACAACACGCTTGGGAGAGACACGTCCGCCGTTTGTTATTTCATCTCTGGCACAGATAAAAGGAACGGCCTGAACCAATCAAGAAACGCTTCTCTATGGCCAATCCAAAGCAGTTTTACAGGGCAGCAGCCTCAGAAAAGGGAAGCTTAATGCATAAACAGCTTCCTAGATTTGCCTTCCTTGCCTGCACACGCCCAAAGGAAGGGGCGACACTGACATTTGCATTCAGGGCGTGCAAGATATGAAAGCCCGGAGCGATCTACCCACAGGAAGCACCACAGGCAACAAGGCTTTCTTTCTCATCCCCTCGATTTGTTAATTTATTTTTGTGCTTCCCTTATTAGCTTGACGGCTGCTTTGCTCATGTAATGCACTCGCTCACCAAGGAAATCAAGTCTTTCTCCAGGACTAATCTGAGGAAACAATGCACCCGGGTTACGACTTTAACTGGGAAGAGAATTATAGAGACTTGGAAAGATGCCCGAATGCAAGTTGTGGAAGTTGCGGATTCTAAGGATGGAGAAGCCTGTGGTTATGTGCAGGACCTAAGCTTGGATCTTCAAGTTGGCGTCATTAAGCCCTGGTTGTTGCTGGGTATGTAGGTGGGCCTGAAGCAAATGACAAAGAGACTGTGTTTGTAGACTGATCCTTCTGCTTTTCAATAGATCTGAAGGCATGGGAGGTTATCACTCCTGTGTACTGAATATGTAAAGCGTGGCTTTCCCATTAAACAACTGTTCAGCATCCACAAGAGTGTGGGGATCTTGCCCTTTTTTCAGCTGCATCCAGACATTGCTTACATATTCTGCTATATTTGGATATTCTGGAATATCTAAATATAGCAGAATATGTAAACAACGTCTGGACGTAGCCATGATGAGAATGGATAGTACCAGGCTGATGGATTGTGTTGGTGATTCTTCTTCCATACACTAGTATTGCATACTTTCTTTTTTTCCAGGATCACAAGATGCTGCCCATGATTTGGAGACAATGAAAAAATATAAGGTAATTTATATAATTCGTTGCTTAGTGCATATATTCAAAAGACTTGCAAGTTTTTCCTTTTAAATGCTATCCATAAAAAAATGTTACTAAGTGTTTCCAAGTATTTCAGTGTTGTACAGTTTTATTTTTATTTTGCCCTTTAGCAGACTAGAGCTAAATACAATAAAATGGATTTACGTAACACAAAATGTATGGCTGCCTGAATCCTCTATAATACAGAAAGACACTGAAATGCATCTTTGTATATAAACTTTCACTTAACTCTTGGGATCTCCAATTACAGCCCTATGTGTGCACTTAATACATTGTTTTATTGATCTTAGTGGGGGTTAAGCTTACAGACTACCAGAAACATAGGATTGAGGTGGAAGGAGATGCAGTTGACTAAAAATAACTTTTAAAGAGACTAATTAGTAGCTAGTAGATTTTGCAGGGCTCTTTTTAAAATAGAAGACTATTTGAACAGTATTTTAAATACTTAAATTTTAAAATACTGAAATATTTTTCAAAAATCTCAATTTGGCACTTGGCTTTCTGAAATAAAAAAGAAAGCAACTTTTTTGACAAACTCCTTAGTTATGGTAGATTAAGACCTACAGTAAAATGTGAATTTGGATGTTACAAAGCTGATTCTTTTGTACTTTGTTTTGTAGGTTACCCATGTCTTAAATGTAGCCTATGGAGTTGAAAATGCCTTCCCTAATGACTATACATATAAGGTCATCCCAATCCTTGACATTCCTGAGACAGACATCATCTCCTATTTTCCTGAATGTTTTGAGTTTCTTGAGCAAGTTAAATTAAAGGTAAGCCATAGCAATATATAATTATTGGCTAAGTTTGCCATCCATTCCAACAAAAGGGAGTTGACATCCACTTTAGAATTTAGGATCCTAAAACTTTGTATACATATAAATTAAAATGAATTTCACTATTAAATACTGGGCAAAAACATTAAATAAACTACAGAGTTAGCACACCAGGTCCAATTAAGCTTGAACTGATTGATTGGTTTCACTGTATTTAAACATACTCTGCTGAACTGTGGCACTGATTGAAATAGACAGTATTTTATCAGAAGTAAATCACACTGAGTTCAATGGAATTTCTTTTGGTGGATGTTATGAAGCGGATTGACCATAGATATCAGACAAAAAATTAAAATTTAATGGCTGTATATTTGATTTTCACAAGTAAAATTACTGTAATGATTATCATATAAAAATTTAGTGTCCTTGCATATGTGGAAGAAAATCAAAGCATAATTGATCATTTCATTTATGGAAATTTGTTGGTCAAATGATGCAAATTGACACAATTTTTAATTTTCGAACCTGATTATTCTAGGACCTGTATCAATTCCATTATTTGCATGATTTGAAATTAAAGAATATAATATTACTAACACAAGCTTCATGTTATTTTAGAAGGAAAGAACACTGCATATTGTTTACAAGTTACCTGAAACGAGTATTCATTTCATGCCCTCCTTGAAGTTTCCAATTACAGTTTCCACTTCATTCCTAAATTAGTTTTGCCATTCAACACAGCATAATGTCAGGGCTCTATCTCAGAAGTTTAATTGTTCATTCTTTATACTCAAGAGTACCTTTGTAATCTTTTCTGACAGTACTAATGCTTCCTAATGCAAGATGTATTTGTTATACAGCTGGAAAAGGTAATTTATCCATCTCTCTTGAAAATTCTGTTAGACAAAGCAGGACATATTAATAAAGCATGAGGTTATGAATTGCCTCAGTAACAAAGGAAACCTAATAAAGGAGGAGAATAAGCCTGTTTAAGCCTTGGCTCCAAGCCTTAGGCTCCTACTTTCTAGTCAGAATGTGAGAAGACTGGAAACATTAAGTTCTAGCTTCAATAGTTTGTTTTTAACAGGAACAAGAGATTTCTAATCTACAAAGTCTACCTTCTCATGAATAATGGAAGAGAGTTCTAGGGCTGGAGGGGCAACAGGCCATGAAAAGAAAGTGTGTAAAATTAAACTTTAGAATTAGTTATATGGGCAAATTAATTACAAGTTGTTACATTATAATGAAAATAATACTAAAAATGTAAAAACTTACAATAAAAATGTATTTAAAAAATACAAATGGACCTTAATATAAACATAAATAACATGTTTATTATTTTTTCTCAACTAGCAGAGTAAGGTTTTGGTTTAAGCCAGTAGTGCCCCTTTTGGGTTTTAACTAAGAAACTTAAATTATACTTGTTTCTTCATTTTTTTTGGGGGGGGGTATTTAAAACACCTATACTGTTCTTGATTATGATGTAGACATCTCAAAACAAACAAATAATTAAACAAATTCAAACCACTTGTTTAAAAACTGTACAGAAATCCAAACAGCGGAGCAAGGAAAGTCAATCAGGCTGGCAAGGCATTGGGAAAAGGTGATTGATTCTTAATGAGGTGCCTATCTTGTTGAAGGAACCTCATGAATCGAGAAAGAGAATTCACTGGAGTAAGTGATACCACCAAGAAGGCCTGACTGCACTTGGCCACAAGATACCATTCAGTATGGCATGGTTTCTACAAATGGGTTTCTCTAATTGGCAACTACTGCAGTTGTTTAAGCATACATATAATATGTACATCTTATGCTAATTGGTAGCTTCCAGAGCAGATGCTATGGTAGCCCCACAAAAGTGCATTACAGAACATAAGAATGTAAGAGGAGCCCTGCTGGATCAGGCCACAGGCCATCTTGTCCAGCATCCTGTCATGCAGTGGCCCACCAATTGCTTTTGGGTATCCTAAAAAAGACTAAGACAAAACCTTGATCTGCTCTCGAACCCCTGCAACTAGACTTTATAGGCAGTAGTAGTTTAGATGCTAGTTTAAATTTGGAAACCAGTTGTTTCAAACTTTTCTTGTATGTACCAGATAAGGAGGGAGGTGTATTAAAGCCTGAAGGATAAGTTGCTAAACTATGGCTTAGTTTTGCTATGTTGCTGAATTCTTTTTCTGAAGTGCATTAAATTTCTACAAAATTCATCTAATGGTGCAGTGGTTAAGAGCACTAGGACAGAACCTGGGAATCTCTCTGGTCCCATCCCTGATCTGCCACTGGGTCTTTCCAGTTCAGTGTCTTGGGAATGGCTAAGGGATTAAATCCTGGCAGAAAATCCAGAGTGAAGCCTCTAAGGCAGTTGGATAAACCACAGGGTATTTCTCAGGCAGTTTCTCCAGTTGCAACCTGTCCTGAGACCATGCGGCATGGATGGATATACATGTAAATAAATAAATAATAAATCTGTGGGGAGCACAAGAGGCTGCTTTAAAAATGCACGGTGGAATACAAGTATCCTGGTGCACATCTGTGGGTCAATTCACACTTTGATGAGACATGATGACCAACTAACAACTGCATTTTGTGACGCCCAAACCATTCTAAAGTTAGCCAACACTTCACCAAGCACCAGCTAAGTGTTAATTGCCTCCATCAAGGAGTTGAACAGATTGCTATGGCAATGAGCATGTGCAGTGCTGTTGCCATAGCAACTGGGCAACACAGCACACAACTGCACCTGCGTAGCCTCAGGTTCTGTTCACCCAGAAGAGATGTGAACAGAACCAAGCTGGGCTTTACCATTGGGCCCCTAGGGAAGTTGTAGAGCACAAAAAAGTGATCCACAGCTATCCTGGCCATGGGACACTTCAGCCTCCAGCAGAGACACTTCTAGGGGGATACCAAGAGTATCCCTTTTTCCAAGTGTTACATCTGAAACAGCATATACAGTATCATATTTCAGATCCTGGTTGGACTTGAAAGATTCATTTTATTTTAAAAATGATTACATAAACTTTTACTGCAATTAGTCATCTAACGCACAGTTTAATAATCACATCTTAAAAGTATGAAACCAACTATGTTGGGTTGTTTTAAGCTTAAATTGACTTCCCTCCTACACACAATACAATATTCATATATAGTCAGAGGTAAAATTGCACTACTGATCTATTTGGGAGATGAACAGAGAGAGCAAAAAACCTGATCTAAAGAGGACTACCAACTCCTGTATTTAGGGGAAGAGGGTCATTGCTTAAGAGGCAGTTTGCATAATATGCTGCTTTCCTAAGAGTGCAGTTAATCACAAAGCCATTTCTTATAATTCTGTATTTCTGCTTTAAATGCCTATACAAAAAGTGAAAGTTGCATGAAACCAATTTGTTATTGCAAATGATTTTCTAAGTTTGCTGTTTCTTTTCCTTTGGAGGCTGGTGTGGTGCTTGTTCATTGCAATGCAGGAGTATCTCGTGCCGCAGCAATCATCATAGGTTTCCTTATGCACTCAGAAGGACTCAATTTTGCCAGAGCTTTTTCCTTGGTGAAGAATGCAAGACCGGCAATTTGTCCAAATCCTGGCTTCATGGAGCAACTGCACAACTACCAGCAATGCAATAACAATAAAACAGAAACTGATACAGAATGAGATGGAAAGAATTCTGAAAAAAGCAGGGAACTTTCTTATCTTTAGTAGGACGTAAACAAAATACAGTACTTCTGAAGCAGGCATTATAAATGCTCTCTCTTTTCCATGTATAATTTTAAATCCATACCACCTCAAATTAGTTTGTGTCTCCTTGCTTGGGATTTTTATTTTTAAAAAATGGATTTACAAAGGTGTGGTGATGGTTCATTTCTTTGGTTGCTTCAACTGAAGCATTTTTATACAGGGCTTTGTAAATATCTCAGGGTAGTTTTCAACAACAAGAACAATAAATACCAATCCATATTCAATAAAACAGCATTCCAGAATCAATACGCATATAATTCTTCCTCCCTAAGGACCACATTACCACTGTAGCCAAAGCCCCTACTGTACATATTGGCAAGCTCAAAATAAGAAAAGATGAAATTAAATGGTGGTTCTAAGCTTGGAAAACAGATTTGGAGGTTGGAGAAAATTAAAAGAGCAGAATGGTGGTTTGCTAAATATGGAGCCCAATGGGGAAGAAATGTCCAAATGGAAGTAGGGAGCTACAAGGTTTGGAGGAGAGAGGTGGAAAAATCAGAGGGATTTGAAAGCACTATAACATGCAACTTTGCAAAAAGAAAAAAAAGTTGTTTGCTGTATGGCTGTAAAGTTAAATGCTGTCAATGTCAGCCAGGGTATAGCTATGGAAGCACAGTACAAATAGATCCATGAAGAATATGCATGCCAATCCTGGCATGGCAATGGAAGGGGAGAAAAACCCCCAAATCATTTTCTCTTTCTTGCTACTCCATATTGATGGTTTGGCTCACCCTGCATATCTCTTGATGTCACTATGTAGATTCTAAAGTGACAATATACAGACAATATTGGTCAGAGACAAGGGAATCCATTCAAATTATAGTAACTTTATTTAGAATGTGGTGATGAGATTAAGGCGTAACTTATTTATTTGTATTTCCATCTCGCCCTATACCTGAAGATCTCGGGGCAGTTAAGAACATTTAAAATCAGACATACTTAAAACAACAACAGTATAAAAACAATAACAGTGTCTGTAAAGTGGGAAGAGACAGTACAGGCCAGGCCAAAGAGATGTGTCTTCACTGCCCTCCTAAACATATACAGTGAAGGGACCTGACACACCTCAAGGGAGAGACTATTCCATAGTCTGGGGGCCATCACTGGGAAGGGCCTCTCCTGGGTGCCCACCCATTTTACTATTGAAGGTGGTGGGACAACCAAGAGGTTCTCCCCTCCAGATCTTAAGACATGGACAGATCAATATAGGAGAAGGCATTCCTTTAGATATTTGGGGCCCAAGTCATTTAGGGCCTTATAGCACCTTGAACTGGGCTCTGCTGCTCGCCCCGGAAGCCAGCAAGGCGCCCCAGAGAGAGGCTTCCCCCCCCCCCGGGCAACCCAATATAATAATAACTCCGCCCGCAAAGTGCACGTCGCCCCCACATTCACTTCCGCGCGGAAGTGGCGTTTTCCCATGGTGCCACGGGCCACAGCGGAACTTCCGCTAAATTTGAACGGAGCGAGAGGTTTCAGGTTCCGCGCGCGTGCTCGGCCGCTGCTCTCGCCGACTGGGCTATGGAGCTCCCGTTGGCTTCTCCCTCCGTGGTGGGTAAGTTGCCCCCGGCGCTCTCCCCGAACTTGGACCGCCGCCGGGGTTTGTATCATCCCTCAGCTCGCCGGTTTGCTCCGTGGCTACGAGCCGCGCCGGACAGGACAGGTGGTAGGCAGGCAGGCAGGCAGGCAGGCAGGCAGTCCTCGCCCCCCCCCCCCCCCGGTATCAGGTCCTACTGGAGCCGTTGAACGGCCGGTCCCGTGAAGGCTGCGGCTGCGTCCCGGAATCGGCCCGCCCTGTCTTGTGGAGGGAGCGTCCAGGTGTGCTGCGATTGTGACGTCGGTTCGCCCTAGCGCGTGCTGGGCGGGGCCTCCGATCTAGGCTGTGGGAGGAGAGCGCGACTCCGGGGCAGACCGACACGTCTGGTGGGGGGAAAGAATCGTAGCTGGACTGGGACGGAGATCTAAGTTTCCTCCCAGTGGGTAGCGTTACAGGCAGGCCAAACTCCAGAATGTCTCCACGTAGCCCCAGGCTTATTTAAACGTCTGTATGCCGCTCTTCGCTAGGAGGGCCCAGCCAGGGTGGGCCGCAGCATATGATAAAGTACTTGCACACACAATTAAATATGGTTTGAATATAGTCTGCCCGTCCACATGACCTCCCGCTTTGGCAGTACTACCGTCAGAGGAACTATGAGTCAAAGGCCTGGGCAAAGAGGTAGGTTTTCACCAGGTACCGGAAAACCATATAGTGTGTGTGTGTGTGGGGGTGCCATGTTTCTGCTGGGAAGCTCTTCAAAGCCAAGGGGTGCCACAGAGGAGGGGAGCAGAAGTGCAAGGGTGTTTTTCCGCTAGCGGTTCTTAATGGGCACTCTAAGAAAGCAGGTCTATATAGGAAAGGGTGTTCCTTCGAATCATCGGGACCCAAGCTGTTTAGGGGTTTATACGTCAATGTTTGCACCTGAATTGAGCTCAGTAGCGATTTGCTAACTAGTTCCTTCTGTGCCTGGTCACAAACTCCCTTCAGCAGTTGTGCATCAGCTCCTGGTTGGAAAGTTCTGCGTACTTTAAAATCTTTTTGTTGGGTTTGCACTTGTCAGTCCTTTGTTTGTGTGTCAATCCATGAAAAGATTTCTGATATATTTAAGGACGGGGATACTCTTCATGGCTCTCCATGGGTGCACGATTTTTTCCTGAAATGCTTATAAACAGGGCTTGAATGTACTGAAGGTGAACAGGGGCTGGATAATTTATCTTCTGTCTTACGTGACCCAGGTGGTTCTGCTTAATTCTTGGCCTCTACCCAGAGCTATTCATATCATGAGAAGTTCTCTGTCTCTTTCTTTTGTGAGTCAGAAATAAGGAACAAGAGGCACTCTTTTTATTCAACTTTAGAGTTATTTATCCTATCCCTTAGCACACTTTTCAAATCTGCCTTTCACGGTGTGGTAAAGATGCTGTTGAGGCAAGTTCTTGAAGAACGCATGGTGAAAATGCATGCAGTTTTTCTTGTTGCTGGAGCAGAAATATCAGTGTTATTCCAGGATTAATTTTTCACTTCTCCATTCAGCCTATTGCAGCCATTCTTTCGGGGTGTTCTCCCACTGAGGTACTAACTGGGCCTAGCCTAGTTAGCACTGGAGATCAGACAAGTTGGGTGAGGTCAGCTACAGCTCTTTCTGTGCTTACATGAAAATCTGGATCAAATCTGGATTATTATTTAATTATTCACATGTTAATGCTGATGGTGAACCCCCCTCATTAGTCCAGTGGAGCCAGATCCAAATTAAGAGGCAACCTGGATGTGTTATAATCCTATTAAATCAGGTCTACAACTGGATATAAGAGCCTTGATCTGAATCATGGAAGCATGCTTTGGGACTTGGGTGGCTGTGTTTTCTGGCTGTATGCTATGGCGCATGATTAAAGGGGGTCCCAGCCACTAAGAGCCCCTCCTAGCTGTTTGTGGTGTAAGGGATCTGTAATGTTGATTTGGTCCATGCCTCCCCATAATCTGGATCAGTAGGTCCTGCTAATCCAGATCTACTGATCTGGATCAAAAACAATAAGTATAGAAAGGGCCTATGTTACTTTTCCTAGATAACGCTGAGCCTATTCTGTGTGAAATGTTTTCCAATACAGGTGGTGAACCAATGACACTAGGTTCTCCAACCTCTCCAAAACCTGTTGGCGGTGCTCAGTTTCTGCCTGGGTTTTTGATGGGAGATTTGCCAGCTCCAGTGACTCCACAGTCCCGTTCCCTAAGCGGCCCTTCAGTTGGTGTAATGGAAATGAGATCACCATTGCTTGCTGGTAAGTTGATTTTGCTAGTACTAAGGAAGCAGAAAGAGATAACGCTTAGGTATCTTTCAGTCTTCCTTTATTAGTATTAAGCATGTTTCTGATCAGAGTTATTCCTCTGACCTACATTAATTCTGTGCATCAATTCTGAGGCAAAATCTTTGTTGTCCGTTAAGGTGATATTATACCCTGTGCCAGCAGATGAAATAAACCAAAAATCCTCTCACCCAAATTACGATGTCACTTCTTTGAGAGTAAACACCATTGATTTATAGATATTAGGATCGCTCTGAATCTAAGATGTGCTTTATAAATTGTATTAGTGTCTTTGAAAAATTGTCAGTGACATCAAATCTGTTCAGATCTGGTTTAGCATAGTTCATGTATGTTTAGTATTTTTAGACTGTTAATTTCATGTGCTATATAATATTTCAAAAAGTTCTTTGGCAAAAGTCAAAAGTTTTGAAAAACTCTACTGATTTACAGATATAAATCACAAATCTATTTATATTTCTGTCCTGCCCTGTACCTGAAAGTTTTAGGACAAGCCATAATAAAACCGCTATAAAAACAGATAAAATAATTAGCCAAAACAGGGTCTGCGTGAGGAGGGGATGCTGTTGTCTGAATACATACAGTGTGGGTTCTTGAGAGGGGAGACTGTTCTGTAACTTGGGAGCCATAACCAAGAAGGCCCCCCCATATGTCTTCACTCCCTTAACTCCCTCAGCAACAGATCTCAGGGCATGAGAAGTCTATAGGGCAGTGGTTCTCAACCGTCCTAATGTCGCGACCCCTTAATGGAGTTCCTCATGTTGTGGAGACCCCCAGCCACAGGGGCGGAGCAGCTGGGAGGTGGGAGGGAAGGGTGTCGGGACACTTTCGCGACCCCTCTGAAAGGGTAGTTCGACCCCCAAAGGGGTCCCGACGCCTAGGTTGAGAACCACTGCTATAGGGGAAGAGGCATTTCTTTAGATATTTTGGGCCCAAGCTCTTTAGGGCCTTAGGTTAATACTTTGAACTGGGCTCCATAGCGAATAGGCACCCGATGAATTTCTTTTAGGACCAGTGTGATGTGCATCTGGCGAGCAGTCTTAAAATGGTTGTTCACATGGTGGTGGATCAACACATTGTATTTGTTGGAACAGCTATTAAAAGAATGGATTTAAAAATGATAATGAACATCTAGGACTGCAGAACCACACTGTGACTCTTCATCAGCTAAACACCTTAGGATCACTTCATCTATTGCATTCCACAGAAAGCACTGTGATGAGGGCCTGGTCCCCTCTGTTGACCTGCGGTACAGGTACTTTGCTTCCCTGCCAGGAAAAATGTCACAATAAATGAACTGAAGAACCTAAGAGAATCTTGCAACGTATGTTACACTAAAGACAACAGTGGGATTGCTTCCTTAGCCCCATTGTGCCCTGATTCATCACCAAAGAATAAACTGCTCCTTTTTTTTCTTCTTTCCCCCTTTGTTTTCCTTCTTGTGCCGTGTATGTTGCTTTTTTGAGCAAGGTGCACTGTAGGTGTTATTAAACTTAAGAGACTATTTATTGCATAAACAAAAAGTTTTGCAATGTTTAGAATGGAAATATCAACAAGGCTGAGGCTGTGGGGACACTTGGACAATACAAAAGTGTTATTTTGTTATTTTATGCATGTCTGAAATGAAAGCGACTCATTTGTCAGAGCTAGGGATGTGCACAAATATTCAAAACATTTGAAATACGATAGAATTCATTTGAATTTGGACATTCGAATTCAAATTGAATGTTTATAAATTTAAATATTGGAATGAATATGGAATTTTTGAATCTATTTGTGCGAATTATTCGGACATTATTCGGATATGTACACGATGCGTACTTACCTGTACGCATCTTTCCCGCATCTGTATGCATTTGTACTGATCCATACGGGATGAAAACAGGATGCATACTGGATAAATACGGGATGCGTATGGGCACATATGAATGTTGTCGACATTCGTATTTGCAAATTTGAATAAAAAATTTGCACAAACAGATTCGAATGTATTCAATTCAAATTGAATGTGAATACATTTGAATTTTAAAGATTTGAATTGATTTGGATTTTTGGATATTTGAATCGAATTGTGCACACCCCTGGTCAGAGCATTTTTCTCTTATTCTTTACAGTGAGTTTCAGTCAGACTTACACTGCTTTTCTCAGACCTTGATGGAAGTGTTAATTCTCAGGCTTTTTTTGCTAGGCTTTTGGATCTTTATCCTAGTTGTAGAAGGTGTAGTATATAAATGTAACAGAAGTGTTCATTTTTGCGAGACTGCTCTCATATGTGAGGTGGTACATTGAGTCCTCATAATATAGCTTGAACTTCCTTCTGTATAACTAATGCTAGATGTACAGTGGTACCTTGACATACAAGTGTTTTGAGATACAAGCTGCCGAGCGAGTGATATTTTGCTTTGAGATGAGAGCAAGATTTGAGATACGAGTATGTAAATACAGTACAGTACATAACAAAAACAACTGAGGTGGTGTTTTGGGAGCTGGAATGGATTAATGGGAAAATTGCTTTGAGATACGAGCGATTTGACATAAGAGCAAGGTTACGGAACGAATTAAACTCGTATGTCAAGGTACCACTTATTCTAAGAGCAAGATATCAAGAACTGAAAAGATATTTTTAATACCTTTTAATATTATGCTGTTTCCCTTAGGTGGATCTCCTCCACAGCCAGTAGTTCCAACGCACAAAGATAAAGGTGGTGCTCCACCAGTTAGAAGTATATATGATGAGGTTTCTAGTCCAAGTCTTGGATCTACACCCTTGAATATGAGGAGGCCTGTAAGTGTCCACACAATCCATTGCAAACTGAAAATTGCGCATCATAAGTAATTTCCATCCTTCTCTGGATATAGTATATACTTTTTCTAGATTTATTTGACCCATATCTTTTCTAGACACATTTAGACTACATAGCTTCTAGTATGTAGTAGGCGTCAAATGACTGGGATACCTGCATCTTGTGATCAGGTAGGTAATTGTCTTGTATTTTTTTCTTGAGCTGGGGAGTAGAATGTAGGTTCTTGAAATCATTTAGAGCGTTTTTTGATGTCGTATAACCTACCTTTCTCTTCTGGAGGGGACAGAAATGGTGCTGGGTACAGATATATTTTTGTTAATACTAGGCTTGTGAAGTATACTTGTAACAAGTTAAGCTTAGTAACTGAAACATTGGCAAAAGAATCTCAAAAATGGTTTCATATTGCTAACAAGATGCTCGCAACATACTATTCTGAAAAACCTGAAAAATAACAGATGCAAACCATAAAGTAATATCCATTCTTCCCAAACCAAGTTTTAGCTAATCGAAAAAAGCTGTAAGAAGGGCTGAATCCACATTCAGGCCTCTGGTATGCAATTAGGTCTGCATACCAGAGCTGTCCTAATTGTATACCAAAGGCCAAGGTGAAATACAATAGAATGAAAATTAGTAGTCAGAAGAATATTGTAATTGTGAGAAGGAGGGATCCAAAGTCTTCCTGTGCCCTGGACAGCATGAGCTACAGATTAAATCATCTATCCTCAAGAAAATGGAAAGAAACATGATGACTCTACTTGGTTTATACAGCAGGGGTGAGAATGGTCTCCTCTGTAGCCCTGTGGTATTGAACAGGACTTTCCTTTTCACTACCCTGGGTAGTGCAGGGGAGACAGTGGTCATTCTAGTTCTTCTCACAGATGGCAGTTAGGTGCACTTATAGTTCCAAGGTGACAGTGTTTTTTTCCACCAAAGCTGAATTTTGTGGCTTTTCCATAGAGTCAGCGTAGAGGGAGATGAAAGAACGTGAGTGATCCTGGCGATAGCCATACTGTTGTTAGTCCTGAAGTCTGAGCAGAGCTCAGGTGGTGAGAGAGCTCAAACTAGCTTGAGATCAAGAGCCGGAATTGATAGGATGAGGCTGGTAGTAGTAGCTAAGAATTGTCAATCCACTTGTTTCTAGGAAAGAGTGGAATGTCTTCTGTTTTTGTAACAATTTGTTAGACAATGACGATTTGAGCAGTAATTTTGTTCCTGGATTTAGAAACTTTGTTTTAAACTCTTTGGTTCTTTTTTTTTGCAGACCAGCTTTTCTGTTTCTCAGAGTCCAGCCATTGGGTCTTTACCAGTAACACCTGGAGTGGGTAAGACATCCTAGTAACTTACTGTGCTAGTGCTGTAGCCATACAAAACATACTTTGTTTCTAAATGTGAAAACATAAATATTTCGAACAGAGAAAAACTCACACAGATATGCATATTTTGCCTGCACTAGGCCATTTTAAGCTGATGTGGTAGAACATTTGGGCTCTCTGGTTGTGATCTTAACAAACATTAATTATCTAATTTTTCTTGCAATAATGTCTTATATAGTGGTTTTCTTCTTTCCTGAAGTAAAAATGTTTGTTGTTCTGTGTAATAACTTTATTGTAATATTCAGTTCTTGTCTGCAAGGGCAAACATTACTGAATTCCTTAATATGGATCTGAGTTAAGCCACTTTTTGTGTGTTGATGCATATCTCCATTTAAAAGAATGTAAACTTTTGCATCAAAAAAAGTAGCAAATTAATAGCTCACCACAGGCAAGTGCAGTTGATGTTATAGATGTACGGTCTTCTGTTATAAGCCAGTACTTTTAGCTACATTATTCCAAGTTAGAAGAAGTAGTATTGACTTTTCTACCCCGCTTTTCTTACCCATTTAAGGGGACTCAAAAGTGGCTGACAAAGCTTTCTACCCTGTAAGGTAGGTGGGTCTGTGAGAGCTCAGAAGAGAGCTGTGACTAGCCCAAGGTCACCCAGGTGGCTTCATGTAAGAGTGCGGAATCAAACCCAGTATTCCCAGATAAGAGTCTGGCTCCTTAACCAATAGACCTAACTGGCTCTCTCCATAACCAAGCCTGCTTTCTACCAACAAACATTTTTGCTTCTGTTAAAGTTGTAGGTAAAAGTATTTAATGAGTCGATCTGCATCTAGTTTCAGATTAGTGGCTTTTTAAAATTTAAAATATATCCTCTTATTTTACAGCTGCAAGTGTATTCAGTCCAGCAAGTCTTGCACAACCTAGGAAAACCACAATGTCTCCAGCTCAGCTTGATCCCTTCTATACCCAAGGGGATGCCCTAACATCAGAAGATCACCTTGATGAAACTTGGGTAACTGTGTTTGGGTAAGTGACCTGCAAATTCATGACATTACCAGTCATGTCACAATCAGATGAGTCAATCTTTGAGGTGATTAGAGTTCAAGGATGCTGTGATCTCCCCACAAACTTGGCTCTGTTCAAGTGTACATCCCCTAGTCACTTCATGGCTGCCACGCACACAACTCCTTCCCCTTCTACCTTTGTGATTGAGTGATGCCAACAAACAAACCCTGTTCAGGCTCAGGTAGTGGGGGATTCCATAATCGGTAGGGCAGAAGGGTGTGGTGGAATGGCTCGGGAGCAATATGGGAAGGTTGGGGAACAGTTAGGAAGAAAGAAAGTTCTAACGGTAAAATAATTTAATAAAAAAATAGACCAGATCTAGGCTTCTAGAGCACATTTTCCTTCTGGGTTTTGGTCCAATTAAACACTCTTTTCAGGTTAGTGGCGACCAATAGTGCTGCCACCAAGCCATTGCCTAGAGATTCAGACCACTTCCCTTCTGTTGTGGTCCAGAGGAAAGCCAAGGGCTTAGCCATCTTTCCCCTCCTCCTTTGAATATTGTTTGGAGGAGTAACAACAACTTAGTTCCTGGTAGGACTGTCCCATGGAGATGTACAGGGCTTCCCATTCTCCAAGGAACAAAGCAGACTCTTGCTTGTGCCTGACTAGATGTTCTTTTCTACTTAGACTCTTTCCTTGAGAAGTTCCTTTCCCCTTCAAAGCAGCCTACCAATGTCTCTCCACATAGCACACTGCTAGTCTGACCTGAAGCTGTCCTGTGAAATGCCTCACTGTATGGCCCAGACTCCACTCACCTTTCTGCTTCTACTTAAGTTCTTCCCTGAAAACTCCCTGACTCAGCCCATCTCCCCATTGGCTAATTGAAGTCATGTCGGTACCTGAGCCAATCGGGTCTCACCTAGGATTTTTTTGAATTGGCTGCTGGGAGTTAACTCCTTCTTGCTGCGAGTTCACTGGGTTTTGGACTCACACCATGATTCTGTGAGGTCATTACAAATAGTGATGTGAATATTTTCTGTTTATGTTTTCAGGTTTCCTCAAGCGTCTGCTTCCTATATTTTGCTTCAGTTTGCACAGTATGGAAACATAATAAAGCATGTTGTAAGTCCAGATATATTTGGGGGGGTGGGAAGCAAATTTAGCCATGGTATGCAGTTTGTTTTCTAAATCTTATTTCTTGTCACTAATCTGTGCAGATGTCTAACACAGGAAACTGGATGCATATTCGTTATCAGTCAAAATTGCAGGCCCGGAAAGCCTTAAGCAAAGATGGAAGGATTTTTGGGGAATCTATCATGATTGGAGTAAAGCCTTGTATAGATAAAGTAAGTTCATTATATAAGGTATTTCAACATGTAGAACAAATGTGTAGAACTTTGATGAGGGAGCATCATGCCTCTGCTGTTAAATATGGATCAACGAGTGCTACAGTTTGGACTTTTCAGACTTAGTTAAGCTAAAGAGTTGAAACAGGATTGAACAGGACAGCTTTCACAGTTTGGTGCTAGCCGCAAGTTTTGGAACTACTCTAGCTGACATGGGATATATGCTAATTAGAGCTGTAGAGATTAGGGATGTCCACTGGGCTTTATTCCAGATTATATCTCAGAATAGGGACATGTCCTAGTTTGCATCAGCATGCAGATGGCAAATCCCAGAACTGGGATATAATCTGGAATAAGGCCCAGTACAGAAAGTGCTTAAAACAGTGCGTGCATTCTGGTAACTTTGATCCTGCTTTTAAACGGAACAACTGATCTCTTTGCAGAGCGTAATGGAAAGCACTGACAGAGCCTCTGCATCATCCCCCTCGTCTGTCTTCACACCACCAATGAAATCCCTAGGAACACCGGTGCAGCCGTCGAGTACGCAAAGGATCTCTACAATGCGGCCTCTCACTACAGCGTATAAAGCTTCAACTAGTGACTACCAGGTATTTAGAAAGAACACAGTGAGGAACGCCACAGTCATCTTGATGTGGCATAAAGCACAATTTAGAAAATCAAAATATTTAATTTTTCAATTCATTTCCAGGTCGTTACTGACAGACAGACTCCAAGGAAAGACGAAAGCATTGTGTCCAAAGCTCTGGAATACATATTTGGTTGGTAGGAAATGAAACTACACTCAGGTGGAGTTTGTAAAAGACTGTCGGTGTCTCTGGTTAGTTGAAATAACCATTCGTGGCAGCATTTCCAACATCTGCCTTCCCAAAAGAATTTAGCACATATGTTACTTGCACTTTAACCAGCAGGTGGATTTTCACTTGACTGTAAGATGTTAAGCAATTGCCATTAGTCTTTTGTAGTTCATCAATGAAAGTTTGATTCAAAAGAACATGACTTGTATCAGGCAGTTGTTTGGAATTCAGCGCCCACAGTAACACTTTTCATGGCTTTTTAGGTGTCGTGATTCTTTTCTTGCCTGAAAAGATGACAGTCTTTGCCATGGGACAAACTTTATATAAAATACTGTATAAGGAGTCTTGGGGATGGCTCTGTCCAATTTTAAACCAAATGTTTTAATTTGAAAGTTGTTTCACATGTAATCAGTGTTTAAGTACACTTCCGATAGGTGTTCAGAATGATTTGTATCTTTTCTTAATAAAAATGGTGCTACAGATTGATGTGGTTTTTATTTCTGCAAATTTTTCAAATATATTACAGTGATGGAAAGTAGTTTACAAGAGGAATTCTGCGCTCCTTTGGATGCTGCTTGAGTGGACTCAAGGGGGACAGATTAAGTGATGCAAGACAAGCTGGCAGAAAATTGTTAGCAGGATGCTCCTAGGAGATAATGGTGTAGTGGGCAAGCTTCGGGAAAATGAAGAAATATCAAATTAAAAATCCCTTTATTCTTCTAGCATTTTCATGGGATTGGTCGAATATTACACCACCTGTGGTTAAAAGCTCTGCTGGTGGTTGGTTTCTCAAAGACATCCATCTGTACCTTCCGTAAGGGAGTGGTGTTGTTCTGTCTTTGCATAGGAGAGGGTGTGCAAATGAATAAGGGCATTTACATTCTTGACCATTAAAACAGGTTTTTTTTTTCAAACCGTATGGCTCCTATATCTTTAACCCTATATTTTGCAGATATTGTAATTGTCAAAGGTGTACAAATGAAGTGACTTGATATTTTTCCCTTTCTGTGCTGGTGGCATTCAAACAGTATTAAACAAAAATGTTTCATAATATACTCAGAGTAGCAAAAGTTATTTCATTGTTTTGACAAGGCCATGGACTATACAGGGAATTCTATGTTGGAATAACTGTAGATCAGCAGTTAAAAATGGTAAGATGAATGGTTGGGTCTCCTAGGCCAAGCGCCTTCTAGCCCCCTGTAAGTTGATGGACTGTGGTTTCCATCATCTCCAGCTACCATGGTCAGTGGTTGAGTTTCATAAAATATTGTAGACCAACAATATCTAGAAGAATGGAGTTGTCCTCTTAGCATTTGCAGCAGAGTGTTAAGTTGCTGTGCTGGAACTAAGTTTCCAGGGTACCCGTTTGAACCTAAAACAGTTTTGTGAAAATTTGGCTCAATACAAAGTGTGGTGAGATGTTAGAAAATAACAGGCCTTGGGGTGTGTGATTATATTGCTGATCTTGATTTACTCATTTATCACTACTGGTGATACCCTTGCTGATTACATTGAAGTCTTTATTAATCAATTTCTCTGTGTGCTTCAGATAAATATACTTACCTCATGAATCTGAAATAGGTGCATAATACCAAAAATTATTAATCTTGTGTGCGTATGTGATTTATCTATTTGCTTTTCCTGACTGAATCATTCCAGAAA
The DNA here is from genome assembly GCA_023333525.1 of Aspidoscelis tigris stejnegeri. NCBI lineage: Eukaryota > Metazoa > Chordata > Lepidosauria > Squamata > Teiidae > Aspidoscelis > Aspidoscelis tigris. Next base: position 15,706,295 of record JALMGA010000010.1, read on the forward strand.
AAAAAATTACTTCTGTCAAATGCCACAGGATTAAATACAGAATTTTATGTTGGGAATGAAGGCTTTTCTTAGAGCTCTGGAGTTACAATTTGACATATCTAATTCTCAAGAGCAAAGTGAGAATTTAAATTGCATTTTAGCTGTGCAGATTTCAACTAGAAACATTGGATTGGTACCAGCAGGCTGCAAGGCATCAGACAAAATGATATACCTATGGAAATTTGTCAATATTTAAAGCTTTCATAAAGTATAATGGCAACATACCCTGCACAGTTGATAAACTATTTCCTACCATTGTATCTCCACTGTTCTTTTAACTGACAGTTCTGGTACTTGTTTAGCATACCCTTAAAGGATAAATGAGATGCATCAATACAGTCATAATAAAAGTTACACGACCTAAATCCTCTCAGCTCTTTTACTGGGTTTTTTGCCTAGATGTATATAAATCTTAATGTGGCTGCAGTGAAACTTAATATAATGAAGGAAATACTGAAGCTTTGGAAACAAACATTTTAAAATATACTAGGGCCCCATCTACATGGAACTTTTTTGTTTCTCTATTGTCCCTCTATTGATCAATTCATGGAGGAAAGGTGTTTCAATGGCTACTAGAATGGATGCCTAGGTACTACCTCTGGGTGGGACAGATAAGCAGCATGCCTTTCAAGGCCATTTGCAGGAAATTGGGAGCAGGTGAATGTTTTTCCTTCATTATCTGCTTGAGGTTTCCCATATGCAATTGGTGGGCCACTATGTGAGACCGGATCCTGTCTCAGAGATTACTAATTCAGGGTGTGATGATGAGTACTGGGTTATTTTCAATTTATCATAGCAACACACTTGGGGTTCTTCAATGTGAATCTTCCACTCAGCCATGAAAATTCACTACATGATCTTGGACCAGTCACTTTTTTCATCCTAACCTACCTCACAAGGTTGTTGTCGGGATTGCCTTAAGCTCCTCAAACAAACGGCATAAATGGATGGATGAATGCGTATATGAATCGATATGTAAGAAGATACCATTCCGTTGAGTCAGTGGCCTGTTTTATAGAGTGAATTTATCTGTTACATGCTACATGCAGAGTTTCCTCATTTGCCTTGTACTATTTTATCTAGATGCACAGATATAAACGGGTTTACACCTAAGTGACTATGATACCAGCTTCCTGAAAGGTTATAGCATTGTAAGAGTAAATGGACAGCATGGTAACATTTGCCAAATCAAACATTTATCTGTATCAATATGCCTATGTACTACTACCTCCATATTTTGCTAGTTGTCACATTTTGGAAATTTGTAAGGTTCCATGACTCTGAAAAAGCAGAACCCTCCCCAAAAACCAATATGAATACCCTTCCTATTATTCTGAAGACAGTGTCTATGTGTACTCTATGTGGTAGTTGCTCATAAATGAAATTCCAATGAAAAACCAATATGGCCACCCTTCCTGTTATATTGAAGACTGTATCATTGTGTACTCTATCTGGTAGTTGCTCATAGATGAAATTCAGGGCTGAATAAGTAGATTTCATTTTTTTCAATCACCCTGAACCCCTAAATCTACTGTGGACAATCTTCAGGCTCCTGAAACAGAATCTGGTGGTATGCTGAGGACTGCAAGAGGAAGGAGAATTTCTGTACAAAGTCTTGTCTCTGGATGCGACAAAGTGGATTTAGTTAATCACTTTTTATATGCATCATTCTTTTTGTGCATAATTCCCCAGTATGGGGTATAAGTCACCTTCTGTTCTTTCCTACTCTATTTATGGGTTTAAAATGAATGTTTTTAAATAAAAGTTGAGGAAATTCCAGTTCGATAGAATTTGTTTAAATTATTCTGTATGTAATAAGTCTCTGTATTTTACAATGTCCTGAATGAGCAAATTATATTTACACAGTCAGAAGCAGATTATTACCTGAATGAATGCCTAACTTTAAAAATTCTGTATTTAATTGCTATATCTAAAAAAGAGATCCCTATTTTTGCTCTGAAATCTCCCAAAAGTATTATTGATTCAAGGGACACACTGCACTTCCTGGAGGCTATAATATCAAATTTACAAAGAAAATATTATTTCTTTTTTCCTCTTCCTACCAGATATATTCCATGTAAGAACACCTACTTGTTTACATTTAAAATTGTTAGGGTACATACTTGTCCACTGTGTCTAAAATAGATGGTTGTTTCTATACTTTTAAAGGGTGTTTTTTCCACTGCAGCCCTTAGATCCGGATCTAAGAAGATCCGGATCTAAGGAATAGGTACATTCCTTAATCTGGATCTAGTAGATCTGGATTAAGGGAAGCACTCAATGTGTTTCCACGGGAGGTGTAGCACCCATTAGCAATGGGTGCTGACACCCCTGCTGTGGAAACAGCTTTGCACCCATGTGGGGAATCCGGATCGACCCCCAAGAGGTCGGTCCGTTACCCCAGGTGTTTCGGGGGGGGGGCAGTCTTCAAAGCCACTTCGAATTGACTTCGAAGTCACTTCGAAGTCTGTGCAAAATAGCTCCGGAGTGCCTTTGAAGTCTGTGCTGATCTTCGGAGTGAACTTCGAAGTGACTTTCACTCCAAAGTTCACTCCGAAGATCAGCACAGACTTCAAAGGCACTCCGGAGCTATTTTGCACAGACTTCGAAGTGACTTCGAAGTCAATTCGAAGTAACTTCGGAGCCTAGGTTTAGGAGGGCCCCAATGGGTGCATCCCTTCCCCCTAGCCTCCTTTGGACCCCATTGCCTGTTTCCAGTGGAAACAGGCTCCCTTTAATCCGGATTTTCTGGCAGAAGACCCCATTGTAGACCCTATTAATAGGGTCTACAGAAAATCCGGGTTAAAGGCCAAAATGTACCCATTAGATCCGGATTTCCCCCATGGCAGTGGAAACAATCGGGTCCCAAATGGGTGCCGTGGTGGAAATGGGATCATCCAGCTCACACCGAAATGGGTCCTAAATGGGTGCAAAAATGGCTACTTTTTGACAGTGGAAAAACACCCAAAAATTCTGAAGTATTCTTTGAACAACAAATCTTGCAATTTCTTTTAAAATGTCGTTTTATATTTCCTATGTTAGGATACGCCAGTGAAATGGACTCCAGGGCTGTAACCGAAGTAAATAGGAATCTTTTTTTTGCATTGTCATTACTGTCAGTTTTAATTAAAATGACTTCAGCAGAGACTGTATCTTCACTTATGTTTCTAAGAGGACCAAAAAGAAGCAGTGAAACATCAAAGCTGGGTAACTAGCTGGTGGCAGTGAGCTACCCTAGTAGCTTCTTGCCAAAGAAACAGCTTTTCTAACCCTTTCAGCCACCATTAAGTGAGTTTATTTTTAATGGTGTTTTGTATTCCACCATGAGAATTATGAATGACCTTCAAGTTATCCGTTTCTGCCCACAGCAAGAATTTGGTGCCTTTTTCTCTACATTGTTTCATATGTAATTGTTTGGGAACACCCAATGAACTAGAAGCGTATATCTTCAAGGTCACTTAACAAAATAATCTTGAGGAACCTTTTTACCAAAAAGAGACAGTGTTGAAATCATCATCATGGTTTTTATCGATGTACTTTGTCAAAATTCCACTTGTGAATACTGTGTTTTGGAGCTGACCTTTAAATCAGGAACTGATTATGTACCACCCAGAGCATTCTTCTATAGTTCTTTTCTTCCAGTGATACTATTACTAAAATTAGCTTCTCATGAGGGCAGAGCAGATGGATGGTAACAGACTTTCCAAGAACTGCATGAGAAATAGCTCAGAATGGCTAGAGGTCCAACATGATGTATTTATTTTCTTAAGGAAACCCACACCTTAGGGTTTTTCATCCAGACCTTATCCAATACACAGTAATAGGATCAATGGGATTAGAACTAAAACAAGAAATTATGGACATTGATGCACAACTAGATATGGCCAATATATTAAGGTCCAAGTTTTTGTATTAGCTTCCCAGGGATTACAAGTGATTTTAATGTGGAAGATTACCTCCAGTTCAATATGACCTTGCGTGTTTTGTGAGGGTTATCAATTAAAAAAATAAGGCTTTCGTGGGTTTGCATATAGAATAATTAGTTGATCCACGAATCAGATACCTGGGATATCCTTTGATAGGCTTTGTTTGTATCTATGGGATACAAATATAGGGGATAGAGTCTGGATCCCCCTGGAATGTCTATTAAGTGGTAAATGTTTGTCGCCTTTAATTTTTTTAAAAAACCAAGTCATTATTAGAACACTCAATTCAAAATCATATTTCTACTCCAGAGTGAAAGTCAGCTTACAGAGTTAAGAATTTCTTATTTCAGTGGTATTGGGGTCTTTTGTGTAGGGGATGCTGATAATTAAGTTTTTTTTGGCATACATTACTTAATTGTTGATATGGTCTTACTGACTAATCAATAAATTGTTTCTGAATCTTTACATAACGATGTGAATAATAAAACTACAGCTGATGTGAAGAAAAACATCTCAGTTTCGAACATTTCTTACTATAGATTGCTGCCATCTTGTGGTATTTTATTGAAGTTATCTACTACTAGTGAACTGAAAACTACAAGGTGTACCTTACTTTGACCCTGCTCTATACACAATTGCTAAGAGGCAATAATCTTAGATAATTTTCCCCTGCTCTAACGCAATTGCCAGTAGTTTTAGATACTTCTGCCTTGCACTAACACAATTGCCAGTTCTGTTTTAAATACTTTTACCCTGTCGAGTGGTCTAATGGTTAGGGAGCCAGACTCTTATCTGGAAATACTGGGTTTGACTCTGCTCTTGTCCATGAAGCCAGCTGGGTGGCCTTGGGCTAGTCACAGCTTTCTTCTCAGCTCTCACAGCCCCACCTACCTCATAGGATGTTCTGTTGTGGGGAGAAGAATAGAAAACTTTGTCAGCCACTTTGAGTCCTCTCAAATGGATGAGAAAAGCAGAGTAGAAAAGCCAACTCTTCTTCTTCTTATAAAAGGTATAGAAAAGGTGGATAGATAAAATTCCTTTTCTCTATCACACAACACTAGAACCAGGGGGCACTCTATGAAGCTGATTGATAGAAGAGTCGGATCAGACAAGGGGAAGTACTTCTTCACTCAAAGGGTCATTGATTTATGGAATTCGCTGCCGGAAGAGATGGTAACAGCTACCAGTCTAGATGGCTTTAAGGTAGGGTTAGACAAATTTATGGACAACAAATATATCAGTGGCTACTAGAATGAATGCCTAGGTACATCTTTCAGGCTGGCGGGGGGGGGGGGGGAAGCAGGATGCTTCTAAGGCTATTAGCTGGGATTCAAGAGCAGGAAAAGTGTTGTCATTGTCTCTGCTTGAGATGCCCATGAGCATTTGGTGGGACACTGTGCAATGGGACGCTGGACTAGATGGGATGTAGCCTGATCCAGCAGGGCTTCTCTTATGTTCTTATGTAGAGGAGGAAGTGAATATCCCTGCTGAAGTGTCATGAACATTCTCCACAGAGAACTGAAGTGAGCTTCAATTGGGGAGGGGGATTAGTGGCCTGGGGGTGGTAAGTGGTGGGATCATTTAGATACCTGGGATCCAGCACTCCTGGGCATTCATATCTCAAGGTCCCTCATTGCACAGGGAAGTGCATTCAGCCCCTAAGATAAATACCTTTAGACAATTGAAGCATTTGAGATGTCAGAAAGATGTCCAAATCAGTGGTCATACAATAGAGAGGCCAGAAAAAGCAAGATATTAGGAAAACGGATTAAGAACATATAATAAAAATAGTAGGGCATATCCTTATTAAGACAGTGTTAAGACAAGTATGCAGGGCTTACATGCCCCCCTTCCCTTCCCTCGGGCCCCTGGTATTACCCTGAAGCAAGGGACAGACATCAGGTGGTGTGTTAGTCTTTAGACATAGTAGTGTTTCTGTGGGAAACGAATTATGTTATGAGAACCAGGACTCTGTGAAACACAGGAGAGCAGGCCCACCAAGGATAGGTCAAACGTGTGCACATGGGGTCTCTGCTGTTCTATGACATCATGTTATTCCACAAGTATAACTGTATTCCATTGTCCCTTTAAGTTTGTAACAGGGGAAAATGATCTGTAACATGAAGTAGTGGATCTACATTCATATATTAGTGGTTAAACTGTTTATCTGTATTCTTTTCATACATTCATGAATTTATCCTGTATATCCATGCATTTAGTCAGTGCTTACACTGCAACCATAAAGCAATAAACACCTTCCTTTTGGAATGCAACCAAGTCTCTATTTGTGCATGTGAACTCCAGGCTCATATGCTTCTTGCTGCACATTTTGCCATGTGCAAGCTCTTCTGCCGTTCAAAGATCTAACACTATTTATGGGGTTGTTTCCACTAGCACTAAGTACTCATTAAGGATCCATTAGGCTCAGAGCAGGAAGACCCCATTTCTACTGCAGACCCCATTAGAGCCACATTTGTTTCCACCAGTTCTAGGGAAATCCAGATTGAATGGGTCCTTCAGGACCTATAATCTGGATTTCTGTAGACCCCATTAAAGGGGTCTTCAAGCATCAAATACTGATTATACAGAGTGTGTTTCCACCACAATCGGGCAATGGGGTCTGGGGAGGCTCCAGGGGGGGGCACACCCGTGTGTGTGTGTGTGCCCCTAAACCCAAAGCTCCAAAGCCTGTGCACAATCTCCAAAGCCAGCTCTGAAGTTGGCTCTGAAGCCGGCTCTGAATAATAGCACAGGCTCCGAAGAGGACCCCATGAGAAGGCAATGCCAAACCTACGGAGCTTTGTCAAAGGGTATGGAGAATCTTTGAAGTTTGCAGCAGATCGCTCTGGAGAATCTTCAAAGAATCTCTGGAGTGTCTACAGAGATTGCACCCCACTATGCCCCCCAAAACCTGGGGTGATGGGCAGACTCCACATGGGTTAATACGGAGTTGCCACATGGGTGTTCTGGTGTTTCCACTGTGGGCAGGCTAGCACCCATTGCTATTGGGTGCTGCACTGCCCCTGGGGATGCATCGGGTACCTCCTTTAATCCGAATCCACTAGATCCGGATTAGTTGAAGGACCCATTTCTTAGATCCGGATCATCTTAGATCTGGATTAAGGGAGGTCAGTGTAAACCCCACCCCCTATTTTTGACTGGGTGGATCACAGGTTTTACCCTGCACCTGGAGACACCCTTGGTTGACTAAAGTGGTACTCTTGTGTTGTATCCTGATGACAGTTGGGGAGTTTAGTCATTGCAAATTCCTATGCAAGTAGATGTGAGCATAATTTTTGTTGACATTTTATACAGTTTATAGCTTGGGATAGGCTGAGGATTACAATATATTTTAAAGTGTCTTGACAGCTCATCATAAATTTAGATATGGAGTTGCAATTTTTTTATTTTATCACATACATATGTTGAAACATATATGGTGATCTTTTTTTATTAAAATAACATATACAGTATTCAAAAGTGTCTTGGACTGGAAATAGCCTGATTTGTCTTTGTATGTCCCCAAACACATTTGAAAATGGAAATGCACTCATCTGCCCAGAATGAACCTAAAAAGTATGTGTTGTTTGTTGGCTGCGTTCATACTTAAGGTTTAATCCGCTCTCAGTCCACTTTCACGGTCAAAGCACACATCAGCAAAATGACTAGCCATTTTTCCATTTTATTTAACCTAAGGGTGAATTTTCTGAGTTAGCTAATGCTGAAAGAAAGCAACTTGACACTTTGCTGATGCATGCTCTCACTTTGAAAGTGGACCGAAACTGGATTAAAACCTAGGTGTGTATGCAGTCATTGTGTTTGATTAAAGGGCTTATTTCTACTTATTCTTCTGAGTTGCTTAGACGCTAGGTAAACCTCAGTTTTGTTAGCCATGTTTACGGATATGCACAAATATTTGAACCATTCAAAATTTGATTGAATTTGATTGAATTTGGACATTTGAATTTGAACTGAATGTCTCTAAATTCAAATTTAACGTTTGAACAAATTTTCAAATCTTTTGAATCATTTCTACGAATTATTCGGCATTCATATGCGTATAGATATGTACATATTACCTACGTATCCATACAATTCTGATTCGTATCTATACATATTTGTACAGATACATACAGGATGAAAACGGGATGCATACGGGATAAAAACGGGATGAGCACGGATGCATATGGACACGTTTGAATGTTGGCGACATTCGTATCTTCAAATACAAATTGAATATTTGTACAAATAGATTTGAATGTATTCGACTCAAATCAAATGTGAATACATTCGAATTATAAACATTTGAATCAGTTTCAATCTTTGGATATTTGATTCTAATTGAATCGAATCCCAAAAATTGCACTTGTGCAAATCCCTGTGTTGCTCTTAGGGAAGCTGTGAACCTCTCTTCTTGGCCACACTGTGGACCTTAGGAATTCAGCATTTCCAAGGTTCTGACATTATCAGTGAAGTTACCAGGAAGTTTGCTCATGTAGTTTGGAACGTCCAAACACACAGTATAGACTTATATTTCAGTAGACTAAATAGAGCTGAAATGACCTCTCATAGCGCCACTGTAATGGACTATTGATTTCAGTTACCATTTTCTGTTTCTTTGTAATTGAATTGCACACATAAACATAAGAGCATGTTCATTTGCAGGATGAAGATGTTAAAGGGAATGTAGCATATGGATGAGATTTATGACAAATATGGGGAACACAGTGAAATAAACATTAATTTTCCCATTGTTTTCTGGATCACTGTTATTAGAAAAAACTAGAATATATTGTGCATTTTAAAGGCTATGTTATTTCACTTCCCTGCTCTAAATTAGAAGTCTTACAATTACTTAAACATTCAATTCCCTTTTATGACATTCATATATATGCATTTATGTTTCTTTCAGTTATTATTGCTTTTCTAGCAAATGTTTTCATTTACGTTAGGGAAGCATTAACCTTCGAAGTCTGACCTCTCTCTCTCTCTCACACACACACACAAAATAAAACAGACACACACAATCAATTTCTCTTTTACAATATTTTGTTGATTTTCCACAGATGACAAACTGCTGTAAAAGGTATTAGTTATTTGGAAACTGGTTTCAAATTTAGTTTTACAAACTTTAAAGGTTTTTTTAGTGCTTTTCAAAAAATTATTTGCAATTTATTGAAATAATTTGGATTAGAAATCCAAAACAGACCAAACAAAACAGAGAGTTACTTAAGGAGTCTAAAGGTGTTAATAAGTGATATTAATTACTTTCCATTTTTATCCTATCCTATACCTGAAAGTCCTTCACCGTAATTTCAGAGCAGTGTACAAAATACAGTGAAAGAATGAAACAAACAAAAAACTAGTAAAATACTAGATGACCATAGAAAATAATAAAATGAACAAATAAATAAGAATTTACCTAATCCCCAAATGTTTGGGTGAGGAGATGTAATTTCACTATGTGCCTAAAGATGGCAGCAGAGGATGGCTGACAAATCTCCTCTGGAAGGTGGGGGCATTATTGAGAAAGCCTTCTAGCAACAATGCCAACAGGGTACAGCCAGGAAAAGACCAGTGACCCATTAGCAACTCAAACAAAGGAAGAACTGATAAAACAAACAGCAGACATCTATAAGAAGGGAAACAAGATCTAGTAAGACGCCAATCACCCTTGACTCATCCAAGAGCAAAGTCTGCTGAAGATGGATATCACAGCTATATTCAAAAGCTTAGATTCTCAGAAGAAGAAACCTGGAACATTGCACAACAGCCCAAAAAACTGCTACAAATGAGACTCCGAGCAACTGTTCCCAAACACTCATCAATGTGGACAAGTAGAGATTCTTCTGATGATCTCAGGCAAGTCTGGGCTGAGACGTTCCTTCAGATATTTGAGGGCCAAGTTGTACAGTTTGGACACCAATCAGAAACCTCAGTGTATCTCTTTGAGAATAGGGGTAATACAAGTTCAGCTAGAAGCATGGAGGTCACAAGAGCATGAGTTAGAATGACCATGCAATCTCTACCAAGGTAGGGTTTCAATTGTCCATGCCTAATAGCATGAAGCTGACTAGAGATGCCTTGGTCACCACTTTCATCTGAACCTTAAGAGACAGTAATGAAATCCAAGAGAATACCCAAGTCTCTCACCTGCTTCTTCCACAGAAGAGGAACCCTCTTCAGAATAGAGTAACTTTCCTTATTTGAGAGCTCAGAACAAACAACATTCCATTTTATCTGGGTTAGGTGTCAGTCTGTTGGCCTGCATCCAACCCTCCACTGCTTCCAAGCACTGCTCCAGTACTTGCACTGCCTCACCTGATGAAGATGGAATAGAGATGTAGAACAGGATGCTCTCTGCCTATTGGTGACATCAAATTCCTAACCTTTTAGTGACCCTACCCAGCAGTCTCATATAAACATTAAAATGCAAAGGGGAGGGGAGACTGATCCCTGTGGAGCCAGACAGATGAGCTGCCAGATGAGGTCATCAGGATGGGTCACCAATGGAATCGTAGTACTATGAGCAGACTTGAAGCCAAACTGAAGTGGTCCAGGTATGTCTGCAACTGTGCATCCTATTTAAAAGGTGAAACTGCACTGGGAAGTCCATGAAGGAAATTATTAAATTCAAACCCAATCATGTAAAAATTGTATCTGGAAAAATACAATTCTTGTGTTCACACTTAGATTATTTTTTGACATAATTTGTGGGGTATTAAAACCACATAAGATAATCTGATTTAGTTTTTCATGATCTTCTGGAATAAGATAGACTAGGTGTGTTAAACACATGAGAGCAAACTTAAATTGACCCCCTTATCATAAAATGCATGTGTATGTTTCTTAAATTAATGATACTATTGCAAGCTTCTATGCATTTTCCACACCCTTAAGGTTAATGCATCCTGATTTAAGAGTGTAAGGCCCTTGTTCATTCACAGCAAAGGTCTATCTTGTTCGAAATTCTGATCTGAAAGACGATCAGCCAAATGTCCCTTGAATTGCTCATGAACCAGGAATGAAGGTGATGGCTATCCATTGTTGTACGCAATGCACATCACCATACATCTTAGGAAACTAAGGGATATAATTTCTGCAATGGGCCTTATTCTGGATTATATCCCAGAATAACAGTCTTCCATTCACATGCCAGTGGAGACAACAACAACAGGCCCTGCCCACTACATAAGCTGCACGGACAGGTGGTTGGCTGGCCCTTATTCTGGGATACAGTCCAGAATAAGGCTCAGTGCAGAAAGGGCCTAACATTTCAACATGGCAATTCTGTCTTCCAGTCATAATTAATAGCTACTGTTAGCTTGGTTTATGTACCGTATGGGATAGGAGACCACTACTAGAACTTGCCTACGTGGGTGAATTGCTCTAACAGGAAGATTTCACAAAATGATAATGGTGATGATGGCAACAATAAGTTAATGGGCTAGCGCTTTCCAATTCACACTTTGTGGAAGGGCAGGGGGGGTGGGAGCAGAAAAAGCCTTGGCCAGTGTAATGGCTGAAGTGTCTAGGGCTAAGGGGCTTCCAGTGGTGCTGACCAAAGTTAGATTGATGGTTAATTTCAACTCCTGCTGGCCTCTGTGTGCTGTCTTTTGGCCCTGCTCTCCATCCATTCTGCACAGCAAACACAAGACCAATCAGTATGCTACAAACTAATGAGCAAATGTTGGGATTGGATATGAAAAACATGGAGGTGCAATGTTGCATCAATGGACTGTTAGGCTAGGATTCTATCTTTTAAGCAAATTTTTTGCTCAGGTTGAAGGGTGATCTGTACAGGCACTGATCACCATCTTGGCCTGACACTTGTAATATTCTGCAATTCTTCCAAGGACATTCCAGTGGTCTGTTGGATCTCATCTGTCCTCCTTCCATGCTGTGCTTCTATCACCGTCAGCTCAAGGGTATTGTCAGGTTTTTGTCTAGGGTTGGCTCCCTTTTTCTTTCACATCCTTGCAGTTTATTGTATTTTTCCTGATCGCTTCCAGATGCATAATATGGAGGGTTCTGTAAATCAGATCAGATCAAATGAAATCAGATCCATGGAAGACATATGATGACAGTCTGCATATGTGGCTTTCTTCCCACAACTATCCAAAGAACATATGAAAAAATCCTGCACCATTCTGCCCTCTAAGCTAGTGAAGGATACTTTTCTGGTGGCAGCACTGGGGCAGGATTTAGCCACAATCTCTTAGGCTAGGTCTGCCAGCCCAGGTCCTATATGAACCAGAAAAGAAAAGGAAGAAACCAGTGAGGGAAGACTCATGTGTCGTTTCATCAACACATCTTTATATCTCACTCAGACTTTTTTTTTACTTAAGACAGTTTTAGCTTGGATGTTTGGGGTGACAAAGGAGTTCAGGCAGAGTTAACTTGAAGGTTCTATAAAATACATACTCACTAAGAAATTCAAAACAGTCTCTTTCATGACGACTGGTGTATTCCCCAGCTTGTGTTCTTTCACAAATTGATACTGTCTCTGTGTGCATATTTCTGGGGAAACAAATGTTCAGGATGGAATCTGAATAAACATTGGAACAAGAGACATACCCTGTTCTTTTGGGGCCTTTGTCAGTGCTGTTTCAAAATGCCAGTAAAGGTTCTTCCTTTGCATTGCTTCAGAGAGCTCAGCGAGACTTTTGTCCCATTGGCCTTGGCAGAGAAGAGAGGCACATGCCTGAATTTATTTATTTATTTATGAATTTATATTTTGTCCTTCAGTTGATGGTTCCAGGTGGGTCACAACAATAAAATGAAATGACCTAAAATATATTCAAAATATAATTCTCCTGACCTCTGCTCTGGTACATTGTCGCTTGGAGGCTGTTTCTGGCTGCCTTAATCTGGATCTTGTTCTGTCTCATGCAGATGGAGTAGAACCTGAGGAGGGCAGGATTTCCCTGATTTGTTTTAACGTGTGGACACAAAGACCCAGATGTGTGCTACCATGGACCCTTAATACGGATTAATGTTGTGTGCAGAAAGGGACAGAGGAAGCCAAACACCAAGGACCTGGGTGAGGATGTACTGTATGCTTTAGTCAGCCATTTCAAATCATATAATTTGGATTCCTGGTGAACCTCTAAAGGCTGAGAGCCACCACAGTCGTCTTCCCACCTCTGGGAGAAAGGGAACTACAAGAAGAAATTCTAATTGAGATGTCGGTATTAGGGCAGGTCATATTTTATGCTTAGAAATTTGGGCTACTCACACCCTATGCTAGTCACCAATTGATAAGCCAGGAGCCTTACATGTGAAGGGATTGATAAGTAATCAGGTGAGGGTGGAAGTGGTATGACTCAGAAAACAAAAAGAGCACTTATTAGGAAGAATCATGACATAGACCTTTTGCAACACTGAAAATAAGCCAGCCATTTCCAGAATAAAAGGAGGTGGGATCTGACTCATCTATGATACATTGCCATTCTTAGCAGTGTGGCTGGAACATAATGAAGAATAGTAATTCAGGGCTTAGCATCCCTTGAACTACTGTAGGTGGTGGTACAATCAGTAGGGCCTGCATTGCAGATCTTAAAGTATGGGCACATATGTATTTTAGATATTTGGGGCCCAAGCCATTTAGGACCTTACAGTTTAAAGTTAATACCCTGAATTGGGCTTGGTAGCAAATTGGCAGCCACTGATATGCATCCAGCCAGCCATTCCAATCAGCAGCATAACTGATATATTCTGCATGAGCTGCAGCTTCTGGACCAACTTCAAGGGCAGCCCCATGTAAAGCACATTACAATAGTGTAATCTAGAAGTTACTAGAACATGGATTATTTTGGCCACATCATCCAGAAGGGGCTATAGCTGGCATACCAGCTGTAGTGTTGTGCCTCAAGCTGGTGGCGTTCAGCACATTAACTAGGGATGTGCATGGATATTTGAAAATTCAAAATTTGATTGAATTTGACAAATATTGGCATTCAAATTTGAATTGGATTTTTGAAAATTTGAATTTCCGAATTTGAATGGATTTTGGATTTTTGACTGAATAATTCAACTGAATAGATTCATTTATATTGCATCCAAATATCAGGTCTATTTGTGCCTATAGCACGGGATGACAACAGGATGCAAATGGGACAAAAATGGGATAAGCGCAAATTAGAAAATCAGATACAAATGTCACTGACATTCTTATCATTCAATTCAAATCAGATTTTTGAAAATACAGCCTCTGAGGGGCTGAGCCACTTAGATCTATGTGGCTCAGCCCCATAGATGGCCCCTGGGAACCACCCATTCCAGGCCCTGGGGCTGGCTGGCCAATCCTGTAGGTGGGCTGGCCAATCAGAGGCTGCACCGCACACACATGCAGCATGGCATTGGCTGAGCTGGGTCACTTGGACCCAGGACAGCCAACAGGTAGGTGCACGTGTGCGCACCCATGTCCTCGGACCATGGGGGAGGCTGGGGGGGTCTGGGGGGGGATCTCCACAGGCCATAGGGAGCATGATCATGTCCCCTAGAACTCACAGGAACTGGGGAAAGGCCCTGCCAGGGCTGCCCACCCCTGGGTCTTCTCTTACCCAATGGTGGACAGGCCTGGAAGAGTCGTCCCCACCCTGTTCCGGCTTTGTGCAAAAAAGCCTCTGTTGTCTGCAACAGTGTTTGCTGGGTTTTGGCATTCTTAAGTAGGGGTGGGTGAACCTCTCCCCCTCTTGCACAGCTGTTTGACATGCAAATGCACTGAACATCTCAGGTGTTCTTGTTGTTGCCTGAGAGCACTCTGCAATGGGTGTTGGTCAGGGTCTGAACTGTACCCATCTTGGGATACAGGATCATTGTGCATGTTTGACCCTTGAGGTGCACCTTCCTCACTTTGGCTGACAGGGAAGCTTGGCTTGGCTGGCATTGTCGACAACCTCCTCATCCTTGGAGGAGGAGGTGCTGATGGCACAAGGCATGACATGTAGCAGAAAGAGTCCAAGAGCATCTCCAGATTTCACACTTGTTCCTTCCAGAGCATTACAACTCCACTGAGGGCAGGTTGCCTCCCAACTTCATAGACTCAAGACCCTTTGTAACACAAAGAATTCCCACATGTCTGGATTCCACTTCAATTTATTGCTGTGCCATCCAGTCCATTACTGTCCTGAGATACTTGTCAACCATTCCAAACCACCCTACCTGATTCGGATGGCACAGATGGAACTGCATGCCATCTGTATATTGATGACATTTCATTTCAAATCTCCTGATGACCTCTCCCTTGAGAAACCTCACAAGTGAGTTCCCAGGATCACAAGCAGGAACCTCCCACAAATACTCTCTGGCCTTGGACTTGGAAATAGAGGTGGAACCACTGCAGTACAGTACCTCCAACTCCCAACATCCATAGTCTTTCTAGAAGGCTGCCACAGTCAATGGTATCAAAAGCCACCAAGAGATCTAGGATAACCAACAGGGTTGTACTCCCCTATCTCTCTCATGGAGAAGGTCATCAGCCGAGGTGGTTTCTGTGCCATAACTGGGCCTGAAGCCATACTGACATGGGTCTAGATAATCGGTTTCCTCCAAGCATACCTCCTGTTGGTTGTGTTGTGTGCAGCAGCAGCAGCACCATTTCCCCAAAGCTCCAGGGTGGTGTGCAGTGTGGACTGCATGCCCACACTTCTGGGCAGCCACTGTAGATCCTACCATGATGCGGATGGGGCCTCTGACTTATGATAGCTAATATGCTTATCTTGCTTTCATCATTTGAGAGAGTGCTATGCAGATTTGGGATGCGATGAGGGGTTAAAGCCAAGAACCCTTTGAGAAGATCTGAAGGACCATTTCCTATCCTGTCATTCTTCATTAGTTTTGAGATCTGAAAGCTGTAAAAAACCCTGCATAGGAACGCATTAACCGATTTTCTGCAGTGCTCTCTGTCTTGATATAATGCTGACTCTGTTATTCTTGCCACTAATGTATTCCACTTGGCATGGATGTGGAAGGCATAATTTTCATTACATGTGCTAAGCCAGGCAGCAAGGGAAAAACCCTGACTAAATCCTTGGATTTCACCCAATGGTGCAGCAAACTAATGTTGGTTTTGAAAATGAAAGTCACTGCTTTTTTTTTCCCATTCAGAAACCCATTCAAGTTAAACCAAACACTAAAGCCACAAAATAAAGAAAACTCTTTTCAAGCCCTGAACGCTTCTGTTGATTCCCTTTTTAATTTTTCAAATTAAGATCTTTGCAAATGGCAAGGAAGAAAGCTGATTGCCAGGAGCTGAAGAGTGAGCTGCAAAAGCGAACACCGAAGGACGTTTGGTGTGACAGTTTTATTTTGGACTGATGCATTGCTTGGCAGCAACAAACAGTAAAAGTGAATGTAAGTTTTTCGCCCCTCATGTTGTCCAAAGAACCCATGTAGGTCAGTTTTGCAAAATAAGCTTTGAAGGAAAGAAAGTTCTAGTCAGCAGAGTCCTGGCTGTCCTTGAGGGAGCAATGTGGACTTGGAGCACTGTTGTGCCTGCATTAACATTTTACCTTTTGGCTGCCGTGAAAAGGCAATGGTTGCATTTCTTCTAAACACCTGTCAATCTGAGAGCCCCTTGAAAAGAAACAGTGGCACATTCCACTTGATGGTGCTCTAAATGCTTGCTGCTGCTCTGCTCTGGAGACAGGAAAACAGTGAACAGGGGTCTTCTTGGGCTGTGTTCAATCCTTGGTGAAATAGTCCATCTTATTAGAAAGTTGGACTGAAAATACACTAACTCTGATCTTGCCCAATACCTGATAATCCTTCCTCAGTCTGTCCTCAGTTTGGGTTGCCATAATATGTTCATGCTTTTCTGTTCCTGTTCTGAGGCTCCTTGGCAAGACTTTTTTTTAGCTCTCCACCCCTCTCCACCCTCACAACACCCCCTGCACTCTGACAGGATAAAAGTTCTGTGACTCAACAGCATGTAATCACACATCCGGTGAAAAGGAAGGTAAATTCACGCAGTATCCACCCACTATAATATGGTTTAGCCCCCTTTAGTCCTCCCTGTACATATCTGAAAACTGAAAACAGATTAACATTTTACAATGTCTTGAGACATGTAAGAATCAGGACTCAAGGGTTGTGGTCGCACCTTAGGTTTAATCCAGCTTCAGTCCGCTTTCAGAGTCACCAGTAATTTTCAGTAAGGTGACCAGTAATTTTCTTTCCGCGTTATTTTTACCAAAGGTGAATTTTCTCAGTTATGTAACACTGAAATAAAACAGCTTGTCACTTTGCTGATGTATTCTCTCACTCTGAAAGCGGACTGAAGCTGGATTAAATCTTAGGTGCGGCCACAACTAAGAACGTATGATTGAAGGGAGGAAAGGGCACAAATGAAATTGATAGGACTAAGAAGCTGTGACAGTTGGGGTCCGAAGACAGGATGAAGAAGGGTTAAAGTGAAGGTATGACCATGGCCTTGGATAGCATAAGGGAAGTATCCTTTCGGGTTGGCCATTTTCATGGGCTCACCCAATTCACACCTCTGTGGACCAGACTGCAGTGCAAGCAAATGTGTGTCCTGTGTGCTGTCACAGCAATCCCGTGGCACCCATAAGGCCCTGTACAGATCTTGCCCTTATCAGATTTAAAAGCACTTATGCAAGAAAGACCTCATCAGACAGATAGACTTGCATATCAGATTTTACAGGATATCAGACTAGATGGAAATGAATTTTCCCCTCTCTAATATTCTTCATGAGTATAATTTTTGGGTTGATGTACATATTGTTGTTTTCCACTGCCATTTCAAACAGAAGAAACAGGCAGAGGAATTCTAAGTAACAGATGTACGGCAGCAATGCATGTTTGAAACGCATAGCAAGGCCACTGAAGTTACCACTCCTATTCCTCTACACTAAAAATTGTGTGAATGTGTTAGCTAAAGTAATGTTTTGCTTCGCGTACAAAGAGACCGTGACTGGCTCTGATAAAAGTTGACTTTATTTACACACAAATGTAACTGAATACAGATTCCTATAGCTGCACTTCCTTCTATCATATGTTCCACAGAATGCTCTTTTTGGAGCTTCATTATACATCTCATGGTCATAACAATTCAAAGGAATAATTTTCTAACCATTACAGTGCAGAGAATTCACATCTATCCCCAAGTGCCAATTTTCAATCCATGCATTCTGAAGTTGGTTTTTATTATTTATTTATTTATTTACATTTCTATCCCTCCCCATACCCGAAGGTCTCTGGGCGGGTAACAACAGATTAAAACAAATTAAAACAGGATACAAATTCAAACAGATACAGATTAAAATGAAAATACAGATTAAAAGCAAGATGCACGGTTAAAACCCTTAAAAATTCAACAAATTAAAACCAGGCATTCCCTAGGACGTTAATAATGGTGTCACCCAAAGGCCAAGGCAAAAAGGTAAGTCTTTACAGCCCTCCTAAATAAATACAAGGAAGGGGCATGGCGTACCTCAAGGTTTTTAGTGGTTTCAAAGCCGTTTCCTGGATTTTGGCTTTGGTTCTTCCTCATTTACAAAAAGATTTATTTGTAGCTAATGTGAATCTTGCCAGATCCCAACTCACTGGTCTACTTGAAAGAAGTGGTCTACACCTGTACCACTCTCAGTACACTAGACCACAAAGGGGATGCATAAATCATACCTCCGTGGTCTAGTTTACTATGGGAGCCCATTTCCATGGGAGCCACCGCACAGGCAGAGGGGCTGCTGAAATGTTGAAGGTAAGGAGCTTGCAAGTGTTTGTTTATTTTTTTTTACAAATCATGCAAAAATAGGATGACAACCTGGGAGGCTCTTTCTTAATATGCTGTTTGCGTGTTAAATAGACAACTATGTTGCTCTTTGAAGTCTGCAGTGCCTACAGTCTTCCAGCAGATAGTGGTGTCAGTGGCATTCCGTTGCTGAATTAGAAGTCCTGATCACTGTGTTTGCTGTTCATATCTATGCTTTAGGCTTTCCAGCATTTTGCTCATCCTGTCACCACTGCTGCATTAGTGTGCTGGCTTTTTTTTTTTTTAAAGAACTCTGTCCTGGTGCTCCCTAAAAGCAATTCCCAGTAATGTGGCTTAGCTTCATCTGTATCTTAAAAGGCTTTTTGTCTTTCTTCCTCTCTCTCTCTCCCTCTTCTTCTTTTTCCTGAGAGTCTGTGAACTGAATAGCTATTTATTAGAATATATGACAGTTTAAATAGCTCTTGTCAACAACTGCCCACTTAGAAAAGTGGCAGACTTCGTTTATGATGCCATAATGAAAACTGATCTTCAAAGGAAAGCCTTTTAAAATACGGAGGAATAGCTCTAATGTCTAGTAGGTGAGAGGTCGAAAATCATTAGAAGAATACATTGTATTCCATAACAGGTCAGTGTGGAATACAACATGAAGGTTTTCTTCAATTTGAATTACTGAAGAATATTTTTTCCTTTTAGTATCTTAATTTATTAATTATTTTCAGTTTTATCCTACCTTATAGCCAAAGGTCTAAAATATAAACATATTAAAGCAATAAAAGTGTCTGAAAAGTGAGAAAAAACTATATCTTCTTTTAGCCAAAGGCCAGGGCAAAGAGATGCATCTTCACTTCCCTCCTAAACACGTAAAGTGACTGTGCCTGATACACCACAGGAGGGGAGACCATTCCATAGCCTTGGGGCCATCATTGTGATCACACCTGGCTGAAATAGGCTGTCCCGTTAAGAAACTGATCTGAAGCCACCCTAGTCCTCTTCACACCCAATTCCTGGTAATCAGTCCTCAGATCATCCTCAACTTGGGCTGCGATGCTCAAATCTTTTATGATACCTTCCCAAATCTCCTTTACGTGACTCTTTAGTTCTCCACTCCTCTGACTGCATCACCACCACCTGTGTTCCAATAGGATAAAGTTCGGTCAATCAATCCTGGCAACTGGGTATGCTGGAGTTATGTGGTGATGACGGAAAACTCAATGCTAACACAGGGTACTGTTGGGGTGAGGGGCCTGTGCCCCCAAACAGATGCAGATGAGGCATATCCCAACCACCATGCATCTCCACCTCCACAGCTATTCCTGTAGAAAAATGAGAGGCTGTAATCTTCCCTCAAGCCGCTGGAGCACTTTCATTTCTCAGTTCTCACTTTCTGGTTTTACTTTTTACATAAACAAAAAAATTGTTTCCTTTGCGGATTGCTGAAGGAAAATGGAAGATATGTTGTCTTTAGAACTGTATTATTGATACTCTTACTCCACTCTTCCCTCACTCCCCTTCCCAACAGTGCTTTTCTGGCCATTTATTTTTTAAATCCCTCCCTGCTTTTCAGAAAATCAGAAATGTGATCTATTGCATTATCAGTCTAGTGCAAAATAGATGGTATATTTTTAAAAAGACAGACAGACTCTGCAAGCTTGTGGTTGGAACAAAGGGGGAATTGGGGGGGGGCAGGATGGGAGGGCATTGGGCAGGAGTGAAGGCTGGATCCACCCTCACCAATGCAGTTCAGCCCCCTCTAGCCCAGTTTCCTGCTTACACATGACAAGAGAAAACAGATTGCCACCCCCCACCCCCCAAGATGGATTGAGTCTTGTGTAAAAGTAGACTCTGGAAAAGCTGGCTTGAGGAAGCACAGCCTGCACTCAAGATGCTCTCAGTGAAAAAAAATGTGAGCAGTGTAAAGAGAAGATGGCCAGAAGACGTCTTGAGTTATGGGTGTGATCATGGCCTAAGAAGGCCCTGTCCTGGGTACCAACCCCTTTTGCTGAGGAGGATGGTGGTACAACTAGGAGGGCCTCCCCTTTAGATCTTAAGGCACAGGCAGGTCGGTATGGAAGAAAGCATTCCTTTAGATTAGTTTATCAGTAAACAACTAAATTCTGTGGGTTCTGCTCTTGAAATATTGTCCCTTTTTGGAACAGGGACACACCATCTACATGTCAGTATAAACTGCAGCAGGCCTCAGGTGGGATCTGCCTTAGTTTGCATCGACATATGGATGGTAAGTTCCTAGCTCGAGATATAATCCAGAATAAGGCCAAGTGCAGAAAAGGCAATTCAATGATATTTTCAGTCCATCTTCATGTCTGACTGCTCACACCTTTTCATTTCTATCCATTTTATTTGTGGACTTTCCATTCAGGAGGGTGGAAAGTCGACACATAAAATGGACAGAAATGAAAAGTTATGAGCAGTTCAGAGCTGAAGATGGACTGAACAAAGTTTAAAGTGAAGGTGTGACCATAGCCTTGTCATTATTTTAACTTTCTCTAGACCTCTGTGTTTTTAAAGCCTAAGTAATTGGCAGTAGATTCTGGAAGGACACAAATTAGACTATAATCTTATTTACAGATATCAAAATTGTTTCAACTGTTGTAGCACAGGCTTCCTGTACTATCATATTCATACAGACTGGCAGGAGTTTGGCTAACTTAAAAAAAAAAATCAAACCTTTCATTGATATCAGGGATACATCCTTACTGTGCAATGCCCTATAACTGGAATAGTCTAGTTGGGCTTTCTTATCACATCTAACGTTTATTAATATTACCGGTACATCCTTAGCAGAACAAAATATTCATGCCTTTACGACAAGGAACTTTGACACCAAAATGCTGAATTAGTACAGTGGCTTCTCTTCATAACAACTCTTATTCTATTTTAGTGGAAGCTTGAACTTAATGTGATTTTGTGTGTGTGTATGTATGGCATGAGAAAAATAAAATGTCCATGTCAATCTTCTTGGCTCATTGTGAGTTGAATTTTGCAGCACCTTAGTTCATAAGATAATTTCTTCTTTTTAAAAGATATCACGAGTGGCAATTTCAGACTAAGCTTATGTGTGAATGGTTTTAACAATAGGCTAAATTGGTAGCGCATTTTCTAAGTGTTTCTGATTTCCTGGGGAAGAGAGAAGATTTTTTATCTACAGTATGAAATGATAAAGGAGACATGAACTGTGTTCCCCCTACAACTAGAAGAAACTTTGCAGAGCAAAGAGATGATCCCTTCACCAGGAAAAACCAATTTCCCATTTAGAGAAGAAAGAATAGCACCTGTGCAGAAAAGGCGTAGGCTGTTGGGACATTGAAGGGATAGAAAGTTGCCACACACAAAAGGATAGAATATATGTTGCTAAGCGTCATAAAGGCAGAAGGGTCAAATTGCTTGGAACGAACATTGAGATCTTGGATGGAAATACATCCGCCTTCTCCTGACATGCTTAATGCCACATAGGCAAAGTGGACTTACAAGTACTTGCTTCAGTTGCTATAGTAAATTTAGAAAATGTAACAATGGGTGTTTTTCCACTGTCACTAGAAGTACCCATTAATGGGTACAAACTGCTATTACATACCCATTAATGGGTACTTAATGGGTACTTTTAGTGACAGTGGAAAAACACCCAATGTTCTTTCTGAGCAACTGTTTGTAGCATTTCAAACCCACATTGACAATGCATGGATTTAGATGAAGGGTATGCATAGAAACCAGCTAACCAAAAAGAACCAGGTGGTCAAAGGACAAAAAAAGTGTTAGTGTGCCTGTGGCCATGTTTGTTTGATGGGGGTGGGGGAAGTGCACCTGAGATAATGTAGGCTCTTTCGGTGAAACTAAGCACCTTGTTGATCCAACCTATTATTTCAAAGTGTGATTGTCCACTGCACTTTATGCACTACAGAATAACACTGCAGAAGAGGAAGCTCTGTATTGTTTGCTGCTGGTAGGACTGCAACTAGGGATGAGCACGAATATTGACAACATTCGTTATTCGTACAAATTCAGACGAGTTCAGACATTCGTGCATGAATCGAATATTGCAACATTCGCACATTCCATTCCATTCCATTTTTATTTATATACCGCCTTTCCAAACGTAAAATTTGCTCAAGGCGGTTTACAACAAATGGAAAAACAAGGTACAATACAAATTCAATAAATTAAATCAAAGAAATACAGCAAATAAGAATAATCAACAACTCAAATTGAAAACAATCTTTGCCAAGGCAGTTTACATACATCAAAATTACATTACATGTTATAACCACTAATACGTTATGCAGTAATAATAATAATTAGAAGAAAAAAAACCCTATAAACAGGTGGGATGGCTGGCTAATAAGTTTTTGTAGTCCTTACAGCAGGTGGAATTAGTCGCACACTGAGTCTCCCTCTTCCCCTTGTCCATAATGGTGTTGGGGCGTTGGGCTGGGTGCTGCTGGGTTTTTGTAGCCTTGCAGCAGGTGGACATAGTTGAGCGCTGATTCCCCTCCTTTTCTCGTCCCTGGGGGCGTTGGGGCGTTGGGCTGGGTGCTGCTGGGTTTTTCGTATGAAATTCATAGAAATTGTTCAGACATTTGTTAAACTGGGGATGCATATCAGATATGTATCTGATAGGTATTGGATAGGTATCAGATACATGTCCAACATGTATGTGTTTGTATCAGATACGTATCCGATATGTATGCGTTCGTATTGGATACTTACCCGGTAAGTATGCGTTCGTATTGGATACGTATCGGATATGTATTCATTTTATCGGATATTTGTATGAATTTATACTTATCCGGTAAGTATGCGTTCGTATTGGATACGTATCAGATATGTATTCATTTTATCGGATATTTGTACGAATTTATACCACATTCAAAGGGGATCTATTTGAACAAATACAAATTTTCTAACATTTGATTCATTACAACTGGAATGCCCAAAACGCCATTTGTGCACGTCCCTAATTGCAACTGTTCCTGTTACCTGCTCTCCCACAATCTTGTTTGCAGAACTGGGCCCAGCAATTAACAGTCCCTGTTAACATTTGGTTGGAAAGGCCACAGAGCCTATTCAATATTTTTTTTTTCATGGAATGAGCATTCTGTTATTTTTATTTTCTGTATCTACTGTATATTTATTTACTTTCCTGCTTAATAGGGTTATTTTTTGTTTTTGTTATAAACTGCCTTGAGCAGTTTTCTTGGAAAGACGGTGTACAAATATACTCAACTCCAATGACAACAAAACCCATTATTATTTGTGGTGATAGGGAGAAATAAGGAGGACTTTTTGAAACTCTATGAAGAGAAGTAGATTTATTATGGAGCAACTCTTCTGTAGCCTGAGGCCTCTGTCATATTAAAGAGGCAGAGAAAGGAGCCCTTGGAGCACTATAAGGTATTCTGGCAAGAATAATTATTTTCCAGCAGCAATCTCTGAGTTCCTTTGATGGGGGTGGTTGAGATTGAAAACTGATGCTTGAAAGCATCTACTTTGAAGCAATGTGGATTAGCATGAAAAATACTTCTAGTCAGAGTGGTTGTGAGGTAGAAGGTCATTTTTCTGTATTCCACTTGTAATAATTACTAGAGAAGGGCCAAAAGAGTGAAGAGACACTTCTAGCAGGCAGACTAAGTAGGCTATGTGTTTTGTTAAGATGAAGAGACACTAACTTTGGAGAAATGCCTCTGGAGAAGGTTCTCATGGGCAAACTATTTCACCCCATTTTGTAATTAAAGACTATTTAAGGACCTCCTTCCTTCCTTCCTTCCTTCCTTCCTTCCTTCCTTCCTTCCTTCCTTCCTTCCTTCCTTCCTTCCTTCCTTCCTTCCTTCCTTCCTTCCTCTGCCCCTCCCTCCCTGCATGTCTTTCTTTTCCTTTTTGGTGTAACAGCAACACAAATAATATTTGTTTCTCACTACAGGAAAGATAACTAATGGTGAGTGATTTATTTTCAAGAGCATTTACAAAAAGAAAACATAAATGGAGATGGTCATGTTAGCCTTTTGGGCAAATCCCAGGGAAACAGCAACACCAGTCATTTTGCTTTTGATGGGATGGAACTGGCAGCCTTGTGCTCTTTCTTTTGGATGTGTCATTGTACTTGCTGAGAGTTCTTTAGAAAAGAGGACAATTACTGGCCAAAGGGACCATTTATTATCCTTGTCTGACTATGCTATATTTAAGAAGAGAGATCTTTAATATATCCATTGTTTTGCCTAGGATCTGTTACAGGAACTGCTTTGGACTAGGGATGTACACAAATGTTTTTTTCGTGTTTGATTTCAATTAAATCAAAGGTGAGGAAATTTCGCATTAGTTCAAATAGATCCCCTTTCAGTGTGGTAGGATTTGAACTTGGTTCTGATGTTCTTCAAATGCTATTCAAATCCAATCTGAATGTCTGCTGCTAGTTGCACCTATAAATTACCTATGAATCTGTTGTGAATGCATCATATCCACTCTGAATCCACTTCGAATCCACTCTGAATCCTCTTTGCTCTGGATCTGTTGCAGATGTGACTGGACAGCTGCTTTCTCGCCTCCCCAGGCTCATGAATGTAATGGAGCAACGTTTTAGCACTGTTCCTACATACAGGCAGGACCTTTAGGATTATGGTTTGGTTTAACTGATAAGAGATTAGACTTAATCCCAACGGAGGGAAAAACACTTGGCTGATCTGAATGCAATTTTTTAAAAAATTGAATTTAAAAGATACACAATAAATCAATGTATTACAAGACAAGGGGCAGGAGAAACATTTTCAATGATGGGCAGTACTTGGTAACAGGCAACTAATGGCAAGTCACTTTAGATGCTTGTCGTGTAGCAAGAAAAGGAGTAACTGTGATTGTGGCAGGGAAACAAGGTTTTCTTGTCAGCTAGAAACAGTGAGTTATCTTTGACTCCAGCCTGGAATAAAGGGACTGTTTTTGCTGCCTCTTAGGCTTAAAGCCAAGCAGCCAGACTCAGTTAAGTGAACAAGGAAATGGAAAGGGGGGAGACTCAGCAAGGAACACTGTATGGGGGTCTCTTGGCCAAAAGAATTTGTCTGCTAAGCATGGGAGGGCAGAATTCTGTGGGAGGATAAAGCTAAATTCTGAATGCTTTGGCTTTGGGGACAGATGATGTGGGTTTCAGCCCCTCAATTCAATGAACCCCCCCATAATTTCCTTAATTAAATCTCATTGGTTCATTCAGTTGTGCCCTTGAAATGAACTGGGGGTGACCAGGCCAAGCCACAATCTTCCTTTTTTACTCAAGGCAAAGGTTTTTTTAACTAGCATATAGGTTTTAAAAATGTAAAAGTAGGAGGGAAGGGGAATATGAGATCTGGACCAAACTGGCCATTCTCCTTGTGTGATTACAGTCATTGGTGCGGGGGGGTGGGAGATTAGGAAAGTTCAGCCGGAGTGTCTCAGCACAGATCTTTATTTTTATATTGACCTGGGTCAGTGTGGTCCATAGACAACAACATGGTCACCACACTCTGCAGCTGTCAGATTCCGCACATTGAAATATATGAGTGTTTACTTATAAGCAGCATCTTTTGTATCAAAGTACAAAAAGAAGAATGGGCCACCTTCTCTTTTTTCATCTGTTTTATGCTGTAGTAGCTCATATAATGCTATGGCTTGATTTCTTCTAATTGCTGCCTATGGTTAATGAGGGTTAGATGAGCCAAGTAAGTCAGTGGTGTCATGGAGGGAAGACTCAACCTATCAATGAAACCCACTAGCATTATGTACTGTATTTCCTTCTGCTGTTCCAAGACAAGGCAGGATGACCTGTCTTAGAACAAACAACCTGTCTCACCCTGGAACAGGTTGCAGCTGGAGCAGAACAGGATTGTCCACATTCAAATGGCCCTTCTGCTCCAGGTCTAGCCACTGTCTCTTGAGAGCCTGCAAAGGCAGCGTCTAGGCTCTGAAGGCAGGACTAGCAGGATTGCTGAAATGGATCTCCAGTGGTATACCAAATCACAGGGGCTGGTTGTTGACAAGATCCACAACCATACAGGGCTAGGAAGCCATTTTGCATTGTTCTCACTAGCATGTAGTTCTCAATGCAGAAATGGCCCTGGTTTCTTAATCAGTGGTTCCAGGAAAGTACCAGGAACATGTAACAGCGAAATGAATTTGAAACTCATTGCATATTATCTCAGGAATGACAATATTCAGAAAGATTTAGCTATACATCCCCACATACAGGAGATCATTTATTTATTTATTTATTATTTGTTTGTTTGTTTGCATATTTATCCTGCCCTATATCAAAGGGTCTCAGGGCAGATTACAACATATAAAATGAACACATTAAAACCAGAGTTGTATGTAGTGAAGAGGGAAGAAAAATATTATATCCAAGGGTTACAATAACACATATTTGACTTTTTTTCCAATTAGCACAGACTCATTGCATTTAAACAGGTTTTTCCCATTAAAATGTCCTGTGTGTGATTTTTTTTTTCTGTTTCTTTATCCACAGAGGCACAAACCTGTGCTTTGTATTATTATAGCTAAAGGCATCAGTCGGGAAAACACAGAATAGCCAAATAGCCATTTGGTAGTACAGTAATCAAACAGACTGAAAAGAACTCTGTCCCCACTGAAGTTTCTCTGTGGTGGTAACTGTGGTAAGGGTAGAGGGAAATGTGTTGATTCACCACCACTGAAGGATGAACATTCAGTGCCATGACTTACTAATTATATTTGCAAAGTAGCTTGCACATTTTATATTCTAGCCTGTGCATGTATGTATAAGAATGTGTGAGCTAATGATATGTTGCTTGTTCACTTGAACTGTCCTTGTCCTTAAGAGATGCAAGCATCTGGAAAAATGCATGCTCCATACCTTTGCTATTTTTATTCTCACTCCCAGGTAAACTGTAACTCTTCTCAATGCAGGCAAAGTCACCTTGATCTGAGGATTCTGTTCCCTCCTTATCCTCTGCTCCTGTTGTCTGGGCTTTTTCTGAGCATAGGACTGAAGGAAGCTGTGTTCACAACTAAGTTTAAATGAAGTTTCACTCCCCTTTCAGAGTGAGAGAACAGATCAGCAAAGTGAGCAGTCATTTTCTTTCCACTTTATCTAACCTAAAGGTGGATTTTCTGAGTTAGATAATGCTGAACAAAAACAGCTTGTCAGTTTCCTGTTTGTGATCTGTCGCTCTGAAAGTGGACCAAAACTGGATTAAAACTTAGGTATGAATGTAGCCTAAGTAAATCTGATTGCTATTCTATTGATACCATATTGTTCTGGTAGTACTTTGCTTTACTTAGGGCCAGCTACACCTGAGCTTTAATCCATCCTTGATCCATTTTCAGAGTGAGGGAACACATCATCAAAGTGACCTTCCATTTTCTTTCCATGTTAGCTAAGCCAGAAAATTCACCTCTATGGAAAGAAAATGAGGAGTCACTTTGCTGACAGGTTTTCCCTCTGTGAAGGTGGATTGAAGATGGATTACAATGGAAATGTACCTGGGCCTTAATTAGCTTTGAACTCATAAGACAAGGAAGGTTTCATTTTCTGATACTTGAAAGTAGCTTGTAGGAAATTTAGATCTTCAGGAAGATCGGAGAGATGGAGAATTAGGTTCTTCTTGAATTTCACTTGGGAGTACATATGTGTGTACGACAATTGTTAATGTCCCTTCTCTCTTTTAAAACAGAAACTTGGAAATGCACACCAGGAAAAAATGCCTCAACACATAAAATGCCACTAGAAAATAACATTTTTTTTTTACTACTGAAAACATTTTAATACTGTTTCTCATTTAATAAAAGATTCCAAAACAGTTTGCATTTAGTTGTGTCTGTGTTTGCTTCTGTGTCATTTTCATGACATGAAAGAGTGCTGTGAGGGGGGGGGCCTGCATTATCACAGCAATTTTCTTTCTGATACACTCAGCACAGTGTTTGTGTCTTTTAACATATGCTGAGAAATCACGAGCTTTACTGAAAATAATGTGAGACAGTTACATTGAAAGCTGTTCAAGTTCCTTACCACAAATTAAAACACAATCGATTCCCATTTAGGTTTCTGCATGATGCATAGTTCAGGTGACCCATGCAAGCATAGTGTGTGTGTGTGTGTGTGTGTGTCAGGCTGGCAAAGAATAACCACGAGACTCTTTCTTTAAAAAGATGAACAGTGATTTATTTCAGCGCAGGGTAAGGCAGGTTTTGTTGGAAGCAGCTTTGAACAGAAAGCCCAGCATATTTATATGTTTCATAGCTGGGCGGGGTTTAGCCCTCAACCAATCAACAATAATTATTTTTCAAAACTCAGTTTAAACTTGGAGCCAAAATGTATCACTCGACCCCAGCAGGGAGGGGGGAGTCAACTGTCACTTCCAAACAACAGGCAGCTACAGAATCACATAGATGGCAGATATCTTACATTCAAATATTATGGCAGGCAGCTGGCCGTGCCTGACAGTGTGCCAATGTGATTGTATTTGCAGCTGTAAAGGGTAATTCATAGCTGTAAAAGAAACACAACATACCACCACAGGGCAGTCCCAATCTGATGGCTTCCTGGGGGAAAAGGTGACTTCTGGACAACAGTCAACATTTCGCCTTGCCATCCAGAGGATCCCTACTCTTGTGATATCTTAATATAGTTCTAAAAACTAGTCTGCTTTCCCAGAGTTGCTTGTAAGAATCTTCTGCAACAGAAACTGCATCCACACCTGTAAAAGAGAATGTGGATTTGCCTGCGAGTCTGTTCCAAACAAGATTTAGCATGGACCCCCACCCCCCAAAAGTGTGAGAACATTGAATGTGTTTCCCCCTATTTACCCATGCTTTGAGTCTCGTATGTAGCTACTTCTGCAATGTGGGAGCAGAGGCACCATTTTGCACACAGATAGTTTGTGGTGTCCCATAATGGACGATTGCCAGTTTTCATAAATGTTCAGCTGGAGGATCATGGTGGCATGCACCACTTTCCCTTTAATTGCCTGATCTTTGTTGTGCCTGCTGCAGTGACCGTGGAAGTCTACAAGAATCAAAATACAAGTGTGAACAGCGTGGCCAGAACTTAACACGCCATGGGCACAGTTGTCTGTTGATACCTTTGTCTATGATGACACTCTCACTGCAGATATCTGACAATATGGCCAATGGTTCAGATGATTCCAAAATGGCCCTAATTCTTAGGTCTTCCTATGTGGACAGGACAGCCTCCTGTGGCATTTCCCATATTTTATGTATGTATTTATTTAGTCTTTGATATTGAGTGTACTCTTGAAGACATAAGCAGTAATCAGTCAGATGCAATGTCCAAAGAGAGGTAGGTAGATGACAGACAGATTTTTAGGTTTCTTTCTTTTCAAGTTACTGTGGTAGGAATTGATGCCATTAAAAACTTGCTTCAATTTGCTTTCTGTTATTTTTAGTCACTTCTTTCTGGGGTTGTGAAACTGATCTGATTATACACAGGTGGATGTAAGTGAGCTTATTTTCTTCATAGTAGGGAATGCTTCAGATGCCCAACTGAGGTAAAGCACAAATCACTTGACTTCAATGGTTTAAACCATATAGCAAAGCTTTACATTACTAGAGGTAAAACTTATATACTAGTGGAAATTCCTGTTTATTTTGAAGATAAGAAGAAATTATAAGAAAATCCTAACTTCTTATCTCAGTTGCTGTGCGTTAAGTACATTAGGAGTAGCTTCATGCTACTTATTTTTGAAATCTTAGAGTTCCCAAGGCATTGTTAAATCTGAGGATTCAAGCTGCTTCACACAACCCAAATGGCCCATTATTACTATCTGAGGCTATATGTTTCTGGTTGCAGCTACCCTTTCATATTAAACTATCTAGGATTTATTTCAGGGGTTAAAAATAAATTCACTGGCTGTCATCCAATAGCTGCTGGTTCCTATATTCCAATCACAGTCTTATTGTTTATAAAATAATGCTGCATTGTATTCGATAGTAACTGACAGCACAGGGCACATCTGAAGAGAACCTGCAGCCAGTATGTGTCATTTTGGCTGTGATCAAACATGGGTGGGGGGAAGCATCTCTGAGGCAGCCTCTCCCCCCTCTCCTAATGTGGTGATACCGTCTTTAAACCTTCTTCGACCCAACTTCAGGTTTGATTGCTCACATATTTTCATTTCTATCCATTTTATTTGTGGACTTTCCACCCTCTATGGAAAGTTCACAAGTAAAATAGGTAGAAATGAAAAAGTGTGAGCAATCAGACTTGAAGGTGGGCTGAAGAAGGTTTAAAGTGAAGATGGGACTACGGCCATTGTGTCTTAGAAAAGGTGGATTAGAAAAGACCACACAAATATGTCCCTTCCCTCACACATCCAGACACTCACCTCAAGTGCAGATGATGTCCGGGAGCCACCATCTTCTGTCCCCAATGCCAGCGTGCATGCACCAGTGCTGTCACCAAGGCAACCGTGGTGTGCCAGTGCACTTGCGTGGTGTGTCACATGATGCAGAAGCACCATAGGAGATGTAGTTGGGCCTGCCCCGAGCCTTACCAGCCCCAGTGCAGGTTAAGGTAAGTGCATGCGTAGTGCAGGGCCAACCTCCACCAGGCACAGTTGTCATGGAGGGAGCTTCTGCATGGACAGAGACATTTCTGGTTAAGAAAGGCCCCTTGTAAGAAAACTATTAGGATTCAGTCTACCAGTTCAGGGAAGTTATTACTCTTGAAAGAGATTACACACAGCAAGCTTTGTTTGCATTTATGTTCCATTTGACATATAGTACTGGATTTTTGCAGCATATGAGACCATCCACCATTTATGTTTTGAAATGCTAGTGCCCCAGAAGATGATCACCTATAAATTAGCTTCCTCAAGAAGAAGTCAGAAATGTCCTAGTTTTGTGGCTGATCAGTATTGGTAGCTACAGCCTCAACCTCAAATTTCATTGAAAGCATGAAGACATGGGAACCTGTCTTAAACTGGATGAGTTCATTAATCCATCTAGAGTGGTGTCATTTGCACTAATGATGGTGAATGTGTGGCTGTCTAAATGCTGCTGAATTACACAGATCACATCATTACAGGTCATCATTAACCAATGGCAAGGGATGGTTTGCCAGGCACCTACGCTGTATAGTTTTTGGTGCCTGGTTAAAACATATTTCACTCAGGCTTTTGATGTTTAAATAGTTTCCTTGGGGCGCTGTCATGTTAGGGAGGGAGGGAGGGAGGATTAGGTGTTTTTGTCATTCTTATTTGACAATAGAAAACTGAGAGATGTATGTTAAGGAATGAAGTTCTTGGAAAACCTGGAGCCAGAATTCTGGCAGATAGCCACAGAGTTGCATCTTCGGCTAAGATTATCACTCAAACTTACTGTGCCATGAAAAGTTTGCCCCCTTCCCAACAAGTGCCTAAACTGTATATTCATTTCACATTTCCCAGGCACCAAATGGTCTTGGAGTGAGAAGACGAGCATCGAAGAACAGCAAGTCTTTTAAGAGCATGAAGCTTAAAGATCCTTTGATTTGTGCCTCATAATGTATTGCTGTGCTAGAAGATTAGAAGCTCAGCAGTTTGGTGGAGGGCCTGGATCTAATATTCATAAGTGTGGGCAAGCTGCCAGGTGTTGTATTTGCATTAGTAATTGATTGACTCCACCAGGAGCCTCATATCAGTGTTTATTCAGGATGTTTCTGTTCAATTGCTGAGAGTTGGAAACACATTAATGAAAAATAAGACAGCGCAGATTAGAATAAGGGGTCACTGCAAAATGTGACCAGGAAGTTTAGAAATCTTGGGAACTGTAACTTCTGGGACTATTTCCTGGGTTGGAAAAGACAGCTCCAGTTGGAAACATCAAAGCCAGGGAAAGAAATTTCTCTAGCAGTTATGTTTGTGACAGGGAGCAATGATATGCATGCAAGCAGCATACTTGCTACTATTTGCCGTCTACTACTATAGTAGCACCTCTACTGGTCAGAAACTGACCTTGTGTGATTACTGCTTATTGCATTGACTGCAGACTAAGGGTGCAATCAAACAAGGCTTTTGGGGGTGCCTATTTATAAAGAATTGTCCCATCTATGGAGGCCGGAAAAACAGAGTTGTGTGACAGAGTTTTTAAAATAAGTGGCTAAAAAGCCACTTAGCTTGTTTCTCTTCCTCC
Source organism: Aspidoscelis tigris stejnegeri (assembly GCA_023333525.1). Taxonomy (NCBI): domain Eukaryota; kingdom Metazoa; phylum Chordata; class Lepidosauria; order Squamata; family Teiidae; genus Aspidoscelis; species Aspidoscelis tigris. The sequence goes on from JALMGA010000010.1 coordinate 15,739,136, forward strand.
TCCTGCTCCTTCTCATCTAAGCTCATATCCCATTGACTGCCTCCAGTAGGGAAGTGCACTGAGTTTTGTGTGTGTTTGCTTTGCATCAAAGCAAATGTGGAGGAAATTTGCATTCATGTGAATACTTCAACAGTGATCAGATTTGAATCTGCAGCTAATGTTCTTTGAATGCCATTTGAATCCAGTTTGAATCACTGCTGCCAATGGTTCCCTCTGATTCCCTTCTGAATTTGCTTTGAATCTGCTCCAAATGCTTCAAATCCTCTCTGAATCCACTCTGAATCTGTTCTGAATCCACTGCACAGCCATTTTTCTGCCTCCCTACATTTGTGAATATAAAGAAGCAACATTTGATTTGAATGCAAATGTATGAATTTGTACAAATTCGTATGAATTTCTAACGTGATGAATATTTGTGAACATCCCTAGCCTCTGGCTGATTTTTCCAAGTCCCTGATTACTTTGTTGATTGTTTCTGGGATTCAAGCCTTCATATTGGCTACAGGAGCCTCTATAGTCTCCCATCCTGTCTGTCAAACTTCTAATCACCTTGAGAGTTGGGGAATCCATCTGTGAAAGGGCAAACAAAAGGATGTGGTAAAGATTTCTGTTCCAGAACAGCCCCTGTGCCAGCTCTGAAGGCCAGGAACAACATTTCCTGGCCTTGGAGCTCCCAGGGGACCTGCTTTGGTAGTACAACAAGGCACACCACTGAAATGGGTCCCCAGGTGGAAACTGAGCTATATTTGCATGGCTCTGTGATCTAATTCAGAGGTCACCAGCACCACTACCAGTGAACTAGACTAGGTAGTCATTTTGGGCTGCCTAGTCTGATCTGCACTCTGTCTGTCCAATATGGATGGAGTGTACTAGCTGGTAGTGGGTCTCCCTTGGGGTGTACCAAGGTGCTGAAGAGGCTCCTTTTTCTTTCTCTTTTCTTTGTGTGTTTTAAAAAAAGACAAATATTTTTCGTAGTGAGCCAAAAGGGATTGGTGTTGTAGCTGAATCCCAATTGATGGATGGGGCAATTCATTAATTTCAAACAACCAGGGAAAGTAGTGAGATTTGACCTGGCAAGAACAGAGTTCAAATTCATCCTGAGGGAGGTACTACAGCCACCTTTACTTAACAGCCTTAAACCACAGAGGGTATTTCTCCCAGGTTCACCACAAAACATTCTCTGATTGGTCTTAAATTCCTATCCCTCCTCCAATCAAAGAAACCCTTTTCTTTGGTCTCTGAGTACTGTAGCTGCACTAGATCTCTGCTTGATTGAACAATTGTTTCTCTTAACACTTGAATTGCTTTCCGGTTTTGTCAGTTCCTACTATTACTTCATGTCTTTTGTAAATGAAGTGATTCACATGGGTTTCTTTTAAACGTCTGTAAAACAGGGTTGTATCTCAGTTGGGAGCATTTGTGAAACCAAACCTTGAGTTCTAAAAGGCCCTGTTTGTGAGAGGTTTCAGAGCCAAATGTCTTGGGCAGTTCTCATAACATATAATAGATATAGATATAAAAGGAGAAGAAAATAAACTTATTGCCAGGAGAAGAAGCTGTGCCTGGGCGGCATGGAAAGTTTGCCAGTTGCATCCAGAAAAAGTCTCAATTACCCATTTGCTTGGCTTTTGCTGTTGCTTCTTCCCAGCCTTCATGGGCTTCTAAGCTACAATGCTTTGGTACAGCAGCACGAAGGCCAGAAGTACTTACAGAACAAGAGCAGCTGTGTGCATGTCCCAGCTTAATATATTGGATTATGACAATGATGAGTATTTATAGTTTTCTGTGGATTAATGCTATTGTTATATTTCTGTAACGTTATAAATAAGTTGTCCTGGTTATTGTTTCGGAGAACCTGTATGTAAATGAAATTGATACTATATACTTGATAGTTGTCGTTGCTGTTTGATACCATCAACTTGGGTTCGAGGTTGACTGTTGGTAACTACACAAAGACTTCTATGCAGTACTTTTGCCAAGAACAGAAATGGTTTCCCACAACCTTTTCCCAGGGAGATGCTAAGGATGAAATTGTGACCCTTTGCTTCCTAGTAAACCTAAAGGGCTATTGCCTCCACTGCCAAGATATTTGTACACCTCTTAAAATCTAGAAAAATGCATTCTGCATTTGCTATATGGCTTATACTTCCAACAACATCATAAAGGGCATTGAAGCTAGAGGTCCGGCAGAAAACCAGGACATTCCAAGTAATTTTGAATCAAAACAATACTAACAGAGGTATGATGTATCCCCTCTTGTCAGTCCTATGAAGCACCTCTTTCCTTTCCCCTCTGAATGATACATGGCCAGCAGATGGCGAAATTCACTTTCATTCATCAATCTTAAGGTTTCTTCACAGAGCAAGACCTTTTCCAGCATAAAATAAACAATGGCAGTTTGTTCTTGATTTCCCTCAGGGCAATTTTTTTCTACCATAAAAAACTATGTTATATGTTAGGTGGTGAATGCTAATAAAGTCTTTTTCATTAAAAAAAAAACCTTGGATCCTCTAACTAGCTGTTAATTACAGAAGTATTTTAAATAAAAACATAGTGGATTATTCTAGACAGTGTGGCTAACTGCCAGGGTAATACATACAGATTTGTATTTTTAAGTTGCAATCCAAACGCCAGAGTGTGAGCAGTAGTGGATGTATAGTACTAAGATTTAATTTAGGAGTGTGTGATAAATAGTATATTTTAAATACACAAATTCCACGAGAATTCAGTTCTGGAAATTCACATATGTTAAGCATGCAAACCAATGAAAAATTACACTAAGCAAGTCTGAGGGAAGCAGAATTTTTTTTTATTTTTAGAAAAGATGGATAGACTAGGGCTGTATCTAGATGTTGGTTACTTGTTCCACTATATATGGATATTCTTGAATAAAGCATTAATATTCCAGAATATCTATGCTTGACTTTGGAATAACCAAATATAGCAGACTAAATAACCAATGTCTGGGTGCAGCCCCAGTCAAATACATCTGGGCTTTGATTCTGAAAATCTGCTCTAGTTTTAACCCAAAACTCTATTCTTTTCCCAGATAATACCCTTAAGACTATCCTGAGATTATATGATCAATGCTGTCCTGTACTGTGATTTTGCTTGTTGATTTTACCTCTGTTTTAAAACTTTTTAAGTCCATGGCTGCAATAAATGCTTGCCAATGCTTACTTGATTTGACTGCAGCATCAATGGGATAGCTACATTTCTAGTCAAAGGTCAAAATGGTGAGCATTTGTTTGGATGTGACGTGATGGCATTTAACAACAAGGACACCCATTTCTATTAAAGAAATGTTAGGAAAATAACATTTTTCAAAAAGTGAACTGAACGTTTTAATTTAGCTCACTTTAACATCAGCCAGATTTGCTCTTTTGTACTGGATTTTTTAAAAACTTCATTTCTGATATGCTGCTTGTCCTTTAAAATGTCCAGCTCTGTAGTGACTGCCTGTGTGGTTGTGAAGAAAAGACATTTATTTTTCTTTGCCTGCTCTACCCCAGTGTTGCTGGGTACATAAACTATCACTCTCATGTTGTAGATAAAGTTGTGAATGATGGATCATCCACCCGTTCCCCAATTGTAATTGACCAAGAAATGGAAGAAGGGACCTTTCTTTTTAGACAGTAAGGCTAATCTGAAAAGAGAAGAAGCAATTTCTACCCTCAGAGATAAAGAATTATTGGGCAGATTTTCCCCTTACTTTCTCCTGCTCTGCGGTCCAGTGGCAGCAACTTACTTAAGGGTGGTTTCTACCTGGCACAATTTAGCACTGACCAGGAAATGCTCAAAATCTGGGGACATTTCCATAGCTTTTACACAGTCCATTTGGATCATGCTAACTATCTTGTTAGATTGTGGGTTCAGTACATTAGAGTGGCTCTGGGAAGGCATGCTTTCCTAGGGGATGCACTGACTGCATGATGACAACAGCTGGAGGACCCCCAAGTATTTAAAAACATGTCTGAACATGTTCCAGGAGGAGACCATTTTTAAAAGGACACCATTGCATTCCTGGGCCATGATCTACTCCAGTTGTCACCATTCAGACAGTCAGTTGTTTCTGTGGCCATGTGGAGGCAGTCAAAGAGGATCACAGAATCCTTGGAGGCTGAGTAGACACAACAGAAACCTGAGGTCAATTCACACTTCAGCCCATAGTCAACAATTAGGCAACATCTGGGCAGGTGCATCTGCACTTACAGTAGACATTTAAATGTTAGAAACGCCCCCTGCCTTCCCAGAAGTTGTCTAATTGCTGACTAACTGTGGACCATGGAATCGTGCTCCACAAGTTACCTAATTTTACCTGCTGCATCCGAAAGCTTACCTGGAGTGTCCAGCAGCATGGCCATTCACTCTACTTCTGGTTCCTTGTGGTCAGTGTGTGGGGAACATGATGTTCATAGAGGTGTGGTTGTGTTGGCAGCAGTGTTTGATTGCGGGACTCTGATGTGACTGGACCTCCAGTCCCAGGACCACCCCAAGCTATGGTGGGAGTGGCATCCAGTCACAGAGTCATGAGAGGGGCATTTGATCAGTGATGGAGTAGTGGGCGCTGCGTGTTCGAACACTGCTGCATTCAGTCATGCCTCCCACTGCTGACGTGATTGGCTGCAGAATGTCACTGTGCTCAAACACGCCCCTCTGCAATGGCATCTGAGCACATAACATAACATGATGATGCAGCTGATGGCAGCCAATTGTGGCAGCAAGGAAGTAGATTTTCCAGCTTTGGATGCAGCAGAATGGACTGGTAAATGGGAGGATCATTTGCACTTCTGGCCAGTAATGGACACTTTGGGAAAGCTTTCCCCATGACAAATGCAAATGGTTCATCTTTACAAGAAGTTTATCAGCCCTAGTACATGGCAGACTAATTTGGCAAGTGCAGAAACACTCCTGATCACAGGACTCTTACATTCTCACAATATACAATTTGTGGTAGGCATCAGCTCCCATTATTCTTATTCACTTTTAATATCTCAGCACTGTAAGGAGAGCAGCTCCCATATTGATATATTTATAAGGCCATAAGTGACATCATGTTTTAAAACAAGAACTTTGAATAGGGGTACAAAGGTCTGAGAAGCAGAAGGAGAATTCATTTTTCTTTCATTGATTTATTAAATCTATGAGATTTTCAGCAACCAAATGCTAAATCTAGACAGTTGTTCTTCCTGGTATCCTAAATGCTATTAGTGAATGACACAACAGGTGTCATCAGCCTTCGAATTCTCCTTACTAGCTTCCTCTGTGAGCCAGTTTGGTCTAGTGGTTAAGGAGCTGGACTCTTATTTGAGAATAACAGGTTTGATTCCACACTCCTCCATGAGGCCAGCTGGGTGACCTTGGGCTAGTTACAGCTCTCTGCTGAGCTCTTACAACCCCACCTACCTTACAGGGTGTTCTGTTGTGGGGAGAGGAATAGAAAGCTTTGTCAGCCACTTTGAATTCCCTTAAATGGGTGAGAAAAGCGGGTTAGAAAAGCCAACTCTTCTTCTTATAAAAGGTATAGAAAAGGTGGATAGAGAAGATTTCTTTTATCACACAACACTAGAACCAGGGGGCACTCTATGAAGCTGATGGGTAAGAGAATTGGATCCGACAACAGGAAGTATTTCTTCACCCAGAGGGTCATCGATTTATGGATTTGCTGCTGGAAGAGATGGTAACAGCTACCAGTCTAAATGGCTTTAAGGTAGGGATAGACAAATGTATGGATGACAGATGTATCAATGGCTACTAGAATGAATGCCTAGGTACATCTATCAGGCTGCAGGGGGGGGGGGAGGAAGCAGGATGCTTCTAAGGCCATTTGCTGGGATTCAAAGGCAGGAAAAAAGGTTTGTACTTGTCTCTGCTGGGGATGCCCATGAGCATTTGGTGGGCCACTGTGTGCAACGGGATGCTGGACTAGATTGGCTGTAGCCCGATCCAGCCCGATCCAGCAGGGCTTCTCTTATGTTCTTATGTAGAGGAGGAAGTGAATATCCCTGTTGAAGTGTCATGAATATTCTCCAAAGAGACCTGAAGTGAGCTTCAATCAGGGGAAAGGGGGGTTAGTGGCCTGGGGGTGGTAAGTGGTGGGATCATTTGGACACCTGGGATCCAGCACTCCTGGGCTTTCAGATCTCAAGGTCCCTCATTGCACAGGGAAGTGCATTCAGCCCCTAAGATAAATCAAATAACTTTAGAAAACTGAAGCTTTTGAGATGTCAGAAAGATGATAAGAAAGGCACTAGATGGATTTTTGGAGAAGTATATGTCATAAGGAAAGAGAATAAAGTTTTGTGAGTTTCTACTGACTTCACTGTTGAGGACATCCAGAGAAGAGCCTCTGAATAAGACCTTGCAGACTACTGTGAAAACAAGAGGAATCCTATCTCCTTCCGCAACAATCTCTCTCCCAATCATCCTGTGTAGACAGGTCAATTTGATAAATGCATAAGCAAGAGAAACGCAGACAGACAGACTACATTGAGATAATAAATGCTCCTTCTAGGCACAGTATAGGCGATTTGACCTCTGACTTTAACCCATAGCTTTTAACTGGTCCATTAGATAATCCAATCCCCCGATAATATTAAAAACTAGAACCAAATAAATGGGCATCAAAGTCTGTTCTGCAATCTTCAGGGCAGTTGGCTTTACTGTAAGGCTGAATGCACACTATATAAATATTTTATTAAATCCTTTTAAACTGTTGTTCTTTCCAAATCTTCCCCTCTGTGGGTTCCTGACTGGAGCTTTAATGCGGGTAAAGTGTTTCTGGGAAGATCAGGAAATGCAATCAGACTCTGTTTAATACCCACAGTGCTCTCCTGTCCCTGCTGCTTTTCAGTACTTCATTGCAAATAGATATAGTTTTCCCTCCCTTGACTCCCATCTGTTTCCTTCTAAAATGCCACCCTATCCTTACAGAAACTGGGATACAGGTCTTAAGGAAGAACATTCCAGCTGGTTGTCTAATTGTTTGTCTGATCCAAACTCTTTTGGATCATAAATTTAGCAAATAATATTATTTATTATTATCGGCCAGCTATAATGTGAAGAAGTTTGAGATCTTTTAATTGAGCATGTTTAATATTCACATCTGAGAGTTTAAATGCCAGATTAACGAATTCATTGCAGGGCTAAGGAGCAGGGTATTATGATGATGGGCCTGCTTGTCAAGGTGGCTTTGAAGCACTTCCAAAAACCCATAGATCTTGTTTGATAAGAAAGCACCGTGTGGCAGAAATGATAATGGGTATCCAAAGGCAACGAAGGCCCTATCAAACATTCTTTCAAGTCCCCTAATAAACTCTTGTCGTTACTCATGCTCTGTCTGAAGCTTATAAAAATCTTCCAGAACTTCTTCATATATCATTTGAAGAGGCTGATACGCTAACTTGCATGAGAAGCGTAATGAAAGAAAAGGCAATTGCACAGTATAGGAAAGCAAAGCTGCCTTTACTGGAAACTGATTTCAGGCTTCTGAGCCCTATTCCCACTCATGGAATAAAACACTTTATTATTTTTTAAAAATAATCCCACAGAGAAGAAATCACATAAAAAAAAGGGGCATGCACTGCAAAGAAAAAAGAACTGCAAACACACACCCTCACCTCCCAAGAATGACAGAATGGCATCCAATCAGAAAGGAGATAGATTTGATGCAGGAAAAGAGGTGGAGCGCCAAGAGTTCTGTGTACGAGGCTCAGGTGGATGTCAGAGAAAGGTGTGACCAATGCAGCCCAAGGTGGGGACAACCTGAAGTTGACCTATAACGATCTAGGTATGAACAGAACTGGTATGATCTCATGTTGAATTAATGAATAGGCCATCCTGTCTTAGACTTGTGCGACCAGGGCCATGGTGTTTGAGGCAACTACGAAGAGTCATTTGAGGAAATGAATGAATACAGTTGTAAGGTCCACTGCCTGCAGATTTGGCAACAAACTGCTGTTGCCTGCATAATGGACAGACAAGTGTCCTTCACTATGACAAGATGTGATGTGCAATGCCATAGAGAAAACTGGAACCTGTTTGTCCTTTCTTCCCTTCACACACGTAAGGAATCTCCTCCCTTCCATACATAACTCCAAAGAAGATACACCATTCATATTGGGCATCATCCATTTTAATGAGTATCCACATGGAACATCATACCATATGAAAACATTTGCCGTCCCCTTAAGATGTGAAAACCTGGCATTGAGATTCATAGTGAGTAGCTTGATAGAAATGTTCTAAATAAATCATTGCTGTCTGAACTATTGATATTTCTGGAAAGTAGAGTGAAAGAGCACATTAGGAGATCAAAGTAAACCCTCTCTCACAGATCCACAAACAACTTCAGTACCCTAAAGTCTGATGAGACGGCAAACTGCAAAAGATCTGACTTCAATGCAGGCCAGCTGGGTGTAAACACACCTGTTATGGTCTCCTATTACTTCCTAAGAAAAGAATGACTCAAAGAAAAGTAAAGGCAAAACTAAAACCTGGGTGGGCAAAATGAAAAGGTACTGCAATGATTCAATCAGCCTCATTTGCTGCTTTTACGCTTCTAAACCAATCTCACTTTGAAATGGCAAAATGAAGCCTTTTTGAAAGTGAGGACTGTGCTTTGAACAGTGTTGAGCAGCTTTCAGAGTGACAAGGAATTGTCAGTGCACTGTTCTTGTCCTCCAGATGTTACTGAATTCCCAGCATTCTGTTCTGGCTGGAAGTTGTTTGGGAAGGTCTAGAGCGGTGATGGCCAACCTATGACACGCGTGTCACAGGTGACACGCCAAGCCCTTTTGGGTGACACACATGGTCACCCTGGCACCTGGGCATGGAGTGCTTGCTTGTTCTTGAAGTGTACGAAATACCAACTTCCAACTGAAGATTCAGCAACAAAAGTCACTAACGTAAAGAATTATTTGTTTTTGCTTTTAATAATATACATATATCAGAAATATAACTTTTTTACTAGAGCTACAAATATCACAAAATTATGGATATTTCTAGATGTGACACAGCACCCGAGTTAAGCTAGGTTTTCTTGTGAATTTTGACACACTGAGCTCAAAAGGTTCGCCATCACTGGTCTAGAGGAATGCAGTTTGAGAACTATTGCTCTAGAGGGAGTTAAATAGGGCCACACCAGCAACACCTAGTGAGATGCACTGTTAATGAGAGAAATGAAGAGATGAAATATGTGCATGAAACTTCGGGTCTTTCTGCACTTTGCCTCCCATCCCTGGGAAGCAAAGGACTCAGTGGTCCTAGTATGCATTGAGAACCTGCACTGGCAGATGCTCAGTGCATACTAACCCTCCTGAAAACTCCCCAGGACTTACCTAGAATCGGGATGGCTGCCCGCATGGCAGCCATCTTCAAATAATGGTGCCAGCACCTGTGTGGCACCATCACTGGGGCAACCTGGCAACTCAGAAGGTCATTGAGTGTGTGCCACCAGGTGTGTGACTCTCCAGCACCTCTTCCTGAAAAACCAGATTTTCCTGAAAGGAAGAGGCATGGTGCATCTGGAGTCTTATTGGTTCTGCTGCTAGTGGAGGTTTGGTGCACACACCATGCATTTAAACCTGCACCACGCGGAGTGCACATTTTTCTATGTTTTATTTATAATTTCTGTTACAATACATATACCTCAAATTTACATTACCAATATCTCTTACATATTATACTTGTTTATCATTTGAGATACAGTTTGTTTCCCTTCCCTCTCTTCCGCTCCCCACCCCAGCCAGGATGCAGTTCTCATACACAGAAATGTGCACTGAAGGAGCCATTTCTGGTAAAGAAATGGCTGCTTCACATGTGGACGTTCCATCTGGGAGCTTACCACATTTGCACTATGGGGCCAAGTGCAAATTGACCCTTTATTTCAAGGGGACAGGACAGGTACCACTGATGTTTAATTGTTGTAGATTCTGGATTTCCTCTCTCTTTCCTGACTGGATTTATAAACTGGAAGAGTTAAGCAAATGAATCAGAAAGGAGATAGGATCTGATGCAGCAGAAGGGGTGGAGAGCCAAGAGCTCCATGGAGGAGGATCAGGTCAATTGCGAAGAAAGGTGTGACCAATGTGGCCCAAAGCGAGGACTTCCTAAGGACAACCTACAACAATCAAGGGCCACATCCCAATTACAGGCTTAATCCAGTTTCCCTAAACTGAAATAACAGAACCGGATGCAAACACGAATTTGCCTGTTTCCATTACTTTCAGCTTAATCGCGTTCGATCCGGATTCTGAGGATTGTAGGTGGCGTACATGACTCAAGTGGCTACCTTCTAAAAGCTGCTTTTCGGGGCTGCCCTGCCCTCTTCCTCCTGGCGTGAATGTGCCACCCATAACGGACCCCTTCGCCAAGTCTGGCTGGGTGGCTGCCGCTTGCCTGGATGGAGGAAAATCGGCAGCAGCCAGCCAGCGATTCTCCCCATTGCCCAGGGCACACAGCAGCAGCGGCAACTCAAGCAAGGGGGCTTTAAACATTCACACATCTCCCAAAACCTGCCCTGCTTTCTTTTCCCCTTTAAAGATCAGAACTCCAAAGAGCTAGAATTGCGCAAAATTGCAACATTGTTATCAGGTGTGAAGTGCCTGGATTGCTACAGTGTAGCGGCTGCTGTGAAGGTTGGATTTTTACACTGAAATCACTGTCTTTGGAAGCAAGCTATTGGGAGAGGGAAACCCTAAACATGGATTCTCATCCCTTAAAATGGTAGGGTCCCCACAGTAAAAAATGTAACACATATCCAGCGCACGATCCGGAGTGAGACCTGTTGAAATGAGGGTTAACATTTGCAACGCTTTGGGATGATTTGACACGCGGAAAGCGTGTTAAGCCAAACTGACGTGGGATCTGCGAGGATTGAAAACGGTTTGAAACCGAAATAAGCTTGAAATGGGGATGCAGCCTAGGTGTGAACAGGACTGGTACAACCTCAGATTGAATTAATGAATAGGATGTCCTGTCTTACACTGGTATGATCAGGACCTCTTTCAGTGCAGAAGACCCTCAGATGTGTAAGGCACACATACTTTGTTGGTCTTTCCAGAGCCTACTGCACATTAAGAAGCAGGAATAGATTCATGATGAATTATTATCCAGTGGTAACATAGTGTTCCATCATTTTTAATATGATCTGAAAGGACTGAATCCATAAAACCTGGTCTATCCTTCCTGCGTATAAGAACTTTGCTTTTCAAATTATTCAGAATTGTTCTGGCATAAATTGTAAAGCAAAATGGAAGGATATGTTGTCTTCTATTATGCATGCTGTGTTAGTTTTTACACATAGTGGAGTGAGACAAGATAAACTGTCCTTTTTATGCACAATAGAGAAAATGCCAAGAAGGCACAGCATGTGCTTGTGCTGGGACAGTAAGAAGATAATAACAAGTCAGAGTTTTAGTGAGCTCGGCTGCTTAGTAGTTGGCTTTACATAGCAAATGAAAGATCTCAGATTAATAGCCAGCTTCCTTTTAATCTCTCACATGAATGCCACTGGCATAGTCTTCATAATTATAATTAGGCAAACTCTTTACCTGTTTGACGCACACAATCAGAGCTTTATACGATAACATTGTAGTGCCAAAGATTCACTGATTGGGAAGTCTGCACACAATCCTATTATTATTTAATTGAATTGATCCAGCTACCCAGTGCTCATAGAACATATGAAATGTATTTTACTAAACATATTAGGCTGCCAAAGTTGCCTTACATTACAACAGAAGAAATCCTGACATTCTGATAAAATAGCAGATTGGTGAATGGTATATTAACTCCCTTTGCTTTTTTGCCTTGTCCCAAAATTAACACAAGGGTTTGGGAAATGTTACCTTTTGATGTTACCAGGGGCGTATCTGCACTTGGCTTTATTCTGGAATATATCCCAGAATAGGGGCCTGCTGTCCACATCCTAGTGCAGACTACAGCAGGCCCCAAGTATCCTGAGATACACTCCAGAAAACAGCCAAGTGCAAACAGGCCCCTGGTCTCAGGTCAGGTCGTGTTTCTACAAATACAACAGGGCTAAACTCATAAACAGATCATTTACCTTTAATGAAAATGACAATAGGACAGAGATGGGCCTTAGTGGAGGTAGTAATCATAGGCAAGAAAGAAAAAGCCCCCCCTGAAGTAGCTTAGAGATATCTGAAGAAGAAGAAGAAGAAGAAGAAGAGTTGGCCTTTCTACCCCACTTTTCTCACCCATTGAAGGGGACTCAAAGTGCCTGACAAAGCTTTCTGTTCTTCACCCCACAACAGACAACCTGTGAGGTAGGTGGGGCTGTGAGAGCTCAGAAGAGAGCTGTGACTAGCCTAAGGTCACCCAGATGGCTTCATGGGGGAGGGTGGAATCGAACCTGGTATTTCCAGATAAGAGTCCAGCTCCCTAACCACTAGACCAAACTGGCTCACTATGGTTGGCAGATGTGTTCATTCACAGGCCAATCTGCCCCCTCCCATCTCCTGAACATTCTAGTCTAGAAAAGTGGATTAGAGGTAGGATGATAACACAAGTGTCACATGATTCTGTTGCTTTGGTGCTTGTGAGTTGCTTTTTTAAATGTGTGATCATAAATGGAAATATTTTTGCCATAAACTTCAAAAGCTGTCATTGGAATTCAAATCTGGTAAATTAATCTATGATAATGAGTGGAGATGGCCATTCATCTTACATAAGAACGTAAGAAGAACCCTGCTGGGTAGATTCAGCTGATCTAGCCCAGCATCCCACTTCATACAGTGGTCTACCAATTGCATCTGGGTATTCTTAAGAAGAAGACAGAGGCAAAACCTTCACCTGGGGCCTTTCTGAACTTGGCATTATTCTGGAACATATCCTAGAACAGGTGCCTGCTATAAGGTCTCAGCAGCTTATGGCTCTGAAGTCTATACCTACTTGTAAAAGCAGGTGAAGAATGAAGTGATTTAATAAGGGGAAACAGAAAGAAAGGCAACTGTATTTTCAAGGAATGTACTCTCTTCTTTTGAAGTTGCCATCCATCCATTCACTGTAGGTCTACATCCTCTTAAATTAGGGCTTAGGGTTTTCAGCTGGTGTAAAGAGTCCCAGTTCTTATTGAATTTTGTGGTGCTGTAATTTATATAAGCTGAAAACCTGGTACAATAACTGCAAGGTGGTGATTCTTCTGTGCAGAACAAGGGTGTCAGCCTGCATAAGCCCAGGAATCAGTCACACCAGGAAGGGAGCTATTGATTATGGATTGCATTACACAAGGCTCTTGTTAGACATATTTTGTAGCAGTGTGTACAGCTTTGGTCGTCAGATTTAACAAAGGACATCTGAGCACTGGGGAAAAAAAAATCCAAGAACAAGGAAGTCGGTCTAATTTAAGGCAATTTTCCCCCAGCGACTGAAACTGTAATACAATTGCTTTTGAAAAAATGGAAACCATAGAAGCTTCAAGTTTTAAGCCTATGGAGTAAGGTGCGCTAAATTTAACAAGGCTTGTTTTTGAATAGACATCTATTGGCTCTCCCTGCTAAGTAAGACACCGGGCAACACTTACTGAATCATGCGATTGATTTTTTTTTAAAAAAGATAGAAACAAAGAAAAAAGCTTAGAAATCCGTGGCTACCTCCAGATGGCAAGAGGCATTTTGTAAGCTAAAGAAGGTCCCCTCTTGCTAGCTCCCAGCAGAGGTAAAAGGCAACCATAGGTTTTGTTCCCTTTACCTGGACATCTGCTGGCAGCTGCCAAAGTGACACCAAATCATATAACTTGAAAGCCAGCAAGTGCCCTCCCCACTTTGTTATTTTTTTGCATGCTTGACTGGCTTCCGTTTATATAATTCCACTTTATTTTGGTAGGTCTCAGAAGACGTTCAAGGTAAAGCAAGGGAATGATAATGGGAAGCCTGGCATTGTTGCTGGGTTTCCTGAAATACTGACAGAGCAGTTTAGTCATCTATTAACCTGGGTCTATACTGTGATCATGTCTGCATTTCCTGTAATTTGGCAAGGAATATTTAGGAAAAATAAATAAGAAACTAGGATGCAGGATGGTTTTAGGAGGAGGACTTTCTGGGTGGGTGGAGCGGGCAGAACAAAACCAGTGGAGACAGGAGCAATGGCATGAATTCCACGTGAAAACCCTACCCATGCACTCCTTCAAGAAGAAAGACAGGATATGTAAGTAGCAGTGGGCCTTTCCTCATTTGGCCTGGTAGTCGCCTCGCCGTGAGCTCCGAGATGGAAAATGTGCACATGACAGAGCTGTTTCTGAACCCAAAACATCTCCTTTTGTGCTGGAGCTCACAGTGATGTGACTATGTGTGGTGGAGGAATAATGGCTCCACATGTGCACGTACCCTGCACTACCACCAGAGCCAGTAAGGGTCGACTGCAACCATTCACATGTCTTCTGGGTTTGGGAGACATGCTGGATTGGTCATGTGACTTGCTGTGCAAGTGTGCATGCATAGAGCATCAGAGTTGCCCTGGTTATAGCACTGGTGCATGCGCACTGGAGTTGGGACCAGGACTTCAAAAATGGCGGTGACCAAACACCCATCTACACTCTAGTAAGTGCCTGATCGCACTGGGGAGGGTTCAGGTGGCGTAGTGCGGATGGTTAGTCCATGTGCGGGCAAGTTCACCATGCATGGGAAACAAAGTGGAAGTTCTCCTAAGAAGAAAAAAACAAAACAATTGTTCAGCCTCCTGAAGAGCCAGTCTTTTTTCTGTAGTTTAAGAAAGTGTATTGCCAAAGTCCAAAAGTGGAAAAGAAATTGATTAAATGAAGACTGCAGTGTGGAAGAGGAAGGGATGGGGGAGAGGAATATAGGAACAATAAATAAGGAACAGTTGGTTATCACGCATGGGTAATGAGACAAGGAAGAAAAAGTAAGAAAAGTGACAACTGCAGGATGAAAGGCAATGCATGGATCATCAACCAGAGTGCATGAGATGTAATTATAAGAGAAACGTAAAGGAATTTTATGAGAGCATAAAAATATGCATGGCTAAGACTGGTAACTTAGGAGGGCCACTGGGGCTTGAGAACAAAAGTGAGCATCTTGGCTTGATGAGAAATAAGTTGTGGAATGGTTGAGGCTGGTTTAGCAAGCATTAAACTGTCAACATCCAGAATAATGGAGTGCGTAGGATGGAAAATGCACAGCTGATGCCAAATGCACCATAACCAACATCTGAGGAAACTGTGCAAAGTCTAGTGACTCAAAAGAACAATAAAGCATCTGGAAGAGGTGGCAAAGCAGTGAAGTCACTCAAGTATTGATTGTTATATGGAAGCATTCGAAGAAGGAGCAAAACTGCAGAAGAGTAGAGTGTTGTGTTCATTTCCTTTATATATGAGGGAGGAAGTAATTATGGCCGGCTTATAATTGCCCTGCTTGGTCGCAAAAGTCTACTGTGGAAAATTATTTACGAGGAGTAAACCCATGACAAATTATCTGTATCAATACCAGTCAAGCAGTTACTAGGGAACTTCATTCACTATGTGTGTGGATGCTGTTGACATTGTTTGAAAAACGAGGATTATGGCCTTTGAAGAGTTTGCCATAAATACAGGGTTTGGGGAAAGGAGATGAAAGGAGATGTGATCTTACTCTCTTCTTTCTCTTGCTGTGGAGATGATGGCTGCTGTTGATACCAACATAATCATAGCTTTGGGGACTGATGAATTTTTTTTTTTGGAAGTTGGATGATGTTGAATAGAAAATATAAAAATGCATTCCATATATATATATATTTAAAAAATGGGACTGCTTTTCGGTACTAAGGGAGACCAGGCAAAATTAAATATGGACCATTGGTATAACTTGTAGTTCCATGAATTTATTACTATTCCTATTTTCTTATCCCTTTTATTCATTGTAGCAAGCTGTAAGGATTTTTTTTTGGCCTTTTACTGTATACCTAACCTAGATGAGGACACTACAGCTGTACTTTGCTTTGGTTATGCAAATAGATTGTCTCCATGTGCAGATTTCTGTCAAGGGACTGTGAGCACTTCAGACTAGAAGGGGACAAAGGGCTAAGTCAAATTGTATTATCCATCAGGATCTTGATACGTACTTGCTCCCTCAGATCTGTTCTATACTCTAAGGGTGCATTCCAATTCAAGATTTAAAGAGCTTTGAGACCGTTTTGAGCAATTACCGTTCCCAAAGTTTTAAAAGAATCTGCAGTTTCTGAGGATTAAAGGTCCCAAAATGTGGATTATTTATATTCGGATCAAAAGAGGCCTCACTACTGGATTTAAAAATACTCCACTTCATTTACCAAATGGGAACACAAGTGGGTTTTTTGAGGAGGGAACCATGCTTTAGGGCCGTTCTCCTTAGTTTCCCCAGACCCAATGAGAAGCTGTGATTTCCCCTGCCATTGTCTCTTCTTCCCGGGCTGTCTGCCATTACATGCTAAGAAGATTACTCTGGCTGAAAGGGAGGTGAAGAATGAAGAGCCTGAAGTAGCTAACAAGAGATACGCGTACCAGGAGATGTAACAATGTATCAGGGACTGAAGTGTCTGATTTTACAAAGAGATCGACTGTGAAAGCTGCAAAGCTGCTGGCTCTTGTGTAAAAGCCTGCCTGCTCCCCTGCAGCTGCTGTTATTGTTTCAGTGTTTTAATGATGTTTGATTTTAGGGTATAGGGTGGGATAAAAATGTAAAACATACACACACGCACAAAATCTTACACTTCCTATTGTTTCATTGTGCAATCTAGTACTGATTTTTTTTTAAATTGGAGAGCTGAAATAATACCCTCAATAGAATTAAACATGATTCAGATATTGCTAACCATGTGAGACACTGATGTGATTTCTGTTCAGTGTCTTTCAATATTTGTATCTTATGTCATATCACAATTTTGCCATGTGTTCTAGCAAAAGGAGAAACTGGAGGTAGACAAAGTGGCAGAAGATTTTGTTCTACAACTAATTCTGTGAAAGAATAAGCAGATTTGTATCTCTTCTTCTGAAAGCAATAGTACTGGATTGTTCCGTGCTGTTTAGATCATGTCCAACAGACATATTTACTTTACTTCTTTTTAAATAAAAGTTTGCCTTATCTATCCTTGTTTCATCAAATGGTTTTTTGGGCGATTACTGCTGTTCTGCTCCAGCAGCCTTGGCTCCATATATTGATGACCACCTGCACGAGGTGCTCCTAATGATCTTTCTAGATGTTCTTGTACTTTTAACCTTCTTAGAAAATGAAAAACATATTGACAAGGTGTATATTAATTTTTTTACGTCTCATTTATCCTAGTTATGATTGAATTTATTTATCCCAGAACTCTTTTACAGAGCTTCACCATACGGCAAGAGTTGCCTTCATATTGTCTCTTTTTATTTTTGGGTAATATTTTCTTGAACTCACTGATTTTGGCAAGGCCACTTCAAACATTCTTTCTCTCAAGCTGCATCCAGATGTCACTTACTGATTCTGCTGATATTCTAGAATAAAGCAATCCTGGAAAAATCATTAACTATTCAGTCACACTCAGGACATTCTTAAAGAGTTGTTCTGCTTAATCTGAACTATGCCCATCTTTTCTTTTCAGTAAAAAATTGAGCAAAATAGAAGGAAAATAAGGCATAAAAATAATTTCATTTCTTTCAGAAGTATTGCTGTTTCATAGAGTACAGATGCAAAGCACTGACTGTAACAAATTCAGAAGCTGTGCCTATAATGTTCAATTGCATTGCTGTTTGTAGGCCTCTGAACAAAACTGATGCTTTCCCTTCCTCCATAAATCATGAAATTGGAAATTTTCTAATCTTTTCCTCTCCATCTCTCTATTTTAGACACATAAAAACACTTATAGGCCCTTTCTGCACTAGGTTTTATTCTGGATTATATCCTGGATTAAGGACTCACAATGCAAATTCTGGTGCAGAGTGCAGGTTCCTGTTCTGAGATATAATCTGGAATAAAGCCCAGTGCAGCAGAAAGGACTGTAGTTTCTTAATGTGGAGAGAAGGACACCTGCTCTATCTTCTTGTAGTAACCACAAAAACTGCACAGCTTTTCCCCTGGCTTCTTTTTCTTCAGTCCTTCATTTTACAAACCTCAGAATAAAAAGCACCTGTAATTTTCCTCCTGCCCCTGCATGATGATCCAGACTGACAGAAGGAGTAACCTGGGCTGCTTTGTGTGCAGCTGCCTTGGGCAATAATGGAGTCTCTCAGTCATGTGGAGAGATAAGGGACAACTTCCCTTCTTTTTCTGTTCAAGGATTTCCCCCGCCTTTGACCTGAGGATGTGACATCAGAAGGACCTCTGACCTAGAAGACAGCAGCTTTCCTCCAATCGCCTCCCCTTATTTTGCTTTGATGTCACTTCCTTCACACCCCCTTCCTGTGCTGTATAAAAACCCCTTGCATCATTAAATTGCTCTCTTTTTCCAGCTGGCATCCTGCCTTGAAGACTCTTTATTTCCCCTCATTCCTGTTTCTTAACTATCCAAATCAGCTACAGCCACGTGGTTGACTCCCAGGGCTGGGCCGGTTGGATCCTGCAATAATATCTATCACAACACCCAGCAATCTATTGCAGCAGACCTAGCTGCTGCATATGGTCAATCCAGGTCATGAGAGCCCTGTTGCCACTATTGATTGACAGAACTTTATCCTATCAGAATGCAGGTGGTGCTGATGCAATCAGTAGGGGTGGAGAACTAAAGAATTGTGTAAAGGAGATTCAGAGAGATAACATAAAAGATGTGAGCATAGCAGCCTGAATTATTGGTTATTGGGGATTGGGTGTGAACAGGATTAGGACGACTTCCGTTCAGTTTCTTATTAGGATGACCTAGATCAGCCAGGTGTGATCATGGCCTAACTTGTTGATCACAGGCAGACATGCCTTCCTAATCTGGGCATTTTATTGTTGGTCAGAGAAACCTAAGAAGAAAAGTTTTGACAACACAATAGAAGGCAAATTCGATAGCAATGAATGGTGGATTTGGGGCAAGGGGGAAAGACAAAACAACACAAAACAGCAAAAAAAATTGTACCTGACATATTCCCCATAACTCAATTTTCTTAAAACTATTCTTGGAGAGTAGACTTCAAACATGATTTATGTTTTTTCCAATTCCACCATAAAAAGAAATGTTGCCAGACCTACCAGTATAAATTCTGATTTATCTTGTTTAGCTTCCATCATATTTTAAAAGGCAGAGATCTTTTTAATAATACTGTTCAATCAATTAACAATCTTAGCTTTGCTCTGAGTTGCAGCCCAAAGCTTAAGCAGCCTCATTGAATTTTGTCCACTTAGAATGCTTAGAAATTACATTCCAAATGAGGAAAAGCTGGAATGCAGCAAAGGATGCACTTTGCCTGGTTCCTTTAACTACAAAGGTCTTCTTCTGATATTGAAAAGAGTCAAGTATACCTCTTCCCTCTAAAGTTCACTACCAATGATAAACAGTAAGAGGGAAAATTGGCCATGTATGATTACTTTTTAAAATTTAGAGATTTTTGAAGGTGACACAGCAGCAGCAGCAGCAGGGAGAGTATGAGCCTTTTTGCACTTACCTGCTGGAGGAACTCTGGAGGAAGTCCTGCACTGCACTGTGATGAGTTACTTCTTCCCCAGATGCAGCTCCCCACATGCAGGACTCCCCCTGGAGTATGTAGATGTAGAGCAATTCTAACTGCTCTACAATGATGCTCCCAACAACCAGATGTGGCTCCATCCAGACTTCTTCCAGCTGGGAGAGGTTTGAATGGGGCCCAGGGAGGGGTGAAGCAGAAAGTTAGTGCTGCATCATCCCATCACTGCAGTAAGGCACCATGCAGATGCATTGGTGCCATTGCTGTGGTTCTGTGATTACTGCTCTAATGGCAGTGATATTCACCTAGGCTGCATAGATAGATTTGGGATCCCAGCATGTGGATGCTGGAACTATTCTCCCTCTTCACTTCCTTGGAAGGTTTTCCTGGGGAAGCAAGGCGAGAAAACTCCCTGTGTTCACATCTACATCAAAACAAAAGCAATGGAGGAAAGGCAAGCGTGAAGGTTTTGCTGTACTTGTATTGGCATCAAGAAGTCCAAACTGGCCTTTGATATTGAGCATTTGTAGCCTCACTGGTCCAGACCCACTAATTTGGATCACATGGTCTTTCAGGGAAGAAAAGCCTCCTATCTCTTGCCTTCTGTTAACACCTTTTCATTTTGCTTTTCTACATGCTGCTTCCTTTAGTCTCCATCTTCCACTAAATGCAGCCAGTCCCATTTTTTTTTTTAAATTAAGATATTGAATGCATTTTTATATTTTTCTAATTAGGTCCACACAAGGACCAAGGGCCTTGTTCCAGAACATGGGAGGTGTACAGATGGTGCTTCCATATTCTGGAACTACTAAGAAGTGCTTTCCAGCAACATGCCATAGCACACCGCCAACCTCTCTTCCAGGTTCCTAGGCCAGGAACCTTTTGGAGGTGAGGGATGGATCAGGCCCCTCAGTGCAGAAGGCTGATTTAGCCTGTGCCTCTATGCAATCTGGAGCAGGGGCTCCTGTTATTCTGGACTCACTAATCTGGATTTAGGGCAGGTAAATGGAAAAAGGGCCACTGTCTGTGCCTCCTTTGACGATTATGAGTGTGGAAAAAAAGGGAAGTGGATGGTTGCTTGCCTGCCTGGATTCTGGGCATTTGCAAGAGGAATTATAATGCAAGAGGACAGCTGGCAGGGGTAAGAGCACATCATTGCTTTCTGTCTTTGGCTGCAGTGGCAAGAGGATCTTCTTTAGATCTTGTATTTGCCTTTTGTTGTCTGCAGGCACCTTAGAAGTGCTGAAAACATTAAAAGATGTTAAATGTTTCCTTCCTTCCAAAAACCATTTAACATACTCCCAAAGGTTTTGTTAAAAGGCAAAAAGATATTAGAATGACCTTAGAATGTGATCAGACAGGCTCAAAAAGCCCACCCCCTAGAAGAATTTGAGTCTGAAACAGCTGACTTAGGCCTGTGTTCTCCTTATCTCATCTTGAAGCCTCAGAAAAGGCACCCCTTCATTATTCAGGATTTCATAGCTCTGAAAGCATCTTTTGCTTTAAGCCAGGTTGGGCAGGAAACTATGTAAGCAAAGAGGTGGGGGTTTCCTGCCAAGTGGCCAATCAGTGTGTAACACCCATTATGAGTAGGTACTGCCCGACTTAGAGGCAAATATAGGCTGCAGTGTGACAAAATAAGGTAGGTTCTCAAACAGTATTTGGGCAGCTATTTATAAATTATTTTTGTGCGCCTGGGAATAGAGTGCTTTTTATTGAAGGAATGACTTCAAAAGCCCTGTCTGATTGCACCCTTAGATCAAATTTTAAAAAAGACATGCTTGTCTAGTTTTATTTGCAGTATCAAGAAGCTGAAGAGAGGGTTTCCCTAGCAACATAGTGGCTGTACTACTGATAGAGACCCCCCTGTGGCTTTGTAGACAAATCATAGGCTGCAACTTTACCCAGATTATTCAGGCAGAAAGAGCATTACTTGTAAAAGTTACTTGCCTTTTCTTGTGTAGGTAAGCACATGTGAACTCTGGCTCACACAAGTAGGGGAGAAGTTGCAATCTACTTGTAGCAACCTGGATGTGGGAGTGCTACTGCTAAATTATCTGTTTGCTGCAGGGAAAGTCACTGTCTTTAGTTGCTGCTTCCTTCCTCCCTGTGTGAACCTGAGCTCAGGGGTACTTGTCTACATGAGAGGAGGCACTTAACATTTCAAAAGCTGTGGCTTCCTAGGCCTCATGTGTTGGAAGAAGGCAAGTTTTCACATCACAATCTCACCTATTTACCCAGATCTACCAGATAAATCAGTTTATTCCTTATTGTTCATCAGATTTTGTACAATAGTGTTCCTACTTCTATTGCTAATATTCTTTTAATTAATAGCCTTGCCTTTCTTTAAAATGCCTCTGGGTCTTTTCATCTGCATACTCAGAGTTCCTAATTTTAGGGGAAGGGAGGAAATTGCTTTGAAGCTTCAGTAATCTCTTTTCCTTTTCTTCTCTCTTTTCACTGCAAATGCAAACTGTCAAGGAAACCTGAAAAATCTGTAATAAGCAGCATTTAGCCAGTCCACATGGGAAAGGATGGCTTCATTGAATTTTTTAAAAAATGTATTATCAATACCCATGCATTAGATCTGAGGGAAAAATGAAAAAAGAACACATAAGACACTAAATGCAAGAACTGGTAATAATTCCTTTATTGGGGTTTCCATGAAAACTGTATAAATAAATTATTGTACTTAGGAGAGCTTCTGTGTAGAGTATTCCATAATGTCCACCAGGTATGATTTTAGAGGGTATTTTTGTGTTTTTTTACAGCTGCATTTACCAGCTGCTCCTTATGCTGATCACATGAAAGGTTTTAGAGCATTTTCTTCATCAGGGATCCCAGAATGAACTGGGCTATCTTCACTTCTCCTCTGCTACTGATCCCACAGGAGGGCTGCAGAGAAAGTGGAAAGAAGAGGCAATGGGTAACTACAGCTTCCTGCTCATGAGGAAAAAGTGTACTTTCTTTGGAGGGGGGCTAAACCACTACATGGTGGAACCAAAGGGTTGTTGCACTCAGCCCAAGTTCTGGAGGTCTTTTCCTGTACATTCAGCACAATAAAAGGCAGAGGGTTTTTTTTAAAAGAAAGATTATTTATTGCTAGCAAAGAAAGGCACAGGAGAACTGTCTCTGAAAAGCATGTACACCTATACACTAGCATTTTTATACTTTTCGTTTTTTGGGAAATAAAAAATACAAACTTTAAAGTTCCCAATTGGCTACAATACGGACATATGTAGTATACCTCTGCCATCCCATAATATTCAGTTCGTAGCTAATTATAATACTAAATCTCCACCTAGGGATGTCATTTTTTGTCATGATAAGGAGACCTTTGGCTGAAAGCTTATAGTCTGTCAGTCATTTTTGCAGTTACTATTTAGTTAGAACTTGTTTTACTTGCGAAGACATTCTATACTTATTCTTTCATCCTTTCTCAATGGTGTAAGAGACTTTTGAGTTACAAGCCATACCAGCTCAGCATTCATGAAATCCATTCCTGGATCTACTTAGGCCATGGTCACATCTTCACTTTAAACTTCTTTGAGTTCATCTTCTGATTGCAATACTCACACCTTTTTGTTTGTATCAATTTTACCTGCGGACTTTCTACCCTTCATTTGGACTCTCCAGAGTGCAAAAATGGATAGAAATGAAAAGACATGAGCATTGCAATCAGGAGATGGACTGAAGAAAGTTTAAAGTGAAGATTTTATCACGGCCTATATTACCACAGAAGAGAACATTCTTCAGTTAGCACATTTCCTATGCTCTTATGTAAACATAACTTGGTAAGCCTGTCCTGCTACTGTCGTGGGGTGTTTTTCCACTGCGCTCCTTAAATCCGGAACTAAGAAGATCCGGATCTAAGGAATGGGTACATTCCTTAATCTGGATCTAGTAGATCTGGATTAAGGGAAGCACCCAACGTGTTTCCATGGAAAGTGTAGCACCCATTAGCAATGGGTGCTAACCTCCCTGCCATGGAAACACCTTTGCACCCATGTGGGGAATCTGGATCGACCCCCAAGGAGTCTGCCCATCACCCCAGGTGTTTCGGGGGACAGGGCGGTGCACTCTCCAAAGTCCCTTCAAAGAGATCAGCACAGACTTCGGAGCCGCTCTGAAGCCCCTTCGGAACGCCTCTAAAGTTAGCGCAAAACAGCCCTGGAGCACCCGCGATGTCAGCAGGAAATAGCTCCGGAGCGCCTCTGAAGTCTGCACTGATCTTCGGAGAGACCGGCGGCAAGACTCTGGAGCCTTTGTCGATCACTTCAGAGGGATTTCGGAGGGAAGTCTGCACAGTCTGTGCTAATAGTGAACGGATTGCACTGACAGCTCCAGAGCCTCTCTGAAGTCTTTGCCGATCTCTTCAAAGTGACTTCGGAGTCATTTTGGAATGATTTTGAAATGACTCTGAAATCACTTTGAAGCTGGGATTTCAGGGCTCCCCCTCCCCATGGGTGCATCCCCTCCCCCTAGCCTCCTCTAGACCCCATTGCCTGTCACTCGTGGAAACAGGCTCCATTTAATCTGGATTTTCTGGCTGAAGACCCCATTGTAGACTCCATTAATGGGGTCTACAGAAAATCTGGATTAAAGGCTGAGATGTACCCATATGATCCGGATTTCCTGAGGTGCGGTGGAAACAAATGTGTCCCAAATGGGTGCCGTGGTGGAAATGGGGTCATCTGGTTCTCACCCAAATGAGTCCTTAATGGGTGCAAAAATGGGTACTAACTGACCGTGGAAAAACACCCTTGCTTATATGTCCTATACTTGCAACCTCAATGTATTTGTCAAATTTCAACTGAACAGTTTTATCTGAAAAATTATTTAAATGATTAATCAATCATGCCATCAGGGTGATTCCACATTGGCCAATATACTGGACCAACAAGCATGCTAGGGAATTACTTTTTGCTGCAAAATTGTGCAGAACGAAAGCTCCCAGTACGTTTCTAGTTTGGCCAGTGCAAGATAGGGTGTGTAAGAGTACTCAAATTTGTACATTTGCATTTGAATTGAATGATTGAAGGCAAAGCAAAGGCTTTTGTGCATTTGTTTGAAGCTTCATTATATTCATGAATGGGGAGAGGCAGCAAAGAGCTGCCCAGTCACATCTGCAGCAGATTCAGAGCAGATTCAAAGTGGATTCAGGGTGGATTTGAAGCATTCTTAGGGGATTCATTAGGGATTCATAGGCACAACTACTGGCAGCAGGGATTCAAATAGCATTTGAAGAATATTTGCAGGAGATTTGGGGGGGGTTCCACTAGCACTAACTACCCATTAAGGACCCATTAGGGACCCATTAAGTACCCATTAGACTCAGAACAGGAATACCCCATTTCCACTGCAGACCCCATTAGAGCCACATTTGTTTCCACCAGTTCTAGGGAAATCCAGATTGAATGGGTCCTTCAATGGGATCTTCAATGGGGTCTTCAGGCATCAAATCTGGATTATATGGAGTGCGTTTCCACTGCAATTTGGCAATGGGGTCTAGGGGGGGCTCTGGGGGTGCCCCAAAATCCAAAGCTCTGAAGCCTGTGCACAATCTCTGAAGCCAGCTCCGAAACCGGCTCCAAAGCTGGCTCCGAAGAAAAGCACAGGCTCTGAAGAGCACCTCACACGAGAACAATGCCCATCCTATGGACCTTCGTCAAAGGTTCCAGCGAAATTTCAAGTTTGTGGCAGATCGCTCTGGAGAATCTCTGGAGCTGCTCCGGACAATCTTAGAAGAATCTCTGGAGCATCTACGGAGATTGCACCCCCTGTCCCCCAGAAACCTGGGGTGATGGGCGGGCCCCATGTGGATTGATCCGGTTTCACCACATGGGTGCTCTGGTGTTTCCACTGTGGGCAGGCTAGCATGCATTACTATTGGGTACTGTACCACCCATGGGGATGCATTGAGCACCTCCCTTAGTCCAGATCTACTAGATCCGGATTAGTTGAAGTGATACCAGCTATGATTATTAATAAAAAAGAATTGGCTAAAAAGTTCTAGTGAGGGCAGTGTCTTGGGCCAGGAAACCAAGATTGGGGTGTGGTTCCATCAGAGCTTTTGGGACTCCCTCAATTGGAATAAGAAAGAGGTTAAGACCATTAACTTGGAATAAAAGCCTTGGACTTTTAAAATGTTTCTAAAAGCAAGGAAAGGATCTGTGGCATTTTGCAAAAGAAAAGGGCAGATCTCTCCATTGAATTACAAATTGCAGTTGCCTTCCTGGCTCTGATGGCCCACTCAAAGATTATGCCTGAAGGCCAGAACAAGGGTTGCAAAACAAACAATGGTCATTGAGTTTCTGAAGAGAGGATATATCTTCTGTTCTTTTTAAAATATATATATATGAAAATTTGGAATGCCCTGGGAAGGGGATCTTACTAAATGTGTGATAGATGAGAAAATTTGCTGAATTCGTATGAGCTATTCCATTACATTTTTAACCTGAAGGAAATAACAAGAAAAACTTCACCAGTATTAGAATGTCAAGGATGTTGGAGGTGACTCACTGTTTACACCTTTGTTTACATCTTAACAGAATTGGGCAAGAGTTTGCTAGTGTCTACATACACTGAGTGAGTCTAGTTGAAGGGATTAAGTGAGCCAGTAGAGATGCTAATTAGGAATGTTAATTTAAGGTAACTTCCATAATACAAGAATGGTAAGGGAGGAGAACATCTTATTATTTTAAGGAAATGATTCAGAAGTTCCTGAGGAAGTGGGTCTCACTGGGGTGTCCTGAGCCTTGTAGGTACAAAAATCTCATAAGTACAGATGGGCCATTCCATTACAAAGAGACAAATAAGATTGCCCAAAGGAAATATGTTAGCATAAAACTAACTTCTCTTGGGACACCTGGATTGCCTTTCAGGAAGGACTTTTGGAGATATTGTTAGGCTGATTTGCATCTTTTTGGGAAACTATAGACAGGAAGATGTTTCATTTATTAACAAAGGAAGAGCCATAATCAGCAGGGTTTTTGTTTTGGTTCCAATTTCTGACTATAAGAAAGGCAGAGAAGAGAAGGAGTCTAGGAGTCTAGGGCAAGGAATCTCCCTCTCCTCATCTAGCCAAAGTTTTCCTGCCATGGAAAGCTAGGAAAAGACCACAGACACTTTGCGGTTTTTTTTCCATTTTTTTTCTTTCTCCTGCTACACAGAGCTGCTTTTTAACTTTTGAAAGTTGTTCTGAATTTTGCTTGGTCAGAACAAATTGCAGAAGCCCATTTCAACTGGCTTTTATTTATTTTATTTTATTTTTATTTTTGAGATATTTTACTCATTTTTTTGACCGGATTAATAAAAAGGATCTTTTTATTTTTATTTTTCATTTTATTTTCTATTTTTGTTCCTGAAGAGGCACAGATCGGCTGAAATCTCCCATCTACAATTTTGGGTGTACTAAGGCACAGTGGTGAGAGCAAATTCCATTCCTCCTTATCTCCCCCTATTTCCTATGGTTTTTCTATATTGTTTAATTTTGGTTAGGGAATATCTTTAGTATTAAGGGTGATTTTTCTACCTCCTTGCTGGCTTGGGCACATTTCTTCCCCAAAACTAAAATTACCAGTTTAATGCATAGAATTATTCTGATATAAGCTGTTTAGTTATTTAGCCATGTTTAAAGTCCCTGCATGTTTGTCCTTGTTTTGCTTAAATGTCTAATGAAAAATGCTTCTGATATGGCTTTATATTTCATTTCAACTTCTCTTCTGTATTTCTAATAAGCTCTTTGCTCTGGTTTAACAAGAAACACTGGTTTTTGAGTCTGAAATGGGTTTTGTCTCTGTTTTCTGGTTATTCCTCGTTATTAAAACCTGTGAAAAGATCTAGCTACTTATTCCCCTGAGAAGTTTAAATTTGGTGTTCTTTGGGCTTCGAAAATAATCCAAATTATCCAAATTTTACTCCCTCCACAGTTTCCAGTTTATTACTGGAGCAGAACTGGTAACAGAAGGATCCATTCCTTAGATCCGGATCATCTTAGATCCGGATTAAGGGAGGTCAATGGAAAAAAAGCCCTTGAATCCTACATTTGTAGGGGCTTTGTTCCCTTCACATTTGATTTGATTTGAATTGAACTCACATAAAAAATTTGTGTGCATCTCTATTGCAGAATCACTCAAAGAGCAATTAATTAAAATGTATTTTTGGGATTAGATTGTTCAGTCTCAGAGCACCTTTATGAATTAAGAACAGGAGCAGTAATTAAGTATTTCAGAGATCATAGCATTTGGATGTAAACCTCCTATGCATATATCTAGGCATCTGTGTTTTAGTAAACGGTGGTCTAGCATTCCTTTTCTTTCATGCTCCATTCTAGATCTCATCTTGGCACTCAGTCATAACAATATGCATTTCCAAGAGCATCTTTTAAAGAAGAGTTCAGAAAGTCAGCAAGTGTGTACTTTCATTACTCTTTGCAAGCTGCTTTCTGCACAGTACAGACTAGATGGCACCTAATGTCAAAAACGGGTTGTCCATTTCCTGTTGATATCGCATGACCCAACCACGTGATGGCACATCAAGCAATGCAATTTAATCTGTTTGTTCATTTGTCTCATTTGGCTGCTCAGCTGTTCTGTTTGGTTTGTGTGGCCTTTTCAAGAATCAGTACACATGGGGACTTACCTTATTAAACTCCTCCATACCTCACAGTAACTAGTTTGCTCAGCTGTACTTCAATTAAGTTTTTAGATTGTTGTTTTTGTCTCCAGAAGTCTGCCATAATTCTATCTTCTTTTACTTACAGATTACTGTTCTCTCCCCTCCTTGTGTTTCTTGCCTCCCTGATGTGATTTGCTTTATTAGCAGTCCCTGTATTGGTAAGTAATTTCCTGAATCTCCAGCAACTGTTGTATTACATTTTCTTCATGAGTGACTCCTGTGTAACCTAGCCTGTCTGAGAAAGGATGCAACTTGTCTCATTGGGCATATCCTGCTTGAAATGAACTCTGCTGCATAATCAAGTGGAGCAATATATTTGTGCAGTAAGTTGACATTGGTTGTGTAACATCTCAGGTAACCTTGGGTGGGAAGAGGCAATAAATGTTTTGGAGTATGAAGGTGATTTGCTACCCATGGTATGTACACTCATTTGATGGTTACTTTGGGTAAGTGAAGTTTGTGGAACTTCAAACCTCAGCAAAATCTGATTTATGTAAGAGAAAAAAGGAATGCAAGGGGTGTGTGTGTCTATACACTTCTGCCACACTAGCTTCAGCAAAACTAGAATCAGATGTAAGGAACATGGGAAACTTCCATGCTTGCAGGGGCAGGAAATCTCCTGCTGAAAGCATTCCAACTGAGTGGTTCCCTGCTGAAATGGTTCAGCTGTCCCAGAACAAGGGCCCATGTTAGACTGAAGCTCATGCTAGTTTCAGAGCCTTCTGCAGGTTGTTCAGCAAACAGGAACCATTCCTGTCCTCAGAGCCCTAGTGGGACCTATTTTGGTGGTGCAGTTTGGTGCATTGGCAAAATACCCCTGGGTGAATTGGTCAAGAAGACAAGTGGCCTTCTGCAGGTTTAGCAGGCACTTAGAAATGGACTATGCTGCATCCTATGTGGACACAGCATGTTAGTAAGGGGAGGGACCTCTCTAGCCCATACCAGAAGTGGGCTAGGTCTGGTAAGGGCAGAAAAGGCCATGGACTCTGGATTGGATCATATGATTGAAATTAAGCATCTAGGCACATCTAGAGTGCATCATTGGTCCTCAGTGCTTACAAGGCACAAAGAATGATCAACACTCAGTGCACCTTAGGCAGCCTTATTAACCAGTTCTTAGGTGTAGTTTGTGCACATCATTCCCCCAATTTAAGTACTTTCTAGTTAAAGAACTGCATCACACAATTTAGAGTGAGGCAGTTCTTTAACTAGAAGGCACTTAACTTGGGGAATGATGTGCACAGAAATAGATGGTTAAGTAAAAAAGCATACTAAAATGAAAGCTGCAAAGGAAAGTTGCCTGCAAAATTAGGTACTGAAATAAATATATCAGGGCTGTGGACACACATTTAAACAGAATGGAGGAGATTTTCAGGGCCATTTTGCCCTTAGGTTAGTAGAGAAGTCTAGGTATACTCCAGCACTGGGCATATACACACCCTGGAGCCGCTTCCATCCCAGAAACATCTCCATGCATGATGGGTTGATTGGGTACCAGCTATATAGCTGTGTGTAACATTAAAAAGTGCTCCACAGTTTTGCTACCTGTTGGCTAGGACACAGTTGGCTACCTGTTGGCTAGCTGGGTGATGGGTATATGGGGTGAGGCAGCGCAGCTGCTGTTGCATGATGCATCACCCATGGCAACAGCTGGTGTGCATGACTGTTGCCACTATTGCTGCAGTGATGAAATTGCCACTAGTATGACAGCAATTGCACTTGCCCTGCAGGTGGGGAACTGCCGGGTAACTTTGGGATGGATTGCGTGTCCCAGAGTGCAGACACCAGATGCATCCCAGAGGTTCATTGGCCATTGTGCCTCACAAAGGTGTGAAAAGGCCCTCAGTCTTCAAAAATCAGGCACCAAAGCTTCTTTCTGTTTTTTTCCCCCCAAGGACCTTCCTTTCCCAAATGGGACTCAGCACTGCAATTGGGTAATCCCAGCACTGAGTCTGTTTCAGCTGCCAGAAATTGATCCAGCTCAGCAGCAGCATGGAGGGCAGGTAGCAGACTCTGGCACACAGTGTGAGAGGGGATGACACAAGCTGGCCACTACTGGCTATGTTCTGCACCACCCACAAAGCTCTTTGTCCTACTGTGCAAGGCCGTAGGACAGTGAGGAGGGCAGCCAATGGGTACTTAGAACCAGAGGGGGATGACCTGAGTTGGTGATTAGAGGGCACGTTCTGTGCTGCCTATGTTGCTACTTTGCTTTGCCTTACACCAGGAAGGTTGTCTCATTGTGCATGGCTGCAGCCATGGAGCCTGAGGCATGTAGCCACAGGGGACAACCCAAGCTGGCCTGTTTGGCATACCTTTGTCCATCAACTGCTGGCAGTGGTGTGGCTACACAATTCATTTTATCTGGTATCACTTCTGATAAACTAATAAGACTTCTAGACTACTTAGGCTGTGGTCACACCACTTTAAACCTTGGGCCTTTCTGCACTTAGTCTTAATCTGGATCATATTGTAGAATAGGGGGCTGCTGTCCACACAATCATGCAGGCTATGGCAGGCACCACGTGAGGCCTTACCATAGCCTGCATTAACATGTGTACAACAAACACCCATCCCAAGATATATTCCAGAATAAGGCCAAGTGCAGAAAGGGCTCTTCTTCAGTCCATCTTCAGGTCTGACTGCTCACGCTTTTTCATTTCTATACATTCAGGAAAGTCTAAGTGGAGCAATGGAGGGTGGAAAGTGTGCTCCTTTTGAAGAAGAAGAGTTGGCTTTTATACCCCTTTTCTCACGAATAAGGGGACTCAAAGCAGCTGACAGACCTTCTTTTCAGGTTGGAAATGATGCTGTTCCATTATGGCTGTTTTGCAGGATATTCCTGGATATTTCAACATTAATTTGGAAATTATTAGTGAATAAATGAGCAAGCCAAGAGTGTGTGAGGATGGAGATCTTTTCTCTGGGAAAACCTTGCCTGTTTGAAGAAGGCCAATCTATATGATTGCAGCAATATATCATCAGGGTTAAAGGTGAGGTCGTTCAGAAGTATGAGTTAATTATCCCAAGTTCTGTTTCTGCTTTGATACTGTTACAGCTTTTGGTGCACCTCCCACACCTTCTCCCTCCATGCTAAACAATGGAGGTTCATCGTATTTCCATTTCTTTACTTTAAGGGCCTCAGATGCTGAATCTAGTTGATAATCCAGCATCTCAGGGGTAGGGGAAAAGCATTGCGTGAATGGAACTTGGATATTGAGTTAACTGCAGCTTTGTGCTTGATTGTGGTCTAGAGGCCCTGCTATTTTGAGAGTATTGGAAATCATTTTCAGCAGCCCACAGGATGGATGGGAAACAGCTGAGCCAATCAGTTGAGAGAAAATGGGTTTAGCAAATTCAATACACAGTACTGCAGACATTCTGAAAAAGTTTCACTGCCTTGGGAGGTTTTTTTTAAATAGTAGTTTGTAATTGTTGCTTATTCTACAATCTTTGGTATGGAAGTATTGAAAAACAAAGCTACTTCTTTAGGAATAGTTTGTCAAAGTCAGGCACCACTGAAGGTAGTGGGATTTGCTTCTGAATAAGTAGGCACCAACCTAACTATTAGGTTTTGGAAAGTTCTGCAATTGTGCACCTGATTGAGAATCTGCTGAGACTCAGTTTGGGCAGGTAAAAAAAAGAAAAAAAAACCTTTTGGCTGCACTTCTGCCCAACTGCGTCCCTTTTCTGTATTCTGATGATGTCAGCAGAATCTCTAATTGATATCGGTGTAAGTAAGTATTCTGTTATGACCTAAGGCCAGTATAATCTCATGGACACCAATGCAAAGTTGTTTTTAAATAAACAAGGGATGCACCCTAGGAACTTTCCCCTATTGGTTTGTCACAAATAGGAAAACTTTGTCATGGATATGAGAACTGAAAAACTGCCATTTATGAGAGGGGGAACACGCAAAAAGCCATGGGAAAGCACTGTTTACTGGAACAAACGCATGGATATATGATGAGGAAGAGTAACCCTTGTCATTCATGAGGTTTCTGTATCCATGTTTAATGAGGGAACATTGCAAATGCTTGGTCATGAACATATGAGATCATCAAGTAAAGAGCTTACAAGTGTTTTTTTTTTTAAATGACTATATGGAAAATGAAATAGAATTCTTTATATGTCTCCACCCACACAGTAATAAAATGGGCTCTGTGGGGGAACTACACATACCTTTTGCCATGCTTTAAATCAGATTCAGCTGTGGTGAAATCACACTAAATGTGAATTTTTGGGCCAAATGTATTTTCAAATAAACTCATGGGGTTTTTTTTATGGAGTGCTAGGCATGTTGCTTCTTCCAGCACAAGATTTAATTAATTAATTGATTGATTGATTAATTATTGTGTGCCCATATTGCAGATTTACAGACACTGGATGTAGGTGTTCCAGGGGAGGCTGAGGGAGCACTGTCTCTGTTTTTTCCCCTTGTGATTTACAACAGTGTGGGTTCTCCAGCCTGTCAGAGGACTGTAAGAAGGCCACCAGTGTGCACCAGTGCACAGAGCTCTTGACAGAAGGTCTGATGTGAAAATTTAGAAAGCCAGGGTGGTTCCTGCAGCTTTGCAGCCTACTTAAGAAATGAAAGCTCAAGGAAGGAAATAGGTTCAGCCAGCCAGCTGGCAGCTGCTAGCTCTGCAAAGTCCTTGCAAAAGGATCCAGATTGAACAAGACTCTTATTTCTACTTGTTCTTGTTGTTCCGTTTGCAGGCTTGCACAGGAATATACTTCTGCATTTATTTCAGACTTGTCAGTTTGCAGTTTCATGCAGAAATGCACTTGAACATCAAACGAGTGGAGGTGAGCTACCAGTGATTGATAGATTGTGTTAACCGATCAATTACATTTAGGAAGGCAGTGAAGATGCACCTTTTTGCCCTGGCCTTTGGCTAATGTGACCATTCCCCACCACCACCGTAGATACTAGTATTTTAATATTTAGTGTTCATTTTTAAATATTTTGAATTTTTCAATCTATTCATGCAAATTATTTGGACATTCACACGTGTACAGATATGTACACGGTGCGTACTTGTCCGTGTGCATCTTTCCCACATCCGTATGCATTTGTACAGATCTATATGGGATGAAAATGGGATGCATATAGGAATGTTGTTGACCTTGCTATTTGCAAATTTGAATTGAAAATTTGCATGAATAGATTCAAATTGATTTGATTTGAATTGAATGTGAATACATTGGAATTTTAATCATTTTAATTGATTTGAATTTTTGGATAATTAATTTTAATCAAATCAAATCCCCAAAATTGCATTTGTGCACACCCCTAGCAGTGGAAAGAAGAGGGAGGCTACTCTTCGTTGACAAAAGATTCCAGTTTTATTCACAAAGGGAAATTTTGCTCGTTTATAAAATTTTATTGTTTTCCAGGCATAACATGACAAATATATCACACTGACTAATGAAAGAATATAATGAGATCTTTACATAATTATAACAGAGTTTCCACCTTTTTCTGTGTCACTCTTTTTGGCCTTTATACTTTATTCCTGTTATCCTGTTTTTACAGATTGGGCTGCTTGCCTTTTATTTTCAGTCTTTTCTTTTCTGGATGCTTTGTAGTTTTTGGTCGTTTCCATAAGTTCAGAATTTGCTTTGATGGGAATGTACAATTTTGGAGAATATCCAAGCTGGATAATAAAGGTTCCCAAGTCAAAAGGTAGCTCTATCTTTTGTTCTTGCCTTCCATTTGATATGTTCTTTCTCTGAGAAATTCATTAGCTGCTGTATCTCACAGCTTCTTGTACCATTTGGCTAGATGTAAATCTTTAGCTGTCTTCCAGGCTCCCATTATCATTAACTGAGTCACTACTATCT
Organism: Aspidoscelis tigris stejnegeri; assembly: GCA_023333525.1. Lineage (NCBI taxonomy): Eukaryota > Metazoa > Chordata > Lepidosauria > Squamata > Teiidae > Aspidoscelis > Aspidoscelis tigris. The sequence goes on from JALMGA010000010.1 coordinate 15,773,232, forward strand.
CGTATCTAAGCAGTTGTTTGTTTTTATTCAGGAGTTATGCACATAAAAGGCCAGTGATAGACACAATTTAGGGTCATGCATCAAATTTTCCTTTGTAATTTTTTAAAATTTCTCCTTCCACTTTCCCCAGACTGTGTTTTATGGGTACTTCTAGTGACAGTGGAAAAACACCTGAAGACTATCTTCAATCAGGTCTTACGGAAACCTGTTTTAGGGGCTCTTAGATCACATTAGAGACAGATCTCGTGGGAGTCAATGTGGAAGCGGACTCCCTGAAGTGTCACTAATGTGTGCTGCACTGTGGACTGCAACTCCACAAGTGTTTAATATCTGTCCTTAATGTGTGTCTAATGTGTGTTAAGTGGCCAGTGTGGAAATACCCATAGTTTGATTTAGGAAAAAACCATCCCAACATATAGCAATAACAATCACAGAAAATTACAATTGCAATGCGAGAGAAAGGATGTTGAAACTTCCACCCTGAACAAAGTGTTCTTGATGGTGTCCGTTCCTGGCTGCCTTTATGTATGTGAATGTGTAATCTAGGTGGCTGAATGTGTTAATCTATCATCATGTCTAGTTCGTCCCAACTATCTGCTGGTAACGTCCACAAACAAGGCTGGTGGTGAAATGTTAAGTCTTTTATGATCAGTACAGAGAAACTTTAATGCCTCATTTGAAGAGAAAGTGATCTAAAGCAATGAATGCCATTCCTACTGCATTATAATGAGAAACTAACTCCAATCTGCCACCAGTATTGCTGCTGTTATCTTTCGACTCAGGAATCAAGTGGAGTAGAAACTAATACTATTTAATTCCTGTCACTCCAGCAAATTAGCAGAAACATGACAACTCTTGTAATGCTATCTAGAGCTAATAAATGTCAGGCTCAAACAATAAATGGCATCAGAATAGCAATGTTTCTGTTCCCAATTTTATGCTTAATTTTCTGTCTGAAGCTTTAAATAAATAAACAGAATTAGCCAAAAGAGACTTGCATGTCTTCATTTCTCAGTTTCTTAAAGATATTCAGTTACTAACAGAAATACTGCAAAATTTAACTAGTTCACAAATAAGCCTAACCCCCCCCCCTAAACATTTAAATATTTAAACACTAGCCCATAAAGAAACAGTGGCCTGCAATCCACCATCACTGGAATGTTCCCAGTTCAGCTGTCACCTTTTAGGCTTCTGATGAAAACCTATTTGTTCACTTCAGTGTTCCCAGTGTGCATCTTTATTTCTTGCCCGGCTCTTTTAATGGTGTTCTTCAGCTATGCTAGCCATATCTGGAACATGGCTAGCACAGCCTGACACCCACCTTTCAAACCTCCTCTGGATGAAGGCTTGGTGGTGGGGCAGGGTGGGGTGGCACAGCTGCAGTTGTGAATCATGTTGCCCAGTCACCAACACAATGGCTAGCATGTACAATGAAGTGCTGAGTAAGTTTGAGAGAGATTGGGCGTTGTAAAGTGCAGATGCCCAATCCATCTCCCATCCATCTTTCTGGGATGATTTCCCAGGGAAGTGAAGGTGCAAATTCACCCAATGCCATGTTTCCAGTAATAGCTTTCCTTATCTTGACCTCTGTGGAACAGCTTTCATAATTAGACTAGTTGGTGCTCCTGCGAGCCAGCCAAGGGTGCAAAAAAACAGCAAAAGGAAGTAGGTGGGCAGCTCCAATCAGGCCATCATGGGATCTTTTCTAAATTCCACATTATTTCTGGAGACCAACTCAGATGATGAAGCAGTATATAAGTTAGAAATGTGCCAAACTTGAAATGTGCCATTTTGAATCATGTAGAAGGGGTCCGAAAGGTTTGAATGCAAACTAAACACCCTGTCTGTTTGGAAACAGAGTTCATTTTTGAACCAACCAAAGGGGTGTTCAAATGAACTTGTCAAACACACCCTGCTTGGTCTGAGTCTGAAGATGTGCAAATTGAATTGAATACCGTGCTTGTTTGAAATCAACATGGTTGAATTTGAACTGAGCAAAGGATTGTCCAGGTCTAATTAAACCAAACCAGAAAGAAAAAGTCCATGCAAATCTCTACTATAAATATTTTAAATAAATAAGTAAATAAATAAAATAAACCCAATAGCTTGGAGCTTGTGTCACTTCTTCCTTTCTGTTTTGATTCAGGCTCATTATCACTTCTGGGAACTCAGAGATCCTGAGCCAACTGCCTACTATTGCTCCCCGCTTCCCTTACTACCTGCTCTAGTATTCATCACAGCCACAGACATGAACATGAGTGGGTTCACCTGCTGTTCTTCATGCCAGCCTGCCTCTGCCAGGTGAGTCTGGCTAAAGGGAAGGCTTGCCCCCGACCTTTGCCCACCACACAACCTCCTGTGGGTTTCAGGTCAAGAGGGTTGTGATGGACATTAGCCAGGATGGTTTTAAGAAAGGGTTAGAGAAATTAATGGAGGTCAGATGTACCAATGGGTACTACAATGGACACCTAGCAACACCTCTGGGTTGGAAAGATAGGCAGGATGCCTCTTCTACTTGAGAATGCCCAGAAGCAAATGGTGGGCCACTGGTGGCCAAGATGGACTGTGGCTTGATCCAACAGGGCTTCTCTTATGTTCTCTTTTCCCCCCTTATATTCTCCTCAGCCCTTCAGCCAGGTCTCAATGCCTCCAAGCTGCAAGTTCTGTCAAAAGACAGTCCTTTGAGTTTTTAACGAACATCTTTGAATGCTTATACCTATGTTTAAGGTTGCATTTTAGCTTTGTTTTATGGGTTTAAGTGATGTGATATGGCAGGATACAAATACAAGCAAACAAATTCATCAGGCTCTGGAGGAAGAGCTTCTGTTCCTGAAGAAAAGATCAAATGTGGCAAAGGGCTAAAATTCCTGCTGGGTGCACACCAGCAATACTCAGAGATTTGTTTTTGCCAGAAGCAGAACCTCAGCAAAACTTAAAAGAAACCCCTGCAGACAAATCCTTTTTCTTAAGAAAGAATGAAAGAAAAAGAGCTTTAAAAATTAAAAAATACCATCACCACAATCCTATTTGTTTACCCCTTATGTTTCTTGCTGTCTTTTGGCTAATATAGAAGCAAATAGCTTTATAACTTACTGGTGACTTTTCATTCTCTGGAATCAGGCCAATAGAGAACAGGTTCTCCTCTGCCCTTTTTTTGTCCATGGTCACACTTTCCTGCGTCCTGATTTTTACGAGTCTCAATTCGTAGAATGTTAATCCGTTTTCATTTAGGTGAGTTTGGGGAAGAGGACTAACAGGGGTTGAGCCATACTATAGTGGGTGGTTGGTGCATGAATCTGCCCTTCACATTCACCCAATTTGTGAATTTGTGAATTCACATTCACCCAATTTGTGATGACACACTGTTGAGTCACAGAACCTTTAACCTATCAGAGCTCAGGGGGTGTTGTGACAGTGGAAGAGGGGTGGAGATCTAAAAGAGCCCCATAAAGGATGAGAACTGAAAGGTTGTGAGCATATCAACCTAAGCTGAGGGCAGACTGAGGAAGAATTATCAGGCATTGGGTGTGATCAGAGTTCCTTTTTTATCCAGTTCTTTAATAAGATGGACCATTTCAGCAAGGTGTGACCATTTTCTTAGAGACTCAGTGCCGTTTTACACAGCCATGTGAGTTGCTCCCAGGATGATGGAAGCATCGTCTCCAGTGAAAGGGGTTTATATGTTCCCTTGCTTTAATTTGCCACAAACCTTTTTTCTCCCATCCTGTGGTGGTACATGGGTTCCTCAAAGGCAATGCAGGACTTGAATATCTTGGAAACCCCCAATGGCTTATAACCCCTGGATACAATTATAGCCAGTATATTTTCTGCTTTCCAGGTGCCATGTTCCTTAAATTCAAATCATGGCAAATTCAGATCATGCTGATCTGGTCAGTGCCACTATAACTGAGGCAGGGACGCCATGCCAGAGGTTTCCTCCACACTCTGCAGACATGATGTCTGTAATATGGCTGTGCACAAATGCAATATTCAGATTCGATTTGATTCAAATTGAATATTCAAATATCTGAATTTATACGAATAAAGGAAAAAATGAATGCCTGGACATTCAAACTGAAACTGATCCATTCATACAAATATTTGATACCTATTAGATTATATAAATCTTGTACTCATTGGTATGCATCCCGTTTTCATCCCATATGTATCCGTACGGATGCGTATGGATACGTATGCAATGCGTATGTATCCGTAATATGAATGTCCAAATTATTCATATAAATAATTCAAAATACTTGTATTTGTTTGAATACTAAACAAATGAATGTCAGAACACTTGGTTTGAATTCAGATTTCTGAATCTGTCTGAATTGGACCGAATAACGAATATCTCGAATATGTTTGCATATCCCTCATCTGTACGTATGGGTACAGCACACATTAAAACCAATCTTTATGCAGATATGATTTTGAAAACCAGAGGTCCCATAAATGTAGTCAGAATATTAATACCTATGCTTAAACATTTTCACAAGGCTGCAGGATTAAATATCAGCCTCTTCAAACCTGAAATTATGTGCTTTGATATGCTAACAGGAGTTCAACAATTAACACACAAAAGTAATATCAAATTTAAATATAAACACCAACTCTTTCAAATACCTGGGTATTTGAATTTACAAAATATCAAGAAAATACTTCTTTTGAACTATGGAGGGAAAAAAATTGGTCAGTCTTAGGACACATAGGCATTGTTAATTACTCTGTTTATTTCCATGTCCACCTATAGCCCCTAACAAAGGATTAATCAGACTCCAAACTGAAACATTTTACACTTGGCTCCAAAAAATACATGCATCAAAAAATATTACACAAAGATGTGGATAAAGGGGGTGAGGCTTTCCCAACATACGCTTATACATTGATGCATTCCAGTCAGTTGAAATGATTGCACATCGTTATAGAAAATCACCAATATGGGCAAGGCATGAAATGAGCAAATACCCAGACTTGGAAAAAGTACTAGCAGAGACAGAATTTAACAAGAAAGACAGGTGATCAGAATGGCCCTGCATGGTCTAGGATGTTGCATTTATACACTGCAGTGTCACTTCTGTCTCACACCAGCCCAGAGTATGCAAGGATGTCCCAATCCTCCAAAGCTGTAGAACAGTAAAAACTGCTTCACAGCTTCACCAGGAGCACCTACAGTATAGGCACTTCTGGTATGCTCCCAGACACAGCATTTGTATTTAGGCTTGCTGTGAATACTGCGCAGGGTTGGGGTGAGGCGGCTGCAGCTGCCCAAATGGGTACTGCATCATGATCGCCATAGCAGCAGCTTGGCATACATTTAAAGTTGCCTTGGCCATTGCTATGGTGATGCAGTTGGTTTAGGATGGACCAGTCTGCACTGTGAGGGCCACTAGTAGGGTCCTTGTATTCGTTATTCATCCAAATTCAGACATTTGTACACAGATCAAATTTTATGACATTTGTACATCAACATTTGTACAAAAACTAATGTGTCAGACATTCGTACAAACAGGTTGGACAGTTGTTAAACTGGGGAGTTAGGAAAGCGGCTGCACCAGCCACATCTGCAACGGATCCAGATTGCATCCAACATGGATCAAGAGTAGATTCAAAGTGGATTCAGATTGGATTTGACACTTTCAGAGCGGATATGTATTGGATACATATTGGATACTTATTCGTTGGCATTGGATATGCATTCAAATTCATACTAATACATTCGTATCTAATAGAATCCTACCACATTTGAAGGGGATCTATTCAAATGTATACCAATTTTCTAACATTTGATTTATGAACCAAATGCCAAAATCCCCATTTGTGCGCATCCCTAGCCACTAGGCAAGTTGGGGATGGGGATGGTTCTGGTGCTCACAGCACAAAAGCCAGCCACTGTTCCTTAACTTAACTGCAGCGAGATACTATTCCACTGCAGTTAAGTGTGAAAAGACCTTGATAAAATCTCTAAAACAAAAATAGAGTGCTGGACTAAATGGAGGGAAAAAACCCAACCTTATAAGAACAGACACCTCATTGCTTCAACTAATATTTTTATTGAGAGGCCAGGAGATGCTAGGATTGAGACCAGCTTATAACTAATAAGAACTCTCAGAGATATTGTCAACTGGCTACAAAAACAAACAAACACCTATTCAAAAGGTACTACATACTCCTGAGATTTTTTTTTAAAAAATCCCTACTGGTTGATACACAAATTCAGTGGGAGGAAGAAGAGTTGGCTTTTCTACCCGCTTTTCTCATCCATTTAAGGGGACCCAAAGTGGCTGACAAACCTTCTGTTCTTCTCCCCACAACAGAACACCCTGTGAGGTAGGTGGGACTGTGAGAGCTCAGAAGAGAGCTGTGACCAGCCCAAGGTCACCCAGCTGGTTTCACGGGGGAGAGCAAAATCAAACCTGGTATTCCCAGATAAGAGTTCGGCTCCTTAACCACTAGACCAGGGGTAGGCAAACCATGGCTCTTTGGCCCCTTGAGTGTGACTCTTCCAGCTTAGGAGTACCCTAATAAAGTTAATAACAATGTACCTACCTATATAGTTTAAGTTTTAAAAATTTGGCTCTCAAAAGAAATTTCAATCATTGTACTTTTGATATTTGGCTCTTTTGACTAATGAGTTTGCCGACCACTGCACTAGACCAAACTGGTTCAGATCTACTACTGTTTTTACTGCTATTACTTTTCAGATCTACTGCTTTTTGCTACCAACATTATTTCTCATTTTTTTAATATAAAAAAGAAGGAATCTCCTAATGCAAACAATACATTCAAAAGTAACAGAAGCTGGAGTATGGATAGAGGTCTGTATCATTCTATTTTTGAACCACATAAAAGAAGGGAAATAAAATAAATTAAATGACACTGCGCTTCCTTTTTTCCCTCCTATAGCTCAGGAAGTTGGCTAGAAACACAGACCTCTTGTCAGTGTATTAAGACGAAACAACATCTGTAGCCTGTGGAGTACCCTTGAAATGGCCAAGAACTCCATACTTATTAGGTATTCTGCTCAACACTGCCAGTTTAAGGACGCACACCTTCTCTGAAAAACTGCTCTTTGGAGCCTAGCAATTTTCTTCCTGCAGTGAGAGAGGAAGTTATACAGGGTTGTTTATTATAAACTTTAATAGAACTGAAGCCCAGGGTACAGGCATCTTGTATTAGAGATGGCCTTGCAACAAGAGAGCACAGTATGGCCTATTACTGGAAGATCTGAATATAGCTTCCTGTGCTTCCTACAGAATAAAGCTGGAAACCTCAGGCATACTAGTATTCCAATTATCTCCTCAAGAAATAGATCCACTCATCTTTTTGTAGATAAGAATATACAAAATATAGGGTTCTGACTGTCATGCCACCCGACAGAGGTAGTTTGGTTCTCTACTGTCAAGATCAAATGAATAATGAGCCATGTTGTGCCCCAGGGTCTGGGGTGCCATCCATAGAGTCCTAGGATTTTTTTTTTATGATACAAAGGTTACACCAGGTCGCTACATATTTCCCTAGCATGGGAAAGTTAGTAGGAGCTGCACACTGTGTTCTTGCAGGCTCTTCTTGCATAATTTCTGTCATAAAATCTTTTCTCAAACTCAGTAGCAGCGACCTGTTAAAAATCTCACATCACAACTCTTGTTACAAAGACCCTATCTACACTGGGCCTTATTCTGGATTATATTCTAGCATGCCAATGGCAGGTCCCTATTCCAGGATATAATCCAGAATAAGGCTCAGTTCAGAAAGGGTTATAGAGAGTTCTATCGGAAGGAGTTATTATGAAAAAAACCCTCCAGAAATGCAAAAATGGAGGGGAGACACTCCTTTTTTCTTGCTTCTTCAATGGCTTCCCTTAAAAAAACCCAATAACAATGGGGCAGTAATGACAGAAAAACATATCTCTATATTTTTAATGTTTTCCTCCAAAATTTCCTAATTCTGTGGTGATCTGACCTGACTTTTCTTCAAGAGTATTGTAACTTGGATCTCAGAAGAACGTAAGATGAGACCTGCAGGATCAGGCCACAGCCCATCTAGTCCAGCATCCTGTCCCACACAATGCCCCACCTAATGCTAATGGGCATCTCAAGCTGAAAACAAAGGCAAAACCTTCACCAGCTTTGCTTGTCCCAATTAATCCTTTGCTAAGTATTTACACCAATGCCTTTGATAACATGGGTGTGCAACCACTGAGAAGTGATGGTAACCTGAATATATTTAAGACACTCTTAGCAGGCCCACTACCAAACTTATGCTGCTAGGATATCATTTGATTATTTTTCTGATGTATCAGGTTGTGAAATTTTACAACAACACAATCATCAGAGCCATACTTAGACTCAAATCATTCTTGCCAGTTAGCAATAGATATTATGTTCAAAACGTGAGATGATGTGAGGAGAGTGCTTAATATTCAAGGCTAGACAAGTATCTGGAGAAACTCCAAATGATGTGATGCTTCGTACAGGGGATGCCTATATTATTATATAATCAGGGGATGTTCTGTGTACACATGGGGAATCTCCAGGTGAGTGTTAAGCATCTCCCATTGGCAAATAAGAATTAGAACTTTTATCTGCAGGAGAATATAGTATTCTTCAGTTGTAGTTTCATTTAGAGGTTAGGTAGTCATTAGGCAACTAGGATTGTGTCCTGACACACTCTATGCTGAGACAGGACCTGTAGCAGTTTCTGGTCTGCCAGACTGGAGCACTGAAAGCTGTGAAGGGATGCTGTAGTGGCTTCCAGTTTGCCAGACTGGAGGACTGGAAGTTTTGGTGTCCCTTTGCAGTAGCCTTCCTGTCTGCCAGATGGGAAGCTCCATTGCCTGCAGTGGCGGTGGAGTGTTCAAACGTAAGTGCAAAATGGGGCTGATTGTCATGGCAACAATCATTACTCTGGCTGTTGCTGTGGCCTATTTCAGATTGCTATGTATAAGTGTCTGTTTGCACTTACCAGCATGGTGGCAGCTGTTTGCACTTAGAATCATGAGAAAAACAAAGTACACCCTCTTTGAATTTCATGCTTTTACATATCAGGACATAATGAAAAACATCTGGTCCTGAGGAGGTCTTAAAATTAGGTAAACACAACCTCAGGTGAACAGCAACATATGACATATTCTACTATTTCATTATTAATTTGTCAAAAATAAAACCAAAATGGAAAAGCCATGTGTAAAAAACTTGCCCCCTATCTGGCCATCAGCACTTGAAAATGTGAATAGTCAACTGGGGCTGCTTGGTTAGAGGACGGTGCAGACTCTGCTGACCAGGAGTGATTTCCATTGAATGCTATGCTTTAATGGCAGGTGACTGAGCTTCCTGTCTGCCCAACAGGAAGCAGCGGCAGCCTTCCTGCACCATCCTCTGACAGAGGGGAAGCACTAGTGGTGTCCTGTTGCGGCTTCCAGCTGTCCCATCTGTAAAACAGGAAGCGGCTGTTGTGTCTTTTGCTGTGTCTGGATGTAGTTTTGTTCTCATGCTGTGACTGGCTGTATTTCTGTCTTCTGTGCTTATAAAGCTGCCCCCCACAAATCGACCAAAAAAAAAAGAGTCATTCTAGATGTTATTTAACTCATTATGAGGAAGGGGAGCCCATTCTTAGGCTGCAGTATGGGGTATGGTGATTTTAGGAATTTTATATCTACCCTTACAGCCTCAAATTTACCCAGAGGGCATCTCATTAAGCATGTCTGATTGCACCTTAAGACATTGAGGTGTGAGAAAATATCTTTCTAACAGTGCCCTTGAACTTCAACTTCCATCAGTTCTAGATGGCATAGCCAGTGATTTAGACCAGCAGTGATATAAAACAGGAACATCTGGGTGGTCTAAGGATTTTATGTTTTCAGACATCATCTGATTTCTTCCCTTACATTATGGTGTTTCTCGTTATAGAAGGGCCACATACTCTTATATTTAGGTGAATGTATTCATTCACTTTTAATTTTAAAATAAAAGTGTGTGTGTGCATCCCTAAAGGAATGAGATGTGAGAATATGAAATCCTTGCAAAGTTTTACTTCCATTTAGGTTTCTTAACTTGGGCCTTTTGTGTTGGAAAGGTAACATTGGACCAAAAATGAACATTCCCCCACCTTTTCTTTGTGGGGAGGGAAAGCAGAAACTGAGTGACCTCTGTAACTTAGCCAAGATTTTTATGATTATGCCAAGTCAGATGATTCTTTTGGTAGCTCTCTGAAATGCCATCTGATGATGAAGTGTCTTTCTAGCCCTTCAAGGTTGAATGCTGCTGCGATAACAAATCAGCAGTCGCCTGTGCTCTTGGAACTAATCAGGTAGTCAATGCAAAAGTTTAAGCGGAGAACTTTTAAAAGAGCAATAAATGGTATTAAATTTTAAATCCTGGCAGCCTATGAAGATCTTTTGTTGCCTTGCTGGGATTTTCACGATAGTCAGCCTGACCCCTGTGAGTGAACACGATTGTTTCCCTGTAGTTTTATTGGAGAATAAGGGCTGCTCTAATACCACTCTGCTTGTGACTTAACTTAGCAACTGATCCAACACAATGGCTTATCTGGGATTTGATAACCCTGTTCCTTCCTTAGGACAACTGAAATGGTAAAGAATGTGTTTTCATTTCTAGAGTACCCCATCCCCACTCCTGATATCTTCAGCCTGAAAGCACTTGAGGATGGGTAACCCTCAGATGTTTCATCAGTGCCACCTTCTGCCACTTCTTGATCTCAGAACAGTGCTATCAGCAGGTGTGGATTCTTTGGATGCAATCTTTCCCAGTCTACTGAGACACTTTGCAAGATGCTGCTTATTTCTAACTGTGCATTCACATTGAACGTATTAGCAAAATCTGTGCAAATTTTTGTCTTTTCTTCCCCTTTCTTTTGAAGTGACAATTCCTTAATTTTTTTTGGGGGGGGGATATGTGACTAGCTACCCTAACCTCAACACAAGGAGCCACAGTGGTATTAACTAGGCCATTTCTACACTTTATCCTGGATTATATCCTGGAATAGGGACCTGCCCTCTGCCTGCTGGTGCAGCTACAGATGACCCTGCTTGGGGCTTTTGTAAAATACACTTTCTGTAATCCTCAGGACAACAGTCAAGATAGAAATGAAACTGAGCAAGTAACTAGGAATGCACCCCAAGGAACATCCCTAAGGGGAGCTGGGGTACCCTGGATTCTTGTGATGCTGGTCTGAAATAAATTCAGCAGCAGCAATAGGGAACTACATAAAAGCAATTCCACAACTTAGGGATGGGCAAAAAACGTTTGCCGCCTTCAGAGCTTCAAACATTCATATTTGAATCAAATATTGGTTATATTTGAAGACCAACATTAGCATGGCAAATGAAAGCTTTTGTGCACTTGTCTGACACATCGTTACATTCATGAAGGTGAATTAGATTCTTATCAGATTCTTGGTGAATTCTTATCAGATTCAAAGCAGATTCGAAGGTGTGACAGGTGGTGGTAGGGATCAATGAGCATTTGGTGAGTATTCAAAGTGAATTTAAAGTCTGGCACATTGGGAGTGGTTCCATTCACACAAATACAAGTTTCCGTCCCATTTGCGTTGATGTGAAGCAATTGGGGGGGGGGATTAATGCACAGCCCTACCACAACTGCAAAAAGTGGCAGTTCTTGCAATTGGCCATGTTCCTTGAAGATAACTTGCTGATTCCTAAATCCTTGCTTAGGATTCAGTTTTAGGATGAACAAAATCTTCAGTTATTTCATGTGGTGGACCTTGTATTACATGCTGCTCTTTATCCAAAGCTTTCAGAGTAGGCCAGGTCTGACATTTTTAGCTTTTGTGTTCTGTACAAAATGAATTGAATGAATGTAGCATCTCCAGCCATGTCCATCAGTACTAAACCAATTCCCATCCATCACCCAGTTTGCATTTCTTCTATCTCCCAGCATGGAGGGCCACAATTGGGCTGAAGTAGCCTTTCTGTGTGTAGTAACTATACGCTTCCCTTCTTATCAAATTAAGCCTTGACCAAGTTTAGCAATGCATATTTTCAGCGTCTTCCGTGTAAGATGGTGTGACAAGAAATTAATGCAGGAGGCAAAGCAGAACCTTAGATAAAGCTCATAGAATCAGAGCTGACAGGGTTGAAAAGGACATTTTGGGTCATTTGCTCCGTATACAGGCAATAAATGTGTGAGATTGTCCTCTACAGTAATCTTGTAAGTGTTTTATCCAATGCTGACGTGTCTTGTTCACTGGTACAAACAGTGCTAATATACTGGCTAAATTAATATTATTGGCAAGTACAGTGTAATGCAGGCAACTTCTCTCTTTCAGCACTCGCTATAATATATAACAGTTGAGAACAGATCCAGGAGGGGATTGGCTCACAAACACTAGCTAAGCACACAGAAAAAGCCTCTGCAGAGAATAATGCATTTCTTAGTTTTGATGCAGACCATTATGTTTGACCTATCCCAGAGTGAACTGAGTCACAGTAATCAAAGATGCCGACTACAAGATAAATATTGTACAGATTGGAATTGGCTCTATGGTGAACCATCTACATGACTCATCCCACAGTCAGGATTGAACCTGCTTTGATAGCCCCAGAGGAGTGTGTCTTCTGAAGCCTCTTCTGGGCTCTCTGGAACTGGATTTTGTAGCTAGCCATAAAGATCATCAAAGGGGAGGAATTCTTTTACCCCTGCATCCTCTCCCTGAATTCCTCTTTTCGGATTTCTTCAAATCATATTTGGAATTTTGTTTTGTTTTTGTTTTTATTTTGTAACCTCTGAAACAAGTAGTGTAGTGCTTAAACAAGGAACAATAAAACAGAACTGGGGGGGGGCAGTAAATGTCTACTCAATGCCGTCTCTGATTCTCCCCCCCCCATTTACTAACATTGGTTTCTTAATGGTATGAATGATGATCCTTGTAAAGCTGATGCAGTAATCATGGGTACTAAAGAAGGTGATGGTGAAGCTCAAAACTGATTAGATTTTTATTTTTATTTTTATTTTTATTTTTATTTTCTTCTTCTTCTTCTTCTTCTTCTTCTTCTTCTTCTTCTTCTTCTTCTTCTTCTTCTTCTTCTTCTTCTTCTTCTTCTTCTTCTTCTTCTTCTTCTTCTTCTTCTTCTTCTTCTTCTTCTTCTTCTTCTTCTTCTTCTTCTTCTTCTTCTTCTTCTTCTTCTTCTTCTTCTTCTTCTTCTCTTCCTCCTCCTCCTCCTCCAACACTACCACTGCCATGCCTATGGTGAAATTGGTGTTGTTTGCCCTCAGGTACAGCAATGGGAGTTATCAATGTGTAATGTGGGTGGTGATGTGAGTAGAGGAAAACCAGACATGCTCCATTTTCTTCTACCTGCACTGCTTCCTTCTATGCCTTTATGCAGCTATATCAAACTAGGATGTAGAAATTTTAAACTGTTGACCATATGCAGGCCATTTTAATGAATGCACTTTTGTTTAATTCTGGCTTCAGGTCACAATTCACTAAGTAAATTCATATTCAGTTGCAAACTGGGAACATAGAGCAGGATAAGAGTCCAGCTGGATATTTCTCTTTGACATTCAGACTTCACCTGGAGTTCTGGGTTATGTACTGTGATTTCTGGTGGTATTTCTGGTCCCTGGCCAGGCTCCTGTGTTAGGGAATACATCTGTGCACTTGGTGTTCTGCCCACAGAGATGTTCTGGGAAGACATGGAGGTTGCTGTGAAATTCTGCTGCTTTGAAAGAGGATTTCCTGCCTCATTCCTGGCTTCTGCATCTTCCAGTTCTGTCCAGCCACGATCTATCAAAGAAGATGAGAAATAATCTGTTGCCTCTACAGGGGCACTTGGCATAAAACAGTAAAGGTGGCACCATCTCACCATACACAGTATCCAAGAAAATAAGTCCTCTTTCACTTTCTCCTTCAGGATTAGCTAGTGTGTATATAATTCACCATATATTTTTGTGTGGGTCTACACAGAATTTCACCCCTTTTCTGCACCTACCTGGGTTAGATCTGGATCATTTGATTTGGATTAACGGGACCCACTGATCTGGATCTCATTCATTAACTGGACTTTAATGATCCGGGTCTTGTGGAGGCATGGGCTGGGTCAGTGTCATCTGCACTGATGGTGGTGATTTGGCCCATGCTTCCCCATAGCTGCAAAGTGAATAAATAACTAGAGTGAATGTCCACTACTTATCATAGGGTATGTCTCCACTTAGGGGGTGAGGCACCCTGTAATGTGACTTTTGCTGCTGCTGGGTCTCCACTCATGGTGGCAGAAAGCATCTTGTGGTCATTGTGCTTTCCCATTTCTGGACATGATCTCTGATGGAGGTGCCATATTGTAAGGACACGGCTTTGCATCCTTAATGAGCACCACCTTGAAGAAGGTCAGTGATCACAGTATGTCCTCCATGGGCCCAATGAAGCCACCTTGCCTTGGAAAGTGGAGATTCAGTCATACATTAAGAGCACATCTGCTAAAGTCTTTCACAATGTCAACAGTATATCCATCTTTCTTTAAGTGGATCAGCAGGGAATTTCAGAATCTTGGTGCTGCCATTAAGGAAGCCCTGTCTCTTGTGGCCTGGAGCACTCTTTCTCTCAGGGGTACTGGTAGAATTTTCCTGGTCCAGTACATAACAAATGCTCCACTGCATCAGACCTGTGGCCCATCTAGTCCAGTAGCTTGTTCTTACAGTGGCCAATAAGTTGCACAAGAAGTCTATTTGTGGGACATGAGCAGCCAGCAGCTATATTCAAAGGTAGCTTCCAACTTCTAGAATCACAGCTGAGCTAATAGACATTGATAGTATTTTAATTTCCATGAGCTGGTTCAAACCTCCTCCTCCTCGGTCCTGTTTGCTTCTGTATTTTTATTTTATCTGACATAGTTATTTTTGGAATCCTTTTTTTTTATTTGCTGCCATTTATGCTGCCCTGAGTGATGATGCATTAGCATTTGAAGTTTTTAAAAACTATAAATAAAATGAAGAATTTAAATTGAAACATACATCCAAATAATGCAGAAGATATTTTGATCTATTTCAAGATGCTTTTCAATACCACAAAATGTGTTTACAGGAGTGACCACTTATCCACAGGGGACATGTACCTCTTCCTACCACGGTTAAAGGAAACTGTGGATATATGAAACACTGGGAAATCTTGCACAATTTCCCATGATTCCTTGCAAATTCCATGGGATTTCCCATGATTCCTTGCAAATCATGTGAGATTTCCCATGATTACCACAAAATCCTGTGGGACTTGGAAGGAATCATGGGGAATCTCACAAGATTTCACACGATTTCCAACTGCCCCAGGCCTCTGGAAAGCCTCCAGGAGTCCTAAAAGTACAGCAGATATGGGGGCAGGTCTGTATGTCTGAGTGGATGGTGTATGCTTTCTTATGGTCTGGAGCTGTTCAACTTGTGGTCCACCAGATGTTCCAGAGCTACCACTCCCATCTGAAGGGTTGCAAATTAAGCAGCCCTGCTACTCCCAATGGAAAGAACTGCATCTCTTGGTGTTGAGTGATGCCAATGGGAGGATGAACATGAAGCGTGCATGACAGTATGTTGTGACTGGCAGCCTTGCACTAGTGAAAGGACTCTTGACTACTAGAGATGCCTGTGGGATTTTTCTGATCTTGTCCTCTCTCTGCAGCCCATTAGCCTACCTTCTGTCCTATGTTTTATTAGGCAGGGAAGGTTTTACTTCTTCCCACTCTTGATTTTCCTCCTTCCTTCTGATACTGTCATTTGTAATTCCATAGATGTTGGTGTAATTTTGTCTGCTTCCACCATAATAAAATTATCTTTAGAAGAGTTCCAATATATTGAACTTTTTTTTCTTTTTTAACTCAGAGGTTTATGAATATATATTTTCAGCTGAATTTAATGAGCTCTGCAATTCAACGCTCAGAAAATATACTGGGCAGAAAACTGAAGCTGGAGTATTTTCAAATAATAGTGATAGTGTGAATCTTACAGGATTTTTGTACGGAAACGAAAGCCAAAGAACACATAATGAATTACAGTTTTTCTCTGATTTTGTTACAGTACTCAGAAGCCATTATTGCCTCTAGTAACCATGTCCAATGTATGAAGAAGAGAAAGACCCAGGCTGTATGCTGAAACTGAGTTTGAAGCCTTTTCCAATCCTTCTGCCAGGTTGGCCATACAAACTGTGGCTGCTGCCTCTTCTTTTATTGAAATGTTTGTTCCATTTTTTTTGTTGTCTTTGAGTAGTTTTATTAACTGAGCCTGCTCTTCGCTTGCACTCTTCTACCCTCTATTGTATTTTGCATGGTTGGTATATTATATAGCTTATTATCAGGCTCCAGTATATTTGCAAGGCACATTTGATGTTTTCTGCATTGAATTTAACTTTTTTGTTTGTTTTATTTTTGTCTGTTGAGAACCACCTTGAGCACATTTTTTTTGGAAAGATGGTATAAAAATGCAAATATAAATACGCTCCCCTTTTCCATCCACAGTCAAAGATATGGGTCTTCAAGATCCAGATCTTTGAGATGGAGTCCTCTTGGAGATCTGGATCTTGAAGATGCCTGAAGACCCCGTTGTGGACACCTTTAATCAGGTCCACACAAAAATCCAGATTTAAGGCCCTGAAGGACTCATTAAATCCAAATTTCCCCTGCCCTTGTGGGGACAAGGCCTTGCAGATGGGGCCTTCAGTGGGGTCCAGGTGAGGACAGGGCCTTCCCAATTGGTACCAGTTAGGTACTAATTGGGTTCCTAATAGGGTCTTAGAAGGGTTCTAAGCCCTAGTGGGAAAAGATCCATATAGAGATGTGTGATTATATATCAGTCTCTGGCTCTACTATTGTGAAAACCTAGGGCCTTGCTGGTGCACTTACCTTAGATGTGGACCAGTGTATGGTCTTCAATAACTCTTCTGTCTGTACATTAGTGAGGACTAGAAATGCCTTGCCCACTGCTAGTATGTTCCATCTGCACCAGACAAAGTATAATTCAGATTGGGAGGGCCTCAGTCTCGGGGTGATTTTGCACTTCCTTTCCTGTCCTGTGGATGGCCAAGGCAGCACACGAATCACCTTAAGGGATAAGAGCCCAAGTTATGGACACCTGGTGAGCTGCAATAACAATGAAACCCATCATGTCCTGCCTTGGCCAGTGGTGGTTCTATAATTTAAAGACCTAGGGATGTTCACCACCTTCACAATTTGTACACATTGCAAATGTTTGAAACTTTGCATTCAAATCAAATATTGGCTATATGTAGACTGACCTTTGCATAAAAGCAAAAGCTTTTGTTACGGTCAAAGTGGCTTCCCATTCACCTCCAGTGCAGATTTGGATTGGATTCAGATAGGATTCAGATCAGATTCAGAGGCGCGACTGGTGGCGGCAGGGATTTGAAGAAAATTCGGAACCTAGCACATTCAAAGCAGCTCCATTCACACAAGTGCAAATTTCTGTCTAATTTGCTTTGATGTGGAGTGAACAGGAAAAAAAAAACAAATTGTGCACATCCCTAATAAGATGAGCTAAGTGTTTCTCCTACGACTATTTGTAAAACCAAACTCATAGTCCTGAGTATAGTTCCCATAACAAGCTAAGTAAGTGTGGGGTTCTGTGAATCTAACACTCTTCCAGTGCACCTCTTAATAAAAGTGGATCTTGCACTTTTATTAAATCATAGTAGCACTGTTATGTGAATCCTAGCTGTGTCTCCTCTCTATGAACTACACTGATACAGCAGGCCTTCACAATTTATCATAGATGGAAATTACTTGTATAACATGGTTTTTCATTTCTGTGTTGGTTTCCAGACCAAAACTCCATGCAAGGGATGATAATAGTATATGCTGTGGTCATTTTATAAGCAAATATGGCATGCAAGTAGCTGTATAGGTGGAACTGTTGATGGTGAGGTGCAGTAATTTATTCACGCCAGTAACCACACAATTAATGTCAGTTCATAAAACATTGTTATGAATGACTTTGATATCCTTGCATCATTGTGCCAATACACATATATGTTATGTGCTGGTTCAGTTCACAAGTTATGGAATTCATGAGTTTCACATTGTAGGCTTTAGGAAGACATTCTTTTTTAATGCTTTATTCTTTACACCACCAAAGCATTTGAGCTGAATAATTAAATCAGGGATGGGGAGGCTGTGCTCTTCCAGATGTTGCTAAAGTACAATTTCCATAATTTCACATCGTCCGAGATTGATATCATGTCCCCTCTGGTCAGGTGTATGTGAGGCAATACAAGCAGTTATTTTCTGCCAATCCATAAACTCATCTCCAGAGTCCCTTGGAAACCAAGAGACGAGTAACAGCTGTTTTGGACATCAAAGCATTTTCACCTTCCCCTCCCAGAGGCTCATTTTCCTTTAGTGTTTGTGGCTGATTATTTGGGTCAGAGGAAGATACGCACACGCACACACACTCACATTTATACATAAATGGAGGTGGCTTTGGCTGACTGCTAGGGAGAATTGAATGTGGGAAAATAGCTTTGTGCACACCCCTAATGTGGAGCCTGTCATAACAGATGACAAGGTATGATTTAGGGAAGACATAGGAATGGGTTTGCCTCCAAGGGCCAAGTGCTGGGAGTCTGCAAAGGAAGCAGCTGTGTGCTCGTGTCCTCTGCTGGGCTTTCCAGAGCAGCTGAGTGGTCAGTGTGAGAACAGACTCCTAGATTAGATGGACCACACGGGTCTAATTCAATGGGGCAGTTCTTATGTTTTTATGCTATAAGTGTGTCTCCCGTGAAGCTGACCCTCTTTGAGATACTGCTCAGCAGCGATAACTACTTACATATTAAGAGTCTCAAGTTCCAGTTTCAGGCAAGCCTAGAAATAAAAATTCTCTGAAATACAGCAGGTGTTTATCTTAGAAAACCCACTGTTGGACTTGGTAAGTGGTCAGTTCCTCAACTGACCTGCGATGGATACACTGAGTTCCTTTCTGCACTGGGCCTTATTCTAAATTATATGTCAGAATTGGGACCGACTATCTACATGCTAGTGCAGACTTGAATTGCCACTCCACACACACCCTTCATGAGCCAATTTGGTTAAGGAGCCAGACTCTTATCTGGGAATACTGGGTTCGATTCCGCCCTCCCTCATGAAGCTAGCTGGGTGACCTTGGGCTAGTCACAGCTCTCTTCTGAGCTCTCACAGCCCCACCTTCCTCACAGGGTGTTCTGTTGTGGTGAGAAGAACAAAAAGCTTTGTCATCCACTTTGAGTGTCCTTTAATGGGTGAGAAAAGCGGGGTAGAAAAGCCAACTTTTCTTCTTCTTCATGGAGTGGTAAGGTGGACTGGAAAGTCCTTTCCCAGAGGTTGTTGTGCTCAGAGTGCGCTTATCTACTTTCCTATGGACTGAACTTGTCAAAATCATCCTTCTGAGTTATTGAGTACTTGCAATTTTCCATCAGCAAGATGAAAAGCAGTTGCAAAAGAGTAATTTTGATAAGAAAAAAAGTGTCCCTAGGGGGAGAAATAATCATGTATTTCTAGTCCTGACTGTAGGTCCCTGCAGCATCTTTGGATTAGTACAGGTGAGGAAGAAGTAGTTTTGAGGACAAAATATTCTAGAAAAACATCCTTGCAACTTGGCAACCTGCATAATTTGTGATTCTCATTATGAGGCTGCAAGTTAGAGGCGAAGCTGAAATGACATTTCGTTTAGTTTTGCTAAGCCTTTTGCAGATGGCAACACTGGACAATTTTTAATTGGTCCAAGAAAAGGAAATAAGATGGCATTGACTGGGTTGGAGGGAAAAAAATCTGTGACATAAGTTGTGAAACAATTCAAGAACTAGATTGCCAAGAGTATCTCACAATTTCAATTTGTTTCATGTTTGAATGTCGCTCCAGTAATCTCTGTCCTTCTGGTTCAGTCTATTGAGATGAAATGTTTTATTTTGCTCCATATAGAACTGTCCTTTGTGTAATGTATTGAATACATAATTGCATAATATAGCTTTGCTTTTACAAGGATGGTAAAATGTGACTTTGGCTGTGTCCAGGCAGGGATTGTCCCGGCATTATACTGGGATTGCTACACATATCTGTGGCAATCTTATCATAGCCCCAGGATATAGGGTTGCAGAAGAAGAAGAAGAAGAAGAAGAGTTGGCTTTTCTACCCCGCTTTTCTCACCCATTTAAGGGGACTCAAAGCGGTTGACAAGCCTTCTGTTCTTCTTCCCTGTAAGGTGGGCAGGGCTGTGATAGCTCAGAGAGTTGTGACTACTAGCCCAAGGTCACCCAGTGAAATCAAGCCTAGTGACTATGAGATATGAGTCCAGGACTCTATCCAGAAGTCCAAATTAGCTCATCGCTTTTCTGGGAAAATCAGCTCCAATCAAGGTTTTCCTGAAATAGCGATATCGTTTACCTGTCTGGCACTTGTTCCCAGAATCCATTTTGTAGCAAGTGCCTACTACGCAAGCATGGGAAATGGCACTTGCACAATTCTGGGTATGTAGTGCCATCAAAATACCGGGAAGCGTCCACTGCACCATTGCAGGACCAAGTTCACAAAAAGTTAAGGGTCTATGCTTGCCCTGCATCTTTCCCCTCTGAACAAGACCCCGCATCACATGGGACTTTTAAAAAAGAAAACAGCACGGCTTTGCTTTTACGTTCTCCTTTCTCAGTGCAATCCCAGATCCTTTCAGTAACGTGATTTGACCTGAAGTGCTGATGACTTACATTGGTAGTCTGGGCCATTTCTTTACAGTGGCAATGACACACTGTGTCTCCCCTCAACTTCACCTCTAACATCCTGACAATTGCCCTGACATGGCCTCATTGAGTTGCATTAATTGACTGGGCAATGGCTTTACAGTGCCATAGCCTTATGTGGGTCAACTGGGCAGGATCTGGCAGAAAAGAGGTATGAGAACAGTGCTCTTCACCCTGTGAATTAAGGGAAACATTGTGCTTCTAATGCTCTCCTTAAAGCAGCAGTGCTCTATCTGTGTACCACTCAAGCTCGCCCCACCACTGATCACGATCAAAGCCAAAGAAAGAAGAGAGATTTGCTTAAAAGAAAATTATATTACAAAGTAACTGTAGCGAGGCTGACATACCTCAGTACAAACTATTTAACTTGGGGAAGTGATTAGATTAGAGTTATTTATGTCAGATGAAACACCTAGACCAATATATTTGGAAAATGTCTTCTGTAATGTTTTTACAGCACTACTTTGCATGTGTATTTATTTACATTTTTGTTACAGGTATTAATTCTGTTTTATTTATAGCCACAGAAGAAGTTAATGGTTCTGCTTATACTGTGCATCTTTTCCACATGAGCGCTTACCTGACATACTTGTTCATAGAAACACAATTTTATGAAATTTTAATCTGCGGATAATTGTATGCAGTAGTAACTCTTACTACCAATTTAGGAATGCCAATAACTTCTTGTTTACTTGGGGGAATTGGCAGCAACCAACACATGCTAAGATATATGCTGCTAAACTCTTTATTTGCACAAAGTTTCAGATAATGAGTTGGGGCCTTGCTACATACAAGTTTTAAAGCAGAACTTAATAGCACCCATGGCAGTAAAATCACTTATAAAAGAGAGACCTCATGGCAAAGGTGGATTACAGACTTTGCAGTCGACATTTTTTTGTACAGTGCTTTTAACAGCATCCAGAGTGGTCCCCTTATCTTATTGTGCTTCATTTTCGTGGGGTGTATACACATGTTGATTTGTAGAGCCTTGTGTGGCTGATCTAGGGGAAGGCATGAAGATGTTTCCAAGGGGACTTGCACTATTGTATCAACCAATCCTTAAGTGGAAGTGAGGAAGGGCTAATCTTCAGGGAATCTGGTGTGGTAGCACCACTGAGGGCCAAGAGAATCTATCAAGGGGTCTTAAAATCTCCCTACTGAATTGGTTAGTAACAGTGTAGGGAGGAAGGCCTTCACCAAGGTTTGTTAAAACTCTCCTGTAAGGGCAGAGAAACTCACAACCACCCTCTGGAAGCTGGAGTGGCACTGCACAACTTTTTTCTTAGCTAGACACGGAGGCCTACCACTGGCTTCTTTCTTCTCCTGACGTTGTCCTCTGGCTCAGGCTTTGAGAATTTCAGGGCAGCTATTGACTTGCTCCAGTCTCCCTTTCCTTCATAAGCTGCTTGCTACTGACAGGAAGAGAAAGAAGCAAGTCTTAGCCTCCATTTTGCTCTGGCAGAGAAAAAAATTGGGCAATGCTGAGGAAAGAGCAAGCAGCTCACAAGGGGAGTCAGTGGATGTCCCCAGCCCCTCCAAGATTAAATCTCATTCTGGCTTCTTAAAAAAAGAAAGGGAAAGAAAAGAAGAATTAAAAGAACCTTAGAATGCAAGAGTACCAATCCTTCCTTCCTTTCTTTGTTTTCTTTTTAACTCAGTGGCAGCCTGCCTTTTATTTTAATTTCAGGACAGAAGAGCACTCAAGTCCTAATCCTTCTTTTTTTGGGGGAGGCAGTCATTTGGGGAGAAAGAAAACAGGAAGATAGGATACACAAATCAATTATTAGCGGCTTTGGGGAGGAGTTTACAATAGGGAGGGGTGAGTGGCAGAGCAAGAGGATTCACTTTGGATTTTAAAATTATTTCAGTGTGTTGTAGAATAAGTGAGTCTGAAGTGTGTTAAATATTTTTAGTGTGTCCTCCGTTGAAATAAAGTGCAAGGTAAAGTTTCAGTGCAGTGAGGCCATAAAATGATTAGAGCTGGATCCAGACATCATTGACATATTCTGCCATATTTGGATATGCTGAAGTATCAGATTTAGCAGAATAAATAAGCAATGTCTGGATACAGCCACAATCTCAACGGATGTTAGGGGACCAAGATCTAGTTGGAGGACAATGGAGAGGGTGCAAATAGGGCATGTAGTGCTTTCCTAGCCATGCTACTCACATAGTAGAATAGTTACAACTATTTTATGCACAGAGGGAACTCCTGCACGGGTAGAACTGCTTCTGATAAAGAAGTGATTCCATTTAATGTGGATGCACCGTCTGGGAGAGTCTCTAGAGTTTTCCCTCAGGGGTAAATGTGAATTCGGCCTAAGACATGAAGAAAGGCTATGATCAAATGGAGCTAAAAACCCCCACTATTTCTGAGATGTCTCAGAGATGGCTTAGAGATGGTTATGAGGTCTGCCCCTCCCCCTCTCATGAACATTCTAGGCTAGAGAAGGTAGATGGGAGATGGGAGAAGAACATGAGGGCCACATGCTACTGTCTCTTAGTTGCTTTCTTTTTGCGACATGACAACACAGCCTTACTGCAAGTATGCCTCATTCCAAACATTGATTTCCAAAACAGAGCTGACAGTCTGTTTTTCTCTATATTTGTAAAAAAAAGAAAGAAAGAAAGAAAAAGAAAAACCTCAGGAGCCTAATTTAGAAAAAACTAAGACATATTTTATTATGCTGCTGTTAAACAAGTGGGAGTCAGGATTGTTAATGATCTATTGTTGATCATTCACTAGAATCCTGAGTACACTAATTTGCCATCTGCCCACTCCTGATTTAAGAACTCAGCAATATAATAGACTCATCAAAAATATCACTGCCGAGGTTGGCTTCGTGTGTTGCTGGGTGGAAGTCACCATACTAATCTTGCCTGTGGCATATTGTTTCTCTCCAGCTGTTCCACAAGTTTGATGACTCTTATAAAGTGCTAAAAAAAGGGAGCATGATGGGGAGCTCTAACCAGGGTTACCTCCAGATGGAAGAGGCAATGTGGGATATAAAGAACATCTTGTAGTTGCCTTTTTCCTTGTGCTGCCAGATGACTGCTGCCGACCCAGGGTTACCTTTATGTCTGGTGAGGAGCGTACAAGATTGGTTCATAAGAGACAACAGGGGGGCAGCCAAGCACTTGCCTCCTTTCTATTATTTTTAGTGCATCTATTTGACTCCCTTAAGTTCCTAGTTGTCCTATCTCATATGTTGCTCACCAGACATGCAAGTACAAGGACTATTACAGAAAAGCTAGTGTTATGACAGAATTTCCTATAATAAGCTTGCCATATGTTATCTGTGCATTGCAATTGGCACTACATGGGGGATGCCACACTGATGTCTGGCATTTCCAATACAAGACAAAGAGGGACCGAGGGTTCACTTCAGTTCTGGAAACAAACTTGGTTAGATTTTACTACATGATATGAGGCAGTTAAGCAGCTATGTCTACTGCATATTTATATAGTAAAATGTTTGCTTGAGTGAAAAGTTAAACATTCTCAGTAGCTACCAAATTTTGGATCCTCAAAAAGAGGGGGGTGAGAGAAAAGGGAGAAAAAAGCGAGTGAAGAAAGATCAAATAAGGTAATTTGTTATTTAAGTCAAAATGAATACCTTTCTATACCTACTTCCCATGCTGATAGAATGAAAAAATTCTGCATCATCATCATCATCATCATCATCATTTCTTTTTGTTTTGATAACACTTTGTCACTAATAAGAAAAAAAAGATTGAGGAAGGAAAAAAAACATTAACCTAAGAACAGAAGAAGAACTAGGGGTGTGTACGAATGCAATTTTCAACGTTCAATTTGATTCAAATATTTGAATATCCAAATTCATTATGAATAAATAAAAATGAATGTCTGGACATTTGAACTGATATGAATACATTTGTATCTATTTGTTTGAATATTGAATATGTATCCAATGATACGAGTCTCATACGCATCCATACACATCCTGTTTGCATCCTGTTTTCATCCTGTACGTATCCGTATGGATGCATACAAATACGGACGCATACGTATCCATACATATACAAATGTCCTAATTATTCATATGAATAACTTAAAATATTTGTATTCATATGAATACTAAAAAGGAATGTCTGGACGTTTGATATACACGAATATTCATAACATTTGTTATTCATACGAATTTGGACATTCATACACGAATTGAATGTTACAACATTCGTACATTAACATTTGTACAAATAGTTTGTACATTTGTTAAACTGGGGATACGTATTGGATACGTATCAATATGTATGCATTCGTACAGGATATGTATACATTTATATAGGATATGTATCCTATATGTATCTGATACGTATGCATTGGTATAGGATACATATCCAATACATATGTGTTTGTTTAGGATCTGTATGCAGGATCTGTATGCAGGATCCGTATCCATTCATACTGGATATTCATACAAGTTCATACAAATACATTCATATCGAATAGAATCCTATCAGATTTGAAGGTGATCTATTCAAACAAATACAATTTTTCTAACATTTGTTATGAATCAAATGCCAAAATCTCATTTGTGCACATCCCTATTTGTATACAAATGTGTGAATTCATCTGAACTAATCCGAATAACGAATATTTCGAATATCTGTGCACATCCCTAAGAACATTATATGTGGTTTTCACAAAAAGGAAAATCTCTGTACTCCCACTTCAGACTCATATAAAGCTTTGCCTTCATAGGGTGTGTTCCCAGAGCCACTAAAGTCCAGACTGGATTCGGACTTGGGATTGAGCGATCCCATTAAATTCCTAAGCTGTCTGAATCCAGGGAGGGTTGTCCCCATGCCTTTTCCTTTCCCCTGGATTTTCTGCAGAAACCCCTGCAGAAATCTGGAAAAAATAACCAGCTCTTTACTGAAGACTTTTACTTCCAGTCCAGATTTTAGTCCCAGCCAGCGGCTGGGGTGAGTGAGGTGAGCAAGTGACCGGTGTGTGTGTGCGCAGGGAAGGGAATGTGATGGCATTGGATGATTGTTGCAGGTTGCTGCAGGAGGAGAAGGCTGGGGTGAGCGGGCGGTGCAGGGAGGTGGCAGACGGTGGTGGTGGTGGGAGCGGTGGCGCCGGACAGTAGTTGCAAGATCAGAGAGGAGGACGACAACGAGGAGGCTGGGATGGTGGTGGCGGGCAGTGGTGGTGGCGGCGGTGGCAGACAGTTGTTGCAGGATTGGAAGAGGAAGAGGAGGAAGAGGCTGGGGTGGTGGCGGCAGTGGACGGTGGTAGCGGTGGGCGCAGGTGTGCTTGTGTGCACCTGCAGGTTGGTTGTGGGAACACCCAATGTTCCCGGCCTCCAACCCTAACCTCATGACCACTCGGATTACTCTGGTCTGGAGTTTACAGTAGGTGGGAACTCGGCCATAATGAAACATTTTTATAGCTCAATAATATGAACACAAAAGAAAAGTGTGGGGAGCAAAGGAGGATTGATAACTGTGAAAATATAGAAATCTGGGGGAGAGGTACAGAAAGACTCCCTATGGAACAAAACCATGTACTGCCTTGTGATTTCATACTCCTCAGGGATAAAATCAGGGGACCATTGGGAATATTGATTTTTAAAATATAATTATAATAATCAATCTAAGGTAGAGTCTGAGTAGTACAACAATGTTTCTTTTGACAAAAACCACTGCACAGGCCAAACCCTGCACAGGCTTAGAGAGGGGAGAAGAGCAATAACAGAAAACTGACCTTTTTAATTACAAGAGCATTACAAGAGCATTCATTTATAAGAACATAAGAAGAGCCCTGCTGGATCACACCACAACCGATCTATTCCAGGATCTTGTCCCACACACTGGTTCACCAATTGCTTATGGTCATCTCAAGCCAAAGACAAATGGCAAAACCTTCACCTGCTCTCAAATTCCAACAAATGACCTTAGAGCCATCCTGCTCCCCACATTCCAAGGTCTGTGGAGTGCAATGGTGTTGGTTTTGACAAAATCCATAGATCATATTCTTTGTACAAGGCTGGAGAGCGGGAACACAGAAAGCACAGCTAACCTGCATAAATTCAATTTAATCTCTAAACTATTGTACTTCTTTCAGACACTGCCTTTTCTTGTTATTGTTACTATTATTTAGATAATAAGTTTTAAACATTTGTACTTGGTTCCCTTAGATTGAGATTAAGGAAAATGTATATCAAGAGATGATTGGAACTATCCTAATACAGAATGATACCATATGATGTTTAGGCTAGTTCAAATGGCCATACATAATTTCTGTTAGCAGCTAATATGGCCCAAATGTGAAATACACAGTTGTCCAGTGTTAGAAACAACTATAGCAGGTAGTAGGCCGAAAATAAAATATCAAATATCATTATCTAGGTAATACAAAATGACATAAAAAGATGTCCAAAAAGGCAAAAAAGTGTATATACAAGATTCTGTGTTATTGCTAAATAAAAATACTATTACAGGCATAGCCTTTAGACCATTAGGAATGGATAGAATTAAAGGCCCTGGGATTATGT
Organism: Aspidoscelis tigris stejnegeri; assembly: GCA_023333525.1. Lineage (NCBI taxonomy): Eukaryota > Metazoa > Chordata > Lepidosauria > Squamata > Teiidae > Aspidoscelis > Aspidoscelis tigris. Next base: position 15,800,492 of record JALMGA010000010.1, read on the forward strand.
AGGTTATGTGATTATTTTGATAAGAGTACTAAGAATCCAAAGAAATTGACACAACTAAGGAGAAAATATAAAACATGAGTATTTCCTGGTGAGCAATAGGTTCCATTAATAACATAATCAAAAAGAAGAATATACAAAATTTGGTAAACAAGTAAATTGGCAAAGAGGATAAAACATAAAAATTCAAGTAATGGACTAGTGGTAATAATCTCTAATATGATATTGGATAATACACTACAAGATAATCAGGGATTTTAAGCAATTTGGAAGATTTAAGAACCCAAGTCTTGTAAAAACAATGGGACAGGATAATGGAAAATAAAATAAATTGGAGTCCAGCATTTAGAATAAGAACAAAGCACTTCTTCTTATGTAACTATAAACACTTAAGACAGCCCTGGGACAGAGCATTCACTCTGCGGGCTGGGCGGTTCCAAACGGAACTGTCCCGTCCCAGGGCTGGCCTAATTACAGACAGAGTGTGGAACATGAAATCATGCTCCAAACCTGGTCCAAGCCATCCCTGGCTGTCCCAGAGCTGTCACACTCTTCCTGCCGGACAGCTTTGGAGCCCTGCTCTGGGCCACCATCATTGGGCCCTATTGGGACCGCTGGCTTTCAGCCCCTTTTGGTCCCATGGGCTGCTGCCACCCCAACTAGGCCAACTGCAGCCCTCAGGGGCCTCCTGGGTGCCCATTCCCACCCAGGGGTCCGTGCCGCCCCCAGCTCTCTGCACATGACATACCTGTTTGTGTGCCTGGTTCAAACTGGGTAGGCCCTGGGGCGGGGCTTGTTGGATTGAACCAGGTGTTCTGCACAGGTTCGGGTATAGGGTGTGATAGAAATACAAATAATAAATAAAATAAATAAACTATATACATTTCATGTCAACAACATTGGTCTAATGTTTAAATGAATACATCTTATGATTCATTGTGAGAGGGGAAGAATCATAGTGTTGAGTTAGTTTTGTTTCAAGCTTGGAGTAAAGCCCCCACCCTTTTAAAAGGACATTTTGTTTTGAGTTTGAAACAGCTGAACTCACATTTGCTCATTGTGATTAAAAATATTTTCTTTAAAAAACTCTTCATGCTGTTACTGTAAGGAAGTTCTGTTCTATCAAATATAAATTCAGGGGAGCACATTCCAATCCTTATTTTGTTGACTACTCAAATCATTTAAAAATACCTTTGGCAACTTCCAGATAAATAAAGTAATATTAATCAGAGTCTGAAAGAACCTCCATTTACTAGTTTATTTTGTACATGGGCGCAAATTTTCAGCACAGTGTGCTGGTGGATTAGATGCACAGCACCAATATTATGCTAAAGGGATTTGCATTTTAATTCACTGCACATGGCGGCAAACACTTGCACTGTGTGTAAGCTGCTGGAAATGACAAATGTTAAGCCTTGCATGTAGCCACATAGTCGAATACTGAAGGAGGGAGTCAATGTAAGTGAATTAACACGCCTTCCCAGTGGACTAGAGGACCTTTTCAGGCTTAGATCTAACCTTGATCACCGACAAACAAAGCTGTCTGCAAGCGAAGTATTAGGTTCTGTGTTGAAAACCACAGTCAAAATGTAGAAGTCTAGACTGGTACAAGACTGAAGAATCCTGGTTTATTCTTTGTGTATTAATTATTCATATCCTGCATGGCATTTGCATACTGATTAGCACGTTTTCATGTCCTGAGATAACGTATTAGGAGGGAAGAGTGAGGACACTCTGATTTTTTCCCCTGTCTACCTTCTAGCAGGGCGCCACAACCAGAATGACAGTGCCCTGCGGGGGATCGGACACGTGACTGGACTCTAGTAAGTCCCCGATCACACGCGGGTTAGGCTAACTGTAACATCCTAAATGTCAATATATTTTAAAGGGCAAGACTTACATATGGCCTTTCTTTACCCTCTCTATCACATTGTAAGTCTGCAGGCATGAACTGCATTATCATTTTAATATCTGCACAATGCTTAGGAATTTGTGAGGTTCTGATACAGGTTAAATGACAATAAATAATACAAGATTCATCCAAGAGGAAAATAAGTGCCAGAGAAAAGATGACAAAAGAGCTAATAAAGTACAAGAGAGAAAGATAGTCAATTTAGATTTTTTTTTAAAAAAAATAGATTTCCTTCTTTTTAAAGGAATATTAAACTAGATAGTGTAGGTAGAGAAAAATTTACTCACAATTTAGATGGGAAGAGAAAATCAAGAGTTGTACTGCATTGATAGTGTTCCTCTCAAGGCATCAGAGTGCTTCCTCTGCATGCTGCCCCCTGCCCTTGGACGTCAAGGTGGGAGAGGGCAGCCCCCCATCAAGATCACAGCTGGAAAGTCTCCAGCTGCAGTCTGGCCAGTGAGGGGATTTTTGTATGCAACAAATGCCCCTATAAACTGTTTCTTGAGTTTGATTAATCTGTTACGGAGATGGCTAAGTCCCTGCAGTTGACTGTGCAATTATAGCGAGGCCAATGATGAGTGGGGGAAGAGAACTCTTGTCCCTGCTCTTCGGTTCAAACACTTATGGTAGTATGACAATGGGAGAAGGGTGGATCTATGTAGATACTGCACTTGTCCAGTGCACTGAATGTGCCATGAGGGTGCAGAGCCTGTCCTCTTATAGTACATTCAGGGTGCCATAAAGGTGCCATGCGAATTCTGCCTTACTTACAGTCAGAATCATTAGGGTAGGGGAAGGTCATGTAGGCCATCAGCTTTCACCCTCATTATATTTAGGAATCTAAGTGAAAGCATCATTAGGAATGAGTGTATCTAGCCTTCATCTGAGCATAGGTCCTTTCTGCAATGGGCTATATTCTGAATTATATCCTGGAATAGGGGCTTGCCATCCACATGTTGGTGTAGACTATGGCAGGACTTGGTTGTAATCCAGGGGAAGAAAAAGACAACATAATGACTCCAGGTAACTTGCTTAACTGTTTAACTGATATTCAGTTGAAAAGTGCTTTGTTGTATCTTAGGACACACTGAGATGTTTGTTTTTATGGGGAGGGAGGCTTAAACCTCCCTCCTTCCTGAACCAGCTTCAAGCACCTATGGCTGTTCTGAGTTATAGGATGGTGCACACTGATATGAAGACAGGATTTCCAGCAGCCACAGTGTCCTGTCCTGTTTATTTGACTAGCAATGGTCATTTAGCCACTGAAGCTGAATCGAGTGGGGATTCCACAGTCACAGACAGGCAGAAAAGGTTGACCTAAAGCAGTGCCACCGGCAGTCTCAAAGCAAGCAACAGTTGTCCTGAATTCTAGGCCTCTGTTTGCACTGGGCCTTATTCAGGATGGGGCCTGCTGTAGCCTACATTAGAATGAGGGTGGCAAGTTTTATTCTGGGATATGATCTAGAATAAGGGCCAGTGAAGAAAGGATTGTAGACAGTCATCTTCCCTTTGGTATCCTTTCAAGTATTTAAACAACATAAGGAATGGCCTGTTGGATTAGACCAGCAGTGCAACTAATTCAGTAGCCTGTTCTTATAGTAGACCACCATTGCCTGTGTTAGCCCAGATGAAGGATATCGGCATGCAACTTGCATGGTTCAGAATTTACCTAAAAGGTATACTACGTCCTATTCCAGAAACATTTACAAAAACATCAGGGTTAGGAGCTGGTGGTCAACTTCTCAAAGGCAAAACTAGCCCAATGAACCTATTTCCTGTCAAACTCCTGCCAAACTGAGGCGCATGACTGGAAGCAACATCATTAAAACAAAAACCATGTACTTGGTCATGTAACCAAAACAAAGACCATTTGCTTGCCCACCTGACTGAAAAAGAAGCTCCATGACAAGAAATAATGAATTATTCTGGTCAAATGGTTTGATCAGAAATGATGTGTGTTAGTCTCCTGTACAGAAATAATGTGAAAACCAAATAGGATGCAAAAATGCCCTCATTGGTCCATTCTCTGATGTGGGGGGCGGATTAAGAATTCTTGCAAACAGTGTCATCATAAATCGGTCTTCCAACATGCAAGATATTAGATTGGGATACATCTATAAGCCTAGCCCTAATATTCTTAATGAAAATTGTAATGATATATTTTGAAAGTATTCAAAGTTTTAAAAAATCCTTTAACCCCTCATGCTTTGACATTGTTTTTGGTCACAAATGGGTTTGCCGTGCCACCATAACAGCTTTCTTACACAAATGTTTAGAATCATCTGTCCTCTGTCTGTACGCCTGTAAGTTCTGCATCTATCTTCTGCAGCAAAAAACAGACTGAAGGTCACAGGCTACTTCCTTACTCCTCATGTCTTTCAGGACAGCACCCTAGGCATGTTTAGACAGAATGTCTATTACAGTTAAAATGACATTATAGTCAATGCTGTCTTTAGAATAATGCTGAATATTCTAACTGAATATTCTCTCCTGATACAAGGATGCATTGTTTGGGCATTTTTGTTTGCTGGGGACTGAGTTTTCAGAGTGAATGGTGTAAAACTAAGGCAACAAGGTACTCTAAAGTTCTTCATACTTAATTTTAGAGAGATGCCTGGGCATGTCATAAGAGATTGCCTGTTCAGATGGCGCCATGACTTGTCTCCACATTGGCTGCCACTGTCATGGAGGCCCTCAACTTCTTACTGGGCCACGAGAGCCTCACATGTTTATCCAGTGGGAGGGACAATTGATGGGGGTAATTTCTGCAAAGGGTGTTATGATGGTGGAAAGAGGTGGACATATAAAAGAGCCTTATAAAGGTGAGTCAGAATGGGAAGAGAAAGGTGTGAGTGTAGCAGTCCAAAGTGAGGAAGGATTATTAGATATTGGATGTGGTTGGCGTTAGTGTGTCTTGAGTTTGGTTTCCCAATAAGATAATTGCTTTAGTGAGGTGTAACTATGGCCCTTGTTTACTAGATCTTCTTTATTTGTAAGATTAGAAATAATAGATCCAGCATTTTAAGGACAAAAAAAAAAAAGAAAGAAAGAAAGAAAAAGAAGAAGCAAAACATGAACCAGTTAATTTCCCAGAGAAACCATTCTTGACAGAATTTGTCTTCCAATAGATATGAGGGAAATGAATATTCCCCATTATTACTACTACATACTCCTTTGAGAGAGCCACAATGCTCTTATGGCCTAAACTGAGAAAACATTAAGAACCTGCTCCCCTCCTTCTCCCCTGTACAACACACAGTTGTCTGATTAGCATGGCCAACAAAATAAAATAATATGTAATAAACCACTTGTTTAACTTCACTGACCTCGCCAAAAGCTGGTAACTCCAGAGACTCCCTGTTCTTAAGGAGATAATAATGCAGAACAGGCTACAATTTTTTCTGCTCCTGAATGTTGGAGGTTGTGGAACTAACCATGATGAAAACCCAAAATTTCTGATTACCACCTTTCACCCTTTTTTTAGAAAAAGCACCTGGTAGGTTTGACCCATCTTTAGTTGTGTACAAGCATGAATTCCTGAATAAACTAGCTATCAATAGCCTCTTCTGCACTTACCATGTGGTAATCCATTTTGCTGGGTCTCACTGATCCGGATTATGTGGCGGCCCACTGATCTGGATTACTTGGGGGCACCATCTACAACAGATCTGGGTTAAGGGCCTCCTTAATCTGAGTCTGGCTCCATCCAGTGCATCTGGACCTAGACCAGCAGGGGTGCGGCCTCCTTGATCTGCATTAACATGCAAACCAGGAGTCCTTTGATCCAGATTAAAGGGCTCCTCAATCCAGATCATCAATGAATTCAGAAATGGCCAATAACTGGCATCCACATTTAGAGATTATTTTTTATTACTTTGTTTCCTTTTACTTTATGTGGTAACATTTTTTGAAAGCCTTTCATTATATTGCAGATTTTAATAGAATTGTTATAATGTTTTCATTTGATAACTTGTCACCCTCAGGTTAAACCCTCAGGATATCTGACTTTTTTTTTTTTGCCAGCAAGATGTCTGCCTTTACCAATTTCACTATTAATTAGTCCATTAACATCAACAAATGAGCCCAGACTGTATGACTAAATTTAATTTCTGCTTCATCAGGATTCTATTAAGGTGTCTCTAAAGAGTAAAGCAGCAACATGTGAGATGCCATTAAAAGGTTATTAAGCAAGCCCTTGGTTCTCTAATGGCTTCCACTGGTACAGTCCCATCTATTTACAGGAAAATAAAACATTTGAACATTTCAGTGATGTGCACAGCTCCAGCAGACTTCAGCTACCATATTGCCAAGTGCTGAAACATTTGCAGGAGAAAATATTATAGTGCAAAAATATACTGAATTTCAATCTGTTTCTTTGGCAGCACATGTTAAAATTCAAAGTCCATCATTTTCATGCATTGACTTTTATACATTCAGTTGGTTCTTTTAAATTGAGATGAGTATGATGACAGGCTATAAGTTGTAATAAGTATCTCTGGATGGGAGAACTTTAAAAATATATCCAGTATTACTAACATCTCAGCAATTCAACCAGACTAATATTTTCTCTATTGGAAAAAAAATTGAATGTGATGTAAAAGAAATGCTTCACATCATCATCTTCCCAATTGCTGTGATATTTACAAACCCTGCATTCCCAAGAAAACTGGTGTAATTTTCTTTTATTTAAGAATCATTGCAATGAAACCTCCTGCCATGCCTTTGAATATTTCTGCTTCTCTTGAAATAGATGTATACCAGGACTGTGATGAGTGGCAGATATTTTTAGTTAATAGCCACTTTTCTAGTCTTTGTTTTAGAGTTTCTTGACTGGAAAATGTGTGAACATAGAACAGCATGGAAACAGATGTGGGCTGAGAAGATGTATATGCAAATGACCAGAACTGGTTCAACCTGAACATCTTTCTCCCTGGCTTAGCAAGGGGATTAAGGCTGTTTCCACACAAGTCACTGATGGGCTGACTCATGAACAACAGCATGGCAAATGCTCTGTGCAGACTTGTTATACCAGAGAACCAGGTTAGCCTTTTCTGGCACAGACCAGAAGGGGGCTGGAACTCCAGGCATCTGGACACTTTTGGGCAGGTGAAGTGTGACAAATACTGACCCATAGAAGGAGAACCTGGAGAGTGGTTTCCTACTGTCTGGCCTGGGTGCTCCATCTGTGTTTTGGGGCAGGAACTAGCTGCCACTGAAGCTGCCAGATGTGACTACTGGGTAATGTAAGAACACAAGAGGAACTCTGCTGCATCTGGCACAGGCCATCTAGTCCACCATCCTGTCCCACACAGTGGCCCACCAATTGCTTATGAGCATCTCAAGAAGAAGGCAAAGGCAAAACTTTACCTGATCTCAGTTCCCTGCAAATGGCCTTAGAAGCATCCTGTCTGTTCCCTAACCTGGAGGGTGTACCTAGGAATTCATTCTAGTAGCCACTGATACATCTGTCAACCATGGATTTGTCTAATCCTTTCTTAAATCTATCTAGGCTGGTTGCTGTTATCACCTCTTCTGGAAGCAGATTCCATAGACTGATGATCCTCTGAGTGAAGAAATACTTCCCCTTGTTTTATCGGACTCTCCTACCCATCAGCTCCATAGAGTGGCCCCTGATTCTAGTGTTGTGTGATAGAGAAAATAATTCTTCTCTACCCACCTTTTCTATAATCAAGGGTCACTCTTTAGCTACATGTAAACAAAGCCTAAGGGAGAGATAACCTTTCCTGAACGAATTAGTGAGTTGGCTCTTCCCAAATGGGTAGGAGGGACTGTTACAAATCACCCACAGAAATATTAGTTTTAGAAGGTATTCTTGACAGAAGACAAGGAATTGGCTTGTGACAAACTTTGGCATAAGTTAATTGGGTACAATTAGCTTCTATGCATTGGAAACAGAGAAACAGATCAGTCAAATCCTCTTCAGAGGGCAATGGATGGGCCTGGGATGAAACAGGCTTTCCAGACATGGATGGCCCTATTCCCCAGCAGCAATCCATCCCAGAGTGGGCATCCTGCCTTGTCCTGGAATGGGATGGGAATTGTGGAATGGGCCATAGGCAACACTGAGGATGTGAATGACCTACCTGGCTGTGTTTGATCAACTACATGTTTATTTTATTCATATCCTTAGATAGTAAGGGGGTCATAAATTCTTCTCAGACGATGTCTTTCAGAAACAGGTGTTTGGCTTGGTGGAACATGACATATTGGGATTTGATCTTGTCTGTCATGTTGCTTAACATAAAACCACTGTGAGAAATGTCATGATTTGGGGTGCATTGTCAGCAGTATGCAGATGATGTATAGTTCTGTGTCTGAGTCTGTGACACTAAATGAACATGTACCTATTGAAGTGTTAAGTTGATGCCAGGCTATGGTAATGAACCAAATAATGACCAACAAATCAAAGCTTAATTTAGATAAGACTGAGATGCTATGATAAGTAGCCGACTTGTCCACGGTGCTATCACAGTCCTGCATGGGACTTTGCTTCACCAGAAAGATTGGGCACCATCTAGATGATGCCTAAAAGCCAACAAAGTATTGGCTATGGAGTAGTAAGGATATACAGTGACATATCAGATGTAGCTGACTCCCTTTTATCTTCCAAAAGAGGCAATGGTTGGATGAACTAGGCTTGGACCAACCCCTAAAATTGGTTCAGCAGTGAGGCAAGTCTGTTATCTCCAGAATTTTTGGCCAGAGACTGTCTTGATGGTTCTTAAGAAGGGCATAGACCATTAGTGTTAATTCTGAAATCAAATCTCCCTCCAGTAGACAATGCAAATTTACCACTTCAGTTTGTATATTGCCTATAAATTCAATAAACCCCATAATTGAAGTAACTTTTAGTTGCCCATACTCAGCTCACTTTGTTAACATTATTGTTGCCTTTCAGCTTCTTGCATATTTGATTCAAGGTTATACAAATGTTTTATTATCTCCCATGCCATTCACTTTTGACTAAACTTTCTGTAGTATGTGGTTATTCAAGTATGTCTTTCTTGTACTACCACATAAATCCACTTACAGTGAATTAATCTTTGCAGTTTTAATGTAACCCACACTCATCTGTCCAATTGTTTCTCCTTGTCAAGTTTCACCTCCTATTTATTTATTGGTTATTTTCATTTATGGGACATCTGGCCTCCACTGAGCAATGTTATAATTAATAATCTTTGGTATAAGTTTTAGAGAGAGAATTTGCATGAATGTCCATATGTTTAGGCTGAACCCATGGTTGGTAAGAAAAGAGAGATAGGAAGTAAATCTAGACTTACTACTATTGTATGGAGAGATAGTCCATAGATCTAGACTTATTGCTTAATGACCATGTTGATGTCAGATGTGATTTGATGGCACCACTATAATAGAATGTAGATGAAGGGGTTGGAGGAATTGTGTTTATAGAATATTCCATCCACTCCTTACTTTGGAAGGCTTTGGTAGCTTTTGGTCCGCTTTTGGAGCCCATAGCTTCCAAGAGCTGAAATGGTTAAAATGTTGCTCCTGAGTAACACAGATTAATTAGTTGAATGCTTGCATTGTTGCAGTAAAGGTGCTTTTGAAGAATGGGAAGGAACTGTTGGTTTCTTGACTGCTTATGACATGAAGGAGCATGTTTCATAAAGTGATAAAAAAAGAGAAGAATGCTGCTGCTGCTATGATTGAGCCTTCCAGTTGGAGCTGTACTTAGCCTTCTTATAGAACATATCTCAAGAGAGAAGAAGAAGAAGAGTTGGCTTTTCTACCCCACTTTTCTCACCCATTTAAAGGGACTCAAAGCGACTGACAAAGCTTTCTATTCTTCTCCCCACAACAGAACACCCTGTGAGGTAGGTGGGGCTGTGAGAGCTCAGAAGGGATCTGTGACTAGCCCAAGGTCACCCAAGTGGCCTCATGGAGGAGAACGGAATCAAACCTGGTATTCCCAGATAAGAGTCTGGGTCCCTAACCACTAAACCCAACTGGCTCACATGCTAATACTGACCACAAGACCAAACTGGCTCACAAACTCTTGCCTGCATGCTAATGCAGACTATGGCAGAATGCAGACTATGGCAGGCCCCACCTTGGACCTGCATAGTCTGCACAAGCATGCGGACAGCAGGCCGCTACTCCAGGCTATATTCCAGAATAACGTCAAGTGTGGAAAAGCCCAGATACTTCCCTGTCACTGAACTACTGTGGTACAGTAAAACAACAATTATTCCATGTGCATTTTTTAAACAACCAAGTTGTATAATAAGCTTTCCAATGCATTCTCTGGAAAATAGTTTAAGCGTGAGGTTGGCAGAAGGGTAATTCCTGGACATTGATTTCAATGCATGCAATATCTAGATATTCTTTGTGTCTCATTTATTTTGTTTGGTTGTTGATATATGCCGCCTGATATGCTAGGGATTCAGTTCATTTCTTCACCAATAGATGGCGCCCGTATTTGGTTTCTTTGACGGTATTTACTATTCATTAATTGCTCTTCAGCATTCTGTTTCACTGCTATAGAAAACAACGAAGAGGGGGAGGATTTTTTGTGTGGAGGGGTGTGTATGTAGTTTGCATTTTAAGACAAGTCCTTGCCGATGTACTGTCATTTACATTTAAAATAAAACATCTCAGGCACAGCCCATGCCTCAGCTGCAGAATATCACTTTGTCAATAACTGTTTTGTGCAAGTGTAAGATTGGCTGACATGCTGCTGAAACAAAGAAGACTTGTGAGGTTCAGATGAGGTCAAAAGCCAGAATGTAGATCTGATTTCAAAGATGCGAAAAAGGAAAGTCAAAAGTATTGCTCACATTGTAGCTTCAGTCATGCACATTTATGCTTCACATGGTCGTTGGTTGAATTCAGTCATCTCCTCGGTTTCCCTTGCATTATGCAGGAACTCAACCAAGGAGGATAATAGTAAATGAAAGCCACTGTAGCTGGACTTTCTGGTTCACAGGCTTTTCAATCATCATAATTTATTTATACCCCACCATCTCTGTCTGTGGCACATTGCAAAATAACATGAACAAGCATGTGTGGAGAGACTCAGAATTTAAACTTAAAAACTATTTGTAAAAGCCGAAGGACATTAGGTAAATAGATCTGAGGGTACTGCTGGATCAACACAAGCAAATGTTGTGGCATGTATTTAATTTTAGTTTCAGCTGGAGAGCATTATTTAAAAAACATTCCTATCAGAAGGCAGGGGCGAACCTAAGGGCTTGTTCATAGATACCTTCTGTGACATTCATGTAGGTCTCTAGAAAAATGTGGGGAGGGCATGCAAGGTCTTTGGACCTTTTTGCACTTTGTGAAAAGGTAAAGACCAGGGAATACTCCAAGATGGAGCATTGGCACTGCTCTGTATCAGAAGTGGCTCCATGTCTGTTGAATCATCCCCTGGCCCAGATGGCTGCAGAGCACAAAGACCTGTCCTACAACTATGCTAGCCATTGGCTTGTAATAGCCAGGCACACTTTGTTTGCACCTCTTCTGAGTGAACAGACCATGTGGCAGGGAAGCTCAGGCACAGTTGTGCACCCCATTGCCTGGTTACCTTGGTGGGACAATCACCTTGGGTAAGTGCTAGCTAAATTTGCAATGGATTGGGCACAGAAACCCAAACTGTTCCAGAACAAGTATGATGGCCATTACACCTAATAAAGATGCTAATTGGCTCTACTTCCTATAAAGTATCCCACAAGTTGCACTGTGACTTGAGTAAGTTATCTGCATTCCTCAACTTGAAGTCCTATAGCACCACCAATGACAGAGGGGCCCTTTCTGTACTTGGCCTTATTGTGGAATATATCTTGGGATAGGGGTCTGTTATCTGCATGCTAATGCAGACTATGGCAGGCCTCTCCTGGGGTCTGCTGTAGCCTGCACTAGCCTGTGGACAGCAGGCTCCAATTCTAGGATATATGCCAGAATAAGGCCAAGTGAAGAAAGGCCCAGGGCTTCATTGTGCAACTTTATTTGGTTGAGAGGAGAGGACCATGTTTTGGAGCTTCAGCGGAGACTGCTTGCATTTGCCATGCCCACCCTCTCCCAAGCATGCACACACGCACTGTGGCCATTTAGGCTGGAGGAGAAGACCATCTCTGAAGTATGCTGCAGTTGAGTTTCGTTCCCTTTATCACACCTTTCAACAGGCACATATAAGTGAAGACCATCTCTGCTGCATTATTGTTGCTTTTATGTTGTTACATTTTGTATTACTTGTAAAGTGATTCATGTTTTCTTGCTACTTCTAAACAACCTTGAGCAATAAATAAATAAATTGAGTGAGTGAGTGAGTGAGTGAGTGAGTGTGAGTGAGTGAGTGAGTGAAACTGAATTGCTTCATCCATACAATTGAAACTGGGCATTCCTCAAGTGTGGCTTCACAGGCAAACTTTCTGTCTGCATCAGGCCACCACTCCAAGGTGCAAAATCTGTCCTTGCAAGAATTTTTGCCTCAAAATTCAACTGCAATAAGTAGAAACCTTGCAGTGGTAGAACTTTCATTGCACCGCTGCATGATTTTTGGAGGCCAGAAAGAGCTGCCCCTATGGACAGTGTATGTCTCAACTGTATAGTTGGTCCATGTGCTCTTGTTGCTTTAGATGGCCCACTTGCTAGTGGGCTGGATGAAGCCTATGAGTATTGAAGCTAAGACACCATGGATAAAATCCCACAAAACCCAATGTGGTACAGTTCTGAGTGCCATACAGTTCCTGATGTGGTTAAGATGCCCATACAGCAAATTAGAATAACACTAATTGGTTCAGAAGGAAAATTTGACTGAATTCCAGTCTCAAATCCTCTATTTCCCTCTAAGCAGGTAAGTTAACAGAAGATATTTATATATCCGTCCATCTGTCCATCCATCCATCCATCCTTTTTTGTCTTCTGTCAGGTTAGCTATATACTTTTCACTACAGAAAAGGTTGTTTGCAATGGCCAGAGTTGATCCATTCTGAAAGGTAAGTGGGCCTGAGACTTATAGAAGTTCTTTGATTCACTTCAAAACTGTATAGGTTATTTTTTTTCCCTTCTCTGCATACATTTTAACAGCTACCATTTTGTTGTACAGCCTGTGTACTTAGTGTCTCAAGAGGGTTTTTGTATGTTTAGATTTCCACTACCCGCTTTTCTATCTAATCTTGGGGTGATTTGTCTGTGCCCACAGGGAACTGTGGAGCTAATGATGCAACCTCAGGCCTATAGATGAACTCTGGCAGCAGATGGCAACCTTGTAACTTGCGATCAAATTCAAAATATTGTTATTGTCTAAGGATGTTTGATGAGACAAGCATCCCAAAAGATGACATATTTTGCCTCACACTGATGATTCAGAGGTAGTTCTGTAAAGGGACCCTGCTGCGCCCCTTTAGTGGAACAGAAAGAAGACGGTAGCTGTGCTCCATAGATATACAGTGTCTGGTTGGACAAATGCCTGATTAAAGGCCTCCTGCATGTTGTCTTTTGAAGATTGTTTTTTAAATGTATATTTGTTTCCTTCCCTAGGGTACAGAAGTGTGGTTCATATTTATTTCAGAAGTATAATATGCAAGACTCAGATTTTCAAGATCTTTAAGTATTTCAATTGATCTTTTGAAAGCTAAGCATACACTGGCTCCCTGCTGCGTTTGAAGTTTAATATTCAGCCTTGCAATTAAAGGAGGAGCATGTTCTTGCCTCTGCATGTAGAACTGTATCATTGCTTTCTCAGAAATGGTAACAAATTCTTTGATGAGAGAGCATTCCTGCAAATTCACAACTGTGTAGAACATATAAATAGTGTTTTGGAGCAGACCACAAACTGTGCAATGTAGGTTATTGTAGGGTTAATGTTAATGACATGTTTAAGAAATGACAAAGTATCCCACCAGCAGGGACCAGTGGTATGGAATCAGCAGGGCAGTGGTGGATGAGGGAGAGATGGTGACTGATAACCTTGCCTATGACCATGATGAACAGCCATTCATAACTGGTGCAAATAGAAGGTATCTTTTCTTCCTCCCATATTCTCAACACAAACTATTGGCCAAGGATGTCCAAATCATGGCCCTTCAGGTGATGCTGAAATACTGTGTCCATGACCCTAAGTTAATCTGGTGAATAACAAGGAGTGATGGAGGTCATTTGACAAGCCTTGGATGTTGATTCCATGGCTGGAATTATTTTCTAAGGAATAATTTGTCACTTCTGTTTGCTTTTGCACATGTTAATTATTTCTATTTTGAGAGTTATTTAAAGATTTTAGCATTTATAGCTTGTGTCATTAAAAAAACAACCCAATGATGTTTTAATACCTTTAATGGGACGGTCCCAGGTGTCCTTAGGGGTAACCACCTCACTGCTTCCATGGGTGCATTCAGATGGGACAAAAATAGTGCCATTATGGTGATGCTACAATGGGGTCACCTCACATATCATAGGCAAACCCACCATAGTCCCACTTTTTGGTCCCTAAAAAGTGCTAAAAACTATAGCTGAAAAGTTACCCAGCACTGGCAGAGTGTTTCTTGCTTTTTAGCAACAGACTTACCTTTCTGGACAGAGAAGCAGTTGGAGCTCCATGGGATTACATAAAATGCTCCTAAGGAGAGATTTGAATTCAGGGTAATCATTCTCCAGATGTTGTTGAATGGCAACTCACATGACTGCTTGCTGGGGCCAAAGGCAGCTGAACTCCATCAACATCAGGAGGATGATGGGACATTCTAGATGAACACCAGAAGAATTTTCTGGATGAATATTGGATGTTCTAGATGAACATAGTTGTGGAACATATCTTGGGCTGTACATGTTGCTGTTTCCATGTTGCTTCATTATGGAATATAAAATACAAAATTTATAATCACAATAACACCATCATGATGAAACAGCCAAGAAAGAATAGAAAGTAGCAGCATTGTATCAGCCAGACAGCCATTCTCAGGCCTGTAGTTGGTCCTCTTTAGGGATGATTCTGAGAAGAGTACAGAAGACACCAGATTCTGCAGTAACACAAGAGCTTGCTAACCTGGTTAGATAAAGGCTACTCTGTCCATGCTACAGAATAAGAATTATGAAGACCATCATAGTAAGAAAGAGGACGCAAAAAGAGTTATGACTAAAATATTTAGGAACCGGGGAGAGGAAAGAACCTGAGAATAAATCAATAAGATTTGTCACTTTCATCCTAATGAAAGTAATAGGGCAAGGCAGCATTTCATGTTAATTAACAACAACCACAAAACCTAAATCTTGAGTACATGTTGCTAAGCACTTTTTCATGCAGGGAAATATAATTATAAGGACATAAAACAGCTTTACTAAATGAGGTTGCAGAGGTTAAAATAAGTGCTGGATCAGCAGATGAAGAAAATAGTGTTGGCTGGCAACTGAAGACTGAAGCCAAGAATGGCACACGACTTGGTGGAAAGCACTTTCCAGAATGTGACAGTGGGGTCCCTATTCCAGGCTGATGGCTACTTGGTTGTCACAGATAATAAAGTTGTAGAGAAAAGAAGTTCTTTATTCTGAGAGAAGAGAAACATGAGTCCCTAGAAAGGATCCTTGGCTTGAGTTTCCACTTACTCCTCTGGGTGCAGAGCTGGTAACAGAGGATTCATTTATCAGGAATACAGTTGGAACTAGGGTCAATGCTCCTTGTGTCTTTCTTGCTGATACAAACATAGATTTCATATGCTTAGAGTATTGATAGGCAGGATCAGGATCTACAGGGTCATTTTCTCTGAAATACCTTTAGATGGCAGTGACTCTGGCGAAAACCAGTGAAAGTGATCCCAGTCATCCTCAGCACAATGGGTGCGGTGCCAAAAGATCTCAGCGGGCACTTAAAAACCATTGGCATTGACAAAATATCCATCTGCCAACTACAAAAAGCCACTTTACTGGGGTCTGCTCGCACAATTCGCTGATACATCACGCAGTCCTAGGTGCTTGGGAAGTGCCCGACTAGTGATATAATATGAAATCCAGCATAGTGATCTTGTTTGCTGTGTGTAACTGCTAATAATAATAATAATAATAATAATAATAATAATAATAATAATAATAATAATAATAATAATAATAATAATAATAATAATAATAATAATAATAATAATAATAATAATAATAATAATAATAATAGTAGTAGTAGTAGTAGTAATAGTAATAGTAATAGTAATAGTAATAAATAAATAATTTGCTACCACTTTTCAAATCCTTTGATCTTAACTAGATTGTTCATACATAGCTCAATAAACACAATCAATAAGCCAGTTTGGTCTAGTGCTTAGGAAGCTAGACCCTTATCTGGGAATACTGGGTTTGATTCCGCACTCCTTCACGAAGCCAGCTGGATGACCTTGGGCTAGTCACAGCTCTCGTCTGAGCTCTCACAGCCCACCTACCTCACAGGGTGCTCTGTTGTGCGAAGAAGAATAGAAAGCTTTGTCAGCCACTCTGAGTTCCCTTAAATGGGTGAGAAAAGCAGGGTAGAAAAGCCAAATCTTCTTCTAAGAATACCTAAATACAAGTTTATAATAAGGAAGTCACTGAGGTCAGCAGCTATATAAAAAGTGCCTCCTATGACTTAGGTCATTAAAAAAGAAAAAAAAAACAACCCAAACCATCCAAGCTTTTTTTTCTGCGCTACTTTTCCCAACATCATTGTATTGGAGAGAAATTTTTCATAACTCAATAAAAACCATTAAGGAAATCAATGTAAATCCAAAAGACCCTGTAAACATCCATTTTCATCAGGCAAGGGAGGACATGATGTTGTTATAACTAAAAAGTTGTAGTTCTGAACAACGTTCTGATGGATCAGACATTGCTGATGTGGCAAATGGATGCTAGCTTAGAAACAAAGAGGGCACTTGAAGTAGTATTTTAGGAACAGTGAAAAAAGAAGAAAAAAGCAATAATTAGTGCTCAGTTCTTAAATACAATGCTCCTGTTTTGTGAGGTTAGTGATGGTGATAGTGTGCTGTTAAGTACAGCAAACATTGGCCCTTTCTGCAATGGCCCTCTTGGAATAGGAATCTGGCATCTGCATGCTAGTATGTGGATGGTAGGTGTCTATTCTGGGATAGAGGCTGCCTCCAATCCAGGATTATTCCCGGAGCAGTATTGGGATTGGCACACATGTCCCAAAATAGGCCTAGGATATTGGGATGATACCCTACAATAACATTATTGTGGAATAATCAATTCCTAACGCAGATTTTAGATAAAAAAAAACTTACTTGTCTGGACAGCTGTTTGAGTGATCTACCATCTTGGGAATAGCCACTGTGCATTTATAGAGCCAAACTCAGCTGAACATGGGAGCCATGCATGTGGGCGGGGAACCAATCACATACTTCTGTGTACTTCATGTCACGAAATACCCAAATGTACATGTTCCACCATCACAGGAGCAACACCACCAGATGGCTTGTTCCTCACCCCTGCCCTTTGGGAGGCAAAAAGTAATAATTGCTGAATATTGTAATAAACTGGGGAGGAATGGAAGAAGCCATAATCTGGAATAAGGTCTAGTACAGAAAAAGCCATTGATATTTCCAGCAACAATGAACTAATGAGAAATAACCTTCTTTCATGTGCCAATGATGCAACTTTGCAGCATAATGGATCTTAGGCTGATTACAATTCAGCCTTTCAACAGGATTAATTATGATCAAAGCTTTTGGATTTAGAACTAGGTGACTTAAATGACTGCAAATAAATTCTCATGTTTAAGACATTTTACTTAAAAATAAAAAATAAAAAAAATAATCAGAGCTCATTTTTTGTTAATCACAGGATGAAGTCTCCTGACTGTCTTTATACACCTGTCTAATTATGTATGGATATATTCAGGCTGTTATATCCACAAACTGTACGAAGTGCTCCTGAGGGGTTTTTTTTAGCTCCATATTTAAGTTATTACTTAGATTAACTGTATCTTCTTTTAAGGAAGCTATTGAAGAAGATATTTTTTCTCTCTGCATCTGAACAGTACATTTAATTTGACTTGCTCAAAACTGAATGCAGTTTCTGTAAAAAGAAAATCAGGCCTACTTATAAACCCAAACAAATATAAAGCAAGAATAACATGTATGCGGTTTCATGCACTTGCCATCATGAACAAACTGGTTTGCTGGTGTCTAGTACCCTTTCAGCACTTGTGTGTGTTGTTTCTATCCCAGTGGAGTGAAACAAGGCTGTCTGCATTTGGATAACCCTTTCCACACTAGTCCTGACAACTTCCTCTGGAGAACCCTTGGAAACGATCCTGTGGTGTCCACACATACCCTTGGTCCAGTATAATTATCCAGGGCTAGTTGTAGGCCTGAACATTGAAAATGGTTCCCTAGCCTGGTCCAAGTCTATGTTAGTATGTGGACTTCTGCCCTTTATTAATGTTGCATATTATGAAAATACAGTTCCTTAATATACTACCACCATGGTCAGAGGTGTTTCTGTGTATGGGTTTCTTCATTCAAGAGAAAAATTGATGCACTGCTAAGGAATATCCTTTGGAAGACAGGCCCATGAGGTTTATATAGTGCTGGACCATAGATGTCAAAATATTGAGAATTTTCTTTGTGAAGTCAAATGTCTTCTCCTGTGTCCCAGATACTGTATATACTGAGTAACTGTCAATATAGTCTATATCATACCTTTGTGACATAATGATTAATGATGAACTGAATGTGTAGTACCAGGATGGATGTAGCCATGTATTTCCCAGAATCCCTAGTTTGCTGTGCCAGCAAAGGTAGGGCTCTGCTAAGGTACAGGCACCTCCTGACCACAATACTGGACTTTATAATTGGCATATAAGTAGCAAGTACAGAGGAAAGCCAGGAAACCTGAAATCTCTGTACAAGACCAGAACCGAAGATACAAAATATACAATTTTAAAACACAAACCTCCATTCCAGTACAAATAAGGATGGAAGAAGCAGAATGTGAAATTGTGGCCTTTTAGAATCTCTAAAATGTTCTGCCAGTACTGTAGATGTGCCACAAAGTGGCTGGAATGTGCTGTCACAAATCTTTACAGCTGTCTTGTGGTAGGTCTGTGGATGCGTTGGGAGAGCAGTGGCATGCACTAGCATTCACAAATGCAAATGCTAGTGCATGCCAATGGGAGGATGGGAAGTGCAGAAAGGACACTGCTTAACACACTTTTCCTGGTCTCTTTTTTCCTGCTTCTATTACATTGATAAAGGCCAGTATCTTTGCTTCTCCTAGTGTCTCCTAGACAGGCGCTGCCCCTTTCTGGACTTCTGACCTCTGTAATATTGATATGGAATATGCCCTTCTCTGTAGACTGTTATATGTAACCATTAAGATCCTCATCCTACATAATTTAAAGAAGCATACATACTGCTTTGGACTCAGTTAAGTATTCTGGTGTTTCTAGATTGTTCATGGGGAATCTGTCCCTCACGCTTGAGCCCACTCACTATCCAAACTTCTCTGAAGGTTCAGGGGAAGCAACACTAAAAGAAGGCAGTATGAAATGCCACTTCACGAGACCAATAATGCTAAAATTTGTGTGTGTGTGTGACCCAATTTAATGCTGGACAAGGAGTGGCCCAGAAAGTCAGTTATTTTTGGTCTGACAAGAAAACTATCTTGGTCTGTAAGCTTCCTCACTCCTCTTTCCCTCTACACCAGTGGGGAGGAAACAATTAAGATAGCTGGAAGGTGATGGTGAATTTCTCAACTGTGCCTCCCCATGCCTTTAGTTATAGGGGTGGCTCATGCACACTTTGCACCGTGGGATGCATCTTGCTCACGTAAGAATGCAGTCTTAGGCATAGAGAGTCTCAGTGGCACAGGGCTCAGTGAAGAAAAGACTCCTGTTCCTATACCTGGAGTGGGTTGCATGCTGGCCAAATGGCCTGTGCCTTTCCCCTCAATGTTTTTTTGGAATTGACAGCTCTGTACCAGAGCTGAGTTGTCAGCTACAAATACAGAAAACCCTCTATCACACCAGAAAAGTCCTCAGAAGTCATTCTATATAGAAGAACCATCTCAGTTGCTCTTGCTTAAATCAGTTCTGAGGAAGGACACTTCAATGTCTCCAGTGTCCTCAGGATGTTCTATGGTGTTGGGAACCTCTGGTGTTTGATGACTGCCCCTCTGGGGGTTCCTCAGAGCATCCACTGTGTAGATAGGGATGCAGCCTAAGTCTCCTGAGCAGAGATTGAGAGAATAGAGTGTATTTAGAAAAGAAGATGGGGGATATGATAACACTTAACAAATGCCTAAAGGAATATCATACAGTAGATGTTCTCTATTGTTCTTCAGTGGAGGAGATGGGATTATGGGTTTTGGTTTAAGAAAGCCAATTCCAGATGAAGCAGCTCTTCATTTAAATTAGTCTGCTAGATAAGTGATGGACTCTCTTTCATTGAGTGTGTACAAGTGGAAGCTGTACAGTTAACTGTTGGGGAGATTTTAATTTGGATTCCTGAATGAAGCATAGAGTTAGCTTTAAAGAGACTTTTAAAGTGATTAATACACTGATGAGCTAAGCCCAAGAAAAGGTGAGAAAAGAGCCTTTCTGCATGGACTCTTAATCTGGATTAAAGGTTCATGTAGAGCACTTCTAGGCCACATAGATCTTCACATTAATGCAGATCTATGAGATCACATCCCTCCCAGTCCTGTTCTGTGTGCACAAGACAAAGCTAGATTGAAATTAAAGAGGTCCTTAATCCTAATCTCTTGTGGACCCATTAAATTGGGTCCGCAAAAGGACTAAGTATCTTGTTCCAGGTCTAGGGAGACATGCAGATAGCAGGCCTCCAGATTAAAGATATGCATGAATAATTGTGACATCCAAAATTTGTGCAAATATGTACGAATTTGCAGATTTGTGGCTGAATTGAATAGGGTCTATGTTGTTCACGAATTGGGTTATTTGGTATTCATTGCAGCCTCCCACCCTTGCCACCCATGGGCCCCTATTCCCCATGGCCTCTGGTCCCCTGGCCCTCCCATCCCCCCCTGGCCTTCTGTCACCCCACTTACCTTACTGCTACTTTCTCCTAGGCCTTCCAGTTCTGCATGCTGAAAAAGGCTCCTGTGCCCCCACTGTGGCCTCCAACTGCTCTGATGCACCCCCTTGCCTTTTGGGGGAGCACAGTGGCACTTCTCGGTCAGTGCTGTGTGATCCCTGGATGTAGGTAATGCAACGCTGTACCGGGAGACATGTTTTGGCCTCCAGGGAGCAGTGGAATAGGCCCCAGGGACCCCACAGTGGCCTCCCACTCCCCTGACATGCCTCCTTACCTTTTGGGGGGGCTGCCCTGGCACCTTCAGGCCTATTTTGGTGTTCCATGAAGACTGAAAAGGCACTTCTGGGTAAGTGTTGCATGATCCCTGGATGTGGGTCATTCAACGCTGGCCTGGAAGGTCTGTTTTGGCCCCAGAAACACCACTGCAGCCTCCCCTCCCAAAATGACCTTTTAAGAGGACAAAAAGACACTTTTGGGTTTACGTGCACAGCGGTAACTGCACACACAGACCCAGGAGTGCCTAAGATGACAACATGTGTGGCAGTGGCGGTGATGGCAGTGACAAGGATAGGTAAGTGGGAAGGGGTAGGAAGGGTGGAAGGGTGGAAGGGTGGAAGGGAGGGGGACCTTCACTTCATTTCGTGCATGAATATTAGTTTGAATATTTGTGTCCGAATATGAAGCCCACCCCATTTGTGGGGTGGGATTCAGCCAAAGCCGAGTTTTCTCTCATATGATTCATTCCAAATTAAATATGGAAAATGGGCTTCATGCACATCCCTAATCTGGATCCATTGATCTAGATGAAAATGGAAGTAAGTGCAGAAAAGCCCAAAGACATCTTTATTATTAATTTAATGGTATTGTTGCAAGGAGAAAAAAAATCAAATAAACCCTATCTCACACACCTGTTACTGCTGCATACAGTAGTTCGGTTTTCAAATAGGACAAGGCGGTCATCAGCATTTTATGCATTCAGCTGGTAGAGATATTAATCTTTGTGTTGCTTCATGACATATTTGCCCCGAAATCATAAATCACTAAGAGGTGACAAAGAATACGTGGCTAAGCCCAGCGTATTTCAAGGAATATTTGTAGGAGCATATTCAGTATTAAACTTTAGGATGCAATTTATGCACACAGAGACATGGAAGCTCCCTGTGGTTCATCTCATTCAGTTGTCTATGCAAACTGGTAGCAAATGTCTAGAGCTTCCTCACTCCACCCCATTTGCTTGAGATTGAACCTGGGCCTTTGGCATAAAAAGTAGGTATTATCTGTCCCAGAAAGAGCAGAATAAATTATTCTTGTTACTTCTGATAAATGCAAGTGTCGATCTTATTAGCCTGTACTATTATATTACAATAGTCACCTTGTTCATTTTCTTTATTTGCTGCTAGACTGTATAAGCTGGTATTATAAAATAAATGCTAACATATGAAGTATTATTCAGCCCTAATTGCAGCTGGAATATTTGTAAACATAAGGCCCAATTTGGACAAAAGCAATCATGCAGAAATAGGACCCTATCATGAAACACAGACACCCAGACTGACATCCATGCATATGCTGAAACCTCAAACATCTAATTATTTACCTCTTTATTAGAAATGAAAGATGGAAAGATTTGCTGGGAAAAAGGTATCATGAGTGTGCTGACAACGCTAAACTAGTAAAAGATGAGAGAAAGTGAGCATTTGAAGGTTATTGCAGTCAATATTTTTTTTTCAGGGTTTGTGATAAAATGAAGAAAAGTCCACCTCAGAAAAGTAGGCATTTTCGTTAGTCTAGTCTTGGTACACATAGATGCTCACAAATAAGGCTTACTAAATACGAGGTGACTAATTTCTAAGCAGGCAGCTGTACAACAAAATTACTGAAGTCATAAATTAGGGTGTTTGTCTGTACAAACATGTATCAGGCTACATTAAGGTAGTCTTTTTGTCTCTCAGTGTGACGCATGAAAAGACATTTACATTTCTGTGAAAGTGAAAAAGGCAAGCTACAGTTTACTACAGTTTTCACTTCACTACGGCCTCTAGTTCAACCTCACCCCAACTTGTGTCAAATGTGTGCCAGACAAAAAGTTCCACAGTCCCACATTTCAGGGCCTTTGGCCCTGGTCACACAAGTACTTTAGGTCATCCTCAGATCATGTTACATTATTTTTATTTAATTTGTTTTCCAAACTAATAGCCTCTTCAACTGAAGGTGTGGGAGAAGAGGTGGGCTTTTAGTGATTGCCTGAATGTATAGAGACAGATGGCCCTGGTCACACAAGTAGTTCAAGATGACCTCAGGTTGTCTTCAGGTTCTGTTGCTCATATTATTTTAGTTTAATTTGTTTCCAAGCCAGCCTATCCTCGTTAGATCATCTTAACCGTAGTCTTCATTTTTTTATAGGACCGAGGAGGACTTAGCCCATCCTGGCATCTCAGAAAGTCTTTGCTTCCTCAAGTTTGAGCGGGGGTATGCGCTAAAGGAGGCTAAACGGTGCTGTGCTGGGGTCAACCCTTTCCTTCAGCCAATCGGCATGCACAGAGTTCATGAGGCACCTCCCCTTCTCTCCTCAGTTTATGTGTATGATGCCTCTTCTAGCGTTTTTACTTAAATTTTATATTATTATTATTATTAATCATAAAAATTAATTGCACAGAGAAGAAAAACACATAAAAAAGAAAGTGGGCGACCATGCTTAAAAAAGAACTGCAAACACACCCACCTCCCTCCCTTGCATGACATAATGGCATCCAATCAGAAAGGAGATAGATTTGATGCAGGAAAAGGGATGGTGAGCCAAAAGGAAACTCAGGCTGATCTCGGAGAAAGGTGTGACTGACGCGACCAAAGGCAGGGACAGCCTAAGAATGTTTTGACATTCAATTCAACTCAAATTTGAAAGCAAAAAAGCATTTGTGCACACCCCTAAGATACACAGGCTACACTGTTTCATCCAAGCTTCATTCTGTTCCATTTCTCCAAGAAATTGTTTGTCCTCCTGACTCCTTTCCTGTCTCTATCTGTGAGGGAACTTCACAATGAACTCCACCTTTCCCCTTGGCCCTGTCCCCCATATGGTAACTTCTTTGTATGCAGAGGGTGTCCTTCATCTTTTTGAATTAACCTGCCACCATTTTGTGCATCATATCTTAATAAATGTTCTCAGTCCATAAATAAGGATTTTAGGTAGGCGCCAAAAATGGGAGTGACCTAAGTATTTCCTGATCTCCCAAGCAGTATCCCTGGTCTTGGCACCACACCTGATGACTTTCAGCACAAATGACAATGACCAGCAACAACCCTTGTCATCTACTCCAGTTGCATCCTGCTGACTGTGTTCCTCGATCCTACCTGCTTCTGAGGTCCCAATATATACACTGATCTATAAAATATTCATTTGCTTGCAAAATAATACTCAGTCATGAGGTACTCTTTCCTACGAAGCACACAAATACTATTTACCTAGAATTCTGAACAGAGTGAGGGAAGAAAAACACTTTTGTTTTTAATTTGCCTTTTTCTACAGTTTGGTACCCTAGGAAATGTCCTAGGGTTTCAATATATTTGAGCTGACCCTGCATAAAATACAAAGGGAGAACATAGTTCCATTGAATAAGTGACATTAATGTATTTTAGATATGCTGTTATTCCTGAATAAATAAGGGTGACCCCATGTGCAATAAATCCTTTCTCAAACCCTAATGCAACATCTGCATTGCCAGTTCTTTATATTTTGTGCATGTAGAGTTGAGCAGTGCCCCAGGAAAGGACTCTGAGCTGGAAAAACCTTTCCGGGCTCCAGAACAGGAATGGGTCATTCCTTCCTCCATTGCCTATCTGCATGGCAGCAGCAGAAATGGAAACCAGCCATTAGGAGCCATAAAGGAGAGCATTTTAACATGGTCTCTCCCTGGTGTATTCCAAGGTGCAGTTTTCACACAGAGGAATGAACCAAACAGGGTGCCTGGGCAGACACTGCTCGCCAAGGAGGTCTGGCTTTCCTTTGGCATGCAATGCCGAGTGGGCACCAGACACCCGGATCCTAGCTGGCAGAGTTCTGCAGGGCTGGGTGAAAGCTGCCATCGATACTGCTTATGCACACAAGCAATCTATATTCATGCTAAAATATTTGAGCAGATGCACATGAATTATAGTGTCACTTGGAGACAGTTTGCAAACTGTAATAAAGTGCAACGTCAAATGTGCAGTATCTTGTATAACTTCATGGTAATGGGCTTATTCCTGTTATCTCTTACATTGGGTAGGTGGAATGGAAGCTCCTGCAGCTAGCTACAGATAATGAATTATCATCATATTAGCTCTGTTAGGACCCTCATAATACCACCCTAGTCTCAAAAGACTATAAAATCTTGCAATTTACAAAGTTTACATTTTGCATTTTATCTATTCGTGGGGTCTGTCAGCTATATTAAAATGATGCCATATTATGTATGGGAAATAGCTTTTCTATCAGCTCAAAATAGACCATCATATTGCACCTTATTAGAAAAAGTCTCAGTGCATATTCTGCTTGCAACCATGACTTACAATAATAACTGTTATCAATATGCAATTACCTTAGTTACCCTGGAACGTATTGATATTCATTTATTTAAAGATAACATAACACATTTGTATTCATTGAAGTAATCTGTTGATATGATTAAACCTGAGTGGCTATCTTATACTTGAGCAGTAAAATGAAAAATTGCCATAAGATCTCCAGTGTAGCTAAAAGAGGTCACATTAAGTAATGGAAAATTGCAATTATCTTTTATGTTAAAGATCAGAATAATGCTAAAGAGCTTACACACCCAAAATAAAGAATATGGATGATTGCTAGTCAGAATGGTCTTTCCAGGAGGAAAGAACTCACCAGTATCCAAGTCATTTGAAAAACGGATGTACTGTATGTAGATATCATTCAGTAAGATCTCAAAGTTACACAGAACACCAGAACACTAAATAAATGTGTAGAATGGAAAGAGTGAACCAAGTGTTTTATGACCGTAACTGGAATAATGGGAAAACAACCTATCATGTAACCTCAGGTATCTTTCCTCTAGTCCTCATGACATGAAGGCATCAGTCACCTAAGGTGCTTCTGGGCAGAAAAAGGTAGGAGAAGAAGAGTTGGCTTTTCTACCCCACTTTTTTCACACAGTTAAGGGGTCTCAGAGCAGGTGACAAACCTTCTGTTCTTCTCTCCACAGTAGACACCGTGGCCGCATCCCCACGACGTCGTTATCTCGAATTCAAAACGTTTTGAGTTCGGGCAGTTTAGACGGCACTTCGGCTTAATACGGTATTTTCGTGTTAAACGATGTTATCCCGATTTGAAATAAATCCTGATCTCAACAGGTCTCACTCCGGAACATGCCCTTGATACGTGTTTAATTTTTTACTGTGTGGACAGTATCGTTTCCGTGATGAGATTCCATATTAAGGCTGTCCCGCCCCCAATCACACTGTAACCAATGGGCTCTCCGTATTGTAGGCACGTCATGTTTAGGATTCCCTTCCCCAATAGCTTGCTTTCAAATGATTTCATTGAAAGAATCCACCCACTACCTCCAAAGATACACTGTAGCAATGTAGATTAATAACAATGTTTCACTTTTGCGCAGTTCTGAACTTTCAAAAGGAAAGGAAAGGGGAGTCCCCGGGGAACTTTCCCAGCCCACTCTCCCCGCTCTCCGAGTTCCCTCCCGGTCACGGGGGGAAGAGCGAGCGAGGAGCCCCCTTCGCCCTCCCGGCAGTGGGCACGCTGAGCCCGCCCGCCCTCTTGTCCACCCCTTGGCTCTCATCCTCTTCCAGCCAGCGGCGGCCGCGGCTCTGCGGAGCAAAGTGGCGGCAAAGTGGGGAAAAGCGGCGGCGGAGCCCCAGGGCGAAGCCGCTTGCGCCACAGCACCTGGATGGATGGATGGATGGATGGATGGATGGATGGATGGATGGCGTGGCGGGCGCCAGAGCCGCCGGCGGGGGAGGCAGGGGCGGCCCAGGCTGCGAGCGCGCTCCGGCCAGCGGGGCGAAAGGCGCCGAGAACGCGGCGGCGGCGGCAGGGGTGGCGTCGGGCAATGCAGAGTGGGCACCGAGGAGCCCCAGGATGGATGGATGGATGGATGGATGCTGCTGCTGCTGGTGGTGGTGGGAAGGGGGAGGGGAGAGAACGGGAATCCCCGGCGGAGCATGGATGACACAAAGGGAAGGGAGGGTTGGATCCTGGGAGGGAGGACCAATCACAGGGCACCATGACTGGCAATGGGTGGGAGCACAGGGCTATTGTGGGGATTACCAGGATTGATTCCGCGTTAAGGAATGCCACAGAACCAGATCAATTTGCAAGTCATGTGGACAGCTTTGTTCCGGGTCAGTTATTTCGAATTATTTAAATCGAAATAACACATGCCGTGAAGATGCAGCCCCTGTGAGGTAGGTGGGGCTGTGAGAGCTCAGAAGTGAGGATGTGCACGGATATTCGAAAATTTGAAAATCTGATTCTAATCCATCAAATACCAACATTTGAATTCGAATCAGATTTTTGAAAATCCGAATTAATGAATTTGTTTTGACTGAATAGATCTGTGTATCTCACATCCGAATATCGTGTTTATTTGCGCTTATAAAGCGGGATGAAAGCGGGATGCACACGGGATGAAAACGGGATGCACGCAAATTCAAAAATTGGATACAAATGTTGCCAACATTTGTATTTTTGAGTATGAATCGGATTTTTGAAGGTACGGATCCAGATAATATGGATTCGAATCAGATTTTCAAAAATCCAGATTTTTAAAATTTGAATCAAATTGAATATTCAAACATTCGAATCGACTCAAATTCAAATGCAAAAAGATGCACTCGTGCACACCCCTACTCAGAAGAGAGCTGTGACGAGCCCAAGGTAGCCCAGCTGGCTTCATGGAGGAGAGCTGAATCAAACACATACATATTGGTAGTTCATACATCAGGGACAAAGTTGGATTAGATCCACCGTATCTTTAGTCACTACTCTTTGTCACTAATATGGCATTAATTGGAAACTTTCTGTACAACTCCATAAAGCAGAAAACCATTTTAACAGGCGCCTCCAGATGTTGAGAGGAAATTGCAGGGTCTTGTTTAGATCCTGCAATTGCCTCTCACCACCCCTGCCGAATGACAGGAGGCAATCCCAGGACAATCATCTGTCATTTCTTTGCAGAACCCCTGCTCTTGCAGAAGTACTTGGAGGCAAGCAAGCACCTGTTCATTTCCCTTTGTTTCCTTCACATGCTTCCTGCGTCTGGGTGCTTTTGCAAGAGCAGCGTTTCTGATGAAGTGGCAGAGAAGGTAAGAAATCTGGCATGACAGAAAGAACATCAGAGCTGGATTTTCTGTAGTGACTATATAGGACACTTTTGATAGATGGTCCCGAGTGTATACTGGAATCGCCACAGGTATCTGTGATAATCCCAGTATAATCCGAGGAAAATTGTGGTTTTTAAATCATGTCTGAAGGTACTGAGAAACCGAGAAGACGCTCACAGAATATCAAACAAAAACCCAAACGCAATGGAATCACAATAGCAGTGACAGGCCTTCTACAACTTTTATTGCAAAGTTTTATTTCTTTTAATGGTTAAGTGTTATTTTTCATCGGTAAAAAACCAAGTGACATTTCTAATGGCACTTTCCATACACTGTAAATAAATGAGCATAATTAATTTCAATTTGCTTAAGTGCTGCTTTATGGTAAACAATAAAAATATAAGAGCCCAAATATGTGCCTTTCCCCAGCTGCCCATTGCTTATTCTTTAAACGAGAAACAAAAACTGCAATGCTTTCAAATATCTGTGAGTATAAATGCTAAAAGCAAGGTTATATTTCACTGGAGTTCATAGAAATGTAGGGCTAAAGGGAATGAAACATGCAATAGTGGCACCTTTGCATGCATTTGGTTATTAGATTTTAGCTTTCAAGAGAAGCTCATGGTAGGGAAGTTTATTTCTTTTAAAGACCTGGCAACTTTATTGTTGTTCAGAAGATGAGTATTGAGAAAGACGGTTCAGATGCATTTGGGCTGCATCCACAAACAATTTAAAAAAAAGATGATTCAAAAGTGGCTTAAATAAGGTAGCATCCATGCATTCGCCTTTCCCTTCCACCTGTAGCCCACAATCCAAAATCACGTTCTGTCCTTTAATGTAAATTACAGTGCGTTCTGGAAATCCATATTGCGGGGTGAATGAGGACTGAGTACCTGTTCCCATCATTTCCAGATTTGCTTTATAACACAGACACATGTACACAAAGAAGCAGTGTTTTGGGCCATTGTTCTATTTGGTGCATCTATGTGATGCATAAAGAAAAAGACTTCACACCTTGCAAAAGACATACCCCCTGCTATTACTTCTGATGTTGGGGTCTCTCTCAGAGCTGTTTCCCCTGTCACTTTCTATGGGTGAAAAATGGGGGAGTGAATGAAATGAAAATGCCTTCCTCCTCCTCCCTTCAAGCAACATCCAGTCATTCAAGATGGAGAAAATGTAGATGTTTGTTGTTTTTTTAATACAGTCAGGTCTGCTGGTTTGGACTATAGAAAGGCTGCTTTGGAACAGCACCATCTATTCACCCGTGTTGGTCCAGACCAGCCTCTGCCTGTTTCTGAAACTTATGCAAACTTTAGGACAGGGCTTCAAGTGCTCTGAAGGGATAGGAACAGAATATCCTAGTTTTAGAGCCACCAGGAAACCCATTTTGGCAGCGTGCATTCATGAATCATCAAAAGGGCAGTGTGTAATTGTGATGTATGTCTTTTAGGGATGTGCATGAATGTTTTTTTTAAATTCAATTTGTATTGAATTGAATGCAAGAAAATTTGTATTTGTCTGAATAAATCCCCTTCGAATGTGGTAGGATTCGTATTCGATATTCAATCCCATATGAATCCCACACGAATGCATATGGATAGCATACGAATCCCATATGAATCTTCATACAAATCTTCATACAAATGTATCAGAACATTTGATTCGAATTTGAATGTCAGTCTTTAAATGTGCCAACATCCGATTCAAATTCAAATGTCCGAATTCGGCCAAATTCATATGAATTCCAGTTGTTACAAATATTCTTTTACATCCCTGATGCCTTCTGCATGCGTTCATGGGGCAGACCATGCTGGTCTGGTGGTTAGGTCTAATGATAATCCTGATTAGGGCCTCCCTCACTGGAATCACAGTCTGTCCAGCACAGGTGGCATATGCAAGTGGTTGACTGGGCCTCAGAGATCCAAACTGATGTGTGGTTCAATGAGACTCAGAACCAGACTGTGGGGGATCCTATTCTGCATTGAAATCATCTCATGTTCTTGACAAATATTCTGGAATGTGAAATGGATCCTTCTAGCTGTTGCTGAACTTCAGCACCCATCACCCTACCCTATATGGAGCTAATGGTGCCCCAAGATCATTATTCAGCTCACAAATTTTAAAAGTCCATTGGCGCTGTAACTGTGAATTCTGCATGAGACACATTATTTGCCTTCCAAAATCTGTTTTGTTACCATTTTTAATTAGATTCAAATCATTTTTAAAACGTCAGTGTTCTGATTTTGATAATTATATCTGTGTTGCTGTGAGCGCTTTTATGCAGATGGATGAAGACAAAGGGGGAAGGATGCCAAGCTAGTTATAGGCTGTTTACAATCTGACACAGAAATATGTCAGCTTACATGGTGCGTAGACCTCATCGCTAATCAAACTGAAATATGACCACATTCCTATCTGTATTTTGGACTGGTGCAGTTATGAGTGCAAATATTTTATATCTTCCTGAAATTTATAGACTGCTGATAGAGCAGAGAGCTTTTATGAAAGTCTAAATATGGAGGTGAGATTCAAAGAGATTTGAGGAGCTGATGCAGAAGCAAAATTATTTCCATATACATGAGGAGGGGATTTTTTTTTTTCATTGGACCTCCCAGCCACATCCCAGCACTGTATTGTACATCTCTCTGAAGAGTGACTCAGCCTTTCTTGAGGAGAGGCTGCTGCAAGAAATAGTATAGAAAATCCTGTGTGTGAAATGCTGCCTATATGGCATTGGAACCCATCTGCCAATTTTCCCAATGAATGTGTTCATGCAGTACTTAAAAAACTATTTTTCCTTTGAACAGATGGTACTACCAATCGATTTGAAGATAGTTACAGAGAGAAGTAGTGATCCAGGAATCCATTCAAGATGCCCTCTTTTGATTTTAGCAAGCAAATCACCTTTAATTTGCAGAAACTGCTGTTAGAGCTGTGTACAGCTATTTATTTATTCATTTGTTTATTTTTAACCTGTTAGAGGTTCTTATTGAGAGAAATGCATCTTTCAAATTCCCATTCATGCAATAGGACTGTCAAAATCACAGCCAAGGAATTTTGGCTGTGATCTTGATGGGGAGTGGCTGTCCCCAGCTGTAAATACTGCAGCCAATGAATCCCCAGGTTCATTATTAATGGGTGGGGCAGCTGGTAGCATTCAGATGGCATATCATGACTTAAGAGGTCTTTATAGGGAAAGCTTGTAGCACCCCTCTCAGTTCACAGAGGGAAGACTGCTACACTGCTATATCAACCCAGCTAACTGGCTGTTCAGGCTGGGACTGATGGGTTGAGAGGTCAAAGCATATAGAGGTCATCAGGATGCCCAAGTCTGTCCCAGATACTTTGACTTTCTCCACAATACTGTTTGAAAGAAGGTTTGGGGCCTTTCTGCACTTATCTCCTCTGATCTGGATCTAGCACTCTGTCCCTAAACAGGGATGGATTGCACTTGGATTGGAACAAGGTTGTGTGCATTGATACAGCTTTACCACTCTAGCCTCTGCAGTGGTCCTGAAAGGTTCATGAGCCTTCACGTCAGCTTCTGAAAGCTCAGAGGGGTCCATTTTGGCAATGTGCCTTGTTGCATCACCAAAATGGGTCCCCTGGTAAACCAAACTACAAACCTCCTTTGTCCAGTTTACCACTGGCTAAGACACTGTTGGTCCAGTTTAATCAAGCCCATTGATATTCCAGATCAGGAAGCAATTACAGGGGATGGGAACTCCTTAAACTGGTCAGCTGTGTAGAAGAGAGACTCCTGGACCCCTTCAATACATAGATTTAAAGGTAAATGCAGAAAGCCTCAAATATCTGTGCTTGTGTAAGTAAGCATGGAAAGATAGATGCAATGAAAGAGTAACAACTGAAGAAGAAGAGGAAGAGTTGGCTTTTCTACCCCTCTTGTCCCACCCATTTAAGGGAACTCAAAGCAGCTTACAAAGTTTCTATTCTCCCCACAATAGAATATCCTGTGAAGTAGGTAGGGCTGTGGGAGCTCATAAGAGAGCTGTAACTAGCCCAAGGTCACCCAGCTGGCTTCATGGGGAAGGGCAGAATCAAACCCTGTATTCCCAGATAAGAGTCTGGCTCCTAACCACCAGACCAAACTACCATTATGAAGCTGCTTTTGCTCAGAAAAAAACAAAGTTTTGGGATTTAGGTGCAATTAGACCTTGAAGTTATCTGAAAAGTGTGGTAATATGTTGCTTGATTAAACTTTCAAAAAAGAATGCAGTAACCATCATCTGCTAGAAATTGCCAGATACCTTTTGTGAGAGGAAAATTAATAGCACTTTTTGTTATTATACACAAGATTGTGTTTCTTATCAGACTTCCTTTTGTGGAACTCTGCAGTTACGCTCTGAAGGTCAGGTGTTAATTGTACTTTTTATGTCAATGACGGTTGCTTAAAACACAAAAGATTTGCCTTATTAAGGTAAGAGTTAATGGAGATGTGTGTTCTATTTTTTCCATAGAAAAGTAAGTGGAATTTTTGGTTTTCCAACAAGTAAGAAAGGTAGAAATAATTTAGCATGCTATTTCCTTCCTGCTTTTCTTCAGAAAAATATTTATTAAAGTGTCCCCATACCAACAACTAAATTTGTTATACATTTAAAATTCATATTCTTAAAATTTAACATTCTTCCTTTTGCTTATTTTTTCCATCCTGTAAACGGAAAATCACGCCTTAATATCGCCTTCCCTGTTCTTCCCGTTTGAGCAGAGGTGTGCAAAAGTCCACGCCTCCTGTCAGCAATCAGAACCCTCAGCCATCAAGCACCTACTGTTGCCAGGGCTGGGGTGGGAGTCACGAAAAGAAGCACAAATAAAGCTTCATTACTAGAAAGAACTTTTTTTTTTTTTAAATTAACACTGAAAGCTGCAACGATTTAGCGGCACTAGGCGCTTGACAGCTGAGAGTTGAGGCTTTCGATCCGGCTTCCAATGAGGGCAGAGGGAGTGGAGAGGAGGTGGCGCTTTTCCCCCATGTCAGGGCTTGGTACGCTTGTCATGGGGATGCCTGCATCCGTGCTGAACCCCAAACCCGGCCCTCGTTGATGGGAATGACATGGGGACACCAGAGATGCATTCCTGGTCCCGCGCCCAGCCCATGCAAGCCAAAGCAGCACCCAAACAGTGCCAGATGGCCAGCATGGGGACGGGGCCTTAGAGTTTGTCTTCAAATTCTCCCATACCGAGAATAATTTGTGTTTCCATATCTTTTGTGGACCCAAGTGCCAAAACCAGAGTTAGAGCATACTCCAACAAGGCATGGGAAATCCACATTGTGTGGGAACAGGGATAGATAGGTTTTCCCATAGTTCCCAAGGATCGGTATATGTTCCCATTTCCCCCACATTTGCATTAGAACACAGACTCAAACAGACTTGATAGTTCTCACTCTTTACTTTTCCCACGCTCCCCCCAGTACAGCCAGCAATTGGACGCTGTTCTGCCTTTCAAATCACAATTCCATTAGGGCAGGAAAAGCATTGTCTGGAACAGTGACACCTGCATGATAGCACTGGTCAAAACCAGCCCCAGCTCCCAGCACTCCAAAGGGTCGGGAAGAAAGGTTCCTAGCCTCTGTGCCTCTGGGGATCCATTTCAGTGGTGCACTTTGGTTCACCACTAACATGGGTGCTCCTGTAGTCTCAAACATGGAGGTGTGTCTTATGTATGCTCTCATGTTCTAAACCACTGCCTTCTGGTTTACTGACAGATGTTTACTGATAATCCTGCTCAGGGCCTTCCTGATTGGGATTACACTCAATCCCTTGTGGATGGAGCAAGCCAGCAGGGCAGGAGTGATGTGAGGACTGATGAGGCCTGGAAGAGGACTTTATAGGCTCCTAATCAGAATTAATAATGAATGCAGAAAAGTATTTTTTGTCTGGCTACTTCTTCTACAGGGTAATGTCAGCTTCTAAGAGCCAATGTTTCCCTGTACAGTTAAATAAATCCCAAGAGATTCGTCATGGGTGATCATTCCAAATAAATAAGAAAAAATCATCATATGTATCAAACATATGGAACACACACACATACTTCCCCCATCCCTTGATTTGTCAACTGATTGCAATCTTTCAGGTGATTTGGGCAATTTATAGGCTGTGTTACCTGTCAGGGATCTCCAGTCCAAAAGATGCTCAGTGGAGTTTATTTTTAGCCTGCGAGAGGAAAAGCACTTTTCCCATGTGTTACTGTGTTTTTGCAGTTATGTTTATTTCAGTATCCTCAGGTCTTACAGTTGCTTACTGGGATTTGAGTCCTGGCACTTAGAGAGAAAACGAAGGAGCGAAGAAGCCTGTATGTCTGCTGCTGGTCCTTCCTGAAAGGAGTAATGAAGGATCTAGGACTGCTGAAATGGATCAGCTTTTTGTGTTTTTGTTTCCTGAGCAGCAGGATGGATTTGCCTTCTCTCCCAGCCTCATTCAGTAGCCGATGTGAGTACTAACAATATTCAGTTAGTCTGTTTCACAGAAGCCTGTCACCAATGATGGAGTCTGAGCAAAGTATCCACCCCCTTCCCGGCCAAATGAATCAAACAAAGATGCTTCAGCTATCAGATCCAAAATATCATAAGGTTTCAAGGTGAGTACAAAGCTTAACAAGAAATTGCATTAAAAAACAAAAATGTGATTAAAATAAAATACCAGTCCCATTTGATTATAACCACAGTTCTAAGTAATAAAAGAGCGAGCAAAAAAAGTCAAAAAAGTTTCACTTTAATGCCATATGGTCTTGAATGAAATTGTCTACTTCCTGTTTCGGATGGACAAAGGGGGAAGCTACCCACAGGAGTGGGAAGCTTCTTGTGGTAGCTAAGTTAGCATGGGGGATGTCTGTCTGTTCTAAGGCCTTTTCGCATTACAGCTGGAATGGCTGTAATGTACCTCGGCTAAGACCATTTGGGATGGTTTCGCCGTTCACACGTAGGCAGGCAGGAACACATCTACATGCGTTCCTGCCTGCCTACGTGTGAACGGCGAAACCATCCCAAACTGTCCTAGCCGGGAAAGGCTGGACACGGGCGGGGATGCCACTCCCAGGCCTGCCCGCCATTGGGTGGGAGCACCCAGGGGTGGGCTGACCTGTCAGGCAGCTTCTTTCAGTTTCTGCCCGTTGTAAAGGACTCAATCAGGCCCTGTACAGCTGGCAGGAACCCACTTGGGTGCCCACCCACCCACCCACCCACCCCGGGGCCTGCACAGAGGTCCTCCCTTCTCACTGTCCTGGGTCTCAGTGACCCGGGGCAGCCGGGAACACCCACCACGTGCGTGCGACACGGCTTCTGATTGGGCAAATTGCATATGAATCTCCCCTCCCCCAGGTTGTACATAAAAACTGTAGCTGCTTCTGGCTGGAGTGAGAGACAGTTGTGTCCCTGTTACAAGCATGAGATTTGGAGCCTTTGCCATGGCCTCCATTAGGTGTAAGTTCCAGCTGAAGATGGAAGAACAGAAAATCACCTGAGTTGCTTGTTGCTGCCACTTTCCTGAAATTTCTGTTCGGTTTCTCCTTTGACATTTTTTGAGTTGTCTTGTATTATTGTTTTCGTATTTGATACTGTGTACTGTAATACCTTTGATTGCATAACTTATTATTAGAATTTTGTTACATTGGTTATGAGGTATGATGTTTTATTTATTGAAATAGATTTTCTTTCTTGCTGTATTTCTCTGAGGTGATGATTGTATCTGGTTTTTTGTGCCACCCTTTGGTGAAAGGGGCGTTATAAATAAATGTTTATGGTATGGAAATACGGTTAGCTTGGACTCAGTCGGATTAGAAATCGATGTAGTTTCGAGTTGCTTCCATACTGAAGCAGTATCTTTGTTACTTGTAACAATGGAGAAACTTAAAATTAGTTACAGTCAACTGAACCTGGCATATGAAGACTTCACACAGCTATCAATTCTTAATTCATGACATTTAAAAATTCTTGTAAATACTGTTTCCTTGGCAAGTGCAGCTAAGTAAAGAGGGAGGAAATCCATGGGAAATAAACGCCCACTTAACATCATTGCTCAGTGAGATGATTTTATTTATGATGATGATGTTGGGATGCTCACATTTATCCTATAGCATGACTTATCTCTGTGGCATAATGAGCACATCAGATTAAAATCTGCAGTCAGGCCCTGAACAGGAGGGGCACACAATGACTTATGTTTGTGGCTGGGCACAAAGAACTATTGGCCTGTTGCCATTTGTCCATTATTGTTAATTCAAGCACTAAATAAATCATGGTCTATGTAAGAAAGGGGAGGACTCAACTAGTCTTTTATCAGCTATAAAGAGTGGAAATTAAACCTCTTGTTCATCTTATTTCATTTGGCTGTGGACCCATCCCATGATTGACAAGGAGCATTTGATAGTTTTTGGCACTTTCAACTAGTTCCTAAGATCTGAAGTGACTACAGTATTGTTGGACTAAGGGTGCAATCAGACAGGGCTTTTTCAGTCATTCTGTTAAGGAAAAACATTCCTTCCATAGATACAAAAAAGGCATCAAACTATTAAAGAAATTATCTGCTTCGTTTTTCCTCACTTCAGTATACTTTGGCTCCAAGTCTAGCAGTGTCTTCCCTTACAATGAATATCCAGGCTTTAGATTGTAAGCCTGAAGGCAGAGACCTGTCTAAGATTTTTATAATATTGTAACCTGCCCTGAGGCCTCCAAGTATAGGGTGGGATTGAAATATAAATACATAAATAATAAATAAACACTGATTGGGCACTCATCAGCCTGGCTTTCTGTGGTTGCCCACTGGTAGCGTTTTCCCAAGCTGTGATTGGTTACACTTCCTCCTCTGTGTTTATATAGCTCCTTCCCAATTCAAATTATATTTCCACTGCAGAGCTCTTCTAAAAAGTTGGAATAAGTTTTGAATCTTTCAGATTAGGGTAGTAATCGCATGGAATTAAAGTGGATGCTAAAAGTTTTATTCTTCTTGGTCAAGATACTTAGATAATTTGTGGAACATTTCTGTCAATTACAACAATGGATAAACTAAAAAAATATATACAGAATAATCACAGTACTATACACACATCCCATAACCATAAAATATATTCAAAAATAATTAAAGAAAAATCAATCAACATTTTAATTAAAAATCACATAATGACCTCAGCTATTCAGTGTAGTCAAAACAAGGTAATTAATTCAGTTCCTGAGTTAATCCTCTTCTGTTGTAATTATCCAACAGACAAGAGGATGAATAAGAATCTAATCCAGTTAACCCCATCTTTCACCCTTATTTGAGAAACATGTAACTTTTTAATTGCTATCTATGTACTGCAATGGAAGAATTGCTATGTTATTGTTTCTGTGCTACCAGTAGTTCTGAAATGGCCTTCCTAGAGCCATACAGTGGAATAAGAACTTGTGAAACAAGTTCAATGCATGAGAATGCCATAACAGTTTTCATTCCAGGATCATAACATGGAGGTCTCATTGCAACAATATTGCTTGTCTCTTTCTTTGGAAATACAATAATAAAAAATGTCTTTCAACCATCAGGTGGTATAATATGACACCTATACAAACAGATATTTATTTGGTCATTTATCTTTTTTGCCTACCATCAAAATGAGGCTTGATCAATTTGCTCTAATTGGAGGGTGTCTTGATTTGTGGTGTTTCTGAGCATGCACCTAAGACCCCATTAACCACCAGATAAGAACACATATGGCACGCATACTCAAGGTACCTTCCCCACATCAGGATGGAATAAGGCCTCTTTAAGAACACTGCTTCTGCTTGCCATTGAGGGAGAGCTGTTCCTAATTGGGTCCAGAGCCTGTTGATTGCGGATTCATGGAAGACCTGAAAAAATGAGGTCCCCAATCAGTCCTTGCAGGCAAATTTTGGATCAACAGAAGACACTTCCGCACAGAGACCAGAATAAGGAATGGGTATGGGTGGGACTGGAAGTTTTAGACAAACTTCACATCTCAAACAAAATAAAACTAAACTACTGTCCTTCCCAGTATCCTGTAGCAAATTATGGTAACATATTATTGTTGTTGTTGTTGTTGCTGTTGTTGCTGTTGCTGTTGGAGTAGTAGTAGCAATAGTAGTAGTAGTATAAACATAAGCATACTTATAAGTATATTTTAGAATTATTGTTCCAAAGTCTAAGTGGCTGTTTTAAACATGGCACTTCTTAAGTGTGACTTGGGATACATAGGCCACATTCAAATGATGGCAGCACAAGGATGTCAACAACAGGATCTGGACAGTAACATGTGGGTGGGATATATGATGTCACACTGGAAATGACCCCCAAACTGGGTCATTTACCACATAGTGACATGGAACGTGCCTGAGGGAGGCCAACATCCCCAGAATGTTTTTCTCTTTTGAGTGTGCTGATGCTATGTTCCTGGTGCCTCTATATTGAGGACATTTAGACTCTATATTACTAACCCCTCTTATAGATGGCAGCAGCTCATCAACCTTTTATATTTATGTATAAACCTCTTATTTGGAATAATGGAATTTATATAGACCAAAGCAAGTCTCCTTCTTGACTCTCTGATCTGCTATACTGAATACTCAGATGCACAAGGCTGAAGTAAAGCTGTCTCTCCTAGGTAGGTAGAGTAGCCAGCTGCTCTTTTGTTACATCCACACTTTGGCATTGCCTGCTGTGAGAAACCTCAGAGATGCAGCAGTGAAAACATCGGGGGGGGGGGCACCTCCATCACTCACTTCTGACACCGCTATGTGCAAGAGTGATTTATGTGCCTGCTCTGAATAGACATTATACTAGGAGGGTGCTTTTGGTATGCTCAAGAAAGGAAGTGTGTGCTGTAAATATGGCACATGATTCCATACCCATTGGGTTACTGTCTCATTGTAGACTGCAGTCATAGGCACTTTTCAAAAGAAGGTTAGCACCAACAATAAGCAATCCCTGGTTTGCCAGTTGCCAAGGGAACAGGAAAACATGTTTTCCTTCTGAGCAGCTCCATAGCTTATTGTTTGGCATCTCTACCAGCCTCATACTGGACTGGTAGCTATAAAGGCTGGATTTCTTATCTTCTCACTGTCATACCCCAGTTTAACCCTTTGGCTCCATGTGTATAAAATTTAGAGAGACTGACATGTTCTGACACCAAACCATTCAGGGGGTCAGGGCTTTGGACTGAGGGTGATATAGGAATTCATGAGGCTGGCCATATTCTGATCTCTCAGCCAATGAGGATACATCAAACTTGCTCAATTCCTGAGGAAGATGTCTACAAAACTTCATTATATAAACCATCTAGTGAGAGCTTGATAACTAAACAACCTGAAAAGACTAGCATCCTCAGTCTTATGGAAATGAAGGAGCTGACAGAAAGGTGTAAAAAGGATGATTAGATTCTTGAACTCATTAGAGGAAGGAATCTTTACAACTTAATCAAGAAGGAGCCAAATAGTTTTGTGGCTTCTGAGGGCCAACTTTGTTCTGAGTTGTAAATAGCAATAAAGGTTTTAACATAAACTTACTGGGGGCGCATCCCCATTATAAGCTTAATCCAGTTTCCTTAAACTGAAATAATAGAACCGGATGCAAACGTGAATTTGCCTGTTCCCATTACTTTCAGCTTAATCGTGTTTGATCCTGATTCTGAGGATTCTACCTGGTGTATGTGACTCAAGGGGGGACTCAAGTGGCTACTTTTCAAAAGCCGCTTTTTGGGGCTGCCCTGCCCTCTTTCTCCTAGCATGAATGCGCCACCCGTAAGGAACCCCTTCAGGGAGCCTAGCTGGGTGGCTGGGTGGCTGCTGCTTGCCTGGATGGAAGAAAAACGGCAGCAGACAGCCAGCAATTCTTTCCCCTCCTCTCCTCAGGGCATGCGGCAGCAGCAGCAACTCAAGCCCCCTTCACAGCCACAGCCTTTAAAACAGAACTTCCAGCTGCTTTACTTCCTTTTCCTTTCTAAAGCTCAGAACTTTCAGAATTGTGCAAATTTGCAACATTGTTATAAGGTGTGAAGTGGCTAGATCACTACAGTGTAGCTTTAAGGAGTGAATTTTTATAGTGGCTGTTTTGAGGGGTGGATTTTTTCAATGAAATCACTATCTTTGGAAGCAAGCTATTGGGGGAAGGAAACCCTAAGCACGGATTCTCATCCCTTAAAACCATATGGTCCCCACAGTAAAAAATGTAAAACGTTTCAAGCACACAAACCGGAGTGAGACCTGTTGAAATGAGGGTTAACATTTACAATGCTTTAACACGTGGAAAGCGTGTTAAGCCAAACTGACGTGGGGTCTGCGAAGATTGAAAACGGTTTGAAACCAAAATAAGGTTGTAATGGGGATGTGGCCCAAGTGTTTCCACATTTGCTGCCGAAAAGAGGCCATCCATCCTCCCAAGGATCCATCACAAATAGTGACGGATTCGAAGGGCCTCCACATGTTTGCACACACATGGGGAGGACGGATCCAGGAGGACGGATGGAGTGGGTGCTGTACAGACACATCAGCACCCATTCCAAAAGTCCTCTGGCTCATGCACCACCAATGCTGCCCCTAGAGCCACAGGACTGCAGCAGTGACCTGCCAGTCGCCATGTTTTTTGGGCAGCACCCTGTGTGCAGGGGAGGGGTTCCTGAGGCAGCCAGTCCTGCTTCCACCCCTCCCAACATGGCAGCCGGAGGGACACCCATCCCTTTGCCTGGCCACTTGTGGAAGCATCCTGCTTCTGCACACATCCTGGCAAAGCGACAGATTGAAGACCTGATTTTTTGTTTTAATTCTGATTTTGGCGGCAAGACCCATTTTTAAGACTGATGTTGCCTGCTGAAATGCGGAAGCGGCCTCCACAAAGTGTCTCTAATCTGATCTGCAGTGCGGAAGCTACTCAAGGTAGGTATTTTTAATCTGTCTTGGGGGAGGGGTTAAACCGGTTTCCGCAGCTAGTGTGGAAACACCCACTGTTGCACCAGGTCTTGAGATACAGTATGCCTAATGGGTCAGCAGGTCAAATTGGGTGAAATGGGTGGGCAGACAATGTATTGGGACAGGAATCTGTTCTTTTTAAAAATAAGATTATTCCAAGCATTGTCCTGTATCCTGCTCTCTTCCATTTTAGAGGGGGGACGGAATACTGCTCCTTAACACTTTGGTCTGGAACAACAGATAATCTTGGTCCAATTGGCTTCCTTTTATGGAGGCAGGAACTGAACCAATCTTATTCTTTTTCTGAAGCAGCACACTGTGTTTGGCTGGCTTACCCAGACATTACTGAAACATAATCTTTTCTGAAGACAAAATGGGAAGAACAAGGCACTTAGGTATAATACAAAGCAAAACAAAAAAAGTAACACAATCACCCAGAGCAAAAGCATAAAACAAATAGATTTGCTTTTGTGATCAAGCTGCCCATGTAATTTATGACCCTGAGTGTCGTTTGAAGCCAAACGCCAGCTTTTCTCAAAAACCCATTTGATCCTTCGCACTGCAAATCAAGCTGGTTACCGCACTCTTGCTTCTTGCAGAAAAATAATTTTGGAGCAAAATGACATTCATACTCCTTAGCAAAATATATCAGGCTGGCATAGCTTACGATTACCCCGCAGTCCTACTGGTGCTGTAAAAGTGTCAGGCAGATATATCAAGATGTTTGGGCACGGATGGAAGAGGCTGGTGAGAACTTCCGTGAACACTGCTAGTGATGTGGGAAAGGGGGTGTGCAGAGCAGGGCATTGCTCCAGCTCAAACTGTGTGCTTCTGGAGTGCTTCACATCCATTTCTTTCAAATGTGCGTAAGTATTCGGCCCTGGGGAATTTAATTGTTCCAAAGAATATGAATAGGAAGAAGTATCAGAAAAACAGTTTGAACAAAGCAAATTGAAGACATAGTGAAAATAAGACTCGTTTTGTGTAATGAATCATACTCATTCAACTGTATAAGCACTTAAGGCTCACAAACCACACTAAATGCATCAATGAACTAACACGTCAAGGATTCTGTAAAGGAGAGGAGGAATCAATCACACCCATCTTTCTGAAAATGGAAGATCTGTTTTGCATTTCTGAAGTGAACTTCGGGTCTTTTCGCATTTGGTGTTCCATGCCAGCAAGTGCTCTATGGGCCTCCCTTCTGCACATTAGTTTGGAGTACAGGAGGCACTGTTTACTGCTGGTATGCTCCACCTGCACAAGACAGAGCAAAATAAAGATCAGAGAGACCCTGATCTGATCTTCATTATCCATCAGTACTGATAGTCCTCAACATCAAGGACTCCAGAGGCCTATTCATACGTGGCTGGTAGTTGACAATTAGTGAACGTCTGGTAAAGAGCATACACATGCGGAGTAAGCTGTTACAGCCCCCAAGCATGCCCTTCCTCCCCAGAAGTTCACTTATTGTTGATTAGGTGTGGAGCATGTTAACTAAAAGCTTACCTGAAGCATCCAGCAGCACAACCATTTGCTCTTCTTCCGGTTCACTGTGGGCAGTAGGTGGGGGAGGCAGCAGCC
Source organism: Aspidoscelis tigris stejnegeri (assembly GCA_023333525.1). Classification (NCBI taxonomy): domain Eukaryota; kingdom Metazoa; phylum Chordata; class Lepidosauria; order Squamata; family Teiidae; genus Aspidoscelis; species Aspidoscelis tigris. The sequence continues at coordinate 15,843,258 of JALMGA010000010.1, forward strand.
ACACAGGCGTGGTTGCATTGGTGACTGTGAATCACAATAGGTGCATTTGATCATGGGCACTGTTGTGATTGGCCGCAATATGTTACTGTGCTTGAATATGCCCCTCTGCAACGGTATCCGAACATGTCATGAAATGGCCAAATGTGGCTATGATGAGGCAGAACATCTGGCTTTGGACACAACGGCATGGACTGGTAAACGGGAGGACCATTCACATTTCTGGTGCACAGGAAGCTGCTTTGATCCCCTCCTTACCTCTTCGTAGACACCCACATTCTGGCCGTGGGGTCCCCGGAGGGGTCCCAGCTTCTGGCAGCACCTGCCGTCAGGAGGCTTTCTGCGCAGGCACACTGCCCTGGCCAGTCAGAAGGCATGCAGCATGCAGTTGCGCAGCCTCTGCACACCAGAATTGGGGCGACAGCGAAGAGGTAAGGAAGGGATCGCTCACACTCTCCCCCAGGTGGGCTAGGGAGGGGTTCGGAGAAGCTCCCCCTGGCTCCAGAAGTGGCGATCCACCGCTTCTGGGGCGAGGGTGAGATGCGAAGTAGGAGTCCCCTGGCTTGCCATGCTTGGCTTTGGTGGAGCCAATCATGGTGGGCTGGGGGAGGACCCTAGGTAGGCACGGTTTCACTGTGCGGACACATCCTAAATGGATGCATTTTCACAGTGAAACACCCATTAAGACTACCTTGAATGTAGTCTTAACTTAGACCCCATTAAGCACACATTAGAGACAGGTGCGGAATGGGTACTGCTGTGCGGACGCGGTCTACCCATTCCATCCTCAGTGGGTGTTGCTGTGTGGACGCTAATCAGCCAAAGCGTCCTAAAAGGATATTACTGTGCGGATGCAGCTTTCCACATGTATCCTTAATGGGTGTTTAAGGGCACGTGCAGAAGCACCCACACAGCCAAATTTGGGGACCATTTGCTGTGTCTGTCAAAATAGTCCTGGCTGAAAAGATTCAAAGCTGGGGAATTAAAGTTCCCAGGTTTTGACACTTCTACAGCCAGTCAGTGATGTGTGAACATCACACTTCCTGTTCTAAGGGCTGGAATGCTTGCTGGCAAGCAACTTGGCTCCTGAAATGACAGGAACAGCCATCATGTGGCTCTTGCCTGTGTTGTGATTTTTTAAATGTTACATTATATTTTAAATGTGCTTTAGAATGCTGTTAGTGAGTGTGAGTATTGTGAGATGGCAGGTCTGAATATAAAAATGAATGGATGGATGAATTTTCCCTTCATCAACCATTGAGAATCTGCATGGTATTTCATATCGCTGCAGTCACATTCATAATCCCTGGGAGGTATTGATGCTCCTCTGTTCTCAATCACCTGAACATCCCATCACATGTAACATGATGGCTCTGTATTAAGAAAAAATAATAGGTAGTAGAGTTTGCCTTACAGTGAAGGCCCGATCTGCTGTGGTTCAGGAGTGTTGGAACATAGCACCATACATAGATATTTTGCCTGCAGTTCCTTGGATCCCACATGCTATTTCCAAGAACATATGGAGTGTGAAAGCAGCCTGGTGCTGCAGATGTACGCTACCTCCCTTCAGTTCTCAGCAAGTTTCATCACTGAGCCTGCTGCCAAATGCAGTTATTAATCCAGTGTAGAAAGTCACCCAGACCTGGTGATTTCTCTCTGTGTAGATTTGGAAGCAATTCTCTGTTCTCTATGCAAAATAGGTCTGCCTCAGCTGACTGCTTAGTTTTTGAAGTCCATACATCAATGGAGATTGCTATACAGAGCAACCTCTTTCACCCTTGGCCCTGAGCTGTATTAAAGCTGATCTAGCCCTGTGCAACCTTTGCTGATTTTCTTTATTGCACAGGAATTGCCTGGGCCACCAGAGATTTCCCAATACTCAGGTTCCAGCTCTTTAGCTGTTGGGCCAAAGGGGTCTCTCAGTTTTGGTCTCAGATTCATAATAATCAGGTCAGTACTGCAGTAATGAAGCTGCCACAGTTCTTATTATAGTGTTATTCTTAATAATAATTTAGAAAGTCCTCTATAATCTGACCTTTGCCTGATTTTGGTTTTTTGTGCCACACCTTTTAATTCAAACTTAGATACTGTATATTGTCCTTCATAATACAAAAGAAACAGTCTTAGAAAAAGCAAAAGCAAAATATGAATGAACAAAATAACAATATCAATCATGGTCAAGAATATTCTTCGTTTATTTCTTTGTCGCATTGACATTTACTTTACAGAAATCAGTAAAACAGTGTCCTTTCAGATGTCTCTGGGTTTTGGTTTCTGTCATTCGTGAGCAGTAGAAAAGCACTTCTGGAAAAGTGACCCCAGAACTGGAAGTGCCTTTGTAGGTCTCCGGAAGGCCTATTTCAAAGCCCACCAAAAGAGCCCCATGATGCTGCTGGAATGTGCCCCAAAAGGTAAGAGGCGGTGTGGGAGGCGGGCAGGATGCCACTGGTGTCATTCCCAGGCCTATTCTGGTGTTGTCCGGTGGCTGAAATAGGCCTTCTGGAGGCTGAAACAGACCTTCCAGTTCTGCACATGCATGCAGAACCTTCTAGGAAGAATGCATGGCAGTGGCAGGTAAGTCGGGTGATGGAGTCCATGAGGGGAACAGGGGCCTTGTGTGGGGGATGCCACAGGGGGTGGGGGTGGGAGGACCAAGGGGGGAATCTGGTATCCAGGGAAGCTTCAACTGAAGCTTTGATGGATACCTGAATATCCGATTCATGGTTGAAGAGGGGTTATGAATCTACAAATCCGTACATAATTGTATGAATACCGGATGTGACAAATATTTATGCCCATCCCTAGTCCTAACTGGACATCTGCAATCTCCTGCTTCTGTTCCATGTCTGATGATTCCTGAACCCTGGATTGACTTCTAACTTTGGCTTTTGGATTTGTCCCTGAAATGGCTGTCATGCTTTTTAGCTTGCAGACTGGCTCTGCCCTTTGACTCTGACTTGTGTTATCCGCTCTGTGTTTCTCACTGGCTGGTGACTTAGGAATGTTTGATCCCTGCTGTGTTTCTTCTCATCCTGGCTGGTATGCATGAGTTGTCACCCCTGCTTTGTGCTGCTATAAAATCTGAATTTGTGAACTGGTGTAGAAGGGAAAGCGCAGCTCTAGTTTGGATATTGTTTTATGCCATAGTGATGAAAGAAGCATCCAAACAGTTATTTATTCTGCTATATTCAGATATTCAAATATAGCAGAATAGTTAACCAAGGTTTCTAGGCAGCCAAAATCTCATAGACTTATTTTGCATTTTCCTTCCTTCCTTCCTTCCTTCCTTCCTTCCTTCCTTCCTTCCTTCCTTCCTTCCTTCCTTCCTTCCTTCCTTCCTTCCTTCCTTCCCCTGGAACATCTTTAAGTACAAAATCACAGTCACTATGTTTCTTTTATGACAACCTGTTTTCAAAGATGGTATCTGTATTAGCATTGACGGGTCAAATCTAATGGTAGCTCATCTAAATTTGTTTGATAAAATAAGAAGAAACTGAGCTGCATATTGGGATTTAATTAGAAGTTTATTCAAAGAACTTCAGGCAGTTTAAGAAATGAGTTGAGTAAGAAAGCTGAACTTAGCCTTACTGCTGCAAGAGATAAGATAAAGTTATTGTTTCTCTTTCAGATAACAAAAGCACAACAAATTATGTCTATCACTACCCCCCCCCATGCCTCCAAATGCTCTAGTTTCATTATTAAATATTGATTGACTGGAAAAAGCAACAAAATGTTCAAGTTACTAATAAAGATTAACTTGGAATGTAGTTTAATGAAGTCTGTAAAAAAAAGAAAACAAAGGGTGAATTTGCACTGGCAAATATAAAGGACCACACACTGGTGACTCTGCCCAGGGCCTCCTTTACACTACACCAGTGCGTGGAAAGGAGGCTCCTAGTATACTTTCTGCCCATACACTGGTCAATGCAGAATTGCCACAAAACATACACTTAGGGCCTTTCTGCATTGGCCAGTATACTGATACAATGTGGGCCTAGCCCACTTCTGGGCCTCTCTCTTCCTCACTTAGCTGTGAACGAGAGAGGACATTCCCCCTGCTAGGCTGGTCCTTCTGCATTGGACAGATCGTACCCAATTTAGGCTGCCAATATGGCAACTAGTCCTTTTTAAAAAGGTTTACTGGCATTCTTGGAGCTGTTAGTACAGAAAAGGAAAGTGTGTGCCTTTTTCCCTCGGTTTAGCAGGGGGACCCATTTCATTGGTGCACCAAATGAATCTTCCCTGAGCTCTAAGGCCAGAAATTTTAGTTCCTGACCATGGAGTCTTCAGAGTGGGGTGACACTGGGGCTGTCCCAGAATAGATGTCCAAAAATGCGTAGTTTAAAGAAATGCCACTTTTTGCATCTGATGAGTGGAAATTCTGTCAGTTCCTAGTTTGCTAAGGTGTTGTCCAATGTCGTGGTCAGCCAGGAGGAGAACTCAGAGGATGAGGACTCACTTCCTCAGGTACAGGAGGAACCTGAGGTGATGCCAGGACCCAGTTCTGACCCCCCAGCCCCATTGGAGCCTGGGATTCAGCAGCCCAGCCTTACCACAGCAGAAGTGCAGGATGTGGGAGACATGGAACAGCAGAGCCCAGAGATCCCTAGCTTTAAGCAAAGGAGAGCAGAGAAGGAAGGGTTGAGACGCTCAAAGAGACTCGTTCAGAAACATGCAGTTGATAATCAGCAGCTGGGATCTGAAAGTGCAAGATAAAACACCTGGCAGACACTCTGGCCTATTGTCAGAAACTATTGTTTACCTTAAGAGAAAGCTGCTGTATCTGACTCTTGTACTGCTTGGAAACCCTAGACCTTGGAACGGACCTGTTCACCAACCTTCTGGCTACCCTGACCTCAGACTGGACTGTTTGTATTACTCTTGTTAACCCTGGACTTGGACTGTTTCTGGATTTCTTCTTTTCGGACATCATTTGGGCTGTACCTTCGCTGAGCAATCTCTTGTCAGCTGTGTGCTTGTGAGCATGCTGGCAGCTTTCCCAGACAAGTAGTCACTAATTCTTTTCAGGTAAAAATATGTGTTCTTCATCCACCGCTACTATTAATTCAACACAAATGTTTTTTGACAAATACTTTCATTCTCTACAACTTATTTTTAAAGAATTTTTCTTACATTTTTACATCACCAAAGACCCCATTTCCTCTAGTTGATTAGCTAGACTTTGATCTATGGAGTTTAAATCTGGGTGATTTTCCTTCCATACATCAGATTAGGATATCCACACTTTGAAAGAACAAGCCACTTTTGCTTGATTATCTGCATCTGGGTATTTTCAGAAGTTTGGTTACTGTTGTTCCCTTCACAGATCGAATAATTCTGAAAGCAATGTTCAAAATCATGAAAATACTAAAATATAAATATAAATCATACCAAGAATAAATATCTGAAATAGGGACCTTTTAGCCTCCTCCTCCTCCTTCTTATTGATAATGATAAAACATTATTATTAATAATAATTAAATTATAACAGAATGCAATTTACAAATTATTCATCACAACCAAATGCATACTACATAACTAAATAAACAAACTGTTTTCTGGGTAGATGATCTGAGAATAGAAGGAGGCAGTTCTTTATGTAGGAGGTTGCAATGAAAAACTGGATGAATTTTCACATGTTTGGGCAACTTGAAGTGAAAAGGGGCTGAATTTATTTCGTTGATGGTTTCTAAAGGGCCAATGAAGTGGTAGTCTAATTTCTTGCAGGAATGGGGGGATATAAGGTGAAGGGTGCAAAGATAGACAGAGATCCTTACCTGAATCCACTTGCATATTTGCATCCAGAGAACGGGACTCATCATCAGCAGTCTTATGGGGTGTTTTTCCACTGTCACTAAAAGTGCCCATTAAGTACCCATTAATGGGTATGTAATGGCATTTTTGTACCCATTAATGGGTACTTAATGGGTACTTCTAGTGACAGTGGAAAAACACTCATGGAATTCTTTAGTAAGCTGCGAACCAGCTTGAACTTCAGACAAGGGAACTCAGCTGATTTTATCCAATCAGTAATGGAGGAAGGGGCTTGTGGGCTGATAACTGAAGGAGGCATGACATTCAAGTGAATGCCATATACAGCTTTAAAGGGGGGAACTTATAGGGAGGAATGTATAGAGATATTAGAAGCAAATTTAGCTAAAGGCAAATGAGTAGACCGATCATCCTGTTGAAAATTAGTAAAACTGTGAAGATATTGCTTTAAAGTCTGATTAATGCATTCAGTGGCACTATCAGATTGTGGTTGGTGAGCAGGCGAAAAAGATACGTCATTACTCAGAAGGGAAGGGAAAGATATACAGAGTTTAACAGTCATTGAGTCCTTCTGTCACATATGATCTGAGAAGGCACTCTGTGAAATTTAAAGATGTGTTTCATGAAGCGCTTGGCTAATGGAGGAGCAGCAAAGGTTTGTTCGCAGTGAATGGAGTAAGTCATATGAGAAAAGTGATCCACTCTAATCTAAATAACTGTAAATCCTGAAGAGGGAGGAAGATCAGTGATAAAGTCTATCAAAATGACTTCCTAAGTATGGGGAAGGGGAGGAAGAGCTTATAGTAGTCCTTCAGGCTTGGTAGGAAAGGTCTGGGAGTAGGCATCTTTTAATTTCAGTAAAACTGTTGCTGCTAATTTATCATGTTGAAATGTAATGATGATGGGTGACAATGATGAAAGAGGTTTTATTGTTTTCTCTTGTGGCATTGTGGTTAAGTGCACTAGGCATCTCTCAGTGTTAATACAGGAGTCTTTCAGTGAGTTTCTGCTGAACCGTGCAAATTCATTGCATCTTCCCAGCTATGGTTAGAACAGCCTCATTACCTTATGAGTGCTTTGGGAAAGGCAAAGTATAAGGGAGTAAATCCTGAGAACAAATCTAGAATGGAGACCATAAAGTGGTTGGATGGACCAGCAGATCCTGCAGCTAACCCAACGCCAAATATGTTTGCACTCCTTTGGATCATGCTGGTTAGGCTTAAAGGGAAACTCAGATACCTGGGTGGCTCATAGAAGATGTTTCCACTTTCAGGTGAAGATGGTTGGTATTGAGGAGGCACTGAAGGGAAAGGTACCCTCTTTATCTTCATTTTGGAGGAAGGAGGTGCCACAGAATGATGCCTCCACTATTCAGGGCATAAGAACCATTCTGCAAAGGAGGCATCTCTTCTGGTGATTACATTGGAAAAGGGGCCAGCAAAATGCCAGCTCTTAGACCCATGGTGCCTTCTAAGATCCATGGAGATGTCCCAGAGAAGTAAGTGGAAACATACTCCAGGCTATTTCCATTGTTTTTCATGACAGAAGCTTGCAAAAAACAACAGTAGAGAGGGAGTGGAGACCAGCATTTTATGTTATTTTTTCCAAGTTGATAGTGCAAAATTGTACTGTGGGATCTGTAGCACTTCTTGTTTCACTTCCAGGTTCTTGAAAAGTGGTGCTACTTTCATTCTTAAATTTCAAGCATCTCCATTTGTGTTCATTTGTTTGAGAATACATGTAGCATCTGTCTCAACTGGAAAGCCAAAAAGTAGCCTGGCATGTTGAGGATCCCCCATCTTTCCCTTAACAGAGAACTCTGAGATAATGATTTTGTAAGGTTGACTTTTTTCGAAAAATGAAATTAAACACAATTTCCCTCCCTATTAGGGATGTGCATGGATAGTCATAACATTAGTTATTTGTATGAATTCGTATGAATTTGGACATTCGTCCACAAATTGAATGTTATGATATTCATACATTAACATTTGTACGAATAGTTCGAACATTTGTTAAACTGGGGAGGTGGGAAAATGGCTGCACCAATCGCATCCAGATTGCTTTCAACATGGATTGAGAGTGGATTAAAAGTGGATTCAGGTTGAATTTGACTCTTTAAGAGCAGTTTTGTAAAGGATTACGTATTGGAAATATATGCATTTGTGTCGGATATGTATCGGATATGTATTGGATACATATCTGTTCATATTGGATATTTGCATGGATATGTACAAATACATACTGAGCGTCAAAAAACCCATTTGTGTACATCCCTACTCCCTATAACTTTAACACATTATCAGCCATACAAAATGAAATTGTTTGAAAATGTTGGTACCTATTTTGATTGTAGGTATCCTGTCTAATAAAGAGAAATGATTATTTTTCCATACGCTAAAAGTTTGCTTAATATTCCTTCTTATTGGCTTAAGTGTAATTATTTTATTTTATTACAGTTTCTGGGAATTTCCACACATAGCTATTTAATATACCTGTGGCAGATTTTTATTTCTGAAGCTTTTTTGGATCTGCAGTTAAACTTTAGGGGGAATATTCTTAAACATTATTTCAGACTTCAGCAAATTTATCAATAGCACCAGTGCTTTGTAAAATGCTTCAAATTCAAGTTCGTTTTCAGGTACACTGCCTAAAGAATCACTTTTTAAAAATGCACCAAATCATCTGCGTATAGGTTAATTGCATGCTGGATAGCTTCTATGGTACAACCTATAATTTAGGTTCAGTTTCAATATTACAACAAGGGCCAGTGTGGATAATAGGAAAGAAAATTAGTGCAAGTAGAGATCATAGCCAGTGTGAACAGGGGAGAATGAGGGCAGCCCTGTTAAAGAGAGAAACCTTTGAAATGGTTGATTATTCAAATATAATTGTGCAAAGGCTTTGCCACATATATTTTGCAAAATGGAGCACAATTTTGACCTGCTATGCAATTGCTGGAGTAATGGAACTAAATAGTAATGGCTAATTAAAGACATCTTTTTTGAGTCGTAAATGTTCAAAATGCAAGGCTTTGAATGGGAAACATTCCATTTTGAAATGCTTTCCTCCTCCCCAACTGATACTCCTGTTTAAATAAGTCTTTCTTTTTCAGCTTCTTTTTCTTTTCTTTAAAAGCAATTGGCTGACATCACACCTTGGGTGTTTTCCACTGTCACTAGAAGTATCCATTAAATGCCCATTAATGGGTACTTAATGGGTACTTTTAGTGACAGTGGAAAAACACCCCTTGACTTATAGTAGTGAATTCCAAAATTTAACTGTGCACTATGTTAAGGAATATTTCTTTTTGTCTATCCTGATTCATCCAGGATCCAGTTTAACAGGGCTTCCCCTGACTTTCTTCTGCCACAGATGATCAGATCAGCAGAGACAGCCTTCAGGCCTAGAACTTGCAAGGCAGGAGAGAGAAAGAAAGCAACAGCTTCATACATATGTAGTTTCCAGCTGTAAAATGATCCCGTCATCCTTTTATTTGAATAGGTAAAATTTCTGCATCTAATTGTTCCACTCCATCTTATAAACACAGAGGTTTGGACTTGCAGGCAGCTACTCCAAGGTGATCAATATCATTTCTGGACCATAACCAAACTCTGGGTGTTTTCACACTTCCCTTCCCGTGTGCTGGATTTTATGCTCCATTCCTAATCACCACTTCGTGAACTTGGGAGGCAGGGCACACTTGGAAGTTGTAACAGCTTCCTTGAGGTGCAGAAGATGATCTTCACCAGAAGTTGACTACTGGCCAAAGGTCTACTGTTGTCTTTTTTTACTCCTGCATATGCGTGGTGACCACGATCAGGACTGGGGTTCCCTTACGAAACCAGGCTGCAGCGTCTAGGCCTCTTCAGTCTGGAGAGACGGCATTTAAGAAGGGACCTGATTGAAGTATATAAAATTATGCATGGTATAGAAAAGGTGGATAGAGAAAATTTCTTTTCTCTATCACACAATACTAGAACCAGGGGGCACTCTATGAAGCTGATGAGTAGGGGAGTCAGGTCTGACAGGGGGAAGTATTTCTTCACCCAGAGGGTCATCGGCTTATGGAATGTGCTGCCGGAAAAGGTGGTGACAGCTACCAGTCTAGGTGGCTTTAAGGTAGGGTTAGACAAATTTATGGATGACTGATGTATTAATGGCTACTAGAATAGTTGCCTAGGTGCATCTTTCAGGCTGGGGAAGGGGAAGAACCGGGGCGCTTCTAAGGCCATCTGCTGGGACTCGAGAGCAGGAGAAGGTTTGTCCTTGTCTCTGCTTGAGATGCCCATGAGCATTTGGTGGACCACTGTGTGCGACAGGATGCTGGACTAGATGGGCTGAGGCCTGATCCAGCAGGGCTTCTCTTATGTTCTTATGTTCTTGTCTACAAGGTAAGTTATAGCACTATTTCAGGAAAAACAACTATCAGAGTTGGGGTTTCCCAAAATAGGCTATAGAAGCTCCAAATCCTGATATAGTGGGGCTATGATAGGGTTGCCAGAGATGCGGTTAGAAATCCCACCAGTGGCCAGTAAAGATTATACTATACATTCCCCATCTGGAATGGGCCTAGGACCACAGACATGGAAGAGAAGTTGTCCACCAGGCAAAGTGACTGAACTCTCCATCATATTTATATAAGTATACAAATCTTATATGGCAGTGGCAATGGCTACAAGAGCCCCTGAAGAGGTATTTTCTTTTGAAAAGACAGGTCAATTGGTCTTCTGAACTGGCCTAGCGGTCTGCAGATTCTCGTTTTCTTTCAGTTGGCTGGCTGGAAAGGAGGATAGAAATTCGAAACCCTTGGTAAAAGAGAGAATTATAAAATGAGTTTCTTGCTTGAAAAGCTTCCCCAGTAAATGCACAGAAATCCAATCCCCCCTCCCTAATACAACCAGCTTTTGCTGAGGTATTCCTAAATTACTTGTAATTCCTGAAGTTCCTGAAATTGTGAGTTTCTGTCTGATGTGGAGCAGGGCTTTAATTACTAGTTTTCTCTTTGTAGCCAGGAAAAGTACTCATTATTTTAAAATGATATCTATTAGAAAGACTGAAGCTTTAAATAAATTAATGCGCAATTGCCGTGTCTTCAGAGATTACCTATAGGAAACAGTAACTTAATGCAGGCATTGAATAGGAAACAACTAATTAGACCTTTTAAAGGGAACAAGAAGGAAACTACAATGTAAAATAACTGATAACACCATCCTGCAGCAGTCTTCAGTTGGCATGGTAGCTTTGCATTCGGCACTAAAAAAATGCAAACAAATGCATGTATACATACATAGATAAAAACATACATGAGTATAAATGCTCAAATACATGTTCAAACACTGGGATGCATCAGACTGTGTTTGATGAAGGAGAAGGAGGAGAGGAGAAGGAGAGTTGGCTTTTCTACCCCGTCTTTCTCATCTATTTAAGGGGAGTCAAAGTGGCTGAAAAAGCTTTCTGTTCTTCTCCCCACAACAGAACACCCTGTGAGGTAGGTGGGGCTGTGAGAGCTCAGAAGAGAGCTGTGACTAGCCCAAGGTCACCCAGCTAGCTTCATTGGGGGGGGGGGAATAAAACCTGGTACTCCCAGATGAGAGTTTGGCTCCCTGACCACTAGACCCAACTGGCTCACTGATAGCTAATGTCACTTCAAAAGCAGCGGCAATATGCACATCAGCCTGCCTTAAGTTCTAAAATGTTGCAAGGGTAGTAGCATCTGGCAAAACAGTGCAGCTAGTGTTCTTATCCTGCCCCTACCCACATTACAGCCTTTAACATGGAATAACTGTGGCATGGGAACACTAGTGTGTTGATGCTACCACCTCTAAATTGCTTTTGAATCACTTTTTAAAATTACCTGTGGATGCAGCCTCAGGGTCTTTTTACACTTGGCCAGTTGAGTTGGCTGTGCAAGTTATGGCACAGTGCATTCATATCCCAGGATTGCCTCTGCCCCAGAGTAGCTCAGAACGTGTGTGGCTGCCCTGATCTTTAATAGCTGTAGTATAGTTTTACTGCTCCCAAACGTAGTGTTTGTACTGCTTCTAAGTGCAAATGCTGTGGGAGGGCTGGGCATCATGGCTGAGGCTGTGCAATCACGTGCTGTGTTGTGATCGCCGTAGCAATGGTTCAGCACACAGCAGAAGTTGCTGTGTTTGTTGCTATGGTGATGTGGACAGTCCAGGATGGACTATTCACATTGTGAAGGCCAGAAGTGAAGTGTGGGATGCTGCTGCCCTGAACTTAACCTCTGTGAGAGAGCATCCCATAGAAATTAAGTGTGAAAAGACTCTCAGAGAGAGGGCTTAACAAGGTTCCTTCCAGACATAAATAAAAACATTGTGAACTTACCTTTTCTTTGAAGTAAAAAAAGTTTGCAGGGAGAAATGCTTATCCTCACATTCTCCCAATCCTCTAAAGCAGCATTCAGGGCTCTTCTGACCGGTGTGAAGAATGTCTTTGGTGGTAGACCATTGAGTTTCATCTTATTAGGAGTGATTTAAACTGGACCCTAGGTAGTGAAGCAAAAATAATGTGCAAAGACGATGGATAAGGTCTAGCAGGGATTGGGGATCAGCTGTTGTCAGATATATAGAATAATTTAACAAGAAGTTAGGGGCAACATTGACTGTGACTACATGTCACACAGCTCAAAAACACCTCAGAGACAACAGTGTGTGGACCTTGTGTTCCAATCCCAGGAAGCCTGGTCTGTGAGGTATCCCACCTGCAAAACACCTCAGCTGCCTCAGAGATGCTTTCCCTCCTTTTTTAAAATGTGTGTAGTCACACAGCCATAATGCCAATACTGTGTAGTTTGGTGCCATTGAGGTGGGGTTGATTTCTGGTGCCAACACACTAGGGATGTGCACAAATATCCAAAGCATTCGAAATTTGATCAAATTTGGACATTCAAATTCAAATCAAACGTCTATCCATTTGTTTTTTCTAACATTTGAACACATTTGAATGTTTTGAATCATTCCTATGAATTATTCTGACATTTGTACATGTACGGATATGTACGCATTACATACGTATCTGTACGTATCTTTTCGTATCCATATGCATTTGTACGGATATGTGCGGGACGAAAACGGGATGCATACAGGATAAAACCAGGATGTGTACGAATGCGTATGGACACGTATGAATGCATAAGTATACATATGGACACCTACGAATGTTGTCAACATTTGTATTTTCAAATACGAATCTAATATTTGTATGAATATATATGAATGTATTTGAATCAGTTAGAATTTGAATAAATTCATTTTTCGCTATTTGCACGAATTTGAACATTCAAATATCCAATGTGAACCAAATTGAATCTGAAAATTGCATTTGTGCACATCTCTACTACACACCAGTTTTCTCGGCAGAGAAAGAAATGGGTTTGTCATTTCCTTTTTCTGGTAGGACAAATGGAACTGAAACTGTGTTCCTCTGATGTCCAAGGAAGTTGCTTTACACTAATGATCAAATTATGGGAGTGAAATAAGCTGAGCGTGGATCTTTGCAAGAGGAAGCTGGATATGGTTTAACAGGGATAAATGAAATATATCATTAATGCATATAGCAACTAAATGATAAAACATGTTCAAAAATCAGAGTGTGAGAGCAAGAGAGCAAGAGTCACTCTGTGTTAAAAAAATATTCATCTCTAGTCAGAAATATAAGAAAATGAAATTGATTGTCCTGCAGAGTGCTTCTAGGTTAAAGTACCTGGAAAATGGAATGGACACAATACTGTGACTGGAGTCTACCAACCACCAAGCAAATGAGGGGATGTGGATAGGGCTTTTTAAAAAAAGATTGCAGATGTATTAGAGAAGCATGAAGTCATAGCAATGGGTGACTTTAGTTAGCAGATATCTCTGGGAAGCAATCTTTGCCATAAATGGTCTCCCTAGGAAACCCGTAACTTATCTCACTGGCAATCTTCTTCTTCAGAGTATTGAGAAAGGAACAAGGAGATCATTGGTTCCTCACTTTCTTCTAACAAATAGGAAAGACTGATGAATTAATGAAGCAGAAGCAGGAGGAACATTCAAGGAAAGTGGTCATGAATTCCTGCAGTTCTTAGTTTTAAGAGAAAGAAAATTTTACAAAAGTCAAATATATAGCTTGGACTAGAGAAAAGATAGTTTTGAAAAACTTGGAGCATTGGTTGGTCAGAAATAGAAAAAGTAATTCAAGAAGGAGATGGTTTCTTCTGAAAAGTACGATTGCTAACCATTCCAATGAGGGATTGGGGAAGCAAGGTGAGCAGAAGAAGCCAAATGAAAATGGATGGGAAGCACTCTCCAAGCAAGTATAGAGAAAGATTACTCAGAATTTTTGAAAAAGAACATCAGGAAAGGTGAAGTTCAGAATTGCACCAGTAATGGATGCTAAGAACTGCCAGAGCAAAACCTTACAATTTGTTCAATTTGAAAGCTAGGCAAAGTGAAGATAGCAAAAAGCTAAAGGGTGACAAAGAAGTGTGTGTGTGTGTGTAGAACTCTTCAACTTCTAGTTTCGATCAGTCTTCTACAGAGAGCAGTAAGGTCTGATGTCATCAGACACAGCTGAAAGCATCATGTAGAGCTTCTTTGAGCCCAGAACATCTTTGTATGGAGTTTCTGGGTACCTGCAGGTATGCCCTTGGTTGCCAACTCCAGCTGACAAGAACAGCGCATAGGTTCCGTCAAGTAAAAGTGAGAAACAAATGGTTAAATTAGGATCATAATTTGAAATTAGTAGGCTGGTAGTGAGTGAATATGTTTATACTTTTATTTATTCAATGAATTATATCCTATCATATGCTGAAGATCCAGCATTAGTCCAAGTCACTTTGTGTACAGGTCTTATTCTGGATTATATCCTGGAATAAGGAACCTGTGATCCATGTGCTAGTGTAGACTATGGCAGGTTTGTATTCCAGGGGTAATTTCACACTTCCCTTCCTGTTCCTGGACAGGAAAGGTAGACAGTGAACTAACATTGACTAGTGCTTGCCATCACTACAGCGACTCTGATGCTTTGTGCAGTTGTAGTCACATCAGGGAGTCATCTGAGGTCCCAGCACACTTGCATGGGACTTCAGACAACCTCCCTAGCCAGCAGAAATGCTCGTGGTCACCAGCTGGATGCTAAAGGTTAGGGTTAGTTAGCTAGTATGCAATTAGGCCACCTCTGGGCAGGCAGGGGGTGTTTCTAATCTGTAAATGCCTCCTGCAGTGTAGATGCACCTGCTCAGATATTGCCTTATTGCATACTACAATCCAAAGTGCAAATTGGCCCCAGGATATAATTTGCAATAAGGCTGAGTGCACCTGAGCCAGATATCAGAGGACTGAAGGAATGGGCTGATAAACTGTTAGAACTTATGCATTAATATCTCCAAGAAGCCCTGAAAAACAGGTGAAATTGAGAAGAGATGTTACCCTTACTTCAAAAAAGGCAAAGAGAGGGAGAGAGATTCCAGTATGGAGACTATAATCAGTCAGTGTATCATTATTAGTTCAGAACATCCCAGAAAAGAAAATCTGCTGGCTAATTTAAATGCATCCTGAAAACAATGTAGTGATTGCTCAGAAGCCAGCATAGACTTTCCAAGAAAAAATCTTGCCAGACTCAATTTCTCTCATTTTCAGTCATTTGTGGAAGTGTGGATTTTTTTTTAACCTGGCCCTCAACAAATATGGTGTGATATTAGACACAAAGAGCCCCATGCTAATTTATTGTAAGAGCTGATTAAGTGTGGCCTGGATAGAATGCCTTCCAGGTGAACCCATCGCACTCTCAAACAATTGTAGTCAAAGAGCCTTCACAGACCCTTAAGACAGGTTAAGGGTCTGTGTAGTTTACTTATAGCTCTCACACATCTGCTTGCTATGATGCCATACACCTTGCTGGCATGCTCTGTCTGCATTAGACAGAATGTGATCTGGATTAAGGCAGGCCTTAATTCAGATCACTGGTGGACCTATTTAATTGGGTTGACTAGTGGATTAGCACGGCCTTGATCCAGAACATTGGAAACATGCAGAAGGTGAAACCTTTCAGTGGGATCCATAGCATGGTGCAGAAAAGCAACCCCCCCCCAAAGGCCCTGAGGCTAGGAACTTTTGTTCTTAGTCCTTAGAGGTGTGGGGGTATGGACTTACTGTGGGCTGATCTAAATCAGCACTGTCAGTGCGGACAGCACAGATCCAGCCCATGCCTTCCCACGATCTGGATCAGTGGACTGCACTACTCAGACCCATTGATCCTGACTACAGGCAGGTAAGTTCAGAAAGGGCCAAAGATTCCTCATCGATGGTTCTCTATCAAAATGGAAAGAGTTTCAGAGTTTGGTCTTGGGGCTCTCTCTCTCTTTCTCTCTCATTGGTCATCTGTTTATCTATATCTATCCATCTATCTGAGACAATGAGATGGATAGACTTCTTAACAAATGCAAACCACCCACACATTAGAATCAACATTCAAAATGATCTTGATAGGTTGGAGAGCTGGACTGAAACCAACAGAACAAATTTTGACAGAGACAAATGCAAAATGCTGCACTTAGGGTAAAAGATAGAAATGCACAGATACAGCAAGTTTGTGTGTGCATGCATGCATGCATATTACATGACTTGGTGCCAATAGTTATAATATGAAAAATAATTGTAAACTGGATGTGAGTCAGTAATATTTTTTGGCAGCAGAAAAGTCACAGCCACATTAACAGAAGTTTTGTTTTTAAATCCATGGAAGACTCCACCTAGAGGACTAACACCAACTCTGAGTCCCTTGCTTCTAAGTGAGATTCAGAAACATGAACATTATTTTTAGAGAAGGACAATGAAGACCAGGGGTCTTCAGACTATGGCCCACGCGCCACATGCGGCCCGCTGAGGACATTTATCTGGCCTGCTGGTCACCGCTGCCTGTCCTGCATAGGAATTTGTTCATAGTGGTTTTTAAAAACTATATTCTGGCCCTCCAAATGGTCTGAGGGACAGTGAACTGGCCCCCTGTTTAAAAAGTTTGAGGACCCCTGATGAAGACCATCAAAGGACAGGGAATCAAGCCCATTGGAGAAACTTTTTTTTTAAAAAAAGATACGTTTAGTCAAGAGAACAGAAGGTAGTAGAGAGATATGATAGATAATGCTTTTCAAATACCTGAGGAGATGTTATAGAAGGATTTCCATTGTAGATGAACAATTGAGCAATTTATCAGTGGGTTGTATTATTTTATGTCTCAATAGTTATTAATCTCTGCAGTCAAACCCCATATGGTATTGGCCTGTTTTATTTTTTTTCCCCTCCATGAGTGTGTCATAAAACTATAAAACTATACTTTTCAACCAACATGCGAAATAAAAACAAAAACATGACATGCTCTCTGCTATCATTTGAATTTCTCACTCTCATGGTCTTCTTGAGGCAGCTCCTTGCTCATTTAGCCATTCAGGCACTAAAATCAGCTGTAATGCTTAGGTGCTGATTTGGAGGTAGTCATTTGGACAGCCCTTTGAATTGGCAGAATAGGGACCCCTTGCAAGGGGATATATGTGCACACAGCCTGTGCTTCTAAGGATGTCTGTTTTACATTAAGGCAACTTTATGCCATGGAAATGAATGTGCCCATTTTTATCCACTGTTCCTTCTAAACTCCTTGATAAATGAGGGCTCTGTCAATTATTTTTGACTTCCTTTGCTTTGCTTTTGCTGAAGACATCAGAAAAAAAACACATAATGATAAGATAATCCAAGATTCTTTGAAAGTGCATAAAAAGCTTAAAGGCAATGAGAAGAAATGGTAATGAGCAACAGCAGATGTTGCTGCTTTGGAGCAATTATGGAACAGTAATTACAGATCGAAATAGAAACTTGCAAAAGCAAGAATTTGATCAGGAAGTCTTCAGGAAGACAGAAAAGGCGATACCAATACTTACTGCATGTCTGAGGAAAAATCAGTAAAGGTTGGAAAGAAAACACACACTCTGTGCACAGATAACTGTTTATTAACTCTTACATTTCTTTGGCTGTTGATAGAAGAGCCAGAATGGTTTTGTGGAGACAGGACATGCCAGAATTCAAATACTCACTGGCTAAGAAAAATGATCGGGTAACCTTGAGCTAGGCCACCACTTTGTTGTTTAACTTGCATCACAGAGTTGTGAGAATATGGAGCAAAGGAAAATAATGTGAGGTCCCTTGAGCTGTTGAAAAAGCCCAAATGTAAATATAACAAAAATGTATATAATATTGGAAATGCCTATTTGATATTTAGAATGACATATGAAATGTGAATCTATGTCTGTGTTCACATTCAACGCGCATTGTAGTTTGAATTACAATGTCCCCATGCGTTTGTGGAGAGTGCGGATTCTCTCTCTTCATCCACTATCCCTAGATAGCATCAGGTGATATAGGTTAAGGTCTCACAGTTTGCTTGGGTTAAGAGTTGTCACCATACGTAATCTAATAGGGTTACCAGGGAGGAAATTATGTAAAAGACTCATTTATCTAATACATGTACCTAATTACTGGGATTGATTGTGAAATAACACTTTCTCACACTTTGCTGTAAGGCCACATTATCATTGCTATCCAAAGTTGCAAAGAGTCTTGGAAGTTGATGGAAATAAACAGGGTTTTTCTTTTTCTTTTTCTTTTCCCCTATGCCAGACACACTATTTTGCAGCAGTCTTTACTATAGAATCAGCACTTGTATCTGCAGTAGAAAGCACTCCAGTTATAGCCAGTTCAGCTTCCTCCCCCCTCTCCCTCAGCAGAAGTGCTACTAAAGTAATCACCCTATAATGTTTTGATGGCAGAACCATCATTTGGAAATAGTCCTACATTATCTCAGCTTGCCTATCCAATACTTCAACACATTCTAAAAGGCTCTGTACTGCTCTCCACAGACTACCAGGGTAGAAACTACTGCATTTCCGATCATTACCCCAAATAAACTGTACCATGATTTCTCCAAAAGCTTCTGTTCATTAATAGGCACTTAGTGAAGGGTCTGTCTTAACCAGGAAGTCAATTGATTGGGAGGCAAGAATATTTTTCTGTTGCATACCCTTCCTTCTTCATCTCATCCAGGGTCATTCTCTGTTTTGCCTTTAGTGCAGAAAAGAACATTCTTCAGCACAGCAGGTATTTCTTTGCTGGCCATCCTAAAATCAGAAAGTTTTCTTTTTTCTTCTTGCAAATAGGACCATCTATAAATCAATTAAGCATCAATTTTACAAGCTCTTGCTTGGATTCTATAGTGTAGGCAATTGCTCTATTTCAAAATAAATTGCCTTTGTCCTTGTTGGAAAATAAGACTTATCATAAAGGCTGCTAGATTAAATGCAGTATAGTGGTCTGTACAATTTGTAATTCACCAAGCAGAACCCAGCTTAATTGTCATTTATTCTGATTTGGCAAGGGTGTAACAGTCCACCCACCAAGTTTTCAAAATTACACAATCCATGTTTCTTCCATCATCCTGTGCACAGTGTTCTCTTGGAGCTTTTGCATCCAAGCACTGACTAGGCACAAACCTGTTTTTCTTTGCTAAAAAAAATGGCTTCATATGCTTTTGGTTGCTAATGCAGGATTAATCTGCTCAAGATTGCTAAGAAGAATACCCAGGGTGTAGTTCAGAAGTAAAGGAAGTGCTTGGAAAACAGAGGATCAAAAGTTGGTTTCCCAGAATCAGAGAAGTAATGGCAAACCACTTCTATATGCGCTAAGAAAAATGTATAGAAGAAGAAGAGTTGGCTTTTCTATCCTGCTTTTCTCACCCATTTAAGAGGAGTCAAACTGGCTTACAAAGCTTATTCTGCTCCCCACAACAGAACACCCTGTGCGGTAGGTGGAGCTGTGAGAACTCAGAAGAGAGCTATGACTAGCCCAAGGTCAACCAGCTGCCTAAGTGGAGAAGTGAGGAATAAAACCCAGTATTCCCAGATAAGAGTCTGTCTAACCACTAGACCAAACTGGCTCACAGACGCATCCATGTTAGTCACCAGGAGCTGGCCATAACTAGGGGGGGGGGGGGTTAAAAATTGTCAATGATTCAAGGGTGAATCGAAGGGGACCTACATTCATAACCTGTAAATTAAATGTATCCAGGCATCTACAAAGCTTTGACAGAGACTGAATCTGGTCACCCTGAGCCTTATGTCCCCCCCAGCCATGCCCCCTCATCTTAAAATCTGGCCCCCTCCACTGCCATTGATCTCTTCTCCAAGGCTCAACTAGGTCTTCTGAAGGTGCACACACAGCTGACAGTTGTCCCACTTGGGATTAATGGAAAATCTCACAAGATTTCCTGGGAATTGCCTGGGAATCATAGGAAATCTCATGAGATTTCCCATGATTCCCAGATGGAGACAATCTTTCCAGCTGTATGTGCATCTATGCAAGCACTAATTGAGCCTCAGAGAAGAGTGCAATGGCAGAGGAGGCAGCAGTGGTGGTGAAAATTGAGGGGGGAGGTGAGGCAGGAGGGGACAGATGGGATGAGGGGTTTCCTTTATGCATGAACATTCAATGGATGTTCACCCATAAAGCTGAAGCCCCCACATTCATCGGGGGGGGGGAGGGGAGGGAGCTTCTCACAAAGCTGAATATTCCCCCCTTTTATTTGTATCAAATTGAAGGGGGAAAATAGGCTTCGTGCACATCCCTAGTCAGAACTTAAAAGTTACAATTATCATACAGTATATATGAAGATTAGTGTCCAGTTTGGTAGGAAAAGATGATAACCAGTGCCCCTTCAAATGTTATTGAACCACAGTTCCAGTACAAAGGGAATTATAGGATACTTCTGCACTTTTGTGAAACAGTGGTTCAGCACCATCATGGCTGTCAGCTTTCCACAATGCACATCTGTGCACATCTGGGACTGCATTTCCTTTGAAATGCTTTTTCAGAAAGCTGAAAATCCCAAGATCAAGAGGCAAGATCATGTAATAATGGCAGCTGTAGTAATGGCAGCTGCTGACGTGTTGGGCATTGGCAAGCATCTCCATGGGCAGAAGGAAGTTTAGAATGAAAACAAAAAGGAAATTCCTAGCTTTTTCACCCTCTTCCATGTTGAAGCATTGGATCAGAGTGACACCCATTGTTAAGCAACATTTGAAATGCTGCAGTTTATTCGACCCTTGCTTGAAGAGTTACCCATCAGTTTACAGTCAATGAAATTTAGTGTTTTGCTTTCATATCAAACCCGTTTCTCAGAAGTCTTTACAGCATTTCACTTTTCTTTGCTTAATACTGGGCTGCTGAAATTTTGAACCGACTTCACTGCAAAATACTGCATTTCAAAATACTTGTATCTGTGTTGATCAAGAGGGGCTGCAGCTCAATGATTATCCCAGCAGTCTGGGCAAAGCATGGCTGGTTTGATCCCCAGCCTTTCCTCAGAAGTAGGAATTGCCAAACCACTTCTGTATCTCTGCCAAGGAAACTGCACAGTGGTGCCCATGGGGATGCCCATGCAGTCAACCAGGAGTCACTCACAACTCACTGGTATACAACTACAGCCGTGTTGACAGACATACTGACACAGACAGATTAGTTGCTGATATTGCCATTGCCTTGTAGTGGAAGGGCACATGTGTGAAAACCACGCTGAAGATTGTTGACACAAAATATCTCCATGAATTAGACCTAATTTGCAAACTTCTCCAAATGAAATATGTGAAATCAGAATCACTGCTAAAGCAAGTAAACTTGGAATTAATTGATCCCAGTTGCTGTAATCACCACCCACCCTGTCATTAAGACAGGGGTAGAATCAGAATCCTCACGGAACAAGAGGATTCACATTAAAGAATAGTGCTGCATATCTGAATAGAATAGCACTATGAAGCTGTTGGCCCCATTCACTGTTGAGAACAAAGTTCAGTCTCCCATCTTTACAAATGGGCTGTCTGTGGTTACATGTTTAGGTCCCCTTGAGTGCTGGCAAAGGCAGAGAGCTGCTCGAAGTGCTCTGGTGAGGCACGAGAGCAGTGGTTCTCAACCTGGGGGTTGGGACCCCTTTGGGGGTCGAATTACCCTTTCAGAGGGGTTGTGACAAGTCTCCTGCTGCCCTTCCCTCCCACCTTCCAGCTGCTCTGCCCCTGTGGTTGGGGGTCTCCACAACACGAGGAACTCCATTAAGGGGTCGTGGCATTAGGAAGGTTGAGAACCGCTGCATTAGAGGAAAGTGTTTGTGTTGGCATGGCAAGGGAAGACTGCATTGTCCACTGTGTCCTTCCCTGCAACTAGAGAGCAGCATCATGGTGAATTATAAAGGTGCTGTGCAGATCCTGTCAGAAAAAGAAGAAAGGCCGAAATACATGTTAACCACTGGAATATAATGAGCCTTAGTGGGCAAGAAGATCATTATGCCAGAACCTGATAAATGTTTGAATTTCCCTGTAACAGCTACAACAAAACTATGGTCCTTTTTGTACTGGGTCTTATTTCAGACTATATCCCGGGATAGGTTTCTGCCATCCCGTGTACTAGTGCAGACTACAGCAGGTCCCAGATAAGTCTCAGTGCAGAAAGGGCCCATTTATGCAGTCATGGGGTGTTTTCCCACTGTCACTAGAAATACCCATTAAGTACCCATTAATGAGTACTTAATGGCATTTTTGTACCCATTAATGGGTACTTTATGACATTTTTGTACCCATTAATGGGTACTTAATGGGTACTTTTAGTGACAGTGGAAAAACACCCATGTATCCATTGTGAATATGAAAAAAAAAACAGATTTACATCATCTGCAACAGATGATATAAGACATTCTTGCTGGGCTCATGACACTGACTGTACCTCTGAACCACAGCTGACCTGACAATGATTTGTGTGTGAGGATTCTCCATTTGCGGAAGCTTGTCACATAGCATCGAGATACAGCTCCCTTAGTCACTGACCTTTTCACCTTATTTGTAAGTGATAATGGGAAGCCTATAGAGAAACTGCCTTTTATTGAATCAGAAAAGCGGCATTTTAAAATATCAAATATGACAACTTGTCAGTTCCCATGTAATACAAGCCCAGATCCTTACCATAAATGTCTAAAAGCCTCGTGGTGAAAAAGACATCAGACAATTTTAACATCTAACAGTATAACACACTGAAAGGAGAGAATGTGTTTTGACATAGTATAAAGCTAGTAGTGAATGTAGAGGTGGCTCCAGATGGGAGGTGAAACCCATTATCCTTTTGGGACTATACTGGGAATGCCAGTCTATTTTGCTATTATGGGAAATTTAACAGTGATATCAGGTTTTCCGTAACAGTTGTGCTTGCTTTGATGTCTGTTGGCAGTTTTTGAAATCTGAGGAAATCGGGGGACCAGAAGACAACCAAGGGCATGAAAAACATTAAAAGAAAGTAGTTCGGTCCATGTAGCTCTGGTTCAGGTATTAAGGTTAACTTATAAGGCCCTAAATGGCTTGAGCTCCAGATGTCTAAAAGAATACCTTCTCCCACATAGATCTGCCATGTCCTAAGATCTGCTGGTGAGGCCATCTTGGCAGTCCCATGACATGGAAGGGCCTTCTCAATAACAGTCCTGAAACTGTGGAACAGTCTCTCCTCTAACGTCGTTAGATACCCCCACTGTATACAGGTATGCTGAGGCCTTTGGCCTTCAGAACAACAGGCACTGTCACTATTTTAACCAATTTATCTGTTTTTATAGTGATTTTATTGTGGTCCACCCTGAGACTTTTGGGTAAAGGATGGGATGGAAATCTAAATAAATAATAAATAAGTAAATTCTGAAAGTTGCCTACCAGATATCAAGGTAACCCTGGGATAACGCCTCATATCTGGCAGGAAATGGTGAGAGGCATCACACCTTTTATTGTCTGGAGACAGACTTAGAGCATTCATAATATTGGTAGCCAATTGCTTTTAAGCAACAGACCAAGGCCAACCTGGTTTTTCAGCATTTTCTTTCAGTTTCTCAAATTCCTCCCACTAGTGGACCATTGGGGCAATTCAGGGGAGAGAAGCATGATGGAGATGTATTTTAATTAATTAGTTTGCTCACTGATAGAGGATCAGATGTGCCTGGTCACCAATTTGCCAAATTACTATACTAATAGCCTTCTCTCTCACACACACATACACACATTCTGTGGTCACACCTAAGGTTTAATCCTATCTTCAGTCCACTTTCAGAGCAAGAGAACACATCAGCCGAGTGACTAATTTTCCTTCCACATTATCTATCCCAAAGGTGAATTTAACACTGAAAGAAAACAACTTGTCACTTTGCTGATGTAGTCTTTCGCTCTGAAAGTGGACCGAAGCTGGATTAAACCTAAAATGTGACCACAGCAACACACACACACACACAGAGTTCCCTTGGGGATTGTGTATCTCTCATGAATAGGGATGTGTATTAATGTTTTTTTATTCTATTCATATTGAATTGAATGCAAGAAAATTTGTATTCATTCAAAGAGATCCCCTTCAAATGTGGTAGGATTTGAGTCGAATGTGCCATATGAATTTGATACAAATGTTCAATATGAATCCCATACATATCCCATATGTATCCGCTTGGAATGTGTCATATCTGTCCTGAATCCACTTTGAACACACTCAGGATCTGTTGCAGATGCAGCCGCTTTCCCACCTCCCAGGTTCACAAACATAATGAAGCATTCAACTCAAATTCAAATGCCAGCCGTTGAATGTGCCAACTTTTGATTCAAATCTGAATGTTCAAATTCAGCTGAATTCTTATGAATGACAAATAATACGAATATTCATGTCCATCCCTACTCATGAATGATATGAGTGCTGTGAAACTCAAGTATTGGTATTAAATAAAACAAATTGTCATTCAAATTTGATATAACATCCTTGTGAATGGAAGCATGGGATCAGTTATCTGTATTTCCTCTTGTAGATTTTAGTCAGTCTTTAGCCTTTCCTTGAGTGAACGTTTAGTGTTCTTTATAAGACAACCTGCTCATTTGAAATTATAGTATCATAACCTGTATTGTAAATTCTGCCCATTCCTGTATTGTTATCTGACAAATAATGGTGGTTTGTTAAGTAAATAATATAATGCATAATCTGAGGCCTTTTTGCACTACAGCCAAAGAGCTGTAGTGGAGCAAGGCTAGGAAACGCGAAGACAGATTCCCCATTCACACCTAGGCAGGTAAGGATGCATTCCCACCCATCCCTTACCTACCTAGGTGCAAATGGGGCATTCATCCCTGCGTGTCCTAGCCTGAAAAGGTGGACATGTGAGCTGGAGTCCCCCCTCATTGCTGCAATTGCGTTACAGTCGTCCCAGTGGCAGGCAGCTGGGGTCCAGTTGGCATTCGGCCTCCATAGGGTATGCGTTCGTATTGGAGGTGTGCATTTCTGGGTGGGGGGTGGGCCCAGGGGACTTCCATGGGGCACAGCTACCTCAATTGAGGTGACTGCACCCCATGGAGGCCAAAGACCAAACTGTCTGGTCTTGCCCCGGTGTGCTGGCAGCTGGCATGGCCTGAATCAGTTGCCACTGGCACCCAGGGGGGTTGTAGCCTCCCCTCAGCCACACAATCACTTACCTTTTTGGACCCTCTGGTCTGATGTGGTGGTCATGTGGCCAACCAGGGTGATGTGCCGCTCCACGTGCAGGTGTACGCAATGGTAGACCGACCCCATGCTACATTTGCAAATGCTAGTGCACCCCAAACCAACCCCCACATGAACCCAGACACTTACCTGGGTCTGCTCATTTGTCTGGGCAATGTCAGCTGGGGTCCAGGCACCACCATCTTCTGCTCATAAACTGGTGTGATGGCTCGTGCACCAGTACCATTACCAGGATGGTGGTATTTGGTCATCTAATGTGCCAGCATCCTTGTGCAGCACATCAAGTGGCCCCTGGCACCAGAGGAGGTGTGAATGCCCTCTCCAGTGGCCAGGAAAGGTAAGTTTGCAGACACATGTGAGGCATGAATTTGTGTACCACTGCTAGTAGCTGCTGGGGTAGCTTCTGGTATAGCAAGACATGTTTCTGATGTGGAAATGCCTCCTGAAAGTGCAGATGGTGCTTCCCAGAAACTACCCCAGTGTCCACTAGCAGGCAAAGTGCAAATTGGCCTCAAGTTGTGCCTGGGTTGGCTCCTTCATCAAACTGGCTAGAATGAGGTGCCTATAAATGTAGCCTGGATCTCCTTGAATCAGGCAGTAAACCTCTTGCATTTAAATAAAAAAAAATCCATTTCAATTACTGAGGTTTATTTAAAGCCAGTGTGAATGAGGTCTTGCAATGGGACTATAAAGCACATATAATTGGAAGTATTCTGGTTAAATCTCCCATAATTACCTACAGAACCACAGAAAGAAAATGCAACAGCAATTCTTGGAGCCAAGGAATGGAGAAATGGACCGGGACAAAATGAGCATGCAGTCCATTGCTCACCAGAGAAAAGCCAAGGGACCTTTCTGCAGTTACCTCTTGGAGTCCAGAATAACAGGGCCAAAACAGAGGGATCTATCCCAACCTGGGAAAAATTGGTCTGGGGTGCAATTCCAGCCCAACACCCATTCCAAACCTGAAGCTCATGCAAGCTTAGGAGCTTGTCTTCAGGAGCTCCAATGCCCAGGAAAAAGGTTTGTGGCCTGAGGGCTCCTGGGGGACCCCTTTTGGTGGCATGCTTCTGCACGCTTAGGTCCCACTAGGTGCTGTGAGTGCAATCCCCACAGTCTCCACAGAAGAAGGGAAGGACAAACTACTTTTCTCCATGTGGTCACCAGGAGTTTGCTCTGACTTGACTGAATCCGGCAACAACAAAGGGGATAATCTAGGGATGTGCACAAATATTCATAAGATTCGATAATTGTATGAATATGTACGAATTTGGGCATTCGTATATGAATAGAAAATTACAACATTCATACATTGACATTTGTATTCCTATGAATGTTTTGGAACATTCATAGGAATGCTTCGGAACATTCGTGAAATGGGGAGATGGGAAAGCGGCTGCACCAGTCACATCTGCAATGGATCCAGAGTGCATTCAACATGGTTTGAGAGTAGATTCAAAGTGGATACAGAACAGATTTGATATTTTCAGAGCGGATTTGTTACAGGATGCGTATTGGATGTGTACTGGATATGTATCAGATACGTATGTGTTTGTATTGGATATTCATACAAATTTGTATGAATACATTTGTAACAAATAGAATCCTACCACATTCTAAGGGGATCTATTCAAATGATCACATCCCTACCAGGATTCAGTCTATGCTTTGCTGAAATACAAGGCATCGGTTTTCAGACTGTTGATTTTGATGGCTGGAGGTTTCTAGTAACTTGAAGAGGTCAAAAAATAAACATCAAGTTTTGGGAATTATAAAAAAGAAAGTAGTACACCTTTCCCATTAAAAAGTGAGTATTTAAATTAGATTTTAAAAGACTTTAATAAAGATATTCAAGAGAAAATATTTTCTTTAATTAAAGTTATGAGCTCCTATTCTTGTTTATAGACTAAAATGTAATTATTAAAAAGTGTTTGTCTTGTGCATACTTTGCTTCTCTCGATTCCAAAGTTTAGGAAACCCTTGACATAAACATATTAGGTGAACAATTTTACAGCAGCATACATATATAGCTGTGTCTGATTTGAATTTTTGGAAATGTTTCCCATCTAGGGATGTGCACAAATATTCACTACATTCAAAATTGATATGAATTTGTATGAATTCATACATTTGCATTTGCATCAAAGGTTGGCTACATTCGAAGACTGATATTCAAATGCAAAGCAAATGCTGTTGCACATTCATTCGAAGCTTCATTATATTGATGAATGTGGGGAGGTGGTAATGTGGCTGCCCAGTCATGTCTGCAGTGGATTCAGAGCGGATTTAAAGCAGATTGAAAGGAGATTCAAAGTGGATTCAGAAAAGGTTCAAAGCATTCAGAGCAGATTTGGAGGGGATTGGCAGGGGACTTGGAGGCGATTCAGAGATGCGACTGGTGGCAGGGATACAAATTGGATTTGAATAGCATTCAAAAAACATTCACAGTGGATTTGAATTGTACCATATTCAAAGTGGCTCTATTCGTATGAATGCAAATTTTATTTGCATTTGCTTCACTCCAAAGCATACATGAAAAACCTCAGTTAAAATGTTCTGGTTTCTTATTGCCTACTTTCAGCTGGAGCAGTGCATTTGCCTTCCTGTGTTCCAATAAGAGACCCCTGACAATAAGAATAGCATGTTGCATTTAACCTTGCTGGTTGGATCCAACCTTGCTCTTCCATTTAGAATCTCCACACTTACTACTATTAAATAAAATTGACAACAACTGTATAATATAAATGGAATGTCATATTTGTATTCAGAAAACCTAAAGAATGTTTTATTTTAAGCTTTCTCCCTTGGAAGTAGAACAACCTCCAGATTTCCATCTTGTTAGCACCATGCTGGTTCATGAAATGCACTGATATTCCACCTTCATGGCTGCATGCACTTATTTGTAGGGCACAGATCGGGGTGCTCAGGGATGCACTGTCTGCATGCTGGCCGCCACCTCTGTCCAGGAGCATCTGGAGAGTATCTCCCAGCACCCCAATCCCACCCCCAAAACTGCTCCACAGCTTTCCTGGGAGTTTCTAGTACACTCTTGTACTAGTTCCAAGATGCAGCATTGCCCATGTCCGAAGACCTCAGTAGTTGAAAATAACAAAAAGCCCTTTATTATGGATCAGTTACAATTACTGAGAACACAGGCAAGTTGTTTGCAGGGGTCCAGTGGGACAGAAATGTAAGCAAGAGCGACTGTTGCTCAGGGGTAGAGCAAACTGCCTGAAAAGCAGAGGGTTACTAGTTCGATCCCTGGGAATGACAAACCACTCCTGTCTCTCTGCCAAGCACACTGCATGGACACGACCATGCAGTCAACCAGGAAGTGACCACAACTCTGTGGTAGACAACAATAAAAATAAATATAAGCAAACTCACAACTGTTGTGCAAACTGTGTCCAGTTTTGCTTTCTTTACATATTTATAATCATTTTATTTCACCCTTTATAGCCTAGATTCCTGGAATTCCAGGACAGTGTACAAGATAGATGAAACAGAATAAAAAATAAATGCAGCAGTTCAAAGTGAAAAGGAAAAGAAAAAAATCAACAGGTAAAAAGTCATACAATTTTTAAATGCTATTTATACAGGTGTTGGGCAACAGCACACAGCACTGTACAAACGTCATGCGTGGTGTGCATAATATATGTGTTAAAAGCATCCAAGCTTGAATTGCCCCTTGAAATCAGCTTGGAAATTTTGGGTTTAGGCTATAAACAGTTTGTACAGACAGAATCAGAGCCCAGCAATTCCTCAGTTAGGATTATAAACTGGGAAAGTCATCTGGGTGCCTACCTATTTAGTATCTGTGAGAAGTGGGAATTTCCACAGGTGTGTATTATTATGCAAGCAAGACTTGCTGATTTTTTCTCTTCCTACACTTACTAAATGTGCTTTGGCCTCTTTTCTAGATAGTAACCCCATCCTTAGATATTTTCAACTTTTCCTTAAATCCAGCGTTTGTATCTTTCATGTTCTGTTGTGTCTGTATACCTCTTTTCTTGAATTTCATACTCCTATTAGTTCCCTCTGATTTCTAGTCACAAACTGTTAGCTCAGTTCTTTTACCCATGGCTGTCTTTATTCTATTTTTTTTCTCTATCACCCAACACTAGAACCAGAGGGCATTCTATGAAGCTGAAGTGCAGGACATTTAGGGACTGACAAAGGGAAGTATTTTTTTTTCACCAAGAAGAGGTGGTGGCAGCAACCAGCCTGTGTAGCTTTAAGAAAAGATTAAATAAATTTCATAGAGGAAAGGTGTATCAATGGCTAGTAGAATGAATGACTAGGAACTTCCTCCGGGCCGAAAAGGAAGGCAGGATTCCTCTGCAAGGCATCGAGAGCAAGTGATGGTTTTGCCCTGTCTTCTGCTTAAGGATGTACAGAAGCAATTGGTGATCCACTGTGTGAGACAGGATGCTGGAGTAGACAGGCTGCTACAAGGTCTAACAGGGCGTCTCTGATGTTCTTATGTTTTAAAATTACTTTGCCATTCTACATGCTCTCTGTTCTGATAAACTTACATACTGCTATCATATTCTGGATGTGGCTATTTTTACCTTTTGCTGAAGATGTTTTGATGCAGTATGCAAAATTTCCCAGCTGTTAAGTTTTTACACAATTACTTTTTCCACCCTAAGATTGCTCCTTATTATGAACACACGTTTGCATGTGGACAGCCAAATTTCTCTTCTAAGTAAATGTCAGGGTCATTCCTCATTTGTCAGACAATGGTGGAAAATGAGGCAGATGGTATATATGAAAGCGTCAACGTCTCCTCAAAACATTTCAGTGGGGAAAAAGTAAGCACTATAGCCAGCCACTATTTTAAGTGCAGAACCAGTGTGGTGCAATGGATAAAACATTGAACCATTTTGCACCTTCGCCTGGTGTGAAGGCTGACTCACTCAGAGGATGTATCGAGCATCCACATTAATGACATGGGGACCATGGGCTCAGTGCTTTGCATGGGAGACCCATACATCTCATGCTGCATATTTGCACATGAACCCCACTGTAGTGAGATAGAGTCTGGTTCCCTATGGGGTTTGGCAAAATTAATCTGGCTCTATTGGTTCTATGTAACTTTAACATTGTATCCAGCCTACAAGGGACGAGCTGGAATACATCTCTGGATGATGCTCCTTGGACCTCTCCACCCAATTCCAGACACCTGGTGATACAAGTCCCTAATCGGTCCAATGCCGAGCTTTGGGGGATAAAAGAATCTTTGGGGGAGAAGCAAGGGATCCTTTATCTGACTGAAGATAGAGAGATTGAAACTCTGCTGGACGAAATGACATAGAGTAAGGAATAGAACTTTGTTTTATATTCACTTGCTT
The DNA here is from genome assembly GCA_023333525.1 of Aspidoscelis tigris stejnegeri. Lineage (NCBI taxonomy): Eukaryota > Metazoa > Chordata > Lepidosauria > Squamata > Teiidae > Aspidoscelis > Aspidoscelis tigris. Next base: position 15,873,973 of record JALMGA010000010.1, read on the forward strand.
GCTTTGTTCATGTCTTTTGTCTTTTTATGTTTTGTAACTGCGTTCTAGGATTCACCAGCTTATCTGTAAGGGCTTGCTCAGTTTTTGTCTTCTTTTGTATCTGCTGGCTCATAGCCAGAGGAGCATAGTTCTTGCCATTTGATGTCAGTTGAATGCTTGTTACTCTTTGTTTTAATAAATCAACATAAAACTTTCCAATGACTTGTAATTGTACTCCTGTGGACAGCCAGCAGGAGTTCAAAGGGTTTCAGGGGCTCTTAGGAGAGCGTGGGGTGTGTATGTCAAGGGGCCCCAAGTGTGTTAAGAGTCACAGAAACCCCTACACCCACAGTTCAGAGAGATACCTGGTGCAGTCCTCATGGGCCATGTGCAAGCTTCCTTCCAATTGACTCCTATGACTCTCATGTGACTTCAAACCTTAGTCTGCTCTTCCCTCTTGGCAAAACAGATGCAGGAGCATTTATAAAGTTATAGATGACCGTAGCATCTGTGGATCCCAATTTTGGGGCACACTGGCATGGCTTATGTTGGCTTTGGGTTGAGCTGTGGTGGTTTTTTTATAGCTGCTTAGTGCCTTTTGCATCATGCTGCTGAAACTTTCTCCATTCAAGGCAGATTAGAGCTGCTATGACACTGCAAAGGACAGGCTGAGCTGGGTGTGTGGACCCCAAACCACTAGTATAAGCTCTGAAGGGCCTGGAAAAACAGAGGAAGAAATGGGGGAAGAGGGGAGGGGAAAAGGAAGTAGAAAAATGTTTAAGAAGACAGTTTGTGGAATGCAGGAGATCTGGCCATTAAGCCAGGGAAAGCCTCTCTCTTTGGGATGTGGGCAAATATTCATCACATTTGAAATTTGTATGAAGGTGTACAAGTCTCTTGCACTCAAATCAAATGTTGACCACATTTGAATTTTGACATTTGAATGCAAAGCAAATGCTTTTGTGCATTTGTTCAATGCAATGCTATATTTGCAAATATGGGGAGGCCGCAAAGTAGCTGCCCAGTCACATCTGCAGTGGATTCAGAGTGGATTCAGAGTGGATTCAGAGCGTTCAGAACAGATTCAAAGCAGAACTGGAAAAGATTCAGAGGGGATTTGGAGGGAATTTGGAGGCACAATTCAATTTGGATTTTAATAGCATTCAAAGAACATTTGCAGCAGATTCGAATCCTACAACATTCAAAGTGGCTCTGTTTGCATGATTGCAAATTTCCTTTGCATTTGCATTCACTTCGATGTGAAGCAAATACCAAAAAAGATTGTGCACATCCCCACTCTTTCTCACTCATATAACAGGAACCCATCAGTTGTTTTTTGATGGCCCTTCAGTTGTACTCTTGCACAATCTGCCTCATTTCCCAATCTCTAGGCCATCGTTTCTATGAGTCTCCAAATGTTTATATTCTAAACCAGGGTTTCCCAAACTGTGGGTCGGGACCCACCTCTAGGAAATTTAACCGTATTTGAAATAACTTTTTTGATGTAGTTATTTAATTAAGTAATAAAAAAATTGTATTAAAACTTGGTTATTTGAAAAGTCCTTTATTCATATTGGTAATGGTTAAATTTCCTAGAGGTGGGTCCTGGGTTGGTAAACTTATATTAGATGGGTCGTAGCCCAGACAACTTTGGGAACCACTGTTCTAAACTATTGGCTATTGTCTACTGGACAGTATACAAGGCCAGCGGGCAGAAGGGAGGTTCCTGGTACATTTTCTGGTCTAGTATTCTGGTCAGTGCAGTATTGCCCTATGAAGCCTTGCATTTGGACTGAGAGATGAGAACTATGGCTTTGCAGAGGAGAAGAGGCATAGGATTAGTATGTACTGCATAACTTGTTTTTAGTCACTTAAACCTGTTGTCAGAGCAGGCTATTCCAACCACTGATTTATTCATGGAGCAGGAGCCACACAGAGTTTACTATCATTGGCTGCTGCCACTTCTGTGTCCTTTACCAGCCACAATTGAAACCTCAACCAAATGAGATGTGACTTTTCCCAAATAGTTCAAGGGTTTTTTTTGCAGCTTTTTTGTTTTGTTTTACAAATTAAAAAGTGGGGATGTGAGAAAAGCCAAATTCCAGATCTCCTTTCCTAACAAGCAAGCACTAGAGATCTCTAGCAAGTATTTATTTTAAGCTATAGGATTACAGATGTATTAGAGTAAAGATAGCGCTCATGACAAAGATCCCCCAAATCTTCACACAAGTGATCAAATTCTGTTGACACATATCACAGTCCTCTTTTCCATGTTACTGCCTTTGCCTGTTTCCTGTGTCTCTCTCATATATCTGTCAAAAATAACAGTAGAATTCACCTCCTTATCTAAGATTGGTTCTCAATACTTTTGTCAAGGTGGGAAGAATTACAGCCTATGGGACAGGTTAAGCTGAGGTTGTGTTCAAACACATGGTTAGGGATACCCCCAGGGCAAATTGGAGACCCAAGGGACGCGCATAAAATGTTTTAAAAATACTTCACCATTTCCCCCAAATCTCCTTTTGTCCACCCCTTTCACAGATGGGATTTCTCCACCCTCAGGGCAACTAGTAATTTGAGGTGGATGGGGTGGGAGGCTATGACCTTCCTGTAGCCAATTTGCAGCCTACTATGGCCACTGACCAATCAGGTCCATGGAAAATCAGGTTAGTGGTTGGCAGTGGTGTCAAGCTAGGAAGACAATGTTGAGGTAGGAAGAAAAGGTAAGGCACCTGTTTTTTAAGCTGTCTGATTTTTAAGGATTCTTTTCTGCATCCACAGATGGCAAGATCCCAAAAAATGCCCACCAAAAATTAAACCCTAAGAGACAATGCTCAGTCTAAACTCAATCAGCTTGCTTCTATAAATGAATGGGAAGCAGTCTACAACTGGATGAGTAAATCAGAATTGCTAAAAAAAAACCACAACCAGAGATGAGTTTCCAGAAATATTTTCAGCACTTTTTTGGGTGGAGGGTGGAATAAACTCTACCATATAGGTTCTGTATACCCAATGTCTGGACACGATATCTATCTATCTATCTATCTATCTATCTATCTATCTATCTATCTATCTATCTATCTATCTATCTATCTATCTATCTATCTATCTATCTATCTATCTATCTATCTATCATCTACATTGTACCTTTGCTGCTTAGTATGACTTCTGAAGAGAGGTGAAGTAAATAAAGGAAGAAGGCTTCATTCCATTCATTCTTGTGCTCAAGGAAGAGGCAGCTACCCTTTAATTCAAGTAGAAAATATATCTTGGTTATCCTACTATGTAAGCAGTAGGATGTGCAAGAATATTTGAAACATTCAAAATTCAATCAAATTTGTTCATATTTGGAGATTTGAATTTGAATTCAATGTCTATACATTTGTTTTTTAACATTCAAACAAATCTGAATGTTTTGAATCATTCATATGAATTATTCTGACAGTCATATGTGTACAGATACATACGCATTACATATGTATCCATATGCATCTTATTCGTATCCATAGGTATTTGTACAGATAGGTACGGGACAAAAATGGGATGCATACAGGATAAAAACAGGATGCGTATGAATGCGTATAGATACATATGGATGCATACGGGCACATACAATGTCAATATTCGTAAAATCAAATACAAATTGAATATTCATACAAATGTATTTGAATCGGTTTGAATTTTAATACATTCGTTTTTCTCTATTCATACAAATTTGGACATTCAGATATACAATTTGAATCGAATCGAATGTCCAAAACTGGATTTTGCATACCCCTAGTAAGCAGTGGCTCATATGGTAAAACCCACCAAACTCCAGAGTCAAAATTATTCTGGTAATAAATCAGCCACGATCCTTACCCTTGACCTATGATTCTATCATCAACCTGGAAACACTGAAAATGAATTTGGCAACAATGTGGCTGCTGCCTTATCATTTTGAGACTTAAAATGCATTTTCCTCCCACTAATAATGGAAGAGGGAGTTTGCAAGCTCAGAGGAGTACACTTGCTCTGGTAGTGTTCAGTCAATGAAGAAAACAGTTAAAATGCACTGCTTGGATGCTTTTTCATTGTTTTTCAGGAGTTCAGATCACTTCTGTAAAAGATGTCAATGTTCCCATACTGCTGCTCGGATACCAGCTTCCAAGCAGCCAGATCAGATTTAGAGCTGTAGAAAGCACCCTTTGGGGACCCCTTATCTCTCAACTTGCCCCAGTTAAGACCTGAAATCTTGGGTTCAAGGGTGCTTCAGAAAAAGCTGGAGGCTATGGGTATTGTGAGACCCAGCAAGCCGTTTCAGCTTTCTCCCTGACAGAGTTGCCCCTTTTTATAACAAAATGAGAGCTACGGTAAATGTGGTTAGGATTAGATCTCTCAGCTGTCCATTCTGTTACAGCTCTCTATGTTTGTTGCCTTCCATCTCAGTCACCGGCTCTCTTCACAACAGTTGAAGTGAAACTTTAGCAGAATCTGGGAAAGAATTAGCTGAACAGATTTTGCCCAATGCAAGAGGAAATCCAATACTGATTTATGCATCTCACTGCTGGGGGTTTTGACTGTGCAGTCATAACAACTGTTTAAGAATTGGTATAGTAATGTCTTTTAAATGTGAAGGGATGTGCAAGAACATTCAAAACATTTGAAATTTGATTGAATTTGGACATTCAAATTAGAATAGAATGTCTAAACATTTGTTTTTTAAAATCTGAATGAATTTGAATGATTTGAATCATTTGTACAAATTATCCAGACATTCGTATGCATACAGACACGTATGCATTACATATGTATCCATACAGGTCTTATTTGTATCCATACGCATTTGGATGAAAATGGGATGCATACTGGATAAAAATGGGTACTGGTGTGTATGGGTGTGCACATTCAAATCGGATTTGAATACATTTGTTTTTGCTCTGTGCATTCAAATTCAAACATTAGAATATTCTGTTCAAATCGAACTGAAAAATTGCATTCGTGCGCACCCCTAAATGTGACTGGGCTTCCCCAATAACATAAAGCAAGGATGCCAAGCAATTTTTTCCTCCCCATCTTTGCCTATTTTGATAGTGCAGAAGTGAGGAATAAATAATAATAAACAGAAGTCCATCAATCCCAGACCCAAGTTATGGTTACTGAAGTTAAATGACAACAAACAGCTAAGGGAGAATGAATGATTACTTGAATGATCCCACTTGTGAGTTGATTGCTTCTTGGTTAAAACCTGTTGAGAAAAGTGAATGTAATTACTGGCCTTATCTTATACATATACATTTATAAAAACATTATTAATGAATCTTCTCATATATCTCATCTGACGGTTACATTTATACTTCAGACATGGTGAGCTGGCATAATTTTGACTACAGTTTCAGAGTTAATGTTCCTCCATGCATGGGCGATGTTTCTGAACTTGACGGATGGCTCTGTTCTGAATAACACTGTCAAATCACAAATCACATCACTGTAGGAAGTTCCAAGAACTGAACGAAGCAGTATGACTCCTTAACACAAGGAGATGTTATACCGCTGGACAACTATGCATGAGTGCCAGCTGCCATGTTTGTTTTTGTAATACCCACCGGAGTCACATTTCACTTGTTCACTGTTCTCTCTCTACTGAGAACATGAAGACTTTGTTTTTTACACTGTAGTCATGCAAAGTTGGGCTCAACAGAACATCAATGTACCAGTCAGGTGACAGGGAAATTCAAAGGATGAAGAGAATGAGCGGATTTCAAAAAAGGCCTTTCCAGAAGATATGTTTGTTTCCCCCATCCTAAAATTTAATCAAGATTTCATATGACTATTATGATTTCAGCTGTTTCCATTATCTGTGTTATGTAAATTGCTTCAAGATTGTATTTTAATAGGAAGTTGTATGTAAATATTTTAAATAAAGTAAGTAAATAAACAAGTTTCAATCTCAGCTCCATATGGAGATAGTTCTCTGTTGTTTTCTTTTACACATAGAAAACTATATTAACAGAGGAGAGCATGTTGAGGAACGGACTTGAATCATGCACTTCCTGATTTGTTCAACATAAACTTAACTATACTTGTGAGTCTTATAACATTTAGAGTTATAACATGTCTAGAGTAGAGTCCATTCTTTTACTTGAAGAGAGAGAGAGACACCATGTGACATACAAACTACCGTATTACGGCAGAGTTAACCAATCATTTCCCACACTGCAACACTAATATACAGAGAAAATTAACCCCTTTTACGCTGTTATATACACTTGCAATAATATACCAACATTATTAACATTTAACATTAGTTGCATGTCCTGTTATTAATTTCCTCACTGTTTCCCCTGAATACATTTTTCCACATTCTGCACAGGTAGGTAACTATAACACTGTTCCATTTACTGTGAAGAGTCCTTTGCCTTTCCTACATATACTGGCCAGTGCTTTTCATTACAGGTTGCACTATACAAATTAGGACCCTTTCTGCACTCACCTCTCCGTGGTCCAAACTACTTAGTGGGTATGAACCAATCAGGCCCACTGGTTTAAACCATGGAAAGTTGTGGTCTGGGTCAGTGCTGTCTGCATGATGGTGCTGGTCCAGATTAGCCCCCACATTGGCTCCAAAGCTCACTTGAGCTTTGGGGCCAGACTCTGTGGCTCCTGAAGGTTAGGAATAAAGTTTCCTAACCTTGGAGCCACCAAGGGACCTATTTTGGAAGTGCACTTTGGCCGTTTCTGCACTTGACTCATTTAATGTGGATGAGGTGGGTGGGCACCTAGGATAGGGCCTTCTCAGTATTGGCCCCCAGGCTATGGAATAGTCTCCCTCTTGAGGTGCGTCAGGCCTCTTCTTTGATTATGTTCAGGATGGCAGTGAAGACGCACCTCTTCACTCAGGTCTTCAGCTAAATGTTGGTTATGCTTTCCCCCCCACTGCAAATACTACTGTTTTAACTGATACTGTATTATTTTTTAACATGTTGGATTTTAAATGTTGTGATGGCTATTGTTTTAATATAGGTTTTACATACCTGCATACGTGTGCGCGCACACACACACACACACACAGCCCCACTTGTGGATACTGCCAAGTCCTTATAATGAGGAATGAGAGAACTAGGCATGCTTAGCTTGGAGGATATAAGTGGGATATGATAATCTACTTCAAATGTGTGAAAGAATGTAACAATCAATACCTGTCTGTCATCTGTCAGCTCCGAAAGGTGCACAATGAAAACAAGGCTTCAGTTACAGGTTAAAAATTTGAAAGGGGGGAGACACCTTCAGTAAAGACAGCTCAGCATTGGAACTTATTAATCAAATAAGTGATTCCACCATCTATCATTGGATGTATTTAAGCAGAGGCTGAGGCACTGGGTGTTTTCCCACTGTCACTAAGTACCCATTTTAGCATCCATTAAGGACCCATTTGGCTGAGAGCCAGATGACCCCATTTCCATCACAGACCCCATTAGGGACACATTTGTTTCTACCACAGCTAGCAGAATCCAGATCATAATGGGTCCTTCAGGACCTATAATCCGGATTTTGCATTGACCCCATTAAAGGGGTCTACAATGGGGTCTTCAGCCTGAAAATCTGGATTATAGGGAGCCTGTTTCCACTACAATCTGGCAATGGGGTCTAGAAGAGGCTCAGGGGAGGGAGGCACCCATGGGGGGGGTTGCCCCAAAGTCAAGACTTCAGAGTTCCTCCGAAATCCCTCCGAAGTTGCCTTCGGAGATTAGTAAAGGCTCAGAAGTCCCTCTAAAGGCAACTTTGGAGATTAGCAAAGGCTCCTCAGAGAAACCCCTTGGGAGAGCAATGTGTCTGGGAGCTGCCTGTTACCTTCAGGCATGGAAAGAGGTGCATATTAATGAGGCTGACTCATCGTGTTACCTTCAGGCATGGAAAGAGGTGCATATTAATGAGGCTGACTCATCAGTGCTCACAAGGAGCTAATTAATATGCACCTCTCTTGCATTGCTCTAGCAAGGGATTTGTCTTCAGAGCCAGCGCTAATCTCCGAAGTTGCCTTCTGAGGGACTCTGGAGTCTTTGCTAATCTCTGAAGGCAACTTCAGAGATTGCATCCCCTGTCCCCCAAAACACCTGGGGTGACAGGCAGACCCCTTGTGGGTCAATCCAGATTTGCAAATGGGTGCTCCAGTGTTTCCACAGCAGGGAGGTTAGCACCCATTGCTATTGGGTGCTAGACCACCCATGGAAACACATTGGGTACTTCCTTTAATCCGGATCTACTAGATCCAGATTAAGGGATGTACCCATTCCTTAGATCCAGATCTTCTTAGATCTGGATTAAAGGAGCGTGGTGGAAAAACACCCACTGATTGCTGGAAATAGTGATTTCATTTCCTGAATTGAACAGGACAGGATTTGAAACCTAAATGATTCCCTTCCAACTCCATGAATCTATTAATATACATGAGGCTTCCCTTTCTTTTCAAGGATGGGTGGAGTAGTATGTGAATTTTTTGTTAATTTTCAAAGATAGTTTAATTCTTTTACAGAAAGTCTACTTAGGGATTTTGTCCTTTCACTTATCAAACCATCTGCTGTGTTGAAAATAAGCAAGGTCTCTCCTATGAAAAAAGCAAAGTGACCCAATATTTTCAACTCCTTGCTTTGGAAAGAGCGCCTGCACAACCAAATTGTGTGATATGAAGACAAATAACCTGCTGTCATTCACCGCAGAAATTCAAACACCACTGAGTGCTAAAGTAAAGCTTCTAAGAAGGGTGCAGCAAGGGTCTCCTGAAATGGCTTTACAAGTAGCAACAACCTTTTTTTCGCTTGGTATATGTTTAATAAAGTTAGACATAGATTTCAAGCAAGGGAGCAGGGGGAATGGGTCATTAACTGTGATAAAGTGGTAGTAATATAAAGAGACAGATTAATAATGGCATTGATGATGTCCTTGATGATGATGAATGCAAAAGCGTTTTTGTCCCTAAATTCCTTTTCCTCTGCCCTTTGTTTTGGGCAATTTCTGTAGTAGATTGGCAGGCGTCCCAATCACCAGGCTAAATTTCCCTGTGCAATTGCACACAGGTGCATTACTCCTTGGTGAAAAGCCAGCATGCCCAGCACGAATTTTCTGTGATCATGACTGCATTGCTGGGGAAGGGGACAGCTGTAATTACACAGATGATTGCTGACTCACCACATATACAGAGTGGCTTCTGCTGCCTTTTTAATCAAACACACATCATGTGCTGTCTGCAAATTATGCATCTGTGCCCACCCTGCTGCTGTTGATATATTATGTGACATACAAACAGGATGTAGAAAAGATTTCTGATTTAAACTGTATCTCCCATGGTCCTTGTGACATAAGATCATGAGAATTATAGACTATTTATTTATTTATGGCATATAAAGAATCCAGTGGTAAACTTGGTAAAGGCCTTTCCATAGAAGATGGTTCCCTGGATAATCTTGTGACGAAGAACATGTATGCAATACACATGAGTTGCTCCATAACATCATTGCAACAGTGGGTTGAATTCCAGAGGAACTACTGCCATCCCTACAACATGAAGTATGTCCAAGGAACAGGTGGAAATTTTTAGATAAGGAAATGATGGAGCGTGCTTGATAAAAGGTCCTGAGATGTCCATCTGAATGACACAACATCCATTGTTGGTCCTGATATAAGTGGAAAGATTTAGCTGGAGATCATGGATGAGATCGTTAATGCAATGCTACTCAGGGCACACAGATACTTCATAACTGGCACTGCCCAGTCTGGTTCCTTTGACTCAATGTCCCTCACTGCCCTTGGCAGGGACGCCATCAGACTTCCCTTTGGATTGAGATGACTTGGATGGCTTCACTGACTTCTTGGCTGTGACTGCTTAGCTGCAAAACTTTTTAACATTTAAACTTTTGGATAACTTAAAATTTAAACTTCCTTAAATCAGCATCCATGCTCTTACACCACTTTATCCCAAGCAATGATCTTGTTCACAATATATGGCTCTTTCTGCATTGGCCCTTATCCTGGAAAGGCTCAGGCAGGGGCAGATTTGCAGCTTTACAATGTTAACTGGAAAAACAATACATCAAAAATAGGGCAGCATCCAAATGATGATGGCAGGAAGCACTTCAAGAATGGGGTGTGCAACACCTACATACCTCGTCCCTTACTCCTTCACTTTCCTTGAAGCTGGTGACCCTTTGAAGTTCTGGTGTTCCATAGTTCCAAAAAAGGCATGGAGGGATCCCTGTTATGCTGGAATTGGTAGGAGTGTGCATGAATGCAATTTTCAGGATTTGATTCGAATTGAATATCTGAAAATTCAATTCAATTTGAACCTTTAAAATTTGAATTTAACCAAATTTGATTCAAATTAAGCAAATTTGAATCTATTCATTTGAATTTTCTATTTGAATTTGCACTTACGAATGTCGACAACATTTGTATGTGCACATATGCATCATTAAGCATCCTGTACACATCTGTACACGTCCGCATGCATCCCATAGTTATCCCATATGCATCCCATTTTTGTCCCGTATAGATCTGTACAAATGCGTATAGATATGGGAAAGATGCATACGTGCAAGTATGCATTGTGTACACACCTATACGCATGGGAATGTCCAGATAATTCGAATTAATAGATCCAAAATTTGAAATTTGTTCAAATTTTAAAATTTGAGTTTATGGACATTCAATTCGAATTCGAATGTCAAAATTTGGATGAATTTGATCGAATTTTGAATACCCTTGAATATTTGTGCACACCCCTAGGAATTGGACCTTTTTCGCATTCACCTGTCGTTAACACAGATTAGTGGTTCTAGAATAACTGGAGGTGTGAGCCAGATATCACTGACCCAGTTTTGTTATAGGATTCTAGCATTCCACACCAAAGATCTTTCTGGCAAAAATCAGCCATTGGACTGTAACCATAAAACAGGATTCCCTCTTTCTGTAGGCTGATTTTCTGGTGCAAATTGGGGACTGCTCTGGACCTAGGTTTTCCCTTCCATAGCTAACAGCCATTCTGTATTATATGTGATTCACTAGGGAACTGGCATTTAGAATGAAAAGGAAGCCCGTGAGTTATGGGAAGTGTTGCAAGCTGACAATTCTTTTAAATAGAAAGCATTTTACTTAAAACACCTCAGAAGTTTCTGTTTTGATATTCTTGGCACATAACTCATAGCAAAGCATTTTCATCTCCTTCAGAGAGAGAGAGAGAGAGAGAGAGAGAGAGAGAGAGAGAAGGATAGAGGGAGGTAGAAGCAGTGATTGTTTTTTCCTCTCTTCCCTTTTGTTTCTGCACGTTGTCTCCAATCCTTGATGCTTCAAGCCCTGGGGAGAAAAGACTGGTTTGATATTAAGTGATATGGCATTTGCTGATACTGTGCAATGGGTAACTGGTGTGAAAGAACCAGGTTATGAAGAAAACTTGACCTTTCAGATTACTAGGTGATTTGTGCTGTCAGTACGCATTTGGTGTTTTGCAGACTCAGAATGAGATAAATAATAGAAGACATTAGGGGGCATTCTGGAGAAAAGCGGTTCAACGTTTTGTCGAAACCATGGTAATAAACCTTAATCCTGCTAATGATGGATAAAAGGTGGGTTGGAAACAGAGCTGGTAGTTTGCGAAAAGGGGAGGGAGATGGCAGCTGCTTTATCATCATGTTTTAGGGCTCTCACTGAAAAATGGGAGACAAGATGCTTCAGTAAATAGTACAGATTACAGTAAACCAATTTAATTTTTATATGGCTTGGAGATTTCTGGCAGGGATATGTAATGAGGAGAGAAAGTTTCCCACTGACTTTGTGTTATTGCGCTGAATAATATTTTTCTCGACTGATTTACAGATGGCCAACCACACACATTCAACACATATGATAGCCTTCTTGTGGCAAGCCAGCCCTTTGTTTTACAGAGACGAAGCTGTCACCTGATTCTTTTGGATCAAAGTGCAGAGACTAAAATCAAGAAAAACGGACACTCAGATTGCTCTTAAGAGATTTGGGCCCCAGATCTGCCAGAGTCCTGAAAGAGAATAACACTTGCATACATTGCTGAGGGATCACAGCTATCCACTGGGTCTGATCCGGACCAAGGGTGAGGGAGCAAAAGGGAACTGGTATCGGGTCAGGATAAGTAGAGTTAATGGTAGGTAAGATGCCATCAAGACCACAATGGTATGCAAGCCTACATGAATACTGACCTCACCTGATATACTACAGTGGATTATGCACATACACTGAACTGAAGCACAGAATTCAGGAGTGGAATCAAACTATAAAGGAATTCTGTACTGGCTGTTATACTAGATCAGCAAATGTATTAGGAACCTCCCTTTTGCATGATGTTGCGCAGAAACAAGGATCCTAGTACTCTTGTTGCTTTTGTATACTGGCTGGTGCACAATTGCCTTATGTTAGTGGGTGTGGTGGCTGCTGGCCACTATGTCCTTATAGGTAGCTTCCTCAAAGGAATAGCTTGGACACAAAGAAGAGGTTAATGTATGGAGGATTATCACTTCTATTCCTCATCTCTCTTTCTCTCTACTACTGGTATGGAATGACTTCTTGCAATTTCTAACTACTTCTATTTATTTAGATATATAAAGGGTGTCCAAATGAAAGCTGTCATTTGCTATAGAATATTTTAATTTCTTTCTTTCCTTCTTTTGCCCTCAACAATTCATGATACATAGTTTACAGGCACTACAGTAGTTTATACACTGCACTCCACGGCACTTAATGTGAAGGCTCTTCTTGTCCCAGATCACTCAGTTATGACCGAGAATGGAGCTAGATAAGGCATGGTGCACAAAGGCATGGTGTGCACCAGCTGGAACCATTTGTGTTGCTGCTACCTTATCCCAGTCTTTTTTTAAAGTTGCAGGCCAGCAGGATTTTGAAGGTGTGCCACAAGTGACCCGCTTCTGTGGCTGTTCCTGGAACCTGGTGCAGTGGTGCCAGGCTCTATGTGCTGCTTAGGGCATTCTAGCAGTCCGTATGGCAGATGGCTGGAGTGGTCCATAGCCCAAGAATGCTTGGGAGACAACTTCAAAGTGGTCTTTTGTTAGAGCTGGGGAGCACTACAAGTAAAAGACCCACATAGCCAGATTATGTACTCTTAGGAGAGCCGCTATTATGGTCCAAATGAACTGAGAGGAAGCTTCCTGAAGTTTCCTCTCAGAAGAGTTACCAGTGAATGTGTGGAAGTCCTTTTGCAAATTTTCAGTATCTTTATCAACATATCTTTGAACTTCTCCATACTTTAGCAATGAAAATTTCCATTTGACCAGTGCTTACTATCCAAACCACACTGGCCTGTGAATATTTTCTTCTTTCTCCCTAGAGCTTTCAAGGAACAATAAATCCAGACAAGAGGACAATGAGGTGTATCCTGAGTACTTGAAACAGAGAGATACTGTATTCTCAGTGGGGTCGTATTTCCTTGGAAGGAACAAGCACATAAACTGGAGTTACTTCTGGATTCATCACTGTCATTTGGAGCTCAGGTGGTACTGGTGGCCAGGACTGCTTGAATACACAAAACAGCTGATTCACCAGCTATGGCACTTTCTGAACAAAGGAAGTTTTACCCCAGCAATAAAAATGTTCTAATAACTTCCAGACTGGACTAGTGTAATGTGTCTGATATGGAGATGCTCTTCAGGAAGGTTCAGAACTGCAACTAGTACATGATGCAGCGTTTTCCGGATGGGCAAAACTGGGTGGACATGTAGCACACTGATTTGACAGATTTGCTTTGATCTCCAATGTGCTACTGAAAGCAATTCAAGGAATTGTCTCCTCCCATACAAATTTGGACATGCCTTAAGATCTGCTGGAGTGGCCCTATTTATAGTGTCACTACCTTCATGAGCTTAAGGGGTGGAAACTCATGACATGGCCTTCTTTGTGTCAACCCTCTCAACCCTTTGTGTCAGCCTCCCTCCTGATCTGCATTAAGCCCCAGTTCTCTACACATTCTGGTGGCTGATGAAAATGTATTTCTTTACCCACAAATCCAGTTGAAGATGCGCTCCTCCTCCTCTGTGTACTGTACTGTTTCTGTGCATTTTAATTGTTTCAACTAAAACCTGAGGCTTCCAGGGCAGGATATGAAAGTAAATAAACAAATGAATACTTTGACCCTCTTGAATAATGCTTTGACTCACAGTGAGAAACAGAATACAGTTTGGCAGCATCAAAGCTGAGGTTCTAATCTAAGATCTTCTCCTTCCATTCCAACAACTGCAACTTGTGCTTTGGATAGGGTCAAGAAGCAAAGACAGGCACATTTTGTATAGTGCCATTCCACATTTGATAAAATTCTCGTCCAAGACCTCTGAGTTAGCCAGCTCATGTTTTTTTTTCCAGCTTTCTTCTTGAAGGCACTTAGAATCTTCCAAAATGGTCATTTTCATTTTGGCCCTGCAGGTCTTATTTTAACTTTCCTAGGAGAACGCAATCTTATTAGGATATTGTGGCTTGCCTGCTCTTACATTTTTTCCCTCTAAAGGTGGGGAAAAAGCACCATTAACATTTATGTTCCTACATTTAAAAATATGATACAGATAGCAGCCATTTGGACTGAAATTGAAAATCCTATATTTGCACTGAATAGATATTCTGAACCATAACTTCTATTGGTGCCTTCAGTGATAGCACAGTCTTCTGCTGCTCTAAGTCAGCTTCAACCTGTCCCCAACCAGAAACAAAATCTACTTTACAGTAACTGTGCAGAGTACTGTAGGGACTAGAGTAATATTTTGGAATATTTTCTCCTCCACACCCCATATTTTTGAGTCCCCATGCTGTGCTTGAAATGCACTTGAAACTAGCTCCCATAGAAGTGTTCAGCTGACATGGACTGTTGCCTTTCTTCTTTTCTTCAAGCTGGCCATGTTGCGGGGTGGTGATGGACCCATCTCTGAGTGAGAGTGGTGCCACCAGCCTTGAAAGAACAGAGATATATACCATTGTCCAGTTAGAGAGAAGACTAGTTGTAGAGCTGTAGACACTCCTGGAAGAAACTAGTTATCTCGACCCAATTCCATTTGACACCTGAACTAGTTTGGGAGGAGAACCAGATTTTTACACCCTGATGGGATGGGAAAGAGACACAGGGAGTTAGGGCCTTTCTGCACAGGCTCTAAAAATGGAATTAGAGCCAGATGTGGGAAGGATTAGGATGTGGCTTCCACATAGGGAACCTAATTAGGGTCCCTTTGAGGACACCATGTCCGCATGTCGGCGCACAAAACTGGTTGCTTAAACCAGTTTTGCCGCCAAATCCTACCCAGATGTAAGACCTGAAAAAAATCAGGTCTTACATCTGGCTTTTCCCCTTAAACGGTTTTGGAAGAGAATGCTTCTGAAGCGGTGGGGAAAAGGCGGGATTGCCGGCGCATGCCCAGTTGTCAAACAGTGAGAGCGCATGCTCCCTGTTTGATAGCTGGCCATGGCGCGTCTGGCTGCTGCCTCCCCTGGCCTTCCCTTGGCAAGAGAAGGGGCCACGGCCCCTTCTCTTGCCAGGGGAAGCCGAAGCCTAAACTGCCCCCCTGCCCAGGGTCGCGCGGGTCCAATCGGAGCCTTCCCTGGCCTTCCCCTTGCAATAGAAGGGGCCATGGCCCCTTCTCTTGCCAGGGGAAGCTGCAGCTACCACCCCGCACCCTGCCCGTGGCCATGTGCTCACATCCGGGTGTCAAGGCTAAAAGGCCAGTAGGAGGAAAATGCATAGATGTGAATTAGGAGAATAGTTCCACAAAGGAAGTAGGAAAGATAACCAGGAGTTAACTTAGTATCTAGTCAGGAGACTACTTGAATTGCATCATAAGGTGATGTGTGCAAACAGTCACCAGTTCTTCTAGAAGAATGACAGCATCACAGGGATTGAGCAAGAGTTGTGTAAGACTGGGTAACAATTGCGAAATGCCAAGATATGACACACCAACTCAGATAATGGGAAGGTATAAAACCAGGCACTTTGGAGCTGCGTGCCTTGCCTTGCTTAGCTGATGGAGACTGAGAGGAAAGCTAAAATGTAAGGACTACAACCTCTACGCGAATAAACCTCTTCGGAGAATTTACGGCATCCCTGACTCCTTTGTTTACACTGGCGAGGGGGAGAAGGAGGGGCCAAGCCTCAGCAGAATCGGAGATCGGGGAAGCGAGGCCTTCAGCACCTTGGACAGCGACGCTGGAGCTGACAGGCTGATGCTGAGCAGAGGCATACACAGAGAGAAGGATTGATTTCCAGCCAGCACGAACCAAGATGCGGCTCTGCAATGCAATGCTGATGGAGATTTATCACCACAGGGGGCTAGCTGACACCCCACTACCCCCTGACACCGGGGTGCTTACCTGGTTGCTGGTGGGGTGATTCTGAGAGCAGCAGGGCTGGCATCCATCACGCCTATGCGCGCTGCAGCCTACATTTCCCAGCAACACTCACGAGTTCCCCAGTTCAATGTTCCTTTGCCAGAACCAGTGGCAGGTGTGTAAACTGTATGCTGCTGCCCTTGTGGGTGACATCATGTTGAGCAAAGATCTCTCAGAGAGCAATCTTTCCTTATGGTCCAGGTTCTAGCATCACAGAGAACCTGCCTAAGTGACAAATTGAATATCCATGCTTTACTCCACTGTATCCAAATATAGCAAAATAAGGAACTGACAGCCGAGTGCAGCCACTGTTTCTGCTCTGATCTGCAGAGTCCGTCTCAGAGTGAGAGTGTACCACTGATCACTCTTGCCTTTGGGCCCTTGTAGAAGAGGCCACCTGTGCTACTCATCATCTATGGGAAGCCTCTGGGATGGTCATCATCTGAGCAAGAGGTCATTTGTATATCAATTACATTCAGTATTTGGTGCTCATAACATATGACTCAGGAGAGGCTATAGACTTCTTAAACTGGCAAAGGATGCAGTGAATATCAATAACGTGGGACAGAACTGGAACAGGACAAGTGGAAGGGAAGCTTTGCTGTCAGCATTTCCTTAACAATACTTGTTTCCAATCTCAGAATTCTTTTCTTGCCAACAAGTATTCTAGTGCCAGTAGACCTAGACAATAAAACCCTTGCTCATGCTTGTTTCCAATAGACACCTCCAGCCAAACGGTCGAATACTTTTCAAATGAATGTCAGGTGTAACTGGCTGGTACATCTCATCATCTCACCCTTTGCAGTTTATTCCTTGCCACCAATGAAACAAAATTAATATTGTTTGTCTCACTTAGATTGCCATAGTCTTGTGAGGAAAATGTAGGAGAAAGAGTCACTGAACTGTTAGCAATTCTGGTGAGGAGCGATACATCATCATTACTGCAAGGGGTAGGGATCGTCACTACTGAACTCCCAAGAGCTGTCATGGTTATTTTCTGCCTTTATAACAAGCAGAAATTATCCTATACTATTTGTTGTTGTTATTGCACATGGAACAAACTTCTAAGCTCTTTCAATAGTCTTTCTGGAATCCTTGGGAGCTCCTTGCAACATAGAAATAAATCCTGCCACATGGTTATAGTGGATATCTGTCATCTTATTACTGCTCCCCCCCCCCCCCAATAAGCGGTTGCTAGAAGTCACTGAAAGTCCCAGGCACACAAATGTATGGAAAACAGGATATCTTAATCAGAACTCCGAATACTAATTAGTATGGCTGTGTTCACACATACATTTTAATCTGGCTTCAATCCACTTTCAGAATGAAAGAACACAGCAGGAAAGTGACTTGTCATAACTCAAAAGGTGGATTTTCTGAGTTAGATAATACTAAAAATAAGCAGTATGCTATCTCACGCTGAAAGTGGACTGAAACTGGATTAAAATGTATGTGTGAACACAGCCTTCAAAAGACTGTGAAAGTAGATTCTTTGAAGAAGGGACACAGAGCAGCAGTAAGCCTTGTCTCTCTAAAATTTCAAGAGGGAAGGAGGGAGCCCCTTCTGCACTAGGTCTTATCCCAGCCTTGCTGTCCAGATGCCAGAGCAGATTATGGCAGGCCCTGTCTGTGTATATTTTTGTTACTATTATAATTAATTTTTGAAAAATATAGAATGTGGAAGGAAGTACTGATCTGGAGTAGAAAACACTTCAAAGTTTGACTGTATATGGATGGATGTGATTATGCCCCTAGATTCTCCACTCTTCCTATTTTCCAAGACTGTTCATGAGTTCTCAGCAGAGACCATCACTTAAGCACATTATTAAGGTTGGGAAAGTCTTCTCAGGTCTTACCCCTTTTGCCACAAAGAAGACGTGTAACTGATCACAGGGATTAAAGCCAGGATAAAAACAAACTCATACTTTGAAATACTGAGGTTAAGTAAGTTTTGGCATTCAAGCCAAAAGGGGGGAGAAGGGGGGAGAAAAGGAAGGAGTTTTATCATGCCTAAAACATAAGAGGAGCCTTGATGGATCAGGCCACAGTCCATCTAGTCCAGCATCCTCTCTCATACAGTGGCCTACCAATTGCTTATGGGTGTCTCAAGCAGAAGACAAAGGCAAAACCTTAGACGTTTTCGCATTACTCCCGTTCCATTTGGAACGGGAGTAGGACGGGAAGCTTAAGACAGCTCCCGGCGCTTTCCCCTTTCACACACAGACGCGCCAGAACGCGTGTAAACGCGTTCTGGAGCGTCTGTGTGCGAATGCTCAAAGCGCCGGGAGCTGTCTTAGCCGGCAAAGGCCGGCCAGGGGCGCGGAGACAGCCGCGGAGGCAGATCGACAATCAGCTGATTGTCAAACAGCTGATTGTCGAAGCCGCACCGGCGTCGGAGGCGAGCCCACAGCTGTTAGGGAGACAGAAGCAGGCGCGAATGCTTCTCCTCCCGAACGCCTGCGGGCGGCTCGTCCGTGTTCGAACGCATGTAGAGCACTTTAAAGTGCTCTACATTTCGAATGCGAGAAAGACAGCTGCGGACACGTCGGAGCGCAAGGCGCGCTCGGGCAATGCGGATGCCGTGTCCGCAGCTGTCTCCCACGCGTCCCGTTCAGCCCCGTGCGAAAACGTCTCTTCACTTGCCCTGGAATCCCTGCACATGGCCTTAAGAAGCATCTTGCCTATCTCCTCAGCCTGAAAGAGGAGATAGGCAAGATGTACCTAGGCATCCATTCTAGTAGCCATTGATACATCTCTAATACTTCCTTAAAACCATCTAGGCTGGTTGCTGTTACAGTCTTTTCTGGCAGCAGCCTTCATAGACTATGCACTGGGTGAAAAAAAAAATCTGATCTGACTTGCCTACCCATCAGCTTCATAGAGTGCCCCCTGGTTCTAGTGTTGTGAATAAAATGCATGGGCCCTGTGAACCTTGGGGGGAGGCATTTTTCACCTCTTTCCACCCTAAGAACCGTCCATTTATTACTACTCTCTGCTTCCTATCCTTAGGCCATTATGGAGACAGTAACATGAAGATTTTGCCCTCATACAACAAATGGTTGTGCTCATTATATTCAACTAAATGCAGCCACATAAAATAAAAAAGAGAGTAGTTTGATTAAATTGTCTTTGTACTAGTATATAAAAGTAAAATTTGTCTGCAGCTCTTCCTAATTACCTGAATTAAAGTTTTTCTGCTGACTTTAATAGAAAAGTATTCTTAAAAGGTATCTCAGCAAAACTGAAAATTTTCAGAACAGGAATTTTAATGGTGCTTTTTATTTTTCCTTTTTTTTATGGAATTGCACCTAGCAAAATATATGTGTCAACTTAACATAGCAATTATTGAGTCTAATTATCCATATTCATTGCCACCAAAGGCTCTTTCTAAATAATACATACAGGCATTAATGGTTATTTTATAATCTTCATTGCTGGGATGATCTGGTACATTGATTTCAGTGCAGAAAAGTGTCCATTTACTTGTCACACTGAAAAGAATGTGACTTTAAACATGCCGAACTTTAGCCAGAGTAGTTTCCTTATTTTAAATTTCATTACTACTCTTTGTCATTGTGATCCGGATCACCATAATTAACAGCTTTGTCCACTGTGCCCTTGCAATGCAAGATCCACACTCAGATTCCATCATCTTCATCATCTTCATCATCATCATCATCTTCATCATCATCATCATCAAAAATACAGATTACAAGGGAATGTAAAATTATTAAAATCAGAATAAGCAAGTAAGATACAACTTCCAAAGCATTAAACAGATGGGACAAGTGTTTAAGGCACTTATTAAATGAGATCTTATCACAACAGCATTAACAATTCAGTTGCATTTCTTGTGATGTTTATGATACAGTCTGCCTTCAATATGGATGTATAGAAATAATTTATCTACAAGAAATTTTGGTTGTTTGGTTGTTAGCTGTCCCTATGGACTCTAAAGATTTCTTAGTGGGCTCCCTTCTTTCTTCTTTTCTTTCTTGTCTTGTCTTTGATAAAAAATGCGTCCTACATCTATTGACTTTGATTCGTCCTTAAAAATAAATAAATAAATCTAAAAATATCAGTGGGTGGGTGATGCCCAACATGGAAACAGCGAAGGGGAGAAGTGAGGAATGGTCATGAAACGCCTCATCCATTTACTTTGTGTTGATTTTTGGGTCCACCTCAGGGTAATCTATACGAAAAGAGTTTCATTAACTTCATGTGTCCTAAAAAACTGAACAAAACCCCATAGAAAAAGTATGATGCACTAGTTTTCTGGTTGTTTTCAATAGAAATAATGTAAATGCCATAAAATGATATTTTAAAAAATGAATTACATAACATAACCTTGCACAAAAATCTCTGCACACATTCTTACTAAAAGCCCTCACTCAGCTTCACAATGAATGACACACAAAGATATCTGGGAATTGCAGAAATTTAGTTTGTGTCCTTAAAAACACTAGGCTCATTCCATTATCTATAAATGGAAACACTTACCTTGCAGAAGTGTTTCCAGCCACTCCTAGAGAGGCCCATCCACACACTGTGCCACTGTCCAGGGCCTCCTGGAGCTCATTGCAACTGCCCTGGTCGTTGCTAGCTGTGGACAAGTAAAAGCAGCCAGTGAGCTTCCAGTCAACAGTTTTTGCACCCTTTTCTAGTTGTGATGCTGTGAGTGGAGTGAGCAGCTGTAGGTTTACAGTTGTGTGCCACTGGCTGATCAGCATGGCAGCATCTAGGTGCCCAGTTCGGGGTTGCATCAGCATTTGAAGTGCATGTAGCTCTTTCTGAGCCTCATTTCCTTCAGTGGAAGAGAGAGTTAAACAAGGGGGGGAGGAAATGGGGCGCTTCTAGGGCCATCTGCTGGGACTCGAGAGCAGGAGAAGGTTTGTCCTTGTCTCTGCTTGGGATGCCCATGAGCATTTGGTGGGCCACTGTGTGCGACAGGATGCTGGACTAGATGGGCTGTGGCCTGATCCAGCAAGGCTTCTCTTATGTTCTCTTATGTTCTTATGTTCTAAACAAAATGGCAGTGTGATGTAATGGACAAAGTGCTTTACTAGGAGCTAGCAGTTTCTGGGATACTATAGTAAAAGCACTAAAATGACCCAAATAAACACAAAAAACAAGTCTCTGGCATATTGTTGCCTAAAGCATCCACATTCCATGTGTTAGGTGCAACACAGCATTTGCTTCCTGGCCTGAGGACTCCGAAATTCCGAACCTGATAATTTAAGAAGAAGAAGAGTTGGCTTTTCTATTCTGCTTTTCTCACCCATTTAAGGGGACTCAAAGTGTCTGACAAAGCTTTCTTTTCTTTTCACCACAACAGAACACCCTGTGAGGAAGGTGGGGCTGTGAAAGCTGAGAAGAGCATGTTACTAGCCCAGGGTCACCCGGCTGCCTTAATGGAGGAGTGTGACATCAAACCTGGTATTCCCAGGTAACAGTCTGGCTCCTTAACCACTAGTACAACCTCATCTTCACAGCCTCAATGGAATGTCAAGCAATGCAGCCAGCAGCCTGATGTTTTACCCACCAAAACTGATAGCAGTGACACCCTGTTGTAAAATATTGGAACAAGACCAATGATATCTGCATTTGAGTGTGTGGGCATTACAGCTTTGTTTAACAGAGAGATCAACATGTAATGTGACCAATAGCATTGTTAGAAAGCCAACTGACTCCTTTGGGCTACTTTGTTCTGGAGAAACAAGAGGAGGCATAGAGCAGATATGGTCTTTGTGTGCCGATTGTAAACTTGTTCGAACCCTACAGGCCCCCTGGTACCTTGATTTCACACAGGTTTCAGCCTGTCAATTTTCCAATGAAATCACTATTTCTAACCAGTTAAGAAAAGCCCTTGGACCAGTCAGGAGATTAAAAGGAGAAAGAGAAAACTGTTCAAATTCCACCTGCATCTGAAATACCTTGCCCATCATTATTCCAGACCAGCTCTGAGGCAGACTGCATGCAGAGGGCATTTCAATAATTCAATGGAGGTTACTAGGCGATCGGTTATGGTAGCTAGCTACGCATTTCAAGAAATTGCTATTTCATGTGAACCAGCAATAGCTGCAAAAAAGTACTTTGTGGCATGGAGGCCAAATGAGCTTCCTGGGACAAAACTTCATGTAAGTGTAATCTGGGGCCAATTTGCACTTCGGCCCATAGTTCACGATTAGGCAACATCTGGGCCCATAGTTCATGTTTAGGCAACATCTGGGCAGGTGCATCTGCACCTGCAGGAGGCGCTTACAGCCTACAAGTGCCCCCCCTTTCCTAGATGCTCCCTAACCATGAACTAGCTGTGGTGCATGAAATTGGGCACTGCAAGTCACCTAACCTTTACCCCCCAAGTGACCAGAACTTACCTGGAAATGTCCAGCCGGCAATCATCTGCACTTCTGCCAGCTGAGGAGGTTGTCTGCAGTCCCATGCAAGTGCAGTGGGACCTCAGATGACCCCATGACGTGACTCTTGCACGGGAGCTGTCCCAGATCAGTGATCCCAAGTGGGGACTGCCTTGTTCTGGGGCAGCTGGATTGCTCTAGCTGGGGACTTTTCCAGTAGGAGCAAACCATCTAGAGTGGTTCTGGCTCCAGTAAGTATAGAAACACCTTCAGAATACAAATCCTTCAGAGACTTTATGGGTGCATCCAGACAGCTTAAAGCTTCAAATTCCCTGTCTGGGAATGCTGTGCAGGGAGGGCAGAGCTCCTGTGGAGCTGCATCCTGTTCTCCAGAGAGAACAATAGCAAACTCTGCAGTATCTTCCCACCAAGTGAGGGAAAGCTTTTAACAGCACACTTTCCCTGCTGCTGCTGTGCCACTGTCTGGAGGCACCCCCAGACTTCATTCAGAACATCAGTTCTGAACAGGCTTTATGCATTTGAGAAGCACCCACCAGCAGGACATTGGTACCACTGGGCTTCAGCTTTGGCCCTTGTCCAGCCCATCTAGCACCAACATGGCTTTACCTGATTGTGGTAACTAGAGAATAATATTGTTAGGATGTGTTTTCAATTCAGTACTTGTGAATGGTTTTTTTTTTTTTTTGCAATTGTAGAGAAAGGCTGAGATTTGAATCCACAATAGAGCATCTACACGTATATGTAGGTGCCACCTGAGCTGAAAGCAGGAGCAGGGCATCCAAACTCCTGGGCAGCCCTGGGGCTATGTGTTGCACTCTTACAACCCAATGGCTCTTAGACTACCTGAATTGGCTCTGAAGTTGCCTTACCAGCAGGCCTCAAACAATGACTACCAGTGCTGTGCCTCTAGTGCTTCCTCCTCCTCTGTGTAGAGTGATGGGGAAAGAAGAGAGTGACTTACCGTCTTGATTTCTGGCTGGGCTTGTTTGTTTGTATGTTTGCATTGGACCTAAAATGGCTGATTTTGTGGGCCCTTTCCAGCCTGGCATGAAAGTGGCCCAGCCAGGAAACCCACAGTTGTGGAATTTCTACTTGCAGCTGCAAAGTGTTTGGCATGACAAAGCACATGACATTTGCTTGTCATGTCATGTGCCTCAGGGGCGGCTTGCACACACTTTGTACAAGTTGTCCCCTCAATCAGCTGCATCCTCTTCCTGTGCACATTCAGCCTCTGCTTAGATCTGCGTTGTGTTAGTCGATTTCTCTATACAATATATGGCGCTGAATTATTCTGCAGATTTCCACCTTCAGTTATTTTCTGTCCTGATCCAAAGGCCTCTCCCTCTCCTTCTCTTTCCGTGACTCTGCTGTAATCTTATACAAAATGCTCTCAGGTCCATTATAATCAGTAATTGACAGACTGATATTGCCACACTGTAGAGCATTAACAGGCATCTTCAGTATTGTCCCTCATGGGCAAGCAAGGTAATAAATACCATGGGCAATTGACAAATTGCATTGGCCGGGTCAGGAATTGTATCCTCCTGCGCAATGGCCTGGAGCTGCTCTGGAAGTGGAACAAAGCATTGTTTAATTGCTCACCACCACCACCACCACCTTCAGTACACACACGCAGGATTTCTGCCTGTCTCCCATGCACAGACACAGACACAGACACAGAAAAGACCAGAGTTCAACCATTTGAGAAGTTTGGGAGCTTGGCTGTTTATTGGACTCCAGCAAGTTATTTGGCCTTTGTGTACATCAATCAATCCAAAAAGAAAATTGGCTTACAGTTAAACAGCAGACTTGACCTAAAATGCTGGAATGTTGCTGCACTGGAACTTGATTACCCTGCCTGGTGAGCTTAGCCTTTGAGCGATTCTTACTGCAATGCTTATTTTCAAATTTAACTGGAGCAGTTGGTGGGACAGAAGGAAGGAGACAGCACAGTAACCAGGGTGCTTGTGGTAGCTGTGATGACATTAGAAATGAGGCAGGTTTTGAAAAGCTTTAGGCTTTATTCACTTGAGTCTTTTAGGCCATCAACAGGGTGGCTAAGAGATGGGGTGGAGTGAGGTGGCCAAAGCTTCTCCCCCCTACCAGCCCAACCTGTGACTGAAACACCCTTACCTTGATGCTCTTCTAGGTTCTCTCAGGGTGCTTGGCCAGGGGAATTTGCCTCCCCTCCCCCATTTGGTGACCTTGGCAATTCAGTGTGGAGGGATTCTGATGCTGTGGTCACACACTCACTTTAAACCTTCTTCAGTCCATCTCCAGGTCTGACTGCTCACACCTTTTCATTACTATCCATTTTATTTGTGAAGTTTCCATTTAGGAAAGTTGAAATGGAGGGTGGAAAGTCCACAAATACGACAGATTGGACTGAAAAGTTGTGAGTGGTAGGGGTTGAAGTCTAGAGAAGGATTACAGTGAAGGTATGACCACAGCCATAGAAAGAAACAGATGAGGATAGTGATAATAATAATGGTGATCTTTATCATCACACTTTCCTTTAACGTTGCTAATGAGATTTGACAAAAGTTCACTTCTTTTCACCAGAAAAACACTGTGGGTGTGTTCCCATACAAGTGTAAATCTGAACTGAATCCATTTTCAGGATCGGGAGATACCATTTATTCTTTTATTCTCTGACTTTATGAGGACTATCCTGCAAAATTCCACAGAAAAAAAGTCCTCACAAAAACTGTTCCCGGTCCCCTTTTGTAGCCCAGCCGGCTTTATTTTTTTTGCTTTTGGGAACGCTCCCAGACTATTTGAGGTGGAGATCTATCCTTCTGGTCAATGCCTGCCAGATGTGGGTAGAATTTCACAGCTGTGAAGGTCTCCTCTGTCTCTCCCCTCGCCATGCCTGCTCTGAACCCACTACTATTAGGAGAGATACCTATGAGACCAGGATTTTTTTTAAAAAAAACCCCAAGCCTCAAGAGATAGATACATTGTAGGAAGGAGGCCAAAGCAGGAGAAAACTAAGCTGTCAGGCTCCCTTTTACATAGAGGGAAAGTGAAAGGAAGTTGTGATTTGTCTTAGCCTCCATTTTCAAAGGCAATATGGTTTGCACTGTTTTCTCAGTAGGGAGGGAGTTTCTGATGTGAAAGGGAGTGAAAGGGATGAATGTTCTTTCGCTCAACTGATTCTGTGAGGCAGGCTTAGCAGGGTTTGCATTGGTCCTGTTTCTCTGTGCTGGTTTTTTTTTTCTTTTCAGTTTGAGTGGGAACACCAGGATTCAGCCCATGTTATCCTCAAGGAAATAGGAACAGCCAAATTGCACTTTGAGTCCTGAATCTAGATTTTAAAAAAATCCAACCCAGTTTTAAAAAGTGAATTGGGAACACGCCCTGTGATAGAGCATTTGCTCTACCCTCTCCTTCTTGGTCTTGGTTCCCAATGGTGCATAAAGTTATAAATTTGAAGTAGAGTGTGTACTCAAGAGGAAGAAGGGTGATGCCAAAACAACAGAAAGGTGGCAGGCTTTGGGGGGAATTAACTGCTGGTGCCCTGGTGAGTTTGGAGGGTAGATCTTGTCGGTCTGGGAGAGTTTGTTGAGCCCATGGTGTGGGTCATGATTAGTTGCAGGAATGGCACTGATTAGACAGAGGAAGAGCTGTTCAGTTGTGGCTGATTAAAAGTATACAGAGGAAGTATACAGTATATGGTAAAAAAAGTAAAAACAACTAATTTTTTTTGAAGGAATATAAATTGTAATTAAGGGTAAAAACAATTTAGATAGTAACAAAAAATAAAAATAACTCAAGTTAATTACTTGTAAAATTAATTGTAAAAGTTCAAAAAGCTAGTAACTGCAAAAAGTACTCAGAAACAATTAATAGGAAGCAATATTGCATATTGAAATATAACGACGTAAGGAAGCAAAGTCCTGCATTTTCAGTGTGTGTACTGAGAATATGTTGTGATGCAGTGACCCATTTAAATATAAGTTTTGATCCATCTTCAGTCCACTTTCAGAGTGAGAAAATATATCAAGAGAGTGATTATGTTCTTTTGGCATTATCTGGCACAGAAAATCCACCTTTGGGCCAAGATAATGTGGAAAGAAAATAATTCATAATTTTGCCAGTTTGTTCCCTCGCTATGAAGGTGGACTGAAGCTGGTTTAAAACTTGATGGCTCCATCGACAGCTCAGTGGCACCCAACACTACCACCACCAACAACAACAATGCTTGCTTTTCTACAGTTCATTACACAAATATTCAGCCTGTTTGCACTTAGGTGATCAGGATGGCCCAGCAGGGTCTAGGACAGAGCTCACTCACAGTGCCGTGCCACGTCCATCCCAGAGCAGCCCAGAGCTGTCTTGATCATTGCTAGCTGTCTATGGCTTTACCAGGAGCATAAAGGACACTCCCAGTAACCCCCCAGATGCAGTGGTCACATTACTTCTGTATGCAAATGCTGTGTGGGAGTGGGGTGGGGTGGAGTGAGGTGGCTGCTCCTGTGGCTGTGCAGTCATGCGCCAAGTCATCAATCACCATAGCTATGGCCCAGCCTGCATGGCTGTTGCTACAGTGATGCAGACAGTCTAGGATGGGACCATCCACACTTCATGGGTGTCCAGATAGGTTCAGGGACAATGCTGACACTTGTGGTGTGGCCACTGGCCACTGTGCCTGAACATAACTGCCATGGGATACTATTCCATGGCAGTTAAGTGTGAAAAAACTTATTGTCTATGGTATACAGTTTGCCTTGGAGATCCAAGTGAGCGATCCTGAAATTGTGTCCTGTCTTCTTTCCTTCTTGGGCTGTGATTAATCACCAGTTTCTTCCAAGGTAACAGAAATGAGCTTACCGTAATTCTGGCACCACACCAACAGATTTCATAATCCTAGTGGGAACTCTAAGGAGTTGGCACAATTAAGATGTTAGCAGATAGATGTTTATTGCCATCGCACAAAATGAATAAGCAATCAGTAATCATGGATACAACACCTGAAAAACAGTTTGTTTGTTTTTAAAAATGATTAACTGTACTCCTGCCCTCCAGTGCCTTTCATGAAAGTACATAACAAATCTGCTACTATTGTTACAGCCATCAACTCTTTGTAAAGGTCTCCTGCCCCGGCCACCAACTTATGCCATTGTGGCTGAAACCAATGAAAAAAACTTTGCCAGGAGGGTGATTTTTAGCTTAAGGAACAGAAAAACATCTAACTTGAGCTCCCACTTAAAAAGAAAAAAAAAAGAAAATGAGTTCATGATAACACCACTACCACCACTTGGAACCTAATCATTTCCTGCGTTATTTACTAATAAAGGGTCTAGCATTCAGGAAGGACTTCTGAAAATTATACAAGTTTGTAATAGAATAGTCTTTCATTTTAAAAAAAATGAAACCTCTGCAAAACCCAATTTGTTAATCTTGCTACCAATAATCAGCAGTAACAATTCTTTATCAAATGACCGGTTATCTTGCTAAGCCTTTCCAGAATGGTTTTTATTGTTTCTAAGCTCAAGTTCACTTGATAATTTTACTACTATACTTGTTTCATGTTTCATGTTCCTGTTACGTGTTCATTTTTATGTAGTTGTATCAAATTGTTGTGGTTTAGAATGGATGGATGGATGGATGGATGGATGGATGCATGCATGCATGCATGCATGCATGGAATCATAAGAAAATTAAAAAAAAGAAAATGTTACACATGAAATAAGGAACAAAAAATATTTTAAAGAAGAAGAAGTAATATCACAGCTATGTATCAAAAGTATAATGCAGCAGGGATTGAAGCAGAAGTTCCTCCTACTCTATGGTTTGGGTTCTTTTGCTGGCAAAAGATGTTTTTAGTTTTTTGTTTCCAGACTTTGAACTGTTGTGCTTTTCTTGGTATTGGCACCTACTGTGGAAAGAACTGAGCACACTGTGTGGAATTCTAAGCTTATATAAATTGATAGGAATAATTAAAAAAAGATTTAAGGACAAATGTATATGTTTCATAGAAAATACTGTTATGAATTTATCTAGAAATTAAAAGATTTCAGTGGTGACTTTCAATCCTGCTTAGAAATATGTAGAATAAATTTTAACAGAATACCAAAGGGAATCTATATGTTGCAGTTATTGGTAATTGCCCACAGAGTTGACTGGATTCATCTGACATCATCTAATTTGCAAATTGAAGTACAATATTCAATATAATGGATATAACAATTGGAATGATTATTAACAGTATGTTACTTGTGACCTAGAATTTGGCATTGGTATTGCACTACAAAACTGGAACTGCATAACCTTTGGACTTCATTCCTCACCAGTCTAAGAAATAGATGTTTTGGTTGACTTCCTTCCCCTATCTTAACTAATTAAAATGATTGATTAATTTGTTTACTAGGTTTAGTTTCTTTGGAGGAACGTCTGGTCCAATGTCATTGTGCCCTGTTATTAAGGTTTTGGCACATTGCATTTGTTCCTGGCACATTCTGTGCAGCTTAAGCAAAAAGCTTTGATTTGTAAAATTCTCTGTTACAGTGAATTTTCTCTGTGGCCTTAAATCCCCTCTGTCTTTGCCTGAGCTGTTATGAATTCGTTATCTCTTTCTGAAAGCAGATTTTGGTGACTTTGCAGGTTTAGCATGGCTTCTTTTTGTCAACAACATGGGGTTCAGCATGGCTTCTTTGTCAGGGAAAACAAGGTGAGACTGAATGACCAAGCAGACCTGGGCTGAATTCGCACTTCAGCCATTAGCATGCAATTAGACAGTCTGGGCAGGTGCATCTGCACTTTCAGGAGGAGTTTACATGTTAGAAACGCCCTCTGCCTGCCCAGAAATCACGTTTCACAACTTTACTAACTCTTATCCCAATTTACCTGGTTGTGTCCAGTGGAGACCATCCACACCTCTGCTGGATTGGGAGGTCAATGGAGCCGCCGTGCAAGCATTCTGGCAGTCCTACTAACCTCCTGATGCATACGTGGCTGCGCAGAGCATCATCATCATCACAGCAATGGTGCTGATGCATGTGCAGTCGTGGAGGGCACTGCATTCAAGATGGCGGTGCCCTGAAGAGGGCTGGCCCTGAGATCGATCACAAGTGAGTGACCAATCACGCAGGATGTGAGCTGTTAGTGACTAGTGCTCACAAGTGGGAAAACTAGTCTATGTTAGGTGACTGTGCTTCTTTCCAGTCCATGGGACAGGAAGGGAAATGTGAAAATGCCCCTGGCTGGTAACTGGAGGAGTGCTACAACTGTAACTCTCTTCCCCTTCCAAGTTAGAGGAGCAAGTGCTTCTCTTAATGGGCACTGCTGGCTGATTCTCCTGCCCATCAACATCACAGGAGAGGAATCTCTAAGGGTGATTTTGATATGTAAGAGAGACTTCCTCCCATGTGCACCAGGATCAGCTATCATTTTGAGCCAGGAAGGGGGAAGTTGCCTCACTCTCCCTCCTTGAATCAAAGTTTTTGACTTGGAGGAGGGAAAGAAAGGCAGCCTCTCCTTTCCCTAGTTGTAGATGATCAAAATGGTGGGATTCTCAGCTTTCAAAGTGAAAATAAGGACTAGTAATGGGAACTTAGAGAATAATCACACAGGAACCAGTAAGGTCACCTGAGTGGTCATAGTTTTAGGAGCTGCCCTGATATTTTTGGGGAAGTAGCTTGCCCAGGACACCCTAGGGATCTTATGTAGAGGTTGAATAAAACTCCAGAGCAGTTTTGATGCTGAAACAGCAAGAAAAGGGATCCAAAGCCTATTTTTCTTAATAGGAAATATGATTTATCATAATAATCAAGAGAACTAAGGGCCTTTTCGCACAGATCCGTTTTCTGGCAAAACATTTTTAAAGGGGAAACCATTCCAAACAGGAACGGTTTCTCATTGACCCCGCATGTACGCACACGCGCGGGGCAGCGGCGGCAGGGCCGGATTTGGAAATGGTTTGGGGTGGGTGCTGTGCGAGTTCACCAGCACCCATCCCAAACCGGCCCTGCCGGCACCTGCCTACCTGTCAAGAGAGGCAGAGCGCATGCTCTGCCACTCTGACAGGTGGGCGATCCGGCAGCCTGCGCCATTGGCTCCTTCAGAAGCTCCCATGGCACGGCTGGCTGCCACCTTCCCTGGCTTTGCCCTGGCAAGAAAAGCGGGCATGACCCCTTATCTTTGCCAGGGAAGCCAAAGTAGAAACCCCCCGCCCCCCTCCAAGATTTCACGGTCCGATTGGGTCTTTCCCCTCGGAAGAGAAAGGGCCATGGCCCCTTCTCTTTCCAGGGGAAGCTGCAGCTGCCACCCCCGCACCCATGGCCACTTTTGGGGCACTTACCTGGTTGCTGGTGGGGCGACTGTGAGAGCAGCATGGCCGGTGTCCATTGAGTCTAGGTGCGCCGATGCCTACATTTCCCAGGAAGCCTTGCGAGGGTAGCTGGTGCCTTCCCATTGGCCAGCTACCCTCGCAAGGCTTCCTGTCCTCCCCGCCCATTGCCAGTCATGGTGCCCATGCCCTCTCTCTGATTGGATCAGCCCCTCTCACTTAGTTCAAAGTGACAGAGATCAGACCTCTCCCCTAGCTGATGGGGATGGTTGAAAGGGGCTGGGGAGGAGGTGAAAAATGAACCAGATGTATCAGAAGGGAAGTTTAACAAGAGATATGGAGGGAGGGGGATGTAGCAAAAGTGTCTGATTTTATAGCTGTCATGAAAGCCTGCCTGCTCCCACCCTCCCTTCCCTGTGCCTCATCCATGCCTTTTTTGCCTCTTTGTTCTGATCAGCTGTAGCGATCGTGCACTAAACTCTGTAAAATTCTGTCTGCTTCCTCCCACCCTCATCGCTGTGCAGCTCTCCACCTCCTTTCCTCTGCACCACCTTTCCCTCCCCCTTTTCTTCCAGCTTTGTGCTCTTCCCTCCAAGCCCCCCCCCATCACCCCTACTGAAGACGTCTGGATCCCCCTTTCCCACCCGTGCTTCCCTCACGCCCAGAGGCTGGGCTGGAGGGGACCGAGGGGCTTTTCCTTCGCCTCACACCTCTTTTCCCCATTGCTCAGGGCACACAGCAGCGGTGGCAAGTAAATCCCCTTTCCTTTAAACATTCATACAGAACCTCAGCTGCTTTCCTCCCTTTCACTTTCTAAAGGTCTGAACTGTTAGAATTGCGCAAAATTGCAACATTGTTAATCAGAAGTGAAGTGGTTCCCTCGCTACAGTGTAGCGCTGCTGTGAAGGCTGGAAAGTGGGGTGGAGGACTGAGAAAGAAAGAAAGAGAGAGAGAGAAAGAGAGAGAGAGAAAAAGAGAAAGAGAAAGAGTGAGAAAGAAAGAAAGAAAGAAAGAAAGAAAGAAAGAAAGAAAGAAAGAAAGAAAGAAAGAAAGAAAGAAAGAAAGAAAGAAAGTTCTTCCCGGGGGTAGCAGGACCTCTTGGTGCAGGGAGAAAGCATTTCGTTGGCCATTTGTTTGGGGCTTTTCCCTTCTCCACCTCTCTTTGGGGGGCTCTTTGGAGGGGTGGGGAACAGATTGCAGCTTTTCCGTGTGAAAACACTTCCAAACTTCTTCTGCCTGGCCGTGGCGCTGAACTGCGGGGCTGTCACTGTGGAGACAATCACAGAGCGACCCTTGTTGTCCAAGGGAAATGGCCTGATTTGCTCCTCCATGCACGCCCGGCAGCCTCAGCCCGTGCGCTACACATGTACCCACGTACACACGTATCGCGCACTCCCATGGGCAAAGGGGCAGCAGCCGAGATAGGTTTCATCCCGAACGCTTCCACCGCCTTTCCTGCAGCAGAGCCGCCCTTCACTTCTTCCCTCTCTTCCTTTCTCCTTCTGCCTCTCCTAAGAAAGGAGGACAAAAGCAGAGACACACACACCCCAGCCACCGTCTCTAGAAGCACATTCCCCACTTGAAAAGGCTGGGAAAGTTTCACCTTCTTTGGCTCCGCTTGAGAAAGGGACACCTGGTGCGGCTTTGAGGGGCGCTGGTGATCGGGCTCAGGGCCCCTTGGTGAAGCGCGCGTCCTGGCGCACGGCAGGGCTGCGTTCCGAGGCGCCCAGGGCGGCAGGGAGAGAAGGGTGCGCTCTCGGCTGGAACCCTCTCTGAGAGGTCGGGGTGGCCACACCTGGGCGGGAGAAAGTCGCTCGCGCAGCGTGGACCCACCGGAGGGGATGGATGGGTGGGTGAGTGGATGGGTGGGTGGGTGGATGGTGCACATGCAGGAACTCAGGCTGGCGAAGAACTTTTGTGAAAGGGTGGCCAAGCCACAGGGTTAGGAGGGGCTGTCCACCATGGGAGTGTAGACACACCCATTTAATGACGTGCCCAGAACACGGATAGCCATTGGGTAGAGTGCTATTGGGGGAGGGAAACCCTGAACACAGATTCTCATCCCTTAACACGGTACTGTCCACACAGTAAAATATGAAACACTATCAAGCGCACGATCCGGAGTGAGACCTGTTGAAATCAGGATTGAGATTCACCACGCTTTGGGGTGGTTTAACACGGGGAAACCGTGTTAAGCCAAACTGCCGTGTGGACTCCAAGGATTCAAAACATTTTGAATTCGAGATAAGGTTGCCGTGAAGACACGGCCAGTGATTATTTAAAATGCATTCTATGCCTACTTTATATGTCTCTTTTCTTGGTGGCTATGTGGTCACAACCAATCGATGCAGCTCTCTTTAAAAAATAAAAAAAATACAGAAATGATTGCCATTACCTTCTTGGAGAGTGGTTGATGGATGGGACACAGCTGGCATTTGCCAAACCATTGTGGTAGATGTGAACACTTCAGGTGGTTCATCGCTTGGCAGCTGAATGTGTGAACTTTGCTTGTTCTTTCTGTATTTTGCATGGGATTATTGCTAAGCATGCTGAAAGTTTCTCAAAGACCATAGGTTATGAGCGTTCCTAAATTAAGGTTGAGACAATCTTTGTTTAACCTTTTCTCACTCCCTGGCTGTAAATTAACTCTCCCTGGGGGCCTTTCTGGACTCAACTCCCTGTGGCCTAAACAGTGATGGACTAGCCAGGCCTGCTGCTTTGGACCACGGAAAGTTGTTGTCTGGAACAGCACTGCCTGTACAATGGCATTAGTCCAGACTAGTCACTACCCTTTCCCAAATCTTGTGCGAGCTTTGGGGCTGGCCTCCAAGGACTTCTAAAGAGCTAGGAGCCTGAATATGGAGGTGTACCTTTGTGTTCTGGCCCAGGCCCACTTGTCCATCAGTAGACCTATTTAAACAGGTTTACTGGTAATTCCAATCAGGGAGGCATTGACTGGGATTATGCTCTCCCCAGGAGACAGATTGTACCAGTGGGGCCTCACAGATCTTGCAGTAACAAAGTGACCAATAGAGACTGGGAATGGACTTCACAGCTCCTTATTACAGATGTTAAAAGGTAGGGACAGAAAAGGTACAGCTCTGTTCTCTTATCTCTTTCTTGAACTTGCACATGACGGCTGCTGATGGAAAGAATTGGCTGCTTTATAAGCTTTGCAGAAGGTTGGTAAGCTTCCTTTGGAATCAACGAAATTTAGGAAAGCTTGAAGGATTAAACCATTTTTAAATTTCCACATGAATTGACTGGCTGGCACCTTCCAGATTAAGGGACAGATTGAAATATAGCTGTCCGCTGAATTTGCCCTTCCTATACATGCCTGCACAAGTATTGCTGAAAGACACATCTCAAAGCATTTTAATGTGCACATTCTGAAAGAAAGAACATTTAGAAATGTGCATTCTAAGAGAGAGAGAGAGAGAGAAAATCTCCTTTAAAACAAGTATTTAAATGAAAGCTTTCCTGTTGCTTTTTCTTTCTCCTTTTGAAAAAAATACATTTGCAGATTAATGCAGAAAAAGGATGGGGTAAAATATGCAAAAATGAAACAGATTGGATACAAGATGATTTGTCCATCCATAATGAAACTGTAGCTCTGCAAATTTGCTGACAGATAGTCATTATGGATTCATAGGCTTTCACGAATACAGAATTTTCAGGACAAGACTCACTATAAATATGTGTCCAGAAACCATGGCTCCTGTCCCCTAGAAATTTGCTGGTATATGAACAAGCATTGGTTTAAAAAAGCAGAAAAAATGTATATGTACCTCACATTCAACATTGCTGACTGAGAAGAAGTAGAATACTATGCCAGCCAAGTAAGATAGTAGTGCAGACATGGCTACCTGCTTTCAGTGTGCTGGACTAGCCCTGCATTTGACCAGCAGCTTGTTTGTTTGTATCCCATCCTTCACCCAAGGGTCCCAGGGCGGGTTAGTAAAGAAAGAAAAAGTAAAAACATATAAAATATTAACTGCAAATGGCTAGGCCAGGACTGGCTGGACCACCAAGGCAACATCCAGGGTACACTTGAATTTCTCATGAGTTGCCATGACTCCCCAGTGTGGATGGGCCTGACTAGCAAGAGGACCAGAGATCACTTCAAGATGAGTGTGAAGAGAAGAAGAGTTGGCTTTTCTACCTCGCTTTTCTCACCCATTTAAGGGGACTCAAAGCGGCCAACAAAGCTTGTGAGACATGCAGTAAGATCCCTCCAGATGATCTCAGAGTTTTTCCACAGTTGTAACGGTGGTGGTGGTGGGGCAATCTTACTATAATAGGTTTGGAAAAGTAGTTGGAACCATCTAGATTCCTATTTTCTTTACCACCCCAATTTAAGAACAAGGCTTGTTACTGGAAAACATTTTAAAAGTGTCTTGCAAGCACTAATTTGTTTACCATATCTTCCATCCATCTTCCACTTTTGCTGGTAGCAATCCAAATATATTTCTTTGGGTTGACCTTAAGATCTCCATTTCTGTTTTGGCTGAGACGTAAATACCACTGAGTTTTCAGATACTGCATTTTTGGGGATGTAAGATCCACATTTATCTAAAATAATTTATCCTAATATCACCCTTCATCCTTTTTTTGTTTGTTTATTTTTCCTTGGTGTCGTTTGTATGCCAGTGCATCTTATACAGCATAAAATACTTTAATTTCTGCACCAGTAATCAGTATAGTAAATAGAGAACAGTGTTTCTGTAGAATCAAAATTGAACGGAACATAAGTTCAAAAAGTAATTTAAGTATACATGCCTTCTCTTTCCTCTCCCTCTTTTCTTTCTTAAAAAGGGCCATCTGTGGTGCCACAACAAATAGGCTATGGCAGATTAAATTTTATTATTAGCTTTGCCAGCTCTCTGGTCCTGAAGGCCTGGTGTTCAAGCTCAGTTTTGTCATGTCAGACAACTTGTTCACTTTATTTTGTCATGCATTGATCTGCTGAAAGCCACTCCATATTTTTTTTTTGCCCATAGCACAGCAAAAATTACAAATATCTCCCCTGCAGTTCGGTTTGACTTTCTAAAACATAACCCTATAGATGTGCCCTTCCATTTCTCTTATTCAAGACCTTTTTTTCTATTGTTGCTTATTTATTTTAGGAATGATATAAATGATATACTCTTTGAGTTGGGAAAAAAAATATTTGTGGAACAAATACTGGAGTTATGATGGAATAACACAGTTCAGATTGTTTCCCTTTCCTTCCAGTTTTTAAAAATTGCTTTCTGTCTTCCTACCATGTTTTTGCACTGCTAATTCTTTCTTCCTCTTCTTTGCCTGGTGATGATGGCTTGGCTACATGTCAGCTCTGGGAAGTTGACCACATGGCAGTCTTTTGGTTGCCTGTACCTGCCAATCCATGGCGGTAAAGTTGTTATCTGGCTTTTGAAAAGTCTGTTCCTGAAAGCCCGCCTGCAGAAGAAACATTCACAGTGAAATAGCAGGTGCCCATTTTTATTTCTTAATGCTCAACAGAGTTTTTAAAAAAGTATATGCAATTTCTGGATGGTGGATAGATCAGAGGTCTATTCGCACTATGGCCTCTAGTGAACAATTAGTGAACTTCTAGCGAACAACCAGTGAACTTATGGTGAAGAGCAACTGCACTTCAAGGAGGCTGTTACAGCCTCCAAGTGTGCCCTGCCTCACCAGAAGTTCACTAATTGTTGATTAGGTGTGGAGTGTGAAATCATGCTCCACACCTTAACCAAGGTTTACTAGGAACTTACCTGGAGCATCCAGCGGCGTGACCACCCACACCTCTTCCAGTGCTCTGGGGTAGTCTGAAGTGCCATACAAGCACGCTGGCACCTTGGATGACCATAGACATGACTACGCAGAGCACCAGCATTGTCATGGTGACAGTGCTGACACATGCACAATTGCAGAGGGTGCCACAGCCGAAATGGCAGTGCCCAGAAGAGGACTGGCTCCATGACTGAATCAGGTAAGTATTCAATCATGGGCTGGGGGTGGGGTGGGGAAGGAACAGCCAAAGTTGAGTAGCAGTCCTAGTCAACATCAGTTAATTGTGCTCCTTTCCCATCCAGCAGACGGGAAGGGAAGTATGAAAACGCCCCAGGATACTGACAGTCTGGGGGCCTTTAGAATGGAACAGGGAGGTGTGTGTAGAAGGATGCATGGCACATTTCTCCATTTTTAATAGGGGAATCCATTTTGGTGAAGCACCAAATCACACTATCAAAATGGGTTCCCTAGGGTTCAAAGGCTAGGAACAGTGGTTCCTAGTCATTGGAGAATCTGAAAGCTGACTTGAAAGATCAAGCGATCTTTGGAACCAGTACTGGAGCTATCCTAGAACAGCCTTTTGAATATGATAGTTTTGTTCCGGGACAATGGGGCTTTCCTGCCGCCAGAACCACTGCAGCCTGGCCTGATCCTGCTGCCTTTGTCCAATCATGTTAGTGTGGAAATGGTCTCAGTTCTATCCACTGAGCCACACCCAGCACCAACCTTTAGCCTGGAAGCTGTTAAAATAAGCTCTTTAAGTCCTAAGGATCCCCTATATCTTTGCTCTTACCCATTGTGTGATGGTTACCCTTGCCACAACATATGTCAGCAGTGGTGGGTGGGTCATGCAGGATGGTTGTCCCACAGATTCTAAACCTGTTGAAGGAAATCAGAGTCCATGGTGCTGGTAAAGCAACTGCACAAGCTAGAATGCTAACAAAAAAATAATAATTTAATACTATCTTCTGTTCTCTCTATGTCAAAAGTAGCAGTCATGTAAAAAGCTTTTTAAATATATATATAAAAATGAAATAGGGAAGAGCAAGGAAATTAATTCATTTTGAACAACTGATAATATGGCATCATATTTTCAATAGAGGATATTATATTTAATATTAAATGATATACCAGTAAAATCTACAGACGGCTTCAGAATAACTTGGGAGACAGA
This sequence comes from Aspidoscelis tigris stejnegeri, assembly GCA_023333525.1. Lineage (NCBI taxonomy): Eukaryota > Metazoa > Chordata > Lepidosauria > Squamata > Teiidae > Aspidoscelis > Aspidoscelis tigris. The sequence goes on from JALMGA010000010.1 coordinate 15,911,942, forward strand.
CTAACATAGCAAAAGGAGAGTAGGAGAATTTAAGGAGTAAACGAAATTATATTAAATCAGTTACCATAAAAGAAATTGATCTAAAAATATTATATGAACATTATGGAACACCGGCACCATTATCAAGAATTTCAGAAAACATATCTTCCAAATGCTGGCCACATAGGATTGAAGAGATTACAATGACTAAGTTTTTGTGAGAAAGTTTTTTGGAAAAATATTTTTGGGAAGTTATTGGTATATTAAACAAAAATATGAAAATGAGTGCAGAAATATGCTTCTTATTTTGGCTTAAGGGAGAGAATGAAATAAAACACAAAAATGTTTATGTTAACAACTTGACAGATAGTAGTAGTAGTAGTAGTAGTAGTAGAAGAAGATTTGGCTTTTCTACCCCTCTTTTCTCTCCTATTTATGGGGACTCAATGCGGCTGACAAAGCTTTCTATTCTTCTACCCACAACAGACACCTGGTGAGGTAGGTGGGACTGTTATTGCTCAGAACAGAGCTGTGACTAGCCCAAGGTCATCCAGCTGGCTTTTGGAGGAGTGCAGAATCAAACCCGGTATTCCAAGATAAGAGACTGGCTCCCTAACCACTAGACCAAGCAAGAAATAGGAAAACAATGAAAAATGCAGTAATGTTGTGACTACTGATCTGCTTCCCATTTCATAATTTTGTTAAGGACCTTTTCTGCTGCAGGTGTTGGTTGCACTTGTAACAGCATCCCCCTTACCTTTGTGTGGCTGAGACTCTGTTGCTCCTCACATCACCCATCTTGAGGATCCCCTAAGTCAGGATTCAGTAAGCAAATGCAGTTTCCTCCTTTTGCTATTATAATAAAGCTCAGTTTCAAATTACTAAAATACTTAATATATTCTAAGAATTGGAGCTCCATATCTATGGGAGATATGTGGGCTTTTTAAAATAAAACCCAAGTCTTTAAAGTCAATATTCTCTCATGAATGAAAACTAGCTTGCATGTCAGTGATGCCCATGCAGAGCAGTTTGCTATTGGTATTTGAAGAGATTTGACTCAGCTAACTTTAGAAACAGCTAACTACTTAGATGTCATGTTAAAATACTGGTGTCATTGCTGCAGAGAGGAAAATATGCTTCCTATAGAAAGGCATGTTAACAGAAACTGACACCTGGGCATAAAAATAATAAGGAAATCTGTTCTCCTGAAAACTTGTAGATGAAAAGGAGAAAGACTAATTCTCCTGGCTTGCAAGGTGGAAGCTAAGCCTTTTAGGGATTAATTGTTTGAGACAAATAGGCTGGTCTCTTTTTGGAAGAATAAACCATTCGTGAGGCAGATTTTCTTATGCTAAAGTATTTAAATAGGAAGAAATTTAAGCTAACAGTCTAGCTTTTTTTTGCGGGGGGGGGGAATGGATTGTAAAAAGTTTCCTTCAGCCCCCTCTCTCCCTCAAAAACTCACTTTTTTTTCATTGCTATGACTTTCCAAATCTCTCAGAACTCAGACCATACCACTTAGGCAGAATCTACGCAACACCATAAAGTGATGGACACTTCTGTTTATAGTACTTCAGTGGCAGAGTGGGAGAAAGCAATCCTATAGTACTCTCTCCCATTCTGCTCCCTCACTGCCACAATAGTACATCACTGTGAAGCGCAGACCTTCCCTTTTTAGTTTTTTCAGGTCAAATAATGCAGCCTTGATTTGGGAACCCATAAAATGGCCAACTTCCCACTAGGGATGTGCATGAATATGGTTATTGGTATTCGATTTGTAACAAATAAAATGTATTAATCCAAATGCGCAATTTTGAATGTCCAGACCTTTGATGTGACATGAATGTATTCACACATATTCATTCAAATACTTGATATATACGGGTGCATATCCAATGATACGCATCACATACTCATCCCGTATTCATCCTGTTTTCATCCTGTATGGATATGTACGGATATGCACAGATACTTTCAGGATATGTATGGATATGCACTGGATGCCCAAACTATTCATTTGAATGCCTGAAACATTTGTATTCATTCGAGTGTTAAGGTATGAATGTCTGAACATTCAATTTATTTATAAATTGGTGGGCCACTGTGTGAGACAGAATGCTGGATTAGACGAGTTATGGTCCAATCCAGAATGGCTTCTCTTGTGTTTTTATGTTCTTTTGTTGTTGTTGTTATATGTTGTACAAGGGAAAAATATCTAGACCACTATCTGCTTAAGTGCTTTGTCCTCTTAGGTTCTGCCATTGGCTTCCACTGAGACATAAACCACCTCAGTATTGCTAATATCTTTTCAAGAGCCCTTCTGTACAAGGAAAACCTTCTGCCTGCTTGTTTCCTGTTTAATGACCTGTAAATGAATCTGTTATTGCTCATTTGCCTCCTGCCTTGGTGAGCACCATTAACTTTCCAAACTGTGTGTTGTCTTTGTCAGACATCACGGGAGAACTCTTAAACCCTGTCAGGAGAAATTATTGATATAAATGAGTTGGAATTGAGAGGCAAAATTAATTACAGTGGATTTCAAGCTGAAAGAAAAGAATTCTTCTCTGTTCTAGAGAAAGATTTCTTGAGGAGGGAAAAATGCAAGAGAGAAGGAAAGAAAGATGCCTTCATTTGAAAAAGGAAACATTCTGAATTTGTGGCATTGAGGAATGTGAGAAAAAAATATTTACTCCTATGAATATTGAGTCAAGCAAGAAACTTTTCTGAAGAGTGTACAGCTTTCCATATCCCCTAATATTTATGTTGGCAACTATCAGCTATGTAGTTGTGTTAACCAATAATCCTATATCAGTCAGTATGTGAGTAGAGCTAATCCTTAAATAATGTACGGAGCCTTTGAACTGAAAGGTGTGGTGGGGAAGGAAAATATACATGACTATTTTTCTCTAGGTTTCATTATCGATATTTAAAACTAGGTGTATTAGTTATCAATTAGAGAGGCACTTGTGATACTCAGTTAACTACAAACAACATTCAGGTTGTGGTCACACCTAAGGTTTAATCTAGCTTCAGTCCACTTTCAGAGTGAGAGAACACATTAGCAAAGTGACCAGTAATTTTCTTTCCACATTATCTATCCAAAGGTGAATTTTGTGTTCAACACTGAAAGAAAACAGCTTGTTACTTTGCTGATGTATTCTCGCACTCTGAAACTGGACTGAAGCTGGATTAAACCTTAAGTGTGACAGCAGCCTCATCAGTCACATTCCTTATATATTCCCCAGTGTGAAGAGAAGGTAAAAGAGAAGTATGGGGACATGAGACATGGAAGGATCAAAGGGGTTTGGTTAGTGCACTTTTCTGGATTTACATAAGCAAACGGTATATAAAGTATTTAATGATTTGTTTCGGTTCTGTAGGTAACTGAGGGACTTGTAAATCTCTTAGAAGTAAGGTGCTTTAGACAAGGGCGGGATCTACATGATGATTTCTGACAACAATCTGATTAGGGCACCATTGGGTATTACTGTAAAAGTAGAGCAATGAGTGTGTAGTGCTCTACAAATATGCGTGAACATACAATGCTAGCTTGATTCATAATTAACCAAACTGGCATTGGGCTGGACAGTTCATCTGGAACTGGTTGGGTAGTTCTTAGTGCTGATAGGCCACTGTGGCTGTGTCCCCATGCATGTTTGGTATGGTTCTGAATGTGCGATTGGCAAGGGGCATCCCCATACATTTTGGATATGGTCCCCAGAAAGCAGACCAAATCCCCCCAAACCATGCCAAACCAGGACCAAATTTGGTACCAGAAAATCAAGTCTCTGGACAGTTTGGGGGTCCAGCACACACTGCCTAGTGAGCCAAGACTGCACATGGGGATGGGCGCAGGCTATCTGTGGTGGAGATTGGCACTCATGTTCCTGCCCTGTGCATTGATTGCAGCTGCTCTGTACCAGAGCTGTCCTAATTGCATACAAGAAGCCTAAGTGTGTAAAGGCCCCTAGTCTAGGTGGGTCCATGAATCTGCCTAGTTCTGCGTAGGATGCAAAGAGGCCTAACTGAAAACAGTCCCTTAAACCACTTTCTTAGGTGTAATTCACTGGGCATAGTTGGATGTCTTTTACATTTATTTAATCTTTTTCTTATAGCCAGTGGTTAAAACAATAAATTATGCCCATACACTCATATATATATGTACTTTACAAACATAGGGAGCTAATCACTCTTTCAGGGAGAACAGGTATTATCTGGACAATTCTTTAAAGTGCTTTTGTAAGTGGGTGGTGTAACTGGACACAGACACACAAACTCACAACACTTGACAACCTTTTGTTGTTGCTACTGTAATGTCATTTGAGCTTACTAATGCCATGGAAGGCCAGCCATGATGGAAAACCTAACAATGTTAGAATCTCTTCCTATTGCTTGATTTTAGGCTCCACTTGGCACTACCATTGTAAACTAAGGGCTCAGAAGCCTACATGAAAAAAGCACAGTTGATCTTTCTATATTTCACCTCTTCATGTAATTTACCAGAAAATAAGCATGCTTGATCGGTCTATTTCAGGCCTGTGTCATTTTTACATGAGCTCATTCTTAAGTCCATCCTGTCTCATTTCCATATTAATCTGTAGGTTCTATTTTTAAATCCATCTTTTTATCCATGTATACATTTCTAAAAATACTTTAGTCTGAAATATGCATTTTAATGGGTTTATATGGGGGAGACAGCAGCATTAGCCACAGAGTTTTAAAGAAGCATGAAATCAAGAAATAACTTATGTTCTTGGTCCAGATGTAACCCTCCAGGTGTAGCCAAAATATACCTTGGGCTGACAAAAGACGTAGTTCAGCAACATCTAGAAAGTCACAGCTGGGACGCTCTATTCTGATCCATAAGCTTGTCCAGAAAATGTAATTTGGGCCAGTTCAAATGAGAATTTATAGAAACTAGTCAGGAAATCAAGCATGTTCACCAGAAGGTGAGACGACACCTTCATGAACCAGCTTTAGCAGGTTATAAAAAATTAAGGTATGTCTCCATTTGCTGTTTTATGGCCTTATCCCAAGATGCCTTAGACAGGCATCACACACTCTTTCTTTGGGCACCTATTACTGTTAAAAATGGAGAAGTGATGCCCCAGTTGCTTCACAGAAGCATCTATAGGTGAGTGCATGAAACAGTGCTCTCAGGGGAAGCATCTCAGCTGTGGAATCCCCTCATGCTTCCCTGAACTAAAAAAAAGAGATATGGAAGTGCTCTGAGTTCTAATGGGGATGGTAGTTCTGGATAGGTCCCTTTCCCCAGACATCTCCCATCATGTCTGAATAGACATGATCAAATAATGAACTCTTAAGTGCTTTCTATACTAATACAAGCAGTCATAAAGTCCCAAGGTACAGATTTATAAGAGCATTAAATTTTCCCAGATGACAACAGCCCATGGACTTCTTCCCTCTAGAAAAAGTGTTGAGCTTAGGATTTATCTTTGGTCAGGCAATCATGTAGGTCAAGTGTCACACAGAGAGTTGTGAAAATTCTGTTGATTCATTGACAGTTCATAAAACATCAGTATGAGCATCAAATGCTGAGGATGCAGCTCCAAACACATCCTTATGGTGCTGGGAGTGGGAAGCTTTGTCATTGCAGCCTGGCTGTGGACTGGAAGAAATTGGTCCTAAGAAATTGCTCTTTGGCTGCATCAACGAGTGGTTATGCCTATCAATCTCATATGTCAATTGCATATTCACAAGCTAACCCTCCGTGTGCTAGCATGGGTGGCACCTTAAGTCACCTTGGTCCATATTGCCAATACAAAGTGGAAGCATTTGAAGGGGTCAGTGAGTGAGCTATGTTGCTCCCTTCACAGTGACCCGCAAATGCCTTCCAATGTCTTGGGAGTGGAAGTGCAGTCTACCAGCAAGCTGTGCAATGAATGTGGGCCATTAGGGATCTGGAAAGGACAGTGGGGCTCCTCTAACATAGGTAAAGCCTAAAAGCTTTCCTGCACTTAATTTGGTACCAGGTTTCCTCATAGTCATCTTCTGGGCCTCATCAGTCTCCATGGCCCTTTCTGCACTTGGCCTTATTCTGGAATATACATTGGGATAGGGGTCTGTTGTCCACGTGCTAATGCAGGCTGTGGTAGGCCTGCCATAGCCTGCATGATCATGTGGACAGCAGGCCCTTGTTCCAGGATAGAATCCAAGATAAGGCTAAGTGCAGAGAGGCCCCAGGTTATTGCAGATCTATGAGCCCTCCTCCCTCAATCACTGGTATGCTCCAAATCAGTTGGTTCTCAGTCTGGATTACTGATAGATCTGTTTAAACAAGCTCTGGTCCGGAGACATACAGAAAGCACACCTCCATGTTCAGGACTATTGCGAAACCTATTTCAGTGGCATACCAAAGCACACCACTGAAATGGGTTCCCCAGTGGCTCCAAAGTTAGGAATATTCATCCCTAGTCCTTCAGAGCCCACAGAGACTGGTTCCAAAGCTTATGTGAACTTCAGGATTGATGCAGGGACTGGCCTGGATCCTTACCAACTTGCTGGTCCATACCAATTGACCAGGAACAAGATGGCAAGGTAAATACAGAGAAATCCTAGGTCTACTAAATGAAGTTTGCAAGAGTAAGCAGGGAGCATTAAACCTGAAGGGGTGGAGTGATAGTGTGCTGATTAGAGTATCAAGTTTGATCTCTATAAACTATAGCAAGTCATATTCTGATCCATAATGAACCAGAATGCATTTTACAAAAATCAAACACACTGTGCCAGTTGACATTCCAGACATTTCCCCCTTCTCCCTCTTTCACCAGTTCACCAGCCACAGTTAACAAGATACATGCAATTCTCCATCTATGATACACAAAGCTGCCTCTGGGAGGTGGCTAAATATTATGAACAAGGAATTTCTAGAATGATCACTATTTACCCAAACACCTGGGCAACCACATGGTGCAAGCCAAATGGCTTGCCAGGTCTAAACACTTGTTTTGGGTCCACTTTGGCCCCACACATTTCCAAAATGGCAGATCACAGGAGCTGTCATGCAGATGAGTCCTTTATAGTGGAAACTGGGTTGGGAGTTGATTTCCCCACAATAATGATATTGTGGGATATCACCCCGATACCCCAGAACTCTGTTAGGATTGCCACAGATATCTCAATGCAGTCCCAGGGTAATCCCAGGTTTTACACTCTGTCTGGAGGCTGTCTCAGTCCTGTATCCACCATTTAGTAATGCAGCTTTTAGTACAACTGACAAGTGAGATTAAATGTTCAAGATTCAAACTAGTTCAAAACTGCCTATTAAAAGAGTTTGTTACTAGAAGTCTTGTAAAAGCTGTTGACATTACTATTTAGATTTACAATTAGCAGACTGTGAGCATATGTAGGACTGGATTAATCAAAGAGAAAGTACAAGTGAATATTTTTGATGTTAATAAACAATTGAAGTTCTTATTTGTTATTTGCTGGGTGCATGGTACTTTTAAAGTTTTAATGTGTATCTCCAGAGGGAATTATCACTGCAAATGCTGGGTTTTTTTATAAGGGGGTAAATTTTGGTAATTATCAACAAAATAAATCCCACAGAGAATTTTGAAAATCTGGGGCTCTGCATTTATCAAAGTTAAATTAGCAATATGCAGATTCAGCTTTCCTCCCTCATTCCTAATAAGATAGTAGGGATGCTATTCACCCCATTTAAAATTTCAGCAAACCATCCAGTTCAAAGGAAAGGTTTGGTACCATCTTGAAGAAGACCAAGCATTTGTTCAGATAGCATTACAAGATCTGTAAAAGTCTGTCTCAGGCTATTAATTTCTATTAGTAACACAACCCATCTTTTTCACAGCTGAAAATGTAGCTAACTCAGCAAAATTAGATAGTAGTTTATAGCTATGCCATGTTGTAAAGTGAAAGTATTTTTTTTATTTATTTAAAACTTTCTATGCTTCCCTTTGTGATCAATCCCATGGTGATGTCCGGTCATAACAAAAACAAGAAAATAAAGAAAATATTTCAAAGACTTTGGAATTATGTGTTATCAGAATGCTTTGCCTCACAACTATGGAAGATGCAAAATCAAGTAAAGAAGAAATCTGCTTGGCAAGTACTGAAACCCCTTTTGGTCTATGGTCAGGTGGTTTGGTTAGTGGTTAGGGAGCTGGACTCTTATCTGGGAATACCGGCTTGATTCTGCACTCCTGGGCTAGACGCAGCTCTCTTTCTGAGCTCTTATAGACCACCTACTTCACAGAGTATCTGCTCTGGGGGAGAAGAATAGAAAGCTCTGTCAGCCACTCTGAGTTCCCTTAAAATAGGTGAGAAAAGTGAGGGGTTTCTTGCTAGACTGTAAATCCATCAACCCAAGTCAACACAGCCAGTGGTATGAATTTTAATCCAAAACAACTGGACCACAAGTGGTTGGAAATATGCACAATTCTTTTTTCCCCACTCACATTGCATTGAAGTGAATGGGACGGAATTGTTCGTTCATGTGAATGGAGCCACTTTGAGTGTGCTAGGCTATAGAGGATGAGAGGAAGTGATAGAGAGCTTTAGGTAAAAATAATAAAGAGGCATTAAACTTTTTTCAACTATAAGCTGATACTCAGGTCTTCAGAGTGCTTGCTGTGGTTACAAACTATGGAGTAAATTATTTCACAGATGTATTTTCAGTGTGAAAAATAATGAATATCCATTTACCCCCGCCAATTTGTGGTTGCTGTTATGAACTTTGGATGCCTGAAACTCTTGTGAACTGTGGGGTCAAGGTGGGGCTTGTCTGGACAAGCACCATTGTGGAGATGGCACGATCCCAGACCATAGGCCTTTTCGCACAGGCCTTTCCGGTACGAGTGGAAGACAGCTCCGGACGAGGCATTCGCATTGCCCGAGCGGGGCTTGCGCCGCCTCGTGTCTGGAGCTGTCTTCCACGCGTTCCAGATGCAGAGCACTTTAAAGTGCTCTGCATCCGTTCCAACGCGTACGAGCCGCCCCGGCGCGTTCCGGGAGAGAAGCGTTCGCACGCTTCTCTCCCTGACAGCTGTCGGCACGCCCCCAGGGCCCGACTTGCCAGGCTGGCGATCGCGCCGGCGCGGCGAAGCCAGTAGACGGGACCCACCGAATTGGGGTTCCCCTTTCCCATCTGCCTGGGTCAGTGACCCTGGCAGATGGGACAGGGGAACCCCGATTCGGTGCGTCCCGTCTGTCACCTCCGACGGCCGCCGGGACGTGGCTTCTTCCCGGGTCCAGCAGCCCCTATGGGGTTGCCGAAGCCGGGGAGCCACCAGCATCGGCTTCCTGCAGCCCCATTCCGGGGTGGCAGGAGGCCGATGTTGGGCTGGCTGGGGGCGAGGAACGCCTTGGTCGACCGGAGCGCATCGCTCCGGTCCCCCAAGGGTCCCTCCCGCCCCCATCGCGGCCGTCTGCGGGGCGCAAGCGCCCCGCAGATCAGCTGCCCCCCTCCCCAGTCCCCAAAACCCCCACCCCAACCACCTTCCGGCCCGGATCGGGCTGATCTTCGCTCTGTGGGTGCCTACATCGAGGCACCCACAGAGCGAAGATGTTCCCCCCCCTCCCCCAGGGCCCTGGGAGGACGCGCGCGCGACGGATCACCTACCTCATGGCCGTCCAGCGTCCGACTGAGGGTGGCATTGTGGGATCGCACAGGACGCAGCCCCCCTAGCCCCCCTATTGGACAAGCAATGGGCGGCAGCGCTGCCGGCCGAATCCCTGCCCCTGGCCGGCCTTTGCCGGGCCAAGACAGTTCCGGGCGCTTTTACCGTTCACACACAGGCGCGCCGGAACGCATTCCGGCGCGCCTGTGTGTGAATGGTAAAAGCGCCCGGAACTGTCTTAAGCTTCCCGCCTGCACGCGTTCCACACGGAACGCGTTGCAGTGCAAAAATCCCTCATGTCTTTCTGTAGTCTGGCTGGACAAGGGGAAAGTTCGCACTTTGCTTTCCATCTATGGGAGGAAAAGAATGAACTTGCCCATATGTGAGTTCGCACCTGTGAATTCTTAGTGCATGTAATTGCTCCCCCCGCACATCTGGACACTCACCTCCAGTGCAGATGGTGTCCAGGCACTGCCATCTTATCAGCGCCAGTACGTGTGCGCCACTGTTCTCACCAGGGCAACCATAACTTTATCAGGACACTTATGTGGGCCATCAGCTGAGCTCCAGCACCCGTAAGAGGTGTGGATGGGACTGCCCAGAGCCCTTCTGGCTCTGGCTCCAGCACAGGTAAAGGTAGGTTCATATATAGTGGAGGGTAACCTGCACCATGCATAGTTACTGTGGCAGGACCCTCTGGATGGAAGGAGCCATTTCTAGTTAGGAAACGGCTCCTTTGTGTGCTGGTCTGCATCAACATGCAGATGCTAAGTCCCTATTCTGGGATATAATCTAGGATAAGTTTCAGTGCAAATTAAAAATTCCTTCTTACAGGCCAGCCAGTGCCACAGAAAAGAAAGGAAAGTAATTGGAGAAGCCACAAGGAACTGAGACCTAAAGATCTAAGAAGCTGCACTGGAAAGTGTAAGCTCTTATTTACTAAGAAAGTTGTTATATTTGTTATACTGTTCCAATAAATAATATAATTCATTTATATCAAGGAAGACTTGTGGATTCTTCAAAATGTGAGGAGTTTCTCTTGTTCAAGACCTCTGCCCAAGGTCATAGTGCAAACTGAACTCAAAAGCTTGCAGAACAAGGAAGAATAAAAATGCAAACAAACAAACAAACAAATGTTTACAGACTATAAAATAGAGGTTTATTGGAAGGAAAGAGGGTAGAAGTTTTCAGCTGCAAAACTAAGTTTTGTGGGCTGGAGAGGAAGAAAGTCTAGCATATCTAGATTTGTGAAAAATGCTAACCAACAAAATATTTTAGTAATAAAGTTTTAAACCTATTTGCATGACTGAATCTTAAATGCTTCTCTTTCCTCCACCAAGCAACACAGCTTCAAAACATTCTTTTCTGGACTCCCCCTCACCCCCTGCCTGACAAAGCCAGAAACACTGGATTGATTTTACTGGCTTTCCACTTTGTCTTTCTTCCTTTCCCGCAACTCAAACTGGGCACCTAGAAATTATTTATATTTTCCTTCCATTCTTTGCGTCCTGCTGTTTGACCCTGTACTAGTTGTCATTAGGAAACTTGTCATAACCACACAATGGGGCACACTTGGAAATATGCACCTTGAGGCATATTCTAGAATACATTCCACACAGGCTACAATTTAATTTTACTTTAGTTTAGCTATGCAGAAAATAAATGCTCTTGGGAAAATATATGCACTGAAACATTTTCCCAGTAGAAAGGAATACTTCTTTCTGTGGGCCCATTTTTGTTTTTGCAAAATATTTTTACCAATTATTTGGCACAAAAGATTTGTGCACATGCCTGGTGAATATGTGTTAAGGTCTTCTGACTTCAGATCTTTGTCAGGACACTGTATTATAGCAAATGAGTGGGAGTAAGTAAGTGCATGTAGGTCACAATTTTCCAGTCCAGACATACTGAATTGGTTAACCTAAATCAGAAGACTGACTGTGGACACACCTTCACTTTACATGTTCTTCAGTCCATCTTCAGACCTGACTGCTCACACCTTTTAATTTCTATTTTATCTGTGGACTTTCCAGCCTCTATTTAAACTTTCATGATGGAAACTCCAGAAATAAAATGGATAGAAATGAAGAGGCTTGAGTAATCAGATGAGAATGTAAAGTAAAGGATTGGCCATGACCACAGACACATTCTGCACACATGCCATGGATGCATATTAAGCAGATTTTGTTTGAACTGGGGTGGGGGGAGCCTTCTGGTCCAAGAATACAATGGGGCAGGTTGGAGTGGGTTAGGCTGGACTTTTCTGGAGCTCAGCAAAATATCACCAGGCTTGAGATTGGGGCATGAGCCATCCTTACCACTGCTGGTTGTCTGAATGATGGTGGTAGGAACTGGGATCCAGGTTAGTCTAAATGAGGACTGTTTTTAAGTGGTCATCCACCAGAGTGCTCCCAGGCATGGATTCCTTGTCTGGAAGCATGCCAGGTGGTGGGGGATGTTATTGCCGTGTCTCATGAGAGATCTGCTGGCATATGATGATGTGCAGACCTTTCAGACTGAAAGGTGCTGTGGTGGGCCAATCACAGTTCAGCGTGTGTGGTTGTACAGAGGCAGTACACATCCATGGCTGCAGAACAGGGCTTAGGCATCTGCATTGTATCACTCATTAGCACACATTGGTCATTCTAAAGCCTATGCAATAAAGATGCTAGGGCCTCCTGTACATCCAGATTTATCTAATCCAGATTTATTTAGCATGGACATGCTAATCTGCCTGGATCCGTTTGATCCAGATATACCGAGAAAAGGGCAGAAAAGATCTGAGGGTAGTTGGCAGCTGCTAAGAAACCTCCTTTCCCCAGTATGGAGTGCCAGAGAGGGAAGTGCTAATTTACTGGACAAGTCCCTTGAAAGGCCACTTTTACTCCAAACTGAGAAGAACTATTTCTGGGGTGGTGCAAAGTGATCTGCCTGGAACACTTGGAGCTGCTGTGGAAGTTTCATTTCGCAGCTCTACATCTTTAGGGCCTTGGCGCTGCTACATCATGCACTGTGTGTATGTCTATCGCACTGCCTCTCACCTGAGAGACACCTCACGTGGGCTTCACACAAGCCTCTTCTTATCTAAGCTAGGGATGTGCACAAATATTTGAAACATTCAAAGTTCGATCGAATTCGTTCGAATTTGGACATTTGAATTCTAATTGAATGTCTATACATTTGAATTTAAACATTCAAATTAATTTTGCATTTTTGAATCTGGTTGTTTGAATTATTCAGACATTCATATGTATATGGATACCTACACGATGAGTACTTCCCTGTATGCATCATTCCCACATCCGTATGCATTTGTAGGGATCCATATGGGACAAAAATGGGAGGCATACAGGATGCATACAGATGTCAACATTTGTATGTTCAAATTAAAACAAAACAATTGAACAAGTAGATTCAAATTTACTTAATTCAAATCGAATGTGGATAAATTTGAATTTTAAAGATTCAAATCAAATCCAATTTTTCAGATATCGAATGCCAAAAGTTGCATTCATGCACACCCCTAGTCTGAGCTTCATCCTGACTCTGTGTGAACTCAGTCCAAGGTAGTTACTGGCATTCTTTGATTCCCACAATGCTTAGACATCCACTAAGGTGGTGCTTTTGACAACACATGGCTGTGAGTGCAATATTCATGGGCTACCAGGCCTATTACACCACCACTCCACTTGCCTGGTTCAGCTGAACATGGCAGCTGGGTGATGCTATGGGCAGCGGTGCATAAAACAGAATGGGAGAACTGTGCTTAACTTTTTGGCAGCAGTGCCACCTACACAGGATGACGATCAAAATCCAATTATATTTTAAAAATAAGTTCTGTCAATCAAGGTGAAAGAAAGGATTTTTACATACCAAAACACATGCAGCTGGCCTAGAAGTAAACATAGTAAGACGCACATTGCTTTTCCCCTGACACCTTTCCCTGATTGACTGGCACCCCTCATACATATTGAGAACGCATGTGCTGTGTGCCTGTGAGAGAGTCAAGGATAAGGTAGGCTGTAGCTTGATCTGGCATGGTAAAAATATTCATGGCATCATCTCTACCCCCAACCCAGTGATATAATCTCCCTCCCTCCCTCTCTAGCTTCGTTGTCTATTAATATATCATTTCTAGTGGGAGGTTTAAGGGTTCATTTTGAGCAGCATATTTCAGTCTTTGCAGCCTCATTCCTAGCTTCTATTTTTGGATCGCCGTATTCAGAATTTTAAGGTACAAGTTAATTAATATGTAAGAAGAACTATCTTGTTTAAATGGAACAGCATCATACTTAGACTTGCTCCCATCCCTTGCTTTTTGGCTGTATTCTTCAATTTGGCTGGTTTCGAGCATGAAAAGTGTTCATTGCCCTGCTTTCAGTCACTGAGTGGCCAACAAATGTATTAATACACTCCAGCTAGTACAAATTCTTTGTAATATTGGCATTACTCCTGCCTATTTTGTAGCAATAGTGTTTGTCCAGTAAGCTGTGTTCTTCAGGTGCTTTCAGTTACAGCTCCATTTAGTCCAGTCACACAGTTGGAGGGCCTGATGTTGGTGAAGACTGCTATATGCAACTAATCCTGCCTATAAACAAAGAGGCGGGGGGTGTTTATCAGAGGCAGCATCCACAATCCATCTAGTATCCAGAATCTTGTCTCACCCACTAGCCCACCAATTGCTTCTTGGCATTGTCAAGCAGAAAGCAAAGGCATACCTTCACCTGCTCTCAAATCCTTGCACATGGCTTCAGAGGCATCCTTCCAGTTTCTGCAGTGCTATCCTGAAAAAATGCAGAAGTGCTCAGTGCAGAAAAGGTCAGTGCAGAAATGCTCCATGCTGGCCCAAGGGAAGGGCACCCTGAGGCTCACTACCCCCTCTCTTTGAAGCTGAGAACTCAGGGCCAAATCATATTTGGCCCAGTAGTTGGCACATGGTGAGATCCGAGACAGAACATCCATATATGAAGGAGCTGTTTCCTAGCCAGCAATGGTTCCTTCCACGCAGGAGCTCACCCCACATCAATGATGCATGGTACAGGTTCAACCTTGCACCCCATGTGCACTTATCTTCACCAGGCATGTGTATGCTCTTCACCAGAGGGGTACTAACTGCTTACCGGAGGCCTAAGTGTGAATTGGCCTCTGGTCGCTTTCTGCACTAGAACCTATATGCTAGAGAAGGACCTCCCATCCACAAACTAGAGCAGACTATGACAGGCCTCACCTTCTATACTGTGCTCTAGTATGTGGATGGCAGGTCCTATTGTGGGATATAAGTCCAGGATGTGGCAGGCTCCCTATTCCATCATATAACCCAGAAAATGGCCCAGTGCAGAAAGGGCCATGGCTTGAAGAGATCAAAGTGAAGCTTCCAGATGTAACCTCATCTCATCACCCTGTGGAACTTAATTCATAGTTCAGCCCTAGGGCTTTCTGTATTGAACCTAATAACAGCAGTTTAGCTTAAGGGACACTAGACTTGGTCCAGGTTGCCTGGATTGGGCCAGCTTAGCATGGGGTAGTCAATGCCACGTAGATATGGTTCTAAAATGTAGCTGGCAACAAAGTTTTGTAGGGGTAAAACACAGACCAGGGTGTGCAAAAAGTCAAAAGATTGGTGATACACCCAACCCAGGAGGGCGTTGTTGAGCACTGGGGGAAAGCTGTGATTACTGAGTACCATTTCAAACTCTGAACTGCATATGATGGAGATTTTTCAGACTGGTCTTAAAACTTTCTGATTTGTGTTCCTAATAACGCTGTCTAACAATTCTCTTCTTCATATTTGATAAATGAAATGTGTTAGGCTGGATGCTACACTTCAATTTATTTTTGTTTTCAAACTTGTTAATAACAAATCTGACTGTGCTCCACATGCACAAGAGATGCACAGGGCCATAAGGAGCAAGAGTTCTCATAATGAGATGGAGTGCAATTTGTTTAAAAGACAAATCTTTCCTCTCCTACTTTCCAGACAAGATACTTAATTTAAATTGCTGAATCAAAACTAAATGTGATTTTCCCCCAGCCTTGAACTTATTTCATTATATCTTTTTAAAATGGTAGGTTATGCACATAGCTGGCTTTCTATTTATATTATTTATATTTGGAAAGGGGCCGTAGGCCCTGAACATATAAACTGACATGCATTTTAATTGAGTCATGTCCAGAAGAAAACATAAGGAGAAAAGCTAGTATTGCCTTAATGGGTTTTCCCACTTGCAGGGTCTGAGTTGATTCTTGCAAAATTACTTTAAGAAGGTTGTGATTCTGCAAAAGTAACTACACCAGTTGCTTGAAATTTGCAAGAGATACATTCCTCCTCAGATGTGCAAATGTTGTTCTGTATTAGAATGCAGAGTTCTTGCTGTCCAGAGTCTGGAACAAAGCTCCCGTTTTTAAAAAAGAGTCTTATTCAGAGTTCAGAAGAAAACTACTTCCTTTTTAGTCAGAATGTTCCAAGTTCTGATGGAAGGAGCCTGACTTCTTTGTAGAGACTTGGGGCATGTTTCCAGATACTCCTCTCCCAGTCTGAAGAAGGCACTTGCTGCTACCTCCCTCTATTTTTGGTAGCATCAGGTACCTCATAGTAATCACACTAGCCTTTTTGTAAGCACAATTTCTGTCAGAGATGCTTTTTCATGTCCTGCTTGGAGGTGCCATGGAAAATGGTACCTATGGGTCCTGCAGCTGAGATGTGAAGGACATGGCAGATAGGGGTTCCTTCCACATCAGTCCAAAGCAAGACCATCTCTACTGGAAGGGAAGATGCTTCCATATCTCAGCCGCAGTAGCAGTGGTAGCAGTGGTGGTGGTGGTGGCGGCGGCGGCGGCAGCTACTCTGAAGTAGAAGCATTTGTTTTCACCCTTCACTCTCTTCAGAGGTGACAACTGTGAAAATATGCAGCTGAATTTCCCTCGTAGAGAACAGAGTCTCTACATTCTCAAAACAAGTCTCCTATGAGACTTTACATTTTACACTTACTACCAGAGGAGATGGTGATATCAACCAGCCTGGATAACTTGAAGAAAGGGTCAGATAAATTCATGGACAACAGATGTATCATTGGCTACTGGAATGGTTGCCTAAATACTGCCTCCAGGTTGTCTGGACCAGCAAAATGCTTCTAGAGGCCATTTGCAGGGATTTCAGGGCAAGTGTAAGTTTTGCCTTTGTCTTCTGCTTGAGATATCCCGAAGCAATTGGTGGGCCACTGTGTGAGACTGGATGCTGGCCTGATCCAGGAAGTCTCCTTTTATGTTCTTATTATATGGAGGCCTCATCCCCATTTTCTTTAAAGACCAGGGCACAAGAATTCATCAGCCTCTGCAGTGATTTTGGCATCATGCCCCCAAACCCCAGTTCTGGAAGGCAGACAGCTAAGACAGCCGACAACCTGGGAACACTCAGAAGTCCACTTGGTATCCTGTTGGAGCACCTCTGGCCCAGTTTTTGTTCCAAGGAGCACACCAAGCTAAAGGCTCGTGTAGCTAGGACATTCCCAGGAGGCACAAACTTCCAGGGACTGGTCTATCAAGCAGATATCATATTCTCCTGCAGCAGCTAGCACGATTCAAATGTGGAAGCTGCTGTGATCCCTGCCATTTGACAAAAATGAATCCAACTCACAGAATGAATAGTGCAACCATGATTTTTTAAAGCTCTAAACAACAGTGACATCTTATGATTGACCAGAGAACTTTCTCTACTCATGTTCCACACTTAAATGCAACTCTGAACTCCAGCTAAACCAATTATGTACATGGTGATGCCATCAGACTTTGGCCAATTTCTCCTTTTCCCATCCAAAGGTAACATCCCCCCCCCAGTAGAGCCACCAACTATCTACAATATGAACAAGAACAATTTTTAAAACAAAAGTCCTAAGGCACTATGTAAAATAGATAGTTGCACAGCAAGGCAATAATTTGCCACATCCAACTTTACTGAACCAGTACTAGTATATCCACACGTATCAAAGTGTCCTGCGGCCAGGATAGGTGTGGAACACATTTTCATTCTCCACAATTTACATAGCTGCTAGGTGGGAAACTCTTGCATATGCTCCATTCACACGTCTTCTGGGTGGAAGAGGTGAAATGGAGTGTGTGACTGGGTAGTGTAAGCATGGCTATGTATGCATGCTATCAAGGTGTTGGCACTGGTGCTGTGTCACCGCAGTTGCCACCTTAATGGACCTGATTGGCACTTAGCCGGTGCATAGTTTAGTGCCAGCTAAGTTTCGAATGGTTTGGGCATTTTTCCAGGGAAGCCAAAGTGCAAAAAGGCCCTCAATTGCAACCTGGCAGACCTAAGAAATACTGTAGAAGACCAGTCAATCTACATAAGAACATAAGAGGATCTCTTCTGGATCAGGCCACAGCCCATCTAGTCCACCATCCTGTCCCACTAGGAAGGAGGAAGTCAATCCATATGGTCAATCCATAACTCCAAGAGTCAGTTATGGCTAGATGGCATCAGGGAAGTAAGCAAGCAAGCAAACAAACAAGGAAGCAAGCAAGTCCTATTTGATGGTCCTTACTCCCAGGGAGGTTTGTACAGAACTGTAATCTCACTTGCAAAGCATGTTGTCAAAAGATCCACATACTCAAGCTTAACAATCCTGGAATAAACATCCTTGAAACTATGCCTTGATAGCACATGTACATAGCCATGATCTAAACCTTTAAAACAGAGTGCTGAAAGTTTTGTGCTTTAATGTAATTAGATAGTTATAGTTAGGGGAAAGAATGGCATGTTGTCATTTAAAGTTGTGGGTTAATTTTCACAGTGAGTAACTGCTGACTAATTGATAGGGTGGGAGTGTTTTGAAAGCAACTGTAATTCCACTTGGAGCACATGGGAAGACAGCATGGGGCTTGCTCTTTTATTTTTGAATACAAGCCTCCCCCAAACACAGCAATTCTGGGGTTCCTAAAGTGCAGGAAGGACAGGAAACATTTTTTATGTCATCACAGGTAAAAAGTATCATTCCTTTCTCCTGTTTTACATCAGCAGGAATTTTGTTTTTGCATCTATAGCCATAAGTAACCTGAAAAAACATGACATAATTGTAGATACATCTCAAATCACTTTAATTTACTGAAAATGTTGATATCCTTTCATAACGTGCATTTTTCCCTAGAAGAAAGAACCTGGTGTTTTAACACTAGCATACAGCAGGAAGTCCCACAAACTCAGAGAGATATGCTCCACAGCTATATCAGTTGCGTCTGGGACACAGCTGGCACAGACTAGCATGCACCCTTTGCACCTCTTCCAGGTGAAGGGTACATGGGGCAGGGCAAGGCAGCTCCGCATTGCCCAGTCACTGCATCAACAGGCAGTGTGCATGGCCATTGCTGCAGCAAGGCAGTTGTCTCTAGTATAGCCTCTTACCTGCTGATTGCACAGGGTAAATTTGTGATAGATCGGGGGTTGCAAAGTGATTTCCCAGGGAAGTAAAGATGGAAATTTTCTGTGGATGTGGCAAGCCCTTGGAATGCAATATTTTGAGTGCATTCATGCATGTTCTCGAAAGTCCACCAGAGGCATTCTTGAATGGTTTGAGTCCGTTGGTGGTGGAACTGCTTAAACTGCTTACCCAGCATGGCACTGCTGAGCTTTTTCTTACAGTTTCCCCAGAAGAGGTCAGGAAGTACCTTCATTCAGTGCTTCTGCTGCCCAAACTATTCCTTCTGTTTCTCTTCTTTTTAAGAAGACTGTCTTGAGTGGAGCTAACAGCTCCAAAACTCAAAAAAGAGGCATATTTGCACATTAATTTGTGAAACATTTGCTTCATGTGATATCAGTCCATTGCAGTGATTTTAGCCACTTTTATCAGGAAGAAGAAAGCAATGATTTCAGCATGAGGCTCTCAGGTACAGATTTTTTCAAGAAGAAAAGGGAGCTGTTCTGGGCATAGCGGTTCATCACAACAAGGAACCCATGAGGTTAAGTGGGAGTAAGTAGCAAAATTCAGCTACTGCTGTTTGATAGGCAGGCAGAAAGATTGCTGCTACTCTAAAGTCATCCTCAGAATTCTTTCCCTTAGACCTTTCAGGCACCTTTTGTGTCTCCTCGTGACCCCACCTACACCCCTTCTTAAGCTTCTGCTGAAGAGACCAAGGCACAGGTCACTGGTTTCTCTGTTGCTCTATGCATCTGCAAAGGATGGCAAGCAAAGGTATATTTCAAGCCTGTGATGGTGACTACACTTTTATTTTTTTCCAAAGCCCATCCTGCCTCCATTCATGAAGATCACATTGAAATATGATCTTCCAGGCAGGTCTAGTTCCATTCTTGGCCAAGGCTACTGAATTTGCAGAATGGATTATATTTACCTGTAGCCTCCCACTTTTTTGTTTGTTTGTTTTTACTAATTAGTCCAGCTTGCTGCTTTAGTGTAAATGCTAGCCTGGATTATCTGGGTATTCCTGGGGAGGAAAAGGTGATTGTCCCTAGAGATGTGCACAAATGTTTTCTTTGGCATTTGATTCGTATTCGTTTGAATAGATCCCCTTCGAGTGTAGTAGGATTCTATTCAATATGAATGCATTCATACAAATTTGTATGCATATCCAATACAAACAAATACATATCCGATATGTATCCAACATGAACACATACGTATCAGACACATATCTGATATGTGTCCCCAGTTTAACTAATGTCCAAAGTGTTCATACAAATGTTCCAAAACGTTCATTTTCGTACAAATGCTAATGTACGAATGTCATAATATATGATTCATATACAAATGTCTGAATTCGTACAAATTTGTGCAAATAACGAATGTTATATTTGTGCACATCCCTATTTGTCTTACCTCTTTTTTGGAACTGGCCTATAACAGTGATTTCCCTGCAGCAACATATCTATACTGTACCCTCCCTGTGAGAAATATGTCTGATTTGAAAAGGTTCAAAGTATGCAGCACTAATTTTCTGAAGAACAATGAAGAACAATAAAGCAAGTCCATCTGTTCATTTTACATCTATTGGGGCTCACCATCACACAGGGGATAGGGTATGATTTGGTTGCCTCTGCTGCTAGTTTAAGAGAGTCAAGTCTAAAATGCTTGTTGTATGAAGAACGAGAAAGCAGATTTTGAATATCTTCACATTTTCATCAAAAATCAGTGTGCTGCCGTGAGGAATAATCTGTTCTTCTATCTTCCTCCCTTACAGTAGGTAAAGGTTTGCTTGACTCTTTAAACTCTGCAATGTCATGGCAACTGGCTGCCTACTTGGATCAGTTACTGCTTGTCTTCTTGTTTTCAGACCAAAAGTAAAACATTCCCTATGTATATCTCTGTATTTGAGTGTTTATGTACTGTATGTGTGTGTGACAGAGAGGGGTGTCCCTCTTTTCTCAACTTTAATATTTGTTCCTCCTGATCCTCCACTGAGTCATTTTCTTCTTGAGTGGTTTCTATATTTGTCTGCTCAAATTCTGGGCCATTCTGCACTCTCCTCTCTGTAGTCTGAACCAGTGGGTCTGGACTAGCCAGGCCTGCCTGTTTGGAGCATGGAGAGGCACGGTCTGGAGCGGTACTGTTGGCATGATGGTGGTGACCAAGACCAATCCTGTCCCCAAAGGTCACACAAGTTTCCAGGCCAGGCTCTAAGAGCTTTGAAGCATTAGAAATGACAGTTCATGACCTCAGGGCCTCCCAGGGAACCATTTCAGAGGTGTATTTTGGTGCACCGTCAAAATGGTTCCTCTGTTACTCCACAAGATGGAATGATAGACCTCCATATTCCACTGATTTATGGTTTACCTTAATTTTGAGGTCTACCAATAATCCTGATCAAGGCCTCCCTGATTAGGATTATACAGTGTCCCAGCAGTGGGCATAGCCTCACAGATCCCCACTAAAGTGCAGACTGATGAGGCCCAAGTGTGGACTTCACAGCCCCTTGTTCTGGATCTTGGCTCTGTACAGAAAGGGCTTCTATGTATGCTTTTTGAATGAGACGGACACTATTCCTTTCCTTTTTCTTGGGTCCAAGCTGTGCTTTTAACCCACCTTCAGCCCACCTTCAGAGTGAGAGAACACATCAGCAAAGTAATTTATCACTTTATTTCCACATTACTTAATCCAAAGATGGATTTTCTGGGTTAGCTAATGGAAAAAGGAAACTGCTTGTCACTTTCCCGATGTGTTCTTTCACTCTGAACTTGATTCAAAAATAGAATAAAACATAAGGGTATCTGGGTTCTCACTATATCCATGGAACAACAAGAGACAAAGAAAGGAAAAAGAGTCAGTTCTCCTTTGGAGCTCTGCTAGGGACAAGGAAAAGAAAGAAAAGTAGTGTTCTACTATTTAGATGCTTGTCTGCCTCTTTAGACTTTTCTGTGTCTGTTGTGTACAACCAGCATAGTTTTGGAGCTCTCATTGATATTTGCATAGAGAACAACTGATATGAGGTTTGAATTGGCAAATCATAGGGGAAGAGCCCATTCGATTGAGGGCTTCCAGCTCTCACCGGCTGTTAAACTGAGTTCTATTGACCTTTTGCAGTAATCTGCCCTTCCTCCTCCTAGCAACAGGCTCCAAATGATTGAAAAATCCCTTGTGTTTCTATCAGTTTGATTGGTCTCTAGTCTGTTTCTGTGCCTTATTTCAGTTCCTGGCATTGGGAACTTTTACTCTGTGTTCTTTTTGCCACAGTTCACACAGTTACAAGTTCACACAAGTTATTGTTTGTTTACTTCAAAAGTCTCACACCTAGGGATGATGCTGCCATTTGACTAATTTGCCCCATTTTGATATTGTTTCTGTTTGGTGTGTAATAAAATTAATCCCTGTGTGCCCTTCACCCTTGGGGGGGGGGCTTTTAAAATTGAAATTGGCTTAGTTATTTCACTGTTCCTGAAGATCAATACCAACTGTTTCTGATCTTCTAAAGATCCTGCTTGTAGGAATGCTGCAAGGCACACATCAAGAGTTGCTTTTGTAATAGTGCTCTGCACAAGCCTATTTTAGGACGGGCTGAAAATAGCTGACTTCCAGAACAGTTTCTGACTTGTCTCAGAACAGGGATGTGCTATCACTTTGAAAACTTTTGTTCTTTGGCTTTGAAGTTAACAAGTGGTAAAATGTATGGTATAAAGACACTATGGCCAGCACACTTGGGGATAAAGCAAGCACTCCAGTCTATAAGGCACTGCAGTCCTCCATCATGTGGATTCAGCATCAGAGTCATTGGTTAGTTCATAGCTGTTACTGTATTGCCAGACGGAGCCCAATAATTGTAACCGAGAAGGAGAGTTTTTCTACCATGCTTTTCTCACCCATTTAAGGGGACTCAAAGTGGCTGACAAAGTTTTCTGTTCTTCTCCCCACAACAGAACACCCTGTGAGGTAGGTGGAGCTGTGAGAGCTCAGAAGAGAGCTGTGACTAGCCTAGGGTCACCCAGCTGGCTTTGTGGGGGAGGGTGGAATCAAACCCGGTATTCCCAGATAAGAGTCCAGCTCCTTAACCACTAGACCAAACTGGCTCACAGGCAAACTGAGGGTGCCCCCAGACACTATCAAAGCTGTGCAGTGGCTTCCAGTCCACCAGACTGGAAGATTGGGGGCTTCTGCATCCTGGTGGAGTGGCTTTTGTGACCACCAAACAGGAAGCTCCATTACCAGCAGTGGTGGAAGAGCATTCAAAGGTAAGTTTGCATTAAAAAGATGCTGATAAATCAGTATCCTTTAATGTGGGGCAGGGTTAAATGCTCCGCTGTTACTGTGGGGATGTAAACAGCAAAGTCCCTTCATTGCTTTCATCCCTGTCTGGAGGTATCCTGACTGAAATGAGCAGCTGTCAGAATGTTGCTTCTTCATGATTTGAAATGCCACATTTTAATAAATGTCAGGTGGGATCCTGCTGGCTTCAATACTGTAATTAATGGACATAAAATAGGTGTGTAAAAGTCAACTCAAGCCTCCAGTTATACAAAGATGGTGAGGAGGCAAGTGATTTATAATAGAGACAGGGTGTTTCCTATGTTAAAATGACTTGTGTTCCATCCCTATTTGATTTGTGACAAGACGTCTGTTTTTATAGACAAAAGAGTACCTTAGCTAGCAGTATCTTATTCACCTTTATACGAGTATAAAGAAATAAAAAGTGTCAGAAGAAATAAATGGAAACAGCAGCGAAATGAAAAAACAAGAAAAACAACAACCTATGGCAGTTTACTCAGTACTTAAATATATGCAGATCTTTTTAATAGCAGCAATTTTGTGGGAGCATACTCAGCGCCTTAGATTTCAAATTAATACTTGTGACAGCATGGGAAATCATTGTTTCTATTCAGGCCCAAATGAATGCAATTGAACTTCTTGATAAGTTGCAGTTTGAAGAGAGGAGCATTCTTAGTTTTTGCTGTCATTGTTAAGTAGACTGCAACAGAATACACATGGGCTCTTGTCATGCCATAATTCAGACAAAAAGTCTTAAAAATACAAATACTATTTATGCTCACTGGTCATTACCGGTATTAAGAAGGAGAAGGAGAAGAAGGAGCTTACATGCACATTTTAAAATGTAAAGTGTGAATACCTGAACCACAGAATTGTGAATCTACAGTCCTCAGAAGAACCCTAAAAACCATCTAATCTGGGCTGTTCCCATCTGCTGGGAGCAAAGACTAGATCAAATTCTTTCTTGCATGAACATAAAGGTGGTTTTGTTCCAAAGTTTTGAGTTCCTTAAGGACTCTAGAAGCATGAGCCTTTTCACACTTACCTATGGGTAAGTATTGGGGATGCTGTGGCACAGAGCATCTGCACATGATGGAGCTGAGACATGAGGAGCAGAGCAGCACAAGGATGAGTGGCAAAAGGCCCCAGGTACAAGTCCCAGAGATGTGGAATCCAAATGCCTGAGGTGTCTTCAGGAGTACGATGCTCCTACACAGGCACTTGCCAGCTTGCACTCAGAGTTATTTTTCCTGTAGAGCAGGTGTCCACTACCCTCTGGCTGCTGTATAAACACATGACTATAGCCAAGGACATTTCTGGATGGACATTTCCAGGGCCATATCCAGTGCAGCCAGGAAGTGCCTTCTACAAAGCTGATTTTTGGTTTTATGTAATTCATTGCAGATAACTGAGGTTGCTGTGTAGGGATATTTGTGTTAGAATTCTAGTCACAAAAAATGTTTCAGTGGCAGCATTCACTTTGTTACTACTTCCTTTCTTAACATGTTGTTTGCTCATAAGTTTTTGTTACCTGCTGTATTACTCTTTCTGTTAGCAGTTCTGTTCTTCTTCCCAGGTTTTCCTGAATACACAGAAAGAGATGGGAGGCCAAGAACATAATGTAGAGGACACACCAACCCTGGCTGCCAAACAACAGGGCATTGATAGTGAAGTCTTTTTTCCAGTGGCTTTTACAAGCTGCCATTCCATCTGATAATCGTTGCTTGCTGTGCATTTATGTGTGGAGATCTGTCAGAGAATTACAAAGAATGTAATATATTCTAGCTGGGAACTATAGCTGAGATTATAACATGACAACTATCTTCAAGCTGGCTTTTTGTTGAAAAAAGTCAAATAGGTTCATGGGCTGCTTTTTTTTTTTTTTAGTCTTCATTTTTTTTTCCATCCCAGACTGAGTTTTGATTTTTTTAAATGTCTTTTTCTCAACTTGTGTGTGGGGAGTCCTTCAGTCTGAGATGGACTCCCCACACACAAGTTGAGAAAAAGACATTTAAAAAAATCAAGACTCACCTGAGATTTATTCCACTTTTAATCTGTATTGAGGGTGAGAGAATACATCAGCAAATGATGAACCATTTCCTTTTCCAATTAAAATGCAAAGGTGAATTTTCTGGGTTTGATAATTCAGATGGAAAATTGCTAATCAGTCTGGGGTGAAGAAGAGGAGTACTATAGCCACTTTTTTCCAAGCTCAGGGATGAGGTAGCCAGACAATTAGCCTACTGTTGCTCTTAGGATTTCACCTGGTTTATGGATCTTTTCTGGTGGAGAAAGCACTCTGACTGGCTACTCTTTTAAAAAAGTTAAGTTCCTCCTTCATTTTCCTGGAAAACGAACAATCCAATCTTGGAACCTCCTCTAAAGCACTTAGGGTGCTTCCGCATATGCCCTTAAACACCCATTAAGGACACATGTGGAAGCACGCATCTGCACAGCAGCAGCCTTTTAAGCCGCTTTTAGCATGGAGCGTCCGCACAGTAACACCCATTAAGCACACATGTGGGAAACTGCGTCCGCACAGCGGCACCCATTAAGAACAGAATGGGTGGACCTCATCCCCACAGTGGTACCCATTAGACACAGATAGGGGCGGCCGTGGCCGCCCCTATCTGTCTCTAATGTGTGCTTAATGGGTGTTAAAAAAAACACCACATATCATGTGGCCTTAAAGGGTGTTTCACTGTGAAAATGCATCCGTTAGGATGTGTCCGCACAGTGAAACTGTGCCTACCCGGGGCCCTCCCCCGGCCCGCCACGATTGGCTCCTTGGAGCCAAGCATGGCGAGCCGGGGGCCTCTGCTGTTGGGGCTCACCCTTGCCCCAGAAGCGGTGGATTGCCGCTTCTGGTGCCAGGGGGAGCTTCTCCAAACTCCTCCCTAGCCCCCCCCCCAGTGGAGAGCCCGAGCGATCCCCTCCTTACCTCTTCAGCATCGCCCTGATTCTGCCTGGGGAATCCCAGGAGGCTGTGCGCCTGTGTGCTGCACACCTCCTGGCTGGCCAGGGCAGCTTACCGGCTGTGAATCCATGATGTGCCATCTGGACTTTAGCAGTCTCCCTGCAGCTTTCTCAGAGAAAGCTGTGATACTTCTGTGGTGCGTGTAGTGAGGTGTGCGTCACATGGGATGGGGCAGAGCTCAGCTCTCATTTGCTGTTTTCACTGTCCTGTCCAGACAGGTGGAACACTTGAATTTACCTGATACTGCAGAACGAGTGCTCATCATTCTGGAGTAGGTAAATTCAAAGTAGCGGCAGCATAATGCACTGTCGTTATGCAGTATCAGGCATCCGGTGTGACTGATGGCCCATCACCAGGCAACTCAAGTTACTGAAAAGTGCATAAATGTTACCCTATTTATTTCATAGTAATCTTAGGTGTAAGTAATCAGAGCATCAATGGCAACTGGAAACAAATTTTCTGGGTTACAATTTACAAAATATATGTAAAGCAGCAGAATATGAAAAAAGAGAACAAATCTACAGTTATCAGAAAAAGGAAATTCATTCAATCCCAGAGGCATAGGTAGTTTGGCTGCCTCCAGATGGGGGTGTAAAGCCCAGGATTATTCTGGGGCTGTGTTGGGATTCACAACATAGCCTTGGTATATTGGAGTGTTTTCCTGAAATATTACTCTTATGGGAGAAATAGCTCCCAATCTGGGTTTCCTGAATATAGCAAATTAACTTACCTGGTCTGAACGTTTGATCCCAGGATCTCCCATTATGGTCATGGCCCCCATACGTATATGGGGCCAAAATGGACCTAAAATGATGGTTGTACATGCATGTGAGGCATGCTTCTTGGTATTTAATACTCAGATGTTTATGTTGTGGCATTGTGGTAACAAGTGTCCAGACCAGGTAGGTCCCTTTGCTTGCCCTGCCCAGTTGCCCAGTCATCTGGGCAAATAGCAACTATTCCAGAAGTGCTTTCTTCCAGAATATTCCTAAATAATGGGATATTTAGGCATCATCTGGAGGTGGGCCAGGAAAGGATTAGCGCTATAAAAAGAGTGTAGAAAATGGCATTTATCTGCCATGTGCTGATACCTCAGGAGAAGAATTTGTCTCTTCATTAGAGACAGTTATAATATCTGATGCCAACTCTGTGTAATTCAGATTCTGTGGTTTCTATTTCTTTGTCCTTGCCCATGAAAAATAGTGGAGTGTAACTATTGTATCATTGTTTTAAAAACTTCTGCTCTACTAAAAGATTCTAAACATTTGGTGTGTGAGTGAGTGATCGTGGTTGGGTGTAATCATGTAAGAAATGGCAATTAACCTTTGTGTCAGCATATTTGAAAAACTGGCAAAATCACAGCTGTGAACCAAGCTTCACTTTCTCCTTGATTGTCCTCCAATAACTAATACTGTCACTAGCTTTAGTTGTCGTCTGCCGTGAAAGCATTTGTACTTGCTGGCTGGTGGACAGACCTAAAGAACACACATGCATCCCGTTAATTGGGCCCCTTATTAAGCATGTTCTATTGTGCAAAATGATTGCATAAGGCATTTAATGTGGCATTCCTCAAGGGCATGCTGCAATATAAAGCCTGTAGCAATTTCTGTAGGAAAAGAATGTAGTTGAGTTAGCGGAACAATATGCTTTTATTTTTTCAAAACATCTATGAAGGAATGTGATTAATATGAATATTCATATAGAACCATCCCTGTGAATCTAATGGAAGTTCATGCATTAATATTAATTTAGATTTGAACTGGAAATATTTTCCCAGTCACAACCTAGGAGTTCATATGCAAAGCTTGTCAACAAGGAAGTAGACAAGGACAGGGGAGTTTGATGTGTAAAATGATGGAAGGCTAATAGACTGTGTGTTTCTTGATAGTTGACTAGTTTGTGGGAGGGTATGCCTATCTTTGTGGTTAGTGGATTTCAAGTCTATGGCCATGTCTCCATTGGTATGGTCAGGAGCTGGCTGGAGGGGGAACCAGCCCTAAGCTCCCTCAGATGTGCTTATAAGTATGTGGATGCAGCCTTGTGTGTTGCTTTGTTCCAGCAGAGGTCCAGAGCTCTCTGTGTCTTTTCTCTGGACAGATTTTGCTGGGGATTGATCATTAGAGGGGAGTTTGCTTACTTCCTCAAGCTCCTAGGCCTTGTACTCTCAGCAGGAGAGGGAGAGGATAGAAGGGAAGATCTATCCATTTGGATAGGGGAAGATCTCAGAGGCATACCTGAGTTTTTACAGGCATGCTGCAGGAGCTGTTGAGTTCTGGATTGAGCTAGACAGGCACCTGAGCCTGGTTGTGAGCCTTTGAAGTAATTACTGCTGGGTTTATTCTTTTGGGGCAAAGACGAGTTGGACGCAGGAACTGTTTACTTGCTTTCAGCAGAACTCTACAGACTGGACTTCACTTTAAGCAGCCTTTACTTTTAAGCAATTTAAAGACCATTGAATAACTTTTAAGCAATTTAAAGACTATTGAACTACCATTTACTTATTTATTTACTTATGTATCTGCTTGTAAATAATAAACAGTTAGTGTTATATTACACTAGTGTTTATTTTGCTGGTTGTGAGCCTTTGAAGTGGGATGCCTGGACAAGGGGAGTCTAGTTTATATACAGACACCAGCTCTTTGGCAGGCAGTGGATCTGTACAGTTTGATTGCTGCTTCCTCGTCAGAATTACTTTGTCAATACTAGGCCACGTAAGGGAGGAGGGGGATTGAGTCGTCACACTACCCTTTTCTTCCTTTTGAGCAGTTAATGTTCTGAGTAGTTTGAAGAAATAACTTGGCAACACTGAAGTTCTGCCAAGTAGGTTTCTTACTTCTGGGCTGGATGGTGGTATTACTTTAGTAAACCATTGGTGGTTTGAAAGCCATGTTTAAAGAGTCATTAGTAGTTCTGGTCAAGCTGGAGAAAGGTTCCAATCAGGGTGCCACAGACTTCAGTCTTAGACCCAGTATACTTTCATGCGATTAATAATTCAAACATTGAGGTGAATGTAATTCTTTACAAACTGCTCCACAGCTTAACCAAGAGCACCTAGGGCACTCTAGGTCAACTCCCACACACAGCATTCACTTTACTTTTGTATGCAAATGTTGAGTGGGGGTGATGCAGCATGGCATAGCTGTGGCTGCACAGTTGCCTACTATGTTGATGATCACCCCAGCAATTACCTGCCACGCATGCCCATTGCTAAAGCAATGGGAATGGTTGTGTCTGGAACCAACCATCCTTTGGGGGCTTCTAGGTAGGCTTGGGTGAAGTTTGGGAGGGGGCAGTGCTAGCAATGCAAACATACCACTCCTAAGTTAAATTCCATGGTATAGTGTCCTATGGAAGTTAACTGTGAAAATGGCACAGTTAACTTCCATGGGCTACTATACCATGGGTTGAGCAATCCAGCAGGCTGGACAGGTCCATGTGTCCTGGAACAATGCTGTCCATATTTGATGACTGTTACAGAATAGCTGCTGCATGAGCCCAGAAGCTTACAAGACCTTTGGAGACATCTTCCATGAACTCGAATGGACAGGAATGGAGTCCCTGGCCTTGAAGCCCACATTCAGCAGCATACTTTGGTGTGCTGCTTTGGTATCCCACTAAACCAGAGGTGTCCATACAGTTCATGATTCAGTTGAAGATCCTGTTAGACTGCTGGCAAACCTTTTTAAAAAGTTCCACCAGTGTTCTGGGCTGGTCCAGTCTATTTTCCATCTGATGCAGATGGGGCATACTAGTAATGTGCATGGCTGCCCTTGAACCGAACCAAGGTGGAGAAGAGAGGCCACTAGTTGCCTTCAGAGAACATCCCACAGGTATGTGCAAAAAGGTCTTGAGTATCAGTCAGTGCAACATAACAGTGAAGAAAAAACAGCTGCAATTTTGAATGCAACAAGATAGCTTACATGATTCCTTGCTATTGGCTACACTTAGTGGAGCTCATGGGACTTCTATTTCAACAATATCTAGAGGGAGTGAAAATAGTTTGGATAGCTGGAGGGATGGGGCAATAAAACTGCACGGTTAGAATGGCAGCAGAGTGTATCTGAGCTCTTTCCACTCTTGCAGATCAAAGCTGGGTTTGGAGTAGGGATGTTCACGAATGGTTGTGTTTTTTTGTTTTTTTTTTACATTCAATTTGTAACAAATTGAGTGTTCGAAAATTTGTATTTGTTCAAATAGATCCCCTTCAAATGTGGAAGGATTCTATTCAATACAAATGTATTTGTATGAATTCATATGAATATTCAATACAAATATGTATTGGATATGTATTGGATATGTATCCAACACAATATCATACGTATCTGATATGTATCTGATACGTATCCAATATGAATGCATACATATCCCATACATTTCCATTACGTATCCTGTAACACATCCACTCTGAAAGCCTCAAATTCATGGGTACTTAATGGGTACTTCTAGTGACAGTGGAAAAACACCCCTGAATCCACTTTTAATCTGCTCTCGATCCATGTTGAATGCAATCTGGATCCATTGCTAGTGTGCCCTGGCATTCCCACCTCCCCCATTTAACGAATGTGCAAATGATTCGTGCAAATGTCCAAAACATTCATACAAATGTTAATGTATGAATGTCGTAACATTTGATTCGTGTACAAATGTGCAGATTTGGGCAAATTCGTATGGATAACAAATGTTATGAATATTTGTGCACATCCCTAGTTTGGAGTAATGAAAAGTGTCTCTCAGCTACCCTGCTGCTTCCAGTTCACTGGCTAACACTGGACAGGCCTCATGTAGCTATAAATACGGTGCTTCTGTCTTATGGTCAGTAGAGGCAGCTTCATTTGTTCATTAAAGCCCACAGGTGCAAGATCGTAGCAGATTGCATGTGATATGAAAGAAAGAAATCCTAATTAACATCAAGAGCAAAAATGGATCTCCGGAGTCCCCAGCATTCAATAAACACAGCTTTTTTTTTTCTAACCTTGATTTAGACAAACTTATTAGCATGAACTTGATTAAGCCTTTCTGGGGAACTGTGATTTTTGGAAGGAAGAACAATATTGACTTCACATTCTCTGAAGATGTTTTTGACTATTGATCATGCCAGTTTGCCTTTACTTGATGATTTTGACAGGGCTACACAACCAGTCAATGGAATGTTGAAGGAGGCTATATAATCTTTTGTCTTTTAGTAGTTCTAAAACATTGTAAGAAGTAAGTTTTTTTCCATTGAGTCCATGCAAACACCTCATAAATGGATTTTCTTGTATTAGATCAGTAGTTCTGTTATCCTAGATAACTTTGTAAAAAGCCAAAATAAAGATATCACAGCCACTATTCCAGCAAAATTAGCACAGGTGTGGAAATTCAAAGTACGTATGTTCTTACAGACTTGGACCAATTCATGGAAGTTAGGGCTATCCATGTCTGTTATCCCTGATGGTAGTAGGAGGTAGTAAGCCCCTAAAGGCCAGCCAGCTGCTGAGAGACTACAGGCAGAACAAGGCGTGTCTTCATGTTCTGTTGGTGGGCAGACCACTTGTCTATATGGGGCATGGGTCCAATTCAGTGGGGTATTTCTTATGCTCGTCTGTAAGTAACTATTTTGTTGGCATTGTTATTAAAAGGCATTGGAGGAATGTTCACTTCTTTCCTTCCCTCTAGCTTTTCCTATTTGTCTTATAGCTAGTAAGAGTTAGTGCTGTTTTCTGCTATTTTGTTTCTCAGTGCCAAATAGACATGATGCTATCCATGGCGTGCTACAGTCCATGGGGTCACAAAGAGTCAGACACAAATTAATAACTTAATGACTGAATGAACAACAAGAATCAATAGACTTCTTGTTTTTTTGCTGCAAGAAACTGACATAGATACTTCTCTGAAAACTGTAATAATAAGCGTACTTAAGAATGTATAGTTGCTATGCAGTAACTATACATCTTACTGAGATGAGGATAATAGGTCCTAAAACTTTATGAGATCATTCTAGAGCACATAGATGAACTCCTGGCTCCATCTTACTCTATCACATCTCCAAAGAATTGCTACAAGTCAGTGGTGTTTTTACTTAAATATAGCAAAGTGTATCTTTTTCCCAGAGCACAATTTCACAGTGATCTTTCTGTTCACAATTAAGCATAATTTGATTATTCTGTACAGAATAAATTAATATATATACAAATATAAAAATACATAAATCCCATTATTATGCTGGTGTAACTTCTCCTCCTCCTCTCATGAAAAACATATTATCAGGCATAAACAAATATTATAACTATTTCTTAGACAATTATTATAAGGTTTTACAGATATTACTTTATGCCCTGAGAAGCAAACTGATTTGCACGTATCCCCAGAGCATTCTCAATAATTAGTTAAAATGTATAAATATTGTTCTAGTTCACACTCACTTAAGAACAATTCCACCCTAGATAAGAGTATATTAGAGACAACATTAAAATATAAGTACATATATTTTTAAAGTGACTAATAACTGATTTTTGAAGAATCCTTCAGTGGTAGTTTCTAATTTCTATAGCAGTTTGGCTCATTCATAATAAAGGGCTTTATCGCATAATAAAATAGTATATGGTAAGGATGTGTCTGAATATTCGTAACATTCAAAATTCACACAAATTTGGCCAAATTCAGACATTCAAATTAGATTCAAATGATGGTCCATTCAAAGACTGAAATTTGAATTCAAATCAAACGTTTTGATACATTTGTATGGAGATTCGTATGGGATTGAATATTCATATTGATTATGAATCCTATCACAATCTAATGGGCTATATTCGAATACAGATTTTCTTGCCTTTGATTTGATAGAAATCAAATACAAAAAGAACATTCATGCACATCCCTAGTATATGGGACTATATCTCCCCCTTCATCAAATGTTACATCCACATGTTGAAATAATACAGTTGAAGGCTGAGAGGGGCAATGCCTTCATATTAGGGTTGCACCCAGGGAATGCAGTGAGATTCTGAGAGCCAACAGGCATCTTTGGAGGTGTCTTTCTTGAAAAGCAGGAAAAAACTCTGATGCTCTGGCCACACTCAGGAGCTCACACTGCCAGTGTCAAGACAGATAGTGGTGATGTTAGCAATATACCTATGCCATGCTTTATACTGCCATATTTTAAGACATGCTGAAAATAGCCAAATTCTGGTGTCATTTCCAATGCATTAGAATCATGCTTCCACTTTGAAATCTGAGAGATTTTATTTTAGGGCTTTGAAATTGTAAAAAGATGAGGTAATTGTAAGGAGATTAAGGCAATGTGTGTCCCACCTCTGAATACAAAGCAAGTGCTCTGGCCATGGTCACACCTTCATAGGTCCATTTTCAGGTCTTACTGCTCACACCTTTTAGTTTCTATCTGTTTTATTTGTGGACTTTCCACCTCCATTTAGACTTTCCTGAATGGAAAGTCCACAAATAAAATGGATGGTAATGCAAAGACGGCACTGATCCCACCCAAACCTCCCCATGATCTAGATCAGTGGGCTGGGCTGTTCTGGACCCACTAATGGGAAACACAGAATTCTTGCCAGATTCCCCACGATAGTCATGTTTTAGGATATTGCCTCCATATTAGGATGTGTGGTGGCATTCCAAATATAGTCCCAGGACAACTGCCAGTGGAGGCGCCCTATATTGTGTGTTGCTAAGCCCTGTATACTTCAGAATCGGTTCCTAGTTATATCTTAAATATGTTTTTATATTTTTTTATATTTTATATTTTTATTAATGTGACCCACCCTGGGACATCTTGGTGAAGGGTGGGATATAAATTCTCACATATATAAATATTCTTAAATATATATAGTGCTGCTGTATGCCATTTGGTACCATAGGGCTGTGAAACTGCCCACTGGTACAAAATTGCTACAAAAAGCATTTTATTATATTCATCACCTTCCCTACTAGAGAAAGTAATTGAACAGACTGTATCTGCCACAGATTTATAGTGCCTTAAGTCAAGAAAAGAGAAAAAGTTATTAAGTTGATGATTATGTATATTGACTGACATTCCGTATTAGGCTGAAGCAGCGGCACTATTTTATTGGAGCCAGGCTGAGATATGGTAATTGCATCTGGACAGAATGCAAGCATGGCAAATGCTCACACACATGTGGGTGCTATAAACAAAATGGACTTCTGAGGTCATTGCTCGCTATTAGAAAAGAAGGAACTGTTTCGCCTGTATCCATATTGCTCATCAGTAGTAACAGGGTGTTAGGGAGAACAGCCAAAAAACATTGTCAAACCGTGCGGAAGAGAAGAATACTTTTCTTGTTTCAATGACCTACTGCCAAAAAAGAAAAGGCAGAAGCATTTCATATAAGCGCTGCTCTCATGGCTGCATAATGAGGTGTCAGCAAGGTAAATGATGTTGACATAGGTTGTGGTATAGCATCATTGTTTTTTAAGTGATTCTTTAAGGATGTACATGACAAGGCCCTTAATTCTCTTACAAAACAAAAAAAGAAACCCAGAAACCAACAAGAAGCACCATTCTTGCAGAAATATAATGATTAGTCTTTGCATTGTGTTGCCCTGTCAGCAGGAACAATAAATAGCAACTGTTTATCCCAATTCACTGTAGGACAAGTTCAATGACTGCTTTCATTTGTAACATATGCAAATGGCCAAAAACACGCTCAGCAGAACGCATTAGTGTATCTGTGTTGCTTCTGAGACAGCAGAACAGTCTGAAAAGGGCTGCCAGGATTATGGGAATCTCTCCACACTTATGATGCCCATACAGTCCAAGTGTGGAGAGGCTGGACCAGGGGGTAGATGAAGTGGTGGATTGGATAAGCATCAAAAGGAAGCTGAATCCTGACAAGACTTTGGCCTCCTGCATAAATTCAGGAACAGGAGCCTGTCATCTGCATATGCAAAGCTTGTCAACAAGGAAGCAGACAAGGGCAGGGGAGTTTGATGTGTAAAATGATGTAAGGCTAATAGACTGTGTGTTTCTTGATAGTTGACTAGTTTGTGGCAGCGTATGCCTATCTTTGTGGTTAGTGGATTTCAAGCACACAGTCTATTGCCATGTCTCCACTGGTATGGCCAGGAGCTGGCTGGAGGGGGAACCAGCCCTAAGCTCCCTCAGATGTGCTTAAAAGTGTGTGAATGCAGCCTTGTGTGTTGCTTTGTTCCACCTCCCCAGTTTAATGACTGTCCGAACGTTAAGGCCCTTAACTTTCTTCAGGCCCTTAAATCTGCCCCCTTTTTCCATGCACAGTCAAAGATCCAGATCTTTGAGATGGGGTGCTCCTGGAGATCCGGATCTTGAAGATGCCTGAAGATCCCATTGTGGACATCTTAAATTGGGTCCGCATGAAATCCAGATTTAAGGGCCTGAAGGACCTATTAAATCCAGATTTCCCCTGCCCTCGTGGTGACAGGGTCTTGTAGATGGGGCCTTGAATGGGGTTCAGGTGAGGATAGGGCCTTCCCAATTGGTACCAGTCAGGTACTAAGGGTTCTAAGCCCTGGTGGAAAAAGGCACCATGTGGACCTGAATAAAGGTGTCTACAATGGGATCTTCAAGCATCTTCAAGATCCCGATCTCCAGGAGGACCCCATCTCAAAGATCTGGATCTTGAAGATCTGGATCTTTGACTGTGCATGGAAAAAGGAGGTTAGTGAATTCTTCAAATTTGGGCAACAGGTAATTTCTCATAGCTATTATGAGGGATTGAGAGAGAGAAGGAAACAACAAGAAGTCACAATAATTTATAAAACTGGAACTTATTGATATTATTTTAAAACATTTAAACAGCACTAAACAAATTCAGGTAATTTCACACACACAAACACACACAAAAACAGAACTTTTGTTGCTTTTGCACCATAGCCTATAAGCATTGTGAAGTCCAGCACAGAATGCATATTCAGTTTCCTTCGGCATTTTTAAACATTTTATTTGCTTGTTTAAAATCTATTTAAAATGTAACTGTCCCTCCCTGGCAGAACAACACTCAGAGGAATCTAAACATCAAAAGCCTGGACGAAGAGGTAAGTTTTAACTTAGGCACTTGGTGAACTTCCAGAGCAAGAGTTTGGGGGACACCACAAAAAAGGCCCTCTTGCCTGTCCCTGCTCCTTGAACCTT
This sequence comes from Aspidoscelis tigris stejnegeri, assembly GCA_023333525.1. NCBI lineage: Eukaryota > Metazoa > Chordata > Lepidosauria > Squamata > Teiidae > Aspidoscelis > Aspidoscelis tigris. The sequence continues at coordinate 15,948,332 of JALMGA010000010.1, forward strand.
TGAGAGAAGAAAAATGAGTATTTGGGTCTTCATGTTAGTGCAGACTATGGCAGGCCCAGTCAGTGCAGAAAGGCCTTTGACTCATGATTTATACACTAGGAAGTGAGTTTTATGTTAGGCTGAAGAAAAGGTAGCAAAATAAGCAGCTTTGTTCTTTTCACTGATATTTTATCTATTTCTGTGTTGAAAAGTTTATGCAAAACACTTTGAGCAGCACATTGGGTGCTCTTAATTCTGATTTTGGAAAGTTGTAGAGCATGTGTGATGTATACATTCTTTTGAATTATGTTATTTTATAAAGGTTTCGCTCCTGGCAACTTTAAACCTACTCTCTGGCCTTCTTTCTGACTTGGCAACATTGTTATCAGTGGTATTTGCATTTTTGTAAAATTCAGGAAATGGGAAAATTCATTAGCTGTTCCCTCATACCAACCCTTCTCTTGGCTCACAGAGTGTACTCTTAAAAAGGACTGGCAAATAAAGCTTGTCCCCTCAATGTTATTTGTGTTATTAATCACTGTTGTTTTATCTTCTTTGAGTTAGCATAGCTATTGTTAACTAGAGATGTGTCAAAGCATTTAGGTTGGTTTGCAGTTTGCAGAAAACCAGCTAGTTCACAAATCTTAACAATCCAAACATTCTGTTGTTTGAATTGATTAATCTGAACTAGAGGCCTTTTCACACTTCAGCTTGACAGCTAAAGTGCAAATCAAGCACACAATTTTAGTTTATGCACATATCTATAGTTAACCCAACACATTTTGTGTTCTCACTTGCTTGTAAAATTCATTATTAAAAAGGGTTCGTTCAGGATTGACTCCTCCTTCCTCCAGAGTGATTTGCCAAATAGTCTTTGGCAGCCAGTATTTGATGAGATCTGTCTCTGTTTAATGTCTCTTCATCCTTATTCTCATTTCCATCAGTGTGGTATTTTCAAATAGGTTGCTTACACCTTTCTATTCCCTCCCCTCCCAAATGACTTTATTGCTTACAATGTGCTAGCACTCTAGAGTTTCTTATTCAGAAAGCACAAGTCTAAATTATATATTTTCCTCAAGGTCTTCCAGGGTGACATTTCTCCTTCTCTTTACTCTTAAACTTCTCTGTGTTACTTGGTGGAGATTTAAAACTATACTTGCTGTGAAAGAGTACAGTGTCAGGACAATAAAATATCTGAATTCTTCCACAAAGATTTTGAGGGTTTTGTTTTGTTTTTAGCCTAGTCCAGGGTTTATACTGCATGTAAAAATAAACAAATTAAAGTGTATAGGGTGCAACCTATCTGTTTTGTTAAAATGTAAATGCAAAGGAAAACATATTTATAACAGAACGCACAAGGGGTGAGGCTAGATTTTATATGTTTATAGCTCAGTTGCTTCTCACATAATTTGACTGTGTGCAAAAACTCAGCTAGTCATGCCTGCTGGTGCCAAGGAAGGAAGGTGAAAATGTAGTTGGTGGAGCTGAGTAGAGAGGAAATAAAGGATGAGAGGTTGTGAGTCTTTGAGGAGAGAAGAGGAAAGCACAAATATTTGGAAAGTGTAGGGCTTGGGGAAGATTTGTGGTTGATTACAGGATACAAAAAGGTGATGAGGCCCTAGTCTTCTACCAGTTTGGTCTAGTGGTTAGGGAGCCGTACTCTTATCTGGAAATACCAGGTTTGATTCTGCACTCCCCACAAAGCCAGCTGGGGGACCCTGGGCTAGTCACATCTCTCTTCTGAGCTATGGGGAGAATAGAAAGCTTTGTCAGCTGCTTTGAGTCCCCTTAAATTGGAGAGAAAAGTGGGGTAGAAAAGCCAACTCTTCTTCCACATCAATATTACTTACTAAAAAGCCTAGCTGGTTCATCCACTTCTATGGGTAATTAATCCTCTAGGGCAAGAAAGTGCCCTTTTCTGGAGGACAAGGTTCATCGACAAAAACTGCTGTTGAACATCTATTGCTTTTTCACCAAACTGTCTGCTTTTCATAAATCCATTAACATCCAAAATAGCAAAGCTATTATGGAAGGTCCCAGGGGCAGACTTGATTTACCTCTAAGGAAGAAAAACTACTGAGATATCTGAAGAGTAGTGGCCAGTGAGGGTTAGTGCAGGGAGAAGCTCTCTTAGAACACCAAGCACCAAAGTGAGTCAAACTGAAATGGGTCAGATGATGTTTTCAAAACATTCTGCACTGGGCCTTTTCCAGGATTTATCCCAGAAGAGGGGCCTGCTGTCTGAATCCTAGTGCAGATTATGGCAGACCCTGGGTGGGGGTTGCAATAGTCTACACAAGCATGCAGATAGCAGATGCTTATTTCAAGATGTATCCTATAAAAAGGCCCCATGCAGAAAGGGGCAAATACTTTGAAGCAGTGTTTGGTGGAGAAAGAGGTTTCCTACTGTGCTTACCCATTCTTGCAGCTACTTGGTCAAAAGGATCATAATACTCTTGTTTCCCCAAATAGTGCTTCGTTTGTTCAGAATTTTGCCTGATATATTTCCAAGCAATTATATCTAAAGGTGCTCCATCTTATCAGTATACTTTTGCTAGTGTGCCAAATATGTTAGAAACTTCAGTATCAAGAGGCCTATTTGCACTTGGGCCTGGGCCTAGGGACAGTATTAGGCAAGCCCTGGGACAGAGCATTCGCTCTGCAGGCCAGGCAGTTCCATCCGGAACTATCCCAGCCCGTCCCAGGGCTGGCCTAATTGCGGCCAGAGTGTGGAGCATGAAATCGTGCTGTGCACCTAGCTATCCCAGAGCTATCAGGCAGGGAGATCATTCACACTCTCTGAGATGGACAGCTCTGAAGCCCCACCCTGGGCCACCGCCATTGGGCCCTATTGGCCCCACCGGTTGCCAGGCCCTTTCAGGGGTGGGGCGAGACCGTGCCAGGTCCGTCCTGGGGTCCCGTGGGCTGCTGCTGCCCCAATCGGGCTGGTGGCAGCCCTCAGGGGACTCCTGAGTGCCCACCCCCACCCAGGGGTGCATGCCGCCACTAGCTCCCCACACATAACCTATCTCTTTGGATGCCTGGTTTGAACTGGGTAGATTCTTGTTAGGAGCGAACTGCAGCATTCTGCGCAGGCGTGCACCGTGGGCCCCAGAACGAGCTGGAACCAGGCTGCCAGTCAGCGGACTGATATGGCCCAATGGCAGCAGCCTGCGGCTTTGAGCCACCCACCATGGGAACTGGCTGAATTCAGGGTAAAAGAGAAATTCTGGGCTTGAGTAGCAAGCCTGAATTGGAACCAACAAGCAAATCCCCCAAACAGGAGAAATTACAAAAACCTTATGGCTCAAGCTAAAGCACAGTCTGTGAGAGGCACCTGGTCTTCAGTGATTTGTTATGGGAGACAGTCATACACTGGTAGAAATGCTCCAAAAAAAGATGCTTGAAAGGTGGGCAGTGAAGTTCACAGATCAGGAGTCAGGAGTCTGTAATCATCTGATTTGCTTTCATCTCCCTGGATGCACTTTGATCCAAATCAGAGTACAGCTCCGTTTGCACCTCTCCTGGATGAACGGAACCTAGGGCATCCACCACAGAGGTGGCTGTGCATTGTGTCTTCCATGTGCATGCTCGTTGCCATGGTGAAGCGATCCTGGCAATCACACTTATCTAGGGCTTGAAGAAACATTGGGTAAGTTCTGGGTACATTGGACATTGCAAGGTGCAGATGTCCAATGCATCCCAGAGGTTCACCAGCCTGCATGACTAAGTAAGGTGCAAAAAGGGCCAAAGACTTTTCAGTTTGGCTTCATACCCTGTTTATCAGCTTCTCATAGGATTGTTGTGCTTTTAAGTGCCATATGTCACAGAGATTTTGAAGTGCTTTTGGAAGATAGACATTGGTTGAACCTATTAAATGGGCTATCAGGTCCGACAACATTTTAAAGGGGTGAATCCTAAGAACAGTATGGTCTTCAATTTTTTTTATCTCAAGAGTAAACAGCGTCTTTCATTAGACTGCCATGTTGCTTTTTCTCCCTTCATTTTCTTTGAATTTTGCTGCTGCTGTTGCCGCATCCTGTACAATGTCACAAATCTCTGTCTATAGTTCTACAGATAGTTTGTCTGCCATATCTAGTCTGCTAACTACCCTTATATCTTTTGGACATATGTTGAAAACAGGTCTGTTTACCCACTCATTCCCAGGTGAATGAATATTTTACATCACCTCCCCCCCATCTCAGTTTTTAATATTATTTTCATATATGGTTGTTTTAATTGCTTTTGTAAACTGCTTTGAAATTCTTAATACAAAGCAGTGCTATAAAAATGTTCTAAATAAATAAGGTAGATAAAACAGGGAGGGAGGGAGGGAAGGAAGAAAGGAAGATCTGATATACCAGTGGCACCATTCCCAGAGCATAACCATGTAGTAGTTTACATTGCACATCACCTCACAGTCCGTAAGGGACACTGTAGTACTCCAATGTCACGTGGCACAGCCTCAAAATAAAGCTAGAATTCCTGGCAGCCACCACTTCATCCTTGGTCCCCTACAGCTATTCCAGCTGTGTTCCTCATCTTACTGTCATTTTGATCTGTATGGCTGAATCCCCACACACTCCGTTTAGTTTGGGAGTGAAGCTCTTCTCTGCTAAACTGCCTCTAACTTCAGAAGCTGCTTGTCGGCAATCAGGGAGTGGGGGTGGAATAAGGATTGCAGGAAGAGGCTCGTGAGACAACAAGGGCCAGATCACCCCCCCTCATCCCTGCATCTTTACCTATCAAACTGGGCGATCAGTTCTCTTATGCTGTTGAATCTTTAAAAATGGCCAGCAGTTGCGATCCCCAATTCACAGGACAGGAATGGTGATCACAGGATGTGAAACCCACCTGGTAATGGCATGAGCATCAATCTCCTCCTCTAATAACCCGGGAACATCCCCAAGCCTCCAAAATAATCCAGGCTTGCCTCCTGAACCGCAGCGAGAACAGTTTGCAAGGGGAGTTTATTTACCACGGATTTGGGCGATTTGTTCTGCCTGTAGCCCGGTTTGGGGGCTTTGCGTGGGGATGCTCCATGTCAAATTCAGATTCGATTTCGAGTATAGATGTTTATACATGGCAGCCAAAAGGAAACTGACTGACCCAAAAGCAGTTTAATCAGACTTATTTTTAGTTTCCCTTGTCACTGTTCCAGAAATTTCAGGAGCTGAGTAAACATGAAAAGGTTTGTCTAGCCTGCCCCTCTCCCCAATGCCCAGAAGACAAATTTGCATCATTTAGGGCCTGTCCCCAAGGAATAAAAAGTCTGCCAAGACTCTCCTTTTGCCTCTGAGCATCCCCAAGCCAGGGTTTTTAATGAGGTTCCAGCGCTACAAAATGTGGAAATCGCGCGACAAAATACATGCACTTTTAACAACTCTTCCAGTGCTCTTTCTGTAAGTCGCGGGTTTTCCTCGCTACATTTACCTTGAGGACGCTCCGTGGCAAAAGGGGCGGGGATTGCCGCCTGCACACACAGCAGAAACACAAAAGCAGCTTCACTTTCTAAAGCTTAGAACTAAAGAGCCAGAATCACGCAGAATTGCAACATTGTTGCAATCGCTGTGAGGTGTGAAATGGGTGGATTATTGCTAGGGGTGGATTTTAAAGCGATAACAGGGAAAGTGGTGAGTGAATGAGCAATCGTGCGCTGGGCAGGGTGGATTTTTGAAAGCAAAAACAGGGAAAGTGGTGAGAGTGAATGTTTTCCAGCACGAGAAGCCATTTCAGGGGGGGGGGAGATCTGGGAGACGAACAGAGAGCCAATCGCTGTTTCTCCTTTGCACTTGTCAGGGATTGTCTTCCTGGTTGTGGCCACACCGAGCGCAGTCCCTCCCCATTCCCGCTGGCATCCTATGAACAAGAGCAGGGGCGGGGAGAAAAAGATGTGCGCAAAGAAAACAGGGATCCTATGGGGACGGAAGGTGCGTTAAAAACACACATTTTCCTGAGCCTCATGCGGACGCTTATTCCTGATTTGCATGGCACTTTTAAAGTCCACTTCAGTAGAGTGACAGTGGAGAAGTAAATAAGTCTTTTGGGGACGCAGCCTTAGATGCATTAACCTCAGTTACTCTGTATTAGCTAGATCTGTATTAGCTAGATTCAGATCAGGTACAGGCAGAGGCCTTAAAACTGCAAATTTGTAGTAAGGCGTGCTAACCCAGGTACAGACCACATTTATCTGATCTGGATCTACTCTACTCCAATGCAGACAATGTGCTCTCAGCAGATTAATCCAGATTAACAAGTAAATGCAGAAAATCTCTCTCTGTGTGTGTTGTGGGAGATACAGGAAGGACTCTCTGTGCAGCAGCAGTAATTTTGCTTTATGGGAAATGAATGGGGTCTAGCAAATGTTTTAGTAAGCAAGGAAACCTTACAGCCTACAGAAATCTTGTCTTTATTTCCAGGTGCAGGCCCTAACAGAGCAACTGAATTCCCAGGACTTAGACCTTGCCATCCGCATAGCATTTCAGAATTACTCATAAGCCTATTTGGTTATCACTCACCTAACACTTCTGTTCACATCTGAAGGATTTATTGCTTCTTTGCTACTGGTGCTTCATGGGGAAAGCAGCATGAGTTGTAACAATTTTCTTTTCAGGCACATTTATCTAATATTGTCAATGCTTTTCTAGGGCTTGAGTCTCTGTTTTCATTTATGGCCTCTGCAGTGCAAATGGAAGGCAAAAGTTAAACTCCCTACCAATCTCATTTAGTGCCTCTCTGGGGATTATGCCTTTAAACAGCAGGCTGTCTTGACTTTGGAGTATTTGAAGGAGGACAATTCCAGTTATATAAAGGTATTTGAGGCACCTTATTTATTTTATTGAGATTCTACATTTAGCCTGTTACTGCTTAGAAAATGAATGTGCTACCACGGACAAGGTCTGTGGGAAATATATAGACACACACACAAATATATTATATTATTCTACAAAGGATCAGAGCTTCATTATGAAGACAGTTTACTCCTTTCCTTGTGGGAGGAAGAAGAGAGATATTGCTTTGTCAATATAGCAAAGTGATTTTTTTTTTAATGACTTATTTATTTGCATCTGGTTCTATTATTTCGGTTTAGGGAAAGCGAAATAAGCTTGCTGTGGGGATTCGCCCAATTTGTTTCTAAACCTTTTCACTTGATGCTTAAGGAACAATATCTGTACTATCCCATAATGACATTATTTATTTATTTATTTATTTATTTATTTATTTATTTATTTATTTATTTATTTATTTATTTATTTATTTATTTATTTATTTATTTATTTATTTATTTACTTTGTAAGTTGCTTTTCCAAATGTACCTTTGTGACTAATGCTACGTCTAAATCAACACACTTGGGGGCAGATGCCCTGAAGAGGCTTCAGGGGCAATATCCAAGTGCTGGAGGTACCTGCAGCCATTCAGCTTTCTGGCCAGGGCACTGGAAGGCATGCAAGAGACATTCAGAGCACCCTTCCCACAGAATGGAAAAGAAGCACCCATGAGCGCCCCCAGTGCTTCCACTGTGTAGACACAAGGAGGTACCAAGACTGACTAATGTACCTGCATTGCATTGGGAAAGGTCTACTTCTGGGACCTTTTCTGGTGCAACAAAAGTCCTTCTGATTTGAAGTTGACAACTCAGCCCCAAGGCTGAATTGTCAGCTTTAAAGAGCGTGAGGTGTTCCTAATCATTGTTCCTGGCTGTCAGAGCCCTCTCAGCAAGTTCTGAAGCCCATTTGAGCTTTGGAACAGTGCCCTGTGGCACAGGGTTGGTCCCAGACTGGGCCATCTAATTGCAGACACCCTTATTCCCAGACAGCAGGACCACTCCAGCAGTGTCCTGTTCCAGTCCTATTCCCAGTGAGTGTGGATTTTCTTGATCAAGTACAAAGGACCTTTTTACATTGTCTGGTTGACTGGACCATTGTCCATTTCTAGGCCTCTTTGGTCCAAACCTTAAAGTCGACCAGAGAGGCCCTGTTCCCTCCTACTTTGCTCCATCCACATGGGATGGAATGTAGAATTTCCCCAATGGTGTCCTGGTCTAGTTTACCATTAAACTTCTTTTTCAAGATATCCCAGCATACTAGGGGGTGGTATACCAGACCATAGAGCCATGTAGACAGTATATCACGATGAGCCATTTTATCGGAACAATTAAGTGTGCTGCTGAAATCTCTCCCCCACCACCACCTGAGGTCCTGGCTTCTGAAACATTCTGGAACCCATGTTGGTTCTGAAGCATGTGTGAGCTTTGGAGGTGGCATGGGGGTTGGCATGGAATAGATTGCCCCTATGTAGATTATCTCATTCTGGACGAGGATTCCCGTACCAGTATAGATAAGTTCAAACATTGCCAAAAACTCCATGTCTGTCAAAATGCATTTCAAATATTGGATTAGTATTTCTGAATTTTAGCATAGATCTGTATTCTGTTCACTGGGTGCTGGCTTCTGGATCTGTGCTGATGGACATTTTGGAAAGGTACTTTCTGGTATTTAACATACATTTACACATTGATTACTAGAGATTAACTCTTGGAACTTTGCCATTAGGCTTTAAGAACATCAGACAGTCTTGCTACTTGGAATTTCAAGGAGAAAGTTTGGATTTTGCTTTCTTTAGAATTCTGTGGGCAGTCTTTTTTCTTTAGAGTAGCACAGTTCCATAATAAACAATATGGGAACTTTGGCTTTTTTACATATAGTATTTATGTGTTAATTTATACATTTTTTACTGGGTTTTGTATTCAGTGTTTGGTTATAATTATATGTTCAATATTGCAATTATATTAATGCTATAAATGTTTTTTCATTGTTGTTACAATTTTTATTGTATTCTTTTTGTTACATTGTTTTGTCAGCCATTTTACTTTCCTATGATACTATTAAAGTTCAGGGAAAGAGGCCATGAAGAGACAAGCAAATACCAAGATTCAGAAAGAACTCAACAGACATTCTGAAGCTCTCTCAAGACTGGGGCAGATGAACTGAAACCTCTTTTGCTGCCAGTGCATTCCTATTTAGGCTTTTGCACACATTTTAACTTGTGGGCCTTTTCATATTCTCCCTTTCCTGGGAAATTGTCCCAAGGAAGGGAAGATGCGGGATAGAACTGGTGCCTTCACTTTTCAGACACTGAATCTATCCCAAACCTTGCCAGCACTGCCATGTGCAAGTGAGGTGTGAATTGCCTCCATTAGGGCATTGATCACAGAGCTGAAGCAACGGTGCCAATAAGTGCTGTGTTGCTATTGCCTTGACAACTGGCCTCACATCAATTGGTCACATGCTCCATTTGCACCTCATTTGCATTCTGGAGAGTGAAATTCTGAATGTAAATTACTGAAAGGTGTCAGGTTGTTGCTTTCTTGCCATGAGATGTTATTTCAGCAAGAGAATCTTCAGATGCTTTTCTGAGGTGTCCTTGAATTGATGCCCAGAGTTGTTTTCCCAAACAGTTGTGCCAGGAATGGGATTCCTCATACTTTGTGTGACATGTGTTTCTATGTACTCAGGACAGGACTGAATATGACTGAGGCAATGACCCTTTTTGCATGTGCAACAAAGACCCATTAGTAACCCAACAGGTATGCAGTTGGTACGGATCAGTTATGTATCTTCTGCACACATGACCTCTTAAGGACCTCATTAGAACCCCATTCTAAATGTGTTGTGCACATAAATGCTGTCAAAATCTGGATTAATAGGGTATTTGGCCCCTTGAATCCAGATTAACATGAGACCTCTTTTAATGGTGTCTTCAATACAGTCTTCCACTGTGAAGACTGGATCACAGAGCATGCTTCTGCACATAAACTGGGGCAATGGGGTCCTGGGGTGGGCCAAGAGGCCACCATTTGCAGTGGAGCGGCCAGCACGCACACTACATAGGCTCGCATTTCCTTCATAGTAGTCTACGAAGCTGAGCACAAGTGGCCATGTAGGCAGCTATGAAGCTGTGTCCCTCTGCCATGACCACTTTAATTGTAAGTGACCCCGATTGGTGCCTATGCAGGCCAATAGTGCTATGCCACTGGCAGACTTTGCTACTTGGGGATAATTAGGCCTAATCAGAGCCTTTGGATGGATGTTACAGTGGCCACATGGTAACCTGGTTTAGCACCCATTGCCACCGGGCCCTAGATGGCCCATGCAGATGTAGTTTCACCATGATGTGAAACTTCAAGGACCAGATTTCATGAGGACCAGATACCAAAGATCTGGATCTTCTTAATCTGGATTAAGAGAGGTACAGGCAAAAAGGCCCAATATTGCCATTCAACTACCTGACCTTCTGTTCACAAAGACATAAGGCACAGCCTTAGCCTTCCCTCTGGGAAAAAAAAAAAACAGGTTCTTTTGATTATTTTGATTATGATATGATCAACATATAACCCAAAATTTCATTGCATCACCACATTTTGATTATGTAACCCTAAACTTCAGAAATAGAATGATAGGATATTTCAGCATTCCCAAAAAATTTTATTTGGGGAAAATAAACAAACAACCATATAAAAACAAAGCCTTACTCAGTTAAGTAAAGTTATGAAATAAATTAGATTTTACAAAAATAATGGTACTATCCTACAGATTAAGATTGTGTGTGATGGATTCTAAGCTATGATGTTTACACTAAAATCGAACTCATTAATGGGACCACAAGACTTTTAAATTTGTTTAAGTATTGTTCATAGAAGTTGAAATGAAACTTTTGATCCTACATCAGAGGTGATCTCAGGTGTGCTTCTATTATGTACAAAGCAAAGAAAATTGTTTCCTTCCTTAAAAGACCAGTCCCTCTAATGAAATTGAAATAAAAGTGTTCAATTTATTGACTTCAAAATTAAATTAAATACATAATAGGTGGACAGTTGGGGAAATAAAAAACATTTTAAGTAGGGGTATTGTGCTAGATTCATCACATTTATGCTTAACACATTAATTTTCAATGACACTGGTGAATTTTCTGGGTGGTCCTAATTAAGTGCCATATGGTTTGTTATGGATTACTCTTCTGTAGCCCATTAATTGTTGGCAGGTTCAATTGTTGGAGGCAAAATAGCCCATTTTTTCCTCCTCCTACTTTTTTTTTAATGATTTACCAGAAGGGGAGGGGAATTAGATTATTTTTAGGCCATCTATCAAGTAAAGACACATAGGCTGCACATGTGCTCTTTCTTTTCCTCTCTTTCTGCATCTTTGAAATATGCCTGATTATAATAAAAGGTAAGTGAGCTATTTGATTTTCTAGATGGGGTTATAGTGGGTTTGTATAATCTTTCTTTGTTCCCATATGGTATCCTACTTCTCCTTAATGAGCTGGCATTTGAATACATTAATAATAATTTTTAATCCCTAGGTTTTATTTTGTAGCTGTTGCTCCAAAACTTGTGGAGGATAGTCATGTGTTAAGGTTGTAGTCCTCCTTCACTTTCTGACCTTGGAGTAAGTTTCATGTAACTTAATGGAAGTAACCTCAGTTGCACAAAGTAGTGGTCGCTGCAAACTGGGAATGCAAGGGGAAGGGGATTGAATGAGACACTGATTGGAAGCTTTCCATTAACCTTGGCAATCTGCATATGCAATATGAATGGGAATCAAAATGTGGATTGAGTCAAAGGGAGTCTCACCTTCCTTCATGACCCCTGCAATTGCTGAACACCACTATTAATACGTGACAGAGCATGCTTCTTGGTGAACAAACACAGAATTGAATGGTGATATCATCAACATGTTTACCTGGAAGTAAGTTCAGTTGAAATCACAATGGCCAGAATCAGCATTAAGGTAGTTCGAGAACTGTGCAGATCCTCTGGTTGGTCTACCCTGACAATGCACCTAATATTTGTGTAATTTCCACCAAGTTGTCATGTTAAACAAAATTGCATTATAAAAGTAACAACCATCTAAGGGAACTCAGGGATTAAGCTAACTGTGACTACCAGGGATGCTGAGCTTTTTATGTTGCAAATGAGCGACAGATGTTCAGATTTGTCACTAGGGAGCATCTATAAAGCCTGGACTAGCCAATTCAACAAGTGAAGGAGCAAGGATTTTGGACCTTTCTGCTTTAATTCTGGATCAGCGGATCCAGAATAGCCTGGTCCACTGATCTGGATTGTGCAGAGACATGAGCAGAATCAACACTACCTGCACTGAAGGCACTGATCTGCATCACCTACACTGTGTGGCTTCAAAGCACCCGCACACCTATGAGAGCTAGGAATGAAAGTTTGTGGAGGTACTTTTTTGGTAATATGCTGTGGTGTACTGCTGACCCCCACCCCGGTAGTCCTGGAAGATTCCTTCTGAATGCCTCCTATGTTCTTGATTAGGGCCCTTGTTCCTATTGGTACCACTCATTAAATGGTAATATAAGAGATTTAGATTATGGGCCTCCTTAATCCAAATGAGGTTCTATCAAATGCAGATGGAACAAGACCATTAAAGAAGAAGAAAAAGAAGTGTTGGCTTTTCTACCCCACTTATCTCACCCATTCAAAGAGACTCAAAGCAGCTGACAAAGCCTTATGTTCTTCTCTGCACACCCAGCACCCTGTGAGGTAAGTGAGGCTGTGAGAGCTCAGAAGAGATATGTGACTCACCCAAGGTCACCCAGCTGGCTTTATGGAGGAGTGCGGAATCAAACGCAGTATTCCCAGATAATAGTCTGGCTCCCTAACCACTAGACCAAACTGGGCAGGTAGGGCCTCTTAGATCTGGAAGCCTTTATCTGAGGTACGTGAGTCCTTAATCCAGATTAAGTCTCCTTGCAGAAAGAAACTTTGGAGGCCAGTTCATCTGGATTACATATGCATATTTTAAGATAAAAATGGGGTTGCGATTGTTAGGCTGGAAGAGCCCATATAAGGAAAATGTAGTGATGTGTGCAGAGAGGTAACAAAATGTCACAAGTATCACCAGACTTTTGAAGGCTGAATGAAGTAAGGATCTTGTGCAACACAGTGGTCAGGGGAAGTACAGAATTGTGTAACACACAGGAAACGAGTCACCAACACTGATAGTGGAAATGTATAAAGGTGGCCACATACGGCTGTGTGTTGCCCACCCCAGCACAGAGCTGAGCTGAGTGTTCGAGAGCTGAGACTGGAGAAGGAGACATGTAACTGCTACGAGAATAAAAGCCTCTGCAAAGAGAATTTACGACTCTCTGTCTGTTTGCTGAAACTGCGGGCTGGAGAAAGGAGGGGCTCCTGAACGGCAGGAGTTTATGCTTTCAGCACCTGGACAGCTCCGAAGGAAGCTGACAGCCAGAAATGAGACACAGAGATACAGAAGCTTGTATTCTTGATTCCAGCACGAAGAAGCGCAACTCTGCAATGATGATTTATTACCAACGGGGGAAAATGACACCCCATTACCCCCTAACAGCAATGCCCTGGAAGAGACGGGTGCATAACTTCTGGGTACACCTGGACTCCGCACTAATGATCTTGTGCCCTATACCCATTCCCAACCTTCACAGGATGTCCCACAGCTGTTTGGGGTGGAGAGCATTTGAATGTGAACCTGAATAATATTTTTTGCCTATCCCTAGGCCCTCTGGTTCAGTGGTTTAATCCTATTTACCAGTGATGCCAAACAGGGCTCTCCTAATCTACATCATGCTCCATGTAATACAAATTAAGTGCTCCAGTGGGGGTTATGGCCTCACAGATCTTCATGAACATGTGGATCTACGAGGCCTAGATGCTTACTATTTCAGTCCTTAATCTGTATTTAAAGTAAGGCCCTTAGTTTAGTTTCCATTAGGCTGTCTGTAACATGGAAAAGGAAAACAATGGGAAGTTTTTCACTGCTATCTTATGTTCTTGCCATTTGCTTTTGTGAACATCATTCCTTGCTTCAATTAAACCCACAATAAATGTGAGACTCTCAACTCTTGCAGTGAATATGAGAGACTCTTCAATTGCAGTGAATATTTTACATATATGATATCGGTCAGACATATATTTAAATAACTAATGAAGAGGAAATAATGCTTTATTGTGGTCAGTTGTCACAGTGTTCAGCTTTCTTCCAGCGCACAGGTGACTCCACCTTTTACATTGCATCTATAAGGGAAACAACAAGCACTGTTCCACTATTGCTCAAGCTGGATTGCAAATATCCCTGGAGACTCATTAAATCTATAAATCCATTCCCCTCCCCTTCTTCGGGAGGGATATTTCTATAATAAGTAAAGAACCCATCCTAAAAAGGCTAGGCAAATGTTTTCAATTTCATTTTAGAGTTGCAAGGCTCCTATTATAACAGACACAAATGTATTTTTCCTGATCATTACTGAATGACATTTTCATTCCCTGTTTATTGCTCTAAATGTTGCTGTTGAATATATTGATTCACCCTCAGTGAACATCTCCAAACGGTGATACAAATATGCACGGCATTTTCCTCATATAATACTGGGAATAGGTTTTACACACACACACGTAATTGCCTCTTCAAAAAGCAGAGTTTCACGAACGCACACGAAGAACAACACATTCCTTATGTGAATGCAAATGCAAGAAGGAAGAGCAAATTATAGCCTTCATGGAGGCCTACATTTGTCAGGAACCCTTCAAAAAAAAAAAAAAGAAAGAAAGAAAAGAAAAGAAGAAAGAAAGAAAGAAAGAAAAAAAGAAAAAAAGAAAAGAAATAATTAGCAACAAACTCTGTAGACTGATTTCCTGGTATTCCTTACACCCTGATCAGCCACTAATCTTTCTGGAAAACCTCACATAGATTGAGTAATTTACTCTTTCCCCCTTTAAGTGTCCTACAGCTGGCACTGCAGTTACATATTCCTCTGTGTCTGTTTTGCTTGGATCTTATCAGTGGAATGCCAGTTGCCCCCTCTCAAGGAGGTGAATGTAGTCTGAAGTGGCATTCAAAAGCTTGACCGCATGTTTCTGCCAAATGTGTATAAACAAGATGCAAGATCCTGAAGAAGTACGGTGGCCAGATGGAAAAAAGGGAAGGACCCCTGTACCTTTAATAGCATGCTTTCTGAACTTCTACAGAACAGTTAAAGGTGCACTGCCGAATTCTCTCTGGGAACCTTCTATAAAACCCAGAGGGCTATTTATTTTGCATAGTGTGAAATAATGAGCCTTTTTGCACTTTGAAGATGAGGTTGTTTGGGTACACTCTAGTACAGTGATGGCGAACCTTTTGAGCTAGGTGTGTCAAAATTCGCAAGAAAACCTCGCTTAACTTGGGTGCTGTGTCACTTCGAGAAATATCCATAATTTTGTGATATTTGTAGCTCTAGTAAAAAACTTATATTTTTGATATATGTATTTTATCAAAAGCAAAAACTAATAATTCTTTACATTAGTGACTTTTGTTGCTAAATCTTCAATTGAAAGTTGGTATTTCATACACTTCAAGAACAAGCAAGCACTACACGCCCAGGTGCCAGGGTGACCAGGTGTGTCACCCAAAAGGGCTTGGTGTGTCACCTGTGACACGCGTGTCATAGGTTGGCCATCACCGCTCTAGTATGAAGTATATGCACACCACAGAGCCACTTTTGTTCCTAAGTGAATCCCAGCGTGCTGGAACATCCCCATGTTTGAGAGCTGTTGAGCAGTAAAAACTGTTCCATAGCTATTCTAGGTACACCAACAATGTTCCTAGTACAGCCCCAGATGCAGCCTTCACACCTGCTTCCTTGTGAAGGCTGCATGGAGTGAGATGGGGTAGCTTTGGCTGCACAGTTGTGCGCCATATTGCCCAGTCACTGTAGCAATGGCTGGCCACATATGTGGACATAGCCAGACAGCAGAATTCACAATTATCCTGCTGCAGGGTAAGATCGAGGTAGGTTTCAGAAGAATCTTTCTCTGATCTTAACTTCTCTGGGATACTGTCCCAGAAAAGACCCAATGTTAGGGCCTTTATTCATGTGGAACCTATCCTCTTCTGGCCTCTCTCTTCTGCACTCTAACGCAGTCTAGAGAGACCCTGCTCCTGCTAGCACACTGTGTCTGCATTAGATGTAGCATGCCCAAGTTTTGGCAGCCAAAATGGCCACCTATTCAAGGGCACATACCTTCCCCTTCTGGTTTAATGGATGATGAACTGCCAAAATGCGTCCCCCTAGGCTTCCAAAACTGGGAACTTAAGGTCAGCTCTCAAAGCTCATGCAGAACCTTTTCAGGAACAAGCTATTCAAATGCAGTTGCCTTTCTCCTGATACAGTGGGACTGCCCCAGCTCGGAATGACTCCCCCACTGGAGAAGTGTGGAAATAGCCCAGGTGTGCTGCTTAGATATGTATGATTCACGTGGGTGTGTACATTACTGTGTAGTAAATATGGTATAGCACAAGAAATGGAAAGATTCTAAGGCTGGATTCACATGAAGTAAACAAAAGTATTTCTGAGAGGCTTAAGTATGATTCCAACTTGGGATTTTT
The DNA here is from genome assembly GCA_023333525.1 of Aspidoscelis tigris stejnegeri. Taxonomy (NCBI): domain Eukaryota; kingdom Metazoa; phylum Chordata; class Lepidosauria; order Squamata; family Teiidae; genus Aspidoscelis; species Aspidoscelis tigris. The sequence continues at coordinate 15,964,739 of JALMGA010000010.1, forward strand.
CACATGCTCCACCCTCCTTCATGAACATTCTAGGTGAAAAAAGTGGATTAGAGAGGGGATGAGAACATTAGGGCGACATAGTACTGTCCCTGAATGCTTTTGAGTTGATTATTAGTTGTAAGAATTCATGCACCTTTGCTTAGAAATGATGCCAGTGTTCAGAAAAGACATGAAGTTCATCAGAACTGTAGTCCAATTCTATGAATAAAACTTGCTGGAAAATTTCTAAACAAACATGCACAGAATGTGCTGTGAGCTTCATTTCACCCATTCACTTTTTGTTAGCCCAGCCCACTATGCAAAATATAGAGAAAAAAAATCAAGTAGGCACAGAGAGGAAAAATATTTTGTATCCCATGTTCCCAGCAATAAATTACTTATATATCAGATTTCAACTTTGAGTTCATATTGTTTTAAAAAAGAACTGAGAAAGTTTCAAAAACCAATTTCATGCTTATGCATATGGTTCTTAATAGTTCTGTTTCATTTGTATAGATTTCCAGTCATATGAACTTTCAGTTTTTAGTTCTGGATGAAGGATTTATTTCCTTCAGTTTTGCATCAATGGTTACAGGGGCCTTCCATATATAGAGGCCTTGCCTTGCTTTTTTTTCTCTACCAAATGAAGCAGTACCCAATTATAAGGACACAGATGGAAACACTACACACACAAACATGAACTTCATGTGCAAGAGTGCACAGACGTTCTACTCAAATGAGAAGTTCCCCAAGCCATTCAGCTGGAAATGACAGGAAGAGATGCAAATGGTCCAGTCAGAGAATGACCAGCTCCAGTGCTAGTGTAAGGTAGGTGCTCATGTGTACTACTGGGTAAGTGCAAATTGGCCCTTTCTACTTGAGAATGCCCAGAAGCAATTGGTGGGTCTGCACAATGGCATGTTCACACTTACTTAACCTGCCCTAGTCTTTAGTAGTCGTAGATAAGTACAATCTTGTCCAAAGTTTGATTGGAAGCAGCTAGTGAGCTCCTTATCAGCAGGTGCAAAGTTGCAAGTAGGTGTAGTGGTATAGCTGTGGCTGTGGCTGTAGTTGGACAGCTATTCATTGCATCCTGATCACCAGGACAACGTCGGGATGTATGCTGGATGTTGCTGTGGCCACTGCCATGGTGATCTGACCTGCCCAGGCCAGGCCATCTGCACTTCAAGTGCTGGTGATTGATTCAGGACTATATCAGCACTAAGTGTCTGATCTTCATCTGACTGGAGTGGTATTATTATACCATTCCAGTGAATAAAGTGTAAAGCCCTGAGACAGGATGCTAGACTATAAGGGCTGTGACCTGAGGGATTTTCGCATTACTCCCATTCCGTTTGGAACGGGAGTAGGACGGGAAGCCTAAGACAGCTCACGACGCTTTGAGCATTCACACAGAGGGGCGCAGGGATGCGTGTAAACGCATTCCGGAGCGCCCGTGTGCAAATGCTCAAAGCGTCGTGAGCTGTCTTAGCCGGCAAACGACGGCAAGGGGTGGGGAGACAGCTGAGGAGGCTCCCGCAGCCGGCGCTGGCTGAAAACAGCTGATTGTCAAAGCTGCGCCGGCGGAGGAGGCAAGCCCGCGGCTGGTAGGGAGAGAGAAGCATGCGCGAACGTTTCTCCTCCTGAATGCCTGCGGGCAGTTCGTGCGCGCCCAAACGCATGTAGAGCAGTTTAAAGTGCTCTACATTTGGAACGCGCGGAAGACAGCTCCGGACATGCCGGGACGCAAACTCGGCCGCAGCAAAGCGAATGCTGCGCCCGAAGCTGTCTCCCGCGCGTTCCAAACCCCCGTGTGCGAAAACGTCTCTGATCTAGCAGGCTCCCTTTTATGTTCCTCTCTGTTTGCACATCAATCTGCCTACTAGGGATGTGCATGAAGCCTTGTGCAAACCTCTCTCCCACAATTGTAGGGGGCTTTGGCTTCGTGTGTGAATTTCCGATGAATGTTTACATGTGAAGGGAAGTCTCCTACCTACCTTCCTGTTCTACTTTGTCCTCCCTCACCTGCCTCTGCTGCCATCACACACCCCTCTGAGGCCCAAGTAGGCCTTCCAGAGGTGTTCGCATATCTCCCTCACCCAAGGATCATGGGAAATCTCACATCTGAATGAACTTTGAATGAAATGGATGTTGGTACCTGGTGAGATCTGGTTCTTGATGCTTCCCACCACTTGCTGAAATTTAGAAGGTTCTCATGGGCTGCACATCTGCTCTTGTGGAAAGAGTAGTTTTAGATCTGGATTAAGGAGCCTCTTAATCTGGATCACAGGCCTCCATCCACATATTGATGCAGATCAAGGAGGCCCTGCCCTCCTAGTCCTGCTCATTTGTACAAGACAGGGCTAGATTTGGATTAACTGAGTATACAAGAGGACCAAGGGTTTTCTTCCGGATCATGAGAGATTTGCATATGTGACGCCTCCATAAGCCACAACTACAGGAAAGCTGCTTTTCAGTCCCTCCAAGTCCTGAGAGCAGGAACTTTTGTTCCTAGCCATCAGGGGTGTAGAGGTGGCTGCAAAACTCATGCAAGCTTTGCAGCCACAGGGAGGCATGGGCTGGATCAGCTCCAGCCCACATCTCCACACAGTCTGGATCAGTGGATTCAGTTGTTCCAGATTCACTCATCTGGATCAGACTGAGGTAACTGCAGAAAAGGACTGAGTGTCCTTTTGTGGCTCTTATGCCTTATTTCAATTTCAACTGGTATAAGGGGATTTAGAATTGCACTGTCCCTCACAAGACTATTACTATAATTTATCAGGGAGAGAAAGAACAAGAACACATAGGTTTAAGATGGTCTTATCTAGATTCATTGCTGTAGATAATCGTGTTCTGATATCAGAAGCATATACCTTTTGCTTGGCTTCCTCTCTGCCATCTGGTGGTCTTCAGCTGTATGGACATAATCAGGTGCCTCAAACAGAGAGCCATGTGTGGTGACAGATAGTACATTTTCCTTCTCTTAGAAAAGAATACAATGCAATTAACACAAAATCTTAGAAGCTGACAAATACCAGCCCACTGAATTCTGTTGAAGCTAAATCATTTGCACACAAGAGCTGTCCCAACAGCAAGAGGAGCAGAGAGCTGAGGGGAGATATGCATTGACCATACGTGTCCTATTTTTCTCTCCTCTCTTCCTACAGTGTGATTCACAGTGAATCCAATATCTTGCCTGTGGTCCTCTTCGGAGCCTATACTGTTCTCCAGAGCTGGCTTTGGAGCCAGCTTTGGAGATTGTGCACAGGCTTCGGAGTGCCTCTCCATGTCTGCACCCCCCCAGAGCCCCCCCCCCAACCCCATTGCCCAATCGTGGTGGAAATGTGCTCTGCATAATCTGGATTTGATAAGAACATAAGAACATAAGAACATAAGAGAAGCCTTGCTGGATCAGGCCACAGCCCATCTAGTCCAGCATCCCGTCGCACACAGTGGCCCACCAAATGCTCATGGGCATCTCAAGCAGAGACAAGGACAAACCTTCTCCTGCTCTCGAGTCCCAGCAGATGGCCCTAGAAGCGCCCCATTTCCTCCCTCCCCCCAGCCTGAAAGATGCACCTAGGCATTCGTTCTAGTAGCCATTGATACATCTGTCATCCATAAATTTGTCTAACCCTTCCTTAAAGCCATCCAGACTGGTAGCTGTCACGACCTCTTCTGGCAGCACATTCCATAGGCCGATGACCCTCTGTGTGAAGAAATACTTCCCCCTGTCAGACCTTACGCTCCTACCCATCAGCTTCATAGAGTGCCCCCTGGTTCTAGTGTTGTGCGATAGAGAAAAGAAATTTTCTCTATCCACCTTTTCTATGCCGTGCATAATTTTATATACTTCAATCAGGTCCCCTCTCAAACGCCGTCTCTCCAGACTGAAGAGGCCTAGACGTTGCAGCCTGGTTTCGTAAGGGAGGTGTTCCAGACCCTTAATCATTCTGGTTGCCCTTCTCTGCACCTTCTCTAGTTCCACAATGTCCTTTTTGAGGTATGGTGACCAGAATTGTACACAGTATTCCAAATGTGGCCTCACTATAGATTTATAAAGGGGCAAAATGACACTTGCTGACTTATTTTCTATTCCCTTCCTAATTATTCCCAGCATTGAATTTGCTTTTTTTGCTGCTGCCGCACACTGGGTTGACACCTTCATTGAACTGTCCACCAAAACCCCGAGATCCCTTTCCTGGCGTGTTGCAGAAAGCTCAGACCCCATCAGTTTATAGACGTAATTTGGATTCTTGGCCCCAATGTGCATTACTTTACACTTGTTAAGATTAAAGCACATTTGCCACTTGGTTGCCCACTCACCCAATGCTAAGAGATCCCTCTGGAGCTCTTGGCAATCTCTTTCAGATTTTACTACCCTAAATAATTTAGTATCATCAGCAAACGTTGCTATTTTACTATGTACCCCTTTTTCTAGATCATTGATGAATAAATTAAAAAGCATTGGTCCCAGTACTGAGCCTTGAGGGACCCCACTTTTTACTTCTTTCCACCCTGAGAAATTGCCGTTTACTACTACTCTCTGCTTTCTGCCCTTAAGCCAGTCACAAATCCAGGACAGAACCTGTCCTTTTATTCCATGGCTGGTGAGTTTACTCAGTAGCCTTTGATGTGGGACTTTGTCAAAAGCCTTCTGAAAGTCCAGATAGACAATGTCCACTGGTTCACCTTTATCCACGTGTTTACTGACACTCTCAAAAAATTCCAACAAATTTATGAGGCATGATTTACCTTTGCAGAAGCCATGCTGGCTTTTGTTCAGCAATGCCTGCTGCTCCATATGCACACTAATTTTGTCTTTAATAATGGTTTCCATCACCTTACACGGAACTGACGTTAAGCTAACTGGTCTGTAGTTGCCTGGATCACCCCTGGATCCTTTTTTGAATATTGGTGTTACATTTGCTACCCTCCAGTCCTCAGGTACGGAGCCTGATGTTAGGGAAAGATTATATATTTTTGCTAGAAGGTCGGCAATTTCGCATTTGAGTTCCTTAAGGACTCTTGGATGAATACCATCTGGTCCCGGTGACTTGATAACATTTAGTTTATTAAGACATGCCAGGACCTCTTCCTTGGTTATTTCTGTACAGTTTAACTCTTCAGAAAACACAGGCTCAGCTACTGGCATGTGTCTTCTGTCTTCCTCCGTGAATACGGAAGCAAAAAATTTGTTTAGTCTCTCTGCAATCTCCGTGTCTTCTTTAATTACCGCTTTCTCTCCTTTACTATCTAGTGGTCCAACTGCTCTCCTGGTTGGATTCCTACTTCTGATATACTTAAAGAAGTTCTTGTTATTTCTTTTGATGTTTTTAGCAATGTGCTCCTCAAAATCTTTCTTAGCTTTCCTAATGGCCGTCTTGCATTCGTGTTGCCAGTGTCTATGTTCCCTCCTGTTCTCCTCATTTGGACAAGCCTTCCATTTCCTAAATGAACTCTTCTTGTTTTTAATGACTTCATCTACTGCATTTGTGAGCCACATTGGTTTCTTCTTGGACCTAGAAGTCCCCTTTTTTCTTTTAGGAATGCATTCTAGTTGCACTTCCGTTATTGTGTTTTTAAGTAGTCTCCATGCATTTTGAAGTGATTTAACTCTTTTGACTTTCCCTTTCAATTTCCTTTTCACTAATTTCCTCATTTTGGGGAAGTTTCCCTTGTGAAAGTTTAAGGTCTCTGCGTTAGACTTTATTAAGAACTTACTCCCTGTATTTAAGTTGAAGGTTATTGCATTGTGGTCACTGTTCCCAATTGGATCAGCTACAGTAATGTCCTTTACCAGGTCCTGAGCATTACTTAGGATCAAGTCCAGGACTGCATTTCCCCTGGTTGGTTCCATGACCATTTGTTCCATGGAACAGTCATTTAGCAGGTCTAGGAATTTTCTCTCTCTTTCCTGAGTTGAACAGGAGTTCACCCAGTCTATGTGAGGATAATTGAAGTCCCCCATTATAACTACCCTATCTTTATGGGCTACCTCCTTTACCTCCTTCTCCAATTGTTCATCTCCTTCGGACGTATGGTTGGGAGGACAGTAGCATGTCCCTATTGTTAGACTTCCTTTTTGGCTTGGTATTTTTATCCACACTGCTTCTGTGGAAGAGCCAGACTCACTTGGACATTCCAGTTCATAAGATTCTATCTCTTCTTTAATATACAAGGCTACACCACCTCCATGTCGCCCTTCCCTGTCTTTCCTGTACAGTTTGTATCCTGGGATGACTGTATCCCATTGGTTTTTCGCTGGTCCACCAGGTTTCAGTTATGCCAATAATATCAATCCTATTTTCCATAACTAAGCTTTCTAGCTCCCCTATTTTGGCTCGAAGGCTCCTGGCGTTTGCATATATACATTTATATTCACTCCTTTTGACCAATTTCTGCCGTCGAGGAACATGTGAAACTAATCCCACACTTAGCTCATCATTTTCTGCATGTTTCCAGCCCTCCTCACTTGAGGGTGCGCTCTCCCGAACCAGATGCTGCTCAGCTCCTGTCGGCTTTCCCCCAGGGATCAGTTTAAAAGCTGCTCTGCAACCTTTTTAATGTTAATCGCCAGCAATCTGGTTCCCTCCTGGTTCAAGTGTAACCCGTCCCTCTTGTACAGGTTTGGCTTGTTCCAAAAAGTTCCCCAGTTCCTTACAAATCTAAACCCCTCCTCGCGACACCACTGCCTCATCCACGCATTGAGGCTCCTGAGCTCTGCCTGTCTAGCTGGCCCTGCACGTGGAACAGGTAGCATTTCTGAGAATGCGACCCTAGAGGTCCTGGACTTTAGTCTTCTACCTAACAACCTAAATTTGGCTTCCAGGACGCTCCGTCTTGCCTTCCCAACATCATTGGTACCGACATGTACCATGACGACTGGCTCCTCCCCAGCACTGTCTACTAACCTATCTAGATGTCGCGTGATGTCCGCAACCTTTGCACCAGGCAGGCAAGTCACCATGCGGTCAACACGCCCATCACAAACCCGGCTCTCTATATTCCTGATAATCGAATCGCCCACTACAAGAAGCCCCCCTCCCACTACCCGTGGAGGAGTATCCTCGGTGCAAGAGGATACAGGCACATCCACTGAGGAAGGGGTCCCAACTAAGGGAGCCTGCCCCTCTTCCTCGGCTTGATGTCCTCCCTGCCTGAGGCTTCGACTCTCCGAGGCAGCTGGAGAGCTGCTTGTCATGGAGTGGGATGCTCCTACTGCATCCCTGAAGACCTCACCCTCAGCCCTCCTACTCTCTATCTGCTTCTCCAGGTCCGCTACCTTGGCTTCGAGGGAAGAAACATGTTCCCTGAGAGCCCGGAGCTCATTGCACCGAACACATACCCACGACTGCTGCCCCATGGGCAGGTAGTCATACATATGACACTCAGTGCAAAACACTGGGAAGCCCCCCTCCCCCTGCTGGCATTCTACCTTCATTGTATTTAATGGATTTGTGTTATTTATGAAAAATTACCTAAAAAAAAAACCTCTAAAACACTTTCTTTAAGATAAACTTTGGTTATGCTATAGTATGTTTCGCGCGCCGTTAGGTTTTGTTTTAGCTGGCTTCTAAAAGCGGTCCCCCAAAACTGTCCAAAAACCAGAGGACTTACCTCCCACACTTACCACAGCACAGCAGCAGTTTTCCCAGGTTATTTTATCAAAATCCCAGTTATTTTCTGGTTAGTTATAGCAGAGAGATCTTCCTCCCACGGAGTTTACTCTCAACTAAAGACCCCATTGTAGACCTCTTTAATGGGGTCTACAGGAAATCCGGATTATAGGTCCTGAAGAACCCATTCAATCCAGATATCCCTAGAACTGGTGGAATGAAATGTGGCTCTAATGAGGTCTGCAGTGGAAATGGGGTCTTCCTGCTCTGAGCCTAAAGTGTCCTTTATAGGTCCCTAATGGGTACTTAATGGGTACTGATTGCAAGTGGAAAAAAACCCTTGCAGAGGTACAAGGCACAGAGACATGCAAGAGGGCCTTTTCTGTGGTTGCCTCTAGACTCTGGAACAGCTTCCCACTTGAGGTTCACCAAGTACCTACGCTGTATAGTCTTTGGGGCCTGGTGAAAACATATCTTTTCACCCAGGCCTTTGCCATTTAAATAGCTTCCTCAGGGTGCTGTCATGTTAGGGAGGGTGAGGCTGGAAGGGAGGGGGCTATATTTTTAATTATGTTTTAATATTTGATATATTTTATCCTTATTGTAACCCATCCTGGGACCATTTGGTGAAGGGCAGGATGTAAATTCCTTAAATAATAATAATAATATTGAATTGAATGCAAAAGCCCCTCATATTTGTTTGAACAGATCCCCTTTCAAATGTGTTAGGATTCATATTCAAAATGAGTGTTTGATATAAATCTGATTCGAATCCCCGCTATGGATTGCCTACGAATTCTTATCTATCCCCTTTGAATCCCCTATGTATCCCCTATGTATCTGAACATGTCACATCTGTTCTCGATCCACTTTTAATCCAATCTGAATTCACTTTGAATCCACTCTGGATCCTTTGCAAATGTGACTGGGGCAGCTGCTTCCCCACCTCCCAAGGTTCACAAATGTAATGAAGCTTCATATATTTGATTAGTATTCTAAAGTCAATCTTCAGATGAATCATTTGATTCAAATTCAAGTGTCCAAAGTCAGAAAAACTGGACAAATTTTGAATGTGACAAATATTCATGTGCATTCCTCGCTTCTCTTTTTTCTCTCTCTTCCCACCCTAATAGTGACTTCTCAGCCTCCTGAGTACACTCTCACAGTTGAATAAGAGGAAATGGGGACACCCCCCAAAGTACAGTTCCCTCGCCAAAGCATGATTGCTTCTGTTCCCACTTTGCAAAATAAAATGGGCTAATGCTCTGAAATAGCATGAGAACTCATTTAATTCCCATACAGTTTAGCTTGCTTTTGGGAAGCTTAGTCCACAAAAGATATGGAATCTGAAATTACTGTTGGTAAGAAGGATGCCGAAGCCAGTGTCTAAACTTATTTGGGCTGTCAAAATGGGGAATTTTAGTTGGATTGGGCAGGAAGCTACTTAAGGAGAGAGGACAGAAATCTAGCCAGTCACAGCGTGGGTTGAAATGACCAATCAGGGACAAAGAAAATCAGGCAGACAAGTGGACGATCAGTGACTAGTATTCATTATCAAGGAAGGTTTGCCAGACTTGGAGGTGAAGAGGTAGGCTTATTCATTTAACTGTTTGAATGCCTTTTTTTATGTCTGAAGAAGGGATGCTTTTTCTTAAAGGGGTGACCAACAAAAGCCCTGTCTGATCACATCCAGTGTTAGTTTTAAAGTGGCCTAAAACCGTAATTAAAAATTATATACAATACACCAAACTCCCTTAGGCAATAGAAGATGGTAGAAATGTGATTAATTAGTCATTTCCCTGGCTCCCCATCAGTGTAAGACAAAGGAAATCACAGATAATCCCATAAAAAGACCCCTTTTCCACACTAGTTCTTGCCTGAGAAGGCCACTTACAATTATAATTATTGACTAAGATCTGTCTTGTTCCGTTAACTAATACTACACACAATTCTGTTATGAATTCAGATTATATAATCCACAGATTATAACCTGTCTTTCCCACAAGGCTGGGGTGCATTATTCTAGCATGATTTGTAATAGTGCAAAAGAAAGTTATCTTTGAGTATATAAATTAGCCAATGACATTGAGGGCTGCTCCTCTACCCCCACACTGATGGTAAACCTTAATGTGCCAGTCCATCATGTACTTTTAAAGACCCATTTTCATGCAACGTAACTAATGTAAGCTCTTATGATAATTCTGCAAATAAATCACAATGCCACAGTACCATTTGTCTTCATCACATCAGTATAAGGTGTCAGGGGCTATCAGAAAGCTAATTTTCTGGTGCCTACTTATTTGCCACAGCAAAGCTGAAGGTGAATCAAAGGAAATTATCTAGGTCAGGGGGAGTCAATTTCTATATCCTTGAAGGCTGTTCTCCCTACAATGGTTTACTGACTGTTTCCCTGTTCGATTTTTGTGTTTCAGAATTATCTCAACTGGACCATTCTGCAGGTTGGAGTACAGCTTCCTATTGATTTTAATGTTTCTCAGATGCAAAAGTGAAATTATAGGCATTTAGAATAAATATGCATATGCATGTTGATCGAATATGTGGATAGTTTGAAAAAAATGTTTTTTCAAAAAAAAATAGGGCTGGTTATTTGTTCCTCGAAATAATTTTATCAAAGAAAATCTCAGTGAAAATATGATTTTTTAAAAAAGTGTTAGAGGTTTTCTAAAATACAGTAAGAATAGATAGAAAAAAGAAAGACACAAGAAGATGAATTAGAAAGTAAATTTTAAAAACCAGAATACATTGAATGACTTCTGATCTTCCCCTATATTCATTTTGCTCCATAATTAATATAACAGTTTCACTTTTGAGAAAACCTGTTAACCTTCAAACTTACAATTAACAAATTTTCTTCTTTCATATGAAGAAAGCCAATAAGGGGTTGCCAATCTTCAAATATGATGTCAATTATCTTTCTCTAATTAAGCTTCTCTGCATGCTCAAATCTAATAATTTCACTAACCAATTTTCCATTGTAGGCATTAATGAATTATTACAATCTTGAGCAAATAACAGTTTGGCTGAGGGAACAATATCCCCTCCCCATTGTTTTTAATGTGATGTTACTGTGTCCTGCCCTGAGACCGTTGGGTATAGAGTGTGATAGAAAAATGAATGAATGAATGAATGAATGAAGCAGTCTTCCATAACTCTTCTCCAGTGGTGGATACATCAAATTCAATTATATATTAGTTCTTAAAATCCTACCACATTTGAAGGGGATCTATTCGAACAAATACAAATTTTCTTACATTCGATTTGATAGTAATTGAATGCAAAAAAACCCTTTCATTAACATCCCTAGTTATGTTGTTCCTTTCATTTAAGGCCAGAATCTGTGCCAGTTACCCCTGGTGATTCTCTAAGTAGAGCACCTTCTGGAATCACCATACAGTAGAGATCTATGTGTAGCGATCTATCCCTCTACTTACGATGATGTGCAGTCTGCATGACTGCAGTTCATTCCTTGCAGTACAAAAATCATAGCCAAGGAATGTTCATTCCATGCCTGTGGTGTCATCTGCCAGGACTGTCCAAACTCAGAAAATGACCCCATGGGCCATTTTCTTTGTTCAGGGCTTTCACCAGTGATGACAGCAGCAAACACGAAGGCCTGCTCAAGTGGTGGCAGTGTGGCAGTGAAGTCACTGCCAGAAGAGAAGAAGTACCTCGGGAGTACTTACTCTCACTCACTGTTTACTGTGGTCTGTCAACTGGCTGTGTGTGGGTCCATGCCAGACCCCAGGTCCTGCCATCTCACTAACGCAATGGCAGTGGTACATGGCTGAGCAGACTCTACAGCCTCACAGCTGAATTATGGACCTGTTAGGTGCCACACAGATCTTGCCTAAGAACTAATAAGGAAAAAAATAAAAGATTCCTTAAGTCTAGGAAACCAGCATAATGCCCAGTGCTTACAGTATTGATCAAATTACCCATTGTTCCTCATATTTTACTTGGTGAACCTTTCCTAATCAATTTTAACTAAGAGATAATTAAAAATTAAATTTAAAGAGGTCTGAAAAAGAAAAGGAAATTGGGTCTTTATTTTTCTGAAACATATTCTTTTATTTTCTCTTGGTTTAACAATTTTCATCAAATCTTGAATCTTCAAAGTAAGTTGAAAGCCTAGTTTTAATTCCCTTCTCCAGCAGGCTTTGAAGATAATTTTTGAACTACCTGATACAAAGGTAGTTCAGCCCTGCTATTGCACACTGGATACAACTTTGAAGTGACAATTATGAGCCAATCACAGGGAATTGTAGGCAATTCTTATGAACAGCGCTCATGAAGGAAATATTCTTCCTCTGGACCAGAACAGGGAAAGTGTGTGTACATTCCTGTAGGTGTTGGACCAGGCCAAGAGCATTCCAGCCCTCACAATATGGATGGCACCTTCTGAGCTTGGGCTGGGACAGGCTAGAACAGACTAGTTAAACTGCTAAAGGGGTGCTAATTTCAGAAATGGCCTTTATGTCTTCCTTCTGTCATAACCTGTACATGCAATCTAGAGAAAAAACCTCATCAAAGCACTATCAATAATCAGACTTCCTTTTTGCACCTTCACCTGGTGCAAAGGCTGGCTCACTCCTAGGATGCATCAGGCATCTTCATTTGTGAAGCCCAATACATCTGAAACTTGTCCAGCACTTCCCCAAGGAGAAGCTTGTGTGGCACTGTTTCCATGGTATGCAACCACAACTGCGCCACCCTGCCCCACACTCTGTCCACATGGAAGAGGTACAAACAGATCATGCAAGGCTTTACTGACTGACTGATGGTGGACACTCCAGTATGTGCAGAGCTGTTTTTGGGATAGAAGCAGCTCTGGGCAGTGTGTATGCTCTGTGTGGGAGCAGCCTCCAGCTTTCCCACTGGAGTGAATGCAGAAAGGTCCATATTAAAGTGGTGTCTCCTTACGTCTTCAGACCATACTTCAAATCTTATGTGCTTATGTATTTGAAACATTTACTTGCTATTTCTCATTTAAAAATTTCAAAGCATTTTATACAAATAAATGATCCCCGGTGATGATCCAGTGTATATCATATTTTTCATGCACCAAAGCGTAATGTAAATACATTAGATTAGCGAGAGAATTTGACTTCTCATGTATCTCCATTAGGTTTAGGAAGGCTATATTTTAATAATCTCAGTCAATCTAGATAATTACTTTTTTGAGATAGCTTATAAATGCAAAGCAACAAATAACCAAACAATAGATTCCAAAACAATTTCATTTTATCCAGATATAAGGCCCGTTTGCACTATGGCAAACAGGATAGCCCGGGGTGCTCTGGTACAGAGCATATGCACACTGTAGAATATTCTCCATCCCAGAGTGGCCAAGAGCAGTCTAGGGATGTTTTTCCACTGTCACTAGAAGTACCCATTAAGTACCCATTAATGGGTACTAAATGGCATTTTTTAGCCATTAATGGGTACTTAATGGGTACTTCTAGTGACAGTGGAAACACACCCCATGATACTCTCAGTACAGCCCTGGATATAGGATTCATACTGCTATGCTGCGTAGGGACCAGGCACTGCAGCTATGGAAGCACAGTTGCATGCTGCATTGCCAATCACTGTAGCCATAGCAATGACCTGACATGCATGGATATTGCTACAGCAAGGCAGATGGCCATGGATAGTTCCATTCCCACTTTGGGAGCATGCAAAGGGTTTTTTTTCCCCACTGACCTCCCTTAATTCGGATCAAAGACGATCCGGATCTAAGGAATAGGTCCTTCAGTTAATCCGGATCTAGTAGATCTGGATTAAGGGAGGTACCCGATGCGTTCCCATGGGCGGTACAGCACCCGATAGCAATGGGCACTAGGCTGCCCACAGTGTAAATGCTAGAGCACCTATGTGGCAAATCCGGATCAACCCACGTGGGGCTTGCCCATCACCCCAGGTTTTTGGAGGAACAGGGGATGCAATCTCTGTAGACACTCCAGAGATTCTTTGAAGATACTCCGGAGTGGCTCCAGAGAATCTCTGGAGCTTTGTCATAAGTTCTGGAGATTCTCTGGAGCAATCTGCCACAAACTTCAAAGATTCTTCTGAGCCTTTGACAAAGGTCCATAGGATTGGCATTGCTCTTGTGTGGGGTCCTCTTCGGAGCCTGTGCTATTCTTTGGAGCTGGCTTCAGAGCTAGCTTTGGAGATTATGCACAGGCTTTGGAGCTTTGGGTTTTGAGGCACCCCCCATGGGTGCAGCCCCCCAGAGCCCCCTAGACCGCATCGCTCAATTGCGGTGGAAAAGTGCTCCGTATAATCCAGACTGGATGCCTGAAGACCCCATTGTAGACCCCTTTAATGGGTGTACAGGAAATCCAGATTATAGGTCCTGAAGAACCTATTCAATCTGGATTTCCCTAGAACTGGTAGAAACAAATGTGGCTTTAATGGGGTCTGCAGTAGAAATGGGGTCTTTCTGCTCTGAGCCTAATAGGTCCTTAATGGGTCCCTAATGAGTACTTAATGGGTACTTGGTGCTAGTGGAACTCCCTCCCCCCAAGTGAGTTTGGGCAAAGTGTGGAAAGGGCTGGCACTCACAGTGCAAACGCCAGCCACCATCCCCATACTTCCATGGAATGCTAGCCCACAGAAGTTAAGTCAAAAAGACCCTAAATTCATATACACTGAAAAAAAAAAGGTTTGGTCATACCCTAAGGGCCTGGTCATGTACAATTTTGTGCAATGCCCAGTTTTTAGAGGCACACACACTGGTTGAACTTGTTCAGTTCAAAAAGATGGTTTGACAGGTGGTTTGAGCAGTTCAAAATTTAATAGAATAACCCCCAGTTTGGGGAAAATGGTTAAGACTCAAACAGAACCAAGATGGTTCATCTGAACTGGTCAAACCACCCAGCTCAAACAGACTGGTCTGAATTTGGTTAATACTTTGTTCCTCCAAAGGGATTTTTAAAGGCATCTTTAAACTTTTATTTTAGGGCAGCAAACAGATTCAAGCCAATGTAGGGTTAAGATTGAACTTGTTCAAGCCTGTTCAAGCCATGTGTCTTGCTTTGGTTTGATTTGAACCAAACCACACTTTTTAGGTGTGTACACATTTGTATGATAAAATGTTTTCTCTTATGTGACGTTGACAACATTTTAAAACATAATAAGAAAGTGGTGGATGGACTATTTTGTTTTTTTCTTTCCTTTTAGCATTGGATTTTTCAGCTGTAAGGTTGATTCACAATAATAAATAAATCTACTAGGTTGGTTCTTCTTTAAGTTGATTGACATACTTGCATAAATCCCAGTAAGTGATTGAACTTCGTTGTTTTTAAACAGGAATTCAATCTATAGTTACTAGATATGGGGAAAACGAATCTAAGTCAGGAAGCATAACATTTGTTAACAGTAGGATGTCTGCTTCAGTTTGGCATTATTAAATATCCCAAATAAGCACTGGTTTATTTGTTGTCATTTTTCATGCATCTTCAAAATTCCTGTCCCAGTGACAGATGAGACACAGAGGAGGCCGTGTTCAGACACAACAAATGGGGCACCTCAGAGGTGTCTCAGGGAGACAGTGTGTAGCCCTTGTGTTCCCAAACCTTCTCTAATCCACCTTTTCTAACACAGAATGTTCAAGGGAGGGGAGATGGGCAGACTAATGCCTGAATAATCCACCTGAACTCCTCTTCAGAGATGTTTTTTTTTTCTATCACAACCTCATTGACGTCTAGGTGAACCAAACATGATGCCCCTTGTTTGAGGGGGCAGCAGCTGTGGAATATTTGTTTCCTTCAAAAGTTATTAATTGATCTTGAAATCAAAATGGAAAGCTAGGCAGTCTGCCAAGTAATCGGTCTGAGAGACAGAGGGGTAATTCATAATAAAAGTAAAGTGCAGCCACTTACAATTAGACATGGAAACCAAAAGTGCCCATCCAGTCACACCAGGCAACTATGTGACATTCAGGGCACTGTTCATTTCATGCTATTTGGGGTTGCAATGTAGAAGAGAGAGGTGAGAAAGGGAAACCAGGGTCTGGTAACACACTAGAGAGAACATACAGACTAGATAGAAGGACAGTCCTGAACAGCAGAGCCTTCCTTCCTCTGCCAGCACCTCACTTCCAGGAAACCAGAAACAGCAAAACCCTCACCTTCTCGATAGTCATCTAGAAAGTTTTGTCTTGATCTCTTTTCCTCTTACATGAAGGGAATGCATCTCCTGTCTAACCCCAGAATCTGGGGGTTTTTTTACACAAAGTGTCTCTATCCCCTAACCTTTACTACAATCTTTGTATAATACCTAACCCCCTTATAATAATAAGAGAAATGAAACACACACCATATTTCTGTTTATAAACAAGCCAACCCCTGGAACAATGTAGGATTTTTAATTTAATTAAAATTTAATTTTTTTTGCTGCACTATTTGGGTTTAATCAACTGGTTTCCCCCACCCCCACTCTTTTTTTTGATGTTCTGCTTCCAGACTCTGTATCACCATCATTGTTAAGGTTCTTTCTGCACTGGGTTTTTTTTTTCTGGATTATATCTCAAGATAAGAGTTGGTGCAGACTACACAACTCAGGGGCCTGGAATAGTCTGAACTAAACCATGTGGATGGCAGCCTCCTATCCCAAGATATAATCCAGAATAAGGCCCAGGCCAGAAAGGACCTTGGCTTGTGATGGGCTATATAGGATCATGCCGTCTTCTGTTTATCGGCGATTGGCCCGTGATTGCTCTTCATTTTTGTTTGCCCTAGGCTTGCCAGGCATGGTGTTCCATTTCTTCTTTTGCCCCGTGGCTTTCATGTCATCAGTGACCACCAAGGGAGAGAAAAAGCCCAGTTTGTGGAGGTCACAAATTCCCTGAATCATTCATGGATGTTTCAGTCTCATTCCTAATTTTGCCTTAATTTTGCACTTTTAAATACATAGAGTATCACTGTGAAATCTGCATCTAATAGACTGATCCTCTGCCTCTCCTTCATTTGCATATATGGAAATTGTGGGCTCCTGATGGCAATTTGAGCCTTCCTGTAGATTTTAATGCTTGTGTCATTTGGGAGTCATTTTGCAAGTGTTAGAATAAAAATGAAGGCCTTGCCTGTTACTGGTACTTTCCAAATACTGAGCGAAGTTTCATTTACTTATATATTTTGCTGCATTTATTAAAGCTCTTGGTTAGGCTTATTAAAACAGGAAGGTGAAACCATTTAACTATAAACAAATAAAAAGCACAACAAGCATTCGTATGCCAAGTTAAAGAATGAACTGAGTCTTTATTACAATTATTTACATATTATGTTTGTTAATTAATTTTTTTGTCAAAATCACAGGAAAAGAACTAAATCTGCAGCATCCAATATGGAGACTATACGCCTACTAGGGATGTGCACGAATGTGTTTTTTGACATTTGATTTGTAACAAATAGACAGTTTTAAATGTGGTAAAATTATCTTTGATACAAATGTGTTTGTTTGAATTTGCACAAATATCTGATGCAAATGAATACGCATCAGATACGTATCTGAGATACATATCTGATATATATCCCATAACATATCTGCTCTGAAAGTCTCAAATTCGACCCAAATCCACTTTTATGTGCTCTCAGTCCATGCTGAATACACTCTAGATCTGTTGCAAATGTCTTTCACAGCCGCTTTCCCTCTTCCCCGCTTTAACGAATGTCTGAACTATTTATATGAATGCCTGAAACATTTGTATTTGTACAAATGTTTCAATGTACGAATATCATAACGTCCAATATCCAAATTTGTATGAATTCATACGAATAATGAATGTTATGAATATTGGTGCACATCCCTAATGCCTACACCTGAATCCAAGTGTCCTCCGTGAGAAGATTCCTAAGCTTCTGCCTCCAGGTCGCTTAAGCCTTCTATGGCTACAAGCATATATAGCCCTTGAAGGATATCTCTTAGGGATAACCTGCCCTTGATTGATAGTGTCCTCATAAACCTTCTCCACAAATACAGTGGAAAGAAGTGCTCCAGTGAGAACAAGCACACTTGTAAATTGCAGACTATAGACAGCACAACTCTCTTGAATTTCTGTGCCACCAGAGACTCGTTTTACTTCCAACTTTATTGGGTTTTGTTTTCCTCTTTCCTTCCACTACCTTCCCTCAGGTCCTCTTGTTTGCCTTTGAATGATGATTGTATGTTCCCATGCAAGTCCATCCACTGCCTCCCAAGCATCACGTTAGTAACACCTTCCCCCTCCTTTTTCAAATTTGCATTTTCATTTCTTTTAAAACCAGATATTGTACTGGTCATTTCTGCATTTACTTGTTAATCTGGATCAAGGAGCTGCTGAGAACACATCATCTGCATTTGGAGTAGAGTAAATCTGGATCAGAACTGTTTATTTGGTCTACCACTAATCCCGATTGGTGGGAGACCAAATAAATGTGGTCTACATACATGTTAGCACTCTCCTATCTGGATCAAGGAAGGGACATCCACACATAGAATGGATCTAGGAAGAATGTGGGCATGGTATTGAGTGACTTGTGCAGGTACAACATGACTGTGAGGACACCTTCACACAAAGTACCCACAAAGAAAACGCATGTGTGCAGTGAATCTGTCTTCACATTGCCTTCGAAGTCACTGCACCCCTGGGTGTAATGTTCAACTGATGCGAGTGTGACCAATTTCATCAGGTGTTGGAAGTGGTGTGGATCAATTGCATCACAGCTGAGTGGTTTGTATGGAGCTAGTTTGCATCCACTAATGTGGAACAGGGCTGAGGAATCTGCATTTTGTTGCTCTTCAGCACAGATTTGTTGTCTTAAAACCCACTCTGTGTATGTGCCTCTGCCTGTAGTTGCTGGATCTAGCTAGTATCTAGCTAGTATGGATCTAGCTAATACAAATCTAGCCAATACAGACTAACTGAGGTAAGTGCAGAAGGGGTCACTTTATTGAGTTGCTTTTTTAAACCAGATATTTGTGTTAGTTGTAATGGTCATATTCCTGATGGTCTTCCCCTTCTCCCTTATTCCAATCATAGTAGGGAATTCTGCCCTCCAAAAGAGGTGCCCCACTGGAGGGTGGCAGGTTATTCAACCCTAATATGTAGCCTCTTCCTGGAAGTAAATTTTAGTAAATCCACTTCTGTATATCTCTCAAGAAAACTGCATAGAATGGGCCCTGAGGTGCCCATACAGTCAACAGAAGTTGGCTATGACCCAATAACAACAAATATTTAGGCTAATAGTCTCACCAGATGTTTCTAGAAAGCAAAACTATTTTGGCAAAGTAACAATAGTGCTGGATAGACCACAACAGCCCCAGCATGCCACTGGGGTTCTCTCATGGTCCAGCCATGGTGCTGAGCACCTCTGAGCATATTCAGTATATCTGTAGCATCCTTAGGGAGTTCTCTCCCCATGAAAACTTACTTCTTTTGGTTCCATACAAAGTTGTTTCTATGCCAAGTTGGTGTGGCAGGAGCTGAGGTGATGGATACCTCAACTGAAGGGGGACAGGAAAGCCAGGGAAGGTGGCAGGGAGATAATTAGAACCACTTCTGAAGGGTTATCGGTTTTGAGGAGTGCATTGGGCTACATCAGTATCTGCTGCAATCACCACATTCTCTTTATAGGAACCATCACTGGAGCTTCTGCTCTGCAGCCCCTAACTTGGTGACACTGCTCAGGCTTCTTAGTGGGCAGTTACTGGGGCAGTAACTGCCTGACCATCTGCGTTGGAACTAACTACCATTAAGCATGGCTGTTTTCCCACTCTCTCACCTGGGGAAGCAGAGGTTGCCCTTTAGCTGCCTTTAAGTGCAGCCCCAAGATAAAGAATGTGGACCTTTCTGCACTGCTGCTTAGACAGTATCAGAAAGAGGACTACACCTTTTCTGCACTTTACTGCAGGACATGGGAGGCCCTGCCCACTACTAGTACACTCTGCAAAGGAAGGAGCATGATCCAGACCAAGGCTTTGGCCTGGATCACCAATTGCCCTTTATATCAAGGTTTACCAATGGACAATCTGAGTCACTGCAACTACTGGAGGATGGATTTGATGATGCACCAAAGCACACCACTACAATGGGTCTCCCAGGGCCTCAAAGGCCAGGAATTTTATTCCTAGCCTTCACAGCTGGTGCAGACCAGCTCTGAAGCTTCTGCAAGCTTTGGGGATGGCATGGGGGTGGTCCAAACCAGTGCCATCATGCAGACAGCACTGTTTTAGCCCAGAGCAATCCCTGACTCACTATGCTGGATCAAGCCAGGTAAGTGCAGAAAGGCCCTTTGTGTCATCATTTTTACCCAGCAATCTTTATGAATTACAGGATTTTTTTTAAAAAAATACACTAATTAAATTAAAACAAAATATGGTGTTCAAATTCCTTATATGTTGCTATTTTTGCCATGCCTGATCACAGCCTTATTTTAACTTGAATCCCATTCAGAGCTATCCATCCATCAAATTCCAATCAAACAAAACTTCAAAATGTTGGCTTCTCCCTATGAATAACCTGGCAAGCGAACAGATTATAAAATCCTAGCAAAAGATGGTGAGTAGGGAGTTTTGATGGGTCAGCCTTGCTAACTTTCAAAGAGCAGGTGGTGATAGTCTGTTCTGCTTTCTCAAAATCTCTTCTGTGAATTTGCATGATACGCTGGTTGTGTAAAAGCAACATGTGGGGTGTAGGTTTTGCGACAAATTGTGAAAGAATGTTTATCAATCATTAGGCTATAGCAATGTAATTATGACAATATTGCACATCTGCTAAATGTATATACAGCATCTGCTATCTTATGGATTGTTACAAGGAAAAATTCCAAGGAGCTTTATATATCCATGACTGATTGGATTCAATAACGATTTTTAAGGTAATTTTATTTAAAGGAGCGGACAGTAGCAGTACTGAAAAGTTTCGATAATCTAATAATTTTTATGTTTTATTCCTTTTAGATCTGATTTTGATGACAGTTACTAGGTAACACTGCCAAACTGATACAGAACAAAATCTTTTCTTTTTTAAAAAAATGAGGAAAAGGGGAAAAATTGGCTGTGTTTGCAGCACAATGTCCTGATCTTGTTGCTGCACTTTAGGAGGCAAGTTAAGCATGTGGCCTATGCCTCTCAGCCTTGGAGCCTTCAAACTGGGGAACATCAGTTCTGCAGCTTCAAATTTTTCACCTATTAGTGTTAGGCAGGAAAACAGCCCCACTAAGTTGGTCCTGCTGCCTACTCACTATATGTCATGTCTCAGGCAGGCTAGGTCAGCAATGCAAATGCATAGCAGTCCATAGCACACTCACGCCACATGCCGTCCATAGGGGCTCAAGAGAAGGCAATGTCAAACAGTCTAAGGTCAGGGGAATCCAGAAGTTCCGCAGGGTTGAATAACAAAGTCCAGGAATCAGTTTCACAGGCAAAGGGGCTTGCAGGACCTATATATGTTTCTCTGATTTGACCCCAAATAGGCTGAATCAAAGGACAACTTGCCAGTATTATGTAGAATTTAAATGCCAGCTCCCAGCAGGGCCTGGGGCTTCTAGTTGCACTTACTTGCACCGACTGCTATTGGACAGGGCATGTGCGTTGGTGCTGGCATCTGGGCCAAAGATACAGTGCCTGGATACACATCCACAGCTAAGTTAAGTCTGCAGATATGTTGTGGGAGGGAATGCATGTACTACCACTTGCTTGTGTGAATGCTAGTATACATGGGGGCAAGTTCACCTTTCCTGTCCCTCAGATGAGCAGTATGGATTTTTCCCTGTTCACACTTGTCCTAGGGGCATGCTCTGGGAAGCTCTAGGTTTCTCTGTCTGCACACTGTGGTGCTGCTTCTATCTCGGAGTATGTGGGAGTGTCCCAGAGCATTCCCAGTCCTCCTAAGCTATGGAGAAGGAGCAAGCACTGCATGTGGGTGGTTGGGGCAAGGCAGCTGCAAACGTGCACTGTGTTATCACCATGGCAACAGTCGGGTGTGTGATGGAAGTTGCTTCAGCTGTTGCCATGGTGATTTGGACCATCTGTACTGTGAGCATCAGTAGTTAAGTTGGAAACAGCACTGGTGCTTGAGGTTTGAATGTGGGCTACTGTCCCAATGCTTAACTGGAAGACTCACTCCAGGCAGTTAAGTGCAAACAGGCCCCATGAATCTAAATCAGCTTGAATTCAGGTAACTATTCCTGCTGTTTGAAATTACTGATATGGCCCATATATTAAAGCTCAACTATATTTGCTACAATAAGCCCTGATTTCAAAATTTTAAAAACTCTTTTTTTATAGTCAAGACTTGCTATCTTTTAAACTTCCTTATGTTGGATATTCTTGGGATATAAAATCCTCAAATATTTATGATTCCCTCCTTTTAATTAAACTTCTATCATCAAGTCAGCATAATTTCCTCCATTAATTAACGTTAGACATTTTAAATTCCAAATTCCATTGCTATGGCTTGACTAAATATTCTGGTTGGGCTTAGCAATAATTCAATACGGGCTGAGGTTTTTCCACATAAGTGTGTGCCTTCTGCAAATTTCCATGATCCAGATTAACAGCTGCTAGTACATTGGTAGACTGTTTAGTCAGATCCACTGGTAATCCAGATCAGGAGCCTCCAGATCTGGATTATGACCTGTCTAGTGCAGAAGGAGTGTACTAGAGGGCATTGGGGCTCCGTTATTCCACACTAACCTGTGGAACTGAGAAAGAGAAGCAAGGGCATTAAGTAGGAATGTGCACAAATGGGGTCTTTTGCATTTGATTTGTATCAAGTCAACATTTACCAAAACCATACCTCAAGTATCCAGTGGCGCAACTACAATTTAGTGCTCCACACCTAAACAACGAGTGAACTTCTGGGAAGGCAGGGCACACTTGGAGGCTGTAGCAGCCTCCTCCAAGTGCAGATGCCCTTCTCCAAAAGTTCACTAATTGTTGACTACCAGCCTAAGTGCAAAGAGGTCTAAGATATCAGATGCCCTGCCCTGCCCTAGCTGCAGTTGGATGAGGTGACATAGGGTATGGTGTATGAGGGCATAAACTGTCCAAAATATACATTGAAATGCCAATTCACTAATGAACCCAATTCAAGGTATTAACTCTGACTTACAAGGCCCTAAATGAGCTGGGCCCCAAATATCTAAAGGAATGCCTTCTCCCATACTGACCTGCCTGTGCCTTAAGATCTGGAGCTGAGGCCCTCCTGGTTGCCCAACCAACCTCAGTAGTGAAACAGGTGGGCACCCCGGAAAGGGCCTTCTTGGTAAAGGCACCCATGTTATGGAATAGTCTCCCCCTTCCCTGTGTATATTCAGGGAGGTGGTGAAGACGCACCTCTTTGCCCTGGCGTTTGGCTGATGTGCTTATACTCCTCCCGCCCCCGACACTGCAGATACTATTATTTTAATATTTAGGATATTGCTTAAATATGCTGAATCTTTTAAGTGTTCTTATGTATATTATTGTTTTTAATATACACCTAAGACTGAACCCTGAAATCTCTATGCTTGGTTTGATAAAGAATTAGATCAATGACTGGTTTTAAAACAATACCTGGTAACAGCGAGCTTGGTATATACACAAAAATGGAAAACAGAAGAAATTCCATCAAAACAAAGAAATTTGAAGAAATGGACAAATTAACTAAACTGATAAGAGACTTGTCAGAGGAAAAAATAAAATAAAATTGGCAACTCTTCGTTGATCATCTACTAATAGCAAGTTTTGCAGACTAGTATGAAAAAGATGAAAAGGACGAAGAAGAAGGAAAGACATCTTGGGAACCAAGTTTTTTTAGAACCACTTAGCCACACAAAATGGAGACAGGGAAGATAATTTTTATCTTAATAATAATAATAATAATAATAATAATAATAATAATAATAATAATAATAATAATAATAATAATAATAATAATAATAATAATAATAATAATAATAATAATAATAATAATAATAAATATAAAAATTATGTACCTTTTAACTAACTTTTTATGTTGTATATTTTATGTTATCCTGAGAAAATCAATAAAAATTATCCTCTCCCCCCCCCCCCCCTAACAAAAGAGAGAGAGTAAGAATCCCTGTGCACAGCAATTAAGCTGTCCACACAGTAGGAAAGGCTCAGGAACAGTTCAGGGCACCTCAGGTGCAGCTGCAATGTGTTTCTGCTGTCCATCTGGAACTGTCCCTAAGGCAAATGTAAAAAGATTCTCACTTTTTAAATTTGCATTTAAAGGTTTTAAAATTTAATGTTTTACATTTTTGTTACTATTTAAGTTATTTTACTTTTTAAAATAATTTGAATTATGCATTTACTTTTTTTTATGCTTTGGAGTGGCATGGGGCAATCCAAGGCTTGTCCCAGAACAGGCTGTCCTTGTTCTAGGACAGCTGGACTGCTCCATGAGGGGTCCATTCCAGCTGGAGTCCTTATAATTCCCGCAAGAGCAGAACCCGAATTCCTTGCCAGAAATGCTTGCTACAGAGAAGAAATGGACCAGAAATTGGACCATGTATGTTGTATGTGACCCAGAATTCCAAATTCACCTTTGGTAAGTGGACAGCACATTAGTGAGACATCACGTCCATGCTGTTTTCTCTGAAAGGGCAGCTTCAGATCTGTTCATCCCAGTCATAGAGAAAGTCATCCCTTTTGAGGCTATGGCGCATGTGTGAAACTTACCTAGGTCTAGCCTAAAGCTATAAAGATCGGAAGGAGCCATTTCAACAGGACAGTTAATTGTTTGGTGGACAAAAGTTCTAGTAAAGCAATGCTAATTCGTTTCTGAAGCAAATATATGTGTTTATGATGTGGGAGATGTTTTTGAACAATTTGTTGCTGTTATGCATGCACATTCCCCATAGATATAGTGCAGTATTTCTTGTCTATTCATAATCTGTATGGCATCTTCAGCTCTTGTAGCTATATGACTCAGAAGTTCAACAATTTATTAAATATTCTTATTGTGCCCATTTTGTTTCCAGAGGGAACAGTTCCAATGGTTAATGTTCTTTGGTCTCCAGAGAAGCAAAAGCAAAGTAGCTCAACAGCTGATGCCTCCTGCTCTCTTGAACATTAATTTCCATGCCTGGATTAATATGTGTTTACACAGTGATCATAGCTGTAATAGAGATTTCCATGCAAGCTGAAACCAACAGCAAAAAAATAACAATAAAAAAAATTACTCCCATTGTAATTTTCTAGGAACTGTCACCTTGTCACTGCAACAGCTTACATGTCACACTGTTGTGATATTTATTGTTTCAAACAGATTCCATACCTCTCACCACTTGGAAGGTCATTTTATTAGAGAAGTGGAAATGTAATGCCACCAAAATTAATTTTGTTGCTCCAAATGTCAGCTTTCTGGAGTATGCATGGGCAGAAAATTTGATGCTTCACTTAGTTGCCTACTGAGGTCTGGCTGGCTGTTGAAGCAGAAATGCCTAAGAAGGAAAATTTGTTCCAGGTTTCACTGATGATAAGCGAAGGCACTGGATTCTTTCAAGCCCAATCCAGATGTGAGATATATAGTGGTATTATGATTGTGCTATGGTGGGATTGCTACATGGATATGTGGCAACCCCACCATAAACCTGCTATATCCTTCCTAAATCCTGATATAGCCTATTGTGGGAAAACCTGAGGCTTGGGGCAGGTTTTCCTGAAATAGGTGTGTAACTCACCTTGTGATCAGAGTTGTCATTGTTGCTGTGGCCACTATGTATGCACTGAGAAGAATGACTGTGTATGTGCAGTTGTGACAATCAGACACTTCTGGGTATGTTGTGCACTTCTGGGTATCTCAGATATATTCCCCCGAATTTTGTCATTCAGTTTTCATCTTAGTGGCCTCACTAGAGATGGTCAAGGTGCCTCCCTGACTCCACTGCTGCTGGGACAAGCTGTGTTTGACACTGGCTGTGCCTGTATACAGAGTAATGTTGACTTCCATGCACATATGCCTCTGAATCACTGTATCTATTTTTATCGGCTACTATGAGATGATGGGAACATATTAGTGCATGAGGTAATGATCTGAGAGTTGTTTTTCACACGCTGACAGTAAAACGCTTTAACTGCTCCCCCAGGGCACTACTGACATGCCTCAAGAAGGGGAGAAATGGCTGCCCCAATTAAGGGACCTTTGCAGCATAATGGAGATGTGGTTTCTACATCAATACATTATGGAACTTTACACTTATACCTGAATGTACATAGGGACATCACATTAATTAATGGCACTACTTTGCTAAGCCCTATTAAGAATTGTACCCTCACCTATTCATGCTACCACCAAACACCAAGAGCAGCCAATGTGGGTGAGCTTGGTCAGATGGAAGGTCCTCCCACCACCATAGGCCAGTTTGTGAGATTATTTTGAAGTCTACACAGCACTTGCAAATCTTTGATGCAAAATGTGTTTGGGCAATGAAAGATGCAGGTGCAGTGTGCCTGGGGAAGGGTCCTCTGCCTATCCTTCTGTACACCAGCTGCTACTGGTGACAGTGTCAGAAGTTGCCCAAGCTGAATTTGTCCTGTTCTACCTCTTTCCCATGTTTAATATAATGCCCAATCAGAAGCCACGCCGCGTGCACATGGTGCGCGTTCCCAGCTGTGCCGGAATATTGAGACCCAGCACAGCCAGATGGTAGGACCTCCATGCATGTGGTTCTCGCCGGGGTGGGTAGGTGGGTGCCTGGGTGGTTCCTGGTAGTTGTAGAGGACCCAATCCTCTACAATGTGCAGGACCCCAGGGAAGGCTCCTGACAGGTCTGCCCGCCCTTGGTTGTTCTCACCCAATGGTGGGCAGGGCTGGGAGGGGCATCCCGGCCCCTGTCTGGCCTTTCCCGGCTAGGGCAGTTTGCGACGGTTTCCCTGTTCACACACAGGCAGGTAGGAATGCGTGTAAATGCATTCTTTCCTGCCTCCGTGCAGATGGGGAAACAAGTCCCAAACTGTCTTAGCCAAACCTCTAGCTCCCAGTGATTTTGTAGGTTTATCTTTTCATTAGAATGGCTCCCCTTCCTCAAGAATGTGCTGAGATCTCCTAGGATGATTCTACTTATGTAGAAAGTGCTTTGGGAAGTACATGCAATGTGTGATGTATAGTGCTTTAATTTACACATGATTGTCTATACAATCATGAAAATGATTACAACTCAGCCTACATTGTTAGATAGAGCCAAACCAAACATAGTCCTTCCTCCTTCTTTCCTGCTTGCTCTGGAAAGAAGTACCTAGATGCTGCTGTAAAACTCATGTGTCTCCAGAGAAAAATGAAAGAGGGAAAGTGTGTGGGCATTGTGTATGCCTAGCAATGAGAAGAAACAACTCAGCAAAGAACAGAGGGATTCCAGTGGGCATGAATCCCTAGGGAAATGATAACTGTAAATCCTTCCTCAGTGATAACTTTGATACTGGTGCTCTGAATTCAAGAATGGCATAGAAATTCCTACTGGAGTCTTCATCCATTTTCATGTGCCATTATTAACAGTAGTAGCAGAAAATTCAACAGCACTGAAAGGCATGTTTTCCTGTAAGCATTGATTTTTCAGTGCTAGCAGTCTTTCTTGTGAAATATAACAACCAGTCAGAAAAAAGAGCAGAGGGGGAAAGGGCCAATTATTCCTGTTGCTGAATTTGCCACAAAGCAAATATTTGAAACTGAAAGTTTATGTGGAATTCAGTGATATGAAAATCATTTAGATTCTGTATGTAGGTTAACCTCCTTGGCCTTCTACCTTAGGAGAAGGTACCGTACCATGGAACAAATTTTTATTCAGCATAAACTCATAAGCGTATTAACCTCACAAAGTAGATGACATGGAAAATTCTCAATTTAAATCTGTATGAATCAAAATGCTCCAATTATAAAATTAATGACTGCACAAGTGACAAAGAAGGAAGAGGATTATCTTCCATACTTTCCAATGCTGGAACCAATGGGGACCATATCTCTAAATAAGAAATCTTTGGAGAGAAACCTTTTTTTAAAATGCTAAACAGACTCAGATCTAGTTAATATTTGGATGGAAATTCACCAGGAAATGCTTGATACTAGACCGGAAGATAGACAGGGAGAATATCCAGGAGAAGGCAATGTAAAGCCACTTCTGTATTGTTAAGAGGGCTACATAGATGTGTGCATGGGTAAACTTTGACCTGACCTAGGTGGGGTCCATATGATGCATATAGTACCATGGAGAAGCTGAAAGAGAGTGGGAATTATTCAATCCATCACCCTTTAGCCATCATGCCAACACTGAAGGGGGGAAAGTCATCAGATTTACTTTTCAAACATTCTGATAGATTTCCTGGCATCCTTCCTTGTTATTGCTGTGCAGACCATCAGTGGCAGCTGTAATAACAACTCATCTTTGCCATGGTGTGTCTGCTGCTGTTTAGCAAAATGCAAAAAATAGCATTTCCTACTGGCCAGTCCCTGTGCTTCACTAAATGGCCCTTGTTGAAAAACTTTAAAGCCAGGCAACTTTCATTCACCATGGCTGGGATTGTGGACGAGGCTGAGTCCATATAGGACATAAAACCCATGGCAATACCACAATAGAGTTTGATTTGCCACACATGGTCAAGTTACAAAAACACACTTCAAAGAATATTCCCAAAGTGTAAACACCCAAAGCATTCCACGAGTTTGCTTCCCTGAGATGTTGTCCCAGGGAAGTTGAAGTGTAAAAAGGCCTATGTCAAGAACAGAGGCAGGAGTTGCTGTTAGCAGGGAGGAGGGAGGGAAGTGAAAAAGGGCAGGCTTTCTACCAAGCAACTGAGAACCGTGTTGCATTTTAAGGGAAATCAGCTCTTATATAACCTCCTGGCTTCAACCTTTTGTCCTCTGACAGCAATGAGGATAATGAGAGAAAGAAAAGTTGGCTCTACCTTGCATGTCTGGTTGGGAAATGATAAAGGGCATGTTTGTCCTGACTCAGAATGCAGAATATTTTGTCTCTTTCTTCCTTGTCTTTCCCCACCAGCAGAGCCCCAGGAATACTGGGCCATCTTGTCTACTGGGACTAACACAGAAACCTTTGTTTCTCACCCTCATTTCCCCTGCCTGCTGGAATCTATGCCAACTGCGTTGTCATGTCCCTGCTTTCCTAGCAGGCCTTCCAGGCATCGTGGATAAGGTGAGGGTGTAGACACCCAAGGAGCTGCAGTTGGTGAACAAGCTTAAGCCTCTTTCTGGGGCTCTTATGATAGAGGAACCCAAGGGGAATGAGGGAAGAAAAAGTCAAAAGACCCTTCTGTCAAAGTGCCCTCTGTCATTTTTGCACAGAGTGACAAAGTGGAATTACTTTGCTTATGGCTCACTCTCCTCTCCTCTTCTATGTCACTAGGGACATATTCACACTTAGGTCTCTGGTATGCAGTTCTGACAGCTCTGGTGCAGAGCATGTATGAAAGCCTACAGTAAGTTTGATCAAAGTATGGTAATCTCCAGAGGTCTTTAATCCAGAGTGTCCATAAATTGCACAAAACAAGCAGGCAGACAGACAGGCAGGCAGGCCGGCAGGCAGGCAGGCAGTGGTGGCTGGAGTCAGCCTGAGATACAGCAGCAACTTTCCAGTTTCCATTAGTGGGAGCATGTGCTTCAGCCCTGAAAGTATCAAAATCCACCATCATGAGGTTCTTGCCAGCTTTTACCCAATTTTCTCCTTCTATGTACAAAGAGATTTCAGTCTTTGAAAGGAAAACAAAACTTAATTCTTCTTCTGGGCAGGAATATCTCTAAGCATCCATTTCAGATTTTTCTGCCTCTTCCCCTGAAACTGATTTCAAGGCAGGTTACTAGGCTTTATCACTATTTCTAATCTTAAAATCATTCAGGGGAATATGGGAACAGCTTTTTATAGTCATAGAGAATGTTTAGGTACATGAAGGAGCAGGGCTATATCTTGTGTTTATTTACAGCTTTCGTTTTGGAAAAAAATCTATACCACAGTATAACAGATATTTCATTATATGCATTTTATATCTGCCTTTGCACTTGGGTAGGATTCATAATACACAGCACAGTGCAGTTCCTCTTCTTTCTATTTATTTTCAGCGTTACAGATTTTACATTAGCAAGGCAGAAAGCCAAGCACCATTGTATTTCATCTCCTTATTTCCTGCTCTCTTATTAATATGTGTTAACATAGGAAAGTTTCTGCAGTGCTACTAGCAATATATCTAGGGTGAAGTCTGCAGGTAGCATTGCTTTTGTAGTATTGGAATGGAAATAGTGTTTGCATATTAAAACAAAGGATCAGAAAACAAGCAAACAAATACTAAGAGCATCAACTAGACCGCTTTTAAATGCTTTGTGACCTCTGCCAGCTATGTATGGTCATCTTCAGGTTTTGAGTGCATTAAATTTAATGTTGAGTTTAAAAATATTTACATGGATATTAGAAAATGGATGCCATTAGATTAGTGGAACTTGTTTCCAAGTAAATGATGTTATAACTAGACTCAAAGGAAATATTCCAATCCACCAAGATGTGTGGCACCGATACAGATTCTTAAAAACAAAGCAAAAGCAAAACACCACTAACTGCAGTGTTAGCTTATGGATTGTGATTGTGAGCAAGGGCATGACTTTTCTGTAGGTTAGTTCTCTCTAGGGGTGTGCACGAAGGCAATTTTCAGGATTCAATTCAATTTGATTTGAATCAAACACCCAAAAATTTAATTTGAATCTTTAAAATTCAAATTCAACCAAATACGTTTCGAATTAAGCAAATTCAAATCTATTCATATGAATTTTCAATTTGAATTTGCTCTTATGAATGTAAACAACATTTGTATGTGCCCGTATGCATTGTTACGCATCCCGTACACATCCGTATGCATCCCGTAGTTATCCCGTATGCAACCTGTTTTCATCCTGTATGGATCCGTACAAATGCAGACGGATGTGGGAAGATGCGTATCTGCAAGTACACATCATGTACGAACCCATACATGTGTGAATGTCCAGATAATTTGAATGAATAAATCCAAAATCCAAAATTCATTTGAATCTTTAAATTCAAATTCTGCAGATTTGATCGAATTTTGTATACCTTTGAATATTTGTGCACATCCCTAGTTCTCTCCCTCCCTTGTCCACACCCAAAGCATAAGCTGCTGCTAAAATTAGGTTGGTTCCAGTGTTTTCCAAAGGAGAATCTGCCCATGGATATTAATTTCACGATCTACTTTGATCTATGTTTTGTACAATATGCTTTGGTATATCGCCGAAACAGTTGTGCTCAGATTAGGAATTATTTCACATTGGTATGAATTTCGAATCAAATATTGGCAGCATCCAAAGGTTGACATTTGAATGTGAAGCAAATGCTTTTGTCCATTTGTTCAATGCTTCATTATATTTGTGGAGGTAGAGTAGCTGCCCAGTCACATCTTCAGTAGGTTCAGAGTAGATTCAAAGTGAACTCAGAATAGAATCAAAGTGTTCAGAGCAGATTCAAAATGGATTTGGAAGAAATTCATAGGGGATTTGGAGGTGCGACTGGTGGCAGGAATTCAGAGCAGTTTGAATAGCATTTGAAGAACATTCACACCCTGCCATATTCAAAGTTCTAGGCACTTCCCTAGAACAGATGCTTCTCTATCACAGAAACAACTAAGGATGCAATCGGTTAGGTTTCCCCCCCCCCAACTGCCCCCCAACACACCCATTATGAAGATGAAACACAAGCATGAATTCAGGTATAAAAATAATCCTACCTCATTCTTCCACTTTGAAGTCTAACAACATCTCCCTAACAACAAGTGTTCACCACTGAGTGACTGACGGTTGTTGTCTGGTTTTCCCAGGCCCTGGAGATACTATTTGTTCTTATGCTGCAGTTGGCTAGATTGTCTCCTCCCAATGTGGCTGAACAGAAGTGTTTCTGTCAATCTTATGTTTTCCATCTGATGAAAGGATAACTTTTTTGAAGCTTCAACATGGAGGGGTAAAACATTTGGCATCCCTGATTCCAAATCTCCTTTAAGCATGTCTGAACATAGTCTAACTTTGGGATATTTTATGATGCCTGAAAATTACCTTAGCTACAGTTGTACTTCTAATCCCTGCTTATCAGTTCCTGCTTCCTTCAGATGTTCTTTTATTGCCTATTTTCCTGTAGCAATTCTGCTTATGTCCTTCAAAAGTTGTGAAATATTGTTCCTGCTACTGCCTATATTCCAAATCTGTAGGATGCCTTCATCAGGTTTTATATATGAACAACATTATTGTCTTATTGATCCTCCTTTTTGACATTCATAGAAGTAAACAAGGTTCAATGAATATACTCTCATAGCATACTAAGAAAAAGAAAATGAAACTGTCAAAAGATTGTCATAAACGTACATCAAAGGTGAAAATACATATTTCATGAAGAATAAGCAAAATCCTTGTCTCCTGTCTCCCCCCCTCCCTCTATATTATCTACTGCATGAACTGGACTCTAAATAAGAACATAAGTATATAAGAAAGGCCTTCTGGATGCAACCGATGGTTCATTTAGGCCAGCCATTCTGTATCCTTGGCTGAATTTGCACTTCAGCCTGAAGTATGCAATTAGGCAACACCTGGGCAGGTGCATCTGCACTGTCAGGAGGCGTTTACAGGCTAGAAATGGTTCTCAGAGATTGCTTAATTGCATACTATCTATGGAGCACAAAATTGTGCTCCACAAGCATATTAACCTTTACCAGGGACTTACCTGAAGCATCCAGTGGTGACCATTCACACCTCTGCTGGCTAAGGAGGTCATCAGAGCTGCCGTGCAAGCACGCTGGCAGCCCCAATGACCCCCTGATGCAACTGCAACTGTGACTGCACAGAGTGTCAGCATTGTCATAGCAATGGTGCCGACACATGCACAGTCATGGAGGGTGCCACACTCAAGATGGCAGCGCCCAGAAGAGGAGCAGCCCAGCGATCAAACACAGGTGAGTGTTCGATCACGCTTGGGGTGGGCTGTTAGTGTGAGCACTAGTTAAGATTAGTTAATTGCACGCCTTTCCCATTCACGAGACGAGAAGGGAAGTGTAAAAACAACCCTAGTGGTTGGCTTTTAATGGCATAAAATCTCCTATATCAGAGGTATTCCTAGGCTGCATACAGACATTAGTTACATATTCTGCTATATTTCAATATTTCAGAATATTAATCCTTTATTCTGGAATATCCAAATGTAGCAAAATAATATATGGATGCAGGTACAGAGTCATCAGGGCAAATAGCCATTGACAGTTACATTTTTCATAATTTGCTCAACCAGTTTTAAAGACACCCAAGCCAGAGTCTAGAACTTCGAATAAACAGGATTCAGTTATGCAATTTAATTCCACACTGTGTGAACACTTTCTTGTGTCTGTCTTGATTCTTTAAGAGTGCAGTTTCATTGGGTGAGTTCTGGTCCTGTTATTTTGGGGAATGATGAAAACTTTCCTCATCCACTTAGGGCCTTTCTACACTTACTTGTAAAGGTTTGGATCTGTAGATTTGGATCAGACAGGACCTGGTTTTGATCTATTCTGCACCAGCCTCCTCAGCCTGAGTTCAGGGCTCGCAGGGGGCCCATTGCATTGGCACAACAAGATGTCATGTATGACCTTAGCACACCAGTATACCTTGTTATCAGGATCTACCAATATTTTGGCCCAGAAGCAGACTAGGAGGCCATTCAGGGCCTCCTGATCCGCAGTATACTTCATATGTTTCAAAAGGAGCATACCAGTGGGGGCTAGGCTCCTATGGCTTTGGTGGTCTTTTTGGCAAGGGCTGCTTCCACTCTAGTTATCCATGTGCGTGTCCCCGGGTAGGCCCGTGCCTGGTGTAGGTGGGTGCTCAGGGGGGTTCCTGTGGGCTCTAGGGGACCCAATTGCATCACTTAGAGCACACAGGAACCTGGGGAAGGGATGAGACAGGCCTACCAGCCCCTGGGTTGAACCTGACCCAATGGCGGCACATAAGGGGGACCAGCAGCTGTTCCAGTCCAGCTGTGTGAATGCTCCGTCCCAGGGCATCCTATTGCATTTGAGAGGCCCTCATGCAAATAGGCTGCAGACTGTAACATCTAGGCTTCTTCAGTCTGGAGAGATGGTCTTTAAGAGGGGACCTGATTGAAGTATATAACATTATGGATGGTATAGAAAAGGTGGATAGAGAAAATTTCTTTTCTGTATCACACAACACTAGAACCAGGGGGCACTCTATGAAGCTGATGGGTAGGAGAGTCGGATCTGACAAGGGGAAGTATTTCTTCACCCAGACGGTTGTCGGTTTATGGAATTTGCTGCCAGAAGAGGTGGTAACAGCTGCCAGCCTAGATGGCTTTAAGGTAGGGTTAGACAAATTTATGGATGACAGATGTATCAATGGCTATTAGAATGAATGCCTAGGTACAACTTTCAGGCTGCAGGGGAAAGCAAGATGCTTCTGGGGCCGTTTGCTGGGATTCAAGAGCAGCAAAAGATTTGTCCTTGTCTCTGCTTGAGATGCCCATGAGCATTTGGTGGGCCACCATGTGCGATGGGACACTGGACTAGATGCGCTGTGGCCTGATCCAGCAGGGCTTCTCTTATGTTCTTATGTTGAGATTTTCAGAAGCAACTGGTGGGCCACTGTTTAAGGCAGGATTCCAGACTAGATAAGTTGTGGCCTGATCCAGCAAAGTTTATTTAATGCTCTTATGTTCATGAGCTATTTTTCTAGGGGTGGAGACATCAGTGTTTTTTCCTCTCCATACAAATTCCCAGTATCCATCTTCTGAGGAATATGGAGAAAATGCTCAGGTGATTGTTGCTGGACCACAACAAGTAGTTAGATATTTTTCCAGTGCCTGTTCCTTCTATTTCTTTATACATTCTAATGCATTTCTTCACCAGATTTTTCTTCTTTCATTAAGACATGTGTTCAGAATTTCCTCTGGGTTCACTTTTTTGTTGTGCAGCATGTGCTTCGTTAATGATCACTGGAATTTATTTCTCAACAGACATATATAGAATAGGGCCATAAAAATACAGCCTAGCCATCTTCCCCCATTGTTAGGAAAGGCCCTGTGTTTCTATATTTGTAAGACTTTTTGTTCTTCACATATAGGAAGAATTGCCAAGAGGAGGCACAAGAACACTGTTTCCATATTTGTATAATTTTTATCCTCAGGATTGCTATGTAGGAGGAAAGTGTTAAAATAAATACATTAAAGTTATTAATCCGCAGTCATGAAAAGAAAAGCAACCCCCGTCTGTAGCTTAACAGAGGAGGCCAATAGCATGGTAGTTAATTAAAACTCAAGCAAATAAGAGCTTTTTATAGTTACCTCCTTCCATAAATCACCTGCTTCCTGTTCCTGGGAGGCTGCCAGCTTCAAATCCAAGAATTTCTTGGCAACATGGAAATCAGAAAAGACATATTTTATAACTCTCAGAACTATATGGAACTTTGCTGGAGAGACTGTTTTAATTTTTACGCCAATGCAGATGAATAGTGGGAAATGCATTACTGTGCAAGAAAGCCATTTCAAAAGAATACAGTAGCATTTATAGGGGTTCTTGTGTCTTGACTCTGGTGCAGACCTACATTTCATTGTGTTTGTAATAAAATAACACTGTGCATCTTAATTTAAGTGTTAGGGAGAATATGATGGATTGCGAATGTGCTCTGTTTTTCAAGATGTACAACACGGCCATTTTCCCAATACATGCTTAAAAGAGATGGTGTGCGAACATATATGGAGGTTTTCTTCACTATATTACTTATATATTAGATTGTTTGAGCTTATAAAAATAAAACATTTTCCCTCTCTCCCTCTCTTAGCCTCCCTCCCTCCTTTTTAAAAAATGAGATTAGCAAAAATACGTGTTCATTTTTTTCCTTTCTGTACTGTGATATATCATGGAATGTAGTGTGAAGTTGGAAAGGAATGGTATTTGAGATCAAGTGAAGGTTTTGTCTTTGTCTTCTGCTTGAGATGCCCATTAGCAATTGGTAAAGCAGAATGCTGGGCTAGATGGGCTGTGGCCTGCTCCAACAGGGCTCCTCTGATATTCTTATGTTCTTAATACATAATATTGGCACTTTTAACCTCAGGGTTCAGATTCTATTGAAGCTGAGGACTCAGATGATTCAAGAGATAGGCTTCCTGAGAAAACAGAATAATAGCACAGACAGAATGTTGATATTTGTTTATTCTTCTCTGTCTGTGGATCAATGCACAGCCCCTGATTCATTCAGCACTGAAAGATTGCATTATACTTAGCTGTAATATGAGTAAATGAATAAAAGTATATCATGGGCATGCACTGATATAAACTGGAAAGCAGCACAAGAAAGCTTGAACAAACAGCTGAACAGTGTTGGTGCCAGATGTGTCTGAGGGAGGAACTGATTTGTGAGATGTATGCTACCTAATCTTAAAGCAATGTACTTAGCCTGATGCAATGTCCTGAGCTGGGCAAATTTGGTCCTCCAGATGTTACTTGAAGTGCAACTGCTATAATTCTTAGCCGTTGTCCAGAGCAACTGTAGTCCAACAATGTTTTGAGGGCCATAATTTGGGCAGCCCTGTAATATGACAAGCAATGTCTTTACTGCAGAAATCATCAGGCAGGCGGGAACATTTTGGGAGAGGTACCAATACCAGCACTTTGAATTGGACTCACAAACTTGTAGCCAACCAGTTGATTCTTAACATGTTCTGGTTAAATGTTCCAGTTCATGGGCGTTTCTGTACTTGCTTTCCTGAGAGTGCTAGTCCATGATAGCCTAGCCCACATGTGATTGGAGACTTGCCTGTGTTCAGTTGTGTGTCCAGTCCTCCTCAGGGTGCCACCATCTTGTATCTGGCATGCTGAGTGACTGTGCATGCACCAACACTGTTGCTATGGTGATGGTGATGCTTTGTGCAAGCACACTTGCATCAGGGGCCATCTGGACCAGAATAGGTGCAGATAGCTGCTGCTGGATAAGACTTTGGGTAACATTAGTTTGTATGTGGTGCATGATTTCATATACCTCTGCTAGTTTATGATTAGTCAGCATCTGGGAAGGCAGGGGGCACTTGTAGGCTGTAAGTGCTTCCTGCAAGGGCAGAAGCCCTTGCCCAGAGGTTGACTAATTATAAACTATGAGGCCAAGTGCAAATTGGCCTCATATCTAGGCACTTATATTCTGCAGTGGCCACAGCTCCCAACTCATGCTTCAAAGAAGCTCTTTGTATAGTGCCTTGCAAGAGTTATATCACCTGACAGCTATGCTTAGCAATCTAGATAGAGTGGGAAAACATCAATATTTCAATTGCTCAGGAATTTTTGTGCATACGCATGTAACATGCTGGTTTTAGAACATACCAGGGTACTTTTTGCACTTGATTGCTGTAGGAAAGTATCCCATAGCAGTTAAGAGTGGCATTTGCATTGTGAGTGCCTGCTACCCCAGATTTCACCCAGACTTTCTTGGGTCTTGAGGAAGAATGGACAGTCCTGTTGAGGACTGCCTTGCTATAGCAGTGGCCATTCACACTGGGCCATTGCTATTGTGATCAATGACCTTACATCTTCAGCCATGCTGTACTGCCCCCACATAGCCTTTGCATATGGAAGTATGTGAATGCTGCATACAGAACTGTACTAGGAGGACTGTAGATTGTAGGCGTTCTGAGTAAAGCTGTCGGATGGAGGCAGTTCTGTGATGTGTGAATGCACTGTGCCAGAGCATATACAGCTGTCCTGATCAGTCAAGTGCGAACAGGCCCTCAGACGCATCTCTAATAGATCATATCTTACATCTTGCTGTACTTAATATCCTAAAAGCAAATGAAAAGTAATGTCATGAAAACAGAAGTGGGAAACCTTGACCACTGGAATATTTTTCTTGCTGACGCAACTGGTGTACAGATTACGAATTATTTAATTAACCAAAATCACCAAGTACTACATTTATCTTTTTGCAAAAGAGGTGTTCAGTGGTTATCCCACAATTATCAAACTCGGTGAAAAGAGTTCCAAGGTCTTAAGGATTGCATCTTCCTTTGATTAAAAAGATGGCGATCTTTTCCTTGCCTCAGCAAATTTCAGTCTGGTTCTCTTTCAGCAGAATGTCATACTGCAGGAAGATTTCCCAGAAATCAGCAATCCTTTGGCAAGCATTCCTCTAAAGCTGCTTTGAAGTTCAGGTTTAATTGAGAATTTGGAGTTATAAGGATCCTTTGGTTTATGCTGTTGGTAAAAGAAATTGTGCAGTTTTGGTTCTTAGTGCCTGGTTACACTTATTTGCAGGTGGTTCGATATCTTTGTATAACTTTGCATGTATGCTCACAGAAACAGTTAAGAACACTAAGATTTATTAGATGAATAAGACTGCAGCTCCATGGAAACCACAAAAGATGTCAAAGTGTCAGGTCCAGATGTGCTTGTATGTCTTAGGGGTCACCTGAAATGATTACCAGAGAACTGATTGGGTAGAATTTCCAGGAAAGATTGGTGGCTCAGGCTGATTGGGTGGAATTCCTGGATAGGACAGGTGGCGCAAGCTAATTGGGCATTCTAGGAAGGCAAACACTATAAATATGGCATTTGTTCAGGTCAGGACACTCCCAACAAAAATAAGAGATTGCCCAGAAATCACTTGTTTTGTAATAAACTGAGTTCCTGCTTGTTCTTATGAACTTCACATCTGGTTGTTATTTTATGATGACTGAGCTAAGCATCATGCTGAAAAAGGTGCCTACTTCATTGCAGCCTTGACACAGCCTAGTCATGGCCAACCAGTGCACCTCCTCAGCTCCATTGTACTAGAGCTGGCTGCATCTTAAACACTTTGAGCATGCTGGCCTTTATGGCCATGTGCAGTGGCGCCCTGAGTTGCTATGGCCCATTGTACTGAGCCACAGTAAATTGACAGAATTTTACAGGTTGTGAGGTAATAACCAGGGGTGTTTCTGCATTTGCTTTCCCATCTGTTCAACAGGAAATGTACATTATAGACTAATGTTGATGAGTGCTAGTCCATGATAGCCTAGCCCACGTGCAATTGGTCACTTACCTGGGATCAGTTTCATATCCAGTTCTTCACAGGATGCCACATCTTGGTCCTGGCACCTGAGCGATTGCGACTGCACATGCGACAGTGCCATTGCTATGGTGATGCTGACACTCTGAGCAAGCACAGTCACATCTTCTGAGGTCCCAGCGTGCTTGTGTGGCACCTCAAATGACCCCTTCAACCAGAAAGAGTGCAGATGTTCACCTCTAGATGCTAATGGTAAGGGATTGGTCAGGATTAGGGATTGTGCATGAATATTTGTAACATTTGAAATTAGGCCGCATTCGGACATTTGAGTTTGAATCAAATGTTAGCACATTTGAAGAATTGGCATTCAAATATAAAATGTTTTGATACCTTAATATGAAGCTTCATATGAAGCTTCGTATTGGATTCATATGAAGAAGAAGGAGAAGGAGAAGAAGAGTTGGCTTTTCTACCCCACTTTTCCCACCCATTTAAGGTGACTCAAAGCGGCTGACAAAGCTTTCTATTCTTCTGCCCACAACAGACACCCTGTGAGGTAGGTGGGGCTGTGAGAGCTCAGAAGAGAGCTGTGACTAGCCCAAGGTCACCCAGTTGGCTTCATGGGGGAGGACGGAATTGAACCCAGTATTCCCAGATAAGAGTCCAGCTCCCTAACCACTAGATCAAACTGGCTCACATTCGTATAGGATTCTTATAGCATTGACCATTTGTATTGAATACTAATCCTACCACATTTGAAGGTGATCTATTTGAATGAATACAAATTTTCTTGCATTTGATTTGATATGGATCGAAAATGAAAAAAAAATCATGAACATCCCTAGTTAAGATTGGGGAGGGTTAGTATGCTTGTGGTTCACGATTTTGTGCACTACAGCTAGTATAGTGATAGCTGCACATTTCCTTTTTTGCAGTTGGGAGAGGTGCTGGTGGAACATATGAGATGACACGCAGGTGTCACACAGGTTGCCCTAGTGGTGTGCCACACGTGCACACTGCCACCAGCACCAGAATTCAAACATGGCTGTGGTGGCCATCCTGGGAAGGCACTGGGTGGGTAAATATGATCTGAACATAAAACTAAAACAAACAAAACAAACAAAAAGGTCTTGTAGATATGATCTGAATTCTTAAAACAAATAACCCTACAAAGATTCATAAAATAGTCATCTCACTGCTCACTAGTGGTGGTAGTGGGACAATAGGTTGTGCTACCCAGACTGGCCTCAGCTAGCAAGAAAACAATCTAGATTCTCTGTACTTAGCTTATACTAAACACATAATGTGTGCAAACAATAAAATGGACTGAACCTTGGTTCCCCTTTAATTCATTTTCTTCAACTTTCATGTAGGTGTAGTCTAAAAGAAAAATAAATCTCTGTCTTTTTATTTTTTTAAATGTAAACCTTTATTAATCCACATTCAAGTAATTTTAATTCTTATAAGTATCTCCTTTCTTAGTTATTATTGTTTCTCTGCTGGTCTCTCAATCCATACTGGTTTTGATCCAGTGGCAAAAATAGCTTACATTGACGTGAGAGAAAACTCTTAATTACTTAGTATAGCACTAATATCTTCTTTTTAGGCAACTAACCACAAGAAGCTGGGATTATCACAGATGGAGTTCAAATTATGTGTCTATAGCTACAGGAAACTCTGGCAATTAAAGTTTTGGAAGAATGAAGGTGAATATGTGTCCTTGTGCAGCATCAACATTTTGGAATGTCTTTTAAATTATTTTTTACTTTCCCTTATTTTTGCCTTCAGTTTTAGAGCCTTAAAAGCCCTACTTTTTAAAGGAACATTATAAATAAAATAGTGCAACACTAGAATAATATCATAACTAGAATGTGCTAATGAACTATCTAATTTGGATAGATACCTACAATATTGCAAGTGAATCTGGAATCTAGTCTGGAGAGGCAAAGGGGATGAAAAATAATGCTATTAATAAATGCAAAGGTAAGATAGTTAATATTGTGGTAGAAGACACTTTCTGCATATGTGCCATAAGCCACTTGATGCGTCCCTCCTCCAGTAGTTCAATGGCAAGGGATAAAAGGTCTTTCCTCAGTGGAGTGGTGAAGATTAGGGAACCATCCTCAGGATAGATTCTACTGGCAACAGCTGTGATAACATCTGGCTTGTGCCCAGATGTTGTCATAGTGATGGGTCTGTGGTGTCTGACCGTACAGCCTCAGCCATACTATTCTGGCCACTCCCTGGGAGCTCACTAGCTAACTGCTCAAATAGTGAACAAGATGTTACAGCTAGTGAAGACTGGGGCAGCTGAGACCTTTTTGCACTATGGCCTCTAGTGCATAATTAGTGCACCTCTGGGGAAAAGCATATGCATGCCAAGTAGGTTGTTACAACCTACAAGGCTGCCCAGACTCCCCAGAAATGCACTAATTGTTGATTAGGTGTGCAGCATGAAACTGTGCTCCACACCTTAACCAACATTACCTAATTACTTACCTGAAGTATCCAGCAGCCCAGCCATTTGCTTTTGCCGGTCATTTGAGGGACCACACAAACAAGGTGGCACCTCGGATGACTATAGACGTGACTGCACTTGCACAGTGCATCAGCGTCATCAAAACGATGGCACTGATGCACACACAGTCATGGAGGTGTCACTGCCAAAATGGCAGTGCCCAGAGGAGGACTGGGCCCTGGGATCAAATAAGAGTATCTGATCCCAGGAGGAAGGAGTGGGTAAAACTGACTCTTTTCCCATCCTGGGAAGGGTAGTGCAAAAACACTCTAGGACAGCAGCAGCAGTGCAGTGTGTGGACAGGGCCAGGAGTTACTATAACCACTCCTGGAAGGTGAGTTCAAACAGGCTCAAAGTAGCCACAGGGCATTTCATTGCACTGAAGAAGAGGGCTTCCTTCATTTACCAGCTGGTTTCTTGTTTAGACACTTAAAGTGACTTGTTTCCTTTGCTCTGGGAGATGGCGGGGTTTTAACTTTCTACTTGTGATCTTCTAATTTGAAGGAATTTCTGGGTTTTTTTTATCACTTTGAAAGGTGGGTGTAAATTCTTTATAACTCATTCTGGCTATCCATGTATGGCTGTAACCCTAGCTCTGACCTCAACTCTCTTGGTAACACAACCCCGCTTTGATTAGAAATGTTCTGAAGTTCTGCACAGTTTTAATGAGTGTGGAAGTTTCTGCCTGAGTAACAACAAATGGTGGAGTTTTAAACTAAAGTGGATGGGTTTTCTCATTTTATTCTTTCTTTTTAAGAGTCAAACTCCAGCTTAGTTTGGTTAGGAGGTATAAATAGTTTAGGATTGTGCTGTGTATTCCAGTTTAAAGATCAGTACTACTCATTCCCATTGCAGCCCACCCCAATCTATTTGAGGTAAGGTTTTCTGCTCTGAACAGATTTTGAAAGGAAGAGGGTTCTCTTTGTGGTTTTATTTCACCCCTGGAGTAAGATGTTAAGAGCCTTTTCCACCTTGCCTAAAGGGGAGGTCAGGGAATGCTCCAGCATGAAGTATCATCAAGATGTGAAGCCATTTCTGTACCGGACGTGGCTCTGAGCATGCTACACTGTTCTCCAACTGGATAGCAGTGGAATGACAATTGGAAATGGTGCAGCTACATTCACAAGAGTAAAGGGATGGAGAAACTTTTGTATTAGTTCTCCAGTGGAGTGATATGGAACTCTCAACTAGAGATTCAGTGGGCAGTTAGTGACCCATCATGTCAGCCTCATTTAGGGATTATATTTTTTCAATAACTAATAGGACTTTTGCTCCAAAATCCAATATCATCTAAAAGGCACGTTTAATCAGGATTGTAATATAGGAAAAACAAATGTACAAAACCCTCAAGTTACTGCCCCTGCTTCCTGTGATCCTAATCATTTATGGTGAAGCCAATAGGATCTGAGCTGCTGGGTGTGTTTTTACCAACATGCACTCATTGTTATATTCTCAGGTTTGTTATTTAGTTTTATATTTATAGTGACTTTGTGCAACAGCTAAAAGCCTGCCCCAACTCAGTCTCACTCTTGCCTTGCCTTCACCAATTTCACTGCTCCAAATCAACTTTCTGATCTATAGCCCTTTGGGTTCTGTATCCTTTCTGTTTTAAGTTTTGTTCAGCTCTACTTCCCTGTTAAATTTTGTGTTTTCATAGTGCTCAGGAATTCAGAATTCTATTTTTTTTCCTACTACAGGCTTTCCACTTCAGATAGAGAGCTTTATTAGACTGGGGGAGGAAAAAAAAGGCCCACCAAATGTTTCTAACTGATAGCTTAGATGTGTGTGTTTGGGGACAGAGAAAGAGAGAGCTACCTGTTTAGCTAAAGGCAATCACAATAAATAATCTGTGGCTTTCTTCTTCTTTTTGGGAAACTACCTGATTGCCAATTTGAGAGGCAACAATTCAGGGGGGGGGGAGAGCAAAAGCAGGCAAGCAATTAAATACCCTAAAACTCAGTAGAAATCCTGACAGTCCCAAGTTCTTTCCTGCCAGGTTTGGAGGTTCTAGATCAAGGCAAGAGAAAATTGGCTCTGGTTGTCCTACCTGGCAAGGTGGTCGGTGTGTTACAGTCAGGTTTGAACTAGAATACATATCTG
Source organism: Aspidoscelis tigris stejnegeri (assembly GCA_023333525.1). Lineage (NCBI taxonomy): Eukaryota > Metazoa > Chordata > Lepidosauria > Squamata > Teiidae > Aspidoscelis > Aspidoscelis tigris. The sequence goes on from JALMGA010000010.1 coordinate 16,007,976, forward strand.
GCAAGGTTCCCATGGGTCATGTGGATGTTTCCTATGATTCTGAGATTTGGTGCAATTGAAGCTGGTGGCCACTTGTGCAACTCAAAGCACCACCTACAAATTTCTCCAGCTTCTTTGAAGGCCAGATTTTGTAGTAAATCCCTCTTTGATCTGACATGTTGTGCATTGTATCAAAGAGTGATTTCCTATGTGATTCAGGCTTCAGAGTAATCTGATGAATCTGCGGGTGAATTCCCATTACAAGCTTAAAAGGGTTTCAAAACGGTTTCTATCCTCACAGTCCCCATTTCTGCGTGTTAAATCGCCCCAAAGTTTTGTAAATGTTAACACGCATTTCAACAGGTCTCGCTCTGGTTTGTGCATTTGAAATGTTTTACATTTCTTACTGTGGGAACAGTATCGTTTTAGTGGGATGAGAATGCATGTTTAGGGGTTCCCTCCCCCAATAGCTTGCTTGCAAAGATAGTGATTTCATTGTAAAAATCCACCCCTTACAGCAGCCACTACACTGTAGCAATCCACCCACTTCAATTCTGGAAGTTCTGACTTTTAGAAAGGGAAAAGAAAGGAAAGCTGATGCAGGTTCTTGGAGATGTGTGAATGTTTAAGGCTGTGGCTGTGGAGGTGAGCAGGTGAAGGGGGCTTGAGTTGCCACTGCCGCTGTGTGCCCTGGGCAATGGGGAGAGGAGGGGAAAGAATCGCTGGCTGCCCGTTGCTGTTTTTCATCCATCCAGGCAAGCGGCAGCCACCCAGCCACCCAGCTAGGCTCTGTGAAGGGGTCCCTTATGGGTGGCGCATTCACGTCAGGAGGAAGAGGGCAGGGCAGCCCTGAAAAGTAGCTTTTAGAAAGTAGCCACTTGAGTCCCACCCCCACCCCCCCGAGTCATGTATGCCATGTACGATCCTCAGAATCCAGATTGAACGCAATTAAGTTAAAAGTAATAGGATCAGGCAAATTCGTGTTTGCATCTGGTTCTATTATTTCAGTTTAGGGAAACCGTATTAAGCTTGTAATGGGAATGCAGCCTGCATATGGTGCTACTAGTGTTTTTGACAGTGTCAGAGGGTGCTGGTCACTTTTGGTGCCCAGGCCTTTTTTCTGTCATGGGTGGAATCACTGAAAGCTTTCAGAAAGAATAATAATATTTTTGTATATCCATTGCATGACAGGCTGGAATTTGAATTGAAGAGTAGTAAGTTGATGTTTTGACGAAATAGGGATATGCGAGAATATTAATAACATTTGAAAATTGTATGAATTCAATTGAATGTTGACACATTTGAAGACTGACATTCAAATTCAAACCAAATGTTTCAACATTCATACGAAGCTTCGTTATGGATTCGTATGGGATTCGTATGGGATACATATGCAAATTTGTATTGAACATTCATGTCCAATTTGAATCCTACGAATCAAATAAAAAAAATTGTGCACATCTGTGATGTTCATCTCACAGACAGAGTGGCTCAAATGATTCAGTATTTTATAGAAATAAAATGATTAAATATATTTGTTTTTGTTAAACTCTATGTGCTGTCTTTACTTTTCTTGGTAGCATGTACTGTAGCATTTGCCTGGCTGCTTCAACTCTTCCTGCTGTGAGGTTTTTCACTTTCCCTTTATAATCCCTTAATTGCATGTGAAGTGGTTCTCAGTTTCACCAATATATCTCTCCCTGGCAAGCCCGCCACATCTGATTGGCTGGTAAGTGCTGATGACTCACCCCTCCTCCCTCCTATTGAGCTGAGTGAGCCCTACCCCTGCTTACCTGCATCTGTTACCAAAATGCTTCCAATCCGTTCAATGGTATAGACCAGTCATGTCAAAGATACGGCCCGCGGGCTGTATTAATATGGCCCACGGCCGCCGCCCCCCGCCGCCGCGCGTTGTATTAATGCGGCCCGCGGCTGCCGCCTGCGGCTGCTGCCACCCGCACCTGCTGCCGCCGCCGCCCACTGCCGCGGCTGTCCTCCTTGGGCACTAAGGAGGCGAGGCGAGGCGAGCGAGCACGCGGTGGGACCCTCCACTGCCCGAGTGCGCGGGCACCGCCATTGACAGCCAGCCCCTCCTCTGTGCCCTAGCCACGCCCCGGCCACGCCCCGGCCATGCCCCAGCCCCTCCTCTGTACCCTAGCAATGCCCCGGCCACGCCCCAGCCCCTCCTCTGTGCCCTAGCCACGCCCTTGGTCATGCCCCTGGCCACGCCCCCTGGCCCTGACAGTACTTTTTTTTTTTTAATCCAGCCCTCTGCAAAATTGAGTTTGACACCTCTGGTATAGACTGTTTCTAGCTACAAAAACATTTTAACTCAGTTTTCCTTAAATATACATTGAAATAATAGTGGGCACCACAACATCCCTAAAATGATAAATGGGATGGGATGAGATGGGATCGAATGGAATACAAGGTTTTTGCTAAGGATCCTTCTTTTCAGATAAAGAACAGCATTTTGTCCAATCAGCTGATTAATGAAATCAAAGTGGACCCTGTGCCCATCTGTTTACTAATTATCTCTGTGCAGTTCTTTGTGTACTATTATGGAAATGACAACCAAAGGCTCTATGTGATGTTCTTTAGAACAGGGATACAAAAAGGAAGCTTTATTTAAATTAATGATCTGGACATTCACATTTTTTTCCATGCTGCTGTCCAAATGAAAGCACAGCTATATTCATTTTCAGGTTATTATTCATCAGAATGCTGGCTTTCCACATCCAGCCGCAACAATTTGCATTGCCTATTCATGCCACCACCCACATAACAGTTTATTAATGTGTAAAAGGTTGCATTAAAATAAATAAAAACTGCTAAAATGTATAGGCTTATGCTGAGCCAAAGAGACTATTATCTGCCATCATAAATGGAAATATCAGACAGCTGATCTGCTTGTATAACTGAACCAGCAAGATGGGATTTAGGAATGGCCAACATTTCACAAGAACAAACAGTGCAGGAATTAAAAATAATTCTATTATTTGTACTTGTCTGTATTTTGGATGATTTTTTTTAAAAAATATATTTTTTAGGAAGACTTTGTAGCAGCAAAATTAAATTCAGCAATCAGCTGAAGTGTGAATTTAAAAAAAAGGAAACATACACGAACAAAGGGGCATATTGTGTAATGGAATCACAGCTAGAACTATTATAACTGCTTGTTCTTTTAATGTGTGTGTTTTATTTTTTACTATTGTATCTTGGTCAAATGAAGCAGTATTCTCTGAATAATATCTTTAGGCAGGGGATCTACATATTTTAGCAAAGTTTGGATTCATTTTAGTCATCTCAATAAGAGTCATTGGCTGTGTCCAAACTCATTTATACTGCACAGTGGAACGCACAGTCACGACCGAGGGGTTACACATAACGATAGATGGATTGCTGCAGCATCATATTATCCAATCAGGACTGCGCACTTACCTTAATGCTGATTTAACAACACTCACTGCATAGTATAAACAAAATCTGAAGTTTCCCTTCAGTCCAGGCAGAATGGCAAGAACAGGACAAGAGCAGGATTGATTGGTTGCCTCAATCCATGTGGCGGTGCGTTCAGCTTTCACAGCTTCCGATGGGAAGCTACAGAGCTGCTTTTTGAGTCTGGATGGCTGGTCATTGCTGCGCAGTAGCTTTTACCTCGAAATGAGGATTTATTCCTCTAGTCTGGAGGCAGCCATGGAGGCGTAATTTTGGATTTTGTTTTAATTAAGGAGGTTTTCGCACCGAGGTTAGGCATGAAAACTAGAATGCATTGAGTGTCCGTACTTTGAAATGCCCAGTGTATCCCAAACTTACCCATCACATCACATCACATCTTTGTTGCAGCAATGGGAATGTGTTCCAAATGTTGACTGGGTGACATGATCTACAACCGAAGCTGAGGTTGCTCTACATACTTCCATGTTCCTTTTGTGTGAAGTGTCATGGAGATTTCCTAACTCCATGTGCCTGTAAGGCACATTAAAAGCTGTGTAGTGGCATGGCTGCAGCCAAATGCTGCTCCTGAAACTTCACACACCAGGGCCATTTCTGCACTTGGCCTTATTCTAGAATATATCGTAGGATAATGGTCTGCTGGCCACAAGCTAATGTAGACTGCGACAGGCTTTTCTTGGGGCCTTCCATAGTCTGCACTAACATGTAGATATCAGGTCCCTATTCTGGGATACACTCCAGAATAAGGCCAAGTGCAGAAAGGCCCTAGGTTTGCCTTGTTAGGATTAAGAACATTCAGACCAGGGCTATTTCTGCCCTTAGCTTCCCATCCACTGGAAGAGAAAAGTGCATCACCTACTAATCTGACAAGCTAAGTAAGTGACCTCTGAATATAGCTATTGTCTGCCTTATCCTCCTATTTGCAAGTCTTCTGGTGCTGATTGCAGGTCACAGGAAGGACCTTTTAAGGGAATCTTTCAAAAGACTTTATTTCTTTTAGGAAAGCCTTTTCTCCTCAAGTGTTGCACATCTGACAATGATGAGTTCAGCTTAAAGTATATGTTATGTATGTGTCTAAGTGTGTGTGTGTGTGTGTGTGTGTATCTATGGCTCTGGTCACACCAGTGTAAGACAGGGTGTCCTATTCATTACTTTGAACTGAGGTCATACCAGTTCTGTTCACACCTAGATCATCCTCACTTTGTGCTGCATCTGTCACACCTTTCTCTGTGACCTCTTGGCTTTCCACAGACCTCTTGGCTTTCCACCCCTTTTCCTATATCAAATCTACCTCCTTTCTTATGGGATGCTGTTGTGTCAATTAGGGGAAATGAGGGTGTGTGTTTGCCGTTCTTTTTTAAGCCTGCTACCCCACCTCTGCACACCCCTTCCTTTTTTATGTGCTTTTCTTCTTCGTGCGATTAATTTTTAAAAAAAAACAATTAAATTTGTGTAAAAACTCTAGATAGAGGAATCATACACATAAACTGAGGAGAGAAGGGGACGTCCCTCATGATCTCCACGTGTGCACATTGGCTGAAAGGAAAGACTGGACCCCACCCACCACAGCACAGTTCCCCCACTCACACAGAGGAAGCAAAGACATCCTGGCTGAGTCCTCTGAAAATGAATTCTGGTTAAAACAGTCTAACAGGGGTAGGCCGGTTTGGAAAATGAATTGAATAAAAATAATGACATGAAGATGATCTGAGATTGTCCTAAACTACTAGTGTGACCAGGGCCTATATTTATATCTATCTCCGCATGCATTTTAATAGTCAGCTCAAGGCTATAGAGGGAATGATGTCTCATATCAACTGTCCCTCTAATCTGAGCATTTCAGGAAGCTCTGCTCAAAGCACCATTTGAGATAGGAAGAGAGAGAGGAGATGAGGCAGAATAGCTTTCTCTGCAGTGAGGCTTTTGCCAAGAGAAGGACCATCTGGCTAGTCTGTCACTTGTATTCAGAACAACGGTAAAATATTTCTGTTTATGAGGTCTTTTCCTTTCCAAAGCAGGGGCAGTATTTTTATTTTCACTATTTTAGCTTGATGAGGTTTTTTTTTTTAAAAAAAAATTCAATGTTTAATTTAATGTTTAATGTTTAATTCTTTTTTGCTATCTGTCATGGCTACCACTTCTGGCTAGCTTACACCGTCATTTTCCAGTAAATAAAAATGTCAAGTCTTTTGGAAAGAAAGCATGGTCAATGATCATTTCATGGCCTTGATCAATTCTTCATTGTTTAGACATTGTGTTAGTGATGACTCATTTCTCTGCATTCTTTCATTGATCCAATATGATTTGTAAGGGTTTTTTTTTTCCTTGCTGCTTAGAACTAATGGCATTGTCATATTTTAGATAATAGTTGAACTGTATTAGATTAGGAACAGGTCAGTATTGTTACTAATTTTGCTAAATTGTCTCATTATAGTTAGTTACACAAATTACCGGAATGTGTCTGTCCTGCAAATATTTCTAATTAAATGGCTGCAGTATTGTTTCTATATCAGAAGAGAAATTTAGATTGCAACTCACAGTAGCTCTTACACTGTCAACATTTCAGAATGCATGGATTTCATTGTTTAATAAATTCCCACTATTTAAAAAAGTAAGTGGAAATATAGACAAAGGTGGAAAAAGCTATTGGGGGGGGAGTGCATGTTAATAATAAAAAAAAGCAGTGATGGAACACTGTGGAACTGGTAGGGTATGGGGGAAGAAGCAGGACTCCAGCCCTTTCTGCACTTGCTTTGGTGGAACAGCCAGAGGCTGCTCCCGCATGGAACGTACACACTGCAGAGAGCGTAGAAGTGGCTCTGTGTGTGCTGGAGTGTCCCCCACAAAAATGTGTTCTATAGCTATATTAGAGCTCCGTTTGCAGCTCTTCTGGACAAAGAGAGCCTGGGGTGAGCTGGTGGAGATGCCATTGTGCACCATGTCACCTGGTTGCCTGGTAGGTGGATACAAATGCCTGATACAAAGTTCGCCCGACTGCAGACTTAGGTAAGGTGTGAAAAATCCCTCTTTCAGCTCTCTGGCAGGATCCACATGGTGCAGTAATTGTATCATAAGATGGCTCAAAGCATGTGGGGTGCACACAATGCCACACTCATCAGTTCTCAGTCCTGCCATAAAGGAGTTGGGATCACAATCAAAAGTGCTTTTCCTGCAGAATGGCAACCTAGATTGGGATAATGCTAAACCTATTTCTAAAAGGTCTAATGGTGGTTCAGGGGCCACAAGAATGAAACACAGAGGTGTGAAAAAGAGTACACACCTCTTTGTTCCATTCTTGCAGGCAAAGCCACATAGCATAGACTAGTACTCAGCATGGGTCACACTGGAGTGGACCAGAAGTTGCCACTCTAAGGATCGTCTGCTTTCAGACAAGTCATTACACAGACCAGTCCAGCTGCTGGCTTTGAAGTCTTTACCCAGCCCTCAAAGCCAGCATGAAGCTTTAGAAGGCTGGAAACATTCGATCTTAGCTTTTACAGTTGTAAAATTTACAGGCTAAATTTTGGTGATGTTCCAGCCTTCAGCACCACTTTTAGTGGTTTTTCCTGGTGTACCACCAAAATGGGATCTCTTTAGTATTCCTCACACCCTTTGTAGTCTGAACAGGGACCAGAGGCCTTTTCGCAATATACCCGTTCCATTTGGAACGGGTGTAGGACGGGTAGCCTAAGTCACTTTGGGATGCTTTCAGCATTCACACACAGGAACGCAGGAACACGTGTAAACGCGTTCTGGCGCGCCTGTGTGCGAATGCTAAAAGTGTTTGGAAGTAACTTAGCCGGCAAAGGCCAGCCAGGGGCAGGGATATGGCCGGCGAGGCTGCCTACCATTGGGTGCAAGCACCCAAGGGGTGGGCAGCGCTGTCAGGCCACTTGCCCCGCTTCGTGCCAGCTGTACGGGGCCCTGATCGGGCCCCGTGCAGTCAGCACGAAGGTGCCCGGGCATCCGGGCACCCACCCTGGGGCAGCTGCCTATGGGGCAGGAGCCCTTCGGAGACTGGAGCCCCTGGCTCTGGTCTCTGAACGCTTCCCTGCCACCCCGATCGCGGCCATCTGTGGGGTGTAGGCACCTGGATCCAGGTGCCTACACCTCACAGATGATTCCCACCACCCTCACCCCCCCGCATCCACCCCCACTCACACTGCACCCACCCTGCACCCACCCCGCACCCACCCCGGGCATCGGAACTGTGTGCGCGCAGGGGACCTACCCTCCCGGCATCCAGGCTTGCAATGACCAAGGAACGCAAGAGCGCGCCCCACATGTGCACGTTGCTGGCGTCCCTCGCTCATTCCAAGCCTCGATGCTGGGAAGGTAGGTCCGCTGTGCACACGCAGTGTCCCCAATGCCCAGGGAGGGGGGGCTATCGGGTGGGTGGGGTGATCGGGTGGGGGTGGGTGGGGCCCTCCCCCTCCCCCTCCCCTCCCCTCCCCTCCCCCTCCCCCTACCAGCATCAAAAACTTTTACTCCAGGTTCCAACGTGGAAGCAGGAGTAAATGTTTTCCTTCTCCCTGCGAGATCGGAGGCTTGGACGGGTGGGGTGGGGTGCCCCCCTGCTCCAGGTGGGCACCCCCGGGGCCTCTCAGGAGCAGGTGGGAGGGAGACCCACGCCCCTCCCCCCGGAGATCTGGCCGGGTACAACTTTACTTCACCAGAGGCCAGCTGTGAGGCCGATTTTCGGCCAATGCTGGCACTGGGGGTGTGCCGACAGCTGTTAGGGAGAGAAGCGTGCGCAAATGCTTCTCTCCTCCAACGGCCCGGGATGCTTCACCCATGCGGGAATGGATGCAGAGCACTTTAAAGTGCTCTGCATCTGGAACGCGTGGAAGACAGCCCGGGACGAGCCGGGACGCAAACCTGGCCGCGGCAATGCGAATGCCGCGTCCTGGGCTGTCTTCCATGCGTTCCGGAACCGCGTGTGCGAAAAGGCCTATGAACTGCCTCCAAACTTTTAGAATAAATCCACAGTAAAAGGTAAAAGTGCAGCTCACCTACATCACAGCGATGACCAGCCATCTGACCCAAAATACAGTTCCATGTCTTCCCATCCCATGACTCAGAACCTGGCATCATGCAGGTTGAGGCAGCCAATCAGATTTGAACTGCCCTTCCTGATCTCATCTTGCTGCTCTCGCTGTTCTGTCCAGACTGGAGGGAAAATTCAAATTTTGTTTATACTGCGCAACAAGTGTCCTTACATCAGTATTAAGGTAAGTGCGCAGTACTGATCCGATAATGTGATGCCACCACGATCCACAATGTGTGTGACACCACGATCGGGATTGTGCATTATGCCTAGCAGTATAATAGACATAGCCTAAGTGCCATTGTGGCACTGCATTCCAGTCCATTATGTCATCCTGTGTGGACAAAGTGGGCTAAGGGAGAAGGCCTTACTGTGCTCTGCAGTAAGGATGGAAAGTTGGACCTTGGATCAAAATAGTGCAGAAGGAACCTAGATTGTATTCATGCTATAAATGGATGCCATTATGTTGCAGCTTGGCAGGAAAACTTGTTTTTTAATATTTTGAGGCATTCCGGTGCAGCAGAAAATGCAATATTTATCTGATTGAAATGCAGAATTCAAGCACCGTGGATTTTTCTTCTACAGCAATCCAATTTCTAGTCTTCAAGAGATGAAATTTAAATAGTTAAGTGGATATCTATTAGGAGTTAGTTGTGAAAATTCTAATTCAGATGTCAAAGGTTGACAGCATTATGTATTAAAAATCGATGATGCAGCCTTTATTTTGAACTTTGGTGCTTGCATGTGACAAAAATAAGCATTATATTTGTATGACTTATTTCTTCTTCATTCTGAAACATACTATATTAATCTGAAAGACAGCTGATTTTCAAGGTCAAAAGAGCTTAGTGACCACTTGATGTTCGTGTCTTGTGTTTTTTTGATGGTACTATATTAATAATATGTGAACAGAACAAGGCATAAAAATTCCATTTGAAGGTATTAAGGCATAGTGGGACATTTAATCAGGTTAAAACTCTCATTGGTTGGCTCCAGACATAGTGTTGTTCAGTCAATGATTAACAAAGCGGGCAGCATATAAAGATGGATGTTGATTACATCAGTTTAGAGTGACCCTTTTTGTTGTTCTTGCTGATGCATTTAACGAATAGTTGAGAGGAAACACATCATGCTGCTTGGCTTATACTTTGAACTGATGAGTATTCAGAGGGCAAGAAGATTCATATTTTTAAGGTTGATAGTTAAGCATCTGAACTTAAAGAGACAACAACAAAGACATAGATCTTGAGATGATTTGGGGATTTTGACAAAGTTGTCGGTAAATCAGTTTCTAAGCTTGGGAATCTTCTGCTTTTTATTGTTCTAGTGAGTGGTTTAATTCAAATAATGCCTCTTGGATAGATTTATATTGGAAATGAGGCTCCTAATATTTTCACATAAAATCACATATCTTCTAACATACTTCTAAAGTAGCACTTCCAGTTTCACATTTCAGCCTGATTTTTAAAGACTGCTTATCTGTAGCTTCATGGGTGACAAGCAAGTCCAACATAATTCATGGCCAGAACACTGTCATGAGTGGGAAGTGCATTATATATCTTTCCCTCTGTGCAAATTACACTCTCTGACCTTTCTCACTATGTCCGCATATATCCTCAGTCACTTTTGAATCTCAGGCTGCTTCCAGACATGAAAAAGGGGCAACTTGGAGATGCCTCAGAGAGATTAATGTGTGGCATTTGTGTTCTCAATAATTCTCTAATCCACCTTTTCTAGCATGGCTTCAGAGAGAGGGGAGGGGCAGGTTCATGTGCGAGCAGTCCCATATCAAAGCCTTCTCCAAGCCACCTCACAGATGCCTCATATATATGAACATAAGAAGGGGCCTACTGGACCAGGCCCATCTAGTCCCCCATCCTTTCCCACATAGTGGCCCACCAATTGCTCATGAGCATCTCAAGCAGAAGACAAAAGCAAAACCTTCACGTACTTTTGAATCCCAGCAAATGACCCTAAAGGCACTCTGCTTGTCTCTCAGCCTGGGGGATGTACCTAGGCATCCATTCTAGTAGCCATTGATATATCTGTCATCCATGAATTTATCTAACCCTTTCTTAAAGCCATCTAGGCTGGTTGCTATGTATGATAACAGTGTTCATGTGAGAGGAGGGGCAGATGTGAATAATCCTACCTCGGAACTACCTTTAAGCTGTCTCTAAGCTGCAACAGCCTCATTCTGTGATGCCTGCAAACAGTTCAGTTTTATAGATTATCACTGTGAACATTCTTTTTGTGCAAGGCATGAAGAATGTGAATGGAGCTTATGTTATTTTGGTTTTCTCAAGACAGTGATATTTCAGTGAATAATGTACTCATTTTGTTGGGGAACCCTGAAGCTGTAATCAGACAAAACAAATGAAGGCTCTAAGGTGCGATTGTCCACACCCAAGTCTGTCTCTCCCCCTGTCTTGAACATTCTGTGCTAGAAAAGGTGGGTTAGAGAAGGCTTGGGAACACAAGCATCATGCACTGTCTTTCTGAGGTGCCTCTGACTTAGCCCTTTTATTATATCTGAAATACACCCTGAATCTGAAAAGGAAAGAAAAGGAAAATTATGCATGGTATAGAAATGGCTAGTGCACACTACCCTAAAGGTGAATTCCCACTCAAGGAATAAAACTGTTTCAAAACACTTTGGATCCTCTTTGTCCCCATTCTCAATCATTTAAAGTGGTTTCAAAACAGTTTGGATCCTCTTCGTCCCCTCTCCCAATCAGTTTCAGGGGTATTTTGTGGATTATTTGGCTTAAAAACAGAATAAATAAACACCTGATTTTTGAGGTGTTATTTTCCACTTTTGCTTTTAAAATGCTTCTTCCTTATTGCTGTGGGAACACAGTTTCATTGTAACAATTCAGCCACTTCACACCTTATAACAAGGTTTCCTTTCCCACCCACAGAAGCCAAAAGATCAAGGAAAGAGGCAGTCCTGCACAATTCTGGCTGTTTCCCTCCTTCCTTGATCTTTAAAAGGGGGGAAGATGCTGCAGGAAATGGGAGATGTGCATATGTTTAAGTGTGTGTGCACAGGTGGCAGGAGCAGCAGAGTGAGCCAGCCTGCCAAGGTGCTTTTTTGGGAGGAACCCCTGCTGGGGATGGTGGGTCTGGAGGTGAGTGGGCGAACGGGACTTGAGTTGTCACTGCCGCCGTGCTCCCTGGGCAATGGGGAGAGAGGGGTGAGAAAAGGCTGAGGTGGAGAAAGAATCGCTTTCCCTAATCCATTTTTGGAAGCCTTTTAAGTGTTTTAAGCGTGGGGACACAAAATCAGGGTTGAATCCGATTGTCAGATGCTCCTTTGCTTCCTTTTAATGCATTTTACATAGCGCTGTAAATTGCCTTGTGTATTGCATTTTATTCCTTGAATGGGAATTCACCCTAATAGTTGTTCAGCCCAGAGGATAGAGATGTTGAATCCCAAAGTGATGAGAGCAATCCAGGTGCTGGCTGGGGGCAGATGCTCTTGAGTCAATTAGGTGATGTTCTAGGGCATCCATACAGACATATCTTTAGTGTTGAAGAATAGCTATTTCACATGCAGAAGGCATCTTATTTGGTCTTCAGCATTTCCCTCAAGGGCAGCAACTTGATTGTTACCAAAATAAATTGCATACAAATATCCAGGAATCGCCAGGAGGTAGTCTAAACTCCTTTAGCAGTACATGTATAATATCTACTAAATAAAGTGCTAGGAACTTTCTGTACTGCTTTGTCCTGATTTCAGCTACTGAGTTTGAACCAGCAAGGCTTGCTGGTTTAGACACAGCAAGGCATGGTCCAAACTGGCTCTGTACTGGCCCCAAAGCCTCACACAAACTTTGGGGTTGGCCTCTGAGGGCTTCAAAGATTTATAACCAAAGGTTCTTAGCTTTAGTGCCCCTGTGTAAATTCATTTTGGTGTGCCACAGAAATGGGTCCTCCAGTGGCCCAGAACATGTAGGTATGCCTTATGTATTCCTCTGTGTTCCAGACAAGTCTGGTACGCAGCAATCCTCAATGCTGAGGACTACCTGTAATTCAGGTCAGGGTATGATGCGGACTACACCCTGTCCTGTGTGACAGGGCCTCTCATATTCTGCTCTAACACGCTGAAGGCAAGACCTCACTGCACTTGCTGACAAGGAATACCAGCAAGTGCAGAAAGGGTCTTACCAGGCTGGCTAACAATACCGAGCTGGTAAGGTTCCAGCATAGTGACAGTCATCTGCACTTACAAGGGCTAAACTAGCTATATGCCTGACCAGAAGCACTTGTGTGGGTGACCATGTGGGGCTGCCTGGATCACCAAGTCAACATCTGAACTGGAATCTGGTGCACTGTCAGGCATTGCTATGACAATTGGCAACTGAGTGTGGCTAGGCAGCTACAGTTATGCCACCATACCCACTTGATGCACTGCACTTGTAAGAAGGTGTGGAGTTTGCCATCCAGGAGTTTTGGGAGGGCTGTGGCAGCTTCAGGTGAATTGCTGAGCCTCCTGTGTGCAGATGAACCAATCCAGTGAGTGACCTGGATCACTCCACTAGCAGAATGAGAACAGATTCATTGTTTCAGAAAGAAACCCACCTAGGGTACAGTCCAGGTGATGTCAGAAGGTCAGTGAGAGAGCAATAAAGGTGAAGGGTGGGCAAATGGCTATGCTAGATGTGCCCCTTTTTCTGAAACAAGTATCATTTTCTCTTTAGTAGGGTTGGTAGGCCTGGCTGCTAGATGTCCCTTTCTCCCAGTACTACCTCCTTGGTCATAATTTTATGTAGAAATCTTCCATTAATAACCTGCTAGGAAAGAAAGTCTCGGTCCCTCCCCCCAGTTTATATAGTTAGCAATAACACATTTTGCTTTTTTAATATATATATGTGAATATATATATTTACATTCACTCGAAATCAGTTTTTTTCCTGTCTCTGACTTGGATATATTTCATGTTTGTGATCTCAGTTCTTGTATTTTGTTAGCAATGTACAAGATACTGTACTGAGAATTAGTGTCCTAGGCTTTGATGATTTATCAGCATTTTCTCTGATGTTCCATATTTTTTTATTTGTTTCAGTCTACTTATTCAATGAATTTTGAGAACTCTCAGCTTCAAAAAGATAAAGATGAGATTCTCTGTGCGTATGTATGTGTATAAAATTTGGCTCCTCCATTCTTTTGCTTTAGGTTTCTATTATCACACCTGCTTTTTAAATTCTATGGGGAAGCACAAACTATGGGCCTTTTTCACACTTGGCTTCCTTGCCATGGGAACCTTTGGGCAAAATGGCCCAGAATGCACATGGGTTGGTGCATTCCAACCCTCCCCACCCCTTACCAGCAATGCAAATGGCTGGATGGATGACAGTCATGTCTGACTCCTGGTGTTGGTGCCAGCATGCTTACACTGTGCCATCACCAGAGCAACCATGTGATGTGTCATGTCATATTATGCAATGTATTGGCACATGTCCACAGTGCATCATGTGGGTGTGCAATGTATCATGCGGATGTGTGGTGAATCACATGCTCCCCCAGCACCTGAAAATTCTGTGATGAGGTCGGCCAGAGTCTTAGCGGTTTTGGTGTTTGGTGAAGGTAAGTGCAGGCATGATGCAGGTTCAACCTGGACCATACATAGGGTGTTTTTCCACTGTCACTAGAAGTATCCATTAAGTACCCATTAATGGGTATGTAATGGCATTTTTGTACCCATTAATGGGTACTTAATGGGTACTTCTAGTGACAGTGGAAAAACACCCATAGTCACCGTCAGATGAGCTCCTGCATGGAAGGAGGCATTTCTGGTTAGAAAACAGCTCCTTCATTTGTGGTTGCTCTATCTTGTAACTCACACTGTGTTTTATTGCTAAATTCTTGCACAGAAAGAAGACGGGGTCATGATGTTGTCTCCCAAACACAAAGCATGTTATTCAGGACTTAGCTATGTGACCCACACAAGTGCAGAAGGACGCCAAGTCTCTTTCCGATAAATTTCAATAAATTCCTTTCATTCATTTCTCAATAAAACAATTCATTTGCGCTCTGAGTCTGGTTATTTCCATCTGCTCTTTTCTTAAGAACACTATGCCAATTAACTCTTCATGAAACCAAAATCCATAATCAACAGATCCTAAAATAGAACTCAAAGGATGTATGTTTATGTTGAAGAACTCATTAAAAAATGAAGTTTAAACAAATTTTAAATTGTATGATTGATGCAGTTTTGGGATCTGCCATGAAGGTGGCAACCCCACTTCTTGCAGTTGATTTTGACACCCAAAATCCTCACCCCTGCAGAAACCAAACATTTCAGTCTGCTGAAAAATAAAGGATCACCAGAAACCAATCAGTTTATTTACCTTGTCCCTGATAATCCACACAGAGGAGTAGGAAGAGACAGGTCAGTGATCCATGTTTTTACTTAACGGTATTCTCTCATTGCATTGTCCTGGTTGATACTCTGAATGGTAGGGATGTGCAAGAATATTCAAAATATTCATTATTTGATTGAATTTGGCCAAATTCGGACATTCAAATTCGAATCAAATGTCTAGATATTTGTTTTTCATTATTTGAACCAATAAGAATATTTTGAACTATTCATACGAACAATTCGGACATAGGTTTATGTGCAGATACCTATGCATTACATACGTATCTACTCATCTTGTTTGTATCTGTACGCATCTGCATGAATATGTACGGGATGAAAATGGAATGCATACCAGATAAAAACGGGAGGTGTACGCAGGTGTACGGATGCGTGTGACATTAGTATCATCAAATATGTATCGCATATTCATACAAATAGATACGAATGTATTCAAATCGGTCTGAATTTTAATACATTGGTTTTTCCTCTGTTTGTAAAATTTGGACATTTGAATATTCAATTTATATTGAATCAAATGTCCAAAATTGCATTTGTGCAATTGAATGGCACGAGAGTGTCTGGCTCTGACCCCTTAGGCCTAGAAAACGTACATGTGGGAGGCTGAAATATAGCAAGTGAATCCATATATAAGGGTCAGTTAATTCCTAGGGGACTGATAAAAGTAAGCTCAGGCACCTATGTACTGGCCTCAAATAAGAGAGGGTTTGGCTGTTCTGAATTATGCCACTCAGTGCTCTTCACACCCCTCCTGAACTACCCAAACTCAGACTTTCTGCATGTTCCAAGTATATGAAGTTACTTATACGTGGCATAGAAATCTAGCTTTCAGGCTCAGTTCAAATGGTGAACTCTGTTCAGGGTTAAGCTTCATCCAAATGCACCTTCATTCAAATGCTCAGTGTAGATTAGCTGTTTCATTTACAGTCTCAATCAGTATTGCTGCCATACCCATATGCATGCCACTGGCACGTACACAAACATGCTCATCTGCCTTTGGCACTGGGAATGTTCTATAAAAGAGCATGCATATGGAATGCAATCATTTGAATGGGCCTCAGAAATGCAGGTCCATACAAATGGATTATCTACAGATGAGTGGAAATTGATAGAAGAGAGGAGGGGGAAACCATGAATAACAAATGAAATGCCTCCACTGCCAACTCTGAAAACCATATTCTTCAAATTTTGGGTATTTGTTTGAAACAGTTATATGCCATCTGTCATTTTTAAAATCCTGTGCCAGCTCACAACACACTGAAAGCACAATAAAGGTTAAAATCAGTAATAAATCCACAAATGATCTATTAAAAACAAAAATGTCTTTTCACTAAGAAAGTAAGAACAAAACTCCTCAAGGAATTTTATCAGAGAAATGTATTTTCTGGGAAATGTTAAGTTTGGCTCCAATTATGGACAAAGAAGGCACCATCCACATGGAACAAAATGACTGACTTTTATCACCCGTGAGTGAGAATGAAACAGCTTCTTTGCAGATACTCTCCATGTACATTGTGGTCACACCTAAGGCTTAATCCAGCTTTAGTCCATTTTCAGAGCAGCGGAACACAGCAATGTTCTCTCCACATTATCTATCCCAAAGGTGAATTTTATTTAACACTGAAAGAAAACAGCTTGTCACTTTGCTGATGTATTCTCTCACTCTGAAAATGGGCTGAAGCTGGATTAAACCTTGTTTGGTCACAGCCATAATAGTTGTTCCAACAAGATAAAAAAAAAAATCTTCTTTTTGAAACTCACTCTTACCACTGTCACCATAAAAGATCTAGATATTTAACTTAGTTCTTCTTTGCTCAGGCCAGCTGCAATATGAACCACATGATTTTCAGAAATGTCACTGCTGTTTTATGACACTTATTTGGCCGAGGGCTGTAATATAGACATTTTTATGAATGCTATTAATTTACAGATTGTCAGTGCTGCAACACCATGCCAAAAATATACAAAATAAAAAAGGATAATCCCACTCACAATTTAATGGCATTTTCTTCTTGTTACTTCTGTATCCCAACCAGAACATTCCGTTAGGTCAGTCACCATGCGATTGGCATGGGAGAACTACAATGATTTCATTCCAGCACATGGGTTGGAAGGTACATGAAAACTTCTGAGCCTACTGGCTGCCCTTCCATTGGTTCTGTTTGAGTTGTCTCAGCTATTGCAGAACTCTCAGGTGAGATCTGTACAACTCCAGTCTCCGCAGGTCTCTGCACAGGTCACTTACTCAAAGTATGTATGCTAGAACAGCATGGGCTCTACACAGCTCCACACTGGTCCAGCAGGCAGTTTTTTCTCTAGCACACAACCCTAGAATCAGGGGGCAACTCTATGGAGCTGATGGACAGGAGAGTTAAGACTGGGAAGGGGAATCGTTTTTTCACTCAGAGAGTCATTGGTCTATGGAATTTACTATCAGAATTGTGTCTGAATGGTTTTAAGAAAGGGTTAGAGAAATTCATGAAGGTCAGGTATATTAATAGCTGCTAGAATGGATGCCTAGATACTTCCTCCAGGTTGGAGAAACAGTCAGGATGCTTCTAAAGGCCATTTGCAAAGGGTTGAAAGTAGGTGAAGGTTTTGCTTGAGATGCTGAGAAACAATTGGTGGTAGGGATGGGTGAAAAATATTCTTCATCTTTATTCTAGTATAAACTTTGAAGCTTCAAACATTCACATTCATATTTGAAAGCTTTTGTGCATTTGTTCAAAGCTTTGTTAAATCTGCAAAGATGAATTTGCGGATTCTTAGCAGATTCTTAGTGGATTTGGAGTGGGGGGGGGAAACCTTGTCTCAAACAGTTGTTTTTTTTTAAAAATAAGCAGCTAGAACCCTCCTACTGTGCTTACTTCTCTTCCTCTGCCTTCCTTACTTGCCTCCCATTGGCTGATGCCAGGCCATTTTTCTATGACCCTCATTGGCTAAGGAGAAGGCTGTAATTGGCTGTGGAGCCTCTAACCTCCTGCTCCATCCAACCCAAACTGCTGCATCCTTTCCCTAGAGTGGTTATTTTGTGTCTGTGGAGGGGGCAGAGTATCAGAGGCTTGTGGAAGAAGTAAAGCTTTTTATATTATTTTTAAAATATTTATGTTTGGCCCTGCCATCTCAAAATCATTCCAAGAGCATCTAAAGAGCTCTTCACCCATTTGTTGTATATGGCAGAACAGTTGTGGCAAGGACAGAAGAGGACAGAAAAAACGGAACCACGTTGTTGTTGTTTTAAACTTGAATTGCCTTAGACATCAATTTCAGTAGAGTATGGAATGCATTTGACAGTTAGGAAGGATCCAGTGTACCTTCCATCCTTTTGTTATTTATTCTTTCAAGTATGAATAGCTCTGAGCTTCCACATAAGGTCAGGACACATAATAGTAGCTGCCAAAACCTGTTAGTTGGTTCTCTCCCTCTCTCCTTCACTCTTTTTCAAATATGCCTAGGAGAAAAGCAGTAAGCAGTATATAACAGATCTCAGTAAAATAATTTAAATTAACCTCTTTGATTACTCTGAATTTAGACCAAGCAATTTGTCATTCAACAAGACATTCCCAATTCTTCTAAGCAGGAGGCTTATCAAAAAGGAGAATACAGAACTTGATTCAGAACTATTTCTGTATTTTTTTTAAAAAAATGTTTAAATGCGTAGGGTTTTTTCTTTGTTTTTTAGCTTTCCTTAGTAACCATGATAAACAATTTGCTTCACTGTGATTTTTGATAGCAGCTTGCTGATTCTTTGGATAACTTTGGTTGAGCAAGTGTTTTCTGTCTTTTGTGCAAGAACTGAGTTTTACAAGGTCAGCAGATGATTTCATGCAAGCCACTGCTAAAGACATTGCTAGTGTTCTTTTTTCTTTTTCTTCTTTTAAAACAAACTCTCCTACTTTTGCAACAGCAGGAAGAGTGCTGTTCCTGAAGCACAAACCAAGTTACAGTTAGTGTCAGGTTGCCATTAGCTTGAAAGCAAAAGAGAATAGCTGTCAAAATGAAATTGGAGTTTTTCTAAAGCTAAAAGAATTTGTTTTTTGCTTTCTTCAGAAGGAAAATATTAAAAATCCTAGTTTTCATTCCTGCGATGGTATTCAGGGTGTTACACAATGGAGTGTTCTTAGCTCATTATCCAGGCCTTGAGAGATGGTGACCTTCTATTTATAACACTTTTCATTCATGCAGAATTCCTTCATTTTTGAATGGGTATGCAAAATCATGGATCAATGCATTTATGCAAATTTCACACCATTCTGAATGTACACACTTGTGCATATTTTGCTTATATATGTTTGAAAAAAGATGCAGAAATTGTGTGCAGGTAAAAACCCACATACATTATTGTGAAAAGTTCTTATAATCATAAAGTATTTGATGTGAATTTCTGTTAAAATGTCATCAAGGACATTTATGCATTTAACCCTAACCCTTGAAGATATTGCAGGAAGCAAAATGAAAGTCCTCCCAACAAGAAGGACAATGTTATTTGAAATTTCAACATCTCTTATGGGCTTCTATTATGGACAATAAGTTTACTATTTTGAGGCAGCACATTAATAGAAATACTGTTACTGTATCTCTGCTTGTTTTTAATGTGTTCTATTTTTGTTTCTGCTTTTTTTGGTATTTTATTTTCTGTCTTCTGTACAAGCTTGAGACCTTTTGGCAGAAGGCAGTATACAAATAAGTAGGGAGGGAGCGAGGGGAAGGGAGGGGAGGAGGGAGGAATTCTGGGAAAGAAAATCAAGAATCATGAGGGCAAGTGCTACTCAAGTGGTTCCTATGGGCCATTTTCTATGTTCAATGACAAGCAGCAGAGCTGACCTCTACAGTTCAAAGACTGTGCAAGCTAGTGGTGGGGCAGTTTAGTAGGGATGTTCATGGATGTATTTTTGAGATCTGAATCCAAGTACATTCGAATTTCATAAAATCTGAGTCGATTCAGATATTTAGGATCCGAATATCATAAAATCCGATTCAAATCCGTAACATTCGAATGAGTACATTTGAATGTTAGATTCGTATTTAAAGATACAAATGTCGACAACATTCATATCTGTTATACGTATCTGTACACATTCTGTAAAAATCCGTATTGCATCCTGTATAATTTTCACACAGATTCGTATACAACAGATATGAATCTACACATTTGAATTATTTGAAAATCTGTATTGGATTTTTGAAAATCCACATTTGAGTTTGAATTTTCAAATTGAGATTTTCAAAAATCCTATTCAAGTTAGAATGTCAACATTCGATGGACCTGAATCAAATATTCAATTATTTTAAATATTCATGCACATCCCTACAGGTTAGGGCTGCTGAGAATGTGAGTAAGCACTGTAGAGAGCACTTATGACAGCATGCTGTTTTAAAAATGTGGAACTAGGGCCATGCCGATCCTGCCTTTTTGTGACACATTCATGGTTTTTCATGGTACATCCAAGGCTTCATGTGAACACTAACAGAAACTGTTGCATTAGTGCAACACATCACACATGCAGCATGGAATCTCACATTCTGATGCCAAGGTGGTTCAAAAAAAGTAGAAAAAAGAGATGCCCTTGGTTTCTTCACTACTTTTCTAAATAATATTCTCCCCCTGAAATGATTATAATTGTTCTGCTATCTGTGTCCTTAGGTGGTGTATAGCCATTTTCCTTTAATTTGTGGCACATTCTCTTTGACCATGGGCACATCTTCATTTTAATCTTTCTTCAATCCATCTTTAGACACCAGCACTCACAACATTTTAGTCCAATCCATTTTATTTGTGGATTCTCCTCCCTCAAATCGTACTTTATTGAGTCCTGACTTTTACAGGTCTCAACCGTAGTTAATCCATTTTCATGGAAGAGGACTTAAGGGGGGGGGGAATGAACTGTATTATAGTGGGTGGTTACTGCATGAATTTGCCTTCCCTTTCACCCAGTGTGTGGTTACATGCTGTTGAGTCACAGAACCTTTGTCCTATCAGATTGCAGAGGATGTTGTGACAGTGGAGAGGGATGGAGATCTAAAAAAAAAGTCTCATAAAGGAACATGAGGAGAGAAAGAGAAAGGTGTGAGCATAGCAAAACAAACTGAGGATGATTTGAGGAAGGATTATAAAGTATTGGGTGTAGTCAGAGTTAGTGATTTTTTTTAGTCCTGTTTCTTAATAAGACAGACTATTTCAGTAAGGTATGACCATAGCCTTTGTGATTTTAGAGACAATGAGCATAGTAAAAATACACGCAGACACACAAAGACACAATGTGCATATTTGAATTGGTGAGAAAATCTACCAAGGTGCACACAGTCATGCATGGTGATACCCAAAGGGGGAGGGGGGAGACAAAAACTATTGAATTAAGTCTAGTTCAATGGGAGAAGCAAAAGCAGAAAAAAAGCCTATTTGTGATGACAATAATTTTTAAAGTATCCCATTGCTATGAGTAGCTGCATGCCCATTATGCATGTAGCAAAGGCCCTGGTCACACAAGCAGTCTTCTGGTCATGTTACATTATTTTAATTCATTTTTCAAGCTGTCCTACCCCCATTAGATCATCTTAACCATAGTCTTCATTTTCGCAGGACTGAGGTGGACTCAGCATGTCCTGGCATCTCAGGATGCCTTCACTTCCTCAAGTGTTAGTGGAGGGACAAGCTAAAGGAGGCTAACTGTGCTGTGGTGGGTGGCTCCAGTCTTTCCTTCGACCAATAGGCACCTGCAGAGTTCATGAGGCACCTCCTCTCCTCTCCTTATTATTGTTGTTGTTATTAAATTAATTGCACAAAGAAAAACACATTAAAAAGGAAGGGGTCATGGAGCTGGGACAGCGGGCTTAAAAAAGAACTGCAAACACACACCCTTGCCTCCCTTGAGTGATTTGACACAGAAAAAGTGGTGGAGAGCCAAGAGTTTTGTGGAGGCGGCTCAGGTCGATCACACAGAAAGGTGTGAGCAATGAAGCCCAAGGTGGGACTGCCTGAGGATGACCTATGTGTGACCAGAACTCGTACAAACTCAGTTCAATTCAATAAATAGGGTGTCCTGTCATAGACTTGTGTGACCAGAGCCAAAGATTCAGGGCCTTGGGAAACTCAGACTCCAATTACTATAATGGAGCCTAACTGCTTTGATTAAATAGCCTTTACTGTATAAAGACGTTACAGCCTGTATGTAGCCTTAATTCTTCATGGAGCTGTCCAGAGTTTCCTTGCTTCAGTCACGTTCAGATAGAACATAACATCTCACTGTGGTTTACTGGTGTCCAGTGACAACAAAATCGTTGGAAGTTTCTTCCCTGCTGTGTGTTGGTTTACTGGATTCTTTCAATGCTTCCATGATCCTGGCAAATCCATGGAACTGACAAGTCCTCCTTTTTAATTTTTATTTTATTTCAATGGCTCAGTGGGAAATTCAAATAGAAATCTGTTTGCCAGCAGTGTGGATTTTATTTTATTTTAAAGACTACTAAGTGGTTCTTGCTACTATGGTTATTGGAAAGGCGAGGAGAAATATCTCTGGATTAAAAGGCAAAGTTCTTTTCTCTGAATTGATTTCTAATTTTATGCACAACAGTCTCCTTCCCAGGATTTTACTGCCCCCCAACCACTTCCATGGACCAGTACTCAAATGCTTACTGTAATGCTTTAAATTGTTTGTCTCATTTGTTTGGTTATGACAAAAAATATTGGTTGCCAGTGGCAATTCAGAAAATAATTATAATCCATTGCAAGTTTCAATGGAACACTTGCTGCTCTTAATTCTTATAGATTATTCTCTTTAAGGAACTTGGACTGCATTCACATTACAATAGTTTCTGCACTGGCTGCATGCATTTTTATTTGTTTTGGTATTTTACTAACAGTTTGGCCCCTATTTGCTTTTGGGTTGTATTTTTATAATGCTCTGCTTTGAGATGTGCCATTTTGTTGCATTAGTTAAACACACTTTCCCAGTAGACTTCCAGGTCCACTCAAATAGATTGCTGGTTATCATTTTATGTATAAATATATAATATTCAGTTCAATAACAATGCATGTATTTACTCTTCGCTATCTGTCTGTACAATGTATCTCTGTCGTACATGGTTAGGGAATTTCCAAAGGACAAAATCTGCTAAAATCCCCCATCATGATAAATGGCTGAAATATCCACCATCATGGATGGATCAATTCCTTTAAATGTTAGTTTGTCCAGTTCTGGCAGATTTGTCAGTTTCAGCAACCAATCTCCCATGGTAGATAACACAAAGTTCTTCATCCTTTTGCATATCACAGTATCACAGCTGTGATAATAACTCTTCTACCTCCAAGTGATAAATTCGCCAACCCCAAAAGAAAAATGTTTGTTTCAGTTGTATATTAGTCTTCAAAATCCTCTGCATAAAAGTATGTACCTGAATCCAGAATACTTTTTTTGCTTTTTTATGTGTCTACTACATAAAATAACCATGTTTTTCACATTTCCAGGTAATATAAGATGTATCTTTATACATTTTAGCTAGTTTTTCAGTTGTTAAATATGATAAACCATCTTATTTTTAAAAAAATTTAAGATTATAGCATAGAGTAAATTTCAGTCACTTTTACCATATTCTTTCCTGCTAATCTATCTGTATATTATAATCAAATACTTTAAACCACTTTATTATACAATCCCTAAATTGTTCTTCTTCCATTTCAAATTTCAACAAGAACTTATACATTTTATCTACAACATATACACCATCTGTACAAAGTACATTTTCAAATTCTATTTTACCTTTTCCAATACCAGAAGTCTTTTTATCCATTTTAAATCTTCCAACTAAGTACCTATATGAAAATCTGTGTAAATTGCATCTGCCTGAAACCAATTGTTCTCTTGGCTTAAATTAATATTCACCTTTATACATTTCCAACAACTCTTGATATGTTTAACCATTTTTCTTTAATTACTATTTCTCTTATATAATTTTTATCTACTTATATTGTCATCTAGTCATGTCTTACAAAGTGATCTTTAAATTATGTATTAACTTTATCATAACATAAGTAACCACTCCATCCAAATATGCCGTGCCCTTCTAGTTCTAACACATTTGTTTCTCAGTAACATCTAATCCTTCATATACTTCAGGCTACAAAATACTAATTCAAATAAGGTAAACTATAACTTCCTTTTTCTTTTATATCTTGCATCATTGTATATGTGCTTTTCCTCCTTGCCCTATAATTTAAATATATTCCAGAATAGGGGTCTGCCATCCCCATGCTGTTGCAGACTAGATCATCTGAACTAGTATGCAGATGGCAGCTCCCTATTCTGGATTATAATCCAAAATAATCCGGAATGGCCATGGTTTTCCCCACTATTATTTTATTTATTTTATATGTTATTTGTATTTTATCCCACCCTACACCCAAAGATCTCAGGGCAGGTAACAACATTTAAAATCAAGCATATTAAAACAATAACAGTATATATTAAAACAACAGTGTCTACAAGTGGGAAGGGAAAGTATATACCCATTTATGTATGTATGTATGTATGTACGTATGTACGTAGGTGCATAGGTACGTATGTATGTATCTACATAGGTACGTATGTAAGTGCGTAGGTACATATGTATGTATGTAAATACGTAGGTACGTATGTATGCATTGTATTGTATTGTATTGTATTGTATTCCTATCCCACCCTATACCAAGGGTTTCAGGGTGGGCAAGCACTGGTAGTAAAGTTGACGATGGCACCAGCACTCATGGGCTGAACAAGGGCTACTGTCCTTGAATTTAACCACACTGGAATGATATACTTACATCATTCCAGGCCCTTAGACTCTAGTTCACTTTGCTTTTAAAATTGAGGTCCAGTTTTTGCATTTGGCACCTACCTGAATAGTGGGACTTAACAAATGTTCTGGCCTCTTCATGCTCCTGTTTCTTTGAATTTTTAACTAACTTAGAATGTAACAACTTAATTTGCACTGCAGTTGGTGCCAAACAAAAAGATAAGAATACTTGCTCAACATGCACACCTAAGATTTTGACGGAATGAATGTTGTTCTTTCTTCTCCTTCCTGACCTTTAAAGGACCACAAATTTAAGCTATTAAATGGTGCATGTTGTAGAGTATTGCTGAAGGCATCTGGTGCTCACTGAGAGCACAGCAGTTGCAGTCTAAACGTTGTGTAGTTTCTTCAATTTCATGCTCAGAGAAGAAAGGTTAAATGTACCTTTTATATGAAGCATACATCAAACAGTGACAAATAAGAAAGTTTATTAAATGTGGGAAGACTAGGAAAATGGAATGTGGGGGATTTATGATGATGATGATGATGTAAAAACAGTAGTTACACATAGCAAACGAGATCACTATGCTGGATTTTGTATTATATCACTAGTCAGGCACTTCCTAAGCACCTAGAACTGCGTGATGTATTGGAGAATTATGCGAGCAGACCCCCAGGAAAGTGGCTTTTTAAAATTATTATTATTATTATTATTATTATTATTATTATTATTATTATTATTATTATTATTATTATTATTATTATTATTATTATTATTATTATTATTATTATTATTAGTAGTAGTAGTAGTAGTAGTAGTAGTAGTAGTAGTAGTAGTAGTAGTAGTAGTAGTAGTAGTAGTAGTAGTAATTGGATAGAGTCAAAGAGGGGTTGGTGGAAAAATTTCACAACAAAGTTCATGTTTGCTTATTCCTCCTAGGTTCACATCACCGAAACTCAAGTGTGAAAAATAGCACAGGTTCAGACTCAGTGAGTGGCACCGCAAATCTCTTGTTCACTCACTTGCTCTTTTCTTTTCTTTCTTTTTTAAAGTCATCTCCATTAACTTTGATTTATACTTATTTGTCATTTGACATTTCTGTGTTTGGAGCATAGTGCCATCTGTTTTCAACAGCTTTTCTACAGCACTAACTTAAAATATCAGGCACATAATCCAAACAAGAACATTTTTGTCCCAATAGGTTCAAATGTTATAAGTGCCTACTCCTTTCTTTCATTGTGAACTTGTGGGTTTCAGAAGCTGAAAATATATATTTGGGAAAGGAAGGAGGCAAAAAAAGAAACAAGTCTGGAGTGGGGCCAGGAATCAGGCAAAAGAAAAATAAAGGTTGGAAGCATCTTGAGTTCCCTGGTTTCACAAATCAAGCGCAATACTTCAGTATTTAATAAAGGAGCACCTTCTCCCATATCGACCTGCCTGTGTTTTAAGATCTGGAGGAGAGGCCCTTCTGGTTATCCCTCCACCTTCAGCAGCTAGGCAGGTGGGCACCCGGGAGAGGGCCTTTTCAGTAGTTGCACCCAGATTGTGGAATGGTCTCCCCTTGGAGGTATGTCAGGCCCCTTCTCTGTTTATGTTCAGGAAGGCGGTGAAGACGTACTTTTTCACCCAGGCCTTTGGCTAAATGCCCCCTCCACTTCCCCCCATTTCACACTCTACTGTTTTTTAAACTGTTCTTGTATCTCTCTCTTTTTTTCTTTTTTCCCCTCAGTATTATTATTATACTGGATTTTTAAATCTTGTACTGGCTTTAGCATTGTCTTATACAGTCTTGATATGTGTGTGTTTTAAATGTTGTGAGCCGCCCAGAGACCCTTGGGTATGGGGAGGAATATAAATATAAATATAAATATAAATAAATAAATACAAATATTCAAAATTGATACAAATTTGTATGAATTCTGACATTTGTGGATGAATCAAACAGGGCCTACATTCATAGGCCCTATTTGTCTGCGCATCAGATTCATGGAGGAGTGCAGAATCAAACTCACTGAGTATGAGATACAAGTGTGACACTCTAACCACAAAACCAAACTTTCCTGTAGGCCAGTTACTCAAGATAGCTTCTCAGTGTGCATTGGTGATACTCATAAATCAATGCTTACAATGGAGTGGTTCTGTCTGCTTAAAGGTCAGGTGCACCCACATTGCTCTGCGGCTGCAGCTGACAGGGAATGGAGTAACTCCTCCCTGGAGTGATCCAGCTGTGAACCACTCAAAGGGGGCCTGTTCACACTAAGACTATCTGAATGGTCCAGTGTGCCTGGGGACAAAGCATACATACATCATGGTATGTGGGGTACCTCTGTCCCAGAGTGGTCGAGAGCTTCACTGATATTTGCTAGCTGTGAAATGGTGAAAAATGTTCCACAGTTTTATTAGGGTTGCCTGTGGTACTATTTGTACAGCTCCAGACACAGCATTCAAATACGGCATTATTTGAAAGCTACATGGGGACAGGGCAGCTATGCCTGCACAGTCACATGCAACATTGCCTGTCACCGTATCAATGGCCCAGCATTGCCTATCACCATAGCAATGGCCCAGCAAGGTATTCACACTTCACCTAGACTGGATGAAGTTTGGGATGGGTCAGTGCCAGTCCCTGATTTTAACTGCTGTTGGATACTTTCACATGGAAATTAAGTGCAAAAAGGTGCAAGCAGTCTGCAGCCTTCCCAGAGGTGGTTGGTTCACTGCTGGGGAGGTGGTTTTGTGCCATCTTCAGAGTGCAGCATGGTGAGTGGTCATAGCTGTGTGACTGCAGCCATGCAGTCACACACAGCCGGATCATCATGGCAATGTACAGCCTATGGCTGCATCCCCATGGGGCTGCCAATGCCCCACAATGGATTCGGGGGACCCTTAATGTCAATCTAATTTGCATTAAGGAGTTCCCATGGCAATGGAGGATAGGGCAGGTTCAAGGCGAACCTGAATTCAAGGAGAAAGCAACAGAAAGGATACCATTGTAGGAGTCTATTACAGGCCCCCTGGACAAACAGAAGATATGGATGACCTCTTCCTAGACCAGATGGCTAAACTTTCACGAAGGCATGACATAGTGATTATGGGAGACTTTAACTACCCAGACATTTGTTGGGAATCTCACTCAGGAAAAAGTCACAAGTCTAATAAGTTCTTATCCTCTCTCGCTGACAATTTCATGTACCAAAAGGTGGTGGAGGAAACAAGAGGATTGGCTATCCTTGATCTAACTCTTACCAACAGAGAGGAAATGGTTGAGGATATCAGAGTTTCTGGGGCATTGGGAGGCAGCGATCATGTTATCCTTGAATTCTGGATAATAAGGGAAGGAAAGCATGAGAGGACTCAGACTTCAAAGTTGGACTTCAGACGGGCAGATTTTGATGGACTCCGGAGGAGGTTAGGAGGGATCAAATGGTTAAATGTACTAAAGGATAGAAATGTCCAAGAAGGATGGGATATTTTGAGAAATGCAATATTAGAAGCGCAATCATTAACAATTCCTCAAAGAAGGAAGAATGGAAAACATCTAAAGAGACCAGGGTGGATAAACCTAGAACTTAAAAACTTGATAAAAAAGAAAAAAGAAATGTTTAAGAAATGGAAGGAGGGATACATATCTAAGGAGGAATATAATGAAATCAGTACAATCTGCAGGGCAAGTATCAGAAAAGCTAAAGCTAAAAATGAATTGAGGCTTGCAAGAGAGACTAAAAACAATAAAAAAGGGTTTTGGGGATATGTTAACAGCAAAAGAAAAGTCAAAGAGGTTTTGGGAAGTCTGCAGGGAGAGAATGGAGAAGTGATCGAAAGTGATCTTGAGAAGGCAGAGATTCTGAACTCCTATTTTGCATCTGTTTTTTCCAAGAGGGATAATGTACATGCAACAGTCCTTCACTGTACTGATGAAGGACTAGGAGAATCAAGACACAAAATCAACACTGAGAGAGTAAGGGAACGCTTAGCTAACTTAAACGAATTTAAGTCCCCAGGTCCAGATGGATTACATCCTAGGTTACTGAAGGAATTAGCAGAGGTAATTGCTGAACCACTTGCTGTAGTCTTTGAGAAGTCATGGAGAACAGGAGAAGTCCCAGACGATTGGAGAAGGGCAAACGTTGTTCCTATCTTCAAAAAAGGGAAGAAGGTAGACCCAGGGAACTACAGGCCTGTTAGCCTGACTTCAATAACAGGAAAGATTCTCGAACAAATTATTAAACAACACATATGTCAGCATTTGGATAGGAATTCAATAATTAACAGTAGTCAACATGGGTTTGTATCAAACAAGTCGTGTCAGACTAACTTGATTTCATTTTATGACGAAATCACTGAATGGGTTGATCAAGGAAATACAGTAGACATAGTATTTCTGGATTTCAGCAAAGCATTTGACAAAGTATCTCATGCGATCCTCATTGAAAAATTGATCAAATATGGGTTTGACAAGGCAACTATAAGGTGGGTTCAAAACTGGCTTAGTAATCGTACTCAAAGAGTGGCTTTAAATGGCTGCACATCCAAATGGAAGGAAGTGTCAAGTGGAGTACCACAAGGTTCTGTCCTGGGCCCAGTTATGTTTAATGTTTTTATAAACGATCTGGACGAGGGAGTTGAAGGGAAACTGATCAAATTTGCTGATGACACAAAGCTAGGGGGGATTGCAAACACCAGAGAAGAGAGAGAGAGGATTCAAAGAGATTTAGAGAAACTCGAACAATGGGCTGCAACTAATAAAATGGTATTTAACAAAGAAAAATGCAAGGTTCTGCACCTGGGCAAGAAAAATGAAAAAAGCACATATACAATGGGAGGAATTCGGCTGAGCAGCAGCACATGTAAAAAAGACTTGGGTGTCCTGGTAGATCATCAACTGAACATGAGTCAACAGTGTGAGGCAGCTGCAAAAAAAGCAAACGCAATCCTGGGGTGTATTAGGAGAAGCATAGAGTCCAGATCACGTGAAGTTATTATCCCCCTCTACTCTACCTTGGTCAGACCTCATCTGGAGTACTGTGTCCAGTTCTGGTCACCCCAGTTTAAAAAAGACACTGACAAGCTGGAGCAGGTTCAAAGGAGAGCTACCAAGATGGTGAACGGTCTGCAAACCATGTCCTATGAGGAACGGCTTAAGGAACTAGGAATGTTTAGTCTAACAAAAAGAAGACTGAGAGGAGACATGATAGCTGTCTACAAATACCTCAAGGGTTGTCACAAGGCAGAGGGATCAGCCCTGTTCTCACTCTCTCAAGGAAGGACTAGAAACAATGGGGTGAAACTGCAGGGGAAAAGATTTAGTTTAGATGTTTAGGAGATCCTGCCTTGAGCAGGGGGTTGGACTCGATGACCCAGGAGGTCCCCTCCAACTCTACCATTCTAAGATTCTATGATTCTATGCCTGTCCTCATGAAAACCGTGGCAAATCCCTGCATCGGGATGCCACAGTTTTCTCCACCACCCCCCTTACCTGGGTGCTTAATTGCCCAGATAAGGACTTGATTTACCCCAAACAACCAGCTGACAGCTGCCCTGAAGTCAGTTGTCAGGCTGCCAAGAGCAGAACTTGCAGTGAGAACAGAACTCCGGTAAGGTTATTAAAACAGATGCGAAAGCCGCATCTCTTTTAATCATTTGCAGAGCTCTGCTTGTGCACATAACAGCTGCTCAGCTGTGCAGGGCAGCTGTCAGGCAAGATTGTTTGGGGTAAATCAAGCCCTTACCTGGGCGATTAAGTGCCCAGGTAAGGGGGAGACTGTTGCCATCGCAGCGTAACCCGAGAGTGTCCCCATGCCCCCTTTATAACCCGCTCTTGCCCCGTAATTCAGGGTGAGAGCAGTTATAAAAGGGGGTTATTTTGTTTCAATTTAGAGGATTTTGTCCCTCATGTAGCCCAAATTAGGGCTTTGCATGGGTACACCTGCAAAATCAGTAACTTCACCTCACAATATCTTTGCCCTGGGGATGAGCACTATGTTTCATTGGACTTTGCCTTGCCAATCTGGGCAGCCCTGGGCTTGCTGTTCTCACTGCAAGTTCTGCCAACCATGTAAGGAGCTAGTTTAGCATTTGTAGTGTGCATGGCCACCACTGTGCTGGAACCATACCACATCAGGCTGGCCTTTTGTCTATGAAATGCTAGAAAGCATGAGCAGTGCCAGTTGTATTTCATTTCTTAGTTGTGAAGTTGTATTACCTGTCTATGCTAGGGATGTGCATGAATGGGGTTTTGTTTTGCATTGTATTCGAATCAAATTGAATGTAAAAAAAATTGTATTCATTCAAATAGATCCCTTTCAAATGTGGTAGGATTCTATTCAATATGAATGTATTTGTATGAATTTGCATAAATATCTGATACATATCCAATGCGTATCCATATGTATCTGATATGTATCCCACAATATATCCACCTTGAAAGCATCAAATCCACCCTGAATTCTCTTTGAATCCAATCTCAAACCATGTCAAATTCACCCTGGATCCATTGCAGATGGGACTAGCATAGCCTCTTTCCCACATTTCACCAATGTTCCAAAGCTTTGTACAAATACATTTGATTCAATGTCCAAATTCCTACGAATTCATATGAATAGCGAATGCTACAAATATTCATGCACATTCCTAGTCTCTGGAGTTATTTTGAATGTGGTGCCATCCAGATATTTTGGACTTGAAGTCCTATTGCTCCAGCCTTCAGGAGACTATGAAATCCTCCAGACTGAAGGAGGTTAGAGTAGTATTTATAACCTACCTTACTCTTCTCATTAGATCCAGTTTGGGCTAACATACCGCTTAATGCATTTAACACTGACATTGCACATCTGTTTTCTATAGCTATTGCAATTTGTAAAGGCTTGGAAGGAACTCTTGGTTCATTTCAAACTGAATTGAACTATAGTGAATTTAGTTTGATCTAGAACCAGGTGGAACAAGCTTGACTTGGTTCACATTGAACCTTGAACAGTTTGTGAATGGTTCATTTGGTAAAAAGCAAGATTAAGCACGTTAAATAACTTGAAAAGACCTATTTAAGCAGCCAGATGAGGTCAATTTCAAACACTTTGAATTGAACCATTCAGTTCAACTTGGTTCAAATGAACACCCCTGGTTTGGTTGGAACTGAGTCAGCTTCTTCTGAATAGGTGGGCTGTTTGGTTCAATAAGAACCAGGGGAAACTGAACTGAATATGTACAATTTTGTCCAATACTGCTTGTCTCCTCCATTTACAGCAAATGTTTCAACAGTGGCTGGTAGTTGCAATCTTATGGCTTACTTGTTTAATTTTTGGAAATCATTATTAGCTTCTGCAGTCCTACTAACAATAGCTGTGTCTTTTCCCCATGAGTAATCTTTGGACTCTGTTAATGATAGAAATGCAGTTCATGAACAGTTTAATTTTTATTCATTGCTAAAGAAATTTTTAATTCAGTGTTTCCACATTTAATGCAAATTTCAGTACTTCTGTTCAGAATGGTCATTTTGCTTCACACATATTTCCCACCACCTCAGTATTATTACCAGCACTCTTTAAGGTTATGGGAACTTGTTAAACTGTGCAATCCAAAATGCAATATGCTTACTGAGCTTGACAGAGACCCCATGACCTCAGCTTATCACCATAATATACTATTCAGTTTGTATTTGTTGAAGTTTAATAGAAATTAGACAGACTGGATCCTTTAAACAAAGGATTGCCCCATCTATATGCATACAAAAATTTATGTCAGACAAGTTAACTACAGAACACTCAAAAAACTAATTCATTTATTCATATTTTTCTCTTCCTTCAGTTTTGAGTCCAGCAAAGTCTTCCCTTGATGACAGGTGCTACTTATTGATTGGCCAATCATATGCTTGGCTTTATGTGGCCCTAGTTGGTCACTTGTAGCACCTGTTTCCAGGGTGTGATTGGATATATGGACCATGGATTCTTGCCCAATTTGATCAAAATAAGAATCACCCTCAGTGTTGTTATTCCCAGTATGAGGAAAAGGCAATCATTCCTAGTCTTTGGGATGAGATAAGATGTATGTAGGATTAGAATGTCTAGTGTCCCCATTTTCAGTCCTCCCAGGAGTGTCCCCTTCAGCGTGTCTGATTGCACCTTCTATGTGGCAATTTTGTTTTAATTTAATTTTCTGCTAACCTTCAAACTGCACTAGTGCTTGAGTGCTAGTGGATTCCTGCACAGAAGCAAAATAAAGCTGATGACTTAATAAATGCAAAGCATAATGCAGAAGAATGAACTATAGTTAACAAAATTGAC
The DNA here is from genome assembly GCA_023333525.1 of Aspidoscelis tigris stejnegeri. Lineage (NCBI taxonomy): Eukaryota > Metazoa > Chordata > Lepidosauria > Squamata > Teiidae > Aspidoscelis > Aspidoscelis tigris. Next base: position 16,040,888 of record JALMGA010000010.1, read on the forward strand.
TAGATCACTTGTTTTATTTATAAATTAAAAGTGGCTATGGTAGACAAGCTTACTTTAGATGGCAATATATATATTTATATTTATATTCATTATAATGTTGCCAGCTATAAAAGATAAATCTGCATGCTCTAATTGTCTTAAGTATTGCAAAAAAATGTCTGTTAGCATTTTTAATTGGCATTTGACAGTTTATAAGCTGACTTCATTCAACTACATTAGCAGAAAGTCTATCCACCACAAAATTCTTTTTGTATAGAACTAGTCCATTTTTGAACGGTGCTTTAGCTGTGAGATGCCTAGGGTGAAGAGAATTTCTGACAATGGTGAGCTTTTCCATTAAAGGCTTCATCATCACAACAAAGGTTACATTTCCTCAAAATGGTGCCCTCCAGATTACAGCTCCCTTAAGGCCTCAGGTACCCACTTCATGTCGAACTTGAAAGCCCAACCACAGGTTTTTATCTATGGCTTCACAGATTGTTCAGGATGGCCCGACTGGCCTCAAAAATCACCTTTTGCAATAGTAGTTGGGGAAGGGAGATGACAGAAGCAGAAAAGGGCAAATCTCTGTCCCTTTACACTTTGTTTACAATTTGGACTGAGGCTGGGTTTTTTTTAGAAAAAAGGGAAAGGGGGAAGTGAGTGAGAGAGGTCATTTGCAAGCATATGATTTAAGCCTCGCATTTGACGTTAGCATGGAGTTTGGTTCATAATATCTCATATTTCACAAGCAGAATTCCTTTTGAAATCTCAGTGTGGCTCAATTTAGAATATGAGTAAAAGGTTAACTAGAAAGTTCCTTGCAACACTGAAATATTGAACTTGTTTGTGTGTGTCTGTTTTCGAACCTACAGAGATAATAAATCAAAAGCGATTTGTTTATGTGATAACTATGTATTAATGATTGGCAATTCCTTTCACATTTTGTATAACCTTTGGCTTAACATTTTTCAAATGTGCAAAGGGTTATAGCTCAGATGGCAGAACAGCTGCTTTGCATATAAAAGATCCCAGCTCCAATTTCTATCATTCCCAATTAGTGCTGGGAGATACCATTTTCTTATTCATTATAAAGCAGCTTTCTAAATTTCTTCTTCTTCTTCTTCTTCTTCTTCTTCTTCTTCTTCTTCTTCTTCTTCTTCTTCTTCTTCTGCCAAATAAACAGTTTCCTGACTAGTAGCAACTGAATCAGATCCTTGCTAAGGGCTCACTAATCTGGATGAGTTGTAGACCTGATAAATGTGGTCTACATCCATGGTAGCACCATCTGACATGGATCAAGGAAGGAGCATCCACACATTGAACAGGTCTAGGAAGAATGTGGGTATGGAGTCAAGTGACATAGGCAGTTATGTGACTGCAAAGATACCTTTACAGTGCCTCCTCAGTAGTGGCTGCATTGATTGATGACAACGTTTTCTTTGCTGTGCCTATGAAGACACCTCACATCTGTGGCAAAGGTAGTCTTTGACTGCCTTCAAGGGCACCATGCCCTCACTACCAGGATGAAGTTTTAGAGGGGCATGGGCCAATTGCATTGGACATTGGAGGTACTGTGGGCTAATTGCATCATGATTTGGGTGGGTTTTTATATCGGTGGTTTGCATACACTAGTGTGAAACAGGACTTAGGCATCTTGTGTCACTCCTTAGCATGTGTTTGCGATTTTAAAGCCCTCTCAGTGCAGATGTCTATACCTGCGGTGCATCCGGATCTAGCTAATCTGGATTCACTAACACAGATTAGCAGTGTTCTATTAATAAAAAGGCCACACAGTGTTAGGATAAAAAAAATGACTGATGTAACTTGCTACAAAAACAAATTCAAGCTCTAAGTTTTATTACCTCAAGATTCAATTTTCTGCCAGTTTAGATACTGGTATTTAATCCTGCCAAACCACAAATCCATGAATAACACACACTTATCACATTCCTACCACACCAATTCATCACATTGTGTCACTTAAGAAAGCACAATATCAATTGATGGCAGGCTGTCCCAGGGGAGAAACAGGCATAGATCATTAAAATTTAATTTTGTTTCCAAACCATATTTGTTCTTTCTAACTCTGCTGCATTTAAGGTCTTCTTTTTTTTAATGTTAGTGTTGTGGCACTGACTTGAGGAGCTTCATAATGTTTTTTTCCAGTAGGAAGGGTGAACACCCCCTTTTCCCTTCTGCTATTGTGCTGTTTATATCCTATAGTAAAAATTAGACTACCTGGGAGGCTTGAGTACCAGTATAACTGGAATATTCTTGGTGGCTGCAAATGTAGTCTTTCAGGTTTGATTGACACGGCTGCTGTGAATAAATTATCAGGAGGTTTTGACAAAAAATATGTTGATGTAGAAAATGTGAAAGTGTTCTGGGCAAGCAATTTATCTGCAGGAGCAAGAACCAGAGCAAGACTGATAATGGGAATTTTATTATTTTATTTTACAGCATTCATAGTTAAATGGGGGGGGGGCTTCCAAATTGGAGAGAATAGCAAGCTTAATAATGGAGAGGGTACTTTTTAAAATTCCTGTCATCACCCTTCAAATAAACAAGGAAATAAAACAATAGATAAATAAATAGGTAATCATAGTGAAAACGCACATGCTATTTTGTTTTCTTTATGTATTCTCTAGATTTATAAACCATCTCTCTCAGAAGTACCGTTACGGGTTAATTAATTCCCTTGAGAGCTCATATTATTCAGAGTTCCCAAATTTCTCAGGAACTTTAACGAGTTCCACTTCAACCCTATTCTAAAACAAAAGGACACCCAATAACAGGGCACTTTCCCCTAGAAAGTGGACAGGACTGTCCTAAAAGGGACCCCCGTAGTCATTCCAAAGAATTTTTTAAAAAGAATAAAAAAGTGCATCAGACCTGCCATTTGATTTTAAGTTGAAGGGAAAAGATAACGGCAGCTTGATGGAAGAGATGAAAATGGCAGTGATTTAGTGCAAATCTGTGAGGCCTTACCTACCACTGGTATACTCCATCCACATTAAATAGAGCATGATTTATATCAAGAGGACCTTGATCTGGGTCACTAGGAAGCCTTCAGAGCCCTCAGAGCCCAGGTCCAAAGCTTGAGCAAGCTTCAACACCAGTGTGTGAACTGGCCTTGATTAGCTCCATTGTCTAAAATGGCATTATTCCATGCTGTGCCTTGCCATGTTCTGGATCAGTGGGCTTCACTGGTCCAGGCCTATTGGCTTGAAACAAGGCAAGGTAAGTGAAGAAAGGCCCTGAGTCACAAGTACTGCTGCCATCCATCTGTACCATGGTGATGGAAAGGGAGGAGGGCAATAAGCACCCTCAGTGTTGTTTTTTGTGCTCTGTGTGAATGACATCTCTGAGGGTCCTTGCTACCCCCAGGAGCTGAGCTGCAGGCCTGATGAGTGTGCTGACATGCAGCCTTGGGCTTTTCCAAGGTAGTTTTGTGTACTGTGCAGGTCCTAGTCCATAGTCCTTAACTGTTAGAAAGGTTAAATAAGGCGCCATCTTTTGTAAACAGTCCAAGTTTGTTCCAACAGAACAAGGAGAACTTATTGTCTAGACATACTCAAGTACTTTGTCCATTACACTGCACAGAGAGACAGAGTTGTATCCTTAAATGAAACAAATGATTCCATTATGAGACAAACTGTGGGGTAATACGGTACATAAGGATCATTTTTTTGCTCTGTCAATAGCCCCAGAGTGGGTTTAAACATATACATTTTCCCCACCATTGCTAAATATTTTTTGTGTCAGTCAGAGAAAAAACATTATTGGTTCTTAATAATTACAATGTTCATAATGTTGCATTTTCTTCTTCTTTGATCTGAAAATTTACTTTGCCGCCATTGTGTAGTTGATTCTGCATTATTCCTTTTTTTTTCTTGTTGTTGGGTCTCTTAGTCATCATAAACCTGAATCTGAACTTGATCTTAGCTATGACGGCCAATGGAATGATCCCAGGAAGAAGGTTTCATAGGCTGAGTGCCAAAGCAAAATACCCTACATCTTGGGTCTCCACCTTTATAACTATTTTGAAGGTTGGGTCCATAAGGACATCCCTAGTAATCCACAGGTCGAGTTAGGATTGCTTCAAAAGGTTCCTCTCACATTATTCCCCGTTCAGTTTTGTTGGAAAAGGACATACTATATCTGGAGGTTGCAATGCCCTGTGCAGTTGCTTCTGAAGAAAAGATATGGAAATGTTTAAATAAATAAATAAATAAATAAATAAATAAATAAATAAATAAATAAATTGCCATCAAACATACTTGCCATGGGGCCCACAGACTAGGACCATAGGATGGAAGAGGTGGTGGTGAGAGTTTTCCTAAATTGTTGCTGCTGCTACTGCTGTCTCTTCTTCTTCTTTTGAGTAATTCGCTAAAACTTATTTGGGAAAATGACCTCAGGCTTCCCAGATCATGGCATGCCTCTTCCTCCGACCACGGTCCTTCTTCCCTCACTGACTGTCTTTTACAGCCTTCACTGCTCTGCCTCCACCAAAAAGATACAAGGAAAACCACAGCATAATCCTTCGTTATTAACACTATATTTATGTACTCTTATTCTCAGCTTCCGTTCTCCTGAGGGCTACAATGTCACAATGTTTATCTCTTCTTGTATCACTTTCATACTTACCGACACATTACACGAGCATCTTGATTTCAATCAAGGAGGAAAAAATATATTTTTAAATTTGCGCAAGATCCATTCAATCCATTTAGCAGTGAATTTCCATCTGAATTAATGCTTTTGAACATCTGACACATCTAGTATCAGCTAAGATGTTCATTTGAAATGCACCTCAGTTTTGCTAATGCTCTCACTCAAAACATATGGTACATAAGCCAAACATGGTATGTACTTTGCATAGTGGAATAAATAGAGCAGTACAAAATACTGTTTGTTACAATGAAATTTTCACACAACCAGTATTCTTTGCAATAGCATAAACTCCTGCTGTTATACTGATTTTCTTATTACCTTGCAGAATGTTATTCTGGAAGTGCACTTCTCAATAATGAAGAAAAAATATGCAGCTTAATGTATGAGGAGGTATATTTCACTGGGTACTGCATGAAATGAAGGATATCTATTTGAAATATTAGATGTTTTTATGTCCTTAATGCATTTAGCATTCGGTAGCAAATATAACCGGTATCATATGCTTCAGGAATAAAGAACTTTTCTGATATGTTCCATGAATTAGTTTTCACAGTATCTTTCTATAGGACTCCAACTTCCAGTGGTCCAAGGAGCCTTGTCAGTGATCAGGGATGACGGAAGCTGGTGTCTAGAAACAGCTGGAGGGCCAAAGGTTCCCTAATTCTGTGTTAAGAGAAGCTAAGCAACCTTGATACAAAGATGGCTCAATTGAAGGTAGTCGACTTACAGCCCACATCAGAGGTTGCTGAAGAATATCCTCCATCATTCTTTGCAACTGCCCATGGTGGCTGGTCCCTATGGAAATTATAGTAATTAAAATCTAGTATGCCATATTTTTGGCATCTCTGGATTAAATGATATCATCTGCAATAGACCTAGGGGAGATGTTGAAAAAGTTGTAGTTAGTACTCTTTGGAAATGATAGCTGTTGAGGCAGCTAAAAGAAAGAGGTACTGGGGTTAAGAATAGCTGATGACAGGAGAAATGTGATAAGGATGTAGTTACGTTCAAGCCCTTTTGAAAATTAACCTCATATAAATGGATCATGCACATATTAGCCAGGCACAATTGACAAATATGTAAAGAAGAAAAAGAGCTTCACAATAGAGTGTGATGGGTACTGATTATGATGCCCTTTGGTACTAGCCTCCTCTGCTGTGGGTCTATAATACTGCATTAGCTTTGCATGCAGAAAGTCTCAGGTTCAACCCCAGAAAATGACAATCCAGGAGCTGAGCTTAATTTGAGAGCTAAAATATCTTGGCCTTCTCTTGTTGTATGTGAATTTGAGATGTGACTTTCATGATATGAACCCAACTCAAAGGTTTGGGACTGACTGATTGATTGACAGACTGATTGATTGATTGATTGATTGATGATTGATTGATTGATTGGCTGACTGACTGATTGATTGAATGATTGATTTGCATGCTTCCTACATATGTGTTCTTTTACCAGATTAGTGATTCGACAAGGAAACAATAGACAAAGTAAGCAATTCAGCATAATGGGAAACACAGCTATTTACCATTAAGCTTATATTGTATGTTTTTTTTTCAGTGCCTATCCTGGGTGTATATTAGAATTGCCAGGGGTAAATGTGGCAATTCCAATACAGTCCTAGGAAAATCATGTTTTTAAAACTATATCTGAAGGTACTTTGTATATCTGTCTCTCTTTTCTTCCCCTTTCTAAAGATTTTGTAGAACACTTTGCATCTGTTCTAGTTTTATTCCTTGCTTAAAATATTTTAATAAGATGGTAACCCTTATGGGACTAAATAGAGCCATTTGAGTCATACAGAGCTCTGTGTCTGCAGTGCTGAGATCACTAACTATGCTTGCACAGAGAAGTATCTACCCGATCCTGCCATAGGTGGACCAAAAGTAGGACCAAAAGTTGGGCTTAAAATTCTGTCTGGAGGGTCAGTGTGGCTGAAGGAAGTAATATGAGGATATTTCACCAAAATACAATAATAGGTCACAAGAAGTGAATATAACTGGGGCTTAACTATATGGCCATCCTACACTCTTGCTGGCATGTAGTTGGCCTTCAGGCACCATCTGTTTGGTGTCATAATCTTATTTGATGTGGAACCTAGCAAGAGGAAGGATCTTTTCCTGAATTCTTCTAGGTGAATTTCATCATTTTAATAATATTAATATTATTAATAATAAATAAATTTTACTTGTTTTTATGACAATATAAAATCCTTAGCTTAGTTTGCTTGTGATGCCAAAATTCTACCCATGACCAGGAATGAATGATAACATAGATCTGAGTGTAAGTCTTTAATCCTCTGGTACTTACTTAATGATGTGACCTGAAATTCTCTCCTCACAGAGCTGCATGTGTAGGGGCAAAGGATGGAAAAGTAATTTGGCTTATCCTGAATTTATGGCCAGTGTCCAGGTGATGGATAAAGTATATATAATTCTTTCTGTTCAGTGCAGTCAATTTTAGTGTGAGTTTGCACAGAGTTTCAGACTCACCATATCTTACCTGCCTTTAGCTAAGTCTGTTCTGTCCTTTGGTGCTATGTCTTTCTAGCTGGTTTGTACTTTTTCTCACTAGACACTGGCTGGGGAAAGAGCACTACTGCGGCCTTTGGATAACGGGTGGGATAGAAATATAGCTAACTACTAGTGTACACATTCAGAAGGGCTATAACTAATAGCAGTTTCCTTAAAGTTGTGGCATTGGGTGAATTCGCACCGTACCTCTGTCAACCAGGAGACATAGTGATAGAATGCTCTAAGCATCTGCAAGTGTGGATGCTTAGAGCACTCTAAACTTACCTGCAGTGTGAATGGTCACCCGGACACTGTCCATCACAGAGCCCTGATGATGGCACCAGTGTGCCTGTGCAGTGCTATCACTGGGGCAACCTGGCAATGCAGCATGTCATTGGGTGTTCACTAGCAGTCATGTGCTTCTTCTACACATGGGAGCTTGCTGGCCTGTTACAGTCCAATACCTGGTCTAAGTGTGGTTCAGTTTTAACTGCATCATGCTTAGCTGGTCTTGGGGATTCCCCCAGACCCATGGAGTCATTTCTGTTTCAGAAGTGGGTGCCTGACATACAGATGCAATGTCCAGGAGCTCCCCCAACTTGACTTATATGTCAAGTGCGGAAAGGTCCATGGTGTTCACATGCTACCCACTGTCTTTGGTCATGCTAACATTGTAGCTGGGGGTGGGGGCTTTGAACACAAGAGTTTAAGTATTCTTTTGAAATACCAAGAGAACTTGCAAGCCCTCATCAGTTAATCAGTCAGCACATCAAAAATCTAATTGCTTACAGTAACTAGTTTGTAGTGATAAACTGATCACCACCCCTGTAATTAAGTATACCTTTCACTTCCCTTTTGTCATTTCGGGACTCCAAAACAGGCAATCCTGTGCTTTAAAGGCTGAATAGTAAGTTATATTATGATTGTATATCAAGCAAATGAGTGTTTGATGGGTTACACTAATGGGAGCTAAAAATAAAAACCCATCTGTTCACCTTTCAAACTGCATCAAAGCATTGCATGTTGGTTGCAGCTTAACTTAATGAAACATGAACGAGAAAATGCTTATTTTCATCCTTCTGCAGCAACTGAAACTAGAACTTGTTAATGATGTTTCAACAAGGGAAGAACAGTAAGCTTGTCACAGTTCTGGAACATAGGAATCCTATAGTTAACTGAGCCATCCACTGAATAAGAATTAAAGTGTTAAGCAATGAGGCTGAACAGACCCCTGAATGAAAAATGCTTACGCTACAACTCTGAGTTATTGCAGAAGGCAGTGTGTTCTATTGTCATGTGTTTGGAAGCATTCACTCTCTGCCGTTTATTGCAATCTCATTTCTCAGCTTTAAAAATCCATTTACTTTTAATATCCACTCTAAAAAGTGGAAATAAGGACCATCAGCTCAGAAAGTATTCCACTTAAGGAGTTTCCTGCTTCCTAGAAAATATGCATTCCTCAAAATACTTAGGTTAACCACACATAACTTTCTTTGACAAAGTCTGCAATACGGATGTACACAAATATTTGTCATGTTCAAAATTCATACAAATTGGTTCAAATTCAGACATTGAATTTGGATCAAATGTTGGTACATTTGAAGATTGACATTTGAATGGAAATCAAATGCTTCCATACATTGGTACAAAGCTCCGTTACATTCGTGAACCTGGGGGAGGCAGGAAAGTGGCTGTCCAGTCATGTCTGCAGCAGATCCAAAGCAGATTCAGGATGGATTTGTAGTTAATTCAGCACAGATTTGACACATTCAGAGAGGATTCAAAGGGGTTGTGTAGTTACAAACAGCAGCAGGGAATTCAAATCAGATTTGAATAGCATTTGAAGAACATTCGTATCAAATCCGAATCCTACCACATTCAAAGAGGGTATATTTGAATTTCCTCGCATTTGATTCAATTTAAATCAAACATGAAAAAACATTCATGCACCTCCCTAGCTGCAACCTTTACACAGCCAAGGTGCCTTAAATGGGTCCAGTTTCCAATATACCCAATAAAGTCCAGTTGCCCTAAGGGGTTAATTAAGGTGCCTTGATTGTTGCAGACACAGGCAAATGCTTCATACACCAAGACATTGGTGTTATGAAGGGAAAATGCAGTTCTGCCTACAGAGTATGCTTCACACATCACACAAATCATATGGGCAGGAAGTTACAAAATCTGTCAGGGATGCAATGTTGATTTTGCAAATTGCCATCTAGCAAATGTGAACATTGGGGGGAAATGGGTGACATTTGCACAAAACGTCTGCAAAACTGAGTGAATCCATAATGTTTGTGAATATTGGCAATGTTTGTTGATACATGTATAACTTAAGTGGCATTAAGAATAGCCCAACTTCTTGTGTGTCTGGAATTCTAATTCATTCATTCAGTTCAGTTTAGCTGATCTTGAAGAAGAATAAGATGGAACAGTGGAACATCAACAATAGACTAAAATGTGTATGAAAATCATCCCTCACTTCAAGAAGGATTGGCTAAGTTTAGGCAGGTTTGCAGTCTGCTATTTTTGCAACTGCCATTTCCACTTCAAAGGTAAGATGCCCCACAATGCCAGAAGAATTTCCTAGTCAAACACACTACTGCTCAGTCTGGAAAAGCATTTCATATAACCCAAAGGCCCATTCTGCATTGGGTGACAGACTGGACCATGGTCTCCAACTTCCACACATTGGTGTGGACTAGCAGAGACCCCGCTTCAACTTACACAGGCCATAGCATTGAAATGGGCTGGAGGATACAGTGCCAAAATGGTACTGTATCCTGCTCCAGGTACATTGGCTATGCTAGCTCTGTGGACCCCAGTAACATAGGGTTTAACTAGCAATTGGAGCCAACACAGATTTCTTTTATACTGGTGTGAGCTACCACATGATCCGCATATTGAGGCAAAATGTCTGTTAATAGCTATGAGAATTAATGGCTAGGTACCGCATCTGGGTTGGAAAGAAAGGCATCTGTAGGGATTTGAGAACAGGTGAAGGTTTTATCTTGGTCTTTTGCTTCAGAATGCACAGAAGCAATTAATGGGCCATTGGGTGAGATGGGATGCTGGATTAGATGGGCTGGGGCCTCATCCAGCAGGGCTCCTCTGATGTAATAATTGGACTAGTTAGTTATAAGCTTATGCATCTGAAAGAGGTTTTCAACTCCCTTTGCTTATGCTCTTTACTTTGCTGAGACCTGCCAATGGGGGAGAGAGAGAGAAAGGAAAGGAAAGGAAAGGAAGGAAAGGAATGAAGGAAAGAAAGAAAGAAAGAGAGAGAGAGAGAGAAAGAAAGAAAGAGAGAGAGAAAGAAAGAAATCCACTCTTCACATGAGCAGGGATGTCTCAGTCAGCAGAGCTTATTTCTCATATTCTGATTTGGATCACTATTGCATTTCACCTGACAAGAATTTAAATGTATTTTCTATCCTAAACTGAATTTGTGGCCCAAGGGCCTGACTACTATACATTGATTTTGGGATTTGAAAAGCCTCATTTGTTTTGGCTTTGCAGGTATTGTTTGGAAACTCTTTGCTGATTTTTCTCCACTGTCTCCCTTGAGTGATTATATGTCTCTGGCAGTGACATAATCATTAGAAGTATAACTAGCATGAGAATCAGTAACACAATTTCATCTTTCATTTTGCTACATCTTTTTTATTGACAACACAGTCATAGGATCATCTAATGACTTTTGATGCTAAATGTCATCTCCTAAGATATTTTTTAGAAGAACATGGAATAAAGGCAAAAACCAGAAAGTGATGTCAGGTTTACTTTATCTGCCTTGTGTGTGTGTGTTTCAAAACTGACCACTGATTGGATATGCCAAGAGTGACTAGACTACTTCATGTTTGTTCTATGAATCTTCCTAACATCCCCACTTGTTAATAAAATGCCACCCTTCACAAATAAAATCATGCAAAACTTTACCGCATGGATTGTCACAGCCAATCAGATTAAAAGTAGCATAAGCAAACCACAGAAATGGTGGGGGAAATGTTGGTCATTGGAAACTCAAATTTGCCCAGAGGGTACCTCTTTAAGCATATCTGATTGCACGCTATATGAAACAAGCTAGATGTTTTGGGCTTAAGCTTTTTTGTCAGCAATATTCATTTACTGCAAGCAAAAAAAAAACAGTATTCCCTTTGAACAGAAGTGGGGAGCCTGTGGTCCTTCAGAGGGCGTGGACTAACTAATTACGGATTCTGAGATGTATAACCAAACAACAGGGGACCTATAGGTCTTCCATAGCTGCTTTTGAGGATGACTAGATAATAGCAGACATGTTGATTATCTGTGACAATTATTTGAATGACCATTCAGATGAATGTGAGAGTTAACCATAATGGAATAAATGTGCCCCATAAATGTTTCATGAGGTGCTCACTGCAGATCACTACTAGAACATTTGAAAGCTTGTCCTTTCTTTTGAAAGTGAACATACCAAAATTTAATTGTACCCATAAGTGACTCTACCCCTACCTCAGACATAATGTCTAATGAAATTGTCAATGACTAAGACATGGATTGCTATGTTTAATGCTAAGTGCCTATGACCCCTTTCTCTACGTGTCTCACTTGTTCTGTGCCAATAGTGTTTTTAATTGGGGAAGAAATGCTTCCTGCCGTATGGGGCTATACACAAAGTTGATGTACAGCCTTGTGATGCATGATTATTCTCATACTTACTTTGCTCAGGGCAACAATTTTTCCATTATAACAGTACATTGGGAGAAATTTAAAATGAGATATAACAGTCTAGTGACCCAGTGTGACAGATGTCATCACACTCTTTTTAAGTGGAGTATTTTCTCTCTTTTTCTTCAAACCTCATTCCATGTTAAGTAACCATCTTTGCTACTGATCAGAGGAAGATGTTGGTATTATCTAGGACTTACAGCCACCCTTTACACAAAAAAGCCTTGGCCTCTGCATGCACTCATGACTGGATTTTCCAGTGGTTTCTGACCTCTTTTGTATAACAGCATGTTACACTCTTATGAATCTGACCCATGGGTGCTTTTGTGTTAACAATCAGCTGTTAAGAATATCTGGTAACAGATACTGCCCTTTTTAAATGAGTGAAACTGTGATTCAGCAGCAGTCCTGAGCTTAATGCCCTCATCTTTATGCCACATTGTATTCTACCATTCTGGAGTCCTCAGATGTTTTAGAAGAGGAATTTGCTTTTTCTACCCACTTTTCTCACTCATTTAAGGGGACTCAAAGCAGTTGACAAAGCTTTCTATTCTTTTCCCTATAACAGAACACCCTGTGAGGTAGGTGGGGCTGTGAGAGCTCAGAAGAGAGCTGTGACTAGCCCAAAGTCACCCAGCTGGGTTCATGGAGGAATGCGGAATCAAAGCCGGTATTCCCAGATGAGAGTCCAGCTCCCTAACCACTAGACCAAACTGGCTACCATCTTTCTGTGTGGGTTCACAGTAAACAGGAATTCAAGGCCCAAATATATAGAAGTCAGACTTTTGAAGATTCATTTGAAGCACCACCTGTTTCCATTTGCTCTGAAATAAGAAGGAAATCTGGAAGCTATAATTGTATTTTCTCCAGTGTATGCGTGTGAAATAAATTTTGACACAACTGGCAAAGGTTCCTCCAAAGAAATCGCATATGAAGGGCCACTGAACCAACATTCTGTTTCTCAAAGGTGCTATAAGCACTGGATATGGTGGCAATTTTCCCTTCACCACCTTCTGCTAAGTAACATAATGCTGTACAGCCACTTTTTGATAGGTCTCAACAATCTCATCCTTCATAGAATCAATGAATTCCCTACAATGATCCTGCCATGCTTATCAATCATATGCCAGCACTGGTTGTGTGAACATAGCCTAAAAAGCGTATTATGGAAAAAGAAGCTGAAGGGCACAGTGACTTCATGTCACAGCATCTGTTGAGTTCACAGCCTGCAGTAGAGGGCAGCAAGCACTCTTGGAAGAAAATCCAAGAACATTTCCTTTTCTCATTTGCTCCTGCCACTGCTGTGTGAAGAAAAGGCAGTGACAAGAGCAACTCACATGAGTCATTGTCCTGCTAGTCCTATTAAACAATGTACAGAAAATAGCAGATATCCTAGGTCATTTCTTGTGCTTTGCTGGTAAATTCAAAGCTGAAGAACTTTGATTCATTGCCTTTGATGATTTTGAGCATTGAAGGTGGGGGGGGCATGTGAATTCCATGCCTCTTCACTCTGAGCATGCGCTCTGAGCCAGGAAGGGTCTGTTTTCCCTGCTGTACAGAAGCAACCAGAAATTCTACAGCAACTTTTTGAGATACGTTGAAGGAAACTGGTCCACACAACCTTTCTACATGAATGGGTTTACTTCCAGAGGTACAGGGTGACATATTTCACTCCTTATTTAAGAAAGGATCCACACAGAAATTTTAAGTCATCATAGGATCACCATGAAAGTTCTATGACCTCTCATTTGTGTGGTCAAAGAGTCTCCGTAGGATACAAGAATCTAGATGATTCTGTGGCCTGGGATCTCTCTCTCTGTATTCCCTAAATACTCTCTAGTAAACCTCTGGGGGAGACTCTGAGACCACATCCAGACAGTGAAAAGGGAAAAAGATGAATCATGTCTGGGCCCTACAATTGCCTCTCACTGTCCCTTCCAAGTGGCAGGGAAAAATCATGAAGAAGAAGAAGAAGAAGAAGAAGAGTTGGCTTTTCTACCCCACTTTTCCCACCCATTTAAGGGACTCAAAGCAGCTGACAAAGCTTTCTATTCTTCTCCCCACAACAGAACACCTTGTGAGGTGGGTGGAGCTGTGAGAGCTCAGAAGAGAACTGTGACTAGCCCAAGGTCACCCAGCCGGCTTCATGGAGGAGGGCAGAATCAAACCCAGTATTCCCAGATAAGAGTCCAGCTCCCTAACCATTAGACCAAACAGCCTCAGAGGAAGCAACAGGCACTTACCTATCTAGACTCTTGCTTCCTTTATGGCAAGATGCATGCTTCCAGGTATTCTGACAGTGCAAAATAGCAGTTTGCACATGCTGGCCCCATTTCTGGTTTGGTTTCAGCCCCATGCCCAAAGTTGAGAGTCCAAACAAGGTAAGCCCTATCACCATTCCAGGAAAATCTGGGTTGATTTTCCCAAAACAGCAATATCACAGGATTTCATCCCAACATACTCCCAGAATAATCTCATGTTCTAGGCCCTGTCTTAATACAGCCTGGCATCCCACGGTGGTTTAAGCTACTGTTAGAAAAATTACTCATTTTCAATTAGACTGAAGATATAAATAAATTTAGTTTTATTGGGAAATGCAAGAAATCTAAAGCATTTGCTAATGTGGGAATATATTTCCCCCTGTACTTCTTTGTCATTGCAAAAAGAAAGAAGGAAGCTGGTTTGTGGACCAAAACCCTCCAGCCAACCCAACAATGCTAGATCTTTTATATCCTACCCTGGCCAAAAGTTCCTTCCCAAAGTTTCTCTTATTGGTTTGGAAGAAACTTGAGGTTACATACTTTTTGACATGCCTTCAAAGTTAATTTGCATGTAATAGATTCATACAGTAGTAGGGAGGAGATTTTACTATTAAGTATCTTATTGCACAGTCGTCTTTACAGCAAAGAGGACTATAGTTCAAATTGAGGTCACTAAACATGCAAGAACTAGTTTCATCCTACTTTAGCAGACCTGAGACTTTTCCGCACTGCAACGCGTTCCAAACGGAACGCGTTCAGGCGGAAAGCTTAAGACAGCTCCCGGCGCTTTCAGCGTTCACACACAGACGCGCCGGAATGCGTACCGGCGCGTCTGTGTGCGAAAGGTGAAAGCGCCGGGAGCTGTCTTGGCCGGCAAAGGCCGGCCAGGGGCGTGGAGACAGCCGCGGAGGCAGATCGGCAATCAGCTGATTGTCAAACAGCTGATTGCCAAACCTGCGCCGGCGTCGGAGGCAAGCCCGCAGCTGTTAGGGAGGGAGAAGCAGGCGCGAATGCTTCTCCTCCCGAACGCCTGCGGGCGGCTCGTCCGCGTTCGAATGCATGTAGAGCACTTTAAAGTGCTCTACATTTTGAACGCGCCGAAGACAGCTCCGGACACGTCGGAGCGCAAGCCCCGCTCGGGCAATGCGTATGCCGTGTCCGCAGCTGTCTCCCACGCGTACCGTTCAGCCCCGTGCGAAAACGTCTCTGATTACAGCTTTCTCCTTCCCTCCACCTATGTCCTTGGTCCATCTCAATGTTTGCCAATATTTTATCTCTAAGCAAAGTGATGCCAACATTTTCATTATCTCTAAGCAAAGCGATGCCTCCCTCCACTTGGTTCATCCTGGAGGCCCACTTCAGAGGAGAAAGCAACTGGGCAGCTTTAACTTATTAATTAAAACTTTAAGCCAAGCATAACTGAATATATAAAAGCAAATCAACAGTTACTATATTGCTGTTAATATCATAAAACTTGCTAATATATTGGAAACTTAATCGTTAACTTTCTTATAACTGTTGTCAAAACCCTTTTACTCCTATATATTCCCCTTCTCCCTCTTCACACAAGTCTGCCAGTTTGAGCAGCTCTTATCTTAAGCAGCTGCAAATGTGCAGAGAGAAAGGAAAAGGGAGAGAAAGGACAGCCCCCCTTTTTTTTACAGCCCTTCATTGACTCTGTTATTTTCTTCTAGAACCTAGCGTATATACAGAGGCAAATTAGCAATTAATAACTTAATATCATTAAAAAGAAAACTGTTCCTCTGTTTCTCACACTACCACACAGCATCTGGACCTACCTAGCTCAGCATTCTTTAGAAGAGCTCAGGAAAATGACTTGACTTCCACAGTCACTTTCTACGTTCTCCAAAGAAACCTCTGGGCACAAACACAGTACCAAGAAACCAAAGCTTCCTGGAATATGTTTCTCTCAGTCAGAGCAGACGGGCAAACAGCACCTCCTTACCATTTCGAGCATCAAAGGGCATTCTTCACTTACAGCACTGCCTCCACTGTCACGTAGATCCTACCTATACAAATCTCAACTAGCCAGTAGTGGCAAAGCTCAAATTTCAAAGGAAATCCACAAAATCTTGTAAAATATGTTACATTTATTTAAGTCTCTGAAAAAGATCTAATTGGAGCTGAACACCTTGGATCCCAGTGGTGTCAGCATAAACATTAATGTTGTCTTTATTTCTCACACACTGAAATAAAGGAATTAAATTAACAATTTGCTGCACAGTTTATCCCGTTCTTACCCAAGACAATAGCCAGATGAAGAGAGAGATCTGCTCTGTCTTTATTGCTAATTAATGCAGAAGCCAACAGCATCTTCCTGGAAACTGCAGCATCATATTTCAAATGAAACATTTTCTTCTCAGAAAGAAGTTAGAGTAGAGACTGTGTCAAAGCAGAAGATTTTGCCTCTATGAGCCCAGAAATTTCTGAAGACTTTTTTTCACTTGCTTTTCTCAACATGAGTTGCTTCCTTATTTTTGCACCCTCCAACTTCCTATCAGATTGTTTTACATGCCAGACCAATAAGCACAAGAACCCTCAGAGTCACAAAGAATAGGCTTCTTGCCTTGTTAAGCAACAAAGGGTGAATTTCCACTTCTCCTCCCATCCTTTGGAGGTGAAGTTCTAGAACGCTTTGGAAGTCCATACTTGCAGACACCTAAAGCATTTGTAACTTGGTGCTGAATGAAGCACTGACTAAATGAAAATCACTGCCATTATGGCAGCGACCACAGAACCCCTGTAACAGCAATAGCACACCTGTGTGGCATCATTGCCAGGGCAACCAAGGGCCAATTCACACTTTGGCTTGTAGTTGATAATTAGGCAATATCTGGGCAAGTGAATTTGCACTTGCAGGAGGCATTTACAGCATAGAAATGCCTCCTGCTTGCCCAGAAGTTCCCCAGTTATCCACTAGCCGTGGAGCTTGCTATCACTTACCGGAAGCGTCCACCGGGGAGCATTCACACCTTTGCTGGATGGGGAGATCAAGAGAGATGCCATACAAGCACATTGGTAGCTCTGCTGTCCCCCTTGTGTGACTGTGACTGCGCAGAGTGTCAGCGTCATCATGGTGACAGATCTAACGTACTCACAGTCACGGACGATGCCACACTCAGGATGGCAGTGCCCCGAAGGGGACCAGCCCTGCAATCAAACGGAGTTAAGGATTTGATCATGGTGGGGGTGGGGGAAGCCTGAAACTGCCTAGTGCTCCCAATTGCAAGCATCAGTCAACATTAGTTTATTGCACACCTTTCCCGTTCAGCAGACAGGAAGTGTGGAATCGCCCAAGGTGATGCAGCATGTTATTGCAGCTGCCATATGCTCTTCCAGCACCTCTTCCATCTGAAAGGGGTGAGGATGCAGTGTGCAGGGCTAGTATAGCATAGGCGGGGAGCAGGGGGTACTCTGCCATGCAAAGAGTAGGGATGTGCACAAATATTCTAAACATTCGAAATATAATCGAATTTATTCAAATGAGGACATTCAAATTTGAAACGAATCTCTTCACATTCAAATTTACACATTCAAATGAATTTTGAATGTTCCAAAACATTCATTCAAATCATTCAAATCATTTGAATATACAGATACGTATGTACTACATATGTATCTGTACAACTATCATATGTATCTGTACACATTTGCACTTATAATATGGAACGAAAATGGGATGCATACGGGATAAAACAGGATGCATACGAAATGCGTACAGATACAGAGAACACATATGAATATTGTCGACATTCTTATCTTCAAATTATTATCCAACATTCGAACGAACAGATTTGAATGTAATGGATTTGAATCGGTTTTTGTTGCATTCGGATTTTAAACATTCAAATCGAATTGATTTTTTTTACATTCGATTTGACTCGAATTCAAATAAAAATAAATTGTGCACACCTCTAGCAAAGAACCGTTTCTACTAATGGAGAAAGTGGAGGTGTCCCTGCACCTATAAGGTAGGTGCAAAACGGCCCAAACATGATGATGATTTTTAAGAAGCCACATAGAACAAAGACAACTCAGTATATATCCACCAAGCATCTTCTCCCAACCAGTGCTTCTGTTGGAATCCAATTCCCATGCAACCTCCTCCTTCCAGGCACAGTAGAAATGTTGAGCCAGTGAAGCTGTCAGATGTGGTGTCTCCTACTGCTAAAGCTTTTTTTTTTGCTTTTTTTTTTACTCTTGGTTGGTCTCTTTAGAAGCAGAGCCAGCTTGCCAGACTGTTCAGGCAGCTTATTCTGAATGTCATGAAAGGGCAGCAACTGGCTAGTTAATTTATTTCAGTAATATTTTTTTTAAAACTTTTGGGGACAGTCACTACTTTTGACGACATTTTATTGCAAAGTATTTCAAAAAGTAACACAGCAAGTGTATCTTGCAGCAAGACAGAGACACCATTCACTGCTCTGTGCAAGGCAACAAAGAATCTTGATAGGCCAGCTCAGCAGAATGGCTTGAAAGTGTATTTACTACTTTCTGTTTTCCATAAATCCGAATTTAAATATTCAAATGAATTTTGGATTTTTGAATCTATTCATTTGAACTGTATGGGATGAAAATGAGTTGCATACAGGATAAATATGGGATAAATATGGATGTGTACAGATGCGTATGGGATGCGTAACGGAATGCATACAGATGTGTACAGATGCAGACGGATGTGTATGGGATATGTAATGATATGGGATGCCTAACAATGTCAACATTCATAAGTGTAAATTCGAATCGAAAATTCAAATGAATAGATACAGATTTGCTTAATTCAGATAGAATTTGCTGCTGTTTCTGGGCATAAGGAGGAGGAGGAGAAAGTAAAATTTAATTACTATATGCTTTTCTTGTACGCTGTTGAAAATATTTAATCACTGCTACTTTTCATCATAGTAAACATTATGGAATCAAGGTAGCATCATTAAATAGCATACCATATGCTCCAGAATGATAAATATAGATGTGTATTATTGGTGGGTCTTAATATATAATTTGACCATCTTAACCTACAAACCTCCTCTAATTTGACTATGAGCTTTATTTTTTAACCAAATATGAGCTTTATTTTTAACTGCAACCTTACTGCCTCTGACCAAGATGGTCTAGTGAACCCTGCATTGAGCAGGAGTTTAGACTTGAAGACCTCAGGGGTCTCTTCCAGCTCTATGGGTCTTATTGCACCTACCTTAGACCGGCATTAAAAAGGAATCTGGTGACCTTCATACTGCATGTTACTGCAAAATGAGTGAAATCCTGTCCCTTGTACCAGATGAATGATAATCCAGATCAGGAGGGTCTAGATCTAGCTTGCCAGTGAGCCTGATTAATTTAACAGGTCCACTGGTGTACCTGCTGATGATGATCCACACCTCTGTGTTCCAATTTACTAGGGGACCCATTTTGGCAACACTCCTTGTTGTGCCACAGAAATAGGTCCCCCACAGGCTCTGAGACCCAGAACTTTCATTCTTGAATCTTCAGAGCTTGTAGAACTGGCTCCAAAACTCACAGAAGCTTTAGCACCAGTGTGGAGGCCAGGCTGTACCTATATCTTTGAAGGTAAATGTGGAAAGGTTATATGATTCTATGTTCTTATGATATCCCTGTGAAATATGTCCAATTGCTAGATAAATTTTTTCCCAAAGCCACTTGGTGGTTTTCATGGAATTTTATAATCTGTCTGAGTTCAACAACCTACCAATTATGTCACATTCATTGGAGCACTGTCTTTTTGAAATGTATTGGTCTTAGTAATACTATAGTCTTGACTCCTCGTTATCTTGTCTCTACGTTCTTCAAAGAGATTATTACAAGGAATGAAAAAAAATCAAACTTATTCAATTACTTTGGGCTAATGTTAAAAAACCCCTAATAATTAGAATTATTAATACTGGGAATTATTGGGAAAGAAAATACTATTTGAAACATTGTTCTGATGCTACCATAGAGATCCATCCTTGGGATCGTTTCTGAGACATTTAGTTACAGGGTGGGGTACAAATACAACAAATAAATAACTCTTAACAGGATCTGTATGAATTGTGACCAATAAACACTCTAATATTCATTTAATAATCTATCCTGACAAAATCACAAAAATCCAAAGCTCAAAATTTAAATGATTTGAATGTACAAATATTTTACTCATTTGCACTTATAATATGGGATGAAAACAGGATGCATACGGAATGCTCACAGATACGTATAACAGATACGTATGTTGTTGACATTCGTATCTTTAAATTTGAATCTAAAATTCAAACAAATAGATTCAAATGTTATGGATTGATATTGGATTTTTTGACATTTGGATTTTAAACATTCAAATCAAATTGAATGTCAAAACATTCAATTTGACTCGAATTCAAATGCAAAAAAAAAAAAAAATGTGCACACTCCTAGTGTCCAGAATCAATGTTAGTTGATTGCACACCTTTCCCGTACTCAGGATGTGAAGGGAAGTGTGCGAATGCCCTTGGTGTGCTATACACCATGTTCTGGCCTGGATGGGGAACAGTAAGAGTTTTCCATTAGTGCACTGTATCAGGATTAGGCAACTTCAGATCTGACCATGGAACTGGAGCTTCACAACACTTTGCACGAAGTTTGTGAATATATCATGCTGCTGCAAGCAATTTTGTATTGTTTACTTAAATGTTATGAAATTGCCTTCAAGGGCATCCCCATGTAGAGCACATTACAATAGTGCAATCTAGAGGTTACCAGAGAATGGATAACTGTGGCCAAGTCAATTCTGCCCAAAAATGGCTTCAACTGGCTGGCGCACCATCCGTAGTTGGTCACGGCCTCCACCTGAGCTTCAAGCATCAGCACAGATTCCAAGAGTACCCCCAAATTTTGCACCCATCACTTTGAGTGCATTGCAACCCCATCGAGGACAGGGTGCCTTCCAACTACACAGACCCGAGACCCTGTGACACACAGCACCTCTGTCTTGTCTGGATTCAGCTTCAATTTATTGCCCCCCATCCAGCCCACTACCATCCCCAGGCACCTGTCAAGCACTTCAACCACCTCTCCTGATTCAGATGGCACAAAGAGATAGAGCTGGGTATCATCTGCATATTGATGATACCTCACTCCAAGGCTCCTAATGAACTCTCCCAGCAGCTTCATATAGATGTTAAATAGCATGGGACATAAGATCAAACCCATCAGGTCAGCATGGGGCCGAGCTACCGGAGTGTGCATGCCTGCTCAGAGAGCAGCACATCACTCTCCAGGCTGTGCGAGGAGGACCCTGGGCCCGACAAGGTAAGGAGGCATTGTGTGCGTTGGGGGAGGCTGGCACAAATCCCTGGGTGTGATTGGCACCTAGAGGTTCACTGCCAGCTGCTGCAGTCTGACTGGGACTGCAGCAGTCAGTCGGGCACCATGGCACCCCCTGTTTGGTCTCCTCCTGCCATGATGCGCTGACAGCATGGGGCCCATCTACTGTCTGGAGCAGCACATTGCCCTGGCTGGGCATGCGACCACCTCATCAGACTAGAGGATCTGACAAGATAAGTCATCATGCAGCTGGGCGGAGGGGAGGGCACAACACACTTGGATGCTAGTGGGCACCTAGGGGGACCCTGGCAGCTGGTGCAGGTTGGTCTGGGCCATGGCAGCTGCCAGTGCACATGCAGCACAGTCACCTTGATCAAGACAGCTGTGCCACATGGATGCCCCCTGGACCATCCCCCACCCAGGGCCACAGGCCTCCCTGGGGATACACACACGTGACTTACCTGGTTCATGCTGGGGTCCAAACTGGGAAGCCCAGGGGCGTGGCTTGCTGGTCCAGTCAGTGGTGTCCTGCATCAGCATGCCCCACTGACCAATCACAGGTCATGGCACATGCAGATGAAGGACACTACCAACTGGACCAGCAAGACATGCCCTTGGGATTGCCAGTTTGAACTCCAGCAGTGAGCAAGTAAGTCACTCTCATGCACTGGTCCAGGGAGATGCATGTCCTGGGGTGGGGGGTCATCCCAGGGGCATCTAAGGGGCACAGTCACCTCAATTGAGGCAACTGGGCCCCTTGGAGGCCAAATGCTGGGCAGACCCCAGTTGCCTGCCCCTGGGTCAATTTTGACCCAATGGCAGCAGCTGAGGGCGGGGAATCCGGCCTGCGTGTCCACCTATTCAGGGTAGGTCATGCAGGGATGGATTCTCCATTCGCACCTAGGCAGGCAAAGGTGCACTCCCACACCTAGTCTCTCAAGCAGCAGTTTGTTGCTCTCACACCTGCCATTGCTTTCCACACTAGGAACACTGAACCTGGGAACTTTCATTTGTTGATTCTTTGTTCCCAACCAAGGCTGCTTCTTCTTCTTCTTCTTCTTCTTCTTCTTCTTCTTCTTCTTCTTCTTCTTCTTCTTCTTCTTCTTCTTCTTCTTCTTCTTCTTCTTCTTCTTCTTCTTCTTCTTCTTCTTCTTCTTCTTCTTCTTCTTCTTCTTCTTCTTCTTCTTTTTTGCAGAGCACAGGCAATGGCTGCAGAAGCCAGCCAGTTTTCTGTGGTTAGCAAAATGAACAGCATTGTGAACCACTGAGTATGGAGAGTGCAGGAGAGTACAGTGATGAGAAGCTTGGCCAGAGCTTTGCCCATTCTTCTACTGGTATAATGCTCTAACAAGTACTTATGGTGTTCTGTGAGCTCTATGGGTGTGAATCTACACGTATCTTGCACTCTTATGGTACCACTGGGCAAGGAGATTTGCAGACCCTGTACCACCAGATCAATTCCAAGGCCCCATTAAGGCCCCATGCATATCCTGCCTACATTTTCTTCTCATCAAGCCTCTTAGGGATAAAAGAATAAGCTCAGTGTTGCTAACAAATAAAGCAGATTTATTTATTTATTTATTTACTTACTTATTTAAATAGCAAAAGATTGTACAATAAACTGAGTATGTATATTGGAAAACATTTGGCATGTGAAAGAAGCATTTTCACATGAAATATGTGTGTCAGTGTTTGGGACTTTCTAGCCTTCTGTTCAGACAATCTGGTGAGCATCATAAGTTTTTCTCTTTTTTGGAGGATAAAGGCTGGTTGTCCCCTCTGCTTCATCTGTTTCTTTCTGCCTCTTTTCAAAGTCTTCCCCTGGTTTCCAATTCTGCCTTGACTCTCTCCCTGGAGAATTCATTCCATATTCTTCTTTCCTTTCCTTTTTCTTTTACTAAAAAATTGATAATGATAATTTGCCTTGCCAGACTGCAAATACAGTATGAAATGGAAAGGATTTACACTAAAAAATAATTAAAATATGGATCAAATGAAATCTCCTACTGCTGAAATAATAGGTTCTTCTGGCTGAATTTCAAAATGGCAGTGGATGTCCTTAGGACAAGTCTCAGTGAAAACCATGCAAAACTGGTTTAATGGTCAGGGTGCAGTAGAATGTGACAGGAACATAAAATTTGCTTATAGGTCAAATTGATGCCAATCTTGGCAGACAGATTTCACTACCTTGCTCTGCTTCAGCTGCCTAAAGCAAATCTTCAGTGGCTACAGTGAAATATTGATCCAACAGTTAGAAGTCCTCATACCACAACAACCCCCAATAACACAATATCCTCCCAAGTAATCCTAAATACTATATTTACCTTAAAATAAAAAAGTAGTTTTTAATTAGCCAAAATCATATTTCTCTCAGAATTAGGATATGCAGCTTTATTTTGTATGCGTGTAAGAGTGTGTAAAAATTATTATTTTTATTAATGAAATACATGCAAAATAATAATACCACCCAAGGAAATATATCTAAATATTTGAGGAAAAATAAAGGATTTATTTATTTAAACTTCTTTTCACACTTTCCAGTAGACCAGATCAAGAAGGGAGTGAGTGGTCTTCCTTCTGGATGCTTGTGTGCAGTTGAAGGGATGGGGTCTTTGCCCCCTTTTAGTATGCTCCATTCATATAGGGTGGAATATAGGCAAAACTTTATGATGTACAAAATGGCATCCTTGTCCAATCTACCAGTGGACCTATTGTTTTGAGGTCTACCACGACATTAGGGGGCGGTAAACTGTGGAGGCACATGGCAGCATGCCTCCATGGTCTGGTATATCACAAGGGACTTATTTCAGCAGCACCACAAAGCGTACTACTGAAATGCCCCCTGTCCAGGAACTTTGAAGGTCAGGAACTTTTGTTCTTTATGTCCCTAGTGTCTCAAATACACAACAGTGGTACCTGTTTTGTGTATAGGATTATACCTATAGAACCAAGCAATATCTTCTTTGGGCTACAGGACAGCAGCACCTGCTTTATGTGAATTAGTCCTGGGTGTTTATAAGAGTCGAGGTCTACATCACAGATATGTCTGTTTCATAAGATACAACTCAATTCACACAAATCAGGCATACAAGCAAACAGAAAGTGCTATTACCAAACATGGCAACCTAGTAAGTGTGATATTTGTATAATATGTGTACTTACTATACTTGTAACATGTTTGTGCTTTTTTATAGTCCACCTGCAAAAATCATAGTGATGTAAAGACACCAGTCATGTGGGCAGTGGAACTGGGAAGGCAGAGGGGAGAGGGGGAAATTCTCTCTTCTCATATCACCCTACCATTTCCCCTGTAAACACTGCTGCTAGGTAAAAGCTGCTGCTAGACATAGGCTACTTATTCCACTATATTTGGATATCCTGGAGTAAAGCATGGATATTCCCGGATAAATAATTAACATCAGGATGAAGCCAAAGAGATTTCATGTCAATGGGTGGGACAGTCGGATCCTACAAGGGAAAATATTTCTTCACCCAAAGGGTCATCAGTTTATGGAGTTTGCTGCCGGAAGAGGTGGTAACAGCTACCAGCCTTTAAGATAGGGTTAGACAAATTTATGGATGACAGCTATATCAATGGCTACTAGAATGAATGCCTAGGTACAACTTTCAGCCTCCGGGGGAAAGCAAGATGCTTCTGGGGCCGTTTGCTGGGATTCAAGAGCAGCAAAAGATTTGTCCTTGTCTCTGCTTGAGATGCCCATGAGCATTTGGTGGACCACCATGTGCGACAGGATGCTCGACTAGGTGGACTGTGGCCTGATCCAGCAGGGCGTCTCTTATGTTCTAACAAAATCAGAGTCCATAATTAGTCCTTATCCCCTCCTTCAAAATTCTTAATTTTTCTTATTGTCATCCAGGAAAAGCCTCAGTGTCAACAGGTGATGATACATATTTCATTTTTGTTTACAATGATAAATATAATACATTTAGTGTTATGCTCCCACATCTTAAGAAATATGGACAAGAATAAAATAAACAATTTGCAAATAATTTTCTCTGCCAGAGTGTTGTTGTTGTTTTTAGCATTCCCCATAGATACCTGGCTGACAAGTCTTATGAACACCACTTGGGTTTACTGCGTGTGTTACAGAATGTACTGCCCACAGGCATCTTATGTGAAGCCAATTATAAAGTCTAAGAATATTCTGTATGGGGATCTGTAAGTGATTAAAAACTGGCCATGCGGAATTGTTTCTGAAAATGTATCTGCAGATGTACAAGAAACACTGCCAGGAGAGAGAGAGAAAATCTAACTCCCTTAGAATACACAATATGTTTCTCTGGGAGGAAAGGAAAGGAAGGAAGGGATGCAAGTCAAAGAAAACTGTCAAGTCAAATGTGTGATGTCCATAAGGAAAAGGACAGATTTTAAGAATGAGAGTGGTGCTACTCATATTTAGTGCAGCATATTCAGTTTTTAAATTCCCTTTTGTCTGAAAAGTGAAGTCTAACACAGTTTGATAACAAACAATCTTATAACTTTAAACAGCTACCAGATCCAGATTAACTGCACACCAGATAATAAAAAAATAACCCTGTTTGACACTTAAGGCCTTTCCGCACGGATCTCAAAGAGAGTCAGATTCTCAGAGGCCCTGTGCATATGCACATGCACGGGGCAGCGGCAGCAGGGCCAGATGGGGAAACGGATTGGGGTAGGTGCTGTGCAGATGCTGCTGGGAACTGAGCATGGGACCCTTGGCAGGGTGGGGGTGGGAGTAGGACTCGCCTTCCCCTGGCCAGAGAACGGCCAATCACCACTTCTCTTGCCAGGAGGAAGTCAGAGAAGCCAGCCGCCGGACTCGCCTACCTGTCAGACACACAGAGCACGCGTTCTGCCTCTCTGATAGCTGGGCATGCACCAGTAATCTGGCTTTTTCCTCGCTGGTGCGGAAGCATTCGCTTCCAAACTGGTTTAAGGGGAAAAGCCAGATGTAAGACTGATTTTTTCAGGTCTTACATCTGAGTAGGATTCGGTGGCAAAACCAGTTTAACCAGCCGGTTTTGCGCACTGACGTGAGGATGTGGTGTCCTCAAAGGGACCCTAATTGGGTTCCCTGTGTGGATACCACGTTCAAATCCTTCCCGCATCTGGCTCTAAATCCTTTTTTAGAGCCCGTGCGGAAAGGCCCTTCTGTTTCTCCATGTGAAAAACTTCTCCATGGTGAAGCTCTATTAAAGAACACAAGAAGTTAAGAAATGCTTTCCTGCTGATTGGGCCACTGGTCCAACTTGTACAATGGCTTGTTCTCACAGCAGACCACATGGTCTGCTTAACAGTGTGCTCCCCGGCACGTGCCCTATAAATGTGTAACTCCTGGGGAACTTGGTATTTATATTGGCCCTGTGCCTGGCTCATTTCCAGGAATGTAGTGGCTTCATGGTCTTCCTTGTGGCCCATGATGACTCTCATTTCTGCCATCACCATGGAAACTGGCCAGATTGCCAAGAGCTGCTCAGTCCCTGTTCTGGAACCCAGTGACAATGTGCTGGGCTCTGGAAAATGGCTAACCCCTGGGAATTTTTCTGGGAACTCTGGGAAATGTACTCAGCCTGCAACACCAAAGTCAAGGAAACGTGTTTCCTGGCTTTGGAAATGGTCCAGGATGGGAGCAGTTGCCTTGAAAATGGCTGCCAGTACGCTCTGCCCACTGCCCTATTCTGTGACACCCTATTCCTGGCCCAGTCAACCAGGGATGTTCTCTGCAATGCCCACCACCACACATTTGTGGAATCTGCCACAAAGTCTGTCATTGGCAAATGGAGACCATGGTCTCCTGGCAGATAGACTTATAGACACTAAACTTTATAGACACTTTAGACACTAAACTAAGTAAGATGGCTGGGCCTGGCAGATGACCTATATGTGACCACCATTACGCCTGCAACCAAATGGTGAATAACTAATGGTTCTTGAGGGTGGATTAGTCCTTCATTTGTATCCTCTTCTACCATATAATGTAATGTGTAAATAGTCAGGTTTTGGAACCGTATTAGTGGCACTGTTATCCTTATATAAAGTCATTCTTGCGCTGTAGCGCGAAAGAGGTAAAGAATCAATGTTTTATTTTTTAGCAACCCAAATATCTTAGCTAAAAAGAGTTTCTGAGGATCAAATGCTTAGAAATACAGTTGTCACATTTTACTGGCACCTGTATTTTACACTGACATCTTTCCAGCTCTCCAAGGGAGGTGTGCATGATTCTTCCTGTTTTATGCTCTATGAACTAGGTGAGTGGAGATATATCACTCACTAAAGATCAACCAGCAGGTTTCCTTGCTTGGTAGGAATTAAGATCCAGATCTGTCAGTTCCGACTATTCCTCTAATACCTATAATATTTGTAATGTGGTAGCTGAAGGAAAGCACGTTTAGCAAAAAATGAAAATGTGTGCTAATATGATTATTTCTTGAAACTTATGAGGTTTGATACCTGCAAGTTTTGTGTATCCATGAGTTAGAGTTTGGGATTCTCCCTTATTACTTTCAAGAAGAAAACAACCCTGAATGCTTGAGATGTTGCTGAAAACTAGCACCTTGTGTATAGTGGTAGAGCAGTTTTGCTATACTACTATACTAGTGCCAGGCAGGACAGCACACCAAGGTTCCATTCACACGTCTTCCACAGAAGGGAGCCTGGGATGGAGTAACACAGGTGTGGTTGTGCACTGCGTCGTCCAGTCACCACGACAAAGACCATTGGTACCATTGCCATAGTGACACAATCACCTCTGACAATTTGTCCTTTGACAGTGCTTAGAGAAGTGCTGGTAAGGTTTGCGATAGTTTTGGCATCCCAAAGGGAAGACGCGAGATCTATTTCCCATCTTCACTTCCCTAGGACGCTGTCCCATAGAAGTGAAGGTTTGAAAAGGTCCACTGTTCCTTGCTTGGTGTAGATATCTTTGTATATCAGCAATAGGTGAAGCAGTTCTCACTAGAGGTCAGATAAGGCCTAGGTTATTTCACACTGAGCAAGGTAAAATGCATAACAGTACAGCTGAGATGAGGATTGCCAAAGAGCCTGGATAACCCTTCTGTCATGCAATCCACAGAGAAGCAAATCTTGGTTTCCCATGAAGAGATTGCAGACCAAGTTTTAAATCCTTTCTTTGACATGACAGCTCATTAGATAGCCTTGGGCCAGTTACTGTCTCAGCATTGCCTGTCTTCCAGGATTGCTGTGAAAATAAAATATCGATGAGGAGAATAAGATTTACCTCTCTGAGCTCTTCAGAAGAACAGTTGCAATGCAAACACAAATCGCAAATATATCAGTAGGCGCTCGCTGGCAAACAGTGGAAACAGGGTAGCCAACCCCCACCCCAGGTCCTCAAAGAGGCCACGTAACCGCAGTATTGGGATAGGGCATTCTGAGGCTGCATCTTTCCAGCAGAAATGGTACTGGGGTAGGGGGGGGGCACATATCTTGCCTCAGGCCAGCTCAAAGGACTATCTCTGTATGTTGTATATGTTTGGAGTTTTTCATTCCTGGAACCTGATAGGCACCCCAGGAGGAGTTTAGGCTTCTATGGGAAGCATCCCACATTCATAGATGTTCTGGCAGCTGTAGAAAGCCACTCCAGAATCTCACCCACTTGGCCTTCCCCCTTTCTCCCTTAGCACAGCAGCATGTTGCTGTTATAACCTGTGTACTCCCATTTCTATGTTGTCTCGGTAGAGGCCTAGCTTTAAACAATGAGCCATTAAAAAGAGAATGTATTCTGAGAATCTCTTGCTCTGATAAAACATTTTGAATGTTCTGAATGTTCCGCTGGGCATTTTGTTTTTAAAGCTTACCTCATGTTTAGAAAACCTTAAAAATTAGGGATCAGCATTCCAGTTGATGTTTTAAAATCCTTTGGAACCTATCTGATTAGTTAACTGCCTCGTAAGAAGAGAGTAAGGATCAGAAATCTCACCCTTCCATGTGCAGCAATTTGGGGGTCCTAAGACAGAGGAACAGGAAACTAAATCCCTTTCCTCCTGTTGATCCCCATAGACAACACAATGGAAACACTGCAGTTTCCAAACAAAGCACTAGGATCTTTATTCTGGATCAGAACAAATCTCTAAATTTACTTCATGAACAGCTTCATTTCTCACTGCTTGAAATGTCCAAATGCCCTTTCTCTGTGCTTTTCATATCTTCTTATTAAAAATGCTTTTGAGAATAATCACATTCATTCCTGCTTCTTCGGATCTCTTTTTCTTAATCTTTCAGCTTTGCAGCCATGGTAAAACTCACAGTGCAACTCACAACTCAAGGTTGCCCCTTAGCATACACAGGTGAGATCAGTAACATCAATAGTACTTACTGTAGAAGTCTCTTGTGAGAATCTGAGTAAGAATGATGAAACCAGGCCAAAGGGCCTGGAACAAAAGGATTCCTTATGATTGACATAAGTAAGGTGACCACCTATTTGTGCATCATACAGCCCAAAAAGAAAATAAAGAGGGCAAAAGATGATATAGATCAGGAAGGGAGGGAGGAACAGAATCATTTGTACATATAGATAAAAATGATAATAATTGCACATAAAGGTGAAAGCTGTGATTAGTACTTGCTCAGTCTTGCTTTCTAGAAGGTAACTAATGCAGAAAAAGTTTAAGCTTCACTCTTTGGGCTCAGATTAAGGGGCCCTAAAAGACCATTTCCAAGTGAGAACTGTTTTTTTTCCAGACTGACCACTCCACTGTAAAGTAGAACTTCTGGTCAGTCAAGCATAAATATGCCCCCCTCCCATGAATATTTTCCCACCCACTCTGCAATTTTGAAGGCTGCACATAATGTCTAGAACTTTTTTTTTTTTGTCTGCTGCAGTGTTCACTGTGGATAAAATGGTGCATTTCCCCCTGAAAAAGAGTAGGAATGGCAACTAGAAGAGAAAATGGGGGTGTATGGGCAATTGGGGGGGAGGAATATTCAGGTGAATAAAATCTTCAGTCCTTATGCACCAATTAAGAAAAGAGAAGGCATGGTATGCCTGGGGCATCCTGCTGTCAAGTATAAAGAGGTTTAAGCTAGAAAGGCAGAAGTCTCACAGTTTGCTCTAATGCAGAGTGCATTAGTGCTTTGTGTCAGGAAGCCATGATTTCTTGCACTCCAGGATTAAAAATGAAATGTAATGTTTTCATTTCACAGGTCCCTATTTAGATTTTTATACAACTCCCTATGCCTAAAATTTGGCTTCCATCTGAAAATGTTTCCTACTTCCTATGTTCCCTTTTCTCTGCTTTAAAGCCTCCTTTCACACAGTACTTTGCTCAGTATGGTGGAATTGCCCATGAAACAACATGAGAATGTGTAACAGTGGCAACTTTTAAAAGTCATAGTTAAAAAAGCTCACAGTTTTCTTCTTCTTTTTCTTCTTCTCTGTTCTGTTTGTTCTAGCATGCAGACTTCTTCAATTAGTATAAGCTTTTCCAGTGGGCGGAGGGTGAGGGAGAAAACTGTGGACTCATAGCAACAATTATTTCATCCACTTATGTTATTTATCTGTTTCATTATCTCCAATTTTGAATCTTCCTTTTTACTATATGTGATGTTAGATACTGTGAAAATGCTGTCAACTTGTTGGCATTGTGGCTGGACCATTGCATCTGATGGGGCTATGAGGTCTATTATTTACTATTATAAATGTACACCAGAAGCTTGCAAAGGAAGGAAGGAAGGAAGGAAGGAAGGAAGGAAGGAAGGAAGGAAGGAAGGAAAGGGTCAACCATGCAATGAGTTCCAAGAACTTGCTGTTGATACAATATTGCAGGCGTCTCACCAGATGCCCAGTCAATTGTTCTAATCCTGCACATAACCTGTAAGCGACACAGAGAGGCAATGCTGGATTTCTAGAGGCAGTTATTTTTTTTTTCAGGGACAAGAAAAACAGACAAAACCACACCACATCATAGCCTGGTTTTGTCTGGGACAAACAAAGAAGAAATAGACTGCCACATCTGGTGCACAAAGAGAGGAGGAAACATGGCCAAGGCCTAGGACTGTATTCATTCTGGCCTGGCTATTTAGAGTGGAAGAAGCAATCATCTGAGGGGCAATAGATTAGATGGAAGAGATTTTTTCCCTCCTTGCTGTCCTGTGTTCAAGGCAGACAAACATTACAAGTCACTTTATAGTTCACTGTAAGATGGCATCATAACTGAGCCATGAGGGTTCACAGTTCATTTGTGGCCCCTCGTGGCTTAGGTGGTGTGTAGACAGAAGACAGCATTCACACAGACCCATACTTAGCCAGCTGCCATCCTGCTGTAACTGCTTGACAGAGGGCTTGAATGGCAAAATTCTTACTCCTGCTTTCTTTTGACAGCTTTGCTACCACCACACTGCCTCTGCTTGACCTGGACCTACTTGATACACTGCTGGTGGCCCTATAACATCCTCAAATTCAAGAAGTATTTGTGTCTGCAAGCCCTGCTGGCCATCAACATTGCAGCTGGAGGACAACTGGATAATAGGGGTGTGCACGAATATTCGCAGGTATTCAACATTTGATTGAATTTCAACATTTGAATTTGAATTGAATGTCCATAAATTCGAATTTAAAGATTCAAATGAATTTCAAATTTTGGATCTATTCGTTTGAATTATCCAGAGGTTCCCATGTGTACTTGCAGATACACATCTTTCCCACATCCATATGGCATTTGTACAGATCCTACAGGATGCAAACAGACATGTACAGATGTGTACGGATGCGTACAGGATGCATAACAATGCATACAGGCACACATGAATGTTGCCAACATTCATAAGTGCAAATTTGAATTGAAAATTCATATGAATAGATTTGAATTTGCTTAATCCGAATCAAATTTGGTTAAATTCAAATTTTAAAGATTCAAATCAAATCAAATCCCAAAAATTGCATTTGTGCACACCCCTACTGCATAATACTCCAGTTAGCACATTTGGGGACGGTGGCAAGTATGTGATAAGCATGCTACTGTTTCAAGATGGATAAACTAAATCTTCATGTTACCTAGAAGCTCAATTTTTATCTGAGGAGAAGAAAAGGAAAAAGAAGCGCAGTGCCCTTCAGAAACACAGATCTCTTTCTTTGCTGCCTCTTGTTATGTACACTGCCTTTGATCTTCTTTTCAGATCTGACATATGAGGAGACTGCAATGGGCACTTTCTGTCAGTCAAAACAGCTCACTCACTGGTACAATATTGGTAATTTCTAGGCTTGATTATTGTAATAGCCTCTTACGTGGCCTTCCTCGGTGTTCTTTATTACCATTAACCTTGAACCAGAACTCTGTGGTTTGCCAAAATATTCTCATACCTCAGCCCTTAAGAGGTCCTTGCATTGACTTCCAGTGCGACCCCGAATTCATTTCAAACTACTGGTATTGGCCTTTAAGGCCATTAGATGGCAAATTCCAGGTTACCTAGCATCTAGAGTTTTGTGGTATACCCCAGCTAGAAACATATGTTCTGCAAAGCCTTCTCAGTAATTCATCAGACTCACATTGCAACTTCTAAACTGGGAGCCTTCCAAGACTTATTATTTATTATTTTACATTTATATCCCGCCCCATACCTGAAGGTCTCTGGGCGGGTATTAGTTCCTCACCTTTAGATTTGGTTCAGTTTTGAAAGGGTCTGAAGACTTTTCGTTTTAATGCCCCTGATGAAGTTTAAATTGACTTATTTTAGAGGATAATATTTATCTGTGACTGATGATGTTTTGAGAATTTAATATTGTTATTTTATTTATTTTAATATTGTTCTGATTATTATTAAATTGTTTTATTGCTTTGTTTTTTATCATTTCTGTAATTTTTAATCCTGTACTGTCCCTTGGTGAAAGGGGTGTTATAAACATTATTGTTGTTGTTTTGGTATTCAGAAGGACAAGGGACAATACTGATGTAAACGGAAAGGACTGATGGAGAGTATCATATTGTGCAGATGTTCCGGATGGCACAGTTTTTAAAATGCTGCTATGGTTAGTTGTGCTCTTCAAAAACTAGACTAGAAGGGAAAAGCTCCCAGAAGCACAGAATCTCAGGTAGGAAAGGTGTTTAAAATCAAAGAGTTAACTGGGTTCTCCCCAATAACACAGACAAGCAGCCATTAAAATATTCTCAGACCAAAATAATATTCAATACAAAACCAAAACTTTATTAAAACCCACCAAAAGTTACTTAGACAAGGCACAAAACTGTGAAATCCGGCACTATCAATAAAATCATCAAAAATTCACAGAATAGATGCCGAAATGTTGCAATATCAGGGATTCTTTCATTAGATGGTATATCATTCAGACTAAGGGTTTTTCTGCACCTGGTCTTATTCCGAATGTATCCCAGAATAGGGGTTCTGTTGTCCTCATGGTGCTACAGGCTATGGCAGGTCTCAGGTAAGTTATATTCAAGAATAAGACCAAGTGCAGAAAGGGCTGAACTATGCCTTCATGATACCTCTTGGACTAGACAAAGGGCCTTTCCGCACAGGCTCTAAAAATGGATTTAGAGCCAGATGTGGAATGGATTTAGACCTGGCTTCCGCATAGGGGACGGAATTAGGACCCCTTTGAGGAAGCCGCGTCCGCATATTGGCAGGCAAAAACGGTTGTTTATAGATCCGTTTTCAGCAGCAAATGCGGAAAGGCCCAATGTTTTTCAAGGGTTGCAGATAGTGGGAAAGAGGTTGTTTAATGTGAAGTTTGATCAGGAGAAGGGGGAAATATTTAGGTCTACTAGTTAAAAAGGGAAACCCTAAAGTAACAGGGAACACAGATATCATCATCCTCTCAACATTGTGTGTCTAGTGTACGTGTTTTTCAAGGAGTTTCCATTTATGGCAAAGTCCAAAGTTTTGCACAGAAGTGGTAGTGGAGAGAAGCACTACCTTGTTAAAGCACAGCTTGCAAAGTCAAAATAAATTCACTAATCTTGGAGTTTCAAACAACTGGGTTATTTTGGATTGAAGTGGAAACCCAGCATGGAAATTGTGGAAGTGGGAAATAGCAGCAGCCAAGTGTGGCTCCTGGTTTTTGTCTTGAGGAAGGGAGGAAATCGAAGGACATTTTAGCATCTTATGTTGGTGTGACAGAAGATGGAGATGGTTCAGTGTTCAATATGAATCCAATTCAAATGCCTGCTACCAGTCATGCTTATGAATGCCCTATGAATCCCCTATAAACCCGCTCTGAATGCATCAAATCTGCTCTGAATCCACTTTGAATCTGTTCTCAATCCACTTTGAGTCCACTCTGAATCTGCTTTGACTCCATTTTGGATCTGCTGCAGATGTGACTGGGCAGCCACTTTCCCACCTTCCCAGGTTCACAACTGTAGTGAAGCTCTGCATGAATGGCTAGAAACATTCATTTTGTTTGAATGTCAACATTCAATTCAAATTCAAGTGAAGAATATTTGTGCATGTCCCATGCCAGGGATAGCTATTTTTATTATCTTACTCTACAATGGGGTAATGACACTGACCCTAGATCCTACCAGTGGGTGGAGCATAAACAAGTCTATGGGGGCATTCTAATGGGAACAATGTGACTTTGTGAGTACATGCTCGTGTGTGCTTTTGTGAGGCAATATGCAGAAGTATTCCAACACCTCTGGCAAGGCTTGATTGCTTTAGGATGACTCTGGGCAGCTAAGCAGAAGTGTGATAGATCTTTACAAAAAGGTGTCATTCCAGAGACAGCAAGTCACTGTGAGACTTTTAAAAAAATTCAGATCAAAATACTGGCCAACCTTGATGTCGTTCCCTAAATATTTACTCAGATTGCAACAAAAAGCCAGAATGTTCTGGCTGAGATAACACTCCCATTAGGGATGTGCATGAATGTTTTTTTTTTTTGGCATTCAGTTAGTAAATAACTGAATATTAGAAAATTCATTAAAAGTAGGATTCTATTTGATACAAATGTATTCATACAAATTTCCGATATACAGATCCTGCATACAGATCCTATACAAATACATAACAGATACATATTCCATACTAATGCATATGTATCAGATACATATCAGACACGTATCCTATATGAATGCATACATATCTATACGTATCTGATATGTATCTCCAGTTTAATTAATGTCTGAACTATTCGTACAAAAGTTTCAAAACATTCATATTTGTACATATATTAATATACGAATATCGTGACATTTGATTCCTGTATGAATGTCCGAATATGTCCGAATTTGTACCAATAACGAACATTATGAAAATTCATGCACATCCCTTACTCCCATAAATAGTCTTATCCCTGTTCTGAAGAAAACCTGTTTTCAGGATAGTGTAATATAACGTGGTGAGCCAGAACAGTTAAACAATGAGTTTTCTTGACCGATGTATGCACTGATTTATATATAAAATAAAACATAAATAATCTTATTTACTATTCCATTTTAGGCTGTGGAGCTCTGGATAAAAATGGCATGATTAAAACTTGAATTTTGGTATTATTTGGTATGGGGCACAAAACACTTTCCTGACGTCAAAACCTACAACAAGACTTCAAATTGGGCAAGGATTTTCCTTCTCCAGACAACAGTTGCAGCAGTGCAGCATTTCTGATCAAGTTGAAAGACATGATATAAAACCATTGGTGATGAATGGCATACTGAACGACGCAAGCAAGCTATTTTTAAAAATACGATTTACAAACTGCTTTTTGGAACAAACATGTGAATAGCTGTGTGCCTGACTCAGGTGGGGACTGGGATATGATGTAGATGGCAATGCACAGATAGCCACATGACACAGCAAAATTCTTAATGCAAAGCTTGGCATGTATGATAGTGACAAAATGTAGAAAGAAGTAATTAATACCAAAGCAAAGCGTAGTGGAGATTTCCTTCAAAACCTACTACAAATTCTAATGGGAGCTTAGCTTGGCTCCCTTGTGTGTTATGACAACAAACACTTATGTCCCCCCTTTGAATGTTCCCATAATTCCTGATTTACAGAGCAAGTGTGTGGGATTGCAAAGAGTGTTGGAGGAGGATTTCCTTCCTGCATGGGAGGAGAAACAAGATCTTTTCATCAAGATGGTTTACTGATTTGTCATAGCTGATTCCCACCCCCACCCCATGGTTTGTGTATATGCCTGAGTCTAGTCTTTGAGGATGTTATATGCACCCGCAATTACAAAATGTCCCAGATTTACAAGACATTGAATTATTCTGCATTTTTGTTTCTTCAGGGAAAGCTTTTCTCTTTCTTTTTTTCTTTTAAGGTGATTCTTGAGAGCTTAGCAATCTGGAAAAGGAAAAAGGAAACAAGTGGTATTAATGATTATATTTAGCTGTTTTGTTTTCAGTTTAATGATTTTACAAGCAGAGGGAAGTAAAGTTGCTATAGTAAAGGTTGGAATCAGAAGACTGGCAAAATCCCTGTGGCAATTGTAATGGTAGTATTTAGATACATGTTGTATATGTGTATTTAGATGCTTCCTGTATCTGGATATATAGTTTTATCTACTCTTAAACATCTGGAGACCTCTCCCATGAATATAGCAGAATCTGTATGATGCCATAATGACTTCATTAGAAGATCTTGATGTGTGTGGAGATTGCACAATCCCACACTTGTCAAGCTAATATCTCACTATCAACTTGTGAGAAGTGCTTTTCCATAGCAGAAGAGAGCACCCTGAGTGCACTTTACACCGCTCTGCCCCTACAACTCTTGTGTGGCCCTTCCTGATTGCCTGTCCTCACGGTCCTTTTGCAGCCTGCTGTTACTAGGCAGATTAACATACAAGTGTGGCCAGCCCCATATACCACCCAAAAATATGGCTAACAAGAGCTATTGAGGAGTAAAGCTGTTCTGGAATAACTGCTTATGGATATCGTGGCCCTGTGCTGTCTGTGAACAATACAGTCTAGAACACATGTGTGGAACCCCCAGAAGTGTACATCACAACAATCATGAATGTGCAACTGCCTTTTTTGGCTTCCGCACATATGCAGTGGTCACAGCCAAGTTGGCAGCTCTGAGTGGCAGGGTCAAGGCATTCATGCATACCCTTAATCCGCTATGGGCATCTCCATTTGGTAAAGAAAACTGATTCATTTTTAAAAAAGTAGAATTACTTGCACACTATTGAATCTCTAACTCTGTTAAATTGTTCCTGTAGCATTCATTGAAATAGTAGCATTTGCACTAGTGTAGTATCAGGATATTGATCTCATTATCCTAATAGCAATGAAGAGACATAGCAAAGGGCATGATGCAGATATTGTTCTTCCCATACCTTAATATAGTAGGTTCCAGAGAAATTAAATCCCTTCCCTTGCTTATTTAGTGAGCATTAAGGTGGCTGCCATATGGGGAGAGTCTTAAGTGTGGGAAGAAATTTTGATTTATGGCATCCTAAAGAATGTTGTAGCAGACAACCCTCTTCAAATCTAGCATCTAAATATGTGATCTATAAAATGAGCAGTCTCAAAAGAGGACGTTAGGAAAATGCTTTATAACTTCTTTTAAATCACATGTAGCACTGAGTCAAAACTAGAAGACTTAAGAATAGTTTCACCCACATCAACACCCACAAGAGGAATAGCACTTCTTAGTCATACACTCAGTGGAAGGAAAAGATGGTAAATACATGTTTGCTTTTCATATACTGAATGGCTGATTGCTAAGTCAAGGGTTACATTCTGACACTGCTTCAAATTCAATAGGTGGCCTGAATGCCACTTTCTTTCAGGCTGGCCCTGGCACCTATGGGAGATTACCTTTCATAACAAAGCTGTTAATTAAGTACCCAGAATGTGCATGTTCATTGCACCCCCTTTGTTTTGTCTCTTAAGAATGGCCTCACACACTCAGCCCTCAGTTTTCAGCAAGGTGATCACCACACTTATGGAGCTTACTATAAGGATTACATGAAGATATTTCCTTGAAATGAAAAGTGTATAGAAGGAATAGGCGTTAACCAACAGATTTCGAGTGTTTGCTCTTGAGGGTAAAGGTGAGAAGGCTGAAAAATGCCACAGGTTTTATGCAGATGGGCCATAGGTTTATGTCACTATGACTTGGGTGGAATCTACACCAGTCCTTACTCTGAGGTGTAAAAAGTGTGGGGAATAATGGAGCCTTGGCTAACATAGCCCAGGCCTTGGGCAGACAAAGGGAATGGTGCTATGGATAAGGCCTATTTGCAGTTTGGCCACTAGTCAACTATTAGTGAGCATCTGGTAAAGAGCGTACTCACATGAAGTAGGCTGTTACAGCCTGCAAGTGTGCTCACCCTCCCCAAAAGTTCACTAATTGTTGATTAGGTGTGGAGCAATAAATTGTGCTACACCTTTACCAATGTTGTCTAAAAGCTGACCTGATGTGTTCAGTGGCATGACCATTCACTCTTCTTCTGGTTCCCTGTGGTGAGTGGGTGGGGGAGGTAACAACCGTGCAGGAGCAGTTGTGGCCATGATTGATTGCTTACCTTTTCTGTGACCAGACCACCAGTTCCCAAGATTGGTGTCCAGTCATAGAGTAATGAGAGGGGTGTTCAATCATGGGCACTGACATGATTGGCCGCAGTACGCCCCTGCTCAAACACGCTCCTCTGCAATAGCAGCCAACTTCTGGCTTTGGGTGCAGCAGTGCAAGCTGGTAAACGGAAGGACCATTCGCACTTCTGATGGGTAATGGATACTGGTCCACCTTTACCAGAAGTTTACCAACCTTACTTCATGGCAGCCTAATCAGCTAAGTGCAGATAGGCCCCTGCTGCCCACAGCTGTGAAAACTCAGATAGAACTGAGTGCAGGGAGGCGGAAATGAGTTATAGTTCTGAGCTCTCTTGCAATAATTTAGGGAAATATTAACATTGGTATTACTCAAATAATTAAAGTGCAATATCAATTAAATAAATTAAATAGAGAAACATTGAAACATAACTCATAACTGTTTGTTAGTGAGATATCAAGCCATAAAGAGGAACAGCATATAAGGGATCAACTTGGGATCAGGGTCCTTGCTAGACTGGCTTCTATATTATAGATCAGCAAGGTCTCTGCAATTGTCTGGGAAGGTCTCAGTGAAGATAGCATAAATTACAGAAAATCAGCTTACAGTGTCCTGCAGCAGAGACTTCTCTGTTGGAAACTATATACTGGAATGCTCCATCCTCAGATGATTTTGGTGACACTTACTGAAAACATATTTGTTCACCCAGCTATGAACGTCCAATCTCATTGCAACAATTAAATTTTAAAAATCTATTTCTAAGGTTGTTTTTAGATTTATACTATAAACTGCTTTGAGATCTTTTAGATGAATAAACAGTTCATACATGTTTAAGATAAATAAACAAAATGAAAGAAACCCATTTCAACAGAAATCCATTCTATGGATTTCTAACAAATTACTCAAAATTGAGCAGATATCAAAATTTCAACTCTGATCTGTTTTCAGTTCATGCCATAATAACAACAATTTGGTTTAAGGGGAATATACAAAGCTGCCACCCCCACTGGGGGGGGGGAATAATGATAAAATTGATATATGAATGAATGGCTGCACCAATGATGAAACCTAGAGGTGATATAGATCCACAGTACTATAGATTGAGATACAGGTAAATATAAAAATAGCCTTGAGTCAAGCTTGACTTATGGTTCCTATGCTATGCCAGCATAATATATAGAGCTAACTATTTGAAGTATTGGAAATCATTGGAAATTACCGTCCTAGATGACAAAAGTTTTCTTTTGCTAACTGTGAAGGGTTATGTGTCCTTGAGTCAAGCTTTGTGTGTTATACTGTCTCGTGTAAGTTTGAAGATAAAAAAAGGTAGACTACAGGCAATGGACATGAGTTTAGGCAGACTCTGGCACCCTTTGGTCTGTGGGGTCAGGAGGAGTCAGGCAAGAGGAGATGAATGAACATCTCTTCATTTATTTGAGGGATTTTCATAGATTGCCATTGAAGAAATTCCTAGTGACCTTTCAAGAAATTACAATAAAACAGAATGTAAATTATCAAAAAAGTTAAAATATGGCCATAAAGAGGAGCAGCAGAAATCAATCTGTAGAAACCATTCAGAATAATTCATATCAGATTAAATGGCTTTTGTTGGGTTCCTTTTCTTGCTGCTCAGTTGAGCCCAAATTTAATAAAAAGGTTTAAGGATTCTTTCTTTGGGTCTGTTAGCACTTCCTGATAAGGATCCAGTGAGGCACCTGCTATTCACATAACAAGTGCTAAACTAGGCCCATAGTGCTTGTAGTACAAATGACCAGGCTGGGGCTGGCCAGATCACCAAGGCAACATCTGGGGCATGCTCTGATGTTGCCATGGAGATCTGGGCTGTATTCACACTTCAGCCCATAGTATACGATTAGACAATATCTAGGCAGGTGCACCTGCACTTTCAGGAGGGGTTTCCAGACTAGAAATGCCTCCTGCCTGCCCAGAGGTTGCCTAATTGCAGCATTGGAAATCATTGGACAATACTGTCCTGGATGATAAGTTTCATTTTGCTAACTGTGAAGGGTTGAGCTGTGGAACACAAAATCATGCTCCACAAGCAAATTAACCCTAACCAAAGACTTACCTTTAGTGACCAGCCAGCAACCATTTTTACTCCTGCTGGCTGGGGGGTGGGTTCATCAGAGCTGCCGCACAAGTGCATTGGTAGTTCCAGTGACCCCGATGTGACTGTGCAGAGCACCAGTATCTTCAAAGTGATAGTGCTGAGGCACCAACAGTTGTGGAGGGTGCTGCACTCAAGGTGGCGGTGTCCAGAAGAGGAGCAGCCCAGCGATCGAAGACAGGTGTGATCACTAGTCAAGGTTAGTTTATCACACATCTTTCCCATCCACAGGAAGGAAAGAAAGTGTGAAATCATCCCTGGACACTGAAGATGACTGTGCAGCTGCAGTCTTGCAGACACATTCTCTCACAGCATTACATCTATAAGAGGATGCAGACATAGGAGGCCTATTTGCACTTAGGCCTCTGGTATACAATTAGTACAGCCCTGGGACACAGCATTCACTCTCTGGGCCGGATGGTTCTGTTCAGAACCATCACAGCCTGTCCCAGAGCTGAGGCATTTTTGCATTACACGTGTTCCATTTGGAACGCGTGTAGAACGGGAAGCCTAAGGCACTTCAGGACGCTTTGATCATTCACACACAGGAGCGCAGGAACGCGTGTAAACGCATTCCGGCACGCCTCTGTGCGAATGCTCAAAGTGCTGTGAGCTGTCTTAGCCAGCAAACGCTGGCAAGGGGCGGGGAGACAGCTGAGGAGGCTCCCGCAGCCGGCGCTGGCTGAAAACAGCTGATTGTCAAAGCTGCGCCGGCGTGGGAGGCGAGCCCGCGGCTGTTAGGGAGAGAGAAGCAGGCGCGAATGCTTCTCCTCCCGAATGCCTGCGGGCAGTTCGTGCGCGCCCGAACGCATGTAGAGCACTTTAAAGTGCTCTACATCTCGAACGCGTGCAAGACAGCTCCGGACACGTCGGAGCGCAAGCCCTGCTGAGCCAATGCGTATGCCGTGTCCGTAGCTGTCTTGCACGCGTTCCAAAACGGTGTGTGCGAAAACGCCTCTGGTCTAATTGCACCTAGGATGTGCAACATGAAATTGTGGTCCACACCCGGCCCATGCCATCCTGCCATTCTAGAGCTGTCTGGCAGGGAAAGCATTTGTACTCTACCTGCCAGACAGCTCTAGAGTCCTGCCCCGTGCTGCTGCCATTGGGTGGTACTGGCCCGCCAGCTGGGCTGGGGCTGTCCTGGTGTTCCACGGGCTGCTGCCACCCTGATAAGACTGGCAACAGCCAGCAGGGGCCTTCTGGGTGCCCACCCCCACCCAGTGGTGTGCATCAATCTGCTGCTCTTTGTGCAGGCGCGGTAAGAGATGTGTTCCCAAGCGCGAGCGCTAGTCAACACTGTGTTACCACGCTACTTTCCCATCCAGTGGATGGGAAGGGTAGTACAAAAATGACTCAGATCTGTGCTGTCTGGGACAGCAATGGCCGTGTCTCTACAGGGTCACCTATAAAAAAGCATCCTCGCTGGTGCATTTCATGGTGGATACACTGATAAGCAGATCTCCTTACTTTCTGTTTGTAAATGTACAACAATCACTGATGAAATTAGTATGTGGTTATTACAAAATTTATACAACTTAATATGCAAAGTAATATGCAAATACGCTCTTTCATTTGAATGTTGGCATCTGGTATTTCTTATGTACAGTATTCACCTCAGTTCAAGTATTAAATTGACTACCAGATGTCCTGTTTTGATGTTTACTCTATTTCGTTCTTCTGGTTGTAATTTTATTGGTGAACTTTTAATTGCCTCGGGTATTGTAAAACAACTGTGCTTCACTACAGGAACCCTTGAGATGAAATTCTGCATTAATCTCATCATTATCATTATCTTCATTATTAATCTGAATAGGAGTTAATATAGTCAATCACTACCTGAAACACATAGTATACAGGCAAATTGAAGAGTATACGGGCCTATTCATATTTACCTCTAGGGCAGTGTTTCCCAAACTTTTGACATATGTGTACTCCTTCTATAATTTTCGTAACACTGAGTACCCATCATAAAAAAAAAATGCTTTAATAAAAATCAAAATATATTTATTTATTCTTTTTTCGGTACATACACGTGTACTCCCACCAAACTCTTCCCGTACCCCTGGGGGTACGCGTACTACACTTTGGGAAACACTGCTCTAGGGTACAGATCAGGGCACTCTGGAATGCTCTATCTGAATGCTAGGCCACTACTTCCATCCTGGAGCATACAAAAGCGTCCTGAAGTGCTCTAGGCCTCCATAGCTGTGGAGCACTGGAAGCTGCCATGGCCATTGCTATGGTGATGTGGACAGCACTGGATGGACTGTCTTCAGTGCAAGGGCTGGTAGAGAAGTAGGGGACAGCACCAGGATTAATGGTGTGAATGCTGGCCACTGAAGTGCAGAAGGATCCTATGATAAAGTGGGCAGAAATGGGGAAAAGATGTGTTAAAAGAGTTTAAAAATTTACACTATGTTATAATTTCAAAGATTTTTTTCCCCCTGGGTGGTTTACAGATGGTACATGATAACAGAAAAAATAGTTAAAATGTATAAAGATGTCTCAAATATCTGTTGGGAAGGTGATAGCAGGGATGTGAAGCACATCAAAGGGGGAAAATGTTCAGCTTTGTGGGAAGACCCCCCTCCAGCTAATATAGGGAACTTTGCCTTTGTGAACAAGCATTCTTCAAATATTCTCATGTGAAGGGAACTGCCATCCCTTCCTTTGTATCCCACCTTGCCCCCATTCATCTTTTGCTGCTACTGCCACCACCGTCATGCCCTCCTCAGAGGCTCAACTAGGCCTTCTGAAAGTGTGTGCACAGTTGAAGTGGCAGAGCCCACTGGGAATATACCACCAGATTTAAAAGGCCAAGGGGGACATAAGGCGGGGTGGGCAGATCCAGCCATGCCAAAACTTCTCTGAAGCTTCTACAAACATTAGATACATCCAGTTCGCATGCAAAGGGGAGGCTATGAACGTAGACCCCATTTGATTCACACACAAATTGTTGCAGTTTCACATTCAAATGAGAATTTGAAGCTGACAAATATTTTTTGCCCATCCGTATGTGGTAGACTTGTCTACGAAGGTTCATGCCACAACCTCTTTCTCTTTGCTACTAGAACCCTCTTTTCTATTGGGTTATCTTGACTAACACAGTTACATCTTTGAATTCCACCTCAGAAGTGTGAGAATGCACATTTCAGTATTTGCATTTATTTATGGGATATCTTGGAAATATACTTACAGTAAGGTTATTATTATTTTGTCAACATCTCATCATCATAATCTAGGACTCTTCAGGCTTCTGCTATCAAACTTGTGAAAGCATAAAAAAA
Source organism: Aspidoscelis tigris stejnegeri (assembly GCA_023333525.1). Taxonomy (NCBI): domain Eukaryota; kingdom Metazoa; phylum Chordata; class Lepidosauria; order Squamata; family Teiidae; genus Aspidoscelis; species Aspidoscelis tigris. The sequence continues at coordinate 16,085,254 of JALMGA010000010.1, forward strand.
CTGGATATTCTGCCCCCAAACCCAGCTTTTAACAGTGATGTTAATCAGCATCAGCTTTCATTTATGTTGGAGTCTAGATTATTGGATTTATTGATCCACTTTAGAACTAATTGCTCGATCTGTAATTTAAGATGTGGTGTTACTTGTTGTCATGGAATTAATGCTTTTCTCTTTCACTCACCCCTGCAACATCAGGCTAAGTTCATTTATTTTGCTCACTATACACTGGCAATTCCACTTGTAAGGTTGTTTAACTAGGAGATAAACCCATCTTCATGTTACGATTTGTTTCTCCAGATAACTGCTCACTGGTAATCTTTGTCCATGTGAAAAAAGATTAAACTCCTTGCTCTCCTTAAGGCTGAAAAGGCTATGGCCATATTAATTCTTGTTCCTTTGCCAGTTGTCCCTTCTCTCTTTTTAGAACCCATCTCATTTAATAAGTTGCAATATCTGGGCATTAAAATTTGACTTTTATTTAGATAATTCTGTGAAGTGTCATACAAATGCCATAGAGCAGATAGCACTGCTACACCTAACATGCTTTGCAAGGTGGTTTTGAGAACTCATGAGCTCCATGGAGAAATAGAAGTATAAACATATAATGGAAAGTTATCCTCACACAAGAATTTCCTAACAGTATAGTGGTATCTTAAGTTAGAGGCCTGACAACAGATTTCTTACTTCTTCTGGGGCTTCAAGGTTTGTGTGCAACATTCAGCAGACAAAAAGTCAAAGATTTTAATTTAAAAACAACAACAACAATCCTCCTAATGTCTTGAAGGGTTCTCGTAGGTATTTCCACCTCAGCTTTATATGGTAGGATCTGCACAACACTGCCATGCTTTTCTTAAAAAGGCAAGTGTACTGTTCCCACACCTGCCATTGCTCCAACCGCATCACAGCCAGGAAACATTTGTTCCTTGGCTGTGATGTTTCCAGCCAAGTATGTATCTCCAAACACAGGAAATGGACACTGAAGAGTTCAAAGAAATAGGGCCTGCATTATGCATTTGGGTATGTGCATGCAGGTAAGTCAACATGAGTGATTGTGGTGCTACTAGTACCTCTAGAAGGGTGGGAGGAAGTATTAGAGCATTTACTCATGCTTGGCCTTTATATATATATATATATATATACACACATATATATTATTTTTAATGCAACAATATAACTTCATGGTTCATTATTACCCCTTCATATAGTTATCATACATCAATCCATTATTTACTACAGGTGACCCCCTCCGTTTTTCAGGATATTGTCTTCATATCTTCCATTTCCTGGTCCCTGTAATATTAGTCAAATCCAACCGTTGTTAATCCTTCGTCCTGTAGAAACTCTAAATAGGGTCTCCAGTCTTTTAGATACTTCTGTATTGTTCTTCCTTTTAAAAAGTTCATCAATTTGTCCATCGCTGCAAGTTCAGTCAATTTGATTTACCAGCTCTCCACTGAAGGAATTTCAGGTCTTTCCACTGTTCTATGAGTATGGAGGGGCACATGGACCCTGCACACTTAAAATTACCTCTGGGCATATTGTTATTGTGGCATTATGATACTGTTCATGAATGGACACTACAACATAATCTTCGGCTTCTTTAACTCCTCCCAAACACTACTGTAACATATTGCTAAAGGACAATGAGTCTGAACAGATGATTTATCATATAGTAAAGAACCTCAACAAAACAGAAAAAGAGAGGCAGAGAATAGGACCACTGCGCAACAACTTTAATATCCATTTACGTTGATCAAAAAGAATTTTAAATCACAGTATGTTTCCATTATGTACTGAATATGATAACAGTAGGTTATCATAAAAGTAAATATTCAGTGCTGCTGTTTTTAAATAGCACCATTTTATGTTTTATATTATTCTCCTACTTTAAGAACTGATACATTGCCAAACTCTTATCTTCCAATTACAGTGTTGTAAAAGGAGAATCCTAGCTGAAAATTCTCCGAAATATGAGGACTTCTATTATTAAGAACAAATTACCAGACATGTGCTGAGCTGGTTCAGGTTCAGACTGACTCAAATTGAATGGGATGGTTCAAATTCAAACTGAACATCCTGCCTGTTTGAAAATAAAGTTTGAATTCAAAATGAAGAAAGGGTGTTCAAACAAACCATCAAACACACCCTGTTTGATCCAAGTTCTAAGTGTTTAAAGGTGTTTGAACTGAACCAAATACCATGCCTGTTTGAAGAAAAATATTTGACTTTAAACAAGGAGTGTTTGGTTCTAATGAAACCAAACTAGGGGGAAAAAACTTATACCTCTCTAGAAGGTCCATTTCTAAAATGCATGCAGAAAACTACAGTCAGTGTATTAGAAATGCAATAAATATTAATCAGTTAACACAGAACTTATTATTTCCTCAAATAGGGTGTGGTATTTTATTTTACCCTTGATGATGCATGATTTAACCAGGACTTCAGTTTCTTTTGAGTGAGCATTCATTTGCAGATGGGTGCCATTTCTTCTCCCTGAATACTGAAATTCTAACAGTACAGTCTATAGTAATGATGGAATGTTGTTTTTGCTTACATAAAAAATAAAGTAAAAAAATAAAAATAAATCCTTGATTACAGTTGGGAAACTGCAGATAAACAGCAACAGTTTCTGGCCGCTCACCTTCTGTTAGCCAAAAAGGTAGAATTCATCATTTCAGAGATGTACCTACTTAATCAACAGTAAAATTAGTTTTCACATGGTTCACTGAGCATGGATTCAGCAAGCTATTTGCTAAAGATTATGCGAATGTTTCTCCCTTCTCCCCACAACCATACTTGGTAGTTTTGCACTTACAATCTTATATTCGCTCTACCAAGAGCAAGGTGTAATCCTCAACAAAATGGATGTTAAACATTTTGATTACTTGATTAGTGGTTCACTGGGCTAGTGAAGCATGCTCGTAGTCAGAGGCTTTGCAAGCATTCCAGTAATAGCCACTAAAGAAAGAAAAAGCTCCTCAATATCCCGCCAAGGCAATAAGTGAATTCTAAAATGCTGCAGTAAAAGACTTTCCACCTATTCTTTCTTTTTCCTGTCTCCCAAAATGTGCCATTTAATTTTCTACTTGACTTTCCAATCCTTCTTCTGCATTGAGTTAGCATTTTGCAGCTACTGAATATGATCTAGAGGGACATCAGAAAAATACAAGAAAGAAGGCTAAAAAATGTATAGTTTTCAGGTGTGTCAAGCCCTTTCTATGTCTACTTTCAGGAAGACAGTGAAGATGCACCTTTTTGTCCTGGCCCTTGGCTCATGTGGTTATACTGCCCCCCCCCCCCACTGCTGATACTATTATTTTAATATTTCTGTTTTAATTGTGCTGTTTAAAATGTTTTTATGATCTTTACAGTTTTTAGGAGATTGTTTTGTAGTCTGTTGGTTTTGAGGGTTGTTACCCGCCCTGAGACCTTTGGGTATAGGGTGGGATAGAAATATAAACAAACAAACACACATTCTTTTCTGCTCAGACTACTCTAGCTGCCTCCATATTGTCATTCACAAACAATGGTACTGTTTGCACTTGGCTTTATTCGGGAATATATCCTGGAATAGGGACCTGCTGTCCACATACCAGTGTAGGCTACAGCAGGCCCCAAGTGAGGCCAACCAGAGTCTGAATTAGCTTGTGGACAACAGACCCCTATCCTGAGATATATTCGGTGTGAACAAGCCCAATGACTAGGCTTTAAATGATTGAGAGAGAGAGAGAGAATGAGGCAGAGACTGTTCCACTTACCTTACATTCCTCATCCAGAAGCCGTGATCGAACTGAAGCACAGATAGGTGGGAGAGGCCCCCATTTTTTTTTCTTAGTGAAAGTGATACCAAGAGAAACCTGCTCTCACATACAAAATGGTCTCTCTCCAGTTCAGTCTGAAGCTCACATGTTGCTATGCAGAATTCTGATTTGGTGACAACTTTTTTCCTTGGTTGCAAAGGACTTTCTGCCTGCCTACGATAGACATTTATGGAATCTCTTGAAAGGACCAGCAAACAAAACAGAACTTGTACATTGATGGTGTGTGGGTGTGATGAAAATTCCTCTGGTACACTGCATGCGATCAGAGGCAAGAGATCTTTAAAACTAGAGGTTTGGTTGAAATAATCAGGCTTGATTTAGCTACAGTGTTTGTTGATTCAACACAAATAGCAGAAGGAACCTTTTTTTATAGTGGCAAATTGTTAGTAAAATTAAGACACAAATGAACAACTCAGGCAAAGAGGTTTCCCACAGAGCTTTAAAAAAGGAGTAGAAAGAGAATGAAAGGAGTTGAGTCAGGAAGGTGAGGGCCATATGACCTCTTGACACCTCCTCAATCCTGGGATGGGGTCCCACCAGGAGCATGGTCTGGAGTTCTAAACACACACACAACACAGAGCAGGAAGGGTTGTTTGGCTCTGGTTTGGTTGAGGGTGAAGTTCAGGTTGGTAGAAACTCCAGCACTTTGACAACTTTAGAGGAATGGCAGTCAGCTGAGCTGTCTCAGGGCTGAGTGCAGGCAAGCACAAGGAAAGAAGAAGACTGGGGAATGGACCCCTCCCAGTGTCTTCATAAAAAAGTTTTAAAATTTTTAGGAGATAGAACTGATCCCTGAGGAACTCCACATGAGAGCTTCTAGGGGGCTGAATAAAAGTTCCCCATTACTACTTTCTAGAAAGAAAGCCACTATAGAATAGTCCTTTCAGTTCTCAATACCCTAAGCTGCTTAAATAAGATACCATGATCAGTGATATCAAAAGCCACTGAAAGATCAAGGAAAATCAGCAACCTGAAATGGGTCAAGATAATTCATTTTCTCCATGTATGTCCACAGCTTGGAGGCACCACCCTCTCTATAACCTTACTGAAAAAGGAGGTATTAGCAACCTGGTGATAGTTGTTTAACACCTCAGTATCTAGGGGTGCACCAAAGCTTTCTAAAACCCTTCTGGACTAATACTATCCCTGGTTTTGCATGGAGGCTCAAATATTTGCATCAAAAAGATCTGGATCTTTGAGATGGGGTCCTCCCTGGGATGTGGCTCTTGAAGATCTGGATCTCCAGGAGGACTCCATACGTCCACACAAAACCACTAGCACCGAATTGGAATGGGTGCTAAGCAAGGTGTCCTGTGGATGCCGCAGGATGCCTCTTTAGGGCCAGATTAGGCCCAAGGAGGAATAACTGCTGTGGTTCTCTGGCTGTGGTAGACAGCAGATCGTGGCTGCCCAATTCAGCTGGTGAGTGTGATTGTCACCCCAATGCTCCTGCCTCCTCTTCCTCCTCCCACTGCTGATGCTCCAGCACTGAAGCAGCCTCGGGGGGGGGGGGGGATTCTGGCAGCAGCAGCAGAGGTGGTGACAATGGTGGCTGCATTGACAGGTAAGACTGCAATCACTACCTCAACCATGCCCCCTGATGCCACCATCTCCTCTGTCACTGTGTAGCAGCATTGGGGCCATGACAACAGTAGCAGAGTCAGCAATTGCAGCTGCATCTGTCAATGCAGCCACCTTCCCCGCCACTGTCACTGCTTCAGCACTAGGGTTTCAGCAGCAGGAGGTGGAGGCAGTGGTGGGAGCATTTGGCTCACAATCGTGGCCCCCAGCTGAAGCTGGCAGCTGCAATCCACTGCCCCCCAGCTGATGGCAAGAATGGCACTCACAGCTACAGAGCTTGTGCAAGCCTCTGTAGCTGTGAGTGGTAAAGCGGAGCTGGTGCCCCCTTCATTGGCAGCTAGGCCCGCCCCTGGACCCCATTTGAAGGTAAATCGTGCAGGCACACATCCATTAATCCAGTCTTCATTGGTGAAGACCAGGTTGTGGACACCTTTAGACGGGTCCACACAAAATCTGGATTTATGGGCCTGAAAGACCCATTCATTCCAGATTTCTTCTGCCCTCGTGGGATCAGGGCCTTCTAGATGGGATCCTACAGGGTCCCTAATGAGGTCTTCAGGGCCATTGCAAAACCAGCCTATGTGACCCCAGTGATCCATGATTATTGTCTTTGAGAATGATTCAGAAGCTAGAACTGGTGCAAAATGCTGCAGCCAGATTCCTTTACAATAATAAGCTTAACACAACCTAGAGTGGGACTTCCATACCTTAAGGGTTCAACTTCTGCACACTGATGAAGAGATTTTTCTTATTACTTCAATTGTGCCCTGTTTTTAAATTTTGATGTTTTCATCTCAGTGCTACTACGTCGTACCCCATAGTGTCTGGGCTTGGAAGAAGATTCTTGTCCCAATTGCCTTGCCCACGCAAGTAACCATTAACTTCATTTCCTCTCGCTTTAAGCACAACAAGGTGCTATAATGAAGCAGACTTCAATCGCGCTGGCTAACAGACAATCCATTCAACTTCCAGGGAGGAGGGGATGGGTGTTCCACTAAAAGGCATCAAATGTTGGAAAATGCTTATCATAACTTTTTTCTAAAAACTTAATTAGATCAGGCAAACAGGGATCCATCAGCAGAGGGTGACTTTAATTGGGCTGGCACAGCAAGGAGGCTAGGGGAAATGTGCATTTCAACTTAAATGATGTAGTTTAAAGGGAAGGAAGAAATTGTCAAGAAACTTTGCAGACGTCTCTCTTGCTATTTTTCTGCACTGTCATCAAAACAACACAGAGCAATGTGTTAGACATGAGAAGAGCATTGTAAAGAAAATTGGGATTAAAAATGTAGTGTTCGGCTTGAGACAGATGGCTCATAATGCTGTGTAGTCCTGATTATTAAGACATTATTCCACGCATACTGGAAAACACTGAAGTTTCTTCCATAATCCAATCTCACACATTATAAGTACCACTGAAATAAGTGGGGCTTTGCCCAGATAAAGCAGGTAAAGAGATTCTAGTAATCCTGACCCAAGAACCTCACACTCCCCACTCCACTGTTTAAAACGAATTTCAGTCTTTCCTGGAATGTAGTACAGATGGATGAGTTTATACATACTTTCTGCAGCCTCCAAAGGATACATGTCAGAATTCAGTTCTAAAGTAGAAAGCAACAGAAGGGAGCAGGAATCATGCAGCTTTAACACAGTAGAGTAAGGTATTATTCACCACTGTATTTTTGGCTAACTTTGGGAGGCCATGGAGAAGGATCTCCAAAAGACTTTATATGAGATACAGATGCCTCTTGCTCCTTCCTTCAAAAGGAGTGAGCATTCTCTAAACCAAAGCAACATCCGTTGGAAGATTGAGTATGGGGATGTTTGGATTTCTCTCTTGTACTCATGCTGACTCTGCCTGGCATATTGGGCCATGTGTCAGGCATGTGGCCCACCTTCTGGTTATACTTCCTGTCTGAGACCATTTAACAGGGTCTGCCAGAGGGACCAGTGCATTCTGATTTAGAACATAGGAGATGTGCAGAAGACAAGTTCCGTGTTCTGGGGCTATTTTGGTGGGGTGCATTCCTCTCCTTCCTCAGAGGATCAGTATTTAGCTTGACTGTATTAAAATGTTATTAACCAAGTTAGGCAAGAATCAAGAAAACAGACTATAGAAGCTGTTTTGATGGGCAAACAGGAACTGATCCAATCTAGTTTTTCAACTGTGATTCCTCAATACCTGCATAACCAACTTGGCAGGAATAGTGGAATTGTATGTGATTTTATTTATTTATTTATTTGCAAAAAAAGTCTCACTACAAATCTATTGCAAATATCACCGCGGAAATTGTACTATGGCCTTACTAGATGAGTCAATGAGAAGGCAAGTTGGTCTAGTGGCCAAGTAGAAGTTTATAGGCACTCTGTGAACAAGTAAGATATTACTACCTCTTATGTAATATGCTACCTTTAATTCTGGAGGCATTATATACAGTAACTATGGCTTGTGATTACTTTATCTTCCATTAAATTTCCTAATCATTCTTTATTAAAACTATCAAATTTGATAGCCATGACCACATCTTATGACGACCTTTACATGGAATTTAAATGACAATGGTTATATTTCTCTTAAATGTGAAAAAATAAAAGACATTAGCTGCCATAAACTTTTACTATTACACACAGGGATAGGAAAGCCTACATTAAAGTTAAATCTCATTCCTTACCAGCTCGTTTTGGTTAACTATATCATTAGTTGTACATTTCTGTCATTTACCAGTCAAGGATGGCTAAGCAAGGTCACCATTTGTCCTAGATAGGTTTTTCAACTTTGGGCCTTTCTGTGCTGTTGCTTAAGCAGTATCTGAAAGGGGATTATGGCCACGTACCCATGCATACCATTTGGAGCGGGATCAGAACGCATGGGACTGGGAGCGGATCTCAGATCGCTCCCATCCCATCCCAATGCCATTCCCAGCAATGTGGGCTAGGTGCGGGTTGGGCGCAGATCGAGGCGTCCCCATGCAAACTGCGCCAAACCCCGGCACGATTGGGAAACTGGGGTTGAAAATTTTTGGAATATTTTATTTATTATTTACATTTATATCCCGCCCCATACCTGAAGGTCTCTGGGCGGGTTATAACGTTAAAACAACAGATTAAAACAGAATGCATATTAAAAGACGTTAAAAATTCAGTACATATGAAACAATATACTACATGTTTAAAATGATAATGTTTGTACTGGGGGAGGGAACATTAATAGTTTAGCCAAAGGCCAGGGCAAAGAGGTGCGTCTTCACTGCCCTCCTAAATATATATAAGGAAGGGGCCTGACGCACCTCGAGGGGGAGGCTATTCCAGAGTCTGGGGGCCATCACAGAAAAGGCTCTCTCCCGGTTGCCCACCAGCCTCACTACTGAAGGTGGTGGGACAACCAGGAGGGCCTCGCCACTTGATCTTAAGGCACAGGCAGGTTGATACGGGAGAAGGCGTTCCTTTAGATATTTGGGGCCCAAGTCATTTAGGGCTTTATAGGTCAGAGTCAAAACCTTGAATTGGGCTCGGTAGTGAATTGGCAGCCAGTGTAATTCTTTTAAAACCGGCGTGATGTGTATCCGGCTAGATGTTCCGGTCAGCACTCTCGCGGCTGCGTTTTGCACTAGCTGCAACTTCCGAACCGTCTTCAAGGGCAGCCCCATGTAGAGTGCATTACAGTAGTCCAATCTAGAGGTTACCAGAGCATGGATAACTGTGGCCAAGTCGTCTCTATCCAGAAGAGGCTTCAGTTGACGGACTAGCCGTAGTTGGGAGTAGGCACTCCTGGCCACGGCCTCCACCTGAGCTTCAAGTGTTAGCGCAGAGTCCAGGAGTACCCCCAAGTTACGCACCTGTCCCTTCCAGGGCATTGCAACCCCATCAAGGACAGGATATCTCCCAACCACCCGGACCCGAGACCCTGCGACACACAGCACCTCTGTCTTGTCTGGATTCAGCTTCAATTTATTCGCCCTCATCCAGCCCATTACTGCCTCCAGACACCTGTCAAGCACTTCAACCGCCTCTCCTGATTCAGATGGTACAGAGAGATAGAGCTGGGTATCATCTGCATACTGATGACACCTCACTCCAAATCTCCGGATGACCTCTCCCAACGGCTTCATATAGATGTTAAATAGCATGGGAGATAAGATTGACCCCTGAGGAACCCCACAAGTGAGTTCCCAGGGTGTCGAATCAGTGTCTCCCACAGTTAAAAATCAAGCCTTTATCCTGCCTGCCTTGGCAATTGGAAAATGGGTGTGGAAATATTTCAGTGGAAAATGCAAAAAAATTAAGCCAGTATCCTGCCTGCCTTGGCGATAGGGATTTTAAAATGTCAGCGGCTGCGATCTCCAATGCACAGGGCAGGAACGGCAAGCACACCCCACCTCCTAATGACGTGAGCAGCAATCTCCTTCCCAGATAGCCCATGATCATCCCCATGTGCAGTCCCCGCTTGCTAGAGAATGTGTGCCAGACCCCAAACCGTGCCAAGACTTGTATTTTTGGGTGCCAAATTTGGCCCTGGTCTTGCACGGTTTGGGAGAATTTAGATCGCTTTCCGAACGCATGGGGACGCCCCTTGCCACCACCCCCTCCCCGTTCAGAACCCTAATCCTAAACCTAATCACTACATGCTGGGTACGTGTGATTGCTGCGATCAGCTCACAGCAGCAACAGGCATGTGCACTGGCTAATGCTGTGGTGACTGGGTGTCATGGCATGCAGCTGCAGCTGCACTGACTCACCCACACCCACGAGGAAAAGATGTGATGGATGCCTGCTGGGATGTCCTAGCTGTATCCCAGATGTGGCTAGTACAGCTGTGGAACACTTTCTAGTGCACCACACCTATCTGGCTGGAGGATGATCCAGCTGTCCCAGTGGGTCAAATGCAGAAATCCCTTAAAACTCCTGATGGCCATTTCCTGTGCCTTCATATGGATAAGGAAAAAAAAAAAAAAACCGAGGATAGAAGCAACCTATGAAGAACCCCACTCTAGAATTCATGGTCAATGGGATAAAAAGCTGCTGAGAGATTTCAGAGAACCAAAATGACAGCATACCACCATTACCAGGCCTGGAGCCAATCTGGAGTGGTCTTAGGTAATCCGTCTCCATCAGCTGTGCCTGTTTCTTCATTGCCAAACCCTCTCAAGCACTTTGCCTGAGAAAAAGAAACTTGACAAAAGAGCAATAGTTATTTAATACTTCAGGATTGTTAGGCCACCAACCCAAAATCAGAGTCAATGCCAGGATTTTCTGTCATGCTAGTTTATTCAAAGTTAGGACTAAGTCAGTTGTTAGGAAACTATGAGAGAGGAACCAGAAGAAGATAGTCTTAGCATTTCTAATATTTTTTCTTCCTTTCCCAGTTTGGTGTCACATCTCCCCATCTCCTTATAACTGAAGTAGCCCCTCCCCCCTGCAAATTAACCACTCCTTCACCAATATTGTTCAAGCATATATCTTCCTACCAGGAGCTCAATAGGTCTTATTCTTGTGGAACCTTGGGTTACACAAGGCTTGTGGCCTTCACACAAGGTTTAGACTTGTAACTATTTTATCTCTATGACTGGAACAGAACTTTTCATTATTTTATTGTAAGAAAGAAAGCACAAATAAACCTCTCAAATCTAATAAGAATTTTGCTCTAGGTTCTGAGCTCAGTGCACTTTTGCTAGTCAGAAAGCTGTACTAAATAGTTTGGAATTATATTTTCTTGCCTTTAAACAGAGGGAGGCTGTCAGCAGGACCCTTGTTTGCAAATGAGAACCCAGCCTCATAAATTATCACTGGCCTGCATAGTAATGCAGCCATTTATATGGAAATGGGCATGCAACTATTCTTGTGCCAGCTCTTGAGCAATTCATGAACTGCTTTTCACATTATGGGAAGTGCTTCATGAATCAGACGCAAAACAAAATTGAGACACTGGTAATTTTCAACATCCTTTGATAAAATACCGGGACTAAACACCAAAAGAAAGAAAGAAGTCAAAAGGAAGAGGGCAGATAGAAGCAGAACAGTGTCGAGAAGATTGAATGCTGCCAGAAGATAATGGTCTTCACCTCAGAAAATGAATACAGGCAGAAGATTTGCTATGATAAGAAATAAACAAAGAATGAAAGTAGATCCATTTATTGTCCAAGAGAAAGGTAGTGCTTACTTTTGGATGATGATGGTAATTATCCATGGCAGGATCAGCTCAGTGTGTAAATGATATCATTTGAAAACCCAAGGGGGGGCAGCAATCACATTGGTCTTGCACCCACAGAGCCACCATCCTTTTAAAGAGAGATAAAAGCACCATGAGAGCCTTCCTTCACAAATAATGTGAAACATGTCTCTTATGGTGTTTGATGGTGCTTTCTACTCAGCTTCTTCCTGGCCACCACTGTGGAGGCATACATGATGTGCTTTCTTCATGGCTCTCTGTCTTATTTTAGAAGGCACCAAAATGGCTGACTTCTGAAGCCACTTTTTGTGCCTTCTAAGACAAGAGTTGAAAGAAACTTTGGAAGTTTCCAGGCTTCAACAATAGTGCCATTTCTCCATTTAGAAAATCCAAAAATTTGGAAAGGGGTCCTCGCTGAATCCGGTCCTCGAAGATCCAGATCTTGGTGAGGACCCCATGTGTCTGCACTGGCCATCTAGCACCCAATGGCAATGGATACTAGACAGTGTCTCAGTGCAAACTCCAAAGCATCCATCTGGAGGATCCTTTTGGGCTGAAGTGGAAGGGCTGCTGGCAGTGTGGCACGCTTGGCCAGCACAGATGTTGCTCAATGTTAACTTCCATTGACAGTGGGTGTGGCAGAGAGGCACAGCTTTGTAGCTGCCTACATAAGCAGCTATGAAGCCAGGCACAAATTTCGTAGCCCACTTCATCACAACTGTGCAGGATGTGCAGGTCTCCATAGCTGTAAGTGGTGAAGTGCTGCAAATGGCAGCCACTAAGCCTGCCCCTGGACCCCATTGCCCCAGTCACAGTGTGAACACGTGTCCTGTGATCTAGTCTTCATCGCTGAAGACCAGATTGAAGACACTCCAAAGGGATCTACGGTAAATCTGGATTTAAGGGCCTGAAGACCCCATTAAATCCAGACTTCACTTCTGCTAATGTGAACAGATTGGTACCAATGAGTGTATACCAACTATACACCTCCAGGGCTGGGCTACGCCAGACATTTAGGACCTTCAAGCACAGGAAACTCTACACTTGCTAATGAATTAGCAGGAAAACAGATTGCTTGTTTCTAACATACACTATTAAATCTGATTACACAGCTGCCATTAGAGCACCATTTTGGAATGTGAGAGACCCAGCCAAATGAAGGTGGTGATTCTTGAACTCCACAAATCATTCCAAGAAGTCTCCCCAGACTCCAGAAGCCTTGCCACAGCTGCAGCCTCTGCCCTCAAACCTTCTTCACCTTGTAGGGTGAGAACTGTGTGCTCCTGGTTAGACTAGGTTTCCTTGGGGTACTTTTAGGGTGAATCTAAGTTAGTTCCCCCCATCTTTCTCTCCTCTGACTCTTGCAACTAGTAGAATGGTCAAACCTGCACTCATTTGACCCCTTTTGTTTCACTGCTACAGTTTTTCTCCTCATCTGATCTCTGTGCATGCAAAGTGTGTATCTAATAAAGAGACCTCTACCAAGGTAAGCCCTCTACTATGTTGTCTCTGCCTATGTTTCTTTTGCCTTTTGACATTGACAGTCACCTTGTCACTGTCAAATTTGCCATTTTGGTGCCTTTAAATTTTTTAAAAATAAAGTCTAATTTTGTTTTCCTTTGCAAACTTTATGTTTTTTACAGTACTCTGGATCAATTTATTATTTTTTAAAGCCGTTGTCTAAAGGTCCTACATTTTAGAGTTTCTGGCTGAGCAGAGCTGTTTCCCTCCATTAAAACCAGTATTCTCCTGCCCTCAACCCATGACATTTACCATTTAAAATATAATTGCAAACTGCATCTTCATTCAGTGTAAACAAAACATGACTGGAATGGCAGGGTTCACATGTGGACAGCAGGCCCATATTCCAGGATATAGTCTAGGAAGCAAGTAAGGGTGGAAAGAGCCAGAGGCTCCACCTTCCAAACATCAGGTTACCAGAGATTCATCATCAGTCAGTCAGTCAAGGGTCAGGAGTCCAGGGGTTAACATGAGCCGGGGTGTGTACGCCAAAGAAATCGTTTGCTTGCAATGGAGGTGGTGGCTGGATGCAACTGCCTTAGGAAGGACTTGGACTGCCCATCTCCCTCTGGAGGCGGGCTGAGCACCACAGCTTTCCCTGTTCTCTCCAACGAGAACGCGGTTCTGGGCCTAGTTCAGTGTCTGAGTCCAAGGACTCCACATCTGAGGGGATATAACCCATATCTAAGGCTGGCCCCCGAGGTGTGGCTCCCTAATTTTGGCTGGCAGGAGTGGCACCCTCAAAGGGCACCAGGCATGACAGTACTTGGCATTTCTGCATCTCCATTTAATACTAATGCTGTGTTTGAAAATGTACAGTACTGTGCTGGTAGTAAAAAAGAAGAAAATGCTATGTACCAGGACTACTGATCAGCCAGGAAGCAGTTAAATCTATCTCACCATGCCTGTGTCCCTTTCTAGACCTTGCAATTATTATGGGTTGTCATTTTTTGTTTTGTTTTTGCCCTTAATTAGAAATATGTCAAACAGTGAAGAAGTGGGAAGTCATTTGCCTGCCAGGTTTGCCAATGAAAGCCATGGCTGCCCTTGGCAATCTGCATACAACATATTCAAAATGTCACTTTGTTTATGTGACAATTAAGAATATTTAGTATTGCATATAAAGCCATGTGTAGGAATAAAAATGTGGATTAATATCTAACATAGTAAATGCCATCTGGGTCAATAGGTGGTTTTTAAAAAGAATTACAGCAGATTTCCTGCAGTAGAGTCTGTGTTTGCAAAAGAATTTATAACTTTGTGACAACGCTATATAGTATTGAGAGAGAAGGCAGCCTGTACTATTCAAAGGCTTTTTGATCCTAAAGACCAAGTCAGAACATGGCTGAGGTCCCAGAGAAACAAGGCTCACAAATGTGTTGGAGCAAATGGTTACAGAAGCGATGTTGGCTTTCACGCGCTTGCAGACTCAGCATGATATGGGTCTGGTATTTCTTCAGGCAGAACTTGAGAGACTGCAGGCATTGCTCACAGGATTGGTAGTCAGTATCCTCCACCATTCTGATTGCCATTGTGCCAGGTGAGAGGTCAGGTTGCTGGACCACTGGGCTAGTTTCTGACATTGGGTCCACAGTAACGGACAGAGAAATAGAGAACTATCCCAATAATCCATTTCCTCAAAGATCTACACAGCAGGAAGTAGAGGTCACTGTCTTGCAGAGCTGTGAATTCAGAACATTAATAGCTGAATTATAGTCAACACTATAAACAGCATCCCTGGAATTTTGCAATCAGTAGCCAAGTCTATCCGGCCTTCTCTTGGGTTGTAAATGCCTAATTCAATATCTGTGGCCTAACTTAATCAATCGCCCTTGGATTACAAATACCTAGTTTGGTGCCTATGTCTGAATGTACTCAACTGGCATTTGGATTACAAAAACTTGGATTACAATTTAGAAAGTGGAAAACTTGTTCCAATGAGGACATGAAATAACAAGTGCAAGGCAGCAATCAAGATTGCTAAGAAGGATTCTGAGCAGCTCATTGCTAAAAACACCAAAAGAAATATTAAGAACTTCTTTTAAGTACACCAGAAGTGGAAATCTAACTGGGGGCCTATTCGCACTTAGGCCTCCGGTATGCAGTTAGGACAGCTCTGGTATCTGCTGTCCTAATTGCATACCAGAAGCCTAAGTGCAAATAGGCCCCAGGAAAGCAGTTTGACTATTAGATGACTATGGACAGAAATGGGTAATTAAAAAGAACACAGAGATTGCAGAGAGACTAAAGGAATTCTTTGCCTCTGTTTTCACTGAGGAAGACATAGGGCATAAGCTTGCAGCTTCTCAGAAAAGAAGTCAGAAGAATTAAATTGGATTGAGGTAACCAGGGAAGAGGTTCTTGCATGTTTTAATAAACTAAATGCTAAAAAATCAGGTGGCATTCATCCAAGAGTTCTTAAAAACCTCAAATGTTAAATTAGTGAACTTCTAGCAATAATATATAATTGTTCCTTAAGATCAGGCTCTGTGCTTGAACATTCGAGGGTAGCAAATGCAATTGCAAAAGGAAAAAAAAGGGATCCATGATCCAGAAAATTACAAACCAGTTAACCTAACATCAGTTCCAAATAAAGTAATGGAACCATCATTAACAATAAAATTAGTATACATACAGAAGCGAAAGCATTGCTGAAGGAAAATATGCATGGCTTCTGCAAAGATAATCATGGCTTAACTTTTAAATTATCTGAGAGTGTCAACAACAATGTGGACAAAGATGATCCAATTGAATTTTTCTATCTGGACTGTTAGAAGGCTTTTGACAAAGTCCCTCATCAAGGGCAAAGTGTGACTTGATTGAGGCTAAATGGGACCCTTATTTTTATCTCTCCACAGCTTCACCAGGAACTGATAGGGAGCTCTTCATAAGCTCCCAGCTGCAGCATTCACACCTGCTTCCAGTGCAAATGCTGCATGGGGGTGGGGTGACTGTGCAAATGCACACCATGTCACAATTGCAGTAGCCCAGCATGTGCTGAAAGTTGCTGTGGCTCTTGTTATATTGATGTGGGTGGTCCGTGACGGACCATCCACACTATGAGAGCCGCTGGGTAAGTTGGGGACAGTGGCTGGCATTCATACCATGAGAGCTGGCCAGCATCCCTGAACTTCAGTATCCCTCTGAATTTGGCATCCTATTGAAATTAAGTGCTACAAGGCCCAAAATCTCTGTAGAGGGTTAAAAGCCTTTCATCTAATACTGAGTAGGGATACACACAATTTTTTTGGGGGGGGGGTATTTGGTTCAAAACGAATCAAATGTTCGAATATCTGTATTCATACAAATAGATCACATTTGAATGTGGTAAAATTCTATTTGATATGGATCTATTCATACATATTTGTACGGACATTTGGTATGTATCGGATACGAATAGATACGAATCTAATGCAAACAGATATGTATCTGATATGAACAAATAAGTATCTGATACGAATAGATACGTATCTGATATGGATACGTATCTGATACAAATAAATACGTATCCAATATGTTTCCTCAGTTTAATGAACATCCAAACTATTTGTACAAATGCCCAGAAACATTCATGTTTGTTCAAATGTTAGCAAAGAATATCGTAACATTCTATTCAAGTTTGAATGTCCAAATTCGGCCAAATTTTGAATGTTATGAATATTCGTGCATATCACTAATCTTGAGGGAATTGAAGATACACACATCCCATCCAGTTTGGTCTTTTGGTTAGAGTGCTGGGCTCATATCTCGTATTCAGCAAGTTTGATTTGGCACACCTCCATGAAGCCAGCTGGGTGACCCTGGACTAGTCACAGCTCTCTTCTGAGCTCTCACAGCCCCACCTGCCTCACAGTGTGTTCTGTTGTGGGGAGATGAATTGAAAGCTTTGTCAGCCACTTTGAGTCCCCTTAAATGGGTAAGAAAAGCAGGGTAGAAAAGCCAACTCTTCTTCTTCTCCTCATAAATGTCAGGGCAAACAGAGTACATGAACATGGGTACAAGGCAGGTGTGTGCATGGGTGTGTATGCATGAACCTAACCTTCCTTCTCTATTATTGTGAAGATATATGTATTCCTCAATTAAAGGTACAAAATAGCACCAATTCTCATATCTCTATTTTTTTCCTGTACTATGCAAATCTTGAAACTGCTTGATATTTTTGTATGCACTATATTGTGAGAAAATGTGAAATGGAAAAGTGGAAAGAATGAAAGAGATATTTCCCTCTCCCTCTGTGTTAAATTTGCTACCTTTTTTTCCTCTCTTTTTCCATGAGGATGTACCATTCAGTGCCAGAATGCAGAGGCAGTTATAAAATAAACATTTTTTTCCAAATTGGCAGGGCATTTATTTATACACGTCTCATGGTAACTCATTACATGTCATGTTACTCCCCGGGCTATGTGTTGTTGTGAGGGAAAAGGAGAAGGATGCATAAATCTAATGAGATTTATTCTTCCACATTTTCACACCAAACTTCAATTTAAAAGAAAGAAAGAAACAGCCCCACCCCCGAAAAATATATTCTGTGCCATGCAAACACTAGAAACATGGTCCTCGTTTATTCTCAGAAGGGAATATTATTCCCAACATTATTTCTCTTGCTTGCCTTTTTATAACAATAAAATCTCATTTCATAAATATTGTAAAGCATAAAACAACTCATTGGAGATCCAAAGCCATTGTTTTGTCTTCCCATTGGGTTTCTCTCTCTCTCTCTTTCTCTCTCTTGAGAATTGGTGCACTTCTTTCAAGTTTCTTCCTTTGGGTTTTGAGGCTAAACTCTTCAGCTGAGCTACTTTTCTACAGATTATTTATCATCTCTCGTGTTTTTCTCCCCAACTTGGACTTGCATCTGGTAAAACATTTTCATGTCTGGAGTATGCGAATTAGACATTTTACCTATAAAGCCTTCACGTACATCTGTATGTAAACTGTTATATAGCCATATGCCTTAGGAAGCCTAATTATTATGAGTTTCCAGAAAACGGTGCAGTTTTCTAATAATTCTACTCTGCCTTAGGTTTACCTGGGATGGAGCCAGCTGCTTACAGAATGTAACTATTCATTTTGGAACAGCTTTGACCTGGAGTCCTCATAGAAGATATAAAAATAAGTTTGTGAAGAGTGTCGGAACAGTTGGTTCTATAGTCATAGAACTGATTGCAAATATCATGAGAAGTGGATGTGAAGGGAAGTGAAAAATAAGGGTTATTTTTTGTGGCCTGAGGCAAATAAAGTATTAGCTGGAAGTGGCAGCTACTGTGCAGTTGGATTGCCACTGGATTGGTTTGTTTCCATTTATGCTGGCTGATGAGTGAACAGCAGAATTTGTATTAATAAATCCTGGTCCTGCATGCAAAAGAAAGGCAGCAGTAAATTGGAGAAAAGCATGAGGTGCCATATAAAGTGATAGCATAGACCTTTATTAGCCTGCATCCTTGTTTTGCAGCAAAGGCACCTTAACTGAGGCCAATTTCCATTACTGTACAAATGAGACTGGATACCTTGAGGGCCTGATTAAGGGGTCTCTAAAATATTCTCCTAAAATTTTCCCCTAAAATATACTTTCTGTAAATAAATGTTTGTTGGGAAATTTGGTTCTGACAACCGTCTGTTTTGCAAGGCACATATCCATATGCATCTTATTTGTATCTGTATGCATCCATACAGATGCGTAGGGGATAAAAATGGGATGTGTACGGATACATACGAATGTTGTTGACATGTATGATCAAATATGTATCGAATATGTGTAGAAATAGGTACAATGTATTCAAATCAGTTCAAATTTTAATACATTCATTTTTTTCTCTATTTGTGCAAATTCGGACATTCGAATATTCAATTTGAATTGAATTAAATGTCGCAAATTGTATTTGTGCACACTCCTGCTGTGGGTCTCCATCATGCCTGAGGCAGAGTTCCTTTTGCCAAGCCTTGGTCGCACATCCTCGTCTTTGGAAGTAGTGATGGAAGTACAAAGAAGAAGGAAGTGATCTCTCTGTTTAGGGAAGCCTATGCAAGATTGATTTTATCAGCCGCAACCATGGTGGGGCCATTCAGAAAGTGACTGAGGATAAATTACTGTGCTTCACATGCTGCAGCCTTCATAATTTACTGTAAGAGACAGAGTCAGACAAAGTTATTACCATTATCTGCTACACACTACAAGATTAATGAGCTCTATTTTTCTTGTAGAATGACCAACTTATTAGGTTTTTAATTCCCTCACTTGCTAATAGATGTGGTTAGATTTATTTAGCTATGAACTTCACACTTCAAATTTGGCTACATAGTGTATACATATAGGAAGGAAAACTCATCAGTATGTGGTAGAAGCAAGTACGACATGGTTGCCATAGTCAAGTGCCATGACATAGTCAAGTGCCATGGTTAATAAAGGCATAGGGCATACTGAGGCAAGGATCCCCCCCCAGCATAGTGTGTGGGCCAGAGAAATAGCCCATACCTTGTCCTTCAATGTCTTCTGAGCTGACAACTCATCTCCAAATACAGAAAGCCCTACAGTCAGAAAAGCTTATGAGGTTGAGCCTTTACCAGCATAGTTCCTGCATAAAGCAGACTCATAGGTCACTATTGACACAATTATATGTCTACATGTGGTGGTCATGAGAGCGACTGAGGGCGGCAGGCACCCTCAGAGTGGTTAAATCTGTGAGGAAAGCCTCTGCAGAGGGGACTTCAAGGCTCTCTATCATCCTGCTCAGAGTTCTGGCACCTTTGTCATTTGACCTCTTTTCCTCTGGGACTTGTTCACACTGCTCACCATCATAGGTGGAAAGACATTCTTAGAATAAGTTATTCTAGGATCAATGGGAGTTAGGCTATGCTCCCGTGCAGTAAACATAAACAATCTGAGCCAATAGAGATGGTTTATAAGTGGGATTGTTCACACATCAGTGTTCTCTTCCACTTCTCATAAAGTTTGTAGGCTGGGAAATTTGGATTAGAGATCAAATGAGAACAGAAAGGCCACACTGCTACCATGCATAAAGTGCTTTTGAACCACTTTTGTTTTGCAATGTGTGATCTCAGCCTTAGAGACAGCCTAGAGATGGTTGGTAGGTGAGATCATTCGCAGGCCAGTCCACACCTCCCCCCATGAACATTCCATACTAGTAAAGGTATATTAGAGATGAGATGAGAACACAGGAACTACATGCTTTTGATCCACTTTTTTTTAACTCTTAGGGCCTTTCTGCCCTGGCCACTTAATACACATTAAGCACACATTTAAAACACTTGCAAAATTCCCATCCGCACTGCAGCACCCATTAGAGAAACATCGGGGAGTCCGCTTCTGCATTGGCTCACGCGTGATCCATCTCTAATGTGTGCTAAGATGCCCTTAAACCAGTTTCCCGGAAGACCTGATTGGAGGTAGTCTTAATGGGTACTTAATTCGTCCTTGTGCTCTAAATCTGCATGAACGGAGATGTTGGCTCTTGTACTGGTTCTCCTCACCTCCATCTGCTCCCCCTCATTTCCATAGAGCAAATTTTATAAACTTTTGCTGTTGGAAGAAGAAAGGAGAAAGAAATGTTCCCCACATGAGAAGACTAGACTGACCACATTGAATGACACCCAATGTGACTTACAAATGTCTAACCCACTTTAGTACTGCTGTCAGAGTTATAATAAGTAATCTAACAATAAGTTATTAGTTGGACAAATTAAATTTGCTTGTTTCTAAACTGATACAATGTGACAGGATTAGGGAGGTTTCTTACATGAAGCTGCATAATATTTTGTATCAGAGTGTTTAAGGCTTGAATTCTTAATCAGGACAAATATAAAGATAGTTTCTGCACGCCTAAGGAACAAAACTGTTTATTACTTCAAATATCTTACTCACTTCTGGCTAACTATAACAGACAAACACACAGAGACACAGACACATTTTTTTTTCTTTTGCTATATCCTTCGAATAAGGCACTGAATAGAAAGATGTTGGAGTGACTTAGGGCATGATCAGGCACCGTTTTGATTTCAGGATGACTTTGAGTCTTGACTGGCAGACATAGACCATTAGCATGCAACTTCTTGTGTCATGAATCTTCAAAAAATTCAGATCAGTGATTGGCAGGACTTCTCAGCACTGGGATAGGGATGTGGATGAATACTTGTAACATTTGTTATTTATACAAATTTGTACAAATTCAGACATTGTACACGAATCAAATATTATGACATTCATACATCAATATTTGTATGAATGTTTCAGAACATTTGTACAAATAGTTCAGAAATTTGTGAAACTGGGGAGGTGGGAAAGTGGCTGCACCAGGCGCATCTGCAACTAATCCAGAGTTCATTCAACATGGAACAAGAGTGGATTAAAACTGGATTCAGGTCAGATTTGACATTTTCAGAGAGAATAGGTTATGGGATATGTAACGGATATATATGCATTCATATCGGATATTCGTATGAATTCATATGAATACATTTGTATTGAAACTGTAACCAATAGGCTGGAGTTTTCTGCCTATATCAGTGCTCAAAATGAGATAAATGCAAAAAGCTCCTTAGCTTCACCATACAAATGCATTCCCACAATAAATATGTACATGTACACACTATGTCCACTTTCATATTGATTAAAATGCTGCAGAAATTTATGCACATAGATAGCCGTTCCACAACAAGGAGGAAAATTCTGTATGTATGGAAATCTCTAGAAAAAGAAGTTCATTGCTCTGAGCTCACTGGGATGGTGCAGCAGAAATATGATGAAATAAATAAATCATCCTGTATTATTTCAATATGGATACTGAACAGACAACAAGTTTCCTTCTCATTCCTCAGAACCATATATTTCACTCTCATTCTTGAAGAACTGAATTCTACTTCTGACTTCACTGATTAAAAGGTTCTTCCATTTCTTACATCCCAAGAATTCCATATGGACTGCAAAACTTTGCAAGCAACCTAATTGGCAAAGCTGTAAGGAAACAGACTGCAGTCTCTAGTCATATAGAATAGCCTGTGTGTGGATGTACACAGAAAATGAGGGGATTAGCTAGAAATTTTAAAAAGTTGATGTTAAAGGAAGAAAAACCTGCACACCCAATGGCTTGATGGGAATGAGACTGCAAAATAACATAGTTTTTGCTGTGTAATTGAATTCCACCTCTCATCTAGCTTGTGTCTTAAACTGCAGTTTTATAGGCTCATCATCAGGGAAACCATATTGATATGTGCCTGAAACTTGGCGAACAAATTAAAGTATGGTTAGGATAGGAAGAGAGACCCTGTAAAAATACCGTTGTGGGGTTCCTTTTCTCTCTCTCTCTCTTCCCTTGACACTGACTTTATCAAATTCACTGAGACAACAAGGCAAGAGGTATTTTTTCAAGCTCCCTGGAACTGCAGACTCCACATAGGAATTAAGAGTCACACAGTGTCCACCCATTCTCTCCATAAACTGTTTTATTTTTCAGCCACAAAGGCTATTTCTGCATTATGATCAGAGCAGTGGCTGGCAGTGTGATCCAAGAACCATCTGCACTGCAATAAAAATTCCCAACCTCAAAAACTTTCTGGCGAGGGCTTTGTTAACTAGGAATTCAGTAGTGCCACACTTCTGTGGCTGCTTCTGGTAGCTTTGAAAAGTGCTTCCAGGCTCTGTGTGATGGATATAGATACATCTAGCTATTTGTGCCATCTGCACACAGGCAGCAGGATTGGTATCAGTTTCTGTGGCAAAATCATGCACTTTCAGGTTTTGTGAGATACAGACATACTGTATCACCTAACATAAACTTTAAGGCTATTGTTGTGCTATCCAATGGTCAGAAAAGGATTGGTTTAGTTCTGTTCCCCAACCCTTTCCTTTAGCCCCTCTCTGCCTGAAGGGTGCTAAGTTGAGCACGATGTAAGGTTAATGGAGGATGAAAAATCACCAACCTCCCAAGGCCTTTGGCTCTTTATCTTTGCTGCAGACAAAGGACTATAGCTGTAAGCCTATGTACATCTACTTCACAATTCAGCCTCCTTGAACTCAGTGTGACTTATACCCAGATCAGCCTGATGAAGAAAGTGCTATGCATTAACAATACAATACTGAGTGATTAACGTATTATCAGGGAGCTGAGTATTCAAACATTTTTACATACTTTATTCTGTTTTACATGTGTATAAAGTACTGCTTGTAAATAGACACCCACCAAGTAATTGTATATGCCCTTTATTAGGGCACATTAACAACAACAACAAAACCTTGACAAATGAATCCCACATGTAATGTTCTTTTCCAGTTACTTCATACTTGACATTAATATTTTGCAAAATTAGCTGCCTATGGATTAATGACATTTGCCTATTGTTGTGTTAACATTTTTTTTTAAAAAAAACCCTTCTAGAGTACAATTGCTTGCTGAAATTGTTCTCAGAAAAATCATGTTCCTGTAAATAGCCTTAAAAAAAGATTGTTCCCCCTAAAAAAGAAAAGAAAGCAGCTACTTTCAGTTTTTAACAGCAATAGTAAAAATGAATGTCAGATAGTAGAAAGGTTGTTCAATTTTCTGATCCTATCCAGAACTCTTAGTATAAATTACCATATGGAGCTGTCATGAATATATACTGAGGCTTTTGGTCAGGAAAAGTAGTCACAGCATAGACAAATTTTAGGATTTGGACAATGAAGTTAGTAGATATAATCCAAGGAAAACATCCCATTAGAGGTAATGATCATCAGAAGGCTAAAATCTCACTGATTTCAGCAGAATAGCGAAGATGAGCCAAGAGATGTTGCTGTTTGAGGTCAAAGACAAGATGACACCTTCTGATTCCTAATAGCAAAGATGACTGGACTACCGATTGATTTTTATTTCTACCTTGGTGATAAAACATTATAATCCCTTCTGCATAAGGGTAGCAGATTAGTGCACTTTTGCTCTGTCCTCCAACTTAGGGGAACATCAGGAAGGGCAGAAGGAATTTTTGGGTGGACTTCAAATAGTTTTCATCCCAAACATAAGCTGTTCCATTTTTCCCAGATGTACCGTGGGCATTCTTTAGGATGTCTGTGATTTTCTTTTCCCTGATGACACACATCTGTCCTTCTAATCCATTAATTAATTGCACTTGCACAGTGCTCTCACAGAAATTCAGAGCCTGTTTTGGGAGGAGTGTTCTGACATGTGAAACAACATGAATAAGTAAACCATTCACATGTAAATCTGGTCTAGGGATGTGCACAATTCAATTTAAATCAAAGGGGAAAATATTCATATGAAGCCTCCCTATGAATGTAGGAGGCTTTGTCTCTGTGCATGAACATTCAATGAATGTTTGCACACAAGGGGAATCCCCCATTCCTTCCTTTGTGTCCCACCTCGCTCCTGCTACTCACCCTTTGTTGCTGCCATCATGCTCTCTTCAGAAGCTCAAGAACACTCTTAGTGTAATAAAACTGTTTAAACTCAATTAATTCAAGAAAAGCCAAGTATAACACATGGTATTTAAATCCTTAAAGCTCAAAACTCAGTCCTCGTGCAAGACTTCCCATTATTCCCAGGAAATCACATAAGATTTCCTGCCATTCCTGAATGGGGTGGCCTCTTCAGCTGCGCACACACCTCTGAGAGGTCTGAGTTGAACCTCTGAGGAGGGCACGATGGTGGTGATGGTGGTGGGAAAAGCAGCAGCAGACAGATTTGAGGTAAGGGAGCATGGCCACAGGGGATGCAAAGTGGGAGTTGGCAGACCCAGTCTTGCTGAAGTTTTGATGAAGGCTGGATATATCTGCTTTTGATTTGTGCACAAAGCATCCAAGCTTCAAATTCAAATCCTCAATGTATCCTTTAAGCATTTTATTATTATTATTACGTAACTGATCTTTCTGAAATTTTGTCATCTCTTTACCTTCTTTACCCCTTGGTAAAGTAGGAGGGTCTGTAAGCATCTTCACAAATTCAGCTGCATCCTCAAAGCCACATGGCTCCTAGGACTTGACTGTAGTGGGCTACTGGATGAGGAGGCCACACCACCTGGTGCCAGCAAGGACAGAGCTGCATGGCTTTAGGAAAATTATCAAATGTGTAGTCATACTGTCTCTTCAACAGCCCTAAGATGAAGCAAGACTGTAAGCTGCACCATAATACTCACTCGCTGCACTACCCTCAGAAGAAGCTGTGGAGGCTACCATCAAGGAGTGACCCATCAGCTGGATTGTTCCTGGAAGGGCTGCAGCAGCTTCAGATGAGTTGCCACAGCTCCAGGGTGCAAATGGAGCAGTCCAGTGAGCACCCTGGGTCGCTCTGCTGCCCAAGTGCAAAAAAGGTGCTTAATTTGCTTGTTATCAACTTGGAAAAAAACCACAAATGATATGCCATCTACTTTTGTATATTTACTTCCAAGTTACTGCAGAGAAGGTGATCAAGTCATCTTTCTGTTATGGAGGGGAATGGAGGAAGAAATAATGTGTGATTAGCAAGAGATGCTTTGATTCTTTTGCCTTTATCCAGTGGAGGGCAATGTTTCATGTGCAGCATGACAGTAGTTTCTTTCTAATTGTTCTTCATTACATGCATTTCCTATTTATTAATACACCTAACTATATATTTCAGATCAGATTTCAACTCTGGAATATGCCTGTTTGCTGTAGATAAGCACATCAATGTAAATTAATCCATAATAGCATTAGTAGGAGAGCTTTAATGAAAGCATAATCTTAATGGGATAAAAATGCCAATATTTTATTAGTCTACTGACAAAAGTTAATAAACCTTTGTGTATCTTTATTTTTTTCTTTTTTTTGTTATTTACTAGCCATGGGAATTCACAGGTGGTAGTAAATTACCAAACAGAAGGGCTCTTTTCATTGTTCCAAAAGAACAGTGGAAATGTTGTGGAAATGAAAAGCAAAGTTCTAATTAAAAATGGAAAATAAAGGGTGTGGAGTTCAATCAAAGCTCATTCCCTTGTGTCTGGTATGGCCCGTGTGGAGACAAAATGTCATGCTTATTAAGGATTTAAATACCATGTGTTATACTTGGCTTTTTTTGAATTAATTGAGTTTAAACAGTTTTATTACACTAAGAGTGTTCTTGAATGATAATGGAAGTTCAATATGGTTTTGCATTTGAAGGAAAAATGGAAAAGTACTTATGGAATAGCATTCTACCTGGTTAAATCTCTTAGTCGTGTTCCTCTATATACCACACTTTTGCTTATCTTTTTAGAAATGAAGTCCAATATTTGAAACTCAGGAGGTTTTTTTTAGTAGATTTTTTTTAAAAAAACTAAACGTTACAATAAAGTATAAAAAAGAAAAAATAGAAACTTAAGAAAAAGAAAACTTCTGATAACCCTTTTGACAATTAAATGTATGGGTGCATCTCCATGGAAGCCGGTTGCTTTGCTTGTGATGCGTGTCATAAAAATCTGTGTTGTAACTCACAATAAAGCATCCCCACGTGGTTTGGGGCAACACGGATTCAAATTGTATGTGCCTGTCACCATAGAAGCTGCAGCATGAACCCACATCTTTTTCTCCCCACCCACCCTCTCCCCTGATAGGAAGCTGGGTTAACATCAACATAACCTCAACATAACCATCAACTCAGTTGCACCTCCACGAACACAAAGATCATTCCTTTCCTTGGTTGCCACAGTTAAAAGCATAACCAAAAGTTAGTTAAAAGCATAACTAAAAGCAGATCATTCCCTTCCTTGGCTGCCACAGATTAGTGGAGGTGTGTGCATGGGCATGACAGTGGGCACCCCCCACTCATAACCGGCTCAAATTTTTCTCCCAATTCAGGTTGACTTGTCTCAGTCACTTTCAGATCAACCAATTCTGAAGGACGGAAAAGCCTTTTAATTTCACTAATATTATGTGGCTTAACAGTCAACAGATTGCCAGGGTCTGATCACAGCGCATATGGCAGTAACAGGGAGCAGAGGCAAAACCCTGCCTGCTAATGCTGCGGCCACCAAGCTCCACCCCAAATAACCCACCACAGATTAGCGGAGGTGTGCACATGGGCATAACAGTGGGCACCCCCCTATTCAGGGCGACTTGTTTCAATCACGTTCAGATCAACCAATCCTGAAGGAGGGAAAAGCCTTTTAATTTTGCTTTAAAGTAACTCCTAGTGTTGTAGCTCCCCTAACACCACCTGCAGGACAAATTATGAGCCTGTTTGAATGGGAGCGAAACAACATTTCTAAAATCTGTTTTTATTAGTATTTTTTTGTGACCCATCTGAACCTTCAAGTATAGGGTGGGAGAGGCCATGCACAATGTGCAATGTACATTGCATTTGCTCCACATGGGATGATGCATACCATGCAGATCTTGCCTAAGTTATAAAGTTGAATGTACTTGTAATTCAGTATAGTATATCTGGAAAACAATGTAAGGTTTGATTTTTATGAATGAAGGAGGAGGAGGAGGAGAAACACGAACATTCAGTGTAATAAAAACCATCATGATATATTCTTTCTTTCTCATATATATCTGTAGAGTAGACAGATATTGACAGATATATCAGTCATTGTAATATTCTTTTTATGTTGAGCAAAGTAGCAAAATGAAAATTAGAAAACTGGTGTGTTAATTCACTTATGTTATAGAAGACATATTCATAGCATCATTAGAGGGGGGATTCAAGGACCTGGATCAATAATGAATTAAGAAAAGTAGATTAGACCCATGCCAACTATATAGTTCACAAAGTTGGCAGCTGACCAAAAATAAGGGACAAGATACAATCTTATAGGTCAGCCTAAAACTGCTCAAAATGGAAAACACCCACATATTTTAATTCTTCCTCCTTCTTGCCAGAGAATGTCAGCAGTGCCAGGTTTATAATTTAAAGTATTGATATAGCATACTACTCAAGACCATTAAAACAGTGAAAACTGCTGACTAAAATTAAAGGTAACTTAGAACACATGAAACCCTAACACTACTACACAGATTGCTGTGTCACAGTTTTTGCAATAATCTTCACCCTATTATGTTATTTTATTAAAATTATGGCCCAAAATGTTGCATGCTGGCAGTCCGATATGTTAGACAAAAGATACATCTTTGGAGATCATTATGATTTTCAACCACAAGACTGGGAGCTTGTGGAGTATGCCATACAAGAAATACCTTTACCAATCCACTTGATGATAAAACATACTCTATTAGACATTTTTTCACGTGCCAAAGTGCTAATGTTATTTATGTTATCCAGTGCCCCTGTGAAAAGTTATATGTAGGTATGACCACCAGGGCAGTCAAAACTAGAATACTGGAACATCTAAGCTGCATTAGGAACCAAAAAGTACAGGCTCTCCTGGTTAAACACTTCCTTGAATCATCACACCAAGCTACACAATTGGAATACTGGTGTATTGATTATGTACAATCTGGTGTACAATGTAAAGAAAAACTGGCCAGAAAGGAACTTTTTTGGATTCATAGATTAAAGACTCTTGAACCCTTTGGTCTTAATGAAGAAGTTAATTGGTTTATTTAAGCTGCCATCTTCTCTGTATCAGATGGTCCATGAGTATCTGCAGAATCAGATACTTATCTTATTATAGTTCTAATGAAAGATAGTATTATACTGTTTTACTCAGAGAATCTTCTTATGTGAGTATTTCTGTATACATTTGTTGTAATTTTTGTTTTTATTGATGTATTACTTGTTACTGAATCCTATGTAATATTTGTATTTTATATTTGTTTTCTAGTTGCCTTTTTATAAATACTTGTACATTTGGTGTATTTGTTATAGCCCATTGCGGCATGTAAGTATTGTTTATTTCATGTCCGTTTTGGGAAATGGTATATGTATATGTGAATTGTTTGATTTCTTGAGAGTTTGGTTTTGTAGAGCATGCTGTCTAATTTTACTTTGTCTAATTTTACTTTGTATAACCATATAGAGATGAAAGAAGTCATCACCATTTGGGATGATCGTTAAAAGCCACTGAAGAAGACGACCTGTCGAAACGCGTCTGGCTTTAGATCCCCATTATTTGTTTTTTATACACCATTCTTTTTGTCTTTTGTATACTGTTATTAACTTTAAGATATTATATTTTCACCAGTAAATTTACTATTATTTGTATATAAGGGTGTATATCTTTTCCCCCCTTTTTTGGCATCAGGGCACTTTCTTTAGTTTTCTCATATTAGAAGGACCTTGGGTTTTTTCTCCTTGATAGATCTTTTGTGTTCTCTCTGTTGAGTTGATCTATCTGATTTTGATTTTTTGGGTTGTTCCCTCTTAGATCTGAGCCAGAATTAAATCTTCCCACATTAGATCAAAGAGAGATTTGTGGCACATTCTCGGTTTTAAAGAAGAGTAGCAGCCCTTCTGAACTGCTGGTGCCCACTACTGTCCAACTCAGATCATATCTCCACTTCACCATTAAGATGCCTTTGATCATTCCCACAAAGCAGCCAGTCTGACCACCACCACCACCCCACTCTGCGATATGGACAGCAGGCTGCTATTCTGGGATATGTTCCAGAATAAGGTCAGGTGCAGAAAGGCCCAGGGATTAACAGGATGACCAGTGGTCATAGACTTACCTAGAACTCTTTCACCTTTACTGCTGTTCTTTGGTGGAAGACTTCTGGGAAAAAGCAACCAAGGAGGCTGTTCAAATTAGACCTGTAAACCTAGGTGAGGCAGATAAATGGAAAAAAAAGGCCTTTATGGGGGCAGGGGAAAATCTTTAAATGTGAAATTAATGTTGTTTTAGCTCCTAAATCCTAAATCAGGGGGGAACTAGGACTTCCAAGAGACAGTGTGCAAAGCTAGGAAACAGAACTGCTTTGCTCTTCGTCCTATAGAGCACAGAGTTTAAATATTCCCTCTGTCACTTTAATCTTTGCTTCAGCTCACCTTCAAGTTTGAGTCTGAGACATGAGGCTCCCAGAGATGCCCAATACAGTGTCAGTTACTTCTTTGACTCCATTTGTGGCAGTAACAGGTGCCTTGCAGGAATTGTGCTGCCCCATTTCTAGGGCATAATCATCAACCAAAGCACCATTGTTGCAGTGTACTATTTTGCGCCCTGAACACAGATGCTTCCATCTGCCTCTAAAAATTATATTTCCATGCTCACAAATAGATGCATGTGGGTATCTTTCTCAATGGCTCATCACAACGCCCCT
The DNA here is from genome assembly GCA_023333525.1 of Aspidoscelis tigris stejnegeri. Taxonomy (NCBI): domain Eukaryota; kingdom Metazoa; phylum Chordata; class Lepidosauria; order Squamata; family Teiidae; genus Aspidoscelis; species Aspidoscelis tigris. Next base: position 16,115,498 of record JALMGA010000010.1, read on the forward strand.
CATGGCCTGGAAGGCAGGTGCCTTGGTTGGTAACCCAGCCTCAAATAATATCTATTGGCAGCGTACTAATTGTTGATACTATATGAAATACTCACATTTCTGTGCCTGTTGCCCCCCTCCCTCCCTCTAGTATCTTAGCTATTCTCTGCAAAATATTTTCTTGGGATCAGCTATGGGTTGGGTAAGTACAAGAGACGATGATGGGCTTCTTATGTATCATTTTAATAACACATCTTTGTCCAGGAGCTGAGCACAAAGAAAAAATAAACAAACAAGGGTTCTTGGCATTGAAAACCATCCATATGGCATGGTTGTTGTAGGAATATGGTTACTTCAATGCACCTCTAAAGTGCATCTGTAATGAAAGCCTTTGTTATACAACTATCAAGGAGTTAGGAATAGAAACAGCATTATGTTTTCCTCCTTGATAGAAAATTTGAGTAGCCTCACTCTTTCACCCAAAATCACCATTTGCTTGTTTTGTGAAGGCTTCAAGCACACTTTTAATGATAAGGCACAGATAATTCTTCTGTTGCTTGAGATTTGTAAATGCCATTCTACACACGGCTACTAACAATAAGATTTTATTACATTTGTATGAACATCAAACCATGGAATTTCTTTTCTTCCTGGGCCCATATGTGAGTCACAGGAAGTGCCCCTGGAAGTTGGGTATTTTCTATGTCTCCAAAACGAAGGCTGGTTAGATTGCCAGCAAAATAGCTCTATTTTTAATTATCCCAAGACTTCATGAAAGATAACAAAGGGGTTTTTTTTTCAAAAAGCTTTTAAAAATAAATAAATGTCACTCTGTTTCAGTAATTCTATGTTAGTGATTTAGGAATGAATGTGACACAATTCCGATTTGGCTTTGCATTGGAGAGTTATTCATCCATTTAAGTAATTAGTTAATGTTACTAGCTAACTTGATACTAAGCTCAGATGTCCAAACTGGGAAATTGCAGTTTAACAGCTGGTCAATACTGCATTTAGTGTATTCATAGGTTGGTGATCATTTGATTAATATGTGCATTTGCATTCAAAGTAATACGAAGTGAAGTGATGGTGACTCAGCTAAGCCTTCGATTTGTGATCTGGAAAATATGCCAGTAGATTTATACCTCAGCACAATGTCAATTATGGAAATAGGATACTCTGTTTAGTACTTGCAAAGCTTTTTAAAACCAAAAAAGTGAGAATAATTGGAATACGTTTGATGATTCAGACATGGACTAATGCATACCTAATGTAGATTATACCATTGTGGTACAGAGTTCAAGAGGTAAATCGGACATTAAAAAGAAATAAAGAAACATAAATTCATAGGTAAATCACAAAAGAAAACTCTTATTTCAATAGTTCAGATTCAGAATATTTGAGGTTAAACAAATACTATTGTTTCTTTAGAAGACCGTATCTTGTTAGATTATTTTACACAGAAATAAGGGAATTAGATTTGTTCATACACCTGTTTCTAATACCATGATGTAATAATTCCCAATAAGATTTCTAAGAGTGTTCCAGAGTAAATCACATCCAGACTAGGGATGTGCATGATTTTTTTTGTATTTGATTTGTATTGAATCGAATGCAAGAAAATTTGTATTCATTTGAATGGATCCCCTTTGAATGTGGTAGGATTCATATTTGATACGAATGTTCAATCCTGAATGAATCCCATACAGACACATACGAATAGTATATAGATCTTATATACGAATGCATACAAATAGCATATGGATCCCATATAAATCTCATATGAACCTTCATATGAATGCATCAAAACATTTGATTCCCATGCTATGATCAGAACCAGTGGTTGATTTCACAATAAGGCTTGACAAGGGTTGGGTTGGGTTTTTTAACATTTTTTTAAAAATTGATCAGTGGAAAAATTTGAAAGAGGGGGAACTCAGCACAACCCTGGAACACAGAAACTGGATACAGTATAATGAATTTTAAAAATAAAAAAGTCAGGCATAGCAAACATTGAGCAAGTGATTAAAAGACCCAATAATAAATGTGAAGAAATTATGAAACACACATTAAAAGGAATTAAAGAGAACAGCAGTATGATATATAAACTGTTGATTGACAAGAAGGGGACAATGGTTAATGGACTGTGTGGGATCTAGAATATAGATATGAACATGACAAAGGAGGACATAGCAAACTTCAGATTGAACGAATTTATGAAATTATTTTATCGATGGTATAGAACTCCAGGACAGTTAGCAAATATGCTTGAAACACTCTCATCAAACTGATGGCACATTTGTGGGCAAAGAGGTACATTCTTATATATGTGGTGGGGTTGGGAAGAAATTAATACATTTTGGAGGGAATTGAAATAAAAATAAATTTGATATTACATGCAAATTTAGTTTTGAACTCAGAATTAGTGATATGCACAAATGTTTTTTTGGCATTCTAATCGAATTGAATTCCCAAAAATCTGATTTGATTTGAATGTTTTAAAATCCAATTTCACAATATTTGATTCGTATTTACCAAATTTGAACCTATTCGTTTGAGTTTTTGATTCGAATCTGCACATACAAATGTTGACATTTGTATGTGCACATATGCATCTTCCTGACACATCCGTACACGCCCGTATGCATCCCGTGGTTATCCCGTATGCAGCCTGTTTTAGACCCACACGGATCTTCAAGTATGCATCCTGTACAAACCCGTACAGATATGAATGTACAGATAATTTGTAGGAATAGATCCAAAATTTAAAATTCGATTCAAATGTTTTTGGGACATTCTATTTGAATGTGAATGTCAAAATTTGGCACATTCAATCAGATTTCGAATGCCTGTGGATATTCATGCAAATCCCTACTCAGAATTAACCCTCATCCATTGTTAAAGAGGCCACAGGATGGAAGAAGAACAAAAGTATTTCTTAGAGCAGCTACTCCATGAAGCTCAATATACTTTTGCTTTGGGCTGACAGGATGCCACAAAACTGACATTGCAGAATTGGTACAAATATATCATAGAGTAATATAGATCTGGTTTTCTTAGAAAAAAATGACTGACATTTCTAGGTATTTGATCAAGAGTTAAAAAATGAAGAGAGATGGGGATATTTGCTACTTTTTTTGGCAAGACCAGATGCACACAGAATTTTAAAATAAAAAATTACAAAAATAAATGAGCTATGGGTGACAAGGAGTGTGGATTCTGCTTTCAGGAGTGGATAGGGGTGAGATGGGGCAAATGGAAGTGTGTCTTATGGATGCTTCCATGATCTAGAATGCCCCAAGCTGGTACACTGGTGTACCTGTTTAATCAGCTCCACCAGTAATCTAGGTTAGGACCTCCTGGTATGAATTACAGTCCATCTGGTAAGGTTGGAGTGGGCCTCTCTGATCTGTACCAATGTAAGGAAAGAAGATGCCCTGAAGCTGGCTGTGGCCGTTTCTGCCCTGGGTCTTCTGCATAAGTATAACATGGAATAGGGACCTACCATTAGTATGCTAGTGCACTTCACACTATGGCAGCATGAAAATGATATGTTCCTCTTTTGGGATATAATCCAGAAGGCGGCCCAGGGCAGAAAAGTGCTATGAGGACTCCTATATCATATCATATCATATCATATCATATCATATCATATCATATCATATCATCATCATATCATATCATCTATCTATCTATCTATCTATCTATCTATCATCATCATCATCATCTATGCTAGATATTTATAGAGTTTGCTACTGATATTAAGTCATTTTTCTATGGTATATATAAAATACAAAGTTAGCTACCATGAACACGATGAAAAATGAAACGAACAAACTACTTTTGTTCTTTACAAGAGGAGCATCATGTTTGATATATGCAGCAGCACTTCACGTTTGCTATCCTAAACTGATATGCTAGCAATGCCATTTATACTGGCACAGGCTCTTTTATCCAATGGATGGATCATCTACCTCTTCCATACTGGATATGGTCAGCATTCATTATTGTGTTGGGTGATGGTCAGAGACCCTTTCAGTTACATTTTAAACTAGCTATCAGTGGCTCCTTTCAAAACCAAGTAGCAATATTCAATTAACATTTGGACATTATTTATTTAGACATTTCTAGACACATGGGAACGACTTCTTGACTAAACAAAATTAGATGTTTGGATCAGCTTTCATCAATTCATTTTTTAGACTGCATAAATAAAGGGCTACATTCTGCTGACGCAACTTAATCTGCCCTGGAGAATGGGGATTATATCAACATAATCAATGGTCTTAATCTGTCTAGAGAAAGCTACATTTCGTCACCCCCACCCAAGGACCATTTTTATTGACGAATCACATCTTTCAGTAAATGTCAGAAGACAGATGGTCTTTCAAGCATGAAGAAATATTTTCTCTAATTCTTTTGTAAACTAATTAGTTAAAGTCAATCTAGTTTGAGATTCATTTTAAATAATTTACAAACTAGAGCAATTCCAAAAGAGGGCTACCAAAATGGTTAGTAGTCTGAAAGTATGTCCTATGAGGAGTGATAGAAGGAACTAGGAATAATTAATCTGCAGAAGAGAAGACTGAGGGGAGACATGATCATGGTCTTCGAGTATCTGAGGGGCTGTCATAGTGCAGAGGGATTGTCCCTATTCTTACTTGCACAAAATGGGAGGACTAGAAACAATGGTATGAAACTTCAAGGGAGTCAATACAGATTAGATATTAGGAAAACCTTCCTGACAGTGAGGCCATCAGTCAATGGAATAGATTGGCACGGGAGGTAGTGGGTTCTCCTTCGCTGGAGGTCTTCAAGCAGAGGTTGGACCTACATCTGTCTGGGATGGTTTAGGAAATCCTGAATTGAGCAGGGGGTTGGACTCGATTACCCTAGAGGTCCCTTCCAACCCTATGATTCTATAATTCTATAATAGTGATAGCCATAGTCATAGGCCCTTTCTGCACTGGGCCTTATTCTGGATTATATCCTGGAACAGGAGCTTGGCTTCCACATGTTAGCACAGGCTATGGCAGACCTCAGGTGGTGCCTACTATAATCTGCACCAACATGCAGGTGGTAGGTCCCTATTCCTAGATATAATCTGGAATAAGGCCCAGGGTAGAAAGGGCCACAGTCACAGTTAGGATCTACATGACATTAGATTTTGCTGCTTGAAAGGGTGGTGTGCTTGCCTCAGTCCTGGCAGCAAGAAATGTGCTGTTCATGCAGTTGCATTAACCTTGAAAGTGGGAATGTTCATTCCCCTGCTTTCAAGTTTTTACCTGGTCCTATTTCAAAAGTGGCAGAAAGTAGCTTCAGAAATCAGCCATTTCCTGCACCTTCCAAAATTTGCCCAGGCAGATGGTGGATTTGGATTTCACCCCACGTGAAATGTAACTCTGGCTTATTTCACTTTGCCCAGACGCAATGAGTATTTCACATTTTAGCATGTCACACAGCGACACAATACCTTAAGGCTGAGATACTGAGTCTATATTGCTGGAATGTATTGGGAACACTGTGATCATGTCTAGCAAATCAAATACTGTTCTGAAACAATTGCAGGCTTTTGATTCTGTCTGGTTACAACCTCTGTCAGCATGTTCTGCCCCTTTTGGCAGGATGGTGCCTTGATGGAAGCAAGGACTTGAGATCTCCACAAACTTTGAGCTACCCCATGGTGCCATCTTTGCATCTTTCTTGCAGATTCCTGTTAGGTAACAAAAGCAGCAGCAATACCACATCAGAACTTCTGTAAACATTGGTCAGCTTGAAAACACTGATAAAAATACAAAATGGAAAGGATGGGGGGTGGGGGAGAGGAATTAAAATACTGTGGGATTTCAACACTCGTTCACATATGAAGAGCATATTCATACTCCAGGACATCTGGAAAGCTAATTATTTTGTGACCTTTAACTCTACAATTCTATAAATTTAGGACATTATCAAAACGCACCCCCACCCCAGCCGCAAATTGTGCAAAAATCAGATTTGTAAGGTTTGTTGAAGTAAGGGGAAAAGAAAGCTATGCTGATTCAAGCATCCTCCATCTATTGACCTTACCTACAGAATGTGATGCACCTGTCATTACTGGAATTAGACTGTTCTCCCTATTGTTCTGCTGAATTTCTCAGAGGCATTTAGCTGAGCACCAGAAAAACCAGGAAACTGAGTTACATGCCAATTAGGTTATTCTGAAAAAAGAAGTAGATCTTTAGTTCCTTTTTTCCCTCTTCCTCCACCCCCAAGGTTCATTAATAATGCCTTGTGAACATTTCTTATTTTGTTTCAAATGTATATGTATGTTTATGTGTGTATATACACACACACACACACACACTATCAACAGATATCAACTGGTCTAGTTGTGAAAGCCACTGCAAGTGAAACACTGGCAGCAGGTTGTAAAGAAAGGAATGAAGGAACGAGAACAGCATAAAGTCAGAAAAGTTTAATAGTGTGCCCATTTATGCTTGTGTGAGCAAGCAAGAATTTTAGATGGTGTAGTAATGAACTAGCTAGCAGGCAGGTCTGTCAGCAAGCATGTTCAAGTTCCAAGCAGGTTCTGTTTATTGTTAAGAGTCAGGGCTCTTTATACCTTTTCGCACAGAAGACAGTTACACAGTGGAAAAACACTAGAAGATGCTCACAAATGGTAAGGGAGGGGGAAATCTGGACACAACCAGCTAAAACAGCCTAATGCAAGGATTCTGCTACATAAGAAGTGCCATATATGGTGTTATGGTGAGGAAGCTCGGGAACCAATAGAACCCTGTCTCTGGGCCTTGCTCATGCATGTGGGCAGCTCATGTCACTATCCTTGGGTGCTGTACATTGTTTACATGTACTGTAAATGTTATGACTTCTTGAGGCCTTCTTTGAGAGAGATATGGCAAAGTTACCGTGACCTAGGAACTGATCCTTTGGCCTAGTAGCTAGTAACTTTTACTTTAGCTGAAATGGGCAAAATCTCTACCACAAGATGGCATCCCACATTTTTGTTGTTGTTGTTACAACTTCCTTTGGCTTCCAGCCACTGGTGGGCTTGAAAAGAATAATGTGGTCTTTAGACCAAAAGACTTATAAAGATTAGAGTTGCTAAATATATTATCATTCTATGTTTTATTTAAATGAACAAACAGCTTTAGAAATAAAAAATTTTTTTGCAAAGCAAGTTTCGAATCCCAGTTACAGTGATAATTACGTCTTCACGATGCTTAAAAACTATGTATATATTAGGGATGTGCACAAATATTCAAGATATTTGATGTTCAATTGGATTAGGATGAATTTGGACATTCAAATTTGAATCGAATGTCCAGACATTCATTTTTAGTATTCAAATGAATACGAATATGTTGAATTATTTGTATGAATAATTTGGACATTCATATTCACATACATATCTGTATGCATCTTATTTGTGTCCGTATGTATCCGTACATATATGTACGGGATGTGCACAGGATAAAAACGGGGTGTGTATGGATGCGTACAAGATTCGTATTTTCAAATAGGTATCAACTATTCGTACAAAGAGATATGAATGTATTTGTATCGGTCTGAATGTCCTGACGTTCATTTTTCTTTATTCGTATGAATTCAGATATTTGAATATTCAATTCAAATTGAATTTAAGAATTGCATTCATGCACACCCTTAGTATATATCATTTCTTTTTTATCTTCCCGCCTTATACAAGAGGGTTACACTCAAATTAGTATAAAAACACAAAACTCGTTTCATTAGAGCCCACAAATTACAGTGCAGCTACAGGAAAGAGACTACTTATTCAGGCAAAGATTAGGGTGAAAAAATGCATCTTATTAGCCATCTGAACTTATATAATGATGGAGCTAGGTACACTTCAGGAAGGAGACCATTTCGACGTCTGAAGATCACTACTGAAAAGGTCCTTATGTGTGTCCCACGTCTTTATTGACAGAGGCAGCCTTACCAAGAAAGCCTCTCCTACAGATTTTAGATGATAAACAAGTGGTATTCTGCTAGTCATTTGGAGTTCAAGTTGTTTAGGGCTTTGTAAAGTTAGGACTCTGAACTGGGTTAGGCAGATAATTGGTGAGTGTGTTTTCCTTTATGATCAGCTTAATGTCCATCCAGCCAGAAATAGCTGTCAGCCATGCTCATTGCAGCTTCTGAATTATGTTCAAGGGTGGCCCAATATAGACTTCACTGAAGATCACTACTGAAAAGGTCCTTATGTGTGTCCCACGTCTTTATTGACAGAGGCAGCCTTACCAAGAAAGCCTCTCCTACAGATTTTAGATGATAAACAAGTGGTATTCTGCTAGTCATTTGGAGTTCAAGTTGTTTAGGGCTTTGTAAAGTTAGGACTCTGAACTGGGTTAGGCAGATAATTGGTGAGTGTGTTTTCCTTTATGATCAGCTTAATGTCCATCCAGCCAGAAATAGCTGTCAGCCATGCTCGTTGCAGCTTCTGAATTATGTTCAAGGGTGGCCCAATATAGACTTCACTGCAATAGTTCTGCCCATACCAAAGCATTTCCAAAACAATACCTTGGTTGAATATATATATATATATTTACCCATTTGCTGCAATCACATGGGCTAGATAGATGCTTTTAAATGTCATACACATCCTGTGTTATTAAGGAAGAAAGGAAAGTCAAACTCAGGCTTTTGGAAAATGATTAAGAATGGTTGTAAGAACACAGCAGAGAATTTGAGGAAAGAAGATGAACAGAGGTTGGCTGAGGAAGCTGCTAAGAGTGAGTACTAGAGATGTACTAAACTGGTTCTTGCCAAACTCAGTTTATAGAAAACAGAGTTAAGTGTCATTGAACCAAACAACCCTATTATTTGAATGAAATATTCACCTCTGAAGCAAACACTCAGCTTGTTTGTCGAGTTGTTTGAAGAACAGTTTGAACAGTCTATGCCTTTCTGTTTTTTTTAAAGCCAAGGATGCATCTGAGTACCCTGAAACTCTTTGAACTGCTTTTAGCCATTCATAGTTAGATTTGAACATGTTAGCAGCTTATGTGGTTCAGTTCAAACAAACTGAACCAGAAAATAAGCTCATGCATGTCTCTTTTAAACTCCACTAATTTCTTTGAGAATGCTAGCTGCATGTCTCTTGGAATTAAGACTGCTCCCCTTGACTGGACTAGAGCCACCAGTCCAGCGGGACCTGGTCATAATGTACATGGATTGCAGGTTCAGCAATTTCAGCGTTCACTGAAAAGCTCCTGCCTATGTGGTGACCTTCTTTGTTCACAGTGATTAGTTTCTTGACCTTTAAAATGTGAGGTACACTAAATCCATCAAATTTGTTGACTGTAAAAAGTAATTAAAGAATGATTTGGAAATATTGGCACAGTGATACTGGTATGCTTGTTCTTTTATGATTGCATTGTGGGAGTTGATAAATTCATTTGATGAACTGGCCAATGGTTGGCTGCTTGTGGTTCCATTTGGTGTAAATTATGTTTCTTCATTAATGCATGTGTGCCCATGAGAATAGGAAGGTGTGCAGATTTTCATAAATCAAAATACAGTACTAATGTCCTTGTTCCTCCCATGCCCCCCATTCCAGCGCTGTGATAAAAAGTGACAAATGAGCACCTGATCTGAGGATGCTTCCTGATCATGTACAGTACTAAACACAGAGGTCAGCACTGATAGTGTCGATTTGATTTATTCTTTTATCGACCTTTTAACATAAACACTTAAGCAATGCTGAGGGTTTAATGCAGGCTAAAAAAGCCTTGCATCTAAAACCATGACTCAAGAAGCAGGAGAAACGGAGGTAAATTGAGTTTGAATTAGGGCTATATTTCTTTACGTTTACATAAATACTCATAAAGGGGAATAACAGAGTGAACAGTTAGTTACTGGGGCCCATAGGATGGATTTGGGACAGATGAAGAATGTCAGGAGCCTTATTTTCACCCACCGAAATTGAATGTTACAGCACTGCACACTGACAACTAATTGTGTGAAAATGATGTTTTCATTCATACCCCATTGCCTTGCCTATATAATCTACTTTATCTGATGTATACTATCCAATGGATGGGGGACAAGAACTATTGCTCACAAGTTCAGTTCATAGGAAGATTAAACTTTCTACTAGAGGGGTGTCTGGACTATGGCTGATGTTGCTGAAGCAAAATTCCCACATTTCCTTGCCACGAGCCAGAGCAGTCAGAGCCCAAGAAAGCTGAAGTTCAGAAACATATAGAAGCCCATAGTTTGGCTACCCTGGGTACTAGGCTTCATTCCAGATTATATTCCAAATAGGGATCTGCCACCTGCATGCAGGTACAGATTATGGTGGCCCCTGACTGGGCCCTGCCATAGTCTGCTCAGTCATGTGAATGGCAGGCCTCTGTTCCAGGACATAGTATAGAATAAGGCCCAGGACAGAAAGGGCTATGTTTCTTAAATTACTATTGTAGAGCTGCACAAGGACCAATGGTTCAGTAGGTGAATTAATGGATTCTAGGTAGAGATGTCCTGAAATGGGCCTGGGGACACCACTGTGGCCTCCCAAAAGGTAAGGGAGAGTGCTGGAATGGAACGGGAGGCCATGGTGGTGTCTCTAGGCCCATTTTGGCACACTTCAGAGGCTGAAAAAGCACTTCCAGGTTTGTGTGTGCAGCTCTCCATCCAGGGATCACGTGACTCAGTGGCAGCTGTGCGCGCAGACCCAGAAGTGCTTCGGAGAAAACTGTGCGGTGGAGGCAATGGGGCAATGAAAGGTAAGGGGGGCGGGGAAGGGACGAGTTTGGGGATTTGCTTCATTTTGTGCAAGAATATTTGTATGAATATACGTGCACAAATACAACCCCCCTCCACATTTGTGTATGTATGTGTGTGTGGGAAATCCAGCTGAAACCAAATATTCCCACATTCAATTCATATCGAATAGAATGTGGGAAATTGGCTTTGTGCACACCCATAATGCTGGGACTTGAAGGGGGACAGTATAGGCTTCCTGCAGTTTTTAATTTCCCTAGTACTGGTATGTACCAGGTCTAATGCAAAAACACCCTTGTGTGAAGGCTGAGGACTAGTATTATTTTCAAGTTAGGTACTACAGATACACAAACATGGCTCTACTCTGAGATATGATTGGTGAATATATTTCCCTTTCCTGTCATAGTGGTGGGAAATAGAAAAGAGCTGAAGTCAAAAACTTTGAGAGATTACATGTGGGGTAAGCTCTGAAATTTCGTGGTAGATCCAAAAAGAATTGTGTAATGAACATTTACAACATTATGCTAGTACAGTCATATATTTAAACAGTCATATATTATCAAGCACAGTCATATATTTAAACATTGCCACAGATTGTTAATTTGTTTGTCAAAGTTTCCCCCCCCCAAAAAAAAAAAAGGAAGGAAGGAAGAAAAAGGAAAAGGAAAAAGCATAGCAGTAGCACTTTATCAACTATCAGCATGAACTGTCGAATTAACATGGATGGGCATGTTAGATAAAGCTATGGAAAAATTACTATGTGTAAATTGTAGCCAATTTTCATGCAAGTAAGAGCTTGGCCAACTTCACACACAGACCAGAGTGGTTGTAAAATATCTATTGGTAGCTTAAAAGAATTCAAGAGAAATTACAGATACAAAATGTAAAAATAAATGTACTGTACATATTATGAAATACAGCTTTCCTCTTTCCTCTATGTTACCTCATATTTGGGCCAAAAATGGTTAACATTCCAATCTTCAGTAATTGTGCCAACATGATGTGCCTGTAGTAACGCAATAATGAGCCACCAATACGGCAAAGACATTTTTTTTCCTTGTACATTGTACTGGCAAAGACATTGGTATATAAAGCCTAAGCACTTATTTGCTGGCACAGCAGACCATATGACTGGGCTATAAATTTAAAGGAAGAGTTTATAAACAGGAGTCCTTAATTGGTTGTAGTTGAATGCCCAAATAGGATAGTTGGAAAACATGACTGTAATGCAATTGGCAGTACGAGAGAAAATGCATTCCAAAATATTATTTTTATTTCAATCTCAGCTCAGCTGCCTCCCCAACCCACACCCAAGGATACATCTGCCTGGGCTTACTCTCATGCATCTATTATTTGTGTTATGACAGCTTCAAGCATCTCACCATAATAGGAGGGATGATGGCACCAGAAGAGACATCCAGCATAAGGGACTGTCTTCAAGGGAGGCAGATAATTGATCTGTTCAGTTCAGTATTTTCTGCATTGATTACCTATGGTTATCCAGGCCTTTCCCATCTCTACCTGGAAATATAGGAGATCAAATCTGGGACATTTTACATGCAAAATGTGTGCTCTGCCATTGGCCCACTGGCTCTACTCAGAGGATCTGCACCTCCTACAAGGGATGTGCAAAGCATGCAAGGCAAAAGGAACAGGAATGGATAGGGCAATCTAGCATAGATAATCTTCTGGGCCCTTTCAGCTTGGGACATTGTTACATGCTGGGAAAGAGTTTCAGGTTCCACCCTCCCCTCCACATGCTGGTGAGGGATAGGAGAAGCCCTGACTTTTTCAGCATGCTTTATCAGAACAGGATGAGAAACAGATTAGGCTAGGGCACCCAAAATGGTACCCTAGCTTATTATACCAAGTGATCCCAACATTGAGATAGGTGGGCTAGGACTTCCAGAGGCCAGGAACGTTTGCAAGAACAAATTGTGATAAGAGAAGTTCTTGACACTAGCTTGTACTTCTGCCACTAGTTTTCATCACGTTCTTGTACTTAAGATGGAGATGAAATAGGAACCATGGATGGGGATGTTCCCCACCCCCCACCCCATCCATTTCAAGCAAAGCTGCCTCTACCAGAAGCTGAGACAAGAGGGGGTTTTGCACTTGGCTTCCCATGTGCTGGGTGGAAAGGGGTGTTAAACACTAATGTGTACTAGCATTTGCACTTGGGAATGCTCGTACATGTTGGACTAAGCCTCAATGTCCAGAGACTTACTTGTGTCCAGGTGCGTGTCCAACAGGGCACCCCTGTCTTGTTTGTGGAGCCCAGCATGACTGCACATGCACACATGCAACAATGTGGGGTCATCTGAAGTGCCAGGGCACTTGCACAGCACCTCAGATATCTCCTAGCATTAGAAATGGTGTGAATGATCACGTGCTGGATGGAGCAGTTAAGCTTTAGGTAAAGATTGGTATGCATGTGGTGTATGATTTCATGCACTACCTCTAGTTGATGATAAATTAGCATCTGGTAAGGCAGGAGGCATTTCTAGGTTGTAAACACCTCCTGCAAGGGCAGATGCACCTGGCCAGATGTTAACCTATCGTTGACTATGAGGTCTCTGCTAAATATTCCAACTCACAGGAACTTTTGTAGTGCAGTGCTATCTCAAACATAAACAAATAACTATGATTTGAATTGTTTACTTTTGTCTCTGTGTGGTTTTACTCTTGTTTTTAATCTCTCCCATAAACCACTTGGAGATTTTCTAAAATGAGAACCATTAGATGCATGTTTTAAATAATAAGCATGGCCAATAAATTTGGTGTCAGGGAACGGCAAGTTTTAGGTTCCTCCTTGGAAAATGTTTTGGGGTGCATCAAAATTGTCCTATTAGGTATTAAAATCCCTTCAGTCTTGGCCTTAAGAAAATATTCCTAGGACCACATTCCTAGCCAGTGAAATGCAGATCACTCTTCTATAAACCATCATTTAATTGTTCCCATATTGCTTTTGCACATGGAGCAAAAACGCTGCACAAAATAATGCAGGCAATACTTCAAAAATTGATTTAAGTGTATGAAATACATTGCTCCATCTCTTAAGCCATTTCCATCAAAGAATCCAGTTCATGTCCTCCTGTTCTATAACACAATTATACCTGCTTGCCTGTAAGCATTGCATTCAAAATTAATCTTAAAGCCATCTTGTTATTATTTCCCTTGTTGCTTTGGAAAGCAATAAAAATGCGTAATAGTCTATTTTGCTGACCTTTATCATCCTATCTGGCCCAAGTGCTCCCTGAAGCAGTTATAAAGGTCAAGAAGGTTTTAAAGAAAAATGGATTCACCCTGCTTGGTTCACAGGAGAGCTGAGTTCGGTAGCTGTGTTGGTAGTATAAGAATGCAAAAGTCACACTGGTGCAAATTCTATTGCCCCATAACTGAGATTAGCTCTTCAGAAGTGATGGATGGTGTTTAGTGTACACAGATCTGTGGAAGAGCCATGATTGGACTGAATTCTCACTGCTTTCCATAGTTTTGAGGGCAGACTGCTTGTCCACTGTGGTGGGGGGTGCAGACAGAAGGCAAGGCAGGTACGAGGTAAAGAGTCACTGGACCCCTCCTATGGGCTCCTTTGACTGGTCCATCTGTTGACTTGTTTAAACAGGTCCACAAGCAATACAACACTACTTGCACCAGTCCAAGAAGCACTGTTTCTGCATGCTGTGGTCCCATCTTCAAAACATGCATGAACTTTGGGGATGAGTCTGTGGAGGTTCCCATTATTCCCAAAGTGAGCTTTGACATTCCTCTTTGAAACCAGAACTAGAGGGACATATGTCTCTCCCTCGCACACCACATGTGATGTTTGAGTGATAGTGACAGAGGCCAATCTCATTGAAGAGGAGGATGTACTGCTTGTACCAGTAGTATGCTTTGCCTGAACTGGCCAGTGGTCCATATTCACATTGCCACTGGTGTTGGGCTGGACCACCAGCCTTCCAGGCCTGGTAATGCAGATAGCAATCTCTGTCCATGGAATGGAACACACTGGAGTGATCTGGCTGAACCACTCCAGTTAGATAAGTCTGGAAATGTCCGGCATAGGTAGAGCATAGCAAATGAGGTGACGTAGGGCTGCGGGTTTTTTCAAGCCCACATGAAAACTGACATGAAAATGTGTGAAGGAGGAAGGGAGATTTGACTCAAGATCTGAGCTGCTGAGTATGCTGAGATGCTGCTCACTTTGCTTTCATGGCCCAGTTACCTTGGTCCAATCTGTAGAAGTTCTCTCTTCAACAAGATAATCCAATCCCCACAATATATACTTTTTCAGATTGACTGCCAATGTCTTAGGCCATGTGTCCACTTGCTGTCGGACGCTGACTATAGGGAGGCACTTCTGCAACATGACATAGCAAATGTCCCTTCCATTGGTCAGGGTACATTGTTGAATGGCAGTGCCAACGCATAGTGGGCAACTGCAACTTCCATATGCAAATACAATAGGAACCCCTTCATTGCCTCAGAGCATCTTGATGAGCCAGTTTGTTCTAGTGGTTAGGGAGCTGGACTCTTATCTGAATACTGGGTTTGAATCCGCTCTCCTCCATGAAGCCAGCTGGGTGATCTTGGGCTAGTCACAGCTCTCTTCTAACCTCACAGCCCCACCCACTTCACAAGGTGTTCTGTTGTGGGGAGAAGAATAGAAAGCTTTGTCAGCCGCTTTGAGTGCCCTTAAATAGGTGAGTGCCTATTGAGTGGCCTTCACTTATGCCTCTCTCATTGAATGGAGACACGGTCTAGTTTGAAAATTGTTTTGCAACATTTAGTTTTGTATCTGAAGTCAAATGGAGTGCTTTTGTAAACTAATCAATGGCACTCTTAGGGTGCCTCCAGACATGGATGAAAGCCTTGAAGGAACTGTGCTGCTTTGATTGCCCACATTAGGAGCACAGCATTCTACCCCCTGCAGTAAAAAGATTCCCTTCTTGGGCAGGCAGTTGAGCTTCCTGTCTGACCAGGCAGAAGTGGAAGTGAATAGTTGCGGATCATCCAGTCTGACAGATGGGAAGCTGTGTCCCTTCACTGTTTCTGGTCATCTTGTTCATCAGACAGGAAACGGCTGTGAAGGGACGTCTTTCACCATATCTGGAGGCACTCTAAGCAAACTAGTTTGGGATATGGGGCTATATGTTTTTGGGGGGGAGGAGGGTGAAAACGGCAGGTACAGCCATATGATCAATCTGTGAACTGAGAGACCCAAGAAATCTCTCTGTTTCCAAGATTTTGAACAGACTCTAGTCCAATCATCCCTATTTAATTTCCACCACAGCTTCCTGAAGTAATGAATTGCACAGCTTAACTTTTACTGCAATAAATAGAAATCTTTATTTTCTCTGTTCTGGATCTGCCATAAAACCCGAACCCTGAAACCCAAGCATCACTCTTGTTCCTCAATTAACACATAAGAGTTTGTTTCTGTGTGCAAGTTAAAGAATTATCCTTTTGAAAGTAATCCTCAAAGCACTTTCAAAACACTTAAAACACTTCCTGCAAATGGCCTTTAGCGATTTCCTGCCTGACCCTCCAATCTGAAGGTAGTACCTAGGCATCCATTCTAATTGGCGTTGATACAGCTGACCTCCATGAGCCATCCAGGATACTGGTGATTATCATTTGCTGGGGAGGCAATAACAGATGCAAGGGCTTATTCAGAATGACAATCAGAAAACCTATTTAATAGGGATGTGAATGAATTATTCATCAGGTTTGCATTTGTGTGCATTTGAACATTCACATTCGGCTCAAGTATTGGCTACATTCAAAGACTGACATTCGAATGCAAAGTGAATGCTTTTGTGTACTCTTAAGATGCTTCATTACAGATTCAGAGTGGATTCAAAGCAAATTCAGAACAGATTCAGAGTGGATTCAGAGGTGTGACTGGTGGCAAGGATTCAAAGAGCTTTCAAACAGCATTCACATCCTATTTGAAGTGGCTCTATTTGCACAAATGCAAATTTCCTTCATCTCTGTTATGATGCAAAAAGAACATAAAATAGACTTATGTACATCTGCACTATTTAAGTCATAATCCTCAAAGTTTTTTTCTTAAATTAACTAGTTGCCTCCTTTTAATTAGTGGCTCACATTTTTTGTTTTAAATATCATCAAACGTAACAGCTATTTAACACCTAAGGGTCTCTTTTGTCAAACACAGGTGCAGGCTAGAAAGACCCAAACCACCACAGTGTGTTCCATCTGCACCATTTGAAAGGTAATTCAGATTAGGAGGCTACTGATCTGGATTACTGGTGGATATGATTAAACAGGTCCACTGGCATATTAGGGTAGGCCAGCCCTAATCACAGAGGCATGCAGAAGACACACCTTCCCTTTCCAGACTTCCAAGCTGCCAAAATGGGTCTCCCAGGGGCTCAGGGACCAGAAGCTTTCACTCCTAGCAATCAAGAGTCCTTGGAGGCCAGCTCCAAAGATCATGAGTAGGGATGTGCACATATTTTTTTGTATTTGATTTGTATTGAATCAAATGCAAGAAAATCCATATTCATCCAAATAGATACCCTTCGAATGTCATAGGATTAGTATTCAATACAAACATTCAATCCCATATGAGTCCCATAAAAATGCATACAAATAGCATACTGATCCCATACGAATGCATACAAATAGCATACGGATCCTATATATGAATTTCTATGAATAGCATACACATCCCATACAAATACAAATAGCAACTACAGACCAGTTAGCTTAACGTCAGTTCCACGTAAGGTGATGGAAACCATTATTAAAGACAAAATTAGTGTGCATATGGAGGAGCAAGCATTGCTGAACAAAAGCCAGCATGGCTTCTGCAAAGGTAAATCATGCCTCACAAATTTATTGGAATTCTTTGAGAGTGTCAATAAACACGTGGATAAAGGTGAACCAGTAGACATTGTCTATCTGGACTTTCAGAAGGCTTTTGACAAAGTCCCACATCAAAGGCTACTGAGTAAACTCATCAGCCATGGAATAAAAGGACAAGTTCTGTCCTGGATTTGTGACTGGCTTAAGGGCAGAAAGCAGAGAGTAGTAATAAACGGCAAATTCTCAGGGTGGAAAGAAGTAAAAAGTGGGGTCCCTCAAGGCTCAGTACTGGGACCAATGCTTTTTAATTTATTCATCAATGATCTAGAAGAAGGGGTACATAGTAAAATAGCAAAGTTTGCTGATGATACTAAATTATTTAGGGTAGTAAAATCTGAAAGAGATTGCCAAGAGCTCCAGAGGGATCTCTTAGCATTGGGTGAGTGGGCAACCAAGTGGCAAATGTGCTTTAATCTTAACAAGTGCAAAGTAATGCACATCGGAGCCAAGAATCCAAATTACGTCTATAAACTGATGGGGTCTGAGCTTTCTGCAACACGCCAGGAAAGGGATCTCGGAGTTCTGGTGGACAGTTCCATGAAGGTGTCACCCCAGTGCGCGGCAGCAGCGAAAAAAGCAAATTCGATGCTGGGAATAATTAGGAAGGGAATAGAAAATAACACAGCAAGTGTCATTTAGCCCCTTTATAAATCTATGGTGAAGCCACATTTGGAGTATTGTGTACAATTCTGGTCACCACACCTCAAAAAGGATATTGTGGAACTAGAGAAGGTGCAGAGAAGGGCAACCAGAATGATTAAGGGTCTGGAACACCTCCCTTATGAAACCAGGCTGCAACGTCTAGGCCTCTTCAGTCTGGAGAGACGGCGTTTGAGAGGGAACCTGATTGAAGTATATAAAATTATGCACGGTATAGAAAGGGTGGATAGAGAAAATTTCTTTTCTCTATCGCACAACACTAGAACCAGGGGGCACTCTATGAAGCTGATGGGTAGGAGAATAAGGTCTGACAGGGGGAAGTATTTCTTTACCCAGAGGGTCATCGGCTTATGGAATGTGCTGCCGGAAGAGGTGGTGACAGCTACCAGTCTGGATGGCTTTAAGGTAGGGTTAGACAAATTTATGGATGACAGATGTATCAATGGCTACTAGAACGAATGCCTAGGTGCATCCTTCAGGCTGGGGGGGGGAAGGAACTGGGGTGCTTCTAAGGCCATCTGCTGGGACTCGAGAGCAGGAGAAGGTTTGTCCTTGTCTCTGCTTGAGATGCCCGTGAGCATTTGATGGGCCACTGTGTGTGACAGGATGCAGGACTAGATGGGCTGTGACCTGATCCAGCAAGGCTTCTCTTATGTTCTTATGTAGCATACGGATTCTATATATGAAGGCATACAAATAGCATTTGTACTGAACTGAATGCAAGAAAATCTGTATTCGTTTGAATAGATCCCCTTCAAATGTGATAGGATTTATATCTGATGCGAACGTTCAATCCCATATGTGCCCCATACGAATACATATGAATAGCATATGGATCCTACATATGAATGCATACAAATAACATATGGATCCCATACAAATGCATACAAATAGCATACGGATCCCATATATGAAATTTCATATGAATGTATAAAAAAACTGATTCAAATTCAAATGTCAATCTTCGAATGTGCTGAATTCAAATGTCCAAATTTTGCCGAATTTGGCTCAATTTCAAATGTTACGAATATTTGTGCACAGCCCTATTCAAGGCCGGTGTGGGAACTGGACTGGAACAGTCATTGCCATGTAGATTGTGCCATTTCTGTCCAAGCCTTGCTGTGATCTTGACCAGAAGGAGCTGATTTATCCACACCCACTGATCTAGATCATAGTAAAGTAAGTGCAGAAATGCCCACAAGCTTTTGCAAGGGACAGCCTTCTATTTTCACAAATGGTATTTTGTTGATGATCTACCTACTTATGAGTTATGAGTCTCCAGAATGCCTCAGACACTATGAATGGTAAGATGGAAGGAAGTAGGAGAAGCCAGGAAGAAAAGCGCCGCTGAAATATGTGCGTGTCTTTGAAGAACGGAAGTTTTCTTGTAATAAAATGTGTCTGAAACTGCTGAAAGAAAAGTTGAGATGTTATCTGAACATGGTATTGAAATAAAACTCACAAATCTTGGGAGAGAGGTAAATTTGTTGCTAGGTTCCAAATTCTCTGTCATTTCAACACTCCAAACATCATTCTCTCTCTCTCACACACACACTTTCTCTCTCTCCTTTTTTTAATGCAGCTTTTCCTTTTCATGCACATCTCATAAATATAATAAATGGATAGTGGTTGGGAGGGATGATATTCTATATACTACAAGACAATCTTTCTCTCAAATTTCTTCCATCTATGGGCTTTTTTGCACATGAAAGATCAGGACAGCCACATATGTTCCAACATGGTGCTTTTATACACCGTGGAGCTGCTTCTGTCATGGAATAATTCGGAGCCATTCTAGCCCAGTTCCACAAATAGCCTTTGCATTACTTCTTTGTGGGGATAGGATGGCTATGGCTGTGCAGTCATGTGCCACTGATGCCACTGATCCAGATACCCTTGTTCTAAGACTGCTGCACTGCTCCTACTGTGAACTGCTTCAGTAGGACTGATTCCAGTTGGCACAGTCCAGCCCCCTTAGGTGTGCAAATGCCATTAGCTGTCTTACCTAGGCACACTGTCCAACCTGGAGGAAGGAAGTGCCATAAAGCTTGAAGAACGGAAGGAGAAAAGAGGGACAAGAAATGATGTCTGCAATGACTTCATTCTCATTCCTTCCTTTCCCTGACATTTTTAGTGCTCATATAGCACCTCTCCAGTTGCCTCTACAGACCCAGGGCAGGGACAAGCATGCAGTCGCCATAGACAAATCTTCTCCCTCAATATGAGGTCTCACTCCGGATCGTGCACTTGAAATGTTTTACATTTTTTAATGTGTGGACAGTACCGTTTTAAGGGTTGAGAATCCGTGTTTAGGGTTTCCCTCTCCCAATAGCTTGCTTCCAAAGACATTGATTTCAGTGTTAAAAATCCATCCTTAACAGCAGCGCTACACTGTAGCGATGGAACCACTTCACACCTGATAAACAATGTTGCAATTTTGCACAATTCTAAAAGTTCTGACCTTTAGAAAGGGAAAGGAAGGGAGGGAGTTGCTGTGTGCCCTGAGCAATGGGGAGAGGAGGGGAAAGAATTGCTGGCTGGCTGCCCACTGCCATTTTTCCTCCATCCATGGAAGCAGCAGCCACCCAGCTAGGCTCTGTGAAGGGGTCCCTTATGGATGGCGCGTCCATGCCAGGAGGAAGAGGGCAGGGCAGCCCTGAAAAGCGGCTTTTAAAAAGTAGCCACTTGAGTCCCCCCTTGAGTCACGTACGCCACGATCCTCAGAATCCGGATCGAACACAATTAAGTTAAAAGTAATGGGAACAGGCAAATTCGCGTTTGCATCCGGTTCTATTATTTTGGTTTAGGGAAAGTGAAATAAGCTTGTAATGGGGATGCAGCCTGAGGGTTATTCATGATTATTCATGACTGGGTGGTGCTCCCTTGCTCCAAGTGCCCAAGGGGAAGCAAGTGATTATCTTTTTAAGGGCTACTTTTTCTTCCTGAAAAGTTAGGGTGGAGTTGAAATATCTGGGCTGCACATTTATTATATGGCTGAAATATCCTTCAGGAGTCTTTCTGAGACATATTATGCAATAAAAAGGTACTCTGTCACTGAAGTCTAGGAAGAAACCTGCTTTCATCAGTACAGAGCCAGGGCATAATAGCTGAAAACTTGAAAGTGTAGGGTGGATCCAAGTCACACAGGTCAGCCTAGTAACAGCAGTTTTTAGGGCCTTGTGTTGCCTTTGAGTGCACAAAAGTCTGGGAAAGGGGTGGGAAATTAAGCTAAGTTCACAGAATCATCAGATGCAGACTTCCGCTCTTGCCCTAGTACACTGCTCAAAAATCAATCGGAGGAACCTTCTCCTACCTAAGTTGCCAAATGTGAAAAGCAGTAGTTAAAACATGACCTTGTCTTCACTTGGCTCCATGGGATCCTGTAGAAAGGAACAGCCTTTCAGGAGGGATGAGCCTGGTGCCATTTTGCTGGGCACCTGGCTAAACAAAACCTGGCTGTTGTGAAGGGACCTAAGTGAAGACTAGCTGTTCTTTGTGAATTGTAGCCAATCAGAGAGGAGGGTGTATATGAATAATTAATGAGCAGCCTGTATAAAAGCACATCACATTTGTTGTGCAGGGACTGTGATTGCTCAGCACCATAGTAGTCACATATCTGAGCCTAGAGGCAGAGTAGATGTGCTAGTCAAGTGCAGAGTCCACGAAGAACCACACTCATCCAGCCCCCATATTGCCATAAATGCACATTACAACAGTTATTTGGGTAAGCAGACAGGGCTTACTTTGCTTTTCCAGTGGCCCTGCTGTTGCTTTGCCATATCTGCTCAAGGTGGCACTATGTCTTTGAATGGAAGAAATGGTCAACTTAGTAGCAGGCATGCTGATCTTAGTGTAATTGCTGGCACTCTAGTTTGAATATGCTAGGACTCCCCCATGTGGATTTTGCTGTTCTTTGAATACTGCCCCCCCCCCCCCGAGTATACTCAATATTTTAAACTCTATATTTCAGGAATTTGCTTACTCCAGCTGCATATTTTTCTGATTTATACTCGATATTTGCATTTGGTTCATAAATTCAGTTTTGAATATTTGACAGTAAACTATAAGGTCTAGTGAAATAAGACAGTATAGCTGTGTCAAAATGTGGAGAGTCTAATGAGTCTTATTTTTCCCTTCTTCAATCATTTTATTTTATTTTATTTGAGGGGAACCACTAGCAGAACTAATATAGTTGAGAATGAGATGATCTGCATGCTTGATCTGAGCAAAAACCACTGCAAAGCTCTAGTGACTGTTTGTTAGATGACAGATCAAAATAGCTAGTTTATGAAAGAGGCAGTTGCCAGATAGAATAAAAATGGCGACAACCTATCAGCATTCCCAGTCTAGGGCTTTTAAAAATAGTGTGAGGATTAAAGATAATGTGAAAAAAGAGCACTTATTTCCAGCTCTGGCTGGTTCGTCAGCTATGGCCCCTTCTGAATAGAGATGATCTGGCCACAGTAATCAATGATCTGATGACTGAACTCTTGTAATGGTTCTGAAGCTGCAGCTGGTGCAGAATGCAGCAGCTATACTGCTTAGAATAACTGGCTGGATGTGTATCACACTGGTCTTAACATAGCTGCACTGATTGCCAGTACACCATGAGCCAAGTTCAAGGTCCTGTAACTATAAGGCCCTAAATGCCTTGGGCCCAGATATCTAAAAGAACACCTTCTCCCCTATTGACTTACCTGTGCTTTAGGATCAACAGTTGAAGCCCTCTTGGTTATATCACCACCTACAATAAAAAGGTGGGATCAGTCACTTTCATGTATTACTAAGTACTCTAAATGTATGAGTTAAAGTCATAGGCAGTTAGATTATCAGGTAAGGTAGATTTTTACTCCTACGAGCCAAACGTGTTCTATCAAGTTTTGCTACCCTGAAATTCATTGCTTTGGGCCTTACACATATTTCTAACTCTCAATGACTTCTGTGAGTGACTTGCAGGATCCAGCCATTTAAATTTGTTTTGTTTTGCTTTGTTTTTAATGTTCTTTTCAGAACACAGGCAGTTTTACTCTGTTACTACCCAATCTAATGCCACTCCCTCAAATTCTCAATGCATACTTGAAAAACTATGGGATACAAACATTTGCCTAGCAAGATCAACTTTTATTTTAAAAATCACCTGAGGATTAATGATTGACAACTTTGTCCACACGGAGAAGTTTCACCTTCCAGAGTTGGAGTGACCATGCTGCAACTCAAGAGCTTCCTTCTACAAAGATTTCCTGTCCTTGCCCGCACTGCCTTCTTCATCCTAAGGCTGAGGACCTAAGGACTTGGTTGACAGGAGGATGCATTAATTAATCTTGACATTAATTAATTAAAATATCTCCTCCTCATGATCTTGTAAAACCATGGCTCTGTTTTAATTATTCTGAAACTGACTTTTAAAATAATATTTTTATCCTACCCTATACCTGAACAAAATACCTTTAAATACAGATGAAATAACTTACAAAATAACAATATCTGCATGGGGAGGGTGTTAGAGGAACAAGTTGTATCTTCACCTGTCATTTCAATACATACAGTGAGGATGCTTGATACACCTCAGAAGGCAAATTGCTACATAGACTGGGGATTATCACCAAGAATACTCTTCCACATGTGTTTCATACTGGCAGATCTTAAGCATAGGTAGGTCTATATGAGAGTGGTTGTAAGAGTGGAGCAGTATGAAAGAAAGAAGCACCCAGAATCAAGAAAGCATTTACCTATCCACATTATTTGGATAATCTGGAATAAAATATGGGTGTGTCCAGACTAACAGATACAGTGCATTCAGATGCACAGTCAGGGCGTGGGCATCACACCTGATGTCTGATACTACATGTGGAACGATGAGCACTTGCTCCACAGTATCGGGTAAATTCGAATGTTCCCACCAGTCCAGACAGGACAGTGAGAACAGCGAACACAAGAGTGGAGCCTGCAGCTCATCTCCCATTGGCTGCCTCATTCTACATGATGCACCTCACCGCCCCTGCCACAGAAGTATCACAGAAAGCTGTGGGGAGGCTGCTAAGTCCAGACAGAAAGAACGTTACGGCATCGCAGCAGGTAAGCTGCGCTTTTTTCTCTAACAGAGGATTCTATTCCGCTAATCTGGATACTGCCAAAGTTTTTGTGTGCTTTACTCTGGATTATCCAAATAATGTGGATTAAGTAGGTGTGGTCTGGATGAAACTATACAAAGACCAAAATTTCCTAATGTGCCCACAGTTCAAATATGCTGGCAGGTGCATGTCTAAGCCGTGCCAAATTTCAGCATGCCCCCTCTAAATGTCACAAACAACAGCCCAAACTATGAATGGTAACAAGACATTATGTATTAACTATATATTAACTAAAATTGAGCAATACATTTTCCATAAATCAACTTAAAGTGTACACTGTACAGGAATATTTAGAGAAAGAAAAATATCCACAATGAAATTAAAATAATCAAGATTTAATTTATGCAAGGTTATTGATAGACTTAACCTATAATAAAGCCAACAGGGGCTGTAGCTAGATTAATATAAATTTCTATTAATAAGTTATAAGTTTATGTCAGTTTGACCAGAGTTGCCATAGTAACAACTGCACAGCTGTTAATGGAACTCCAAAGTGGTCACCCATGGAATATAATTACAAATTAACGATTCAATACTTTGAACATGAATTTATGTAATTTGCATTTAGACTTTGTAGGTTAGCCACCTGAACAGCTGCATCCTTAGTCCAAAAAAAAAAAAAACCACCCATTCATTTAAAAATAAAATTCTTTATTTTCCAGGTGTACTTGTAGTCACCTTATCCTGGCTATGACACCTTTGCATGAATAATCTTTTTTTTTCTGCTTTGCACCTGGCCTTTTGTTACCAGAAACATGCTATCAACTCAGGTAAAAGTTGCCATAAATACTTGTATTTGCTCTAGGTGAGATGACATTTGAAATGGCTTTCCTTTTACAAGAACTGTCTCATCTTCTGCAGCAAGAGTAAGGATGTTTCCACACAGGCTCTCTAGACCCCATTAAGCACCCAATAAGGACCCATATGGCACACATCTGCAAGGTGCCTTCTGCACAGCAGGGCAGAATAGAGCCCCTTTAAGGATGCCACTTCTGCATGGCCTCACACAAGATCCACCTCTAATAGGATCTAGAGGCCACCCAAACCGGTTTCCAGGAAGACCTAAAAAATTAGGTCTTCAAACCATTCCTGCTTGCAAATTCTGGATCAAAGGAGGACGCTTCCACACAGGGATAGGATAGGGAACAGACGTGGGTGGGACCAGAAGTCACCATGTTGAGCAAGGCGGCAGCACCACATTCCAGCTACGTAGTCCATCCCACAGTTGCTTCACATTGGACATGCACCAAGTTACATCTGATCTTTCTGGATATCGGTGCTGCGGTCTCCCCACAGCAGCCACGTGATGCGTTCCTCAGTAACCATTCTCCCAATGCACGTGTGAATGTGTTAGGCCTCATTTGGATCTATCCTTATTTCAGACGGATTTTCCCAGGGACGGATTTCAGAAATCTGGATTACCTTAATCCGAATTTCAAGCTGTAAGTGCGGGAACACCATAAGAGACCTCTCTTTGACACTTAGGAGCCCATGCTAATAATTTTTCTCTTTCTCTAGCCTTCATTTTGGAACCAAAAATGAAACTTCTCCATTACATGGTCCAGATGCCCTTGATGGGAACCTGGCATGGCT
The DNA here is from genome assembly GCA_023333525.1 of Aspidoscelis tigris stejnegeri. Lineage (NCBI taxonomy): Eukaryota > Metazoa > Chordata > Lepidosauria > Squamata > Teiidae > Aspidoscelis > Aspidoscelis tigris. Next base: position 16,141,501 of record JALMGA010000010.1, read on the forward strand.
GCTTTCCACACTCCTCACATCAAGGCAACTGGGATTGATGGCAAGTGCCTAGGGACACATCTATGATGCCCAAGGTGCAGTAGACAAGTAATGACAACAGGAGTGATTTCACACTTCCTGTCCCATCTACTAGATGGGAAAGGAGCATAGTCACCCAATGTTGACTTGTGCACACACTTGCTAGTCCCAGCCTGAGCCCCACACGATCAGTCACTTATCTATGACTGATCCCAGGGCTAGTCCTCTTCTGGGTGCCATCTTTTATTTGTGGTGCCCTGTTTATGGTCATCCAAGGTGCCACCTCAGATGACTCTGTTGCACCAGAAAAGGTTTCAGGTAATTAGGCAACTTCTGGGAAAGCAAGGGGTGCTTGGAGGCTGTAACAGCCTCCTCTAGGTGCAGACGCTCTTCCCCAGAAGTTGCCTAATTATGCACTACAGGTTGTTGTGTGAATAGGCCCCAGGCTACTTCCTTGTACACTGACATGGCTGAGTCCCCATGTTGCAGCTTAGGCCATGGTGACCCAGAGGCGACCACACATGGGCACAAAGACCAATGATGTGCGTGGGTGCTGGGGTTCTCAATGCTACCTCACAGGGTGAAAGTGAAGCTGGGAAAACATCTGATGTGATCATGCCATGGACACAGGAAAAATGCTCCAGAAAAGGCATTTGCCTCAAGTGCCCTGACAACAAAATGGAGACATGGTAGTGGTATAATGAGGGCCCTGTTGGAACTTAAATTAAATCCTCAATCCTCTGACATTTTTACTGCTCCACAGTGTCACCAAAAGTTGCCAGGGAGCTTCTTCCACTGCAAATGCTGCATACAGGCAGGGTACGACAGCTGCAGTTGTGCAAATGTGATCACCATGGCAATGGCTGGCTGCATGACAGAGGTTGTTGCAGTCATTGCCATAGTGGTTCAGAAGTTGGAAACATCACTGGGACAGTGTGAATATGAACCACCATCCCTGAATAGAAGACCAAAACAAAAATTTCCCCTTCCTGTTGTGGCAATGAACATATGATGTGACTAAGGACTGTTTTCTGTTTTTTTCTTTTTTTTCTCTTTTTTTTACATCTGCACCATGTAATGCGTTTTGCACTTTTTTTTGTATTTGTGCAATATTATTGGTTGCTTAGAAGGAAGGCAAAACTCAGTGCATAGATCATGAATGAATTACGATACTTAAAAGTTACATCAGAAGTTGAAAAATCCTGCTTTTGGAAGGATCTAGGTCCTAATAACAGAGTTCCAGAGGAGCTCACTTTCAGGCGGTAACAGAACCACTGCTTTCAGCAGAACCCAGGAATTGGTATTTCTCTAGTCCAGTGGTTTTCAACCTGTGGGTTGGGACCCCTTTAGGGCTCAAACTACCTTTTCAGAGGGGTCGCGATGAGTCTCCCGCCTCCCCTCCCTCCCCCCTCCCAGCTGCCCTGCCCCCATGGTTGGGGGTCTCCACAACATGAGGAACTGCATTAAGGGGTCGCGGCATTAGGAAGGTTGAGAAGTGCTGCTCTAGTCTAAGGGCCTTTTTGAATTTACCTTTATTCCATATTAGTAGACCTCATAGTCAGCTTCTGGGCTTTATTGGTCCTTACATTAGTGTGGATCTGCGAGGTCCGGTTAGCTGGATGGCACATAGTCTCACCTGATTGGGATTACCTGTAGTTCTCAACAGGTAACTAGGATCATGGTGTTAGGAAAATTCCAGACCACTATGAAAGCAAGTTGCCGCTCGATCAGCAAATGCTATTCATATTAGTTTCTTAATAAGCAGATGGGTCAGAGAGAAAAGATTCCTTTTAATTTTAGTATGCTGCAGCATAGGAAGTTCGCTTTCCATAACCCCATCAAACCAGAACTTCGAACCTCCCAAATTCCAGAACACAATTTATACCTAAACCACGGCTGGTGATTATAATATTCCCGTAACGCCTATACAGAAAAAGACATACATATTAGATTTCTCTGACATGCGCAGTAAGAACTAAGTCCATATCTGACTGGTTTAGACCAGTTACTCTTTGAAGACATCTTATCACGTCTCTTGGCAAACACACTATGATAATATTCCTCACAATGGCCTTGGATGATCTCAACAGGTAACTAGGATGAAGTGAAGCTAATCATTAGTCAGCCTGCTTGTGGGTTACAGTATGTGTGGGTAGTAGTGATGGGTGATCATAGGCCATCTTGTTTGCTGTTTAAAGTGGGGTATGATATTAAAGAGTTTCCCCTCCCAACTGGAACATAAGTATTGCATACTTGAATATCATCCACTGTTCTTTTAGAAACTTTGCTGGATAAAGCTGCTTACGTGTCGAGAACTTCACATAGAGAATGACATTGGAATACTCTTTGCACTGAGACAAAGAGCATCCTGGTGTTAGTCTGGCAATGAAAGGCAACTTGAATGATAAATAGCCTGCAGTCAGGTTGATAATTAAGAACCAACTGCTGGTGCTAGATTAATCATTGATAAGATTTCATTTCACGGAGTTAGATTTCATTCCAATTGTGATTTCACATCACCATTTTGGGCCCCAAGGGCATCTAGGGCTACTGATTAGTACATTTATTTAAAATATGTTTTTGTATTATCTGCAGCACATGTAAGACTCCCAGGGTAGTTCCCTCCATTATTCAGGGGTAGCAGCACCGGTGGTGAAGAAATGAGGTTTCAGATGGCAGACAGGATATGAAAAGATTGTAGTCAACTCATGGTGGCTAAAAATCTTCAGCGCTGGCATCTAGCTACCGTGGTTGGTTTAGTGAAACGGACTGGCTGTAAACAAAAGTAACATGAAATGGCAACAATACTAACTTCAGTCAACACAATCACATAATTGGGTGTTGGCTACACTAATGTCAATAGTCCTTACTTGCAAGGGGTCTTGGTCTCCAGACATTTCGGTAACCGGGATATTTAAGGGCTTGCTAACAGATTGTTGAAAATGTGGCATAATGGTGGTTCTGACAATTTAAATGTTTTAAACTATCCTATTGTTCAAATACATACATTGTTTTGATACATGCTGTTACTGTTCATTATATATAATTTTTATTTTAAATGCTGTTACCCACCCTGAGACCTTCATGTATAGAGCAGGGTAGAAGTGCAAATGATAAATAAATAAATAAAGACAGACAGACAGACATCTGAGTGATATCAGCATTTAAGGTTCAGGTCCCAACTCTTCTGCCCTATCTTTTCAACTTAAGCTAACCTGTTTGACCACTTTCTGAGCTAAGAGCTAGTTAGTCCCTTTCAGCACTTACTAGGGTGTGCACAGTACAAATTGAATGCGGGAAAATATGGTTTTGGCCATTTGTGCACGAATATTCATTGGTGCATGAAACGAATTCAACCTCAGCCCCACCCCTCCATTCCCGCCCCCAGCCCCACTTACCTGTCCTCCTCACCATCACCGCCCCTTCTTCTAAGGCACTTCCAAGTTTGCGCATGCAGAACTGGAAGTGCCTTTTGAGCAATTGGAAGGTCTATTTTGGCCTCCAGAGCATGCCATAATGAGCCTGGGACATCACCAGAGCACACCCCAAAAGGTAAGCGGTGCACGGGAGGTAGGCAGGAGGACTCCGATGGCTTTCCAAGACCTATTCTGGCACTCTCCATAGGCCAAAATAGGTCTTCTGGAGGCCAGAAAAACACTTCTGGTTCTAGGGTCATGGAATAGGCCCGAGACACCACCAGAGCCCACCCCAATAGGTAATGGAGTGCCTGGGAAGCAGGCAGGATGTCTCCAGTGGCATTCCAAGGCCTATTCTAGCACCTTCCAGAGGCCAAAACACTTCTGGTTCTGGGGTCACTTTAGGTTGGGCAGGAGCTTGTCTGGAACAGCACTGTTGCACAGACACGGTCAGGTAAATGAAGAAAAGGCCTATAATAACTGTTCTGACCATTCTATTCCATTTTCTTCCTCCCATGCCCCCAGCTCAGTAGGAGGTATGAAAAGAAATCAGGACAGTGGGAAAAAGCAGAAGGGTTTTGTGAAAATGTTCAGGGCTGAGTGTACTCTTATGGTGGCATCTTACCTGCTATCGTGAGGTGGTAAAGAAATGTGACTGTTTTTCTTCTTGAAAACAGAAAGAAAGAAAGAAAGAAAGAAAGAAAGAAAGAAAGAAAGAAAGAAAGAAAGAAAGAAAGAAAGAAAGAAATCCTTCTGTAGTTCTCCAGTGCTTTCCTGCACATTCTAGGAAGTGTTCCAGCCTAAGACTGAAAAATACCAGGCAGCATCATGAAGAATTTACAGCTTGGAACAAGTTGGTCATCCCATGACGGGAAGGCCTGCCCTGGTCTGGGATAATGGCCACTTTTGTGAACGTGGCCTCTGTTTGACTTCAGTTTTGTGGCAGCATTTCAACTCTGAAAAAAAAAAACTGTTAGTCCTCTGAAGCTAACCATATGTTCCTGCAGAAAATGTTCTCTCTGCTGTATCTGTCTTCAGACAAACCATTGCTCTCAATAAAAAAATATTGATGGAAAAGTTAATCTTTCATGTTAGCACATTGATATCCGGTATACATTGATACATGTCTTTCACACCACAAGAGCAAAGCACTGAAGAGATAAAGGTGACACCCCAACGTCCTTTTAACAAATTGGCTCCAACTCTGTCAGTGTAGGAAGGACAGAGTATCACCTACCACAATCACAATCATCCATAGAAATGATTGAGATTGTCCTTCAGTTCAAGACCTCAGTTATGGGTTCATCCTTAAAAAGAAGAGAAAAAAGAAGATACACAAATAAAAATGTTGCTGCTTTGTCATCGCAGGAGTGAGATTAGGGTTCTAAAATGATCAGTGGGAAAATGTTATCTGAGACTATTTTTTAAAATATACAGTAGATTGCATGGCAGGTTTTGCCAACGCTTATGTTAGGCTGCTGTTTATAGTTTTATTAGAAACTCACAGTGTCTGGTAAAACAAGCTGTTCTCTAAATAATTGTCATACTTAGAAAATAAATCTTGGTATACTATAGCAAGAGCCATCAAAATGTTCAACTGAAGGATATATGTGGATGACTGGATTTCCTCTGCTTTGGGCAAGATCCTCCAGGGTAACAGTGCCCAACCCGGCAAGAGAGACAAACAGAAGACAAGGAAGTCTAGGCTGTCACCACTAACCCACAGTTTTTTTTCTTCCTTGGGCTGAGCTTCCAGGAGAGCTCCCTTGTGGCTACAAGCAACAGAATCTTTAGTCTTAACACAGTGATGATGTCAGTGAATTCTTGGAGTCGTAGCTCCAAGAATTGAAATAACTGGAGATAAACTATATGATCGTCCATTTGTAACTGATAGATCTAGGTCTGCTTCTACATACTAATGCTCGTAGATTCTAAATCTCAGGAGATATATGTTCCATCCACTCTGTGAACATATGTATACAGTAGGTTCAAAGGCTTAGTGACTGATTTTCAAATATTCCTTCAGGGTTGCTCTTTTTATCACACAAGGCTTTGGGGGCCTTTTCACAACTTACTTAGGCACCCAGGCTGGTGAACTTCTGGGAAGTATTGGGCATCCACACTTTGCAATGCTTGATGCATCCAGAACTTGCCCAGTACTTTGTCAAATGCTGGGTAAGCACAATCACTAGGATTGCTTGGCTGAGGCAAAAGACATGCATGGTGCCATTGGCACAGCAACTGGGTGATGCACTGTGCAACTGCAACTGTGGCATCTCACCCAAGGTTTCATTCTCTCAGAAGAAGTGCTAATAGATCCATGCCAGGCTATACTAGCTGGTGGCTATTATAGTTTCTACACGTGTCCTAGAATACTTCTGGAACAGAAGCAGCTCTGTGTAGTGCACATGCTCTGTATGGGAACAGCCTCTTGCTGTCCCACTACAACAAGTGTGGAGAGGCCCTCAGCAATCTGGTCTGACTGAACAGTAAGTCTGGGTTGAAATGTGTGTTGCAATATCACACTTTCACTATGAAAAGTAACCTGAAAATAGTATTAAGAAGTATGATTGTGTTCACATACTTCCTGTTTGCAGATCCATGGTATCACCAAGAAGGTAAATAAAATCCAAAAAACAACAACAAAAGTTGCAAAATAACATTTTAGCACCCCCCTTGCTATTCTTGAAAATTATTTAGCATTTGTTTACTTGAATTCAGGGATAGTACGCCCTTGACCTGCCAAAGAACTCGGATTTTACAATTTGTCAGCAAGACTTTTCAGTCATCAATATCAGTAACATAAAGTTAACCGTAGGGTATAAAAATGTAAAATAACTGGAGAAAAAACAGCTGACCTTAATCTGCCAAGCCTGCTGTATACATTGTCCATTGTCCTTCTCTAGAAAAATTATACCAGCACTTTAAATATGAAAGCAAAACTGATTTACTTTTGATTAATTTCCCATGATATTTAGCTATATGGGTCATCCTTTGATACTGTGGCATCCTTTGTAAGTATCCTTTGATACTTACCTACCTGAGATCCAGATCAGAGAGGCCAAATAAGCCCAGTCCACTGATCCAGATCAAGGAGAGGCTTGGACAGTATAAAAACTGTCAGAATTGATTATGCTGATCAAGATTAGTCCACAGCATGGCAGGAAGCATTTTCAACTGAGAAATACCTTTCTACCCCAGTGTCTACTAACAGTGGTGTACAAAATCATGCACTACACATGTCCTAATCCCTACTTTTCCTGGCTAGAGGAACAACCATTTGCACTTCTGCTGAGATCAGGGTTGTCTGAGGTACCATGCAAGCATGGTGGCACCTCAAATGCCCCCAAATGTGACTTGTGTATGTACAGAACATCACCGTCACCATGGTGACAGCACTGGTGCGCATGCAGCAGTACCGGGCTCCATGAAGCAGTACCTGGGGACACACATTGCTGGTGCCCAGACATGTGCCCAGACCCAGGTAAGTCTCTGGGTGTGTGGGGCTTGGTTTGGCATGCACTAGCATTCCCAAGTGTGAATGCTTGTACATGCTAGTGGGAGATGCACTTTTCCCATATAGCTGATGGAAGCTAAATGCAGAAACACCTCAGGTCTCTGAAGGCCTCAAGACTTCTGGGGGGTTCTTATCAACTATGGTAAGCTGCTGAAAGATCCAGAAGAGATCTGGATTAAGGCCACAAAGGTCTTACAGAACTAGACACCAACTACATCTACCTCTGATAAGGTGTCTCTTTCCAACAATTCACCATTCTGAAGGTGCCCTAAAAAAGTTTCTACATAACATAAGAGCCAGAACAGCACATATCTGAGAAGGACCAGGTTGACTGCAGCACTCAGGGTTGTTCACATCTGTCCACTGAATTAGTGTATTTTGTGAAACCAGATACTCAAGTTGTTTCCACCCCACTTTTTTTTTCTTTCACCCTCCCTCAAAACCTGCTTCTTTGCCTTTAAATAAGACTTGGATGGATGACCACAGATCCTACTACTCCCTTTTAGAAACATGAGTTGTTTTTCTTTTCAGAAACTTGATATTCAACGCAAATCTTCATGTTACCATTCCTTCTGTTTCTCCTATATTCCCACTATGGCAAACAAGTACAACTTCAGGAAGAAGGCACCTCACAGCAGTACATGACACCCTCATTGTGCTCAGTGCTATAAAGGTGCTCTCAGAGCACTTTCCCCTGCCCTGCCAAAAGTCAAGTTCTCAAAACCCCAGAAGACGATTAGGACACAAGGACAGAAAGGTCCTCTGGTTGCCTGAGTGTTGCCTCATTTCTTATATCATGAATATAGCCCTTGCTGTGGTCACACCTAAGGTTTAATCCAGCTTCAGTCCACCTTCAGAGCGACAGAACACATCAGCAAAGTAACCAGTAATTTTCTTTCCACATTATCTGTCCCAAAGGTGAATTTTCTGAGTTATTTAACACTGAAAGAAAACAGCTTGTCACTTTGCTGATGCATTCTCTTACTCTGCGAGTGGAGTGAAGCTAGATGAAACCTTAAGTATGACCACAGCACCTATTAACCCACCCTTCATTTTTCCACAACTAATTCCTTTTAAGGAAAAGAAAACATGCTTATAATGATTTTATTCCCATACATATATATTTTATGTTTTGTGACACAATATATTTTACTGTTCCTAATGATTAGTAGCATGTTGTATTTTTTATGAAATACTCTTAGATGAACTGAGAGCATTATCTTCCCCACAGTTATTCCACAACGCTTCAAGATCTTTCTGTGTGAGGCCTTCCATAACAAACCTAAAGCCTGGTCATAACATTCATCTCTTTTTTTTTAGTGAAATGATTTGCACAGTCAGCTCTGATGGCTTTCCCCCTACTTCATTGTACTTATAAATGCTTTGTGGAAATCTGAGTAACAATAGATTTATCATATTGGTAAAATGTCAGCCCACCTCCATCGCTCTCGGGATCATCAGCTATTTTTAGAACGGAATGCAAAGAAGCTGTTTAAAGTCTCAGGAAAGAGTTCCAACTCACTGACTCACTGCTTAAGTTGGAAAGTGCTAGAATTACCATTTCTATTCATTGACTGTGAAAGAATAGCCTGAGCACTATCAAACATTTTTAGCTGGCAGAATTAAAATCCACTGATGCATTTCAGGAGGACACTCTTTAATTCTCCTGTCATTTTTTTTCTTTTAGAGAACTGTTGGAGAGTTACACTTTTGTTTTGTTTTGCCTGTAAAACCCTCAAACTCGCAACGTTTTCCCTGAGGTGAATTCAAGTCCATTGCTGTAGCTGAGCTTATTGTTTTCTCATTTATGCTTACGGCATCGGCTAATGCAAAGAACCATAAATCCAACGATCATAGAAATGTTTTCATCCAGAACTACAAGTTTCTCATAAAGGGGAATGCTTTTCCTATTTCTATCCAGTGTTTCGTATATTCATGAAAGCGGATGAAAACTGAATAAAACTTGCAATGGCTATTTCTGCACTTGGAACTAACACTGAACTAGTGCTGTCAACAATCTCCAGTGCTATGGTACCTGCAGGTTTTTAACACCCATTTCTCTGAAACCAGATGGAGATTTCACAGCATCCCCAGAATGCTTTCACGGTTGCCTGAATGCCAATGAGAAACAGTTAGTTTATTTGCATATAGCACCGATGAAGTCCAAAAAGGGGCTCACTTTCTACTGAAAATCAGCATCTGTGAGCAAGGGATGTGGGACAGGTTGGGGTAAACCCATTTCTGCATCCCATTTGAATGTCACCGGGTGCTTCCGCACAGGCCCTTTAACACCCATTAAGCACTCATTCCAATATGCGCCTCTGCACACGGGTTGCTAATTAGGACACTTCTGGTGAAGGATGTCCGCACAGTGAGCCCGTTTTTAATGCAGATTTCGGCGGCAAAACCGGTTTGCTGCCGCAGCGTCCGCATTAGTGGGGCCAAAAAAGCACACTTCCGGTGGGTGCGTCCGCACCTATCCAGACTTAATGTGTACTTAATGGGTGTTTCTAGCACACCACATTTCAAGTGGTTTTGCGCTGTGAATCCGCATCCGTTTCGGATGCGGCCGCACAGCGCAAGTGTGCTAACCGATGGCCCTTCCCCGGCTCGCCATGATTGGCTCCCCGGAGCCAAGCATGGCGAGTCGGAGGGTTCCTACCTTTCGGCTCGCCCTCGCCCCAGAAGCAGCGGATCGCTGCTTCTGGAGCCAGGGCGAGCTTCCCAAAAGCCCGCCCTAGCCCACCCTGGGGAGAGCATGGCGGATCACCTCCTTACCTGGTCGGCGTTGCCCCAAAACTGAAAGCAGGAGCCCAGGATGCAGCGTGCCTGCATCCTGCGCACCGCCTGATTGGCTGGCATGCAAGTCAGGGCAGCGCGCCTGCGCAGAGCGGCTCCTGAGGGCAGGGGCTGCCAGGCGCAGCCCCGGCCACTCAGGAGGAGTGCAGGGCACAGACGCGCTGCATCCTTTGCGCCTGCTTTCAGTTTCAGGGCGCCGCCGCCCAGGTAAGGAGGGGAACCACCACGCTCCCCCCAGGGTGGACTAGGGCAGGCTTTTGGGAAGCTCGCCCTGGCTCCAGAAGCAGCGGATCGAGGGGCGAGGGTGAGCCGCTGTGGCGAGGTCCCCCGGCTCACCAGGCTTGGCTCCGGCGAGCCAATTGTGGTGGGCCGGGGGAGGGCCCTCCGTCCCGGATCAGAGGCCTCCAATCTGGATCTGCGCCGCGTGTGCTGAGGCACGGGCATGGGGTAGATCCGCATCTCTTAGATGCAGATGTACCCGGTTAAACTGGATCTACCGGGCACCTGGAGTTATTAAAACCAGTTCCCCTAAGAGCCGTTTTTAATAAATCCGGGTGCAAGGGATCCAGTTTACTTTGTCCCCGTGTGGGAGCAGCCACTATGTCCTTCTGCAGATGCCTTTTTACACCTGCAAGACAGGGATGTTTGGGTAAGCTCCATCATGGATCATATGCACACTAGGGAGCCACTTCTGTTCTGGAGCAGCTCCCAGCATTTGTGGTCATCCAGGGACCTATTTGCACTATGGCCTTTAGTGAAGAATTAGTGAACTTCTGGTGAAGAGCACCTGGACGTGTTATAGCCCCTAAGCATGCTGTGCCTCACCAGAAGTTCCCTAATCATTGATTAGGTGTGGAGCATGAAATTGAGCTCCACACCTTAACCAACGTTACCCAAAAGCTTATCTCAAGAGTATAGGGCAGTAACCATTCACACCCATTCTGGTGCTCCAGGGTTGTCTGGTCAGGAGCAAACAAGTGAGTTTTGAGAATCAACCCTGCAGAACCCAATAACAAGCTAACCAGCTGCGCTATCACGTTTAGTAACCCAGCCATAATAAAGGCTATTTCTGTGTGGGACAAAATTAGTGTCATGAGAAGCTACCAAGTTTATTTGTAGCAACCAGATTGACTATGTATGGTCATAAGCATTATCCTGCCTCTTCTTATGATGGCATGACCCTCACACAAGTATAATTACCCCTATGTATCGATTGTTATATGAAGCTATATCCTATGACTATATGCAGTATGCAATATGTAGTATGCAGTATATCCAGTTAGGCCATATAGCTTGCTATGCTAAGGTCTGTAGTCATGCACATAAGTGATCCAGAAGCCAACTGCTTCTTGTACCTGCTTCTATATTAGAGAAGATGCAAGAGGCTATATCTCAATATCCATATCAGAGTTATGTTGTATACCTGTATTTTATTTCATATATTCATGCACTCTGTGTCTTGCATTTGTGTAGTTCTTACTTGCACTCACTAAGCAATAAAGTACCTTCCGCTTGGGATGCAGTCAAGTCTCTGTCCTTCTCTGCTTGTGGCTCCAGTGATCTAATGCCAAGAGCAGCTCTGCTGTGTTATCACACAATAAATCTTCTCAACACGTCTGAGGTGCCGCACAAGTGCGCTGGCACCTCGGAAGACCATAGAAACAACTGTGCATGCACAGAGTATCAGCGATGTCAAAGCAATGTCACTGATGCACACACAGTCATGGAGAGCACCACAGCCAAAATGGTGGCACCCAGAGGAGGACCGGCCCTGGGATCGAATAAGGTATTTGAACACGGTGGCGGGGGGGGGGGGGGATGGCTAAAGTTGACTAGTGCTCCAAGTGTGAGCGCTAGTCAACATTGGTTAATCATGCTCCTTTCCCCTCCAGCAGATGCGAAGGGAAGCTGAACTAGGAGTGCCTAGTACTGTCCTATGGAAGGCTGCTTGTGGGCGGGGCAGCATAGCGGTGGCTGTGCAATTGCACACTGCATTTCCCAATTGCCATAGCAATGGCCCGGTGCTCAGGGCGATTGCTGTAGCAAGGTGGTTGCTGCTGCACAGAAGTGTTCACACTTAACCTGCTGCAGGGTACGTTCCAGGTAAATTTAGGAGAGGACCAGCATATGCAACGTGAATGCTGGCCTCCATCTCTGATCTTAACTTCCATGGGACACTGGGCATGGGCAAATTGCTTGCTGCCACAAATTCTCTTGAGATTTTAAAACTCCAAATTTATAAACCACTGACAACTATCAGTCTCTATATCATGCAGAAATAAGGGTAGATGATAATAGCCCAGTAAAAATATTACATAAATAATAAATTTCACCTGAGCAAATAAAACTGGTAATCCAATAATATAAAGCTACTTGGAGCCTCATTTTCCCCCTAGCTATCCTGATGGTTCCAATCTGTGGGTCATCTGAGAAATAAGTGCCTAAGATCAATAGAATTTGCTACTAGGTAAGTGTCTGCTGGCATGAATGTCTAACAGCAAGCCTTGCTCATTCCATAACTGATGTGATCCCAGTAAAAGCAATGACACTATCAATTTTTGTTTCACAGTCAAGATAACAAAATATCTTGGCTTTAGTGCTGCTGAAAGTGCAGAGAATGTCAAGTTGCAGAGGTCTTATAGTGTGCAAAAAGAAACCAATATATAGAAATGGTTTCACCATGACAAAAATGAGCTGTCTGAAGTGATTAAAGTAATTGCCAGAATTTTTTAGCAAAGTTGCAGCTACAAGTAAGATAATTTAATACTGGCTTGGCCTACTTCTTAAGGTTTTACACTTTACAAACAAAACAAAATAAAAGCCGGTTACAAAGCCAGGAAAGATTTGTATATGTTGCTAGCTGAAATGACAAAAAAAAAAAGCATGTCTTTTGAGAAACTATCATAGAATAATATGGTAATTAAACCATACCTCCTGGTTTGATTGCACAGTCAGAAAAGGTAGAAACTGTCTTAAGTTTGTGCAAGAAATTGTTGGGAGTATTTGATACAGTTCAACAAGCAGCTTCCCATTGCAATTATAGTTGAATTTAGGAAGAATTATGTCTTCCATTTACAAAGGCAGTATGCAAATTGGCATAATTGTCTACAAAACAGCGTCAGGGATTTGCCCCAGCTGGGGATCTGGACCATAAAACACAGATTGTGTTTCTATAAAACCATACTGCCAGAGCTATTCCTCTGACCAATCCACAGGCAGATCAGAAATCCCTCGTTATCTTCAGTAAAACAGACATTTAAGGCAGGCCTTCCTAACCTGCTACCAGTAAAGCTGAATTCAGACTGCTGAATGTTTGATAATCATCCTGCTTCTGCAGTTCAAGGCAGATGGCAAGATGGGCATCACCATATGAGATAAAGAAAGAGCATTCATTTGGCCAGGCTATTAATTGTGCAGATCTATACTAAAATACTTAGAAATGCAGTTCTGGTGAGTTTGCCCTCTGTTGCACTTATAAAATACAAATAAAGCAGTCAGTCAGGCTAATTTTCTCTCAGATATTGTGGCAGATCTCACCCAATAGTGGAACCTGCACTATAAGTGGAGATTACTCATTGCTACTCAGTTGCTTGTTGCAATGGTGGAGTGTTGTTCTCACACCTGTGTGCTTGTACAGATAGCTTTCTGCATTAGCAAGATGGGAATGCTATGGCACAGAGCATATGCCCACCGGGGAGCCACTTCTGTTCTGGAGCAGCTCCCAGTATGGGTGGCCATCCAGATCTCTAATGGCTGTAGAGTAGTAAAAACTGCTCCACAGCTGCATGGAATGCCTACTAGTACAGCCCCAGCTACCGCCCGTGGGCAAAGACAGTACTGGACTGAAATCTGCAGCAAAACCTTCATTCATCCACTTCCTCTCCCGATGTATCAGGGATAGCTCCTTACTAAAGTTGCTAACCCTCAATGAAGTCAATCCTGGATTTATTTTTTTAAAAAATTGATATATATGCATGAGAGAGATGAATGCTCATGTGTGCACACCTTTATATACATTGTGCGTGCCTATCTTTGAGCAAATAGGTGCTGAGAACAAATTCAGGGAGATATCTGGCTAATCCTGGAAGGCTGGCAGACTTGCTATTGGCATGTGATTTTGCTCATTAGCTGACAGTGGTTTCGTCTTGTACCTATCAATATTTGACTCATACAGACATGTTAGCAAGCAATCCTGCACATACATGACCTTTCGCCTCTGTGAGCAAGGGAACAGCCACATAATGTCAAATGTGGGATGAGCCCAGAGGCAGCCCCACCTATGAGTAGCCACCTGCTACTCAAAGCAAAGATGAAAGAAAGATGATAGGCACCGAGAACTGCAGAACTAGCACTGAACCACCCACCAGAAGCCACAGTTTTCAGACACTGTTATTGTTTTAATATATGTTTGATTTTAAATATTGTTACCCGAATGAGACCTCTGGATATAGGGCAGGATAAATAAATAAATATACTTGAACCTTTTACTCTTATCAACTTGTTCTAATTCTATAACCTTTTTATTCAGCCTACCAGCCTACATACATATGTAAAAGGTTAAGTGCAGAACATTAAATTTAATATATTTATAGGTTTTTCCTACTGAACAATATGATGCACTAATGAGTATCTTTCAAGCCTATATTGGGTGGAAATACTTACTCATGGCAAATATGATGTGAAAGGAAAAGACCAAGAATTTGCAATAAAAATAATGAAATCCAAGGAAATCAGGTTACGAGATGTAATTTTAAGGACTGAAAAGGAAAATGTGGATGTGGTAAAATAAATCCATTCTTTCATCCAGTTTTTTTTTCCATAGTTACTTTTCCAAGCTAGATAGACTCATTTTCAACTTTAAGGCCAGGGACAACCTCCACCTGCCACGGAACATAAAAACAAAAAGAAACATGTGGGACACCCAACCCAACCCCCCCTCCCAATGTGTGTGATTCAGCCCCAAAGGCCTTTGATGTATGAACTCCCAGTGTCTCCTGTTCTTGCAAGCATAGGTGCTGGGTAACACAAGTCCCCTAGTGTTGAAGGTGTTAAAGGAACAGACAGGAAATGACTGTGGAAGCTGGCCATTTACTGTCCATACCTTAATGGTACCAGGAAGAAGCTGAGGTAGATAATAGGCCTCTGCCATCCCTTTGCATTGTGGGAGCAGGACAGGAAGAGGGTGGCAAGTGCTCCTGGATTTTTTTTTTTTAACCTGCCTGAAGGATGCCTCTGGTGATGCTTTCTATTCACTGAGATGGCTGGGCGCCTGATGGGTGTGGCAATATGTGCTTGCTTTGTCCCACAGGTTCAGTTCAGGGGTTCCTTTTCTGTTGTTTAGGTGCAGTCTGAATTCTAGAGCCACATCTGCTGATCAAAATTTGATCCAGATAGGATCTACATAGGGTCCGGATAGGATCCGGATGAGAACCAAATATTTTCTGAATTGGTCCTGCAGTCTCCACCCATGTGGATGCTTCCTGGATCAATTTATTTTTGAAATAGGATCAGATGGATTTCTTTTAAAAACAAAGATGGGCAATATACACATTCAGTTATTCCTTCCTCAGATTTTTTTAATGCCCTGCCATTCCTTGTACTGCATTAATCCCTGTTTTCCTTTTCACATATCAATAGCAGGAATTGTTTAGTGAAAATATTACTAAAATGGCAGCAGCTGTCCTTTTCCTGACTCTAAGCATTTGTGTTGGCAGCTTCTGAGCTGCCTTACAGCAAGTGTTTGTTTAGGTTGCTGATGACTGTCTAGGCCACCATTGCAATCTGGATGACAGTTCTGCATTCCTTTTGCATTTTTCCTTTGATTTGCATGTTTAAATTTGACTCATCCACTTGAAAAGAAAAGAAAACTATGACAGTCCCATATCTAGACCAACCAAGCCAGGGACCTTTCTGCACTTAGCTGATTAGGCTGACGTGAACTAAGGCTGGTAGATTTCTGGTAAAGGTGGACCATTTGCACTTGTGATCAGGAAAGCATCCCCAAAGAGTCAGTTACTTGCCAGAAGTGCGAATGGTCCTCCCATTTACCAGCCTATGCCCATGCCTCAAAAGCCAAAAGTACCACCTCTTTGCTGCCATGATTGGCCACCATTGCAGAGGAACGTATCCAAGTAGAGGCATATTGCAGCCAATCACATCAGCGCCCATAATCAAGTGGAAGTGGGGTGTTTTTTTTCACCCAGCCCTCCAGTTTCAGCCATATTCTTTTCAGGCTTCATATGTAGTGTTACAAAATACTGGGCCAAATCTGTTAGAAAAGTGAAGGAGCAGGGTACTTCCAGCCCCTTAAACACAGTAAAAAAAAAAAAAAAAGCTATTTCAATAGGAAAGAGGAAGAGAAATGGTAATAATGTTAAGCTTTAATGCATGGATTAGAATTGCATGTAAAGCCACACTCAGCCAAGAATGTATTCACACCGACGGCAGCAGGCACTCTAAAGAAGCCCTGAACACACCCAGGTCATTGCTAAATTTATTTGACAAGGGTGCTTGCCTTCAGAAGTGATGGAGAAAGATAAGGGTACAAGCTATTTGGCTGATGTGCACCTTGCTCAGGGTGGAGAAAACACACTTATGTCACTGTGGTATGGATGATGCCTAAGTACATTTTGGTATACTTGAAGTAAAAAAACATTTTAATTGGAAAAATCTTTAGCAAAGAAACAGAGGGCCCCTACCCATCCAAAACTGACAACTTGGAAGGTGAAAAAAGTCTTTACATTTCTTAGATCATGCTGTTCCTCATAATAACAGGAGTTGATTAAAACAAAAAATGTCACAATATATTTAGCCACAAGACCTCTCTTTATTTGTAGAGTTCTGACTGAAACACTGTGGTTGGCTTCTGTTGACCTTCTGTGATTCTTTATTAAAAGCGAAAGCTATGCATCTCATGTGTCATTTATCATGTTTACCAAGGGAGATATTTTCTCCAATTAATTTTAGTTTCAAATAAGTTTGTGCCCCACAATGTGAACTAAGTTTCGTAACTAAGATACGATTTACAGTTCAGAGATCAAAAGCTGTAGAACCAGCCTGAACAACCCATCATCTTAGTCATCAGAATGCAATTGCAGCTCTGCTTTAATATGAGTAATCTGCTGATATCATCTGAGCTACAATATACAGAGGCATGATGCTCCCAGCGCCTTAACTCCATATCTTTTGCTCGTCCCTAAAATTAACTTACAGTTAATGCCTTATGGTTTCAGAGGAACTTTCTCCAAAATGTCATATTGACCCTTTTGAGATCAGCAGTGTGTGTTGGCACAACAGCAGATGATACAAGAGAAGATGGTGTCGAGTCAACTCCAGGCATACTTGGATGAACAGGTTATCTAAACCAACTTCAGGCAAAATCCAGGGACTAGCCTGAGCCCTCACCAGTATGGTATCTGCTCTCAAGATGCTTCTGGTGGCAAAATACCAGGAATTGTACAGGTGCCCAGCCCTGTGCTTGCATAATGAGTATTTTCATCTGGGTTTTGCTCCCGCAGTTCTGCAAGTCTGTATTTTCATCCGGAAAAATCCCAAAAGTAGACTTCAGACTTGGAATTTTGCCTCTGTATCCAGGGGCAATGTTGGGGCTGCCACAGACACATTTCTGGGTTTTAGGGCCTACCTGAATACAGCCTCAGCCTGCCTTCAGATCCACCTATATCATCAAGATGGCTTGGACATCTTGACTGATGATGCTTCATGAAAGTCCATTAAAGTGAATGCAATCCTAATGGTCCTCCTGGACCTTTCAGTAGCTTTTGACAATTTCAGCAATGGCATTTTGTTGGAGCAACTACAGTGTGTGGGACTTGATGGCCCTGTTCTTCAATGATTCTGGTTGTTTTTCCAGGGTAAATTCCAGAAGGAAATCATGGGTGTGTGGGTGTGTTTGTCTTGCAGTGAACTCACATGCAGAGTTTGTCAGGAATCAGTCTCTTATCCATAAGATGGTAATCACCTACTGAAGGTCGTACAGTATTTGTTCTGGATATGCAGGGAAAACCTTATACTTCTGACAGTCTGTTTAATAGTGCTTTGTCAGTTAAATGAATGAAAAGTCCAGTTACTCAAGATATTGTCATCACAGTGGCTTCTCCCAGAACATGCTGACCTTTATTCTGTTAACTGTACTTCATGTCTCCCTACAGGTCAGATAATCCTGTTGCTACAGTATCCTCCCTTGACAGGGATGAACATCTATTTTAACATATGTACATACACCAAAATAAATGTATTCTTGTTAAGATCACATATAATTCATTCAAAACATACATGCCATAATAATCATGCCCACAGAGCAACCCGGCAAGGTGCTGGTTGTAAACATCACTTGATCTCACTAAATGATGTTTCAGCCCAGAACAGATCAACCATGGGTGATTTTCCACTGAGCTCCGTTAATCCGGATCTAAGAAGATCCAGATTAAGGGAAGTACCCATGGGTGATCTAGAACCCAATAGCAATGGGTGCTAGCCTGCTTGGTGTGGAAACACTGGAGCACCCATTTGCAAATCCGGGTCTACCCACGAGGGGGTCTGCCTGTCACCCCAGGTGTTTTGGGGGACACGGAGTGCAATCTCTGAAGTTGCCTTAGTAGATTAGCAAAGGACTAGAGCCATACAGTTGTCTTGTGAGAGTGAAAAATGCCCACCTCTTCACTATCTGTGAAAGTTCTGCCAGACACAATGGTAGTGAACAAGTCAGATTTCTTCACCATCATAATAGGCATGAGAATGTTTTCTTAAAAGATGCACTCTGGGATATGTATCACTTGTGCTCACTGCATGGAGATCAGCTGAAAACCACACTAGTCTGTGTGCTCCCTCAGACTGTTGAGGTCCTTGACTGATCTCATTAGGAGCCATAGACATTTCCTGATTCCAGAGCGCTTCCAAGGGCTAGAAATTCCAGCTGAATATTTGGGAACCTACTGGATTCTGTAAGTGTCCAAGGGCACATTATAAAAATAGATCCCTCACCCCTGCAGTGGGTAGCTTTCATCAAATTTTACCATAAAGTGGTCCATCTATGACCAATGAAGTATTGTCACATACCTGTAACCACTCTTGAAGAACTGTGATGGTAGAATTGTGTGGGTCCCACAAAATATTCTGAGGCATGCGGTGTAGCATTTGAGACTTAGGGCTATGGAAAGAGCAAGGGTAGACATCCTTACATTTGCCACAAGGAATTCCCCTTTTCCTTGAGTGCCTTGTCTTCTTTTGCTCTTCCACTTTCCTAGGCCCAACAAGGGGCTGTGACTGTAGTCCTTACCTGTTTGTTACACATAGATACAGGAAGCCCATCCTTCAGGAGATTCTATTGTTTCATTTTCTCATGCTGGAATGCTACCTGTTGAGCAGGTGCCTCAACCATGGTGACTTTACTGAGGACAGTTATCTAAGGCAAAAAAGCATCAAATGACATTCCTCTGTTGGAAGATGTCTTATTTTTGAAAATCTGCCTAGTCTCTGATACATATAATGGATACCCAACAAAGGAAGGCAATGTGAATCCTGGTGTTCAGCAGTGGCATATGGATCCATATCTTTAGGGTGGTGAGGTAGAGGTTATGGTGTGAAGTGTGATCAGAATTTTTATTGCAATTTTAACAAACTTTATCTCCATACACTGAAGATCAAATTATGTTTGAGAAAAATAAAAGCCTTTCAGTTCTAATCTGCTAGAATTGTCCACATTTGCTGCCAGAAAAGGTGGTGAAAGCAACCAGTCTAGACAGTGTCATGGTCAGCCAGGTAGAGGACTCAGAGGATGAGGAGGACTCACTTCCTCAGGTACAGGGGGAACCTGAGGTGATGCCAGGACCCAGCTCTGACCCCCCAGCCCCATTGGAGCCTGGGGTTCAGCAGCCCAGCCTGGCCACAGCAGAAGTACAGGATGGGGGAGACATGGAACAACAGAGCCTAGAGATCCCCAGCTTTAAGCAAAGAAGAGCAGAGAAGCAAGGGTTAAGAAGATCCAAAAGGCTCACCCAGAGGCAGGCTGATCACCTGCACCTGTGAACTGAATCTGCAGAGTTAAAACACAGGGCAGACACCCAAAGCCCTTTGTCAGAAGTTATCGGTTCACCTTTTGGGAAAGCTGCTCTATCTGACCTAGAATACCTGGCTCTTGTGACTCCGGACCGGACCGTGGTGTTGCTCTCTGGAACCCTGGACTCGGACTGTTTATTGACCTTTGCTCTCTGGACTACGTTGCTCTGCTGCTGAATAAACTGCCTTAACAAGTGAGTCATTCTTATCAGCTCTGTGTTTGTGTGAGGGGGCTGGCAGCTTTCTCGGACAGAATAACTTCTGACCATAAATCTTGCTGATAAGAAATGGCTGAAGCTGCTTTAATTAAAGAACTCTTGGAGCAGAATCAACACCTGGCAGCGCAAGTAGCTGTGCTAACTCAGACTGTGGCAGGATTGCAGAACCAAGTCTCAGCTTCTCAGCCTCCCCAGCCCACACCCAGGACCAAATGCCTCACAGCCCTGCCTGAAAAGTTTGCTGGTGACCGGTCCCTGCTGGATAGTTTCTTGGCAAGCTGCAATTTGCATTTTCGGATCCGGGCAGCAGATTTCCCTGATGACTCCCACAAGGTGGCTTTCGTGATTAGCCTGCTGGCTGGACCTGCAAGCAAATGGGCAACTCCTTACCTCACTGCGGAAAGCCCTGTGCTCAATGACTGGCAAGCCTTTGTAAAGGAGTTCAAGGATACCTGGGGGGACCCAGTCAGAGAGGAGACTGCAGAGAACCGGCTTTTGACTTTGCAGCAAGGTGAGGACTCTGTGGCTGACTACTCTGTGGCGTTCCGCCTCCTGGCCCAGGATGTCACCTGGAATGAGTCTGCTTTGCAGGCTCGATTTCGCTTTGGACTGGCTCCTGGGATTCTGGATGAGCTGGCCCGGTCTGAGCCTCCGGAGACTTTGTCAGCTTTGATAAAACAGGCTATTCGAATTGACTGCCGCCTTGCTGCCCGCAGGCAGGCCCGGCAGTCTGGCTTCCCCCTTCCTACATTGCCTGTGCCACCACCTCCTGTAACATCCAGCGAGGCTGCGTCTTCCCGGTCTGCTGAGGAGCCAATGCAGCTGGGAGGAGCACGGCCACGGCTCACCAGCTCTGAGAAGGAACGGCGGAGGAAGGAGGGCCTCTGTTTATACTGCGGACTCTCGGGGCATTTTGCCAGGGTGTGCCCTGCCAAGGGACGATGGCCTGCACCACCGGGAAACGGCTCCTCCCAGGTGTAGAGCAGGTCCAGCACCTGGGAGCATCTTTGGAACCTGCCTCTGCTACTTCGGCTGCTCGGAGGGACCCTTTGCTCGTGGCAGCCAACTTACGGCTCCCCTCCACGGAGCTCCTGCCTGTGGGAGCTATGATTGATTCAGGGGCTTCCAGCTGCTTTATGGACTTAACCTTTGCGCAACGACATGGCATCCCGCTGGAGGCTCTGCCCGAGCCCAGGGCAGTGGAGACTATTGATGGTCGGCTCCTTCGCTCGGGCCCAGTGACACACCAGACTCCAGTGCTGCACCTTGAGATACAGGGCCACGTGGAGGAGATGCAGTTTTTGCTGGCAGCCGTCCCTCATTTTCCATTAGTGTTGGGCATGTCCTGGCTCTCTCAGCACGACCCGCATATTTCCTGGTCCCGGCGAGAACTCCTGTTTGGGTCAGAGTATTGCCAGGAACACTGCTGGCCAGAGAGGGTCTCGGCAGCGGTGGCTGCGGTGGCCCAGGACTGCTCTGTGAAGCTGCCTGAGAAGTACCGGGACTTTGCTGATGTGTTTGATAAGAAGGAGGCAGATCGGCTTCCCCCACACCGGCCCTATGACTGTGCCATCGACCTAGTACCGGGGGCCCCCATTCCGGCGGGGCGTCTGTACTCACTATCAGAGCCGGAGCTGGCGGCTCTGAGAGATTTTCTTGAGAAAAATCTCCAACGAGGGTTCATCCGTCCCTCTAAGTCTCCGGCGGGTGCCCCAGTACTGTTCGTCCGTAAGAAGTGTGGGGAGTTACGCCTCTGCAATGACTATCGGGCCCTGAATAAGATCACCATCCGGAACCGGTACCCCCTGCCTCTGATTCCAGAATTGTTGGAGCGGCTTCGCCATGCCAAGGTCTTCACCAAGTTGGACCTGAGGGGGGCCTACAACTTGGTGAGGATCCGGGCTGGGGACGAGTGGAAGACAGCCTTCCAGACCCGGTATGGGCATTATGAGTACACGGTCATGCCCTTTGGTCTGTGCAACGCCCCCGCCGTTTTCCAGCACTTTGTCAACGACGTGTTTCGGGATTATTTGGATCAATTCGTGATCATTTACCTGGATGATTTTTTGATCTACTCTCCCAGCCAAGCAGCCCATGATGCCCATGTCTGTGCTGTCCTCCAGCGCCTTCGGGAGCACCGCCTGTATGCCAAACTTGAGAAGTGTGCCTTTGATCTTCGGGAGGTGGACTTCTTGGGCTACCGGGTCTCAGCTCAAGGTGTGGCTATGGACCCGTCCAAGGTGGAGTCGGTGCTGTCCTGGCAGCCCCCTCGCAACAGGAAGGAGGTCCAGAGGTTCCTGGGGTTTGCAAACTTCTATAGGAAGTTTATCATGGACTACGCGACCCTAGCAAGCCCCATCTCCCAACTGTTGCGGGGAAAGGGCCGGTTTCAGTGGACAACGGCGGCCCAGGCGGCCTTCGAGGCCCTGAAGGTGCGGTTCACGTCGGCCCCGATACTTCAGCACCCGGACCCCCGCACACCCTTTGTCGTAGAGGCCGACGCCTCAGATGTAGCCATAGGGGCTGTGCTGCTCCAGCCTACAGGCCCTCAGGCGCATTTGCTGCCCTGCGCTTTCTACTCGCGGCAACTCTCCCCACCGGAGATGAACTATACCATCTGGGAGAAGGAGCTGTTGGCCATAAAGGCAGCTTTCGAGACCTGGAGGCATCTTTTGGAGGGTGCGGCTCACCCAGTCAGGGTCCACACGGACCACAGGAACCTAGAGCACCTTCAGACAGCCAGGAAGCTGTCCCAGAGGCAACATCGTTGGGCTTCCTTCTTTGCTCGCTTCCATTTCCAGCTCCATTACATTCCTAAGGCCCAGAATCGACAGGCTGATGCTCTCTCCCGGAAGCCGGAGTATGCCACGGACCCAGTAGAAGATCGCCGGTCCACCATTCTGCGTCCAGAGAATTTTGCTGCTGCTCCGCAGGAAGCCACGCTGGTGGACCAGATTCGGGACCTCCAGGGCCGGGACCCATTGGTGGCACAGCATTCGGCAGAGGGGGACGCCTCACCTTTCACACTTCAGGATGGACTGCTCTACCACCGGGGCCGCCTGTATGTGCCGGCAGGTCCATGTCGGGAGGCGGTTTTGCAGCTGTGTCATGACTCCAAGCCAGCGGGTCATTTCGGCTTCTGTAAGACTTTGCACCTCCTCACCCGGGAGTTTTGGTGGCCTCGCGTCCGGGCAGATGTGGCCAAGTATGTGGACACATGCCCAGTGTGTCACAGGGCCAAGGACCATCCGGGTCGGCCTGCGGGTTTGCTGCTGCCACTGCCCACGCCATCGGGGCCTTGGAAGGTCGTGTCCATGGACTTCATCACGGACCTGCCCCTCTCGTCTGGCTGCACTACCATTTGGGTGGTGGTGGACCTGTTTTCTAAAATGGCCCATTTTGTACCCTGCGCTGGCCTCCCCACGGCGAAGGAGACGGCCCGGATGTTTGTGCAGCACATATTCCGGCTCCATGGCCTTCCCGAGGGGGTGATCTCGGATCGTGGCACGCAGTTCACTGCCCGGTTCTGGACCAGCGTGCTCCAGTTCCTGGAGGTGGAGCCTCGCCTGTCTTCAGCTCATCACCCCGAGTCCGACGGCCAGACGGAAAGGACCAATGGGACCCTGGAGCAGTACCTCCGCTGCTACACCAGCTACCGCCAGGACAACTGGGTGGATCTGCTCCCATTGGCCGAGTTTGCTTATAATAACTCAGTCCACGCCTCGACCCAGCAGACACCCTTCTTCGCCACAGGGGGTTTCCATCCACGAGGGTTCCCGGCTGTGGCTCCGGCCTCCTCAGTTCCTGCAGCAGATCAGTGGCTACAGGAGCTCCAAGCTGCTCAGTCTTTGTTAAAAGAGCAGCTTGAGGTGGCCAAGGAGGCGTACAAGCGCGGGGCGGATCGGCGTCGTCAGGAAGGACCTCCTTTGAAGGTGGGGGACTCTGTCTGGCTCTCCACACGCCATCTGCCTCTGCAGCGGCCCTGTCGGAAGTTGGATGCACGATTTGTGGGACCCTACAAGATCGTGGCCCAGGTGAATCCCGTGGCATTTCGGCTCCAACTTCCACGGACCTGGCGGGTCCATCCGGTCTTCCACCGCTCCCTGCTGCTTCCTGCCACTGGAGTTCGACCTGACGCTGGTTCTGCACCCCCACCCAATCCTGTCCAGGTGGAGGGGGAGCAGGAGTTTGAGGTGGCCCAGATCTTGGACTCCCGTCGCCATCGTGGTCGCCTCCAGTACCTCATCGACTGGGTCGGCTATGGGCCAGAGGAGCGCTCCTGGGAGGATGCTTCTGATGTCCATGCTCCACAGTTGGTGCAGGCCTTCCATCGCCGCTTCCCTGACCGTCCTCGCTCTCCAGAAATGGAGGGGGGGCATTATGGGAGGGGGAATGATGTCATGGTCAGCCAGGTAGAGGACTCAGAGGATGAGGAGGACTCACTTCCTCAGGTACAGGGGGAACCTGAGGTGATGCCAGGACCCAGCTCTGACCCCCCAGCCCCATTGGAGCCTGGGGTTCAGCAGCCCAGCCTGGCCACAGCAGAAGTACAGGATGGGGGAGACATGGAACAACAGAGCCTAGAGATCCCCAGCTTTAAGCAAAGAAGAGCAGAGAAGCAAGGGTTAAGAAGATCCAAAAGGCTCACCCAGAGGCAGGCTGATCACCTGCACCTGTGAACTGAATCTGCAGAGTTAAAACACAGGGCAGACACCCAAAGCCCTTTGTCAGAAGTTATCGGTTCACCTTTTGGGAAAGCTGCTCTATCTGACCTAGAATACCTGGCTCTTGTGACTCCGGACCGGACCGTGGTGTTGCTCTCTGGAACCCTGGACTCGGACTGTTTATTGACCTTTGCTCTCTGGACTACGTTGCTCTGCTGCTGAATAAACTGCCTTAACAAGTGAGTCATTCTTATCAGCTCTGTGTTTGTGTGAGGGGGCTGGCAGCTTTCTCGGACAGACAGGTTTAAGAAAGGATTAAACAAATTCAAGGGGGGCAGAGGTATCCATAGCTATTACAATGGATGCCTAGGGACTGCCTTCAGAGCCCTTTCTACACTTGGTCTTACTCTGGAATATATTTCAGGATAGCGGTCTGCTGGCCACAAGCTAATGCAGACTATAGCAGACCTCACCTGGTGGACCTCACCTGCACTAGCATGCAGGTAGCAGGCCCCTATTCTGGACTATATTCCAGAACAAGGCCAAGTGCAGAAAGGTTGGAGAGACAGGCAGTTTCCCTCTAAAGGCCATTTGTGGGGACTGAGAGGTAGGTGAAAGTTTTGCCTGTGTCTTCTGCTTGAGAATGTCTTGAGAATCGATGGGCCTCTGCATGAGACAGGATGCTGGATGAGATGAGCTGTGGCCTGATCCAAAACAGCTCCTGTTGTGTTTTTATGTTCTTAACACTGGACAGCAAATACACAGGTTACTTGATTGTAATCCCCCTTTCTGTCATGAAAGACATTTCTATTTTAATTTCCTTTAAAAAAAAATCAGCATGCAAAGATTACAATCTGCTCTCTTCTTTTGTCATCTGTTTCACTTTTCATTGCCTTCTTTTCAGCAATATATAGAGGGACACAATACACTGGGCTTTATTGAAGATTATAGTCAGAAATAGGGGCCTATCATCCACATGCCAGTGTGGACCATAGCAGGCTCCACTCAGGGGCTGGAATCCTAGGATATAATCCAGGATAAGGCCCAGCTCAGAAAAAGCCTTAGGCCTATGAATCCGTAGGGTCAAATCCTTATTTAGCCATGAAATGACATTTGGTAATCCTGGTGCAGTCACTATCTTTTAGCTTACTCTGACACATGGCATTACAGGTCAATGATCATTCAGATCAACTATTTTCCCCCTTTCTCTTCTGCTTTAGGATGCCCAGGAACAATTAATGGACAGGATGCTGGACTAGATGGATTGTGGCCTGATCCACCAGGGATCTTATGTTCTTAGGACCAAGTAAAGGCTGTTAGAGTAGACTGCATTTCATACATGATGTGAAATTTGTATATTGTCTTTGCTCTCTGGCTAGAGAATGTGTAATTATTATGTATATATTTCTGTATTTTAGCCTGTAGGGGGTTATAGTGTCTGTCGATTTGATTTCTTGCCATTAACTGCTATTACTGAATCTGAATTTAAAGCTATAATTTAGTTTAAGCTTCTCTCTCATGTTGAAATGCTCTAAAATTTGAATGCTCAGTATAGCTGAAGTTGTTCTTTACTTGAGCTTGACTCCTAGTGCCTACATGGACATATCTGTACAGTTTCATGTCACAGTACCAAAGTCGTTTGCTTTAACCAACATCTGCACAGTCCAGCATTCATGGAGCTGGAATCCAACCATTAGCACTTCTTTTGAGTCCTTGAGTAACAGAAGGGCAAGAACTCCAGCAGTGTTTGCTATCACTCTTCCGTTCCACTACTGCTATGATGGACAGACTTATGCATATTTTCAGAAACACTGGAAACGATCAGCTTCTGCCTCCATTTCTGGAATTTCTGTAAGCATCCCAGTCAGGAAACAGTGCAGTTAGGAAATGAAAATGAAGGGGGAGAGGAGGAGGAGAGAAAGAGAATTTACATTTCTTACCAAGATAACACAAGCAAGGCTCTATGCAGTAATCACCAGGTGCTCAGGTTTTTTTTTCTTTTTTTCTGCACAAACAGTACAAGAACCATTTGTACAAGAAGACATTTGCTGAAGGACTGAGTTTATTGCATTAAACTGTGCATTCAGACATAGTATGAGTGATGGAAAGTACATTCTAAGAAAATGGGAGCTTGTCAGTCCTAACAGAAGTATTATTTTACTGCTGCTGACATTCTGACTCATGTTTTATGGTAGCTAACCTCCCCCAGCTTTTCATGAACTGTAGCATGAACACATTTTAAATAGAATAAAGAGATAAATAGACACTCAATTCTGGTTTTATGGGATATTGGTCCTGGTCACACCAAAATGAGACCACTCGACCTGAGGTTGTACCAGTTCTGTTCACACCTAGGTCATTATAGACCATCCTTGGGCAATCCTCGCTTGGGGCTGCATCGGTCACACCTTTCTCCGTAATTGACCTGGGCCTCCTCCACGGAACTCTTGTCTTTCCACCCCTTTTGCTGCATCAAATCTATCTCCCTTCTTATTGGATGCCATTGTGTACCTCAAAGGATGCGAGAGTGTCTATTTGTGGTTCTTTTTAAAGTCTGCTTTACCACCTCCATCCTTTTTTATGTGCTTTTCTTCTCCATGCAATTAATAGTTTAAAAAAAATAATAAATTTGTGGGGAAAAGCAAAATAGAAAGAGGAAACATACACATAAACTGAGGAGAGGAGAGGTGCCTCATGAACTCCATGTGTGCCACCATTCCCTAGACATTGGCCAAAAGGAAAGACTGGATCCCACCCATCACAGCACTGTTCAGCCTCCTTTGGCCCACCCCCCCAATCGCACTGAAGAAAATGGCTTGGCATTCCAGGAGGGACTGAGTTCTCCAGAAAAGAGGACTCCGGTTAAAACGATCTGACAGAGATAAGCTGGCTTGGAAAACGAATTGAATAAAAAAATATATTCCATAGAAACTGATTTCCATAAATGTTTATACCCACGTGCTTAAGATAATTATTTTGGTAATCATTACCAATGTTACCATCAATTCATAATTATCTCTTTGTCTTGGGAGGAAATGTAATATCTGAGTGAGGTCATTATATAACATTTCTCCTGTTACTGTTTCCATTTCATTAATTATCATATCCTAGAAAACATTAACAGATGAATGGAACCACCATAAAGGCATGCAATGTTTTATTGCCATCATGAAATATAACCTCAATCTTTTCTTCCCTTTCATGTATTTCTTCACATCTTTTTGCCATCCTACTAAATATTGATCATTGCTATTGGAAGTATATTAAAAAGACAAGTATATTTTGGCAATAAAATTATTATGAAAGCTGTTGTTTTACCAATATTGATAATTTTGTTGTTGTTGACTATTTACAAAGATGATTAAATTTTAGAATGTTGGTCAGATTTTTGACAACTAATCTCCAAATATTTCAAAGCATTTGTTTGTTTGTTTGTTTGTTTGTTTGAGGGTTTTTCTGTCTTTTTTCCATTTTGTAACATCCTGAGCCCTCATACACAAATAAAAACCTAATCATTTATTATAGTTAACCTTCAATCCTATAGCTCTCACAATTGCAGCTAAAATCTCACACCATTCCTTCCTATGATTCTAATCCAGTTTAAGGAGCCTTCTAGTCCAGATCCTGAGCCTCTTCATCTGTTTGTTAATGCAGATCAAGAAGGTTCTGCTGATAGCAAATGTGCAAATCATTTTGCACATTTTTTTTTTAATAAAGACCTTTTTGATTGCAAAGCACATGTATAACATGGAGATGTGACCTTTTGGAGCTGTGAGCCAGTTTGGTGTAGTAGTTAAGGAGCCGGAGTCTTATCTGGGAGTACCAGGTTTGATTCCACACTTCCCTATGAAGCTACTTAGCAAAATAAATAAATAAGTCATGCAGGATTGAGTAGGAATTTATTTTATTACATTATTAGCCAGTCCTAGTCTAAGGACAGTGGCTAGAACACCAGGGAATCTGGAGCCCCTGGTTCTAAATTGCTATGTGGCTGTGCATTGCCTTGGGCTGGTCAATGTCTTTCAGTCTAGCCCAGCGGTTCTCAACCTACCTTATGCCGTGACCCCTTAATGGAGTTCCTCATGTTGTGGAGACCCCCAGCCACAGAGGCGGAGCAGCTGGGAGGTGGGAGGGAAGGGCAGCAGGAGACTTGTCGCGACCCCTCTGAAAGGGTAGTTCGACCACCAAAGGGGTCCCGACCCCCAGGTTGAGAACCGCTGGTCTAGCCCAACTCACAAGATTGAAATGAGGATTGCATGGAGGGGGAGAAGAATCACTTAAATTTCCCTGAGCTCTTCAAAAGAAGGATAGGAGCAAGACAGAGACAGGGCAGACGAATGATGCCTTTGGTTCTTAATGCTTGATTTCTTATTAAAAGAGGTATGTGAACCTCTTTCCCATGACTTGGCCTGCTCCAAAACAAACCCTGATGTCACTGAGCCAACTCAAAATGTCTCCCTAAATTTTTGAATTCTTGAATCTATTCATTTGAATTATTTTGACATTCATATGTGTATGGGCTCGTACATGATGTGTACTTGCACGTACGCATCCTTCCTGCATCCATACACATTTGTACAGATCCAAATGGGACGAAATACGGGATAAAGGCACATACAGTCGCATACGGGATGCATAACAACGCTTATGGGCACATACAAATGTTGTTGACATTCGTAAGTGCAAATTCGAACCAAAAATTCAAACAAATAGATTCAAACTTGCTCAATTCGAATCAAATTTTAAAGATTTGAATCAATTTGAATTTTCAGATATTCATTTCAAATCAAATCCCAGAAACTGCATTCTTACACACTCGTAGTGCGTAGTGTGGCTTTTCTCCTGTAAATGCGCTTTGAATTTGCCACTTTCTCACAACATGTCTGAGCAAGCAGAGACAGAGAGTTAAGCTGCTCATTTTTAAGTTGTTTTGCTTTGCTTGAAGAATTTGAGACTCCTTTTAAGAGTTGATTTGCCCCTGAAAGCGAAGCATTTTTGCTAAAAGTTTGCAGTTGTTTGATGTGGCCAGCAACAGCCAAGAGCAGCAGCCTGGAGGCGGGAGTCCTGAGCAGCCCAGAGGGGAAGAATGCAAATGGTCTCCCTGCTGGACAATTCAGGTAAGCCCAGGGTTAAGATTGGCAATCGTGCTCCACACCTCAGATGCAATTAGGGCAGCTCTGGTACAGGCCTGGACACTTCTAAGCAGAAATGGCCTCCTGCAAATGTGTATGATCTGTACCAGAACTGTCCTAATTGCATGCCAGAGGCCTAAGTGTGAATAGGCCTCAGGTTAATCAGATCCACAAGAGAAGCAAAGAAAGAGGTGGTGGGGCGAGGGAGATGGGGACACAGCAGCTGTGTGAGCTTCACAGCTGCAGAGATGCATGCACGCAGAGATGCAAATCTGTTAAGGTTAGATCATCGGCAAAAAACATTATTCATTTATTTTAACTTCATTATTAGCCATTTGATTGTCTTACTTTTAAAGTTGCAGAACTGTAAATAGACATTTGGCAGGTGAGAACCATTTTGTTTTCTTCCACCATGCCATCATAGAAAATCTAAGGAGAAGAAACTGTGGTGAGTAATATTGCACTGAGAGGGACTGGAGTGCAAAACCATATGGCAGCCTACATGTTTTCTGCCTGTTAGTTTCAACAAAAATCATTCAGTTCTTTCTTTCTTTCTTTCTTTCTTTCTTTCTTTCTTTCTTTCTTTCTTTCTTTCTTTCTTTCTTTTTGAAATGTCACCTTGTTCTATCTTTTGCATGGGCAGGCCCACACATGACCATAGAAATATAAGACTCATTAAACTCTGAGCAGAAAATTTTCTATTAGAACATTCGGAGAGCGGCATTATGTTAACAGAATGTCATATAAATGGGGGAGATGTTGTGAGGCCGTGTCTGCATTAGAACTGATTCCATCAACCATGACTCTTTTGCTCTGTGGGGAAAAAAAGGTTTGCATTTTTTATCAGCTCATTTTATGCTATATTACCACAATAGTATCTTTTATCACAAACATGCCTTATGGGGGAAAGTGTTCATTTGTAAACAAATTGGTAACCCTGTAAATTACGGCAACAACTGGAAAACCAGAGGAAAGCATGTGTCGGTACAGCCCATTGGGATAATGTTTCATCAACTATTTTCCCCATTATGCCCAGACCATTTAATAGAAAAGAAACATGAAATGCTTAATCTACTGGAGAGAATACTGTAGTCCCATATTGGATGCTGTGTGACAATGCATTCCTATTGAATCAGCCCTGCCTCCTGGTAGAAATAAGAATTATCTATATTTTGGTCTTCTCTGAGGCATACTTCATTGTAGCTAAGATGTGAACAACTCTGCTTACAGACATAAATCTGGGACAGGGAAATCAAGCAAAAGAGATTTGTGCCGTGAACGTCTAAAAAACATGCACAACAAATACTCTGAAAAGAGAGTTTTGATGGGCGCCATATTATCTATTTCTACTTTCATATATAGAGTATGGGAAAGCAATGTAATGTGGGACTACATGATTAGTGAAAATAGGATGCCAAACTGCATAATGTTAGGGGGAATGACTTCCCCCAAAAAGAAGAAATTGTTCTTAAAAAAAAAAGTCAGGAGGCATTTCATTTTTTAAAAAAAAGGGGAGAAAGAGAGAAAAGTATTTTCTTAATAGGATTTTTTTTCACTTGCAGCTGATGAAGAAAGGAGGTGAAATGCACATTAGACTTGGGGGAAATGAGCAACTGTGAAAAAACTGGAACTGACAGATTCATCTGTCCTCCGTTGCAGGCTGGTGACTTCTGATTTGCAACATTAACATTTCTGTCTCTGCACAGATACCTAGATTTAGTGCTAGATTATTGCACAAATGCATTCTGTGTTGCTCATGCTTTTTTTGGGGGGGGGTAACTACACTTAAACTGACAATTTTCATCTTGAAGAAACAACCACAAGGAATATGCAAAACACTTTTTGAATGTTTGTTAAAAGTGAGGACACTTACCTGTTTAGGCACTTGCTCCCACAATGGCTAGGCAGCTACTTCTGGGTAATTCAGTAGCACAAAATACCTGGCAGTATGCATGCTGGTCCCTTCTTAGGAGTATCAGCTATAACCGTTACCATCACTATTTCTATTTTTACTATTTCAGCTTTTAGTGAAGGCACTTTTGAAGGTATAAAGTGGAACTTTTTCATTATCATCATCTAGTTATTTGTATACCACCTTTCCATAGCAAGCTTGAGGTGATTTACAAGCAATTATCAAACAAAATAAAAATTAATTATTAAACAGAATATAAAAGCAAATTAAAATAATCACATATCAATGAGTAATATTGTATAGATCAATCGATAATATGAAACATTGTCTGACGGCTGTTCAAGTCTCAAAGGGATCGGCCTGTGCTCTGTTACTTGAGGGGACACCGAGGCTTATCCTTAAGAAATTCCGATAGAAATGCTCTGGGTCTTTGTTCAAACAGGAATCAACAGGATTTATTTTAAAGTAAACAAAACATAAACAATTGCCATTTTCTTTCTCAAAGCAAACGGGTACTGATTGAAACTCTGAAGCTCAGACACTCTTCTTTCTCTTGCTTTGAAGGATTCAGATTTCTTTGTGACTCTTTGTGTTCAACTTAATAGTTCTTGCTATTGATTTGATACTGCTTTGTTATTGCTTTGTTACTGGCTTACAAACGAAAACACACACTCATTAATAAGGATGGGCCAAATGCTGTATTTAACTCTGAGCACAGGCCTTCCTTTTTCCATCACTCTGTAAATTTTCTCTCAGAAGAGTGTTGGAATGTACCAAAATGTATCCAGCTATGGGGGTGTTCTCACAGCTCCACCCAGCCAGGGCTAGTACATTTGAAACTACACTGAGGGGTTAGCAGATTGGGGCAAGGCAGCAGAACCATAACACATTGTCTTTTTAAATGTAAGCGCCAAATCATATGAAATGCCTCACAAACTTGTATGTGGGTTTGTAGCCCAGCGCTCAGCACGCAGCAGACCATGGGAGGGACTACAGAGGAAGCATCAAAATATGGAGGAAGTTTGCACTTTGCTTCCTGTCCATGGAAAGCATAGCGTAAATTTGCCCAGGTATGTACTAAGCATTAGGGGTTTTGGACGAATGCAATTTTCAAGATTCAGTTTGATTCAAATTGAATATCCAAAGATTCAAATCGATTCAAATGTTTAAAATTCGAATATATTCACATTCGATTTGAATCAAATACATTTGTACAAATATTTGATTTGAATTTGAAGATACGAATGTCGACAGCATTTTTATGTGTCCATAAGCATTCGTACGCATCCTCTGTTTAACCTGTATGCATCCTGTTCTTGTCCTGTACATATCCATACAAATGCATATGGATACAAATAAGGTACGTATGGATATATATGTAATGAGTACGGATATGTACAAAGACGAATGTCCAAATAATTTGTACGAATGATTTGAAAGATTCAAATATTTGTTCAAATGTATAGACATTTGATTCAAATTCGAATGTCCAAATTCAATCAAATTTTGAATGTTTCAAATATTCATCTACATCCCTACTAAGTATTCATACTCAAGCCAGTTTGGTCTAGTGATTAGGGAACCAGACGCTTGACTGGGAATATTGGGTTGGATTCCGCACTACTTCATGTAGCCAGCTTGGTGACCTTGGGCTAGTCACAGCTCTCTTGTGAGCTCTCACAGCCCCACCTACCTCACAGGGTGTCTGTTGTGGGGAGAAGTATAGAAAGCTTTGTCAGCCACTCTGAGTCCCCTTAAATGGGTGAGAAAAGCAGTAGAAAACCAACTCTTCTTCTACATGCAGTCCCTTCCCTCACACATCTGGACACCTACCTCAGGTGCATATGGTATCCAGAGCCACCATCTTTTTTGCAAGCATGATGTGTTGCACATGTGTGCTGGTGCAGTGCATGACATAATGTGCCAGCATCATGTGCCACTTCAGCACTGGAAGAAGTATGGATGGGTCTGCCTGAAGTCCTATCGGCTCTGGTACAGGTAAAGGTATGTAGGTTCATGTGTGGTGCAGGGTCAACCTGCACCATGCTTAGTAGATGTGGGGGGAGCCTATGGATGGAAGGAGCCACTTCTGGTGAGGAAATGTCTCCTTCATGTGCAGATCCTCCATTGCAGAGCTCACCCCAGGGCAGCTAGCAAGCCAAGTCTTGAGAGGCCCAAAGTCTGGAGAGATCAAAGGAAGGCTTCCAAATGGAGCCTCCCTCACTCCTCTCTCAGTCCTCATCCATGGAAATGATCCATGTGCTATCACTACTGCAGGGATTTGATCAACAATTATAAAATTCATGTGACCTTCCTGCCAAGTTTTGGGCAATGAGGAGTCTCTGCATTTGTGAATTCTTATTTTCATTAAGGTCAGTTTCAAACTGGTAAGTTTGAATGCCTTTAATTTGCATTTGAAAACCAATTTAAGAATGCTGTTGATGAGAGCAATGCAAAAAAAAAAAAAAGAGGGGGGAAATAGATTGGGTTTCCTGCTTCCCTTGGCAACGGCTGCTGTCTGATTTGGTAAAATGCTATGAAAGAGACTGATAAATAAGATGAACAAGTAATGGAAGCTTTCACGTTCTAAAAGAGTTGGTGAGTCTTCCTCCAAGTATGGTAACTGGTTCATTACGTAGGTAGCCTGTGCATGCCCGATTGCTCTAATAGCTGTAGGAAGACTGGAGGAGAGTGAGAGGTTGTGTTCAGTGTTTGTCGTGACAGTGCAGCCTACTCTACTATCAGCTGTGGTTGTTTCAGCAGACAACAAGCTGCTTGTGAAACTGTTAGGAAAACTTTCCTGCTGCTTGGCTAAGAAGAGTGCTGTCCTACAACTTTGGAACTTGTGAGACTGACCCTGAAGAAATTATGCTACACATTGCGTACATTTAAATTTCAGCTTCAGTTTGAGAAATTCTCTCAATTTGAGCTCAGATTTTGAGAAGGAGCTCCCACACCTTAAGTTGAGTTCTGTTTTGACAAGGGACAATCACACATTCCCTTCATAAAATTGAATCCAGTCCGTCAGCATCCCAGCTACTTCACAAGATGACATAGGGCCAATTTGTATTTGGCCTGGTAGTTGACTCACAGTGAGCTCCAAGATGGAGCATCCACACATGAAGGAGCCATTTCTTAACCAGAAATGGCTCCTTCCATACAGGAGCTCACCCTGCATTGACTTTGCATGGTGGAGGCTGAACCTGCACCACACATGCACTTACCTTTACCGTGTCCCAGAGCCAGTATGGCCCCTCTGAGCTCATTTACACATTTTCCAATATTATCACACAACACTAGAACCAGGGGGCACTCTATGAAGCTGATGGGTAGGAGAGTTGGATCAGACAGAGGGAAGTATTTCTTCACCTAGAGGGTCATCGGTCTATGGAATTTACTGCCAGAAGAGATGGTAACCACTACCAGCCTAGATGGCTTTAAGGAAGGGTTAGACAAATTTAAGGATGATAAATGTAACAATGGGTACTAGAATAGATACCTAAGTACATCTTTCAGGCTGTGGGGACAAGCAGGATGCTCCTAAGGCCATTTGCTGGAATTTGAGAGCAGGAGAAGTTTTGCATTTGGCTCTCCTTAAGATGCCCATGGGCAACTGGTGGCCCACTGTATGCAACAGGATGCTTGCCTCCCATTGATTGCTGCCACTCCAAGTTTCCATGGACCTGATTAGTTGGTGGCCATAGAAAGCTTGGATTAGCTAGGAACTTCTGTAGCCTCCCACCCCAACTGCTGCAATTCACCCTGAGGGCGATTATTTCATATATAATTACAGGTTTGGAGATAAGGTAAAAAGGCAAAATGCGTGTGTGTGTTCTGTCTGTCCCTTGAATCTTAAGTTTGCCCAGGTGGCATTCCTAAACACATATGTGAACACGTCATTAATGGTGCGTTGCCAATCGACCTGTGCTAAGCCCTCCTTTGCTAGGCAATGGTTCTCCGTTTTTCATGCTAATGCTAAAATCCTTAAAGGTCTTTTGAGAGGTTCTGCTATATGAAGAGGGGGAAATGAGCTGATTGTTACTTATTTACTTAGCAGCCACTTGAACTTTTAAAGTACTTTCAGCTGACCAGACTTTGGGAAAATGAATGTATTTACCAAAGTTTAACTGTGGCTTTCTTCACTTAGGCACACGGGAGATAATGATCTCCTGGGAAACAGCTTTTATTGTGAGAAACATATGGACTGAACAGAGTGTATAAAATTATACGTCTCACAGGTATTAGTGAAGATTTTCACAATATTTAAGTTTGTGTTTGTGTGCATACAGATTTTCTTTTTTTGCTCTTGCATGGTGTTTTCTCTCTTTTAGTTTCACATTAATATTTTTACAATGCCTCAAACCAAAGAAGGAAAATATCTCATTGTAAGAAAATGATCAGACTAGCTATTTAGGATATAGTGCTATGGTAGAGGGCCCAGGGAACTTGACATTACACTGGGTTTCTTTCTTTAATATTAGAGGAAAGGGAGCATAACAAATCACTTTTTGCTACCACTGCTATAATGTTGGGGTGGAGCAGCAAAAAGCAAAGTCAAAAAATCCACAGCCTTCTCATTCCCCCACCTCGTCCCTATTAACTACCTCTTTCCCTTTAATCTTCTTCCCATTGTTTGGGATACAAGAAAAGACTCCTAAAAATTATAGAAGAAGATAAAAGAAAAGACAAAAACATTAGGATTCACTTCTGCTTGGGTAAGCTATTAAAACAAATCCATTCCTCTGTATCTCAGGACTTTAGACTTTAGGAAAGTTGTTCCATTGAAAACGCTATCCCCATTCATCATAAGCAGCAACTAGAAACAGTCTTCAAGTATGCTCAGCCCACCTGCTATTAAAGGTTTAGCTTACACTATATTCTAGAATACTAGAAACTTGATTCATAGAATTTCCAGTGTTCTATTTTTATTTTGCCCCATGTCTGGTGTTCCTGAGGCTGTTCCTACTCCAAAAATGAATGATTTCAGCAGTAGTTGGTTAGCAGTTGGTGAGAGGAATCAAAAGGAGTGAGATTTTTAACACATTAAGAGTGGCTTTATTTCCCTTCCATCTGATGGTATTAATTTAACATGGGAGGAAAAATATGAGAAATTGTGTTGATTTTTAAAAACCCTCCCACACACCTTATGGAATTCAGACACTGTGTAGGACTGAGACCGCAGGAATGTGTTCAGTACTAGGATGGGTGTCCTGGAGCACTTTTTTATCCAAAGAAAGTGGGGGGAAATGTTGAATTAACATTTAATGGCACTACTTTTATCTAAACACCTTATTCCAAGCATTTAGATTATGCCTATTGGGATGTGGCATTAATTAATTTAAATTAGACCAAGAAATTACTTAAGATGACAGCAACAAAAAAGAAAAAGAAAAATATGCTCCTTTATTCATTTTGAGAGGTTTGCTCTGTTTACTTAATGGTAGCTAAGCAGAACATTTCAAAATATGCTTTTGAATCACATATTGGCTATTAAGTGCAGACCTCCAAAACACTGTGTGGCACAGTGCAAGATTGTGCTTTGCAGGTAACATGTACCTATAGAAAACTTTACAGGAAACGGTGGAGGTTCAGTCTGTCAATGTAAAGTCAATGGTTCTACAGAGATGAAACCCAGTCAACCAATAAGGCTGCAGCACTGTGGAAAAGAGACTCAGGCTGTACTTCTACCTCAATGTGGAGCAGGTTAGAGGAAAAGCACCTGGTCAAAACTGCCTTATTCATCTGTGACTCTGTTTAAAAGCATGAAGGCACCAGATAGTACAATAAACGAAGGTTTTTCATTGAGGGCAGCAAGCTATGCCCTTCACGGGGATGGAAAAATTGATGTGGGGTGCCTCTTTCTGCCAGTAGCTTAGCCACTTCAGGACAGTGTACCTCCATGGAGATACAACCTCACATTGCATCCACCAAGCAGCATTTTCATCCAATCCTGGAGAAAATGCTCCATGAATGGGCATGAAGGTACTTACTCCAGAGGACTCATGTAAGTTTGTTTGTCATGGCTATGGCACAGAAAAGGAATTCTGTTTTGAGGGAACCTCCTCTTACAGCAGCCACTTTTCTGGCATGCCCACTTCTTGCTGCCCCAGAAATACAGTAGAAAATCAAGCCATTTTTGGTGCATCTTAAAAGCAGCCTAGGCAGAAATCAGGCCTGCTGAAATGTTTCTCATTCCCCCTGTACATCCACATGGGTGAGGAAGTAATACAAGCCCATGGATCCTACATGGTTTTTTTGTGGTGGAACAGCCTCCCAGGTGGAGGTTCACAGGACACCTACATTGTATGATTTTCAATGCCTGGTTAAAACATACCGTCCCTCTTCACCCAGGCCTTTGAGGCTTAACTTCCTCTGAGTCCTGGCACAGTTTCACTAGTGCTAAACTAATGTTGACTAGTGCTTGGACTTGAGAGTGCTAGGCAACATTAGGCTCCCCCCCCCCCATCATATACTTGCCTCTGTTTGATCACGGGGCCGGTCCTCTTCAGGGTGACGCCATCTTGACTGCATGTCCCTCTGTGACTGTGTGTGCATCACCACCATTGCCATGATAACACTGACACTCTGTGCAGTCACAGTTGTGTCAGGAGGTCACCAGAGCTGCCAGGCAGTTCTGTTGACCTCCCTGTCCAGCAGTGGTGCAAATGCTCCCTTGCTAGACACTTCAGGTAAGTGATCGGGGAAGCTCAGGCAGCTTGTGGAGGATGATTTTGTGCTGCACAGCTAGTTGATAACTGGGGAACTTCTGGACAGGCAGGAGTTATTTCTAGCATGTAATCACCTCCTGCAAGTGCATATGCACCTGCCCAGATGTTGCCTAATTATCAACTATGGGCCAATGAATCAGCCCCTGTTCTGCTAAGGGGGGAGGGAAGTTTAAGGAATATTCAACATATTTTATCTTTTTATAGTTGTGACCTCCCTGGGACCTCCTAATATAGGGTAGGATATATATAATTAATTAAGTTAAATGACTTCCAAGGAAGCTGTGTCTGGGGTAGGTTGGGGTGGCTCTATAGCAAATCAAAGGTTAATGCATTTGGCCACACAGTCCCTGGGACATCCTGCTCTGTAGATGCCTCTGAAATGGTTCCTGGGACATCATGTACCTTGGTTTGCCAGCATGTCAGCTCTGCTGTAGAGCCCCTGTTCTGCTAAGAGGGGAGGCCATCAGTGGAAGTCAACAGAACATCAAAACACGTGATTGAAAAATTCTGGGATTGCCTTGAACAAGAGAACTCTAGCAGCTGGGTAAAAGCAAATGTGTGTTATTTAAGGGAAGATCTATATTTCACAAAAAGACACCATTTTGTAGTGGGTTAAAAAAAAATCACTATGTACTTTAAAGGTGCAGAAACAGGAAGGAGTCAGATGTTTCCATCTGTAGCTGCTTTAGGTCTAGAAACATAAATAGATTTGGCAGGATGTGAATGAGATGGATGGCAGCTTTACAGATTTTTGCACAGACTAATGCGTAAAAGAGGAAATAGAATGTGGGAAATCCTTTGCTTTCACCATAATAAAATCCCTGCCCCCCCCCCCCGCCCCGAGACATTTTTAGAAACCTCTTTGAAACATATATATAAATCACTACTTTTAGATAGTGCTAAAAGTGGAGAAGGAAAGACAGATGTGAGCTTCTTTCAGATACACATTCCACAGAAATAGCAGCCATAAAAATATACGACAGCTGTTCCATCAGTCTACTGAAAGAAGCCAAGCATGTAAGATGCTTTCCAGTGGTGCAAATGAGCCAGCAAACATGTTTTGTTCCTCCTCTTTCCTGTTCTTCTTTTGGTTCATCCAGCCATTTCAAGAACTGTGTCCTTAAGAACTAGGGCTTCAGGTCCTGGACAAGGTTCAGCTGATCACTAGTTGTAATCCATGCTCATTGAAGTGGGAGCCATGGATTGGAATGGTGCCTGGCCTATAGAGGCAAAAGTGGGCAGTGCCCCACCACACTCAGAAGTTCAGAACTTAAGACCATTCCCAATGTTTTCCTTAGTTCAGGCATGGTGAAGTTCAGGGTTGACGAATGCACACGTTGCAAATTATATTGAGAAATGGTCAGTTCCGTATGCATTTGAATAGAATTGTGTTTCAGTTGTGTATCATCTACTGTTAGTGCTACCTATTTTGGCTCTGATATCCATTCCTTATAATGCCTTTGCTTTCCATCCCATTGCCTCTAGTGGGTATTGGCCACCACTGAAAGATGTATGAAGTTAACAATTTTAGCTTATCTGTTTTTCATTTATTTATTTTTTCAGTTCTACATTCAGCTCAGCAATTTCCTCATCAGTTCCCAATTTTGAAGAAAAAAAAGGCCTTTTAAAAACTTTTATACTTCAGAGCCTTTGCAGCCTTTGACAGCTGCATTGCTCTGGCAAGGGGTTTTTCTTTGGAGCCTGCGCTAATCTCCGAAGTTGCCTTCGGAGGGACTTCAGAGCTTCCTTAGAGGGACTTTGGAGCCTTTGCTAATCTCCGAAGGCAACTTCGAAGATTGCACCCCCTGTCCCCCCAAACACCTGGGGTGACAGGCAGACCCCTTGTGGGTCAATCTGGATTTGCCACATGGGTGCTCCAGTGTTTCCACAGCAGGCAAGCTCACACCCATTACCACTGGGTGCTAGACCATCCATGGAAACACATTGGGTATTTCCCTTAATCCAGATCTACTAGATCTGAATTAAGGGAAGTACCCATTCCTTAAATCTGGATCTTCTTAGATCCGGATTAAAGAAGCGCAGTGGAAAAACACCCTATTACAGTCCATGACCCAATTAAAAATAAAATAAGAAAAATACCTATGAAGATAAATGCTCATTAACAAGAACAAACAAGGCATCAATATGTATAGATAAATAATTTAGATTCATTCAATAAGAAAAAAACATGCTTGATCAACCTGAGTACATAGCAGCACAAAAGGAAACTTCACCCATCCTTGAAGCCAACGGTTGAACTACCTACATGGTCACATCCATGTCATTTCCATGGCAAGGATGCAGAAGTGATTTACAATAGCCCTTTCTGCACTTACACTTACCAGTATTTTGTAATATAATAAAGACCTGCCTCCTGCACACTGGTGTGGACTACAGCAGCCTACCTATCATTCTTCACCCACATTAAATGCAACTTCAGCCTGGATAAAGTATCAAAAGTGATGCCTTATAACAGTCATACTACATTTAAATTTTTTTAAAGGGATCCACAGCAGAACTATTGCCACATTCTGGACTACAGAAGAAGACAAGGAGTACTCCCTTATAGGGCAGAATCTGGAAGAACTTTCTTAGCAAGACTTTGTATGGATGTGTATGGACCCAGGGAAGATGTGTACAGGCATCTACAAATGTTGTCAACATTTGTAAGTACAAATTCAAATGAAAAATTTGAATGATTAGATTCTAATTTGCTTAATTCAGAATCAGACTTGGTTAAATTCAAATTTAAATGATTCAAATCAAATCAGTCCAGATCAAATCCCAAAAATTACATTCATGCATAGCCTTAATCTGTGCACATCCCTCCTTAGGAGCTATAATAATTCATTTAAGTTCTCTCCCTTCTTCCAAACGTAAGGGAATTCCAGAAACCTTTATTGTTTGGGACTATCTGGGCTTTGTGTGCTAGTAAATTGTCAGTTCCATTTTTTGCTTATGGTGGCGATGTAAACTTTTTTGAGTCCCCTTTGTTCTCCTGTAAAAAAAGATGACGTATAGATCCACATTCCTGCATGGGGGCCAGGGGAAGGGTCTTGGGCTTCATCTCCACATTGGGCAGAGAGTGTGACAGCTGCCTGAGGGGCTTCATTCATTTATTCATTCGTTCGTTCGTTTGTTCGTTCAAATTTTTATCCCACCCTATACCCAAAGATCTCAGGGTGCATTAACAACATTAAAATCCAGGGGACATATAAAATGAGCATATTAAGACCATAAAACACTGCATGAATGTGGGGAAGAAAATACATTTCCTCGTTTAACCAAAAGCATCTTCACAGTTTTCCTGAAAAGTGAGGTTGCCTAACGCACCTCAGGAGGGACACTATTCCACAGTCTAGGACAGTG
This sequence comes from Aspidoscelis tigris stejnegeri, assembly GCA_023333525.1. Lineage (NCBI taxonomy): Eukaryota > Metazoa > Chordata > Lepidosauria > Squamata > Teiidae > Aspidoscelis > Aspidoscelis tigris. Next base: position 16,183,348 of record JALMGA010000010.1, read on the forward strand.
ATGGCGAACCTTTTGAGCTCAGTGTGTCAAAATTCGCAAGAAAACCTAGCTTAACTTGGGTGCTGTGTCACATCTAGAAATATCCATAATTTTGTGATATTTGTAGCTCTAGTAAAAAAATATTTTTGATATATGTATTTTATTAAAAGCAAAAACAAATAATTATTTACATTAGTGACTTTTGTTGCTAAATCTTCAATTGAAAGTTGGTATTTCATACACTTCAAGAACAAGCAAGCACTACATGTCCAGGTGCCAGGGTGACCATGTGTGTCACCCAAAAGGGCTTGGCATGTCACCTGTGACACACGTGTCATAGGTTGGCCATCACCGGTCTAGGAGCTACCACTGAAAAGGCACTATCCTGGATGTCCACTCCTTTTGCTAGTAAGGGTGGCAGTACAACCAGGAGAGCCTCCCCTGCATATCTTAGGGCACGGACAGATTGATATGAAAGAGGGTGTTCCTTTGAATTTTGGGTCCCAGGTCATTTAGGGCCTAATAGGTTAAAGTTAACACCTTGCATTAGGCTTGGTAGTAAACTGGCTCTCACCCAAGCTCTCTCCCACTTCACTGGACATTCAGACCAGGTAGTACCTGGCAAAGAGAGGGAGGATGCCTCCATGGAAGTACCTACCCTCAGGTACCTCCACCATGGCTGGTGGGCCACAACCATAAAACTTAAGTATTTTTAAAAAGAACAGATAATTTCTGGTTGTCTAATATATGCAAAACTGCAAATTCCTATCTGTTGTCTGTCCCCCTAGAGAGATGATAATCCTAACCAATGTACAGGAATGCTTCTATTTTTAAAATCCAGATGATGAAGATACTGAGATTTATGCTCTGCAAAGCTCTTGGTTCACAAAAATGAGTGAGGTATCGCTTTGCATAATTATTAAATAACATTTAAAGGCACACACACCTTCTTCTCCACTTTGCATTGCTTCCCTAAACCCGTTATTTCTGAAGTTATGAAGCCATCTCACACTCTTACCTGTATTGGTTTGTGAAACAGACAGTAAAATTACAACCTAATCCTGATATTTATCCTTTAAAGAGAGATTTCTATCTAAGTTCAAGATTTATCACTCTGTTAAGCAGCCATGTGGCCCTTCAGGGCAAAATGATTTCATTACAAGAATCATTCCATTTCTCTTTTTGCGATCTAAATTAAATGGTCAGAGAACAGCTATACTGGCTCATAAGGATTTGGCTACATTCACCCTGCTCAGTGTTTAGGCTCTTTCAGATGTGCAGATGAAGACAGATTCATGGAATTAATTGGCATATCAATGTAGGATTCTAGTAAAAGCCCAACACATGTCCACATTGTGGTTTTGAGACGTCCTATCCCTAGGACTTGAGAACTTCAGTGAGCTGAAGACTGCAAAGGCCCTGTGATCAGAAAATGTCAGTGCAGCAACAGATGGAAGCAGCTTGATGGAATTGCCTTGTCTCTATAGACACTGTGTTCTACTGATATTAACTAAAACAAAAGTCTTTGCCACAGAGATTTCCATAAAAATAAAAATATTTTTTCACAGGGAAAAGTGCTTGGCTTGCTAGTTCACAAGTTGCAGAACCCTTGTCTAAGTATCCCTTTGGGAGGGCGGTGAGAAGGAAGCTATATTAATGGAACCCTGTGGCAAAATGCTCACAGAACAACGTCTTTTAACAGAAATGTAATAAAACAACTGTTAATTGCAGTAAAAACCAATTGACTTCAGACCTTTAATTATTATTTGCATACTATCTACTAATAATGTACAAGCACAATACAGTGAGGTTAAATGGGTTAGAAGCACCTGCTGTTTGGCAATATGATAATTATACATGTGAATATCTAGCTATTGAGGAAGAACCATCAAACAAATTTCTCTCTTTGGATGTGATATCCCTGTGATCATATTCCATTTTGTCTCCCTTTCCTCCTTAATTATGATCTATTATTTTTGGTTTGTGATGTGACTCCAACTGGTTCTTACATTTGGAAGAGTAAGGTGCCTATCTTGGATTTCATGGATGGATATTGTTGATAAGAAGGAGAAAAAAGTTACTTCTGGGATCTTCTGCCACTGGTAATGTGATAAGCAAGACCTGTGTATGAAATGTGACACATATGGAAGAAATGGTTCCTGTGCTATGTTTTTTTTTTTTAATTTGAGAATTAAAAATATATACATATACATTCTCATGGCTACATGTTTTATAAATCTTAACAAAATCTATCATACGAGTATACCCATGTTTGCTGTGCCTGAGTGACTGTTTCAGCCCAGGAACAAAGTGGACGTTTATCCAGAAGAACATCATGCAAACTTCAGAACTGGAGGATGCTTCCCTGGCATCAGAGCTTCCATCTGGACCCATGGTGTGAATCACTGAAACTGGCCCCATAAGTGTGACTTTGCATCATGGGACCAGGAAGGGAGTTGGTCCAGTGAGACACAGTGTTCTCACTGGAACAAATTAGGCCTGTGTTTCCTTTGGCAGAGTTGTTTTTACCACTTTGCTGAAGGATCACTCCTCCACGAAGCCAGCTGGGTGATCTTGGGCTAGCACAGCCCTCTTTCTGAGCTCTCACAGCCCTACCTACCTCATGGGGTGTTCTGTTGTGGGGAGAAGAATAGAAAGGTTTGTCAGCCACTTTGAGGCCCCTTAAATGGGTGAGCAAAGTGCGGTAGAAAAGCCAACTTCTTCTTCTTCTTCTGATCTTGCTAAGATTAGTGCTTCAGTGCTATCTTTCATTCCTGCTTTTTCCACTCTCTGATAGGATTTGCCAGTGTCAGCCACTTCTATGATCTGTCTATTGTACATTCCAAGGTACCTCCACTGATCACTCTTCATTCATCCTCCTTGCCTGAACTCTTCCTACCACTCTGCATTGACAGCTGAATGAGTGAGGTCCATGTGGATGCCACATTCATCCAGGGCACCCAGTGCTCCTGAGGGACATGGACATGCAATCATTGTACCCTCATGGTACATCCATTGCACCATAAAGGCACCATCTAAACACTGTTAGTTGCCTTTCAGGTGAATAGGCAGATAATGTGGAGAAAAACACCAAATCACCAGCAAGTCACACCATTTGGGTTAATATTGCAGAAACTGCAAAGATACACGTGCAAACTCAGTGCCAGCCAATGAAGTTGTAATGGTCTGTTTGTATAACGAGCCACCAAACAAATGCAAATTTCACAATTTGCAAAGGAGTGGCTCTGGAAATTCCATATGGCAGGCACAGTAAAGCTGAAGGTTGAGTGGCACTTTCCCCCTCACCTCCTTCTTTTCTTTCTCCCTTTCCCTTTCTTTTTTTAAGGAACTTTGTTTCTTATAATGAAAGCTTTCCAGCCAAAAATCCATAATGTATATGAGGTCATATTTGAAAGGCAAGTTTTAATTAAAGCACTTAGGTTATTAATGCTTTTGAAATTGGCTTCTGTTCTTGATATATTTTCTTCATAGTATTTTTAATATACCTGTTCATAATTAACTATTGTTTTTGCAAGGTAACCAGAGTTAGTTTTTGAGGTATGGAGAGAAAGAGAGGCAAGTAAAGAAAGGAGAATAGTAGGTATTTGGAGGCATGTATTCCTTGAGTTACTAAAAACGCTTGAAAAATTGTCTGAAGCACAGCTCCTATTCATATGTATGTGAATCACTGCTTTAGTTCAGTTTTGGAATATAATTTGTAGCCATACTGTTCAATACAAGGATTGGATTTTTTCCCTCAAAAAGTGCAGCTGGGAGTAAAAGGGGTGAAACAGCCAAATACACATGCTCAAAACACCAGAGAGAAACAAATATAAGGTCTGCAGAGAAATTAAGGCTGTTCTGCAGTTGTCCATGGCTGCCTCTGCATGCATTTAGAAAGCAGCTAAAAGCAGCTTAGTGGTACTGGGAGGCTAGTGTTCTCATGCCACCTTTAATCCACATTAAAGCACAGAAAATGCTCTTTTAAAGTACATTTCCTGGTCTTTAGTGTGGATTAGGGGTGTGCATGAATATTCGTAGCATTCAAAATTAGTACGAATTTGGCTGAATTTGGATATTTGAATTCGAATTGAATGTTGGCTAATTTGAAAATTGGCATTTGAGTTTGAATCAAAATTTCAGTACATTAATATGAAGCTTCATATGGGATTTGTATGGGGTTCATATGGGATTGAACATTCGTACCGAATTTGAATCCTGCCACATTCAAAGGAGATCTATTTTAACGAATACAAATTTTCTTGCATTCAATTCAATATGAATCAAATTTTAAAAAAAATTGTCCCCGTCCCTAGTGTGGACTGCGGCACTAGCATATAGACACTATCACTTCTAAGCATTTTTTCAAAAGAAGTATGTGTGGATGCAGCCTGTGATAGTAGGATAGATTTAATTCAAATTTACCATGATCATGACACAGTCCCCCCATTCCCCTTTCACAGACACATAAAAGAGAAACATACATCTTTTCCTTTGAGCTATTTATTTATTTGTTTGTTTATATTTCTATCCTGCCCTATATCCAAAGGTCTCAGGGTGGGTAACAACATTTAAAATCAAACATATATTTATTGTTCATTTTATACAATTCATAAATTCCAAGAGGATTTGAATCAACTTTTACTGCATAAATCATTTACTGAAATTCTGTGTGCAATTGAGATGCGTCAAACCAGCTTGTAATTGAACCAGTTTGGATTGAATTAGATCGTTTGACAGGTTTGACTGTGAACTAAAACCACCCCCAGGTTCAGAGATGTCAGCTTAAATGAAAGTGAACAAAAACTGGTTCAAATTTACTTACTTACTTATTTACGTACGTACGTACGTATGCATGTATGTGTGTGTGTGTGTGTATGTTATGTATGTATGTATGTATGTATGTATGTATGTATGTATGTATGTATGTATGTATGTATGTATGTATGTATGTATTTACATTTCTATCCTTCCCCATACCCGAAGATCTCTGGGTGGGTAGCAACAGATTAAAACAGATTAAAACAGGATACAAATTAAAACAAATATAGATTAAAATGAAATACAGATTATAACAAGATGCACATTTAAAAACACCTTAAAAATTCAACAAATTTAAAACCGTGCACTCCCTAGTGCATTAATAGTGATGTCAGTGTAACTGGGGAGGGAGAATAAAACCTCAGCCAAAGGCCGAGGCAAACAGGCATGTCTTTACAGCCCTCCTAAATAAATACAAGGAGGGGGCATGGCACACCTCGAGGGGGAGGCCATTCCACAGTCTTGAGGCCCTTGTTCAGTTCAAACTGGTTTGAGTTCATTAATATTTTGCCCCCTTTAAAGGACATTTAAATTGTAGAATCAGGTAGAACTGGTTCAGGGTTTAAATCAAGCCAGTTCAAATGGAATTTACCCAGTTCAAATATGAACTGAACCACAAATGGTTTGATTCAATTCTAAAAGAAAGTTTGTGCACATCTCTACCAAGCACTTATCTAGAAATAAGACTGCAAGCTTTGGAGAATGTCTTCCAGGCAGGAACCTTGGAAGAAACAGGAAACAGGAGGGCAAAAGAGGAGACCTGAGCTGTCCATTTGTTGTATCTTGTCTTCTGTACATAAGAGCATAAGAGGAGCCCTGCTGGATCAGGCCACAGCCCATCTAGTCCAGTATCCTGTCTCACACATGGTCCCACCAAGGCAACACAACTGGTGTTGAACACTTACCCTTCCAAAATATAAGTAAGGTAGAATGCCAGAAATATGACATGCAATGTGCTCACCTCACTGGCAATTATTCTATTTCCTAAGGGATAGATATCCAGGAGATGGTGGAGATCTGCAAAAGATGTATTTCTCATTTGCATACTTCCAAAGTCACCACTTTCTAGTGCGGTGACTTTGGTGTCAGAATTTTTTCTCTACCTGTCTTTTGTCTTTATCGATTTCTGGTCTAAAGAAGTAGACGTAGGTCAAGAACAAATGGGCATCACTGCCCAAGAGTATGGAAAAGTGAGCTTTTAAGTGTGATCAGCTGGATTCTAAGGTTGTGTTTGCACAAGGCTGGAAGAACAGCCAAGCAGCTCCACTTTAATGCCTTAGCCACATTGCAGACCAGTATGTGCTGTGTCTCCATAGATAGAATACTTATTCTTCATGGACCGAGGCATTGGACTGAGCTGTGGTGCAAAAATGGCACCTAACTAGCACCAATGATGGAACATATGTAAATGGTCTATTCAGAAGTCCAGAGTGATATAATTAAACCAATCTCTTGTGTGCAGATAGCACATGAGCAGCTAATCAAGTCTGCTGAGGCTGAGGAACCTGGTACAATATCGCTGGATTCCTGGAAGTGAATCTGAAAATGGGCTGCTTCTGGGCACCCAGGAAAAGCAGTCACAGACTTTTGTTTATCCCCAGACTCCAAAGCTGGGCTGGATCAGGCTGATGCGCAGAGCATCAGCTGCCAAACTGATCCTGAACCAGATCTTTCACTGTGACCCAGGATTGGCTCAGAATGATGTAATATGACATGTACTATGTGAAAAAAGCTTAAGTTTTATCTGGAAGTAAGTCCAGTTAAATAGGCAGCAGCTTAATTTGTTTTGTGACTAAATTTGACTGTGAAATGTTTTTAACTAGCTTTTACTAATGGCATGAACTTTGTCTTGCTCGTATTATCTTGATCTGTGACTGCAATGAATAAAAATAATTTAATTGAGTACATGTGTGCAGCTGCAATCTTGCATTCTCTTATGTAGGAATGCATTCAAATGAACAATTCAGAATGAACATCTATAGAACTGTGTTTTTTTATTATGATAGGTTTTGTTCTCTGATCATCAAATCCTAACTCCTAATAGTTTGGGCACATATGTTTCTATGAATCAATATTTGCTGAGATTCTTTGAGTAAGGAAATTGAACTTGATAATGTTTCTGTATATCTCACTCTCTTTTCTTTCTTCCTTTTTTTTTTTTTGAAGTAGTAATATTTCAGAAATATAAATAGCTGAAGTTTTATTTCAATGACTTCAGGTATTTTACTATTGCCTGGATGTGGACCAGTGAATTTCAGATCGACGTCCTGAGTCTTGAGTAAATGAAGCGGGGAAACATAATATTCTTGATGAGGAACAGCTGCACCATTTGGGAATACACCTAGACCTGCCACTGTCAATCCAGGCTCAAATGGCAGCAATGCCCAGGAGCACTTACCTCCAACTCAGGTTCATTTGCCAGCTATGGCATTTTCTGATCAGGTATAGCTTGACCACAAGAATCCATGCTCTGGGAACCTCCAGACTAGACTAATGCAATGTGTTTGATGCTGGGCTGCTCTTGAGGATGGCATAGAGAACAAAACTAGTACAAAACAACAGGTATCCTAGACTGGACACATATCAGGCTTGTCCTAAAGGAATGCACTGAATACTGCAAGGAATGTGCAAGAATATTCAAAACATTCAAAATTCTATTGAATTCGTTCACATTCGGACATTTAAATTCAAATTGAATGTCTAAACATTCATTTTTTAACATCTGAATGAATTTGTATGTTTCGAATCATTCATATTATTCTTTCATAAGTGTACGGATACGTATGCATTAGATACGTATCTGTACACTTCTTATTTGTATCTGTACACACTTGTACGTATAGGTACGGTTCAAAACCGGGACACATACAGGATAAAAACGGGATGTGTACAGGTGTGTATGGATGTGTACGGATGCATACAAATGTTCTTGACATTCAGTCTTCAAATATGAATCAAATATTTTTACGAATAGATATGAATGTATTTGAATCCGTTTGAATTTGAATACATTTTTTCTCTATTCATACAAATTTGATCATTCAAATATTCAGTTCGAATTGAATCTGAAAATTGCGTTCATGCACACTCCTACTGATTATCAATTTACCAAAGTTCTAAATCATTTGATCTCCAAATATCTAATGGACCTGCACATCAGTTATGATCTGCTTGAGAGGCCCTCTTGGTGGCTCTACCTCTACCAACAGGGAAAGATGAAAGGATAGGTGAGAGGACCTCCTCTGTATTTCCCTGCAGCTGTGGAAAAATTATCTTTCAGGCTGTATCCAGATGTTGGTTACTTATTCCACTATACATGGATCCATACTTTATTCCAGAATATCCAGATATAACAATATGACATCTGAATGCAACTTCAGTTGTGCCTAGTCCCTTCACTGGATATATTTAGATGCATGGTAAAGATGTGTCTCTTTACCACGTCTGAAGAAATGACGTCTTCTCCCTATTCAGGAACTGCTGTTTGTTATTCTAGTGAATTCATTTTAATTGTGTTTTGATACTTGTTTTATTGCAAACTCCCCTGAGACCTCTGAGTATAGGGCAGAAAAGAAATATAGATAAAGAAACTCAGTATCTGATCAGATGTGGTGGGAAAAAGTCATTTGAAGTGGCTTTAGAACATTTTGGAAGTAGCATCTACATAGCCTCTCTCCTTGGGGTGGGAGGTGTAAGAGCCACCATCATGGAGACTGAGCCTTCGTCACAATCGCAAAGGGAAAGTTGCTGTGGCTGGAATACTTCCCACAGCAATGAAAACTCTGCCTATGTCTTGTGCGAGGATTGTAACCACAGTCAGAACTGTACCACAGTTCTTGGTCTCCGGCAGTGATTTAGATGAAGTTTTGGCCCTTGTTTGGCTTCCGTCCCCTCTGTGCACCTGTGTGAGGAGAGGTGACTTCCTCCAACTAAGTGTCTTCAGAGTATCTGAAAGTGGTTTAAGGTAAAAGTGTAGCAGTTGGGATGTGACAGTTGGGGGCCTAGAAATATTTGGCAGCCCCACGACCTGGTCGCCTAATAGTGAAAGGCAGCCTGTGTTTCATTTTTTCCTCCTTCATATCTTATAGGTTCTAAATCAAGGATGGTAATGATGGTACTAGAGAGAACCAAACATACTAATCACTTTTCAAATATCATCTCAGATATATTGAGTTTTAATAAGCAGTAATCCTGTTTTTCTCTCTTGATTCCACAATTTTACTCAAACGTTCAAGAGGAATATACTTAATATACCTATTTAATATACCTATTATCTCTGTCATTTTCTAATTCCCATGAGTTTTATCTTGAGGATTATACTGCTGAACTCAAAGTAAAAACAATAGAGGCAACATGGCAATAACTTAGCAAATATTGCATTGGCCTGTGCAAAACTAATTTAAAGATTTGCATTTTATTTTTGCATGTATTGTTGCCCAGTAGAAGGAAAGGAAGGAAGGAAGGAAGGAAGGAAGGAAGGAAGGAAGGAAGGAAGGAAGGAAGGAAGGAAGAAAGAAAGAAAGAAAGAAAGAAAGAAAGAAAGAAAGAAAGAAAGAAAGAAAGAAAGAAAGAAAGAAAGACACTTGAAACCAACACTTTCTCTTGGAACAAATTAAAGTATGCCTGCAAGTAGCGGCAGTAACCTATAGATTAGGATTGCAAGGGGGTGAAGGGGTGGGACTCAGACAGATCAAAAGGAGGCTTCCAGAGCTCCACCCCTTCCCACTGCTTTTGTGGAATGACACATAGGGTCAGTGGCTAGGACCAACCCTGCAATGTCTTTATCCACATAGAGTCCAAGCAGATCTGGGTGATGCTGTTAGGAGTCATCCTCATATGTGTTTGGGGGGAAATAGCTTGCAGGACATCTTCTCATGTTGAGATCTTACATATATGGTTTGAATAATGCTACAGTAGTTTTTGGTGCTTAAACAGCAAGGAGTGAGGCCCCAGAGTCTGTTTTCTTAGTAGGAAACATGGTTTTATTAATAATCAGTATTAAAAAGAATTAAAAAATGAAGCGGCACTACATAGAGTGCTTCAAACAGGCCAAAACATAAGCAAAGCAAGTGGGGCAGCAACTTGTCTCTCACCCAATGTAGATGTCTTCTTCAGAGCACATGGCAGCAAGAACTTGAAGACCATGTGGCGCAGGGGTCCAGGTGGGAGGAGAAGAAGGTAGAAAAGAGAGAGCATGGCTGGCTAAACAGATTTTATGTTCTGCTAGTCCCTGGTCAAGAGGGCTCCTCCTAAGTCCAGCCCATGGGAGGGAGGGGCGGCAACTTTCGGTGGTTCCGCACTGGCCCTCCGAAATACGGATCTATTAGATCCATATTTCAGAAATCTGTGCCTAGAAAGATCCGTATCTATTAGACTTTAGTATCCTAAAGTGTACTGACATGATATACAATGGGGGAGGGGAGCCTCAGGGTGAAAAATCTAAATATATACTTTAGCCTGACACATGACAACAACGACAGATGAATGATTAAATAGTATGATTAATATTCTTTCTGGAGATGTGCATATACCAAATTATGCCTGGATCAGTCATATAAAAGGAGAGAGTTTTATTAAATATTAAAACAGCAGAATATTGAGCCTTATATCTGTCACATATGAAGTGATAGACATGCATATGCATACACAATACCCACTGATGAGTACAATTTGCACACTGTTTTATGCCCCTGTAAGCAACTCAGAAATTGTAGAGTCTGTGAAACGTTTAAAGGCAGTCACATAATCCGGCAGTCATGTGCCAGTTGTAGAATCACTGCAGAGTGCAACAGGGGGTGAAGAAAGACAAAGTATTTGTATCTATTTAAGAGCACAGTGATTTTTAATATGTCTTCCAGTAATCCGTATCAACTGCAGTCAATATCTGCTGGAGTTACAATGGATGTGAAGGATAATGCATATAAAGGATTACACTGTAAACAGGGGGCAAGTCCATAAATGCATACACATTTCTTGATTTTACCATACTTGATGATTGTGCAATTAGTGTACAAAAGTTAGGTTTTTAAATGTACCTATGACCTAACCTTGAATCCTGTAAAATATAGTAAGAAAAATGAACTGTAATTGATTGATTCTATTAAATTTAGCAATGATATTGCTTTCTTCCAGATTAAAGTCAGCACCTTTACAAATTTAGATTATCTATTGTTGCACTGAACCACATCTTCTTTATCCATGATGAGATAGGTGAAAATGATTGCTTTATAAGTAAAAGATCTTCAGGGCCCTTTCTGCTCTTACTTGTCAATCCGGATGTGTACTAAAAACACATCATCTGCATGGGAGCAGAGAAGATCTGGATCAGAACTGTGCTAAGGGCTCAGTACCCAGATTAGTGGTAGACCGGATAGATGTTTACACCCATGCTAGCACTCTTTGGCACCCATTTGCTGTTCTAAAGCCCACTCAGTGCAAGTGCCCCTGCCTGGGGCTGATCCAGATCTAACTAATACAGATCTAGCTAATTGGATCTAGGGGTGTGGATGAATGCAATTTTCAGGATTTGATTTGATTTGAATTGAATATCTGAACATTTGAATCGATTTGAATGTTTAAACTTCGCATGTACTCACATTCGATTAGATTCAAATACATTGAAATCTATTTGTGTGAATTTTCAATCCGTATTTGCAAATATGAATGTTGACAATATTTGTATGTGCCCATACGCATTCTGTATTTATCACATACGTATCCCGTTTTCGTCCGATGCAGATCCATATAAATGCATATGGATGTGGGAAAGATGCATACAGATAAGTACACATCATATACATAGCCGTACACGTACAGGTATTGAAATAATTCATACAAATGCTTTGAAAATTCAAAATTAATTTGAATATTTATATTCTAATTTATAGATATTCGATTCAAATTCAAATGTCCAAATTTGAATGAGTTCAATTTCAAATGTTTCAAATATTTGTGCACATCCCTAATTGGATCTAGCTAATATGGATTAACTCTGGTAAGTGCAGACAGAGCCCAGTATTTTCATATTATCTCAAGTTCATGTAGAGAGACACACCAGAAATATCCTTAAGTGTTTGTCATCACGTGTGTGACAAAGCACAGGAATATGTGCTGTTAAAGATCATGGCAGCCATTTCTCAGAACTTCCATAGAGGTCAAGGGTCAGCCACTGCTTCATTCTCCACCAATTCTAATGTCAAGTGAAGACAGTTTGCTTGAAAGAATAAAAGCAGTGACATTTTAGATTTCACAGTGGGGGCAACTTTTAGCAAGAGTTTCTTATCGGGGGGGGGGAGATAATTCTACTTAAGGATTGGTTGTAATGGTTGCCATGATTACAATGTGGTTCCATTAAAATCAACAGGAGCTCCCCATTAGCTTCAGTAGGAAGTGGACTGTACCCTATAATAAGGGCTCCTATTGGGTTAATAATAGAATAAAAATTATTCACATTGGACAAAATGAACAAATTTTTTGTCTTCCACTGAAATGGTGAGCTACTATTTGTTGAAGAGGAAGGAAGCAGGATAGGATTCAGCATTCACTGTTACACAAAGTATTGCGGGTGGGGAAAACCTTTGAAGCCCAGGATAAAATATAGCAGTTCCAGGAAGGAAAGAAATTTTATGGGAATGTATCAAAGGGTTAATACATAAAGCCAGTTTACCAGCCCAAACTTGTATTATTCCCCTCTTTCTTTTTACTGATACAGTTAAGCCCTTTTAAGAGCTAGTTTACAATTGTTTGTTTTCTTTTCACCCTGGATTTGTAATCTCCAAAGCATACTTTGGCTGCGTCTTCATGACATGACTTATTTCGGTTTAAATAATTCGAAATAAATGAACCGGAATGAAGTTGTCTACACGACCTGCAAATTGATCCGGTTCCGAGGGCATTCCGATTGCAGCCTTAACGCGGAATCAATACTCGAAGTCCACATGGCAGCATTGTCCTCCCGCCCATTGCCCACCCTCTCTCTGTGATTGGTTTTCCCTCCCAGGATCCCACCCTCCCTTCCCTGTGTGTCATGCATGCCTTTTTTGCCTCTGTTCTGATCAGCTGTCATTGGGACGCCCCCTGCCCGAGTCCCTCCAGTGCACTCAGCTCCGCCGGGGACCCCCTGCCCGAGGCCTGCTCGCCTCCTCTCTTTCTTCCCTCCTTCCTTCTTTCCTCAGGGGCTCCACTCAGGGCTCGCGCCGTGCCAGGTCTGGATCGGTGCCGGTGGCCTGGGAGTGATTCATGGCTCCGGAGGAGAAGGCGAGCCAGTGAGCAATGTGTCCGCGCTGCTGCCGACTAGATCTCTCTGCCAGCAGGAAAGAGAGGGGGAGAGAGAGAGAGAGGGAAGGAGGGAGAGCCAGCCAGCAGCGCTCTGTGGAATTTTTTCTTTCTTTCTTTTTTCTCCCTCCCCCCCAAAAAAAATTAAATTAAAAAAATCCTGGGATGGTCCGGTGAGGTGGATGGGGCTGTGAGAGCTCAGCAGAGAGCTGTGACCTGACCAAGGTCACCCAGCTGGCTTCATGGAGGAGTGCGGAATCGGCCGACTCCCAAGCCACACTTCAAGCTCCTAATGAGCATCTTCGACCCACATAGCAAGCGGCTGGCTGGCTGGCAGGCAGGCAGGCAAGCTTTTGGGGTGAGCCCCGAGAGCCTAGCTGGAAAACCTGCGCCTAAAATTGATAGGGAAGCACTCACCCTTAAGGGGACTCAAAGCAGCTGACAAACCTTCTGTCATCAGCCATTTAAGGGGGCTCAAAGTGGCTGACAAACCTTTTGTCATCAGCCATTTAAGGGGGCTCAAAGTGGCTGACAAACCTGTCATCAGCCATTTAAGGGGGCTCAAAGTGGCTGACAAACCTGTCATCAGCCATTTAAGGGGGCTCAAAGTGGCTGGCAAACCTTCTGTAATCACCTGTTAAAGGGACTCAAAGCAGCTGACAAACCTGTCATCAGCCATTTAAGGGGGCTCAAAGTGGCTGACAAACCTTCTGTCATCAGCCATTTAAGGGGCTCAAAGTGGCTGACAAACCTGTCATCAGCCATTTAAGGGGGCTCAAAGTGGCTGACAAACCTGTCATCAGCCATTTAAGGGGGCTCAAAGTGGCTGACAAACCTTCTGTAATCACCTGTTAAAGGGACTCAAAGCAGCTGACAAAGCTTTCTATTCTTCTCCCCACACCAGACATCCTGTGAGGTAGTTGGTGCAGTGAGAGCCCTGAATCCACTTTGAATCTGCTTTCAATCTGTGTTGATTTCACATGTGAATCACATTGCAGGTTCACAGCTGTTGCAAAACGTTTGTTTCCAGCCCTGCATCCTTCAGAGGGACTGGACTGGCTGGGAAATTTCCCCGGGGACTCCAGGGCTTTCCTTTCCTTTCTCTTTTTAAAGTTCAGAACTTGCACAAAACTGCAACATTGTTATTAAGCTACATCGCTACAGTGTAGCTTTGGAGGTAGTGGCTGTTTCGAGGCTGGATTCTTTCCATGAAATCACTCTTTGGAAGCAAGCTATTGGGGGAGGGAATCCTAAACATGTGTGAGGGTGTCTGATTTTATAGCCTGTGTGTGTGTGTGTGTGTGTGTGTGTCTACTGGCTCGCTCCCTCCCCAGGAGGGGAAGACTAGCTAGGCTTTCTGCAGCCAGGCTCCCTCAGCCAAATTCTTCTTGCCCGCCCCAGGGAAATCCAAAACGCTGATAGCCTCCTCCTGCCCAATCCCCTCCTCTCCGTCTCTCCCCCCCCCCAACTCTCCGCACGCACTCTGGAGCTGTAGCGCTGCTGTGTGAAGGCTGCTCCAAGAAGTTCAGGCTTGCAAGAGTAAGTGATCCGAAAAAAGTTTTTGCTTCAGATCAGGCAGGGAAACACCCCCCCCCCCCAATGACGTCCGCAGAATACGGACAGCCATTGGGTAGATTGCGATTGGAGGAGGGAAACCCTGAACACGGATTCTCTTCCCTTAACACGGTACTGTCCACACAGTTAAAAAGGAAACACGTATCGACGCACGATCCGGTGTGAGACCTGTTGAAATCAGGATTGAGATTCACCATGCTTTGGGGTGGTTTAACACGGAAGAAGCGTGTTAAGCCGAACTGCCGTCTGAACTGGGAGGACTCAAAACATTTTGAATTCGAGATAACGATCCCGTGAAGACACGCCTTTTGTGTCTTTAGTGGCCATGATAACCTGTGGCTGGAGAAAACAGAGTTCATTATACTCTAAAGGCTGACCAAAGAATGAAAGAGAGAGAACTGACACCATCTGTAAGCTTCCTTGTTGATTTTCAGCTGAGCCGGAAGTTTTATGTATGCATATGGCCTTGGCATTTGAAATAAAAATAGATCTGTGGTACCATATTGTAAGAAACCTAGGAAAGCAGCCCCAAACTATTAAGGCACTGTTGCATAAGCAGTGGCAACCCACATGGCAGAATTCATGGTGTGGTGACAGGGAAGGAAGGCTTTGATTAGAATTTGGCCTTTGATGCCTCTGGACGACGTTTGGGTCTGCAAATGGACCAAAACGTGATTTAATAAGATCAACAGTAGGGCTCCAATCAGAGCCTGGCTCATTCCCCACCACACCATGAGTTCCCCTGCATGTCGTCATTGTCTCTGTGCAATCTATTATCAAATAAGGGAAGAGAGTGCCTTATTCATTGCTTAGATCCTTGCTAACTTTAATTCACAAGTGTGTTTCTCTCTGTGTGTGCTAATTAGAATTCAAGTCCCAGAGAAAATAATCAGTCAGCAGAGAACATTACAGCATTAGAATATCTATAAGTTTTCCAAAAGTCATCCAATACATTTTAGTGCCCAAATGAGAAAACAAACAGTTGGAGGAAAAGGCTAAGGAATTTAAGGAACTGACAGGAATTTCTGGATTTCTTTTCTTATGTCTTTCTTTGTCTGAAGTGTAACAAAGGGGGAGAGTGATACACTATGCTTCCCAACAAATCTCATTATAAACACCACACCCAAAACAATCCTCTATTATCTTTTGTTCTACTGAGGGTTCTCCACCCCCAACACTGTTATTCAGCTTCACTGATTTGCATGACACAACACCTGATGATTGCCTCTGCAGTATCTTGTGCTGCAATGTCATCTGGCACCAAAAGTATAGCCCTCCTTATTAGATGCTAAACATGATGGGAAATGAGGACAAATAAAAACATCCAAAAAGTGGGCTACTGCTGAAAAGTACTGATGATGCTAAATAAAACTCTTGAATCAGGCATTCTGCAGCTACATGACACAGTTCCAGATATCGTCATGATTTGCAATGTCAAAAGAATCCATGTTAAATGTACATCAAGGATACAAACTAAACCCTGCAGATTCAGCCAAAGTTCAGCACTTTCAGAATTACCGATTTCAAAGGGAGAGGCAGAGGAATCCCCATCTACCATAAAGCAAGGATTAAAGATGGTGTCATTATGCTTAAAGAACAACTCCCATGTGGCTCAGCCTAGGAGCAAAGGTCAGAAAACAGGCATGTACTTGTGCTCTGCAAAACATCTCTGCAAATTCGCCAGGATCCACTGATCAGGGCTTGTGCTTATTCTAAAGCAGGTACACATTTCCTATACCGATGAGCTCACAATACCAATAACAACAACAACTCTCCACCCACACCAAGAATACCTTTTCTCATAATACCGTTACTGCATTTCATCCTCTGTGTACGTGGGCTGAGATTGTCCTCCAACTTTGTGAAAACATTTTTTCCCTTCAAGGAGGAAATAAATACGTATTAAAATGCAGAATTCCTGATAACTTAACAGTCTGAAAGTAGAAGTCACCAGAAGCATCTCAGTAGATAACAGTCACTTGACTTCCTAAGATCAGATTACTTAATAGAGGAAAGGAAAGCTGTGGGCGTGAGCTATGCATTTTATGAAAATTAGATTTTTGTTTTGTTTAAAACTTTGCCTCCCTGTAGTTGGAATTAAAGTGAACCTCACTGTTCCAGCAGAGAAGAAAAGTTAATGTGTTCCTCCTCCCGCCGCCCTCTTCCTATTGATTTCCCTTCCCCCCACACACACCCTCTTTTTTTTTGGTACATGTATTCCAGTTTTTGGAGTTAATTATTTCTGTTGGGTGCTAATTTATGCTCATTCTGTCAAGTAGGGGAGAGAGAAAAGAAGGAAGGTTTGTGTCTCATTGTCACTGCAATCTGCCAAATTTTCGGATGTCCCCACAAAACATTATTATTATTATTATTATTATTATTATTATTATTATTATTATTATTATTATTATTATTATTATTATTATTATTATTATTATTATTATTATTATTATTATTATTATTATTATTATTATTGTTTGTTTGTTTGTTTGTTTGTTTGTTTGTTTGTATTTCTATCCCGCCCTATACCCGAGGGTCTCAGGGCGGGTTACAATATTATATTATCTTAGACAGATAATCTTATATTATCTTAGACAGGTCCCTGCCCTCAGGTTTACAATCTAAAGAGACAAGAAACAAAAGGAAAATGGTGTGGGAGGGTACCGGGAACAGCCAAAAGCAAGCACTCGAGGTCTTCAGTTGCAATTCTTCTCTTTGTTTCTTATTGGAATTTTCCTATTCTCTTTACTTTGAATTATCTCTTCACTGATGGCACACTGGATGATGGTAGAGATGGTCAGTCGGCATCTACTCAGCCCCACCCTGCTCGGCCTCAGGACCAGATGATTTCTCAACTGCTGGATCGGCTGCCATAGTCTCTTTGCCACCTTGTGATGGGAGCAATTGGAGGAGGGAGGGGCACTGCTGGGGGCAAGATGGCAGAGCCCAGCCTGCTGCCTCTTCTCCACTCCTCTCCGGCAAGATGGTTCTCAGCCTTGTGGTGATGGCAGTTGGAGGAGGGAGGGGCACTACTGGGAGCAAGATGGCAGAGCCCAGCCTGCTGCCTCTTCTCCTCTCCTCTCCGGCAAGATGGTTCTCAGCCTTGTGGTGATGGCAGTTGGAGGAGGGAGGGGCACTGCTGGGAGCAAGATGGCAGAGCCCAGCCTGCTGCCTCTTCTCCTCTCCTCTCCGGCAAGATGGTTCTCAGCCTTGTGGTGATGGCAGTTGGAGGAGGGAGGGGCACTGCTGGGGGCAAGATGGCAGAGCCCAGCCTGCTGCTTCTTCTCCACTCCTCTCCGGCATGTGTCCTATGGTCACATCCTTGCTTTGTCTCAGAGATACAGAAAGGTATGGAAGGTGATAGGGATTTTGCACTCTGTGAGCACTTCATAGCACTCTCTTCACACATGGGATGCCATTTATCTTTACAGAACATGAGCAATTGACTGTATTTGTAGTCATAAGACATGCCATGTGGCCCTAATATTCCACACTTATTCAAGAGCTATAATGGCAGGGCAATAGGAAGGTCTCTGAGAGCTCTTCCAGCATTCTTCCCATCCACTGGGCAGATTTACATTCCTTGATGTCCAGAACAAAGAAAATGGCTGACTTCTGTGATCATCTCTGTGTTCCTGACCACATCCCCAGGTGGAAGCCTCAAAGCCAGTGAATAAAAGTTCCCCATCTGCAATGTTTTCCTGGCTAGGAGCAGTGGCAAGCGTTCAAACTACATAGTGTCAGCACAGTGAGGACAAAATGTTACAATGGTCCTCTTCACTCAAGGTACTGCAATAGGCAGCCTCCATCATTGCACAGAACCTGTCTTAGCAAAAACAAAGCAGATGCTAACTGATTAAGACAAACTCGGGGGAAGGGGCAGCATTATCCACAGCCCTGAATTTCAGACTCCATACCTCCTAAGAGATCCTCACATTTTTAGCCTCATAGTTGGGGTGTCCAGTTGGAAGAGGTTTCTGTCCTTTCCCTTTTCTTTGAATGGAAAGATGCTTCCTTTTGAGGTTCCTCATGATAAAAGAGTGCGGCTGTGTCCCCATGCATGTTTGGTACAGTAACAAACATGGGATCTGCAAGGGGCATCCCCATGCATTTTTTATTTGGTCTGCAGAAAGTGAACCAAATCCCCCCAGACCATGCCAGACCAGAACCAAATTTAGTACCTGGAAAAAAAGTCTCGGCACAGTGCACACATTGGTTAGCGAGCCGAGACAGTGCATGGGGATGATTGTGGGTTATCCTGGGAGGAGATTTGCACTCATGTCATTAGGAGGTGGGGTGTGCTTGCCGTACCTGCCCTGTGCATTGGAAATCGCAGCCGCTGGCATTTTAAAATCCCTATTGCCAACGCAGGCAGGATACCGGCTTAATTTTTGTGCATTTTCCACCGAAATATTTCCACCCCCATTTTCCGATTGCCAAGCCAGGCAGGATAATGGCTTGATTTTTGTTCCAATTCCAAAAAAATTCAACCCCCATTTCCCAATCGCCAAGGCAATCATGAAATAAAGGCTTGATTTTCTCCCTTTTAATCTTGACCGGCATTCTCGCGATTCTGGTGGAGAGGAGGTGTGCAAACCTGCTCAGGCACCTAACTGCTGCTAAACCTTGCAGCAGCTTTCACTCTTTTAAAATTATTTATGAATTTATTATTATGAAGTAAGCTTTATTTTAACTTTTTTTCTGTGCCTTCCAGCCCAGTATTGGGTTTCAGTGTCACTAAGGGAGGGAGGGATGCGACACAGGGGTGGGCTGACATCAATCCGGCTTCCAATGAGGAGAGTGGGGGCAGAGAGGAAGGGGCGCTGCTCCCACATGCCAGGGTTTGGTGCAGTTTGCATGGGGACAGCTCCATTGGTGCCCAACCTGCACCTAGACCACGTTGCCGGGAATGGCATGGGGATGGGCTGGGAGTGATCTCAGACCCATTCCCGGGTCCATGCGTTCCGATCCTGCTCCAAATGGCTTCTGTGGGGACGTGGCCTGCAGCACTCAAAAGCTGTTAGGAAGGCCAAAGGTTAGGAAACTACTGACTTCAAAGGGGACCCCTGTTTCCTTTGGTGAATGTTCTCCACAGCTGTGATTGACATTTCAAAAAAGAATGACAGATAATGCCTGATGGAATGGCTGTGGTAAAAACTAAAACAAACAAACAAAAGATTTGTATAATGAAGAGATGAGAGTTATTTGGTGACAGTTGACCAGGGTCACATCTGCCCCACCAACAGCTTTGCACACCACAGTGGAAACTTCTGATACTGGACAAAATTTAACTGAGCTTCAGTAGAAATCACGGACTTATTTGATTTCTTGATGAAGTTGGATACTATCAAGACATTCAAAGGCATCTGAAGAGGTGTGTTACTGCTTTAGTGTGAGTTTAACAAAAAGACCTGTAAATTGTGCACTCTTCTTAACCAAAATAGTTCTTGCACATGTTGCAGAAGTCAGATGGATGTCATGGATTTAAGACACATAGAACCTGGAAAAAAATATTTTAAAAATGGCCGACACTTTTCCTAATGTTATTTTTTGACATGTGACCCATATCTATCATTGCCCTTCTCAAATTGTGAAGGAGAAAGACATGCTCTTAAAAATGTCCTTGATTAATAGTGAATTATGCTTCACAATGCTTCAGTCAAGAGGCCAATTCGCACTTGGCTTCTTAGTTTGCAATTGGTTAACGTCTGGACAGGTGCATCTACACTTGCAGGAGGCTTTTACAGCCTACAAATGCATACCCTGACTGCTCAGATGCCAAGCAACTGCAAACTAGCTGTGGTGCACGAAATTGTGCACCACAAGCAACCCAAGCCTTACTAAACATAACTGCAACCTTACCTGTTGCAGCCATCCCGTGACCATTTGCAAATTTCTGGTGCAAGGGATTATCTGAGGTTCTACACAAGCATGCTGGTACCTCAGGTGACCCCTGGTGTGACTGCACATGCCCAGAGCATCATCATTACCAAAGTGACAGGGATGGCCACACACAGTCATCAGACCAGGCTTCAAGGAGGTACAGACTCCTTCATGCCTTTGCTCTCCCTTCATGCCATGCAAAACTTGCCTAAATAAGGCCCTTTCTGCATTGGGCCTAATTCTGGATTATATTCTGGAGTAGGGGACTGCCTTTTGCATGCTGGTGCAGATTACAGCAGGCCCTTATTGTAGGCTATAATCCAAAATAAGGTCCACCAGGGCATACAGTAAGTTTCTTTGGGACTAATATCTTTACTCAGATCCACAAAAAAAGCCCACAAAGCTTGTGCTTAGGCAGCATGATAAAAAGAGAGATCAGAGAGGATGACAAGATGAACTTTAGATTCCATGTGAACCAACTTTTGTCTGTATTTGATGCAAACCCTTGAAAGTGTGTGTGGGGAAAGTTAACAGAATGTCTAACTTTTTGTTTGCTTAAGCTAGTTTATAGCCCGTGAACAAGGATGCAGTGGAAAGAAATAGGAAGAGTTAAGGGAAAGCATGTACAAAAAATTCAGGTTCATTTCACAGTCAAAACAAACGTCCAAAAATTCATTTCATCATCAAATCTCTCATTCAAATGTCCAAAGTTTTGCATTTGGAGAACATTTTCACTGAAGAAAACTATTTTTATTAGTATAATACCATGAAAGTGTGGAAACTTTTATATTTACATGTTGGGAACTTTGTTTCGTTAGAAATTCTGGATGTCGAATGTCCATACTTTCATTTCAGTGCGAAATTTGCTAATTTAAAACTTTGATTGAATTTTCAAATTCAAATTTGTTTGTGCGCATCCTAGTAGATCAGTTATCTGAAAACTGATAAGTTCATAAATTCAATTCCCCTTCATCTTCCAGAGGAAATCATAGAAAACTACTTCCATATTCCTGCCAAGCAAACTGCATGAATACTAAAATAAAATTTAAAAAGCCTTTTCCTTAAAAAAAAAACTATCTATGTATAAATGCACTAAGGCCAATTTATATTTTGTAAGTCTGTGTAGTTTTATGTAAAGGGAGGCTGCTGACCTGTTCAATATATTGAGGGGGGGAGGATGTGGGAATGAGGGATTCTTACAGGTTTTGCTAGTAATCCTCTTGAATCCAACTGGGGAGATTAGATGGTCTTCAGATTCAGGTTTTCCTTAATTAGCTTGCAACTTTATTTCAAAGATGCCTGTGTGCTTATGTGTCAGTGTCACATCCTGCAGATTAAAACTTGGGCTCCTTCCACTGCAGAGTGCAAATTCTGACAAGTGCCTTTCCTTTCCCAATTTGTTGCCTTCAGGACTTGCGTTACGTGCGCAACAGTTAGCAAATCCTGATGGGTGAATGACTGACACCTGCCAGAATTGTCTTCCTATTTCAAGATGGGAGCTTGGGAAGATAGCACATTCCAGTAAGTGGAAGGCGCCAATCATAAATTGTTGCTTGCTACATCAAGGATACAAATGGTAAAGATAGCAAATTCTGACAGGGATGTGACATTCATCAGCATTTCCTAGAAGTACCATCCTTATTTCAGAATGTAAAATGATACAATCATCAACTTTTGCTGCTAGGAGCAAGTGCGGGCTGGAAGGCGTTTTTCAGTGATATACTGTTTTCTTTCTTCCTTTCTCCCAAATGGAATTTCATTTCATTCCACTTGCTCAGTGCAAAAGCTAAACAGAAATGCTGAAATGTCTCATATTTTTAAACTGCCCCTACCAGTATCCTACAATCTAAACCCGGGCCAGTTCACACAGTGGTCCCAAAGTTTATGTAAGCTTTGGAGTTGGCCTCCAAAGATCAGGAACTAGAGTTCCTGTTCATAGAGCCCCTGGGGGACCCATTTAGGCTGTGTGCCTTGTTGCACCACCAAAATAGGTCCTCCATTAATCCAGAAAACAGAGGTATTTTCATGCCTCCATAATCCATGTTTTCCTTAGCTAGCTCACTAGTAGATTTTAATATTAAGGTCTTCCAGTAATTTGGATCTAAGCCCTCTAGATTTGAGTGATGCTCCATCTGGTTCAAATGGAGCATGCTAGTGGTAGGCAGAGCTTCCCATATTCTTGAACATTCACTTCTCCATGACAGGGTCCCAGGGAAGTGAAGATGGGGGATAGATCTGACGTCTGCACTTTGGAATGCCAGATCAATCCCAAATTTAGTGGCAGCTTCCCTAAGCACCAGAGACATGCAAATTGCCTCCATTATGTATGTGATTATGGAGTCACGCCAACAGTGCCAACATGCCTGTGCAGTGCCGTTGCTGCAGCAACTGGATGACACAATGTGCAATGTGCTTGTGCTGCCTGATCGCATGCTTCTCCACACCTCTTCCATCTCTTCCACTTTTTAGTGTTCCACAGCTATCTGAGATGTGGAATGGTCCTGCACACTTGGAGCTGCTTCAGATGCCAAAGGTCCTCTGAGAGATGTAGTCCATCAGGACCAAAGGTCCATGAGTATTCCATTCTATATCAACAGGCTTCAATGGAGGAAAGCATAAGTATTTTATGCAGACCTTAGCTTTAGTGTCTGGCTTGATATAGTGCTCTTTAGCCGTATTGTGATTCAGCATGCAGCAATGATACTGTGTTGTTTTTCCCTGTTTGGGATTTTGTTTCTATGTATTTCCATTGTTGTAATCCACCCTGGGACCTCAGTGTATAGAGCAAGGCATAAATGTAAATAGATAAATAATCACTAGACAACAATGACCTTGTCAAAGTACAGAGCAAAGAAACATAAACAGATTCTTTAACAAGGGCAAGAGGGAACACAAAGCCATGTAGTTTTCATATGAAAAATGCATTTTGTGATAGATGATGAGCAGATGAGTGTTGTCAAAAGAATATGTCATGATATTCTTGGGCCCTTTCTATAATTACTGTAGAACTGTTCTGCAAATCAGTGAATACTAGAGAAGTCCCGACCTCTGTCAGTATGCTCCAAATGCCGAGTGGAATATATTCTGAATCAGGAGGTCAAAATTAGCCTCCTGGCCAGGTACAAATTAGCTATACTGGTGGACCTGATCAAAGTGGCATATTAGAGCTGGTAGCACTACAAGGCTTGCTGCTAAAATGGGTCCCCAAGGGTCAAAAGTTCCTGGCCATTAGAGCTTTTGGAGGATGACTCTGAGCCTTGCATAGTATTTGGGGTTGAAGTCAGATAAGTGCAGGATGACCCTTACACTTTGCAAAACTGACAAAATGAAGTATTTTAAGGTAAAAGGATTTTTTTCCCCCCAGAACACACAGGAAGCTTTTGAATTCTCTAGCATAAGATGCAATATTGACATCCAGTTTGTAAAGCTCCAAAAAGGGTTTGGACTAATTCCTGATGGGCAAAGCTATCAGAATTTACTAGCCCTGACGGCTCTGTGATTTCCTCTGACAGGGGAGGCCATATACCTCTGGAAGGCTGGTTTCTGGAAGATGTGGGCTTTCATTCACAACTAGTTGCTGCAGTGAGAATAGGGCCATTAGTTTGATAGAATGCTCTTAGACAAAATAAGAAATGTTTAATGTTTCAAATAAATTTGTTTCAAATGAGTTAAGGATGATTTTATTATGATTATCATTATAATTATTAGTTATTTTATTTGCATATTGTCTAAAAACAATTTAGCTGACTGTGACTATTGTGGGTAGTTCTTTTAAAGTAATCAAAGCAATATTATACATGTTATTTTTACCGTATTTTGCCAGCATTTATACTAAGCAATACACCAACAGTATTGGTGCAGTTATTCTCTGTAATTATGCTTTCACTTACATTTTAATACTTCCATGAACACTATTTATTCTATTTATATGGATAAATAGATAAAATGTCAGATAAATGATATCCTCACACCCCTGAGGATACACTGCAATACACTGACATTAAGGTCTGCGGTCCTCCCAGGTTCTGGATCAGGATTGCTCTGGTCTGCTGGTAAACCTTATTAAACAGGTCTATCTATGATCCAGATTAAGGCCTTCCTTAATTTGGATTACTCTCTGTGTAATCCAGGCATGTGGCTTCACAGATTCACATTAATGTGCAGATCTATGAAGCCTGGAAGTATACTACACTATACTATACTGTCCTTGTTAATGACAGCTTTTGGACAATATTAAGAACTATTAAAGAAAGTAGACCATTCTGATGCAATTTAGCCTTGGTGCAAATGAGGGTTTTTCACTAAAATCACCTTTGTTGCTCTGATGAATGACATGTAGTTGGAAAAAAATAAAGGAGAAATATTTGTCTGCTGACCCCTGGGATGCTGCTAAACTTTTTAGTTTGTCTCTGTCGTAAAAGGCTGTAGAGACGTGCAAAGTTCAGTTTGTGTTCAATTGAATAGTTCACGTTCAAAAGCGTTTGCGTCAAACCAAACATGCAGTTGTTTGAATATGCAGGAATTTGGTTTAACTAAACCAGTCCTCCATGTGTGAACACAAATTATTTAATCAATATCTGTTCATGCTCACTGCGTTTTTGCCTTCAAGAAGGGCTTTTTTAAAATGGGAAATTTGCTTTGTCTGCAAACAGGTTTGAAATTGAGTAACTCTTCGCCATCAAGATGGACATATTAGTGCTTGGTTCATTTAGAACTGAGCATGTAATTATTATTCATGCACAGCTCTTTGAAAGGACACTGTTCTTCACTTGACACATGGAGAGGCTTGTTCCCAGATCATGCCTGACAGAGGTTTTCCTATTTTTGGAAGATATTCCCTTAAAATATTCATTAAGCATGAACACTATTATCAATGTAAGACAAGCAAAGATATACCTATTTACTCAGGATTAAATGGATGGAATGGATGGCTCATTCACACTGTGGAAGAAATAAAGGATGACGATGATGATTAAAATTTACTGGGTTGTTTAATTTGATAAAAGAAAGCCCAGATTAAACTGAGGGAAAGCATGGCCCAACCACCTGATGCCAACAATGTCATGTGGACACTGACAAAAATACATATGTACTTTAGCGGCACTGAAATCTAACCAAAAAAAGGAGGGATTATGATTGGGATAGGAAATCCAACTCTTTTTGTGTCCATTTGTAAAACCTGGCCTAAACAAACAAACAAACTTCCAGAAACAAAATTCATAATTTATTTTGTTAGTAGCACTTCCGTGATGGTAAATTCAACAGGAGAAGAAAAGGAGCAGTGATTTAAGTTATAAAATCATAACCCTACTTACTCAGAAGGTAGCCCCAGTGAGTTCAGTACAATTAATCCACTCTAGGATTACAATCCACAGAGATGAATGGGACCCAGCTGTGATTAGATTATTATCTGTGTCCTTTCCCACATCTTCCTTGCAGCCAAATGTCCCCTGAGAAAAACTAACAAGAAGTCATGGCATGCCTAGTAACATTGAAAACCTATATTTTACTTTGATATTTCTCCCATAAATAATTTCTATTCTCCCATGAAGAAAAGGGGAAGCAATAAGGGAGTGCCTGTGTTTAAAATATCCAGGACCACTTCTATTTTAATCCTTGTTGTAAATATGGACCTATTTATAAAACTCCTAGACTCCCCCAAGTGGAGAGTTGGGAAATATAGTTCAAAAGATATTCCAAGGAAAACCTGCAATTAAATATGAGTATATTACATCTGCACAAAATTCTGTTAACTGATTTTGCCCAACACCCAGTCTATTCTGTTTGGGCTTCCCTTTACTTCTTGTTTGATATAATTCATATTCATTTGGAAAGGAATCGGTATTTAGCGGAGTTAGAATTAATAGCAGTCAGTTTAAAATATAACATGGCTGTTGTGTTGCTGGCATAATGCACTATGGTGTTGGGTAATATGATAATCAGTAATATGATAATCATATTGGATGTGTGAAGAAGCCAGAAAGTTTTTCCATGCAAGGGAGAAGGTTGAAGAGGATGACTTTTGTAGTCAGTTTCAAACTTGCAAAAGCAAGGTGTGTCACAATATAACCCATTTGTGTGTATGGGCAACCATCAGAAGGGCCAAGTTCCAAAGAATGAACCTGCCAATAATGAATCTTGGTCTCACAGAGTGACTGTGGGTTGTGGAATTCACTTTCTTATATTATTGCAGACAGCAATGTGAGTATCATACATAATGTGGCAATTACTGCCATAAAACTGAAAATTAATAGTGTAATGGGAATTTATCTATCTGCATTTAGAAGCCCGTTCTTAATTACTGTAGTATTAATTCAGCTATTACTAACAGGCTTCTACGGCTTCATCACCTCATCTCTGATTCCTGGGATTTTATTTTAACCCTGCTCAAATCAGTTCCCTTCTCTAAGAATTAAAAGAAAAGGAATGCCCCTTCCGTTGCATTTTATCCCGCAAGCAAGCCTCCAGTCCGAGTCTAGCCCAGTCATTTTAAGGACGCCAGCGGGCGTCTGCGCTGCGATCCGCTTGAACCAATTAAGCCATCTTCTGGCTAGAGAAAGAAATAAAAGTCTCAGTCAACCCACTGAAGGAGGAATGGTCCCCAGGCTTTCCGCCGGCTGCTATTGATCCCTTTAAGTGCCTGCTAATGAGACCCGTTTATACCCAATAAAGTACGCTCGACAGGGAACAGCAAGACTGATGGAGCGCTCGGGAGAAAGGGAGCCGTCCTCGCCAGACAGGCTCGCTCGGTGCAAGCGGAAGATCGGCCGGTCTTGGAAGGGTTAAGCCGCCGCGGGCCAAAGGGGACGGGACGGGACGGAGGGGAGAGCGTGGAAACGGAAGGGGGCGGGACGAAGGCGATAAAAGCAAACTCGGCAGCTGCTGCCGCCGCCTCTGCGTCTGTCTGCGTGTGCCTCTGCTGATTTCTGGGGGAGGGGGCGTGGGAGCTCCACGGGGCTCGGGGAAGCCTTTCCCCTGCGCTCCCTCCTTCCTCCCACCTTGAGTTTCCCGGAAGGAAAAGAAGGTGCCCCGCATCCAAAGGCTGCTGCTGCTCCATCAGGTGGCTCCCTGCGAGGCAGGATTCAGCTCAGTGGGTTCTGAGGTTCAGTTGAGGTGAGGGCAGCGATTCAGCGGAGCCCTGAACCCAACGCTTTTTTGGACGTCTGGTTTCTTGCAACGAACCAGGCAGGCACCCGAAGGGCAGGAAAATCACGGGGAGCCCAGAGCAAAAGGTTCAAACGAGTCCAAACAAATATTCGGGGGAGGGGCACAGTACAAGTTTTCGGAGTGAATAGCTACATACAACACCCCCACTGCGTGTCCTGTACATTTTGGGCACCCAGATATACAGAGCTCAAAACTGGAGGCTCTGTTTGTTCACTACGACGGATAGAAAGTGGGTCTGAGCAAATGCTCCTCAATTTGGTGGCGGAGGAGGAGGAGGAAGAGGAGGGGAGGGGAGGGGAGGGGAAGGGGCTTCCCTTCTTCATCCCTGGGCACAGACACATGCAGGGATTCCATGACAGCGCCGAGCGCCAGGGCTGCCTTGGCAGCTAGTTGGCAGGAGCAGGTTCCGCTCTGTTTGTCTCCGTGCGCGCGCGTGGATGTGTGAGCGCGTGTGCGCGCGTGCAAGCACCTGCTCCTGTCACATGCCGGCCAAAGGGATTCGCCTCTGTGGAGGAAAGGCTTCCCTCATGCTGCTCGCAGGCTACTCTCAGCACCTCCCCCCCCCCGCTTGTAACACCTTCGCTTCCCTTGTCTCCCTTTCCCGACTTCCTCGTCCCTCTTTCTCGCCCTCTTGGGTTTTACCTGGGCCCCGGCGGCGGCTAGGGAGGTCGGAGGCGGCCCCCTCTTTGGTCCATTTCCCCCCTCTTCCGCGGAGGGCTTGAGCCCAACAGCCGGGGGGGGGTACGCGCTTGAGGAGGGGGCGCAGGGGAAGGCGCGAGGGGCTGCGTGTGACAGGCGCTCTCCCCTCCCCTCCACAGCTCCCAGGCTCAGCCTAGTGGCTCCCTGCCATTGGTTCCGCGCAATGGAGCGGCAAGGCTGCGCGCTATAATAGCTCCGTGCCTGTGAGAGGCAGCAGCTCAGACTCCGTCGGCGAAGCGGGAGAGGAGATGCCGATCCTCCAGCCCCTCCTCCTCCTCCTCCTCCAACAGCCAGATCTGCGTTGAGAAAGAGGTGGAGGGGAGGGGGAGACTCGAGAGAGGGAGGGAGAGGAGGACTGTGGTCCATGCCTGCCATCTCCTGCCATTTGCACGCTCGCCTGCTGCCGGGTCGCTTCCTCCCCACCCTCTGGAAGGGCGGGGGCATTGGGTGGCCGCTACCGGTTGCCGCTGCCGCCGTCTTCTTAGTTGGGAGCCATCGGCCAGGCGGAGGGAGCGCCACATGCCTGCGTGCCTGGGCTCTCCGGGGTTCCCCTGCCCGCCGCCCTGCCAGCGCTGAGCCAGCTTCGCGCCGCCGAGGCTGCCTCTCCCCCTGCCTGCCTGCCTGCCTGCCTGCTTGCCTGCCTGCCTGCCGCCCACCCCCACCCCGAAGCCCGGCGCTCTCGCCTTCCAGGCTGATCCGGAGACCTCGGGGTGCATGGAAACGGCCACAGCCCGCCAGGCGGCTGCCCCATGGAGTGTTATTACATTGTCATCAGCTCCGCGCACCTCAGCAATGGGCACTTTCGGAACATCAAGGGAGTTTTCCGAGGTCCTCTCAGCAAGAATGGCAACAAAACTCTGGTAAGGGGATGCTTCCATTATATACATACATATATATATATATATTTCGTTGTCTCTCCCACCAGCCCGCTTCTCCTCACCTCGGTTATGCCTCGCTGGGGGGACTCCAGTTGCGTTCAGCACCTCTGCGCCCTGGACAGTTCATAGCGGTGCGCTGGAATGGAGACTCGGGCCGGCGGAGACGCGATGGGGAGGGAACGTGAGTTGGAACGGGGACCTGCAGAGTTCCCTCTCGTTCTCCTTCTGGGCTTTTGTTACCGACCGGACTCTCCGGTATAAATCCTCTCTTCTGATCTGATTCATGGTCTGAGGAAACTCCAAGTGGAAGGGACGAAGCAGCTTTGAGTTATTGGTTAGAAGCCGGGGTCCACCTGAGTTCTTGAATTGCTCCAGTACAGGAGTGTGCATGAAAAGCTGTAAAGTTACCAGGAAAGGAATGGGATTTGCATAGGGGGTGGTATCCAGCCCATGTCTCCATAAACGTCTCCAGTGAAATGTCAGTTTTCACCTAATAGAAACCAGGTTCTGGAAAAAGTGAAAGGGGGGGGGGCACTATTGCGTTTGTGACCAGGCAGGCTTGTCAATGATGACAATTCAGACCATCTGCGGATTAAAAAAGAATGGAAAGACAGAAAGCGACTGACAACAAAATGTCACTAAACCTGACTATTCAGAAGTTAACCTCTTTGAGTTGGACTTTCTTCCAAAGGTCTGCATAGCATCACAGTATTGCTTATCCCCAGTCTCATCTTGAGATCCGTGGAACTTTAGAAGTGTTTAAGAATGTAGTTTTACCCACTTTGATTTAGGATAAATCCAGTTTGGCACCGTGGCACCTCTGAGTATGTGTGCATAATCCTGTGGTTTGTTAATTAGATTCATGTGATGGTCTGATCCTGAATGCACCAAGATTATTTTTGCGTATTCCATCTGCCATCAAAATGCTACATTTTAGTCAAGGTGTTGAGTTGGCAGCATAAAGTTTTGCTTAGATTTCTCAACACCTGCTTCATTCCCATGCTATGGCTACTTATCTTCCACCATACAGTTTGAAGTGTCTGAACTCTTACTAGGGAACTCAGGATTTTCTTTCATATGTTGCTGAAGCAATGGAGCTCTATGATCTAGGAAATTCTGAAAACCTAACTCCAAATTATGGTGTGTGTAATTTTTTTTTTGAAAATGCCGTGGAACTGGGTTTGAATTTGAACAAAAAAGTTGGGAATGTTGTTTTCTCAACAACTTTTCCATACAAGGGATAAAGAACCCAGCACATGTCCTCTCTATGGGAAGATGCCCTCTTAGACTACAAAACCATCATTGTGAGATATAACTCTTGGTCTGCTAATAACATAAATGAATCAGTGCTTGAGGCATGTCCTAAACAAATGTGTAAAGCAGGTTTGAAGAAGGCATGTGTGGGGTGGGTGGGGGATAACAGTAGTTCCTTGATATATTCGTCAGCAGTAGTATTTTATTTACTTAAATTTTCATATGTGCAGCAATTCTTCATGATAAGAAGTCTATACATTCTCAGCAAACTCCATGGTAAGAAGTTTATAAATGTTCAGCAAATCTCCATGGTAAGAAGTTTGTAAATGCAGATATCCGTAAAATAAACTATGTCAAACTGGCATCTGACTGAACTCTACAGAGGAAGACAAGATTAGAGTGATTCACTGATGAAATTCCAGTGCAATTCACAAGTAGCTCTTGTAATTCTAATCTATCATTGATAAACTGTGCAAGACATTTACTGCCTTCATTCTCTAGTTCACTCACTGAGATGAAAGTGAATGGTGTGTTTAGATGGTTGTTCTTTCTGACTCTATTAACTAATGCCATATAGTCGCTAAACACAGTTTCTTGGAAATATACTCTCATAATGGCACTGAAATGAGCTTCAAAGTAAGGGTACAATCCTAAAATGGCAAAAACTGCAATTAAACTGTTATTTGAGAGTAAATCTTTATCTGGTCTGTGCTTGGCCAGGTTGGATGGGGGAATAATCAGAAAATGAGAAGTAATTTTTGCTACAATATTCAATTTGCCTCTCTTTTATAGGGTACAATGCAACTTTTTTATACCACCACCCACAAAACAGCACCTATTGTAATGGTGTAACTGGAGGACCTCAGCATGTCACAACAATATATATTAATTTAGGACATTTCCACATAGCAGTGTAATTCTCTCTTGTAGCCTCAGAAAAGCTCTTTTCCTGAAAAATTAGAATGTTCTGAAGAACATTTGTAATGTAGCCAATAACTTGTTTTGTTTTGTCTATTTACTAAGCAACTTTTATGTAATAAGTACTTGGTTTTGGCATTTGTTCCACTGGAATGATTGGCTTAAGAATGGTCCAAACGTCTCCTAGTCCAATATAAGCAACTTTTAATGTTGCACCAAAGTGTTTTAGGACCACAGTCCATAGGTGTGCTAGTTGCAGTGGCTGGAAAACATTTAGGCTCTTCAGTTTTAGATGGCTGCACAGAAATTGTATATTGCCACTAATTGAATGGGAGATTGCAATTTCAAATTGATGTATTTCTAGAAGTACTAGCAACATTTAGTTTAGTGCCATTTCTAAATGTCATGTCAACTACTGTTTGAAGAATTATATATCAGATTCTGCTGTGCACAACTAATATGTAGGAAAATATGTTATCCAGTATGATTGGCAGCAAAACATTAAAACATTCAGGTAATATACTCATTCTCACTTCCTCCTGTTTATAAAGCTGCAATAAATAGCAATGGTTCCCTTGACCCCAGACCTTTCCCTCCTCTTTCAGTGAGTTTTTAAATTGGCCTTGGCTGCAGATCTAATTTAGTTTCTGTATTTTAGGAGAGCTTTTTAAAGAACTTAATTTAATGAAAGTGATATGGCAGACTTCTTGAAAGGTAATATATGAGAAATCTACCTGTAATACATCCTAATGCTCCCAAGAATGAAATTCATTTCTCTTTGCAAGTGAATTCAGAATTGTTTCACAATGCCAGTCATACTGGATGCAAATGTATTTAGCAATAATTTAAAGTAGAAAACATTTCACTGAGATTTGGGAGGAGAAATATATTATCTTGCATATAATATTGAGCTTCTCATTTTCTGGGTGTGCAATTAGGTGGATTTCTTTTCTGTTATTCTTGAAAAGAAAAGAACAAAGGAGGAATGCAAATGAATTTCATAAAGCAAACAAAGAAACAAGGTCTGTCCTTAAGAAGCAATTTTTGTAGGTTGTGTCCCAGGGAGTTGGTTCAAGGTTCCACTTCTTCTACTGTTTCCACATTTCAACCATTTAAAGCTTCACGTAAGGGCTGAAAAATGGTAGCTAAGATCCAGACTACCCATGGACTCAGATCTCTCTCATTAAGCCCTGGATATACAAAGCAAAGCTTCTGACATTGCCTTAGAATCTGATAGTGAATGAATTAAAAGTTCATGTTTTTGTACAGTTGACCTCTTGACTGAAAGAATGCATAGAGTTTCTCTTATGTGTTGACCTGGTTGATGATGTTGGGTGCCATTGAATCCTGGCCAACTTCTGCATGGGCACTTCCAAGGGTACCTCTAGGGATACAGAACTGAGTTTGCCATTGCTTGCTTGATACATCGGGGGCAGGAATAAGTTGAAAGGAGCAGACGGAAGCATTTTTGTATCTCTCAAAAGGAATCATGAGGAGAGAGGAAGAGGAAAGCATGCTTCTTAAACACTGTGTTGAACAGAGTGGCTGTGAAAAAGAAAACTATTTCCACACCGTCCGGCACAGAAGCTTCTAAAAATGTTAACACTGCATGTGTAAAGCTACATAGCCATGTCATCTCAGAAAATATATGGGAAGAAGACTCTTCTAATTTGGTATTGTGATCCTTCCTCCATCCTCAGACCCTTTAAATATACTGATGGTTAAACTGGGACGCTTGCTTATTCAAGCAAAATGTTAAGAAATTAATTACTCTAACTGCTTCATTAAAACTTGCAGCCGAGGGCAAAATACTGTATATAATATGTACTGTGTATGTTCAGCTGTGTACAGAATTAACGAGTTTGGGGGACAGGATCATCTGCACTCTGGATATCTGAAGCAGCTTTTGTCAACATGTCTTTAGATGTTGGATAGGATGTATTTGAAGTATTGGCTTGATTTGGCCCCATCAGATTAAGGTACATCATTCCCTTTACACATGCACACGCACACGCACACTATTTTTTTAATGGCATGAGATAATCTTTTACCAATTTGTTAGTGACAGACCCACATAGTGACAGTAGCAGTGACATGCATATACACCCAGAAATCACTGAAAATGAAAGGATAAAAATACTGGCTAAGATGACCCTCCACTACAGCCTTTTCACTATATACTTTGTTTGTTAGTTCTTTATGATCTCTACTTTATTTTTAAGCTGTGATTTTTCTCCCCCACCACACTGGCTCTTCTTGGTCACTAATGACTAGCTTATACTCTTATCTTCTGCCTCTGTTTTTTCTCATTTAAAATTATTTATTTATTTATATCCCACTGTATACCCAAAGTCTAAGGGCAGGTCACGATGATGATGATGATGATGATGATGGAGGTGCATGAATAGTTTATTTTTCATTCATTTGAATAGATCCCCTTCAAATGTGGTAGGTTTCTATTTAACACAAATGTATTTCTACAAATTCATATGAATATCTGATACAAATGCATACATATCCGATAAATAACTGATACGTATCTCATAACATATTCACTCTGAAAGCTTCAAATCTGCCCTGAATCCACTTTGAATCTGCTCTCAAACCATGTCGAATTCACTCTGGATCTGTTGCAGATGTGGCTGGTGCAGCCGCTTTCCCACCTCCCCATTTCACAAATGTTCTGAAGTTTCATATGAATGTTCTGAAACATTTGATTCATATATGAATGTCTGAATTCACATGAATTTGTATGAATAATGAATGTTATAAATATTTGTGCACACCCCTAATAATAATGCCAATTCTGCAAATTTGGCACATTATGGACATGGCTTAGAAAAACTCTTTCATGCACAGTTAACCAGTATTCTTTGGCACTCCTTGAACATGGAAAACTACCTTATATTAGTCTACCCAAAATAGTAGTGCTTCATTCGGCTAGAAACAGTTCTCTGAGATACGAAGCACAAGTTCTTAACATTTCCTGCCAGCTATCTCTTTAACTAGAGAGGCTAAGAACTTAACCTAGCAGCTTGTAGATTCAAAGCAAAAGCAAGCCAATAATAAGTGCAAAGTATTACCTCTAAGAAATAAATTCAGTAGAAGAAACTGTAGAGGAAAGTTCCAATGTTCTATTTTTAAACTTCTTTCTTTTATGATTTCAAGGAATAGAAGGGATTTTGCACTAGCCATCCCATGCCTTTCAGCTGGACTGTTCTTAAATTCACTATACTTATTTGGGCCAAAAGGGTCTTTGTTCCACATAGTTTTTTAACTGTAGCAAGTCTAGAAATGGTGGCAATATTTGAAATTCTGAAAGATCCATCATCCATGACACTGATGGACCAAGGTTTCTAAGTTGACCATTCAACTGGCCTAGGAAGTTTTGTTAGCATCAAATACTCAATATGAAATTCCAGGAAGTTTAGAAGCCTATTGTTCACTGCCTCCATATTTTCTATTGACCAAATTCAGGAGTGAGCAAAGCTTTGGTGTCCTCTGAATTTTAATCAAGGTGTGGTAAACATTTTATTCATGATTTACTTAACAGAGTTCAGAAAATTCTGACAAGCTCCCATGCTTTCCTTTATGTAATTCTAAAGAACACTACCAACCTACTTCTTGAAGGCAGGCATACTTTGAGGATTGCTTCATCAAAAGCCTTGGCCTTTGATGTCAGGTTAATTATGGAATCAACAGTCTTGCTGCCTTCATAATGAAAGCTATGTAACTCAGTTATCATTATGAAGTAACATCTGAAAATCTTATCGTGGAAGCCAGTCATTACATTGTTTTGTTTTCCCTTCAGTACTGCATGTCACTTGTAAACTTTTATTGGATGAGGAACCCTCTAACATGAGTCCAGCCCTGTAGTATTTTCAATACCTGGTTTTGTCTTCATGGCCCTTGCTACAGTAGTTCTTATTCTGGATTATATTCCAAAATATATTCCAGAATAAGGATTTGCTATTCACATGCTGATTCACAGCAGGCTCCACCTAAGAGGATGATCCCCTCCAGAACTTGTTAGGGACCCACTGTGTGGGACTTTTCAGGTGCTACATGTATAAAGGGAATGGCATTAGTACTTAGATGCTATGCTTGTAGGCCAGTGCCTCAGGCTCTAATGCATTCAAGGCTGCCTCATCAACCCCAAACATTAGCATCTTGCATTAAGAGCACTTGCAATCATGTAAATGCAAAATAATGTTCGAGATATTCTAGTTAAATGACAGCTGTGCAAGCCAATTTACTGTTGCTAGAAGAGCACCTTGAGCAACCACTAAGGTTGGATTGAACAAACTGTTGTATATATGGATTGTCAGCATATGCTGTTGGCAGGCACAGTAGGTAGCATAATAAGGGGAAGAAATATAGAAAGCATTTGCAGTGGCTGTCTATTTCTTATCTCATAATATAGTTGTGTTGCAATTTGTTCAGTTTAACAACCATAATTTCTCCCTAATCCTCATATCACTTCTATGGGATAAGAAAAAATGGTAAGAGTTATGGGAAAACAAAAGGCACCATTTTTTCAGCAAATATGACTCATAAGCTACAATCCTAGATATGCTTTGATATCCACAGGTCTTAGCAAAGTTTAGGGAAAGGTACCTCAAGTTGGATTTTTAAAAAGACACTTTTATGTGGCCTTCTTCAAAACAGGAAGTGTTTTGCCTTTAGTTTTGCAATCTGGTCTCAGGCCCTGGGATTTCCTGATGATTTCACCTTGAAATGCTAACTAGGAGTGACTTCATACTTCCCTTCCCATCTGCTGGATGGGAAAGGAGCGCAATCACCCACGCTGACTAGCACTCAACACTTTCAAGCATTAGTCACTTACAGCCTAAACCCTGTGTGACTGATCACCTAAACCCTGTGAACGATCCCAGGGCCGGTTCTCTTCAGGGTGCCACCATTTTGTTAACGGCGCCCTGCATGACTGCACGTGGATCAGTGATGTCGCTATGATGAGATGCTCGGCATCTCAGACAACCCTGGAGCACTGGGAAAGGTGCAGGTGCTCGCCACTGGATGCACCAGGCAAGGAATTGGTTAAGGCTGGTAAATTAGGGAACTTCTGGGAAGACAGGGGGTGCCTGGAGGCTGTAACGGTCTCCTCTAGGTGTGGATGCTCTCCCCCAGAAGTTGCCTAATTATGCCCTACTGGTTGTAGTGCAAATAGGCTTCAGATCTTTGGTTAAGGATTTATTTTCCCTCCCCAGCAATAATGGCATCATTTTAATGCACTACGGAGTGCACGGTTTTAAATTTGTTGAATCTTAAGATGTTTTTAAGCGTGCATCTTGTTTTATTTGTATTTCATTTTAATCTGTATCTGTTCTCAATTTGTATCTTGTTTTAATTTATTTTTACCTGTTGTAACCCGCCCAGAGACCTTCGGGTATGGGCAGGATAGAAATGTAAATAAATAAATAAATAAATAAATAAATAAATAAATAGTGCAGGCTACAGCAGGCCCCAGGTGAGGCCTACCAGAATCTGCATTAGCATGTGGGCCACACACCCCTATCCTGAGACAGACTCCAAAAGAAGGCCAAGTGCAAACAGGCCCCTGGTTACTCATTGTGATCAATGTGTTTCACATTTGAATAAATATACCTAGGAGAAGGTCAAAGTGTGCACTCCCACCAATAAATTATCGTGCCTTTGCATATCAAAATGTTGTTTGTAATTGCTGCCCTTATAAGAAAACAGTAGGGAGCTTTTTGTACCTACCTCACTGGGGCTCTCTTGTATGTCCTGGGATGCCCGTCTACTTCCTTCATCCCAGAGTGTTCTGGAGAGTACAGGAGCACACACACACACCCAATCCTCTGATACTGTGGAGAAGTAGCAACAGGGTGTAATGCTGTGAGGAGGCTGGAACTGTGACTTTGCAAATACATGGTGGGTCACAATTACCATGATAAGGACACAGTCATGACACAGTGGAAGTTGTCAAAGCTATTGTTATGGTGATTCAGGCAGTCCAGGGCAGACCATTCACACTGTGAGTTCCCTTAGGTAAACTGGGGACAGCACCAGCACTTATGGTGCAAATGCCAGCCACTGTTCCTGAACTTAACTTCAGTGGGATGTTACTGTAATACTGTCCCACAAAGTTACATGTGAACAGGCCATAGATCTATA
The DNA here is from genome assembly GCA_023333525.1 of Aspidoscelis tigris stejnegeri. NCBI lineage: Eukaryota > Metazoa > Chordata > Lepidosauria > Squamata > Teiidae > Aspidoscelis > Aspidoscelis tigris. The sequence continues at coordinate 16,220,952 of JALMGA010000010.1, forward strand.
GAAGAACAGAGATGGGGAAGTCTGCTATAGCAAAACTCCAACCAGCTTTGCTGATAGGTACAACTGAGTTGTGGCTGACTGCACGGGCACCTCCATGCGGTTTCCTTGGTAGAGACACAGAAGTGTTTGCCATTGCCTACTTCTGGGAAGAAGTTGAATACCGAACTGCCAACCCTCTGCTTTCCAGGCAGTTTGCTCTAACACAGAGTCAACCAGCTGACTGCTGAGAGAGAGGTATTGGAATCTCCAGATGGTACATGATGCTCCAACCTTAGTGAGAAGCTGGCTTTTACAAGCGACAGTGCAATCCTTGCAAGAAAGGTCCTGATTGTGAGCCCTTTCACATTGCAGCTGCTAGCTGCTTGCTTATCCAGGGAGGAGAATGGAGACTGCATTCTATCTTCCTTTCCTCATTAACACTGACTTCTTTTTTAAAAATATGATCTATGCATGGAATCCTCCTATAGGCCTGTTGCGTATTCAGCTGAATTGGGAACTGAACACAGCTTAAATCTTGGCTATTATATAACATATCTTTGCCATATAAGCCATACAATACACAAAGTATCCTTTCATGTAGCAAATCATCCCCTATTACTGATTACATGTCTGAAAGATAGGCCTTTATTAGAAAATAAATCCAGCTCTGGCATATGCCACGTTAATTTCCAGTCTGTGTATGGGTGTGTGTTTGCGCATGCATGTGTGGTCTTTCTTTGATTAAAAATAAATCCTGGGAATTAACATAGCTGTGTCTCTACTGTTCTTCTTTGTCCATCTGTCCATGAACCACATTACTCTCTGACATTTAACTGAGAAGACAGAAAAGGCACTTTCCCCCCTGTTGGTCTCCTAGGCTTTAATTGGTGCTAAATTTTCTTCTTATAAAAAAAAAGTCCTAGGGATGGTTTGGAAATGCTAAGTGTCAAGGTCAAAGTTGAATGAACCCCTGTGAAAAAGCTGCTTGTTAACAAAGAAAAGAAGCTAATTTAGGAGCAGTGAAAACCAATAGAACATTTTACAGTGGCTTTAATGAAGTGCTGAAAAAGGCCCCACAGACACACGCTCCAAGCGCTTTGCAATCTTCCATCCCAACTCGCCCTTTGTCACAAAGCCTTTAGAGAGCTTCTGCCAATGAAGGGACATGACCTGAATAAATTCTAGGAATTCCAAAAGTGATTCTAGTAGCCAAAGAAGAAAACAAAGCCTTCTGAACGCCTATGATTTCTCCCATGCCTCTCGAAGTGATACAGTCCAAAGAAATTGTGGCTGTGAATTGTATTAATGGCATACCAGCTACAGTGAGGTGGCCAAGGCTGTCTGAAATCATGCAGATGTCCCTCAACTATTATCTGTAGGTACCAATGCATCAGGGGTGGAGCTGCACAGTGTTTTCATCCATGCTGCTGGAAGAATGGCAACTTCTGGTTTTTCCTCTCATGGAAATGTTTCTGTTTGAGCTGGACATCAAAGCACTAGTGAACACAGTGAGAAGCTCTTCTCATGTCCTGAAAGTTTAGGTATCTTTGTTGCTTAACAGAATCTTGCATACACACTGTACAGAAATGGTTCTAACCTGGAAATGTATCCACATGTGCTGGACCATCAACTGGCCCAGATAGCAGTGGAGCATGAAAGCATGCTCCAGCTCTGCATGTACTGTTCTCCCCCCTTCCAGGCAAAAGGCGCGTAGGGTGATGCAGCCACAGTTGCATACCTCATTGTCTAGTCATCACTGCAATGGCAGCACACATGACTATTGCTGCCATCGCTGCAGTAATGCAGTCTCCACTAGTAAGGTGGCAATGATACTTTCCCAGCATTTGGTGAAGTCCCAGAGAAGTTTTGGATGCATCAGGCACCCTAAAGTGCAAATAGTCAATGAAATCCCCATCTTCACTTTCCTGGGATGGTTTCCTAGGGAAGTGAAGGTGTAAATTTGCAATCTGTGTGTAAGGCTGCATCCTCAACTATGGTGGTGGATGCTCTGAGAAAGCTTGAGAGGTGATGCTGCAGATTTAATTGTTCTGAGGGCACTTACCACTCTCAGGCATTACTGCTGCCACTGTGTGGCTACATAGAGGAGGTAAGAGCCATCTACATGCCTGCTTTACCTAGGCACTGGGGTGGAAAGGTCCACTTTTGGGCTTTTTGGGGTGTGTGATGGAGAATGCTATATATTCAGAGGAGACCCGACAACTCTGACGAGCTTGAGGGGAGAGGCCTAGGGGCTGGAGGAAGCATCCTTAACTCCATGAACCCTATGACACTGAAGTGCGGATACAGTCAAAGGAACAGTAGCTCCTTCTTCGTTCTCACTCCGTCATTTCCTCATAAGTACCACATGACTCTTAAGTTGACACAGAAAAGTGAGCCTTCTAAAAGTGATTATTTATATTCATTTTGTCAAAGCCTGAGGTAGACCAGCTTTTCCAGATTGCAATAAGACTAAAGTATGTATGTATGTATGTATGTATGTATGTATGTATGTATGTATGTATGTATGTATGTATGTATGTATGTATGTATGTATGTATGTATGTATGTATGTATGTATTTGTATTTCTATCCCGCCCTATACCCGAAGGTCTCAGGGCGGGTTACAATATTATATTAATCTTAGACAGGTCCCTGCCCTCAGGCTTACACTCTAAAGAGACAAGAAACAAAAAGAAAATGGTGTGGGAGGGAACCGGGAACAGCCAAAAGCAAGCACTCGAGGTCTTCAGTTGCAATTCTTCTCTTTGTTTCTTATTGGATTTTTCCTATTCTCTTTACTTTGAATTTTCTCTTCACTGATGGCACACTGGATGATGGTAGAGATGGTCAGCTGGCATCTACTCAGCCCCACCCTGCTCGGCCTCAGGATCAGATGATTTCTCAACTGCTGGATCGGCTGCCATAGTCTCTTTGCCACCTTGTGATGGGAGCAGTTGGAAGAGGGAGGGGCACTGCTGGGGGCAAGATGGCAGAGCCCAGCCTGCTGCCTCTTCTCCACTCCTCTCAGGCAAGATGGTTCTCAGCCTTGTGGTGATGGCAGTTGGAGGAGGGAGGGGCACTGCTGGGAGCAAGATGGCAGAGCCCAGCCTGCTGCCTCTTATCCACTCCTCTCAGGCAAGATCTATGCAACAACTCAACACTGAGTCAATTCTCTTTAAGAATATTTGCCTCTTGTGGGTGTGTGCAAGTACACAAATATATAACTTTCCCTGTTTTGTATTGGGGGGGGGAGGGTCCCAACACACCTTTCTTACAGCTTCCATTTTCCTACATAGAATAGGAGAGCAGGAAAACAGAGCAGCTGAGTGGACTGTAAACCTGAGAACATAAACTTTCTTACTTTGACATTTGGCAAGCTGCACAAGGAGCCTATTAGCTGAAGAAGGATATTAAAAGATAATAATTTAAATAAATAACCACACGAGGCAATTTTAAAATGCCGTCTGGTATTCTGGGAGAGCCTCCTTGGCATATGGTTGCTGTACATAACTTCAGGAAATGTATCAATGAAATTTAGGCTGAGACAGGAGACAGGGCTGCTGAAATCAGACATTCTGCAGCTGCAAAGCCAGGCAGCTATCACCCTTTGTTGGCATCATGGGATTACCTGCCTTCTGCTCTCTCCTTACTTTTATTTATTTAGATGGTGAGATCTAGTATTCTTTCTATTTCCCACAATGCCTCTGGCTTAGTGTTCTAGGAGATTAAAAAAGGACCAAGATCTCCTTGCTTATGTGAGATTTATAGCACTTCAGAGCTTAAGGAGCAGGACATGGAAGAGGATGGGCGACTTCACATGTCAAAAAAGAAGTGTTGGTCAGTTTCAGCACTTACTTTTGATCTGGAACAAGGGTCTATGAAGGCCACAGTCTGGGCCATCTCAACTGGATGTTAATGCAGAGCATGATCTAGATTAAGAGTCTTTTAATCTGCATCTCTGGCAGATTCACTTAATTGGATCCACCAAAGGAACCAGGGACAGCCCACCATTATGGGGGATACTACTGGGGGATACTTTCCAGCAGTGCACCATAGCACATTGCAAAAAAAAAAAAAAAAAAAAAAAAGCCCACCTCCTCAGGTCCTGACTAGGAACTTTCATTCCTAGACTTTGTAGGTGTGGTTGGGAGGGGGGAGGGAGTTGCAAAGCTCATGTGAGGTTTGCAGCTGTGGCGTGACTTAATGCACATCAATACTATTAGTGCAGATGGTGCTGATCTGGGCACATCTCCACATGATCCAGATCAGTGAGGGACTGAGAATGGAGGGACTTCTTTCAGATATTGGTGTCTTGCAGAGCATTTCCATGGGACCAATGAAGAAGGAACATGGTACTGATTGGAAGCCTCTCTTTGATCCCTCCTGCATTTTCTCCAGCATATCCAGATGATCTGGAGAGATCAAATGAAGGTGGAATTTGCATGAGACCTTAAGGTCTCAGCAGAGGTACAGTGGCCACATCATGTCAGCCAAAGAGTCTTTCTTGAGCACAGGATTTGCACAATTATGCACATTGGGAGCATTCAACTGTCGCTGTGGAGAGCTCTGATATCAGTTCACAGCAGTTTATTGGGATTGGGCTGTCCAGACCTATGTGAACCAGTGCACTTTTGGTCGGTGAGTGCAGAAAAATGGATAACATCAGTAGTCCCTTTGGGCCTTTACACACTGGCGGGTACACCAATCCAGTGAAGGCCTAATTCACTCCTGGGCCTCTGTCTTCCACACTTTAGAGCAGAAGCCATGCTCCCTGTTAACCTACTGCATCTGGATTGGACACAGCATAGTCGATTCTAGGTGTCCTAAAATTGCTGCCTAGACCAAAGGTGTTCCTGCACTTACCTTAGTAGTGCATCATGCACTAAGTCCGGTATGCTCTCGGTACAGGAGGATCATATGCATTTCTGGCTAGGAGGGACACTCCTCAGTGGCCAGAAATGTGAATGGTCCTCTGTGGACCAGGTGGCACCGCTGCCATGATCGCCTCACTGGCTAGATTGGTCACTGGTTTGTGATGCGGCAGCAGGCTGATACAAAGGGCAGTGATGTTTGGGAGCGCAAGCCCCACTGCTCCCTGTAGATCAGTCCCAGGCTGCCTGCTGCTGCAGCACCAGTTCACAGAGCCCTTCCCGATGATGGCTGCATTGTGCCGGTGTATGCAGCCAGCAGCCGATCAGCTCAGACAAAGCTGCCACACATGCACAGGATGCTGGGAATCAATCCTGGCTGGCAACATGGCTGCCTGTGCACTGACAATGCGCTCCCCACCTGAGATGAATGAAGAGAGAATGGTCATGATACCAGACGCTTGTGGGGTAAAGGATGAGTAAACAGCCAGGGTGATGTGTGAAAGGGCATGTACTTCCCTGTTATGGTTTAGGAGGGGGATCCATTTAAGTGGTACACAAAATTACACCACCAAAATGGGTTCACCTAAGGCCCTGTCACCAGGCACTTTCTTTCCTGGCCATTGGACCTCTCACAGCAGGCTCTGAAGCTGATATTAAAGCTGTCACAGAACAGCCATCTGCAGTGTGAACAACCTTGTTCTGGGGCAGCTGAACCTCTCCAGCAGGGAACTGTTTGAGATTTAGAGCTCCTGCTACATGCAAATCTGGCAACAAGGGTTTTTTTTAATGCTTGCTCAGAGGACTCCACCTGGAAACAAAGAACTGGCGGGACAAAGGTTCCCCAGTTGAGTCTCTCAACCACAGGAGTGACAGGTATGAAGTATACCACCACCACTGCTAGTGCTCTGTAAGGTTGCTCATAGAGTGATCTGCTTTTATGGCACAGGTTCCACTATTGTGCAGTCCTTGCTGAAGGCTTCCAATAGGAACTTTGTTTTGTCCCATCCACCCTTACGTTTCTGATTAATAGGCCACTGTAGCTTGTGTACATATGAGCAGCTCAGCCTGTCTATGACATACTGAAGTTTAAATTATCAAAGAAGGAAGCCAAGTGAACCAAAAAACACAGCGTCTGTGTATAGAGAGTAATGTGCTAGGCTTTAAATATTAAGGCTGAATTTCTCTGGTGAAATAAGAACATCAACTAATCTGATTTTTTTTTTTAGAGTTTAGACCTGACATTTAATTCAAGGGTGATACTTTAATTTTCCCACTAAAATAGGTAGCACAGTCTTCTTTATCCATTATTTCAGCAGATGAGGTAGAGAATTTGCACCAACAGGTGCCTCCAAATAGGGGCTAAAGCTTGTAATTCTTCCAGGATTATATTGCAAATGACACATGTAATTGTTATATTCAAATAGGGATGTGCACAAACAACAAAACAAAAGAAAAAAACAATCTTTCATTTTCTAATTGAATTGAGCATCCAAAAAATTGTTTCATCATTGAATCATTCATTTAAATATTTGCATTTGCAGTTGAAATTTTTTTGCAGTTTTTTTTTCCAACAGAAAGTGTAACCATTCAACTGAATTTTTGCATTCACAAGCTAGGAGCATTGTTTGTTTCATTTGAATGTCCAAACATTAGAATGCCTGCATGCTCATTTCAATGTGGAAATTTGCAAATTCAAGTTCAAATTTTTGAATTCAAATTCATTTGTGCATTTCCCTAATTCACTATTTTAGGAAACCTGACAATTATGCCAGGTTTCCCATGAGAGTAATCACTTATCTCTGCCCGCCATCTCCTTTTATCATCATTACTGTTGCAAATAGCCAGAAGCCAGCCAAGAAACAAAAATTATCAAAGAGAAATCGACAGGGACTTAGCTGGCTTCTGGCTATTTGCAAGAGGACTTACAACAAAAGTAGCTGGCAGGCAGGCAGAGGTAAAACCTCACAATTGCCTTCTTCATCTGGCAGGATTAGTGAGAGGTATTTGCATGAGAGGCCTCCATGATTTGGCCTCCATGGACAGGCAGTGGATGGAGCAACGAATGTGGTTCTGTCGATAAGGTGAGGAATGAGCACAAATATTCAAAACATTAAAAATTCAATCAAATTTGTTCGAATTTGGACATTTGAACTCAAATTAAATGTCTATAAATTCAATTTTAAACATTTGAACGAATTTTGAATTTTTGAATCTATTCATTTGAATTATTTGGAGATTCATAAATGTGTACGGATACATACACAATGTGTACTTCCGTATACGCATCTTTCCTGCATCCGTATGCATTTTTATGGATCCATATGGGACAAAAACAGGATGCATATAGGATAAATATGGAATGAATACGGATGTGTATGGGCACAAATGTATTCAATTTGAATCAAATGTGAATACATTCAAATTTTAAAGATTCAAATCAATTTGAATTTTTGGATATTCAATTTGAATCAAATCAAATCCCAAAAATTGCATTCATGCACATACCTAGTAAATGTGCAGTTGCTGGAGCTTTGGATTTTCCAGCGATAGTTTTTCATATGTTTTAGAGGGGAATATAGAGAACCTATTGTGAGGTTGCCACAGATATGTAATGATGTTATATGCCTCCTGTCTAGATGGGGCATAGGATCATTGTGACAAAGAATTTAAAGTTGAGGGATTATAACGTTTTTATTGAAAATGGCTGTATAGAGACCAGGGGATGTTTAAGTTTCCATATTGCTTGACTGTAAAAACTACTTTTTCATGCTCATTTGGCATTATCTTCTTTGAATTACTAGTTCATATATTTTCAGCAGCCCATCTGTATAATATCGTCATCAACAAATTGCTTTTTTGAACCAATTTCGATTTGAATGGATTTTTCTAGTCACACAGAATTCCGTTTACATAGATTTTTGTTTTCCATTTTCATTTAAATGCACAAAATGCAAAATAATGCATTTTCTTCTAGATCCAATTCATGTTGCTGCATATGCATGCAGACTGTGTATGCAAACTCAGCTGCACACTTTGGGACTGGAGAGGAAGAAACCAAAATATATTTATTTGTATGTGATGCATTCCCTTGGACTAGAAGATGAAAAAATATAAGAATTTTTATCTTAAAAATACCCTTTCAGTACTTAATTGATAGACCACATGTTTTCTTGGGGCCTTTCCATACTTTGCCCTCGGTGACAGCTGGGGATGCTCCAGCATGGAATATCTGCACACTCCAGAGCCACTTCCATCTCAGAGCAGCTCCAAGCGTTCACAGCTGTTCCTGATCTGCAATCCTATATGCAGCCTTTGCACCTCCTTCCACTGCACATCACCATTGCTCCAGAGAGCCAGATGTTGCCAGATAGCAGTTTTCACACTTCTGCATGCTGCTGGATATGTTCCCCATAGGTTTCAAACAGAACTAGTGTTTGCAATGTGAATACTGGCTTCTGTCCCAGATTTTAACTTCCCTGGGACACTGTCCCAGGAAAGTTCAGTACAAATTCCCTCATAATATCAGATTTCTGCAGCCCATCAAAATCTGATACCTAAAATAATCTCATTAATCATTTACAAAGAATGATGCATTTGGATTAGTCTGTGCCAATTCAGCTTCTGCTGGTGCTTGAAGGTGGTTCCAGAGACGAACAGCAGACATTTTAGAATTCTATCAGTGTTATAAGTAAGTGAACAATAATCTCACTATCTGTGAAACTTTGAACTGCATCTACAGAGTGGGAAATGCATAGGCTTGGCACTGGAAGCAATGGTTTTCTTGATTTTTTTTCCCATGGGAGGAGGCTTGAAATACTTTTCTCTAGCTCTTTTGCTAGTTGTGAATTTTAAGATTAGTGCCACATTATCAGAACCTAACCCTGACAAATGGAGAGTGATTGCTGTATGCCATCCCTTTCTAAGGCTTTCTGGATGGAGGTGCTGGGAAAACCAATAAGCTCTGCTACATAAGCCAGAGCAGAGGATAATCCATTCTTGAAAGCAGATGCTGCCACAATTTCGATATTCACATGAATGCAAAGGGAGAATTTCCCAGAAAGGAGTGGTGTGCTTCACAGAAATTAGAGCTCTGTTCACCCACAGGCCATCTCCAGATGGTGTCTTAGTGATATTCCAGAACACAGCTATTCTGGAATGGTTGCTTGTTGCCCAGATGGCATTGTGATGCATCCATCTTGGTATTTCAGTGGCACAAAATATCTGGAAGTACATGATTGTGCCCCCCCCCCCACACACACACATGGACAGCCACCATTTTGGGCCAGTTTGGGTCTGCATATGTATGGTGACCATTCCTAAAATGACAAATCATCTAGACCAGGTAAGCCCTTTTGTTTTTTAGGTAAAATCCAGGCACGTGTGGCAATCCTAACACAGTCCCAGGATAATCACCAGTTTTACAACCTTTCTGGATGCAGCCATAATTAAAAACAAAAACAAAAACACCACACCTCTGATGTGGTTTAAAGATAGTCTGCAGGTAGGATCTTTCACATACCAGTCTATCCCCACCCCGGCATTAACTTCCCAGGCTACAAAGGTGAATTAGAGGTGAGATCAGAACACGAGGGACACACATTGCTGCCTCTAAGCTGCTTCTGAGGGCATGTCCGCATTTAATTCAGTAGTCAAGCCAGGAGGACTTCCCAAACTGTTCACCTGCACATTATGGAGCAATTTTTAACCCGAGACTCTGTGCATCCTGAGAATTCATGAGCAGTATAAGAGTGGTGTTGTTAAACCGTACCACAGTTATAATAGCAGCAGAGCCAGTAAGGCTCTGGACACTGCCTCCGTCTGGTCACTCCATCCATTTGGATGCTCCTTCTTCTGGTGAGAAGACATGCAGGAAGGAATGATGATGGGCTGAATTGCCTGGTCGCCTCTATTATGGTGCTGTGCAGGTGTGCTGGCATTGTTACTGGAGCTCTGTGATAGCCTCCATCTGGGTGACCATTCACTCTCAGGTAAGGATTCAAATGCTCTAGCCATCTGCAAATGTGGATGGTTAGAGCATTCTAGCATTATGCCTCCAAGTGAACAGGGGCATAAGTGCAAAGTTCCCCCATATTGCTCTTTTGCTATAGTTAAATTCAGTCTAGATCTTGCTTTGGAAGGAAACAGTGAGAGATTGAATTTCTGTGTGGATTATAGTTATTCAGCATGTGGACTTGCTTTTTAAAAGAAAAGTATTTTATCATCTCCAAGGTGTGAAGCTTTTATTTTACCCTACAGCCTTTCTGGATTTTCATATATTCATTCCCAAGTAACCAGTTTCTTCAAAGCTCCAGGGGTCAGGTCAGGTCTTTAAAAATCCAGCCATGTAATTTGCAGTTTTCAATCATGGAGGATTTTGCATCAGATTTTTAATCTATGGAAGGGTTGACAACATATATATGTTTCTCTCTCTCTTTCTCTTTCTGTATAAATGTATACCTGTCCAGGTAGATAAATCAGTAGGCAAAGGTTACAGACAGATTGATATGTGGAGTATTTCTCAGCAATGTCCTTCAGCATTTCTACCAGCATTTGAAGGGATTTACTTGATTCCCTCAACACTTCAGCAGGTGAGCCAACCTTTAAATATGATCCTTCTCAAAGAAGTAGTGACAGAATAAGGTCTGATAATTTATATTCATTTTGTAAGAATCAGCTAGGCCATTTTTGGAGATGGCCATAAGATTTTGCACCAACTGGAGAACTAATTCAGTAAGAGTGCTTGTGATTCTATACCTTTTTTCTATCCTGAAGTTCAATGAGATAACTTTTTTATTTCCTTTTACATTGAAAAAGGCAAGCACTATCCTAAAATACCACGCATGGTGTTGTACTAAACAACAACAACAAAAAAAAAAAAATCCCAAAGAGAATTGCAGAGGGGGTGTCACTGAAGAAAACCACACATTTCCTGGAATCTACAAGCTTATTTTAGATGATTTCTCTATACTTGTGAACATGAACATGTTCGGTATGTGTGTTTCTTAGTATCCTGTTATGTTCACCGTCTTACTCGCTTTCCCTACACGGACGGCTTTTGTCTGCTTGGTGCGAGTTGCTGCAGGAAGAACAAATGAAGCCAAGAACAGGGAGGGCTGGGAAGGAAATGAAGGGGGAAAGGGAAAACCTGGAAGACTAAAGGATTTCAAGCAGTGTGAACTGGACTGTTCTCAAGCTCCAGATCTACGAGTTGGAAGATTATGACTGTGCAGATGTCTTTTTTTACATTGGGATTGTCTTTATTGGCAGAAATACAATTGTAAACAAAATAAATAAGGCCACCAGGCTGTCCTAACTCATGCTAATGCCAATCTCAGCAACACATACCTGCTAACTTCACCAAATGGACAGACTACTGAGACCATTCATTTCCATTTTCTTCCATTTCCATTTTATTTGGGTACTACCTATCCAAAAGATAATTTAGCCAAGGTGGCTAAATGATACATCAAAACATTGTAGAATACATTGTAGAATAACACAAAGCAAAAAGCAAACAAACCTGAAGCAGCTGAGGCCTAGGCTACATTCCCATTACAAGCATAATATGGTTTCCTAAACCAAAATAATAGAATCGGATGCAAATGCAAATTTGCCTGATCCCATTACTTTCAACTTAATCACGTTCGATCTGGATTCTGGCCTACATGACTCAAGGGGGGACTCAAGTGGCTACTTTTTGGGGTTGCCCTGCCCTCTTCCTCCTGGCATGAACGCACCACCCATAAGGGACCCCTTAACGGAGCCTAGCTGGGTGGCTGGATGGCTGCCGCTTGCCTGGATGGATGAAAGACAGCACCAGGCAGCCAGCGATTCTTTCCCCTCCTCTCCCCATTGTCCAGGGCACACAGCAGCAGCAGCAACTCAAGCCCCCTTCGCCCGTTCACTGCTACAGTCTTAAAAACATTCACACATCTCCCAGAACCTGCAGCTGCTTTCTTTTCTTTTCCCTTTCTAAAGGTCAGAACTTTCAGAATTGCGCAAAATTGCAACATTGTTATCAGGTGTGAAGTGGGTAGATTGCTACAGTGTAGCGGCTGCTGTAAGGGGTGGATTTTTACAATAAAATCACTATTTTTGGAAGCAAGCTATTGGGGGAGGGAAACCCTAAGCATGCATTCTCATCCCTTAAAATGGTACGGTTCCCACAGTGAGAAATGTAAAATGTTTCAAATGCACGAACTGGAGCGAGACCTGTTGAAATGAGTGTTAACATTTACAACGCTTTGGGGCGATTTAACATGTGGAAAGTGTGTTAAGCCAACCTGATGTGGGGACTGTGAGGATCTAAACCGTTTCGAAACTGTTTTAAGCTTGTAATGGGAATTCACCCCTGGTGAAGTCCAGAGCAGCTGACAAAAGGGCCACACCCTTGCAAAAAAGCAGCTCCTCCAAGATACCAATTCCCACCAAACAGGAAACGAAGCCAGAGGGCAGGGTGGTCTAGGCTGCCAGCTTTATCCAGACAGCACTTACTTAATCTCCATTATTTGGATAATCCAGAACAAAGGATCGATAATCCAGAATAAAATATGTCTGAATGTGGTTTAGGCTGAATTATCCAAATACTATGGATTAAGAAAGTGCTGTCTGGATGAAGAGTTCTCTTCCGTCTCTTCTTCCTTCTCTTCCTCAGCAGAGCTTCCAGAAAATGCTAGAAGATGGCTGAGGATGAAACTCATTGCAGCAACAGGGTTGATCCAGGTAAATTACGTCAGTCTTAAGGCAGTAAAATTGGACAGATTAGCACTTTACATGTCAGAAGAGAAACACCACAGCCACCGCTACCAGGGGAATACTGTGAATTGCTTCAGTGATGGGGTTGTTGCCTCCTTCCCAATGCAGTGCAGTTCAGGTGCATTATGTTAATTTTTAAAGCGACTGCTATAGTTGTAAAATATTCAGTGTACCCTAGTGGAGTTTCCATATGTAGAGGCAGCCTAGTGTTCTCTCTCCCCACACACACCTCCAGTATTATTAATTTATAAGAGTATGTGCCCTAAAGTTCACTCAAAACAGCTTAGGTAAGTTAGAATCTGTATCAAAGGAAAGGCTTATCAATAAATTACACATATGCATATAACTGTTTATTTTTCCAGAAACGGTAAAAGAATATCCAGGCATTTACAATATTTCTGAATGACAGCAAAGGGTGACCAATACCTTTCCCATGATCCATAATAAATGGCAACTGATTGAAACACTATGCTTATATACAGAAGTACTGCATTTTTATCTTCTGTTTTTTTTAAAAAAAGTTTGCCTGCAGTTTTATTATGACTTAGTGGCAGCAGGTGGCAGTGTGGAGCCAAGCTTGACTGATCTCCAAAGCTAAACAAGATCAGACTTGCTAATACTAGGATGGAAGACCACCAGGAAATTCCAAGCCTACGAAAAATATCCCCCCAGAAGACATAGGTGCAAACCACTCCCACAGTGTTGCAAAGCCACCAGAAGTTGAGACTAATTTTAAAGTGTCTTTGTTTAGCATTATTTTAACACTATATAGATTGGGATGTTTGGACATGACGATATTCGTACAGTTCTACTCATACTTATGCATCTCACTGCTATATGAAGGATGCACATACTGTAATTGATGAGGGATTATTAAAAGGTAATAAAAACCTGTATCTTTGGGACCATGCCTGATTACATCCAGCATCTTCTACCTGCTTAGAGAACTAAAGCCTATGCAATCCTCCACTATGTATTTTAAAATTTCTAATTTTTCAGCATATGGAATGTTCTTTAAAACAATTAGCCTTAATGATACAAGAAGAGAGCAATATTAAGACAGTTAAAATGCCCAAAACAAATTAAAATTGATGCACTTTAATTACGTAGGGTAGTTTTGCATTGACTAGTATAACTGACCAACAACCATCCTAGGAGCCTCCTTTCTGCTCACGGGTGACCTCATCTGGACCTCTTTTAGATGACACCATCATGCATAAGAAGAAGGAGAGGAAGAGTTGGCTTTTCTACCCCACTTTTCTCTTCAACTTAAGGGGACTCAAAGTGGCTGACAAAGTTTTCTATTCTTCTTCCTACAACAGAACACCCTGTGAGGCAGGTGGAGCTGTGAGAACCCAGAAATAGAGCTGTGACTAGCCCAAGGTCACTCATGGAGGCTTCATGGAGAAGTGCAGAATCAAGCCCAGTGCTCTCAGATAAGAGTCCGTCTCCCTGACCACTAGACCAAACTGGCCAGTGCAGAATTCCTCATCCATTCATGGTTAAATCCCATTGGTGTTACTATAGAACAGATGTGTTCAGATTATGATGACTGCCTGATTACTTCTGACCTGTTTCCATAAGTTGGAGGAAGTGAAACTTTCTGGTACTGTATCCACTCCAGTCAAGACTACTGTTAATGTGAGCCAGTTTGGTCTAATGGTTAAGGAACTGGACTATTATCTAGGAATACAGGGTTTGATTCTGCACTCCTCCACAAAGCTAGCTGGGTGACCTTGGGCTAGTCACAGCTCTCTTCTGAGCTCTCACAGCCCCACCTACCTCATATGGTGTTCTGTTGTGGGGAGAAAAACAGAAAGCTTTGTCAGCCAGTTTGAGCCCCCTTAAATGGGTGAGAAAAACCAACTCTTCTTCTTCTTCTTCATAAATTTTTATTTATATTCTCATTCTTCTTTCTCTCTTTCTCACAGTGGCAACTTTTTATCTTTGTTTCTGCCACCTCTTTACTTTTATTTTCTGACTAGCATATAATAGATATATCAGGTCTAGTCTTAATTTTAAGGAATTATATCCTTCAATTCCATAAGGTTGAGATCTATGAAAACCTTCTGAAAATGCCATCTGTTGTTCAGCTGTCGTTGTCAACCCATTCTGCATGCTGCATTTTGTCTGTATTCCTCAAGCATCACCCAAATGGCATTGGATATGAAAATATATTTGTGTAAATGACGAAAACATGAATGTAGCAAATATTAGCCACTAAGTAATACAGAATATTGCTATTTGTAAGGCAAATGTTTCTGAATAAATTATAGACAATATTGCTTTTTTAGTATACACATATGTTGAGAATCTGTTAGGCTTTCAATAAAGAATTCTTAATATATAATAATTCACAAACAGAATTCCTTCCATTTATTTAATGTACACTTTTCAATCTCTGTGGGGCAGTTCGAGATTAAAGACATGTAATGGGTGTTTTTCCACTGTCACTAAAAGTACCCATTAAGTACTCATTAATGGGTACATAATGGCATTTTTGTACCCATTAATGGGTACTTAATGGGTACTTCTAGTGACAGTGGAAAAACACCCCTAGATTAAGAAGTATTTAGTGAAACTAGGTGTAGAGACCAGACTAGGAGGAAGTGTACCAGACCACAGAGACATGTGGATGGCAAACCCACATGGTCCAGTAAACTATAGAAACCTTCTTTGGCAGTACTTAGGAAACACTTCTGGAAGTTGGTCTGTTCCAAAACCAGTCAAGCTAGAAATTCCAAAGGCTGGGAATTTTATAGCCTCAGTGCTCTTCAAAGGCTGCAGCAAGGGCTGGAGTGGGACTGGTTGCTTGTTTTGGAATGGGATGTCCCACCTCAAAACAGAGAAAGGGCCTCAGACACCAATCTAGATTGCAACCCAAACCCACTCCTTGGGTAATAAACAATATAATTCTCATTAGGGTGTGCCTCTGTGTAGACTGGTTGCACTTAAACAGGAAAAAGGGAGTTTCCCACTCCAAATTAGGTTGTTCCCACATCCCCAAATTACCTCTCCTTTCCCACCCCAGTAATCCTGAATATGGAGACATGCAGTTTGGCACTGCATACCTCCTCATTTGGGATCAGGGCCCTTTGCTCTACCAGTAGACACATTTAACTATGATTACCTGAATTCCTATCAGGAGCATCCTGATTGGGATTATGATCTCTCTAAAGAAGATGAAGCATCCCAGTGTGTGTAGGTTGGTGGCTTCACAGATCCTCAACTTGAAGTTATATGAGACCTAGAATATGACTGTGGAGGATCTTGATCAGGAAGAAGACCCAGAAAGCACCTACATTCAGGATGGGATTAATAAAAGGCACATTCTAAATGTATAGTGACAGAGGATCTTGTTTTCCTATTAAGAAAATCATTTCAGAATCATGTGTTACTGCTCAGTTTTTGGGTATGAGTGATGCATAATCTAAGAACACTGGCATGATGGCTAACACTGCTTATAATTAGTGGTGTCCATAGTTTAATTATACATCTGTTCCAGTTTGAAATAACTATTTTTTCAATGTGTATTATTTTGGGGCTCAATCATAATTAATTTGGGATGGGGGCAGCAGGAGGCTCCCAAGAGACAGGAGGGGTACATGATGTCTATAATGTGTCACACATCACTTGCTGACCTTGTACACAGACTCTACACAGCACCAACATTTATCAATGCAATTTTGCACAGCAATCAAATAGATTAGTACCTGGCTTTACTTTCACCAAAGCACCCTGTTGTGCCACTAAATATATTCCAAAAGTGAGTGTGTGTACTTTCCACACCCAGCCCACTATTCTGGCAGAAATAGGTAGCATGCCAGTAGACCTTGATGTGAAGGTCTACAGGTATAGTGAGATAGGGTGCCAAGCATCCTATCCTGTTCTATACTCCATCTCAGGTAGATAGAACTCTCCATCCCATGAACAGCATGAAGAAGTCAGGACCTTAGACCATTGTGTGGACATTATTTCTGTGAAGTGAGTCATGCTGAATGTAGGATAAATAGCAATAAAGAGCAATAAAAATCAGGCACAGTCACCAGGTTTATTCCCTCTTCTCAGTACCCTCACCTCAGGTGGATATCATCCTCCCCGATGGATGTGAAGGCATTAACTTAAGACTGTAAGGCAGCTAAATTGCTTTATCTCTGTGAAATCGATGACTAACCTATGGGGTTGCATGCACTACCTCATACGCACCAGTGGGGTGATAAATTATTCATGTGCTGCATTGTCAGCACTTTAACTGTAGGCTAGCAGCATCTCATATGCAAGCACATGAGCACATCTCAGTGATTATGGCTTGTGAGCATATTTTGCACAAGTTGTGCCAGATGTTTCTGGGTTTTTTTTTTATATATTCCTAGGGAAGAGGGAAGTTCCCTTTGGTTGCTCTTAATTCTCATCTCAGAGACTGTGAGACTGTGATTCCTCAGGATCGAATTAACTCTATGTGAATTATAATTATCCTATACATATTGGCTCTAATAACTTATTGTATGGATGCACACATGCATGTACTTCTAAAATGGTAGAAAATCATGAGGCATTAAAATAGAGATTTTTTTTTTTAAAAAATAGATATATCTTATAGAAATTGTTAGGGTCTATGTTTCTGTTTGGTCTATTTTTAGTGATCTGCTAAAAGGCTTTGGAAAGAATGCATTCCTGTGTGTATCTGCCTTAGAACTGCTCTTGATTTGACGTTTGAACCCCTGTGTTATGACAGATCCATTGAACTGTTTATACAGGAAGCTTTGAAGGAGGCGTGAACTTGGCCTCTGTATTAGAAACAATCTTTATGAATCACCAATTGGTTACCAAAGGCCACTTCTCTGCTGATCTGATCATAAGATCTTCCTACATTAAACGTGTTGAACAAAAAGGCAGGCATCAATGTTTAATGTCCTTGTATAATAGTTTTGTTAACTTTTTTTTTGCTCAGTATCCTATTTATTTTAAATGCCAGCAAGGTTAAAATAGAACACCACTTTGTGCCTTCTCAGGCTTCCAATTGTGAAAGTTCACAATACACAAACCTGAAACTGTGGCTGTTATCAGAAACAGAAAAAAAAATCTTAGGCAGTTCTGAGGTAGGTTTGCTCATACACCAGTCTGCCTCACCCCACTTCCTAAACTTTCTGTTAAAAAAGTTGAAAACACCAGGGCTACATGCTAGCTGCATCCAGACATTGGTTACTTAATAAGGCTATATTTGTATATTCCGGAATATCCAAACACAGTATAGTGCAGGAAACTCAAAAGGGGTAAGAGTCCAGCTCCTTAATCACAAGACCAAACTTTCTGTGCCAGTGCAGAAAGAGCCTAGGATAGAAAAGGTGGATTAGAAATGGGATCAGAGAAAAAGAGTCACATGCTACCATTTCTGAAGGCTTTTGACACACTCTCTCTCCTTTTCCTGTATTGTTTTAGGTAGTATTTTATAATGTGAAGACTTCCCCTTCTGCCCTTCTTCACTGCTGCTTTCTTTTCTGTTGCAAGGGGGTTGAGGAGTGGGAGAAATCAGAGGATGATCTTTAGACTTAATATCATGTCTGGTTAGCTTTTGCTGCTTCTAAATTTATTCTCCACTAATTGCTAGATGTGCCACAGAGGAGAGGAAAGGTGAAAAGTAAAGAGCACTTTGTGGGGAGAGAAACAAGAAAAATCTGAGAACAGTGTAGGGATAAACTGTCATGGTGAAAGGCAACGTCCTTAACATCAAATATGGCCTGGTAGTAAATGAAGATGTAAACTGTTTACTGCCTATTATGTTTGTGCTTGAAGAATTAGTATCTTTGTATACACATTCTGTGTATATGTCCTTTAGATAACCAGCAGAGAAACAAAGGTTTTACACTAAAGCAACAAGAACGACAAAAACAACAAAAAGAGGATTATGCACATATATGTTGGAGATGCCCTAAGAGTGTTTGCCTAGAATAAATGAGTATATGGGGGAATGTGTGTGCCTGGGCACATAGAGAAGCGTGAATCTTTCCTTAAGCAGTTCCTGGAATAATGGTAATGATGATAATAATAACAATAATGATGATGATGATGGGACCTCTGTTGACACTCAAAATGGGACACTCAAGAGTTTGGGTTCAAGAAGTGTAGCACACAGTTTCAGCATTTGATGTTCCTTGGAAGTTCCTCAGAGAAATTTCCAAGTCAGAAGTCCTGCTCACATCTACTCCTTCTACCATAATGTTGCTTTGGAGTAATGCATGTGGACAAAAGGAGTCTGCACCCTCAAACAGGCACAGCTGAGGTATATCCCAACTAGCATGCACCCCCAACCCCTGGCCATTCTTGAAGAACTATAAGAGGGTGTACTGGGCTGTTTGCAAAAGTCCCTTTAATGAAAGATAATGTTTTCCTTGGGCATTGCCAGAGGAAAATGGAGCATACACTGTCTTTCTCCTTGTAGGGATGGGACACAAATGAAAATAAAGGATATATTCCCTTTCTTCTTGTAGGGACAGGGTGAAAGGGAGGAGGCATGCATTTTAGGAGTGGACTGTAGTGCCCTGCCAACTGTGGAACAGGGTGTGGCCCAAAGAAGACGAAGTGTAACTTCTACTGAATTTTCTCTTTTGTTAAAAGAACCAAACAGTATAAAAATAAAACAGTTTGAAGGTACAAAATTGGACAACACAATGGAAACTAGGAAATATATGCCATGTATGGTGCTGTGCTCTCTTGCTACCTCAATAGCGATCTCCTCCTCCTCCTAAGTACATCACCCACTATGAAGTCTGCCATTGGACAGGAGAAACAGAGAACTCTCCCTCTGCACACCCCAAAAAGTAGGGTTTCCGTCCAAAATAGTCTACTTGCTCATTCTTATTTTGTGAAATAAATGGGCTAACAATCTGAAATGTGGTCAGAACTCAGTTAACATTAATGCAAAACAGTCCAAATTTGGTCACTTTCGTCCAGAAAAACACACAAACAGCCATCATTTTGTCAGGACTGTAGGGACTGAAATTGGCCTAGAAACTGATTAAATGCCATGTCTGACTGTGCACTTAAGGTCTTAAATTGGTCCTGGGAGCAAGGTGGAAACCAGTGTAGATCTCTGGAGATGGAAAGGGATATGTATCTGGAAGGAAACCCCTGTAGGCATCCTGGCTTCAGTATGTTGCACAAGTACCAGGAAGCTTCCAAACTGTCTTCATTGGCAACCTAATGTAGAGCACATTACAGTTATTCAAAATGGATATTACAAGAGAATGAATTGCTGTGGCCAGAGGGACTTGAATTGTCTAAAACTGAAGGTAGTCATTCCTATTCACCACTGCAGCCTGAGACTCAGGGGCTTCAAGAGTATATCTAAACTCCACATCTGTCCTTTCCTGGGAAGCTCAACCCTTTCCAGAGAGCCTGGAATAGACAGCACCTTCATCTTGTTTGGATTCAGTCTCAGTTTATTGGATTCCATCCAACCCATCACCACTTTCAGGAACTGGATGTGAGGTGTGATGGAACCTCACTCCAAACTCCCTAATGACTTCTTCAAGTGGCTTGATGTAGATATTAAAAAACATAGGAAACAGGAGGGCAGAACCCTGGGATACTCCACAAGTGAGTTGTCAGGATGCTAACCAAAAGTCTCCCATGACTATTCTTTGGAATCCACCCTAGAGATAGAACGGGAACCACTTAAAAATCATGTCCACAATTCATAAACCTGGAAGTTGCTCCAATAACTGAGAGATCTGTGAGAACTATGGTAGTTGCTCCCCTCTCTTCTGTCTCCCAATAAAGACCATCAATAAGATGCCACCTCCATGTCAAATTGAATATCATGGAATAGCTTCAGAATTGTCTCACCTGCTCTCATGGGAAACTGATCTGGCCACAGCTAGTGTGAGGCAATTTTTCTGTCCCATCCCCCTTTCAGATCCTGTATCAGCTAGAAATGGTCACATATGTTGTGTCTTAGATATGATAGACACATGGATCTTATGTTGATGCTTGGAACTGGCATATTCCAGGACTGCACTATTATAACTTAGAACTGAAGATTGTGAAAATCAATTTTGGAATCAATTTGCCCCCAATATTTTCATTTATTTATATTTCTACCCTGTCCCGTACCCAAAGGTCTCAGGGTGGGTCACAGTAAAGTTATAATAAAAGCCAATAAAAAGAATAACTAAAACTGTGACAGTCCCTACATGGGGAGGGGTGCTGTTTCCTCAGCTGAAGGTCAGGGTAAAGAGGTGCATCTTCACTGGTCATCTTAACACATTCAGTGAAGATGCCTGATACCCCTCAGAGGGATGACTATTCCATAACTTGGGGGCTATGACCAAGAAGGCCCTCCCATGCGCCCTCACCTTCTTAACTACTGAAGGTGGAGGAGGGGAAACAAAGAGGGCCTCACTGGCAAATCTGATCACATTGGCAGGTCTATATGGGAGGACACACTCCTTTAGGTATCTTGGGCCCAAACCTTATAAGTTAACATTAGTATCTTGAACTTAGTAAACAGGCAACCAGTGCAGTTCTTTTAGGGCTGTCGTGATGTGTCAGTTAGCTGATAATTAATTATTTTATGATTTCACGAGGAATTCCTTTAAAACCAACCAAGAACAAAACATTATACACTTTTGTTAATTTTAACATTGGATTTAAATGTGAATATATTTACTTTTTTTATGAAATTGGTGGAATCGTAAAAGAGAATGACATTTACTGGGATAAAGGCATTTTAATTTCCTTGGGTTTTTTATTGATAGGTTTATGTTCAATCAATCAAATTAAAGTGCTTGACTTTTGGATGCATACAGATCTGTGGAAGTCTTGTAAAAAAACCTAAAAACAAAAAAAAAAAACAAAGAGAAAATGAAAAAACACCCCCCCCCCAAGTTGCTTAAATACCTCTCCTGGAGTACATTTCCACCCTAGCATTTTTGCCCCTCTTCAAAGTCAAACCATTTATGTTAATGATTTTTGAAAGTTTCGTTCATGGAGTAGTTAGGTGATTGTTGAGCGGAATTGCAATCTTCTTTGTAGTATTATTTTAGGCCTTCTATGGTAGTTAAGTATTCCTTAAATAAGAAAGAATAGCTTTGCTTCTAATTTTCATGTTTTATATATTATCAGTGCTTCTTTTGTGTGTTTATGTGTGTGTGCACGTAACTGTTGTGAGCCTATATGGATGGCAGTTTTTAATAACTTGATTTTTTAAAAATAACAATAATATGAACACAAGGATCATAATCTTGTTAAAGCTGAAATTGGGGATGAACTATTCGGCTTCATTATCTTGGTAAACAGCATTATTATGTGTGATGAAAATGTATGGGTCTTATTGCAATATGTCAACAAAATGGCATCTTCCCTTTAAAGAAAAACTGCAAGCCCTTGAAGGGAGAGTTTCATCTCGTAATTGCTACTGGATGAAGTGGCAGTCTCTTAATATCAGTAAATCCTCACGACAAAGGAAAGATTACAGGGGTAGACTGAAAAGTAGTTTGAGAGGTTTGAGTTTTTATTCAACTCACTCTTTTGTTAATAGAACTTGGTTACATGCTCAGTGTTGCTTTGGGAAGTTCTAGTGGTAGCTTCAGGGTTTTGACATGACTCTTGTTGTTCATGTACAGGAGTGAGTGCCATGCACAGTTCTGAGGATGGGGATGAGGAAGATAACGGCTGAAGAAGGAACCTGTGCCAGTTACAGCCTCTTCCAATCAGTGCCTCTGAAATGCTGCTTACATGTCAGTATATGGTGGTGGGGGGAGGAGGGGGAAGTGGAAACTGTCCCGGCAGCTGAAAGATGAAGGCAGCATCTTTTGCAATAGAGGACATCCTCCAACAGCAAGCAGAGGCATGGTGGGCATGACTGGGCCAGCTGTTCAGGGAAACCAGCATTTGACTGGGCCTTGACGAGTTTGCTGCTGCTGCTGCTAGCAAATTTCACAAGCAGCTTCATCATTCACATTCCTTGCTTCCTGAATCCTGGACCCTTGTGCTGCATTCCTGGCCTGACTCAGAAGAGCCCTGGGCTAAATTCACACTTATGCCTCTGTTATGCAGTTAGGACAGCTCTAGTACAGCTCTGGTACCCAATATCTGTCCTAATTACATAACAGAGGCCTACATTGCAGACAACCCATCTAGTCACAGCACCCAAAGGCTTTGAAGATGCTAATCAGGGTGTCAAAGTTCCCAGCTAACCATGCTGAAGTTTCCAGCCAGGGCTTTTTCAGCCATCCACCCAGGAGCAGGACATTTTCAGTGCCACATCCATGTGTCTGGCCCCATAGCAGCCAAGTCCAGTATACAGTCCCATGGAGCATGTTGTCTGCATGCCCTTCATGAATTGATATACCATCAGTGGTCCACTAGTAGAATACTTTTAACTTCTTTTAATGTGTCCACCTGTGAAGTGAGGTGGCATTATATCTTGGCTCTGAAGCCTAAGCCAATGTAGACAGCCTATTCCACTAGGGGATGGGGACCTCAGCTATTCCACACCCATGTGCAAAAGAGAAAAGCCTGACACAGTCCTTGGACCAGTGTACTGGCCTGTGCAGAAAGGTCAATGTTTATGAAA
Organism: Aspidoscelis tigris stejnegeri; assembly: GCA_023333525.1. Lineage (NCBI taxonomy): Eukaryota > Metazoa > Chordata > Lepidosauria > Squamata > Teiidae > Aspidoscelis > Aspidoscelis tigris. Next base: position 16,244,133 of record JALMGA010000010.1, read on the forward strand.
TTGGCAACTGACATTCTGCTTTTGGAGGCAATCTAGAAGGCCAGAAGGATTGACACAAAGACTCATCAATCTGATGGAGCCCCTCCTGTCCACTTGCCAGCAATATTCTATGGAAGAAGTTTAATCTTCCAGGCACTGATGAATTCTTCTAGCATCCTTGATTTGTTAACAAATCACAGGAGCACACACACACACAACCAATCAGCTTTTATCTAACCACCCCCTGGAAAGCTGACATGACACATTGAAAACAAACACTGAAATGATCAGCCTGAAAACTCCTAGACCTTTATTATTGACATGGAGTGTAAGAAAGCAGCAGTTACAGATCACACAAATTAGCAAAACACAGCAAAGTGTGTACAGCTGATGTGATTAGTCAGCATCCTTCTGTCTTTCCAAGCTGTTGGGCATGATGCATATCCCTCATCTTCAGTCACACCCATGTAGACAATAATCAAAGTAAATTGATCTGGACCCAGAACCTTGAAGGACTAATAAGCCACTCAGTGTCATTTCTGAGTTGCAAGGTGTCAGGCATCATCAGTGCTTTCCAAATATATCAATACAAAATGTGTCCTCCCACCTTCTGAGATAACATCACTCAGAGAAACTTCATTATCTTTGCCCCAGTGGCAGTGACTGTGTTGCCCTTCAGGAAGGAATCTATTTAAAATAGCACCTAGAAGGCTATAGATCAAGCTCTGATTCTCCTGAAAGGAGAGCAATTGACACTCATCACAGTAAGTAAAACTCATTTGTTGTAATAGATTCTGCAGGATGACATTGAAATAAGGGGAAATCATTTGCCCAAGCAATATTAAAGCCAAGTTAGGAAAAAAAATTGGATGAAGGACACTTGTATTTTGAGCCCCATAATTTTATCGCTGGATTAGATAGAACATAGGGCCTTTCCCCACTTCAGCCTGTAGTTGATAATTAGGCAACATCTGGGCAAGAGATTCTGCACTAAGAGGAGGCTGTTACAGCCTCCAAGCACCCATTGCCTTCCCAGAAGTCGTCTAATTATCAACTAGCTGTGGGGCACAAAATTGTGCTTCAGAAGCTACACACATTCTCTCTCCCAATGTTCTCAATCTCTACATACCTGTAGTGTCTGGCCAGTGAGCATTCACACCTCTGGCTGGACAGGGAGGTCAATGGAGATGGTGTGCAAGCACACTGGCAGCTCTGCTGACCTCCTGATGTGACTCTGTAACAGTACAGAGCATCAGCGTCATCATGGCAACAGTGCTGACGGATGCACAGTCACTCAGGGCTCAAGGTGGCAGTGTCCTGAAGAGGACTGTCAAGCAATCAAACAGGAGGTAAGTGTTCAATTTTGTGTGTGTGTGTGGGGACTAACATAAGTTAATGTTGTGAGCACTAGTCAAAGTTAGTTGATTGCACTCTGTGAAGACCGTGGTCAGGTAAGGTAGTTAGAGATAGGAATAGTTCTAAGTTAGCTGTTAGTTTATGGCAAAGGGGTAGGGCTTACTGTATTCCAGAGGGATGGGTAAGTTAGCTCCAAGGGAGAACCAATCAGAGATCAAGAACACTGGGAGAGAGAATATAAAAGGTCAAGCAACGAGTGAAAGTGGTTCTTTGCCTGGGGAAACTCACTGTGGGGTGGGCAGGAAAGAAACAGGCTGGAGGTTGACTCAGAAACGATCTGAGAAGATTAGTCCTGATTACTTTGATTGTAATTGAACAATGCAAACGTTGAAAATCGTTGTGAACATTAACTGAAGATTGTGTGCCTCTTTAAGAAGTGTAACCAATAAAGCTTATTGCATGCCTGAGTGTCATGTGTATAGAGGGAGTAGTCCTCATTGAGTACTTGGTGCCAATAATATGTGAAAGGAAGAGCATGCAGGGGCCAGTGATCGGTTTACACTATTAGCCTTTGCCACGGATAGATAAGCAGAAAAGAGGAGTTTGCTGCGGCTTAGTGCCTGACAACACGGGGCTGCTTCAAAAGGAGCCGGGCCTGAGAGTCCCAGGCGGCAGGGTGCTGGGCAAGGCGTGAGTGCTGCGACACACTCCTTTCCCATCCTGCTCTTCCAGGGTTATCATATGGAAAAAGAAGGAGAGAGCTCTGAAAGCTGTACAGAAGCTAAGATTTCAGCCGGTCTTTGCATTATAGGCAGCACCTGCTGAAATCACTTCTTCTGGGCAGCTTTTGAAGTTATAGGTGTTCTGACCTCTTTTTCCATATGGTAAGCCTCTGCTCCCCAATGAATTACATCAATTTGTTGATCTGTTGCCAGTGATGTTAATTAGACCTCCCACAGTTCTGGTGCTCCAAGCATTTTACAGAAGCATCGCATGAATATAATGGATGTTAATAAGCCTAATTTGGATAAGATATTCTGATGTGCACGTGCATATAAGGTTTATTTTATGCAAGCATAAAACTGCTTTCAAAGATCGGTTAAGCAACTTCCAGTCAAACTACCTACTAGGGAGGAAAACCTAGCAAACACAGCAAAGCTAAAACTTTATCCATAAAGCACTTAACGCATTCCACATTATTTGGATAGTCCAGAATAAAGCATGGATCATCCGGAACAAAATGTGTCTGGATGTATTTTACTCCAGATTATCCAAATAATGTGGAATAAGTAAGGGCTGTCTGGATGAAGTTTAACTTCTAAGTAAATGTGTATCAGATTGTGCTGTGAAAACTGAATGAAAAAAGATTGGTATTTCACAGAAAAATCAAAACTGTGGATTTTATTTTATTTGCGCCATTCTCCTGTGTTATTTCGTCAGGGAGCAAAGGATGCAGGCACCCATTTCAGATGGAATTAAGAACTTGTGCGATCACATTGTCGTTACTTTTGTTCTAAAAGAGCATTGTTATGGACAGTTGATCAACAATTAACAGACACTTATACAAATAACAATAAAATTAATGATATATGCAGAAACACTTTCTGCTGTTCTGTTAATTACATAACAATGAAAGCAATTTCATTCAACCATCACAATTTCACACCTGATGAAATTTAATTTCTTTTTTCCAGTCAGATCTTAATGCTCCCTGCATCTGAAAATACCAGGGTGTACACAGATTGGCACTTTAGGACAGCAACAAATGGTGATGTTAACACTGACATTTTTGGGATACTACATGGAGGTCAAAATCTCTAAGCTGCATTATTAGGCAGCAGAGATAGAAGTGGTTTGTGCTTAGTCCCAGCCAATTAATATGCATTCCCCCATTAAGAATAGTACAGATTCCTTACTTTATTAAAACTAGGACTAACCTTCCTGAAGGTTTGTGTTAGTTAACCCTGCCAGAGAGGTATATTTATAGGGTAGCCAGAACAACAGACCTCTGCATTTGGTACACTTGGCTTTGTTTATACAGAATGAAGCACTGAAATCTGTGTATAACTATAATTACAACAAAAGCAAAATCCCCATTAAAATAGTTTCAGAGTAGGCTTTCTACAGCCTCTGTAAGAGGAATTAAATTCTATGTTTTTTTAAAGTGCATGCGTTGGGGTTTCCAAATCCAGTAGACTGCACATCCAGCCCATTTGTGGATTGTTGTTTGTATAATTCATTGTGGAGTCACCTACTGGGTCTTGCTATAGATTCAAAGGTGGCATATAAATTAGATGGGAAAATTCCTGAGTGATTTTCAACATCGTAGATTTTTTTTAAAAAAATATGTATTGATATTCTGATAACACAATAACTAGTGAACAGAGCTTGAAAAGCACAGCTGGTATATTTCAACTTCTAAAAGAAACAGAAATTTCTTTTATGGGTTTTTAGCAATACCATGGTTACTTCCTGGGGTGGGGGTGGGGGTGGGGAACCAAAAGAACACAAAAACAGGGGAAAGCTCCCAAGAAATAGGCACACCACTGAGACTTACTAGATCTAAACTGCTTTATAAAAAAGCAACCAAAGCCATATGGTCTCAATCATACTTATAATGCCACCTCAGAGGCTTTGAAATAACATGTTTATTAGTAATAATTGCTTTCAAATGTTCATTCAGGTGAATTATCAGAAGGCACTCAACATGGTTTCCATGGAAAAGTCTGTCACTATTGTATTGTCTAGTTTCAGTATGAGGTGCTGTGATTAAAAGAAAAAAAATGAAGAAAAAACGCTCTTCAGCCACCTTCTTTGTGTTTCTATCTCATGCTTGGTACACTGATATCATAAGGCACAGATTTTGGGTTTTTTTTTTAACTCTGCAAAGGAATTATTTTCTTTTTTAATAGCAAAATAAGAAATGTACTAACACAATATTCCCCCTTTTTTAAAAAGTAGCATTTAGAACAAATTCACGAGTGAAAAGAGTAGTGCACAATAAATTTATTTTAAATCAATAATCTAATTGATAATCGTGTATGTAAGCCTCCCATGTGTTTCTATATACTCCTGACAACATCTGGGCATGCTCCTGATGAGAGAAGGGATGGTGTCTTGGGGCATCTCCTCCCAAACTTGAATCAGTGTGCTCCCAGACAGTCTGTGACACTATTTGGCATCATTGAATGCACCAATACATAATGTCCCAAAGGTTCACAATTGGATTCAAGTCTGGGAAATATGAGGACCAGTCAATGCCATCGATGCCTCCATCATCCAGGAACTGCCTACATACTCTGGTCACATGAGGCCAGGCATGGCCTTGCACCAGGAAGAACCCAGGGCCCATTGCACCACCATAAAGTCTAACAGTGCCTCTAAGGATTTAATCCCGGTACTAACAGCAGTCAGGGTACTGTTGGCTATCACGTGGAAGTTTGTGTGACCCTCCAAAGATATGCCTTCCCAAACCATCACTGAACCATATCCAAACTGGTCATCCTGGATGCTGCTGTAGGCATCATAACATGCACCATTACATCTCCAGACTCTTTCATACCTGTCACATGTACCAATGTGAATCTGCTCTTTTCTGTGAAGAGAACTGGGCACCAGTGATGGACTTGATACTTTTAGTGTTCTCTGGTGAATGCCATTTTAGCTGTACAGTGCTGGGCTGTGGAGCACAGGTCCTATTACAGGACAACGGGTCTTCAGGCTATCCTCATCAAGTCTGTTTATCACAGTTTGGTCAGAAACATGCACACCAGTAACTTGCTGGAGGTAATTTCATTGGGTTATGGCAGTATGTGTCCTAGTCCTCCTTGCATAAAGAAGCAGATACTGGTCCTGATGCTGAGTGGATGCTCTTCTATATCCCTGTCCACCTCTCCTTGGGCCTATTCGCACTTGGCTTTATTCTGGAATATATCCTGGAATAGGGACTTGCTGTCCATATGCTAGTGCAGGCTTCAGCATGCCCAAAGTGAGGTCTGCCAGAGCCTGCATTAGCATGTGGACCACAGACCTCTATCCTGAGATATACTCCAGAAAAAGGCCAAGTGCGAATAGGCCCCTTGTCTTGGAATCCATGCTCTTGAGACTGTGTTGGGAGACACATCAGACTTTCTTGCAACAGCCATCCTGGAGTTGCTAGACAACCTGTGCAACCTGAATGGGCTACAGGTACTGTCTCATGCTACCAGTAGTGACAAGAACACTAGCAAAATACAAAACTAGAGAAGAATCAGTCAGGAATGGGCCTTGTCTTGCTGTTGCCCATGCAGTGCACCTGTTGTCACTTTCATTTGCACCAAAGCAGATCAAGTTGATTTCCGGTTGCTTATGCTTCTTAACTGGACACACTGATATCCTTGGAATTTAAGAGACTTGGAGTTATACTGTGGGGCTTCAGTGTTTTAATCTGTATATCTGCTCTGTCCACTGTCCATGAGCTAATCCTCAAGGACCTGTGTTTTTCCTTCCTTCCTTCCTTCCTTCCTTCCTTCCTTCCTTCCTTTCCATTTTTTCTTTTTCATTTTCTGAACTAGTAAGGCATAGAACCATTCTTCCCTTTTTTCAGAGGACCAGGAAGATAGTGTACAGCCATTTCCTCACTTGGAAGTAGTCTGGATCATCAGCCATGACACCTTCTACTGCCTCTGTGCAGAGACAGACAAGACTAACTTAAAGGGATCAGTGGCCAGATTCTTTCTAAAATCGCTTCTGCACTTGGCTTTATTGCATTTCAGGAATGGGTTTAAAGGGCCTGTCTTCCACACTATTGTGGAACAGTACAGACTCTAGCACTCTGGAATGCTCTATCTTCACTGGATGGGGTATAGAGTGAATTGGGCATCCAAAATGGGCCCTTATCAGGTTCTACAAGCATAATAGTAGGCCAGTGGGGACTTGTATTGGTGGCACTCAAAAAAGTGGCACCAGAAGTGTCACTGGAAGTCAGCACACAACTGAAACATGCCTCTTTGCCAATTGTGAGGGCTGAAAAAGTTTGTTTCCCACCTTTAAGGCCTCTGCACTGGCTTTGATGAGTGGTCAGAGCCTTTGAGGTCAGTTCTGGGAGCAGCTGTCCAAATGCAGACTGTCCTGTTCCATCCATGCATTAGCCAATCTGTGTATCCTGAGCCAGGGCGCCTCCTCTGGCGTAGGATGGCGAGGAAGAGCAGGAAATGGCATAAAACCCCTTTTTATGATGCTGTAAAGTGAACTCAACTTACTCTTCTCTGAACTGGGTGCGAAAACAAAATATTTCCATGCATGGATGCCCATAAACACACACACACACAAGAATCCTATTATTATTATTATATTGTGAAATTATCTCAAGATGTTTAAAATCAATTTAATTATAAAATGGTAATATTAAGCCCAGCATTAACTTTTTAATTGGCTTTCACTGGCTCTTATCAATAGTCTTCATTAGATAGCAAAAACCTCATGGGCCAGAAGTGCAAAAACCATTAATACATATCTTATTGTGATGGGGAAAGAGAAGAGATTGGTTGTGATGTTGGATCTTCATTCAGCTCCAATTCTACCACCAAGCATTTCCTGAAAGAATCCTGCATACTACTGTGACAGATTATGGGACAGGCAACAGATTTGCTAGATATTAATTCATTTTAATCATTTAAAAGAAAGTAGAGGAAAACATAAATTTGCATAAAATGCACATAATCAAATTCAGAAACCATAACTATAATTTGAAACTTCACTGTGGTGGAGAAGGCTGATCCATAAGTTTATTTTCTGAGTACTAACAATTAAAGGGGAACACTACCAAACTACAAAGACCTCTAGCTTTCTATACAGTAATTTTGTTTTGTTTGAAATCTTAGAGTGTACCACAAAATACAGGTTTTCTGCTAAGCAGGGCCACATTTAGTAGCTTTTCTTGGCCACAGACATCTTTCTTCTACTTTCAGAGGACATGTGAGTTGGATGCTATTGATCGAAGGTCTGGCATGGTTTACCCCTCCACTTTTAAATAGACATATGCCAATATCTGAAAATATTTCCTTTTGGGAACTATAAATACAATGGTACTTGGTTCCAGTTGCCAGTGAATGATGCAGTCCACATACACAGAAAGGGAACTTTCAATGGAAGTGGCTTGTAATTTCTTATTTCTGATCCTGTTGTCCCATGGATCCCTTTCTTTAATGGCTGTGCACCAGTGCTTCCACCCAGGGTCTTAGCACTGGGTCAGGATCTTGCAGTGATGGGTTGAACAGATCTATGCATGGAACTTAGTACCTGAGAAGAAAGCAAAGGGAACTCTTTTTCTCCACTCATGGGTGCACAATTGATCAAGCTGTGCTTGATGCTTTTCATTTTTTCTCATCCCTTTCTTCCCTTTTGGAACATCAGCATATTATTGCATCTCCACCTCCTGTCTATCTCTGTCTCCATCTGTCTCTCTGTGTGTATTTAAAGCTGTGATTGTGCTGACCTGGCAAGGTGGCTTCTCAGAAAGTATGGGTGTTTTTCCACTGTCACTAGAAGTACCCATTAAGTAAACATCCTTCTTCTCCATCTCCACTTCCAAGGAAGAAGGCATCTTTTCAGGAGAAAACAGAGGTGTTTTCATTCAGGGTGCAGCATCACACCCTGTAATAATGCTACTTTCTTTAGTGATTATGCCCAAGTGATGCAGCTGTGTTCATTTTGTAACTCAGATGCTTTCAGGAGGCAAGATCTGCTGCAAGGCACAAGTGTGTGACTAATGTATCTTCCACCTGTGTAGCAGATCCAGAGCGCCCCACTCCAGGGATTGTTAATATTGCAGTCATCTGGGTGCTGCCATTGAATGATTTCCTTCTGTAGATACCAGCTCATTCAATGAAATATCCAATTAGTCTTACATTGCCTATAATTTTTTTGCAGCCCTTTCAGTTGGCACAAATATTTTAGGCTTTGCACTACTTGTTCAGGAGACACAACTGCCAATTTTCATAAGAATAAGAGCAAGAATATTTGTTGATGAAGGAGACTAGAAGGAGAAAGGAAATGTAAATAGAATTGATCCATAGATGTCTGTTCTGGATTAATTCCTTTCTCACTGTTGCATTTCCCCACTCATTCACAATGGAACTAATTATTGATCCTTTCTGAAAGCCAGTTCTGCATTTCAACTGTGAGAAAAGTCTGGAAAGGCTTCAAGCAGATTTGGCTAAAAAAGGGAAATCAAATATTAATAAGCCAAAACCAGAGAAAAAAACTATCTGAACACAGCACTAGACCAAGGCACACTATGAGGCAACACCTGAGCCCTCAAAAGGCATTCCAATCAGACTTGCTCTTTGGTCTAAGCCATAAATAGAGGTGACATCTGTGTGGCCACAAGTAAGCTTATCTTTGTTACACATTTCCTGCCTTGACCTTGATAACACAGCAGCCAAGCAGACATAAATGGTGCACACCTATAGTGACTCTCCGATAAAATGCCCTGATGCTTCTTCTCATCTGGACTGTTGTTGTAGAAAGTAGATTTAAATATCGCCACGACCTCCTGAAATGCTAAGAAGATCAAAGTGAACTTGGGTAGCAGCCAAGCTGGTAAGTGCATTCACCAGCAACCATGCACATTGCAATCATAAAATATAGTGCATAAATGATCAAAATATAAGATCTAATATACTAATGGCTTAAATGCAGCACATTGAAGGCTTTCTTCTTAGAGGCATCATGGAAAAAGAGACTGCCAGGCATACTGTTCAAATATAGAGACAGAAGGAAAAGATGAATATGGGCAGAAGGAAGCACAGACACTATACGCATGTTGTTTTCAAGTGGCTGCCCGTGATGTGGGACAAATGAATGGCCAAATGTCATATGTAGAAGCCTCCTGCTCCTTCCTTCAAAATTGGGGGGGGGGCATTTGTTAAATCAGCTTTATTTGTTAGACTATTCCTTTTGAGGAGGATCTGCATTGGGGGTTGTTTAGATTTTTCTCTCCACCCCATTTTTATTCTTCTTCAATAATATTGGCTTATGTATCAGATACTTGGTCTGACTTCTGCTTCCTATCCTAGCCAGCCTGTAGACAATTCAGAAGGTGAGAAGGACCAGCATGAAGCTTTGAATATTTGTGGGTTGCCGCTCATTTCTCCATGTCAATAGGCAGATAGGTTGTCTCCATCCAGCTGTGATTGAGGTTGCCCTTACTTGGATGGAGCCATAATGATTTTTGCATCAACATTATAATATCTGTGGCCTCATCTGTGGAAAGTAGCCAGATATCTGAATGCTGTGTCCCTTCAGACTGTTCATAAGGGATCTTCTGATTTTAGAATTCAATACTCTAAATGTAGTTTGTAAAATACGTCCTCTCTAAAATGTAGTTTGTATACAAGATCAAGATGCGATGATGTTCCCAGCACCTTTTCCTGCATCTTAAACAAGTTCCACTTTTATTTACAAGAAAGTATTCAGAATTTGAAATGCCTTGTTTGTGAGAGAAAGAGAGCAAATCAGATCAGCACAGGAACACCTTAGAGGCACTGTGGATGTTCTACCAAAAAGCTATACCCTCCAAAACACAATGAAAATACCACATTGGCATGTGGGGGAGGGAGCACTGGAGCAAACCCTGGGGAGGAAATGGTGATGGAACCTGCTCCAACAGAAGCCTGCTTTGAATCTGCTTCTCATGAATTCTCCAGCTGTAGACTGACCCAGCGGCCCATGTCCAATAGCAGCAAACAGCTGAACCAGTCTACTGGGCACATAGATCCCTGTGCCATTTTGCCGGTCTCCTGGAAGCAGCCCCACGATCAGAAACTTCATTCTCAGCTTCCAGAGTTGCCAGCCAAGCTCAGCTACAGCAATGCAGACAACCCTCGTCCCATGTCACCTCGGACTGGATCACTCATTCCACTGCAGAATCATCTCCACACAGCACAGGACAACACAGCATGAGTGAATTCTACCCAAAATACTCATTGATCAAGTGGATGATTATGAAACTTTTAGAATGGTTTGAAGCAATGCATCTGTTTTTCAATAAATTTTAGGGATATTCTGTAGTTGTGTTAATGTCACCAAAATTACCCAGAGTCATTTGTATGTAATGTATAAAAACACACTTTTTGAGTTATGTACATTTAAAATCTGTTGTTGGGTAAATGGAGAAGGTCTAAGACAATATGCTGCATTCTCTGCTTCACATAATGACTGGAAAGAAGACTACACATGAAATCCTGTGTTTGCATATATTTTAGAAGAAATAAAAGCATACTTTGTAGGAGAATAATGATTCCCTTCCTTTCTACTTCCTTGTCTCCCTTACACACACAGATCCGTCCGTCCGTCCGTCCGTCCGTCCGTCCGTCCGTCCGTCCGTCCGTCCATCCATCCATCCATCCATCCATCCATCCATACATACATACATACATACATACAGTACATAGGGATTTCCATTTTCAGCTTGTGCACCTTGCCCCTCCACTGGTGTTTGGACTATAATAACCATGCAGTACTCCTTTACTCAGACCTTGCTTGAGGTTTTGTAGCTGCAATGCACCTTTCCAGTTTCCCAGTGCTCCCTATTGTTGTTGTTTTTACTTTCTTTCCCTTATGACTTGTATTAAGCTATTGGATGCTTCCATTTTCAATTCATAGCCTTTGGCAGTTTTTCTTTCTTTCAATTTTTAATTATCTCAACCCCATTCCAGCTACTGGAACTGGATATCCAAAAGCAGAAAATAAAACTCACAACTCCTCATCCATTTATCTTGATTAACTTTTCTTCTTTTTTGGGTGTTAAGCACGTATAAACAAGCTGTCAGCAAATTTCCAAGGGTGCAAGGAATAAGAGGTTTTGTTCTCCTGTCATCCTGGCTGGTGGGTCCATAGGCTGGCATAAGAGATCTCTAGACCTTATTTCCAAGCTGGATAGGGAACTCATTTCAGTTGTCAGTGTGGAGGGTTCCCCAGGAGAGTGGAGCTCCCATTCGTTCATTAAGCAAAAGAGCAACTAAGGAATATTTGTTTGTATGAGACACCACTAACTTTTTGTGGTTTTGTTGTTCACCATATTGAGATGATAAAACATACAAAGTATTCTTAAAACACAATTAAAATATAAGCTCTCCTCCATCCACCCTCTTTGGCAGGACAACACCCAGAGAGGGCTAAATATCAAAGGCCTGAGTGAAGAAGAATGTTTTAATCAGAGCTGAAAACCATATGAACTTCCAGAGGGATGCTGTTCCACAGTCTGGGGCCACCACAGCCTCTTGTGTATCCCTGCACCTTACACCTCAGAGAGAGGAGGAACTAAAATAAAGCCCTCTCCTTGATATTTCAATACATGGATTGGAAAGATCTATAAGGGAGAAGGCGGTTCTTCAGATAATCAGGGCACAAACTTTATGTTAGCATCAACAACTTGAATTGTCCTGGATAGTGAATAGCAGTCCAGGGCAGATCTTTCAGGACCTCTTTGGCTAGGCTGTGTTCACACTTAAGTTTTAATCCAGCTCACGCTACCTTCAGAATGGAAGAACACATCAGCAAAGTGAACAGTCATTTTCTTTTTGTGTTATCTAACTCAAAGGTGGATCTTCTGAGTTAGATAATGCTAAAATAAATCAGTTTGTCACTTTGGTGATGGATTCTCTCATTTTGAAAGTGGACTGAAGCTGGATTAAAGCTAAGGTGTCTAATTCAGCATTAAGGAAAAGGAGACCTTCACTTCTGTCAGTTGCATACCCTTTAGATCTGTAAAACAGTTGACTTCATCCATATTCTGCCAAATCAAACTCAGGATCTAAACTGGTATATGGAAACTCTCCCTTTAGTATTGAAACATGATACAAAATATATTTAAAGCAAAGAAAGACAAGAGTTTTGATGTCCTGCCATGATGTAACCCTTACTGCAGGATTTGTCAGTGTGGTGCCTTCAGGATAGTGGACTCCTATCATTCCAGTTACACGAGTGAAAATCAGAGGCAATGGAAGGTGGAAGACAGCACATTCTGGACCCTAGTTTAGAGTAAGAAATCCCAACTGAAATCCTTGCTCAAATATAGGATTGCTAGGAGGGAAAACATAAAGTTGATCAGTTCATTGGGAAGAAACCATGAGATCTTAGGAGGAAAGGTACATATTAATTTAGAAGTAAAAATAACTTATTGCCTGGACATGGATGGGTATCCCTTTTGAAAGCTTTTCTGAGCTCTTTGAGATGGGATGCACCCAAGGTAGATAGTCTAAAGCTGCATTCACACCTAAATTTTAATCCAGCTTCAATCCACCTTCAAAGTAACACAACACATCAGCAAAGCGACTAGGTCATTGTCTTTCCACAGTATCTAAACCAACTGATTTTTTGAATTATATAGCTTGTCACCTCTCTCTCTGAAAATGGACTGAAGCTGAATTAAAACTTAGGTGTCAATGCAGCTAATACTTGAGGCTGCAATTGTGTCCTCAAACAGGGCAAGTTTATATCCTATTGACTCATAGAATGAACTGAACTTTACACTACAGATATTTCAAGTGCTAAATGTCTTACTTTGATCAGATATGGCCAGTTATGTCTCCAGCATTTATTAGCAACTATTCCTTAATTGCAGTAGTGACAGAGTAGTCCAATCATATCCAGTAAGTTCCTTCTGAACAGAGGTTGTTAATTCAGGAAGCATCTAAGTGATAAAAGCAAAAGGATAGAATATCCTTTAAGTCAGTATTTTACAATCAGCAAAATATTCAGTAGACAGAAATGTCAGCATTTAAAACAGAAAATAATGCACTATCATTTTGGACACTTTTAATTGATAAAATGAGTTCATTTATTTTGAGTTAATTTCAGAGATGCTTTTCCTCCCAGAAAGTACCCAAGAATTGAACATTTTGGGTTTAATTTGTTTTAAAAGTGTTAAAACAGTAGGGTCATGATGGTGCTGTCTTACAGCTGACTTCAGGAATTGTACTTTAAAAAAAATAAAGATGGCATTTAATTAAATATATTAAAGATTCATTGCTTTTAGTCTTTAATGTACGTCTGCGGTGGGGGTGAATCCACACTATGCCTCCATGCTCTAGGAGGCAAAGCATTAGAATGCTCTAGCCATCCACACTTGTCAAATAGGTCCCACCAACAATGTACCTCAAGAACAGTCGCCACATGTTGCTGCACCCAGATGCACCCAGCCCATTTCCAATGGTGCAACCAGAATTCTTTTCTGGTTTGTTAATGTGGCCATCTTGTAGGAGGACAGTGGCCCTAGAGTTGACCTACCTGTGGTCTTGCTGCCTGGAGTCATTACTTGAAAAACAGAAAATGGATGCTTTCCAGGGCTCACTTCACAGCCTCTGATGGAAACGTTCTGACATAGGAGTGCTTTCATTCCCTAGCCTCACAGTTTTCAAATGCCAGGGTATGAAGGCTGTGTGAGCAGCTTATCTCCCTACTCTTGGACATAACCAAGCACCCCAACAAGGAGCAGATACCTTCTCTCTCTCGGTATAAGAAGTGAAAAAGGGGCAAGGGGCAAGAAGTGTAGTTGGGCAGTTGGATTTAGTCCTTCATAATCACCTTTTCATCCATGGCTCAACACACCATTCAGGGAGATCAAAGGAAGGCTTTCAAGTGAAATCTTGGCCTTCTCTCCCATTGCTTGTGGAAGTATTCTATGGGTCAGTACTTGCTTGTTCACATACTCAGAAAGAAATAAGAAGACAGATGAGGGAGACGTCCTGCACTGAGCACAAAGTCAGAGATTTGCACCCTTTTTGCACTAGGCACACAATAGCAATTCCTGATGCGGCCTGCCATAGCCTGCACTGGCATACAGGTGTCAGGTCCCTATTCTGAGATATAATCTAGTATAAGGGCCAGTGCAGAAAGGGTCAAGGTTTGTTTTGCAGTTATTTGGCATTAGCATCTTCATGTGGGCAAAAAACCCTGCTGTGTGGTTTGCATCCCACATGCAGGTAATTAAGACCTTTCATTCTGTGTTAATGGAGGTATAGTGGCAAGGCAGTAGGGGGCCTCGCTTTCTTTAACACAATGGGTGCGTCTTCATGGCATGTGTTATTTCAGTTTAAAGAATTCGAAATAAAAGAAACGGAACAAAGCTGTCCAGACGACTTGCAAGTTGATCCGGTTCCGATGGCAGCCTTAACGCGGGATCAATACTCGGAGTCCACACGGCAGCATTGTCCTCCTGCCCATTGCCCACACTCTCTCCTGTGATTGGTTTTCCCTGCCAGGATCCCACCCTCCCTTCTCTTTGCGTCATGCTCGCCGGGGATTCCACCCTCCCCCTTCCCAGCAGCAGCAGCAGCAGCATCCATCCATCCATCCACCCATCCATCCATCCATCCTGGCGCTGCGGCGCGGGCGGCTTCGCCCTGGGGCTCCTCGTTGCCCAGTGGCAGAGCCGCTCCGCCGCTGCTGCCGCGTTCTCGGCGCCTTTTGCCCGGCCTGCCAGAGCGCGCTCGCAGCCCGGGCCACCCCTGCCTCCCCCCCCCCCGGCGGCTCCGGCGCCCACCGCGCCATCCATCCATCCATCCATCCATCCATCCATCCATCCATCCATCCATCCATCCATTCATCCAGGCGCTGCGGCGCTGCGGCGCTAGCGGCTTCTCCCTGGGGCTCCCCCGCCGATTTCCCCCCGCTTTGCCGCCACTTTGCCCCGCAGAGGAGGAGAGCCAAGGGGTGGACAAGAGGGCGAAGGGGGCTCCTCGCTTGCTCTTTCCCCCGTGGCCGGGAGGGAACTCCGAGAGTGGGGAAAGTTCCCCGGGGACTCCCCTTTCCTTTCATTTTGAAAGTTCAGAACTCCGCAAAAGTGAAACTTCGACTTGCTACAGTATCTTTGGAGGTAGTGGGTGGATTCTTTCAATAAAATCATTTGAAAGCAAGCTATTGGGGAAGGGAATCCTAAAAATGATGTGCCTACAATACGGAGAGCCCATTGGTTACAGATCTCTGCTGAGCTCTCACAGCCCCACCCACCTCACAGGGTGTCTGTTGTGGGGAGAAGAACAGAAGGTTTGTCAGCTGCTTTGAGTCCCCTTCAATAAGTGAGAAAAGCAGGGTGGAAAAGCCAACTCTTCTTCCCCCATGAAACAAGATGGGTAACCTTGGGCTAGTCACAGTTCCCTTCTGAGCTCTCACTGGGTGTTCTGTTGTGGGGAGAAGAACAGAAGGTTTGTCAGCTGCTTTGAGTCCCCTTCAATAAGTGAGAAAAGCAGGGTAGAAAAGCCAACTCTTCTTCCCCCATGAAACAAGATGGGTAACCTTGGGCTAGTCACAGTTCCCTTCTGAGCTCTCACTGGGTGTTCTGTTGTGGGGAGAAGAACAGAAGGTTTGTCAGCTGCTTTGAGTCCCCTTCAATAAGTGAGAAAAGCAGGGTGGAAAAGCCAACTCTTCTTCCCCCATGAAACAAGATGGGTAACCTTGGGCTAGTCACAGTTCCCTTCTGAGCTCTCACTGGGTGTTCTGTTGTGGGGAGAAGAACAGAAGGTTTGTCAGCTGCTTTGAGTCCCCTTCAATAAGTGAGAAAAGCAGGGTGGAAAAGCCAACTCTTCTTCCCCCATGAAACCAGATGAGTAACCTTGGGCTAGTCACAGTTCCCTTCTGAGGTCTCACTGGGTGTTCTGTTGTGGGGAGAAGAACAGAAGGTTTGTCAGCTGCTTTGAGTCCCCTTCAATAAGTGAGAAAAGCAGGGTAGAAAAGCCAACTCTTCTTCCCCCATGAAACCAGATGAGTAACCTTGGGCTAGTCACAGTTCCCTTCTGAGCTCTCACTGGGTGTTCTGTTGTGGGGAGAAGAACAGAAGGTTTGTCAGCTGCTTTGAGTCCCCTTCAATAAGTGAGAAAAGCAGGGTAGAAAAGCCAACTCTTCTTCCCCCATGAAACCAGATGAGTAACCTTGGGCTAGTCACAGTTCCCTTCTGAGCTCTCACTGGGTGTTCTGTTGTGGGGAGAAGAACAGAAGGTTTGTCAGCTGCTTTGAGTCCCCTTCAATAAGTGAGAAAAGCAGGGTGGAAAAGCCAACTCTTCTTCCCCCATGAAACAAGATGGGTAACCTTGGGCTAGTCACAGTTCCCTTCTGAGCTCTCACTGGGTGTTCTGTTGTGGGGAGAAGAACAGAAGGTTTGTCAGCTGCTTTGAGTCCCCTTCAATAAGTGAGAAAAGCAGGGTGGAAAAGCCAACTCTTCTTCCCCCATGAAACAAGATGGGTAACCTTGGGCTAGTCACAGTTCCCTTCTGAGCTCTCACTGGGTGTTCTGTTGTGGGGAGAAGAACAGAAGGTTTGTCAGCTGCTTTGAGTCCCCTTCAATAAGTGAGAAAAGCAGGGTAGAAAAGCCAACTCTTCTTCCTCCATGAAACCAGATGGGTAACCTTGGGCTAGTCACAGCTCCCTTCTGAACTCTCACAGCCGCCCCCCACCTCACAGGGACCGAAGCTGGATTAAAACCTTGGCTTGTGGTCACACCTAAGGTTTAATCTAGCTTCACTCCACCTTCAGAGTGAGAGAACACATCAGCAAAGTGACCAGTAGTTTTCTTTCCACATTATCTAGTCTAAAGGTGGATTTTCTGAGTTATTAACCCTGAAAGAAAACCAGCTTGTCAGTTTGCTGGTGTATTCTCTCACTCTGAAAGTGAACTGAAACTGGATTAAACCTTAGGTGTGACCACAGGCAAAGTAGCCTAGATGGGGCTCAAAGCGGTTGACATTCTGTTTTCACCCTTCAAGGGACTAAGTGGCTGACAAGCCTTCTCACCATTAAGGGGGCTGAAAGTGACTGTTCCGAACCTTCCAAAGGTCTGAAATAGCGCAAAATTGCAACATTGTTTTAAAGGTGTGAAGTGCTTAGATACAGTGTTTCAGCTTTAAGGACTGGAGGTTTATAGTGGGTGTTTGAGGGTGGATTTTTTCAATGAAGGAAACCCTAAACATGACGTGCTTCTAATACGTTCAGCCATTGGTTACAGTGCAATTGGGGGGGCGGGACAGCCTTAACACTGAATCTCATCCCGGAACGATACTGTCCACACAGTTAAAAAGGAAACACGTATCGACGCACGATCCGGAGTGAGACCTGTTGAGATCAGGATTTATTTCAAATCGGGATAACGTCCTTTAACACGGAAATACCGTGTTAATCCGAAGTGCCGTCTGAACTGCGCGAGCTCAAAACGTTTTGAATTCGAGATAACGATGCCGTGAAGAAAGGGCCAATGAAATATCAACAAATATCTGCAAGTATTAGTTTAAATATGACATTTGCCTGTTCTTAACCATATCGTTGCTGTTCAAACAATGTTCTGACTTTCTTATGATAGTGAACCTGACTGATTTTCATGAATTTAAATTTACTGATTAGTAAAAAAAGGCCATGTTAACAATGCAATAAAGGTTATATAGATATAGACATAGATACAGATACAGATACATTAAAAATCATAGAGCGGACAATGAAAACATGGAACAGATTTGGATAGAAAGCCTGTTGGAAAATAAATTAACCTTTAATTTCACTTAAAATCTCAGCATCACCTACACTGGATACCAGATTCCCTTCATGTATGTTGTTCTCAGTCTAGCCACCTTCAAAGCAAACATGGCCACACTGTTCATGACAGACTGACTTTGTGGGGCTTTTTGCATTTACCATTAATGCAGAAGCCTCCATTCTGCACTGTCCAAGGGAGGCTCTACCCACATTGGACAGGACAGACATCAGTCAGAATAGTCACTAAACCTGGGATGCTGGCAGACCATGGAGAATGGTGAATGTGGTACACTCCGTATTTTGGTTTCCTGTGAGAGATCCATTTCAATGATGTTTTCCTTCCTTCCTTCCTTCCTTCCTTCCTTCCTTCCTTCCTTCCTTCCTTCCTTCCTTCCTTCCTTCCTTCCTTCCTTCCTTCCAGATATTTTCAGAGAAAGCTACAGCACATTTCCCCTTTGTCCTTAAATATTTATTTTGATATAAGTATGCTACTGCCAGATCCAAAAAAAGCAAGAATCTATTTCCTGTTTCTTTGCCTTTTTGTGGTCTTTCTTCTAGGTATTCTACACAACACACTTTTTAAAAAGAAAAATCTAGGAGACTTTTTCTTTACTACATGATTTGAGTCAGCTAGGGAATCACTTAATGACTGGCATGCACCATAAATAAACCTACTACCTTTCACTAAATAATGAGGCCAGTGACAGAAAATGAATTCAAATTACTTTCACTTGAAGCCCCAATGTAGTTTTAGTCAAGCTAGGAGACTCACTGGAATATGGAGGGGATATGCGTTCCAATCAGAACAGCTCATACCATTTGCAAAAGCTATAATAAATGTATCCTTTTTGCAATCAGATATCCTGAAGTCCTAAGTTCTGAAATTTCATTTTGAATGACATTATGGATCTGTGACTGGTCATGGAGCCTCTGTTTATGCTAATGGGTTTCCTAGCTGCAGTATCAATACAAAGAAACAAAGAATGAAGGTGTATTACTGCTGCACTTTATTGTTCTGCTAGCAAATTCAGTGTAGCAAAGGTTCCTATCTGTGACCCTTCACCAGCTTGGGCATCTTTCTTAGCAGTGTTGAACCTGAGCATCCAGACACTTTTATCCCTATCAGCCCCTGAGCCTTCCCAAAATTTTTCTGAAGTAACCTGTTGGATCAGTGACATTATCACATGTGCTGCATTATTGGGCATATACTGTGGCATGGCAGCTGGGGGAAAGGCTAAAGCAGGAGAGAGTGGGGAGTTCTCAAAATCATCTCATGCGTGTCCACTTGGCACTCACCTGCTTTTCACTACTCCTTTATTGCTGGAAAGGGGTCAGTTCAAATACTTCAAGGAAGTTTTGGCTCAGACTTATAATGGAAATTCAAGTTTCAGGAGCAAGACTGGAAAGGGGAAGAGAAAGAGAAAGACTGAGAATGTGTTTCTTATTTCCAGCCTGATTGATTGGCATGATTATGTTATATTGGGAACAATAGGTCCCCAGCCCTCTAAGCAAGTCTGATTCAAAACTCCCTTGAAATTTTCAGCTTCCTTCTTAAGTTTTGCAGTCAAGCCCTTAGGCGGGATTGAAATCTTGGTAAAGTAATTAAAGAGGCTATAGCTGCATCCAGACATCTAATCCTCACTGTAGTCTGCCCAGTGAACCACCAAAAGTCTTATAACCTGATAAATTGATGATGACAACTACTGCTAATTATGTAGCATAACAGAGTGCTATGATAAGTTTGGTGAAAGTGAGGGAGAAGAGATGGAGATAGCATCTGATGATGATGAGAATGGGAAGCATGGAAAGAGAGAGGAGACCCCTTACCAGTTAGATCTGGACACCTGAGTGCAGAACATGGATGAGGGCTCTGAAAGAGAAGAAGATAATCACAAAGTTCCATCCCTTCCAGGAACTCAGATGCCACCACTTCTTCCCTCTACTCCAGATTAAGTCACTGTCAGGACTCCTGCCTACTCTGGCGCCAGACAAGTATCTTGCCTCCCCTATCATTGGGACAGTTCTTGCCAGTAAAATGCAAGAATACGTGTGCATTGGTCTAGTAGATCCTCATTGCTTGGAACAAACAGATTGCATACTCCACAGGAAGCAAGGAAATGCTGAAATTTACACACCAGGTTTGGGTACTGAAAGCAGCTTGAAACAGCTGCCTCAATGCCATATAGATATTTTTACTGTGAAAGAGATAGCTATTGGTAAATGAAAAAAAAAGTGGTGAAGAAGAGATCTAGAAGTCAGAAGAAAAGGTGAGTTGGGATGGCCATCCTGGTAGTATGGCTCAAACCCAGCAGGTACCTCAGGAACGTGCAGGAACAGATTAACGCTATCCATAAGACCAAGGGACTGATGCCAGAAGATGACAGCAAGGAGAAGGTTGGTCCAAGTAGACCCAAAGAGGTTTTCCAACTACATGTCTGCACTTGACCATATTCTGCAATATATCTCAGGGTAGGGGTTTGCTGACTGCATGTTAATGCAGACTCTGGCAGGACTCACTTGGGACATCCTATAGCCTGCTCTAGCATGTGGACAGTGGGCCCTTACTCAAGGATATATCCCAGAATAAAACCAAGTGCAAACTGGTCCCAGATTTTTGTAATAAAGTTTAACATTCATAAGGTCACCAGGATGCCTTCTGGGAAACAGGACTTCCAGTTTGCGGGCATTTTGATTAAGGACCCCAGTTCCCTGTCTTATTACAATATGACAAGTGGATCAGTGATCCATTTAGCCTCAAAGAAAGGGGAGGCAGGGGGGAAAATCACCTAGCAAGTGCCACACAGTATCATCTAAGATTGCCTACTGGACATCCTTGGTGCCTGGGTAGCATCAGCTTGACATTCTTGTTCATGGGCCTTGTTCGGGCCTTCTGCTTATATCTTGTAGTCTTGTGCATTAGAGAACACCAAAGTCATTGATGAGAAATGTTTAATGGCTCTGTGTAAATTTTGCAGCTCCATTTATATTTGTAACGCACCAGCATCCCCTTTTTGGTGTTCTTCTAAATTTCTTCAGTAACTTTTTTTCTCTCTCCTTGCAACAGTGATCTTGCCAAATATGGATATAATCCAGCCATGTGTATAAGCTTTTTAGTAGAGCTTGATGGCATGTTGGATAAAGCATTTTAAGTTAACTTTTTTCAAAAAAAGTTTCTGTAACCAGTATAATAATAGCATCTGTGATTTTTTTTAAAAAAATAATATTGACTAAGTTGCTTTTTACGCTTTTTTGATCTGGCTTTTGGCTTTGTTAAAACATTATGGGATATATAAATCAGAATTACTATCTGTTGAAAGGCTGTGTCAATAAAGATATTTCCAAGTTAAAATTCTAGTTCTCTGACCTTTCTCGGGGCTACCAAAAAGAAAAAAAATGTCTGTCATCATAGCTGCAAAGTTTCCTTTGGGATGAATCAACAGAGAATTGCACTTCTATTTGTGCAGAATTTGAGTTATCATGGCATGCAATTTTGATGTTGGCAGCGCAGCTTTGAATATGCTGGAACACAAAATAGATAATTTCTGTCTGAAAGTGGGTGTCATTTAAAAACAAGGAAACAACTGAATTTGCTGCAGAAGTTCAGCAATTAAGTCAAGCCAGATGCTTCACTTCTCAAATGACTAGCACCCTGGCAAAAGCTCTGTAAAGCTGTCTACTTGACTTTATAGAGCAGTCATTATGCACTGCAGCAAAATAACTTATTACTTTTGTTCCAGCTACTGTAATCACTTTGCATGAAGAAAGGCAAGCATACAAAATAAAGCAAAACTAAATTGTGTTTCTCAGCATATATGGGAATCTGAACAGTGTACTCTGCTTGAAGAAACCAAATATTACCTCAACTTTTAAGAAAGTAATAAATCAGTTACGGTCTGATGCTTTCATTCCATGTTGGCTTTTCATTTGACTCATAGATGAGACTATACAAATGCAGACAGCTTGTCTAATGGATTTGGAATTCTTGTGGATATAACTCTTGTGGATCTATAGGCACACTGGGGACATCCAGATGGCCCCTGCCACACAGGAGAGAGGAATGCTGGTCATGTGGTGATGTCCCAGACCCGAGTGCCTGCTTCAATTCAGGAAACTTGTGGCTGCATATGCCTTCATACTGCATGATATGATCATAACTTCTGTCAAAAACTACAAGTTACTCTGGTTCTTTCCAAACTATGTGGGCTATTTCAACCCACATAGCACAGACTAGCTGTCATGGGCCACGGCAGAGCAGGTTACCAGCAGCCTGGTCAAAGGGCTGTCCACACTTGACAGGCCATTGCAACTCAGGCCCCACTGCTGAGTCCAGAGTCTTCAGAGGCAACACAGAGACTAAGGCTGGGTACAAAGGATCCTGACCTTCACAGTTTCTGGGAGGGGCCATTTTGGTGTCATTTCTGGTGAAGTTTCCAGACTTATGGCTTGTCTCTGACCGGAGCTTTGTCTAATGTGGACAAGACATGATTAAAAAAGGGCTGTTGTAGTCCACATTAACATGTAGACATATTCTGGAATAATGGTAATAGTCAAGAAGGGCCTCCTGAGAACAATTTTGAAGAATAATAATCTTAAAATCAGAACAGCTGATGAATGTTAAAAGGGAAACTCTTGCACTTTTGTGTAGTTGTCATAAATATGGTGTTATTATTGTTTTCAGTGAGTTCATTTTAATTTTCCTTTTACTGCTGCAACCTTACCCTGAAACCTTTGGGTATAGGGGAGGATTAAAATACAAATGAATGAATGAATGAACATATTTAAATAGGTGGAATTCTGAGTCTCTGAGATGCACAGGCCTTAGGTTAATGTAAAAGAGCACAGGGCTTTTTGTTTACTTTGACATGGATAAAGATGGAAACAAAAAATACCCACAAACAACCTGTGTGGCTGTGTGTTTGGATGGAGAGATTCTTAACTGTAGATGGTGCAAGCAAGAGCACATGAGATAGATCAGCCAGTTCTGCCCACTGGCAGCAGAAGGATGACAGCCATTCAGCACAGCTGGGTACAACTGTAGGAAGCCAAGTCTTGGAAATAGCCATTAGTAAAGTCTTGGCAGGCATAAGCTGGAGATACATGTTTCCCAGGCATGAGTAATTTAGTTGTTTGACATTGGAGAGACCTTGGGCTGATATAGTTCTGAAGACAGTGACTGTCTGCAAATGACTAAAGGATGGATAGGAATGCTGTTTGCAGGATCACTGGATTTGTGTGTTTATATGTTTACATTTCCAGAGAAAATATATCAAATTGATTACATTTCTCCTCCTCCTCCTAATATCAGGTATCTTTTTAGCACTAAATGACACCACACTGATGAAAGAATTAATTTTTACACTATTTCCTGAATTAACTTGTTTGGCAGTGCTTAACAGAAGCCAGAGTTCCTCATGGCTAAGCCCGAGTACATTGTTCCCCCCCTCCTGAAGCTCTCTGATTATGATTAACCAAAGCCAGCTCCAAGTCTTATGAGATTAGTTGGCAAAACATGCAGCATAGAAAACATGTCTTGTGCTGCCTTTTGATGCTGGTTTGTCCTGAATATTTACATGAAAGCCTGAGAGAAAGGAATCTCACAGTTTTTTACAAAGCCACTGAAACCTTCCATATTCAATTTCCACCTACTTCTAGATGCACCTTCTGCAACAATCTAAGCTGCTGCATTCCCAATTGTAGAAGCACAATACATCTCATAAGGAGCATGCCATCCAAGCAAAGGGCATGATCACCTTTCCCAGGCTCTGTGGTTAGGAACAGAACAGTCATTCCTAGCCTTCAGAGGTGTGGGAGGGTGGCTGTGAAGTTTGCACAAGCTTCACATCCTTAGAGAGGTATTAGCCAGATTAGCACCATCAATGCAGATGGCTTTGGTTCAGGCCACATCTCCACAACATCTGGATCAATGGGACCAATTAATCTTGATCCATTGATCTGGATCCAATTCACATATGTGCAGAAAAACCCTTTAACTCTCTGCCTCCTGGCACCTGTTCTTCTTTGTTTACTGCTACAAAAAGCAAATAATTTGTTGATACTTTCAATGACATCTAACTTGTACTTTACATTACCCCTTGGTGGAAAAGTCTCTCTCAGATTTCTGCTGGTATAGAATAATATGTGTGTGAGGATAATGGATCTGGATGTTCTTGGTGGGCTTTATAATCGGTGCAACATTTTAATGAAAACTTTTTTGCACATTGTTCTTTATACTTAATTAATATGGAGTCCAAGGTGTGCAACAGCTATTTTATCCGGTTGTTTTCAGTTTTATGCTGCCCAGAAGGAAAAGGAGAAGAAGCTCATAACATGCAGTCTCCCTAGAGCTAACAACGCTCTTCTCTGCTTACTGTAACCATCATGATCAGACTTTGGCTGCTGCCACATAGTAGAAGCTTCTGAACTAGCTGGTATGCTTAACACACTTATTCTGGTTTTGAGTTCCCTTGCTTTGAAGTTTGTGACCAGCCCCTTAAGTGATGTACGTGAAATGGCCCTGGAAATGATCCAGTTTCTGTCAAGCACCTGATGGAGCCAGTCAGAAAATGGAAGGAGAAGGACTAAATGAGAGCAGCAAGCATCTTTAGGATAGCTTTTTCTGCTCCAAAGGTCATCTGGGCTGTGCCATCACCCACAGAGGTTAAAGGAATGGAGCATGTGTGAGGGGGGCTTCTTTATAATAGAACAGCCTCCCCTCTGAAGCACATTAGGCACCTTCATTGTACATGTTTAAATAGTTTGTGAAGATGCACCTTTTCATTCAAACCTTTGGCCTTTTCTGTGTGGAACACTAATGCTAGGAGAGAGTCCAGAGGTCTCTCTTCAACAAGGATGGAATGTAGACTGTGGACAGCTTTGTCCTGTACCAGAAATAACCCATCACAGCTTAGAAGAGTAAGTATTTTTGGAGTGATATTCTAATGAAATGTAAGACAGGCAAATAATATATCGCAGCCCAGATGTTTGGGACTTCAGTTGTCAACTGAGGAAGTCTGCCTGAAATAGTCTATGAAATTATTGGACAGAGTTAAATAATGGACCTTTTCATACTGAAACCTCCTGAGAATGCCTTGTCCACATTGCAGACCTGTCTACAGGGAGGCCTCACCTTTTGATCTGAATTTTACCAGGCATGGGGAAAAATGGTGCCAAAGACCATTCCAAACATGGGCCATGTACATTGTTTCAGACTGATATACTGGTCCAGCTGCTCATGTGCAGAAAGCACACAAATGGTTGGCTTGGTATGCCAAGGCTTGGTATGCCAGACCTTGGCATGATTTCACTGGGCACCTGTGCTGTTTCAAAGGCTACTAGAATGAATGCTTAGATACCGCCATTTGCAAGGAATCAAAAGCAGATGAGAATTTTGCCCTTATTGACTGCTTGGGAATACCCAAAAGCAAATATTGCACCACTGTGCAAAACAGACTGTGGCCTGATCCAATAGACTTCACTTACATTCTTAAGAAGTGGCACTGGAAGTGAGGCACTTCTGGGAGTCCAGCCAAAACGGTCCTAGCCAACAGCTTCCTAGCTTAGGAACTTTCATTCCCAGGTTTCAGAACTGGGCCAGGATAGGGCCCTTGGGATGGGCCACCAGCAGCCCTGCCCATCATAGACTGTGTCATAAATTTTGGTCCGGCATGGCATGGGATTATTCTCGCCATGCAGAAGGAGTCAATGCCTTTATGGCCACTTGCCTCATTGTGAGGAAGGGAGTATAATACTTTTGAGTAGCTTGAAGGAAAGGCAGCATACTGATGTAGTAAATGAACTTAGATATTACCTTAAATTGATATTATAACCCGGTTACTACACACCTTCATCTGTTGCTCATTAAATATGCCATAGAGCATTTCATTCAGAGAAATCAAACCATGTCTACCCATGTATGAGACTTGTGTCTTCTTGAAATACAACTTGGCAAGAACTTGCGCATGTGTTCCTTGCACAAGATTGAAGGTGATCACCTCCTCCTATTAAAATTTGCAACATCCTTGGGATTTTAAGCAGAATCACCAGCTACTAGTTATGCAGCACTCTTGTTAGTAATTTAATCCGTTTCTGGTTATTACTTTACCATTTAGAAATGTTGTGAGTTATTTGACAATCTGCCAGTACATTAGCTTATTATTAGGGTAAATGCTAAATTTATAAGGCAGTGTGTCTCCAACTAAATTGTCTGGCTGTGCTGAAAGTAGAACAATAATCTTGTTAAGCTGGAAGTGCATCTGGCACCATTCACAGGGAAAAACAACAGCCCAGGGTAGCATGTATGTTGATCATATAGAGTTTCCTAATATTGAGCAACTACTGGAAACCAGAAAATTTGTCTGTCTTTTTCACTCATTCACCTTTCCCCTCCTGAAGTGATTTTAAGCAGAGGCCAATTTGCATTACATTCCATAGTGCATGATTAGGGAATTTCTGTGGAAGAGCATCTGCACCTAGAGGAGCCTGTTGTAGCCTCCAGGCGCCTCCTGTCTTCCCAGAAGTTACCTAATCATGCACTAGGTGTGGAGCACAAAATGGTGCTCCACACCTTTACTAACCTTACCTGATTACTTATCAGAAGCGTCCAGCACAACAGTAGTACAACTGGACAATGGAAGAACTTGCACCACTGTAAGAGGGGTGAAACCTTCAGAAAGTCTTTCAAAAAGCCCAGACCAACTCATGTGAATATCTGTGCTGGGTTTTACCAAACACACCTGCTATGTCTATGCTTCCATACTGACTTTGTAACAAGAAGACCAAACTTGGTCTGTCCCATACGTTATGACTAACTGAACCTCTAAGGTCCTATGGCAGGGAAGGGGAACACTACTGTGGCAGAATTTCCAGCTGCAGCAGTGAGGCTTATGGTCATGGCTGGTGCAATAGTCCAGAAATATGGCATTAACTGTATTTTGGTCTGCCGCACTGCACTATGGTGAAAGTTTTGGCCCTCATATTGCTGTCTTTCTCCCCCACTCCATGCATCCACATGAGGACAAGGGGGCGATTCTGTGCACGGGGATAATATAAGACATCTTTTCTCCACTTTCCTATTTTGCATTCTTGCTGCTGAGGAGGTCTGAGGCATTTTCTCACTACCCTTCCCGTCCGCTAGATAGGAAAGGAGCATGATGACCCAACGGTGACTAGCGCTCACACTTGACCACTCTCCCCCTGGGATCAGATACTCACCTTATTTGATCCCGGGGCCCAGTCCTCCTCTAGGCACTGCCATTTTGGAAGTGGAACCTCTGTGACTGCATGTGCATCAGCGCCACTGCCTTGATGACACTGATGCTCTGCACATGTGCAGTTGCATCTGTGGTCATCTGAGGTGCCAGTGCGCTTGCATGGCACCTCAACCATGGAATGCTGGCAAGATTGAATTGTCATGCCGCTGGATGCTTCAGGTAAGAAATTAGCTAACATTTGTTATGGTGTTGACCATGACCTCTGGGGAAGGAGGGCATGCTTGATGTGAGTATGCTCTTCCCCAGAGGTGCACTAATTATGCACTAGAGGCCGTAGTGTGAAACTGGTCCTGGTTACCGTGAAAAATGCTGTATAGATACACCCTCTGACAGTGTTCTTTTTTACTGAGCTACTGCAAGCACATGGTCAATTGGGAAGTCAGTCACTGTTTTGTATTTAAGAGAATGGTTGCTTTTTGTTGACATTCATTTTAAAATACCTCTCATCACCGAGTTTGCATTCTTTAATATTTAAACCTACTAAAACACTTGGTTGGCAAAAAGGAAGCATCATGTGCTAGTTTCTATAAGACAAAATGTAAACTTTCTGATTTTTTTTTGGGGGGGGAGAGGCATAATTCAAATGCAGCAGTCTTTTAATATATACAGTATTTCCTATAATCTGGCTTTGTCTGCAGGTTAAAATTAAGTAATTATTTTTATTGGAGAGTCTTCATTCTTTTTGAGTGAATTTATTTGTTTCTCTTGGTTCCAAGTCTATACTCTTCAAACAGCTCTCCCAATTGAATACAAGTTTTGCAATTGTACAATGCCCATCTGGAACATTTTTATTTAGATACCCAAGTACTTAATTCTGTGAAGAAAAAGCAAAGATAGCAGTGCAGTGAGACAGGCCCTTTCTGCACTGGGCCTTATTCTAGATTATATCCTGGAATAGGGACCACCTGCCATCTACATGTTTGTTGCAGAGACTACGGCAGGCTCTGCGCAAGTCTTGCAGTTAACACTGATATAATTCAGACAAGGGGCAGTGGAGAATTGGCCAGTTTTCTGAGAGTGTCACTGGAATTAAAAGACTGTTCTGTTTCCTTTGCTTTTTTAAAAATGCATCCATGTTGTCAAATTAAATGGAGTGATAACTGGAATTAAGGACTCTTTTTGTTCTTCTCTGGACACCGAACTCTAGCATTTTTTTTCTATTTAAATTGTCACAAATTCCCCCCCACCCCCAACAGAAAAGGCCAGCATGTTAGCCGGGGGGAAGAGAGGAAACAAGTTTTGCTAACATTATATCAGTCTAATTGAGCTTAAAGTATTCACTTATTCGTCAGAAGCAACCAATTATTATTATTTTTTATCTTCGTGGAGCTAATTTTAATGGAATTCTTGATGAGGGAAGTAATGTATAAAAATATGCTAATTTTTGCATTCATTTTTAATTTACTTGGGGGGAAAAGTGCATAAGCATTGGGTAGAGGCTTTTGAAATGTTATTATAAATCCAATTAAGTTAACAAACACGAATGTGAAAAAGGAACAGAAAGTCTTGCTGAAACTGTTATGCATCCTTCATTTACTTTTTCTTTTTGCAAAACACCATGCAAAGTTGGGAGTCTTTTTTTTTTTAATCCTGTAAGGATTTATGACTCAGTGCTTGAATGATTATTATTTTTTCGATACTGTATTTAATTGTTATTGCGCTGTATATGTGTGTGTGTGTTGGTGTGTGTGTGCGTGCATGAATATGCAAACAGATACATGGACTCTACGAACAAGAAAGTCAATCACTTGAGTAAAAATAATAATAATCTGATTTGTATTCAGAGTTCTTGATGTTTGCCAATTAAAATCTGATTCTGCCATTAAGTCAGAGTAGAGTTCAGATCCACAGAAATTCATGCCAGTGCAGTTTTGTGACTCTGTGTCCAATCCAAAAATTTGGTCTCTGTGTGAGAGAGATTCAATATATTATCTGCAGCCGCAAGGATGTTTTTTGAAACCTTTGTGTATGGGAACTTTGGACCACAAGGCTTGTGAGTAGAGAAGAAGCAAAATTAATTTGAGGCAGAATAAAACACAATCAGGCACCATCTACATGATGAACAAAAGTTAACTAGTAGTTAGCAGAAAAATTGGTCAGGCAAATGCTGCACTGGTTTCCTGATCCTTCCACAGAGAAATCCAAAGTAATGATAATCTTTCGAGAACTATTACTAAAGCACTTCTTTCAGCAAAGTCAGCATTTGGATGGAGGGCTTTTCAAACTGCTTCCCCATCCCCTTCTGGCAGTAGATCTGCTACTATCACTGCTACCACTGAAGGGGACTTCCGGGTCCTTTCAGAGATGTTTGTGGTTTCAAAGACACCTCCCTCCCATACTGCATTCTGATTTGAAACAGGAAGCCCTACTTTGATTTGGAGAAGGGGGGAATCCTCCTTCCTGCCTGTCAAGTAGTGGTAAGGGATGTCCTCAATGCCATTTAATAGATAGTCTTGTTTCCTCTCCACCCCAGTAGCTGGACTGGCTGAGCTTTTGAGACTCCAGTCTCAGTTATACACCAGATCCAACTGTGGAAGGAGGGAGCAAGTAGGATCAGCTGTGATTTTGAAGCTAGCATGCCAGAATCAACACAGCTGTCTGTGCCATACAGACAAAGCAGTTTGGGGTTTGCTCTAATATGGTGACAGCTAGCATGGTCTTTAAAGACCACGCAGGGGCAACCTTTGAAAACCTTTCAGAAAACCTGACAGTCCATTAGGTTGCATCCAGACATCCCTTAACATATTCTACTATATTTGGGTATTCTGGAATAAAGCATGGATTCTGACTGTAGCCAGTTGGTTCAGTATGGAAGCCTATGTCCAAGATACTCTGTTCACGGTATGTCAACAGCTGGCCTTTAGAGACCTACCTTACAAGAAGATATTGTCTAGTCACTTTATTTTTACTACTAAAACAAAAGCTGAAGCTGCATGGTAGAAGATTGGAAGGAACATGTGCCAGTCAATTGACAGAAAAGGATTCAAATCATTGTAATGTGTGAAAGAGAGTAAACAAGAACATAAAAATGTCCGGATGAATTGGTGGCCCATTGGATTCCAGCATCCTGTACTCACACTAGCAATCAGTGGGGCAGAAATACAAACCTTGCCCTATTTACAGTATCTCAGCAAGTAGCTTTCAAGGACATATACTATCTGGCAGTTCAGAAGTTCTGTCTATCAAATGAACTGGTTCAAACACTTTCTGAAGCCTTCTCAGGGTGCATCCCCATAGGGGCTAAAATTCATAGTGGATTCGGATTTGGCATTGGGGGTTCCCATTAAATCCCCCAATACTCTGAATCCATTCCAGATTTTCCAGCCCTGTCTGGGGAAAATCTGGGGAAAGAAAACCCCTGTTTAAACAGGGGTTTTCCAGCTGACTCGGATTAAAGCCGAGCAAAGGAGGACAGCCGGAAGCTGGGTGAGTGAGGGGGTGTGGTCCGGCCACCAGCTGTCATTCACTCGGCTTTAAACGGAGCCAGCCTTTACTTTCCTCCTGTTGAAACAGGCAGAGGGAAAAGGAAGGAAAGCAGCCGCTGCCAGCCTCCTCCTCCCAACGTCCTCGACTGCCTTCCTTTCTTTTCCCTCCCCCTGTTTCAACAGGGGAAAAGAAAAGGCTGGCTAGGTTTAAAGCCAAGTGAAGGAGGACAGCCGGTGGCCAGGTAAGTGAGGAAGGGAGTGAGCAGAGGGGAGGCTGTCGGCTGTCCTCCTTCACTTGGTTTTAAACCCTATTTTGAAATATAATCCAGAATTAGGTCTAGGGTAGAAAGGGCCCAAGCTTCTTCCTTGTTAGACACACCTATTCCTTTCTTAAACTAACTAACACTATACAGATATTTTTTTAAAAAAGGAAAGACATGAATCTACTCAAGTGTTCTTGTACACACCAGATACAAAACAAGACAGAACCATTTACTTCTACCCTCTGCCTTCTTCTTCTTAACCATTTATCCACAAGAGAACCTATTTTCTTATTTCATGGATGTTGAGTTTACTAAGAAGCTTTGGTGAAAGACATTACTAAATGAAAATCCAAGTAGTCAAAGTGTTCTGAAAGTCTACAGTTTTGGCCAAACACTCTTTCTTTTTCCCTTCTTCTTCCCTTACTATTTTAATTTATTTTGCACAATTCTGTGCTCCCTCTGCTTTCTTCTTTCATACAAGTCTTTTGCTTCCTGAGGGATGTTTTCTGACCTCTAGAAGCTTCCTTGACACTACCACTCAAACCATGGTTGCCTCTTCCTAGTCTTTGGAATCCATTGTGACTGACCTTCTATATTGTTGTTTCAAAATAACTCCAAAGCCTCCTAGAGAAAGTTTGGTCTCTCAACCTTTCCTTTCAGTTTAAAGTTTTGAAAGCAAATAAGACTGTATTCATCTTGCTTTGCCCTTTTTAACTGTTATAAATGCTGAATTTTGTAGCACTAAGGTCGTTGATCCCCTCCAGGTCAACTATATTTGTTTCTCTTGCCGAGTCCAGAGTGTTCCTTAAGAAAAGTTGAGGACTGCTTGTCACCAAGCAAGTTCCACAGCAAGTTGTTACAATGAAGAATCTTTATATGGCCCAGCTACACCTAAGTTTTAAACCACGTTCGATCTACCTTCAGAGTCAGAGAATGCCTTGGGAAAATTATGGCCTATTTTGTTTCCACGTTTAGAGGCCACCCCCATCAAGGAATTGTAGGTGTTTTTATCCTTCTCAGAGGCTCAACTAGGAGAAGCTGCATGCACAGCTGGAGAGGCCATCCCCATCCAGGAATCACAAGAAATTATGTGAGATTTTCCACAATTCCCAGATGGAGGAGTGGCCTCTCCAGTTGTGCGCACACTTCTGGGAAGCCTAGCTGAGCCTCAGAGGAGAGCATGATGGCAGCAGAAGCTGTGGTGAAAGGTGTGTGTGTGGGGGGGAAGTGGAATGGGAAAGAAGTGATGAGGGTTTCATCCACACCTGAACATTTGATAGATGCTTGCGCACAAAGCCAACGCCCTTACATTCATGGGGCGGAGGCTTCACACAAAGCCAGATATTCCCCTCTTTGATTCATGCACATGGCCCAAATGAAATAACCTCACCTATGATGGTCCAGCTACCAATGGACCAGTTTAAGGCCAGTGAAGTCTGGAAAGTTTGTTCCATGTGGAATGGCCCAATGATTCCATAGAGGCATCTGTCCCTTTCATAATCTCAAAGGAGCTTGATTTGATATCATCTTTTACATATTGGTTTCCACCTCATATAAGGAGTATCAATACTCCTTTCACAGACAAAACATCTAAGTTCAACCCCTGTAGCCCAAGTGACTCCTGAAAGTGATATAAACAACCACACACATTCATCTTCTTGGGCCAGTGTTTTCCCAAAGTGTAGTAGTCTTCCCACTTCAACTTTGGACAGAATGAATGAATGAATGAATCAATCAATCAATCCAATGCTATCCAGTTTGATTCAATCTCAGAACAGGTCACTACAATACAAAGATAAATCCATAAATCCTAAGCATAATGAAAGCATATCCCACCCACCCCTTTCCTCCCTGGCAGGACACACTCAGAGGAAGCTATTAACAGCGGATGTGTCTGTATCAGCCTTTGCCAGTCCCTTAGCTTTCAGCTGTTTTTTGAATAAAATTTCTTTCACCCTCAGCCAACATACCAGTCAATAAGCTTCTCAGAACATATTTTGAAAAAAAAAATGATGCGGGGAGGGGGGGATGGCATCTTCTTGCAATATATTTGTTAGACTAAGCACAGTTAAGGCTTACAAATTACTTACTTTTAAAAAGATTTTGCATTGCCACAGGTTTCAAGCTTTCAAAATATAGCATGTTAAAAACCTCCTGAGGGAAGAAATAAAAAGATCTTACTCAAGAGTCAATAACTCATCCATAACAAAGGAAGACAAATGTGTGGTTTATGACTGATAAGAAATGTATGGTTCTGCCTAAATTTATTTATTTAAATAAATTTACTTTTCTGTTCATTTGCATTCTCCATAAATAGTGTTTTAATTGAAAGAAATAAAATTAGACGTTTCCAGGCATATATTTATAGTTGACGGAAACACTAACATCATATTTACAAGATTAATTCTTACCAGCGAAACAGTGTTAGCTCATTGAATGTGTTGGTTGAGACATTAAAAAATTAATAAAAGAGCAACAGAGGCCCTGCCCAGATGGAGGATAAATAGCATAATAATGCGTGGGTTATGGTGGAATTGCCACATGTATCTGTCGCAGCCCCACCATAGCCCAAACATATCAGGGTGAAAGCGCACTATAGCCTATGTTGGGATAAGCTGACCCTGGTGATGGGTTTTGCACAAACAGTGCCATAATTTACCTTTTGGGTGGAGCCACTATCCTGGCCATGGCGTGTGCAGGGTCTGAAAAGAATGACTACACATGCACAGTGGTGGCAATAGTGCCATCAGTGTCAAATTACCCTCTCTTCAGATTTTTGGATAGGGGGAGGACTCCATGAAGACATCTCTGCTGTGTAAAATCCTAAAACTATGTTTTGTTTTGTTCTCTGATGATCAAATGATAGAAAGTATGAATACCTTACAGTTTCCCCCACATACTCACAAACATGTGAGTGTTCTTTCTGGACTTTGAAAAGAATCAGGTTATTAATCTTTTCCCAACTACAGATGTGCAGACAATTTCTGAAGGCTTCAGTGAGAAATTATTTAATTATTTACTTTACCTATTGGTCTCCTGAACCTATCCTATGGACTTCCTCCAGACCCATGGATTCCTGAGGCCTATTTGTACTACAGCTGATAGTGCAAGACTGGTGAACTTCTGGGGAAGGGCATATGCGTTTGGAGGAGGCTGCTACAGCCTCCTCTCAGTGTCCCCTGCCTTCGTAGAAGTTAACTAATTGTTGATTAGGTGTGAAGTACAAAATCGTGTTCCACACCTTAACCAACATTGACCAAAAGCTTACCTAGAGCATTCGGGCAGTGGCCATTCACATCTCTTCCAGTGCTCCAGGGTCATCTGAAGTGCCATGCAAGCACGCTGGCATCTCAGACAACCATAGATGTGACTGAATGTGTGCAGAGTGTCAGTGTCATCGTGGCAATAGCTATGATGCGCACACAGTTGAGGAGGGTGCCGCTACTAAAATGGCAGCTCCCGGAAGAGGACCAGCCCTTGGTGACTGAACAATCACACGAGACTTAGTCTGTTAGTGACTAGGGCTTGCAAGTGTGAGCACTGGTTAATGTTGGGTCATTGCACTCCTTTCCCATCCAGCAGACGGGAAAGGAAATGCAAAAACACCCCTGGTTAAGGCTACCTATCCTAGAAGCACCAGAGGTTGAGACTAGAAAAGATGCTTTGAATGTAGATGGTTTGGGGTATAATCCAGGGCACTTGCAATTTAAACTGCAGAGATGCAGGAAACATGAAATAATTTCCAGCAACACTCTAAGAAACTTCTAAAAGTTAAAGTGGACCATACTGACCAGTAGTCTGTGATACAGACCAAATTCCATCACATTTCTGTTCAAATTCTACAAACAACTGTGTGCAATTAGGTGCATTGTTTATTTTTTTTTCTGCTTCCAGGATAGGCAGAGAGGCAAGATATCCCATGAGGATGACAAATGCCATGCCCAGCCTTTATACATATAATTTGTGCACATGGCTAGGAGCCTGAAAACTGACCTCATTGAACAAAAGCAGCTTGCTGGACTATTATTCAAGTTATAAATCCAGCACACAACAGATGCTTGAGTTTTACTAATATAGACGGAAAATCCATGTAATCCCTGCTTGACTTAATCGAAGAGCCAGGCCACTGCTTGAAATAAATCACTGGTTCTTGTCTAGAGGAAAATGATTTCAAACAACCAGACTGGCCCATCTGTCCCAGAAAGCCTTTATATTTATACAAAGCCTGCGGGGTGTAACAAGTCATGCTCACTTTATTAAATAAGTGATCTATATATCTTTGAAATCTTGTGAATTTATAACAATTCTGGCCTTGCTGTATGTTTAGAAATGTTTCTGTAGCAACTTGTATTCAAAGATCACCTTGTAATATCAGTTGCACGGATAATCTGATGTATTTTAATAGTCTGTAAGCACATCTCTGTGGATGAGATGCAGATATTGATATATTGCAGCTACATTGATCATATACCAGCCTTTTGTAGCAGTACTTATTAGCTTTGATATACATCTGCTTATGAGAAATTTGTCAAGAATAAGTCATTGCTATTACCAGCTACTGATGGAACATATATATGTATGTATTGTGAATACTGGAAAAAAAGAGAGTTGGACTTTCAGACACTCTTCCACATAAATATAGGAAGGAAAAAGGTGTCTAAGAGCTTGTAATAGGTGCCTGCAGGATTTGTCATAGACCCTTTCTACATGGGCCAGTAGCATGGTTCGGGAAGCTATTCCAAGGGCCTCCTCTCTGCTCGCTGGTATGTGATACATGAAGCTTTGTCCCCTCCTAAAATGCTCCATATGTGTGGAGAGAGCAATAAAGCAGAATATGATGCTGAAAATGATGCTCTATCCTGTTCTGCTGGCAGACCTCAATGTGCTGTACCTTATTCTGGACTATAACCCAGCATAAGGAACTGCCATCCAGGTCTATGTCAGGCCCCACCATGGTCCAGAATATGGCCTAGTGCAGAAGTGCAGGGAATTTAAAGTTTAAAGTGAGTGGTTCATCTACATTGCGTGGAGCCGCTTCTTAACTAGAAATGGCTCAGAGCATCCCAGAGCACCCCCAAGGCAATATAAGCATGGAACAGTTTAAACTAATACAGACCGTCAAGCTCCCATTTGCACCCCTTCTAAGTGGAAGAGATGCAGAAGCATTTGACCAGAGGCACACATGCGATAATGTGCTGTGTTGCTTGCTTACCTCAGCAATGCTGCCACACAGGTGTGCTGTTGCTTTTGCTGGGGTTCCATGATGACTGACATCATGATGGCCATTCTCACTGTGCGTAAGTTGAGAATGCTGTAGACACCTGCTAGTGTGGATGGCTAGAGCATTCTAGCACTTTCGCTTCTAGTAATGGGAGACCTGAGGCCTATTCACACTATGGCCTCTAGTGAAGAATTACTGAACTTCTGGGGTAGGCTGTTATAGCCTCCAAGTGTGCCCTGCCTCACCAGAAGTTCACTAATTGACACCTTAACCAATGTTGACCAAAAAGTCACCTTAAGTGTCCAGCGGCACAACCATCCACACCTCTTCCGGTACTCCAGGGTGGTTTGAGGTGCCGTTCAAGCGCTGGCACCTAAGATGACCATAGACATGACTGTGCATGTGCAGAGCATCATCATCATCAAGGTGATGGTGCTGATGCATGTGCAGTGGTGGAGGGCACCACAGCCAAAATGGCATTGCCCAGAAGACGACCAGCCTCGGGATCAGATAAGGTAAGTATTCAGTCGCCAATGGTCGGAGTTGACTAGTGCTCCAAGTGTGAGCGCTAGTCAACATTGGTTAATTGGGATCATTTTCCGTCTAGAGGATGGGAAAGGAAGTGTGGAAATGCCCAGCGTAAGAATTTGTTCTATGTCTCTGTAGAGTGTGTGAGCTCTGTGTGAAAGGCAACAGGAAGGGCTGCTGGAAGTTGATGTGCTGCCAAAATGGTCCCTCCCAGGAATGGCCTCTAGAATCTTTCAATAAATAGTGATTAAGTAATGCTTTAAATAAACATAGTATGCAGGGTGAATGGCTCAACTCCCAAGGCACCATTTTGTACCTGCCTTGTGCAAGTTGTTAGTGTAGAATAGATGCTCACAAGTCTGACACTGAATATAAAATATGAATGAGACTGTTCTTGACAGAAATCTTGCCCCTCAGATCTATATATGGTCATTTGATGCTTTCAGTATTACCTAATGCTTATGAGACTGTGGGCCCTTCCCCATGCTGAAAATATTCCAAAATTATTCCAAGTCCACCTTGGGAGTGTCTCCATGCAAAGCCCTAATATGAGCTACATGCGAGACAATACCAGTTAAAAAACTCCCACTTAACAAGTGTACTACATCTGAAATAAGGGGATAGTACGTATTGTCCTGGGGTCATGTGGTTATTTGGGGCAGGTTATTTGGGGCAGAGCTTGGTGGCTGCAGTATTAGTGGGCCTCTGCTCCCTGTTCCTGCTATGCACACTGCGATCAGACCCTGGCAATCTGTTGACCGTTAAGCCACATAATGGTAGTGAAATTAAAAGGCTTTTCCCTCCTTCAGGATTGGTAGATCTGTTAAGTGACTGAGACAAATCGACCTGAATTAGGAGAAAATTTTGAGCCCAGTTGCAAATGGGGGGTGCCCACTGTCATGCCCATGTGCGCACCTCCGCTAATCTGTGGCGGCCAAGGCAGGGAATGGTATGCTTTTAGTTATGCTTTTAACTAACTTTTGGTTATTCTTTTAACTGTGGTGGCCAAGGAAAGGAATGAACTTTGTGTTTGTGGAGGTGCAACTGAGGTGTTTGCCGGTCATTGCTGCAGCGGACGGGATGGGTTATGGTGACATCAACCCAGCTTCCTATCAGAGGAGAGGGTGGGTGGGGGGAAAAAGATGTGACTTCACGCTGTGGCTTACATGGGGATAGGAACGTATGATTTGAATCTGCATTGCCCCAAACCACACGGGGATGCTTTATTGAGATTTACAACGTGGATTTTTATGACACACGTCACAAGCAAAGCAACCGGCTTACATGGGGACATGCCCTGTGGCAATTTGTATAGGTTGCTTCCTAGTATCAGCCTTTTAAAAAAATTATTTAAGTTTCACATCATTACAACAAGAATATTTTCCACATCCCATTATTAAACTACTTTAACGATTTTATATGTGACTTCCTCCGTTCCTCCAACTCCTCTTCTTCTGATCCATTTAAATTCTATGCTCCTCATATACGCCTTATATTCTTTTCCATACATGTTAGCCGAAACCTTCGGTCGTCATCTCCAAGTCTTGTGGAAATTCGATAAGGGGGCAGCCTTGATAATACATTCAAGAATTGAATGTTCAACTTCCTTAATCATTTTATATTACGTTTACCGATTTAATCTGTAAAATATAATTTTTCTTCAGATTTTTCAGCAAATTACAACTGCAGCTGTGCCTTTGAATTTTGTAGCACATCCAACTTTGAACTATGAAATGGTTAGACTCAACATTTTGAAAATCTGCAAAATTCAATACATTTTGAACTTTTTTTTTGAACTATACAAGCTTGCCCCTAGAGTTTTTACTTAACCTGTATTCCACTGAACATTGGTATTTCACTGTGCAGAGAAAATACTAAGCAGAAGGGAACTTCTGATCTAATAATTAGAAAACTATAAAGTCCTCTGGCCCTTTCTGCATGAATGTGTTGATCCAAATCAAAGGGCCTCTGATCCAGATCCAGGGTCTCCATATCCACACATTAATCAGGACCAAAGAAATACACACACCCAAGCTGGCCATCTCCATCTGCACAAGATGGAGACAGATTTGGATAAAAATAACAACAGCAGCATCTTTTATTATAATATCCCTTTCACCTAAGGGTGGAGCAAAAAATATATACAGTCACAAGAAACAAACAAATATATATATTCATATAAAATTAAGCTCTAAGTATATAAAATCAATATGTGAAAAGTTCTGTGATCCAGATCTACTGTAGAACTAACACATCAGGTCTGCAATCCAGCCTAAGGGTTGTAATCCAGCCCACATTCTCCATGATCTGGAAGTACTGCAGGAAATCACCCGTCCCCACACACACATCCTGAGGCTCTAGGGCAGTGTTTCCCAAACTTTTGACATATGTGTACCCCTTCTATAATTTTCGTAACGCTGAGTACCCCTCATAAAAAAAAATTAGGGATAAAAATTGTATTTTATAAAAATAATCAAAATCAGTGGAACTTACTAAAGCACGATAACAGGCACCCGGAACTAACTATTAAAGAAGTAAGTTGTCTCTGTAATGAAGTACAGTATATTCACGCCGTGTCACGGCTCACAAGACCATTAGATAACACTGCAATTCTCCAGCGTTTAAACAGCTCCGTGGCTCAACGTCAACTGATAATGTTCCCGCAGTTTAAAAATGGCCGAATCCGAGCTGCATGAAGGATGCGCAGAAGTTCCCACCATAATGAGTTGCGATACGATGTACGATGCCCCAGTTTCCATGTAAAAACTGCGATACCCGCCTATTTCTTTCCTTGTTCTGTGGGCGCAGCTAAGCACGGTGCAGTGGATATTTCCACGTGATCTCCACCAAACTCCAGTGCAACATGTACCTGCACCAAACTCTTCCCTTACCCCTGGGGGTACGCGTACCACACTTTGGGAAACACTGCTCCAGGGTATGTTACTCCTAACTGCTGTGGGGTGGGTAGGGATGGTTGTAAAGCTTGTGAGAACACAGCCTTAGAAGGCTTCATCCAGATTAGCACCATCAGTGCAGATGGCACTGATCTACCCCTCACCTCCTCCCTCCCCAGCCCGTGATCCAGATCTGCAGATCTGGTGAATCAGCTCCACTGTGCCTCAGTGCAGAAAAGGCTTCTTTCTGCTTTATTCAGGAGAGACTACTAAGGCAAGTAACGTATGGGTCAGCCCAGGAGCATGGGGATTTACAAAACTGGGGAGGGAACTGCCTTGTGTGAAGAAAATGTGGGGCACATGCGGCTTGCTAAATGCTGCTAAGGCAAGATATAATTTTGTGTTAAAATCTGAATGTAGCTGAAAAATCCGGTCACATCTTAGAAGCTTGGCTCAAGGTTTAAAAGCACGGTGGAGGTGTAGATAAGAGGTTCCAACTTTCCAGCCTCTGTACCCCTTTCCCAACAGCCCCTTGTCTTTCACTCTGTGATCTTTATCTGTTTCCACTTTTCTGTCCTCTTCAAATCACTAGACAGGAAGCCTGTGCTATACACAAATCAGATTCTGTTCTGGTAGAGGCAACGTAGAATAAATATTGCTTCTGAGAGCAACTAGTTTTCAGAGGCCTATGAGATGTGACAGTATTCTGTTTAGCTGATAAATTGTGGTGTAGCAGGAAGGATTCTACAATGAGTATTGATTTCTTTTGTGCATAGAACTCATTTTGCCAGAGCCTGTGAATTGCGTTCATGAGCTGACAATCCATTAAGGATCACTTTGTATGTCTCTCCCTTCATTATTGCTTCTTTTACTGCTTTCTGCTTTACTGCCTTTTAAAATACATTGTCAAGGCAAACGAAAATAGGTAAAGGGGGAAAACTCTAATAGTGGCAAAACAATTTGGCTCCTGGTAAATGGCTTTATTGAAAGGAAGAAAGGAAGGGGTGGGGAGAGGCATTTTTACTGGGCCAACTACCTGCCATACTGGTATTATATTTTTCAGGTTAGAAATGCACTGTCTTTTTTTAAAAAAATACTTTAATAATTGTTGTTTTCAGCCTTGTAAGGGGCCTTTGATTATGGGTTTAAAAAGTCAGAGCAGCTAAGTATTTGGTTGGGTTGTCCCTGCCAATGTGGTGGCTGTTTATCTTTTCTGTTTTAATTTGCCAAACGAGACATAAAAAAGAACAAATCATGCTGTTGCCTTTACTAAATCCTGGCTTTCCCCACTGTATGCTCTTTTAGTTTTGTTTTTTTTCCATGTCCATGTTAAATTAACCCCAAATATATTTGTTGATGTTTCAAGTGATGTTTCAAATGTAATATATAGTAAGTGTTTGGTGTCTGATGTCAAGCTGAAGACTGGAAAACTCATTCAAGTAAGTGCCTTAGGCCACTCAGTAGGGATGGCTATCATTGTACCATCTGGATGCTGTTGTTTATTTAGGGAAAAGGAGACAATTCCCCCCCCCCCACACACACTAAATTCAAACATTTAGTTTGTACAGATTCTGCCAGAGTCAAATTAATATTGAATTGTAGTCCTGTTTCTCTCTTCATATCTGACAATATAGGTGAATTCACACTTTGCCTCTCAACCCGGAATGCTTTAGGGGTCTGCACTTGTGGATGCCCAAAGGATTCAAATCTTAGCCAACATTTGCATGTGCAGTGCCATTGCCAGGATGACTAGGCAACACAGCACTCAGTTGCGCCTGTGGCTGGAAGAGGTGCAGATGCAACATGAAGGACCATACCAGCTCTCCAACAACTCCTAGAGAGAACTGTGGGACACTTCTATGAGGATTGTGAAGGAAAAAAAAAATACCAGTTGAACTCCCTCTTCAATGTGACTTTTTTAAAAAAATTGTCTGTGGACCAAATTAGGAAGGCTTCCAATTGAAGCTCTACCCCTTCTCTACTGCTATTGTTACATTTATCCAGAGATTTAGTTTCTGTTCAATTGAATCATCCTCATCACTGGTGAAATGCTATTAACTTCAGGATCCCAGAAGTGTCCCCTGTTTTTCAACTACCATAGCAGGCGCGTTCGTGGGAGAGTGGAGAAGAAAGGTCACCCAAGCCTGACAGATGTCAACTAAAGAGTCAGATTAAGCATGTCTACCAACCCATTAATCATGATGAAAAGACTATTACTAATAATCCCACACTGGATCAAGCACCATCTGGGTCAACAAGGACCACGTTGGATTGCAGGGTCCCAAGGTATTCATTGAGAAGTGGGCTACAGGTCTCAGTAGCTATGGTCAGACAACCAGTGCTTATTATTGTAGGACTTCTGGAAGAAAAACCACAGAAGCAGCAAAACTACACTGTTCCTGAAAAACATGCCATCATGACCTGCTATGATAATTCTGAACCAATAAATTGTGACTACTTGAAAAGAATGTTTGAAATCTGGGACATTTCTGCATTTCTCTTCCAGGCCGTTGGACAAAAACGCTGCAGAACAAACTACATGTATTAGCGTTCATACTAGGGAATGCTAGTACATGATAGCCTACCCATGACATGCTTCAACACCTTTTTCTGGTTGAATGTCCAATCTGCCACTGGGTGCCGCCATTTTGAATGTAGCACCCTGCATGATTGTACATGTGCTAGCGCTATGGCGATGATTCTCTGCACATGTGCAGTTGGGTCAGAGGTCATCTGAGGTACCAGTATGCTTTTGTAGTACCTCAGATGACCTCTTGCACTAGAAAAGTTGCAAATGTTCATCGCCTGGACAGGAAAACTAAGTTTGGGGTTGGGATTAGTTAAGATTTGTGTGCTTGCAGTGCAAGATTTTGTACACCACAGCTAGTTTGCAGTTAGTTAATATATGGGCAGGCAGGGGCATTTGTAGGCTGTGCAAGTGCAGATGCACCTGCCCACATGTTAACTAATTGCAAACTAAGAAAAATATCCAGAGTCAAAAATGAATTAAGAGTGTCTAGGAAATAAGAGATGATTCATGGTATGAAATACAGTATTTAACAATTTAGAACTAGAAGAAGTTTTGGGGAAAAAAAACCTTGTGGAAAAGTGCTGCCTAATGAATAGTTATCTGCAGAAAGGCAAAGACTGCCAGCACTGAAAGTAGTGGCAAGCAAAAGATCTGTAATGGAAGATGTGAAAAAGGTGCCTGAAATGATTTAAGTAACATCTGTTGGTTTGCCTATAGTATATTGGTGGTGGTTGTACAGGAACTGGACATTAAAATAAACAAAAAAATTGGAAAATCAGTCTAGAAACAAAAATAAAAAAACACATATGCAAGCAATTTAAAAATAAAGAACAAATATTAAAGAATGCAAACATAAGAAGTTCAGCACAAGAAAAACAGATGAAATTGGAAATGGTAAAACAACAAATAACCTCAGCTATTAAAAATGAACACTTTGAGGAAAAAACTATCCAATTCAAAAGTTTTAATTTGAATCAGCTTTTTTTAGTATGAATAGCAACAGTAAAATGAAAAGACAAAATAAAACTATTCAGATTTCGAAAGATCTATGGAAAAATCAAAAGAACTGCAACAAAATGCTAGATGGATAAAATAATTTGAAAAATGTTATTAGAAAGAAATGATTTTTAAAAATGAAGGAAAAAAGATTAAGAACTGGATTTTTTTTTCTGGTGACAATCAACTGTATCACTTCTGGTTGAAATACCTGTCCACTTACAGCCAATAATATTCAAGCAGTTCAGTAAAATTTTGCAAAAAGGAAACCTGGATGACTTGTTAACAACTGGGAAAACATACCTGATTCATAAAGACCCAGTGAAAAGTGCAACATCAGGAAATTATAGTCTGATAACTCACTTGCCACCTATGTTCAGACTGCTCACTGGTATAATAGCTGACAATATTCAAGACTATTTGGAAGCAAATAGCATTTTGCCAGTGAAGCAGAAAAGAAATAAAAGG
The DNA here is from genome assembly GCA_023333525.1 of Aspidoscelis tigris stejnegeri. Classification (NCBI taxonomy): domain Eukaryota; kingdom Metazoa; phylum Chordata; class Lepidosauria; order Squamata; family Teiidae; genus Aspidoscelis; species Aspidoscelis tigris. Next base: position 16,287,562 of record JALMGA010000010.1, read on the forward strand.
AAAAATGGAGGTACAAAAGATCAACTTTTGATAGATAAAATGATACTGGAGATTTTCAAAAGTTAGAACACACATTTACACATGGTCTAGATTGATTACAAAAAGCCTTTGACTCACTGCTGGATCATTAAATTTTGGCAAAAAACGTAGTCAGCAAAAATGTTAGAAAGTACATAGAAAGTTTACGAAACAGTGGAAGACAGAACTGACAGATGGAAATGAAAAATATAGATTGCTCAACATCAAGAGAGGCATCACTATGGTGACCCACTAGGCGCGTTCCCATTATGAGCTTATTTCAGATTCAAAACGGTTTCAATCCTCGCAGTTCCCATGTCAGGTTGGCTTAACACGCTTTCCGCATGTTAAATCACCCCAAAGCGTTGTAAATGTTAATCCTCATTTCAACAGATCTCACTCCGGTTCGTGCGCTTGAAACGTTTTACATTTTTTACTGTGGGAACTGTTCCATGTTAAGGGATGAGAGTTTCCCTCCCGCAATAGCTTGCTTCCAAAGATAGTGATTTTGCTGTAAAAATCCACCCCTTAAAGCAGCTGCTACACTGTAGCAATCCACCCACTTCACACCTGATAATGATGTTGCAATTTTGAAAGTTCTGACCTTTAAAAAAGGGAAAAGAAAGGAAAGCAGCTGCAGGTTCTGGGAGATGTGTGAATGTTTTAAAAGTGACGGGCAAAGGGAGCTTGAGTTCCCACTGCTGCTGCGTGCCCTGGGCAATGGGGAGAGGAGGGGAAAGAATCGCTGGCTGCCCGCTGCCATTTTTCCTCCATCCAGGCAAGCAGCAGCCACCCAGCCACCCAGCTAGGCTCCATGAAGTGGTCCCTTACGGGTGGTGCATTCATGGCAGGAGGAAGAGGACAGGGCAGCCCCGAAAAGCGGCTTTTAAAAAGTAGCCACTTGAGTCACGTACGGCCTCAGAATCCAGATTGAACGTGATTCTGGCTGAAAGTAATGGGATCAGGCAAATTCGCGTTTGCATCCGGTTCTGTTATTTTGGTTAAGGGAAACTGAATTAAGCTTATAATGGGAACATGGCCACTATCACCTGTTATTCATCCATCATTGTAATGATAACAGCTCAGCTACCAAACAACAACAAAAAATACTTTAAAAAAGCTTTATATGAATGATTAGAAGTTTTGTGGAAAATCAGAAACAGAAATCCAGTAAGAGGCAAATACAGCACAAAATTTAAGTACTAATACAGTATTGGAATTTAGTCTGGAAAAATGTGTTGCTGTAGCAATAAAAAAGGGTTTGAATCACAGACAGTAATTCCATTGAAATGTCAGATGGTCAAACCATCAAAAGTAATCAAGATGAAGCGTACAAATATCTGGGCATTCTATAATTAGATAATACCAAGCATCCACAAGTCAAGAATGTGATCAACAAAGCATATATTCAAAAAGTACAAAAAATATTAAAGACCAAACTAAATGGAGGGAATACCATCAAGGCCATCAACACCTGGGCCATATCCATCATACGATACACATCTGGAATTGTAAATTGGACACCAGGTGAATTAGACTGTCTTGATTAAAAAATGAGAAAATTGATGACTATTCACTATATACTACATCCTTATAATGACATTGACAGATTATACTTGTCCCACGGAATTGGTGGAAGAGGTTTATTGAAAGTCAAGCAAATAGTAGAAGAAATGCATACATTGACTGACTATGTAAAAGATAATATAAAAGAGGCATTGATAGAAGTTAAAAATCAAAACTCACTGAAAGTACAAAAAATAATGATATGAGGAAAAGGTAATAAAAACAAGAATAGAAAAGAGACAAGGAAAAGTGCTATGTGGTCAATTTTGGGAGAAAATAAAGGGAAAAGTGGATACTGATAAAACTTGATGTGAAATGTCAATTGTGTAAAGAATCTAGTGAAACAGTGGAATATATAATTAGCTCATGCAAGAAGATCATACAGAATGATTATAAAAAATGGCATAACATTGTCAGTAAAATTATACATTGGAACATCTCAATGGCCAAGATCTCACCTTGCTGAAATAATTCATCTTATTAAGAAACAGGACTCAAAATGCACAAATTCCGACTACACCCAATACCCAGTAATACCTCTTCAGTTAATTTGGGTGGCTATGCACACACCTTTCTGTACTGAGACTTCTTTACAAGACTTTTTATACCTCCACCCCTCTCCTCAGTCACAACATCCCCTGTGCTATGATAGGATAAACATTCTGTGACTCAACAGCATGTAATCACACACTGGGAAAAAGGGAAGGTAAATTCATGCAGTATTCACCCATTATATCAGGCCCCGTTAGTCATTTCCCCTGATTACACTAAAAAAAGAAAAGAAAATCAAGATTTAGGAAAGTATGACCGACGGGAGGAAAATCCACAAATAAATAGATTGGATAAAAAAATGTGAGTGGTGGGTCCCAAAGATGAACTGAAGATGGATTCAGGTAAGGAAATGCAAAGTTTTTGGAGAAATATTCAGGTGGAAGTAAGAATTATGGCCTCAGGAATGCTTCAGGGAACATCCATAATTACAAAGTCACTTCTGTATCAGAGCAACTCTGAGCGTGCATGGCTCTCCTGATCTTTGGTAGTTGTAGAAGAGTAAACTGCTCCGTAGTTATACTAGGAGTGCTGACGACAGTCCTAATACAGCCCCAGATGCAGCCTTTGCACCTATTTCCCTTCAAAGGCTGTGGGTGGGATGGGGTGGAGTTGTGCAGCTGTGGCTATGCAGACATGTGCCTCTTCACTCCATCACTGTAGCAACAGACAGCCATATGCAGCCATTGCTGTGGCAAGTCAGACACTGGCAGATGGCAGCCTTCACACTTAACCTTCTGCAGGATAAGATCCAGGTAGGTTTGGGATGGGACCACTGTTTGCAATGTGACACTTCCCCAAGTCTTGGGTAAGTGTGAATTCTGCCTATACCAGCTGCAATTGTGGTGGCGTGACAATGGTCCCAATGGACCTGCACAGAGCCATTGCCACAATGACTGGGTGATGTGGCATGCAGCTGGGTGACGTGGCTTGCAACTTGGCATATTCCATTAACCCAGAAGAAGTGCAGCAGTGCTCCATCGCTATCCTGGGTGGGGGAGGGTGCAGGATGCATGGAGACACTTCCAGGATGGAAGCATTTCCATGCATTGTGGATGCTCCGTCTCAATCCCCAGACTTCCCCTGTATGCCAAGCGTGAACAGGCCCAACTGTTGTGTTTATCAAAACTCATCAGAATAAGATGAAGATAAAATACTTAGTAAGCATGTTAAATTAGGATAATGGTATCAGTTAAAAGTGGGATTTTAGTCTTCATATAGGTACTAGGTAGCATATTAATTAATATAAAATGAATGTAGATCTGTCCTGCACTGGGCTGGTGTGGGAAAATATACATAAATCTTTATTTTGAATAACAGGAACCTGGAACCCAAGCAAACAAACAAAATGCTGTCTATAGAAGCTTTGATGTCCTCTTATGCATGAGGTAGAAGTGGTTGCATTTCATCATGATAATTAAAAATTATAGCAAGAAATTAGCATTTGTCACACACCCAAAGTTCATCAAGGACTTATCACACTTCAAAGAGCAAGACATCATAGATACTTTGTCAAAGTCACTCTTCCTCAATTTCAGGTGCCCCGTGAACTAAAAGAAATAAAGCATTTTGAACTGGCTGGAGAAGTGAACAGATTCTGATGGCTTTGAAAAAAAATACTTAAAAGTTTCCAATTAATGAATTAAAATAACTTTGAGCTTATCAAAGAAACGTGTCCTTTGATAATGTCCAGGCAGTATTATAGGATGCTTCCACATCTGATGCCGAGCAATGGATTGAACAAAATCCATTTCTCTGCGATCCGACCTCCTGAGGATCCATCCCAAATAGGGACAGATCCTCGGAGGCCTCCCGCGCATCTGCACATGCACGGATCAGGCACAGGCTGGATCGGGTGGGTGGATCCCCTGGGTGCTGCGCAGAGGCTGCAGCACGCATTCCAAAGGGCAACTGGCCTCCCCGCACTGCCAACGCTGCCCCTGGAGCTGCAGAACTGGAGCATACAGCTGCTGGTCACCACGTGTTTCCGGCAGACCAGCCTGCTTCCGCCCTTTCCAAGATGGCATAGATAAACAGTTTTTTACAAGCATTCGCAGACCTCATCCTCATGATTACCTTCATACTTGTATGTGATAACACAAAATAATATTCAACCCTTTTATATTTATTTTACAAGTGAATTTTGAAGAGCACAGAAGTGTGACAAAGGAAAAATTGGTACGGGGAAAAAACCCTTCCACTATACAGTATATATATATTTTCCATTCATTTTTTTAGGTAGTGCTCTGAATTTGTTTTTCTTTAAGGGATAATCAAAAGCAATTTTATTAACTGTGGCTGTAAATAGGTAAAACCCATGATCGTCTCAGGACTTTATTGGGAAGGCCAGATGTGAATGAGAACAGGTTTCCTGTAATAGCAGTGCTTACCTTGGCGTCTCTTATCACTTTGAAACGGAAGCAATATAAAGTTCTGCTGGATGAATTGTCTTATGTTAGCAAAAACAAATTCATCTATGAGGCCACCCAACCAATATATGCTATTTTTAAAAATAATATTTATTATCAATTTCCCCCAAATTTAAAATTATACATATATTATTGCTGTGTTTTTTTGTATATAACTTGAAAAAAATGTTGTTAGTAAGTTTAATATCATTGGTATATTTGTTATTGTTTGTGTTCATTATGTTAAGTCATTTATTGTGTTATTCTTAATATATCTTATTCTGGAATAGGGGTTTGCTGTCTGCATGCTAGTGCAGACTATGGCAAAGCCCCAAGCAATGCCTGCGACAGCCTACACTAGCATACAGAGAGCAAGCCATGTGTCCCAGAAAAAGGCCATCTGCACTTTGAATGACTGTTCTGGCTAGCCAAAATCGCATGCCACTAAAATGGTTCTCCCTACTAGAACAGCCCACAGAAGTGTGTGCCTTTTCACATGACTCACTGGATGTGTTTGCTAGTCATTAGATCATGGTAGACCTTTTTTAAAAAAAGAGGCCTGTCACCATCCCAATCCAGGTAGCCATTTTGGGCTGCCTAGAATGGGCTACGCTCTGTCCAGTGAGGGCAGAGCAGTTTAGTAGTGGCTTCTGTGTAACACAGTAGAGTGGAAAAGAAGGGTCCAGAACAGCTGTAAGAATCACACTATCAGTACTGTAAATAGGTATAAGGGAAGAGTTGGTGCTTATTAAAGCTATTGTTGGCATGAAGCTTGACTACAATCACTATTTTTCCCCTCTGGTCTAGTGTATGATTAATGAAAATTCTTGGGTGTTGTCCTCAAAAATGATGCAGCTTAGAGGCTGTGGCTGCATAAGGACAGCAGGCATCACTGTGAACTGGCATTTGAGCAAGAGGAGATGAAATGTAGAGCTTTCTCTTAAATGTGCCTTCTACAAATAATTCATTTTTTTTTACAGTTGAGTGACGGTTTCCTAAGGAGCTGCAAAGTGTTTTTTCCCCTATTGATTTTACACTTTTGATGTCTTGAGCCTTATGTAAATTAGCTGTGCTGTCTGATATTAATCTCTGCTTTGAGTTGTATTTGAATCGTCAAATTACATGTTTAAGTCTTTCACAGAAATGTAGATATCCAAGGTGGATTGTACCAAAAGACACGACAGTTTTATAATGAGCATGCTAAAAAAGGATATTTCATTTTATCCATATTTATGACCTCACTTTCACTCAGTTGTCCCAAGATGTGGAACTATGGAAAATTTTATTTTAAAAGATGAAAAAACATAATTTTTTGTACATTGAAAATACCAATTATAACAAAAATAGAAAATGAAAACAAAATTAAAAGCAGCAAAATCAAACACCTGCTGTAGTGCAATACCATGGATGAAGAACATTTCATTAAGCAAATGTCTGTATGAAAAAAGTAGATCTTTGAATGGAGTGATGCTTCAGATTGCAGTTCATTTTGTAAACTTGGGGTCAACCCTCAGTCCACAAAAGATGGCATCACCTTTGGAATTTAGAATGAGATCCCATTTCAGCTTCTTAAGATATATATTCTAAATCAAAAAATTATTTTTGTGTTGAGATTTATTTGAAATCAATATTTTGAAAAAAAACATGGCAAACATACTTCAATGAAAGATGCACATGGTTTTTCAGCAAAAGCCCAGAAAACCATTGAGGGGTTCTTCAGATGCTGTTGGACTATAACTCCTTATTGCCCCTAACTTTCTGGCTGAATTAATGAGATGTAAAAAGCATCTTCCTCTAAAGTTATCACAGCTGACAGCTTTGAATCAGATCACCTACTTTTAGTGGATAGAATGTATCATATTTGTTTGTTGTCCTTTCCTGTCCTATATCCAAAGGTCTCAGGGTAGGTTACAGTAAAAACATAATTAGAACAAAAAAAAAAGCCTGAAATACATATGTGTATGTGTCTGTTTCTGCACTTACCTTTGCTATCTGGATATGGGGCTGGTTGCCCTTCACCAGGATAAGCAGTCTATCTCAATATGAGTAAGGGTTAGGGTTAAATTGGGATAGATTGCTCCTGGTGCAGAGCAAGGCCATCCACTTGGGATTTCATGTTATGTACCAGCTCTCACACCAGCTTTCCCTGTTGCTCCACAGAAATGGAACCTCTATGGTATACTGGATCATAGAGGTGTGGTGCTGCACACCTCCATGGTCTGTTATACCACCCACTGGTACATCAAGAGACCATGCATACTAGTAGACCAGAGAAGGATACCATATTGGACACCCTAGATACTAGCCAGGGAACAAGCCTCCCTTATACCAAATCAACATGTACAAGGGACGCCCATAGACAACTTTTTGTTTTGCATTAATAGCAAGTGCAGAGTTTCTGAACTTTATAGCTCAGCAACAAGATGTGGAAACACTAAGATGGGCATAATGTATTGAAATCCATGACAGTTTCTTGACCAGCCTCCTATGGCAAGGACTGGAAACATATTTAGAAGATGGGCCATGTACCTTGTATACGGTCCTCATTTGTAGTCAAAATGGAGGCAATGTGCCTATAAGATGTCACCCCATCCCAGCCCCTGCTGATTTGCCTGTTTGAAGCAGCCTCAAAGTAGTTGTTCCTGCTTTCATGGAAATTCACTCCAAATGGCGTCTGGGACAATACATGTCTTCATCTCACCCATAGCCCTTTCCATGTCACACCTCCAGCTGACCTTGTGTTGTCTGGAATTCACCATGTAGATGCAGCCTTAAGCTATTTCTTTTGTTGTACTGATATCAGGATGCTGAAATCATCTGCTTTGTGTTTCAAGCACCAAGACTTTGGGCCTATATGTATTTCCTTCTAAACTTTGTGAGCCAGTTTGGTCTAGTGGTTAGGGAGCCAGACTCTTATCTGGGAACACCGGGTTCAATTCCGCCCTCCCCCACCAAGCCAGCTGGGTGGCCTTGGGCTAGTCACAGCTCTCTTCTGAGCTCTCACGGTCCCACCTACCTCACAGGGTGTCTGTTGTGGGGAGAAGAATAGAAAAGCTTTGTCAGCCGCTTTGAGTCCCTTAAATGGGTGAGAAAAGCGGGGTAGAAAATCCAACTCTTCTTCTTCTTGATATTCACATTCAAGTATATCTGTCCCATTGTCAAATGGAATTTTTTATGCTTCGGTGTGAACAATACTATATTTGAGAATAAATGTGAACTCTATAACTTTGTATACAATTGTAACGCCAGGGAAAAAATAGACTCAAAACTCAAATATCTCAATCACTTATTTTCCCAGCGTTTGTCCTCAGTTAAAATTCCAAATATATTATAATAAAGCTTCTTGCTGCCACCAATGTTAAATGTTAAATGTGCTGCCACCAGTTATTAACGGCCTGTTGTTCTAGTGTTACAGTAATAGTTATTTTATTGTTTGGGTAGCGTGTTGTGATATCCTAAACAAGGATATAATGTCAGAACTTCCTTTTAAAAGTATATTTCTTTCCTGCCCCTTTGGGCTGAATAATTATGTAACAAGATGGAGTTTGGATTCACCAAACTTCCCTCCCCAACTAGCTCTGCCTAGCTAGACTGGGATACAGTATCTTTCAGTTCCTATGACAACGGACTGTACCACTCAAGGTCTTCTTAAACAACAAGAAAATGTTTTATTGAATACAGATGAAGTTTAAAGTCAGCTTCTTCTTACAGTTAGTTACACTTGGTTACTTTTGCTGTCAAGCAGTTCAGTCTTTCACTTTTACACTAAGTCAAAAGTCTCTCCAACTTCATGAATAAAACTTTCAATCAGTTCAATATATGTTAGCTTGCCCTAAAATATCTTCACAAACTGAAACAAACTTATACTATTAGACTCAGGACCCCAACTTTAGCCTTCTCAGCTAAGAGACCGTTTCTCCCCTTCGTTAACCTCCCTCCAGGATTAACGACCCAAGGCAGAGAACAGAAATTGTTCCCTCAGGCCCCCTTAAATATGGGCCTGGCTGGCTAGCTTTGCCCTGATTGGCTGAGCTCCTCCAGCATTCTATTTCACTCCTCCCCTTGGAGTGCTCAACTAGCCCCTCCCTTAGGCTTCTTACCCTTGTTAAAACACACTTTGGCGACACTTTTGAGCGTCTGGACTTACCGTGTTCGCCACACTTTGCATTTTAAACTAAAAAACTTATCCTTTGGGATTGAGGGGTCCTAGCGGGCATTACAACAATGTATACATATGCTGTGCATAATGAAACATGAATGTTTGGCCTTGTTTCTCCAAACACTTCACCATCTGCATGCACCAAAATGCAAATATCTCACTCATATTGCAAAAGTCCCACTCTGAAGATCAATAGTGTGAACAAGTTCTGTTCCTTTAAAATGCAAAAGATCTGTGTTTACAGAACAGAAAGCTTTTTCACCTGTGCCAGTTGTAGCAAATTAGCTATGAAGTTTTCACAATGTCTTACTGTGTTTGCATATTAATATATTCATTCATCCAAAGAAAATGAAAGCTAACTGCATGGAATGAAAGGTTATGCTTAGACAGCCATATGTTATTATTTTCCTGTGCGCATATCATTCCATAGGAACAGGCATCCAAGTGATGCTCCTATGTGCTTCCTGTTCTCTAATGTTGCTGGCCATAGGGGGAGGATCACACATGTGTCTACTGAAATTTAATATACCATGTTTATGCATTTTTAGCATGGAAATGCATTTCTCGGGGTGGGGGTGGGGACCCAGTCCTTCAAAGATCTCTGAGCTTCCTCACAAATACTTTGTAGATGTGTCAGCTCAGCTTGCAGTAGCATATGGAGTTCAAACATCTTACAGCTTCTGCTTTTGACAAATGACATTTTAAAATATATAAACAGCTTTATCATAAAGTTATTAGTTTTTTTCCCTTAAATCTCAATTTATTGTATTGTACTAAGTCTTTGGGGGAGATTACGCTATCAATAAAACAAAATCTGTTCAGCCATTCCTGTGACACAGACATTTGTCACTCAAGCAGATGTCATCTCATAAAGCTTCAGATATCACTGCATTGTTCCCTTAACGTGGAGAGCAGAAATGTTTACACAGATTTAATTTCTAGAGGGTGTTAAGTGGCAGCTGTTCATGTTAACTTGCTCCTCAATGGCAAGGTGACCCATTTTAAAAAAACTATTTTTAATGTAACTAGTTCTGCACTAAACATTGTAATGATAGCAAATGTGCAGTATAAGTTTTTGCCCATGTTATGAGTATATGGCTGTGGAGAAATCATAATGCCATCCTGTGACTGGAAAATTAGAACAAAAGAAAAACCTTTTGAAAACACAACAGACAAACAGATTCACAAACTGCTCATTCTGATTTCTAATTCATAAAATCCATAAAAACTAGAACGAGATTGAAAATATATGAAAAAAAAACATTGTAAATGATGTGTCAGGCTCATGATGTTCAGATATGACAACCAAGAGCACCTCCTCAGCAGCTCTGTTCTGCTTTCGTACAAACCCCCCTGCCCTTTTACTGTGGAAAAAGGCAAGGTGAAAATGGAACCATTCAGAATAGGAGTATTTGAAGATCACATATTCATAGCCATTGTCTTTAGAAGAGTCCTGAGCAGCTTAACTTTGTGAATCATAAATACAGCAGTTGGGTCCACAGAGATGTGCTGATAGTAATTTTTACCTGCTGAATTTCTGCCTATCCTAACTCAAAGTCCTAGACTGAAAAGTGATTTTGATCAGCTGGGGGGAAAAAAATACAAAATGCTCACAACTTAATCTTCTAAATCTGTTGTTATCCTCCGGCTTCTAATGTATTCAGACAAATCCTTTTGTCTGGTTATTAATTTATGTTTTTGTCAGTAACTTTGAAATCTGAAAACTTTGATGGGATTTGGAGCCTTTTCATGCTTGGAAGATTGGGATGGCAACACACACTCCAGCACAGTACATTCACACACCATGGAAGGTTTTTTTGCAGGTTTGGAACAGATTCAGATAAGATTTGTAGTGGATTTGGAGCAGATTTGGATTCAGATGTGCAACTGGTGGCAGCAGGGATCTGAAGAGAATTTCAAAGCAAATTTGAAGCCTAGCACATTCAAAGTGCATGAACGTGAATTTCCATCCCATTCAGTTCCTATTATCAAAGGAAACTGACTTTATTGTTGTTGTTGTCGTTGTTGTCTTTGTTTTCACTGAGAAAGGTAAAGGGCATATTCCTGCTGCTGAGTCAAAACAATGAAACCAGATAGAGGCAGCCAGGGAGAAGGTATTTGCATGTCTAAATAAACTAAATGCTAATAAACCACCAGACCTAGATGGTACTCATCTCAGAGTTCTTAAAGAACTCAAATGTGAGATTGTTGAGTTTCTAGCCAAAATAAATAATCTTTTTCTAAGATCAGCCTCTATAACGGAAGGTAGCAAACATAACACCAATATTCCGAAAAGGATCCAGGGGTAATCCAGGAAATTATAGATCAGTCAGCTTAACATCAGTTCCAGGTAAAGTAATGAAAACTATCTTTAAGGACAAAATTACTGTGCACCTAGAGAAACAAGGTCACCACACTTCAGAAAACACACTGTGAAACTGAAAAACCTACAGAAAAAGGCAGTCAGAATGATTACAAAACCAGGGGTGTTTTCAGACTTTCCTTCCTGTCCGCTAGACAAGAAAGGAGTGTGATTAACCAATGGTGACTAGCGCTCGCACTTAGAGCACTAGTCAACTTTGGTCATTTCCCCTCCTGCAGTCGAATACTTACCTCTCTGGAAATGGGCCATTGCTACCAATTTTAATAATGCCAGCGCTAGTAAGTACAGGGTTTTATGTACACGTATGCATATCCTCCCCAACTAAGACTTCTGTAAAGAAGAACTGTAAGAAAATAAACTTTAATGCACTCAGCATTTTAGCCAGTTATCCCAAGGAATGCTGACCAGTAAGAACTTATTTATTGCATTTTGCCTTCTGACAGATTTTAGTGAGCATTTATAAAATGTCAGAGAGTATTACTGTAATTCTCTTTTCTATAACATAGTATTAAAAAAGTGGAAAAAAGAAAAACCTATAAAGTCATCTTCCTGAACACAAAATGGCTTTGATACTGTGCACTTCTTTCTAGTCAGCAATACTTAGGATAAAAACAGTGGATTAATTAACACACAGGAGAGCTAATTGATTCCATTTTATAAAGTTATTTAATAGCATCAAATACAGAAAGCAATTTCATTTCCAATGGGGACATGCAAATGTGGAGATCCCAGAGACATGCACAAGACACATAATGCACCAATATTATAACACAGCATGAAAGAGACAAAGGGAAGGGAACAATTCATTTTACTCATCTCTTAGACACTGATCAAGCAACATTTTTCCCCCAGCTTGGTAGAATTTTAATTTAACTCTCCCCACCCCCTGCTTCCTTTCTTTCCTATGAAAGGCCATGAGTCATTTTTAAGTGAATAAATAAATGAAATTAATATTTGATTGTCCTCTATAAGCTTGCCTCATGGTTCTGTTTGATTAAACCAGGAACAGGGAACTATGATCTCACAAGTGTTCTATCAATATGACCTCCTTCATCCTGGGCCATTGACCACTGGTGGTGGTAATAGGAGAAGAAGAAGAAGAAGAGGAAGAGGAAAAGGGATGCTTCAGTTATAAGCATACAGTGCCCACCTTGGGGCAGCTATAAGAATTATGGTTGCTTTTATCTGAGGTAGTGAAAAGAAAGAAGATATCTGATGGTCACTGCCTCTTCTCTTAATGTGATTTTGGTTTATTTTTCTTTTATTATCTTTGGTTAATCCTTCTTCATATTGAATCTTGTTATGGTTTTGCTCTGTTTTACTCCATATTGGCTATTGTTGAATTAATTGATTGTAAGACACAACATACTAAAATATTGTTTTGAAATGTTAAAATAAAAAAAAATTGTATAAAAAACAAATTTACTAGGATAGTAAAACATACAGTTTATCTACAGAACAGCAGCAGCTGAGGCTTTCAGGTATAGGGAGGGATTGAAATATAAATAATAAAATAAATAAATAAATTTACGACACATTCAGCACCAATTTGCTTAATATAATTGTTCTCAATCATGCAGTATAAATTGTATAATTAGTATATTATATCGACATGATCATCATTTATATTATTCTTGTTTATAATATAATGTGATATTTTTATGTACAGAATTGGATGAAGTTTGGGGGTTGTTTCATTTGTTTCATTTTTAAAATGATTATTCTGAACCAATTTGGGCAAACTGCACAGACTGGTTGGGAATAGGGATGAACAATATATGCAGTTGGACCTCCGTATCCATGAGTGATACATTCCAGGCTTTAGTGTGGATAATGGAAAACCATGGATAATACAAATGCTGGGAAATGAACTCCATTTCCCATAATTCCTGTGAAATCTTGTGGAATTTCACAGGAATTCTGGGCAATCTGGTGCCTATTTTGGGAGATTTCCTGTCTGTCTCAGGCCTTGGGGGAGTTTTAGGTAGGGGTATATGTGTGTGTGTGTGGGGGGGGCTGATCCAGTCACCACAGAAAACTGAAACTGTGTTTACAAGATCAGTGGATATGGGGGTCTGACTGTATATACAGTATATTTAAATTCACTCGCATTGAAGCAAATGCTTCTGTGTGAAAGAGGCCCCTGCAAAAGTGGGTGAGTTTGATTTCACGTTGAATATACAATTACTTTTTTCATGAAGGAAAGAGTCACACAAAATGCTAAACATTGCCATATAAGTATGAAAGACAATGAAAAGGATTTATAGATTAATATCACAAACTGAAATAGCAATGATAGCTCATAAATTAACAAAAGAGAAAAAAATAAAAATACAGACAATTGTGAGAAACCAAATGTGATGAAACCAAACTCCTAAGCTCTTTCAACAGCCTGGTATTTGAAACATTGACATCACACCACAAAGTGTTGTTTTACAAGTCTCAACCATGAGCTGTGTACAAGCTCAAGTGGAAGGAAAAGTGAAATAATGACAGAGTGGGACTATATAGAGCACTGCTGTGTAAGAATTGCTGGAGAGAGTTTCAACACACTGCACTTTGGGAGACTACTCATGTTTTAAATGTATTGCATTTAAAATACATAATATATACTCACAAGATTTGAGATTTACCTGACTATAACTATCTTTTGACTAGCTGGCAAAAGCGAAGGGGACATCTGTGGAACAAGGCTAGCTGCCTGCCAGAGATGTAGCGGGAGGGATAGATGGTGCTGCTGCCCAGCTGTTTCACCTGTGGGTTTGTCCACCTTGGCCAAGGTCTTCAACTAATACTGGACTTTGGACACTGACTTAAACAGGCGCTGGCCCAGGGCACTAAACATGTCCCATGCCATCAGTGACCTAATGTCGTTGATGGTCGATGTGTGAGAGGGTGTGTGTGGGTAGGCTTAGTGTCACAACAGTCACAGCAGAGCAGACTAAGAACATAAGTGCATAATTTTATTTACTTCAATCAGGTCCCCTCCTAAACGCCGTCTCTCCAGACTGAAGAGGCCTAGACATTGCAGCTTGGTTTCATAAGGGAGGTGCTCCAAATCAAACCATCCTCCTAGTCCTTTAAAAAAAAGGTAGCTGGCCTTGGTGCTGCAGGATTGGTATGGGGTCACCAAGTCTGGTCACTCACCTTCCAAAGACAGTTTGGGAAAGCCCAGCAGGGGCAGGTTGTCCTTTTATCCACAAGCCAAGAGTCCATGTGAGAACAATGAGATGTTCCCACGTCACCAGTTATGGAAAACACCCTCTCACTGCATGGATGTCAGTGGAGCTGACAGGTACATCCGGGCAGTAGCTTCCAGATCTGGTCAGATCTGGTCAGATCTGGCAATTCTTGGATGACACTGTCTCCTAGCCTCCTACTTCATCCTACATCACAATGAATTGCTAAGCACTGTTGAGGGAAGCCCAACAAGCTATTGTACAAGGCAGTCATGCTTGACAGCACCACGCTCAGCATTGCTATCATGCTGCTGTCCATCTTTATACTCCATGAAAAGGATGACTCAAAGGGCACTTCCTGACCCCTGAAGACACACTGCATGGCTGGGGAAGTCAGCACGCCTTGTAGATTCTCGCAAGGCACTTTGTTTACCCAGCCATGTTGGACTGTATTTCTAGATCGCAACACTGGGGCCCGCTTTTAATCATCACCATTTATTATGCTCCACCTTTATTTTTAAATACAGCTATTTATATGAACACACATACTGTGTGCATGCTACACCTTGCGGTAATTGGTATTAACAGAGGAAATATTTAGAATACATTTCCAAAGTAACAAGCACAGATTCTTCTGAGTGCTTCTCATTTTTATATAAAAATATGAAAAATGTGAACAGTGATTTCATGCCGAGAAAAAATTGGGTAAACCTATAATACTACTTGGTAGCATTAGCATTAGTAGCATTACTTTTATCTGTGTATTTATTTATTCCACTTATTTATATGCTCCCCACTTAAACCAGAAGACTCTTAAAGTGGCTTACAGTACATAATCTTAGTCAGTTTCCTGTCAGAGGCTTATAATCTGTGCACACAGAAAAGTGTCTGAGACAGAATAGATGTTATATTAATGCTAATGTTTTAGTATCAATTATACTCTGAATATTATTATTTTAAAACTACCAATAAAATTCAGGTACACTGCATTGCACTGATATACAGTGGTTCCATGGTAGCTCTGCAGACAGAGGGACTTTTTGCACTTTGCTTCCTGTCCCGAGAAAGTAAAAGTTGAAATGTATGCATTAAATGTATGCACTAAACATCTGTACTTCCCCAGTGTTTCCTATTGGTGCTGGCTTTAGCGCAAAATACAGCTATTTGTATGGTTCTTAGCCGAGGAACACGCCCACACATTTCTGTCCATTGGCTCCCAATTTGAGCTAGAGCCCAATATGAAGTGTGAGTAGTAGCCTTCAAGACCCTCAGACTAAATATCTCAAATTACCTGGCATCCAGGCTAATTTGATATATGCTGTCCAGGAATATGGTGGTTGTTGTGGTAACACAAACGGATTCCTCTAGACCAGCGGTTCTCAACCTGTGGGTTGGGACCCTTTTGGGGGTCAAACTACCCTTTCAGAGGGGTCGCGACAAGTCTTCCGCTGCCCCTGCCTCCCCCTCCCAGCTGCCCTGCCCCCATGGTTGGGGGTCTCCACAACACGAAGAACTGCATTAAGGGGTCACGGTATTAGGAAGGTTGAGAACCGCTGCTCTACACTTGGGCATTTCAAGAGCTGGTTCCACAGCTTTGGAACTCCCTCCCATTAGATCTCAGGCTAGAGGAAGACAGCCCATTTCTGAAAGGGTTTAAAGACCTTTCTTTTCAACTCACCAGAGTGAATGTTTTATCCGAGCTGTCAGTATTATAGATATTAAAGCCTTATATGCTTAAGTTCTTTTCTGTGCATTGTAAATGATTATGTACTAAGGTTATTTATTAAGCTTTATGCTTAAACTTTGTTTTATACTTCTGTACCGCCCTTATTATATGTGCATGCCTTCCTTTTAGTACAATATATAATAAAGTGGCCCGGCTATTTAATATTTTCCCCTGATTTCTGTCCCCATAACACTTCCACTTAAATATATGCATTTGAATATGGAGCACCTTCTGGATTCTGGTTACATAAAGAAATGTGCAGGCTGATCTTCATGGCAGATGAGTACTTGGAGCCAAAAAGAATTTGCTAAGCTTGTCAGCTTCTGTGAATGTTAAATGTGAAGCTCCTGGTAGAAATGATGGGAAGAAATCTCATAGGGAAGAAGGGGAGATTTATAAAAGTCTCTCCAACATGTTTGATTCTTTTGTTAATCCTGTCACTTACTTAACTACATGGTACTGGTTGATTTATTTTGTTTGAACATTTGGGATCAGACAACAGAGATGCACAGTCAGAAAGATAATATTTATTAATGTGTATATGTGGAATAGCAGTAAGTAACATATTTTGTACCATATTGGAACATTTTTGTTTAATTATTTTTTTAAAAAAATAACAACCAGTTCTGAGTTGCTGCTTCCACATGAAATAATGAACAGTGCATCCGTTAGATAATTACAGTATCATAACTGTTGATTTGTTAGAAAATTAGGGTTAGGATCAAAAAGTGGAAAACAAATCAGCAGTTAATCAGGAAAACAGTTAATCACCAAACAAAACCCATCATTTCCATTTATGATAGGACTCTCCCCTAAATAACACAGCTTCTATTCATACAAGTAAGAAGAATTACAATTTTGCTTCCCCCTTTTCTTTCTCTTTCTTTCTTTCTTTCTTTCTTTCTTTCTTTCTTTCTTTCTTTCTTTCTTTCTTTCTTTCTTTCTTTCTTTCTTTCTTTCTTTCTTTCTTTCTTTCTAGTTGCCTGATCATCTTTCCTCAACTGTTTATAATGTGCACTTTCCCAAAAGTACAAAAACAAGCACAATCTGGTTGGTGAAAATTCATTTAGAAATACATTGTCAGTGCACTATTCAATACTGGTGTTGCTGGATGCCAAAAAAAAGGGGGGGAGGGGAATGGGAATAAGAACATAAAACCCTGTGGAAATATATCCCTATCTTGTCCCTCTCTTTTTCAGATAATGGAAAATAAAAAGTATTGGAAGAGTAGAGGGAGCTGGCACAATTCTCTCCTCCCTATCAGGAAGTTAGGAATATAATGCAATTCTGCACTGGCTGATATACCAGAGCAAGTAGTGTATGAAGAGTCTTCCTTTCTCACAATGGTATGGCCTAAATGAGGCCTTGAGTAGGGCCTCCATTAGACTGAACCAGCATTCAGAAGGGAGTCTCTTCATAGATTTGCTGTTCCAGTGTACCAGCCACAGGAGAATAGCTCTAAGAAATGCCCTGCTGGGTTGGATTAGCAACCCATCTAGCCCAGCCTGTTTTCACAGTGGTAGTCAGTCACATATGGAGGTCCACCAGTGGTAAATATGCACTCACCTGGCCTTGTTCATATTCTGTCAGAAACTAACCTCTAGAGGCAGGTTCATCTAATGTGTTGAAAGCACACTATAAACCTCTTTTCACACAGGACATTATCCTGTGTTAAGAAAGGGTGCAAGAGGATCCCTAAGCATTCTCCGACTGCACAGGAGAGAAGATAGACTGGGCTAGAGGGATGGATGAAAAATATTTGTCACCTTCACAGTCTGTACGACTTGGGAAGCTTCGAGTGTTCACATTCAAGTCCAATATAAAAACAGGCATTCATATCCAAAGCTTCAAATGTTCCTGGCCTTTAAAAGCTCCAGTTCTGACTCTGACTGGTATTCAGCCTTCAGAGCAGGTTGCTGTGGCTTTGCCAACACAGACTGGCATGGGGATGGCCCTTGGTCTGTACTAGGTCTAATCTAACCCAGTGTGATCTGGACTATATAGTACAATGGATAGTATGATGTGGGATACTCCATACCATACCCCAATGCTTATGTTCCCCTACCACCATCTATTTTTAATCTATAGGATAAACGAGGCTTTCAAAACAGTCCAGAAGCGTAATTAAGCACCTGTAGAAAATTGAATAGACCTTTCCCACTAGTTCTTAAAAGAGGACTAATAGGGCATTTTCACACTCACGTAGCTTGGATTACTTCAGTTGGGACCATTCCTATCAGAACAGTTCCAAGCTAGATTGGTCCAGCTGTCCCAGAACAAGGAAATATGTACTTGGGATCACTGTTCCAGGGTATTAAAGATCCACAGTTAAGTCTGTAAGGTCATACTCCTTAACAGGCCAGGTCTAAATAGAGAGTGTATATCTTCAGATTAACAACTGTTTAACATTGGAAATAGCAGTGGCTAAAACCTTGTTTATTTTCCATTCCCAGAAGACGATTGACAGCATAGAAGGTATGTGCCCATTGTTTTCTGTGCTCTGGATTGCTCTATTTCCCTTAGCACATACCCATTTAGATTTTTCTTGTGTCATGCTAGGAAAAAAAATGCATTCACTATATTATGTGTCAAGTAAAATAACACACACAGCTGTGTTCTGGGGGAAGGAAGCAGAGTATATTAAGGCTTGTGTTTTTACCCATAAGGCATTCCCAGTAAGAGACACTCCTTTGGATTTTGTCTCCTGCACTGTACCTTCCTCCCTACCATATCCCACCCCCCAAGTGAAATGTTAAATATTTGTAGTACACTACTTGGTCTATTTTTAACTCTGACTTCAAATGACTTGGGAGGTTGCCATTTGCTCACGTTGTCATATTGCATTTCCTATTCTGTCTTCTTTCATATGGCAGAAAAAGGTCCAATTCCTTTTTCCCTCCCACAGCTGCTACCAGCTGAGAAGGATAATTTTCTAACAGCAGTGTGTCGCTTTTGGCAGGGCCTCTTAGCAGACTCTGTGTGCTTGTCCTGGGAAGAGAGATGCTGCTAGCTTCTACAGCTGCTACTAGTTGGTGCTGTTGATTGCCTGTGCTAGCTGCGCTAGCCCTCTAGTTCTGTTTCTGGGGCAATTATGGGGAAATGGTTTGATTATTAAAGGCACAGGGGGAAAAATGAACCTTTTGTACTGCTCTGCTTGTAGATCCCTGAATTAAGAGTGGTACAGCAACTTGGTTCATTAATGCTAATCGTTGTGCTTCATGCTGTGTTCCAGAAGCTTGTTAATTAGAGAATCAGTGATGAGCTTGCTGGAAAGATTACCCATAATCCTTTGTAGGGCATGGCTGAAAAGGAAAGCTGAATGTGCTTTATGATTTTATTAATGACATTTCTTTAAAATATTTGTATACCCCTTGTATACTGAAGTGGCAAGAAAGAAAGAAAGAAAGAAAGAAAGAAAGAAAGAAAGAAAGAAAAAGTTTAAATGGAAGGAGAAGAGTGATAGGGAAGAAATTCACTTATTCAGTTAGGGAAAACTTCAGTGAAATGATACTAGGGATGTGATGAACAAAAAACAATTTGTTTCTCAATCAAATTGAATATCTGAAAATTTATTTCATCACTGAATTGTTTGTTCAAACATTTGAACATTTCTATTCATGGCTGAACATTTTTCATGGCTCTCCCTATATATATATTGAAGAAGCCTGTTTTCATCAATAAACTACTGTGAAAGTGTGAGAATTTCACTGCATTTTTGTATTTGTGAGCCAGGACCGTTGTTTGTTTTGTTTGAAATTCTAGATGTTTGAATGTCCATACTTTCAGTGCAAAAGCTTGCGAATTCAAATATTCAATAAATTTGTTTTTAAATGAGGATTCATTCATGCACATCCCTAAATGATAAATCTTCCTTAAGTGCCTAAAATTCCACAAGTATTCCTAAAATTCCAGAGGGAATTCCACAGGTTGACTTCCACCCAGAGAAGTCCTGACAGTAACTCTCTAAGGCTGCGTCCACATGCAAGCCTTTTGATGCTGTTTGGGCACCAATTGGGCTTGCATGGGACCAGGTAGGGGACCAGCATAGAATCTCGGGCGTCCCCATGCCATTTGCCCTAACGCAGGCTGAGGGCAGGCTGGGGGCGGATTCAGCTGTTCCCAAGCAAACTGCGCCAGGACTGTGATTTTGCTCCCTTTCCCAGGCCAGCTGCTTGCCACGAAAGGGGAGTAAAAGCAAGGGAGTGAAGGGGTTCAGAGGCTTGAGTTTTCTCTTCCAGGGAGGCAACCTTATCCCTGGAAAAGTGAGAAATCTCAACCCTCTGCAACCCCTATTCAAGATCTCAGCTGACAGGACAGAGGCTTGGCTTTAAAACTCAAACCTCTTTCAAGTCTGCTGTGATCGTGAAGTCCGGCACCATCCCGTGCGTGGGATTGGCTCGCTAACCAATGCATCCTAGACCCCAAACCGTGCCAAGACTTGTTTTTTCAGGTACCAAATTTGGCCCTGGTCTGGGACGGTTTGGGAAGATTTGGTCTGCTTTCCACGGACCAAATCCAAAACACATGGGGACGCCCCTTGCCGATCCACCCCATCTCCCTTGACAGGAGTGAGGGCAGGGAAATCCCACCCAACACCCCAATCGCAACTGCTGGGCATTAAACAGTGATCAAACAGAAATGAGCCTCTTCTCTCTGCAATCTGATCGCCAGGCAAATGTAAAAGAACTGCCAAGCAACTTCTGACATTTGCCAGCTAAAAAGCTAACCAAAGCTGCTACAAATTTTAGAGGCAGTTTACCAGAGAAGCGCTTTTCTGCTTCTCTGATAAACTGCCTCTAACTTTAGAAGCTGCTTGCTGGCAATCGGGTAGGGGTGGGTGGGTGAAATAAGGGTTGCAGGAAGAGGCTTGTGGGACAACAAAGTCCAGATGACCCGCCTCATTTCTGCATCTTTACCTGTTAAACTGGGGCGATCGGTTCTTTTATGTGGTTTGATCTTTAAAAATGCCCAGTAGTTGCGATCCCCAGCGCACAGGACAGGAACGGTGAGCACAGGCAAAACCCTGCCCCCTAATGATGCAAGCACCAATCTCCTCCCCCAATAACCCAGGAGCATCCCCATGCCTCCAAGATAATCTGTGCTTGCCTCCCAATCCACAGTGAGAACAGTTTGCAAGGTTTGTTTGTTTGTTTTTTACCATGGATTTGGGCCATTTGTTCCGCATGTAGTCCGGATTAGAACCTTTGCATGGAGATGTTCTGAGTGGAATGCAGGTTCACTTCAGAGTATATAGTGCATGGGGACAAGCCCCTAGTTTCATATGCCATTACTTCTAAGAGGCTTTATAGCTGCTCTGTTTTAATTCATGTGAACACAGCTTCAGCTTCTGTCTGAGTTTATTGCCCTTTGCATGATGCATCACTTCATACAGGCACCTGTCTGGCAGACCTGTTAGAGGTCCAGAAAAATCTCTCTTTGATCTCACCCAATTCAAATGAGCCAGATTACCTAGAATGTGATACTTCTGGGCTGGGGATGTATGGTAGTTTAAAGTGTATGAACCTATCAAAGAGGATCATGATCTTGAGGGGTTACAGGTTGCAAGCCCTGCCCTATATAACAGTGAGAAGAGTGTGTGATGAAGGTGAGTGGCAATTGAGCACGATGAGGATTAAACATAGAACTCACCTCATCGTTCTCCTTACTTCCTGTGTAGATGGGAGAAGAAGAGATCTACAGGATTCGTGGTGATGACAGCACACAAGCCTTTGCATTTCCAGGATTTCCAGGTTTTCCTGGTCCTTGACAAGCTTTTAGTTTTTAATTTTTGTCACACTCATGTGCCCCTAACCTGCCCCACACTTTCTCTGCACTGTCACAGTTGAGTATTTGGCAGGTTTGTATGCTATGACTCAGCATGTGAACCTGTGCAAACACATCTACACCACCATTCCAGTCACAATTCCTATATGTACTGATATTTATTTATTTGCATTTAATCCCACCCTTTACCCAAGGGTCTCAGGGCAGGTTACAACATATAAAATGAACACATTAAAACCAATAACATATTAAACATATTAAAACCATAGCAGTGTCAATTTGTTTTTTGTTTGACAGATCCAGCATGGGAGTAATAAGGGGAAAGGTGAATGAAAATAATTGGTTAGTTTCATGGGATCCAGCTTGAAACTGAACCTACTATCAGTCATATTGAGGTAGTAAGCTCAGAGGGCAATTTTTGAGTGCAATGAAAGGGAAGCAATGCTTGGTTACTTGATGTGTTTTTGTTTTCACTACCAGGGATTGGGGGAAGTACTTGTGGGATTCTCTGCCTTTAATATGAAAACAGTTGGACTGCTCTTGAATGTGTTACACCTTGGTATTCAAATGAGTTTGCCCCCACCCTGTTGAGGATTAGGGTGTCCTAACATCTCAATACCACTGGAGAACTGCTTGCCATATGCACCTCCTCCCAACTGTTTTCAGAGCCAATACAAATGGCCCTGGCAGATGACTTACCTCACATCCACTTTAAATGACTCTTGGAGCAGGGCACATTGGCTGTGTTACCTCTCCTGTGTGGATGGACACAAAAACGAAAGAGGCAACTTACTGACATGCCTGCAATCAAAAGGGAAAAATCTCTGGAACCATATCTTGCCCTACTCAAACAAAAGCAGACACAGGCCATGTCCCCATACAAGTCATCTGGCACACTTTGGGTGCTGTCTGAGCATGCATGGGCCGTACACAGGACCAGGAATGCACTTTGGGCATCCCCATGACATTCCCAGAAACACGGGACAGGTATGGGTTGGGCGCAGATGGTGGAATCCCCATGCAAACCGTGCCGAACCCTGGTATGGGGGGGCAGTGCCACCTCCTCTCCACCCCCTCTCTCCTCATTGGAAGCGGGATTGACATCAGCCCACCCCTGTGCCACATTCCCCCCTCGCTTAGCAGCACTGACAACCAGGACTGGGGTAGGAGGCACAGAAACAAGTAAAAATAAAGCTTCATTTATAAAAATAACTTTAATTTAAAAAAAATGCTGAAAGCTGCTATGAGGTTTAGTGGTAGTAGGCACTTGAGCAGTTTTGCGCACCTCTGCTCCACTGGGGACCGCGAGAATGGCTGTAAACTGAAAATCAAGCCTTTATTTATGATCGCCTTGCAGATCGGAGAAATGGGGGTTGCAAATGGAACAAAAACCAAGCCATCATGCAGCCTGCCTTGGCATTCTTGAAATGGGGTTAGAATTACCTCTGTGGAAATGGCAGAATTTTTTTTTAAAAAGCCATTCTTCAGCCTCCCATTGCGATCGACATTTTAAAAAGTCAGCGGCTGTGATCTTCAATGAACAGGGCAGGGACAGCAAGCACACCTCACCTCCCAATGACGTGAGCGCAAATCTCCTCCCCGTTAGCTCACGAGCACCCCCATGTGCATTCTCAGCACGATGAGCAAAGTGTACCGGTCCCCCAAACCGTGCTGAGACTTGTTTTTTCAGGTATCAAATTTGGCACCCTTCTGGTGCAGTTTTTTTTTGGGGGGGGGGTTGGTATGCTTTTCACTTTCCTGCGCTCTGAAACATACCAAAGTTGCATGGGGACACAGCCACAGCCACAGGTTTCCAGAGGGCAGAGCCTCTGTGTGGCATGTTACATTTGTTTGCCTCACACTCCACCAGCATTTCACAGCCGTCTCACACAAGTCTTGGGATGCAACTGGGGTTGTGGTAGGGGCAGCAAAATTTATTGGGAGTTCTGTGCAAGGGGTTTCTGAGATTCAGAGGCACTGAACCAGGATAGCCCACCCCGGAACTTTCAGGATAATACCCATATGTCTAACATTTAAGTGAATTTACACTGTTAGCAATTGAACAACATAGCATCTGTTACCTTTTCACAGATCTTTTTTATAGTATATGCAAGAAACTGTTCAATTTAATTTTGAGAAATGGTTGCAAAGCTTCCTTCTTGGCAGAACTGTGGGTGCAAACTGCCTTCCTCCCCCTCTCCCTCTCAACACATATACTTATAGTCATTTTCAGTTCAATTTTATCCTTCCTTCCTTCCTTCCTTCCTTCCTTCCTTCCTTCCTTCCTTCCTTCCTTCCTTCCCTTTACCCCTGACCTACTGCACAACATGACATTCCTTCAGATCCATATACTAAATGTTTCCAGCATACGAACAGTTTAGTAAAATAATCATACTGGGGCTCAGGGAATATTGTTTGAAATTGTGCATATGTGCTTGTTGTAGTTACTATGTCTTACAGTACTGAAAGTCTGTTTCAGAAAACATTAAGAATAGATTTGACAACAGCCATGGAAATGGCTGTTTCTAAACAGTGTGCATAAGCAAACTTTGTTGCAATTAGAAAAGATTGCATGGCAGTCATGCCCAAAATGGCTATAGCAGAAGTCATCATAGGGTGTTTTTCCATGGTCACTTAGTACCCATTTTAGCACCCATCAAGGACCCATTTGGGTGAGAGCCGGATGATCCCATTTCCACACATTTGTTTCCATCGCACCTTGGGAAATCTGGATCATATTAGTACTTTTTGGCCATAAAATCCAGATTAAAGGGAGCCTGTTTCCACGTTAGTTTGGCAATGGGATCTAGAGGAGGCTAGGGGGAGGGGGCACCCTTGGAGGGGAGCCCCAAAACTGGAGCTTCAAAGTCATTTCAAAGTCATTTTGAAGTTTACTCTGAAGACACTCCAGAGCTATTTTGCACAGACTTCAAAGTGACTTTGAAATGACTTTGAAATGACTTCAAAATTACTTTGAAGTGACTTCAGAGCCGCTTCGGAGATTGCACCCCCTGTCCCCCCAAACACCTGGGGTGACAGGCAGACCCCTCATGGGTAGATCTGGATTTCCAAATGGGTGCTCCAGTGTTCCCATGGCAGGGAGGCTAGCACCCATTGCTATTGGGTGCTAGACCATCCATGGAAACACATTGAGTACTTCCCTTAATCCAGATCTACTAGATCCTGATTAAGGGAAGTACCCATTCCCTAGATCTGGATCTTCTTAGATCCAGATTAAAGGACTGCGGTGGGAAAACACCCATACAGGGTCCAAGATTACAATGGTATCCCTGTTTTTTCCCCAATGCCCATAAAGTTTCAGAGACCCATCCTTTCCTAAAACTTTATCTTGGATAGGAAGCCTTGGCATTCCACCATATTGAAACTTTTTTTAAGGGAGAGGATAATTTTCAACCCACAAATCACAATTGAAATATGCAAGTAAATTATCTTGGGTAAGGGGTGTGCATGATTCCTCGTCCCCCAATACACTTCACATTGAAGCGCACAGGACAGAACTTCACATCTCTGTGAACAGAGCCACTTTGAATGTTTGAGGCTTTCAATGCACTTCAAATTTGATTCAAATTCTTGCTGCCACCAGGTGCACCTCTGAAACCACTCTGAATCCACACCAAAGCTTTGAACAAAAGCTTTTGTTTTGCATACAATCTTCAAATATAGCCAATATTTGATACAAATGCAAAGTTTTGAACCTTTGCAATTTGTGACAAACGTTTTTCTCCCATCCCTATCTTGGAGGAAATACCTGCCAGGAATGAGCAGGAACTGAATTCACATGTTCAATTTGCTATTTTTTTGAAAAATATTTTTATTCATTTCATAGTACAGTACTCTACATTCAATTTAATATTTCCAATCTACTTGATCCTCAAATATCACCCAAACCCCCTTCCCCTTCCCTTTTCTCATCCCAATCTCGTTATATCATAAATTGGTCAGACTATTCCAGACTTTTGTAATATCCTCTTTCAACTTCGAATTGCCATCCTGTCTATCAATATATGTTAGTAAATCTCTTCAGGCTCTTGCACAATATTCCTGCTTTGTTCTCCCATACTTCACATACAAATCTGTCAATTTGCTATTGAATCAAACATCCAATTGCTCAATTCAGTAGTGGACCATTTAACTGAGTATCCAGATTGTCTACATTTTATTTTGAGGTGGATCAAAATGCTTTTTTACCCCTTGGAAAAAGTGTTTCTTAAAGGGAAAAAACAGGAAATGTGAAAAGTTTAATTAAGTAGTTCATGTTCACAAGTGACGAACTGGTTCAGATTGATTGAAATTATTGATATTTGAACAAGTTAATGTTTGGTTTATTTGAATATCGGCAATTGTGAGCAATTCCATCAAATTTCAAAGACAAGCCAAACTTTGCACATCTCTAAAACCAGCATAAGAAGTCCTTTTTCATCCATTTGCTTTCTTACAACTTTTCCTATGGTGCATGGAGCATTCAGACCTCCTAAACTGGATTAATTAATACAGGGTTTCCCAAACTATGGGTTGCGACCCACTGGTGGGTTGCGAGCGAATATTGAGTGGGCCCTGCCTGTTATTTGAAAAGTCCTTTATTCATATTGGTAATGGTTAAATTTCCTAGAGGTGGGTCCCGCGTTGGTAAACTTATATTAGATGGGTTGTAGCCCAGACAACTTTGGGAACCACTACATTAATAGATTTCAATCCTGAAGTTGGCATTTGTGAATTGTGGGTAGGATTGACACAGCACCTTTATGTTACTGTGAGTGTGCCCTAAGGAAACATGTTCTGCACACTCCTGTCTCTTTCCATGGTGCAATGGCTGGGCTGGATGTGTGTAGCATATTCATAGACTAACTGCACTCATTCAACTACCATGTCATAATAAGATTTCATTAGAGCATTGAACTTCAGAGTGGTATAAAGAGCCTGGAGAGCTTTTCACACTGCTTACATTGATTACCATGGCACTGATCAAGGAGACTTACCTGCTTCGTTGGCAGCCTGTCCAATTTTGTTGAATACACAAAATAGTGTCATTTTCTGGATTCAGTAACAACTTTCTGCTCTTAACATCTCAGTGGAGGAGAAAGTTCCCTAGATGATATTATTATGGCAAAGGCAATGGGTGGTGAATAAACAGCATGCCGTCACTTAAGAAATATGCTGCACTAATGTTGTGCTTAATAGGCAGGAAGACTGTCACTACGCTTGTAGGACTCCTCTTCCTGTTGTCCAGATCTCGCCACAGTCTTATCTCGAATCAAACTGTGATGTGTGTGTCTTTATTACAGGTCTATACATCATCATCAGTAACCCTTGACAGATGGTTGATATCTTATCATGATTTTTTATTCTTCTGATTTATATACACTTCAGTGCAGAATGTCCATTTTAAATAAACTGATAGTGGTGGATGGGCAGAGTCTGAGCAGGGAGCTATTCAAATTTACTTATGAATACTGATACAGGAGAGGAACATCCCTGTTTTTTTTTTGGGGGGGGGACTTCTAAACTATTCCTTATCCATTATTGACGGGAGCCAGGGTATCCCTTAAAATGAAATGTTCATCTGAATCTCTATGCTGAGTTTCAGGAGGATGTAGTATAAGTTGATAGCATGCACAGAGAAATTTCTTTGCTGTCATCTTTCTCTGTGCAAACCCAACTTACCCTGCTTGAGTCCCCTCTCTGCTGAAAAACTTCTGTGCAGGAAGAGTGCATTTGTATAAGTAATTTCAATTAGCACAATTATTAATCATACATCCTTTGTCCACTTATTTCCTCTCCTGGAGGAAATTATCTACTACTTGAGTTCAAGTATGGTAAGTACTGTTCTCCACAACAATCCATTAATCTTAAAGCTTCCAAAAGGGCTCTTATGTGCGTTTTGTATTTCAATGATCGCATACCGACTTGGTCCAGATGCATCTCTAGGCAACTGCACACTCTCAGAACATAAATACAGAATCTCGTAGAAGAGTTTTATGATGTGGAGGGTTGCAGAGTGGTTACAGTTCTCTTCTAATTTTAATGAAGTCTAAGTATTTTGAAGGATTAGATGAAATTATGACATATATATCCCATATATATAACCTTTGCCCCTTTCTCCTCATCATCATTTGTATTGAACTTTCTACTAAAAGTTGCTTCATATAGAATTAATTTTAGTTCACCTGCTTCCTTTAAATAGAGACATGCCCTGTAACTTTGCATTAAATGTGCAACCTTTAAGCCATTCACATAAGAAATTTTATTTCACATTAGAAATAAAGGGATATATTCCATACCCCAGTATTGTGATCTACGTTGGCCTAGTAAAAACAAACTGAAACATATAATATCTAACATCTGACGTGAGTTTGATGGTTTTAATCTACATCCATGAGAAGTTTAAAAAGCTGATTCAAGAGCACCTTAAAGGTGGTGGAGGCTATACACTAATGTTAGAACACGTGAAAAGTGGAAGCTTTTGTGCCTTCATCTGAAGCTTCACTACATTTGCCAAGGTGAGGAGGAAGACTCTACCTGCTGGCAGCATTTGGGCGGCAGCACCACTAGACAAAGCAGCTGCCCAGTCACCTCCAGAGTGGGTTTGGGGAGGATTAAGAG
The DNA here is from genome assembly GCA_023333525.1 of Aspidoscelis tigris stejnegeri. Classification (NCBI taxonomy): domain Eukaryota; kingdom Metazoa; phylum Chordata; class Lepidosauria; order Squamata; family Teiidae; genus Aspidoscelis; species Aspidoscelis tigris. The sequence continues at coordinate 16,315,955 of JALMGA010000010.1, forward strand.
CAAATGTGGATGTATGGGTGGTAGTGGGAGGGGTGCCACTATCAATGAACATTCAATGAAATTTTGAAGCAGATTTGAAGCCCAGCACATTTGAAGTGGCTCCATTCACATGAATGTGAATTTCCATCCCATTTGTTTTGATGTGAAGTGGACGGTGGGGGGGAAACCATGGGCATTCCCAGTTCACAAGGTGTCTGTTGTGGGGTGATTTGTCAGCCATTTTGAGTTCTCTTAAAGGTTGAGAAAAATGGGGTATAAAAGTCAGCTCTTCTTCATGTGGGCTGAGAAAGATGAGACTCCAATGGAAGCAGTTCTGAGGAGGTTTAGAGAAGTTTGGCAGGTGGGATTACTCACGTGCCAGCCTTTCCCCTCTTCCTCTCATAAATATTCTAGGCTAGAAAAGGAGGATTAGTGGTGAAACAAGATGTAACAGCGTATCAAATAGGGATGTGCACAAATATTCATAACATTCATTATTCGTACAAATACATAGATTTGTAAACGAATCAATGTTATGACATTCATACATTAACATTCATACGAATATGAATGTTTTGGAACATTTGCATGAATAGTTTGTACATTTGTTAAATTGGGGATATGTATCGGATACGTATCGATACGTATGCCTAAGATATGTATCCAATACGTATCGGATACGTATTAATTGGTATAGGATACATATCTGATATGTAGGCATTTGTATAGGATCTATATGCAGGGTCTGTATCAAATCCTACCACATTTGAACAGGATCTATTAGAACAAATATGAATTTTCTAACATCTGATTTGTTACGAATGCCAAAAACCCCATTCGTGCACATCCCTAATATCAAAGCACAATCCAGTCAAAAGAAAGCAAGGCTTCCAGCCAATGCTTCTCTCTGCCTCTCCTGTTCCATAAGATCGGAGACGTTTTTGCACGGGGGTGTTTGGAACGCGCGGGAGACAGCCCGGAACGCGGCAAACGCATTGCCGCCGCGGGGCTTGTGATCCGACGTATCCGGAGCTGTCTCTCGCGCGTTCCAAATGTAGAGCACTTTGAAGTGCTCTACATGCGTTCGGGCGCGGACGAACTGCCCGCAGGCGTTCGGGAGGAGAAGGATTCGCGCTTGCTTCTCGCTCCCGAACAGCCGCGGGCCCGCCTCCCCCGCCGGCGCAGGATTGGCAATCAGCTGTTTGACAATCAGCTGATTGCCGATCTGCCTCCGCAGCTGTCTCCGCGCCCCTGGCCGGCCTTTGCCGGCCAAGACAGTTCCGGGCACTTTTACCGTTCACACACAGGCGCGCCGGAACGCGTTCCGGCGCGCCTGTGTGTGAACGGTGAAAGCGCCCGGAGCTGTCTTAAGCTTCCCGCCTGAACGCGTTCCGTTTGGAACGCGTTGCAGCGCGGAAAAGCCTCAGATCCGTGAATGTTCCTTACACTGTGAAGCTGCATTTAAAACAGGGTAAAGCCACAAAGTCATGCTCAGACATAATAAAAGTGACAGTTCTAAGGTGCCTCAGAGACAGTAGTTTGAGACCTTTTGTGTTCCCAACCCTTCCTCTTGTCCAAGGATTATGACAATTCCATCTCTGTTCCATATCTAAGCTGTCTCTGGTCTGCCTCATAACTGCCATATGCCAAGGCAGTTTACTCAAGGCTTATGGCAGCCCAACTTAACTAAGAGTAGAAAAGAAAAAAGAAATGAATCTCATTCATAACATGCTTAGGTTAACAGAACGGGGGGGGGGACCTTTTTATCTGGACAAAGTTTCCTCTTTTATCTTAATTTAATTGCTCGTCTTGTGTGGAATGACCCAAACAATAGCTGCTTTGCACCTTTTTCTGACCTCATTTTGTGCTGTTACTGTTTTGCTTAATTTCTCTTGGGGGAAAGGGGAAAAAAGACACTGAACTCTCAGGCCTAATATAAAGCTATAAGGGTGCTCCTTATTAATCTTTGCTACTAAGAGTTCCTAATGGCTAGATTGTAATTTCTTATGCCAGGCGTTAACTAGCTACTGTGATTGAAACAGTAGCATTCAACTGGGTCAGGTCACGAGAGACTGCATGACAGATAACATATGCATATGTATATGTGTGTGTGCGCATGTGCGCATGTACACAGCCCCACAATCCTTTATAAAAAACTAATGAACTTCTACTGATAAATCCTCCAAGTGCATCTATTATGTCTCAAAAGATATATATATATATAAAAAGAAGTTTCTTTGCTCAGAATACCTGTAAGACAGGTCTGTTTGTTTGCGTTTACCAGTAAAAAACTGTTTTCTTTCAAAGTTTTAAATGTTATGTTGCATTATTGACCGATTTTGGCTGATTATTTTTATTTTTCGCAATTAATCGAAAATCTGTATTGCAATTTCATCAGATGCAATAGCAACCCAGAAGATATATCAGCATGTTACTCCATAGGGCCAGTGTATCTTTTAATAAATAGGGCCACTATGTGCCAGATGCATCCAGTTTTGTTGCTACGGTAGATCTTTATGATATTGTTTATTAACAAGAGCCATTTGCCTTGATCCTTGGCCTACATATAATTTATGTGAGGAATTAGTTAACATATTTATATGAAGAATTAGTTAATACGTGCTATGGTTGTTCCATGGCTCTCTTATCAAGAATTTAGCTTCCTATACATGGCAAGAACATTGTGTGTCTTTACAAATCACTTGCAGTTAATCCTTTCCAGACTCCTATTTTCATATCTATCTGTGATTCCTGCTTGCTTCCCTACTAAAATTACAACCCGTCCACCAAATCACCTCAGTTTGCCCATCTTAGGCAGGAAAGTTGTGAGTTCAGCAACATAAGGTCATATACACAAATATTGTCTGCTTTTTCTAGTACCCTTTTCTCATCTTCCTTCTCCTTTATTATTGTACTGATCTTCCGGGGCATTGCTAGGTTGGAATAGGTTCCTAAGAAAGAAGAAAAATAGATCCCCCATATGTTGTAAACTGAAACCCCCAAATATTCACAAAGTACAACAATAAAGACCAAGCTCTTTTTGTTCTTGCATTTTCATTTATTTCCCACTGTCAAAGAACATATACAAAGTGCAACAATTACATCAAATCAGCAAATATCTAAAAATTACAACAGGAGCAGGGAAGAAAACCAATGACTGTCCAGAAAAATCCCTCAGCAAAGTAAGTTATGTGGAATTATATATGTCTATTCTCTTGCTCAGATAATTTTGGGTCTTCTACAAACACATAGGGCCTTTGTGTGGATTGGAATAGCACCATATGCATGACAGTGCTGGTTTAGACCAGCCCCTGCACTAGCCCTGAAACTCACATAATGTTTACCGTCAGCTTTCAAGGGCTTTGAAGGAATAGGAATTAAAGGTCTTAGCCTCAGATCTCCCAGTGAACACATTCTGGTAGTATGCTTTGGAACAGGGCCTGTTAGAATGCTGATAGACCTCAATATCAAGGTCTACTGGTGATCTAGGTCTGGACCACTCCCGGTCCTGCACAGTCAGAGCATACTGTCAGCAGGCGGAGCCTCCTGTAGTTCACAGTAATGTGAAGAAGGGAGGCCCTTGGTGCACTTGCTGGTAAGAAACACTAGTAAGTGCAGAAAGGCCTTACATAGATACTGGTGCCAAAAATTCTTCTACTCCCTCCTAACTTAGGAAATGAGGTTAGTATGCCTGACCACAGAGCCTCATGGGCTGCTCTTGCAGGCTGCAGCGATTCCAGTTACCACATTTATGGACTCAGATTAGGGTTATATCCCAAGGGTGCCATAAGGTGCCCCCCCCGTTGGCCCATGAGTGGACATCCAAACATCTGGTTGTCTCTGGGGCAGTGCATTGATATGTACTTGGTCCCATCCAACTCATGGGCAGTCCTATCTGCCCCAGGAGTTGCCTTTCCTGCAAGGTGGTTCTGACAACTCTCAGAATGAATGGAAGGGGAGTTAAAAAACACTCTCTTAAGTGAATGAATCTCCCTGTCCAGTTTTAATGAGTTATAATTCAAAACCTTTTAGTTTTAGGATTCTTCATAAACTGCTCATGTCTCCCTGTTTAAAATTCAGCTGGAGGAGATAAATGTGATTTAAAATGGAGAAAGAGAGAGAGTAACTGTGTTACCACCAAGCTATAATGTACCCCTGGAAAGCAGAGTTAGTGATTTTTATCTAGTGCTTTGCAATTAGTAGCTGCAGTTCTTTGGAGATACCAAGTCAGCACTTAATTTTTATTTGAGCAACTCTCTCCCTTGCTAGTTAATGCAGCGAGCTTCCGACTGCCCCCAGGACTAGCACCATGTGTTTGAGTTCATGGCGTACTTGCTGAGGATCCCTGGGGAACTTCATCACAGATGCAGGCCTACTGCTATGTACCCACAAGAATCTGCTCAGTCCTTGCTGTGTGCAAAAGATGACAGAGCAATGCAGCAGAAATAATTCATGACCGTGCACCAGAAACCAAGAAAGCATTACTCTGAGTTTCCAAGGTTGGAAATGCATTGTTTTTGACAGCTGATTCTAGTTTTGTGGCCGTCCTCAGGATTTATCTGCAGTGCCCGATCTCCTCTCTAGATCAGCCAGTAAGTCCTGGAAATTTACAGCCTCAGACCCAAGGGCCTCCGAAGCTGGCAGAGGGAGCCTGTCAGCTTTATGGGGATTCCCTTAAGTGTATTTAATTATGCACCGAAGAATCAGCTAAACAATTAAATCTATTTTGACCAATTAAAAGCACATTAAATGCTAATGGGTATTATTTTTTTTGTAATGAGGAATGCCAGATTGCCTTTAGACATTCTCAAAGCCCTGCCAGATATTTTGAATATTTTCAGTTCTGATCAGATTGAGTAGGAAGTGTGGAGTGGCCTAGGCTTATTTTTGTTGTTCTTATTTTGCATAAAAGATGGTTACTTATTGGAGTCCTTTGTTTTATCTCCCTTTAATGGTCTTGTGGTTAGAGTGCGAGACTCATATGATTGTCTCTGGGTTTGATTCTGCACTCCTCCAGGAAGCCAGCTGGGTGACCTTGGGCTAGTCACAGCCCCCTGCTGAGCTCTCACAGACCCACCTACCTCAGAGGGTGTATGTTGTGGGGAGAAGAATAGAAAGCTTTGTCAGCCACTTTGAGTCCCCTTAAATTTGGGTATAAAGGATACCTTCTCTTTCTTCTTCTCTTTCCCTTCCCTTCCCTGTGGAGGCACCAAAGAAGGCACCTACTGTCACAAAGTCTCCACTTTCAGAAGCAGTGGTCACCTCGCAATGATTGTGGTACTTCCTTTGCCAACACAATTATGATCTGGGGCACCTCACACACAACTTGCTTCTTCCTGCTTTGAGCAGAGACACCACTCAAAATGCTGCTGCCTCTTTGGAAGTGTAGACATGGATCCTTGTTCCAGATTATATCCTGGAATAGGGACTTGCTATCCACATGCTAATGCAGACTACAGCAGTACATACCTGGGGTCTGCCATAGTCTGCACCAGTATGCAGATGGAAGGCCCCTATTCTGAGATATAATCTAGAATAAGGTTCAGAGCAGAAAGGGCCATAGTCTATATTGCATACATAGTCCTGTCCTGTACAAACTGATCTGAGTCACTATGCCTTAGGGCTCCAATCCAGTTTCTCTTGGCCTCACAAGACAGCCTTCACCCTCTCACTGGGGGTGGCTTGCATTCCTTTGAAAACCTGTGTGTTGCAGGCATTCACACTTTCTTTTTTTTGATAGTGTTCCTAGTGGGGTAGTGCAACACTCACTCTTTTACCAACCAGATGCTGCTTGGAAACTTCACCACTTCCTTCAGAGGATGGGAGAGGGAGAGAGTGGGATCCCACCTCATTCACCTCAGTTGTTCGTTTCAAAGGTCTACAAATCTCCCTCATAGCCATGCCTTGTGTTTTAATAGTGAGGGCAAGATAAGCAGCAGGGTAGAGGATAAGAAACAGGCCTCTAGAGGCCTGGAAGTCTAGAAGGTCAAGGTAGCTAAGAAGAGCCACCATAGTATTACACCTAAAGAACTGTCAAAAACCTACAGAGCAAATGAGCCATTTTCACAAACTGCTTCCATAAGTGTACTAAATAAGTGGAGGGAGAAAGGGACCTTGTCTGCTCCTTCTGCTCTAGCCTAACTATTGCTCTTCGTCCTGTTTCCCCACTGAGGCATACAAACTAGGGATGTGCACAAATATTCAAAAACATCTGAAATTCAATCAAATTTGTCCAAATTTAGACATTCAAATTCGAATGGAATGTCCATACATTCGAATTTAAACTTTAGAATGAATTTTGAATTTTTGAATCTATTCATTCTAATTATTCGGACATTTGTATGTGTACGGGTTTGTACACAACCTGTACTTGCACGTATGCATCTTTCCCGCATCCATATGCACTTGTACAGATCCGTACAGGACGAGAACGGGTTGCATACAGGATAAATACAGGATGCATACGGATGTGCACCGATGTGTACGGGATGCGTAATGATGCGTATGGCACATATGAATGTTGTCGACTCTTATCGAATTTGCTTAATTCGAATTGAATTTGGGTAAATTAAAATTTTAAAGATCTGAATCAAATTGAATTTTTGGATATTCAAACCGAATCCTGAAAATTGCATTTGTGCACACCCCTAGTAGACAGATATGTGTTTCCTTGTGGTGTTGTGCTGTGCTTCTGTTTCTCAAAACACACGCTTCCCCTGCAAATTAGAAATTCCCATTTGCCTCTCAAGTTCTCAAGGCACTTCAGAGCTCCTTTCCGATGACATCAACATTTTGATAGGTGACAGATTATATTGTTCCAAAGTGGACATGGGTGGGCTGCATGCATTCAGCACCTGACAGACTTCCCAGCTGGCTCTGCTTCCTGATCTGAAAGGAGAGAGGATGTGTGGGAAGCCAGGAAGGCAGGCTACCAAATGCCTGAGAGATGAGCGTACTTGCTAATTTTGTCTCCAATGAAAGTTCTGCCTTCTCCTTTTCTAGACGCTCTTTTCATGCTATTTCATCAGAAGCAAAAAGGCTTTTCTGATAGGTAACCACGGACAGTTGCAAGGTGGGCAGCACACAGTCTTCCTCCTTGAGAGGTGGGGGCTGACAAGAAAGGCCAGTTGAGGAGTTAATGAAAATATAAAAAAAGGCCAGAGCTCAGAAAGGCTGCAGAGTTCAGATTACTGGGGAAAGAAAATGAAGGAAGGAAGGAAAGAGGGAGGGAAGAAGGGAGAGAGGGAGGGAAGAAGGATCGATCATCATGATGTCTTGAAAATAAATAACTTTTTTTTGTCCCATCCATAAGAATTTCACCAAAATGCCATCTCCTCTTTAAAAGATTTTCTCTTATAAATTGTGCAGCTTTAGTATATGGACTCTGTTACTGGATCATGGGGTTATACATTATCGATATTCTTCTTTCCAGGCATCATATTGAATGCATGGATATCAGAGCTGCATCCACACAGGTAGATGACATGCTCCTTTGGAGCTCCAGGGGCATGGAGGCAATGCTGGCAGTGCCATTATGGTAAACACCAAGCTCAGCTTGGTCTTCTATTTCCTAACCCACCCACAGGTCACCTCCCATGTTGTTTCTTTCTGTGCTGCACTACAGTGAGTGGGGAGTGAACTTATGTCTTGGGCAGACAGTGGCAGGGAGCAGGGAAAAAAATGGGATGGCCAGTTGTGAGGCTGCAAAGGCCCCTAGAATTGAGTTTGGAATGTCAGGAACATGCAGGCATGAGCTGTGCATGAGGAAAGTGAGGTGGGGCAGGCTCACATGTGTTGTTGTTGTTGGGCGAAAGCAGAGGCTTCAAAAGGGGCTCTACATGTTAGCAGCATTTCCTTTAAGGTGGATTAGCTGTCATTAACTACCACTTCAATATACTGCTTATAAGCTGCCTTTTTTCTTTTCATTTCTAATGTGGGTCACTGCTGAATGAAAACTGGAGTCCTTTGCATGATAAATCATGTATCTCACCACTGAGCAGTGTTTCCGCTTCATTCTGAGGGGCTACGTACTCGGCATGCACAATGAATGTCAATTTAATTAGAGGATGCAGACAGATAATGTTAATAGTAGCAATATGCATGCATATATTTGTATCACCTTGTTCAAATATAATTGAACAAGACTGACAATTCTCAGCATTAGAATAGAAGGGGAAACTGCAAAAGACAATCTGATTAGGCAATTATTGCAGCAACCACAGTTGATTAAGCTGTTGCTTTCAGTATAGTCGAGATGAGGGGTGAGTGAAATAATGACTTCGCAGCATACTTTTAAACTGTAGATGTAAGGGTTGAGATGCACTGCCATAGGGATGCTCACGAAAAACAAGTATGCAGATCCGAGGCACTTCTTGCTCATGGAGGCAATCTCAACTCTGATTACTCATGGATGGTGCCCACATTTCCTGTGACTGCTTTGTGACAGTCCACATCTGTCTTGGTGTAGGTTGGGCAGGACCCAAAGAAACTCTTTGGGCCAGGAATGCTGTGCTGTGAGAAGTACGCCTCTCTCAGCAAGATGTGTTCAGGTGCTGGAATGGGGCCTGGGCTCTTCCTGGTCCTGCTACTTGTCTGAACACCTGTAGAAGGATTAGGGACTCAGCCTAACCCACATGGAACTCTGGCCTAACGTGGTCTCCTACTGGCCCCATCACCCTTGCCTTTGTTGATTATCCTCTCTTTAGCTCTGCTGTGGGGGTTGGGGGAGAGGGCAGACTGTATTTTATGATGCATGGTGAATGGTGGGATGTAATTACTAAAAGGAAGGAAGGAAGGAAGGAAAGAAGGAAGGAAGGAAGGTAGGAAGCAAGCAAGCAAGCAAGCAAGCTTGCTTGCTTCTGGGTGACAATCTTCTGGGTGACATATGGCCACTACAAGGAACAGGAGGCCATTTCCATGGTGTGCATTGGCATGCAGACCTCAAGGTCTGTGTGAATATAGCCATAGGCCCTCTCTGCACTGGGCCTTATTCCAGATTATATCCCAAACTAGGGGCCTGCTGCAGTCTACACTAGCATGTGGATGGCAATCACCTATTCCAGAATATAACTTACCTGCATGAGGAACTCTAGGAACATTCCCAGACAGTACATCCACTTTACATGAAGCTCCTTATTTACCACACAGAAGCAGCAGGGCTGGAAAGACTTGTATACTCCATTTGCGCCTATTGTAGGTAGAAGAGGTGTAGATGGAGCACATGACCATGCAGTGCAGGCACTGCCCAGTTGTTACCAGAATGGCACTAAGCAGGCTCATGCTAATTTATCATCTTGAAGGATGGAGGTGTAGTAAATGTGGAGTAAATGCTTGAATATGTGATGACCTGGGATCAAATGGTTTGGATTCTATATCAGAAGAAAAAATAAAAACAAAATGTCTGTAGTGAATGATTGAAGGAAAAGATACCTTTGTGAACTTATGTTCCTTTTATATATATATATAATTTGCTGGTCCATGAAGTATGGACCCAAACTATGGAGAAACTGTAATATTATCTATTTTGGATACTGTCTCTTCAGATCAAGTAGGATGACTATGGAATTAGTCATATATTCTGCCTTTGCTTAGGAGTGCTTTCATTTTCTATGCATCAGATGAAGAAAGGAAAGTGACTCTTCCCTCCTAGGCTCCAAAGAACAAGGACAATGGACACCATCCCATTACACAGGAGATATATATATATATAAAAGTAAATGCCTTCCACACAGTGTCTCTTCACTTTCCTAGAAACTACAGTTTAATAATGAAAGTTTAAAATATCCGTTGTCCATTTATATTTGTAGTGAAAGCAACTGATATCAAACAACAAGGAAAGCAATGCAATAAATTATATCCATTTTTTTGTGGGGGGGAGTTGTGTGAACATGTTCTTGCTTGCCAATCCTGCTTACTAGAATACTCATCAGTTGTTTTCTACACTTCCTAAAAATCACAAGCTTTTATGTTTACAATAAAAAGTACTTTATTGATAACATTACTGCTACATAAAAAATTCTATCAAGCATTAAATGCTCAAGAATTCCAAAACAATACTGCCTGAATATTTGACTATATTAGGTTAATATTTTTCCTAGATGAATCTGACATATGCATGGAAATAAAAAAAAATGTTTTAGAACTAGAATCTCAGCATTTATTGGATAAATAAAAATCTAGAGAGAAGAGATAAATCAAAGAATGATTCAGATAATCCTGAATAACACAATAAATGAAAAATGCTTTCATTTAAAAAAAAATAGAAACAGAGAATGAAAGAAATGGATACATTCTTTTATTTAGAAATTGAAGTATTTCTGAAAATGGAAATAAACGTTATAAATGTTATAAATGTTTATGCCTAAGAATAAACCCTCTGGAAAACTCAAATGTGTTTTTGTAAAGTGGCAAATGGCTATATACTAGGTGTACTGTGTTTGTAAAGTGGCTGAATCGATGTGTTAGCATTTGACCTGAGACCTACCAACTATTTCTTCCGAAAGAACACTCAAAAGAAATTTAGGGATGTCTCTCTAGGGACAAACAATTTTGAAAATCATGTCCTAAGCAAATACAAAGTTGGAAGAATAGCACTTTCTACACTTACCTGAGGCCCTGGTCACACGAGTGTTTTAGGTCGACCTGAGTTGGTCCCCAGGTTGTGTTACTCACATTAATTTTATTTAAGTCACTTTCTAAGCCGGCCTATATCTATTAGACCATCCCAAAATGTACTCCTCTTTTTATAGGAATGACAGGGACTTAGGCCAGCATGGAATTCCTCACATGTGAGCAGGGGAATGGCCTAAAGGAGGCAGAACTGTGCTGTGGTGGGCCAATTTCCTTTTGGCCAATTGGCATGTGCGGAGTTCATGAGGCACCTCCCCTTTGGCCAATCGACATGCACAGAGTTCATGAGGCACCTCCCCTCTCCTCAGTTTATGTGTATGATTCCTCTCTCCAGCATTTTTACACAAATTTATTTTTTATTTTTTATTTAAAAAAAAATTATTGCAAGGAGAAGAAAAGCACATAAGAAAGGAAGGGGGCATGGAGGTGGAGAAGCAGGCTTTTAAAAGAACTGCAAACTCACACACTTAACCCCCTTGAGTGACATGAATGGCATCCAATAAGAAACAAGATAGATTTAATGTAGCAAAAGGGGTGGAGAGCCAAGAGCTCCATGGAGGAAACCCAGTCTGGGATGGGCTCAGGACAACCAGCACTGGTACGATGTGAATTCAAACTCATGAATAGGTTGTCCTGTGTTGGACTCGTCTGACCAAGACCTCAGTTAATCCATATTAGCTGGATCTGAACCAACTACAGGCATTGAATGGGCTTTACAACAACAAATGTGTGCTAAAGAGTGCTAGCATGGATGTAGATTAGTGAGCCCTTAGCACAGTTCTGATCTGGATCTACTCTAGTCCTGTGCAGATTATGTGTTCTTAGGGGCTCCTTTATCTGGATTAAAAACTAAGTTAAGAAACTGCCAAACATCTCTATTTTATTTGTATTGGAAAAATGAGAAATGAATCTATGACAAGATCTGCACAGGGCTATGGAGCTGTATTATGGTTAAAATACATATTTTCTATATTAAATGTGTGTACAGCTAATATATAAATGGCTGCTGCAAAAAGTTTATGAAACCATTGCAAAAAAACATGGACTTTGACCTTAGGCCCCAGACATAAAAAATAATCATCTGAACAAGTAAATGTGACTCTTGGAGTTTCCTCCTTCTGTTTTTTTATCTGATGGATTTAAGTTGATTTCCAGTAAATGTCATTTTCATTGTAAATAAAACAAAATCTCTCTCAAGATTCTGAGGTGAAATATTTAAAAGTAAATATTAATCAAAAGGTTTCATTTTAATTAGCACCTTTTGTTTGGTTTCTGGAGTAAATGAAACAGTCACTTAATGATTTACCAAAGTTGAGCAAGGAGACATGTATACAAATATATTTTTAGAATATAAAAAGAGAAGGTTTTAGATCCAGTGCACTGGCACCTCAGATCCCCCAAACGCAACTGCATGTGCTGGAGTGTCACCATTGCCATGGTGCTACACTGGCACACGTGCAATTGCACCAGGCTCCATGAAGAAGACAGTGGTGCCCAGACACAAGCTGCTGGTGCCTGGACCCAGGTAAGTCTCTGGGTGTCCGGGAAAGCCGCCCGCTCACCTACAAACACACAGCTGGTAAGAGATTGCTCCGCAAAGATACAGCCCCAAACGATGTCCGAAAAGCAGGAATCCAAAACAGTCCAAGTCCAGGGTTAACGAGGGTCGTACAAACAGTCCAGTCCGAGGTCAGGGCAGCCAGAAGGGTGGTCAACGGGTACGTTCCAAGGTCTAGGGTTTCCAAGCAGTCCAGGAGTCAGATACAGCAGCTTTCTCTTAAGGTGAACAAATAGTTTCTGACAAAGGGCTTGAGCATCTGCCCCGTGTTTTAACTTTGCAGATTGAGTTCACAGGTGCAGGTGATCTGCATGTTTCTGGGCCAGCCTGTTTGATCTTCTTAACCCTTGCTTCTCTGCTCTCCTTTGCTTAAAGCTGGGGATCTCTGGGCTCTGCTGTTCCATGTCTCCCACATCCTGCACCTCTGCTGTGGTAGGGCTGGGCTGCTGAACCCCAGGTTCCAATGGGGCTGGGGGGTCAGAACTGGGTCCTGGCATCACCTCAGGTTCCTCCTGTACCTCAGGAAGTGAATCCTCCTCATCCTCTGAGTCATCATCCTGGCTGACCATGACACTGGGCGCATGAGGCTTGGTTTAGTATGCACTAGCATTCCCAAATGTGAACATGAGTACACACTAGTGGGAAATGCACTTTTCCTGTCCAGCAGGCAGGAAGCTAAGTGCAGAAACACCTCTGGTGGCATGAATCCCCATGTTGTGTGAACACCCAGGATACCCTGAGACTATTAACACCAAATAATCTTAGTTAAATTCATTAGTCTGCATGACATGTCTAAGAACCAATCTGAAAGAGCCAAGTATAGGGCCCATTCAGTTTAATGCTTTTAAAACAAATGTACATAACCTGGTCATGGAATTTATATTGCACTGCATTCTGTTTGCTCTGGGCTTGCACTAATTGCCCAGGCCCTTATGACTGAGCTGGCTGTATTTTGCACAACGTTTAGTAAACTTCACTCATCCTTGAATGTGTTTCATTATTGGAAGCTGCACCCTGGTCAAACTGCAAGAGATTTCAAGTCACTAAAGTCCAGAATGGAACTTGTATGATATTCTTGCTAGAAATAATTCTTTGACTATGGATTTTCTTTGTTTTCTTTTGCTTGAGAGTATATGTGTAAATGGGGCTATAAAGGTATTGCCTCTCACTCTCTCTTTGCATAAGCGAGAGAGAGTGGCTGTTTCTTCATGGGCCCTGAAGACTCCATTAGGAACCCAATAGGGACCCATGCAGAACAGATCCTCCACCTACCTTCCTCATGGATGACCCCACAAGGGTCCCGTGAGGACCTCATGAAGGATGCATCGTCTACATGAGTGCCTCCTGAATCTGGCCCTAAAGGAGTCTTAGGGCCCATAGATCTGGATTCTTAGTGGGCACCTGTAATGGTGTTTTCAATTCAATCTTCCTCCATGAAGACTGGATCGCAGAGTGCCCTTCCGCATGTGTGTTGGACCAGTAGGGTACAGGGTATCCTCAGGCATAATCGGGGCCTAGAAAAGGGTTCTACAGTGACCGCATGGCAGGCCTGTTTAGCATCCATTGCCATTGGGTGGTAAATGCCCATGCGAATGTATAGGGTTTCCAGAAATTTCTGGAACACCACAGACAAGATTCCCCAAGGACCATAGGCAGATGATTGATAGATGATAGATTTTAAATATAAAATATAAAACATCAGGTACTGTAGAGAGAAAAAGTCTTAAATATATATGCATACAAACACAGCTTCTTCTATGCAGAACATCTGGCAAGATCTTGGCTCTTGCCCCAGGCTGTCAACAACTACACTGTACTGTCAGGAATGTTCTGGTTTGCAGCTGTTTCAGTCTCTGAATTGTGGCTCTACCTACTGGTCTTAGAAGGAAAAAGCATCCTGAGCTACTTTGCAAGCTGTGGCTTATGTTTCATAGCTCAAACCTATAAGGTTCACAACTCTTTCTCAGTTGGTATGTAGAGATTTATGTTTGTCTTGGATGATTCTTGGGAACTCAGCTTGAACAGAAAAATGCCACAAAGTTTCTATTTTATAAACTTTACTTTTCTATAGTTCCACAAATACAAACAAATTAGAATTTTCATCCAAAGTCCCTTTTTATACTTGCTGTTCACTTTCTCTGTAGATTGGCTTTCTTTTCTTGTGAACTGACTTTCTCTTCTTGTGAACCTTCTCATCAAAAAAGATTGCTTCTTTTCAGGTATATGTCCCAAAGGCTAACTGAACTGCTACTGAGTTAGAATAAGAACCCAGGGATTTCCCAGAATTCCTTTCATATTCTTAAAGATACAGAGTCCATTTTCACTCCCTGAGGGTGTTTTTCCATTGTCACTAAAAGTACCCATTAATGGGTATAAAAATGCCATTACATACCCATTAATGGGTACTTAGTGACAGTGGAAAAACACCCTAAGTCTGATGCAATAAAAAACTATTTTAACCTTAAGGAATCCATGGGTGTTTTTCCACTGTCACTAAAAGTACCCATTAAGTTCCCATTAATGGGTACGTAATGGCATTTTTGTACCCATTAATGGGTACTTAATGGGTACTTCTAGTGACAGTGGAAAAACACCCCATGACTCAGAGCATAAAGGATGCTCTTGAGCCATAACATGCACGTTGTCTTCTCTGAATGGGAGCAACAAATCCCCTGCCTAGGTTCTCTGTTCTTCCTACCCTGAGCATAGAAGTGAGTTACCTTATTTGTTTCTCTGGCTTCCTCACTTCCAGACAATATTCTGGGCAGCTTTCTTGCTCCCAAATCTACCATTGTCATTTATTGATCTTGCATAGGAAGTCTAGTTTCAGGCTCACCCCTGAAAGACTAGGCTGCATCCACACAGCAGCTGGTTCACTGGTTTCTAGAGTGAACATCCTGGGAGTGGCATGGAGGTGGGAGCCATGGTAGTCATATGTAATTCTGCTCACCACAGCTGCCACTTGGCAGCAGAATGCTGTTTTAAGGGAACTTCCCTTGCATCAGCAATGTTCCTATTCTAGCCATATGACATGCCTCACATTAAATTAAGTGTTATATTTATGCAGAGTAGACGTCTTTGGAAAGGTAAAAAAACCAGAAGATTAGGAGTGGAGAGAATGAAGGCTATGGGCCTTTTCTTCATTGGGACTTATTCTACATTATATCCCATAATTTGGACCTGTCACCCATATGCTAGAGCAGACTATGGTTGCCATGCCATAATCTGTATTAGAATGTGGATTGCCTGTCATAGTCTGCACTAGCATGCAGATGACCTGTTGTGGTCTGCAGTAACATGTGGATGGCTTGCTGTGGTTTGCACTAGCATACAGTAGGTCCCTCTTCTGGTATATAATTCAGAATAATGCTCAATGCAGAAAGGATCAAGAACAAAGTTATTTTAGAACCACTGAGCTCTTCTCACCTTACATGGTATAATCAAATGCTGTTGGACTACGGTTAGCCTTGATCACAGGACTTGTTCGCTAGACCAGTGAGAGCTGAAGTTGAATAAGACCTGGAGAGAGCACCATACCTAAAAGCCACTCGCAGGGAGTATTATCCTGATCCAGCAGGGTTCCTCTTAATTCATGGAAGACAGGTATATTAACTGCTGCTAAAATGAATGCCTGTGTACAGCCTCTGGGTTGCAGGGACAGACAGAATTGCTCTAAAGACCAAGGAGTGGAGAGCAGGTGAAGATTGTGCCTTCATCTTCTGCCTGAAATTGCTCAGTAGCAACTAGTGAGTTATGTGAGACAGGATGCTAGACTAGATGGGCTCTGGCCTGATCCAGCAGGTGAGCCAGTTTGGTCTAATGATTAGGGAGGTGGACTCTTATCTGGGAACACTGGCTTTGATTCCCCTCTCCTCCATGAAGCTAGCTGGGTGACCTTGGGCTAGTCACAGCTGTCTTCTGAGCTCTCACAGCCCCACCCACCTCACAGGTTGTTGTGGGGAGAAGAATAAAAGCTTTGTCAGCCACTTTGAGACACCTTAAATGGGTGAGAAAAGCCAACTCATCATCATCATCATCATCATCATCATCATCACCACCCTCATCTAATGTTTTAAAAAAGTGCAACCAAATGTATGCCTACGTAAATGCAACTGAATGTGTGCAGAAACTATAGTCATCTTTTTTTTTCTTATTACCCACATACCTGCTAGCATCATTCCCATTAGCAGCTATTATAAATAATCAGCCGTCTTCTATAATGTTCCTTAATGCTTGCACTGGATAATTCAGCTTTTGTCCAGCAGCTCCTCCCCGACTGTTGTTTTCTGTTTTCAAGCTGGTTCTTAAAAATAGGTGGGAGGCGGGGAGAAGCGACTTCTGCTAAAGCTGATAATACCCTTCTCAGGATGAAGCAACCTTTGAAAAAACTTGCAGCCTGCCCTGCTGCCCGACCATCCTGAAAACAAGTTTTATAACCACAGCTGAGGAAGGAAATTGGAACAATTTGCATAAGAGCAAAGAAGGGAGAATTATCATAGCTAGACAAAATTAACTGTTTGGCTGTGCAGGAAGCAAAAGAATAAAAACTAGTAATCTCCTCATTAAAGCCTTCTGGCACAATCGAGTGTGGGAGAAAAGCACATTCCAGCCAGCTAAGTGGAATAGCAGTTGTGTGGGCTGTATTGTGGGGAGCTGAAATGTGTTTGGCTCTGGAGAAAGTGCCACTTTTCTCTCTTTCAAACACTGAACGAGCATTATTTATGGCCGGGGTAGCCAACGGTGTGTGCTGCAGATATTGCTGATTCAGTGCTTGCCATTTTTGACCGTTGGGCATACTGGATAGGAATGGGGACCTTGGGCTCAAGAGGGGTAGACACAGAGTACCTTTGATTTCAAGTAAAATGAGATGCTCCTGCTTCAGGGTGTCAATGAGACCCTAAGCAATCTTCAGAGAAATGACCAGTGCAAGCCTAAGCATGTTTCTTCAGCATTAGGTTGTGTGCCATTCTGTAAGACATTCTAGTACAGCAGTTCTCAACCTTCCTAATGCCGCGAACCCTTAATGGAGTTCCTCATGTTGTGGGGACCTCCAACCACGGGGGCAGAGCAGCTGGGAGGTGGGAGGGAAGGGTGGTGGGAGACTTGTCGCAACCCCTCTGAAAGGGTAATTCGACCCCCAAAGAGGTCCTGACCCCCAAGTTGAGAACCACTGTTCTAGTAAATTTATTTTTCATTGTCTAATGATGCTCAAAGGGCATTTTTTGGAGTGCTGTACAACTCCCCCCAAAGGCCCTGCATAATAGAAATCCTTTACTGTATAAACAATGCAGAACACAATGTGGTTACGACATGGGACTAAGATCTCTCTCTCTCTCCCTGTGTGTGTGAAAGAGAGAGAGAGGGACCTCAACAAAATCATATGCAATTTAAGAAAATGTATGTGAAGGCTGCTAAATGGAAACTCTCAATTACTTTATATACATATTTTATTATATAGCTTTAAATTATACCATCTATCATAGAGGAATGCAGGTTTGGGGCTAAGGGAAAAAGTGAAGGATAAAAATATTTAGAAAACCTCTTGAGCTCATACATTTTAAAAAAATGAATGACACACATTGCCAATTTCTTGTTTTTTTAAAACAAATTCTGCACAATGTATACATTTCACCTATGGTACTGGAGACAGTCAGAGAGAGCCATTTATCCTATTCAGTATAAATAGCATTTTCTTTAAGGGCAGTTTTGGCTTCAATTGCTGTGCGCAGCCATTCAAAACTGCCATACCCAGCTAGGTTATTAAACCAATCATCTACCTCAAGAGCCTATTACGGCGAGGAAAGCAGCTGGCGTAATACAGACCTCGTAGGCAAAGTATGAAATGCAATTTCACAGGGCAGAGTTGGGTTACTACATTAGATCATTGGTGGGAAAGGGAATATAGGGTTGGCTTTGTATTAACTGTGCAATGAAGGCTGTGATGAAGCTTCTAAATCGACAGGCTACCTTGGCCCGGGTGATAGCTGGCATTTGAAAGCCTAAATTCTCTCTCTCATTCTTTCAGTGTTGCTGAGAAAGTGCTGGCTCAACCAGAGGGTAGAATTATTTTATGTGAAGCTACTGGAAGAGATAAAAGCTGGGCATATTGACTGTGAATATACACTTTTAAGGTTTTAGCTGCTGTGAAGCTATGATAATATATTTTACTGTGACTGGTATCACAAGATTCTAACGTTATTGCAACAGCAAGAATTTGGATTTTCTCTTATGAAAAGGGTGAACTCATATTTGTCTCCTCTGATGTAACTCCTCTTGAACTGAATGGCACACAATGTTGCAACCCTAAGAACAGATGCAGTGAGGCATTTGCTACTGTACCTTTTCCACCACATTTCATTTAGCCTCAAAGCAGGGATGAGAGATTTGCAAAGAGGCACAGTGGGACGTATTTTGCATACAGATTGCTTCACCATGCAGTTTGCTGCTCTGTTTTGTTTTGGATGGTTCTGGGGTTTATTTTACGTCAGGCCCACATAGTTGAACAATGACTTTTGTTGACAAAATAAAATGCAAAGGCACAAATGCTCACTCTAGCTATGAGTGTGTGGTGTGAGAGACAGACTGAGTGAAAAACTGCTTGCACTGTCATGAAAAATATGAAATAACTTTCACTGTGTGCAGTCATTTAAATAACAACTGTGTTGGCTGGCATCCAGTCACTCGCTCATTCAATTGCTATAAGCCCAGGTGACCAGTTACTTATGTCTGCTAATGCCATCTGGAAAATTTTAGCACAGAAATAGGAGAGAATGGAATTGTGTTAGTCAGTGACTCAACAGTTGAGCAATGAAACAGATGCATATTTTGACCCTACAGGCAGTGATGATGTAAATCAGTGTCTCCCATGCTACTTACATCCCAAGCATGCTTTATCTTTTACAAATATTTACTTTTGGAGCTGGTTAGATATTACAAAGGCAGCAACTCAGTCTGACAGCATGTGCTTTAATAGTAGGAGGATCAGTCTAAGAACTGACCCTGGGAGAGCCCCCTTTGGAAAATTTAGAGACTTGCAGTGCAATTTAGCCAGCACTGAGCTAGGTGAATCAATGATCTGCGTGGGCAAACAGCTTTCAGGACTCTAGAATTAGCTACACTCGTGCTTAAGCTTTGAAGTTATTTTTTTTCTTTTTTGCATAAGTTGCTCTTCTGGTTTGATAGAAGGTGGGGAGTCTGGGAAATAGACTCGTTTGTAGAAGCATCAGGCAGTAAGCCAGTTGGTTCATCGACGTGGATTGACAGTGACTTTCTAGAGGTTCATCTAAATGTTGTTCAGAGCCATGGCTTTCCTATAACTATGGGACATTTCACATCTTCACTTCACTGGAATGCTTTCCCAGGGATAGATCCAGTGTCTGCAACTTACCCAATGCTTCTCTAAGTGCAATCATCAGAATTGCTGGGCCATGGCAACAAAAATGCACAGTGCTGTTGCTGCAGTTACTGGGCAACACAGCAGCAACCACAGCTGAACTGCTCAGACCTACACTGGTATAGCTGTGCTTTAGAGCAATATGCCTGGGGGTGTACCCTGGTACTTGTGGAGCAAGGTGTGGAAAGGCTTAGTATTGGGTATGAGACATGAATCCATGACATTTCCAATATGGACCCAGGACATCAAGATGATATCCCAAATCATTGCTATTACAGAATTTTCAGCAACAATGTTTACCTGCTTTGCCTGCTGCCTTCATGATTGTTCTTCCTAAAATAATGCTGGTGCTAGTTAAACACACAAGTAAAAAACAAGAGGATGTGAGTGGGCACTTGGATTCCATATGGGTATTTTGAAGAGGAACAATAATGGGGGAAGCAGGCTGACACAGGCAAGAACGCATGATTGCCTCCTGCATCTGGTGGGGGCAACAAGGGGCACTTGGGAGATCATCTTTAGATCCTGAGATTGACCACCTGGAGTCTTACATGAACATAGTTTGTTAATTTAAAACAAGAGTTATTCATTCATTCATTCATTTGACAGACATGTATGCAGGCATACCCAGTCCTTCACCCAAAGGTCCCAGGGAGATCATAATATACAAAATTGGGAACTAATATACTTCCAGAGGGAGGCGGTTTCAAAACCTGGGGGATGCCATAGAGAAGACCCTTCCACATGTCTCTGCTCCTCACATATCTGAAAGAGCCATGACCACAAGAAGGCTCCCACCTTGTAGTCTTAATACTCAAGCAGGTTTATATGGGAGATAGTCATGGCCCAAGTCATTTAGTGGTGAATAGGTAGCCAGTGCAGATCTTTCAGGACCATTGTGATATGAGTCCTGTCAGAAACTCCAAAGCAGTCAAGCTGCTTCATTCTACACTAGCTCCAGCTTCTGGACATTCTTCAAACGTAGTCCCATATAGAACACCTTATAGATGTCTAATTCTGAGGTTATTAGAGTGTGGATCATTGTGATCAAAATTTCCCTATCCAGGAAAGGCAAAAAGGCTTCTATATATAGGTAGGTATTTGGGATGTGCAGTAGCCTTATCTAGAACTAACCAGAGAATTCATGACTGATGAAATGTGATTTGTGTCCTTAACTATCCACGACTCATGAATTCAAACCACAGTTCTACCCAGTCATTTCTAGATTCACTTGTTAAATGTTCATGAGGAGAACAGGCATTGTTTCTCTGATCTATGCATTCCAGCTAAAGAACAATATATTCCAGTTTGACCTCCATTGAAAAACAAAGCAAAGCAAAAAAGGATAGGAATGCAAGGAATACATTTGTTCCATGATGGAGGATGGACAATCACACATGATCTCCATATTTCAGTTGGTGTAGAATTTTCACGTTACAACCGCAGTATGCTGACAGATTGCCCTACATTTGGTAAGAATGCTGCAGTCACTCTAGAATTCTCGTGTCTAACTTGCTAACTGCCAAAATTTAATCTATTTTTGATAGTGGTTGTGACGGTTTCAGGGTACAGGCTGCAAACTGTTTTGCTTCCTGGCTTTGCAGGCTTCTTGCAAGCTGCAATAGCCAGCCTTGGTGCAAACAGCTTGTTGCAAACCCTGGGATTTGGGCTGCAAAAAGAGCGGGAAATCCTGTGCGGGCCCTGTTGCAGTGATTGGCTGGAGTAAGGTTTTGGAGGGAAAAGCTGTCCGGGGATCTGAGTGCTGGAGGGGCTAGAGAAGGAGTTCCCACCAATCAGGCTGGAGGGACAGCAACCTCTGTTAGGAGTCTCCAGCAGCATTTTATTGCGGCTAGAGCCAATCAGGATCAGGTGTGTGTGTATAAATGAACACAGAGTACAGCAGAGAATGTCTTCATGCTGGGCCAAGAGCTGAAAGGAGAAGAAGAGCTGAACCTGAAGGAGCCAGACCAGTAGTTGACCAGGGGTCTTCGTGCTGGGACTGAGGCTGAAGGGAACAGAGGAGCTGATCCTGAGGGAGCTGGAACCAGTAGCTGACCAGTGGTCTTTTGGGCTGAGTGATTTCTGAAGGAGGCAATCGGGTGGATTGTGGCTCTGAGGGAGACTTCGCTAGCAACTATCCAAGGCTGGATGATCGGAGAAGCAAGGACGGACTGGGCCTTGTGATCATCTAGGGCCACGTTCTGGTACACTGGCTTGGCTTGAGCTGTGGCCAAGCAAGTCAGAGAGGGAGAGGAACGTGGAGAGGTTTGTCTTTTAAAAGGGGAACTATTTTCCTTTAGAGAAAGGGGTAGCTCCTAGCCTTAAGAGACTTGCAAATTTAAACTAACAACTACCTGAACCTTATTATCTTTTTAGTATTGCTTGTGTATAATAATAAACGTGTTTTTGTTTACTGTTGAAATGCTTGCTACCAGTGTTTTGTGTCCACACTGTAGTATTCACTTGGCCGTTGCACGAACCCAGCATCCTAACAGGGCCAAGCTACTCCTCAGAGAGGGCAGGCACTTACTGGAACGCTGGGCATCGTGGCAGTGGTGTATGTTTCTTTTATGAAATATAGGCTGTAAAAATCCCCACAGTAAATTAACCAGGCTCATAAATTAATTACTCAGTCATTAGTCATCTGGCCTTTTCCAGCCTCAGAGGCTTTGAAGGTTCCACCCATTCTGGTATAATGTCAGATGAGAAATGGGCTTGGGCTAAGTAATGCCAGGTGGAAGTCATCCCAGTAAGTGGCCCCTTGCTGCTCTTACTTTAATGGTGGAGGTGAGGTGTGACTGTGGGTGAAATCTCCTTTTAAGTTTGTGTTCAGACATAACAAAAGGGGTGCTTCCGAGAACAAGCATGAGGCCCTCATGTTCTAAATTCTTCTCTAAACCACCTTTTCTAACACAGAATGTTCAGAAGAGTGAGGAGGGGCAGACTTTTTTAAACAATCCCGCCATGAAGCCTTCTCTAAGCTCCATCAGAAATGCTCTCCTTTGGTGCATCTGATTACAGCTTAAGAGTGTTTTTCTGTCCTTTGCCTTAAGGGTGCTTCTAAGAGCAGATTTTGGTACCTCAGAGGTGGCTGGTAGGCCTGAAGGAGTTGGGTGTGTGTGCCCATTGAGCCTCAGGGGTGCTCTGTGAGCATTTTATGTCATAATATAAATCGAGATCTTCTGAATCCCCCTCCAATACAAGTGCTTTATTTTATATTGTACAGACATAACAAATGGGGTGGTGAAAGAATTGTTTGTGCTACAAACAAAGTGCTCAGCAGATACTACAGATTAACTGGTACCTAAAGCACATCAGCTATGAATTCACACATTTAGGTGTGATCATCATGCTGTGAAAACTGTTCAATTATGCATTATAATTTGTGTGTAGCCAGGCCCAAGCTGTGGATCTAATCTAAAATGGGTTTAAAAGATTGAAATATGAGGTTGGATGAAATTAGGTGGAGTCTGAGGCTGCTTAAAGAGATAGGAAAATACAAAGTATTTATTTAAAATCTTGAAAGCATATTAGCAAAGAACTTTTATTTGCTTAGAAAAAAGCTAAAAGGTACACTTCTCTCCTATAGAGCATCCATATGTAGGCTAAAACATGGGATTCTTCCAGGACTATTTTGGGAATGGCACACATATGTGAGATATTGAGATGATATCCCATAATATTGTTGTTACAGGAAAGCTGGCAACGATGTCATGTTCCCCATAATAGCAATTATTTAGCTATGTGTGCCAGCTCCTTTCATGATTGTTGCTCCTGCAAATGCCTGGATTGAAAGAGACTCCCCAAATAGATCAGGTTGCAGTGCCGGCTGATCACCAGTATCACAGATGTGTTTTTGGTGCTTGGGAAAAATATCCAGATTCTGAAGATTCTGAAATTTTGTTTTATTTTGCCTTATACTGAAACCTAATGAAGAAATCTACCTCCCATGTTTTGCAGAGTACTTTGAGTGCATTTTAGTGTGACGGTGTCAGGTTCATTTTAAATAAAAAATATGAAAATTGTTTATTGTAAGTTAAGTACAGCAACATCCATCACTTTCTGTTTGTTCGTCAACAGAAAAAAGTGAAACATGGGGCGCTTCTGCATTTGCCGCCAGGAAACGGATTTAACAAAGCCTGTTTCTTGGCGATCCGGCCTCCCAAGGATCCATCTCAAATACAGACGGATCCTCAGAGGCCCCATGCGTCCACACACATGTGGGGAGGCCGGATTCCGGAGAATGGATGGAATGGGTGCTGTGTGGATGCATCAGCACCCATTCCAAAAGTCCTTTGGCTCATGCACCACTGACGCCACCCCCAGAGGTGCAGGACTGGAGCAGGGAGCTGCCAGTCACTATGTGCTTCCAGCGGTGCCTGGCGTGCAGTTGAGGGGCTTCGGAAGCAGGCAGCCCTGCTTCCGCCCTTCCCAACGCAGTGGCCAGAGGGATATCCGTCCCTTCACCTGGCCGTGTGCAGAAGCATCCTGCTTCTGCACACATCCAGGCAAGAGATGGATGTAAGACTTGATTTTTCAGATCTTACATTTAATCCGGATTTTGGTGGCAAAACTGGTCTTGCACGCTGAAATGCGGAAGAGTATCCAGTCAGGTCTGCAATGTAGAAGCTGTTTAAGGTAAGTGTTTTAAATCTTACTTAAGGGGGGGGGGGTAAACCGGTTTCCGCAGCTAGTGTGGAAACATCCATGCTTTTAACACATCAGAGGATAACTGCATCCATAACTCAAAATGAAGGAAATAATCCAGTCTATTAGTCAATTACTACAGTCCTACCTAGGGTATCGTCACACAACACAGTTTTGGGGTATCCCTTTATCAAGGAGCACCTCATCTTCAGACATACTAAAAATAAGTTTGTCACACCGTTTTAAAAACAAACCTCCTTCCCTTAGTGCCTTCCCTTCCCCATGTCATTGCTTGCCATCCTCACCTCTGAGTGGCCACCATTGCCCTGACTCTTCTTGGACCTGATTGGTCAGCTAGATAAGAGGCTGGGATGGGATACAGGAGCCTCGAAGACTCCTGGCCCTCTGAACCAAACACCTTGTCACCCTGAGAGTGATTATTTCACATCTGCATAAGTGGCACAGAAACAGTCTTTGGGATGTGGTAAAGTAAATGATGTTTATCCCTTGGGTCTCAAATTTGTCCTAAGGCATCCCTAAATGTGTGTCTGAACATACCAGTTCACATTGTAAAATATACCAATATATTTGCCAGGCAAAGAACAGAAATCATCTGCAAATTGATTATAGTTTCAATAACACGCACCAAGTTTGGTGTGCACAAGTAGTTTGAAGGTTTTTAATAAAATCCTGCACTGGCAATAACTGAGAAGGCTGAAAAAGGACTCATACTTTTAAAAGTTACAAGGCAGAAGTTTCATCAGCTTATTTTTTAATGTGCCCAGTAGTATTGTTTGCCTTAGTGATTAATTCAAAAAAAATCTTCCTTTCTAGTCAGCAGTTGATAACACTTCATTCTGTGTCTTATTAGAGATGTGTTGACATTTCTGCTTGCTGAAAGAGCTTTTCTTTTTCTTCCCTCTCCATTTCTTTCTGTCACAGTCTCGGCATTATAAAAAGCTGCATTAACCTTTCTATTGGGCGAAGGTGTGACACAGAAGATATATTTTACAAGAGAATGTATTATTCATTAAGTAAATAGTGGATCCTTCTTGAAAGAATTGCTAGAGTGCTAAAACTTAATCAAGGAAATTACAATCAGTGAGGGATTAATATATTACCAAGCACAATTACATTACCATTAAATACACTTGGTCCTTTTGTTCCACTGTTAAATGCCATCTGAACAGTTCCACGCTTTGGGCCAAAACTGTGGTTATCGCTACCTTAAAAAAGGTGAAATGTAAGTTTTCACAGTAATTCAGTTTACTCAAAAGCCACTAGGGAAAGGAAAAAAGGGAATTAATTCAAGATCATTTTATATGTAAGAACTGTAATCTAAACAAAACAAAACAAATTCTAGCACGGAATTTTGTCGATTGCTTTTTTAGGTTTGTAAGCCACTCACACTGGGGGTTTGGGCATCTTGGATATTAGCAACTGTCATATGTTAAACTGTGCACACAAGGAACCACAGCAGCTTTCTCTGAGGTGCCTCAGAGATGCTCTCTATTGCTGCGTGTGATCACAGCCTAAGTACAATGAGTGTACTGCTTTCTTAAGATTGCTTAAATCAGTTGATGATTATTTCCATCTCATAATAAAGTGTGTTTTATATTTGTGAGTTTTGTATAGTTGCTTGATAAAGTAATAGCAAACAGCAGGAGGGACAAGAATAAACCCACCATCAGTAATTGGTATAACTTTATATGGAACTTGATGGTCAATGAATTTATTTCTTTCAAACTTTTAGTTCTGAATGAACATATCCCCCAAAATATTTATTGATGTGTGAAAACCTGTTATTAATGCTATCTCTGCCTTAGAAAAATCTTTATACTGTCTACTGCAATTAAAATTTTATTTTAGTATAGATAGAAATCTGAACTTGTATTTTTCTAAAGAAAGTTAATATATATCTACACCAATAATTTATTTAGGAAGAAAGCTTGCTAAACATTAAATTTATGTTTGTGATTAATATGTATATTTTTATATATTTAAATTGTATTTACTGTGAATTATAGTTTATTACTTATTCACTATTATGCAATTACCTTTAATATTTAATTTGTATAGAGTTGTGCTGTACATTCTAATTGCGTTCAGATATGTAAATTGTATTCTTTTTTAACAAAATATTGAAACTTTTTTCTTGAATAAAGCAAGGAGGGGGAATACAAAATATGTGGGGGGGATGACTGTGTGAGAACAAAGGAATCCTAAAATTAAAATTAAGGGCTAGACCCAACAAATGTAGAAAAAAGAAAAGGAGAACTTGTTATCTTGAGGATATGGTTTTGTGTTAAAATTATCCCAGAGTCTTTCTTTTGAAAAAATACTTTGTGCTAAGATTTCTTGAACACCCTTTTACTATTCCAGCTATGGTATCATAAAAAATGAGATACCATTGAAGACTTTATACAGTATTTATGGCCAAAGCAATCTGGGAACTTTCTAAGGGGTGGGTTGCAACTTGAAATTTTGTATAATATTCCGGAACAGTATTATTTTTTTCAAGGATTCTGGTTTAGTTCTTGCTCTTGCTTCAATCAGTAAGTTAATGTATACCCAAAGATAGATATTAAATGACACCCTCCCCCCAAAAAAGCATAGGGCTGCATCCATAAGCAGCAAAAAGGAATGGCAGAAATATTGCTTATACCTGACAGCATCTGTACAGTACAGCCTCTAATCCATATTAAAAGTCAGAAGGCACTTTTACAAAAACCTTTAAGGTGGATTAGATATGAGATGGAAACACTAATGTCTGTACGCTAGCATCCCCAAGCTACTTTTGAGCTGTTACGGGTATGCATGGGGCATAAGCACTGCATGAAGCTGCTTCTACTCTAGAAGGGATTCTTTGCATGTGGACTATCCCTGGCCCCAAAGCTGTAGAGCTCAGCCCAGCACATTCCATTTGCACTTCTGGGCGAATTGAGCCTGGGACCAGGTGGTGCAGCCAAGGTTGCCACTGTGTCGCTCAGTCACCATGGAAATGGCGCTGCCCATGCCCATGCCCATTGCCGCAGCCCAGCAATCCCAGCTATGGATGTGCATGAATGCTCTAAACATTTGAAATTTGATTGAATGTGTACAGATACATATAACACATATGAATGTTGTCGACATTCGTATCTTCAAATTCGTATCTAACACCCGAACGAACAGATTTGAATGTATCGGATTAAAATCGTTTTTCGTTGCTTTCAGATTTTAAACATTCAAATCGAATAGAACATTTTGACATTTGATTTGACTCAAATTTGAATGCAAACAAAAACAAAAACCCATTTGTGCACATCCCTAATCCCAGCTATCTCACTTATCTGACACTTAGGGAAGTGATGGATAAGTGCAGAATGGATCCAGTGTCCCAAAGTGTGGGTCCCAGATCCATCCCCCATCTTTACTTCCCTGGGATGTTTTCCCAGGGATGCAAAGATGCAAACAAGTCCAGAGAGAGTGTTTCAATATGTTTGGCATGAAGAGGGAGAGAGGAATTTGGTCTGGTCATTTCTCTATATTGATCACTGCTGCAAAAGTACCTAAGTATTTCCTTCAGGCTGGGGAAACAGTCAGGAGGCTGCAAAAGGCCATTTGCAAAGAACTGAGAGCAGGTGAAGGTTTTGCCTTTGTCTTCTGTTTGAGATGGCCAGAAGCAATTGGTGGGCCACTGTATGAGACAGGATGCTGAACCTTTTTCTCCCAACATTAAGAAACTGTTCTGGATAGAAACATTGCAGCCAGTAATTGTGACAGGTGTGTAAACAGCATGTTGCCACTATGAGAAGATCTTCAGTATGCTTCAGGAAGAGCACTTGAGCTCTAGTGTTTTTCTCCTCATGCTTCTGCTCTCATCAAGATCTTGCCCCAGGTAGTCATTTCTGTATGTTTGATTTTTATGGACTTTGAACATATTTGTGGCTAACTGTATCTTTCTGTCTTTTCCCCATAGAGTTGCAGACAGACATTCCTACAAACACATCTTCCATAGTTGCATATTCAAACATTTGTGCACTGATATATTTAAGAATGTACCATTCTTCAGTACTGATAGATGACTGTGTAAGAAATGCACTGCTGGATTAAGTCAATAGCTCATCAGTCTCCAGCCTTTGGGAATCCCAGAGTGAATAAGAGTGCAATAGCTGATAGATAACTGATATGTAATGATCAGGACAACTTTGGAAACTTTTCCTTTATACTGATCATTTTGATAATAATATATAAAAATCCAGGCTTTCAAGACGAAAATAAGAGGAATTCTTTCCAACTATCTGGCCCTTTGTGCACTTAGGGTGAGGAAAACCCATGCAGGATTTTAGTCCTGGTTTAGCACTGTTTGGACTACTTTCAGTCCACTTAGGACTATTTTTAATTTGGATAGCGTTCTTGTTAAATAATCTGAATATACAGTAGCTGTCCCCATGCACCGTTTTTAGTCCTGGTTTAGTCTTCCTTGGACTATTTTTGGGACTATTTTTAGACATAAAAAACAGGATTTTTAAATCCGACCCACCCCTGTGCAAACCCTGCCTGCAATAAAGGCAGCAAACCTGAAGGAAGTTTAAAAATTACTTTCTATTTCACACCTCTCCCTTTTGAGATTACTGGCAAATGTGCAATCAGCAAAGGATCTAACCCAGTATGATAAAATGTATCATTGGAAAGGATTTCAAAGTATTTCAAATATTTAAAGCATTCCTAAGCTTCTCAAATGTATCTTTTCAAAGAGATACAAAATGTTTCCAGTGAAAATGTTTTAAAAGCCTTTAAAGGGTAAGCACCCTAAGCACTTTCCCCCCTTTCTGCCTTTTTCATATGGAGCTCTAGCATTGCAAGCTTGGCAAGGAAGGGGGCGGAGCTTTGCATCTGTTAAAAAACCCCACCCACAGCTGGCTGCCATTAGCCAGAAGGCTAGACCTCCAACCCAAATAGCCCAGTATAGTTCCCATGAGGGGGAAAATAAGTGGATTCGCCTCCAAAAAGGGGACTCAGTCCTGTTTTCATCATGACTTTTTCCCTCCAGATTGAGGCAGGATAGTCCTCATAAAATCCGGGAATAAGGAATTGCATGGGGATGCCTGGATCACAAATTCAGATTAATTACTAAGTAATCGGGACAGTCCTTCCCGAATTCAGATTAAAGTGACCATGGGGACACACTCATGTGATCACACTTAAGGTTTAATCCAGTCCACCTTCAGAGTGTGAGAA
This sequence comes from Aspidoscelis tigris stejnegeri, assembly GCA_023333525.1. NCBI lineage: Eukaryota > Metazoa > Chordata > Lepidosauria > Squamata > Teiidae > Aspidoscelis > Aspidoscelis tigris. Next base: position 16,345,384 of record JALMGA010000010.1, read on the forward strand.
TACATCAGCAAAGTGACTTCAGTATTTAATCGTTCAGTATTTAATTGTTGGGATAGATAACATGGAAAGAGAATTACTGGTCACTTGGCTGATGTGTTCTCTCGCTCTGAAGTTGGACTGAAGCTGGATTAAACCTTAAGTGTGACCACAGCCCCAGTTGCTTTTAGTTGGGATTGGTGGGTTGGAATGGCCAGGTCTACTGACTCTGAATGTGGGAAGATGCTGATTCAGATCAGCCCACACCATGACTTCAAAACTCATGAAAGCTTCAAAGCCACCACCACCCATACTTCTGAGAGGTCTCTGGCAGGGGGTGCGTTTAAGCAGCGTGCTATGACATGCTGCTGAAATACACTCCCTGGTAGCCCTGAACACAGGTTGCATGCCTTCTGCATGCTTCTGGTCTTCTGGATCAGAACTGCTGGTCTGCAGGCCCCATGAAATAGAACTTCCAGCAATCCCAATCAGGGTCTCCCTGAGCAAGATCAGACTCCATTTAAAACAGATAGAGCTGTACCAGCATGGAGTGGGGCCTCCCAAATTCACATTAGCATGCAGATCTGGAGGTCTAACTGCGTATTACATGTTTCTTTAATCCAGATTATGGGCCAGTTTAGAAAGGGCCTCCATTTCATCAATATTCATAACAACGCTCAGTATTAAAATGTTATACTTCCAGGCCAAAGAAGTTGCCAATGGATAGTTCCTCGGTGTCCAATAGTTTATTGCAGAAGAGCAAAAGAAAAAGATGGTTAGTGATACTGAAAGATTAGAAAGCAAATCCGGTTCCCAAGGTTATTGATGCTTAAAAATAGAATCTCTGTTAAACTGCGTTAAAAAGAAACTATTATTATCTCTCTCCTCTTCCGACTGGCATTTATTGTACAGGGAATTGAGTTTTGATCCATTTTCGCTCATTAATTATCACATCTGCTTTTGCATGGTTAATAATACATATTTTTAAATACATATTTATGCTGAGGCTCAATAATTCATGCTTTTTGGCTCTATGTGCAGGATGTGCATTTTTTCTATCAAGGTTCTGTGGTTCTTATGAGGAAACATGTCCTGCCAAACAGGTTTAAAGGGAAGTCCTAAAAGCAATTAATTTTTACTCATATTAGTTTCAGTTCTGAAGTCAGCATAATGTCCCTCTCACTGCCAGAGAGTTCTACACTCAGGACAACAAGGAAGTCTCTAAACAACACAAGTGTCATTTCCATTTTTATCTCCAAATCAAAATAACTTTTTTTAAAAAAAGTATATACATAACAAGGTATCATAAAGAAGCAAGCAAACAAAATACGATAAGCACTAAACCGCCAGCAGCCAAGTTACCTAAGACACAAGATGTCAAATGATCATTCCAGAAGCTCAAAAGAAATAGAAAAGAGTAGAACATGGAAAGAGGTAGAATTAGAATATCAATCACCTTGCTAATAGTTTGACAACCTGCACATCTGGAGTATAATTGTAGCAAAGTGTGAGCAAAGCATATGCCCCCCCGGGGGGGGGGGCAGATATCAGAGAAAATTTAGGGAGTTGACCACCCATTACATTGTGTTTGTATGTGAGTCATTCATTAATGATGATTTCCCACAATTTGTGGTATCATAATTTGACAGTATAAAAAGCATTGTCTTTCCAACCATGGTTGATGACCAATTTATCAGCCAGAATCATAAAATCCAAAAAGCAAACAACATTGACAACTTCAGGATTCCTCCAGGTTGCAAGAGAAAATTGTGGGCAACGCTTTAGATCCTGTAATTGTTTCTTGCCACCCCTGAAAGATGGAGCCAATCCTGGGACATTCCTGGGCTCTTACTTCATCTGCTGGCTCTTTGCATTACTGTTACTGGTTGAGATACCCGGATGTCAGCCAAGTACCCATCCACTTCCCTTTTTATTTTCCTGTGTTTGGCTTGTAGTCTAGGTATTTTCAGCAGTAATTCAAGTAGCTGCCAGACAGAGGTAAGTAATTAGTATTATGGAAAACACAGGATTGGCGTATAAGGGCCTTTCCGCACTAGGCCTTATTCTGGAATATATCCTGGAATAGGACCTTGCTGTCTGCCAGCTAGTGTAGACTATGGCAGGCCCCAGGCAAGACCTGCCATATCCTGCATTAGCAAGCAGACAACAGACCCCTATCCTGAAATATAATTCAGAATAAGGCCAAGTGCGGAAAGGGCCTAAGACTACTTTTTAACCCAGGAAAATCTTCTCAAAAGTGGGGGGTTTTCTTATACGCCAGGGGTTGTCTTCTTATACGGCGACTCTATATTTTAACTGGAAAAGTTGGGGTTGTCTTATACGCCCAGTTGTCTTATACACTGGAATATACGGTATTGATCTTTCAGATATTCAGTCAACAGACCTGGGACTATATTGGGAGTGCCATGGATGTGTGTGGTATTTCTGGTATAGTCATGGGAAAATTGCAGGTTTTTATCCAAGTCTGGAGGCATCCATAGTTTGCAGGACTCTTTTTTTTTCCCCCAAGCATTAGAATCATTCTCCTGCAGTTTCAATAAATCTCTACATGGTTCTACATGTGCATATAGGATTGATATCTGCTTAGTCATAGGAATTCCATCTTCGGATCTGGCTTCATTCTGGCTTCAAGCTTCATTCAGACAGCACTTATTTGGATAATCTGGAATAAAACATGGATGATCTGGAATAAAATGTGTCTGGATGTACTTTACTCTGGATTTTTCAAATAATATGGAATAAATGTTGTTTGGATGAGGCTTTATACCTCAACTGTAGTTCATATGTGCACATTTAATCTTGCTGAATGTTCCAATGAATACCTCAGTTCATAAATTATGCAACAATGCATTTTAATACATACTTTTCAAAGTATAAATTTTCAAAGAACTCTTTTAAAAGGTGTCTAAAATGTTTGGGTTTTTTTTTAAATGGCATATAAATGTAAAAGACAGGTGGAATAGACAGGTGAGCTGACAGCCGTTTACACAGCTTGAAAATAGACTAGCCTGTTTTGCTCTGAACCGCAACTTGTTTCACCAGTGCTGTTGTCATGGGCACATTATATTAAGGAACCAGTAGGCCAGAGAATCTATAACAGTCAGACCATCACTTTAATTTAAATCAAGTTGTAAGAATTACTGAGGGAAATGTAACATTCATCACATGGCCTGCTAGATTATGCATGCTACTTATACTCCGTGCATTGTTCCACAGATACCTCTCTGGCAAATGGTTTTTTATATTCAGAATTATAAAAGGGAAAAATTCCTATTATTAGTAGCAATTCAGACATAAGGGTAGAGGGGAACTGGGATGTTTCTGGCAGAGTCCTTTATGAGGCTTGTGAAAGTCTTCTCCAAATGGGTAAGAGATTTTTAATCAAGATAGCCTTTCCAAAGGTGCCTCAGAATAGATTCTTCACGGGTTGTTAGGCAGAGCAGAAAGACTTCTGATGACTTTAAAATGATGTATGCCTGATTGAGATGCAAAGGAGTGACTCTAGAGAAGTTGGAAAAGACTTATAGGGCTTGTTTCCACTCATGCCTCTCTCTTTTTTAAGGCAGTTCAAACATGGATTCTGGCAGTCCCCACTTCAGTGGCTTTAAATCGCTTTAAATTGCTATCACCCCTCTGCTTTTTTTTACCTTTTTTAAAAAAAGTTTCACATCATTACAACAAGAATATTTTCCACATCCCATTATTAAACTACTTTAACAATTTTATACCACTCCCCCTCTGCTGTCCCTACCCAGAACGGTTCAGAATCGCATTAGGGAAAGGGAATCTTTTCTTCCCTCCTTTTGCCAACTGGGGCCCCACCCATTGCCTGCCAATTGGATCCCACAATGATGTGGTGGAAGGTGGGGAATTGCAGCTCCCCCCTCTCCTCTCCCCTCCCTTCATGCTTTTGCAAAAGATGTCCTGCCAGTCCTGCACATAACACACACACAAATACACACACACCTTTCTCCCCATTCACTCTCCTCCCCTCCCCATTGCCAGCAGCACAGGCTGGTACACACACACACACACACACAAACTCAGGACTGGTGCTTTTTTGCTTCTCCGCAAATGCAGAGAAGTGAAAAAGCAGCAGCAGCAGAGAGAGTTGCGTGCCTGCTTGCCCAGCTGGCTGCACACACGCATGCTCAGTCACCAGTGGGGCATGGGGGGGGGGAGGTGCTTCTCTCCTTCCCAGGGCTCAGCAAGGCAAAAGAGGCACCCCCACTATGTGCTTCCTGGAAAGGAGAAAGCAAGTGGAAGTATAAAATGAAACTTTATTATCTTATCAGCGTGGAGTGCATGAATTGCTACATAATATCAGGCTGAATTGTTACTTCTCTGCTGAATATGGATCTGGTGCTTTAACAAATCTGGCAAGCGGCCGGTCCCTGTGCAGGGTGAAAGCCCACCTGTTTCATGATGTATTTGCCCCACAGCAATAAGGAAGAAGCATTTTAAAAGCAAAAACGGGGAAAAAACCCCTGAAAAAACAGGTGTTTATTTATTTCAGGGTTTTTTTTAGCCAAATAATGCGCAAAATACCCTTGAAACGGATTGGAATGGGTAACTGTTTCTAAACCGTTTTAAAATGTCAATGGGAACTGGGCCACAGTGTGATCTAACATAGTACAATGCAGCTTTGACCTTTTGTAAGGAAGAATGCATCATCATCAACAACAACATTATCATTATCATCAATATCATAATCATTTCACAATAAATCCTTTGAAATCACCCCTGATAAATAATGGGAATGGGGAGTCCCATTTCACATGCCTCTGCATTCATCTGCTTGTCCAGCACATAAGTGTTCAAGGCCAAGACTATGCACAGCTATAGCAGTAAACTGGAAATGGTTCAGTGTGGAGGGTCATTGTGTGCCTGCCGTTGTCATTGAAGCAGCATTTTAGGATAAGGAAATGGAAGGTAATGTACTGTTGGAACATTCATACCACATTTCTTTGTCCGAAGCACAATGGGAGTCTTATGTTCATATAGCTACCGCTCATCAAATTCTGAGTATAATGTGAACCAAGTTGCAGGGAATGCTGTAAGTAGACATGAGAGTAGAATACATTTAAAGCTTCTTTCTGGCTGCATCTACACAGAGGTATTTTTGGGGGTGAGGACTCAGGACAGTCAGGGAACAGGGCATTGAAATGCTTCCACTTCCTTTTGTCCCCTGACCCTCCTCAATGCATAGAAGAAGTGTCCTAACAGGAAGGTAAGACAATATACAGAGGCTGCTTCCATTGGAGGGCTGAACTTTTTGCCCCGGTACTATGAATGTGTGGGAAGAACGGGAACTTCTGGTCTTCCTAGAAATCATGGCTATATGTTTTGTTGCTGTGGGTCATGTTTTATATTCTGGGCTTTGCAGTGTTCCTGGTTCTGCCATGAAGAGGTGTAATGTAAATGATGCATTGGTGTGGATGGTGCCTTAGATTTAAATTAGTCTTTTTTGCTTTTAATGTTAGTTTCCTAATTTTCCAAATCTCAATCCTGGTTCTCTTAGATGGTAAGCTCTCTAATGTCAATGAGAGAGTTGGAGACATCTTTACAGGGTCTTCCACCAAGGGTCATTCCCAACCTTTACTGAGGCATGATGGCTAGTGAACTTCTTGAGTTGCACTGGGTGCCCACACTTTATGACGCCTAATATATCTAAAATTTACCCAGTGCTCCTTGAAGCACTGGGTCAATAGACTTGTGGGACTTGCCTCACCGCAGCGTTCACACAGAAGACATGCAAACAGAACCATGCCAGTGTGTACTAGCTGGTGGCTAGCATAACTGCGGAACACTTTTTAGTGCTCCACAGCAATATGTCCAGGGGATGCTCTGGCATGTGTGGAGACAGTTCTGGGATACAAACAGCTCCGTGCCATGTGGATGCTCCATGTGGAAGCAGTTCCTGGCTGTCCTATTGGAGCAAGCATAAAAAGGCCCTAAAACACCAGGCCTTAAAGTAATCTTAAGAACATAAAAACAGAAGAGGAATCCTGCTGGATCAGGCTACAGCCCATTTAGGGCGCATCTCCATGGCATGTCTTATTTCGGTTTAAGGAAACCGAAATAAGTGAACCGGGTTAACCCTGTTTAAACGATGTGCAAGTTAACCCGGTTCTGTGGCATTCCGATTCCAGCCTTAACCCGGAATCAATGCTGGGGGTCCGGACGGCAGCCCTGTCCTCCTGCCCATTGCTCTCTGATTGGTGTACCCTCCCAGGATCCCACCCTCCCTTCCCTTTGCGTCATCCATGTTCTGCCGGGGATTCCCTGCCCGATCCACCCTCCCCCTTCCCAGCAGCAGCAGCAGCATCCATCCATCCATCCATCCATCCATCCATCCATCCATCCATCCATCCAGGCACTGCGGCGCGGGCGGCTTCGCCCTGGGGCTCCTCGTTGCCCGGTGGCAGAGCTGCTCCGCCGCCGCTTTGCCCCGCAGAGCCGCGGCCGCCGCTGGCTGGAAGAAGAGGAGAGCCAAGGGGTGGACAAGAGGGCGGGCGGGCTCAGCAGGGAGAGTGGGCTGGGAAAGTTCCCCAGGGACTTTCCTTTTTAAAGTTCAGAACAGTGCAAAACTGCAACATTGTAGCTCTGGAGGTAGTGGCTGGCCGGTGCCTTTGACTTTGAAAAGTGGCGTCTCGGGTGTGTGTGTGGGGGGTGTTATTTTGGGGGGGGCGGAGAGGGAGCAGCTCCGGGCTAAGGGGCGCCGCATCCGCTTTCAGAGCTCGGCATCGCAACGCAACTCGCCTAGGTGCGCCAAGGCGCAAGGCAGCTCCAGCTTGGCAAATCAGGCACCGCCGAGGGGGGCGCCGGCTACTTAAGTATCTATTAATAAGAGTCCTGAGGCGGCTACAATCCATGGCGAGGCGATTGGCGGCTGCTGAGGCGCCTCTCAGCCTTCCCCTGCGCAGCCGCTGCCAGTTGCTTCTCCAAAGGGCTCCGGGCAGGGGGAGCTTCTCCTGCTGCTGCCGCTGCTGCTTCTCCTCCTCCTCCTCGCCCCGGCTGCCGGGTCGCGCCGCTTCTACTTCCTACCTCCAGCGTGCCGGAGTTTCTGCCTCATGGCAGCCACCTCGCCCGCCCTGCTGCCTCGACCTGCGGGGGACTCTGGGCGGGCGAAGGCTCCCATAATCCCTGCTCGCCTCGCCTCGCCTCAGTCATGCGTGCACCAGCAGAAGCGGAGGCGCCCGGGCTGCCTCCTCATGTGCGCTCAGCCCGCCGTCGCCGTCGAGCCTTCGGGGAGCGGCGGCAGGAGACACAATGCCGAGGCGGCTCGTAGCAGGGAAAGGGACTTTCCTTTTTAAAGTTCAGAACAGCGCAAAACTGCAACATTGTAGCTTTTGAGGTAGTGGGTGGATTCTTTCAATGAAATCATTTGAAAGCAAGCTATTGGGGAAGGGAATCCTAAACATGACGTGCCTACAATACGGAGAGCCCATTGGTTACAGTGCGATTGGGGGCGGGACAGCCTTAACACAGAATCTCATCCCGGAAAACGATACTGTCCACACAGTTAAAAAGGAAACACGTATCGACACACGATCCCGGAGTGAGACCTGTTGAAATCAGGATTTACTTTAAAACGGGTTAAGGTGGTTTAACAACGGAAGGAGCGTGTTAAGCCGAATTCCCGTCTGAACTGGGCGGAGTCAAAACATTTTGAATTCGAGATAAGGACGCCGTGGGGATTCGCCCTTAGTTTCACACAGTGGCACACCAGTTGCACTTAACACTGTGGTTGCTCCTTTGTACTTCAGTTTGTGTAAATGTGGTATAAAGCTTGAGTTGGAAATGGCTGCCCCTGTGATTGAATTAAAAACTGATTTGGATTTATTTAGTTATCTACTTGCTTACTTGCTTACTTGCTTGCTTACTTGCTTACTTGCTTACTTGCTTACTTGCTTACTTGCTTACTTACTTATTGTTAGACCATACAAAGATTCAGAGAGGATCCAAGTTTTGAAGATGCAGAGGCCTGTTTAAAACCACCTTTTTTAAAGTATGATTTTTTTATCCTGTCGATCTGTCATCCTCCTGATATCAATAGACCAGATGGGAGATAGATCAATGACTCCTGGATGTTCAACATTTCTCCATCAATGTTTTAGGGACAGCTCATTTTATTTCAGGACTGTAGTGAAACACTTGTAGCTCAATCTTGCCTATTTTGTCTTGGAGATGAGTTTAATCAACTTTATGAATTTTACTGTTGGGAATATGTGAGTATAGTTTTATGCAGTTTCAATATAGCAATATACTAATGGAGACCTTGGGCCTTTTCTCACTTAATTTCTGTGAGACAGCGTCCCTCAGAACTTAAGATCAGCGACAGAGGCCTGCATTTGCATTGCTAGCACCAAACCTGTCCCAAATGCATGCTGGGCCATTGCTATGATGGTCACCAACATGAGGTCTATTCGCACTACAGCCCTTAGTGCATGATTAGAGAACCTATGGGGAAGACCATCCATGCCTTGAGGAGGCTGCTACATCCTCCAGGCACACCCTGCCTCCTCAGAAGTTCCCTAATCATGCACTAGGTGAAGACCGTAGATACGACTATGCACGATCTTGGTGGAGTGGTTTTAATGATCCACAGCTAGCAGCTAGCAGACACAGTGCTGCAGGTGCATATGCTCTATCCCAGAGCTTGCCAGGTTGTCCTGATCACCTTAGTGTGAATAGGCCCATTGTTTTGTTATTAAGTGGTATTAAGCGTCTCTGGGCCTTTTCATACTTATATGTTGGGACAGCTTATATGTTGGGACAGCTTCACATGCTCTGGGATGCTCCATATATCATGCCCAGACTGGCCCAAAGGGCACAAGACCATCCCAATCCCCAAAGCTGTGGAGCAGTATAAACTTCTCCACAGCTTGTCTGAGAGTGTCTAAGGCTGCTTCTGCACTTGGCCTTATTCTGGGATATATCTCAGGATAGGGGTCTCTTGTCCACATGCTAATACAGGCTATGGCAAGTCTCACTAGGACCTGCTGTAGTCTGCAATAACATGCAGATAAGAGACCCTGATCCTGAGATATATTCCAGAATAAGGCCAAGTGCGGAAAGGGCCTAATACGCTCCTGGTTTCTCCTGCACACAGAGTTCACACAATGTCTCTACATGGAGGTGCATGGAGGCAGGGCAGCGTGACACAGCTGTGGTTGCCCAGTCATGTGGTTGCCCAGCCGTGGTCATGATCATTTTAATGGCCAGGTGCACAGTGATGTTGTGGCTGTTGCTATGGTGATTTGGATGGTCTGGGACAGGCCACCCACACCTTAAGCAGCTGTGGGTATGTTGGAAATAGTGCCGGCACCTACAGTGCAAATGCTGACCACCATTCCTGAACTTAACTTCAGTGAGATGGTATCCTACTTAATTTCCCACTGAAGTTAAGTGCAAACAGACCCTCAGTTTCCCAGTGCATTTGAACATAAAACCTGACTCAGGGCCTTTTTGCACTTGGTCTAAAGAGGAGGTCCCAGATTGCTTCAGCACAGAGCATCCACACCATGTGGAGCTGTTCTGGAAGTGATTTCAAACATGCCAGACTGACCCCTAGCTGGAGGACTAAAATGGATACAGCTATTATACTCTGGTGGATGCAGCTAGTACACTCTGGCACAGACCCTTTGCACTTCTTCTGGGGAAAGGGTACGTGCTGTGAGGCAATGCAGCTGCACTTGCTTGCCACATCATCTGCTTGCAGCCACAACAGCCACAGTGAGGTGATCTTCACTCGTACAACGGCATTCACGTTTACCCAGAATGTTTGGGGTTATGCATTTTATATTTGCTGGCCTTTGCGCCTGACAAAGCCCCCCCCAAAAGCCTTCAGTAAGCTGTCAAGTGACACCAAGTAAGTAATAGTTTGATATGTGCATCCCAAGTATTTTGAGAACATTATTGTATTGAAAACATTATTTGTGATGCGTCTATCCGTATTGTGTCTTTTCTTTAGACAGTGCCAGAAATGTTAGTCTCATTTTAAATTCCCGTTTTATTTATCAGTTTTTTCCAGTGACAGTAATATAAGAGGCAGAGGATATTCAGTAATGCATTCTTTATTAAAAACACAGATGACCAGCAAATTAAATCTTCTCATCACAAGGAGATTCTCGAAAGTTAAATGAAAAGATCTGCAACAGATCCGTTTTATTCTCTTTCATAAAACGGTATCCAGACACCAATAAATTCTAATCTTGTGTGTGCAAATAAAAACCTTGCAAAATATACCTGTGGGTCAGATGAATGCCATTAAGAGCGAAAGGGGAAAAAAAACAGCAAGGAAAGCAAGAGAGTATATTGTTTGAGCTTTGGTTGCCCATGGTTCTTTGCTACAGGGCTGACCATCACCCACTCCAAAATGGGTGGCTTTCCCTAAGAGTAGTAGTAGTAGTAGCAGTAGTAGTAGTAGTAATAGTAGTAGTAGTAGAAGAAGAAAAAGAAGAAGAAGAGTTGCTTTTCTACCCTGCTTTTCTCACCCATTTAAGGGGACTCAAAGCAGCTGACAAAGCTTCTGTTCTTCTCCCCACAACAGAACACCCTGTGAGGTAGGTGGGGCTGTGAGAGCTCAGAAGAGAGCTGTGACTAACCCAAGGTCACCCAGGTGGCTTCATGGGGGAGGGCAGAATCGAACCCAGTATTCCCAGATAAGAGTCCGGCTCCCTAACCACTAGACCACTAGGGAGAGTTAACTCTCATGGTACCCCCTTGTAGTGGGTTGACAATTGGCTGTTGCACCACACCCAACACAACTGCCAGCCTAACTCAGCTGCTAAAGTTCCTGTCAAACTTCCTGTTTGTTTTCAGAGTTCTGACTGCTTTTTTAACTCCTGTGGTTTGTGGTTCTAGTGGACTCAAATGGTTGTTTTGGAACTTCATAGGTGTGAGACCATTCGATATCCATGTGCCTCCTGGAAAGTCTGCTTAGTGTGGAAACAGCATGCAACTAAAACAGGACCTGCATAGCACTTTAATGGCGCTGTGGATGTGCTAAAAGGGCTCAGGGTCCATGCAGTTCTAGTATGAGTGCTGTTAATAGAACATTGATAGTATGGTGAGAGAAAGGACTCCCACAGCACTTTCTTCCACTCTTGTACTGAGCCACTGTCACTACCAAAGATACGGGCATTTTCCATCCACTGGATGGAAAGGAGGGCAATTAACCAATGTTGACAAGCGCTCACACTTGGCTCACTAGTCAACTTTGGCCATACACCACCACCACCCCACAATTGAATACTTACCTGATTTAGTTGTAGGCCAGTCCTCATCTGGGCACCACCATTTTGGCTGTGGCGCCTTCTGTGACTGTGCGTGTGTCAGAGCTGTCGCCATGATGCTGCTGATGCTCTGCACATGTGGTCATGTCTATGGTTGTCTGCAGTGCCAGCGCACTTGCCTGGCACTTCAGATGACCCAGCGACAGATGACACCGGAAGAGGTGTGGATGGTGGTGCCACTGGACATTTCAGGTAAGTTCTGGTAAATATTGGTTAAGGTGTGGAACTTTTGGTGAAGCAGGGCATGCTTGGAGAATGTAGCAGCCTCCTTGAAGTGCAGACGCTCTTCACCAGAAATTCACTAATCGTTCACTACCAGCCATAGTCCGGATAGGCCCATGGACTTACATTCTTTGTAATGAATAACATGCTCTTGTTTCCCTGAATATAGAACATGGCCAACTTCCAAGGGGTTTTCCTGTATATAAGAAAGCACCTTCAGCCAAAGATACTGGAGATGGGGAATGAAAATTCCCCTGTTGTGATGTCTGTGTGGCTACAAGCAGCAGCATGCTGTAAGAGCTGGAGTGCTTTCCTGTAAGCATTCTATGGGTGTTTTCCCACTGTCACTAAAAGTACCCATTAAGTACCCATTAATGGGTACGTAATGGCATTTTTGTACCCATTAATGGGTACTTAATGGGTACTTCTAGTGACAGTGGAAAAACACCCTATATTAGATCAAAGCCCAGTCTGATGTATGTCATGATGCAGATCCCAGTCAGGACTTTACCTCCTTCCCTTCCTACTGATCTGTGCCTTCCCATTCTGGAGGAGGCAATTTCATTAATTTTCATTTTATGTCCTATTTTTTGGTAGGGGGATGAAAATCCTGCTACATAATTTTACCTGATAAAGTGTAGGGGCATGGAGGCCACAGCTTTTCTTTAATTCCACCTGACATTAAGCATCCTAAACTTCATTCATTTGAGTGGGAAAAAAACAAAGCCAAGTACTTAGATCACCCTTGAATCAATGGGCCTTTAAACAATGCAATGTAGGCTTGGGTCATGATGATGTGATTAAGTATTAGACTAATAGATTCTGGCATTTCCATTTACTTTAGCGTAGAAGAATATAAAGTAGGAATAGAAGAGAATTTGGTTCCATTTGAAGCTTAATGAAGGCCTTTTAATTCACAGTTTCTGATCCAACACATATTGAAGCAGGCAAACATTGATGGCAGAGCTTTAGCCAAGAGCACTAGCAGTGTACTACAATGCCATAATAGTAGTTCTCTTTTGAAACCGGCAGTCATGCTAGGCAATGCACACTTGCCGTCATCTTTGGCCACAGGAACAACACACTAGGGAACAAAAGTCTCCCAACTACACTGTTCCCACCAGGGTTGTTTATTCAGACACTGGTGGGCCATTTATATTGAAGATACAAGGCTGGCCACTTGGCTTTGAGGAATGTGGATCAAGATAAGAGATGGAGAATTAAAAGAGTTTATTTCTGTTTTACAATTATGAAGTGCCTAAGGCAGGTTGCCTGCTGGCTTTGACTGTGGGCCCACGTGAAATCTGCTGGGAGCCCATATCCAGACCCAGTTGGGGCTTCATGTGGAAGCAATCTTAGAAATAAAGTTCCAGCTTCCTGACGCAGTGTTGTTCAGGCAGTTATGCTGACATACATTAACTCCAGAATCCAATCTTTTCCAAATTATGAGCTGGGGATACAGGGAAATAAATTGTAAAAATAACTGAATTGCCACTCAAGGCTCTAAATTCATTGTATAATTAAATGCTCTGAGGCCATGGGCCATTTATATTGTCAACGAAAGTAATTCAATTTATTAAGTAATTATTGTCAAGGTACATTTATCAGTTGTACATTTAAAACAACAACAACTTCCTTTTGTTATGAAGCTGAAGTCTACCTCTCAGTTTTAATATAGAAATATGGTGTTCATTGTGCATCACTAGGAATGAGCCATATCCAGAATTATTTAATTACCGTATTAAAATTAGAATGCTCAGAAATGGCAAACCTCAGTCAAATTTTAACTTCTATAAGATATATGTGCCCTTCCTTATTGGAGATTTGGGAACAAGTGTCACAGTAAAGCAGAAGCTTGGTTACATTTAGACAATGGAAATAAGCAATAATAATTTCCTCACATAGGCCTTATTGTGGGTCTTTCCTCACTGGATGGTAGACTAGACCAGTGATGGCTAACCTTTTGAGCTCAGTATGTCAAAATTCGCAAGAAAACCTAGCTTAACTCGGGTGCTGTGTCACATCTAGAAATATCCATAATTTTGTGATATTTGTAGCTCTAGTAAAAAAGTTATATTTTTGATTCATGTATTTTATTAAAAGCAAAAACAAATTATTTACATTAGCGACTTTTGTTGCTGAATTTCATTTGCTAAATCTTCAACTGAAAGTTGGTATTTCGTACACTTCAAGAACAAGCAAGCACTACACGCCCAGGTGCCAGGGTGACCGTGTGTGTCACCCAAAAGGGCTTGGCGTGTCACCTGTGACACGTATGTCATAGGTTGGTCATCACTGGACTAGACCATAGTCTGGTCTATGCTTCTGTTGTCATATCTCTCCTAAGGCCTATTCACAGTATGGCCTCTAGTGAGGTAGTGAACCTCTGGTGAAGAGCATCTGCACATTGAGTAGGCTGTTACGGTCTCCAAGTGTGCCTGCCCTCACTAGAAATTCACTACTTGTTGATTAGGTGTGGAGCATAAAATTGTCAGCTTTGTCAATTTTCCTTGTGTTCAGCCAGTACTTCTTGATCAACTGTTCTTTGATCTTTTGGTTTTTCAATTTCTGCTCCTTCATGTTTTTCAGGTTACTTGAATCAGCTCTCAAACATTTTATTTTCAGTTCCAGTCAAACTTTCCACTTTGGTTTTCCAGTTGATTTTCTGATGGGTTTTGATTGCAGTAACCCCAGTTCTTCAGTTACTATGACTGCTGTGCCATAGGCGAGCTAGTTCATTTCTTCTATTGATGTTATTTGGACAGTTGCAAGGGCAGTATTGACATCCTTCATTAATGGAGCCAGTTGCTTTCTGGTGACATTTTCAAAGTTGGCAGCCGTCTCCTTTCTGCATTTGATTTGACATAAGCCAGTATTTTGTCCTTCAGTTCTTGTTGTCTTTGACTCAATGTGCCAGGCATTTCATTGGTTACTTCATATTCCTGTTCTTCCGCTTCTTGCAGTATTTCCAAGTTTTCATCTGGTCTAAGTTGTTCAGTGACTCCAGATGTTGTTGGAGCTTCAGCAGCTGATACTGCAGTCTGTTGGTATACTTCCATTCCACAGGTTTTCGGTATTTCTTCAAGTTCAACTTCACTGAACATTTTGTTTCTGATAATGAATCGTGTCTGATCTGCCAGATGCAGTTCAGTAATCTTTGAATCTGGATAGTCTTGTTTCCATAATTGGTTCATCCTTTTCTGGTATCCATGTTTTTGGGGTTCTGACTTGAAATAGTTATTACTGTGCAATTCTCTGACCTTGAATATGTCTGCCTCATTGGTTCACATTGTTCCTGTAGCCCACTGATTGACGGGTGCCCAGTTCTTCAGTACTCACCACGGTCCTTTTTACTCTGGGCAATGACTGAGCCAGTATAGATTTCTTTTTATTTTGTCTCTCCATTGGAGTAAATGGGTTGGGTGCACTTGATCCTGCTCCTCAGCTTTGACCTCTCTGGCATGGTTGAACCTACCAGTAGTTTGCACTACAGCCAGCACAGCTTTAAACTTCGTTGGAGCAGTTAAGCCTCACCACCCCGACAAGGCGGCACCTGTGGGTTTTTGATGATGATGATGATGATGATGATGATGATGATGATGTTGTTGTTGTTGTTGTTGTTGTGTCTGATCATAGCCAAAACCTAGGAAGACTTTCCTGGTATTCACAAAACTTAGTCTGAGTGAAAGTAACTGCCAAAGAAGGTGGGATCCACAGCATGCTTTCTGCATCTTCTGTGTGGCCCCTGGAAATTTTTTCACCTCCTCCTCCTCCTCCTCCTCCTCCTCCTCTTTTCTTCTTCTTTTGTTAGATATCTTATTTTACCCCTCTGTTTTCCTTGGACACTGTATATTATAGTATTGATAATATTCCACATGAAAAATCCTTTTGTTTTGAAAACAGGTAATCCCTAGGAGCAGATATAACACCCTCCCTGATAACCTCTGTGAACTTTTCCCAAAATCTTAATTTTCTTTGTAGTTGTGACAGCCATAGTAACTCTCATATGCAGGTATGTGCAACCGAAAACAAAAGTGTTAGGATTTCACATCACATTTCTTCTTAAAAGAAAAGAAATACTAGCTCTGAAGCAATTATGTGATTTCTGTCAGAATTTCTCATCAGCTAGAAAGCTTTTATGTAGTAAAACAAAAACATGGCACTAGAGGCTGGTTCATCCTCTTTCTTTAGGGAAACAAAAACAAACAAAAAACAGAAAGCTGAATTATAACGCCTGTGTATTTTTGTATTGTTGTAGTCTATAGTAAAATTTCCTTGACATATGTCTAGTTGAGATTAATGAGCATAAGAACATAAGAGGGGCCCTGCTGGATCAGGCCACGAATCATCTAGTCCAGCACCCTGTCTCTCCAGCCTGGAACTGGTGCGTAGGCATTCATTCTAGAATATTAGCTTGAGGTGCCAAGGATTGGATATTTTGTCAACAAATGGGTGCCTGTGATTAAAAAAGGAGACTTGAAAGCCTCCTTGTGATCTTCCAGAACTGCTTTTTGATGAGTTCCGTGCGGAAATATAGTTTCACATGATCATTATGAGATGTCTAGGTAGTGATTTGTCCCACACACATGTACCCTATCCCCATTGTCCCAGTATGCAAACCTCAGCTGTAGTTAACGGATTCATTTCACTTGTGCCAGTTTTGGGGGATTGGTGGAGATTATGGCAAGATTATCTTGATGGATATAACTGTAATAGATAATACTGTATCTGTATGAGATACTGTATATCTTGAAATCTGTGGATTGTCAGAGTGTAAGGTTCCATCCTGGCTTTTTTTCTGACTGTAGATACTGTAGATAATTTCACTAAATAATTCAGAAAATCATGCATAAAGAGATACTTCTCCATGCAAGTCCAGATTATTTCATTCCTTTCACCATAAAATATCTGTTCTCAGGACCTTTCTGCACTTGTGCTAAGGGTTTCCATTCCTCACATTACTGCAGAATGCATGAGGACTAGTATGCTCCATTTGCGTAGGTGCGAGGGTGATCCAGATCAAGAGGACCTTGATGTGAATAACTGTTAGACTTGTGATATTGAGATCTATCAGCTTATTAGTGGGTCCTAATCCAGAATATAGGTGCATGCCTCTGTGTTTTAGTTACAAGAAGATTCATTTTGTCAGTGTGCCTTATTGTGCTAGGATCTCTGAGGCTGGAAACATTCCTTCCTGTCCTTTGGAGCTCACACAAACCAGTTCTGAAGCTCACACAAGCTTTGGGGCCAGGGCAGGTATAGGGCTCAAACATGTTGTCACCATGCAGACAGCATTGTTCTGGCCCAGAAATATCCGTCCCAATCTTGGAATGGTTTCCTCTCTTCCAAACTCACTATCACAGATCTGCACAGGTAACGTTCATTGTAATATTCATCTGGGTCTCATTTAAAAAGAAGGATATGTTGACTGACCCACACATTCACACATCCACATCCCTCCCTCCCTCTCTCCCTCCCTCCCTACCACATCATCTTATCCCCCTCCAACCCAGAAAGACAGGTAAAATAAATAGAACCGTGGGCCTCCATTCTCTGGGCTCCCCCTCACTCCAGAAGGCACAATCGTGGCTTCTCGACCCGGGGGGGGGGCTTCACCCTTCACCCCCACTACCCACCCCAGGTTGGGCGCATGCAATCCCCTCCTTACCTGCAGGCAGCCAGGCTGATTCTGGCTGCCGGGGCCCAGCCTTTATTTGTGCATGCGTGCAGCGTGCCTCCCCACTGGCCAGCCATGCACCTGGCTTCAACAGGCCCTCTGCACAGGCATGCATGGCTGTCCAATGGGGAGGCACGCTGCATGCATGTACAAAGCAGGCTTCCACCGCACACCTGGCCATTGCCATGGCAATCATGATGTGGCACATATTTGCATAACCACAGATGCAGCTGCCCCAAACCACCTGCCTCATCACAGCTTCACACTGGAAGTTGGTGCAAATGCTGCCAATCAGGACTGTACTGTTCAAACTGTGGATAGGTTTTTACCTCTCCACTGCTACAGAAGATCTGGTGCTCCAAGATGCTCCCGGATGCTCCATGATAGAAGTGGTGGTATGGCATGAGGCAGAGTGCAAACAGGCCATTTAGTACAGAAATTCTTAACTTCTTCTTCACCACATACCTCTTTAAGAATTGAATGAAAGCTGAGAACCTACAACTTTTCTAGAAGAATATCTAACTAAATAAAAAGAAATGAACTCTTATTTTTGGCACAATTCCCATATTAAGGGCACATGAACTAGTAGATTTCAAGGTGTTGTGGGTTCCTCATGCCCAGTCCAAGCTCTGCAATTGTTGGACTAGTGACAAATGCCAATAGTGGAAATTTGGAGGTCTGAGATCTACTTCATCCAAGCTTTAATAGCTTTGCATATTTGGAATCAGGGATGCACAGGATATGGAATACATAAACAGTGTACTAATTGTTCTAATAGTGATATTTTCTTTAATATATCCTAACTTTTACGAATCCAAAACCAGCATCCAGCTGTCCTGACAATAATGTTGTCTGAAAAGCAGATGCATAATCTGTATGCGTAAGGGCTATTATTTTCTTATTTTGCAATCTTCTTAAGGAGGTTTGTACCTGGAAAAACAGCAACTATACACAATCAATTGATTGTAAAAGAAGTATTATCTCACTAGGATGCTTTCCTTTATGTGCAGGGTAGAACATGAAATTTTAAAATTAGTCTTGCTGTGCAGTTAGGCAATAATCTCAGTTGAAGAATGTCAATCCACTTGCATTGGGCAGGGAGAGGATGACAATTCAGCATAATATTTATTTAGTCCTATACACAAAACAGGAGGCCTTTTCACACTACAGCTGAACAGCTGTAGTGCAGTAAGGCTAGGCCACTTAGGGACGCTTTCCCCATTCACACCTAGGCAGGTAAGGAACGCATGGACATTTATCTTGTGCTCACCGGGTTCCAAAGTGGTGAGTTGGGCCAGTAGTGCTATGCGTCTGTGCGCACTGGGAGCTCTGATTGGCTAGTTATAAGTAGCCAATCAGAGCTAGCCAATGTGTCTCGTGCGCACTTGCATCCCTGTGTAGGCCCACGTCCGATCCAGTCCCCTGGAACCCTCAGGAATCCAGGGAATGTACATGACTGGCCTGCCCAATTGAGGTAGCCAGAGGTGGGGCCCAGAGCTGTCAGGGAGGGAGCGTGCAAACATGCTCCCTCCAGAACAGCTGCAGGACAGCCGGGGACAGCCGCAAATGCCCTGGGCTAGGTGTAGAGCACGATTTTGGGTATAGGGCGGGATATAAATATAAATAATAAATAAATAAATTAACTTTGACTCACCTGATCAGAGTCTGTCTGATGCATCGCAGTATCTCATTGTTCAAAGTAGACTGAATAAGTTCATACAGAATTCTTTTTCACCTTTTCTTTTTGCTCATGTTTAACCACAGTATTTCCAATTCGCTTACATGGCAGCACAACAACAACAAGAACAACAACAATAATAATAAAGATTGGTAGGGTTTCTCCTTTGCCTGCTATTCTTACGGGCTGGGCAGTCAGAAGGAGAGCTTGAATTACAGCAGGGCAAGTGGGCTATGGGGTGTGGGGTGTGTGGGAAGGTCCCTTTCACCTCTTGGAATGGGTGGGGCACCTGGTTGCCGTTGCTGCTATCAAGGTGAGCAGGGCAGAAGCCGCCACCGCTGCCAAAACACTGCAGTGTCCCAGGAAAGAGCCAGCACCCTCTGGTGGAGAGAGGGGGATGCAGTGCTCATGCCACCCGCCACTTACGGTGGCCACCAGCTCTGGATTCTCCCTCTTGGAAGAAGCCACTGCCGCCGCCAAAACACCACAGCGTCCCAGGAAAGAGCTGGCACCCGCCAGTAGAGAGAGGAGGATGCAGTGTTTATGTGCACAATTGGAGCCTTCTTTGTGTGCATCAGGGAAGAAGGCAGGCAGAACCACCAAGTGGCCGTGCCACCTGCTACTCATGATGGCCACCAGCTCTGGATTCTCCCTCTTGGAAAGGACGGGGCACCTGGCTGCTGCTGCTGTCAGGGTGAGCAGGGCAGAAGCTGGTGCCACTGCTGGTGAAATAGCGCAGCACCCCAGGAAAGAGCCGGCCCACAATGGGAGAATCCGGAGTTGGTGGCCACCATGAGCGGCGGGTGGCACAGCTGCTTTGTGGTTCCACCTGCCTTCTTCCCTGATGCGCACAAAGAAGGCTCCGATTGTGTGCACGAGCACTGCATCCCCTCTCTCTTCATTGGCGGGTGCCAGCTCTTTCCTCGGACGCTGCACTGTTTCGGTGGTGGTGGCAGTGGTGGCAGCTTCTGCCTTGCTCACCTACCTAATTCCCTGGGTGGCTCCAATTTAAAACCCGTCTCTTTTTGTTTCACTGTTCCAATCTAAAACCTCGTCTGCCTGAACCTCATGGGGATGCTTTATTTCAAATTACAACACACATTTTAAAAATCTGACACAACAGCGAAACAAAAAGAGACCATGGGGACAAGACCTAAGAGCACCATACCCACATATTTTATTTCTGCACAGAAACTTTCACTTCACTAATGGGTGTTAGGATGTCTTGCTGTTCACAACCTGGCAGCATCTATATGGGCCCCAAATGTCATCTTCTGGGTGATCACCTAGATGAGGCATGGGAATTCTATCATCTCCATCCAGCCCATAGGCCTCTGCAGCTTATCTGAATGGAAATGGTTTACCTTGTCAGTGGTAATGTAAGCTCCCTGAGAAACAGAGAGGTTTCTTTTTGATCCACAGCTTCTCCCCAGAAGTAGGGATGTGCACAAATGGCTTTTTTTTTTTTTGCATTAGATTCAGATCGAATCAAATGTAAGAAAATTCATCTTCATACAAATAGATCGCCTTCGAATGGGGTACGATTTGATTCAATACAAATGCATTCATACAAAGCATGAAATCCACCCTGAATACACTTTGAATCCGCTGTCAAGCCATGTCACATTCATTCTGGATCCACTGCAGATGTGACATGTAAATGTTCTGAAGTTTCGTACAGATGTTTAGAAACATTTGTATTTGTACGAGTGTCAATGTACGAATGCCATAACATGTGGTTCATAGACGAATGTTCAAATTCCATCGAATTCAGATGGATGAATGTTATGAATATTCGTACTCATCCCTACCCAGAAATAGCTAGTGGCAAACCACTTCTGTATCATTGCCATGGGAATTCCATAGAGGTGCCCATGCAATCAACCAAGGGTTGGCCATGACTCACTGATGCCCAACAACAACAAATTTTGTACGGCACATCACTTCTAGATATGGGCATGATCTAAATGATAGCAGTTCCTGCAGCTTTACAGATAAAACACTTACAAGCTGTGTTCATTGGCAGCATCCCCTGCCCACCTTTGGACCTGGAAACTTTGGCCCTGTCTTCATGCAATAAAAAGCCCTTTAAAAAGCTTTTTTTGCCATGGAGCTTCTCCATGCATGGCTTGTCTCCGGGCTTCCAGCACCACAAAGGAGGAAAATGCACGGAAGAAAGACCCCCCCTTTAAACAAGACTACCAACGCACTTTTTGGAAGCCGCGGGTATTCCTAGCAACATTGTGCATGGTGACACTCCGTGGCAAAAGAGGTATTTGGGGGTGGGGATTGCCAGCCGCGGTCCTATCTTTCCTCATTTTTTTCAGCCTTCTCCCTCGTTTTCCCTTCAAATAAAATCATCTCTCTCTTTCTCTCATTTTGCCTCTCATCCACAGCCAGTATTCAAGATCTATACTGAATGCAAGAAAACAGTAGGTGGACATAGATCTTGTGGAAGCAATTCATTATGATACTCACAAGATCTCTGAAAAAAGCACCCTGGCTCTGCCACCGGTGCCGCCTGCACACACAGCCTTAAACATTCACACATCTCCCAGAACTGCAGCACCTTTCCCTCCTTTCCCTTTCTAAAGGTCAGAACTTTTAAAGAGCCAGCATTGCAACATTGTTATCAGGTGTGAAGTGGGTGGATTGCTACAGTATAACCACTGCTATACAGGGTGGATTTTTACAGTGAAATCACTATCTTTGGAAGCAAGCTCTGGATCCCAAAGTGATAAATGTTTCTGGTGGGTTTTGCAGGCAGGGGAGAGAACTTGTGAATACCCATGGCTATTTTTCTTTTGGACTTTTTGGGGGTTGTCTTCCTGGTTGTGGCCGTGCAGAGCACAGTCCCTCCCCGTTCCGGCCGGCACCCTATCAACCTGAGACGGGCCAGGGAGAAAAAGATGCGGGCAAAGAAAACATGCTGCCATGGGAACAGTAGGTGCGTTTTAAACACGCATTTTGCTGAGCCTCATGCAGATGCTTAATTTGGAATTGAATGGTATTTTTAAGGACAATAGAGAAACAAAAAAGTTCCATGTAGACGGGGCCTTTAGAGGCATAGTAAATAGGCTGTCTCCCAAAACAGGGTTGTGTTAGAAGGTAAGTCCACCCAAGTGCTGTGTGGCAAGAGGGTGGGGAAAGGTCTATGAAAATGTTTTCTTCTGATTTGTCTGTTGACAACATTTGGTCAATGGATGCATGGACATGTGGTCCCCATACCCTTAGAGTGCTCACACAGCCCTGTTATGGTGTTAAATCCTGCTAAAAATGTCTAATGAGAGCACTGTGGAAGTAGTATTCTGATAAGAGAATCACAGCAAGAATCTTTTAATAGTGCAAGGATTTCTAAAGTAAATGCTTCAGGTGTCTTTTTTTAAAGATTTCATCTTTTTCTACATCTCACTGAACAAGTGTCCTGTTTTCTTAAAAAAACAAACAAAAAACCTTAGTATTTCTCTTAATCCAATGTACAGTTAATGACATCTAATTCATAATAATGTATCACTCCCTGTACAAACTGCTGTAGGATTGTTTACTGAACATGGGCATTTCAGGTGCTTCTTATTTATGCCGTCTGACTTTTCTTTTTTAAAAATATTTGTTTCCATTATAAAGAAAAGATCAATTATCTTCCTTGTAATGGCAGGATATTACAGGTAATTTGATATAAATCTAATATTATATATACATTATATTATTTTCCCACAGCTAAAAATTATCCTACATTAGCTTGAATATACTTAGAAATACATGTCATTGATTTCAGGTCAGTCTGCTAAGAATAGTAGTCTTAGCCTTTTATCTTTCAAATCAATGGTTCTTAACAGCTAGATTCACCCCAGAATTGTAGCTGTGAGCATTACAATCTATGATCCAAGTAGGCTAAGATAATTGAGATTTACATAGCAAAATACTTTCAAATGTAAAGTGTTTTTGCTTAAAAAAAAATTGAAAGGGCCATGTCTTTATAACCACTGTATAATTGACTAAGCAAGTAAACTAAACAGGAGAGTGTGTGCTTTCCTTCCTTTCAAAAGTTGCATTCCCTCCTTTTTATATAGAATGCTAAAATATTTGAACTTTCAATCACACTTTAACACAAATTGAGCCAGGCTTCTAAGGTTCAGTGATGTGATACAAGTAACTCACTGCTTGTTTATACCTTAGATGTCTACAGATCTTTCTCATTTGAGAAATAAATCTGCTCAAACTCTGGCAACTTCTTCAAGCTGGAAAGACATCTGATGTTCATGCAATGGTTACATTATAGGATCAGTTATTACAAAAAAATAAATAAATTGATATTTCCAGATGTGAATGAATTTTATGAATTATTTTGTGAAAATTAAAATAAAAGGAAAGAAAAGAAATCATGTCATTGCAAGGCCGTGCTCACACCTTCACTTTAAACCTACTTTAGTCCATCTTCAGGTTGCTTACACCTTTTCATCTCTATCTATTTTATTTGTGGACTTTTCACCTTCCATTTGGACTTTCATGAATGAGAGTCTGCAAATAAAACAGACAGAAATGAAAAGGCACGAGCAGTTACGCCTAAAGGTGGACTGAAGAAGGTTTAAAGTTAAGGTGTGACCAAGGCAGGTTCTGCACAACAACAGAACCAATGCACTAAATTGGGCGTGTCCAACCCATGGTTCATGGCCCTCATGCAGCCCAGGTTGTCTATGAATGCAGCCCAACACAAAATAATAAATTTATTTAAATGTTATGAAATTATACACAGCCTTTATTTTTACTCATCAGTTTTCATTAGTGTTTGTGTATTTAATGTGTGGTCTAAGAAAACTCTTCTTCTTTCGGTGTGGCCCAGAGAAGCCAAAAGCTTGGACACCGGTACTCTAAATCAAAGTTGCTTTTTGAGCAATCTTTATCCATTGTGCCATTGTTCCCAACAGCTCCTGGGGGTCTTCTTAGAGAATACAGGAAGTGGTGACAGATGCCAGCCATTTTCCTGTGCTCATTGATGAAGACCTTGCTGATACACTACCTCGCGGCATAAGTAAATCACTTCCAGAGCTTTCTGCAGTTAGAATTCTCTAATAAAAGATAAGGGCACAGTGAGTGCTATCCTTTGTCCTAAGATCATTTCTATAGTACAGAAAGTCTGAATAGAGAAGCAGAAACTGGACCTACACACAGGTCCCATGGCACTCTTAAGGACTCATATGGATCTTGCTAGAATGGCGGTGTTGGGGAGAGAAACACCAGAGAGGCTCAACAGATCAATTAATAGCAGCATTTACCTAAATATGATTTACAATAGTTTTAATAAAGGAGTTGGTGAGGAAAGCAAACTTTGACTATTCTCAAAAGAGAAGCTTGTGAAAACTGAAGCTATGTGAACAGATGCATGCAGGGTTTTTGTTTTTTTTTCAAAGATACAGAACTGGTTTGCTATATCTCCTTTCAGGAGGATGGTAAGGATTTGATCTGTGCTTTTCTACATTCCCAGTATTGATGTACTACTGTGTTAATTTAAAAAAAAAGTCTGGAAATCATTAGAAAATCCAGAGGATTCTTGTAAGCAGACTTTTTGTTTTCTATAGACATATACATGTGATGTGGGAAGGCATACAGAAAAGGGAAGGTAGCATATTTTCCCCAGGCTTTTACGTGTGTTCATTCATCTGTTTTCTTTAATTTCTGTATTAATCTTCATTAAAAGGGCTTCTGTCAATCTTGTATTTTCTTACTGGCATGCATCTCTGAAGGCATTTTCCCCAAATGTAGATTGTTATTCGTTTTTTATGCCAAATGATTAAATATTCAGAAAGTATAAGTATCAGAATAAAAGCTGGATCTTGAAAAGATCTCATTATTCAAGCGTACCTAGCTCTCCCATTTCAAAATAAGCAAACCTGTCAGTCCATCTTCATCAACAAGATTATAATACTGATCAATTGAATTGCTGACCTTGGTTCTATGAGCCAGTTTATCACAGGCCCCTCCCTCCATTACATTCCAAGCCTTCCCAATCATGCTTCTTTGTTTCCCTGCTTGAGTGACGGTCTACACAAAACATGCAGGTGGGTGCTCCATCTTGTCTGTGCCTCCAGTTACCTTTTTACACACCAATGTCCAGGTGGCCTAAGCTTGGCCATTGACAGCAGCCATGCAGTTCTCCAGACTCCCCATCAATCTGCTTTCCCACAAACAGAAGTGTATTTGCACCTAGGCTGGTAGCCAACAATTAGTGAACATCTGTTAAAGAGCATACACGTGCAGAGTAGTCTGTTACAGCCTCCTCATAAGTTCACTTTACCAACGTTAACTAAAAGCTTACCTGAAACACAGTTGCGGTAGCGGCCATGATTGCTTACCTCTCCTGTGACTGGACCACCGATCTCCTGGAGTGGCATCTGGTCATAGAGTCACGAGAAGGGCATTTGGTCACAGGTGTTGATGTGATTGGCCGCAATATGCCCCTGCTCAAACGTACGCCCCTGCTCCAAAGATGGAACTTCCAGCTTCAAGCACAGTGGCATTGGCTGGTAAACGGGAGGACCATTCACACTTCTGGCCGGTAATGGATGCTTTGAGGAAGCTTTCCTCATGACAAAAGCAAATGGCCCACCTTTACCAGAAATTTACCAGCCCTAGAACATGGCAGACTAATCAGCTAAGTACAGAAAGGCCCCTGATTGCCATGATGTTTGTAGACACAAAGAAATGTAGAGATCTCCCTCTGTTTCTCCTGTTCCAGATTCAATAATGAATGGAGCTGTTTGTACTGAATCTCTGATGCTCATAGGATTCATAGGTCATTCCCAGATGCAAAGAAGCAAAGGAAGCAGTAATGCTCAGCACAGTTTCTCTCCCCACTCCACACATTTGAAGGACGTTTGAGAAACCAGCTAGGATACAGATGTCCGATAACTTTTTAAATTCCCTGGAAATGGTTTAAACAATGTTTGGATTTAATGAAATAATTACTGTAGCTGATAAAATAGAAGGGATACTCCAACTCAAAGGATTTTTACACAGTCCATTTGGCCATTTTCATAACTGTTTGTAGGAAGAGAATCATTGTTCCATTTAATGTGCAATGAATCATTTATGTATACTGTTGCTAGATGATAAAAATCCAAAAGGCTGTTGTCTTGATATCAAGGACAAGTGCTGGTAAATGTTTTGTTTTTCATGTAAAAAGAGGTTTTTTAAAACAACAACAACAACAATGTATTGCTGTTTTTTTTAAAAAAAACCATTTGAATGCATCTGTGTGCCATTAAAATTTATAGAAAAAGTCAACTCTTAGTCAAATGCTGAAAATAGTGTTAATTTTGCATTTGTATCCCTCCATAAACTTTCTTTCTTTCTTGCCCACAACTACTGTATTACTGCAATTGAAATTAATATTTGCACATGTAGATTCAGGCTTGCTTTCCAGACCATAATTTTCTGTTTCAGAATGTTTAGATCCCTGTTCAAAAACTTGGATCTAATAATCCAACTGTATGGCAATACTGGATACTCATTTACTTTGCACTGTAATGATGTTTCTCAACAGAAATTTCTAAGAGCTGATAAAGTGCTTTGTAACATCTAAGCACTAGTTGTAATTGCCAGGCCCCACACTTTATCTTTTCTAAAGGTTGACATACATGCAAAGAGTAATGAGACAATTTTATGTGAAGATTGCACAAAACTCCTGCATGGTTCCCCTTTTGTAGATTTTACAATAGTGGACTTTTATTTGGTGTTTGTGAAATGGCTTGAACTTTGTGCAGGAAGCAAGTGTGCCAAGGACACTCATTCCATAAATTTGACACATGATGTATTTTTGTGTTGTTAATAGAAAATGATGTAGTGTGGGGTGGCCAGAAGGGTCAGTAATAGACAAATGAACAAATGAATAGTATTGATTTATATTCCCAACATAAGTATTAAAAAAGTGTTCATAAATAAAATCAGGGACCCACAGAGAACTTTATGAGATTCCATCCCTTATACAGTTGACTTCAATCTCTTTCTGTTGTGAAGCTCTTCAAGAAGTGGCCATTATAGCATATATGGCCATACAATAGCTTTGCTCTAGCTCAGGAGCAGGACAGAAGGCTATTCTCTCAGTTTGTATGACCCACCCTATACTAATTTTGAAGCTTGGGAATGGAAGTCTTCCCATGTCAAAGTTTTTGTCTGGGGTCATTTCACTACTTCATATACTGGTAATGAGCTTCAGCATGGAAGACAGATGGGTTCTGCTGCTGCTGTTCTTTTACACAGTGGTGGCAGGAGTGAACCTTCGGGTATGGGGCGGGATAGAAATGTAAATAAATAAATAAATAAATAAATAAATAAATAAATAAATAAATAAATAAATAAATAAATAAATAAATGCTAGATTTGCAAAGAGGTCTTTCCTTCTCTGGTAGTAGAGAGCTCCTAAGATTAGATTCTGCTTCTAGGAGTAGGTGAGGTACTAGTGATGTCAGCGTCTCCTGACACTATGATAACATTTTACGAACAATGAATCTGAAACATCCAGACATTAGAGACTTGTCTACTTCAGAAGCTATGCTGATATTTGATCACAATATCCTGTGTTCCAGGACTTACATAAGAACCTAGGAGGAGCCCTACTGGATCAGGCCACAACCTATCTAGTCCAGCATCCTGTCTCACACAGTGGCCCATGGGTATCTCAGGCAGAGACAAGGGCAAACCTCATGTTCTTGAATCACAGCAAATGGCTTTAGAGGTATCCTGCTTGTTCCTCCAGGGTGAAAGATATACTTAGGCATCCACGTTAGTAGCCATTGATAGCCATTGTCTGAAAAGTTTTGAATACACATTTTTCTCCTCTTGTTGTCTTTAGAAGTATCTCCATACCGAACATATAAGTGAAGTTGTCTGGTCTCCATCACCCAACTCAAAGTCAGGTTCCACTCTACACACCTGATTTGACAAAGTTCACTTTGGTATCCAGAGTCGTATATAAGCTAAAAGAAAACACTTTTCTGTTTGAGAACGTCTTTACAACAAGCATAATTTGACATTTAACTTCTCTAATCATTGTTCTGAAGTAGGTTATGTGAATATGTTTGTTGTATTAATTTTTAAACCACTGTTCCTAGGCTAATGTAAAACCACTGTTCCTAGGCTAATGTAAAAGATAAGCACAACCAACATAAAACTAAAAACAATGACTTTTTTTTAAAAAAAAAGTTAAAATGTACAATAAAATGCACAAATTTTAAAAGAAAAAAATCCTACAACAGCAGAAGGCAAAATTAAACACCAGTTGAATGAGTACAAATATTTTTCTTTCTTTAGATTTGCAGTGATCTTACAATGGTAGAAGGCAAGATTTGGTCAATTGTTTGTTTCTTAACCCTCCATGTGCTGTGACTTCATCTTGCCTGTTTAAAATTTTGCTTTGGGGGAGAGATGGATATAAAGGGATTCACAGTCAGGACCTCCAGCACATTGCAAAATCAACCTCTTTTACAAAGCTAAAAGCTGATGTTTATACATTCTTTATTTCTCAGAGTACAAGAGACAGCTACATTGCACTCACTCATTTCCCATCATTATCCTCATCATGTATGATTATAATCACCTTTTCTGGAACAATCAACTCAGGAGTCAGTCTAAAAATGGTTTACATCACTAAAATGTGGTTGACTACCTTTGCCTTTTAAAAGAATTGTTTTGGATTACTCTACTGGTGACTATAATTAAGTTGTCTTAATTAGTACAACTGATTTAAAATGCTTTTTTTAAAAAGCCAACAATTATTTTGACTGGAATAACAAAGATATTGTTGGAGTACATTCAGTATGTGTAACTCTGACAGTGTGTGTGGCAGCCTACACAGTGTTCAGAAAATACATTTTATTTCTAAGTGGGTGTTTAAAATATGTTGAAAACTTAACATTTTCTATATTTCAAGTTTCTTTATTTGGCCCTCTTATGTAAATCATTGGGAAAAGAAAAAAAGAATGAAAGAAAGAGGGAGGGAGGGAGGGAGGGAGTATAAGTGCAAAAGACAACCAACTGGAGATTTGCTAAATTCACTGTATTCTCCCCTTTTACAAAAATCTTAATTCTCTAGCCTCAAGTCAGTTCAGGAATATTCCTTAGGCCTTCCTTTTATTCTGAATGTTGTTAGCATGACCTATTGGGCATTAGGGATAGGGACAATCATTTTCCTTGTCCATGTTCAAATGACAAAAAGAAAGAAAGCCCGGCTAACATTGTTTGCTACTCAATTTAGATTTGATTCTAAAGAACCTTTAGTTCTTACTCCATGATACCCAGAAATATTATTCAGAGAAGCCTTCTAAAGCAAATAAACAAAAAAAAATTTCCTTTGATTTTTTACAGAAGCAAAACAAATGCTGAATAAGTACAGTCTGTGGAGCAATCCACATGATGCAGCTATGGCACCTTGAATGCAGACTGAAGACGTAGTACCTGTTTCACTCTTGTTTTGCAGTGCCAAACTACATTTATGTAAGACACCAAGGGTGACTCCAGATGGCATCAGGCAATCTCAGGTTCTAAAGACGATCCCACAATTGTCTCTTGTTGCTCTCAGCAGATGTAGGATGAATCTGCCAGCTTTCATCAAGCAGACTTTTACTGCTTGCTGTGTGCTACACAGATGGGTGAAAGTGCCCATTCATTTCCTTTTGGGATGTTTTTTTTTGGGGGGGGGGAGTGCTTCTGGGTATTACCAAGAGTCAGCAGACAAAGATAAGCCATTACCATTACAGGAAACCCAGCATCATTGCTGTATTTCTCATAATAACAACATTTCATTGGCTCAATGTCCAGGGAATATATTGGAAATGCTACAATTATGTGGC
Source organism: Aspidoscelis tigris stejnegeri (assembly GCA_023333525.1). Classification (NCBI taxonomy): domain Eukaryota; kingdom Metazoa; phylum Chordata; class Lepidosauria; order Squamata; family Teiidae; genus Aspidoscelis; species Aspidoscelis tigris. The sequence continues at coordinate 16,375,102 of JALMGA010000010.1, forward strand.
CTTCTCAATGTAGTCCAAAGAGAATTGTGGGTTTTAGCTCACATCTGGAGGTACTGCAGTCTTCCAAAACATTTTCCCCCTGTTATGTTAAGCTAAGTGGCATACAGTATGTGCCTGCTTTGTACGGGCACTGTGGCATAAACATTCACTTCAAGGGTCTTTCCCAGCATGATAGAGAGCCCTTCGTATTCAGACCTGACAATTCAGTCTCAGTGTTGAGTTGTCAGCCCCAAAGATGATGAGTAGTGAGATACAGGATGTGTGAATGGGTCCTGCTGGGGCAGGACTGAGCATCCTCGGCCTTGGAGATGTTCTAAGGTTTAGACATTGAGGGGTGAATGTAGCTTTCATCCATCAGCACTTGGACAGGAGATAACGCAGGCCACAGCCTTTCCTACTAATGTGTGTGTTGCAGTTCTGTTTCAAATTCTAGTAAATACGAGCATGTTTAAATTTGCTGTATCACTATAATCTTGTCAGCAGTGTGGAAATAGTCTGCTTTTGCTTTCTTTATGGGATTTCTTTTTTTAAAAAAACCACCTTTCTCATCCGGGTTCAGTTTGGGGCTTGCTTCTCCTAAGTGGCTTGACTTTCCTCAAGCTTGCCAAGCCTCAAGTATGCTCATACCTATTTTGGATTGCTCTTTGCTTCACCTTAGCTGCATTTATCGAATTGTCAAGGTAAACAGGAAACATTTACACTCTTCTGGGCACTGCTGTCAGGGTAATTGGAGCAGAAAAGGGATGATCTCTCACCCTGGCAAGGTGGTAATACTTGTGACAGTATATTTACATATTCACATATAAATTAGCCAATTGGATAAGAAGGATCTGTCCACAGACCTCCATGGTATAGTACTGACCTCATGGTCCAGTAGTAGATTTCATCAGGCTACGTTTCATCCAATGCAGACAAAGTGTGATGGGAAGGTGGGGATTGGCCCAGTACTCCACTAATGTGTAGACTAGGCTGACCCATACCCTGGAATTTGTTACAGAATAAGAAACAGGATGGAAAGGGCCTACATGGACATATACATGTAGTCTTCCTGGCAGATACAGAAGTGTTTTCACCAATACCTTCTTTGTGGAAATGCAAGGGATGAAATCTATAACTGCCTGTTTTCCAGGTAACTGCTTTACCACCTAGTAGCAACCTCTCTCTTTCAATAGCTCTACCAAACATAAGGCCTTTTCGCATTGGCCTTTCCGGAACGCGTGGAGGACAGCTCCGGACGAGGCATACGCATTGCCCGAGCGGGGCTTGCGCCGCCTCGTGTCCGGAGCTGTCCTCCACGCGTTCCGGATGCAGAGCACTTTAAAGTGCTCTGCATCCGTTCGAACGCGGACGAGCCGCCCCGGCGCGTTCCGGGAGAGAAGCGTTCGCACGCTTCTCTCCCTGACAGCCGTCGGCACGCCCCCTGGGCCCGACTTGCCGGGCCGGCAATTGCGCCGGCGCGGGGAAGCCGGTAGACGGGACCCACCGAATCGGGGTTCCGCTTTCCCGTCTGCCAGGGTCAGTGACCCTGGCAGATGGGACAGGGGAACCCCGATTCGGTGCGTCCCGTCTGTCGCCTCCGACGGCCGCCGGGACGTGGCTCCTTCCCGGGTCCGGCAGCCCCAATGGGGCTGCCAGACCCGGGAAGGAGGCACCAGCATCGGCGTCCTGTCGCCCCTTTCTGGGGTGGCAGGAGGTCGATGTTGGGCTCGCGGGGGGCGAGGAATGCCTTGGGTGGCTGGAGCGCATCGCTCCGGTCCCCCAAGGGTCCTCCCCGCCCCCATCGTGGCCATCTACGGGCTGCAGGCGCCTGGATCTAGGCGCCTGCAGCCCGCAGATCACCCACCCACCCACCCCAGTCCCCAAAACCCCCACCCCCACCCACCCTCTGGCCCGGATCGGGCCCATCTTCGCTCTCTGGGTGCCCACAGCGGGGCACCCAGAGAGCGAAGATGTTTCCCCCCCTCCCCCAGGGCCCTGGGAGGACGCGCGCGCGAGGAATGACTTACCTCGTGGCCGTCCAGCGTCGAACTGAGGGTGAACTGCTTGTCCAATAGGGGGGCTAGGTGGGCTGCGTCTTGCGCGCTCCCACAATGCCACCCTCAGTTCGACGCTGGACGGCCACGAGGTAAGTCCTCCGTCGCGCGCGCGTCCTCCCAGGGCCCTGGGGGAGGGGGGGAAACATCTTCGCTCTCTGGGTGCCCCGCTGTGGGCACCCAGAGAGCGAAGATGGGCCCGATCCAGGCCGGAGGGTGGTTGGGGTTGGGGGTTTTGGGGACTGGGGGGGGTGGGACTCATCTGCGGGCTGCAGGCGTCTAGATCCAGGCGCCTGCAGCCCGTAGATGGGCGAGATCGGGGCGCGGGGCGAGCCCTTGGAGATCAGAGCCAGGGGCTCTGATCTTCAAAGGGGTCCGGCCCCATAGGGGCCTTGCCCCGGGCCCCATGATGGGTGCCCGGGTGCCCAGGCATCTTCGTGCCAGCCCGTAGAGCTGGCACGAAGCACGGGGCGGGTGGCTTGACAGCGCTGCCCGCCCCTTGGGTGCTCTCACCCAATGGACGGCAGCGCTGCGGCCGAATCCCCGCCCCTGGCCGGCCTTTGCCGGGCCAAGACAGTTCCGGGCGCTTTTACCTTTCACACACAGACGCGCCGGAACGCATTCCGGCGCGTCTGTGTGTGAAAGGTAAAAGCGCCCGGAAATGTCTTAAGCTGCCCGCCTGCACGCGTTCCGTTTGGAACGCGTTGCAGTGCGAAAATCCCTATAGTTATACACTCAGGCTTTGGGTTGTCATTCATATTCAGCCAGAGTTTTGTTTTGGTTTTTAATCTGAATTAGAGTTTTACCTCTTTTAGCAGTGTTCTCTTTTTTACTTGATTTATTGTTTACAGATTAGGGATGTGCACGGATATTCAAAAAATTGAAAATCTGATTCAGATTCGCCGAATATCGATGTTTGAATTCAAGTAGGATTTTCAAAAATCCAAATTTCTGAAGTAGGTCAAATTTTGGGTTTTTGAAACTTTGATACAGATTTTTGAATAATTTGACTGAATAGAATGACGTATATTGCGCTTATAACATGGAATGACAAAGGGATGCAAATGGGATGAAAACAGAATGCGTGTGTATTAGAAAATCGGATACGAATGTTCCCGACATTCATATCGTTCGATTTGAATCGGATTTTGAAAGATTTGGATTTTTGATTTTGGAATCAAATATTCCAATTGACTCGAACTTGAATGAAAAAAAAATTGTGCACATCCCTATTACAAATTGCCCTGGCATTTTAATAAACAGCATCATAGCAATGATTTAAGCAAATAAATAGGGAAAACAGTTAAAATAATCTTGCTCAGTGCTTAAGCTGTGATTGAAATCACCTGTAGCAATCAGTAGGATTCACCCCTCCCTCCCTCCTTCCCCCCACCTGCCCTGCTGCTGCTGCTGCTGCTGGACCTCCTCCTCCATCATGGTGATCTCTTCCCCTCTACACATGGCTTCAAAGGATTTTGTCCCTCTTCCATCAAAGAAAGGAAATGATATCAGGGGATTCCAAGGCCAGCTCCTCCAATCAGCTTATCAGGTCCACACCTATGTGATCTCTTCGACGCCCACTTTTGAGCAGGGTATTTAAACTTCTGCAGGAAAATAAACGAGGTCTTTCCACCTCTAGCCTGTCTTTAGCCTCTTCTTTTGCACCCTGCCTTTTTTCTAATCAGAGTCAGCCATTAACTCATGGCTGGCTCCTGGAATCTGGGTTGGTCAGGTATCCAGCAATATCTGTTGAAACATCTGGCTTATCACAGCAGCCTCTCGACTGCTGTTCCTACTGTGGCCACTCCTCTCTGCTTTCCTCTACATTTTAGAACCCTTACAAGAGCAGCTCTCTCTGCTGCTTCCCTCCAATTTCTCAGGGCTCCAGGATTCTGAGGTCCAGGCTACATCCCAGGGCCCTTACAACAGCAGCTCTTCCTGCTGCTTCCCCCCTGCCTCTCAGGGCTCCAGGATTCCAAGATAAAGGATTATAGATTGCAACAATCACCCTTCATCTTCTGGAAGCATTTGTTTAGTACAATTTTGAAATAGCAGATTAAATCTGTGATCATATTCCATTGTTTTGTTCACTTTGCTTTTCATCTTCCAGTTTCAATAGGTCGAAGCAAGCAAAGTTAATTCTTAGGAATGGAGGACAAAATAAACTAAGGGCATGTCCCCATGCACATTTTGTCCTGAATCCAAATCGAATTCAGGAAGGGCGATCCCCATGCATTGTAGATTTGGTCCGATTTCCACAGAACAAATTGCCCAAACCAGGACAAAATTTGGTATTGGAAAAAACTATTCTCACTGCAGTTTGGTGGCTTGGCAAGCATTGTTTTGCGAGCCGAGCCTGCACATGGGGATGGTTCCGGGCTATTTGGGAAGGAGATTGGCGCTCACATCATTGGGAGGTGAGGTTTCATGTCCTGTGCTCACCATTCCTGCCCTGTGCATTGGAGGTCTCAACTGGTGATATTTTGGGGGAATAAATAGTGTTAAAGCCAAAACAATGAGGGTGCCCCACGAGACTCTTTTCTGACAAGTATTCCACTCCTGTGTCCTGATTGCCAAGGCGGTCAGGATAATGGCTTGATTTTTCTCCCTTTTGCACTTGTCATGTGTTCTCGCGGTACTTGGGTGTTCTCATGATGAAGTAGAGATGTGCAAAACTACTCAACTGCCACCAAACCTTGTAGCGGCTTTGCTCAAACAGCCGGGGGTTTTTTTAATTATTATTTTTGCCATTCAATCCTGGCTTCTCGGTGCCTCTAAGGGCGGCGGGGGGGGGGAGAGAATGTGGCATGTGCAACAATCAGCATAAGGTTGGGGGTGATATCAAACCAGCTTCCAATCAGGAGAGAGGGCTGGAGATGAGGTGGCACTGTTCTCCCATGCTGGGATTTAGCACAGTTTGCATGGAGATGGCTGTATTTGTATACAGACCGCATTAGTGGTAAGGGCATGGGAATGGGCAAGTTAAGGTTTCAGTCCTGCACTCGGTTACAAACAAGCCCAAATTGCACCAAATCGCTTGCATGGGGATGCATCCTAAATGGATGGCTGAGAAACCTGAAAGATCTGCTAATTCCTCTCAGCAAGCAAAGCCATAATGTGTTCATGAGCAGATTTTGATGGCCTAGGCTATCTTTTATTAAATTTTCTAAGTTAAAACAAATCTCCTTTTGTACCATTACAGTTTATGTTTTTCTTCCCAAAATTATGTTGTTGTGTGGGTTGTTAGAATTTAAACAAATAGGAAGGCATGATGCATGTTTGTGGCAAATATATTTCATAGTTCCTTGTGATGTTAAAAGCACTTATGCACATAAGAAAAAATGTAGAAAGCTAAAGTTATTTGGAAATCAAAGGGCTCTCTAATAACTATTGTTTATTTTTATTTTTTTTAATGCTCTTAGTCTAAAGCCCAGGAAGCTCAGTTTGAAGATATTAAGTTGCCTACAGTACCATTAAAAATCCTTTTGTATATATTGATTAGAATTTTCTTATCCTGCTTTCTGATGGAGTGCCAAAACATTTTGTGTACCTGAAATCTGAGAAATAGATCAAACAGTGCATGAAATGCAATGCTACACAACACGATGAGCCAATTCACATCTTTGTCTCCGAGTCAATATTGTGTGATTAATCTCCTTTACAGCCCACAGACTTCCATTTTTAATATCCCACACTTATTTTCCAAAATAAGTGTAATTATTTTTCTTTTCTTAGCTATTAGAGTTGCTAAACTAGTACTGTGTTTAAGCTTTGTTGAATTTGACCCAAGTGATATTGGGGAGGCCATTAAAATCCTTCATCTGTAGCCTTTCTATATGCCTTATATGCACCACTGCCACCACCTGGATGCTAACAGAACTAAGCAAATATTTGTGATGATTTCTCCCCCTAGTGGCTAATTTCTTCCAGCTGCTTTAACTCAAGTTGTAGTAATTTGTGACCGGAAAGCAAAGTGATCATCAAATCCTTCTTCTCTCTATCCGTACCTCAGCTGGCAAGCAGGGTGCCTGTATATCTCTTCCCAATTTTTAAAGAAGTGGTAGTGGAATACAAGGTTAATGGAATGAAAGCATTTCACTAAGAGAGAGAAATCTGTCTTGGAAACCAAGCTGCAAAGTAATGTAGATAGGAGGCTCTCAAGTTTACTGCTGCTTGCTGTGGAGATTTCAGCAAGAGATGGCTTCATATCACTGAGGAAAGAAAGAAAGAAAGAAAGAAAGAAAGAAAGAAAGAAAGAAAGAAAGAAAGAAAGAAAAAGGAGATTGCAAAAGAGATGCAAAAGATCAAACTCATAAAATAGCATTTTATTGTATTTACATTATTATTTTGACACAATCAGTTTATATAGAAGACACATAATGAGATACCTGTAATATACAGTATATCTGTAGCAGTCCATGGCTCCGGTAGCTCTTGAACCTTCATATAGGTGCCTACTTTATGTATGGCAATTGGGGACTTCTCAAAGGGTATGGTATCCACACAGCACAGCCATGTTTCACAGAAAATAGTTGACTTCTACGGCTATTTTCTTTTTCTGAAAGCAACCACAGGGGTCGTAAAAGAAAAAAAAAACCATTAGCCAATTTACAATCTTTCTAAAAGCAAAACCATTTTTTAAAAAATGTTACCAGAGAGCAGTCACATTTTACCAATTATGTGAAAGCATGTTTGGTTAACTAAGGCAAAATTTAGAAATCAGCAGTTCATGATGGATCAGAAGTAGCAACCTTAGGTCCCTCCACATTGGCTTGGTAAACCTGCCCAGTGCAGCCCTTAGAAAACCGCCCCCCCCCCCCAGTAGACCACACAGGACAACTATTTACTTCAACCGTGGAGTGCCTAGGAACAGTCCATGTGTGTTCTAACCTGATGTACTGGATCGGCTGGCTGTAGTCTGGTACATCAAGCTTGACACTGTTTTGCCAGGCACCTGGAAATGATGCCAAAAGTAAAAAAGCCCCAGCAAGAAACTTCAAAGCTGGAATTTGGGACAGGATGTCTCTTTGGGCCAATTGTAGCATGGAACTAGATGTGCTGTTTGTTTTGAATAAAACCAAACTAACTAGTTCAGTTGAAAGTTTTTGAACAGGTTCAATTGAACACCAAAACTGTTTGGGGAAAAAAAAAAAACACCCAAATTTAAAAAGCCATTTTAAAGGCCAAAATAACAGCAAACTTGAATTGATTAAATCTGAATTGGGAGATTCAGTTCAAATTAGAACCCATCGGGCACTCCTGAGGCCTTTTCGCACAGGCCTTTCCGGTACGCGTGGAAGACAGCTCCGGACGAGGCATTCGCATTGCCCGAGCGGGGCTTGCGCTGCCTCGTGTCCGGAGCTGTCTTCCACGCGTTCCAGATGCAGAGCACTTTAAAGTGCTCTGCATCCGTTCCAACGCGTACGAGCCGCCCCGGCGCGTTCCGGGAGAGAAGCGTTCGCACGCTTCTCTCCCTGACAGCCGTCGGCATGCCCCCAGGGCCCGACTTGCCGGGCCAGCGATCGCGCCGGCGCGGCGAAGCCGGTAGACGGGACCCACCAAATTGGGGTTCCCTTTTCCCATCTGCCTGGGTCAGTGACCCTGGCAGATGGGACAAGGGAACCCCGATTCGGTGCGTCCCGTCTGTCGCCTCCGCCGGCCGCCGGGACGTGGCTCCTTCCCGGGTCTGGCAGCCCCAATGGGGCTGCCGAAGCCGACGAGCCACCAGCATCGGCGTCCTGTCGCCCCTTTCTGGGGTGGCAGGAGGTCGATGTTGGGCTGGCTGGGGGCGAGGAACGCCTTGGTCGACCGGAGCACATCGCTCCGGTCCCCAAGGGTCCCTCCCGCCCCCATTGTGGCCGTCTGCAGGGCGCGAGCGCCCCGCAGATCAGCCACCCCCCTCCCCAGTCCCCAAAACCCCCACCCCAACCACCCTCCGGCCCGGATCGGGCCGATCTTCGCTCTGTGAGTGCCTACATCGAGGCACCCACAGAGCGAAGATGTTTCCCCCCCTCCCCCAGGGCCCTGGGAGGACGCGCGCAGGACGGATCACCTACCTCGTGGCCGTCCAGCGTCCGACTGAGGGTGGCATTGTGGGATCACGCAGGACGCAGCCCACCTAGGCCCCCTATTGGACAAGGGTGGTTGGGGACTGGGGGGGCGGGGGACTCATCTGCGGGCTGGAGGCGCCTAGATCCAGGCGCCTGCAGCCCGTAGATGGGCAAGATTGGGGCGCGGGGCGAGCCCTTAGAGATCAGAGCCAGGGGCTCTGATCTTCAAAGGGGTCCTGCCCCATAGGGGCCTTGCCCCGGGCCCCATGATGGGTGCCCGGGTGCCCGGGCATCTTCATGCCAGGTCCCGCGGGCCCGATCCAGGCCCGTAGAGCTGGCACGAAGCGCGGGGGGGGGGGTGGCTTGACAGTGCTGCCCGCCCCTTGGGTGCTCTCACCCAATGGGCGGCAGCGCTGCCGGCCGAATCCCCGCCCCTGGCCAGCCTTTGCCGGGCCAAGACAGTTCCGGGCGCTTTTACCGTTCACACACAGGCGCGCTGGAACGCGTTCCGGCGCGCTTGTGTGTGAACGGTAAAAGCGCCCGGAACTGTCTTAAGCTTCCCGCCTGCACGCGTTCCACACGGAACGCGTTGCAGTGCGAAAATCCCTCTGTTCAAATCAAACTGATACATGTTTGAACTGGTTCAGCAGCTCTCTACATGGGATAACCCCAGGCAATGTAGAAAGAGACTTAATTTAGGGGAATATTTATGAAGGTAAATACGAGAATCCATTGTAATCTGAAACTGTAGAAATCTTCAGAACTGAAGTGAGTAAAACATGGTTTCTGACAGTGAGAAGAGGAAAAATTACATCAAAGCACTTTTGTTACTCATCAATGCTCCTGTTCCAGCGTTTTGTGTTTTTATTTTCTTCATGAACCCACATCCACCTACACATTGTGCAATACCTTATGAAAATAAAATTGCTCTTGTATTTATGCTTGCACTGTATATTTGAATTGGGGTGACCTGTACTGCTGTGAGGAATATCAATAGAACAAAGTGTATGTGTGTGTTTTTACAATCTCAGAAACAAAGAAAGTTGATCTTCCTGAGCTCAGTCTTTATCCCATGATTAGAGTCTATCTTGCAGCCAAAAAGTTGGGCTTAGACCCAAATATGTTACATAAACAGGAAACAATTTTAGGTTATTATTTAAGAATTCATATTTGAAAATATCCAAAGTGATTAGATCTCCAGAACAGCAATTTGTAATTAAAGCATTTAAGAGGGCAGAAAGGAACTGAAGTCCTTCTCCAGATTCCCTTCTTGCACGAAATCTACAGTGGGGGTGAGTGTATTTATTTATTTTCTGGCTAAGCAAGAAAAATGTGGGTGGAAGCTTCTGTTTATGGTTTTGTTTTTTTCTAAATCCAACAGAAAACTGTTGTACAGGTACAGTACATACAAACTTTACACACTGATCGTGTTTACTGTCTGTATCCTTTTTAGTTTTCCTCCTAATTTGAATGTCATTTTTATTTATCAAAGCATGGATTTGCCTGCCCCTGGTTACTGTTTTGTTTTGCTTCAACATAAAACCAGGAGGAAGCCATCTAGAAGTACCTTGCCCTTTCTGGAGACTTGTCAAAGCAGTGTAACCTGGTTAGCATGGAGGGGCTGCCGCCACCACTTTATGGCAATTCTACTGCTTTTGGTCATTCTGTGGGCTTTTGTCAGCCCGAACCACAGTATACATATCAAATGCAAGCCTTTTGGAGACATCATGGGGTCAACACAATCCCCCAAATGGCCATTGACAGGTGTGATATACATCTGGCCAGCATTTCCAGTGATCAGCCTTCTTGATGCACTTGCCACCAGTTGCAGCTTCAAACTGTCTCCAAGGGCAGCCCCGTGTATAGCACATTGCAGTCTGGAAGTCACCATGGCATGGATTACTGTGGTCAGATGATTTCTGCACAGAAGGGGTCAGAACTGGCAAGCTAGATTGTAACTAGATACAGGTGTTGGAAAGTGCAGCAGACCCTACTGTTGTCCTTGCCATACACACTACATGCTTTCTATTACTTGCGTGGATACAGCCAGACAATTGTTACTGAATGCTCATGCATGTGTAATAGAAAGCATTTAGTGAAAGCCTGAGATCCATGACAGTCTCCCAAGAGCACTTGTAGGTGTCTTTTGTGCAATGTGGCACTCTCATGGTCATAATGAAGATACATGGTGGTCACTCAAGTGATCGGTCTTGTCCAGACTTCAACCAAGTGTTGTTGGTTTTTGTCATTTCAAAAATGGCAGACTTCTGGGGCCATTTCTGGCATGTCAAGACAGACTCCTGGGTGGCACCTTCAATGCTGGGAAAATTGTTCCCCAGCTTCAAAGAAATCAAGGGGGTATGACATGCAGTGTGCAGACACCCCCTTAAACCTTCACCTGAGGCTTTCCTTTGCTGTTGTGGATACAGCCTTGAACTCAAGCAGTGCTGTTCATAGGAGAGTTCTCATTGATTTTGGGCAACAAGCTGTTGCAGAATTGAGGCTGATATGTTTTAAACCTTTCAGAGACACTGATCAATGTTATATTCCTAATTACTATGTTTTGCTATTGAACTGAAATATGTTGGTCTAAATGGAGTGCAATTACTTCACAAAGTGCCATAGCTAGATTACTTATTCAGCTGAAATGCAGCCCCTGCCAGCTATATGAGCTTTCACTCATACCTTGGGTATGGGTAATATTTTAGATTTCTTTCAGATGCTAATGCATGTTTTCCAATCGCTTCCATGCTGTCTATCTGTGACAATCATCAAGCAAGTCAATCTTTCTTTTCAGCGTTTCATTTTAATGTCAGCTGCCTATTTTTAGCACAGTGTGAAGGCTGTCATTGCAAATTCAGATTACTGACCATGAGAGAAACACTTCAGACTCAAAATAATATAGGATTCAAATTTATTTGTGCATTTACATTTCATTTTTAAGAACCTCAAGTCATGAGTTTCATTGGTGTCTCCTTCTTGTCCCACAACATCCTCATGAAGTGGATTCTGCTGGATACTGTGGCCCTTCCTGAATTTACTAGTGATCTGGATTAAGGAGACTCTTAATCCAGATTGCAGGCCTCCAGATCCACATGCTAATGGAGATCCACTCCTACTGCTCTGACTCCACTTTGCATTTGTTCAGAATCACAGGAGATATATAAGTGAAGGCCCAGCCATAGATATCATTTATTAATACAATAGGGATGTGCACGAATATTAAAACCGTTCAAAATTCTATCAAATTTGTTCAAATTTGGACATTCAAATTCAAATCGAATGTCTATAAATTCGAATTTAAACATGCAAATGAATTTTGAATCCATTCATGCAAATTATTTGGATATTCATATGCATACAGACAGTACACAATACATACTTACCCGTACGCATCTTCTCTGTATCTGTATGCATTTGTATGGATCCTTACAGACAAAATGTCTGATGTCAGGTCAGCATGGGAGTGGTCTGTCACTGTGTGGGCCTACATGCAGAGCAGCAGATTGATCCTGACAAGCCCTGGGACCTATCCAGATTGAGCCAGGAGTCTGGAAAGGTAAGTGGGGCATGAGGGACGGGAGGGTAGCATTCACCCCTGAGTCGGGGTGGGTACCCAGGAGGCTCCTGTTGGCTGTGGCCATCCCGATCCATGCAGCAGCAGTCCACAGAACCCCAGAACAGCCCAGCCCGGTCTCGCCCCACCCTCGAAAGGGACTGCCAGCTGGTGGGCCAGTATGGCTTAATGAGAGCAGCCCAGGGTGGGACCTTTGAGATGGTACACACAGGAGAAGGATCCACCATTCACACATTGGCCAGTAACACGTAGAGAATACATCCCTTACTGGCCAAAACAAATGGTGGATCTGTCCTCCATTTGTACTAGCCTTAGTGCACTCCAGCTGTCAGTCTGAAGTGCAAAAAGTCCTCATGTTTAAGTTTCAATGCTACATATAAGGTGATACATGGCATCTACGATACCATGACAGAGGTTATGTCTCTATTTCTAGGTGGGGGCAGTTCAGATAGGTGAAGTGCCACAGAAGAAGATCCCTCTCCTTATCTCCATTTCAGAGTGAAAAGGATCAGCAGAATGGCACCTCCTTTGCGCAGGGCAGGATAAACTATCCTACAAAGGAGATGCCTCTTCTGGTGATCACACTAGAAAAGAAGTCTGTTGTGGTCACCATGAGGCATCCAAAGCAACAGAAAGTAGAAACAGGACAGCAGCGGACACCTAGCTACCAGTCTAGATGGCTTTAAGGTAGGGTTAGACAAATTTATGGACGACAGATCATTGGCTACTAGAATGAATGCCTAGGTGCATCTTTCAGGCTGGGGGAGGGGAGTAGCCGAGGTGCTTCTAAGGCCATCTGCTGGGACCCGAGAGTGGGAGAAGGTTTGTCCTTGTCTCTGCTTCAGATGCCCATGAGCATTTGGTGGGCCACTGTGTGCGACAGGATGCTGGACTGGATGGGCTGTGGCCTGATCCGGCAGGGCTTCTCTTATGTTCTTATTGGACCAGTAAGTCAAGATGGAGACAGAAAGACAAGAGGAATTTGGGCATCAGTCCTTAAATTTAGAACTAATAAAATACCGCTTTCCCTCTCAAATAAAAAAAGTTCCCATTAGCCTGTGCTGCTTAATAATTCCAGTAGAAATACAGCTAGTGCATACGCTTAAGAGCATGTTAGATTAATTACTTCTGTTGCCCATGTTCCCAATTCAGCATTGGTATATAGTGAATTCTAGGCACTTACAGCCTCTTTGTGTTTTGGATAGATCTTGTCCTGAATTCTTAAAGCAAAAACTGTATCTCTAAACAGGGAGTGGCCACAGTATCAGTTGCCCTCAGTGTGGATCCATCCATCCATGATAGGTTCATTGAAGCTCAATTGTTACTAACCATAAGACTATGCACTGTAGGAGCTGGACCACTAATTAATTGAACCAAGACCCTTTCTCCATTGGGCCTTATTCTGAATTATATCACAAAATAGGAGCCTGCTATCCACATTCAGACAGCATATGGATAGCAGTGCAGGAAGGGCCTAAGACAACCATAGGGGGTGCAATTCCATACTCTTGTCATGCATTAAAATTTGTGTTTTGTCTGGGTACAGGCATCTTCACTGATCACCTGGTGTTTGCAAAATAAATGTCAAAGTTCCATAAAAGGTTTTCCTTCAGAATTAAAGAGGTTTGATTGTGTAAAATGCAGCTTCAATATTAGTACCAAAATCGTATAACAGTTCAGTTTCCAGTGGAAAAGGGAAGGATAATGCACAGTTATAAACAAGTGGAACAAACGAGAAACGACTTTTGTAAAATGTTTCTGATCATATTACTATTCCCCTGGCATAACAGTAGAACACTGGAAAAATAAAATTACAGGACACAAACTCCAGGTGTCAGCTTGTCAACATGTTACATCTAAAGTAGTTATTAAAATCATTATGCCATCAAGTCGTGAAGTTTAGATACTCCAAAGATAGCAACCTGGCTTAATTGCTCCCTACTTTTGGAAAGTTGGATGCCAGGGATGGAAGAGAAACAAAGAAAGAAAGAGGAGGAAAAGAAGAAAGCGCTATACGTTTGTAAGTTATTTTCAAAGATGTTTCACATTCCCATCAAAATGTATCAGGTACATTTTTAAAATCTAGTAACAAGATTCATAGGTGGTTGTTTTTTAAAGTGATAGGTTTTTTGTTGTTGTTGAAATCAACTCCATAAACTTGGAATATCTTTGTGTTAATGAAGATGGATCTGTCAGTTCTTGCCTGTTGGTCCATTTTGGAGAGTTAGGGCAGGTCTCCATTGTAAAATAGAGTAGTTTCTTTACTGGTGCATGGAGGTGGCATCTCTGTAACTACTCTAAATGACCCCTCTCCTTCTTCTCCACTTTTGAGTGAGGAGGTACTAGTTGAAGCTGTGCTCCAAAAGACCTCTGTTGAGGGCAGCAAAATCATGCCCTCATAAAATGGCACCTTGGACAGCAATTGTGCCTGGTAAGGGAGGCATGGTCTCTTGAGGCGCCTACTGCAGTTGCGAATAGAGATTTAATGGCTGAAGGTGCTTTACCATATGCCTCATTAAGTGGAGATGTGGCCTTAATCACAGCTGCAGATAAGGTTTTCTAAGACTATACAGCAATGAAATAAAACAAAAATTCATGTTGACGTAAGCCTGTAGTTCTAAAAAGGATATTGATACTTTGTTTGTCCTGGGAAAATAAAGCAGATGAATGCAAGTAATAACAAAGTGTAAACTGTCTGTTTCTTATGCACTGCTAATGTGCAACTAGTGGCCCTTACCTGACAGTTTTAATGTGTTGGGTATTTCTGTGTTTATAACTAAACTTCACTAAATTTATCTCAAGTATATTGTAAATGGGATTAAAAACTAGTAGATAAAACCTGTGACAGCTTTCATGTATAATATACTCTGAAATCATGTATTTGGTCTGTGTGGTTCCTTTTTATGAGTGTGATCAGAAAGGGCTTCATTAAGTCACTCCTTTAAGAAAAACACACACAGAGAGAGACACTCAGATGCACAAAAAAGTACCTTATAAAATGTCCAAATATTTGGCTAAGTACCTACCTTATTTTGCCACACTACTGTCTCTGTTTATCTCCAAGTCAGGCAACACCTTTCCTGACAATGGGTGCTACTCAGTGGTTGACTTCTCATGTGCCCACCCCTTCACCTCTGCAATTTGTTACCTGTTCATAGCAATAGTTTCCATGCTGCTATTGGCTACATTTCCCACAACTTTCTTGTGTGATTACATGAAAGATGGCAAAATCAAAAGAACTAATAGAATGATGTAATATTACTGGACCTCCTCTTCTTCCAGCTCTAAAAGAAATATATGGCTCTGGTGATTTCAAATCTTGAATGATGAAGAGTTGACAATTTTGAGGCTTCAAGATGAAGTAAGGTGAATGTAAGGAAAAATGTTGATCATTCCATACTCAAATTCATCCAGAGGGTGGCCCTTTAAGTATGTCTAGTTGCATCCTATATGTGATGCAAGCAAAATTCACATGGCAAAGGTCACATGATTCACCTCATTACCCTCCTACATGAATTTGCGCTTGTCTAGCCCCCTTAACCACCCCTTGAAATGTTTGAACAGCAGAGTTCTAAGTGTTCTTTACATTCCACTAGTAGTGGCCTACTACTAATGCTCAAGGAAACTTACCTTTCTCCACAGCAGTCTCACAATTTCCCCGTGTTTGATTATTTCACCCCCACCATCAAGATCACGACTGAAGAACACAAGCACTCATTCTCCCTGTTTGAATCTTGCCCGTACTAAGTTAAAGAGGAATGTGCCCCCCTCACTGGAGGGATTGAAAACAAAACATTCTGAAGTGGAAGGGGTCTTGTAGCTCGGCCAAACACAGCTGTAGTACTAATTAATTGAAGTGCTTGATGTATTTATATACAAGAACAATTGATCTCTCTGAGTTCCTTTAAGATTTACTTTTTGATTTTTGGTACAGTGCCCACACAGAAATTCTTTAATGCTTAAAAAGCCTTACTTACATAGTTTTTTAATTTCACAAATCTGTCTGCTGGATAGAAATCTGAGTAGGTCAGTAAGGTAATCAGGGGACCTATTTGTAGGGCACTCATTCATTCACCCTGTCCTTTTTGGAGAAATCCCTTAACTCTTCTGATCTCTGTTTTTGAGGAATGAAAGGGGAACTTCTTTAATTGTGTCATTGTTTTAGCTGTCATTGCAATCGCCCTTGAGAACAGCTACGCAGAACTTTCTCCCTGGAATGATATCAGCTTACTGGAAAAGGAAGGGAGGAAGAGATTAGGTACTTCTGACTTGGCTTCCCATGTCTGTGAGTTATTACTAGTGCTGCTATAATCAGCAAATGTCCAGTGGTGGAACACAGACTTTGCGTTCAAAAGATTCTGCTTTTGATTTCTGGTACTGGAAAAAAAAATAACCTAAAGTTGTCTAGATACTTTGCCACAAGGGGCAAATAATTCATAGAAGTGTGAATGTACAGATACATATACACAACCTACCCTGCCTCACCCTTCTAGATCTAAATATCACATTTAAAATATATGGTCAACATTATTTTTCAAGAGGCAGGATTCTGTTGAGAGGCTCTGAGCTGCCATGGAAGCTACCAAAGGAGTGGACACAGGACATGTTCTTCGGTAAAGCTTCTAGTACCTTGCTGTTAATGAAAGCTTCACTTGCAACAATGAGGTTCTTTCCCAGACTCCTTTCAGAGAACAGGAAATGGCACTAGAAGTGCCATTGTTGGTCCTCAGAGCAGTCAAAAGTTGAATGATGGTAGGCCTCTTCTGTCAGGATGGGTGGTTCTGGGGATGGGTGGTTCTGGGGAGGGTTAGTTACCCAGGTGTCGGGGGTCTTCAGTGTTTGAATTTCCCACCATCTGGGCATTCAGGAAATACCTTAGACGCCCATGTGCAATGTTTACTTAATTTAATATGAATGGCCATTTCCTCCCTCCTTTTAAGCTTAGTCAGCTAAGTGTGGAACATGTCAGTTATGTTGCTTCGCCATGTGAAAACCCGGCATCTCCTCCAGTGTTTGCAATGGATTCCTCCCCACACATACACACACCCAGCATCTCTTTAAACAACTTGTAAATCATATGGCGGAGCTGGATGGCAAAAAGCTGTCAAAAGTCATTTGCTGGCACTTTTTCTTTTAGAACACAGTCAGGTTTAAAGTTGTGTAACTATGCAATTTGGCTTTCTTGCCCTGCTGGTGCCAAGCTCAATTATGAATGTTCATGTATAAAAAAGTGCACTGAATGATGCATCTAGCAACTTCATTTGGTTCTGACACCCGTTGTCATAGAAATTGTGTGTCTGGAGGTCTCATTCTTTAGACAAATCTTGCTTCCTAGCACAAGAATGTGTTTTAATCAAAATCATGGTTAAAGAAAGCTAACGTAAAGGTGCTACATGTGAGGAATGAAAGGACGGTAGCACTTACCTTATTCATCACTTGCTATCCACTTGCATTAACCCTCATCAACACAACATCTTGGAAACAGGAATCACTGTTAGCTGCTTGGGTGACCTTTGGGGGGGTCATTGGGACATAATAGGGGTGTGCACAAATGTAGTATTCAACATTTGATTCATAATGAATAGAATATTCAAAAATCTGAATTTGTACAAATAAAGAAAAACAAATGTCTGGACATTCAAACTGATACGAATACATGTGTATCTATTTGTTTGGATATTCAAATGAATAACAAATATTTTGAATATTCATGTATATCCCTAGAACATAATGATGACGATGATTCATTACGAAGAAGAATTGGTATAAGCTGTGGCACCGGAGAGCAGTGAAATTGTAGTCTTGTCAGTTAGATCTCTTCTTCTGGTCTGAAACAGATTCCTCTTGGAAAGCTGATAACTTGCCCAATTACCTGTATGAAGTTTATCATGTGAACAGAATCATTGAGAAGATATAAAGAGTCTCTCTGTTATTAAAGTCCTCCTGTGTGTTTTTATTGTCAGCAGGCACTTGATAGGCTTCTCTTTTGTTGAAGAACAACACTGTGACAAAAATCTGTGGGCATGTGATTGTGTGGTAAATGGAAACACTTTCATACGTATTGATAGTCCATAAAGACACTTGGTGAACAGGTGAAAAGAAAACACTCATTTCCTAGGTTTAACCACAAACCTTGCCTTTTCACCGTGGAATGATCAGCTAGATTTTCATTCCATGTCGGTTCTGCAACCATTCAGTCTTACATCAGTTCCGTCTCATTTTTTGTGGATTACAAAAATGCAAGTCTGCATTTTGTGTGCATTACGCACACACATTTGCATCGAAACCATCACATATCTGCCAGCTTTCTACTGCAGTTACCTACAAGTTTCAGGAACATCCCCCCCCCCAATAAATCACATATTTTATGTACCTTTTTTGCCATGCAAAAATAATCAATAAATGCATGATCCAATTTGCATGCACACCGTGAGCTGGTAGATAATGTCAGTATACTTCATATTGTGTGGGGAAGAAACCTCCTTACTGTCCAAATTTCTCTAGTTAATGAGTAAACAGTTTGGCTAAGAAAAAAAAGATGTACTGATAAGCAAAATAATCCGGAGTGTAGCTGAAACGTGTTCTATTCTAAGGTGCTGCCACATGGAAGTTGGAGGTGGAAGTGTATCTGTGTAAAAGACTTTGTGGAGCTCCTCTGCAAGGTCTGCCAAATTGATATGGGGTGTTTTTCCACTGTCACTAGAAGTACACATTAAGTACCCATTAATTGGTACAAAAATGCCATTATGTACCCATTAATCGGTACTTAATGGGTACTTTTAGAGACAGTGGAAAAACACCCATGGTGTAGGTTAACATGGAAGCATCCAACAGCAGCACCATATGGCCATATTATGGCATTTTGCAACAATGGATCATGCCACAAATCTGAAATAAATGTGAGCAACCAGTTCTATTTAGACAGGTTCAAGGGACCTAAGATAGAATCAGTCTTCTCACAAAATTTGATGTCTCAGTTTGATGGGAAATTTAACCAAAGAGTTAGTTGGTTAGTCTGATCTCTCCACTCTTGTCACATGCTTGGCTTCCACTAATTGCATCTGCCACCTCCATGATCACATCAACATTTGGGGGAGATGACCCTCAGTTGCGCCTAAGCTGCATATAAATGCATCTTTTAAACCACATTTATATGTGGGCTAGGCTATTGTGTACTAGTGCTCTGTCATGCACCTTTCCCGTCCAATGGATAGGAATGCAAGTTCAGAAACATGCCAAGATCTTCACCAAGTTGGAAAGAGGGGAGTGGAGGTGTTCTCACATTCAGCACTCTGCAGGTACAGAAGCCAGCTCAGAGGTTCAAACTAATCTTGGAACCAAGGTTGCGGAAAGGGGAGAGAAGCTTAGTGTGTGGGTCAGGGGGTCTCATAATTCATTCTTATCTCAATAGCAACTCACTTCATTTATCTGCAGAATTATAATTATTTATCTGCAGAGTTATTTTCAGATAAGGATCTTTTCAGTTTTCTCATCACTTTTCTGGTTTCACAAGAGATACAGGATTTTGCCAGGCTGTTCAGATCTCTGAAAATGGTTCAGATGAGTCTGCACTAAAAGCGACAGTGGCGAGGCAGATGCGTGGGAGAATGCTGCCAATGAAATATGATTGCAAGTATTTACATTGGATGTATTCTCCCTGGGTATAAGGTGAAGGGGGAAACTGGAGCCCTTTGAGGACCCCCATGGTGCTGTTTCAGCATAGTGAACATTCTGCCACAGTATTAGTTTTGAAGGAATTGATTTTTACCTTCAAGCAGCTACTTGAGTGTATATTAAAACGATTTTCTTCTCCTTGCCCTAATACTTTCTTATCTCTAATTTTAATTTAGTACGTACTTGTCTTTATAAACTGAGGTTTTAATGGTACTGCAAGGAAATCATTCTAACACTGTATGTTTCTTTGTGCGGAGGAGGGGGAGGTGTAGTTATGGTGCCATAAACAAATTGATTAGAACCAGAAATGAAATTGCCAGGGGAGAAAAGTGTTTGTTTATTGAGAAAGACAGAATGTGCCTGCTTGCAAAAATTTAACCAATTTAGGAAAGGAAATGTTTCACAAAAGCTTCCTGAAAGGTAAATGAGTTTATATCTTAATGGCCCATTTTTGTTTCCTTTAAGATTGAACATAAAAGGCCAGCAATGAAAGACTCATATGTGGTATTATTTTTTTGTACCATGAGGTGACATTTAAAATAAAAGAAAGAACTTAAACCCTCAATAATGTAATGACAGCCAACAGTATTTTAACATGTACTCTTCTTCAATACTGGTTGCGTGCCCATGCACTATAAAGTCCAAATTGAATCCAAATTCGGCAAGGAGCGTCCCCATGCAAAGCCCTCAAACTGGGCTGCACTCAGACCAAATTGCCCAAATCCATGCTAAATTTAGTCCTCTAGAAAACTGTTATCGCTACCCTTTGGGAGTGAAGTTTGCATCATTTTGGGGGCTGAGTCTGCGCATGGGGATGCTCCCAGGCTATTTGTGGAGGGGATAGACTCTGGTGTCATTAGGAGGTGAGGTTTCACATCCTGTGTTCACTGTTCCTGTCCTGTGCATTGGGGATTGCAACTGCTTGCCATTTTTAAACAGTGATCAGGCAGAAACGAGCCACTTCTCTCCACAACCTGATTGCTGGGCAAACGTAAAAAAACTGATCACCACAGTTTGACAGGTAAAGATGCAGCAATGAGGTCGGTCATCTGGCCCTTGTTGTCCCACAAGCCTCTTTCCACAACCCTTATTCCACCCCTGCTCCCTGATCGCCGGCAAGCAGCTTCTGAAGTTTGGGCCTCTCTTAAATTACACAAGTGTACAGAAGGGAGGCTCTTAGTACACTTGCTAGTCCGCTATACAGGCCAGTGTGGGATCATGGATTTATCCTAAAGGGTTTCGTTTTCATCCAGTCAAGCCATTTATTTTATCTTCCCCTCAATTGGGCAACCTGCTGGTTCTTCTGCTCATATAAAAGGATGCCTGTCCCATTGTCCTATTATATATTTCTTGCTCATCAGTCTCTCACTGATATGGAGTTTCCCAAGTGTTGCGGAACCTATTAACTCATACCAAATTCTGCCTGATCATCTGTTGTGTTTTTGTAATATGAAATTCTGTATTTCTGTATTTAAATATATTACATACTGCTCCTTACTTTATATATATAAAGTACTTTACATATATATATATATATATATATATATATATATATATATATATATATATATATATATATATATATATATATATATATATATATATATATATATATATATATACATACATATACATACATACATATGTATATATATATATGTATATGTATACATACTGTATATATATACTGTAAATATATACTGTATATATATATGTGTGTGTGTGTGTATACTGAAGTGCTTTATACACAAAATTAAAAACAAGTTAAAGCATGTTAATATGAAAAATAATGTTAAAGAAAGAAAGAAAAAGAAGAAAGAAAATTAAGCCTGTGAAAAGACAACGTTCTGTAGAGCAAGCAAAGATGTCAGCATTGATTTTCTGTCTGACCTTTAGTTCTGGCTGTTGTTCGTAAGAAGATTTAGTTTGTAACAAATTAAAGGCACCCCAGGATAAACTGCTGAGTCAGAGTGCTAACACGAAATGTTTACAGTGAGCGTATTTTCTGTATCTATAGGAATAAGAGGAGAGGGGAAAACTCATTAAGAATCTAATCAGTAGGAGATCAAGGCGGGGGGACAGTTAAGAGATATATGTGGATTTATTTTTTTTGATACACTTGTTTAGATTTAAACTTGTATTTGCCTCATGCAAAAATAAATAAATAATCAAAGTACACTGAGTGTATGTCCATACTGAGCTGGTAGACTGTCCAAGGGACCTGATAGACTGCTGTATGCACACCATGGTGAAGAAATGAAGTGGTCTAACATAAGCCATACTCACACAGCAGGCTATAGCATACAAAGTGGTGCCATTCCAACCATAGAGTACTTGCAAATAGTACATGGAGCATTGTAGCAGGTAGGACTGAATTAGCAGCCCATGTGCAGACAGCATGCAAACAGCATGCCATGCCATGTCATGCCATTTTGATTGGGATCTGGAAGCAGCACTCGACCAAAACGTCCCAGGCTGGCAAATTCAGAGGATTAGTTCCTGACCTCTGAAGTTGTGCTGTTATGAACAGTCTGCATCGCAAATGGCCTTAAATGTAGGTTCGTGGCAGCCTGCCCCACCTTGGCACAGATTGTCTTAGAGTGGGTAGCTGTGGGACAGGATGCCACAAATAGTGCAAAAATGACCTGAAGTTTCATAGGTGCCTTGCTTAGTAAATAATACTGCAGTAAATAATCCTTGCAGTATCAAGGACCAAGAAGTTTATTATAGAAGGAGAATCATTAACATAAATGGCATTTGAATTTCAGTCATATTACAATTTTGCCAATAATATGGTCTGAGCAATGCTAAGCAGAACTCAAATAATTTTCCCTACGTGCCACTTTGATTGCCATACACTTAAATTATACTATTTATCCTCCCTTTTTCTTTTGTTTTCCAGAGAGAGTTGAGAATAGAATTCTTATGGCAGACTTCCTCTTTCAGCAACCTTCCCTTGTGAAAGAAAGGAATTATGTGTGTGTGTGTGTGTGTGTGTGTGTGTGTGAGAGAGAGAGAAGGTGCTACAGCTAGTGGGTTATTAAGAGGCAGCCAGCACTTCACTATTTTCATTGCCTTTCAACCAGTGAAAGATTAAGTGTCTGAAATGAAGTTAGGAGATTTTGGTATCCATGGAGACTTCTCTTGTGTTTTAGGAACCTGGAAAATCAGGGTCCTAAAATGTGTGGGGAGCCTTCATAGGTATAAAAGGATGTCTGCTTTACTTTCCTTTAGCAAATTGGAAGGTGATTGAAATGGCGAGAGGAGGCTGAGCTGGCACACTGGACCTTGTTGCTCTACTTTGTGAGATTTCTTACTTGATCTAGAGAAGATTTCTATATAGTGAAATCCCATATTCAGTGTTTAAGCTAAACATAATCAGGGTCAATTCCATAAGCATTTTGAATCCTACAAGATACAAACCCTTCACCCCATTTTTTTTTTTTTGTATGCCTGTTCAATGCAAAAAGAGGGAGAAACACCTTTTCACACCTTACGTAGCCACAGAGGCTGCCAAACGTCTGGAATGCATTGGGCATCCACACCTTGCAATGCCTGATGCAACTGGAACTTACCCAATGCTTTCCCAATCAATAGGTAAGTATGATCACTGGGATCGCCTTGCTGTTACAACAGGCATGTGTGGCACCATTGCCACGACCACCTAGCAATGTGGTGTGCAGTGCCTACGCTCTGTGCAGGAGCAGTTTCTGGTTGTCCCAACAGAGCAAGTGTGGAAAGACCCAATCAGAGAAACAGTGGTTCTATAGTTGCTTAGAGATGTGCACAATCCCGCCCCTTTCTGCTTCACATCAAAGCAATTTGAACAGAACTTTGCATTTGTGCAAATGGAGCCTCTTTGAATGATTTCAGATTTGCTTTGAATCCCCGCCACCACCAGTTCCAGCTCCAAATCTGCTTTGAATCCACTCTGAATCTGCTCCAAAGCTTTGAACAAAGACACAAAAGCTTTCATTTTGTATGCAAAAGTCAGTCTTTGAATATAGCTAAAATTTGATTCTAATGCAAAGTTTTGAATCTTCACAATTCATACCAATTTTCACCCTTCCTTATATCTGCTGCATTCAAGGCACTTTCTGCACTTACCTTTACTGCATTCCAGAAAGTGGTCTAATGGGTTTGCTATCCACATGCTCTTTGAAGGTTCCACCTGCATGAATGGAGAAATAAAGAGGGACAGGGTGCTCAAAATGGCAACCTATCCTGCTTTGACACTGAGGCCCACCAATACACTAGTAGGTTCCTGGGAAATCTGTTTTGCAGGAAGCCTTGGTAGAATCTGTGCCAACAGTCAACATGCTGCCAAAACAGGCCCTCCTCGCAACTGTGAAGGCTGAGAACTTTTGTTCCTGGCCTTTGAAGGCTCTATCTAGCCTTCAAAGCAAGCAGCTAGTGCTGGGCCAGGAGGAGCTGTCCAAGTTTAGATGACCCTACCCCATCCCAGTGGCAACCCCTCCCAAACATGGGATGGGTTGCATATCCCAGGCCAAGGCATCCCTCCTTGGGCCATACTGGGAGGAGAGTGTGAAAATGGCATATGGAAGGTACCTTAAAAGCATCCACAAAATGGCAGATGCTGGAACTACTCTAGGCTGGAGGTGCACTGTTTGCATGCCATTCCTGCTCCCTACCTTGCTAATGGACAACCTCTATTCCCCAGCTTTGAAGTTTCAGACTGACCCTATTTCAGAACACAAAAAAAGTGGCCCTGCAAGGTGCCCAATGTCCAAATCTTCCAAAATACAGCTGGGAGGTTAGAAGAGTCCCTATCACACAATAGTGGCAGACAGAAGGAGAGTGGAAAGTGCAGTTAGGTGATTTCTCTTGCTGTGTATGCACAGTCTCTTATAATGCTTTCCACCACATATAGCAGTATAGTGGTTGTTTCAGTGTGGAGATGTGTGATCCCTGTGCCCCTTCATCTTTTCCATGAAACCATAAATAAAGACATCAAACCTGGTCTCTTGGGTCTAGTCTTTCTGCTCTGGTTCTTAGTGCTTTTCTGCAAGTAATGTCCCTGGGACATTGTTCCATGAAAGTTAAGATCAGGAATAGAGACTGTCATTTGCTTTGCAAATGCCAGGCTATTTCCAACCTACCTTGATCTTACCCTGCTGCAGGGTAAGTGCAAATGCTGCAGACTAGCAGCATCCATCTCATCAGATCAATGGCCATGCTTGGATGGCCACCACTATGGCAACTGGGTGATGCAGCCCATAACATCCCAGCCCCATGCAGCCTTTGCACAGAAGTAGGTGTGAAGGCTGCATCTGGATTTGCACTAGGAGCACTATAGGGAATGGAAGCGGCTCTGTGGTGTGTGGTCCCTGCACCATCCCAGTCATCATAATGGGAAAAGGTCCTCAGTACATTCAAGCAGCCTTTTCAGTGAAGTGACCGTCGCCCAATAACTGTTAATGTTTTCCAGTTCCTTCTTGAGGAGCTGCATAGATTTAACTATCAACTAGGTTGTTCGGAAGCTTTTCATATAGCAGTTCATAATTACAGAACTTCCAGCATTTCTTTAGGAAGTTGTTTGGCTTCTGGGCTGTAAAAATAAATTGTGCCACAACTGTGAAATATTTGAGTGTACACATGCCTAGAATCTTTCATGAGATATCAGTTCCTGAACAAGGTGATTTACCAGACAGACATAAAATCCCTGTAAAGCTGAGTACGCAGAATGGTAAAACAAAACAGAAGTTGGGACATGAAATCTCTCTCTTCTCTTTTTATGTCACCAAAGATTTCTTGGTGCAAAACAACCACCAAGGGTCTTTTGCTCTTTTTTGTTTGTTTGTTTGTTTAAAGATTGTTTAGAAGAATGAGAAGTTTCAAGGCTATCCCTAACATTAGACAGTGGGGGTGTGCACAAATGCAATTTTCAGGATTCAATTCAATTTTGAATTTGAATTGAACACCCAAAAATTCAATTTGATTTGAATCTTTAAAATTCAAATTTAAACAAATTCAATTTGAATTAAGCAAATTCAAATCTATTCGTTTGAATTTTCAATTCGAATTTGCACTTACAAATGTTGATAACACTCGTATGTGCCCATACACATCGTTACGCATCCTGTATAGATCCATACACTTTTGTACATATCCGTATACATCCCATACTTATCCCGTATGCAACCCGTTTTCATCCTGTACGGATCTGTACAAATGTGTATGGATGTGGGAAAGATGCATATCTGCAAGTACACATCATGTACAAACCCGTACACATGTGAATGTCCGGATGATTCGAACGAATAGATCTGAAATTTGAAATTCGTTCAAATCTTTAAATTCGAATTTATGGATATTCAATTCAAATTTGAATGTCGGAATTTGGGCAGATTCAATCCAATTTCAAATAAGTTCGAATATTCATTCACACCCCTATTAGGCAGTGTGAAGTGGCTTCTTCAGGTAGTTTTGCATGTCATGAAATATAGGACCTTTCTGCACTGGGAAGATCACAACTGCCACACTTGCTCAGGCTCAGTACATTCACACCCTATGGAAAACGCTTTCATCCCAGAATGGCTTTGAGCTGTCAGGGGGTAGTGGGGTGTCAGGTACCCCCCTGTGGTGATAAATCTCCACCGCAGAGTTGCACGTCCGTGCTGGAAAGAATCAATCTCCCGTCTGTGTGCCTCTCAGCTTCAGCCTGTCAGGATTCCTCCAGCGTAGCTCTCCAGGGTGCTGAAGGCCTGGGCTTCTCCGATCCCGGGAAAGCCCTGCTTCTCACTCTCTCGGCTTGGCCGTCAGTTTCAGCACCTCGGCCCCTCCTTTCCAGCCCACCGGCTCAGCATAAACAGACAGGGTCTTAAGTTCTCAGCAGGAGTTGTTTATTCATCTCGGTTTACATCTTTGGCATCTCTCTTTTCCTCTCCAGTCTCGAGGAGGCTCGAGGCTCTGAGCAACTGCTAATGCTCAGCCTTTATACATTTCTACAATCAGTGTGACTCATATCCTGTATTTCACAATTGTTACCCAGTCTTGTACTTTTCCCTGACATCATTCCACCTTCCACAACTGGTGACTGTCTGGTGATTCTTTTGCACACATCACCTATTATGACTTCTAGTTACCTCTTCTGCACACATCACTACATTTTCCTTCTACTGGCTTTTTAGCCTTGACATGAGCATGTGTGGCTATCTTGATCTTCAGTTTCTGTGGAGCAGTAAGTACAGTCACACACACAGCCTTCACATAGCTGTGGAGCTCCTAATACAATCACACATGCAGCCTTCACATTACTTCCATGGAAAAGCTGTGTGGGAACAGCGCAGTGTGGCTGTGGCTGCACTGTAGCAATGACCTGGTGAATATAGCCATAGTTTCGGTAAGGCAGACATTCCTGGACAGGAGTATTTGCAGTTCACCCACACCCAGGTATGTCTGGATGAAGTTTGGGATGGGACAGTGTTTTCAATGTGGCGCCAGCCGCCACCACTGATCTTAACTGCCATGGGAAATTATCCCATGGTAGTTAAGTACGAAAATCCCCATAAGCAGTTGGCTAGGTATCATATTATTAATGCAGTTTTACTACCAAGCTCACATACTGATGAGATTTTCTGCTTCAGAAGCCAAAATAACTTGGCAACATTTGATGGCTATGTACCTGATTTTGAGGAGCAATGTATCATCTCAGGCAATCAAATGAATTCAGGCTGATTTTGAAAGTATCAGTGCCCATTTAGAAAAGTCTAATTGTGTCCCTTGCACGTGGACACTCTATGTGGGTTATCTATGGTTAGAATGGCTCTATATATAGTGTATCTGCATAGCTACTGCCAGTATAAACATAAAACAAAAAAGAGAGGGTTTTTTTTTTCTGGACCAAACCATTGGCCCATCTATTCTAGCAGCCTTGTCTTCACATTAATCCAAAGAACACCCATGAGGAACTTATAGAACTATAAATCCATAATAACCAGACAAATCTACCATGTATGCAAACAGGTGCCTCTTTATCTATTGCCATTCATGGAAATGGGCACAATATTCTTAAGCATAATGTGGCAAGTGGAGTTTTGTACCGTCATTTTGTAACCATAAAGTACTCCATCATTATCCTAATAACTGGGAGCCTAGGACTTTGATCAGATACAGCAAAACAAACAAAAAATCACAGCCTTGATGAAGGCTTCAGGTGGGATTGTTCACACACCAGCTGCCCCCCTCCTTTTGTGAAGAATCTGGGCTAGAAAAGGTGGATTACAAAAGGTTTGGAAACCCAAGGACCACACTCTGGCTCACTCAGGCACCTCTGAGATGTCCCTTTTGTTCTGTCTAAGCACAGCCTCTATCAGAACTGCCATCATTTCCTTATCCCTAAGTCAAGATCTGTTTCATCTGCAAATGTCACCATATGCAGCTTAGAGATAGTTTATCTCACTGAGAACATGCCCAGTTGTTCCAGCCAATATTTGTGGTTGGGCTAAGAATCAGGTTTTTGTTTTGTTTTGGGGGCAATAAAACATGTAATTACTCTGTTTATAATGATAGGTTGTCTATATACCATATAGACTCACTGTTTGCCAGCATTTCAGATGATAATATCTTAGGAAAAACTGGCAACTTATTTATGGGCATCAGAGGCAAGGTTGAAAACATCAAATTTAGTTGATATTTATGCGAGATTATCAATATATAAATAAAGAATGGCATATATTTGTAATTGCAGTACAAAATGTTTGTTGATATAAAAAATAGTCTAATTAATCTATATCCACTAGCCCCCTAGATGACATTTCCTGTCGGCTGCAGTCAAGTACCCAAGGAATTATTTCAGTTGACTTGTAGAAAAGGAATGCCATGCACATTCCTTGTTCTTGTTCTTGAATTCTTCTTTGACGAGCCAATAAGCATTGGGAGCATTTAGGCCTTTTCTGCACTTAACTCCATTTTGATCAAGATTAGTGGATCTGGATTACCTGGTCGACTGATTCAGACCATATAGAGGAGTGGGCCAAATCAGGGCCATCTGCACTGATGGTGCTGATATGGTCTGTACCTCCTCTGGATGCAAAGCTTGCATGAGGTTTGTAGCTGCCATTGTCCCCGTGCCTAGGAATGAAGGTATTGAGGGGGTATTTTTTAGCACCGCACTGTGACATACCACTGAAAAGCAGCTACTTTGAATTTCTGTATGATGGAGGAATGCCATTTGCCTGCCTCCCATGAACTGAAACCAAGGACCTTAGTCCTCTTGTGCACTCAATTAAATGGGTCCATAAGAGATCCAGATTAAGGTCTTCCTTAATTCAGATCCAGCTCCATCTTGTGCATTTGAAGCAGAATTAAGGAGTGTGTGGTCACATAAATCCACATTAACATGCAGATCTATGTGAACTAGATGTGTTTTACATGGACCCATAATCTGGATTAAGAGTCTGTGCAGAATGGCCCTTATATTAGAACCTGTTCACATGGCAACTCCCTCAATTTCTTTTGAGGGGTGAGTTGCCACTGGTGTGATATGGCCTCTAGAAGATGCTGATGCCAGATATGATATATGATTTATGGATTTATGAATAAATAGTAAATTTGTGATCTTATAAAAAGGCTCAGTGTCATTCTGGAGAAGCATTGGGAGGAAAAAGGCTATGACTCTGGAGTGTTGGAGTGTTGAGGGGAAAAAATCCAGGATGCAGGCAGAAGCAGCTAATCCGGTGGACTTCTAGCCATGGCACAACAGGAAACTTAAGTTTTGGCTTCTTATCTATAAACAAAGGAATGTTTACACTCAGTCTGACCACAAGGTGTGGATTTCTGAGTTAAGTAAAAGTTAAATATATGGCATAGCTTTGTTAATATCGCCACATCTTTTTAATTTTTATGTTGAGTTAAGGGTTCTTTTTCCTTTGATTAGGGTTTTTCTTTCTTTCTTTTTCTTTCTTTTTTCTGTTTTCTCAATTTTAAGCTAAATGAGTTTTATTTTAAAGCTGTTTTCTTTTTGAGTCATTTTTAGGAGTTTTGCTGAATTTTATTGCATTTTTGGAGTTTTGCTGTATAATATGAAATGCTAGCAAGATAATTATTACTTTTTGGACATATTTGTGTTCTTTTTGTCTGTTTTGTACAATCATGTGAGCCATGTACAATGAGATGGCTCTACCCCCATTTCCATGTTTCTTTCTGTACCCTAAGAAATACTTTTTCATTGTATCTCAAAAATAAATGATTTCCAATGCTTTAGGTGTGTCTAATATGTCCAATTTCTAGCTATTTTTCATTTTTAAACCTTATCAAAAAATCTCACAACCCACCCTTGGATTCAGAGTTTGGGATGCTTTTGAGTTTCAAATTAATCCAAATTCAATTCCTTGGGTAACAATGCTGCCAGCTGAATCCATTTGTGGAGGCTGCCAGCAGCTATGGGGAAAGGCCGATTGCCAGACTACGATAATAACTGGCCAAGGAATGTAGGGACTAGAATGGGAGGTTTGGCTCACATGGATAGGAAAGATCCCACTCTGACTTTAATTCACCTTATTCCCTCCCAGAACAGCTTGAGGAAGCACCAGGGTGGAGGATTCTCTGAATACTTCCACCCTGGCTACTTCTACTATGAGATCTGACCACATTCTTCATGAAGCATGAACACTGCTAACATTAAAAGTAGGTACCACTTTCCTCTTAATAGCTACAGTACTATTTGATCCAGTAAATGACAGGTATTTATTCTTCTACAGCAGTGATTCCCAACCTGGAGTACACATACCCCCAGGACTACAAACCAGGACACTTAGGGATACGTGGAAAAATTGAATAATGGTGAGAAAAGGCACTTAAAGTTACAACATATAAATCTGAAATGACAGCAGCTATTATGAAGGGTACGATTTATGGGAATGGGTGCCAAGAGGTACACAAGTGAAAAAAATTGGAGATCACTGCTTTAAAAAGTTCCTTAATCTTCTATTCTGGTTTGTAACTTTAGAGTGGGAGCATATTCAGATTTTGGGACTAACACGCAGATAGTAATATATTTCAATGCTACGTTTTTAAATTAGCTTCTTTACATACTTGTAATTGTATATTAGGTGAGATATTTTTCATATTGTTTTTTTGAAATGGCTCAGATTTACCTTGAGGATACTGTAAGAGTTGGAAGGTGCTGGATCATCTAGGAAAAAAATCATGCAGTATGTTTTTTAAAGTAAAGGCAATATAATCTACATACATAATATATTTCTTAGAGCCAACAGTGTATCCACCTATAGAAATCTATTGCTGTCTAGTATCAATTGTGCATACATCATAGGATGATGGGAAAGTTAAAAACCCTCCATTATGAATAAGTTGTTCATTTAAAAAAAATCAAGAATAGTGACCAGTTGAAAGGCTCTATAATGAAGAGTACAAGGACTGAAAATATATATGCATAGGTGTGCACTATAGTGTCTGAAAAGCTATTTTGTGATTTTTTTAAAAAAAATAAATTGTAGAAAGTGCAAATTAAAGTGCATTATATGCTGCATTTGCATGAAATGCTAGCTCCTTTGAGAAAGAGCAACTGGGATGATAGAAAGAGGAGGGTAGAACAGAATATCTCAAAAAGTGCAAGCTATTTGGATCTTGTACTGCGACAGGCATATTTAACCCTCATTCACTTTTTTGGGATAGATTCCTGCTCTAGGTCATTTAAATTAAGGACATTGTTGGGAGGAAACTCTGGAAATATCAGTTTTTAGGATACTTGAGGCCCATTGGTCCAGAGCATGGTGAGGTGTGGTCTAGAACATGGCAAGATGTGAGCCAAACCAGCCTCCACATGGTTCCAAAGCTTGGGTGAGTTTCAGGGTCAGTCTTAAGTGTTCCAAAGAGGTAGGAGTGAAGGTTCCTAGAGTTTTAGCTACCAGTGGACCTGTTTTGGTGTTGCACTTTGGTGTGCTGCCAAAATGGGTTCCCTGGTAGTCAAGGAAATGGAGGAATGTCTTACGCATATCTCTGTGATCTGAATTGTCCTCACTGATATATTGGTAGACCTGTCCAATGAGATATACACTAATCCAAATCAAGAGCTTCTGAAGCAGTGAGTGGGGTCTCTTCCTTCTGCATTAACATGCACACAAATGAGGTCCAGAAGATAACTATGGGGGATTGTATTCCAGAACAAAGTTAAATGCAGAAAGGCTAATGGTTTTGCCTACAGAGTAGTGGACCTTTGAGATGAGGTGTATCCTTGATATATGCTATGCCTTAAATACTTATTGATAGGTAATTTCCATCAGACAACTGTGTCAGCAGGATCTTTTGAATCCTTGCACAATCAAGCCTTTTTTTAAAAAGTCTCATATCTTTGAAAGTTTTCTGGGAATTTCCACACAGAATTCTATGCATTTTGCCCTTATATGTGGATCTTGGGCAAATCTGAGATCCAAGGGATAGGTTAACAACAACAACAACAACTGCATGGACAGTTCTTGGAGAAGATTGAAGACAAAGCGGATAAGAAAAAGACCTGGTTGTGGCTGACCAAAGGAACACTAATTTTCACTGCACAAGAACAAGCCATCAAATGCTAGAGTTGAGAAATCAGTGGAAGGCCCAAGGTGCAGACTCTGTAAAGAAGCTCATGAAACAGTTGACCACATTCTGAGCTGCTGCAAATAGAACGCACAGACAGACTATAAACAGAAGCACAACCTAGTGGCGCAAATGATACACTGGAACTTATGCCAGAACTACCATCTGCCAGTGGCAAAGAACTGGTGGGAGCATAAACCAGAAAAAGTGGTCAAAAATGAACAAGCCAAACTGCTGTGCGACTTTAGACTGATCAAACCCTGGAACATAACACTCCAGACATCATAATAATGCAGAAAAAGTGTTTATCGTTGACATTGCTATTCCAGGTGACAGCAGAAAAACTTACCAGATATGAAGACCTGAAAATAGAAATGCAGTGACTCTGGCATAAACCAGCAAAGGTGGTCCCAGTGGTTCTCGCCACACCAGAGGCAGTGCCGAAAATGCTTAGTGGGCACTTGAAAAGCATTGGCATCAACAAAATATCCATCTGCCAGCTACATAAAGCCACTTTGCTGGGATATGCTCATATTGTTCGCTGATACATCACCCAGTCCTAGGGGTGTGCATGAATGGTTTTGTTTTGTGTTTTTTTTGCATTTGAAGTCAAGTCAAATCAAATGCCAAAACATTCAATTCGATTTGAATGTTTAAAATCGGAATGTCAAAAAATCCGATTCGGATCCATAACATTCAAATCTATTCGTTCGAATGTTAGATTTGTATTTAAAGATACGAGTGTCGACAACATTCATATCTGTTATATTCATCTGTGCGTATTCCGTATGTATCCTGTTTTACCCCATATGCACCCCGTTTCATCCTGTATTATAAGTGCAAATACATATAATATTTGTACAGATACATATGTAATACCTACATAGCTGTACATTTGAATCATTCAAACACATGAGGGATTTTCGCACTGCAACGCGTTCCAAACGGAACGCGTGCAGGCGGGCAGCTTAAGACACTTCCGGGCGCTTTTACCGTTCACACACAGACGCGCCGGAACGCGTTCCGGCGCGTCTGTGTGTGAACGGTAAAAGTGCCCGGAACTGTCTTGGACCAGCAAAGGCCGGCCAGGGGCGGGGATTCGGCTGCAGCGCTGCCGCCCATTGGGTGAGAGCACCCAAGGGGCGGGCAGCGCTGTCAAGCCACCCGCCCCGTGCTTCCTGCCAGCTCTACGGGCCCGGATCGGGCCCGCGAGACCTGGCACGAAGATGCCCGGGCACCCGGGCACCCATCATGGGGCCCGGGGCAAGGCCCCTATGGGGCAGGACCCCTTCGAAGATCAGAGCCCCTGGCTCTGATCTCCAAGGGCTCGCCCCGCGCCCCGATCTCGCCCATCTACGGGCTGCAGGCGCCTGGATCTAGGCGCCTGCAGCCCGCAGATCAGCCACCCCCCCCCAGTCCCCAAAACCCCCACCCCCAACCACCCTCCGGCCCGGATCGGGCCCATCTTCGCTCTCTGGGTGCCCACAGCGGGGCACCCAGAGAGCGAAGATGTTCCCCCCTCCCCCAGGGCCCTGGGAGGACGCGCGCGCGAGGAATGACTTACCTCGTGGCCGTCCAGCGTCCAAATGAGGGTGGCATTGTGGGATCGCGCAAGATGCAGCCCACCTAGGCCCCCTATTGGACAAGCAGTTCATTGGGGCTGCCGGACCCGGGAAGGAGCCACGTCCCGGCGGCCGTCGGAGACGACAGACGGGACGCACCCAATCGGGGTTCCCCTGTGCCATCTGCCAGGGTCACTGACCCTGGCAGACGGGAAAGGGGAACCCCGATTCGGTGGGTCCCGTCTACCGGCTTCGCCGCGCCGGCGCAATCGCCGGCCCGGCAAGTCGGGCCCTGGGGGCGTGCGAACGCTTCTCTCCCGGAACGCGCCGGGGCGGCTCGTCCGCGTTCGAACGGATGCAGAGCACTTTAAAGTGCTCT
Organism: Aspidoscelis tigris stejnegeri; assembly: GCA_023333525.1. Lineage (NCBI taxonomy): Eukaryota > Metazoa > Chordata > Lepidosauria > Squamata > Teiidae > Aspidoscelis > Aspidoscelis tigris. The sequence continues at coordinate 16,408,935 of JALMGA010000010.1, forward strand.
GCATCCGGAACGCGTGGAGGACAGCTCCGGACACGAGGCGGCGCAAGCCCCGCTCGGGCAATGTGTATGCCTCGTCCGAAGCTGTCCTCCACGCGTTCGGAAAAGGCCAATGCGAAAAGGCCTATGTTTTGGAACATCCAAATTTGAATGTCAAGATTCATCGGATTTGAATCGGATGTTTGAATTTTCAAATATTTGTTCACATCCCTACTCAATCCTAGGTGCTTGGGAGGAGCCCAACTAGTAATAACAATTACCCAAACCAGCATAAATATCTTGTTTGCTCTGTGTTACTGTTGTGTTAAATCAATAATAAAACACTTACTGTGTTCCCAAGACTCTGATTTCCCATCCTTTCCACAGACCAGAAATAATAGCTCTTGGGGCAGGAATTTTACTTGGCAGGTGGATGGGACAGAAATTTATAGAAATAGTTGCTAGAGGCTGACCAATCAGGGATGCACAAATCTTTCAGCAGCAGCCAGTGAATGGCTAGCACTTGTTGCTATGGAAAGGTTGCCAGAAAAATTGTGATATCTCAATTCTAGCTTTGATGGCATTCATTCTGATGGCTTTGGGGTGGTGGCAGGTACACAAGGGGAACATTTGTAAAAGACCTGTTTGATAAAAGCTCAGTGTGATCACAGCATCAGCATTGCTGGATATATTTTGCTACCCTTTTGCAATTTGGATGATACTGGATTTTGTTTGTTTTTTAATTGATGACATGTTCTCTCTGTTTCCAAGACAAAAAACTGTTGAGGCTTAGCCTATCTTATTTAGGCTCCACTGCTCTCCTGTTTTGGCAGAAAGGACTGTAAAGTACAAACAATTTCAAGGAATATGCATTAATCCAATGCACTGGAATGCCAATCCTATTATTCTATATACTAAACATGTTTAGTACATAATAATATGTTTCAGAATGCCCGGGTCATGTGCTGTGAGCTGATAAAAACAGAGAAGGGTCTGTGAGAGTCAGTAATATAATCTGATATTTGCATTTGTCTGCTATTTGAAATAATATCCCCTTGATTTAGTAACTCGGTTTTGAAGTACTGAAAGAGCATTGCAAATAATAAATAATTACTGCATCTCCATGCAGAACAGCTTGGCTAATGTTTAAAAACTTAATCAAACAATCTTATGATGTCTTTTTACAAGTAATTTGAAATATCACATTCTTTCACATATTATGCAGGATACTGGAGAAAAGCTGCTATTCTAACACTAGCATTGCAGGATTTAGCTAAATGTTGAAGTTAGTGGTCTAGTTTTTCCACTGACACACACTATCTTTCATTGCTTTTATAATGAGCCACATAATTATGGCACAAATGCAATAGCCTGAGGAGGAAGGAGGATTGTTCTACAAAGTGCTTCTGACGAAGAAACAGAGCAGTACATATAAGAAATCTCAGTGATTATCAGCAAGAATAAGCCTTGAACAACAGATGAACTTACTCCATATCATGTAAGATTTGGTTCATTGAGGTCAGCCTCATAGTTATCCCAGTAAGGCACATTAGAGATATGTCAAACTTGTTAGAACATGAAATGGCCCAATTCTAGGGATGTGCATGGATATTGAAAATCTGAAAATCCAATTTGAATCTGTCAAATATCAACATTCTTATTCGAATTGGATTTTCAAAAATCTGAATTTAAACATTTGAACAAATTTCAGATTTTTGAAAATCCGATATAGATTTTTGAGTAATTCAAATCAATAGATCCGCATTTATCACATACGAATGTTGTACATATTTGTGGTTATAATGCAGGATGAAAACAGGTTGAATTCAAAAATTGGATATAAATGTTGCTGACATTCATATTTTCAGGTTTGAATCGGATTTTTGAACATATGGATTCAGATAATCTGGATTCGAATTGGATTTTCAAAAATCCGGATTTTTAAAATTCAAATCAAATTGAATATTCAAATATTCAATTCTACTTGAATTTGAATACAAACAATGCATTTGTGAACACCCCTATCCAATTCAAACCCAGCGTGTTTCGGTTCAAGGCGATCAATTAAAACTGCATCAAACCAGGAGATCCAGTAGAACTAATCAAACTACTTCATGTTCAATTTTATTTCGCTTTTAAAAAAGGCATTTCAAAAAAGACTTTTGTTTGTTTCTTTGAATAGGTTTGAATTTTGATTGAAACTGTTCAATAAGCCAAATTCAAACAAACCACTTAAGGTACTGTTCTGTCCCTGCCATGATCTATGGTTGATCTCTTCCCACAGGCAAGAAAAAGTAAGTTGGAAAATGACTGTTGCTGAGCAGACTTTGGAATATAATCAGACATATCTTGTGTTTGGGTGTGGGAGAATCTGCTTCACTGATTATAAGGTGTATATAGTGTAAGTATACACTATATACACAATCTGCACAAGGCAAGGCACTGTCAGTGTAAATAAATTGTTGAGCATAAATCTCTTCTTACAATGAACAGGAAGAGACAAGGGTGCTTATTCTCACCATGGGTCTTTTTCCACTGTCACTGAAAGTACCCATTAAGTACCCATTAATGGGTACATAATGGCATTTTTGTACCCATTAATGGGTACTTAATGGGTACTTCTAGTGACAGTGGAAAAACACCCCATATCTGTTTAATGTGTACAGCAAATACATGATAATTAATGCAAGACTGGAGCCCTTTCTGCACTTACTTTTAATCTTGATCAGAATCCCCTATATTTGGTTTCTGAGCTTCATTGTTCTGCACATTAGTGCAGATCTGTGTGGCCTTGCCCCCTGTTGGTATACTCCATCTGCAGGAGACTGAATTTGATCTAAATCAAGGAAACCCTGATAAGGATCACTGTTTAAATGATTTCTGTGATATGAACCAGTAGCCTTTCTGTGGTCCGAATCAGTCAGGAATGTTTTGCCCATGCTTTTGGCTTACTACTGGGTGCCAGGTAAAATGGTGGTATGTGTGGTATAGAATGCCAGAAAGATTCATGGACTGCTTTTCTGCCACCCTGCTTCAAAATAACCATGTTTTGTGGATGAACCATAGTCCGTCTCCTGGATTGGTCTGCCAAGCCAGTACGGACATGCCCTCTCTTACTAGATAAACCCCATCAAGTCTGTGCTATCATGTACTGATCTGGATTTTATAACTCCTGTTCTTTTCAAGGTACTGCTGGTTGCCAAAATGCTCTTACCTTGCAGATAACAACCAATGTCTTGATTTACAGCACTGATGATTCTAATAGCCAGGCAATGTACCCCTCTAAATCAACACTTTCCTTAGCTCGCATCCATCCCATTTCACAGTAAAGGATGCCTGTTGAACCAGATGTGACAGTGCAGTGATTGGTGAGACGTGCTTTATCATGTCAAAGCTGGCTTTGATTGGTAACAGTTTAAAGTCCATCTGGAATATTCAGGAGCGTTCAGATTCATCATCCCTGTCACAATGGCTTCCCCTTGTCTACTCAGTTTTGCCAAGAATAATACAGCTAACTTTGGCCATTATTTTCCACTCTAAAACTTGTTTGCTGAAATCCACAAGTAATTTAATAAGCACTTTTAATTAGGGCATTAATGCATGTTGCCTTGAGCATGTTGATGGTATCAAACTTAATAAACCAATTCAGAACATCATGATAATTGATTTGAGTGCTTTACTATGCTGTTCAACTCTATAAACACAAAGGCAAACTGAATCTTCCATCATTCCCAAGATTTTCAGGGTGTTGCCTTATAGTCAGACATATTGCAGCTCTAAAAGAAATGTTTCTTTGGGGGTAGTTCTGTAGATGGGAATAAAGCCTACTATATGTTGTGGTATGCATTCACATGTTCAGAGCTTTCCAGCATGAATTGCAGATAAGCAAGACTATGTAAACTGTACAGAAATTCTGTGTTCATGGTAACCAGGGATAGCTTCTCTCAGCTTCTTGATTTCCATGGAACTGCAGCCTATGTCTAAGGTCATTTATGCACTTGCAATGGTTGGAACATACCAGCTGGAATGGCTCATATAGGAACCATTCTGAGCTGGAGCACACCCACTGTCCTGGGAGAAGGTCACCTGCACTTGGATGGTCTGTTCCAGGACAGGTCCTGCACCTACCACATCACCCTGACCTGCCCCTTCTTGTCTCTCCATTGCCAACCAGCCCTTCATGACCTCATATCTCCTACCAACCTCTGCTGCCCCTTGCCTCCAAAGCACGCACGCACGCACGCTCACTCACTCACTCACTCATCAGTTTATTTGTATACCACCTTTCTAATAAGTTACTCAAGGCGGTTTACAACAACTATGAAAAGTACAATATAAAGTGATACAAAATACATTAAATAAATATATTTTTAAAAAATTATATGAGCAAAATAATACACTATACAATTATACAAAACATTGGGGGAGGGGAACAAATGGGCAATAACAGCAGGTCCTCCTACTTTCCCCTCTCCAAGTTTACATAATACGGGGGGGGGGGAATACAGCATCAAATAATAAGTCACATGTTATAATAAATGTAATGTCCTAGGGGTAAGGTAAGTTAGTTAGAGATAAGCATAGATATGGGACAACTGTTAGTGAATGGTTGAGGGGTGTGGCTTACAGTATTCCAGAGGGAGGAGTAACCTAGCTCAGTAGAGAAACCAATCAGAGCTGGAGAGCAGTGGGGCAGAGACTATAAAAGCTCTGGAAATGAGTGTCAGAGGTTCTTTGCCTGGGGCAACTTACTGTGGGGTGGGCAGGAAGAAACCGGGCTATTGTTCTACTTGGGAGGTAATCTGGGTAGATGAGTGCCGAGTACTATAAGTATTGATGAATATAGTAGTGTTGACAGTTGAGAAACAAAGGCTGAAGATCGTGTCCCTCTTTAAGAAGTTGTAACCAGTAAAGCAGTTTACATCGTTTATCTTTAAAAGCTCCTGAGTGCTGTGTGTGTGTGTTGAGGGAAGAGATCTCATTATAGTGACTGTACCTTTAAGAGTAAAAGGAAGACAAGACGGGCCACCTAACAGCTAATGCGAGAAGCCTTTGCTGTTGACATTTAACAACAGAAAGGGAGAGTTTGCCGCGGCATGGTGCCTGTCAACCTGGGGCTGCAGTAAACGGATCTGGGGCTGAGTGACTCCAAGCGGCAGAGGGTTGGCCAAGGGACACGCCGTGACAATAAATAATACATTACGGAATCACAAATAATATGTTACAAAATAATAAACTTATAAAGCAGGCGGGACAGCCAACCCCTGAGCTTCCCTTCCCTTGTCCATGCCAGTGTTAGGGCTGGGTACAACTGAGGTTTTGTGCTCCTGGAGCAGGTGTGATAGCCAGATGCCAGGCTTCCTCCCCCCATCCATGCTGGTGTTTGGGCTAGGTGTGGCTGGGGTGCAGCTTTAAAGCCTGCAGTGAAGTCTTCAACAGCCATGCATTAAAAGTTTCTGACCTTGGAGGCCTAGGGGTGTTCATTTTAGTGGCACAATTTTGCATACCACCAAAATTAGCTCATCTCCTAAACTGACCTATGGAGGTGTACATCCTTCCACATGCTTGCCTGGGCCAGTCTTACTTGTGAGGAGACAATTTTGGACCTATTTAAACAGGTCCAATGCTGGCCTGGTCTAGGTGGCTGTTCTGGGTCGCCTAGATAAGGCTATACTATGTCCAGTGCAGACACAATATGCTAACAGGAGGGAGGGGCCTCTCAGGTCTGCATCAGAATGCAGGAGAGAGAGGTCTGGATGAGGGCTTGCCACTGCAATTCACCATTCTAACTGTAAGTGCAGAAATGCCCTAAAGAGAAGAAAACTTGTATGTTGCCTTCAAGGACTGAAAGCCTGAAAATACATTCTATCTTTCCAAAGCAAGGGCCAGCAGCCAGCTGAGTATATGATAGTGACAGGATACTTGAGACCATCTAAATGTGATAGTGTCTTGTGTTCTGTTAAAGTTGCACATGAAAGAATTCACAATTGAAGATTTGATTGAATATTGAAATCACAAATTTTGACATTGAATCGAATGCCTGGACATTCAAATGAAACAAACAATGCTCTCAGTTCACAAATACAAAGGTCCAGTCGAGTTTTTGCACTCATGCAGTATTTTACTGATAAATATAGGTTTTCTTTCAATAGGAATAAAAGGCATGAAAAACATTGTCTGCAAATGTTAACATTCAAACAATTTGATGAGGAAATGAATTTCAGATGCTTGATTTGATTGTGAAACCAAGATTAATTTTTCATTCGTGCACATCCCTATCTTCTATTAGCCAAATCCAGCTGAGTCAATAGCCAAGGATGATGGTAACTGCAACATCTGTACTTTGGCCATGCTTATGAATTGTAATTAAAAATAAATAAAGATCAGCTGTGGCTACAATCGCCATCCAACCTATTTATGTTTTCTTCAGTACCAAATCTGTAAATTGTTTATTACTCTTCACGAGAAACAGGCCTATAACTAAACAAAAATGATTGTGTTTATCATGTGTTTCTCCTACTCTTATTAACTGAAGTTTTTTATCATTTTTTTTCAGTTTTGCCACGGAAATTAAGTTTAATATATCCTTAAGCAATTTTCATTTTATCGATGTACTTTCTGTAAGCTTGGAAACATCTTTCCCAATTTCTTGTGTCTTTTTAAAAAGCCCTGGAGGTGGTTGTCAATTGGAGAGTAAATTGGAGTGTGCCATGAGGTTAGGCTTCTGTGGTGATGAAGGGAGTACATGCATACTTTTACTTACAATACTCTAAGGCTGCATCCCCAAAAGACTTATTTGCCTCTCTAGTCTCCCTCTACTGTCACTCTATTCAAGCGGACTTTAAAAGTGCCATGCACTTCCAGAATAAGCGTCTGCATGAGGCTCAGCAAAACGCACATTTAAAACACACCTTCCATCCCCACGGAAGCGTGTTTTCTTTCCCTGCATCTTTTTCTTCCCACCCCCTCTCTTGTTCAAAGGAAAAATAGCCATCGGTTCTCTGTTTGTCTCCCAGATCTCTGTCCCCCGAAACGGCTTCCCGTGCTGGCTGTAGCCATTGGCCGGGTGATCATTTGCTCATTCACTTTTAGCACTTTCACAGATCACTGTCTAAATCCACCCGGTAGAGCAGTGGTGACTAGCAATATACCCACTTCACACCTGATAACAATGTTGCAATCCATCCACTTCACACCTGATAACACTTCATGCCTGATAACAATGTTGCAGTTCTCTGCAATTCTGGCTCTTTGAGAGTTCTGTACTTTAGAAAGGCAAGGCAAGGGAAGCTGCAGCATTTCTGGGAGATGTGTGAATGCTTTATGGCTGTGTGTGCAGGCAGCAATCCCCACCCCTTTTGCCACAGAGCGTCCCCAAGGTACATGCTGCGAGGAAAACCCGTGACTTCCAAAAAGAGCGATGAAAGTCTTCTTTAAAGGGCACATATTTTGTTGTGGGTTTTCCTGCTTTTGTAGTGATGGAAGCTCGTTCAAAACCCTGGCATGGGGGTGTTCAGAGGCAAAAGAAGAGTTTTAGCACACTTTAAATTGCTTGGGGATGCACCCTAAATGTTTCCAGGTGTGATTAAATTGTACAATATGTGTGTACATGCATCCATGCAGAGGTACATCTGAATCTCTGTTCATGCTTTCTCTCATTCTCTGTCTCTCTCTCACACACACAAAGCTAAGTTAACTTTAACTTATAAGGCCTTAAATGACTTGGACCCTAAATATCTAAAGAAATGCCTTTTTTCATATCAATCTGTCCATGCCTTAAGATCTATAGGGGGGAGTCATCCTGATTTTTACCACCAAATTCAGTAGCAAAAAAGGGTGGGCACCTGGGATAGGGCCTTCTTAGTCACGGCTCCCAGGTTATGGAATGCTCTTCCCTCCAAAGTACATTAGACACCTTACTTTACATGTTCAGGAGAGCTGTGAAGACATGCCTTCTTGCCCTGGAAACAGCTTTTCCTTCCTACTTTCAGTTACAGTTAAAGTTTTAACATTAAAAGTTTTATATTTGGCTTTTAATGCTGTAACTTGCCCCAAGACTTTAGGGTGTAGGGTTGGATAAAACAAATTTTGAAAAAATGAAAAAATCTTCCCAATCTTCTTTTCCACAGGATTATGCTGAAAAGGAGAATACAATTGCCAAGGCTCTGGAAGACCTTAAAGCCAACTTCTATTGTGAGCTTTGTGACAAACAATACTACAAGCATCAAGAGTTTGACAATCACATCAACTCCTATGACCATGCTCATAAACAGGTAAGCCTTTAAATTGCCATAGCCTTCTACCAACCTCTTTGCTCTGCAGGCGTAGTCAGCGCGAGTGCTTACAAATGGCAATGAATGTGAGCCAAAAAAGAGGAATCTCATTTCTTTTTCCAGGTGTAAAAGTAAGGAATCAGTATTAGATGCACACAGAGAGAAAGTGTGAGAAATGTTTTATTCAGTGCAACACAATAAAAAATGAGAAAGTTGTAGCATACCAGTAGGAACTGCACAATAAAAGTGTCAATTGTATATCTAAGAAGAATGGATTTCGGAGTTAATAATTTAGAAAAGATATGGAACAGAGAAATGTAGGGACACAAAGTTTTTTTAAAAAAAATATCTGGACTTTGTACATGATAAAACAGTCTTAGGAAGAAAAGATTGGAATAATTCACAGTTCCAAAATACCTGGAAATAGTTTTGGTTTGCATTCTGGCTCATATCAAATCGGTCTAATCCTGAACCATTGTAGTTTGATCAGATCATATTCCAGCCAAACTATTCTTAAAAATAAGGGCTTGACTCCAACATAAGCCAAACAGTGCAGAGCTTGTAGAGTCGCCTCATGGTAGCTCAAATTGTCCCTTAGAAATATTGAAAGATCAGTTATAATACTAATACTGGGCTTTTTATAGTAGCTTATTTCATTAGTTTAAATGCACTGTAGCCAGGGGCAACTGGTCTGTTGTTGACTGAAGGAAGCTGAAGTAGGGGAAGCCTAAAAGAGGGAATTTTCAGACGGCATACTGTATATTCTTAGCCAAGAGAATTATTTCCATGCCATGCCTCCAGAAAAAGAGAAGATGGAATGACTCAGAGAATCGCCATAACACTGCATAATATTTTCAGTCATGAAGAACAACATCCTATCATAGAAAGTTAACAATAGCTGGTGATATTTTATCACCTTTCTCTGCAAGTACTGTAGGCAAATTCAGCATTTTATAATCAAATATGCTGAAGCCCTGTTTAAGTTCGGCAGTGCAACCACATACTTTATGACTGTTGAGGAGAGTGCAGATTATGCCAGGTTATAATCCAGAATAAGGTCCTGAGCGATAAGAGGTCTTTTTGCATTTGGCCTTTTCGAAAGCGTCTACAACACGCTGGGATGGGGCATTCACTGTTCTGGGGCGGACAGATCCATTCTGACCCATTCCAGCCATCCCAACAAGTCATAGACGTGTTTGGTTTTCAGAGCACAAAAATGTGCTCTGAAACTGTCCTGGTCTTGAGATTAGATCTTATTGCAGAGTGATTTACCTGTGCTATCTGTCTCCTGGCTTTCGCTGCGCCGACAGACTTCGTAGCTCTGCTCCCAGCTTCTGCTATCAGCATCCAGCATTCCAGCGTACCAGGAAGTCAGCTCATTAAACACAGCAGACAGTCCGAGTGTTATTTCTAATGAGCTACTATTTATTGCAAGTAAGATTACAATGGCATATAGAAAGCAAGTTACAGTCTCTCTCTCTAGCCTGGTGAATCTGCAATCCGATCCATGTTTAGCGCATGGCTATCTCCTCCCAGGCTCACATTCTTGGCAAGAACATCAGGAGCAAAAACTACACACTCTCAGAATACACAATGCACTACTTAACAAAGACTACAGAAGCCTTATACATATTAGCAACCGGACGTTGTTTGGTGACAACTTCCGGGGAATGTGTGAGCTCTGTCTCCCCCTCCCATTTGGCCTACGTGCTCGAAAGCACTTCTTGACCTTGCAGCGTATCTGCTTCACAGTCCTTTCCCAGGAGAGACAGACACACTATCAATGTGTTTTGAAAATGCACATCCGAACGTGTTTTTTTTTCTTCACTCTTTCCCACAGCTAACACGACGCCCCTCCAAAAAAACACAGGATGTACGCAAATATTTACAATTTGGTTCACAGTGTTATACCTAACAGGCTTGCCAATTGCTCATGTTTACCCGCTGGCAGTGGTTTTGTGAGAATGTCAGCAATGTTGTCTTCAGACCCAATGTATTCTAGTCTTATGACTTTATCTTGCACCATCTCACGTACATTCTGATACCTGACCCCTACGTACTTGGTTCGACACTTGAGATTTTCAGACTCAGCCATTGCTATGCAAGTCTGTGAATCTTCCCGAACTATAATGGGTTGCTCCACTGTTTCCCCCAGATCAATGAGCAATTGCTTAATCCACTGAATCTCAGCCAAAAGTTCAGATAAAGCTGCAAACTCTGCTTCTGAACTACTTATCGCAACACAACTCTGCTTTCTGCTGTGCCAAATAATTGGACTACCAGCAAATTTGATAAGCAACCCAGACACTGACTTTCGGTCATTCTGCTCAGATGCAAAAGAGCTATCAGCATAACAATCTAACCCTTGTTGATTGCCTTGGATTTCCAACTTTCTGTGTTGTGTACCTTTGAGATACCTTAACACATGTTTCATCCTGACCCAATCCTGGACAGTAGGCTCATTTGCCTTTCTGCTAAGCAAAGCTACCACAAAACTGATGTCTGGCCTAGTGTGCGAGCTTATGTACAATAAGCTTCCCAGAACACTCTGAAACAACTTTGGATTCTCAAACTGTTTCACTGAGTCTTCATTAGAAGTACCAGTGAGCATTGGACTCTTCACTACATTTGCATTCTGCAAACCACACTTTTCAATCAGTCTCTCAATCTTTTTCTGCTGGCTCAACAGGCATCTGCCATCCTGAGTCCACTGTACCTCGATCCCAAGGTAAAACTTCAGATTTCCCAGGTCTTTGAGCTTGAAATTCTGAGACAATTCCTTCTGCACTGATGCAATCTCCTTATCAGACCTAGCAACCACACAGAGATCGTCAACATAGATAGCGAGAATTGTTTCACCCTTAGTGTACACGCAAGCATCAGCAATGCTGCATTTGTACCCCAACTTGACCAATTCCTCGTGAATGCAAAGATTCCAGCAACGTGCACTCTGTCTCAGACCATACAGAGCTTTCCTCAGCTGAAAAACCTTCTGCTGCTTGCACTGATCGAAACCTGCAGGCTGCTCCATGAACACCAGTTCATCAAGGGGAGCATTCAGGTAGGCAGTCTCAAAATCAAAGTGTTTCACTGCATACTGCTTCCTAGCTGCTAGAGCTAAGATCAGCCTCAGGCTTTCTGCCTTTGCAGTAGGTGCAAAGGTTTTGTCAAAACTCTCAAACCTCTGCTGTGAGTAACCTTTTGCAACCAATCTAGCCTTGTATTTCTGGGTTCCATCTGGCAACTCCTTGCACTTGAAAACCCACTTACAGCCTATAACCTTCTGGTTTTCCGGCCTATCTACGACTTCAAACACCTGCTTGTCCACTAAAGACGAGTACTCTTGCTCCATGGCTGCAAACCACTTCTGCTGCTCTTCTTCAGGAAAAGAGAGTAGCTCTTCAAAGTTTTCTGGTTCAGCCACCACTGAAAAGGCTTTTGCACTTTGCACAACAAACCTATCTGGAGGTTTCCTGACTCTTTGAGTCCGCCTAGGCACAATCACCTTGACTCTACCTTTGTCATCCTCTGAATCTGAGGTAGAGCTCTGAGCCTCAGTGGACACCTTTTCAAACTTCTGTGTAGTGATTGGATGTGTTTGTGTTTGGTACTGTGTAGAAGTACTGGGTTGAGGCCCTGCAGAAGCATCCTGCTTCATTACCCCTCCATTTCCAGCACTTGCAACACTTTGCCCCAGCTTGAGAAAAACCTCTTGGTTGGCATGAAGCCTATCCCACCCAGAATGTTTCTCAAAGTTGGCACTTCTGGACAACAACACTTCCCCATGGCCCAAGTAGAACTTGTAGCTGTTGCCAGAATAACCCACAAACATCAACCTCCTCCATTTGGGATCACCTTTCTTCCTAAAGTTTGCTGGAACATACACATTAGCGTACTGCCCAAAAACTCTTAGGTATTTCAGATTTGGTGGTCTCCCAAACAGCATGTGATATGGAGTGGTTTTACAAAGGAATTCCAAGTGCGGTTAGCTATATGATTGGCAGTCAGTATAGCCTCCCCCCAGAGCTGTTCCGGAGCCTGTGAATCGAGAATTAGGCAGTCCTTTATCTGCTTTAGGACCCCAATTCTTCGTTCGGCCAGGCCGTCCTCCTGTGGAACTGCTGGGTTGGTAGTTTCATGCTGAATCCCTTTTACCTTTAACCAGTTTTTCAGGTCATTAGACAGAAACTCACCCCCTCTGTCCGTAACCAAGAACCCAACCTTGTACTCAAACTGTCTTTCAACCATGTTGACCCAGTTTTTGAGAAGTTGAGCAGCTTCACTCTTCTCTTTCATGAGCATTACATATGAATACCTTGTGTGGCGGTCCACAATTACCATGAAGTACTGGTTCTCACCAAAGGTTTTGCCCAGAGGACCTGCCAAATCTGCATGGATTATTTCAAAAGGCCGTTGCGTGCTTCGTTTACTACGCTTTGCAACTGGAAAAGCTCTCAGATTTGCCTTGCTGCACACAGTACAGTCCAAAAAAGAATCACATGAAAGAATTTTAAGATCTGGACACACCTGTGCCAGGTTTTGCAAATTTGTGAAGCTAGTGTGACCCAAGACCCTATGGTAGTAATGGGCACAATCTGAGTGTAAGGGCACATTGTTGACCTGTGAGCACTGTGCTTTGTCAACCAAAAAATACATTTTGTCTTTCTTGACAGCTTTAGCACACACCTGGTCATTCAAGCTAATGGTACATTCGTTCCCTTTGAAAACCAGAGTGTAACCACTAGATGTCAGTGCAGACACACTTATCAGGCAGTTTTGCAACTCAGGTACACATAAAATATTGGAGAATTCTTTCCCAAAACTTGGAACATAAGCTTTGCCCATTTGCCTCACCACCCTTGCCCTGCCATCAGCCAAAGCAACGGAATGTACATCAGATTTTACCAACTCTTTCAGGAACTTCTCACTGTTAACCATATGAGTGGATGCACCTGAATCTAAGACCCAGGTATCTGCCTTACAGGCTATTTCCTTCACGACAGCCACCACACCTTTCTGGCCCCGGCCCGCGGCCCCTTTGTGCTGTGGTTTACCAGCTGCTGGCTGTTTACAGTCTTTCTGCAAATGTCCTTTCTGGCCACAAGCCCAGCACTTTTTCTCTCTAGAAACAGCTGCTTTTTCTTGCTGAAGGCCTTTAAAGTCCTCAGACAGATTAGAAGAGTGCCTCTGCACTGCATGCTGCCTCTGGAGCCCTGTTTCGTCCTTCCGACGCTGGTTCTCCTCCAAGACACGCGCAGCAACCAGTTCTGGGGTAATCTGCGTTTCATCAAAACTTTGTAGACTCCACAGAACGTTTTCATACTCATCTGATAAACTCCCGAGAAGGATGAAGGCACGTTGTAGAGTTGGGATTTCGATCCCACGACCTTGGACTTGACTAAACAAGTCAGTCATCCGCTCCAAGTGAGCTGCTGGATCTGTTCCCTTTTTCATTTTGCAGGAATACAGCCTACGGCACCAAATCATTTTTGACAAGGCAGTTTGCGACTGGTGGACTGCTCGAAGGGAGTCCCATGCATCTTTAGCTGTCAGTCTATTTTTCACGTGCGAAAGTTGCGAGGGAGAGATAGTAAGCAAGATTGTAGCTCTGGCTTTTCTATCCTGCTCCGCAGTCGCTTGCGTGGCCCCATTTTGGACGACATCCCAGAGATTTTCTCTTATCAGGAGTGCTTCACAATAGCTTTGCCAGGAGGCATAATTTGTATTATCCAATTTCGGAAACCTTGCTTGCTCCATCATTAAACAACTCACAGACAGGATCTTGGCAGTTTTCCCAGCTTTTGCTGTCAACTATGATAAGACACAGACGTTCCGTCTTAAAACAGTCCTACCAATTAGCTCACACAGCCTTCTTAGCTTCAGGGTAAAAGCCTTTCTCCCAGTCTCAGCAAAAAGGTTTCATCAGATAGCAATCAGATAAGAGCAGATAACGATCTGGGCCCATAACCCTTGTTAATCTTGATAAGATCTTGAGATTAGATCTTATTGCAGAGTGATTTACCTGTGCTATCTGTCTCCTGGCTTTCGCTGCGCCGACAGACTTCATAGCTCTGCTTCCAGCTTCTGCTATCAGCATCCAGCATTCCAGCGAAAGCCAGGAGACAGCCATCCCGGGCTGTTCTCAGCTGTCAGGGAGGGAGATCATTTGCACGTTCTTTCTCCATGACAGCTGAGCCCCTCCCCCAGCCTCCCCCATTGGTTCCTCCCAAATTTTGCACAAGCTGCATGACCCAGAACAGAGGTCTCTTCGTGTCCTTTACCTGCCTACGTGTGGATGGTAAAGTGTCTTAGACACAATCAGGCTGAACAGTGATCCGGGGACTCCCATTGGCTCCTGTGAAGCCAGGGATGGGGAGGCCTATTGGGTGTCTTCCCCAGGGTCCTGTGCACTGCATGGGCCTGGATCAGGCCCATGCAGATGGCAGCAGGACCCCCAACCCCCCTAGGCCTGTGCAGATTGCCCGTCAAAGCCAGGCGAGTGCCTGGCAAATCAGAGCCCACACAGTCACATGCGCACAGCGTGGCCGGCCTTCTCACCTCAATTGCTGCCTGGTGCTGAACAGGTAAGCCCCATTCATGCACGCATCCATGCGCCTGGGGTGGGTGGGGATCCTGCCAGCCCCAGAAGGCCAATTTGGCTGCAGGGAGCATGCAGGACCCTAGGAAGGCACCCGGCAGGCCTCCCCATCCCTGGCTCCACAGGAACCAATGAGGGAGGCCGGGGGCAGGACTTGTGAGTCCCGGGATGGCCGTTTGGCCCGAACGCATCTAACACACTTTACCATCTGCATGTAGGCAGGTAAAGGACGTGAAGAGGCCTCTGTTCTTGGTCATGCAGCTTGTGCAAAATTTGGGGGTCTGATTGATTGTCAAGGATTTTTGTTGTTGATTTTTTTCTTTTTAAATGTTATATTTAGAGCATTTTAATCTTCTTCAAATCTTTTTTAGGGGAAAAAAATCAAAGAACCAAAAACTTTTGTAATTTGGTTGGAAAGATCTCTCCACTGTTGAAGTCTAAGGGTTCACCATTTCTTTGTGGATACAGTAAGGATAACAGTAACCAGCAAGCTGCATCCAGTTTGGTTCAAATTAGTAAAATGGCAGGCAGCAACTCAACTTGTAACTATTAGCAAAAAGATACTTGGTAACATGTATCAAGGGGAAAGAATAACTGTGGCTATGAAGGGACACAAAGTATTCTTGCCAGCTAGAGACTGAGAATTAGTTCTAACTCCAGCTACAAATGTGGTACAAATTCTGCTATCTTTCAGACTTAAGCCACGTGGTAGAGCACTTGATTAGATGAACAAGGAAGTGAAATCAGGAATTTGGTAAGGCACACTGAGCCGGGCTTTTCCATGGCTAATCAGAACTGTGTTGCTAGGCATGGGTTTGGATGAGCATCTCTGGGAAGATAAGCTAAGTTCTGATTGCTTTTGTGGCTGGGGAGAGATGGTGCTGTGGCAGAGTTCCTCAGTCCCTCAACTGCATCTCATCAGTTGCTGCTCTGTGTGCACAATTGACTGTGCCCTTGAAATGAATTGGGGTGACCATGGCATGCCACCAGCTCTCTTTTTCACTGGAGGAAGATTTTCTTTCTTTTTAAATGAATTTTAGAAATACAACCACACATTCTCATTTTACATCTGCATTCATAATGACAAAATCCAAGCATATTTCAGAGGAAGGATTTCTTTAACTAAAATTTGCCTTTCAAAGTATAGGAATAGGAGTGAAGAGGAGTGACGCTACGTGCAAATGAAGAAGGAAAAGCAGCAGAAAAGGGGGGCAATAAATATGGAAAGCAGGGGAAGTATACCTTTCTTGAGGTCTTCTCTTGCTCAGGGAAGATCTTCTCTCTAATAAATAGAAGCATTAAAAAAAACACACACAAGCTAGTGGGGAAAGAGCTCCAATGCTCAGAATGATAAGCTTAAAGAGTAGGCAGAAACACCAGCACTTTAGCTAACTTCTTGCCTTTCGGTAATGATGAAGCTAGGTAAAGGTATGTTAATCAGTGTTAATTGTCCACAAGGACTCAGCCTCAAAAAATATCAAGAAAGATCAGTCACATGGCTTGTGGTTAGCCCTTGCCTGAACTGGCAATGTTCTCCTGGGGCATCATGCAGCAAGCCTGAAAGGAGGAAGAACAAGTTTGAGCCTGCCTCTGGAGTGATTTTAGCAAAGTAGCCAGCACACAAAGTTCAGCTTTTTTTTCAAGGGTGGTCCTAGTCTCAACTCTTGCAGTGACAGAAGGATGGGGTGGATGTAATGGATTCAGCACAGGATGTAGTGGACTTTGAGATGGCCAAAGACTATCCAAAGACACTGAGTGGACAGAGGCACCTATTCTTATACCCCAAATCCTACCACTGGGACAGGAAATGGAGTACACAAATACATATAACAGGTGGTACCCTACTTATGGAACAAGAATCTTCTCAAAGCCATTGGCTGCACCCCCATGGGCTCCAGTTATTTTTGCTCCTGAATCGGGGCATCTGTAATCCGCACTGTAGTTCGAATTAACATGTCCCCATGCGGTTGAGGAGAGCGTGGGTTGAAGGCGAATCCACCTGTCCCCAAGCAAACATGGTAAACCTCTGCATCGGGGAAACCACATCGTTTTTTCTCTACCCCCTCTCCCCTGATAGGGAGCCCAGCTGAGGTCACCATGCCCTGTCCTGCCCGGTGCAGCGATGACAGGGGAAATGCCTGGGAAATGCATCCAGGTGGCACCTCCAAAAACACAACACACACCATAAATTAGAAAAAAAAAAGATGAAAGGGGGGCATAATAAGATAGCAAAGGGGTTCATGGCTTGAAGTGGCCGCTCTGACTTTAGCAGACATGTGCACATCCTCATGACAGCAAGCACACCTCCACTTGACAGTGAGCATCGTGTTCACATCAGCCTCCCTCTAAACCCTTGCAGCTTGGATTCATTTTCTTATCTTCTGTTCAGCAATGCCCTTCTGGTCCCCCACACCTCCAGCTACTACCATTAACAGTCTCAGATACTAGCTTTGAAAACCATAGCTTTTTGAAGAGAATGAGTGATCCAGTGCTCATGCAGAAAATCTACCCCTTTACCCACACATGCCTTGCCAATCAGGCGATCAGGCAAGGGGGGGGGGCATGCTTTTAACCGGAGAGACACTTGCAGGGCAAGTGAGAGCTCATTTCAGCTTAATTTCTTTGCTGCCTTAATTTCTTTGCCCAAGCAGTTGAGATAGCAGTGTGCATGGCAGGAACAGCGAGCGCAGGTGAAAGCCTGCCCGCTAATGATGTCATCGCCAACCTGCTCCCCCAATAACCCAGGAGAGTCCCCATGACTCAAGATATTATGTGCTTGCCTCCTAATTCGGAGTGAAAGCAGTTGGAAAGGGGAGGGGGTTGCCCCAGATTTATGCCATTTGTCCCAAATGTAGTCCGGATTAGAGGCTGTTCATGGGGACACTCTGAGGCGAACTCAGGTTCACCTTGGAGTATTTTGATCATGGGGACACACCCACTGTTTTCGCTGCCTTCCACAGAAGAATGCCAAGGCATATTTGCTCAAACCAGCCCCGTCCCTTGAATTCAGCAGGACTTGCCTCTAACTAGTGTTGTACAGAATTACATTTCTAAATACCAAATTCTGTCCTGTCATTTTATGACAGTTTCCACTCCTATGCAAATTGACATGGCAATGATTTCAAATGAAGTTAGTAGGATTTACTTTTTTTGTATATGAATAAAGAATTAGTCTGCAATTTGTCCTGTAGCAGCAGTGGCTTATATAACACTTCCTCAAGGATGGTGTTGGACGGGCAGATCTCTTCAGTAGTATATCTTTAATTTCTTCCGATTGTGTTCCAGCCATGTAGCATATTGTATGTCAAGAACATATTTTTTTGGGGGGGGGGGATAAAGGATTCCAACAGATTACTTGCCTTATGCTTCCAGACTGTGGGCTGCTGTTTCCTTTTACCAGATTTGGTATCTTTTGCTGCTACCAAACTTGGTCCTCCAGATCTTGTTGGACTAAAGCAAAGAATAATGGGAGCCTTGCTTTAATAACTTCTGCGAGGCCAAGTTTGTGGATGTTTGTTTTAGAAAATCTGTGGCTTTATTTGTCTGGGTTTGTTTATTTGACTGGCTCCAGGCATGGTTTAGTGATCATTTAATGGTGGTTATGGTATTACTTGGCATAAAACATTGTAGACTTCTCACTTGCTTGGCATAAAAGAAATGGAACTTAGAACTATAGGACTGTCTCAACTGAAACACACTAAAAGGTGGGCCCAATCAACTGAAAATGCAGGATGATGATAATGGCAGGTGTCTCTTCAGACAATGAAAGTTTTTCGATATCTTATGAAATAATAATAAAAAAGATTATCATTCATGTTTCCTTCTTTCATAATTGATTCTTTGTTGCTAAACCACCAGAACCAAAATAGAATTAAAAGATCAGTCAGTGTCTCTTTAACTCTGATGCCTACTAGGTAAAAAACACCCCTTTTTCTGATTAATATTGATCTCTCAACCAATTAATCAACTAAAATGTTAATGAATTAATCTACTGATTAAAAGTTTACATGTCTAGACATGAATAATTGCGCTCTCTCTGCTTTCTTGATTGGCTTTCCTATTGGTTTCATATAAAGTTACTTTTTTAGTGCCCTGGATTTGCATAGCTGTTTAGTATAGACTGATATTGCTGCAGTTCCAAACATCATAAGCACAAAACACCTGTGAGATTCCTCTCACCTCCCACTTCTCACCAGTGGTTCTTTCCAAACAGCTTTTTTACTTTGGAGTTTCTCTGCTGCTGCACTGCTGCAGTATGGATGATTGTCATATGTTCAGTAGCAGTCAGGTGTTCAGTAGCAGCACAGCAACTCCAAAGTTTTAAGCATGTCTGGAGGCACCCTCTGATATGTTAAAATTTGTTAGAATTTCCATTCAAAATTATGCATGATGATTTCTGCTTCAACTGTATAAAAGTTATATAGTGTCTGCAGGCATATCTATACAAATATATTTTCCCACAGCAAAATGTTTCATATTCTAAATAACCCAGAAAGGGACTTCTTTGTCAGGATCACAGGTTGTGAATGTTAATTATAAATTTTTAAAATTCCTGAATAGCTTAAGACTGATTATCTGAAAAACAATAGACTTCTCTTACATATACCTATTCATTTACAGTCATCCTACTATCTATCTACAATGAAATGAAAGTGAAAGGCAACATCTGTACAGCCCCAATGGACCATGCTAACTATTTCCATAGAGTGCAGTGTTCATTCATCTCCCCATTCCATTCTTTCCCTGAATCAAGTGATCTGGACCTGGAATATTCTCCACTTTATATACCAATGCACATGATGCAGAGGCTACTAAATATATATAGAGAGAGCTTCTTTCAGTAGGCACCCATTTTCTAGAATAATTTCTTGTAAAAGACTCTCATGCCATTTTTATTGTCTGTTTAGCCTTGGTGAAAACCTTCCTTCCTTCTTAATTTATATCATCGAGAAAGAACAGTCCTATTGTGCCAAGTATTTTGTTTTGTGCTATAGTTCTAAAATTAACTTTGATTCTCTCTCTCTTTTTTCTTGAGCACACAAAAAGATCAAGCTACTATGTAGACACGTAGAAGTACTTAACACATGTTGCATACTAACCCTGAGGTATTGTTGCTAAATCATCACTTAATTACAAAGCTATGGAGACAGATCTTTTGCAATAAGAGGAAATATGGAATAAAGAAAAAAAAGAATGTGCTGGCATTTTAAAGAGAGTATGGTGAGAAGGATGCCACGTGCACTGCAATTCTGGTCTCACTCAGATTTTTCTCCCCTAATCACATGATACATAGCCATATTTATTTTTATGTTGCAAAAACGTACAAAAGCCCTGGACACAAAAGTGAAATCAAAACCTTACAAACAAGCCTGACATCCCCCGAAAAAACCCTATAATCCCATTCTGGTTGCCTCCAGGATGGGATGATAATATATCTTTTGTCCATTTGCCTCCTGATCTTGCAGTAAGACAGGGTGTCTGGATGAGAAGCCAGGATTTGTACCCTTTGGGGGCTCTTTGTTGCATGGGCCATTAATGCACTTACCATTCCATGATCTGAACCAGTGGGTCTGAAACAACCAAACCTGCTGGTTCAGATCATGGAAATGTGTCTGGACAATGACACTCATCCAAAGGACCTTTGAGGGCTAGGAATGCTGGGAAACCTATTTCAGGGGCATGCTCTGGTGCGCCACCAGAATGAATGCTTTTGCATATTTCTGTGTTCTGAAGAAGTCTATCAGTAATCCCAATCAGGTCCTGGATTATGCATAGCTCAACACAGATCAAGTGTTATGAGTGGCAGATGGGGCCTCATAGATCCACACTAACGTGCAGACTGATAAGGCCCAGAAAAAGACTAACACTATTACGGATTAATGGTGAGTGTAGAAAAGTATATTGACTCACTCCCATAATTGCCAATCACAAAAGGCCACAGAAGTGACTCTAAAGAGCTATCATGGGTGATCTTCTTGCCAGTTCAGGCTTACCTCTGTTTGAATGGTGGTGCAAGCAAGAATTATTAGTGGAGATTTGGAGCATCCAGGCACAAATGCAGCAGACTGAACAGGAGAGTTCCAAGACAAGGAGTTGAGGTGGCAGTTCATCCAGAAGGAGGTTTATTGCTTGGTTACAGCATAAGGCATAAAATAAAGTACATAATACTACTGCTTAATGGTTAAACGTATGGATGTATGAATAAATGCATGGCAAGTGAGTGTCAGGAGATAGATCAGAGAAAGAAGAATGGTGAAGATATGATTCTCAACGCACAAAGTCACATGGTTTCTCGTGTCCAATCACACTGCAGGATTTGCTTCTGGAATCAGGCTGACCTTTTTCTCAGGAGCTATGAGTTCACATAACAAAACTGGGCCTGAGCAGCTATAATAAAAGAGTACAATAACAGCATCTCTTGATAGTGTATTTCAACAAGCTTTGCCTTGATGCCTTGCATGTGATTTCTGTTCCTGCCCAACATTGTACAGTGTGAATGTCTGACAAGAATAGCTTAGATGTCATTAGGGATGTGCCAAATATATTTGTTAGCTTCAAATTCGCATGTGAATTCAAAGCTTTGAAAATTCACGTGTAGATCAAAGGGGACATCTATTCATAGTCTTCACTTTGTGTGCAAATAAAATACATTCTCTGAAGCTTCAACCAGAGGCCTGGGGGGGGGGTCCTTACCCACCCCTCACCTCACATTTCCCATGGCCACCCCTTCCCTTGTCCCCCACTCACTCCCCACTCTTCAACCACGGCTGGGTGAGAGTGCTGCCAGCACGTGTCATGCCATGCTGCATTCTTTTCCAAGAGTCTCAAAAAGCAGAAGCACACACATGGCTGAAATGGTGGCCCAATCCTCTGGGAATCATGGAGAATCTCGTGTGATCCCTTGGGAATCATGGGGAATCTTGCACAATCCCCAGGATCTCATGAAACCCTCCATGATTCACAGAGAACTGTGAAAGATTTCCTCTGATTCCTGGGAGACTGGACCACCATTTCAGCCACTCTGGCATGACCTGGGGCTCACTAGTGAGCACGTACATAGTGTCATGCATAGTCGAGGGGCAGCAGGGCAGGACAGGGCAGGGCAGGGGGTTGCGGTGGCAGGGTGTGGCAGTGCCAGAAGGTAATTTGGGGATGGGGGAGGGAATTCGATTCAAAGGGAGGGGCTTTGCACAAAGCCAGATATTCCCCCCTTCAATTTGACTCAATATGCTTTGTACAGACCCCTAGATCTCACCATTATGCCTCTATTGAATAACAGGGGATAAATGCTGTGCAATAAATTGCAATAGCCAAAAACTAGCAGCGGAAACTAAAAACTTTACTTTGCATCGAACAGTGGGGAACAGGATCCTTAGGGTCGTAATTAACATTTTGTACCATAACGACAGCTATAAATTCAATAAAATAAAGAGACTGCAAGATTTTCTTTAAAAGTTTTGGGTGGAGTAAGCATCATGTTCTAAACTTGCTTCTTCTCATTTTAGTTTTATAAAGGTACAGCTATAGTTTTTTTGTTTTTGTTTTTTCCTGTCTAGAATGCCCTATGAGCAATACTGCATCATAGAATGGGGAAAAATTGTACTTCTGTGTCTAGGCACAAATTCTTCCTAAAATGTCTTTTGGAGTGGTAAGACATGTTGATATTCTCTGCAGGAAATAGAAGCTGTCAAATAGTGTATTTTCTGAGGAACAATGAAGCAACACCTCCTCCAAAACAAGTGGGGATCCCATCATTTCAAATGGTTGTGTTTACCATCACATTATCCATTTTCACATTAAAACCCCCTATTTCTGTTTTTGTATTTCCTTATAACATTAATGTGACATAATGTGTGTATTCCTTCCATTCCTTTTTTGTTCATTATTATTTTTCTTTTTAAATCTGAAGCATTTTGCGGGTTGAAAAGCTTACGCTTTGCACACCGTTAACAGAAGTAAACATTAATCTGTTAGCACACAAATTAGTCTCTTGGCCTTTATTATCTCAGCTTTCAAGTGGCTTATCGTTAATGATTCACAGGGAAGTGTGGAGAATTGGACATCTTGTTGAAGATGGGCAAACAGAATATCCGAGGGATAAAAAAGGTTATACTTTGTTTTACATGTTTTATGTATAAATACTTGACAAAATGAAATAAATAGCCAGAAGCTGATGATATTGGATTAAAAATAAAAAGGCAGAGGGAGGAGACACTGCTGTTAATTTATAAACTACAATGAAACCCCTGAGGCCTAAAGCACCCTCAATTCATCATCCTTGTGATTAGGTCCTATGTGAGTCTTAGAGCAAGGCTTGGCACCTGAGAGCAGCAGGACATTTCTGGATGGCCTGTCTCACTCCTATAAATCTTCTCGGCCCTCCCTCAGTTGCCTGGAAGAAAGAAACCCAGAGGTAACAACATAAAACACCTCTGTAGACAACAGGTAGAACATTTTATTCGAAGCCATAGAGCTTACTCTTTAAAAATACACTTAAATGTTTTGTAAAGTTCATGTAATTAATTCACTTCCATACAGAGCCGTTCTAGAACCCTAGTCAGAAACTTTAGACTAGTTGAGTTAATGTTTCTAGATATTACAGTAATCCCTGTATAAATGTCTTTAGGCTGATATTGCCTTTGCCTTCACTGCATTACTGCATTATATTTGACTGTGTTTTCACTGCAGAACCTTTGTTAGGCTTCCAAGGCATTCAGACTCCATGGGCATGTTCACACTTCCCATCCTGCACTTGCAAGCATTAGTCAATAAAAGCCCATCCCATGCGTGATTGACCACTCACCTGTGCTCAATTGCTGGGCTGCTCCTCTTCTGGGTGCCGCCATCTTGAGTGTGGCACTCTCTGCAACTGCACGTGCATCAGTGCCACACTATAACAACACTGATGCCAGTTACATCAGGGATCATTGGAGCTGCCAACACACTTGTGCGGTAGCTCCAATGACCTTCCCAGCTAGCAGTGGTGTGAATGCTTGCCAGTTGGATGCTTCAGGTAAGTGTCTGGGGAGAGTTAGCATGCATGCTTGTGTGAATTCAGCCCATGTCTCCCCCTGCTGAGGCCTCTGAGGGAGGCAGCAGCAGTCTAGAGATCCATCAAATGAGCCCAAAGCACAGTGTGTGAGGAATTATTCCACAGTCATTGTGTACTGCCCCGATGAAGTCTAGGGATGGGCAAAAAATGTTCATCGCTTTCACAATTTGTACGAGTTGTGAATGTTCAAAACTTTGTGCTCAAATTGAATATTGGCTATATTCAAAGACTGACCTTCACAAGCAAAGCAAAAGCTTTAGTGCCTTCATTCAAAACTTTGTTGCATTCATCAGTGGCATTTCGTTGGCAGCGCCACTGGGGAAAGTGGCTGCCCAGTCACCTTTGGAGTAGGTCTGGAGCAGATTTGGAGGTGTGAGGGCGAAGCAAACAAAGCCTGGTCATCTCACTGTAACTTATGGCAATGGGTTGCAAAAACTGAGGCGGCAGCCTATGCACATGGAAATTGGCATTAATCTTCATGAACAAACACGGGGCATGCTGGTGTGGTTTAATATGGAGAATATGAAGCAAGCAAGGCTGTGGTGATGCCAGTATCGTGAAGGCGCCTGCTTCATATGTAAGACACAACCATAATCTGGTGCATCCACATTGTTTATCAAAGCTAATTTACAATAGATGCCAAAAAATGCTCTGTGGTCCTGAATGGATCATTCCTTTCTATTGTTAACCTAGCACAGACATTTGGATACAATCCTCTCCAAAAGATGGAGAAAGAGAAGAATCTCCACCATGCTCAATACAAGTGTTTTGTTTGACTTTTGCAGCAGATGTGGACTTCACATTACTAGTGTAATCCTTAACATTTTGTCTAACAGGTTAGTGTTTTTTTAAACTCTTGGTCTTTAGGGATCATTTCATTTCATGTCTTCAATGACAGCATCTCCTGAATGTGCCCAGGGCATTTCAGACACCATAGTGTTTACTGTACATTTATGTAAGAGAGTAGGCAAGATTGCTGGTCAGTGTGCAAACTATCTTTGGGGAAAATGTATCTACAGTTACTCATGTCCTCTCTGACAAAAGCTGGCAGGCATATGAAGAACCCCAGCTCCCTGGGATATTGTTTGACAATTTCTTTGTGGCAGAGTATCAAATTTAAGCTGACATCCCTAAACCAGGAATAGGGAATGTGGGTCTTCCAGATATCTCTAGGGACTAGTTCATGTTGGCTACAGGCTGTTGGACGATAGAGCCCAAAAACACCTGGAGAGACACAAGTCTCCTTCTATGCTTTAAACCACAGAAGTCATAGCTAACGGGTACAAAGGTTTAATGAAAATGTGGTTTTAAAAAATCCACATTTAAAAAATGTGATGGCAGAAAAGGGAATAATGGACATTAGTATTCTTTAAATAAAGCTTATTTGTTGGAGCATGGCTGCATCCACACTGGGTCAAAAATGCAACTGATAAGGGCCTGAGGACCATAGCATCCACATGCAGGGAGCCCCTCCCCTTGCATACAGTGTTGTTGGTTTTTATTTTTTTGTTTTTTTAGGATTGGCAAGTGCACAGCTGGGAAAAAGTCTGTAAAGGTGTTCACCATCCTTCGGCACTTTTGTCATTGCTATCAAAATGGACCAACCTGCCCTATGCTCCAGTTGGCCCTATTTTGTGGCAAAAGAAAATGGCTGATTTCCAGGGCATTTCCTGTAGATCCTGAAATAGGTCCATGCCGTAACTTTAAAGCAAAGGGATTTTAATCCCCTGGCTTTAAAATTCATCAGTGTGGAAGGTATGGTCATGCAGAGTCCACGTTTACCATTATGGGTCTGGAAGAAGTGTCAGATGAAGTAGGGATGCAACCCAACTATTTTGCTGGATACAGCTGAAAATAACATGCATAACCATGGATAATAAAATGACAGCATGGAGAACCATAGTAGGTTCAATACCAAATCTTCCCAGAAGTTGCTAATAGAAAATCACTTATCTGTACAAGAAAACTGTATGGATGTTCCTTTCTGCATTTACCTCTCTCTGGTCCAAATCAGTACTTCAGTACTGCTGAAGCATCACTTGCAGAATCTTGAGCATTACTTTGCTAGCATGTGAAATGCGAGTAATTAATTAGTAGTTTAATTATTCTTTGGCTTTGCCACTGTTGAGTTTTCCAGATTTGCTGGCATGTTGGGAGTAGCACTTTAACAGCATTAACTTTTAGAATTTTGTCATTGGCAAAGGCCCACTTCACTCTCCAGGACTTCTGGCTCCAGGCCACTAACCACACAATTGTGATTATATCAGTGATATTAACTTCTTCTTTTGCATGGTCCTTTTGTTTATTCTTGTATTCTTGCCATATCTCTTCTTTATCTCTTCTGTTCGGTCCCTACCATATCTGTCTTTTGTTGTTGTTGTTGCCTATACTTGCATGGAACATTCCTTTGATATCACCAATTTTATTGAAGAGATCTCTTGTCTATCCCATTCTGTTGTTTTCTTCTATTCCTTTGCATTACTCATTTAATGCCTTTTTATCTCTCTTTGCGATTATTCTCTGGAATAAAAAGTGTATAATCAATCTGCTTTTGGTATTGACCATTTAGTTATGTCCATGCATAGAGTTAACTTTTAGGCTGTTGGAAAAGAGTGTTTGGCATGACCAGTGAATTGTCCTGACGAAACCCTGATAGTTTCTGGCTTGCTTCATACTTCAAGGCCATACGTGTCTGTATTCCAGTTATCTTCTGATTTCCTTCTTTAGCATCCCAATTTCCTATAATGAAAGTGACTTTTTTTTTGGGGGGGGGATGTCTAGAAGATATTCCAGGTCTTCATAGAACTGGCCAACATCGGCCTCTTTAACATCAGAGATCACAGCATGGACTTGGATTACTGTTATATTGAGTGGTTTGGCTTGGATTCAAACATAAATCATTCTGTCATTGTAAAAAAAATGCAACCCGGTACTGTTTTTCCCATCTTTCCATTGACTGTGAGGCCTATTTTGCAAAATATTTTAATTTTTGGAGATTTTTTTAAGAAGCTGTCATTGTTTGCCTGCTTTTTATCTACATGAAAGGAGCAGGAATGGACAGATCTGTATGAAGATACTTCCACTGCACCCTTTTCTACTTTCTTTTCATGCTGCTCTCATTACCATACTCTTGAGCAGACTGCAATAATAGCAAAACAGTGCTGGATCATGAAACCCATGCTGAAAAGAAGAATTCCATTTACTTAAAACATCATGGGAAACTCTCCTCTAAAATGTGACTAGAAGTTTGAAAGGAAATGTATGGTGTTGGTGGGATTTTTGCTGAGATGACGGATTGAAAGACGATCTTGTGACCTTAGCTGAACTCCTGTAGAATTTGTAATGAAAATCACAGCTCTTGAATGACAGAGGAAAAGGCACATGGTGAAGCCTTTAATACTCTTTATGGGCATGATGAGACTTATGCCACTATTGCAGGAAACATTTTATTTCAGGGGAAAGCAGCAGATAACTGTCAAATACTATTGTCCACTGCTACGTTGCGATTGTTACCCATGCATTGTTTGTGGGGAAGTTTTACAGCCTTGATTATGCAGCTATTCTTAGGCCTTCCCACGCTTCAGCCGGATGGTTGAACTGCACTAAGGCTGGTACTTGTGGGGGATGGATCCGCAATTCACACTGGCCAGTAAGGGTTCTGGGTTCTGCAGACTGCCACCATCCTGATAGGGCCTCCTGGGTGCCCACCTCCACCCAGGTGTGTGTGCCACCCCCCAGTCTCCCCATGCCCCACTTACCTTTCCGGACCCCTGGCTCTGTCTAGATAGGTCCCAGGACTTGCCGGGATCAATCTGCTGCTCTTTGCACAGGTGGATGCAGCAGCAGACTGCTGCCATGCTGACCTGACGATCAGGGTGGTGGCAGCCCATGGAACCCCAGGATAGCCCCAGCCCAGTCTTGCCCAACCCTTGAAAGGGTCTGCCAGCCAGCAGGCTGATACAGACCAATGGCGGCAGCCTGGGGAGGGACTTCAAATCTGTCTGGCAGAGACAGTGTGAATGCACTCCCTGCTGGGCAGCTCTGGAACAGCCAGGGACAGCTTGGTCTGGGTGTGGAGCACAATTTTGTTCTCCACATCCCGGACGGAAGTAGGCCAGCCCTGAGAGAGGTTGGGCTGGTTCCAAACAAAAGCGCCCTTTTGCAAGAGTGAACGGCCTGTCCCAGGGCTGGCTAACTTCCATCCCTGGGTCTAAGTCTGAATAGGCCTCTTGTGTCTACTAGGGGTGTTCATGGACAAAAATGGTATGTTTAGTTCCCCATTTACTAGAACACCCATTTGCTCAGTTAATCAAACAATTGTTTGTGTTTGTTTTTGAATTTGTTTGAAAACAAAAAAAGGATTTTTCCATTTCTTTTAAAAAAGCCCTTTTCAGTGTCAAAAACACAGTAAGCCTGAACTGCTTGATCAAATTGTCTACGTTCATGAGTGGCAGACTGGCTTGGTTTGATCCAATTTCCAAATATCTGAACAACCACAGGTTTGATTTGATATGAACAATTGTGAACATAAACTGATTGATTTTTTGAATGTGAACCAAACTTTGTGTATTCCTAGGGTGTTTTTCCACTGTCACTAGAAGTACCCATTAAGTACCCATTAATGGGTACAAAAATGCCACCATGTACCCATTAATGGGTACTTAATGGGTACTTCTAGTGACAGTGGAAAAACACCCCTAGTCACTACACTGACTGCATTTCATTATGACATTAATACCCTTCCTTTCCTTCAATAAGAAGAAGATGGGCATGTGAATGGGACGTAAGATATGCTGCTGCACAGTTATGGAAAATGTGTGACTTCATGCATTAAAGGGGAGTTGTTATAAGAAATATTGTCGATCTTCTGAGTGAGAGTGCAACTGAAAAGCATGAGAGGATTCCTCTGTGAGATTTGGAAAATAGATCCCCCCAGTGCACTAGAAAGTTTGTTGTAATTTAGAATATTTGATCCCAAATCCTAAAGAGAATGTGAAGGTAACCAAACTACTACTTGAAGTCTTTTTTTAATGGACAAAACCTTAACGGAGGTATTTTAAAATAAGACACACACCCCCAAAGAAACCTCTGCAACCTTGAGATTAATCTGATAACATCCCCCCCCTTTCCCCATCCCTGCAAAATATCAAAAGCCAATGGGTGTAACTCTTTATCCTAACAGCACTTTGATCATGCAGCTTCCATTGCTGCAGAAGGGAAAGAGTTGCTGCATTGATTTTGTTTCACCTCTATAATTTCTGCTTCAGTGCCCTCCATGAAGCCTGTGCTTCTGTAAAATGACAACTACCAACTGTGACCCTGAATTAGAACTGATGGATTTTACTATTTTATTATTTGTTGTTTATTTATCGATCAATGAAACAAGTACTGGAGCTATACCATCTAGAATAAAATATCCATTGATCCCATATATATACGCGACTGGAGTAAAGCATGACCAGTAAGAGAAAAGCATTGTGTGTGCACATGCACATAAACCCACAGCCCAGCCATCCATTTCATTTCTGATGTAGACTTAAAAGCACATCTTCCACTAAACCAATGTAGGTACTTGTTGGAGAAATGCACCAAATAAGATGCTTCCACTACAGCGTTTACAGTATGTTCCTTATGAGCTATAGGGTAACTTGTAGGAGCTTCAATGGTCTTGGAGTTCAAGCCCTCATCTTCCTTTCTGGGAGACCTTCCTCTTGAATCCTGACACGTGTTTGCACTAGTTTGATTCTCCTGGGGCTGAGCCTCCTCATTTTGGGCCAATTCAGGTATCTATTGAGTAACTTTCTGAAAAACAGCTTCACCCTTTTGCATGGTACCAGTTCTTTATTTGGCAGAGGGGATATATGTAACTTGTTAATACCAGTTGCAGATGCATTAATGATAGTGAATGTTATCACTTCAGGTAAAGGTTGTATTGACTGTACAACCAAAATATTTGCATGTATGTTTTATCTTCCTTCCAAATGTGAACTTGAAAACCTTGGTCATTTCTGCACTTACCTCCCTTGGAGAATCTTAACTAGACAGCTTCAGTCCATCCAGACAAAGCCCAACAGGTGTTTGCATTGCAGGGACTAGAACACTGTTGTTCCATCCAAAACAACCAGCAATGCAGGCATGCTTTCCCTGCTTTGCTCCAGGTGAAGCATGCTTCTGACGCATGTACCAACCATCCTCCCTTGGCATCTTCAATGCTTATACTGTACATTGTATATGTAAGCTTCTAAAATGGCTTGTGATGTTTTCCTTGTTCCAGACCAGATGTGAAAATATCAATTCCTGTATTGGAGCAGACAATATTAGTACATTTGCAAGCCTTTTCAAACACGTCCAGTGCTAAATCAGGGGCCTTTCTGCACTTGGCCTTATTCTGGAACATATCTCAGAACAGGGACCTGCTATCTGCTTGCTAGATGTGGCCTGCCATGGTCTGCATTAGCATATGGACAACAGACCCTATCCCAAGATATATTCCAGGATAAAGCAAAGTGCAGAAAGGGTACAGGAAAGTGAGCTCTTGGGATGATTTTGAGGCCTTTCTGCACTTAGCCTAGTAGTGCATGTTGAGGGAACTTCTGGATAAGATCAGTTGCATTTGCACAAGCTGTTTTCACTCCGGAAACAGCTCCTGCAATTCCAGAAGCTCCCCCAATGTTCACTAGCAGTGGTGCAGGAAATCATGCATAACACCCATCCTTGTCCTTACCTTTCCTGGACACTGGAGAGGAACATCAGATGTCCAGGGAAGCTGTTGTTCCGGTGACGGTGCTGGTATGCACACACTGGTATTAGTACCCAAAGAGAAGATGACGGTGCCCAGAGATTTGTCCAGACTCAGATGAGTGTCTGGGTGCACAGGCACTCCAGTGGAAGTGCACTTTTCCTGTCCCCCCGGCTGGGACGAGAAATTCAGAAAGGTCCCTGGACTGGAATGTTGTCAGTCCTGTTTGGAAGAAGCATTCCAGTAATCAGCTTGTTCTAGTGTATCAGGCAAGTATGGAAAGGTCCCTTGTGTTGTTTCCCTCAATTTTGTTCTCACACCATCCTGTGAAGCAATTTAGACTGAAAGTTACTATAGGTCTAAGGCCACCAAGTATACTTTGAGATCGGGGGTGGGGGGGAATTTGAGTCTTGCATTGTATCCAGATGGGGGCTGGATGCAGCCAAGTTCAGAGGTGGGAGCTGGGAGCTGTATGCAAGCTACTGATGAGGTAGGAATCACAGCAGAAAAAATACCGCACACACCTTGCAGCAGTTCCCAGCTTCAAGAAGACTTTCTGCTACAGAAAATGTCTGCCACAGCCATGATGTTCTACATAAGCCACTTTCACAAAGGATTGATCATGGCCCTGGAAGTTAGCCATTTTTGTTCCATGGCAAAAGTGGTCTGGGGGGAAACTGAGCTGTAAGTCATGCATACACGTGATGAAAGGAAGGTGAACTAGCTAGTGCAAATGCCCTGAGAGAGCTGTCGAGAGGGTTTTTACAGTAAGTCAATTTTTGAGGTAGGTTGTGGTTTCCCACAAGCCAGCTGGGGATGGGACTTTATGCCTGCCTAGACCTCTAGAAGTTGTTAACCCAACATGTCCCTTGGATAACTGAGGAGCCAAGGAGCACCTGTGGGAGTGCAGCTTTGCTCTCTCACTCCCAAACTGATGCATTAGCCACTACATCATGCTGGCTGGGTTGTCCCAAGTATATCTGCCCAATGTCGTTTTCTTGTTTCTTCCACACCCATTATTTCTGTCTTCAGCAAAACTGTTCTGTTTTGAAATCAATTCTCAAAACTGAGCCTGAGTACATGTGTAGCTTTAGAAAACATTTTGGGGGGTTTCTGCCTACTATGATTCAAATGCTCAAGGCTGTTTGAGAGCCACAGTCAATATAGAAAAGCCCACAATTATTCGCAAGAAAAAAAAAGAGGATTTAATGTCTTGATCCCATTTGGTTATAATTCAGATTCCCCTGGAATGAAGAACCTTGAACTTTTTACTTTCATTCCAGCCCATAAGAAATTCTGCACTGAGTCTTCTTGCAACTTCTTTTCACATCAATAATACAAGCTGACACAGCTTCCTGCCTCTATTATCTTTTTCTTCCTTCTGCTTCTGTGTTCCACCATCTCCTTGTTCTCTCAGCCTCAATTAGATCTGACCAGGCCTCCTAGGCACCTCTGCATTACAAATAATGAATAATAAATAATAATATTAATTCCAGTTCATTAATGATTAATGTGGCTACATTAAAATGCCCAGTGGCTATGCAACGTCCAGTCTGATTCATCTTTGAGCATAAGCTGGCAAACAGCTCTCAGGAAATGTTGATATTGCAAATATAAGCCAGCACTGTCTACTGCTGAAATCCCACAGAATGTATTGATATGCAGCACTATGAAATGAAGGAAAGAATCCTGAATAGAATTTCCACGTCCTGGTTCAGAGGCTATTAGCTATTATACATTCTTCTTGACTAATGCTTTGCAATGCCTGTGGATTGCAAAATGTGTTGTGATCTAAAGCATCTGTACAGACACTGGGGGCTTTCAGAGTGTGCAAGCACGCTGCAATCCGAAAGTCTCTATCCCATAGTCAGCTGAGGTGAAGAAATAATTCCACACTAGTAAAATGAACATGTTGCCTGAACCATATTAATAGCTGGGTAAAAACAGGAGCAAGAATCCCACCCCCATCCCAGCCTTTTCAGGCTATGACACTCTGGGGTGCTTTCCCCTTTCACACGTAGCCAGGTAGGAACGTGTGTAGACATGTTCCTTACCTGCCTACATGTGAATGGGGAAAGCCTCTTGCCCCAGCAACTGCTTGGAATTTTCCTTTGTAAGCTAAAATTTGGTTTTAGTTTTCATGAGGGTTTTGCTTCAAAAATCCAAGATGGAGAGAATTTGACCAACTTAGTTTTTCTGTGTTTTAAATAGCCTGTTTGCACTTGGCTTGGCTTTATTCTGGAATATACCCTAGAATAGGGGCCTGCTGTCCACGTGCTAGTGCAGGCTACACCAGACTCCAGGTGAGACCTGCCAGAGTCTGCATTAGCATGTGGACAACGGACCTCTACCCTGAGATATACTCCAGAATAAAGCCAAGTGCAAACAGGCAGAGAGTCTGCATGCATGACCATCTCTAAGCTGCTTTCAAACCACATTTTTACCATGTAACAATGCAGCCTGTGGGTAGTTACTTTAAAAAGAAAGACCTCCAGAAATCTGTAGCGATTATGCTTAATTACGTCCCTTTGGAACCAGGTCAAAATTTGATGAACCACAGGAAGATAGTTAAGACTTTCTACAGAATGCTAGTAAAAGATGAAAATGCTGTCTAATTTGGGTGAATTACCTGAAGAATGCAACAAATGTCTTAGGAAGGCTACCTAAAACATTATTTCTACATTGAGGGTTCCAAACAATTTTGTGTAAGGAATACTTTTGTTCAGTATGATAAAGACTGGCAGGCCAAAAGAATTTAAGATTTAGAAAGAAGCTTGAATTGTTGCAATAATACTTCTGGAAGTGATTTCACAGCAAAAAGAGGAAAATGACATTTTAAAAAATACTGCCTGCTGTGATAGCTACACATTACTGTTTTCTGTTAACCTGTCCATTGAAATGATACATTTAACATGAAAGCATCAGCTTTATCAGCAAACACAATTAACTCTGTTGTATTCTTTTACTATACTGAAACTTGGGTTATACAGTACGGCTGTGATCCCACTTGGGTTATTTAAAGTAGAATTAACAAAAACGGATGTGAACACACATTATGCGCATTCCTATTTTATTTTTTGTTAATTCCACTTTTAAAAGCGAAGCACAGCAGCAGTGCATCGGCAGCTGCAGCCAAAAGGGAGGGAGGAGAGGGCAGGGCTCACTGGCTCGCTCACTCACTTGCCTGACGCCGGCGTTCCTCCTCCCTATGCCTCAGGAGCGCCATGGCGGGAAGCCAAGTGAGCAAGGCAGTGGCAGTGGCATGCCACAGCCCAAAAGGCTTATGGTGGCCAAAGTGGCAGGTGGGCAAGGTAGCGGCAGAGGCCAAAATAGCAGGCATGTGGGCAAGCAGCTGGGCAAGCAAGGCGGCGGCAAAGCCTGAAAGGGCAGGCAGGTGGGCGGGTGGGTACGCGGGCAAGGCTGCAATGGCCAAAAGGGATACTGAGTATACTGTTCCCAAAGGGAAAATAAACTGTGTCAAAAAGAAAAACAGGAGCAACAGGAGTCCTTTAAACAAATGTTTTTTAATGCGTTTTTTTTTTCTATTTACTCCTGAAAGTGCAGGAAGCCAATTTTCAGTGCAGACAAACAGTTTTCAAACCGTTTTTGATATGCAATAAAGTCTCAGTGGGAATGGGCCCTGTATTCACTAAACTCACCAATAATGTTGTTCTTGTCCGTGAATGTCTTCATACAAGGAAAAATATTACTGCTTTTATTAGACAGTAAAGGCACCTTAATGAAGCCTTTAGGGTAACTGGTCTCCATTGGAAGTAGTGAAAACAGGCCTCAATTAAGGTACCTTTGCTGTATAATGAAGGCACAGCCTAAATTTGTTGAATGTCAAGTGCTTAATTTAAAGAGATCCACGAATGAAGGAGTAAGATCCAGATATAGAGTGGTTAGTAAGCTGGGTTTGTGTGTAAAGACAAGGCAAGCAATGCAAAGAATAGTGAAGAGATTCTAAAGTCAGAAATTTGGATCTTCTTTCTTTTATTTCATGTGTTTGTTTTGTGGGGGGAAAAGAGTAAAGAAAAAAAAAGAAATAATAGTTGGGTCTCTGTGGTAGACAGCCCTGATGATGCCTGTAAGGAAAGCTGTATGGAGGGCTGCTGAGAAACCCATTTTATTCCCTCATTCTAAGCACTATCACTGACAATAAAATTGCTTGAAATATGAAATAATGGCAGCATGTTGCTTAATGTGACAGGGAATATGAGAGGTTTTGGCCTTTAGTATGCTTTAATGGGGTGCTTTAGAAAGTAACTATGGAGCAAGTGACACATCTATTTATTAAACACAATTGCCCCAAAATAAATTTGGCACATTTTTCTTCTCAAGAGAATGCATTAGGAGTTAGTTTAATTGTTTAGGCTTTTCACTCATCCTGACACCTTGACAGCCCTTGTCAGTTTTTAAGGATTGCACACTTCAAGCATTGCGACTCTTCTCTTAAAATGTTACCATTCCTGTTATGGGAACAAAGGTAACACAGGGGCACTTTGCAACTTCTGTTGAAGGCAGAGTCCCAGTCTGGTATAGTTGTGCAAAGGATATTGCCAGAACATGCTCAATGGGCAGGCAAGAACACCCACAGAGCATCACAAGCACACATATATAGACACTACATTGAGGCAGCTCTGAGGTAGCTTAAAGA
Source organism: Aspidoscelis tigris stejnegeri (assembly GCA_023333525.1). Lineage (NCBI taxonomy): Eukaryota > Metazoa > Chordata > Lepidosauria > Squamata > Teiidae > Aspidoscelis > Aspidoscelis tigris. The sequence continues at coordinate 16,444,230 of JALMGA010000010.1, forward strand.
AGACTTTGCGGTGGGATTGTTCACACATCATGCTGTAACCCACCTCCTAAACATTCTATGCTAGGGCGATTGGAGAAGCTTGGGAACATGAGGGCCACACGCTGTATTTCTGAGGCACCTCTGAGGCACCCCTTTTGTTATGTCTGCTCAGGGATAATGGCAGCCTAATATGGCTAGGAGGATAAACAGTCTGCTGCTCCTGCTCTGGTCCCAATACAAGATTCTCCCATCAAGTATATATCTGCATACACACACGTATACGTGTGTGAAAAGGATTTGCTTAGCATCTTGTCTCATTTGCCCATTATCCTAGATCGGTGATGGCCAACCTATGACACGCGTGTCACAGGTGACACACCAAGCCCTTTTGGGTGACACACATGGTCACCCTGGTACCTGGGCATGTAGTGCTTGCTTGTTCTTGAAGTGTATGAAATACCAACTTTCAATTGAAGATTTAGCAACAAAAGTCACTAATGTAAAGAATTATTTGGTTTTGCTTTTAATAAAATACATATATCAAAAATATAACTTTTTTACTAGAGCTACAAATATCACAAAATTATGGATATTTCTAGATGTGACACAGCACCTGAGTTAAGCTAGGTTTTCTTGCGAATTTTGACACACCGAACTCAAAAGGTTCACCATCACTGTCCTAGATACAAGGCTGCCTCCCAAATTTGACTGCAAAGAGAAATTATTATATCATTCAATACTTTTGTCAAGTAGGTTTCTTTTCCTTGAACTTGAATGGTCAAAATATGCCCCCTTGGGTGGATTGCTGAAGAGTCAGTGGAATGACCGACTGGCTGAAGACAAGTTTATTTTTCTCAGTATGGGTGAATACAGGTATGCCACAGCCAACTGACTGCAGACTATTTTCTAATCACAAATGAATGAAATAACCGAGGCAATTAGATAGATTGTAATAAATATCAGATGTGACTATTTTTCTGGGTCTGTTACCATTCATTTCAGTTTGCCCTGTTGCATGGCATTGCCATAGTATAATTCTGTAAGCTGGCCAATGGCATAGCTAATTTTGAACTATTCAGATGCATTTGAATACTTTATTATGATTGCATCTTGTGTCCTGGGAGAGTGGTGAATACTTAGGTTTTGGTAAAATGTGGATATATTGCTGGCTTCAATCAAATTTCAAATGTGAGAAGTCTACTCCTCATCAGTGTTTACTGGAGCCATATTTCTAGATCCAGCATTTGCCTAAGAACAGGATTTAATCAATCCTTTAAACCCAGTTGACTGAATTCAGTGCAATTCAGCTGAAGATAAAATTATGGCAATCCCTCCTTTTACTGCCAAGAAGAAATTATTCAAATACGTGAGGAGGGTATTCAAATACTTGGGAAGGAACTTTTAGGGACAATTTCAAACATTTTGTCACCCCAGTTTGTCCTTGAAGCACTGCTTTGAGGTACATTAGTTTGGAAACTGTGACTTGTTCAAGACTTATCCTAAGAACGTCATGACCAAGGGTGTTTCCACACTGGCCCTTTAGACCCCATTAGTGACCCATTAGAAACCCATGCAGGATGGATCCTAAAAGATCCTTCCGCACAGGAGACATCATTAGGACCTGATGAGGGGGGCCTCTTCCGCACAACGGCCTCCCAATTCCAGCCCTAATGGGGTCTTCAGGGCCCTAAATCTGGATTTCCAGAAGACCTAAAAAATTGGTTCTACAATCCAGCCTTCAGCCTTGAAACCATACTATAGACCCACTCATCCACACACTTACCATATTGGTGGAGTCTTCCAGATGGACCTGGCACAAGCAAAGCTGTGCACGCAGGCAGTGCAAGCTCCGCCCTGCCACTGACAACTACGGAGGCCTGCATGACCTCCGTTCTGACACACTCCGGAGTGGCGTGTATGTGTGTGTGACAATCATGAGTCGTCACGCCACTCCTAATGCAGCTGAGGGGGGAAAGACAGAAGCAGCAGGCCCCTGCTCACCCCCCCCCCCATGTAGCTGCTCCAGCAATGGGGCTTTGATGACAGGTGTGGGTGAAGGTTTGCCTCTGCCCCTGCCTGCCATCCAAGTCCTTTTGCTGGAGCAGCCACGGGCTGCTCCCTTCCAGCATGGGGCATCCATGGTAGACAGTGGCAGGAGTTTTCCATCGCCTTCACCTGCCATGGATGTCCGAGTGCTGGAGAGGAGGAAGCGGCAGTGACAAACCTTCCCCCTCCACAGTGACAGAGCAGCCATGGGTGAAGGAGGCTGCCATTGTCGCCGCTGCTGCTGCTAGTTCCACACACACCTGGAGGCTGCTTTGCCAGACCAGTGGAGGCAGGGGGATAAATGGTGATCTGCATCGCCACCTCTCCCCCCAGCCCTGATGGTCCAGCAAAGCAGCTGTCACCGGGGGAGGGGGTATGGCACCATGGCTGTGATCGCCACCTTTGCCACACCCCCTCCCTAATGACAGCTGCTTTGCTGGGCCATCTGCCTCCGCTGTTCTAGGTGACGGTGGAGCGAGTGTCACCTCGGGGGCATGACGGAGGTGGCTGTGCTGCCATCACCACACCCCTGAAGGGCAGACGCAGCAGCAGCATGTCCTCCTGCGGCCTGATCTGGGCCCCAGAGGGCATGCTGTGCTTCTGCACAGCGCCTTTCTAAGCATCCATTCCAAATGGGTGCTAGAGGCCCTGTGCGGAAGCGGAGGGGTCTCCTGAACATCCGGATCTTCAAGATCCAGATGTCTGAGAAGACCCCATCTCAAACATCTGGATCTTGAAGATCCAGATGTTTGAGTGCAGTGTGGAAGCACCCCAAGTCTCATTTTGAACTTTGTTTCTTTCAGGCTTTGTCTGAAGCTCTGACCAATTCATTGCAAGTGACTAAGCAGAAACTTTCAGGAAAGAAATTTGGACTCCTGCTTATGTGTTTACTTCTTCCTAATGAAATTAGGCTTGCCTGGTAGCACTACTTGAGAACCACACCATTGAGTCTATTTCAGTTCTGCCAGCTGAGTGAGCTTGGGGGAAAATCACAGTGGAAAGAGATCTGCTATTAACTCATTGCTTTGCAAAAAGTGCTGATCATTTTGAAGGACTGGCACTTAGTCACTGCCCCCTGTGAACCAGGACTGAAGGAATGTATCACCTGACATTTTTTGAGACATAAAACCAAGCCCCTAATGGCTTGGGATAATTAAACTCCCATAACGCTTTTCTTAAGAGCAGGGGTGTCAACGCACATACACCAGCCAAATCCTAGCTTAAGTAATTAAACACTCTCTCTATTAATTTCCCCCCTGTGGTGCAGACTGATTACAGTGTCCTCTTTTGCTTCCCTTTGCTAAACTGTGCAGTATGTCAGAGTGGTAAGCACTACAAAGCAATTGCCCTGTTTCTTCTCCTGTGACAGTTGCCTTTCAGGAGAAAACACATGCCTGGACTGAAACTCCTAAGAGATTCTTGTGGCCTTGTATAGCCTCAATAAACTCTCTTCAGACTAGTCAATAAAAAGCATTGCTTAAGCCTGAATAGTCACTGTTGTTTGTCAGCCCCTTGGGGGGGTCTATCATATTGGTTGCAAGCTGGTTTGGGCCTAACTGTTCCTTTCAAGCTTTTACCCAAAAATGGCTGTTATGGCCGACTGACCAGTCAGGGCTACAGGAAACTGGGCTGGTGGTGGCAAAAGACCGGTGAGCAAGCAAGGCAAAGATGAGGAAGAGAAGTGCAGTAGCGAGGGTTGTAGGCATTTATTTTTTAAACTGCGTGACACACTTATTTTCTGCACCCACAGATAGGGTGATCCTTTGAAAAGGGAAGCTCCTTAAAAGCTCTCTATGACTGTACCTGTTAGTCACTGTTATTCTCTTTTTGATATATAATCTTTTGTTTATGTCATGTACCCATTGATGTATAACTGCTAAACTCTATATCTGCTTCAAGAGGCTGAGAGACTCAGCTTCTTAGCAATCGTCAGTCTGTGTTTTGTCTCGCTGTAGAAACTATCTTCTTAAGAAAAGGCATTTTTGCTCAAATAGGAACTAAGGAGGAGAGTTGTTACTATTTTAGTTTGGCAACCTGGGAGACTATCCTTATTAATAACAGAACATGAGAGGTGTTTGCTATAGTATATTTGTTGAATTTTCTAAAAAAGAAAATACTTGGATAACCTGAGAACCCCTCATAAAAAACATTAGGGATAAAAATTGTATTTTATAAAAATAATCAGAATCAGTGGAACTTACTAAAGCACGATAACAGGCGCCCGGAACTAACTATTAAAGAAGTAAGTTGTCTCTGTAACAAAGTGCAGTATATTCATGCTGTGTCACGCCTCACAAGACCGTTAGATAACACTGCAATTCTCCGGAGTTTAAACAGCTCTGTGGCTCAATGTCAACTGTTAATGTTCCCACAGTTTAAAAATGGCCGAACCCAAGCTGCGCAAAGGATGCGAAGTTCCCGCCATAATGAGTTGTGATACGATGTATGATGGCCCCAGTTCCCATGTAAAAACTGCCATACGCACCTATTTCTTTCCTTGTTCTATGGGTGCAGCTAAGCACAGTGCAGTGGATATTCCCATGTGATCCCCACCAAACTCCGGTGCAACACGTACCCCCACCAAACTCTTCCCGTACCCCTGGGGGTACGCGTACCACACTTTGGGAAACACTGTTTTAATGTATGTAAGGCTTCTCTTTTCAAAGCTGAAAGTTTACAACTGAAATTATTTTCTAATACAAAAATAGTTTTGTTACTTCAAAGAAAGCAAAACAATGCTTTATTTTACATTTTTAAGGTCACATTTCTAGATCCCTGTTTCCAAATCTTTCCAAACTCTGGCTGAGGGTGAAAAGATGTATTCGTCTGGTAGACAATAGCAATAAAAGCATTTAGGGTGAGGATCACATCTTCAAGTCTGTGGAACCTTCCCTCCCTCTCTCTCCCTCCCTCTCCCTCCCTCTCTCTCTCTTTCCAGACTTAGAATTCTGATTGGAGCTGAGGTCAGGCAAAAATAAGATGGCTCTGGAAAGGCAGAAAAGAGATCAGCTGGGATCAATGCTTTGGAAGCTGCACAAGATCCTTATGGGGCATCTAGTGAGCCTGTGAACAAAATAGATTGGCTGTAAGGCTTAGATACTGCCAGTCCTGCATATCTAGCCAGAATTTATCTGAACTATCATCAGCAGTACATCTGCCCCTTCAGAGACCCTTTTATCTTTTCCCCTTTTATTGTAGGCTGCAGCTACGAAGCTGAGCCATTGTCCCTAACATGCTACTATGGAAGCTGTAAAAGAGACATCCATGAAAGGACAGCTGGTGTTGAGAGCCCACTGGGTTAGGAGGAGGTATACTAGAAGTACGGCAATTCCCTGACTCCCTCGTCCACACTCCTTGGATAGTAGGCTGCTCTTTTTTGCTGCCCTTGGTAGCATGGCGAGATGGAAGATAGACTCCATAAATGGTAATGTCCAGGAGGACTGCATTAAATAATTCCTTTTTGCTTCCCTGAGGACTGTGAAGTGCACTATCTTTCATTCCACTGTTCAGCTGAAGGCAGCATAAAATGCTGCCTTTTAGCCAAGGAGATACTTTGGTCACAAGAGGATAAAGAAGATATACCTGTACCTTTTATCTGCTTTGGGATCAAATGGACAGAAACATTTACTCTACCTTCCTCACAGAAGAAGACATCTGGCTGCCTGATATTTGATTTGTGTCCGAGACCTGCACCTGGCTACAAGGGGGTATTGTTGTTTTTTGGCTCTGAGATGTATAGTTATTCATAGCAATTATTTTTTTGGCTGTGACATATACAATTAGTTACATGCATTTTTAGTAGAACTGGATCAATCTGTTGCCAGCTGGGACCTGTTCCACCACCAATGGGTTTGTGCAGCAGAGCAAGGAGAAGGGTGGAGCACCGACTGGCTCCCTGCCTTTTATTATGTTGTTGTTGATGGGTACCACCAAGCTGTGGCAGTTGATTAATTCTCATGGCATAGATACAGAAGTAGTTTGTCACCGACTATTTCCTGGGAAAGTCTAGAAACTGAACCGGCAGCCCTCTGCTTTCTAGGCAGTTTCTCTACCACTGAGCTACATCCCCTCCCTTCCTTTCAATTATAAAGTACTATATTTTGATTGCCATCTTGACCCTGTTACTATCTAGCTGCATAAATCATTGCTGAATGAACACACGTGTTCATTCAGATTTGGTACATTTTACAGCCAACAAATAACATAAGGTTAGTATGTGTGTGAATGTGTGAGTGTGAGTAGTTACACAAAGTATGTGTACAATGTACAAAGATAACATTTGCATAACCTTTACAAAGATTTCTACTAAGAAAGCCACCCTGAGCATAGTAAGATTTACTGTCTATTATTGCTAATATCTTTGCATCATGAGCTGCAGTCTTACAAGTACCTAAATTGTACTTTCCTTTTTCCTTCCTCCCTTTCTTTTTTCGGTCAACAGCTTATTCAAGTTCACAAAATTCAGCCAGAGTCAACTGCTCAATAATCTAACTGCATCACTGTAGAGCAGAACCTAGCAAAGTTTGGCTGACCTTGAAAAGTTAAGCAGAATGGGGTCTGGTTACTATTTAGATGGGAACCACTAGGAAATCCCAGGGTGTAAGACATATTTGTAAATTGAAGAATATCCCAGAAAATGGCAAATCATATTTCTCTGGTTGCCGAGTATACAGTCAGGAACAGTCAGGCTTCATTGGAGAGCATATTTCTTTTTTAAACGTTCCTTTGTTCACCCAGCCATTTGCAAACTATTTCTTTTTAATTATCATAAAAATGGTTCAATGGATATTGCTGTAGTCATTCTTATTCTTACCTTCCTTTTGCACAGAATTTCAACACCTCATACAGTTTTCCATAAACTGGAACAGCTTTGGTTCACAGAAGTTATCAAGCAGACTTTTCATGCAAGACTACAGTCTGAGCAGGACCTTTGCAGATTAGCAGCTATGTTTAAGCATTCATTTGTGTGTATGGACTTAGGGTAGATTCTTTACATGTACAGAAAGTGTGGTATAGTGTTTTGTATGCAATTAAGAAAGATGCTTAGCTGTTGTTCTTCATCATTTAGAGGGGAAAAATATCTTGAGGTCTAGCAATCAGCATGAGACAAAAGAAGGAAGGATGGAAAGAAAATCTGTAATTAGGGATAACCATGAAAATTGGCTGAAGATTACAGCATCATACCACCTTTATATAAATATATCACTTTGGCCTGTAAGTTGCAACACTTGGCCTCAGCCAAGTGATTATGTAACACAGGCTGTTTCTGCACTAGCAATAGAGATCCCATTGGTACAGATTAGTACAGATCTGTTAGATATTGTCCATACACAAGACCCTTTAAGGACCCATTAGGAACCCATTCTGAACGTGCTGTATCCACAAGTGCCAGCAAAATCTGGATTCAGTGGGCCCTTAAATCCAGCTTAACAGTAGACCCCTTTAATGGTGTCTTCAATCTGGTCTTCCACCATGAAGACCAGTTCAGAGGCCTTGTGTCTGTATGTCTCCTGGGGTAATGGGATCCAGGGGCAGGCTTGGAGGCTGCCATTTGCAGTGGGGTGGCTCTGGCTCTGGCTCCGCTCCACCACTCACAGCTATGTAAATCCTTCATAGCTGTCTATGAAGCTGAGCACAAGTTTCGTAGGCACTATGAAGCAGCGTCTCTCCACCACGCCCACTGTAACAGGAAGCGATCCCTGATTGACGCCCATGCTGGCCAATCGTGCTGTGCCACTGCCACTGGCAGACCTTCTTGCTGGGGCTGAATTGGGCCTAATCAGAGCCTCTGGATGGGTGCTACGGTGTTCACACAGTGGCCCTGTTTGGAACCCATTGCCATTGGACTTAGATGGCCCATAGAGATGCATGGGGCCCTCACCTTGATGCAGAACTTCAAGGACCAGATTCAATGAATACTGTATATCAAAGATTCTGATCTTCTAAATCCAGATTAATGGAGGCACATGCAAAAACAACCACAGGCTGCACCCAGAAACATTTCTGCGGAGGGAATGTGAAATACAGATCATCCTGTCAGACAGGGCATTCGACCTTCTGTTGCCCTGCCACAATATATGACTGTTACTGTGCGCTTACTGTAGTGTGGGAGAAAGAATTCTTGCAGTGCAGTATCTTGTTAAATCGGAGTATTATCCTAATGCAGACGGCACAATGAGAAGCACTGATGAGGTGCTGCCTAAGAAGGAAATGCAGTTCAAAACCTGATTGGCTGCCTGAACCCACATGACACCTAAACTCTCATAGCTCTGATAGATGAAAGAACAGTGCTGACTTTTAGTAGAGACAATCCGTTTTCCCAGTTTTTCATTTAATTGTGAATTTAGAAAGCTTAGTCTGGAGGCAACTGCAATTTCACAATTTTAAAATAAATCCCTACAGAAATCAGGCCAGTATCGTATCAGGTTTGACAGCAGAGGTTTACAGCAAATCCTCCTCCTCCTTCACTAGAAAACCAGGATTCTAGGTTGTATACCAAAAATGCCCAAGTAGATTGACAGGTGATGGAAGTTTATAGAGTTTATCACATACTATTTTCACACTCACTGTTAGCATCTTGGGACAGGGTGGCGTGCACAACCTGTCCCATGTTGAGACAGGTTGCTGCTGGAGTGAGATAGGGCGCATCTGCACGCAAGCCAGCTCATGCGATTTGGACACGTGTGATAAAAGTGCATGCTGTAATGCGGAATGAAGCGTCCCCAGGTGGTTTGGAGCAAGCCGGATCCAAACCGTAACTGCCTGTCCCCATGGAATGGCAGGAACAGTGGCAGCATTGCAATATCCCATCATCCACCCGCCGGTGAGAGGAGCATTGCAGTATCCCCTCATCTGCCTGCCGGCAGAGCGAGCAAGTGTGGTTATTTTCCCATCCATCCCCTTCTCCCCTGCCGCCCATGGACAAGGAGGGGATGAATGGGAAAATAACCTCGCTCGCACTGCCGATAACATTACCTCCATTTACATTGCTGGGAAGGCAACAAGTTTGCGCTGAAGCAGATGAGCTGTCAAGCAAATGTGTGCACTGTTAGTTTTCTAGTAAATCTAGTTGTTGAGGTTTACTAGTGAAATGGGATAATTGAGGAACCCTACTCCACTGTGTGCCTTCACTCATGCAGACAAAGGGTGGTAGATAGGACAGGGCCTCCATTAACTTGCAGAAGCATGGAAGAGAGGTTCCTGGACCTCTTCCTCTCCTGCACTAATAGTGGAAAGGGCCAGGGCCTCTGTTCTTTGCCTGATTACAACAATTTTAAAATTTAGTAGCAAGAGTTTGTGGCACATATGCATTATTACAATCATCCTTCATATAATACTTTGCCACCTATAGAAGATGAGGTTTAGGGAAACCATGGAAGACTAGTCAGTCGAAGAATCTGATGGTGCAATCAGATATGCTTAAAAAGGTGATTTCTGGGCAAATTTGAGTAAAAAATGAGAACTTTTTTGCCCACATTTGTCTTACTCCATCTCGAAGCTTTGAAAAGGTCTTTATCCTTCTGGGTTCCATAACTCTGAAGGTGATTCTTTAGTTCAGATTGGGCAGGAAACTACATCAGCAGAAAGGTGGAGGCTGTCAGGGTATGTATTGCCTCACTTGGGGGCAAATGTAAGCTGCAGTGTGACAAAATAAATAGTTTCTCAATCACATATTGGGACGACTTTAAATCATTTTTGTGTGTGTGAGGCTTTTTTCTTAAAGGGATGACTAAAAAAACCCTGTCATGTCACACTTCTAGTCGGTGGAAGACACTGATGTGAAGTGGTAGACAGTGGATCATGGGGATGATTGTGCAGTGGAATGATTCACCAGCTGAAATAAAGGCCTGGTAAAAACAGGTTAGGTGTTGATTCAGGTGAGTGAAGATAGAGCTTTTAATCGCACTACTGCCAACAACAGCCATTGAGAGGGGATGCCTTCATTGCGCTGGTTTGTGGATTTTAAAAGTACCATGCCCTAGTAAATATATTCTTTCTAACTATTCTGTGACACCTGTTTCTCACTACATGGGAGGGTGTGTTGTTGTTCTTGCTAATGATGACATGCATAGTGCTTTCACTTGCAACCCATCTTGCCAGCTGCTATTAACTCTAGTTCTAGTTTTTCTGCCTTGAGATTCCAACTTTTAGGAGTCCATACCACTGAAGAAGTCATAGCTACAAATTAGAGAGAAAAGAGACCACAGGTAGGACAGGTAAGGGCTGCTTCATTAAGAGAAGCTTGTCTCCCTGTGGAGCTTCCCCGTACTTGTGTAGAAGCCCCATCAAGGTCTACTTCTTCTGCCCATAAACTATTTAATGACAAAAGAAGTAGGGTGTCCATAACAAGCATGTCAGGAAACCTTACAGGGAAAATGACTCATGTGCCATCTTGCAGAAACAATGTTCCCTAAATGGGAAATTGCAGCCGTTCTGCTGACTGAAGCTGCTGCTCCGCTGCCTCTTAGTTTCTCAAGGACATGGCAGAGCTACCAAGCAGCAGTTTTTCCTTTAAAAAAAAAGAAAGATAAAGAAAGAGAGGACTGTGACTTGTAGTTTTTAGCTTTCTCCATTGATTCACTCACACTCATTTTAGAGTGAAACAAGGCAGATGTTGCCATAATTAGACATCCAGATGTGTACCTTGATTTGCCTCAAAACAACAGCAGATTATTATTAAGAAAGGGAAATCAAACTTTTATTTCGGGACAAAAGCAGAATAGTAGCTTGCAGCTTCTACCTAAAGTCAATCCAAACAAGCAGGAACAAGAACAGCAGTGAGTTGCTGAAGTGACTTGCAGTTTGGAGAGATCAAAAGTGGAGCTCCAATTACAGTCTAATCCTTTCCATATGACCCTCCTGATTCCTTTGCCCAAGTCACCACTGAACAGGCAGACAACACAGCCTGTAAATATTATTTCTTCACCTGTTGCAGAAGTCTTTATATACACATTACAGCTATAATTCCACAAACAACAACAACTCTCATTTTCTTTCTACTGCAACTTGAAAAAGGTGCCTGGGGGCACACTGGTCCACTGATAGATCAAATTAAATGGGTCTAATGCAAGTAGAGCAGGCCAGTGAGAGTGGGGAGTGACTTTATAGATGTACACTAATTGCAGATCTGTCAGGTCTAGAATTGGATGATACTGCATGAACCCTTAATTCAGTGCAGAAAGGGTCAATGCTACCAATTTCTTTCTCTCTTTAAGTCTCTTTGCTTACTGATCCAGACTACATCTCGCCCCCCCCCACACAAAAAAAACCCTAGAATTGAAAGGGTGGTGGTGGTGACATTACTTTCACTTAGTTGGGATATGAAGTTACCTCCACCAACTGGTGGATGGTAGTTTTATGTGTGGTCTCAGACCACAGCGTAGTGAAATAATGACTGTGGTCCCTTTCGAAGAGGCCACCTTCCCCTGCTCCCTAGGACATGATACTTTGTCAAGCTCCTGCTCCAATTCTTACCCCTCTCCCTTGCCGTGATGGTCCTATTTCTGCCCATCGTCATGATCTCGTCCCGCCCCCACCTGTCACCTTCCCCCCCCTTACCTGCCTAGCATGCCCTCCTGACAAGCAGAGCATTTCCTCTACCCACTCCCCAGATGAAGATTACCAGCTACAGCAGCATGAAGGTGTGACCAAGCCGTTCCAAGCCAAAAATGTCTTGGATGCAGCTGCCTTCCAGAAATGGTAAGGTGTAACCGAGGGGTGTGCACAAATGCAACTTTTGGGATTCAGTTCGATTTGAATTGAATATCTGAACCCGTACACAAATGAATGTCTGGATAATTCAAATGAATAGATTCAAAATTTCAAAATTTGTTTGAATGTTTAAATTCAAAGTTATGGACATTCAATTCAAATTTGAATGTTGAAATTCAGACAAATTCAATCCAATTTCGAACGTCTTCGAATATTCATGCACAACCAGTATATCTTCTCTGGTAAACAGCTGACATGAACCTCATCTCTTTGTTGCCTGAATCAGAACCTGCCCTGGTGGAAGTAACATAATTTTATATTCTGACTTCAGAGTTTAGATGGAGATGAGAAACACAATGGAAGAACATTACCTCTGCAAGGGCCTGGAATAGTTGGCAATCTTCCACTTGTCCTCTAGGCAGTTGCCCACCAGATAGCTGCTCTGATTTAACCCTCAAGGCAGCTATATTTGTCATTTTGGTGTGTTAAAGATTGCTTGTGCCAGAAGGTAATCATCAACGTGTCTTAGCTGTGCTCAGAAAAAGCTCTCACGTATTTCCTATTGGACAAGATTGGAAACGGTAGGCCAATGTGATACAGAAATGGAATTGAAATGTCAAGTGAAATTTAAAGTAAAGAGAGAAAAATGACTCCCAACTTGTCTTTAATTTTCTTGCTTGAGGAAAGCTCTTGAAGGTGTTACTGCAAATTTATCTTTATAATTAGAAAGCTTGTTCTGTCTTCCACTGAAGTCAGTGAGTGTTTTGCCATTGACTTCAGTGAAGGCAGAACCCCCTGAAATCATTAAAAATAATTACCTTCCACCTTCAAGGCTATGCCACGTGTAGCCGTTTGCTGATAAACAAATGGTCTCAGTTTTATGATCTTTTGATTGTGTGTTTAAATTAATTTGAAAGGCAGGATGCTAATTCCAGTTTTATAGCATTGCTTTTGGTACTCCCATTAGTAGTATTTATGGGATACTCTTGGGATTTTTGCTGAAGCTAACACAAATACCCCAAAGCTTTGCAGTTTGGCCAGACTGTCTGTATTCACAAGGCTACTTTATCATGGTAAAATATTCAGCATGCTCCCCTCAGCAGTTTGGTTCATTTACAATACAGTATGCTTCCTGAAGTGGCTAAAAGAGTTGCTAGTCAAAGAATCTGTTTGAGTTAGGGCACAGCTAAGCTGGCTGGTGTTCTATTACACCATCTCTGCACACCTCTTTCATTCCTGTGTTTGCCATGATGCATGCAATAGTTGCATTTTCATCCGGTGACCAGAATCAAAGGCTCTTTCTGCACTGGGCTTTATTGTGGCTTGTATCTCAGAATAAGGCCCTGACATCCACATGTTAGGGCAGGCCATGGGCAGGGTCTACTGTAGTCTTCACCAACATGAGAATGGCAGGTTCCTAGCCTGAGATATAAGCCAGAATGAGCCTCAGTGTGGAAAGGGCTACAAAGCCATTTCAGATTCCAGTGGCAGAGAAGATTTATTATATTCCACAACCTTGGAAATTGTCAAGATTGAATCGCAATGAACATTGCAAAGGAAATCTATTGTAAAGTTCTATATTATTGGAAAACATTGCCCTTTCAGGCCCATCCCATAAAATGGACTAGATCCTTCCTTTAAAAATAAAAAATAATCCTATTTTTGAATTTTGGAAATTTCATTCACATTTTGATTCCATCTTTAATTTGGGGACATTTTTATAGGAATTCATCCTAGGCATGCAAGTGGGTGTATAAGATTCACTAAGCTAACCCCCCTTTTCCAGTGTGCCAATTGCACAGCAAGCTCTATAATAACCACTGGCTGGTATTGCACTTAATTTCTTGGCCTGATCCAGCAGAAGGATGTCAGCCTGGAGCCCTTGCAGGCCCAGGAATGGCTCTGTTTCAGAATAAGCCTTCTGCATTTGAGGGGCTGTTCCAGGAGAACCATCTCTGTAGGCTTTGGAGATCTTGTGATCGTTGGAGCCCCTTCTGGGGTTGCCAAGTTCTTAAGATTTCAGTTCTTAGCATTTGTTAGCCCGAGGAGCCCATTTCAGCTGTGTGGTCTGGTGTGCTGCCAAGGTAGGTCCCCCTGTTGAACTGGAACAGGAGGTGTGTGGTATTCCTAATACTTCCCTGGGCTGGTTTAACTGTCCATGGAATGCCAGTCATTTTGGCTACCTGCACCAGAACATGCTCCATCCCAATGAGAATGGAGCAGCCCAGGGAGAGAGAGGGGCCTCTCTCAAAATAAGAAGGCTAGCCCTGTGCTGGAGCAGACTCCAGAAAAGTGCCGAGAAAGCTTTAAGAAAGCGTTCTACCTGTCATATATTAATTTGTCTATCAATGGCTACTAGAATGGATGCATAGGTACATCCTCCTGGCCAGGGTAACAGACAGGATGCCTCTAAAGACCATTAGCTGTGATTCAAGAGTAGGTGAAGGTTTTGCCCTTCTCTTCTGTTCAAGATGCCCACAAGTAATTGGTCATCTACTGTGCGGGACAGGATGCTGGACTAGATTGGTCTGTGGCCTGATCCAGTAGGACTCCTCTTATGTTCTCATGTAGTGTTCCTCCCCTAGCTTACATTCAGAACATTATGCTGGTATGTTAAAGTAATTAGGTCTGCACACTTTTTGTACATGAGAAAACCATTCTCAGTTAATTTATGCATGCTTCTTGATTTTTACAATTCATTTGCTGTGTATTTCATGTTAAGACATTGTTTTGTTTATAAATAAAATATGAATTGCATATAATGGCACAAAGAGGAATCGGATGTACCTAGAAGTGAATAGGATGGAATTAGGCTGATTGGTCTATCACTAGATGACTCACTGAGAAGCAGTTTTTTGTGACATTTCGGTAATGTGTTTTAAAAGCACTGAGACATAGTGGGGAGAGAGGTGTAGCCAAAGAATTGCCATGTCCTTAAAAATAGTAACATAGTGATTTGGCTCCCAAAACAGCCCTCTTATTTTTAATTTGGTGCATTTTTGTCACAAGATCTTAAAAAGAAAAAATCAATATGAGACAAAGGGAACCTGAGTAAATACAAACTTTGGCTTCAAACAATCATTCCATTTATTGAAAGAAAAAAAAGTTATCCAACACCTGTGCAAAAAAAAGCAATTGCCCACCTGAACTTAATACTTGGTCGTGCCATCTTTAGTAACAACTGCAACAAAACACTTCCAATAAGTGAAGATCGATCTTTCACATTGCTATAGAGGAATTTTTGCCCACTCTTCTTTGCAGAAGGTCTTTCAAGTATGAATTGTCCATTTGAGGTCCTGCCACAGCATCTCAATGGGATTCAAGACAGCACCTTTGACTAGGTCACTCCAAATGCTGATTTTGTTTCTTTTGCGTAATTTAGAGGTGGACTTGTCTATGTTCTGCACTGTGCTAATGGAGTATGCTCAGAGGGGCAAGGCCTCTGGTAATCTGTGCTAGCATGCAGAACAGAAGTCTTTGGACCTCTTCTCCACATGAGAAATGTCCTGTGTGGAAAACCTCTTAGAAGTGGATTTGCAACCCTTTCTATGCAGTTTCTTTTGATCACTGCATAGAGTGCTGCTCATTGAGACCTTTTAGCCTACTCTACATTGCTGCAGATGTTTTATTTAAATGATGTTTAATGAGGCTGGCCAAAAACAGTTCTGGGTGTGTCTAGTCTGACTGAACTCAATTATCAATTACACTTGGCATGTTGGTTGACTGAGTAACAGAGAATAGAGGATAAGACCTATGAATCTGGTGATAAACCCTGACAGTGTAATTGAGAAGTTATTAACTAGTGGAGACCAGAGACGTTTTCGCATTACTCCCGTTCCATTTGGAACGGGAGTAGGACGGGAAGATTAAGACAGCTCACGACGCTTTCACCTTTCACACACAGGAGCGCAGGAGCGCGTGTAAACGCGTTCCGGCGCGTCTGTGTGCGAATGCTCAAAGCATCGTGAGCTGTCTTAGCCGGCAAAGGCCGGCCAGGGGCGCGGAGACAGCCGCGGAGGCAGATCGGCAATCAGCTGATTGTCAAACAGCTGATTGTCGAAGCCGCGCCGGCGTCGGAGGCAAGCCCGCAGCTGTTAGGGAGGGAGAAGCAGGCGCGAATGCTTCTCCTCCCGAACGCCTGCGGGCGGCTCGTCCGCGTTCGAATGCATGTAGAGCACTTTAAAGTGCTCTACATTTCGAACGCGAGAAAGACAGCTGCGGACACGTCGGAGCGCAAGCCCCGCTCGGGCAATGCGTATGCCGTGTCCGCAGCTGTCTCCCACGCGTACCGTTCAGCCCCGTGCGAAAACGTCTCAGGCACTCCACTTTCTGCCAGTCACTGAGGGGATAGAATTCAGTACCTTTATGGTATTAAAGAAACCCTAAGGCTGCGATCCCACTGGGACTTTTTTGCTTGTTGAAAACATTTTCAAAACTTTTTGTCTTCATTGAAAACTGGCTTCCCGCACTTTCAGAGAAGCAAATTTTGAAAAAAAAAATGCATTAAAAAACTACTTGGTCAAACAACTCTTGCTCCCATTTTTGTTGGTAACACACTTTATTTTTGCTTTGGGAATGGTAGAAGTGCAGAATATTGTGCCCACGTCTCACCTGCCCACCGTTTTGGCCTCCACATCTGCTTTGCCTGCCTGCCACTGCAACGGCCGCCACCACCTCAGCCACCATAGCGGTGGCAGTGGCCACCTAATCTGCCATGGTGGCGGCAGCCTCTCCCACTGGCAATTGCAGGCTGCGCCGCTGCTGCCACCTCGCTTGCTCAGCTGCCCAGAGTGCTCCCGGTGCATGGCCAGCCAGCCAGCCAGCCGGCCCTGCCCAGCCTTCCTCACTCTCTTCCTTTTTTCTGCCACTGCCACTGCCACACTGCTGTCATGCTCTGCTTTTTAAAGCGGAATTAACAAATGGGAACATGCATAACGCGTGTTCGCATCCATTTTTGTTAATTTCGCTTTAAATAACTCAAGTGGGATCATGGCCTAAGAGAACTTACATATTCACACTGCAGCTATGGATTCAAGATATTCCCTTTTTCCCCTTGAGATCCCATTCAGTATTTTTAAATCCATTTAGCTGTTTTAAGTTCTTACATCAGTCTGTTTCTCAGCTTAAAATAAGGTGGCAAGAAGTTTGTTTTATGTTTCAGATTAACAGGGCACTATATTCAAAATAATTAGATATTCCACCACATAAATACTGATGTTAGTAGCCTTGATTACAGAACTATTATTAATATTGTTATCAATAATAATATTCTTTTACAGAGCAACAAAAAACTTATATTCCATGCCTCCTGCCCTAACCCATAGACAACTTTCTTAATTTAAACATCCTTTTGTAACAGTAGGGTTATCCTCATTTTCTGCTTAATATTTCTCACTACTGCTGCCCAATTTATGCCTTGCATTATTATATTACCATCAAACTTTTTTTCCTTTGGTCTAACTCGTCCCACTTCATAAACTCTATCAGATTACAGGACACGTTGGGAATATAAAGTCAGACAGAACAAACAAATTGGGACAGGTGCAATGTTGTCTTGCAGTGCAAACCATGAATAGGTCATAATGAGGGCATTACAGTCCATTTAAGATTTGGACAGTATGCAAGCCATACACAAAAAGATCCTATAGGACTGCACACTGAGTCTTTACACCTACAACCAACTGTTATGGTTTTCCAATTTTCCATCCAGTCGTTCCCATTTACCTTTTAAGAATCACCTTCCTTCATGGAACTTTTCAGTGTGTGAAACTTTTCTATGAAGAGCAGAGAGTGTGCAGATGGATTGTGTGATTAGATATAAAGGGAAGAGAATAGGCACGCTCTGACCAGCTAAGGCATCCTTTCTTGGGTGTTTTATAGTCTTCTAATTCTTCCTCTCTTCTGTCCTTATTTCTACCACACATATTTTCCACTTTAAATGTCCATAGTTTGGTGACTAAAAAAAAGAAAAAAGAAAAGCTTTATAAAGGGGGAGGGATGGGAATTCACTGAAGCTGATCTGTGTTTACCATAGTTTAGCATCAGGGTCCATGCAATCAAAAGGACTGCTGTACTCAGGTGTGAAACACAATGTAATATTTAGGTGGCTATTATCAATCATAGAGTGCTTGTGTGAAGGCAGGGAGAAGGGTGCAGGGTGCAACAGGAAGCCTTGTTTTTGTTGTAGCCAACCACATTTTGATGTTCTGTTGGTTACTATTTCTCTGTGTGTTCTATTTTTAAAACTAGAGTGTCAGTAGGGATTCAGAAACGGGTGACTAACCTAGCATTGTTCTGTGGGAACATAGTGCTATTCTAACTAAGTCCAGAAGTCATCCTATGTATTGCTAAGTTATCTCCTCTAAATTGGGGCAAGGACATGGAGGGAATGGACCATAAGACAAGTTGCTAAATCATGGCCACTTTCTGCACTCACTTCACTTAATACATATTAGTGGATCTGGATTAGCTAGATCCGGATCAACCAATGGCAGAGGCATCTGTATTGAGTGGACTCTAGAGCAGCAAATTTGTACTCAGGACTGGCACAATGCAGATACCTAAGCCTACTTCCAAAGACACTGTGGTTGTTAATGTGACCACTGTTGTGAAGGTGCTGCACGAGTGTCTTCACTGAAGCATTGTAACTGCATGCCACTCAAAACTATGCTCACATTCTTCCTAAATCCGTAATACGTGCAGAAGCGCTTTACTTGAACAAGATCAGATGGTGCTAGCACAGGTAGAGACCACATTTTTCAGGTCTACAATTAATCTTGTTGCCAGATTTGGCAAAAAAGTAAGCCAGCCTATGAGACACACCTGGCTTTTTAAGGTAAGGTTGTATGTAGGAATAATTAGGATGGCTAATTAAAGCTGGCCAGCTGAGCTTTTAACATGGATCTGGTCAAAATTAATGTCAATCCAATGCAGCTATCACATACTAAGCAGCTCCTTGATCTGGATTAACAAGTAAGTACAAGAAGGGTTTGTGTCATGGCAATACAACTGGGTAGCAAAGTATCTGCATTGCCACCTCCCATTTTGCCTTAAAACCAGCAGGCAGGAGGTTGGTGGGGACAAAGACAGAGAAGAAAAGTTGCATTTCAGGAAATAGTAGAACCCCATGGCTATTCCTTGTCTGCTGCTGGGGTTTTTTCATCTAGAGAGAACAGAAAGGAATTTAGATAGTACAAGAAGAGTTGACACATTGTGTCTGTGGTCTTTTCTGATGGAAAAAATGGGCCCATTGATCCAGATCGTATGGAGGCATAGGCTCAGATTAACACTTGGTTGTAGCTTCAGAGCTCCCAAACACACACTCACACAGTGGCTTGCACCAAAGTTCCTATCCTCAAATCTTGGAGAAGTGTTTAAACAGGTCCACAGAGAGATCCAGATTGTGGGCTTTATAGTGCACATTGTTTCCAAAAACTTAAGTAATCATGATGCTTCATAAATCCTGTTTCCATGACTTCAGAACTAATTGTTATGGGACACATTTTCTGGAAGAATGCATGCAGAAATAATCTTAACAGTTCTTTAGATTTTGTGCTTCTCTGCATTTTACAGTGTAGTTTGTAACTGAAGATCCACCTATTAAAAATGCTATTTGTATATAAAATATGTTAAGAATTGCATACATTGAAATACAATAATTAAATACCTAATTAAATATTACTAAATTTTCATGAGGATTTTTTTAAAAATGCTGAAATATGTAGAAACCAGAAGGAAACAGACTTACAAATCAAAATATGAAAAAACTGACAAGCACTAGAAAAAACACTGATGTTTTATTCCTATTTAAATAGGCCCTTGATTCTCTGTTAGTATGTAAGTATAATTGATGCCAAATGCAAAGTGAATATGCTAAATTAATTTTGTTATGCATTCTCTTGTAGTCTCGTCAAATTTCATACAGATTCTTGTACCATATCCATTATTACAGTATTTGAGCATGGCATTAAATAACATTTCAATATGCAATTTGAACTGATTAGTTTTTAAAAACTGAGTTATGTTAATCAGCCCAAACTAATGTGCAGTATATGAATCTAGGATTCCCACTAATTGCAGTAAGCATACATCAAACTAATGCAAACTACAGCATAGAAATTGTTCATTGTAATCGGTAGGTCTTAAATAACCAATTAGTAAGATTATCCAATTCCAGATTTGATTGAATTTTTAGCAAACCAAAAGTGGACAAAATAATCAGGAGACCATGCATGCTTACCATTCAGGCCATAGCTACATATAGGCCTCACAGTTAGCTTCAAAATGAATTCTGGATGAAATCACGTGAGTGTCAGATAAAGGACAGACAGAAATAGTTAAAGCACAATTACATGCCTGCCCATGCTGACCTGATAACTGCAGATCCAGTCATCTGCAGTTGACTAGACGAGCCTCCCTGTCCCACCGGTACCATTGTGCCCTCCTCAATGGTCATCCCCAGTCAGGAATTGTGGGGAATTTCATGTGATTTCTCATGAATCATGGGAAGTCTTGCAAGATTTCCTAGGTTTCATAATATCTGAGGTTTCCCATGTCTACAGTATGTCTTAGAAACTACCTCCCATGGGTACAGATACAGGTCTGTAGTGCTTTTGGCATAGGGACAGGATCTCTGCCCTGCCACATCCACTGAGGTTAGTGATCCCCTGCTGCAGCCACTTGCCAATAGCTCTCAAGTGTCTTCCTGTAAACTGTCAGCCTAAAATTGTGCTCATTTGCAACCTTTCAAAGGAAGAGGATAAGCAGGACAAAAGGCTCCGTTCAATTAGGATGCCTTCAGCACCAGTGGCTGAACCTACTTCCTTCAGTAGTAGTCATAGGCTCTTTTTCTCTCAAGCTCAGAGTTGTAGTAGCTACCCTGGCTCTCCGATTTTTCTTGCCAGTTCTTCCAGTCAAAGTTCTGTGCACAATTGTGTGCTGGTTATCTTAGATCTCTCAAGGGCTGGTATACATGTGGTTAGTGAGCTAGTGTGGTCTTGTGGTCAGAGTGCTGGAATCATATCTCACAGTCATGGGATTTGATTCCACACTTTTACATGTAGCCAGTTGGGTGACCTTGGGCTAGTCACAGCTCTCTTCTGAGCTCCCACAGCCCCACCTACCACACAGGGTGTCTGTTGTGAGGAGAAGAATAGAAAGCTTTGTCAGCCACTTTAAGTCCCCTTAAAAGGATGAGAAAAGTAGGTTATAAAGCTGACTCTTCTTCTCCTTCTCCTTCTTCTCCTTCTTCTCTCATAAATTACTGGTTCCTTCTATAAGGGGGGAAAACTGAAGCAATTCCCTTTCCCTCTCCTCTTGAATGCCATGTCTAGCATCTATAAACCTAGGCCAAAGGAAGGAAGCAAGGAAAAGAAAGAAGGAAGGAAGGAAGGAAGGAAAGAAAGAAAGAAAACATGCTTGGAATGCTGGATGAAATACTCTGCAATAAATACTCTGCAATAAATTTGTTTGAAAATACTACACATATGAGACACAAATTCATATTTTAGTGTGATTTCATTGCAGCTGAATCTTATTTAATACAGTGTAAAAATGTATATAGCTATCTCCTAATTTTTGCCATAAGTGTTGTCTGAAGTGAAATGAAAAATCGAGTTGCCAATCCAATCTTGAAAGCACAAGTTACATTCTTCTACATATCTATTTCTCTATCATTTATTGTTGTTGTCACTAGAAACTTAATACACTGTGGAAAAAAACAATTTTTGTCTCCCCTTTTCCACAGCTATCTCTTCTTTTTTTCTTTTTCTTTTTAAAGGTCCTTATCTACTCCTGCTCAAAAGGCCACCTCTTCTTCTCCCTTTCTTCAGTCACTCTGCCTCTGGCTATCGTTCCATTCTGTATCTTGTTTACAGTTTCAGTAACCATTGTGGATATTTTCTTCTTCTATCCACACAGAAGCTTCACTTGTCATTAACATTTTGACAGCCCATTCAGCTGAAAAAGTTACAACTTTCTTCAAATATTCAGTAAACACACACAAACTGACCACATTTCTAGGCTGCATTCAGATGGCCCAAAAGACCATCTTGTACAACCCCCTGAAGCATAGTGACTATATTTTGCTGTTCCCATTTGGTCCCAGGGACAGTAAAACTGGTAAATCGTGATGAATGACTCTGAGGGCACTTAATACTCTGTTCTTGGATGGCTCAAGCAGAATACCTATGGGTTATCCTCATCGTGCTATTCCATCTGAAGAGGTGGCAGCACCAAGGCTGATTTACCTTGGCTGATTACTCTCCAGTGCAATTAAGTGCCAGGCAGGGGAAAACATGGCGTTTTTGCCATTTAATCATGCCTAGTAGGAGCTTCAAGACTGCAAGGTTTGCAAGGGTGGGAGGGGCTAGACATTTACATGCCACACCTCTAAGCCCAGAAGTGGGGCTGCTGGATCCCATCATGTGTGAAGCCATTCTAGAGGCTCTGGAGATGAAATCCTAGACTTGATACACATGCTGGGTTTTGTCTAAGTTTCTGAAAACTTTGAAAAATAAGACTTTTGATTCCTGTCAAAAGCCTCTGGAGCACTTAGCAGATTTCTGAAAGATGTTTCTCCTTGTAGAATGGGAGACCTCAAAATATGGCATGCCAGATGTTGCAAGGCTACAACACTCATGGCCAGCAAACAGGGAGTGCATTGTAAGGAAACTGAAAGTTGTCTAGGGAGGCAAATGAGGTTTTGTCAGTTGCCTCCAACATGTGACAAGCACAATAAATCAGGATTTTTTTGAAATTATATAGAAGTAAGGACTTTCATGACAGTTCACAGTCTGGTTTGTCATAGTCAGAGGCAAGAAGCAAATCCCTGATCACCAATACAGATGCTGTGCACATGTCAGAGATCAGAGGCAATGAATATCTGTTTCCCATTCAAGGTACTTTCAGTATGCCTATCTTGAGAGTTATGGTCACACAACATCTGGTAGGCTGTGGTTTGAATATCTCTTCCGCAAGGGCATAAATCTAATTGATTGGGGTAGGGGCACTGTTGGGCTACTGAAACACAAGAGCTGCCTGTGCCCACAAGTCACCAGTGAACAGCAAAATATAGTTGTGTTCAGTGAGTATTTTGGCAGGCATGACAGGAGAACTGATACTCATGTGCATAGATAGCAGGGGGAAAGGCATTTTGTGCATACAATTAGAAAAAAAGACACTTAAAGAGAAGATAGTGACTTCTTCAGTGCTGCAGGGAAGTAGTAACTTTGGGGAAATTAGCTCCTAGCTCCACTCGGTGCTCACAGGTTGGGACCATCAGGATGATGAAGACGCTGCATTTGAACTACTCCATTTAAGTATTTGTTTTTGTCTGTGAAGAATAGTGAAGCCCATCTTAGCAGCAAAGGTATTACTGAGGATGCACAGCTCACAATAAATATACAATAGAGGTATTCTTGGGAGCCTTAAATGAATTAAAGGGCCTTTCTGTATGGCATGCTTTATCCTGGGCCATGCTGGTCCAAATTAATGTGCTACCAAAATGATTCCTCTGGTAACCTGGAAAATGTAGGCCTTTTGGATGCTTCCATGTTCTAGACTAGGTCATGTTGGTCCAGTAGTCCTCATCCTCAATGCCAAGGAGTACCAGTGATCCAGATCAAGGGCCCTTGATCTGGATTATGTCTGTCTTATGCAGATGAAATAAACCAACAGTCCACGAGACTTCCTACATTTTACAATGTGTAGAAAGGACATTAAACCTGACTAATAAGCAGTGCAGAAAGACCACAGCACTATATGTTGTTTGGCTGCAGGGAATAAAAAAGCCTTAGACTTGTAATACATTTGGGGCCTTCAGATTAATTTCAGCATATCAGGGCTGAGTCCAGGTATTTCACAACATGTCCATTTCTGTCCATTCCAAGTATTTCTGAAACTTTTATTTACTGTTAGGTCAAGGGACACAGGTACAATGAGCATTATACATGCAGTTGTGACATCCCCCATTTTGGTTGCAGAACTCCATTGAGCAGCTAGAGAAAGACTCCCAGTTCCAAGATGCGGCTTCTCCTTTCCCTTTTTGGAGAGCAGTACTGATCCCTGTTCAGAAAGAAGAAGAGGCCTTTATTTTAACATAAAAACTTAAAAATGCAGTTTTTAGCCTATTTTACCAGAAATTGGTAACAGCATTTACCATAGTGCATGTTCAGTATGAGCCTGTAATGTCCAGGTATGACTTCAGTCGCAAAAGCTGCCTGCTCTTTAGAATAAGGACTCCTGAGATAAAGGTGTGAGTCAAGTTTGACAGCTGGTGACTGGCTGCATTTACATGTCAACGTTGATTTCCTATCAACAAGACAGAAGTGTGTTGTTATTGATTGTTTTTTTCTGGAGGTGTTTTATTTTTCATTTCCCACTTTAACCTCCAGTTTGAGATTTATAAGAACTAGCTTTGGTTCTTTCTGCATTGACTCTTAATAGATCTACACATGCAGAGGCATTACTTATGGATGCATTTTATGGATTAGATGAAGCATAATCCCAATTAGGAGGCCCTTGGTCAAACAAGTCTATTGGCATACCAGAGGGTCTGGGTCAAAGCACATGCAAAAGTTATGCCTACCGTTTTCTGGTCTACTGGGGGAAGCATTTTGGTGGTGTGCCAAAGCACACCCACAAAATGCATCCCCCAGTATTCCAAGGCTAAGAACATTTGTTCCTAGCTCTCAGAGGACTCTGAACCTGGGCTCAAAACTCACACATACTTTGAGGCTGTGGTGGGGCTAGTCTGGGCCAGTGCTGTTGTGGCACTCATACAGACCATGCCTTTTGTTCCAGGCACACCAATGCCAGTTAGAGTTTTACTAATAGAATTTTTTTTTAATATTAGTTTACAAGCAATGAAGTGGTGGCAGTGGTGGTGTTTGGTTTTAATCATACTCATTTCCAAGTTTGAAAATAATTTAAAAGGCACACATAGGCCAAGTCCCCATGCTCAAAATAATCTGAAAGGATTCTGCGTCTGCCCAGGGAGTGTCTCTATGCAAAGCCCTAATACGGGTTACATGGGAGACAATATGTGTTAACCCCCCCCCCACTTTGCAACCGTACTCCTTTTGAAATAAGGGGCTAACATGTATTGTCCTGGTGCCATGCAGACGCTCCCAGAGTATTAGGGGCTACAAGCCTGACATCCCCGCATCCCTCACTGCCGGATCAGCAAGGCACATGTGAGTAAAGCTCGCTGTCAAATGCAGATGCGCACCTTTGCTTGACAGCGAGCTTTACTCATGCGTGCCTCATCTTCCTCAATCTAGCTGCTGTAGAGGTATGCGGAGAGAGAGAGGAAGGTGGAAAGTGGCTGGATGAGAGAGAGGACAAACCTGGGGGCTCAGAGCTGCAGAAAGGCAGGAACGGTGGCAGTGGCGACGGCGGCAAGAGGAGCATTCATCTGCCCACCGGCAGAGTGAGCGAGCGAGGTTATTTTCCCATTCATCCCCTCCTTGTCCTTAGCCGGCAGGGGAAGAGGGGATGAATGGGAAAATAACCTTGCTTGCTCTGCTGGCGGGCAAATGTGGGGATACTGCAATGCTCCTCTCACCGCTGTCCGCACTGCCTCTGTTACCACCGTTCCTTGGAGACAGGCACTTACAGTTTGGATCCGCATTGCCCCAAACCACATGGGGATGCTTTATTCCTCATTACAACCCAGATTTTGATGACGCGCGTCACCAGCGAAGCAACCGGATTCCATGGGGACCCGGTCATAGAGAAAGAGTATGGAGACATAATAATTTTGAGAATGCCTGAAATCAGATTTAGTTGATTGGGTCTCCTTTGTAATGGAATCTGATTGGTTCTTGTCAGTGAGCTTCCTTGTTGTTAGGCTGAATTGTTCCTAAAGACTCATCCAACCAATTGCACAGATCTTTTACCAGATGGCGTATCAGCCTTCTTCACCCCAAGAGCTGGAACTACCTGAAGCTGATGCACTGTTAACCAGGTTGGAGACTTTGACCTTCCTTGAGACCAGCAGTTAAACATGCCTTGGCAAAGATACAGTTCCCTCTGCAATCACCTTCTTCTGAGGAAATACCAAGCATCAAACTGTGTTTGATTCTCTGCTTTGCAGACAGTAACTCTAATGCTGAGTTGCAGACATCTCTGCATAGTCAACAAAGTGAACTGTTAGAAGAAGGAAGTTTATTAGAAAATGTAGATTGTCTAGCCATCAAAAATGAGGAACCAGGATGTTGCCCTTCTTCAGAAGGAGGTGAAAGCCCTACTAACTTTTTCTTTAAAAAAATCTTAGTTCTGCCTTATCAGTGTGTTCCTCTTCAGGTGCGGAAAGGAATTTGCATGCTGCCCAAGTTAGTCTTCTTCTGTTTCCTGCTGAGCAATTCAGAAGTAGTTTCCCTGCTGTCTATTTCTTTTTGTGTTTTTCAGAGAAAGCAAGAGTGATGGAGACAAAGATAGGGAAAAGATTTAAGAGACATTGGGTGTTTTTCCACTGTCACTAAAAGTACCCATTAAGTACCCATTAATGGGTATGTAATGGCATTTTTGTACCCATTAATGGGTACTTAATGGGTACTTCTAGTGACAGTGGAAAAACACCCATTGATGGAGAAAGAAAAAGGAGGGAAGGAAGAATAGAGAAAAAGTACTTTGTATACCTTTACTTTTTTACTTATAGTTCCTATAGTTTGGGATGTCCACTGAGAAAAGAAATGCTAGAAAAACTATCAGTAGGGACAGTCAGAAGGCATGGGAGGAGATAGTGTATGATTAGAGCCAGTTTGGTCTAATGGTTAGGGAGCCGGACTCTTATCTGGGAATACCAGGTTCGATTCCACCCTCCCCCATGAAACCAGCTGGGTGGCCTTGGGCTAGTCACAGTTCTCTTCTGTGCTCTCACAGCCCCACCTACCTCACAGGGTGTTCTGTTGTGGGGAGAAGAATAGAAAGCTTTATCAACCGCTTTGAGTTCCCTTAAATGGGTGAGAAAAGCAGGGTAGAAAAGCCAACTTCTTCTTCTTCTTCTTCTTCTTTGAGTGCTTCAGCAGTGCCCTCTCCCTGCTGTGCCTGATCAGAGGCCCTTTTGCACTTAGCCTGCTAGTGCACATTGGGATAGTTTCTGGGAAGCACCATCCACACTTGTAGGAGGGTTCCATTAGTCCTATAAGGAAAATAGGCGGGGGTCCTGAGTATTGGTTAAGGAAACTTGTGAAGGCTTCATCGTACTGCAGCAGAAACAAAGTGCTGTAATCTAATAAAGAAATGTTATTGTTTAAACTAAGAGAACTGCTCAGTGACAGTCTGCGGCTATATCAGCCAAGGGAAAGAAACTACCATGCTGTTTCTTTGAAAGTGAAATTGAGGCCGGGGAAAGCTGCAGCCGGGAGCCCCGTGAAGGGCTCAGTAGCCTGATCAGTGAGAGAAGCTGAGAGGAGGGAAGGTGGGTGTTGGGGCTGGAGATGATCGAGGACATCTAAACTCCATTAACAGTGTGTATTTAGTGCTTAGGAGGGAAGACGAGCCTCAGGTGTCAGATAGGGAGCTGTTTGCCCTGGCCAAACGTCACAAAAATAATGCCAGACTGTTTATGAAGACAACTGATTGTGAACAAAACAGGACAGAACCAAACATAAGGACTAATGAGAAATCTGTGAATGCAACATCCCCCCCCCCCCGCAATATCCCATTCCTGATAACTTGAATAAGCTACTAGACAAGCGTCTCTCATGTGACTTTCTTCTTATATGTTAAGGAACAGCTAGGGTACATTTCCTTTTAGGGACCATAGTTCTATTGCTTCCTGTACCAACTCAAGCTATCAAATATCTCTGCAACCTACATTTTATTCTGAGCCAGGCAGCACAGTTTTATAAGACTATAAAACACTGCTTTATACCAAGGAAATATACCTTTGCTACAATAAGGAGGAAAAATAGTTACCTCATTATTCAACATATAGGATATGTGTATAAAATCAAGCAGTCTAAATTTCAGAAGAAAGAGAAAGAAAGTAAAGCAGGCTCAGCATTCATTATTTTATAGGTGTTGTGTGTGTGAGGGGGAAGGAATCTGTCAACGTTCTGTGTCTGTGTTTTAACATATGTTGTGACCTACCCTGAGATCTCCATGTAAAGGGTGGGATATGAATGCTATAAATAATAAAATAAAATTTCTGAATCACATGAAAAAAGACCTCAGTATTCTACATTATATCACAACTATAAAAAAAAGTCTAAACATGCACACTTTGATATGCTTCCAGTATGCAACAGACAATATGGGTTTTCTCCAGATGGTGGGGTGTAGTTTAGATCCCACAGCTGCCTCCTAGTGCCCTTCCAGACAGTAGGTGAAATCCTGGGGCAAGCCTGGTCTCTTACTGTTCTGACACTGGTTCCTGAGATGATTCCAATTGCATAAAAATAAAAATAAAAAATACAAATAAATCCCCAAATTTCACAAGCACCAGACATGGTGCTATGCAGGAGAACCAAGTTTGGAGTTCTTTTTCTTTTCCAAACTTAGCAGTATCTTGGAATCTTGCCTCTATATCCCAGGACTATGTTGGGATCACCATGGAAACTAAAGGATTTCAGTGAAGTCACCCACTAGAGAAGGCAACTTCATTTTTTTTTTTGGCTGTGCAGAGTAGAACTGAACCTACTTTCCAGAATAGTTTTTTTTTTTTGCCTTATCTTTTCTTTTTCAAGTTGCACGTTCCTAATCTAGCATAGTGTCAAGATTTGGGCCCCAAATA
The DNA here is from genome assembly GCA_023333525.1 of Aspidoscelis tigris stejnegeri. Classification (NCBI taxonomy): domain Eukaryota; kingdom Metazoa; phylum Chordata; class Lepidosauria; order Squamata; family Teiidae; genus Aspidoscelis; species Aspidoscelis tigris. The sequence continues at coordinate 16,472,704 of JALMGA010000010.1, forward strand.
TCTGAAGGAACACCTTCTCCCATACCGTCCTGCCTGTGCCTTAAGATTGGGAGGTGAGGCCCTCCTGCTTGTTCCACCGCCTACTGTAGTGAGTCGGGTAGACACCCGGGAAAGGGCCTTTTTGGTAATGGCCCCCAGGTTATGGAATAGTTTTCCCCTCAAGGTGTGTCATGCCCCTTCCCTGTATATATTTAAAAAGCGGTAAAGACGCATCTCTTTGCCCTGGCCTTTGGATAAGGTGATTATGCTCCCCCCGGTAGATACTTTTATTTTAATATATTGAATTTATTTTAGTGTTTAATGTATTTTAATGTTTTAAAATATATTGATTTGTAAATTGCTGTTTTAAAAGTTGTCTTCTGCCCCAAGACCTTCGGTTATAGGGCAGGATGGAAATATAAATAAATAATAAATAAAATAACTAAGAGAGAAAGTAATTGATGATTATGTGCAGGAACTCAAGAGGGCAGGAGCATTGTACTTTGAAATAACCATGATTCTGTCAATGACAGTGAGCCGGTATGTTCTAATGGTTAAGGAGCCAGACTCTTATCTGGGAATACCCGGTTTGATTCGTCTCTCCTCTGTGAAGCCAGCTGTGTGACCTTAGGCTAGTCACAGCTGTCTTCTGTGCTCTCACAGTCGCACCTACCTCACAGGGTGTTCTGTTGTGGGGAGAAGAATAGAAAGCTTTGTTAGCAACTTTGAGTCCCTTAAATGGGTGAGAAAAGTGGGGTAGAAAAGTAGGTGATTTTCCCCACATTGGGGCTTCTTGAAGACGCCGTCAGCAGACCATATTAACTTTAGAGTTGGATTTTCCCTCTCTCTAATGTATCTTTGTTCTCTTGACTTGATTCACAGTAGGGGTGTGCACAAATGTATTTTTTTGTATTCAAATTCGAGTCAAATTGAATATTTGAAAATTCAATTTGATTCAAATTTTGAAAATCCGGATTTTTGAAAATCTGATTCAGATCAGGGTTATCTGGATCTGTACTTTCAAAAATCTGATTAGGATCCGAATATATGAATGTTGATAAGATTTGTATCTGATATATGAATTTGCACAAATCCGTTTTTGTTCCATATGCATCCTGTATGCATCTCGTTTTCATCCAGCATTATTATGTGCAAATACATATAATTTTCTCACACATTCATATACGATAGATACAGATCTACTCATTTGAATCATCCAAAAACCTGTATCAGATTTTTGAAAATCCGAAATATTGACATTCGACGGGTTCTAATCGGATTTTCAAATTTTTGAATTTATGTGCACATCCCTAATTCACAGAAGTGCTTATTTGAGAGGTTGTCAGTGCATGTGAAGTGCAGCCTGTTGGCAAGGAGGCAAAGAGAAAATCTTCCTTACTGCAGAAACAGCTTCCCCTGTTGGCCGGTTAGGTGCAACTTCAAAATACCCTGAAATGGAAGACATCGGAATGTAGCCAAAGATCCTCTATACTTGAAGTTGGCTAACTCTCACAGGACCTCATAAGGAACAGCTGATATAAAGCAAGACAGCAAAGTAAGATATTCTGTGACTGCAGAGATGTGAGGTGCAGGTGTGGAGATTTGCCTAAGCAGCTGTTTATTTTTCTTTGATGAGTCTTGCTTGAATCAAAATCTGTCTTGAAGTGCCATAGGTTTCCTACCTCCACTAATGGGTTTTGGTTGTCATTCTGAGGCAAGTCAGTGAAAGTGCAGTTGTTAGCCAAGGTGTAAATATTTGCTTTGAAAATAGCTCTTAATGGAGTCATGGTGTGCTGCATTGTCTCATCTGTTCATCTTAACTACATCCTGACTGGAATGTGTTTATCTTTCAAGAAACAATAATATGATTGGTTTGATTTCCCAGTTACTGTTTGGATAAGGGCCAAATTGGAATGTTTCATTTTTTATTAATATAACACCTTTCTTCATCTTTCAAAAGTATCTTTACTTTGGGATTATCTGGCCCATTTTTTGATTTATTAGCCAGACACATCCTATCCACCCAAGGAAATGACTGGTGGGAAGGAACGAACATGAGCAATGCGACTTTACAAGCTGGCATTGTTCATGAATCCTTTTTCCTAGCCTTAAAGTCCTATCTGAATGATCTAGACTGGTTCTGGTACAGAAGAATATCTAGACTTCCTGCTAAAGAGAGAGATTTTAGACTGAAAGGGATAATTTAAATTCTGTTTAAAATCCAGGTGAGCATCACCTTTATGAGATCAAGCTGCAATGTCTAGACCTACTTAGCACTGAAACAGGCTTTGAAGGGCCTTTTTGTACGAGCACTAGGAACTCATTCTAGACCCCACTAGGAACCTAATTGGTACCCGATTAGTACCAATTGGGATGGCCCTGTTCCCACATAGGCTCCATTGAAGGCCCCATTCAGAAGGCCCTACCATGAGGGTAGGGGAAATCAGGATTTAATGGTTCCTTTGGGTCCTTAAATCCAGATTTTGTGTGGACCTGTTTAAAGGTGTCCACAATCCAGTGTTCAGGCATGAAGACCAGATATGTGGACACGTGTCCATATGACTTATCTTGCATAGGCTCCGTAACTGCAAGTGGCATCCCTGACTCGGGGGGAGATAGCAATCAAGGCTTCTCACTTTATCTGGCAGGCCAGATCATCGTCCTGATGCTCCCCTCACCATTGCCACTTCCCGCCTCCTCCTCCCCAATGCTGAAGCAGCCTCCTGGAGGTGGGGGTGGAGTGCCTGTCACTGACAGGGCCTCTGTAGCTGTTTACAAAGCCAGCAAAGGCTTTGTAGCTGCTGCATAAGCAGCTATGAAGTTGTGCCTCTCTGCCCCTTTTCTGACTCCAGCAACACAGAGCCTTGGAATGGGTGATACTGTGCCCACATAGAGTGCTAGAGGGGTCATGCAGGGCTTGGGGTCTTCTTGGAGATCTGGATTTTCAAGATCCATGTCTTTGAGGCCCTGATTGAAATTTAGAAAATTGTGCAGGGTATGGAAAATGTTGATTGGAAAAAAACAAACAAACCCTCTGTCACACAAGACTACAAACAGGACGTCACTCTATGAAGATGAGAAAATTTTTAGAACTGTCGGGGGGGGGGGAGATTCACCTAATAAGTCATTGGTCTATGCATGACTTTAAGAAGGGGTTGGAAAAATTCATGGAGGACAGGTTTATCAATGGCTACTAGAATGGATGCCTAGGTGTGTCTTTGGGTTGGAGAAGCAAACATCATGCCTCTAAAGATCATTTTCAGGGAGTTGAGAGCAAATGAGAGTCTCCTCATCATCTTTTGCTTGTGAATGCCCAGAACCAAATGGTTGTCCACTGACGGGATGCTGGACTAGATGAACTTTGACCTGATGCAGCAGGAATTTTCTTAAGTTTTGGTTCTCACATTCATGTTTGCCTTTGCCAGAGTTGAAGTCTCCCCTGGCAGTTTGCACACCCCAGGCATGCAATCAATTCTGCTGGGAACAGATTTGCAATCTGAGGTGGGCATATGCTGTGATGTTCATAATGCTCATGATGCTCTGTTTTCAGTGATTCCAGCACCAGGCAGAGGGGAACATGCTTGAGTGTCCTGCAATGCTGGACAACGACACCCATGCTCCATTTTAAACACTGCACAACCAACATTTGGAGAAAGAAAGAGGAAAATTAAATGGGTTATATGAGTAAACAAGGAGGAGAATAAAACATTGCAAGGAAGTAATAAAGCATTGGGATGGGATGAGACTGAACATGACTAGCTTATTCAGGAGCACACTGCCAGAAGTTAAGAGGTGAGAGATGGGAAATTGGACTCCATAGAACTTGGCTCCCCAAGAAAAAGCTAGTTTTAAGCTGATTGAACACAAGGGGGCGATAGAGAGAAAAAAGCAGTTTTATCAGAATTTCTTTCTTCTGCATTAGGAAAGTTGCCAAAGTCAGCTTGCTAAGTTAACAGGAAAGCATTGACTAATAATAGAAAAGAGTGGACAAGGCAACAGCACTTTATGAATTGGTTTTATAAAGAGGAATATGTTTGTGTCAGCTAAAATTCCTTTTCCAGGGCAAATTAATCCAATATTGTTAGAAGTTACTCCAGACACCAATTATTATTATTTTGTTAGGGGAGAATAGGCTGCTGAATCTGTTCCTTCTTCAATCTACTCCCACCAGAATTGTTTGGCATTTTATTCCACTGCAAAGCCTTTGACTTACAAGGCCCTAAAAGACTTGGGTCCCAAATATCTAAAGGAACGCCTTCTCCCATACCGACCTGCCCGTACCTTAAGATCTGCCAGTCAGGCCCTCCTGGTTGTCTCACCTTCAGTAGTGAGGTGAGTGGACACCCAAGAGAGGGCCTTCTCTGTAATGGCCCCAAGGCTATGGAATAGTCTCCCCTTTGAGGTGCATCATGCCCCTTCTCTGTTTATATGCAGGAAGGTGGTGAAGATACATGTCTTTGCACTGGCCTTTGACTGAGGTGATTATATTTTCCCCCCACTACAGACACCATTATTTTAATATGGAATATATTGTTAGAAATGCTGGATTTTTAAAGTGTTTTAATGTATATTATTGCTTTTAATGCATAGTCATTTGTAATTTGTTGTTATGAAGGTTGTTACCCACCCTGGGACCTTCGGGTGTAGGGCAGGATAGAAATACAAATAATAAATAGTGAGGCGTTGGGAAGAAACCATCCCTTTTCCAAATTCATTTCTTCAGGTTTGGGAAGCCTTAAGTTGGACAACCATCCAACATGGAATGCAACTGGTGTCATAGGCACAGGTGCAATTCAGTGACTGGATGTCATGTGCACACACAGAATTGTAGCTAAACAGAGGCCCAGAGATGCTGGAAGGAAAACAAAAACACAAGATATGCCATGTTGGATTACAGTGGTACCTTGACATACGAGTTTAATTCGTTCCGCAACCTTGCTCTTATGTCAAATCGCTCGTATCTCAAAGCAATTTTCCCATTAATCCATTCCAGCTCCCAAAACACCACCTCAGTTGTTTTTGTTATGTACTGTACTGTATTTACATACTTGTATCTCAAATCTTGCTCTCATCTCAAAGCAAAATATCACTCGCTCGGCGGCTTGTATCTCAAAACACTTGTATGTCAGGGCACTTGTATGTCGAGGTACCACTGTATATCCATTAGTACAGGAGCCTATTCTCAACTAGCCAAGTGGATTCATACAAAAAGTTCACATGGAATACTTCAGTGGAATGCTGGTGTTCTTCTGCAGGTATTTGGAGGCACAAGCCCTCTCTTACTGGAATTAGTAACCATTGCACCTTTCTGCACTTTCTGCTGTTCTTTACAAGCAACTGCACTAAGGCTGCGTCCCAATGCAAGTGATTTGGTGCAATTTGGGCTCATTTGTGATTGGGTGCAGGACTGAAAACAAATCTTGCCTGTCCCCATGCCATCACTGCTAATCTGGGCTGTATACACATACAACTGTCCCCATGCAGTTGAGCTGTTTTGTGCACCTCCACCTCACCCAGGAACCTGCCTGCCTTGGCTGTGAATGGGGGGGGGGATTGCTTGCTGTGGAAAAGGAGGAAATCAAGCCAATCTCCTCCCCAAATAGCCCAGGACCATCCCCATGTGCAGGCTCAGCTCCCAAAAGCAATGCATGCCAAGACACCAAACTGTGGTGAGAACAGTTTTTTCCAGGACCAAATTCAGTCCTGGTAGGGCGATTTGGTCCGGGAAAATTGGACCAAATCAAAAATGCATGGGGATGGCCCCTTCCAAATCCAATTTTGATTTGAGGCAAAACATACATGGGGACATGCCCTAAGGGCTTCCATTCCACATATTAGTGTAGAATATGGGAGTCCCCACCAACTAGTACACTCCATCCTTACAGGATAGATAGTATAATCCAGATCAAGGGGACCCTGATGTGGATTACCATTAATTCTTGCCATCAAGAACAACTGGCATACCAGCCTGACCTCTGAGGTGTTTTTGCACTTAGGTTGCTATGAACTAAGGCTGGTAAACTTCAGATAAAGGTGAATCATTCACATTTGCTGGGAGGCAAGCTTCCCCAAAGCATCCATTACCAACCAGAAACGTGAATGGTCCTCCCATTTCCCAGCCCACACTGATGCCTCTGAAGCCAGAAGTTCCACCTCTTCACTGCTGTGATTGGCCACTTGGACACCACTGCAAGATGGGCATTCACCCATGCTGTGTTTGAATGCCCCTCTTGCAATTTTATGATTGATCGCCACTCCCGGGGATCAGAGGTCCAAACACGGCATGGGTGAGCAAGCAATTGTGGCTGTCACTGCCACCATGCCTGCACAGATGCCACATTCCCCACCCACCAAACACAGAAAACTGGATTCAGAGTGAATGGTTGCGCAGCTCAATGCTTCAGGTAAGTTTTTGCTGTAGCAGCCTAGTCAATGTGTATATGCTCTTCATCAGATGTTCACTACTTCTTCATTACCAGCCTAAGCACGAAATGGGTCTGGAACATGAAGGTGTGAAGAAAACATGCCTCCATTTTCCAGAAAACCGGGGGGCAATTTCAGTGGCACATCAAAGTGTACTGCCAAAATGGGTTCCCTGGGGATTTCAAGGCTAGGAAATTTCTTATATAACCCTTCAGAGCCCTCACAGGCCAACCTCCAAGCTCATGTGAGCTTTGGGACCAATGTGTGGACTGGTATGGACCAGCACTGCCATATAGATAATGCTGTTCCTGCCACATCTTACCATGATCCGAACCAGCAAGGACTGGTTTGGATAGTCTTATTTCCTATGAATTTATCTAATCTCACTTGAAAGACTGGTGTCCATAACTACATTAAGTGATAATGAATTCCAAAGTTAATTATGTGCTTTGTAAAGAATTACTCCTCTCTTCTAATACTTAGCTTCATTGCATGCCTCTTCTAAACATTTTGCTAGAGGGAAAGTTCTCTTTTTCCATTTTCAGAACATTTTGAATTATATTCTAATTCATCTTCATTTTTTTTAAAAAAATATGTCTATTAGGAGAAGGCCACAAGCACTATAACCTTTCTTTACAAGTAAATTTCACCAGCCTTTTAATTATTTTTATCACCCTTTTCTTTTATCACCTCCCCTCCAACTTGCCCTTTTCTGATTCCACCCTCCCAACTTGGATTATGCCCTTCTGATATGGGATCACCTAAATATGGATTTCATCTTTCTCATCCTGTCATACACATGACTGATACTTTTTTTTAATGATTCTGTCCATCAGTGCAGTGACCTTGTTGCTGGACAATAGCTTCAAGATCAAATACTATCAAATGCTCACATAATACAGTCAGTTTTTTTGATAATTCAAAGCACACAGCAGTTCATGTCACATAGTGTCATATCTTTCTTTCAATTATTCTTTGGGAATTATAGTAATATAACTGCTGTTGATTGGTACATTATTGTAATGATTCATGAACAAACCTATTAGGTAGTTAGCATTCTAGATTTACCTGACAAAGAACTTAGGTGGCATCCACATTGTTCTTGGAAGGGCCAGAATATGGCCCAGGAAGCACAGGATCTTTCCGCACTTCCTGACCCTATTCTTAGCTTTTCATGTTGCCAGTGCATGTCCACATTGGATGCAGCATAGCCCAGTCTAAGCAGCCAAAATGGCTGGGTTCATATGTCAATGGGTCAGTTTAGCAGGGGGATCCATTTTGGCATTGCACAAAATTACCACCAAAATGTGTCCCCCACTAGTGCACATGTGCCAGATTCCAAAACTCGTGCAAGCTTTGGAGTGCCGCAGGGCAGTGTGGAGCTGAATCTGAAACAGGCTGTCCAAGTGCAGGCAGTGTTTTTCCAGTCCAGTGGGACTTCTCCAGCATGGAACCACTTCTGTCAAAGCTCTTCCAGCTGCTCTACCTTGTGCAAGTGCAGAAATGGCCACAGGGCACACCACCACAGCATTTGTCTAAGCACAGGGCCTGGATTGCTACTGCAAGAGGAAATCTCGCAGCAACAATGTTTCCATGGGGATTCACTTTGGAGCACTAGAAAAATGGCCAGATGTCAGCCATTTTTTCAGTCATATGAAGTGGGTTTCCATGGAAATAGAGGCAAACTTGGTGTGAGTAGTTTTTTTCTTAGCTTATCAGGAAGGCAATATCTGGGACATTGAGTTGCACAGAAGATTTCTGGGGGGATGACTTTGGATAGCCTGCTTTCAGAGCTCCGAAGGACAGCTTTTCAACCTACATTGCAGCCTTAACTCAAAAGTAACCAAAATGGATCCCCCTGCTAAAATGACCCATTGACATATGAACCCAGCCATTTTGGCTGCTTAGACTGGATGGTACTTATTCTAGTATATTTGACACAGTACTAGAATAAGGGAACACTCTATGAAGCTGGTTAGGCAGGAGAGTTAAGACTGACAAGGGGAAGTATTTTTTTTCACACAGTGGATCATTGGTCTGTGGAATTCACAACCAGAAGAGGCAGTGACACCAACCTGTCTGGATAGCTTTAAGAGAAGGGGTATTTTTCCACTGTCACTAGAAGTACCCATTAAGTACCCATTAATGGGTACAAAAATGCCATTCCATACCCATTAATGGGTACTTAATGGGTACTTCTAGTGACAGTGGAAAAACACCCAAGATTAGACAAATTCATGGAGGTCAGGTCTGTAGGCATGGCTTTCAGGTTGGAAAAACAGGGAAGATGCTTCTAAAGACCATTTTCAGGGAGTCAAAAGCGGGTAAAGGTTTTGTCTTTGTCTTCTGCTTGAAAACATCCAAAAGTAATTGGTGGGCCACATGTGAGACAGGATGCTGAACTAGATGGGCTGTGGCCTGATCCAGTAGGACTTTTCTTGTGTCCCTATGTTCTTAATATATCAATTCCCATTGCAGAGGCACATATGGTGCACACATGCCATGGCTCCTGGAACATTACTACAAGTGAAACTTCTGCTTAGAACAGTGAGGATCCTGTCTGGACTCCCTTTGGAGGACTGGAAATGGGATCAGATGTTAATCATTTTGGGCCCTCAGGAGGAAGTCCAGGTGGGATCCTTGGCCCTCAAGTTAACTTTTCTCTGTGAACTCACATGGGGCAAAGAGGTGCATTATCCTGATTAACATCTCCAACTTGTTCCCTGAAGGAACATATAAAGCTGTAACCATATGTTGTGCAGCTCACTGTGGTTCCTGGGATGCTGCTATGACAAGCACTTCCACTCACAATAATAAGGATCCTTCTCAGGCTTCCTTCAGAAGAATAGAAATGGTGCCTGAAGTCAGTCATTTTTGGTTCACAAGAAGGGGTCTTAAGTGCCCATTGGACAATACCCTAGATGCAGGTTAAATAAGTTGGATTGCAGATATATATGAAGTGCTTGTTTGTGTACAATGGTTTAAATTACATAGCACATGACTAGCACATGGAGTGGAAATTATCCCCAACAAACTTGCTGACTTGTTCATAATTCCTGAATAGTATGTTGAAGGTATCATGCATATACAGTACCTTCTGGTTTGGTTCACTTATTCTGAGTTGATAGATATTTGAACAGGGATGTGCGTGAATGAAATTCACATTTGTTTCACCATAGAAGCAAGAAACCCATTTGTTCAGTTTGCTACTGAACCATTTAATTGAAAAAAAGGACACATTTAATTTTGCACTTTCTTGAAAAGGAAAAAAAACCCACACCCTTTTCATGGGGCAAAAAACACAGTAATACAAATTTCAATCAAATTCTTCTTGTTTGCAAGTGGGAAATTGGTTTGATTTGATCAAATATTTGGATGGTGAGAACAACTATGTGTTCATCTCAATGTGAATATCCATGATCACAAATTATTTGATTGAATTTATCAAGCTGAATCAAATTCTGCACATCCCTATATTTGAATGTGTATACTTGCTTAGATGCCTACTCTGTTGTGCGGAAAGCATATGCATGTGCCAGAATAAGCCCTGTCTACTTTTTAAACAAAGTAACTTTTTGGTCATTCCTGTTACACATCCACAGAAAAGCTGAAGTGGAGAAACAGAGCTCTTCTCCTTTGTTTACTTGAATAACTAATATCAAGTGAAATGTTCCCCCCAAGAAATTGGTACAAAATATAGTTCCAAGAAAAAAGTGTTTCTGGAATTAGGCTGTTACCAAATAAATATTTATTTCATAAAAAAAAATTACTTACATGAAAAAATGTGACATCTCTGAAAAAGAAAGACAACTGAACTTCATAGCTGGTTAAAAAAATGTAAAGGGGAACCGAGTTGCACCTTATCAATCTCCCTTTTTGCATGAGCTCTTAATCCAGATTAAGAGTCTATGAAGTATAATAATGGAGGCCTAGGAGGCCCTGTCCCATGCTGACATGGCTCTTCTGCTTTAGATGGAGCCTGGTCAAGTTTAAGGAGGCCTTGATCTAGATCACTGGTAGACTGATTTAATTGAGTCTACTTGCAGACCAGGAAGATGCAGATGGCATGCTTCCAATGTTCAGGAATACTGGGAGGCATCTTTCATTGATGTGCTGTAGAACATTTCTTGGAAGCCCTATGCTTTGAGGTAGGAACAATTAATAGCAATTTATTAGTAGATTATTTGATACATTCTCTGTGAGAGTTCTTTTTATGTTATTATTTTATTATTAATAGTTGCTGCTGCTATTATTGCTATTATTTCTTTTCTTCCACTAACACTGCACCCCTGTTTTTTTGTATCTTATTCCTAACAGAGACTCAAGGAGCTAAAGCAGAGAGAGTTTGCTCGGAATGTAGCCTCTAAATCCAGAAAAGATGAGAGGAAGCAAGAAAAAGCTCTTCAGCGCTTGCACAAGTTAGCTGAACTCAGAAAAGAAACTGCCTGGTGAGTGAAAAAGAAAAATGGAAGAATATCCCAAATGAGATAGTGTGTTGGAAAACAGTCCCATGGCTAGTAAGATCTTAAAGTAGCTATGTTTTAATAGCATTCATTTTTATCATGATTAGATTTGACAGTGTGCAAAGAAATAAATGTTTTAACATTATATCTTTAGAAGAACTAAGATGATAAGTATTTTACTTAAAAACATGTTCTTTCACTACCTACAGTAGATACATGCACACACACACACATATATATTTGATAAAGGAAAATATAGTGGTAGAAACATTAGGGATTTAGGTCAGGCGTTTGGAGCTTAATAATACATCACTGAAAGGAAAGGAATATGTCCATTTGCTGCTTGCCTGTGCAGTGTTGCATAATCTGGTCTTTTCTGGAAGACACACAGTAAAAGAAAGCACCTCTGAGACAGCTTGAAGCTGCCTTAGAGATGGTTCACAGATAGATTGTTCACATGTCAGACTGCCCCTCTGCCATTTCATTACCATTATGTGCCAGAGGAGGTGGATTAGAGATGGAATTGGAACACAAGGGACACAGAATATTATGTCTAAACCTTTGAGAAATCTGGGTATTATTCTACTCTGAGTAGTTTATGGGGGTGTAAACATCACAAACTGCTGCCAGTTCAAGGACGTCTTGGATTAGCAATTTAATGAATGAAAGATCAACAATTAAAATTCTTATAGTAGCTCCCCACCTTTTGTTTTCTCTATACACCAGGTGATGTGAGGTTTAGCCATCAGAGATCATGTGAGGTTTACCCATCAATCAAGCTGGGTCCATTGTTTACCATGTGCAGACAAACATTTGTTTTCCATGAGTACATACATCATATGTAGTTGCCTTTTCCTGATGGTCTTTCTGAAGTTTCCAGGGATCCAGTACAATGAACCCCACAGTTCTCTCCAGGTCCTCATTATTCTGCGTGCTGGTGTGGACTAGAGAGGCTCCACCTCCGGCTAGTATGCTCTGTCTGCACAGGACAGAGCATAACTAAGAAGCTCCAAATGGTAGACCATTGGTAGAGCTTTTAAAAAAGTACCAGTTGTCTAGTAGGTGCTAAACTGGGTCACAGAAACATGCAAACACAGCACACATCTCAATGTTTTGGTTTAGTGGGGGACCAGTTTCAGCAGTGCATCAAAGCCTACTGCTAAAATGGGTCCCCTGGGGCTCTAAGGCCAAAAACATTTATTCCTGGGTGCTGGAAGTGTCAGAAGCTGGTTCCAATGCTCCTGCTATGGTCTGTTCAGCAAGTTGTACCCTCTCATCCTAGCCTCACCACTGCTGGTACAAAGGCTGACTGACAAAGTAAGGGAGTTTCTAAAGTCAGGTTCACACAACAATCTAGCTGAATCACAATGCAAAAGGAAGAAGGAGAAGATCTAATTTTCTTATTGGAGTTAAAATCCCTTATAATACTGAATATACTTTCAAGTCAAATATCCAATTATAATATCAATTCTTTTTTCATTACACAGTTAAACTAACTATGCGGCATGGTTTATTTCCTTAAACTCCCCATTTAAAAAAAAATAACTTAGAACCCAGCTGAACACTAGGCTTACCTCCTATTTTAGCACCACATTAGAATGAAATCAACTCATCTGCATCAGGAAGGAACACACAACTAAAAATGTCCATTCATTGGTGCTTCCCTACTTACCACACCAAACCTTTACATGTCCAACCAGCAGGGGGTATCTTTTCCCCGACCACTCCTTATTTGAACCTCTTTCTTGCCAGTGTTCTGATGGTCCGCACAACTTGTCACTCACCACCTTTTTACACTTTTGTATTCCAGCATAAATATCTGAACAAAGCGAGTAATTGCATTATTTCTTTAGCAGTGCTGTAGTGCAAATCAGGCCACAAAATTAAAGACAACCCACCCACCCCCAGCTCCCTACTCCAGTGAATTCTGGTGCATATAATAGAAATACTCCTTCCAACAGACCACAGGCAGCCAAATGAAATAGAATAATTTTTTAAATTGAACGTATTTGGGCTCAGTGGCTATAGAATGTCATATTTACACTCCAGTGCAACTCACAAAAGTTTAAAATGCAGAGGCGACAAACAAAGGATTAGGGAATGTAGATTTTTTTTGTATTTGATTCATATTGAATTAAATGCAAGAAAATTCATATTTGTTTGAATAGATCCCCTTTGAATGTGGTAGGATTCATATCTGATATGAATGTTCAGTCCCATACAAATCCCATATGAATGCAAACAAATCCCATACAAAGCTACATATGAATGTATCAAAACATTTGATTCAAATTCAAATGTGCCAACATTTTTTTTGAATTCAAATGTCCAAATTTGGGCAAACGTGTACAAATTTCAAATGTTATGAATATCCGTGCACGTTCCTACAGAGGCATCTCTGGAACTCCCCTGTGCATCCTCTACAAATGTTGGACATTAACAAATCTAAGAATAAACACCCTTTGGAAAAACCACCATGCTTTTTCTATAGGAGAAAAGAAAACATAGATTCCATGATAAATACTACAGAAAACAGATTCTATGATAAGCACTGCACGTTAAAGATGCGCACAAACTGAAATTTAGTTGATTTAGTTAGAATTAAACTAAAAACTCTTGGTTTGAGTTAGTTTTGAACTTTTTTTTTTCTTTTTGGGGGAGAGGAGCAATAGGATGACATGCACATCCAGTCCTTGGTTTGCTATAGTTCACTTGGTTTGTTACAATTCCCTTGGTTCAGGTGCAATTCAAATCACTTTTTTAAACCACTTACTTCAGTTCACAGGTAAACCATGAAAACACCCTAGTTCACTGCAAACTAACCAAACCAGTTTGGCACACCTCTACTGTGTGTTAGAAACAACATCTCCTATTTAAGTGTTATTTCCCCACAATTGAAACTGATCTGTTGCACAATAAAACTTGTGTGCAGCTAAACCCTTATTTCTTTTATTCTTGGTTATGTTTGGAAACCTTAGTCTCCTGTTTGAATGATGCAGGGAAATAGTATCATCAAGGATGTTCTCATATAATCAAATACATGGTAGCTATATAAATAAAATGACCCCCAGATCCTCTTCTGGTCATTATGCTCTGTGGTAATTTTGCTATAAATCTCAAACTATTTAACCCTGAAATTATTTAGTCTTATTAGCATTCAAATCCAAAACACTCTGATGAGTTGAATGATGATGTGCTTATGATCTCTTCCCTCACTATTCCTTAGGCCTCTATAATCTTTAAATAACTCTCAGAGGTCCACATTCAAGTCCTCATGCTGTGTTAATGATCACATTATACTTAAAGATATATTTATTAGTAGTGGTGCTTCAGAAAAAGTGAAGGACAATGGATCAGTCTGTGTGTACACATATCAAAAATTGCTAGCTGAACTCCAGGGGTGCTGCAGACATTTTGATGCTGCTATAATTGTTTTAGGAATAAAACTAAGAGCTCTACATACAAGGAGAATGCAAACCTGTCTAGGAAAGGGTTGCTGTGCTTTGAGTATAACTATTCCAAAGGACTGTGAAGGTTCATACCTATTTTGACTCAACAACCTCTTTTTGAAATAAGATGTACTTAAAAGCCATTCCTAAATTGTGAACAAACTTTTATTTTGAGGTTAAAAGCATGGAGTGGGATGCTGATCGAGGGAGATTAAACCAGGGCCCCTGCTCCAGACAACAACTTTGTGGAGGTGATGAAAAGGACACACAAAAAAATCAAAACTTTCCTCTGTGTGTGTGTGTGTGTGTGTATAGCAAATCAGCAACAATAGGTCTCTGTTTCTCAACAGTTTCTTTTCCCAGAACTGCTGTTGGGGCTGAGCAATGACAAACACATGATTCATGTACATGAGGCTCCCAGATGTACTTATAAGCGGTTCCTGGGAAATAACTAAGGTGTCTGCTCTGTCTGTCAGATCTTCAAAACTTCCATCAAACAGGGTAGCAGTTGTCCCATCCAACTGCACACAGGCTAACTTGGATGATCCTAGCTAGACACTTGATGAACACAGGGCCTGTTTGCACTTAACTGAATGGAAAGGTATAACTATTGGTATAACTAATGGTACCATTCCACTGCAGTTAAGACCAGGTGCAGAGGGACACATTTGCACTATTAGCACTCACACAGACCAATGGCACTTGCAGTAGAGATGGTCCAGCCCAGACAATCCAGATCCCCACAGCAATGGCTGCTCCAAAATTCACCATGCACTTGGCCGTTACCATGGTGATTTCAGTGTGATGTATGAATGTGACAGAAGAGAATGTGAATGCTGTGATCTGAAGCATGCCAACTACTCTTAGTAAAGTTGTGGACAAGTTTTTTTTTCCTTATCCATACCTGTAGAAGATTGGGGCAGCTGGAGGTTTCTTCTGGATGCTCCTGGAGAGTGATGGCAGTGTAGAACATGAATGGATCTCCCCTGGAGCATCCAGAACCATTAATCTAAAGACAAGTGTGACCAGGTCTATAGATAAACTCAAAATAACCTAGAAGATTATGATTTCATTGCCATTCTGCTTAAGGGAATAATTGGCTCCATAGAAATTGAAGATTATATCCAGAGAATCTAATACATTTTTAATAAAATATTCATGAGATAAATCACCAGCGATGTAATAAATATTTAATTGATAGTGTCACAGTATGGTGAGGAGGAATTAATAGCCTTGGCAATTGGAATACTTCCCTTTCATTGGTTACCTATATTATGGGAAGCTCTGATCCTGCTGCAGTAAGGGGAGAAAGACATGGCATTTGCACAGCCAGCACCTCTTACCTTTGAGGCTTCAAAATGTAACATTGGGCATACAGACAAGAACATGGTTCAGACTTATGCTAAATTCTACAGGAAGAAAATGACCCCCTTATATCACCCCCCCCACCTCTATATCCAAAGCATGACACCAACCTTAGGCACCCTCACTGTTGTTTAAAGTAATGTACACATACATACACATGCACAGATACACACAGTTAAAAAAAAATGAGCAAGCCTTTCAAACCTAGGGCCTTTCTGCACCCACCTTTCTGTGATCTGAACCAGTGGGTCTGGACCAGTGAGTCCCACTGGCTTGAAACCTTGGAAAGTCATGGTTTGGAATGGTGCCACATCCACATCAGTGCTGATCCAGCCCAGGCTCCAGGTTGGGTTCTGGACTCTCAGAGGAGCTAGGAACAAAGCCTTGAAGCCACTGGGCAGCCCATTTTGGCAATGCACTTTGGTACACCACACAAAACGGGCCTCCTGGTATTCTGAAAGATGGAAGTGTGTCATCTGCTTGTCTTTGTGTTCTGGACTAGACTGTACTGGTCTGCCAATAGATCACAAAAGCCAAGGTCTACCAGTAATCCAGATTGTGCTTCATCCACTGTGAAAGATCATACCAATGGTGGATGAGGGCTCCCTTATCTGCGCTTACATGTAAACCAATGAGGTCAAAAGCCAGCTATAAGAGATCCAAATATGGAATATGCAAAATGGATGCTAGTTGTAAGAATAAAAGGTCTTGGCTAATTAAGAAATAATGAGTCAAATTTTAATAGGTATACTGCATTTTCAAAGAAGTCCATCAGAGTTGCAACCTTCAACCTTGCCTGGAAATAGAAAGGGACAGTAGCCTGAAATAGTGCCACTTTTCTATTTTATGAGAAATGTGTTCTCACATGTCAACTGCAGAAGGATTGTCTTGTTCTGTCCGTCAAGGTTGAAGTACTAAATAGATTTGTATGGATATGTTGCCTCAAAGAAAGACAACATGTTTATGGGGAAATACCATAACAATGACAGAAAGGCCACATTCCCATTACAAGCTTAATACGGTTTCCCTAAACCGAAATAATAGAACCAGATACAAACGCGAATTTGCCTGATGCCATTACTTTCAACTTAATCGCTTTCGATCCAGATTCTGAGGATCGTACGTGGTGTATGTGACTCAAGGGGGGACTCAAGTAGCTACTTTCTAAAAGCTCCTTTTCGGGGCTGCCCTGCCCTCTTCCTCCTGGTGTGAACGCACCACCCATAAGGGACCTCTTCAGGGAGCCTAGCTGGGTGGCTGCCACTTGCCTGGATGGAGGAAAAATGGCAGTGGGCAGCTAGCGATTCTTGACTTTGAAAGGATGTGCACAGAACTTATTTTGCATTTTGGTTCAAATTGTCTCTTCTAGTAAGAAAAAGAAAACCCTCAAAATGTTTTGAGTATCCAGATTACTCAAAGACTAACACCCACCCCAAAGTGGGTTGGGCAGTAGGGTTGATGGATGCTACTATTCCCTGGGACAAGGAGACGACTTCCAAAATGGCAGATACTGTGATAATCCATCCAAAATGAGGTTGTTTTGCTTTGAACTAGTAACAGTATCTGATGTTTAAGGGTCTTCCATTTTAAGCATTAGAATCAAAACACTTTGTGCATCCCTAAAGGCAGACCCTCACTGCAGGGACCTTGCCCAAGGACATTCCAAGCCCCTGGCATTACTAATAATTAAAAACAAAAACAATGCTAGGAATTTTTCTGTAGCTGCCAAAGCTAAAGGAAGATTTTCAGCCTGTAATAATGCACCTTAAAAACCAGCCTTCTAAATGCTGCTGTAACCTTGCTAGCTGTAGTTTTCAAAGGCTTCTGAATTATTACTGAATTGCATTTATAGAAAGTTTATTGTTGTTTTCTTTCAGTGCTGCTCCTGGGAGTGGACCCATGTTCAGATCTACTACAGTAACAGTTCGAGATAATATTAAGGAGATCTCAGAACATGCTGTCATTGACTCTGCTAAAAAAGAGCAGGAATTCAGTTTCACTGTATTACACAGTTCAAAGACTGCTGACAGTGTTACATCTGTTGCTTCTCTCTCACCTGAAAATGCAAATAACCCAGACGTTAACAAGTTTGGAGAACACGTGCAAGGGCACAATGGACAGAAAGTGGGGTTTTCTTTTGCATTTCCTAAGAAAGCATCTGTCAAACTAGAATCATCTGCTGCAGCTTTTTATGAATACAATGATGAAACATCATCGGAACATGGACACAGCCGAAGAAGTCGGTTTGTTCCTAGCCCTTCTACCCTTCAGACTTCATCAACTGAAGAAACTGTTCAAAGTTCTGAAGAAAAGCCCAGTATCCTTGGGCCAATGATGGAGAGACATTCCAATGAAGCAGAACCTCTTCCAATACAGGATTTAAAAGAAACAATCAGTGATGAGAATCCAAAGAACATGGAATTCACTCTTTCTCATCAGAAAGAACCTGGGCTTGATGATTTGGCTGGTTTTTGCATTAATATGGAGTCAACAGCCTTGCCTGATGAAACTGTGTGCTTAGTTGCTCCTGAGAACCAGAGCCTTTCTTCAGAAAGCAATAGCTGTGAAAACAGGATAAATGAATGTATTGGATCTTCTGTGACTGAAATCTGTCTACCACAGCAGGATATCCAAGAAGAAAATGATCAAACCTCTAACAACAGACCACCCACTCCTGAATTTGAAATTAAAAAACACTTGCCTGATGTACTGTGTCCAGGAAATTCTGAAGAGGAAGTGATAGATTTTTCTTGTAAACAAATATCTCCAAAAAGACCTCATGCACCTTTTGTCCCTGTGCTCAACAAACATGGTTCCACCATTCTTCAGTGGCCAACAGAAATGTTAATTTACACAAACACTGAACCTTCTATTTCATATAGCTGTAATCCTTTATGCTTTGACTTCAGGTCATCAAGATCAAATGACTACCTTGAGAAAAACAAATCTCAATCAAATATGTCTAATTCTTCCCATAAGGCTGAATCAAGCCAGAGTTTGGTTTTAGACTATTCACATAAATCTATTCCAGTGACTCCTAAATGTACAGCTGACATTAATAGGCATCCATGTAGTGATTTGACATCAGTTACAAGGAAGACCTATTCAGCAGAGGGTTATAATCTTGAAAAAAACCAAGAGGAATTGGTCTTGGCAACTTCACAAACTAACGAAAGAAAAAGAAAATGCCATAAACCTTCAAAATGTTTCCACAAGAGTCCCTCTGCCACTGAGCAGCAACACAATGGTTGGATCAAAAAAAGTCATGAAAAGTGGTTTCACAAAAACAGGAAACGGAAAAGGAGAAGAAAGCAATGCCATCACCATTATGAGGAAAGCACTGAGGCTGAAACTGACAGTTCTCCAGTAGCTGAACAGCAGGAGGGTTGTAATGATGTCAATCCACATTTGAAACTTGATAATGCTATGGAGCAAGAGATTGATGAAAGTAGCTTAGAAGATTCAGTGGTGGAAATATTACACCAGACGCCTGAAACTGTTTGCAATGAGAACAGTAGACTATCTACACAAGACAATGAGAACCCAAATCAACACCCAGCTGGGAGTCCAAAAAGCGAGGTAGATTATTGTGTTAACTCTAACAATCTGTGGAGTATAAACAAGCCAATTTCTCACAGACAATCAAATAAACCAGAACTGAGTTCTGGAAGATGCAGGTCAGTGTACTCAAAAACATTTTGTAGCTGGGATATCCAAAGATGTAGCGGTAGTCCAGAGCATAAACATCTAGGGCATCATGAATCACCCATAAAGAGAACTTATAATTCTCTCTCAGATGAGTCAGAGAGATCCCATAGGAAACGAAGGTACTATATGTTTAGTTGTTCATCAGATGAAAGTTCAAATGCCTTGGCTTGCCTCTCAGAAGAGAATCTGAGGCAAACGTATAACTTAACGGCACCATCTAGGCCTAAAAGGAAACGAAGAAGGAAGAGAGGAAGAATTCACCATATATCTAGAGAGAGAACTCTAAGAAGTAATTTTGACATCAGGTCTACAAAAGAGGTCTCTGTATTGAGTCTTTCCCCTGAACTATCAATGGAAGAAAACACAAAGGAAATAAAAACCTCTTCCACCCCTGAGTATGCAAATAATATGGAAGAAAAAACACAGCCTACAGAAAGTCAGACAAGTCCACAATCTGATCCTATGCTTTCTCCAGAAAATGTACAAGAATCAAGCTGTTCCATTGTAGAGAATGCTATCAATCTGGAGGAATTCACTCACACTTCTCTGGTGAATGAACAGAGTGTCCTTCCAGTGACAAGACCCAGAAATAAATTGGAAGAAGAAAAAGAAAAGCCAAATGTCAGTGTTCCTGAAATTCAAGCTCCCTATAAAGTGCCCAATTTTGAAGGAAATTTGGATCAACTTTTCCCTAAAGCATATCTATGCCATTATGAAGTGACTGAGACACCAGAGAAACTCAGTCCATCACCAAATGAGTGGCTGCGGTATAATCCAGGTATATTAAACGCCCCGACTCCTTTGCCTTTTAAAGAAGCACATGTGAATAGTCATGCTTTTTTAACCACAGAGCAAATCCTTGCTCCCTTCACGTTGCCAGAACATGCACTGCTGGTACCCACAGAAAGCCACGAGAAATTCAAAGATCTGCAATGTGAGGCCTACCACCAGATCTTCCACCAGAATATGTTTGCTAGCAAGATGAAGCTGACCTTCCCTCCAGCTGCAGTTCAGCCATCCAATGCCTCATTGCAGCCCATGCCCTTGCAACAACCACTCTGTTCTACCTCTGTTACCACAATCCATCACACTGTTTTGCAACAACATGCAGCCGCAGCTGCAGCCGCAGCCGCAGCTGCAGCAAGCACATTTAAAGTCCTTCAGCCTCACCAACAGTTTATTTCCCAAGTCCCAACTCTTTCACGGACATCTTTACCTCACTTGTCAGTTGGACCAAGACTTTGTCCTGGAAGCCACACAACCATTATTGGTCCACCTCAGTTGCCCCTTATTCCAGCTACAGTTCTTCACCCAAGCCATTTGACTTTCCCGCCTTTGCCACATGCACTGTTCCCCTCACTTCTGCCACCACACCCAGCAATCATTCCTTTGCAACCACTGTTCTAGGAGAGCAACCAAAATGAAGGGACAAAACTGATGTTGAAAATACATTAACACCATTCAACTCAGACTTGGACATATCACTTTACCGGTAGACTGAGATTTAGGGATTACAAAAAAATCCTATCTGGAACAATTTGCTACTAACTTAATGATGCAAATGTTTATATGTGAAGTGCAGATTCATAACAATATTAAAGCACTGAATAGGAGAATATATATATATATATGTATGTATGTATGTATGTATGTATGTATGTATGAAGATCATGTCTTAAAAAACATTAACATGTATATAAAATATATTTATAGTACTGTAAGTTACGTTGTAAAGTATGCTCCTTTTTCAAAATTATATTTGTGTATTTGCACCCAGTAATGTTTAGACAAAGCTTGATGCACTATGTTTTGTATAGCGTTCCCTTATAACTGCAACTATAGCGAGAAACTCACTCTTGCAATAATTTGTGTGTGTATGCGTGTGCACATGCACGCAAAAACATTATATATCTATATAGATATTTAAATATAGATATAGATATATTACTGTTTGCCTCATTGTTGGCTGCTTTCTGCCATTTCAGTAACAGTCTGTGCTGCTTTTGGGTAATCAACTTTATTTGCTTTCTGTGATTTATTATCCATGCTCAGAGGCTACCTTGAGAGGAAGGGTGCTATTGAGAGAGAGTGGGCAACAGATCTGATTGTATAGCAGCCCGATGGAGACAAATACCACAAGTTTGAAGCATATAACCAAACTGCTCTCTCCCTTTTTATTTAACGTTATTTTCAAACACAAAGCATTCAGAAGAAAAGCAAGCACAAGGGACTCCAACTTCCTCTACCACATATCAACACAAGTTTAGCTCATACCCCCTCAGCTTTGTAGCTTTGTTTGTTCTGTATATCTATAGGGATTCTACACATGGCAGATCTGGAGCAGAGATTCCCCTACCCTCATTCAAAATTACTTTAACTTTCCTTCCAGCACATGGCCTGACATGAAATCAGGACAGCTTCTTACATAAAGTACCCTGCAATGCATTTGACTGGTATTGGCTTTCCTATATCACAAAAGTGATTCCTTTCCTTCCCCACTGGAGAACTGAATGGGCATCCCACATGGAAGATTGAAATCAGCTAGAGCCATGGATCTGAATTCAAAGCTTGACACCCAGCATGGAGCTCCACCATTATGAAGTAAGCTAAAAACACTGCTTAACCGTTTTCCCGTGCACCTAGGTAAGCTGGAATTTGAGGGAAATTCAGGTTCAAGCCAGCATTTAGAATAGGGCTATCCAAGCTTTCAATATCTCTGGGCCACACCGGAAGAAGAATTGTCTTGGGCCACACATTTAATACACAAACACTAATGAAAACCAATGAGAAAAAAAAAGTTCATGTATAATTTCATGATGTTGAGTAAATTTATGATTTTGTGTTGGGCCACATTCATAGCCAACCTGGGCCACATGTGACCCATGGGCCACAAGTTGGATAGCCCTGATTTAGAACAATTCTATATAATTATACAGAACAGAGTACATTAGAATGACCATCAAGCAGCCCTGCACAGACTATCCATGGTTTATGGCCTACTCAAGCAACTTACCAAATTCAAGGGAACTTCAGCACTTTCCCTAGATATATCCAATGCTAGGCAAAATCTAGTGGTGACTATCATGGAATTGTAGCAATGACCAATCTTCCAAATCTTCCCCTGTCCCATTTCTTGAAAGTGTTCAATCACAGATTAATAAAACTGCAGCTTGTCAGATAAATCACTGAGGGTTTGATTCCTAAAGGATACCATCATGACACAAGAGCTCATCATAGCCTCCTAATTCCTAAGAATATCCCAGTGGTAGAACAAACTCCCTGGAAAACAGTGGGTTACTAATCCAGCCTCTCCCCAGAAATTCACAATGACAAACCCACTTCTGTACCTCTGCCAAGAAACCTTCACAGAGATGCCCATGGAGATCTCCATGCAGTCAACCAGGAGTTGGCCAGGACTCCGTAGAGCCCAATAACAATCCCACAGCATTATTCTTTGGCTAAGTAAGAGATGGAAAGAAGGAGTGTAAAACAAAATTAAGATCAGGGGAAATGATCTCAGTTTGATGTAATGGTGGCTGCAGAGAAAGATGAAATTTCTGCAATTTCTGATCCAGCTTCTTGTTTTTTTGAAGGTATTAGTGGCTGTTTCATTCAATAAAATAGACCTAGGCTGCCTCCAGACAGTGAGAGGAAACTGTGGGATCCTGTTTGGATCCTGAAATTGCCTTCTGCCATCTCTGCCTCACAGCAAGTTTGGGTGTCTGCCCCTGTGATTATGAGGTGGCTGCTACTGGGTATTTTGATGGTGTGAATTACTGGGAGGTATGTTGTGACCATTTCAGGCTCGTTCTGCTCCACACATACACAGGGAACATTTTCTTCAAAGTTCACACTAAAAGCAATTGTCCAGACAAGATAAGTGATATCATTATTAAAAAAAAAAATCCAGATGGAGCATTGACTTTCCCAGAATTATGATATTGCACAATTCAACTTCTATATCCTAGGTCTCTGTTGGGATTGCCATGGGTTCCAACATAGCTCTGGGTTAATCTCATGTCTAAGGCTGTGTTCACACCTAAGTTTTAATTCAGCTTCAGTCCACTTTCAGAATGGACAAACACTTCAGCAAAGTGAACAGTAATTTTCTTTCCACATTATTTAACTCAAAGGGGGATTTTCTGAGTTAGATAATGCTGAAAGAAAGCAGCTTTTCACTTTGCTGATGTGCTCTCCTATTCTGAAAGTTGCCTGAAGCTGTATTAAAATTTAGGTGTGAACGCAGTATCGTCTTTCTGGACACAACCCTCATGAGAGATCTGAGCATGTATATCAGGGCAGGCTGAGATAATGTGGGAAAATGAGGAATGCCATGCATATACTTTAGTCTTTAGTCATTTGATCATTATAATATCAGTACTGGTACATCTATGGATCAATCAGTCCTTATGCATTTTAGTATATGATTAGAATACCAACTTTTGAAAGTCCCAAGCACCAATATAGCTGAAGTAATTTTTCCACCCACAGATCCCCCTTCAATCCTACTATAGTAGAAAAATACTAGGCCTTTCCCCACTAGTCCACTCCTCCTAGTACATTCCATCCCTACAAGTCAGAACAAGGTTAGGGCATGCAAAATTACTTTATGGTCCAATGTACTGGTAGATATCTTTTTTGAGGTCTCCTGGTGTAAATCATATCATGGAGTCATGTGAATGGCATGCATTCATGGTTTGATATACCATGGGATACTCATGTAGCCATGCTACTGAAATATTCCCCCCCCCCCCCGAGTAGAAGCCTCAGGGATGGTGCAGGGGATGGAGCAGAATAGTCTGTCTCAACACAAACAGCGTTGTTCTGTGCCAGGATCAATCCATCCCAGCTTAGAACAGATTTCTTATTCCAGCACACAGCATCACGCCTTGCACCAGAATGGTAAAGATAAAGGTGAATATGACCTTTAGTCTATAGCTTTTGCCTTCTAAAGTGAGCAAAATCCACTCAAAAGCTAACTAGTTATGTCTCCAAATTCTAATGTTGATGGCAGGTATAAGGCAGGCAGAAAGTTCTAATCTTTTATCTCAATTTGCCTTGTCTTCCGAAAAAAGAAAATATGTCCACTGTGAATTCTTCAGATTAATTCCTTAAACAGTGGAATTGGGGTGGGGGTGGGGGGTGTCTAAACAGAGTGTGGTTTACAGTTCAATATATTTGATCCAATGATGCTATAAGTAATAATTATAAAGATGGGGAAAACATTTTTAATCAAAAGTTCAGTACTTTTTTTCTAAGAAAAATACTTAAAAAAACAACTGGCAGTGTTTTCCCATACAGATACAGTTCACCTTAAATTGCTAAGATTAAATTCTTTTTTAAGTGTATTTAAGTATACCTAACTGCATCTTAACTAGAGATGTGCATGAATGTTCTAAACATTCAAAATTCAATCGAATTTGATCAAATGTGGACATTCGAATTCATCAGAATGTCTTCACATTCAAATTTAAACATTCAAACAAATTTTGAATGTTCCAAAACATTTGTTTGAATGATTCAAATGATTTGAAAGTACAGAAGAAAGACCACCAACATGGGGTGTCAAAACACATATCTGTACACATTTGCACTTATAATATGGGAGAAAAATAGGTTGCATATGGGATAAAATGGGATGCATACGAAATGTGTACAGATGTGTATAACACATACAAATGTTGTCGACATTCATATCTTCAGATTCTAATCTAACATTCACATGAATAAATTTGAATGTATTCAGTTTGAAGTGGATTTTGTTGCATTTGGATTCTAAACATTTGGATTGAATTGAATGTTTTGACATTTGAGTCAACTTGAATTTGAATGCAAAAAAACAACAACAACCCACAAACCACATTTGTGTACATCCCTAATGTTAATATTAACAATCATGAACAACTTTAGATTGTGCTTTTTTCCTTTAACAAAGAAGTCCCACCCCTAGATGCACAAAAAAGCCTAACAAAGAGTTTTCTGAATATACAACTGAGTGTATACCTTATTTTGCCAAACTCTGCAGTCTATATTCACTCCCAAGTTACACAATACGTACCCTGAGTATGTGCTCCCTACTGATTAGCAAGGAAACCTCTGCGTCTTTGCTTATGTAGCTTCCAGCCCAACCTCGCTTAAAAAAAGAGAACTATGAAATCCTGAATGCTTAAGAGAGTTGTTTTCTGAGATTTCAATGCGAGGCAAGGCAAATGCAGGGAAGAAATGTTCTTACAGATTCAAATTGGCCCAAAGGGTGCCTCTTTAAGCATATCTGCACCATTTCTCATTACAGTGACACTAGCTATTCTGAAGTCCTACTTTTTGTTCAACCCAAATTGTTTCTCACGTGAAGAAAGACCACCAACATGGGCTGTCAACATTTCAACTACTTTAACAAGGAACTTATTTTTTTAAAAAAAGGTTTCTATTTCTTGAAATTACCTAAATCCATAGAGTTGATTAATCTTCATGATAAACCTAAAATAGGCTATAGATTTTGTCAAATTGCCTCACATTCCTAAAACAGCTTTGCAGAAAAATGATTGAAGAAAGTTAACATGGTTGATGCAAAGTAGAAATATAGGATTTCCTTCCCCCTCTTCTGAACTTAGAAAGGAGTATAACAACTCCTAATGTCTGGGAAACATAAAAGTTAACAAGTTAATTTTTTAAAAAAATATCTAAATAGGAATTTGATTAGAATCAAAAGTCTTATCAATATTCTCTTGTGATAGTCTAGATAAGAGTTTAAAATGTGTCATGAACTTTAACCAGACACAGCAATTTGCTGAATGTTCCCTAGTTATAACTGAATTCAAAATAAACTATCTGATGAGTTCCTTACAGCTGCAGCTCTCATGAGCTGACCTACACAACCTGCGTAATTTACTAAGAAAATTTGCCTGGGAGTGATTTTGAGTCGATCAATGTGCTTGAAAATTCCATTGCTTTCTGGAGACTAGTAAGGCAGAAAAAAAAAGATACTGGGCTGAAAATATAGCTATTGGATCATTATAATACTCAATATGGCCACAGTATGTCTATGTCTCCACTTATCTAGCACGGCTGGTTCTTTGGAAGCATGTAGATGGAGGCACAATGACAGCTGCTCAGCTAGATGGCTGCTTGTTTCCATTTCAGATTAAAGAGGCATTCTTTGGAGCAGTGTTCTGAGGGTGGCAAAATCAAACCCATACAAAAAGGCACCTTCATTGGAGAGTGCATCTGTTAATGTGGAGGTGTATTCACCATGAGGTGCTTTGCTTTCTATGAATGGAGACATGGGGCCAATTTGCACTTCTGCCCATGGTTAACAATTAGCGAACATCTGGGCAGATGCATCTGCACTTACAGGAGGCGCTTACAGCTTACAAGCGTCCCCTGCCTGCCCAGATGTTGACTAATTGTAAACTAGCTGTGGTGCACAACATGGCGCACGACAAGCAACCCAACCTTCCCCATTCCTGATCATATCCTCACCTTAAGCATCCGGCCAGTGAGCATCTGTGCTCTGTCTGGCTGAGGAGGTCATCTGAGCTGCTGCGCAAGCACACAGACAGTGCACATGACCCTGTGACACGACTGCACTTGTCAAAGATAATTTCTAATGCACCTTTTCTGTCCACAGGATGGGAAAGGAAGTGTGAAAGCATCCAAGGTGTCAGAAGGCATGTTACAAGCACATCACCCTGTGGCTGGAGACATGCCCTATTATACTATTATTACACTCCCCACATCACAAGCAGTGGGAGACTAGAATAATCACCAATGACAAGACTGGATAATTTCACTCTATATGCATAAATTCAGTAAACATTAAGAGAATAATTCATCAGTACTTCACATATATTACCCATAAGAACACAATTACAAAGATAACACAATGGATGCATCCACATGACCAGGCATTTAGAAGCCTGTTCTGACAGGTGCTACTGCCCTTTTCAGACCCTAAGATTCTTGGGCATTGAGGACAGGAAGCTTCATTTAACTACTTTTGAGCTATCCTTGTCATCCAATTTGTCTCCAGACCACCATGTAAGTGTGCATGGTGCCACAAAACAAATCCATGACCAGGAACAGAAATTACTGAAGAGCAAAGATCCAATGGATTTATGTCCATACTTATACTATCTGGCAGTATTTCTAACCCTGTTTGGGGACTGCTGGAGGAGGCATTCCATTAAATTCCCATAGTATACCTTGCAAGTGCTGAGCAATTGTCCCAGGCCTCTGCAGTTCACTTTCTTTATGCTACAAGTGTAGATGCAGTTCACATATGTGGTAGCCCTATTCTGAGCAGGGCATATGACAGTTGTGGGGAAGGATATTATAATGAGAGAAAACACCTGGGGTAAGGCACAAGTTTCATCCTTCATGCAGCTGTTGACATTCTTTTTACAGCCTTGTCATTTCTTCCCAGTGCTTTTTTCCAGACAAAGTCAACCCAGATAAGTGAACATCTTGAGCATTTGACTGGAAGGTTGTCACTTAAGTTTACACAACTAAGGAAAAGGCTAGGCAGACAACAGTACGCTTGTAAGCAGAAGATGGCATGCTTTTGTTCAACCAGCAATGAGGGTATGCCTGTTTTCACACAAAGTAAAAAAAAAAGAGAGAGAAAGAGAGTACCTCTGAGGCACAGTTCACAGTTGGAACTGTTCACATGCTAGTCTGCCCTTCTGCCTCTCAAGAATGTTCTAGACTAGAAAAGGTGAATTAGAGATGGGATGAGAACATAAGCAGCCACACACTACTGCTTCTTAGATGCTTTTGGTTGGCTTTTCTTGCTATGAGTAAGCACAGCCTGTGCTTCTGACTTCAGATGTGAAGATCAGTCTCATGGCATGGCTGAATGTTGGGAGCCTGTTTGCCTATTTCATTCATGCACCTTCTTGAACACTTCAGGAGGAATCCAGGAATATAAAGAGGAAACCGTTTAATTGGAGGAGGGGATGAAAGAGCTTTATTTTGCCATAACAACTCACTTTAACCTTCCACTCTTCAGCAATTATTGGACTGTTTCTCTCATTGGGCTTCAGACTGGCCATGATGGCTGTGGCTTATGGGAGTCAGAGTTTGACATTACCTAGAACTTCCCAAGGATGAGGAAAACTATTTCACAGTCAAGTTAAGGTATACCATTTGGCAGATTTATCAGTCATTGACCGAATAAGAAGAGGCCCAGAAAAGACTTTCCCAAAAGTTCCATTAAATGTGCTTAATTATGCTGACCCATGACATTTTGTTGTACACTGAAAATTTGTTAATCTTCTTCTATGGTTAATAATAATAATAATGAAAACCCTTTCAGATCTTCTGATATGAATAGACATACTACATGAAGGAGTATAGAAATTGCTGGTGTCATCCCCAACTACTATTTTTTTCTTAATATGTAGTCTTATTTAAAACATTTATGTACTGCTTCACATTTTTTTTAAAAAAAACCCTCAAAGCAATGTGCAAAAAAAAAAAAAAAAGATTAAAAAATGCTAAAATCTCTTTAAAAAATCAGTAGTTAAAACACATTAAAAGCTGGCTGGGTTAAGGAGATATGTGTTTCAGTATGTATGGACTGGTTAGAAGTCACCCAGAGATCTTTGTCATGAGACAATTTAAAAATGTCACAGTAACATAAACAGATTCCCTGGTGCCTGTCAAGATGGGTGTCACATGTGCACACAAATGGTGTGCTTGCAGGGTCAATCAACCTTTGAAGGTCAGTCTTCATCCTCAGTTCTATGTAGAAAGGTTGCAAGCATTCATAAGCTCTGAAAAAAAATGGGTTTTCTGTGTTTGTTTCCTACTGACTTTTCAAATTACTAAACCTCTTTATTTAATGACATTATGTTTCTCCTTCTCCCAATTTATTTCACTAAGCTCTCAGAATAAAATGAAAACACTCAGTCAGCAACCCCAACAAAAGTACTCCGGGGCAGCATCTTCTATTAATGGCCACTGGAGATGGGACAGGACAGGCCATGATGAAGCAGTACCTCTGGCATGTACCACTGGACACCACTTTGGTCTTCTTGGCCCAATTTGAGTGATCCAAGCCAAGATCAGTCTCTCTCTCTTATTGTGTGCCAAGACTCATGGTCCTGAAGCAACCTATGATACTGTTGATAGCCTTTTGTAACCCTGCAGTCTAATGAGGAACTGGGGCATTTTCATACTTTTGGACTAATATTCCCCAGGCACACTTGATTATACAAAAACATATAGAAAGAATGGCAGCTTCCTCCCACCAGCCATCCAGGAAATACTGCTGACCATCCAGACCTTTCACATGGAGTTCTTTCTGGTGCAAAAGCTATGGTGGGCAGCCCACCAACAGGGGGAAAAATCAGTTTAGAGTGGTTTCCCAAACATTCACAGGTCCTGATTCATTTCAGCCACCTCCATGTTGATGCCATTTATCCAGGCTCTGGAAACAGCCCCGTGACCTGCAACTTTGAAGGCCTCGTCAGCACACTCTTTAAAGTGTCTCCCATTCCTGACCAAAAACCACGAACTCCACAGCATGCACCAAGGCACACAGTTCAGAAGCAGCTAGTCTAGCTCTCAATGTGAAAACAAGGAATACCCAGAAAATGGGTAGCATTCTCCTGGTTTTGGTTAGACCAACTCTCCTGTTTGCAAGATTAAGTAGTCTGTTTCAGGTATTGCTTTCATGTTTTTTCAACTTTGAACTTATTAGAAATGGAGAGAATCAATGGGTGCAATCATTTAGGACATTTTAAAGCCACATCTTTAAGAACCCCCCCCCCCACAAACGATCACAAATAGTTGAGAACCTACCATATTTTACCACACTGTAGCCTCCAGGGCAGGCAACGCTTTCCTTGACTATGGATTCTAATCACTGATTGTTCACTGTTTTTCTCTGGGTGGGAAACTCCCACCTCTTTGTTACATAGATTCCTGATCCACCCAGCTTAAAAAAGAGACACCCTCATGGCTATGAAATCCCAAAAGAAAAGAAAAAAAGGCAACCATTCCAAGGCTTTGAGATGGAGGCGAAAAATATCTATTGTTTCAGATTCAAATTTGCCCATGTGGAATCTCTATAAGTATATCTGGTCACACCAAGTGCTTTCCAATTTCGAAAGATGGATGCAGCCAAGTTGATTATTTACTGTAATTTGTTCAATTCCCTAAATAAGGCAAACCAAGGATGCCTCCACATGTGGAAAGAAGCTTTGCAGCCACACAACCATCAATCAGCAGTGAAAGAGTGAGTCTAAAAGCTGTTGTTTAATCAGCAGCTTTTAACCTCACACTTTCATTCTCACAGAGGGAGAAAACTGTGGAGTATTGAGTGTCCCATCTGAATGACATGATATGGCTCCTCAGGAGTTCCACCCTCTGTGCACAGCTATCCCTCATCCCACTGGCTGCACAGAGATGGTGGAATTTTACTCTTGTCTGGAGGCACCCTTAGATTCCATACAGATCAACTCAATCATCTTATCGATTTGGTATTGTTTCAGGTTTCTGTATATACAGATAGTCTCCAGTGCAAAGGGTATATGTTGCCCTACTGTACAGTTTTGCCATCTTATTTCAGTTTTTATATGAGCAAAAACTAAATTAGTTTGTGAATAAATATGTCAGTAATTGTATAATAAACTTATGGAACAATATATAGTATGTATATATATTTTCTAGAGCATTCTGAATTTCTGTATAGAGCCACTAGATGCTTAATTTATTTCCTTATAGTTTGCTTTTTTTCTTTTTTCCTTCCCCCTTCCTATACTTTATGAAGATTTAATCCTTTCCTACTTTGTCAGCTAGTAACACCTTTCAAATTTCTTAGGATTTATATTTACAAATATGAACTAGGGCTATTTTGTACTTTAAATTGTAAATAAATAAATAAATAAATTGTATCTGCTGTAAGAATGACATGACTCATTTTTCAAAACTGTATATTCAGTCCTCAACAGGGATGTTCATACACACATAAAAATCCATTCAAAAATCGGAAAATTTATTAAATTGTAAAACTGCAAATCGAATGTGGGAACATTTGGCTTTGTGTATGAATATTCAAATGATTATTCATAAATGAAATGAAGTGAACCCCCCACTCCTTCCTTCCTGAGCTCCCCAATTCACCATCTGCCGCCACCACACACCTCTCAATCTGCTTGAGAAAGCACAATGGAGGATTACACAATGGTGGTGAAAGGTGTGCACACAGAACCCGAAGACCTGCGTGTGCCTCTGAAGAAAGTGCACTGTGGCGTTGGTGTAACCAAAGGCAAGGGGGAGGGGAATGGAAGTCTGGGGGGGGGAGGCCAGGAGGGACAGGAGGCTGTGGAGAGAACGACAGGCCCAGGGTCATCCAGCTTTGGATGAAACTTCAAATGAAGGTTTGACGAATGCCAGATAAATCGATACGTGGACAAATAGGCCTATACAATTCACCTACATACAAATGCATATGAATAAAGAATAGCACAAATATCCATGCACATCCCCACAGTTCCAGAAGTGGCACTAGAAATTGGTGCCAAAAATGGGCCCAGCAGGAAACTATGAAGGCCAGAAACAAACGTTACTGGTTTTCAGAGGCACTTTTAATACTGGCCTCTGGTGCTGAGCTGGTGCAGGCCACACAAACTTGCAAGAGCCCTTAGTCTGCACTTACCTAGGATGCAATAACATGTCATGGGATAACTTGTGTCATACAGAAACAATTTATGATATTTTGCACTTTAGAAAGAAATCAAGGTCAGAAAACTACATGTATGACTTTGGTCTTGGTAAGCTTCCTACCTTAGATGGTCCTAAGATAGAACTCCCAGAATCCAATTCCCAGAAACAGTCACAAAATTATGGAATTTGGATATGGGACTTCAGATCTGCTGGTGTTCCTTGATCTCAGATCACAGTTTTAAGGGTTGTTTAAATACAGAATTGTATTTCAAGGCACTACTGCCACCTATATGTTTGTTCAAGCTACAGGATCCATCTGAATATTGAACTTCATTTCAAGGATATCTGTAGGTATTTTATATTATTATATCACATTTTCCTATCACTAATGGTGTCTTCTCTTAGCATGTCCTCCAATCTATCCTTGTCAAAAAGCAGACAGGATAGTGACAGGTAAATTGTATACAGTTTGCGTAAAACAAAGACTGCTTTTCTCTCTGGAGACTGATTCAATAGAACTATATTTGAGTGTTCCAAAATAAGCATTTTGGTCTCACAGTCATAGCATGGAACTAGACTATGATACCTTCTTTTGTGCAAATTCTTTCTTTGTTTCTCAGCAAAGCCTTTTAATTTTGCAGCACACCTCTCTAGCTGCCTGTAGGGCAAGAAGCAAAGGTTTTCTTTGTGAATAAAGCCTAAGTGCCTATTTATAAACATTGCAAGCATTCTGAAAGCTGTATTAAATAAGAAAATACAGTGGTCTCAGCAAGCAAATTTCAAATATCATTTCAAACAACTTGAGCCTATCCAAAGCCCTTCTAAGAATGGCATTTAGCAGGTTCAAACAAGAGGAAAGTGGAGGAGCCACATTAATTGATTTAGATCAAGCAACTAGGAAAGAAGGTTTGTGAGGAAGAAAGAAGAGAGGGAGGAGTCGGGTTTTTTGTTTTTTGTTTTGCTTTTCTCAACCTTTAAAGGGAATCAAAGTGGCTAACAAACCTTCTATTCTTCTCCTTACCTGTGAGGTAGATGGGGCTGTGAGAGCTCAGAAGAGAGTCTTCCCAGAAGTTCACTAATTGTTGATTAGATGCAGAGCACAAAACTGAGGGATTTCCGCACTGCAACGCGTTCCAAACAGAACGCGTTCAGGCGGGAAGCTTAAGACAGCTCCGGGCGCTTTCACCGTTCACACACAGACGCGCCGGAACGCGTTCCGGCGCGCCTGTGTGCGAAAGGTGAAAGCGCCGGGAGCTGTCTTGGCCGGCAAAGGCCGGCCAGGGGCGTGGAGACAGCTGTGGAGGCAGATCGGCAATCAGCTGATTGTCAAACAGCTGATTGCCAAACCTGCGCCGGCGGAGGAGGCGGGCCCGCGGCTGTTCGGGAGCGAGAAGCAAGCGCGAATCCTTCTCCTCCCGAACGCCTGCGGGCAGTTCGTCCGCGCCCGAACGCATGTAGAGCACTTCAAAGTGCTCTACATTTGGTACGCGAGAGAGACAGCTCCGGATACGTCGGATCGCAAGCCCCGCGGCGGCAATGCGTTTGCCGCGTTCCAGGCTGTCTCCCACGCGTACCAAACAGCCCCGTGCGAAAACGTCTCTGTGCTCCACACCTTACTAATGTTGACCAAAAGCTCACCTGGAGCATCTGGGCAGAGGCTATTCACATCTCTTCCAGTGCTCCGGTGTCATCTGAGGTACCACGCAAGTGCGCTGGCACCTTAGACAACCATAGATGCAACTGTGCATGCACAGAGCATCAGCATCCTCATGGCTATGGTGCTGAAACATGCACAGTTGAAGAGGGCACCGCAACCGAAATGGTAGCACCAAGAAGAGGACCGGCCCCTGGATTAGTCACAGGCATGTAACTGATCATGCAGGGCTTAGTTTGTAAGTGACTAGCACTTGCAAGTGCAAGCACTAGTTAATGTTGGATCATTGTGTTCCTTTCCCATCCGATGGGCAGGAAGGGAAGCAACACACCAGGAAAGGGATCTCAGGGTTTTGGTGGATGGTTCAATGAAGGTGTCAACCCAGTGTGTGGCAGCAGTGAAAAAAGCTAGTTCAATGCTGGGAATAATTAGGAAGGGAATAGAAAATAAGTCAGCAAGTGTCATTTTGCCCCTTTATAAATCTATGGTGAGGCCACATTTGGAATATTGTGTACAATTCTGGCCACCACACCTCAAAAAGGATATTGTGGAATTAGAGAAGATGCAGAAAAGGGCAACCAGAATGATTAAAGGTCTGGAATACCTCCCTTACAAAATCAGGCTGCAATGTCTAGGCATCTTCAGTCTGGAGAGATGGCGTTTAAGAGGGGACCTGATTGAAGTATATAAAATTATGCATGGTACAGAAAAGGTGGATAGAGAATATTTCTTTTCTCTATCACACAACACTAGAACCAAGGGGCACTCTATGAAGCTGATGGGTAGGAGAGTCAGATCTGACAAGGGGAAGTATTTCTTCACCCAGAGGGTCATCGGCTTATGGAATGTGCTGCCGGAAGAGGTGGTGACAGCTACCAGTCTAGATGGCTTTATGGGAGGGTTAGACAAATTTATGGATGACAAATGTATCAATGGCTACTAGAATGAATGCCTAGGTGCATCTTTCAAGCTGGGAGGGGGAAGTGGGGCAGTTCTAAGGCCATTTGCTGGGATTGAAGAGCAGGCAAAGGTTTGTCCTTGTCTCTGCTTGAGATGCCCATGAGCATTTGGTGGTCCACCGTGTGCGACGCGAAGCTGGACTAGATGGGCTGTGGCCTGATCCAGCAGGGCTTCTCTTATGTTCTTATGAAACCCTAGTCTCAACTACACCATAAAAGCTCACTGGATGACTTGGGACCAGTCACTGCATCTCAGTCTACTTTACCTAAAGGTGGTGGGTGTTTTTGTTGTTGTTGTTCAGAATTTAATAGAGGAGGATGTGTTCTAACTTTTGCTCTTTAGAAGTAAGGTAGAATATAGATTCCACAAATAAATAAATGTGTCCTAGTTCCCATATTTATCATAAAACATGATTTTTATATTATAAGTAGGCATGCTTTTATTTCTATGAATATGCACTAAAGCTTTCCGCAAAATAATAGTTTAGAGATATGCACAAACTCTAAAGTTGTAGCTCAGTTCACACATAAACAAATGGTGTTTGGTTTAAATTTAAACCAGTTTGAACAGGCTCAACTTGGTTTAAGTTTGAATCTTGAACAGGTTTGAATTTTTTTAATCAATGAAAAAAGCCCTTTTTAAGTATAATTGCAACTGAAGTTGAACTCACTGGAATCAAAGCAGGTGGTTCAACCCGTTTCAATGAAAAAAACCTAGTTGGGTTTGGTTCAGACCTTGGAATGGCAGGTGGTGGTTCAATTAAATTCAAAACAGGCCAAAATGAGTTGAACCCAAACTTTTTGAGCACAGTTTTGCAACTGGTGAACTCCAAAGCAGGTTCCTACCCCCAATTTAGTGTCATCACTTGTAGTAGACTATGCCTCCTTTGGTCCCATCTACCTTGACAATGTTGGGTTTCCACTGATGGAAATTGCAAAAAGATGAAATAAAAAAATTGGATAGTATCTGTTTGATGGGGACTGGTATAAATTTCAACAGGGTGTCAGGACAGAAATAACAACTACCTTCCTTAAGGTAGTTTCCCATTAAGAATTTCTCCCAGCCCTTTTAACCAGTCATTCCCAAGGAACAAAGAGTTTCTGATGCAATATGCGGTGGCATTTTTACTAACAATTCAGTTCTTGGAAACTGGGGGCTCAAAAAAGATTAATTACCCACAAAGATACTGGGGACAAAACCTACCAGAATTATTTTCTCTTCCATAGTAAGTAAAGGCGTCCTTGAGGCTTCCTTGGCTCTACTTGCTTCATTAAAAGGCATAAGGAACTTGTATTTGAGATCTAAATGTTTTAAAATTATCTTGCTGTGATGCCATGCTGAGATGTGCTGTATCAGTGCTCACTTTCCCATCATTTTTCATTATCATTTGAGTTATGAAGCTTTACGTCAGTGATGGATTTGATCTGACATATCATCATAAGCAATATGTCATGAAAACATATTTCTTAATTTTTTAAAAAATAAATTATAGCTTGTTTGGAAATATATTTTTAAAGGGAAGAAACAAAAAAAAATTCTGGGACTAGTAACTTGGGCTTGGTGATTTGGTAAACTGAACTGAACTGATAAGAATCCAACACTCCAGCCACAAAACCAAACTGTGCCATATTCTTATCTGGTGGTAACTGGGTTTGATTATGCACTCCTCCATGAAGCCAGTTGGATGACCTTGGGCTGCTCACAGCTCTACTTCTGAGCTCTTATAGCTCCACCTGCTTCACAGGGTGTCTGTTGTGGGGGGAAAAAAACCAGAAAGGTTTGTCAGCTGTGCCGAGTCCCCATAAATGCGTGAGAAAAGTGGGGTAGAAAAGCCAGCTCTTCTGTGAAATAGGTCCATGCGATTATGACTTCAATGTGAGTTGCAAGTCTAGTTCAGCTCTCACAGAGAAGCCATTCTTCGGTTATTTCCTCACTTGATCTTATCTTGGCACAAGGATGGAATTATTTGCTGCTGGGGAAGGACAGGCCACCACATTGGGACAGTCTGTATCATACCAGCCTCTGCCACTGGATCCCAAAGAAGCTAGGGCCTCTGAAGATGATACCCAGCTCTGTCTCTCTGTGCCATCTGAATCAGGAGAGGAGGTAGAAGTGCTTGACAGGTGTCTAAAGTCAGCAATGGGCTGGCTGAGGGCCAAATAACTGAAGCTGAACCTATACAAGACAGAGGTGCTGTCGGTCACAGGGTCTCGGGTCCATGTAGTTGGGAGACATCCTGTCCTTGAAGTGGTCGCAGTGCCCTGGAAAGGACAGGTGCATAACTTGGAGGTACACCTGGATTCCACACTGATGCTTGAAGCTCAGGTGGGTGCCGTGGCCAGGAGTGCCTACGCCCAACTACGGCTGGTGCATCAACTGAAGCCTTTTTTGGACAGAGATGATTTGGCCACAGTTATCCATGCTCTGGTAACCTCTAGATTGGACTATTGTAATGCACTCTACATGGGGCTGCCCTTGAAGACGATTCAGAAGTTGCAGCTAGTGTAAAATGCAGCCACCAGGGTGTTAACTGGGACAGCTAGCTGGATGCACATCACACCAGTTTTAGAAGGGCTGCATTGGCTGCCAATTTACTACCAAGCCCAATTTAAGGTGTTAACTCTGACTTATAAGGTCCTAAATGACTCAGGCCCCAAATATCTAAAGGAACACCTTCTCCCATACCAAACTGTCTGTGCCCTAAGATCTGCAGGGGAGGCCCTCCCGTTTGTTCCGCCACCTTCAGTAGCGAGGCTGGTGGGCACCCTGGAGAGGGCCTTCTAGGTAATGGCCCCCAGGCTGTGGAATAGTCTCCCCCTTGAGGTGCGTCAGGCTCCTTCTCTGTTTGTGTTCAGGAAGGCAGTGAAGACGCACCTCTTTGCTCAGACCTTTCACTAAATGTCAGTCATGCTTCCTCCACTGTAAACACCACTGTTTTAATAGATATTGTTTTGTTTTTAACATGTTGGATTTTAGACACTGTGATGGTTTTTATTGTTTTATTATATATTGTTATGTTTGATATGGTGAATTTTAAGGTTGTTACCCGCCCAGAGACCTTTGGGTATAGGGCGGGTCACTTACTAAGGACAGCTTCTGTGTGGCTTGGTTTCACATTGGTCTAAAAATGGCCAGCTTCCAGGTCTATTATTAGTATGACCCTGAAATGTCCCACGTTGAAATTTGTACTCAGGAAGATGGTCTTGAGTAAGTTGGGACAGTGCTGGACCCTTTTCCAGTGTGATCACCAGTGGAAGTACCTTCTTTGCAGGGTAATTCCTCTTACTCGGCACAGGAAAGTATCATTCCACAGCACCTCCTGTCTCCAAAATGGAGACAGGGTGGGTGCCTCCCCATCTAAACTGCCTTCCTCCAGAAGTGGAAATGTGGCCAAAGAACACTTTGTCCTCTTCATGGTGGACTTCATGGTGCTATATGAAGGTGCCTCTCACACAGGCTTTCTTACTATTCATAATGATACGGAGGGCAATACATTTCCCTCAGCACTATGAGGGTTAGTGAATGGCCAGATTCAGTTGTGGCCTAATTTGGTACAAAATGCAGCTCCAGTTTTTTTTTAAAAAAAGTCAGATGTTGATCAGAGTACTAGAGCAAGTCCTGAAAATGATATGAAGTTATCTTAAATAGTTAGGAAATATACAACTTTCTCTTAAGCTAAGCTTTCCTGCTCCCATGATCTCACATCATTGAACCCCAGAGATGAAATAAAACTTATAGATAAAATAAGTTGACCAATATGTTTTTATAACTGCATTACACAATTATTAAGCAACTAGAAGTATTTCACAAATCATATTAAAATCCTTTTAAAATGGCTGTTTTCCCATATTTGCTTCAAGATCATGTTTTAAATAAATATAGGTATTACTATTATAAAATAATTATAGGCTTTTGGTTAAATCCTTTTTTGTCAGTAACTGCGAATAATATTGTGTGTGTGTATATAAATAATATGGAGGCTATAGCTTAAGTCATGCAGTTTTAAGATCTTCAGTGCTTACAATGCAGAACCAGTGGTCCTGGAGCATAGGAAGGTACAGAATCATTTAGAAAGAAACCTAAAGATCTATAGAAATGAAATAAGACCTTATTTCATCATGCTGAAAACTGTAATGTTTTTCATTGGTAGCCTATTGAGAAGAAACTGCAGAATGGGGAAGGTGGGGGCAGTAACATGATGGAAAGCTTCACTTTTTCCCACCCAAATGAGGTCTCCATTTGTTGCGGGTAGAAT
The DNA here is from genome assembly GCA_023333525.1 of Aspidoscelis tigris stejnegeri. Taxonomy (NCBI): domain Eukaryota; kingdom Metazoa; phylum Chordata; class Lepidosauria; order Squamata; family Teiidae; genus Aspidoscelis; species Aspidoscelis tigris. The sequence continues at coordinate 16,511,629 of JALMGA010000010.1, forward strand.
TGAGGCTTTTAATTGTGTTACTCTCTATAGCAGGTAGGTTCCACTGACTGTGAATCTTTTCACTTTAAGAGCACAAATACTTTCTCAAGCCCCACCTGGGCTCCTAGTTGAACTCATGCTGAAGCTGTGGAACAAACATTCCCCAGCTTCAAAGTTTCTGAATGGGACCACTTAGCAAATCTCAGGAAGTGGTCCAAGACGTCCGCCATTTTCTGTGCTTTGCCATGAGCAGACAATGGTAAGGATAGGTCACTTCACCTGCTATTATCCATCTGCCAAAGAAAGATGGCAGGAAGCACCATGAAAGCGCTTTCCCACAATCTGTGATCCTCCTGCCTTTCAGGCCCCTCCATGATGCCAGATGCCATTAATGCACCATTCAGATCCTGCCTCAGTCTGTAAATTATGGGACAGCCTGCTGCTGACAACTATCATGTCAAATGGACAAAACAGTTCAGGACTGCAAGTTTTAGGCTGTGTCTCCACAGCAACCCATTCACTGAAGAGGCCTGAGAAGGCATATTGTTAGCAGATTTGATTATAAATATGATTTATAAAGGCCAACAGGAATGCAAAAGAATCATGGAAATAATACATGAAGGATATTGGTACACATGAGCTTGGTTTTAATTGGCATACATGGAGTTGCAAATACCAAGTCACACCAATTTTCTTGGGAAAAATGTAGTTGCCTAGACTTCCTCCATCTTGAGAAAACTACAAACAAACAAACAAACAAACCCCAAACCCCAAACCATCCTATTTTGATTTAAAAACACATTTCAGGCTGCAAAGAGGAAATTTTGTAATCAGAACTGGCTTGTGCCTTGTTTATTGGAATATAAAGGCAAAGGCAGTGCTAAAGTGAAATGATTAACAAAAGGTCTGAGTTTGGAGCCACAAAGTTGAGTTTTGATAAGTATAATTAAAGAGAATAAATATATAGGTATATGTAGGATATCATTCCTTATGTTTTGAAGATAGCCAGAATTACAAGGAAATGGGGTTGACCATTATAAAGGAAAGCACAGGAGATAACTGTGATTAAAACAAGTATTTTCTTTTTTAAGACTTGACAATCAAAACTGCTGAGGAATTCTATAAAACAGAATACTAAAACTTGGATGAAACACTATTCCAACTATTAATAGCTTCTACTAATCTTTAAGAGGCAGTGTTAATGCTTCTCTTTGTTATAATTAAGCCACTTTGAATATCACCTAATCACATGTGGGTCCGTGAAATTTCCATTGGAATACACTGCAGGCTGTTGTGCTGTTGTGCTCCTGGGACAGATAGTTGTGATGTCACTACAGTCTTTGTTCAGTTTAGCATAAAAATTGTCAGAGTTTTAGGGGAAATTATGAGGCCTTTCTGCACTTGGCCCCATAGTGCATGTTGGGAGAATTTCTGGAGAGGACCATTTGTACTTGCAGAAGCTGTTTCCACACCAGAAATGGCTCCTTCCATCCAAGAAGCTCCCCCAACGTTCACTAGTGGTGGTGCTGGAAATCATGCACTGCACACATCTAATTCCTTACCTTTCCTGGTCACTGTACACAATTTGCATCACTTCCGGGTACCTGGGGTCATCTGACCTGTTGTGCACATGCAGTGGCATGTTAGGTAACTTGGGAAGCTAGCTTGTGTGTCTGTCGCATCACCATTGTTCCAGTGAAGGTAGTGTCAGGCACCAATCTGGATTCAGGTGAGTGTCCAGGTGTGTGGGGGGCTTGACATGTACTAGCATTTGCAAACACCGATGCTAGTGGTAGCACACTATTCCCATCCGCTGGGTGTGATGGGAAGTGCAGAAAGGCCCATGGTCTCATATCCATCCACTCTTCTTGCCATGGAACAACTACTACAGCCTTAGGGAAGAAACCTGCGAGGCAAACTGTCCTCCTAGATCGGAAGATCACAGTTGTGTTTCAGCTAAGCCATTTGTTCCCACTTTGCTTTGGTATACTGAAGGAAGAGGCCTGACTTTGCTACAGATTCTTTTTTCCTTTGTGTTGTTCATAAGCAGCGGCTCTTCCCAGGACCTTGTTACTGTTACTGTTGGGGCTTAGCCAGAGCCTGTCAGTTACTTTGTTGCAGCGTACTGTTTGAAATTTTGGAACTGCATTGAAGTAGAGATCATGGCAGCTGGACATCCGAGGGTGAGAAATAATCCATGTGGTTGCTAATTAGCAATTTAGGGGTTTTCCTTAGTGATTTACTAAAGATTTTACAGTATTTTTTTTCTAGTTGTAATAGTCATTTTGATAGAACTGTCAAAGTTCACCTTAAATGGACCTTTGAGTGACATTGTAAAAGGGTTTGCTCTTGCTTTGTTGACTTAGCGCATGTGCCTTAGGGTCTAGGCAGCAGGAAGCCTTCTGGAAGAATGTGCTGTATTACAGACATCTCTATTGCTATTGCCTCACTTTCTGTTTTGACAGTCAGCTGCTAATCTGTCCATTTTGATGTTTTTGTAATTTTTTGCTGTGTTTTAATTATTTTTTTTCTGTATTATAATAAATATTATGATTTGGTTCAAAAGAATGCCTGCCCCGGATGTTGCTTTATGTGTGATCTATCTGGTTTTAGGGTTTTGTTTTGTTCTTTTGCATTTTTGAAATCTGAGCTAAAAGACCCTTCTCTCCTGGACATTTAAACTGGTTTGTTTGTCTGTCTGTCTGTTTGTTTGTTTAATATGATTAATATCCTCCCAGGCATTACAGAGTAGAGGCTTCATTATTCCTCAGGAATGGCAGTGGAACTTTCAAACATTTCCCTGAGGCTGCCTGATGTCCTGAGGGCAACCAGATCCAGCATAAGGACAGGTGCAGTGGAGAAATACCTTTAGTTTATTAAATGATCCCATACTTCCTTTAGCAAAATAAAGGTATGCATAGCTATCTCTTCTCATCACATGCAGTTGTATTTAATTTTGATTAGTCAGTTCTCAAATAATAAATTATTAATCTTTTAAAACATTGATAACCTCATTTTCTATTATAAATGAACTGAGATATTTTTGCAGGTTTTAGTCAGGTTTATTTTTATTTGTCTGGCTTGGTGTAGATGGAACACTTTTCTTCGATATTGCATACTCAATGAGGAGGCAGTATAGTGGAGACTCTGTGTTCTCCTGCATACTCAAGCCATCATTAGGTCCAGCAATAGACTGTTTTCACTCCTCTTATCTGAATTCTGGACCTATGAATCATAGAGGCAACACTCATGCAGTTGATGGGACCTCTTGGCCTAGCAATGAATGCACACACACTTGCCTTGAACAATACTAGGGTAATAAAGAAGAAGAAGAGTTGGCTTTTCTACCCCGCCTTTCTCATCCATTTAAGGGGACTCAAAGTGGCTGACAAACCTTCTGTTCTTCTCCCCACAACAGAATATCCTGTGAGGTAGGTGGGGCTGTGATTGCTCAGAAGAGAGCTGTGACTAGCCCAAGGTCACCCAGCTGGCTTCATGGGGGAGGGCAGAATTGAATCCGGTATTCCCAGATAAGAATTTGGCTACCTAATCACTAGACCAAACTGGCTCACTATTAGGGATGTGAAGAAATGGTTTCCTTGACATTTGATTCATAACAAATTTAATGTTAGAAAATTTGTATTAGTTCAAATAGACCCCCTTAGAATGTGGTGGGATTCTATTTGATACACATGAGTTTGTATGGATTTGTACGAATATCCAATACAAACAAATACGTATTCGGTATATATCTGATACGTATTTGACACAAAAGCATACATATCCGACACATATCCAATATGTATCCCGTAACATATCTACTCTGAAAGCATCAAATCTGACCTGAATCAACTTTTAATCTGCTCTCAAGCCATGTCGAATGCAATCTGGATCTGTTGCAGATGTGACTGGTGATGTTACTTTCCTACCTCCCTAGTTTAATGAATGTCTAAACTATTCATACGAAAGTCTGAAGTACATGTACGAATGTCCAAAACATTTGGATTTGTATGAATGTTAATGTACAAATGTCATGACGTTTGATTCGTGTATGAATGTCCGAATCCGGACAAATTTGTATGAATAATGAATGTTACGAATATTCATGCATATCCCTAGAAGCTATCAGGCTGATATCAGATTCTAAGTGTAGATGCTAAATTGCACAGTTTCCTTACTACAGGTTTAAATAGCGAGCAGAGAATAAACACTTTACTCACTGTGTGCCATCTTTTTCTTTCCTTCCAGTGGAGAACACAACCACTAGTTGCATGCCAGTTAGATAAATTTGTGGCTTTTACAGATGCACACTTGTTCCTGGAGATGATCCAGCCCCAAGCTGCCATCAATTTCTGCTTGCTATTTTGGTACCAATTCAAGTACATATGCAAGTGTGAAAATAATATAATACATGTGCAGATTGGACCTTGTTATCACACATTTTATGATTTCCTAGTTCTTTAATCTGCATGGTTCACATCTTGGAAGCTTTTCCTAAAATCATGCACAGAAATTATCTAGATAAAGGGTACCTCAGGTATATTTGTGAACAGAATGGTGAGATTTGAAGCTGGGAAATACTGGGTATGCTTGACATTTGAAAAAAAGAAGGGTTTATATAACAGTCTTCTTTAGATTCCAGAAACAGTGTCACAGGTAAGACTACCATGGCATGTTCCCTATTATTTCAGAAAGCTGACATATCATACTAGGCATCAGTTCAAATAAGCAGATTTTGATTTAGTTCAGAAAAAAACAAAACCTTCCTTATGGTAAGAGGAGTTCAGCAATACAGCCAATTGCCTGGAGATGTGGTGGTCTCTGCCTCACTGGGTTTTTTTCCAAGTGGATGATGGACAGATATCTGTTGGAGACGTTTTAATTTGGATTCCTGTGCTGGCCATTGGATTAAACTCAATGGCCTAAACAATTTCTTCCAGTTTGTGATTCTATGTAAGTATAACCACTATTTTCCCATCTAATGATAAGAGTGAGAACAGGAAAACAAGCCAGAATCATCAGACTTAAGAAGAAATCTAGGGAAGTGTTCAGCAGTGTCTTTAAAGTAGATATAACCAAAAAGAAGTAACTGCATTTTTAGGAAACATTGGGCTGCATGAGAGGGCAAATGGTGACATGAGGAGATGATTAACAGTTCATCTAGTTCTCTACATCATCATGTGAGACATGTTTCATTTGATATGTTTTAAATACTGCACTTTCAGGGCAGATCAAAGAACATCTAAAGAGTGTTCATGTGACAAAGTAAATCAGTTGATTTGCTTCTATCAAACTTTGCTTTTGTCATGGATTCAAGGTATATCATATTCTATAGAAAAAGTATATTTTATTTCCCTGAGTTAGGGTTTCTGTTCACTTCCTGTATCCATTTATACATGACTTGCTATTCTTCTTGGTGCTTGCTTTTTGGGTATCAAAATGATTTTTGTTCAAAGAACTGCTTAATGCAATTTTATGGTAGATATGCAAGGCACAGGTCAGAGACTACATTAGGTGTTAATGGAAGATTTAATTTGGATAGCTGTAGGCATGTGGGAATGGAATTAAATGAAAATGTCATTGGTTCAGAAATGCAGACAAGGGGGAAAAACACCTGGTTTCATCAAGGAATTCAGTTTATTGTGTGCTGCTGTATTCAAAAGAGTGGTTGTTTTGTTTGAAATTCAGAATGACAGCTCTGAGAGAAATATTCCCAGCAGCAATTCTGCCTGCACATGAAATTTTCTCCCCCCCTTTTTTTTTTTTAAGAAAGAAGCCTTCTTCCAGAAAATGCTATGTCATTTAAAATCTGGCACCTACAAAGAACTGGTGTTTGGGAAAAGGATATATCTGGTTTATGAATCTCACACTAAATAAATATGCTGGCTGTCACTGTAAGTCTTCAACTGATTGGTCTGGGATGGAATAACAGCATCTGCCCAGTAGCAGCATGTCCCAGCCTATCCCCAATGTAATCTTTGGCGCTGACCTGCACTAGCTCAGGCAACCAGGAATTAATGTTTGTGGCCTGGAAACCCCTAGGAACACTGTAATCAGAACACAGAGACGTGGAGCTTGTGTTTGTTTCGGTGTTCCAGATTAGAGTCCTGTTTTGATCTGATCACACTGTACCCTGTGCAGATGAAGTGTACCAATAGTTGGCAGGGCCTCCCATATTCCTCATTAATGTTCAGAAGGGAGGTCCTTAGTGTATTTACAGGTAAGGAATACCAGCAAATGCAGAAAGGTCTGTTTTACAGAGTTAGTGAGGGTGTGCAGTGAATAAGCAGTAAGGTGAGGAGAGCAGGGTGAAAAGTGGCAGCACAGGGAAAAGAAGGTGATGTATGGCTGTGAGCAAGGGTAGTGTACCAGGGGTGTGTGAGAGGAAGGCAGTAGAGGCTGTGTTCATTCAGACATAACAAAAGAGGCATCTCAGAGAGAAAGTAGGTGGGCCTCATGTTCCCAACCCTTCTCTAACCCCCTTTTCAGTTCTGGAATGTTCAAGAGATGGGGAAAAGGCAGACGGGCGTGTGAACAATTCCACCTCAAAGCTTTCTCAAAGCAGCCTCAGAGATCCTTCTGTCCGATCACAGCCAGAGAGTGGCAGAAGGTATAGTAAATGGGAGAGCAGTACATGCTAGGACTGACAAAAGGTTTAACCTTTTTTGTTCCATGGAGCCCTAGTTTTCCAGTTAGGTGAAAAACATGGACCTCTTCTCAGAATGTAGTGGCAGATAGTTTTATGACACTCACCATCAGCAATTCAAACTCACAGGCCCCCTGAAATCTTTCCACAGATGCCGAAGAGGATCTGTGGATGCCTCGTTAAGAACCTCTGTTTTAACAGATGGTAAGGAAAAAGAGATGCAAGATATAAAGATATTATAAATATCTATAAATTATCCTAGGATGACTCCTCTTTACTATGATTTTTGTTCAGTTTTTAATTTCACAGTCTCAAATTCAGATAGCTTCACGTGATTTCCAAAAGAAAAGATTTGTTTGCTTTTATTCATCCTTTAGTCTTCTTCTTTTTTTGTATTTCAGATTCTAAGTATCACTTCACAGAGAATAGAGAAGTACACATATTAAAGGGTTGGGTTCATAAATTGTTTCAGATCTTGGTGGGGAAGAGTGAGGTCAGAAGAGAATGAATTTATGCCATATTCCAGGTTCCTTGCAATACACTTCAAATAATGCTATCAACAAATAAATATCTTCTGATTTTTTTCCCCCTGCACTTTATTCCACTGAAGGTAAGAAACTTAATTTGAAAATAATTCGGTATAACACTGTATCTCAGATCCTTAATGACAAGCATGAAATTGTTTTATCTGTTGTGTTTCTGGTGCTCTCTGCTGATAGACCTAAGTGCATAGACCATCTGCTGCTGAGAGAGCTCTTGGGATTCTTGTCAGATTGATTGCTCTCAAAAAACAACTGAGACATAGGCAAAAAAAGTACATCTCTAATTATATTTTTATATCCAATCTTGTTCAAATTGAGGAAGTGATAATTTAGAAACAAATAGCTTTGCTGAACATTTTAGGATTGGTAGTTAACAAATTACACTATTAAGAGTCTCTCTTTTTTCTTGAGGTGAACACAATTTTTGTCCCATTGGTGTTTTGCTCCATATGCCCAAGGATCCTCTTGCAACATCTGCAACATTTTGATGTATTCATTTTGATTGCATTAATAAAACACATGAGTGTATGATTCAGCAAAAGGAAATAACGCACCAAATCACAGGTTCCCATTTTCTTATCCACTTTCAAAGGCAAATTAATAATAATAATAATAATAATAATAATAATAATAATAATAATAATAATAATAATAATAATAATAATAATAATAATAATAATAATAATAATAATAATAATAATAGACCTGAGAATTGAACTTCAGCGACTCTGGCAAAAACCAGTGAAAGTGGTCCCAGTCATCCTTGGCACACTGGGTGCGGTGCCAAAAGATCTTAGCGAGCACCTAAAAAGCCACTTTACTGTTGCAAGTAAAACACCAATGGACAAAATATCCATCTGCCAACTACAAAAAGGCACTTTACTGGGTTCTGCTTGCATAATTCGCAGATACATCACACAGTCCTTGGTGCTTGGGAAGTGCCCGACTAGTGATATAATACGAAATCCAACACAGTGATCTTCTTTGCTGTGTGTAACTGCTATTTTTACATCATCATAGTAGTAGTAGTAGTAGTAGTAGTAGTAGTAGTAGTAGTAGTAGTAGTAGTAGTAGTAGTAGTAGTAGTAGTAGTAGAAACACTAGAGAATATAATGTTACTCTACTCACTGGTTTTGCTGAACTGAAATTTTTCTCTACCTAATGATTTGGCACTGGCAAAGTATCTACATAATGCTAAAAGCTCCTTAGCCTTATAATTTGGTTAATTGATTAGTAAGGCCCACATTTTTTGCTAGTATCATGATGTTTGATCTCACAGCCAATCAATGAAATTTCTTAGCAGTAAGTTCAGCATAGTCTACAGAAAGTACTTGCTCCCGTAGTGCATAATTAAAAAGTTGCATTAGAGTCATTTGTTTAGATGGCTTTCAAACATCCTAATCTACTATAAAGTTAAACGTTGTAAATGCCATATTTCGGACCATTTATTGACAGGTGGGAATGAAACAGGTGCAGCTTTGACAGAGGTATAAATGCTTCCACCACACTCCCCAGATTTCAAATGGAACTACACAGCATCTGAATCTGGATTAAGAACCTGTGCAGAAAGGGCCTCTATTAAGGGGCCTCTAATTTATTTTGTGGATAAAACCTAAAAGTTTCAGGAAAAGTTAGCTTGTTTTAAAAGAGTGAACAAAATGGGAAGCTCTTTTCCTCTCTCTGTCAGTCATTTCAGAAAGCTGCCACCCCAGACCCAGAGATTATCCCTACCAGAAGCCAAACCAGGTGTCCTAGAAAGCTTATTTTTTCATAGTTGGTCCTGAGGGTTTCTAATGGAGTCTTAAACCCTGTAGAATAATCAGCATTCAAGAGTCCTGGTGGCACCCCTCATATACCTTTGAGGGGTTTAATCATGGTCCTCTGATTTCCTAATGTGACAAGGAATCCAGCTGTATTTGGTTACAACTTTGTGACAGTCATCTTGAATGACAGTTTAGAAATAATAGTAATGCTGTCATTAGAGACCACTGTATATTATTAGAACCCACAGTGAAGGGTCAGCAATAGCAATAGTGAAAATATTAGATTAATATGTACTTTTATCATTAACAACATTGTTGTTCTCATTTTATAGGTGTTTGGGGTAAGAAAAATGAAGATTTGCCAATGCAGCTTGAGCTTCAAGCAAAGTCTACAAACTGGCATACAGAGTTGAGAAGCTTCTATTTGTGCTTAGCTATATCTGCCACTACTCACTCAACCTCTCCCTCTCTCTCATTCCAACTTTTAACACTGTTCCTCTCACCTGATTCCTTTTTTTTCTGATTCCTTTTTCCTGATTCCTACCAAGACTCATTTCTTTCTCTGCCTCTGTTTCTTTTCCCTGGCAGACCCTGTCTGTTTCTTTTCAGCAAACTGCCTGAACTGATACAGTCTGATTTGGCCCATAAATAGCGACTGTCTGACTCATTTTGGTGTCTCACCTACCCCAAAGAGATGCAAGGCACACCATTTAGTTATTTGATGGGCATGTCACACCATGCTCCCCCTACTTTTTCCTATAGGAGCAGTACACACACACACTTGTAAAATCCAGAAACCTATTAGTTTCTGATTGCAAACTCAGGGGTCCGTGAATTAGTGTGCTATGGGGTCACAAATATGTGGAACCTATAGTTTTTTGTGTTTTTTTAAAACCCTGCAGGTAACTTGCACTATAGTGATTGTGTTGAACTGAGGGTCCAGTTGAAGAATGGAGTTGAACTCTTAAAGCACAGTTTGGTCTGTACATGACAACCTGGTATAAAACTGATGTCTTAATTTCCCTAGCTGGAAAACAACTGTCCTTCCACCCTGGATAATGACCATGTTCCACATATGAAGAAAACATAGTTCTGCATTGAGGTCATGCATTCTAAACCTGGGAAGTAACCCCAAGACCCCATTAATGTCTTCAGCCAGCAGGAATTGTTAAAGTAAAAATGGACATAGCCCCAGCATGTGAATTACTGGTCTCAGAACTTTAATTCTGCAGCTTTAAAGGCAGCAAGATATGTGGTGTTTTCCACAACTCTTGTGTCAGTTTTGGCTTACCTGAACTTTGCACAAGTTGCATCACCAGCTGGTTGCATCCCACCCTTTTGGAAATGCAGCTGAAAAAAGACATAAGATTTTTCCACTTACTGGGGGTGTCACCTGGTAAACCATCTTCTGCTGCCATGTTTCCACTTGCAGTGGCAGGAAGTATCTGGTGATGATCACATTACCCTGTTAGCAGGCACAATTGCCTTCAAACTCACCTTTCTGAGAGTGCAGATTTGCTGCCTGCAATGGAAGCACCTTGGCATGCCATTCCAAAGCAGAGATGAAGAGGTATGCTGTTAGGTGGTGACTGCTATATCTCTCCCACACACTTTGGATGCCACTACTCCATTTTCAGAGAAGCACATAAGCACTTATCACCTTTGCAATTAATATGAATTGTGAAGGATTGGAATTTTGTATGTCAAACAAAAGCTTTTGTGTCTTTGTTCAAAGTTTTGGAATGGATTTGGAACAGATTTGGAGCAGATTCAGAGGCATGACTGGCGGCGGCAGGGGTTCAAAGCAAATTCAAAGCCTAGCACATTTGAAACGGCTCCATTTGCATGAATGTAAAGTTCTGTCCCATTCACTTCAGTGGGAAGCAAATGACAGAAAAAAGCAAATGTGCATATCCCTGATACTCAGCCATATTTTTCAGCCTTCAAAACCATGCACCCTTGACAGTCCATTACTATATAATTCTCGAATAATGTCTCCATGTTGTTATTTCTTAAAGATATTAGCATCAATCTTATTTTAATCTCTAATAACAAAAAAGGCTTACCTTAAATAGCCAAGTAGCAAAGTCTCAAATAGTTAAGAACCATATATGTAAGAAGCTGACGCCTTCAGCACCTGAGCCTTGAAGGGAGGGAGGGAGGGAGAGCATCACTATGCCACTATCCATGGTTGCAACATTATGTAAACTTATGATAGGGAGAGGGAAGGATGTGAAGAGGCTAGGTTGACAATAACTGAAAGAAAGAAGAAGGTGCATAGTAGGTGGATAATTCATACATTCTGTGAAACTTAGAACCTGTTCCATGAGGTTTCTTTGCATTTTAGAAAGACCAATTTTTGAGAAATTAAGAAATTAGTAGTATATCTAAACACAAGCCTCATTTCTAGCATTGGCTGGGCAAAAACCTGTGAGGCTGCAGATTCTCTGTTTAATCTGTCTTCTCCTGAGATACTTGGAGGAGAGAAAGGGTAAAACTATATCATGTAACAGGGCAAAGGAGGCTAGGAGCAGGTGTGCCTGCCTTAAAAGATTTCTCCGTGCCTCATGAAGTAGCCTGAGAGCTCCATTGCAATTGCGGAAACCATTTATTCAGGCCTATATGCCCTCACCATCCATGTGAACATGCAGCAGTCCCTAGCACATGGCCCATTTTGCCATTAAGCTGGAGAGACAAGCAGGATGCCTCTAAAGGCTATTTCCAGATATGAGAAGGCTTGGCCTTTGTCTTCTGCATGAGGATTTATGAGCCATGTGTGAGATAGAATGTTGGACTAGAAGGGCTGTGCATGCAGCAAAGCTCTGCTTATGTTATGGAAAGTGCCTGGGTCAGTGTGCATTGTAACACGATGACCATTGGCTATCTTGACTGGTTCTCTACTGCCTCACAGCTCCCTCAGGGCTCTTCAACAGAGATAGCCGCAAAGAATGGCAATTTTGAGGCCCATCAAAGATGTGCTGAACATGCAGGGGAGAGGAAGCCAGAGCCAGCTTCATTTTGTGAAAAAACACAAGAGAGATCCAGAAGGAGGCCCAAGGACAATTACAGTGGATTTCAGAACTGGCTAAGCTTTCTGGCAGAGATCTAGATATCCAGTAAGATAAGACAAGGATTAAAAGAAAGAGAAAAAAACCCATCTGTTTCTGAGCTAAGTATAACCATTCCTTGACCATTGAATTTTTTACAATTGGTTTTACCAATAGGTGGGTGGGGGGGAGTGTTGTCCCTCACTATCTGCAACAAAATATGAAGTCATGGGTTATGTCTTGAGAGTGACCTTTTTCTAGCTCACTTTCTAGCTAGGTTGCCAAAAAATGGTCCCTTCCAGATTCCTAACTAGTCATACGATCGTGTCACTGTGATCAGACGGTGGGATGGAATGTTCACAGATAACAAGTCACTACCACCGTATATAACCTGAATCCTAAAAAAGTACACATTAAACCTAGAAGATGGGCATCAAAGACTTGTTCATAGATGCAGAAAAATCTGTCCATCCAGTTATCATAGTCCTGCTATCTTACTCTGTGAGATTCTCCTTACAAAATGTTTTTGAAGGGCAAACTTCTGTCTGACACGGCTTGATCTCTCATATCTTTGTTGCCTCAACCGTCTGCTCCACAACAGTTCTAGTTAGAGCTGGCATGTCTCTATCTTGCTGCTTAAAATCATAAACCATTGCATGATTTAGTAATAGTCCCTTGTGCATGATGAAGGAACTTGAAGAATAACTGAAGTTCTCTCTTGGAGTGACCTTCACTTTCTGCGCTTCTAGTCCGTAAAGTGACTGTATGAGGTTCACTTTTCTGCCAATACTCCTGACAATTGCAGGTTCCTGAAGTTCATTTTTTTCTCCCTTAGATGGGACTTTTTTCACAGCCTGAACAGGTGTCAGATGTTGGATGCTTTCCTGTGCTCTGCAAAAGGAAGTGTGCCACCTGACGGTAAGAGTGGACAGTATGGAGGTAGAGAGCAGTGGAAAGTGCTGTTAAAGACTGTTGCCATCATTTTGCTGTTGCAGCACTCTAAGGGGCTCTGGTGACAAAGTGGTTGCTTCCAAGGAGCAAGACTATGTGCATACTATACCCTGGGATCACTCCTATGACACAATGGAGGCAGCCATAGTAGAAGTGGGTTGAGAGCAGCAATGAAGTTAACCCCATGAGGCACTGGCAAAATTCACATGGGGCCTTAACACCTTAACTTTGTTCTCAGTAAAATCCACTGACATCCAAAGAGATGTTAATGTTATATGCACATGTTATATGCACACATTCATTAACACAGTTCTGCTGAAGTGATCCAAGCCCCATTCTGCTTAAACAACATAAAGGTTTTGCTTGCACTGAATCCCCTATCTTTTTCCCCAAAGTTTTCTTTTAATAAACTTTCAGTGGCAACCCAATAAAGGAGGGAATTCCTATCAGAGATGTGCCATTTGCAAAGTACCCAGCTAAACTCATTTTGCTTGGCAGCATAGACTAACTGGCACAAGACCCTATGAGCCGGCGCAATGCCATTGTTAACAGATGGGGACAAGCATAGGCATCCAGGAGACCATGTCTGAGCATCATGTACATTTGTCAGAGGGCAAGTTTCCAAGCCAGGAGGACTGGAACAGCACTTGGTGCTGAGTCCTTGTATCTAATTTAAGAGGCTGTGTGATTCCTTTTAAAAATTCATGGGGGGATGAAAGAAGTGGAGGGTGGTTCTGTTCTCCAAAATAGAATCCAAATGGCAACAGCCATAAATGTACTAAAATAAAATTTGTGCTTTATGCTTATGTATTAGTAGTACTAATGTAATAGCCTAATTATTGTTAATAATATGTGGTAATTCAACCATTTTAGAAGCAGATCTTATGAGACAGCTATGGCTTTTTTGTCCTCTGTATAGAAAGCATAAAATAAGGTACTATCAAGACAGTTAAGATTGCAGCTGGAACAAAGCAATTAAAAAAAAGTGTTGTGGAGATGTAGTCCCACACCGAAGAACAGTTTTCTGCTTCCATAAATTAGGCACACAAACTATGTGCAAAAGCATACATTTTTATCCAATACCATACCATAACATGTACCATAACGTGTACCATAATATACTATATATATGGTACTATATATATGAAGGAGAATTATAACTATTTTGAAATACTATTCTCAAGCAGAAAACATCAATGAACATCTTTTCAGGGAGAAAGAAAGAAAGAGAAAGAGAAAGAGAAAGAGAAAGAGAAAGAGAAAGAGAAAGAAAGAAAGAAAGAAAGAAAGAAAGAAAGAAAGAAAGAAAGAAAGAAAGAAAGAAAGGGAAACTGGACAGATAATTCATGTTTATATAACTTCACTCACTCAGGCTTACTAAGGGGAGGCAAGAGAAGTACCCTCACTCCCCAAAAATGTCAATAAGTTATAGTGCTTCTTTTTGATGTTATGCCTTATAAAATATAAGTAGGAGTTGTCTGGATGCTTTTAAAATGTCACATTTGATTTTCAGAAATATAATGTGAGGCTCCTGTGAAAAACAAGTTTTTTTAGTTATCTAATTTATAAGCCACAAAGCAGTAGGATGAGCATTAGACATTCCTTTTAGTACAGGTAATTTGAGGTTGGTCTCCAAAGGCAAAATTCACATAGTATATTTATGGTAGCCTGGAGAAGCCTGAAGGGCACAGGGACCACAAATTCCCATGCCCCTTGGGTTGTCATTCTATTGTGGTGGAAGGCACCGTCCTCACTCCCAGACATCGCTGTGTGGATGGATGGTGATGGATGTAGCAACCTACTCTTCTACCCATTGCCTACGGCCGTTTAGAGAAGGAAAAGGTGGAATTCCACAGCCATTTGCTGTTCTTTCCAATATGGCTCTTCTTGGAAACTTTGAGAATATTCAGACCTATGGTGGCTGTGCCTCAGGAAGATCCCAGAGCCCACAGTCTACTATTCCTTACTGCTGCCTCCTGGGTTTTTGTTGTTTTTCTGCTTTCTTTGGGAGAGAGAAAGAAAAGTGTGTCTGGGGAAGTGGAAAAGCTGGATTCATGAGGGAAGGGAAGAAACATAAGATCTGAGAAAACACTCTTACTCTTCCACCTAGCCCCCGACCTCTTCAGTGCATTTCCCCACTCCTCATTCTCATTCAAAAATAGCACGCAAAGAGTATGAGGTGAGTGGACACTAACCCCTACGTCAGCAGGAGTGTGAGTACCAGCTCCTGCTGATGGTGGCTGAAGGCACTAGCTCTCACTATTGGAAGGAAAGTGGGCACTAGGCTCCCTGCCAGTGGGCAAGAGGGGAACGTCCCCTGGTGCTAGTGGATGAGTGTTGGGTAAGTGGGCACTGATCTGTACTGCCAGTGGCTGGAAAGTCTGTCCTGTGCCTCTGAGCTACCAGTTTTGGTGTGATCTCTATGACGTTTAGATCCACAGTAGTTCATAAATATTGGACACATTATTGTAAATATGTATAAGCAAAAATGTGTTTCAAAGACCTGCTAATGTCCTGATTTACAGGATGCTGTTATTGCCATTCTAAGGCTGCCTCTAGGCATTACTTACTGATTCTGCTATTTTGGGATATTCTGAAACAAAAAACTCCTCGGATTGCTTCACTTTGCCCAAATGTTAAGTTGATGTTCCAAATTTTAGGCCACCAAGACTTTAATCCTGGGATTTTGGGACTATATTCCAGGACCATATCAGAAGCACCATGATCACATATCAAATACTACTGTGAAATAATTGTAGGTCTTTGACCCTATCTGGATTTAGCCTAAGTGACTCCTCATCTCCACTTTTGATTGAGGAGGCATTATTCAAAGTGATGCTCAGGAACATCTTTGGGGGGGGGGGGGAGAAAAATCAAACCATCACAAAAAGGGAACTCAGTTAAGTGATTGCACCCAGCAACAGTGCGGCATGATCTCTATGGAGTGCTTTCTGCTCCCACAAGTGGAAATATTTATTTATTTATTTACATTTTTATCTAACCTTATATGCAGAGGTCTCTGAGAGGGTAACAACATTTAAGATCAAGCACTACTAAAACAATAACAGTATGTATTAAAACAATAGCATCTGCAAGTGGGAAGGGAAAAGTGTATCCCCATTTAACCAAAGACCAGGGCAAAGAGGTTCATCTTCACATGCCTTCCGAAATGTGCACAATGAAGGTGATTGACACACCTCAAGGGGGAGACTATTCCATAGCCTAAAATGAAAATAAAATAAATAATAATCCATCACTGGAAATGACACCTCATGCTTACAAATGAAGATAATGGAAGCATCTTTTTTTAGCAGCTAATTGTGATGCTCATTTGCATCAGAAATGGAGTTATGGAGTCATCTTTAAGAATGGCAATAATGGTGTCTCCCCTGATAGGCCCACACTGACATTCTCTCCTTTGGTAAATGGAAAGGGTAAAAGGAAAAGTATTCAATATGAACTCCATGATCTGATTTTACATAGCATGTAGTGGACTGACAAGAAGCTCATGCAAGCAGAAACAATCAGTGAAACAAACAGGAGAGTGGTGGCACATTGATAGTTGTGACACCTTTGATCTCCCTCCCTTGATTGGCTTAAACTTCATTCCAATCTCCTGTAGATCACAATACATTTTCAGTGCTATCAAGAGCATCATGCCAGTCTGCTCTCCAATCTGGCCACAACCTGTTCCATTTTACCAGCCACTGCTGTTACTAAGCCCAGGTCATGGGCCTTTGATATGGTAGGAAAAGTGTAGCATTATTCCCTGCTAACAATTCTCTTTTAGGTAGTATTACTGGGTTTGTCATGTGGACAAGTCATGTCGTGCTGCCATTTTACCAGCCATGCCAGGTTTTGCAGCACGTAGTTAAAAAAGCAAAAGGATATTGGTGTCTCGGCCAGCAAAATGTTTCATATTCTACATTTTTTTAAAAATGCTCTAACATATTTTTCACTGTCTCTAGATTAGTCTGTTTCCTTCTAATCTGTTGACTTAATGTGTAGCAGAGTAGGCAGTCACATATTTGACTTACATGATCTAGCTAGTCCAGATGCCTTGCTTCCTGATCTACAAAACAGAAGCAATTGTCCTCCGTTTCCACACAGAGCTACTTTACAGATAACTACATTAAAGATTGTGAAGTGCCTTGGATTCTCAAGTAAAGAGGCCAGATAAGTGCCTACAGTAGATAACTCAATTGTTAAGACTGGAGTGGTGGAGAATAAGGTTTACAATAAAGAGAGGAGCACAAAAGCTTGCAATGTGTTTGCTGTTCTTCAGAATGGCAGAGTCAGAGTTTAAGAATAGCAGCTGTTAACTCTAAAGGGTGTTGTGAAAAACACTTCCTCTCATTCACTCCTTGGCTAATTCATCTTGTCCCTTTCCTTGGCTAACAAATAAAAGAAATATGACTCAGTTGCCTCTAATTTTATCTTGTGCTGGAAAGTGCTCACAGGTTGTGAGCACTGACTTAGAAAATTAGCACATTTTGGAAGTTCTAAAGAAGCATAGCCCATGTGTTACCCAGTTCAAACAACCAGTTAGGTGAAATTTACCCCTTTTTATATATTTATTTATTTATTTTTCTATCCCACCCTATATCTGAAGGTCTCAGGGCAGGTTACAATATTATATTAATCTTAGACAGGTCCCTGCCCTCAGGCTTACTATCTAAAGAGACAAGATACAAAAGGAAAATGTTGTGGGAGGGGACAATCTGGCAGCAACAGTCTCCTTCCAGTAGTAAAATACTTTTATTTTCTTTTTCTCCTCCATTCCCCACAGGCAAGATGGCTTCTTCACGGCCTGTGTGGTGACAATTGGGATGGAGGGGTCAATGCTGGGAGCTTGATGGAAGGTGCTCACCCAGTTTTCTTCTCACTTCCTCTCCCCACAGGCAAGATGGCTCCTTCATAGCCTGTTTGATGACAGTTGGGAGGAAGGGGTCAATGTTGATGGAGCTTGTTGTTGTTAGTAGTGGTAGTGGTAGTGGTAGTGGCCATAGTAGTAGCAGCAGCAGCTCCTGGCTGAGTCCTAGGAAGTAAATAGGAAAGACATTCCTGCATTCTTTGTATCAATGGGAGCAGAGATTGCTTTCACAGTTTAGTACGTAAAGGAAGTGATGGGCTAGCAGGAGCAGTGACTCACAGGTTGAAGACAAGTCATCACACATGGCATGGGAGCCACATTCTTGGCCTTGGGTGTTTGAGGCAAGCATCTCACTATTTGATAGTTGTGCCATGTTGCTGAAAGTAGGGACACTATTTCTGAAGCCATACATGGAGGCACAAGACATTGTAAGTGGAGACATCATCTGGGAACACAAGGCCATCTGGGAGTGGCAAAGCTCAGATTGGAAGTGTCTCTTTCATTGTTCTTCTTTCATCTTCCTGAACTATGTGATGGGACTGTAGTGGAGTTTGGAGAGTCAAAAGGAGGCTTCCAGTTGAAGCCTTCTCTCCCCCCCCCCCAAACACACACACACACATCACCATGGAGTCTGAATTCATAAACCACTGATGGTTAAGAGAAAAGAGATGGACAGAGTAGAAGCAAAGCTCAAACTTTCCTAGCTTAACTGAAGAATGCTAAAATTACTATTTTGAAGAACATTAAACCTACCCTCTCATCCTAAATTTTCTTTCTAAATATTGAAATATTGCATGTCTGGCTTATAACAATGAAAGCATCTAAATAAGAATAAAGCCAATGCATTAAACAATACACTGAAAATAACAATAAGCAGTCTTCCAAGTGATGACTCCATTGGTGAGGAGAAACTGTCTGGTTAGACAAGCAGGCAATTTAAACTCAATTGATATCTGCTTAGATAGGACAAAAGCTATTCGATAAAGTAAGTGGCTCTTGCCTTCTGGGTATAAATGGTCACAGATTAGTTAGGTACTTCATTTTGGTGATTCTTTCCTGTAGCACACAGTGGGAAAATAGCAGCTGTGCTGTTTCCACTCATGTCATCACATCCTGGGGAACCTTCATTTCTTGATTTTAACTATTCCATCTGGGACTGTTTACTCAAACATAGGAAATGGGCATTGAAGTGGGTTATTTTAAGAACATAAGAGGAGCCCTGCTACATTAGACCACAACCCACAGTGGCCCACCAATTGCTTCTGGGCATTTTGGAACAGAAGGTAAGGGTAAAACCTTCACTTGCTTTTGGTCTGAAGAATACAAAGAGGTGGGGTAGAGATCAACAGAAGGTGCTTGCCAATTGCTTTCTCCCACTCATCCATAAAAACACTACTAGCAGCACTTATAGTAGGCTGTTTCCTCAATGAGCATGAGGCAATGTGAACACCACCCTCCTTGAGGAACCCAATGGTGCTACAATGGTACTGTGTGGATCCTGCCTTTGTGGAGATTAGTCCAACTTGCTGTAGCTTGCTACTCCATTAGCAAAAGGATGGAAGTTGGGATGTACACAATTTTTATTTTTATTTTGTATTTGATTCATATTGAATCAAATGCAAGAAAATCTGTATTTTTTCAAATAGATCCCCTTCAAATGTAGTGGGATTTGAATTTGATATGAACATTCAATCCTATATGAATGCTTACAGATCCCATACAAATGAATCAAAACATTTTATTTGAATTTGAATGCCAATCTTTGAATGTGCCAACATTCAATTTAAAAACAAATGTCTGAATTTGGCCAAATTTGGTCACATTTGGAATGTTGTGAATATTTGTGCACATCCCTAGATGGAAGGCAATCTAGGCATTGTCACTGTTGAAATTATTGTCCTAGGGCTTGGAAATCTAAATACTAGGGTATTATCCTTATTAGCTCCTGAGACTTCCTAATCACTGACCAAGATGCTTTTACCTTTTTTCATTTTAAATTACACTGAGGTTACTTGTTACTCAGTGAATGAAATCCCACAATGAATTGCTTTGTGGAGGACCAAAAATGGTTGACTTCTGCAGCCATTTTTGTGACTCCTAAAACTCTGTTTGGATAAATATTCTGAGAGCCATAGTGAAGTACATAGTGTGTGTTTTTCTACTGGCACTAAGTACCCAGTGAAGCACCCATTAAGGACCCATTTGGCTGAGAGCCAGATGACCCCATTTCCACTACAGACCCCATTAGGGACACATTTGTTTCTACTGCAGCTAGGGAAATCTGGATTATATGGGTCCTTCACGACCTATAATCCAGATTTTGTGTAGACCCCATTAAAAGGGTCTACAATGGGATCTTCAGCCATAAAATCCAGATTGTAGGGAGCCTGTTTCCACTAGAATTGGGCAATGGGGTCTAGAGGAGGCTCAGGGGGATAGGCACCCATGGGGTGTGCCCCAAAATCAAAGCTCCGAAATCCCTCCGAAGTTGCCTTCAGAGAAAAACCCCTTGCGATAGCCAGCAAAGGCTGTGCAGAGAAACCTCTTGCATCTGAAGTCCATCTGAAGGCAACTTTGGAGATTAGCACTGGTTCCACAGGAGAAACGCCATGCTAGAGCAAAGCCACTGTCAAACACTCTGGAGGATCTCCGAAGTTAGTGGCAGGTGACTCCAGAGATTCTACAGAGGAATCTGCCACTAATTTTGGAGATCCCCAATGCAATGAACCCCCTATATCCCCACCCTCCAAAAGATAGTGGAGTCAGTAAAATGTTATAAGCCACAAATCTCATTAGTGGAATTATCCAAGCATTGGTGTTATGACCACATAAGGCAAAAGAGTGAGATTTTCCCCCTTCTCACTGTAGCAGCTCTGGCTTTTGCTTCCATGAATAACAAAATCAGAGGAGACCCAGTTGGAAGACCCAGTTCAAATACAGAGGCTGTATCTGCATGATAGATAATGTATACTTCAAAAACACTCCTGGATCACACTCCATTGAGCCTGTAGCCAATCTCCAAGACATGACATAGACCGTCAGGGACACCCAGCACACAGAACTGAAGAAAACACTTATTCTGTCCAATTGCCTCCTTGTGAATAGTGCAGTGAGAATGACTTACCAGGACTGATTTGGTGCAGTTTAGTGTTGGTCCAAAAATGTTGACTTCCAATCTCTGGAGTCATTTTTGGTATACTTTTATAGCACGCCAGGTGGAAACTTCTAAGTTGTGACATCTGTTCACCCCTGATTTAGATTAATAGATTTTTGGGGGGTGGGTGGAGCAGTGGTAGGCAATAGGGTGGGTGGGTGAAGTGGCCAAATATCCTTCTTAGCTATGTATTTAAGTACAGTTGGTGCATATTCAAGACTGCACATTTGTGGGTAGACAATATGCACAAATGCATTTTTCACCAATGTTTGCTTTCATGAGAAGCAAATGTAAACAATTTTTTTTTAAAGAAAACCATGCACATCACTAGTAGGGACGTGTACAGATATCCAAAAATTCAGAAAGCCAATTCAAATTTGACAGTATCGACATTCAAATTCAAATCAGATTTTCAAAAATCCAAATTTCTGAATTTGAATGAATTTCAAATATCTGAAAATCAGATATGAATTTTTGAATAATTCAGCTTAATAGACCTGCTTATGTTCCATCCAAATATTGGGTATATTTGTGCTTATAACATGGAATGCAAACGGGATGCAAATGGGAGAAAAACAGGATGCGCATCCGTGCGAATTTGAAAATCAGATACAAATGTTCCCAACATTCACATCATTTGATTCAAATTGAATTTTTGAAAATACAGATTCAGATAATCCAGATTCGAAACAGATTTTAAATATTCAGATTTTTGAATTTTGAATTGAATCAAATATTCTAATATTCTAATTGACTTGAATTCTAATGAAAAAAAAATGCATTTGTGCACATCCCTAATCCCTAGTAGAGATGTGATCTGAATCAATATAAGAGAGATTTTCTCCAGGCTGGAGAGATAGGTAAGATGCTTCTAAAAGCCATTTCCAGGGATTTGAGAATAGGTGAAATTTTTACCTTAGCTTTGACCTCCTCTTTCAATTTCAGTTGCTTGAGAATAGCTACAAACAGCTGGGGGTGGCACTGTGTGAGATAGGATGGTGGACTTAGGGGGTTGTGGCCCTATCCAGCAGGGCTCCACTTATATTCTTTTGTTCTGTGGTCTAATTTGAAAGCTATCTTTTTTTCAGTGGATAATATATGTCTTAATGGTTGAGGTACCAGAACTAGCAAAATGATAGAGAAGAGTTGTAGGTTTCTGCTTTTGTTCCCCCTGCTACCTTTTAGAGAGTCTTAGTACATATTAACAGAGGAGTTCCTTACTCCTGGTTACCATTCCGTTCAAAGAAAGAAATGCTGACAATGGTAATATACAGTAATAGCAAAGTAAATATCACAGACATAAAGGCACTGCAAGGGTAAATATTTGTCCTCTGTAGAAATCACAAAGTACTGCATTACAAACTCAGAGTTAAGAATATGGGTCTCTTATTTCATGTTTTCCTCTCCAAAAGCATTGGACATACATCAGTGTTAGAAGGTAAGCTCCTGTAATACTGACATCCGTCCATTTACCCTATGTTTTCCCCTTTGTCAGAGAAACTGAACACATGCAATAATATGCTGTCAAACTGCAGCAGGTAAAACTGGCTCCTGAATATTATTTATTGGCCTGTAGATGCAGATTACATGGACACTTTATTACCTGCTAATTTACCACCTGCTGGCTGAAGGATGGTAAAAGTCTAGTATTTGTTTTATTGGAATTCATTATGCCATTAACCTTTCACTCCTCTGGGCCACACGGAAGGATTTCTCTTGTTAAATCACTCTTGTAATAACCCTCTCCAAATGAAAACAGTGATTCATAGCATTCTCATGGAAAGTGCAGCAGCAACTAGAATATTTCTTACTGCCCTATGTGATGCATATTTTTGCATCAACAAGTTGGTGAATTGAAGCCCTGGCAGAATGGTGGGGAGAACCAAATATTTTTGCCTTTTAGAGTATTTTTTTTTCTGCATCATTTTGCATTTTATTGATCTTAAAAAGAAAACAAAACTAGGTCATTTTTTAAAGATTGCATAATTTTCTTCCTTTCTTGCAAATTCCCTGTTATATTTATATGTATTTATTTAAATATAACATTTTAGTGAAAGGAAGTAATTTTTTATTACGGGGTGGAGTGAAAACTGAAAATTTCTGTTTTTCAACTGTGTTGTGAAGAGTACAAATTGAGTTCAATTTAGAAGTAATGACTTGTGGTTGGATTATTGTAGTTAGAATGGATGCAGTAAGGGGTGCTTTCCAGCAGGTTTTGCTTATTTTAGGCAATTTTTGCTCCTTTTCCGCTGGTTCTGTGAAGGAAAGTATAACATTATGTGGGCCCTACACATTTAATGTGGAATTCATCTCCCTCCAATGCAAGAAAATACTGTAATAATGTTTGTCCCACACTGTGTCATGTGTATATTACAGTTGCTCATAATATTTGGTCCTGTAAGAATTTGTCTTTGGCAAGAATCACACAGCAGGAGGGAGAGAGCCAGAGTATAGTAGATGAAGCTCTACTGGCTGTCCCTGTGACATGCACTGCTTCTTCTAGACTTCCTGCATTTCAAGAATTGGTTCTGCTCCTCTGGAACTCCCTCCCATTAGAACTAAGGCTAGAGAAATAACAAAATCAGAGGATACCCAGTTGGAGTACCCAGTTCAGAGGCTGTATCTGCATGATAGATAATGGGTACTTCAAAAACATTTCTGGACCATACCCCATTAAGCCTGCAGGCCATCTTCAAGACATGAGATAGGCTGTCAGGGGCACCCAGCACCTTGTGGATGGAATAACTGACTAAAACAACAAGTCAAAATGCAGACCAAAAATAATGGCATAGTTCTAATTAAAAGTGAACTTTGGCCACTTCTACATTTATGTTGGGGGCGGAGGGAGAAGTTGTCCAGCTGGAACAGTCATCCTGCTCTGGAACAAGACTTTTCCCACTTGGATGGCATGTGTTGGGACAGACCTGTGTTGCCCCACAATGCCCAAAGCTTTCATGAGCTTCAGAGCCTGGTACAAAGGTTAAAGCTCCTGGCCTCAGAGACCTAGAGGGACCCATTTCATCAGTGCAATATGGTGTCCCTCTGCTAAACCAGCCCACAGAGGCATACTGTCTTCCACAGGCCTACCTGGAACAGTCTAGCTGTCCTTGGGCCATCAGTAGTACTCTTAAGACAGGTCTGCTGGTATCCTGATCTAGGCAGCAATTTTGGCCACCTAGACTGAGCTATGCTGAGTCCAATGCAGATGCAGTAGCCTACCAGGGGATGCTACCTTTCAAGTCTGCACCAGAGTGAGAAAGAGGAATGGCCACACAGCACACTGGACCAATCCATTGGTAGATGTGGAAAGACCATTAATGTCTGAAGCAGAAAGGAGATTGAAATATGTGTAATTTAATACAACCCTAATTTTAAGCTACATCCCAAAGCATGTCATCTCTTCCTACCCTCCTGTTTCATAACGTTCAGCAGTAAATGAGTTATTGTGCTACATTCATGCCATATATGACACTCAGCAGTTATGTTTAGGCCATGGGTACTTTCTGTAAGAAGAGAACAGAAACTATGGTAGCACTCAAACACAGTTTTTTCTCTTTCTTTCTTTTTAAAAGACGTCTGTGTTAGCTTTAAGATTTCTTTAGACTGTTTGGAGGCGAGCTTGCTCACAGGCAGACATATCTGTCCCTTCCTACTTTCATGAATGTTCTAAGGTAGAGAAAGTGAATTGGGGTGGAATGGAAACACAAGGACCACATGCTACTATCTCAGAAGCATTTTTTAGATGTCTCATTTCCTATACATAAATACAACCTTTCTCTTATTTCTCATACCAAACAAGACTAATTAATTTCAGTCAGTAACAAATGCTCAGGAGTACATGGCTAACTGTCCCAAAGAAACCAATGGATCTCAATAGTGCTTTGTCAAAAAAATGGTTGTGGAAGAAGCAGTTTAACGCTTCTCAAACAGAATCAGAATGTTAGATCAGGTGACTTGACCCAACTTTCCTGATGCAGAGAAACTGCCAAGGAATTAATTTGGACCAACTCATACATAAATAATTTGGGATAGATTACATCTGTAGTAGGTATGTGCATTGATATTCATAACATTTGTTACTCGAACAAATACGGGCATTCATACACAAAGCAAATGTTACGACATTCGTACCTTAACATTTGTACGAATATTTCAGATGTTTGTAATGTTACTGGATACGCATTGAATACGTATCAGATACATATTTGTTCATATTGGATATTCATATGAATTTGTACGAGTATGTTCATATCAAATAGAATCCTACCACATTCGAAGGGGATCTATTAAAATGAATACAAATTTTCTAACATTTGATTCATGAATCGAATGTCAAAAAAACCCATTTGTGCACATCCCTAATCTATATTTGTTTGTTTGTTCATTTGTTCTCGCTTAAACAGAAGCTATCTTGATACCGGATGGGCACTCAGTTATGCAATCCATCCCAAGCTGGAATAGATTGCTTCTGGCATAAAACAAGGCCATCTGAATCGGGATGGCTGTTCTGTGCCAGCCTCCATGCTGGCTCCAAAGTTCAAACCAGTTTTTAAGACAGTTAGGAGGCTCCAAATGTACTGCAAGTCAGGAACAAAATTCCTGGTCTGCAGAGCCTGGGGGGAGGGGCACTGCCCAAATGATTTAGTGGGATCCCCATGGTATAATGGATCATGGAGGTATAGCATCTGCACATATCTGTACTCTGGTGTACCACACATTAGTATATCAGTAGGCCTCAAAATTGTGATCTATCAGTGAATCAGACTTGAATGCCATTTTGTGTTGTAGCCTGGTCTACACTCCATCCTGAGCAGACAAAGCTAACCAGGAAGAGGCAGAGCTTCTTTTAAAGTGCATCAGCATGCTCAAGAGAGACCCACAAACATCTTCTTTTCTGTATTTCTGGTTAGTATGGAAAGGGTCCAAAACAATGAAGGAAACACAGATAAGAATGTAAATGCTGGGCTGCAAGGGCAAATGAGAGGAGGAAGTTCTTGAAGATTAGGTAGCTACTAAACTCTTGTTTCATAGGGGGGAAACCCACAAAGGCATTAAAACAGACAAGTGCATTAACAATTTTAAAATAAGCTTTTTATTAGTTAATATATTTTCACCTAAATTCTAAGTATAGCAGAAAAGCAGAGAATACGGCAGCACTGCATTAATTTTTCAAGCCTTAATGTGCTAGACAGGGAATAAGTTATTACATCTGTTGCCCTCTGGGAGGAAAGAATGAAAAGCACAAAAATGATTCTCCCCTGTTAGGACTGAATCACTGAATAACAGCTGATTTATGCAGGAGAGACACAAAAGAAAAGCTTACAGCAGCTTTTGTGTCATCATTAGGAGTGAACATTGCACTCTACAACCAGGACTGCAAGATTAGGAGGCATGGTAGCGTTTATTTGTTCTTCTCAAGAGGGTCTTTACAATTAGAGGAGAATTTCAAATGAACATCACGTGCATGGCTGATGGTAATCTGTGTGGAAGAGACTCCTTTTTCATGTCAGAACTGCAGCCCACACGCCCTTCACTGGCACCTTCACCAAGCAGAGAAGAAAGACAATGACTGGAAGATCTCTGAACAATAGGGCAGTTTCAGTTGAAGTGCTACAAAGAAGGTTTCTGCATTGTATGATACTCTTCTGCTCTGAAATGCCAGATAATTGGACAAGGTCCCAGAAGAAAGGAAAATATCTCATGAAGTTCTTCTTTTCACAAAAGCAGAAACATCTGTTGATTTTTTTTTTTGGGGGGGGGGGTTGAATTCGATAAGCCAGAAACTAAAACCAGAAGGAGCCTTTCAAAGAGATGACCTCTCCTGATAACCAAAGCCTTTGGGTAAGGAGAGTTTTATGAAAGGCCTATAAGTTAAACAGGCACTCATTTGTTCCTGTGAAGAAAATCTTGGAAAGCAGCAGGAGTAGGAAAGAAAAGAAAAGAAAAGAAAAGAAAAGAAAAGAAAAAACTTACTTCTTTGTATCTCCTCGACACAACAACCACAAATGTACAAATGGAAGTATGTCCTTTCCTGTAACAATGCTATGACTGTGGAGAGGGCAAAAAGGAAACATTCCAAAAGTAGGATGAGGTAACATTAAATTAAACTTTGAATCTGAGCACCCTCTATTTTTCCAGTACGATGATTATACAGTGGAGTGGAGGACTTAGGCTAAACTTGGACCTAAAGCATGCATCTCCCCTGCCACTGCCATTAGTGAGAAGAAACATTAAGAATTTTTAAAAAATGGAAGGAAAGAGAATTGTTCTTAAAAAGGGAGGGAGAGAAAAATGTGATTGATATGTTTTTGGATTCAGCAGCTGGCCAAAGTTGATAAGTTTTGCTTTGCAATAATCTGCCTTTTTCTGAAGGCATACAACATTTGCAAATAAGAACATTTTAAACAGTTACTATACCACTCCAGATAAATGTACCACTCCAGGGCTGCATCCACATGGGATGCCTTAATTCGGTTTAAGGAAATCGAAATAAGAGAACCGGGTTAATCCTGTTTACACGACTTGCAAGTTAACCCAGTTCAGTGGCATTCCGATTTCAGCCTTAAATTGGAATCAATCCTGGGAGTCCAGACGGCAGCCCTGTCCTCCCACCCACTGCCCACTCCCTCTCTCTCATTGGTGTTCCATCCCAGGATCCCACCCTCCCTTCCCTTTGCATCATCCATGCTCCGCCAGGGATTCCCATTCTCTCCCCTCCCCCTTCCACCACGACCACCACCACCAGCAGCATCCATCCATCCATCCATCCATCCATCCATCCATCCATCCATCCATCCATCCATCCATCCATCCATCCATCCATCCATCCATCCTGGCGCTGCAGCATTTGCCCCGCTCTGCCGCTGCCGCTGCTGGCTGCTCTTCCCTCGGCGCGAGGCTGGAAGAGGAGGAGAGCCGAGGGGTGGCGGGCTCAGCGTGCCCACCGCGGGGAGGGTGAAGGGGGCTCCTCGCTCGCTCTTCCCCCCGGGGCCGGGAGGGAAATTGGAGAGCGAGGAGAGTGGGCGATCGCTGCTCCACACGCTCAAGCCCCTGGGTGGTGGTGGTGGTTCAGGGGGCTTGAGCGTGTGGAGCAGCCAGCGGCGGCAGCCAGCGGTGGAGTGGGGGCAACATGTCTCTGGCTGGGAAATTTCCCCGGGGACTCCAGGGCTTTCCTTTCCAAAGTTTTAAAGTTCAGAACTTGTGGAAAACTGCAACATTGTTACTAAGCTACCCCGCTACAGTGTAGCTTGTAGTAGCTGTTTCGAGGCTGGATTCTTTGAATGAAGCAAGCTATTGGGAGAGGGAATCCTAAACATGACGTGCTTCGAATACGTCCAGCCATTGGTTACAGTGCGATTGGGGGTGGGACAGCCTTAACACGGAATCTCATCCCGGAAAATGATACTGTCCACACAGTTAAAAAGGAAACATGTATCAAGGGCACGTTCCGGACCGAGAGCTGTTGAAATCAGGATTTATTTCAAAACGGTTTAACATCGTTTAATATGGAAATACCGTGTTAAGCCGAACTGCTGTCTGGCCGAGGAGAACTCAAAATATTTTGAATTCGTGATAACGATCCCGTGGGGATGTGGCCCAGATCAACACTTCTGATCAATGGACCTCTCCTGGTTGATCATTTCACTCATTCAGAATATGCTGTTATTTCTGGCATTCACTTTGTTTCTGGCCTTTCCCCTCCTCACTCTTCCACCCCCTTTGGATTTGCATCTTTAAACAATAGGTCCACCTTCATAAAATGTTTTGGCAACATTCATTTGCATTGTACTCAGTGCTGTAGAGGAACAAGGCCATCTACATGTCATTTGCATTGTATTCAGTGCTGTAGAGGAACCCTCAGAACTCTTTTGTCCTTTGGCAAAAATGCTTTCTTGCATATTGAGGATGGAAGTAGCTCACAATATGTGAACGTAAGAACATAGATGATACCTGCTGGAGCAGGCCACAGTCTATTTAGTCCAGCATCCTGTCTCAGACAGTGGGCCACCCATTGCCTATGGGCATTTCAAGCAGAAGATAAGGGCAAAATCTTTACCGGCTCTCAAATTCCTGCAAAAAACCTTTAGAGGCATCTTGTGTCTCTCTCCAACTGGAAGCAGTATTTAGACATCGATTCTAGTAGCCACTGATACGCCTGTCTTCCAGGAACTTGTCCAACTCTCTTGGTTCCTATCACCACCTCTTCTGTGACTGTATTCAAACTTAATAAAAGGAACATGTCACAGGTACCTCACAGAGACCAGTGTGTGTTCCTTGTGTCTGTCCTTGTGTGGTCCTCATTTTCCTAGTTCTTCTCTAATCTACCTTTTCTAGCACACAAAAGAGGGAAAAGGCAGGCTGGTGCACGAACAATCCCATCTTAGAACCTTCTCTAAGTCACATCAGAGTTTTTCTTTTTTTAATTTGTTGTGTCTGATCACAGCCTAGTAGCAAATTCCATAGACCAACAACTGAATGAGTATTGGGGGAAATTGGGGTGGGGGCACTTCCTCTTGTCATTCCTAATTCTTCTGCCCATCAGCTTCAGCAGTTATTTTCACACTTAGACCAGTAAATTGCAACAGCAAGTCCTCTTCTGGGTCTCTGTTTTCCACATCCTGGTATAATCTAGAGAGACCTCCCCTACTAACATTCTGCATTGGCACTGGACACAATGTAAGCCTGTCCAGGAGGCCTAAAATGGCTGCCGAGACCTGGGCAGCAGTGGAGTTGTTTTATAAGGTGGTTGCAGGGGTGACATGGGAATTGAAGGTGATGGAAGGTCTCTGGGTGGCAGTGGGCTTGCTTTTGACTTTGGAAACTACACAGAGCCTCTCCTGAAGTAGGCCATCCAAGTGTGTAAATAATTTTTCCAGGACAATAGGACTGCTTCAGCTGGAAACAGCTCCTCTTTGAACTCCCCTAGCTCAAACATTCCAATCTCTGCAAGTGTGGAATTGGTCATAGAGTGTCTTCTTGTTCTAGTGTTGTGCAATGGGGGAGGGGATCTGTATCCATCTTTTCCACACCATGCATGGTTTTTCTTTATGTGCCTCTGATGGAAGTGCATTCTGGTGGCCTCAGAGCTGGCCTGTTTGCCATGTGTGGCCTTAATCTGAATTATATTATTAGGCTAAAATCCTATTCTAAGTGACATAAGTCAGTGAAATGCTTTTAGGAATGGGCTGAAAAACATGCATATTTCAGAACATGGATTTGCTCACTCTTAGTAAGACCCCAAATCAACTACTTCAGAGTGCTTAAATATCTACGTGTTCTAGCTCTTTCTCATGGGAAAGCAACACAAGGAATAAAAGGTTTAATGCAGTAGTAAGTTAATACATTGCAGTCTTCAATTAGCTGTGACCATCTCCCCATAGAAAGCTCGGAACTAATGGCCATTTCAATTTTTATTTAGAAGTCCTGTCAACACCCACACTTGATGAAAAAAACACGGTGTCTTGGCTGACTGCGTTTCCAGCCATCTGTTTGAGTGGCAGAATTCCTGCCTCATAAGTCAGATGGACTGTTTTACTTCAGCATCAGAAGAGCCAAACAGTAATCGCTTTGCAGCACCAAAGTGCATTAACTCAGCAAACACCGTGTCGTCTATAGGGCCTCCACAATTTGGTGGAACAGTACTGGCACCACGAACTAGCTAAAGACATCTGCTGACACTAATATACCAAAGCAACAGCAAAGCTAAATGGTAGGGGGAAAGGAGAAACACTTGGGGTGGAGAAGATAATCTCTGCCAAGTTATACTAAAATGAATAATTCACAACTAATAATATTTGATAAATCCTAGTGTACCAAAGGTGGACGTGCATACTATGAGCATTCCCTATTTAGCACCTCCTATGATAGGCACTGTTCCCAAATAGCTCTGAGATTCATCTCTGTGTTGATGTGTGTCCTGATGCTGCCCGACAGCCATTTCTCTCTCTCTCACACACACACACACCTTATACTCTCACACAAATATATCTACACAAAGCAATTCCTATTTTAATTTAAGCTCTCCTGAAAAAATGAAGTATGTGGTGATACAGTGCCAATAACCAGGGTATACGTTCTTGGAACTGTTGCTATATTGCAAGTGTACATCACTTCAGCATAAAAAGGGTTAATTTTCTTTGTATGTTAGGGTTGCACTGTGAGAACTGGTGACTGGTTTTCTCTGCTGCAATAGTTTGTATGTCACATGCTTGCTTGCTCTCCAAGTAGATAGATGGACTCTAGCATCTCTAGACATGTATATCTAATGTAAATAAGTTATAAGACTCAGTAGTATAGTTAAGTTATGTTGAACAAATCTAGAAGCATATACTTCAAGTCTGTTCTTCAACATGCTCTCTGCTATTAGTATTTTCTGACTGTAAAAGAAAACAACAAATAGGTTATGGGCCCAGAGACCACTTGGTAGGAGTCAAGAAGAAAAGCTGCATATCTAACTTGTGAGGAAGACTTGCAAAAGGAGCTGAATCAGGTCTTTGGAAGAAAGAACCATGAGTCAAAACCTTTGTCCTGCACTGCCCCCACTAAAACCTTTGGAGCAACATAATTTTTACAGTCTGGCAACATTGTAAAGTATTAATTATGTCCTTATAGAAGATCCCCTGACTACAGATAGGGATGCAGGAGCAAAATTTGAAACTGATGATTCAAGAGAAATGTACATTTTGTCATCTTCATTAAATGACAATGACTCCAGTTTTCTGTTCAGTTGCAAAACTGCAAACCAGTTTTGGAAAGCTTTAGTGCAAAGGTATGCTGCAAAAAACAGTAAATTAGCTTAGATATTTAAGGCATAAATTGTATAATGTATGGGAAATGATGGGAATTTAGACAGCCATGTTCAGTATATGCTAGAACCTGCATATAAAATTCAGGAAGCAGGAAAAAAGTTTGGATGATGAAGAGGTTATTGCTGCAATACTTGGAAGTTTGCCTAAAAGATATGAGCATAGAATTGCTGTGTTGGAACCTAGAGAGACATTAGATCTTAATTATGTACTAGGCTACATTTGTGATTGTGAATTAGAGAGAAAGGAGTCTAGAGGAATATCTGCATTGAAGGTTGATCATGATGCTAAAGAATCCTTTAAGAGAAAAGTTGAAAGTTTTATTTATGAAAAGGCAAAGGACTGCAGACAAAGCGGAAAAAAAAAAGGGAAGGGAATCCCCAGTCCTGGGAGAACTGATTTGCATAACAAGAGTTACATCAACTCAGCCAGAAAGAAGGACCCCCTACAGGCAGAAAAAATAGCAAGAATTCAGCTAATATGATTGCAAGCAA
Organism: Aspidoscelis tigris stejnegeri; assembly: GCA_023333525.1. NCBI lineage: Eukaryota > Metazoa > Chordata > Lepidosauria > Squamata > Teiidae > Aspidoscelis > Aspidoscelis tigris. The sequence goes on from JALMGA010000010.1 coordinate 16,543,883, forward strand.
GCAAAGAAAAACCCGTTCATTGTCATGAAGTGAATGATAAATCATATGTGGATATTAATTTTTGTACTGATACTTTAACACAAGCGAATGGAGACAATTCGCCAGCAAGTGCAAAAGGCCTTTATGCATCAAAATGACAGACACTGTTCAATATGTGTAAGATCTTGTTAGATATAACAAAAGGGATGCCGCAGAGGTGACTAAGAGAGACAGTGTATGGCACCCTTGTTCTCGATGCTTCCCTCTAATCCACCTTTTCTAGCACAGAGTATCTAAAAGACGGGGAGAGGCAGACTGGTGGGTGAACAATCCAACCTCTAAGCCACCCGCAAGATGCCTTTTTGTTGTTGTTGCTATGTCTGATCGCAGCCTAAGTGTAAAATGAGACATGTTCCAGAGGAAAGAAAGAAAGAAAAATAATCCCCTCAAAACATGTACACTAATGAGATTTATCTGGCGTTGACCCACAAGGAAAGAAACCTTGGTGTACTGTAGATAATTCAATGACAGTGACTGTCCACACTTATCTCAGCATTTTTTAAAAAGGCCACTAACATGGAAGCACTTGGATAATCAGTAAATGTGCTAAAAATAAATATGCTCATATTACAATGCCTTTATATACTTTGATGGTGCAACTGCCCTTGGAATATTGTTTATGGCTTTTTTTTGCTAAACCTCAAAATGAATAAAACAGAGTCTGAAGAAAGGGACAGCTAGAGGAACTCTCTTAATTCAACTTAGGGCCTTTTTGCATTTACCTTCCATAATCTGGGATTATAGGAAGAAGAAAGCAATCCATGCCAAGACTGAGATGAATCACAATGTCAAATGCATGGTAATGAAGTGTTCCAGCCCAGCATCTGCATGGCCATGTCCCCATTCCAAGCTTAAAATGGTTTCACAACGGTTTCGATCCTCGCAGTACCCACGTCAGGTTGGCTTAACACGCTTTCTGCGTGTTAAATCGCCCCAAAGCGTTGTAAATGTTAACACTCATTTCAACAGGTCTCATTCCAGTTTGTACACTTGAAACATTTTACATTTCTTGCTGTGGGAATGGTACAGTTTTATTGGGATGAGAATGCATGTTTAAGGTTTCCCTCACCCAATAGCTTGCTTCAAAAGATAGTGATTTCATTGTAAAAATCCAGCCCGTAAGCAGCTGTTACACTGTAGCAATCCATCCACTTCACACCTGATAACAATGTTGCAATTCGTGAATTCTAAAAGTTCTGACCTTTAGAAAGGGAAAGAAAGGAAAGCAGCTGCAGGTTCTGGGAGATGTGTGAATGTTTAAGCCAGTGGTTGTGGAGTGAGCAGGCGAAGGGGGCTGAGTTGCTGCTGCTGCTGTGTGCCCTGGGAAATGGGGAGAGGAGGGGAAAGAATCGCTGGCTGCCCGCTGCCATTTTTCGTCCATCCAGCCAAGCGGCAGCCACCCAGCTAGGCTCCATGAAAGGGTCTTTTATGGGTGGCACATTCATGCCAGGAGGAAGAGGGCAGGGCAGCCCCGAAAAGTGGCTTTTAGAAAGTAGCCACTTGAGTCCTCCCTTGAGTCATGTACAGCACGTACGATCCTCAGAATCCAGATCAAACATGATTAAGTTGAAAGTAATGGGCTCAGGCAAATTCGTGTTAGCATCCGGTTCTATTATTTCAGTTTAGGAAAATTGTTTTAAGCTTGTAATGGGAACCGGGCCCACAGGTCCCAAATCTTCCACAAATTTTGGAGTTGGCCTGCATCTGCTCTGATGTCCAGGAACAAAAGTTCCTGCCCTCAGACACCCCCCCCCCAGCGGATTTATTTCAGTAGCACAGTAAAGTAAACCATTAAAATGGGTCCCCATATAAACTGGAACATGGAGACAGGTACTTTCTATATGCCAGTAGACCTTGGGCCTTTCTGCACTTGATTCTGTAGTCTGTGTGCAGTACGCTCCCAGACGCAGTATCTGCACACGAAGGGGCAATTTCTATCTCAGAAACAGCCCTTTCCATGGAGGAGCAAACTACATTCCAAAATCATGCTAGGAATGACTGTTTCTAACCTCAGAGCCTGATAAAGCACATTCACATCTATATGGTGTGAGGTGAGTCATCTGTGGTGCTTCACAAGAAGAAGTTGGCTTTTCTAAACCATTTTTCTCACCCATTTAAGAGGACTCAAAGTGGCCAACAAAGCTTTCCATTCTTCTCCCCACAACAAAACACCCTGTGATGTAGGTGGGGCTGTGAGAGCTCAGAAGAGAGCTGTGACTAGCCCAAGGTCACCCAGCTGGCTTTGAGGAGGATTGCAGAATCAAACCTGCTATTCCCAGATAAGTGTCTGACATCTAAACCTCAGATGACCCCCAAAGTGAGTGTGGATGCTTGGTGCATCACCATTGTCCCAGTGTTGACACCAGTACAAGTATACACACAGTCCCACCAGGCTCCGGAAAGAAGATGGCAGTACCTGGACATGCATCCACACTTCAGGTAGATCTGCTGAAACGTGGGGGAAGGAATCGTATGCAATCCCTGGACTGGATGGAAAATGCAGAAAGACCCATGGATCCTGAGGTTTATCAGAAATCCAGGTCAAGAGCCTCTTGATCTGGATTATGCTCCATCCTGTACAGATAGAGTGTACTAGTAATAGGCATGGTCTCCCATACTCTGCACTGATATGCTTTCTATTCTTCTCCCCACCACAAAACACCCTGGGAGGTAGATGGGGCTGTGAGAGCTCAGAAGAGAGCTGTGACTAGCTTAAGGTCACCCAGCTGGATTCAGTGGGGAGGACGGAATCAAACCACTAAGAGTTTGGCTCCTTATCTACTAAACCAAACTGGAAGTGGGTGCATTGAAACACACCATCTCAAGAATGGACACTCTGCTATCGGATTGGGTGGATGGAGTACAGGAGCCCAAGCAGATGTTTCCTGAATGATCATAGCATGCTTTCCAGCCCATTCTGTTACCAGATGCCCTGATACGTGTTGGGAGGAATAGCTTACTAGAACATCTGTATTGGGATCTTACTTAGCTTTAATAATGCCAGAACTGTTTTGGTGCTTAAACAGCAAGGAGTGAAGCTCCAGAATGTGTTTTCTTAATATGAAAAATGGTTTTATTAATATTCAGTATTAAAAAGAATAAAAAATGAAAGGGCACTTTGTAGAGTGCTTCAAATAGTCCAAAATGTAAGAAAAGCAGATTCCCAGTGGGGCAGCAATTTGGTACAGGAAAAAGTATCAATGTAAAAAGCACACTTTTTGGCAATCTAGATATATAGAGGAGGAAAAGAGGAAAAGACACTATCCTAAGATCCTATGCTATAGTGCAACCGGTTCACACCCATGCAGATTCTCAGGAGACATGTGGCACCAGGAACTGGACCATGCAGGTTTTCTTTGGGTTGATGAGGATGGTGGTGGGAAGAGAAGAAAAAGAGGCAGAACTAGCTGGCCAGGTAGTTTTTATGTTCTGCTACTCTCTGGGCAGGAAGGCTCTTCCTTCAATCCAACCCATGGGACGGAGGGAGGGAGGGAGGAATCAATGGGGCTTTGGGGTGGCAACTTTTGAAGGTTCCATTCAGGTGAATGGGGAAGGGAGGGGTTTGGACATGGCAGGAAGGAGGCAGATGGAAGATTCTGTTTGCAGCATGATCTGGCTTCCCCTGCAAGCAATGATCTAATCAACAATAGCTCATGATACATTAACCCTTTTCAGCCTCCCAGTTAAAGATCATCCCAGATAGTTAAGGTAAACAAAGGCTGTCCAGGGGCTACTGATTTCCCATTGAGGTGTACTGTACATCCCTAGAATAGACAGACCAATGTAAGGAAAGCATCCTTTATCAGAGGACATGTGATGCGTTGTGTATGTGAGACTCCACTGGATTAGAAACCATGGAACACCATTCAGTAGTAAGTAATGCAGTTTAGATGTTCTAATCCAGATATCCAAAATCCAAAGATCACAAAAATGCTAATGGTCTTTTGCACATGATGAGTCACAGACTTTGAGTCATACATTATCAGAGCTATGGTGGGGTGCCAGCATGAAAGTGCTTAACAATCAATTCATGGTGTGACTTCCCATCCTCTCACTATCAGTCTTAAGCACTATATTGTAAATTTTTATGTGGTGCAAGTTTCAGAAACAGAAGCAGAAAATGATTTGGGAAGTTGCAACAGAGAGAATGATAAATCACTTCTTTTTTTTCCTTTTTCTTTTCACTGGTATCAGCAAAATTATGTCTGACAGTCTCTTCTAATCATTCAAAATCAATACGATGCTTTAAACACATCTGAGCAGCTCAAGGTACCCTTCTGTATATGTCTACCTGGAAGCAAGTCCCATTAAGCTTGATAGTTCTTATTCCCAGGTAAATATGCCTCAGACAGTTGTCTGAAATTAGTCAATAATCTCTCTTTTGATGAAGCTACCAAGGCTATTTTTACATTATTTGTACTCAGTTTTTCAAGGAAATAAATTTTGGTCTGAATAAAAAGGTTCACATCAGTGTCCTGGAATGTGTGATGTGGCCAGCATCAGCCATTCGTGCCAGCCACGGAGCAGGACACCCAGCGTACGAGGCGGCAGTGCCAGCCAGTACGCTCCGGGTACACAATTGCACTGTTCACATTTCTGGTTGACCGGCCTTAGTGCACTATTTAGGGTGAAAAGGCCTCTGGATCACACTCTTGCCCTCCACTAATAGCATGTGTTAGCAATTAGTGAGGCCTCATGTATTCCATACTAACATGAAATGGAGGCCCTTAGCAGAAAGAATAGCAGAAAGTGCAGAAAGGCCTCAGGGTCACCTTGCAGATCAGAACCATAGAATGGCAGGGAAGGATGCAATTGGAAACCCCATTTATCTAAATTGCATTTTGCTGGTTTGCAGGGATCAGTGCTAGGTTTCCAATTTCACCATGTCTTGTTCTTGTGGCTCCCGTGTATTCTTTGGGCTGCTCCCATTACTTAAATGGAATATGTTTATCCAAACCATGTTCCGAGCATGACGGTTTAGTATGATCACAAAGAGGCCACTTTTATTCATTTCTGACTTACCAAGTAAATATTTCGACGTTGTTTGAGCTGGCAGAGTAAACTGATTCAGCACCTTCCCACCCTCTGCAATGTAATAACATTTCAGGAACCTTTTACCCTTGACTAGACAAATGATGACACTGTGTTGTTGCTAATCTTACAGATTCTGACAGTGTTTGATAAACCCTTTTGAGAAATGCTGATCACATCCAGCCAGTTTGCACTAAGGCAATATCTCCGGGTGTAACACTTTTCACAGTCAATTCAGCTCCTGAAGCTTACACCATTTTCTGTCTGAACACCACCCACTGTGTGTGATTGTAGGATTAACCCGGAGTTCAAACTTTTTATTCTAGTACATTTATTAAATAAAACTCCACCAGTATCTGCTGAATGCTAGCAGAAAAGGAAAGAATAAAAATTAAAAAGCCAACAATCCCCCCCTCCATTCTTCGTCCTTCTTCCTCATTTTGCAGTCTGCAATTGGAGGCTCACAAAGAGCTACAATTTAAGAACAGATATCAGTTTGGTGAAATTTATTTGAATAGGTTTATTTTAGTTTAGCATTTAACTCTATTTCCCCACCCCCATAAAAGGGCCTGGTTCAGTACAGAAAAATTATCCTAATTAGATAAAACAACAATCCAAGAAAATCAAGGATATATTATGCATGTGCACTTAGCGTACACACAGAAGAGGAAACAATCTCTGACATGCTGTGGTTGGGATATTAATCACGGAGCTGATTCAACAAAGAATTCTGCTTTCTGAGGTCTTGCTGCTTATTGATGGGGGGTGTTGCCCTTGAAATAAATGGTACACAATTTGAATACTTCTGGATTCATGGCTGTCATTTAAGTGTCAAGTGATAGTGGTAACTGTAGCCTATGAGCCCCCTCCCAAACCCCCTCTTAAGTACAAATTGGCATTTTGGCTAGACGTGCAGATTGGATAAAATATGTGTATATATATATATATATATTCATTGGCCGGGCACCTGCGCCTGCACAGATGGCTGGTTGATGCCGGGCAGGTGCCCAGCCAATGAGGGGCCGCCCTGTGTGCATGCGCAGAACGTTGCTGGCCTATTCCAGCAAGAATCAAGCTGGCAGCAGCAGGTAAGTGCCGTTCACACACGTGCACAACCCCGGGGTGAATTGGGGGGGTATTAGGTGTTGGTCCCCTTGGCTCTAGGAGCCGCAATCTTGGCTTCTGTAGACAGCGGGAGCCGAGGGACAGGGGGTCCCTGGGCTGCCCACCACTGGGTCCATAGAGGCCAATGGGAGCAGCCCGGGGGAGGGGCCCAGCTGTCACAGAGGGAGAGAGTGTGAACTCTCTCCCTCTGGAACAGCTGGGGCCGCGCCAAACATGCGGAGATGCTTTCAGAGCATGTTTTTTTGCTCTGAAAATGGAACATTTGGAGATCATGTTGGGATGCTTAGGGTGGTCCAGAACGGATCTAGCTGCCGCTGACATTCAAATGCAGCATCCCCACATGTTCACATGTTCACCACAACCCCCACCCCGTGCAAAAAGGCCTTAGGATTCCCATAATTGCGAGTGCTTACCTGTGTCTGCCTGCTTCTTCCATTATTGTTCTCCTTCAAAACACTTATATACTAACCAAGCACATACCCACTTCCTATTATTTTTCTCACACATTTGACTAGCATCAGATATTTTCAAGAAGAGCAATCCCAAAACCAGCAGGCGGACACAGGTAAGCACTCACTATTACGGAATTCCGACATTATTTCTGGACATCCTGTAATTGTGACATTTCAGGATGTTATCTCAATATTCCAGGACTATATTGGGAATGCTACAGATGTGTGTAGCATTTCCAATATAGTCCCAGGAGAAATGTGGCTTTTAACCTAGATCTGGAGGTACTCTATATGTTGTGTTCCGGTATGTTATAGATGAGTCCATGAAAACGAGAATAAGATTTTATTTTACTTTTACTTCTTATCCTTATTTCAGAGAACTGTGACACTGGCATTAGGCTTTCCCCCGTAATATGTACCTTGCTGTAGAAAAGTCCCAGAGGAACATATTACTGTATATTTTGGTCTCTGTACCTTCAAACATGCTTTGATGACTTCAGTGGCTTAGATCTATACATGGTGTTCTTTCAGTATGCTCTCTAGAAGTTCTTCTTTGTTCCTGTGCTTTGAAAAGCTCTTTTGTCACTTCACAGAAACCTATCAGATGGCAGATACAACTGAATTCTGCTGGTACCTTTTAGCCTCTACTTTTGTGCTAAGCTGTGGTGCCAGAAGTGCGAGTTTAGTTCAATATGGTGCAGAGAAAACTATAGGAGACAGCACAGCTGGTGTCTGGAGACAACAGGGGGCGACTCTGTCCAATTTGTTCCCAAATATACACAAATACACCCACACAAAACCTCAAAGGATGTCCCTGGTGTGTGGGGTGAGTGGAACAGTGAAGGTCACATGAGACAAAAAGAGAGAGAAGGTGCATACAGACATTTCTCCATCCCACTCTCTTTCCTGGTACTAAAAAGAGACCTCAGATGTAATCCAGAATCATGCAGTGAAGGGTATCTCTAGATCAGGACAGCTTCGAGCCATCAAGAAGAAGCCCACAGGCCACATCAGACTGATGCAGCTCAGTGCTTTCTACATGTAGGATGCTTCGGGGTGGAGAAAAAAAGACAGCATAAGTTGTATTCTGCTGTCCTTTCAGCATTCTCAACCCACCAAAAGGTAAGATGTTGGCAAAGCCGCATCTGGGAGGCAAAAATTCATCTGCATTTGTACAGCATTGGTCACTGCCATTTTCATGGCATAAGGCATAATGACTTTGCCTCATCTTTGTGAAATACTGGTTAAGATGCCTCTCTGGCTCCTTTTTTTGTTGGCTGAACCACCTTAGAAGGAACATCTGCCACCTACACGCGACCCTCATGCGCAAATGGAGTAGCCTCTTGAGCCAGCTGTGGCCATTTTTTCACTTTGTGAGATCATGTCATTGTGTGAGATTAAGACTTGGGTGCTGTTCCTTATACACTGTGTTTTAGGTACTTTTTGACAGATCCCTGACAAAGCCTCTGTCCCTCCCTCTGATGGGCACTTGCAGCTTCTGACAATGCCACAATGTGAGAGGGAGGGAGAGGAAAAAGAGTTGGTGCATTGGACTGCCAGTGCATTGGACTGTGGATGTGGTCCAAGGGGGGATACGATGTGCGGTGGCGGTCCGCTGCAACGTCATGGAGGGAGGGTGGCCAGGGCTGATCATACGGCCTGAGGATGGCAGGCCGCAGCCTTGGGGGATGTGGCGGGGGGACTGTTGGCCACTGCATCGTTGATGACCCTGGTGCAGAGGGAAGGGGCAGGTGGGGCCAGCAAGCGCCCCGTATTAGCCCCAGACATTTGGATACTGCACCCCTGGTGCCACTACTGGGTGTCTTCCATCACTTGTGAGAATGTTGCCAAAGAATGCAAATTGCATATATTTGAATTTTGAATGAACGTCTTTGTTTTTAATATAACATTGTATGGGGAAAAGTCCATGTATAATGAACAAAAAAAAGTTGTTGCTCTTTTAAAAATCCACACTGTTACTTCCTTGTCTTGGAGCACAGCCCCGCCAACTTCATGTGACTCTCACCAACATCAACACATCCATCCTGCCAGCAAGAAAACTCCATGGATTTGCTAATGTTGACCCTCAGGAAATGAGCTCAACTTGAAGAGACCTCTACCATTTACATTAATACTTTAAGCTCTCTCTGCCTCTGTGTGTGTAATCTCCCTGCTATTTCTCAGGAAATGTTGTGCTGATGTAGAAAGAATTACATACATCAAGAGCACAGTTCTTAACTATATCTGTTTATGCACAAGCTTCTTGATATTCAACATAAATTACTTCCAAGTAGCTATACAGTGTGTGTGTGTGGGGGGAGGAATATTGTTTGAATCATAATCAAATTAAGAATTTGAGGGGGGAAAGGTGTTGATCCCAGGTGCCTGTTACTTTTCCCAGGCTATGAAAGGGTTAAGTATTCCTTCATGAGTTGATATTGATAAAAGTTTATAATCTAATTTGTCAAGCTGAGTTCATGAGGAAAGGCTCTGGGATGTGCTGACCAGTAATTTCATACATTGGTGAGACCTGGAAGAGAACTGTCAGTTTAAATTAAGGAAAGATGCAGCGGCAGCAGCAGGAGCCCTGATTTTCCAGTTTTAAAAATAATTAAGCAAATATTCTAAATATTTAACCACTTCGGATGCTTCTAACAAGAAAGTTTTATCTAGCTCCCATTTGGGATGTTATAGAATCTACAACCTTTTTGTACTATTACAAAGGAGGTGACGTGTGTTTTGGAAGGAAGATGGTGGGCAGCAAGACTTCAAACCTGTAAGAAGTGTAACTAGGCAGACAGGATTTGCCTGGCACAGATGTGTCGAGGTGGAGCCAAGAAAGTTTCCCACTGTAATGGGCAGAAGCATGAAGGGGAATGGTGTGAGTTACATGTGGTGCCACTTTCATGCCAGTGAGTTCAGCAGACCAGAAGAATGTCCATACAGACCATACAGGGGAATCAAACTGAACTATCAGAGGAATAAGGGTTATTCATGAATGGAAAATTCATGTTTGTTTCACAATAGAAACAGCCAAAAATTTGTCATCAAATCATTTGTTTGACTGTTCAAACTTCCACATTGGTGGCTGAACATTTTCATTTGCCATTGGAAAAGCCTGTTTTCATTACCGTAGTACCATAAAAGTGGGAAATTTTGATTGAATTTTCATATTTAGATGTAGGAAACATTGTTCACTTCATTCTAAAGTCCAGACATTTGAATGCCTGCACATTTGTTTTGAGCTAAAAGATGCGTCTTTGAAAATTCAGTCAAATTTTCTAATATGAAATCATTCATGCATATCCCTAACAGGAACAGAGAAACTGTAGATCTTCCAGTTACGTTTATCTAGTTGCTCACCCATCAAGTAGATCAATTTTAAACAACTTACCTTGTGTACAGGTATATGGAGAACAAGTGCTGAAAGTACCTGTTAATTTTCCAGAATTATGACTGGTTGGGTTTGCATTTTTTAGGTCTGCTTTTATATTATAAATCAGAAGAAGAAGTGGTCTGCATGGCTTGCAAGAAATCATCACAGGCCCCATCCTATGGATGAGCAATGAGAAAATCCCCCAAATGGCACTGACATGGGTACTAACAAGTGGTCGCAGGAAAAGAAAAATGCCACGTAACACCTGGTGTTGAACATTTGTAAATGATCTTGCACAGATGGATGTAAACTAGGACAAAGCTGGAAATCTGGCTGCTGACTGAAGTTGCTGGAATAATCTCACTGCCCGATATTCTACTTAGCATGGGTGGATCCAAGGTAGTATCCAGATTAGTGGATTAAATCCACGTTTATAACAAAATATGCAGCTTACCTGCTGCAAAGCCATGACTCACCATCCAGATATAAGCAGCCTCTCCAAAGAAGGCTGCAATATTTCCATGGCACATGCGGTGAGGCATGTGTCACATGGTATGGGTCAGCCAATGGGAGCTAACTGCAGGCTCAGGTCTCATTCGCTGTTATCACCATCCTGTTTGGACTGGCAGGAACATTCAAATTTACCTGAAATTGTGGAGCGAGTGCTCATCATTCCACATAACGCACCACCGCTACGCGGTATCGGGTGTCAGGTGTGACTCCCACACACCGACTGCACATTGAAATGCGCAGTATCCATAAGTCTGGAGACACCCTAAGTCTAAGCTGTTAATATTATTTTTTTCTTTTTCTTTTTTTTACATTTTAATTTAAAAATACACTTAACAATAGTACAAATATTTAGAAACTTCATACTTAACAAACATTTCCCTGTCCAAATTGAAACCATACATTCTACCATAACCTTAATAATTCCAAAATAACAAACTCATAACTTTTAAATTTTGGTACTTTTTAATACATTGAAATACTATTTATAGTTTTAATTATATTATACTTATTTTTCCCTGGAACCTTTGGATTGAGATTCATATGACTTGTTTCAGGTTTATTAACTATCTAGTTAGTGAATAATGTTTGGACATTGTGTCATTTGCTCTGGAATAATATTGGTACTATTAAATTTGACAATGTTTGAATCCTGATTTTTTCCTCATGGACTGAATGGGAAATGGCAACCTGGACAGTGCCCTGGGGCAGACCTCAGTGCTGGGTGGTTAGCCAACGAAAACATGTGTGCTAGCTGATGGGACAGGGTTAAGATGTTGTTCTGTTATTGCTGTTATTTTGAATTGTTAAGGCTTTTAAATGAAAATAAAATGTAGAAAAAGATGTTGCTGTGGGAATCAGAGTATTGTGAACAACATTGGATGTCACTAATAAAGAGGATTCTTATGAGAAGTTTGGGCTGTAAAAACTACTGCTTTGTATATTGGTAATGGTTAGTTTTCAGTAAATTATTTCCGTAGTTGGTCCTGTCAATAAACTGGATTGAACCTATGAATGTCTAGATTCTGGGGAATTTTGCTCCCAATATGGGGTGGGGTCAAAAATATTTATTCAGCAGAATTTACCTTTTCTATCCTAGAAAGTTCAGGAGTGGTGAGGGGCAGACTGATGCACATCCAAGCCTTCTCTAAGCTACCTCAGATATGTTTTCTCCCCCTTTCTGTGTCTGATCACAACCAAGGATGGCAGAAGAGTGTAATGAAAGAAATTTGGAAGATGGTTTATAGGGTGAGCCTAAGAAGCAACAGGTGAAGGGGTGGCCCTGAGATTAAGGACTATAATGTCCCCACAATTCTTTGGAGAACGGAGCCCACTGGATGGCTTCCAAAGAAGGAGTACCACTCTGTCTTGAATACTGTAATTTAATTATGCTTCAACTACTATACATTTTATTTTTTTCACCTTTTTTACTATTGTCATTCACTCTGGAACCCTCGAGTGAAGGGCAGGTTATAAACACTAAAAATGTGAATGAATGAATGAATGAATGAATGAATGAATGAATGAATGAATGAATGAATGAATGAATGAATGCTGACTAGGCTGTTTTTGCACAAGACAAAGCGAAGCAAATTTATTCCACAATCATGTATTGGTCTTTGTAGATACCAAGAGACATTTTGTTCTGAGTTATTATTATCTGAACATTTGACATCAACTTGAGATATCCAAGAATATTTTTTATTCATGTTCCTGTTTCATCTCTGACAGATTATATATGATAGGTAATACACTTTTTAAAAAGTGCTGTGATTACTGAGAGATTCAGTATGCAACATTAATATGTATTTGTTGACAAGTGATGAGCTTTATGCAGCAGATTTGGTTAGTTTGCAATATGTAAATAGGTTTTAAGCCTGCTCCCTCAAGCCTAAAAAAATTCTTGCAGTTTCAATCAAGAACATTTAGGAGGTCATGTACTTCACTTGTGCCAATATAGCTAATGTTTTTTTATAACAGTTGCTGCTCTCTTGGCTAGTGGTTAATGCCTTCTGTTTGCTACTGAAAGTGACTTGACCTTTTGAAAATAATACAGAAAAAGATAGTGTGGTTTCCCCTGTATTCCCCAAGGTTATGTTGTGCATCATATTTATTTATTTAAGATATGTGTGTGACTTTTACAGAGGTGAACTACATAGACTGTTGGGGAAAGAAAAAAAATCCTCCAGCTGTTTCTAAAGGAGAGAGCATATGAACCAAACAATAGGAACCTATCACTATCAATACAAGGGACAGACACTTTTTTAAAATGGAAAATGGCCCTTTGATTATGGAGTCTGGAATGTTTTTGGAATGATAATGGAAGGCATACATCACCTTCAGTTGAGGTTCTACAGACAGCTCCCTTCAAGGCAGTTAATTGAAACCAGAGGCATTTTCACACTATGGCGAAGACGCCTCAGAAGGCTTTGGCCCAAACACATTGAGGCCATTTTCCCATCTGCACTGGCAGGTAAATGACGCATTCCAAATGTGTTCTTTCCCTGCCTATGTGCAAATGGGAAAGTGGCTTGAATGCATTTGGGCTGAAGACCCACTCCCAGTCTCCCCGGATTGGCTGCCTTGCAGCCAGGGGTGGGGAGGCATGTCAGGTCCCTTCCCTAAGTTCTCATGAGCTGCATCAGCCTGGATCAGGCCCATGCAATTGGCGGGGCACCCACCCACCACCACCCCAACACACCCCGGGGTTGGGCACATGTGTTAATGGCACTTACCTGCTGCTGCCGGCTCAATGCTGGCTGGAATAGGCTGGCAACGTTCTGGGCATGCACGTGGGATGGCCCCTCATTGGCTGGGCACCCGCGCCTGTGCACGCACGAACACACACACACACTGCCTGCTCTGGCTGAGAGACCCATCAGAGGGCAGAGGCATTGACAGGTGTGGCGGGAGCTGCTGGGAATGCCAAGCGCTCCTGCACACACACACACATACACACTTGCACACTCCCCCATGGGAGCTGGGCATGTGAGCAAACGAGCGAGTGAGCTGTGCTGTCACTGCAGCAGGCAGGTGAAAGGGTGGGATGGACTCAGGGCTGCCAGTTCCTTGCTTCTCCCAGTTCCTACAGCTTCCCCCCTTCTGCCTTTTAAAGATCAAAGAAGGAGGCTGGGAGGGAAACAGGCAGAATTGCGCAGGACCGCTTGTGAAGGGTAAGATTCCTCCTGCCTCTTTCCTTGATCTTTGGGCATGTGTGTGTGAGAGGGGAAGTGTGGGTGGGAAAGGAAACATTGTTATAAGGTGTGAAGTGGGTGAAACTGTCTGCTGTAGAGGGGAAACCTGGCATTTTAACTGACAAGGGGCTGTCATGAGACATCTGTCCCAGTACTGCTGTAGTATTCCCACAGCAATAAAGAAGAAGCATTTTAAAAGCAAAAATGGGAAAAAACACCTAAAAAAGCAGGTGTTTGTTTATTCCTTTTTTAGCCAAATAATCCTTAAAATACCCCTGAAACTGATTGAGACTGGGGATGAAGAGGATCCAAACCATTTTTAAACCACTTTAAAGTGTCAATGGGAACTGGGCCAATGAGTCATGTTTTCAGAATGGGCATTGGGTGGAGCAGAAGTAAGTAGAAAGCCAAATTTGATTCCTGATTTGAATGAGATGGTTTACCTGCAAGACTGTAGGAAAGATGTTTTAGAGATTTGAGGGGTGAGCGCAAAGTGTTCAATTCATAGTGCAGTGACTGCAGATCTTATATATGCTGGCTGTCTGCCATGACCAAGGCTATTGAGAAGTGGAGGAGAAAGTGTAGATGACAGTCATAAATTGCAATGAAGAGGGATTTGGAAACAGACACATGTACTGCATTGTTATGTCCATATTTTGCTACCAGCAAGCGATCTGCTCAATTGTCCTGTTAGTTGACGTAGCAATGCAAGTTCTGCTCAAGTGAACAATCTGCCTGTCAGTGTGAGGGCTGATATACCAATGAATAATATAAGTGTACCTCCAGGAGGTGAAACAGTGATTTCCAGACCTGCCCAATAAACTGAGTACCCTGATCAGAGAAGATATGATCAGACAAACTGTGTGACTCGAAAACATGTAGATTAAATAGATGAGCTTCAGGCAAACATTCACAGGGTGTTAAATGAACCATCTTTGTAAATAAATCGGTAGCTACTAGATGGATTTTACTCCATTAGAGCAATGCAAGTGTTTGAACAGAGAAATTATTTTGCATGGATATTATGGTGGCCACTGTCCTGTCTCTCTTGAACTCTCTGTTTCTGTAGGTTGAGACAATGAAAGAATGCTCAGTTACAGGTTTATGTCTAGCAAATAGTTTCCAAGGACAGGTGAATTCAAGGAATGATGCTGCAAGGACAGGTGAAAACAAGCAGGGTTGCACCCACACTTGGAACTAAAGTAACTTCAGGTTAGGAGGCACTGGGTATTGGGTAAAAGTTCTGATATACCTGTATTCTTTGTGGATTCTTCTCAACTAGTTGACAAGCATGTTGTTCAAGAAAGTAGATTAAGGCTTCCAGAAGTCACTAGAAAGTGCCTTTAACCTTTCCTCTTCTTTCTTCAGTGTATGTGGAATAACCGGACCCAGTGATCCAGTTCTTGTGGATATGTGGGCCAGATCAGTGCAATTTGCACTGGTGGTGCGGATCTGGCTCATGCCTTCCTATGGTTGGGAAGCTTTAATAACTAGCCTTGGAACTGTGTGTGTGTGTGTGTGTGTGTGTTCAGTGGGATGCTGATGAGACGCAGCACCTGATAGTTCTGAATCATAGAATAATTCAGTCTGCATGTGATCCAGAACAAGAACCTTAAGGCGCTAGTAGGCATGATTAAATGGGTCTACTATAGATCTGTATTAGGGGCCTCTTAATCTTAGTCTGTGTCTGTTTTTTGCTGAACCAGACTAATGGTCTCCTTGACCTGCATTAATGTGCAGACCAGGAGGACCAGAATCTAGACCAGACTCTCCTAGATTTGTATTAAAAGTCCAGAATAGGAGCCCATCTTATCATGATCCTGATATGGGGAGCCCTGATCTGGATTACAGGTGGACCAGTTTAAATGAGTCTACTGGTGGAGTAGCAAACACATGCCCAGAACATGGGGGGAGTGCAGAAGACATGTTTTCTGGGGATGTGCATGATTTTTGCTTCAAATGTTCTTTGAATGTTCACTGATCCCTGTTGCCACCAGTTGCACATCTGAATCCATTCCGAATCCACTAAGAATATGCTAAGTACCCACAAGTTCACCTTCACAAATGTATTAAAGCTTCATATGAATGCACAGATTTTGCTTTACATACAAATGTCCACTATCAAATATAGCCAATATTAAATTCAAATGCAAATGTTCTAGGCTTCACAATTCATAAGAATTGCAAAGGTGACAAACATTTTTTGGCCATGCCCAGCACTTTCCATTTTGGAGACTAGCAGAGGATGCATTTCAGTGACATGCCAAAGCACATGGCAGGGCTTTCAGAGATCCGAAGCTAGGAACCTTTCTCCCTAACGCTTGGAGTGCTTGGAACCCAACCTTGATGCCTGCACATACTTTGAGGTTGGGCCGGGGGCTGGTATGGACCAATCTTGTCTTCCTGGTCCAGACTCACTGGAAACGGATAAGTGCAGAAAGGCCTTAGAGCCAGTGGTTCTCAACCTGGGGGTCGGGACCCCTTTGGGGGTCAAACTACCCTTTCAGAGGGGTCGCGAAGAGTCTCCTTCCACCCTTCCCTCCCACCTCCCATGGTTGGGAGTCTCCACAACATGAGGAACTGCCTTAGAGGTTGTAGGGTGTGGACACTAGCATTCCTGTCAGTGTGTGTGCCACACTCAAACATATTTTTTCTTTCTTTCTTTTTCTTTCTTTGACTGCATAAGGAGTCATACTAAGTTTGCAATCAGCCTGGTGGCTAAGAAGAGGCTATGAAGGGTGAGGGATGGACTGAAGCAGTCTTGTAATTTTATTAGCTTTTTTATTAGCTTAGTCTCCAGGTCATAGAATAGGTATAAACATACCCCTTTGCATTATGTCTAAGCCATGACCACAAAAAAGCACATAAGTAACAAGAATAAAGTTTTAGGGTGCCACTGTCTTAGTCAGTTTT
The DNA here is from genome assembly GCA_023333525.1 of Aspidoscelis tigris stejnegeri. NCBI lineage: Eukaryota > Metazoa > Chordata > Lepidosauria > Squamata > Teiidae > Aspidoscelis > Aspidoscelis tigris. The sequence goes on from JALMGA010000010.1 coordinate 16,560,523, forward strand.
TAAGACCTTTTTGTTGTTTTACTAAGGCTGTGCTCAGACATAACAAAAAGGCTGCCTCAGGGCACTTCAGAGAGACAAGGTCTGGCCCTTGCGTTCTCAAGCCTTTGCTAATCTACTTTTTCTAGCACCTTTTCTACCTTCGCTAATCTACCTTTTCAGGAGAGGGTGGAGGGGAAGGCTGGTGTGTGAACAATCTCATCTCTAAGCTGCCTTAGAGGTACCTCAAAGGGTTTTTTGCTTTGTCAGATTACAACCTTTTCTGCGAAATGCATTTCCCTCTGAGATTGTGGGGCATCTACATTTACATCCTTTAGGCACCCATTGAAGACCATGCATTAATTCATTTATTTGAATTTTTATCCCACCCTATACCCAAAGGTCTCAGGGCAGGTTACAGCATTAAAAACCAGTGAGCATAAAAAATGAGCATTAAGTCCATATTATTGCCTGGCAAGCAATGTAAAATGTTTTGATGGTTCTACAATGGTAAAGTAAATCTTGTGTGAGAAATCTTGTGTATTATTACTACTCCTCAATGTAATGTGAGAGTACATCTACTAGTTTGCTTTGACTGAATGCTGAACTTGATACTTCTCACAGGGTGTAACATTTCAGTGGAGTCCTGAGATTTCAAGAATTTATAAAGAAAAACAATGACTACCAGCCTGAGTCACTGCACATATCACATCTTTCCGGTGGCTATTTATAACCATGTTTAGAAAAATCAAATGCTGGTTTTGATGTCAGACAGTTTCTTGAACTTAGAGTTACCTATGAGAAGAAACATTTTTAAGTTTTGAAGATTTCCTCACTGTGTGGGAGAACTGTAATGCCTACGATTTTTAAACCGTTGCTTCATTTAGCATGCTGGCTCTATATCTGACCTAACTGTCATCTTAACTTGTCAAAAGTACAGAAGTGAGATTTTTTTTTCTCCCCCTGAACTATTCCTGTTAAAAAAAATAGATGGAAAAAAAAACTTTTGCAGCCTAGTTGTTAATATCACTTCATTAACGGGCAGATTTCCATTTTGAAATGAATATGTCTGCTGTCATCCAAATACAAATGAGACCAAGGCTGTTTCCTCACGGTTTCCTCAGTCTATGCATCTCTGCTTTCCACATGGTGGTGCAGGATAGCTGAGGTCCCACAAACCCGAATGCTTTATCCACACTGACTGAAGTAAAGAGTGGCTTTGGCACCAAAATGGTGTTGCATCCTGGTCCACTAGGAGATCCTCATGAAGCAATTAACTACCACAAAGCTCACTAGTCTGGTATACTGGCTGGATCTATTTGGCTAGATACCTTAAACAGTGCTGGAAGTGCACTGTGGCTGAGAGCCTAACTAGAAAGGCCCCAGCCAGAAACTTTGAGGGCAGGCTTAAAAGATGGGGCCAGGCTGGGCTATGGAAATGGAGACATCCCTTCATGTGGCCTAATGCTAGTTTGCCCCAATGTGGGATGGTCAGCAGCTACGGTGCCTGACAAAAGTTATGTCGCTTATCCATGTTGTTGAAACCAAAGCCTATAACCCAACTTAAAATTCATCCATTGGTTTTAGAAATGACTCATATGAAAGCTGAAACCCTCCCAAATGAGGTTTTAAAAAAGAAAATAAATTTGCTTCACTGCTGAAATATTGATCATTTAATGAACACAGAAAGGTCTGATTTTGGCTAGACAAAAGTTTTGTCGCCTTGTCATATAATGCACCTAATCCTAGTTTATAGCCTCACCTGTGCTCACTAATTGATCAGATAATTAGTGGGCGTGTATAAAAAGAACTCCAGCACTCCAGACCTTCACTTGAACTGCAACTTGACCTTTGACAACATGCCAAAAATCCACCCTGCGACCAAAGCCTTGATTATCAGGAGACTGAAGACCAGATCCTCTGCAGAGGTGGCTGGCACCTTTAATGTGTCTCAGCGTCAAGTACAAAGAATTAAAAAAAGATTTGAAGAGACTGGAGATGTTTTTGACAAGCCCAGGTCTGGCAGACCCCGCAAGACGACTGCTCAGGAGGAACGTTTGTTGGTTCGAAAATCAAAAGCCAGCCCTTCTTCCACTGCAGCAGAGCTCCAACAGGCCTGGTCACCTCAAGACCCTGTGTCAACTAGAACAGTTTGTAAGATTCTGTCTCGAAATGGCCTCCATGGTCGAATCAGTGCCCAGAAGCCAGCACTAAACAAAAGGCAATTAAAAAACCGTGTGGTATTTGCCAAGGCCCACAGCCTACTAAACGGATGGACGCTGGAAAAGTGGCAGAAGGTGGATTTCTCAGATGAATCTTCAGTTGAATTACACCACAGCTGCCGCAAATACTGCAGGAGACCTACTGGAGCCCGTATGGATCCAAGATATACCCAGAAAACAGTTAAGTTTGGTGGTGGAAAGACCATGGTCTGGGGTTACATTCAGTATAGGGGTGTGCGAAACATTTGCAAGGTGGAAGACAATATCAATAGCCTAAAATATCAAGACGTATTAGCTACCTCTTACATTCCCAATCATAAAAGGAGTCAAATTTTGCAGCAGGATGGCGCTCCATCTCATACATCCATCTCTACATCAAAGTTTCTCAAGGCAAAGAAGATCAAGGTGCTCCACGACTGGCCAGCCCAGTCACCAGATATGAACATCATTGAGCATGTTTGGGGTAGGATGAAAGAGGAAGCTTGGAACACAAAACCAAAGAATCTTGATGAACTCTGGGAGGCATGTAAAACTGCATTCTTTACTATTCCTGATGACTTCATCAATAAATTGTATGAATCACTGCCGAAACGCATGGATGCAGTCCTTCAGGCTCATGGAAGTCACACAAAATATTAAATATGGCTCTAATAGCACCACAACTTCATTCACCGATGTTATGAAACATATCTTTGTATTTGAAGTGAATTATCTGTTTGATTTTCACATTACTTTTTGTGGGCGACAAAACTTTTGTCTAGCCAAAATCTGACCTTTCTGTGTTCATTAAATGATCAATATTTCAGCAGTGAAGCAAATTTATTTTCTTTTTAAAAACCTCATTTGGGAGGGTTTCAGCTTTCATATGAGTCATTTTTAAAACCAATGGATGAATTTTAAGTCAGGTTATAGGCTTTGGTTTCAACAACATGGATAAGCAACAGAACGTTTGTCAGGCACTGTAGGTTGTTAACTGGGGCTGGTTACGGAGACCACACTACCCCCTTGTTGAAAAATCTCCATTGGCTACCAATCCTGGCTAGGCTCAATTTAAATTTGCTGTTTTGACTTATTTAAGTCATAAATGATTTAGGACCACAGTAGCTGAAAGACTGACTCACCTGCTATGAGCTTGCCAGAGCTCTGAGATCCACTAACAAGGTCCTTCTCTCTGTCCCTCCAACTCATTTGTTCCAATTTGTGGAAACTAGGGATAGGGCCTTTTCAGTGGCTGCACCTAAGCTCTGGAATTCACTCCCCAGGGAAGTTAGGCTGGCCCCATCTCTGCCATCCTTTCTTAAACAATAACTTTTTTATTCCAGACTTTCCAATCTAATCCTTAATTTAATAGGTTGGCCTGCTATTTTAAATGAAGTTATCAAATACCCCGATAGCTTGTTGCATATGTTTTTATATGTGTCATTTTGCTTGTTTTATGTGTTTTAGATTCTATATTTGAATTTTATATAACAATGTGGTTGTTTGAATGTTATATATCGGATTAGATTGTTAATTTTTGTACACTGCTTTGAATGCCAAGTCACATGGGTTGGAACAGTGTAGTACAGGATAGCCCCCACCATGAAGAAATGACTCAAGCTCAACTTATTCTTTGGATGGATTTCACTCAGCCAGCCTACCCCTTCTAGAAGTCAGCTTCTATGAACACTGGGTTGGTTCATAGATGGCTTATAATTTTGCCATATCTGCACAGGGAGTCCTGCATCAGATTGAGAAAATAGCTAGAAGTCCACTGGAGCATTCACTTGGGTTGAAAAACAATAAAAACAACAAAAACTACCCACAGCTACAATAGAAATTCTCATGATAGGATGAATACCATTTGTACACTACACTGTTTGCCCTGGTTGTAGGATTAGTACCTCCTGATCCTGATCCTGATCCTGCTTTTTCAAGGGTTGTGTGGATGAAGCCCTGATCAAATGTATGCATTTGAAGAAAAATATGAGTGGATGAAAACATGATATTCCCAAACTCCACCTTCCATTTTGAAAACTACGCCTGACAATTTTCAACCAAGTATGAAAATAAAGTGTGAATGACAAACAGGTGGCTCAAAAATCCTCTTGAGGGAAAATTTATTTTCTCATATTTTACAAAAAGTCAGAAAGAGAGAGAGAAGTGTTTCTGAAGGGAATATATTTTGAAGGCTTTACTAAGATTTTTTAAAGAGATATGAAAGTTGTTTATAATTATGTCACTGTGGAAACAAGAGGGGAAGAAATCAATAAAGTGTTGTACAGTATTATTGTTGTTCAGTCAGTCAGCCAGTCATGTCCAATTCTTTGTGATTTCATGGACCTCAGTACCCCATGCCTTTCTGTCTTGCACTGCTTCCCAGAGTTCTCATTGCACCATTTAAGGCAAAACATTGTGTGCAGGCCCCAAAACGTTCCTGTAAGAATTAGCACGAATATTCATAACATTTGAAATTTGTCCAAATTTGGCTGAATTCGGACATTTCAACTCAAATCAAATGTTGAGACATTTGAAGACTTGACATTCAAATTTGCATTGTATGTTTTGATGCATTCATATGAAGCTTCATGTGAATCTTTGTATGCATTCATATGGGATTTGTATGGGATACATATGGGATTGAACATTCATAAAAATCCTACCACATTTGAAGGGGATCTGTTCGAACAAATACAAACTTTCTTGCATTTGATTTGATACGAATCCCTACAATCCTGTGCAAGGAAAAGCTTCCTGGGCCAAGAACATGCTGGGTGACACAGACTGCACTAGTAGGGGTGTGCACAAAACCATTTTTCACTTTTGATCCAATGCGGATTGAATATGGAAAAAGTCAGCTTTGGCGAAATCTCACCCCCATGAATATGGGGGATTCGTATTCATGCATGAATATTCAAATGAGCACTAGTCACCATGGCCCACAGGCAGATCACCCTGGCAACATCTCAGCCTGCCCAGACCATGCCAGCTGCAGTCTTAGGTGCTAGTGGTCCAAATGGGGAGTACATCACTGTTTGAAGTGTAGATACCTTCCCCTGAGCCTGACCTTTGCCTCAGTGCGGTGGCCCTAAGTTCTTTTTCCAGACCCAGCTATTCCTGCTACTTTGTGAGCCAGTTTGGTCTAGTGGTTAGGGAGCCAGACTGTTATCTGCAAATACTGGGTTTGATTCTGCACTCCTCCATGAAGCCAGCTGGGTGACCTTGGACTAGTCACAGCTCTCTTCTGAGCTCTCACAGCCCCACCTTCCTCACAGGGTGTCTGTTGTGGGGAGAAGAATTGAAAGTTTTGTCAGCTGCTTTAAATAGGTGAGAAAAGTAGGGTAGAAAAACCAACTCTTCTTTCATAACAGATGTTGTGTTTCCTCTTGTGGTTAATTCTTGTATTGAGAATTCAAGATTATGTTGTGGGAATCGGATGCAAAGGCAGAAAAGGAAAGAATGGAAATTTTATAGATACTTAGAGCACCCCTGTATTCCCTGTGATCTTTTATCAAATAGAACTGGTAAGCATGGAGATGCTATTTCTGCTTAAGTCCGGTGAATGAAGACTGGGGAAGTGGGTCAGACAGATGCAGCCCTAGTCTCAGAAGCACCAAGAGGAGGAATAGGTGCAGTTTATAGCCAAGTATTGAAAGCAGATATAAAATGCCAGAAGAACCTGAGGTACAATACACATTCTACATTGCAATTGCAAAGATCTCACTTCTCTATCCCCGAGTGACTTTAAAGAATATATTGGAATTATACCTTTTAATATGTGTCCTTGCGTTCCTGTCTTTCCTGACCATTTTTCACTGACCAGTGACATTTTCTGACCTGGCTCACTTGCACTGTGCTGTTGACATTCTGTGAGGACCAGGAAGCTAAAGATAAAAATCTTTTCTATTACCCCTTCAGTGCAGTATCACAGATGCTCACTCCTGCACAAATTATAAAGTGCCGTGCAGATTTATGATATGACAGTGACAATAGCATCTTCAGAGGAAAATAATGACTTCACATCAGGACCCTGCCTGTACCATGATCTTTACAAAACATGTTCTGAAGAGGTACTGCTTGGAGAGGGGGGAAATAGCTTGTTAGAAGCCATTCGAGCCTCATGTAGCATCCTTAAATCTAGGAGTTCAATTATAAAGACATCATGAAGAGATATGATGAGGAATCAATAAAATGATGGCAGCATTATAGAGCCAGTCCAATTTTTTTTATGGGTGTTCTGATGATTTCCCACAACACTATGAAACAAAAAAGCAAGGACAGCATTTTAAGTTTTGCTTCCTTTTTTTAAAAAATAATCTTCAGCTAACATAAAGAAATGTAACCAATTTCCCTCCTTTTGCTTCACTCACATCAAACTGGGATTGTTATAAACCAGACAGGCATTTGCGCACGTACATTTAAAGCACCATATTCCAGATAATTGTTGTTTAGTTCCCCTTTTCCTCTTGAAATGGAGACTGTCAAGTCTCATTACAAAACATGAGCTGAACAGCATAATTCAATTGGCAGCCTGCAGAATGGGTAATGTATCTATTTCCTTTTCCTGAGAATTGCTGTTTATTTTAAGGTAGGAGCCATTCTTCATGTGCTTCATGTCATCACTGATTCACAAACTTCATCAGAGAGCAACATGGACTTTTCCACACTGAGCCTCATTACAGGATATATCCCGGAGTAGGGGCCTGATGTCCATATGCTTATGCATGCTGTATTGGGTCCCACCTGGGGCTCGCTGTAGTCTGCATTAGCATGTGGGCAGCAGGCCCCTATTCCAAGATACATCTTGGAATAAGTTCCAGGGTGAAAAGGGTCTTAGTGTCTCCAGCTCTATTTAGGTTCTAGCTCCAGTTGTTGGGAGAGTGGAGAGGAAAGTGCAACCAGAAAGGAAACTATAATGAAAAGTTTCTGTTTGCAAACAAAGGCTGTGATCAGACACAGCAAAACAAAAGGCATATCTGAGGTGTCATTTCAGGAACATTCTTCTAGAAGAAGTGGATTAGAGAAGGTTTGGGAGCATGAGGGTCACAATTTCTCCGAGGGACCCCTTTTGTTAGGTCTGAACAAAATCTGACCATGAAAATGTCAGTACAGATTTTATCTTTCCTTTGCAAACCAGAACTTCAAGTTTTTGCTTTATATTCAATTCAATATCACATCACTTCTACTCTAGCAATGGGGTACATTTTGATGAAGTCTATCTTCTGTGCTTCTTGGATGACAGAAATTAAACTGCAAGCAAGTGTGAATCATGAAAGTTTGCCTGTGATGTTATTCCCTTACATATATTTGTCGATCTCCTTCCCTTCTAACTCTCTCCGTGCAGATAATGAGTGAAAACATACTCTAACGGGAATAATTTCTTTTACATTTTGCTCTGCACAAATTCATCTGTAAATAAATTCCACTTGTTAAAATCCACCATATGAGAAACACAGCTGGAAGAACCTAAAATAGTAACAGTATCCTGTAGAGAATACTCATTTAAATCCCTTCATCCTTCCCCTGTGTGATAAAGGTTTCTCAAGCTATCTTTGCTAAAGTTATTAAATAGCTGGGGAAGATTTAACTCAAATGTTGTTTGTATTTATTATCTTGCTTCAGGAAAAAAAAAAAGTTTAGCTAGACTATCACAATAGCCTAGCTAATGTACATAGGTTTGTTTAAAAAACACGTGAGCTGAAAAATCTCATAGCAAAATCTGATCCAGCTATTGCTGTTTAATAACACAAACTGTTCCCAAATACTAGTATCCAACTGAATGTGCAATTGTATAATTGATATTGATGGAGTGAGACAGTTTCTTATTTGATATGGCTTCTTTGTGCTTACATTTCACTGCATCAATAGCATCTGTACTTCCACTGTTCAGGTCCCCCCCTTATTCCCCCAGTAAGGTCATAGTCATACCTTCACTTGAAATCTTCTCTTCAGTCCAATCATCTGATTGCAAGACTCACACCTTTTCATTTCTATTTATTTAAAGACCCATGGCGAAAGGTGCTTAGAATCCCTTCTACCTACATTTTGTGTAAAAATACAGATTCACACACACATTTGTAAAATTTATTTCCTTTAATATATGGATCATGCACTTTTTGTCATTAACAGATAAAATTTCTTCCACATATTTTTTTAAAAAACCCTTCTTTTCTGTTTTTACAGATGTAAATCACAACATTCGGAGACGCAAAATTCAAAGACACAGGTGTGTTAGTCTGGATCAGTAAGCAAGGTTGTCTAGTAGCATCTCAGAGACTTAACAGAGAGAAATAAATTCGTAGCATGAGCTTTCTTCTAGACTAAGCCTGCTTCATTAGATACATTCAGAGAGGTATGAAAATCCATTACATTAGTTCAGAAAGTGTGATTATTTTTAAAAAAGATCATTTATAGACCAATTAATTAAATTTATCCCCAAGTTTATTGATGATGCCAATCAGCACACACAGACACATATGAGGAAAATCTTTCTGGGGCTTAAATGATAGCCATCTGTGTTGTTACTATGATGGTCTCACTTAGAACAGCAGAATATTTTCTGATGTTTTTGTTTCAGAAAACAAAATTAACCGAGAATAATAAATCAATAACAATTCAGAGCATCATCATGAAAGGTCAATGGAATAGAGGATTGTGACATATCAGAAAATACATCACCATTAAAATATATATCATATTTATGTGAAAATTGATAACTAGAGAAGAGAATGACACAACCTTCTTTCCATTCTCATGCTGATGAAAGCTAATGAAAATGGGCACTATAACAAGCTAATACCATTTACAGTTCATGAGCTCAGATGGAAGGCACAATCACTCCAATACAAGGAATGCATCTTAGGCCTTTATATCACAGAATAAGAGCTCTGACATCCACACACGAGTTTGGTCCTGTGACTCCTCCGCAAAGCCAGCTGGGCGACCTTGGCTTGTCACAGCTCTCTTCTCAGCTCTCACATCCCCACTTACCTCACAGGGTATCTGTTGTGGGTAGAAGAACAAGAAGCTTTGTAAGATACTTTGAGTCCCCTTAAATGGGTGAGAAAAGTGGAGTAGAAAAGCCAACTCTTCTTCTTTTGTACACATAATCTGGAATAAGACAGTGCACCTGGAACTGGAGGCTTGTAATAATGGTCTTGTGGCAAGTGCTTCAGTTGCCCCACTTGATCAGGTGCCCTTGCATATGGCTATGGATATGCAGAAGTCCCTGGTAATTCCACAAGAGGGTGATTCAATGGAGGCACCTGTCCCAGGCCGCTCCCATTACAGCCTCACTATCTGCTTGCAGGAAAGTTGATTTTGTGGAATAAAATACTGGCTCCTGGCAGTGTTAGTGAGGTCCAGCTTTGTGCATTTGCTACTGCTGGGAAAAGCTGAACCATAAGCATAAAGTAAGCAGTACCCCATCAAACCAAATATAATAATCCTGTCTCTCCTTCTTCTTCATTGGTTTTTCAGTTCAGGGTTGCCTAATGTGTGCATAATCCATTAAGTTCAGTGACGGCAATTTCAAGACAGTTTGCATGAACTGGGTCCATATAGCATTGCTAGCTACTCTGATCTCCAGCGCCCATTCCATTTAGATGTCTTGTCCTCGGCACCACCTGTCTCAATGCACAGGAAATATTAGCAGTCTATCAGAATGTAAGCATGAACTCACTCAGTTCACTGCAGAGAGAAACAGATTGATCGCTCACCGCACAAATAGTGTAGGAGGATTTGGTACAGGCTGCTCTTCATGCTGCCAGGAATTAGGCTTATGCAGGTGCTAAAAATTGTTGGCAGCTCAATACTTTAAGCACTAGAGGCATTTTGAAATTTTGTGTATATAGGAAGGCAAGCAAATATATGTGTACTGTATCAGACTGAAGGAAATTCAGATTCAGATTTTATTTTTTACTTAGATATACTTGCTATATTACCTCTTTGGCTGTGGTTACACCTAAAGTTAATCCAGCTTCAGTCCACCTTCAGAGCGAGATAACTTTGCTGATGTATTCTCTCACTCTGAAAGTGGACTGAAACTGGATTAAAACATAGGTGTGACCACAACCTTTGTAAATTTTCTCTCTTGTAAGGGTTTTTTATGAACACTGCAGTCACCTTTACTGCTTTTCAACCAAATACTAGTTTTTGTTTGAATATTACAATACAGCTTCTATTGATTCAAACGGATTATCTGAATGCGTCTTTCCAGATCCATGAAGTACTTAAAATGGCTCATAACAAGGAACAAAAGAAAAACGTATTTAGTGTACTGTATTTGTTTTCCACTCTTAAGCGTAACAAAAGCTCCCAAAACAACCTACTATGTAATGTTAGACAAATACATAAGAATATAAGGTGTTTTCCACTAGAGTGGACCGGTAGCCCATCTAGTTAAGCTGCCTGTTCTCACCAATTACTTGATGAAACCCAGTAGTAACTCTTCAGCACATTGCTGGCCTTTCTCATAGGGTGTTTTTTCCACTGTCACTAAAAGTACCCATTAAGTACCCATTAATGAGTACATAATGACATTTTTGTACCCATTAATGGGTACTTAATGGGTACTTCTAGTGACAGTGGAAAAACACCCATAGTTACCCAGAGGTTGGTCATCAAAGGCATACCACCTCCTATTATGGGTGTTTTTCCACTTAGCACTAAAGGTCCCATTAAGGGTCCTTAATGGGTCCTTAAAGGGTACTCTAGTGCGAAGTGGAAAACACCCTTTGAGAGGCAATCTCACTGTCACCAGCCCTTGATAGCCGTGACTCCCATGAACAGGTCCATAAATGGAAGTCCAAGCTGGTGGCCAACTCCACAACTTCTGGTAGCAAATTCCAAAGTTTAATTATGCAATGTGCAAAGAAGTACTTGCATTTCTTGATTCTTCTAGGATTCAACTGGGTGATCTCCAGTTCTAGGAATTTGGGAAAGCGGGAGGGGGGAATAGCTCTATCATTCTTGTCCACAAATTTCCCTCTCACTAGCTTCCTTTCTAGACACTGGTTGCATCCAGACATCAGTTACTTATTCTGCTATATTGTATATTCTGGAATAAAGCACCAATATTTTGGAATATCCATGCTTTATTCCAGAATATCCTAATATAGTGGAATAAGTAACTAATGTCTGGATGCAACTATTGTTGCTGGCACTCTTCTCTCTTGAGAGATAACAGAACAGTGTGACACAGTTAATCCTCTTTAGCGCCTGTAGTGATTATACAGTCTGATTCCAAACTCACAGGATCTCCCATAACCAGCATACATGAGTACTGAGCCAGTCATTCTTTGAACCAACACTTTTCTCCATTGTTTGTACACTCTCCTCTCCTCCCCAAGCAGAGTGCTCAGATTTTCCATTTCCTTTGCTCCTGTCCTTTCTGCTTTCATGTCACACTTGCAGACATCCATGTGGTGAAGAATGTGTCCTCCAGAAGGCTTAGTGCTGGTGGCACACTCGCCGTAAAACACATCATTAGGAATTTTGCCATCTTTCTTTTGTCTAACATGGCACCAAGGCAGCAAATATTTGAGACATTTTTCATTTTGTATTTGGTCCAAGGAGATACCTAGAAAGTTTCAGAGGTTGCAAAGATGGAAAGAATTCAAACAGTACCCTTGGCAGTCATATGGTGCACAAGAATCATTGTCATACAGGAATATGCTCAGTATGCAAGGCAGGTAGACTTCAATCTCTGTGGTGATGCTTCTACCAGACACTATTTGGGTTTGTTGAGTTCGGGTCTAAGGGGCTGGTTACTAGGGTTTTTTATTACCTTTTTATTATAGAGATGTGCCTAAATATTTGTAACATTTGTTATTTGTCTGAATTCATTCATGTACAAATCAAATGTTATGACATTTGAATATTAACATTCATATGAATGCAAATGTTTTGGACATTCGTACAAATACTTTAGACATTAATTAAACTGGGGAGGTGGGAAAGTGGCTGTGCCGCACATCTGCAAAGGATCCAGATTGCATTCAACATGGGGTGCTTTTCCACTGAGCTCCCTTGATCTGGATCTAAGAAGATATGGATCTAAGATGATCCGGATCTAAGGAATGGATACTTCCCTTAATCCGGATCTATTTTTCTGTACATTAATAAATATGTGCATAATGGTAATCTAGTAGATACCATTTTATCAAACAGCATTCGATAAAGTCCCTTATTAAAAACTCCTTAGTAAGTTTAACAGTCATGGAATAAAAAGGCAGGTCTTACTACAAGTAGTTAACTAAATAAGGAAAAGAAAACAGACAGTAGGGATAAGTTAATATTTCTTACACTGGAAAGATGGGACTGGTGGTTTTCAACATGCTTGTGATTTAGAATCAGGATGCAGTAGAATAACCAAGTTTGTTGATGGCAGTTGGAAGTAGTGCGTCTCTGGTGATCAAATGCAAGCAGAACAAGCTGTGTGCTTATTTCCTCCTGGTGGGCTTCCCCATGCAGCTGGCTGGCCACTAAGCCCAGGGTGCTTAACTAAGCAGACCATAGTTCTAATCCAGTGGGACACTTACATTCTTATGAATATCATTTGCCCATGATACACGCTTTATAGGAGGACTATTTGACTTATTCTAAACTATCCTGATTTTTTTAAGCAGAAAGAGAAAACTGTGTCAATGTATCATAAATAAATATGTATTATAAATCAATCAAGACCTAGTTTGTTGCACTGATTAAGAAAGTAAGTCATCCATATAAAAGGTTTAATTGAAATCAAATTGGATTAGGGGTACTAAATATTAATGTTACAATAATTGGTTGGTCAATCAGTCTATCCCAATGGACATATTAAGAGATTCTATCAATCCACCACTCCTCTGATATCTCAGGAAAGGTTATATTAACTCTGTGAATTATACAACTTGTGAAAGAAAAATTACATTGAAGAACTTGATATTTTGTTTATTCAACCATTGTGTGCTCAAGAAGAAGAAGAAGAAAAAGAAGAAGAAGAAACTTCAGCAGGAAAGAAGCCGAGTCATGGGCTGAATTTGCACTTCAGCCCATAGTATGCAATTAGTCAACCTCTGGGCAGGTGCATCTGCACTGTCAGGATGTGTTTACAGCCTAGAAATACCCCCTGATTGCCCAGAGGTTGACTAATTGCATGCTAGCTGTGGAGCATGAAATTGTGCTCCACAAGCACTAAAACCTTCCCCAGACAGTTACTTGAAGCATCCAGCCAGCGAGCACATGCAGTCTCAGAGGGTACCATGTTCAAGATGGTGGCACCCAGAAGAGGCCTGGCCTAGTGATCAAACAGAGGTGAGTGTTTGATCACGTGGAGGATAGGCTAACATTGACTAGCAATCGTAAGTGTGAGCACTAGTCAACATTAGATTGTACACCTTTCCCATCGACGGGACTGGAAGAGATGAGGAGTGTGAAAATGCCCAAGGTTGCTATTAAAAATATATCTCTCTTTCCATTTTGGAGCACATATGCATTGTTTCATGCGGTGATTTCAAGCACCTTTCGAGAGGACGGAAAATTACATCCTGCACAACAGGGGGCTTAGTTGGTGATCATGTCCATAAGTGAGGCTAGGTACTCATCATGAAGCACCTGTTGTTGCACATGTGGCACGTAGTGATTAAGATGTTTGTTTTGAGCACCAGTAAGTAGTGATGTGGTCTGAATAAAAAGGGAGCATAAGTTTTAAACAGAAGTGGTGATCAAAATGTGAAGCTGCATTATTAACTAGCTCTGGGCCTTTTCAAACCAGCTTATGAAAGAATGTGGAGGAAGGCCACCGCTAGAGAAGTAAGCTTGTCCTGATTTCCTGTGCTGTGATCAGACAGCCTCAGTAAAGCAGCAGACATATGTTCTTATGGTTACATGTATGCTCCAGGTATACAGAAAGGCACAGGAATGGAAATACTTTGCAGCTATTGCTCCCCACCCCTTTGCCATTTCATGAGTCTATCTGATGCTGTTCACAAACATAGGAATAGAGCACTCAACTATATTTGTGCCCATAAAATGTCCATAAAATGCTACATAGCATGTTCTAATGGGGTGCTGTGACAGCCTCTTTGATCAGGGCTCTTCAGCCACTGAAGTTAGGTCCACCACTATCTTGCAGGTATCATTGCAGTATTACAAAATCACAGCAAGTGACTGACTGAGCCGGCAGCCACCTTCCAAGTCAGTTTTCAAGCCAGCTTGAGAGCGTTTTACACCACCACGCCCAGCTGCTGCAAGTATAAGGGAAGGAACGAGGGAGGAGGAAGAGCCAGCCAGCAGCCACCTTCCAAGCCAGCTTGAGAGTGTTTTACACCACCATGCCCAGCTGCAAGTATAACTGAGGGAAGGGATGAGAAAGGAAGACTAGCATGCCTCCAGCCAGTTTTTATTATTATTATATTCGTTATTATACTGTATAATATGTTATTTGTTATAATATGCTATATATTTTGATTTATGTAAACTGCCGTTGGTAAAAATTGTTTTTGACTTAAGTTGTTGATTATATTTGCTGTATTTTTCTCTTTTTGGATGTGGTGATTGTATTTTGCTTTGTATTTGGTTTCCGTTCATTGTAAACCGCCTTGGGCGAAAGTTTCTTTTGGAAAGGCGGTATATAAATAAAAAATGGAAAATGGAAATGGATGGACTACCCACTGCACAAGCACACATGCAGGCATCTGGGCTCATCCAGTTGTTGGGATCCTGGGTAGGAAGAATGGAAGCTTCCAAATGCTGGATATCCACATTATTATTGTTATTGTTATTATTATTGTTGTTGTTGTTGTTATTGTTATTGTTATTGTTATTATAGTTTATTTCTAAAGCACTGTACATGTACTCAGCGCTGTACAATATTATATTAATCTTAGACAGGTCCCTGCCCTCAGGCTTACAATCTAAAAAGACAAGAAACAAAAGGAAAATGGTGTGGGAGGGAACAGGGAACAGCAAAAAGCAAGTGCTTGAACCCTGGGCAGACAGTCAGACCGACCATACACACTTGGGTGTAGCATTACATATTTAGATTATGCTCTGGAGTTACATGCATTAAAAGTAAAAGTCATGTTCTTCAGTGAAGATAAGGTTTGTGCATGTTCACTCTGCCACCCCCACCACAATCCACACTGTCAACAATCTAACAATATTTCCCAGTGAACAACATGCATCTCCAGCACATGGGAACAGGTGATATTCTTTGGCCAATGTGCTAAATCTGTGGACAGTATTTGGAAGGACTAATCACCATAAGATGACAAAAACAAGGCCATTAGAATGATCTTGCTTTCTTTAACCAATTGAATCTTAATTCTATATTTTATCTAATTCACAAAGATTTCCTATCATATTAAATGGTGGCATTTCATTCGTAACTAAATAGAATTATATTTTTTCCATTCTTTTCAATACATGCATTATTCATTTACCAAAGGAAACTGGATGCCTGCATATAGTCTGATCTTGTCATTAGAAGACTGAATGTATTTCAGAATTCAGCTGCTAGATAATGGAAAGAGATCAACAGATGAAAATAATATCAGCTTTGAAACAACTTCATTGACCATGCCCAGGCTTATCCAAAGTGACTGTGCCTATATTGCATCTACACATGGCTTAGGTTTGTGCTAATTTGGCTTGTGAATGGTAGGGCACAGTCCTTCTATTGAAATGTGTGTGAGAGAGAGATGGGAGGAGTAACCCTGCAAAATTTCATACAATCAATATTTTAATTAGCATGAACTTTTAGTTATTATAAGAGTTATTATAAAAGGATACCATGGTCAATGGTATCAAAAGCTGCTGAGAGGTCCAGGAGAACCAAGAGGGTTGTATTCCCATTTTCTTTCTCCTGGAGAAGGTCATCAACCAGGGCAACCAAGGCGGATTCCGTGCCATAACCGTGTGTGTGTGTGTGTGTGTGTGTGTGTGTGTGTGTGTGTGTGTGTGTGTGCACGCACACATGCACATACTCCTGAGTCTATATAAAATTGTTTCTGATTAAAAGAGCAAAAACTGAGTTTCTTTTGTTTCTCCAATATTGTTTTCAGTAGCACTGAGAATGATAGTAAAAAGAAACAGTCACCCAGAAATAAAACTTAATAGCTGAGAAATATGTTAAATCAACACCCAGTTGTATGCCACTGGTTTTATCTTAGGGGGGTTATGAGTGTCTGTGCTGAATAGCTTCAAACACATTATCCACCTAAATCTTGATTATATTTTATCTGATACAACAGATCCCAAAAGTTAGAACCTGACTTGCCTGCTGCAGTTGATAAATGTACATAAATGGTCTATGATTTGATATTAATAAACACATATATTTGTTTTTGAATTTTTCATATCTTAAAATGAGAAAATAAATTGCTGCCTGAGGAATTTGCAGAAGGTGACAACCAAGCAAATATCACTGAAGGGAAAAGAAAAAAAGGAGATGGGGATAGAAGGAAGGAAAAAAAGCTAGGTTCAGTCTGAAATGCTTATCCTGCCCTATCACTTTATAGCATTGAGGGACACTTGCAAGATTAAAGCATATAAAACAAAGTTAAAATACAATATTAAGGCATAATAGGTAACATAAATGAAAATGCATATATTAAAATCATGAAAAGGCTGTCCGGAGGTGAATGTCATGCCAAAGGGGGGGATGTTTTCAATTTTCTTTTAAAATCTGCTAGGGAGGATATCAGGTTAAAGTTTCTTCAGGAAACGCTGCACCATTACATAGAAGGCTGCCTGATTAATGGCATGACCCTGCAACATTATGTGCAGGCTGTCCGCCAACAATAGCATTGCTGGTATGAGTATGGCAACCTATCAGATGTAGAGATGTGACTGAACAAAAATCAGGTTCATTTTGAAGGTAAACCAGTTAATAAAACTTGTTTGCATTTAGTTTCAGATTAGTCTGAAAACAAGAAATCTCATGTTTCTTCCATTGAAAAAATACCTTTTATAGGCGGGGGGGGGGAGCACCCTGAAAATGTGAACTGTTTCACTCACTAGTTCATGTTCATAAACTACTGGCTCACTATGATCTGAAAATCAAGATTGGTACATGTCTAGTTTGGTGTTCAAGGTTAGCATCATTTAGGACTTAATAGACTAGAACTAGTATCTTCCCTGAGTTGGACCCAGGGCTAAGTACTATACTTCCACACTACCATACTTGCAAAATTTAGCACCAGATATCTTCAACAGTAGTCTCACATTCAGTGTATTATTGCAATGATTCACTAGACTGTGTCTATCTGAGAATGGCTGAAGTTGGCACATCAGCTGAAGCTGGTCATAAGTGCATCGGGATATTGAGACCACATGTTTCAAATCCAGGAGAACACTGAGTCCCAAACCAGATACTGTAAACAAGTGCTCCCCTATCCACCACCCAACCTTGAGAACTGATCACTCAGAGACTTTCTCTTCTATCAAGATTCAGTTGCAATCTGTTGGGGTTCTTTCAGTCCATTACAGCCTGAAGCACCACTCCAGCACTTCAGTGCTTTTCCTGGTTAACTGTGTTGGGTATCATCTGTATATTCTTTCACACCTTACTTATGAAGTCCGGATGACCACTCGCAGCTTCATATAAAGGTTAAGTAGTGTGAGAAACAGAATTGAGGGCAGGTCTCACAGCATAATGAAGCAGAAGAGAAACGTCAATGTGGTATTTTTTTGGAGAATTCTGCAGGTGGGACTTGAAACATTGCACACAGTGCCTCAACCTTCTAATCCAAATGCTCTGTTTGTAAGATACTATGATCCACACCATCGAAAGCTTTTGAGAGGTCAAGAATCAACAGAATATTACTCTCCCCCTTCTTAAAAATACATCTACAGAGCCACAAAAAACAGTTATAGTGTTGAAGCCAGTCTCCATTGGATATAAATAATTAGTTTCATCCAACAAGTGCTACAGTTATCCACCCAAAAATATTTCCTAAGAAAAGAATGGCATGGGGGTGGTAATTTGACAACACTTCTGGGTCCAGAGGTCAGGAAGCTCTGATGACTGATATCTTCAATATTGTTGGCATCAGTCCTCTCTGAATCAATCCTGGCTTCCCCAAGGATCTTGGTGTCTCAGAAAGGTCAGCTCAGGGATGGGCAGGATTTTTCTGTTGGCTTTATTTGCAAACTAAATTATTCTTCAGTCTGGTACAAAAACTCTGTAATAAATGAGAGGAGGATATTCTGGGCCTTCTCATATCTTCATTTCCATGGAAAGCAAAGATGGTAGAGAGTTCCAGCATCCACATTCTGGATAACTACTCTCTCTCTGACCTTACTAGTTCTTTTCTAAGTGCTGACAATGTGAAAATTGATGCCATTATAACAGTGATTGCAGCACCACAGCAGTGGCAGCAATGGGGCAATGCAGCACTAGTGACTGGACTGTCCCTCCCCAGGCTCCCTTTGAACCTCTCCCAGCAGGGAGAGATGTGAATACAGCCACACCTAGCTATAGGACGGGGGAGGTGCTGCATGCCTGGAGCTGTATGTGGGGAAGCTGCAGCTCCACAAAATGTGGATGTTTCATGCAGCACCTCCTTTGGAGTTCCCTAAAAAGAATATCTGATATAGTGCACTTTTGTCAATACCATGTTTGCACTTAACAGAATGGTTCTGGATGCTCTGGGAGAGGTCTGTCCATGTTCTGCACTGCTGCCACCATCCTGGGACATCTGGGAGCTCCTTCCAGCTGCCCTGATCTTCTGCAAAAAATTATCCACAGTTTCACTAAGAGCAGCTGGTGAGCTCCCAGTCACAGAATTCACACTCTCTTCTGGATGTGAACACCGCAAAGAGGAGGGATGGGGCAGTTGCAGCTGCAGGTGCCCAGTTCCGTGCCATAGGTCATTTATTTTATTTATTTATTTTATTATTTACATTTCTATCCAGCCCCATACCTGAAGGTCTCTGGGCAGGTAACAACCTTAAAACAGATTAAAACAAAGTATATTAAAAACGATTTCAACAAATATAAAACAATACACAATATGTTTAAAATGTGCCATGGCAATGTCCTAGAGTATGCTAGATATTGAAATCTAGCTTGGCTGAACTGTCCTATTCACACTTCAAGTGCTGATGGTCCAGTTGGGGATTGCATGTTTCCCTCTGTGCTTAATCTTAACTTTACTGGGATGGGATGGTTCTACCATTCCACTGAGTTAAGTACAAGCAAGCCCCTAGACTTGGCTTAGAACTTCTGATGATAATACAGATATGGAAGGACCAATTATTCAATTAGATATAAAGCTGATTTCTTTGTTCCAGAAACTGAAACAGAGGCCCAAATACCACTTCAACTCTGTCCTTTGCACCAGATGACACTATGATGTAATCTATGCATCTGCAAAACCAGTGTGCCCACCATCCCCTCACTCCCATTTGCCTGATTTGATTTAGCTGGAGAAGAAAACATTTCCTTTCCATATGGAAAGTGCATGAACCTTGATATTCAATTTCCAAGTATCTTCCGTTTTCCTAACTGCACCACACTAGACATAAATCCATGTGATTTATTTAGTTAAGGTCTCTGATTTAATCAAGTATCTATCTACTGATAGACACACATAATCTATTAGTAGTGCATCCAAATACAATAGGAGTAAGTTTCTGTTTGCTGTAACTAGAAGAGGAGAGTCTTTTAAAAATGCATTTTTCTTTTTGCTCATAATTTCCTTTTGTCCTTTCAACTCACCAGACCATTTTCTATGTTGTCCTGACATTTCAAACTTCAAAACTTTTGACAAGAGTTTTTTTCCCCAGAGAAATGGTTAAAAATGCAGCTGTTTGCTCTTCTATTAGGGAAGAAAGCTCTTGGTTCAAAAGGCTTTCCTAAGACCAGAAGGGCCTTCTGTAATTCCACTAGAGGTGTCTCCAATTGTGGGGAAAACCCAGAATGCTCCTTGGACTAACTTTGGATTACCACACATTTTTGGGGCAACTCCATCTTAGGTTACTTGAGCAAAACCCTGCTACATTAGGAATGGGCAAAAGAAAAAAAAGTCACCTTTGCAATTTGTACAAATTGTGAAGGTTTGAAATTTTGCATTCAAATCAAATATTGGCTACACTGACATTTCCATTTTGGACAAAAATAACAAAGGGGAGTGGACAGTTTCTCCTTATGAGTACTAGTTTGCAGGAGGAACAATCCCACAAAAAAATACAAAGACAGGATTTTGCCAGGATTACCTCCTGCCATCTGACAGGGGCATGAAGATGCAATTCTGGGATCTAAAGTAGATCCCAAAATTTCTTCTCATCATTGGAATCAAATGAGATGAAGTTATCAATCTTTATAAGCTTGCATATATGTTCAGAAAAGCTCCATGATCTCAACAGTGAAAAGAAGGCAAGAGACATGAAAATGGAGTTAAACAAGACCAGAACTTTACTAGGTTTCTACACTGAGAACATGGGCAGCATCCATAACCTTCTTGTGCCATGAATGTATCATGAGGGGCAAGTTCCACGTGGTCTTAATGCCTCATGGCAGATTAGGTTCACTGGATGAGTGCATTGCCTGCACAGGACAACACTCCTTGGCTGTTATCCTACCATAAGTGCTCCTTAGAACATCTGGAAAGCAAAGGAGAAGCAAGATATTAAGCAGTTATTGCCACACTGCTGCTGCTAGGCAGACGTATGCAGGTCTGCCAGGTGAACTGTACAGTCTTTGAAGATTCCTGAGGCCCAGGAGAGTAGGTGGAAGTTTGCCACATTTTGGGGCTACAGCTACATTCCTGAACTTTGAGTTTTTCCCTGGTCACTGCACATGTTTACAGGTGCCAGAAACAGCCACAAGAGCAGCCAAAGGATAGTTCAGTTGGTCTTACCTTTATGCTATCTTTGTTGCAGTCCTGGGATTTTCAGTGGCTGAATTGGAGAGTGGAAGAATTCATTCACCCAGCTCCCAAGACAATGAGAGAGACCTCTAATTTTCAGCAGTGTGGATGCAGTCAGTGTTTCCTGAGTTTCTAAAACTGAACCTTCATGTAATGCTGCATGCTGTTCTGTACCTTTAGGTCTGTAAATCTCAGCCTGCCATCAGTTTCTAGGAAAGTGAATCTTTTGAAGCACCACAAAGTTTTTGCTGCATTCTAGTTTCACCACAATGCAGTTCTTATATGGGCTTTATTCACAGTCTTATAGAGTTAAGTTAGTAATGAAAAACTGTGTAACTCATTTATTAAATTCTTCTTCCCTTAAAACACAGGTATTGCTTTATTATAAAGCTTTTTTTCAGTTAGATGGATAATTTGGGAGTCTGCAAAGCATTTGCTTCAAATAGATTTTCCCTCACAGAATCAGGAGGGAGGGCCAATTTGTCTCTGTCTCCTGAAATCTTTACAGTCTAGAAATCCTGAGCCTAAAGCAAAATATGATCAAACACTTTTTTAAAGAAGATAGCAAAGTGCATAATTTTAAGAGCCATCACAATGGAAGACCATGTCTATCTAGTTGTTTCTAATCTAATAAGAGTCCTGAATTCCATTTTTTCATTTCTATCATGTGTCCTATCAATGTAATACATCACTACACAGTGGAAATATAAAACAAAGCCTATATTTCTATATGCGTAGATATATACATAAAGCGTAGCATTGCAGTACATTTTTGAAGTTATAGAGGGATTTCCAGAACTCGTTGTGTCAATCCTAGGGATGTGCACAAATATTTGTAACATTTGAAATTCGTATGAATTTGGCCAAATTCTGACATTTGTATTCAACTCGAATGTTGGCACATTTGAAGACTGACATTCAAATTGAATCAAATTTTTGGTACATTCGTATGGAACTTCGTATGGAATTCTATTGCATTCATATCAAATTTGTATGGAACTGAACATTTATATCAAATTCAAATCCCACTACATTTGAAGGGGATCTTTTTGAACAATTATTAATTTTCTTCCATTCGATTCAATACATATTCCTAGTCAATGCACCCTTATTGAACAATTCCTGTGCAGTAAATGCTTGCAGGTATTTTTAGGAGTACATCACAGGCAGGTTCTGCATGATCCACAAGACTGTACCAGCCAGGGTTGGGAAGCACTGAATTTCCACACCAGATCACTCCTTGATAGTCACAGTGTCCCAATGAAAGTGTTAGCCATGTAAGCCTTTCACCTGGAACATTTCTATGTATAATGACCATATTTGGTAGTGGTCTCCTATACTTTCCTAGTTAGGTTTCTATTCCAGCTGCTGCCATGCAGACAAGTGGCACTCAGAGCCCAGTGCTATTTGTGTTGGCTCCAGAACTGTCCCACATTTGGAGGCATTTTCAGGTGCATCAAAGAACTTCCTTGGCCTTCAGATTTGAAGAGAGCAAACAAAAGTATGCACTCCAAATTTTGGTCAAGGCAGAACAACTGTCCTGAGGAAATCTCCAAAGTGCCTTGCTCCATTCCTCCCACAATCACAAAAGTATGTCCTCCATACTGAGTATCTTCTCAGTAATGGCTCCCAGATTATAGAAAAGTCTCCCTATTGAGGTGAGTCAGGCACCTTCACTTCACATGTTCATGAGTGCTTTGAAGATCCACCTCTTTGCTCTAGCCTTTGGCTAAATGAGGAATAGCTTTTTCTCCCCACTTTCACCCACTGTTTCTGTTTTTGAAGGTTAATAATATGATCTTTTCTGCATGGAGGCTTATTCTGGAATAGGGACCTATCATCCACATGCTAGTATAAACTATGGCAGGCCCCACTAAAGACTTGATGTAGTCTGCACTAACATATGGATGCCAGATCTTTTTTCTGATATATAATCCAGAATAAGGCTCAGTGCAGGTTTTTAATGTTCTAACTCACCCTGAGACATTTGGCTATAGAGTGAGATAAAAATGCACATTAAATAAATATGAATTATTTAGCAGCCTGGATGTGAAAAACTGGACAGCCCTGTGTTAAAGTAAAAAAAAGCAAGGGGGTCTAGCAGGACCTTAAAGACCATAGTAACTAACTCTTGATGTTACCAAGGCATGGGTAACTTTGTTCCTCTGTCCAGGATATCTATGCCCTGAAACAATTTAATCCATTAGCTCCAGTGGCAATGACATTCTAAGGGTGCATCCCCATGGGCTGCCATTACTTTGGAGTGGCTTTGGGGCAGCCTTAATGCGAATGATAGTTCGCATTAAAAAGTCCCCATGGTAATCAAGGACAGTGTGGGTTCAAGCCGAACCTGCCTGTCCCCATGAAAACCATGGTAAACCCCTACATCAGGAAGCCATGGTTTTCTCCACCCCCTCCCCCTTGGGTACAAGCATGATCCCATGATCTGGCAGGCACGCCTGGGTAAGGGCTTGATTTAGTACACGGGTGCCTAACGGCTTCCTTGCACTCAGCTGATCAGCTGTCAGACGGAGGTGTAGGAGCTTTCAAGTGCACAAGCAGAGCTCCGGTAAAATAATTAAAACACAGCCGTGGCTTCAATCAATGAGCCACTTTCCCTTCCTATTATGCTCCCCTGTTATGCAGTGTGTGGCATTGGGAGGTGCATAAGGGAACCCGGACCATTGGTTGAAGCCATGGCTGTTTCAATTATTTTACTGAAGCTCTGTTTGTGCACTTGACAGCCCCTATACCCATCTGACAGCTGATCAGCTGAGTGCAGGGAAGCTGCCAGGCGCTCGTTTGCTAAAGCAAGCCCTTACCCAAGCGTGCCTGCCTTATCGCACAATCAGGCAAGGGGGGACAGTTGCAATCGCAGTGCACATAGCAGGGACAGCAAAAACCCACCCGCTAATGCTGTGATTGGCAATAACCCAGAAGCGTCCCCATGCCCCCAATATAACCTGTTCTTGACTCCTAATTTGGAGTGAGAACAGTTAGAAAGGGGTTTTTTTGCTCCCGATTTTTGGCTTTTGTGGGTCATGTAGCCAAGATTAAGGGCTGCTCATGGGGACCCTCCAAGGCAAATTTAGATTGGCCTCAGAGTATTCTGGCCATGGGGATGCACCCTGAGGTGCAGACTCAGCCTATTCAGTTTTATCCATAATAGAATATCTGTTCATTTTTAGGCTGAAGCAATTGCCACCTATGAAGTCTCTTTTTTTTGTCAGGGTTCATCTTCACCTGATTGGCCTTTATATGGCTGAACATTGCATTCAGGACTTCCACAGCCTGATCTGAAACAGATGCAAATCAGAAATAAAGCTAAGTGCTAACTCACAATGGCTGCTCACATCATAGATACTAAATGGTCTAGAGTCCTGTGGCACTCTAAAGCATAAACATTAAGGAACTGAGATACAAACACTTGAAAAAGAAGTCAGTTTCTGTGTGTGCCTAGGGAGAGGCATCATAAAAGCCACACCAAAAGATGCTTCTGCTCTCTCCATTTCAAAGCACAGAAGCATCATTCCAAGCAGTAATTTGAGGTTCTTGTGGTGAAGATGGAAAAATCACACCCTGCCTTAGACAGCCATCATGACCACAAATTAATAATTAAATTGGGTTGGTGCATAATTAATTGGGACTGTTATATATGTATTTTGATATGAAACTGTGGTTGGTTCTTTTATTATATCTTAATAGCCTTAGTCCTTTTTTGTAGTTGCTGATATGCCTATGAATAACTATGGTTCCATTGAATCTAAATGTTTTTGGATATGAACTATTGTGAATATGCATATACAGTAGTTGTGCTAATAACTATGCAACCGAATTTCTTCTTTTTCTCATGTATAAATTTCCATTTTTGTTGTTGTTAATGATTACTCTGATTGGCATTGATCGTGAAGTCTGATTCCATGCTTAAGAAATGTGTAAAATTCAATATGAAGCACTTAAAGGGCTAAATCCTATTTTGGAAAAGTAAAGAACATTCACTAGTTCTAAATTAAAATAAATTTAAATCTTAGATATATACATAGACAGACATAGACATGCATATATATACATAGTGAAAGAGATAAAATCTATATTAAAAAACAAAATCTGATTAAATATGCAGTTATATTAAAAAGAAGATGAAAGAGCAGTTTCCCTTTCCCTCTCACACAATTATTTGTTTCCCTCATGTCAAAAAAGCAACTCCCTATAACACATACACATGAGAATTTGATAGAGGATTGGATGAAATGTAAGGAACTATAGCCCCTTTGGAAGAGGAAATCCTTCTTAATTTAAGTGTGATAGAAACTGCCTTCAAAATCTGTTTTTGTTTTAATTCCTTTCTTCTCCCCAGTTGTTCTATGAGTGTCAGTTTGTTTAAAAGTAACATATATAAGGGAGATGCCGGCAGGTATATAAAATTCCAAATTTCAGACAATGGCCATAGTCATTTAAGAGTATCTGGTGATACTCAATATTACTGTACTTGCCCTATTGGATTTATTTAGCCACTCAATAACACCTAACAGTCCATCCATTAAGACATGGACACACACACAGGGACATTTAAAACAACAACAAAAATCTGATTTTCAGAACAGAGAAAAATGGAGGCAAATGGACGTTCATTTCCTGCCTCCGTCCACTTATCATTACTTTTTCAATTGGAATAAATGGTTTATTTGTTTTCAAATAAGTTCAGAATCAAATACAAACAATGATTTGTTTGATTAAACAGTTTGATGTCAAGGTGATGCCAAGGCATTTGGTTCAATTTCAAATCGAACATGTTTTTTTTGTCCATGCACATCTTTATGCTTGCATGGATTTGCAGAAGCCCACACAGTCTTTCTGGTCTGAAAGATGAACATGGTCTGAAATATTATCCAAGGCTGGGAAGAATATGAAAATGATGCTTCATTTCTTTAAAAAACCTGCTGGTGGAGGCATGGCTGAGAATTATATTAAGTTTCAAAATGTAATGGATTATTAAACTGACAAAGTTTCTGTCATCCTGCAGGCTATAGTCTACAAGGCCCCAGTTAAGTCAGACTAATGACGTAAAAATTTCCTCACTCTGCTCTGTGTTGAACATCTCATTGAGTAGAGGTAAAATGCCGAGAGGAAATGATAATACAAGGCATGGAGTGGGGGGAAGGTAGGGATTTTTTTTAAAAAAAAAATGTACAAACTGAAGAAGGCTACACTCAGTGGAACAGGTTTCACAACTGCAAATCTGATATTTACTTTTCCCAGACAACATTTTTTATTAAAACAGATCAAAACTAGCAGAATGTAATTTACTGATTTCTGCATTAACAACTGCTATGCTAAGGACATGAGGCACAGGCCAGAGATCCAGTTCAGGGTTGTTGTTGTTTTACAAAATGGGTATCTTTTCTTTCTTTTCCCCTTCTATTTTACATGTATTCCTGTATATATTTTTAATTCAATGATGTATTTTGCATTGCAATAATGAATGTTTTTGTTATTGTTGTAAACCACTTTGAGCAGTTTTATTTCGAAAGTGGCATTCAAATAAATTGGGTGGTATACAGATAAATAAAATATTTATCTCATATAAGATTATGTACAAGACTGCAGCACTAGAAATTGTTTAATATCAGACAGATAGAGGAAAAAGAGTGAAATGGTAGAAAAATGCTGAAGGCTTCAGAAAGGAATAACAAAATGTACACATTGCTTATGATTGTAACAATAATAAAATCTGAAATGCCTAACTCAGAGGAATTCAGAAAGGGGATGTCTGTGCTTTCCATCCATTACACAATAACACTGTCAGTTTACTGGCAAAAGAGAGTTGATTTTCACTGGAAAGGCTTTCAAAGGACATCTTTCTCCACAACGTCTACTACCTCTCGTCCTGCTGATCCTTCTTTGAAACTAGACTTTATTCTGACATGGGCCAACAGCAGTAGCCTGCATATTTAGGGCAGTCACTTATAGAATATTCCCCTGACTCTGGCGCGTTTGTGTCAAATTTAGCTGCAGAGCAACCTGACCTGCAAGCAAGTATGAAGAGAAGAACACCAAAATGAGATGCCATCACTCAGCCACATAACTTGATCTCAATTATATTGTCTCTGCCTGTAATCCATTTTATCCTACATGTGCATGCATATGCATATATGAGTCAACTAATTTATATTCCACATTGCAGAGATAAATGCAGAAAAGGAGAGTTAATTTTAAATTTAATCACAAAGGCTTCATCAAACCTACAGGCTTTTAAAGCTAGATAGAAACACATTACATGTAATTCACGTTAATTAAATATACCAGACAGGGCCAAATACATGAGGCATTGCAGAGTATGCCACAAAAGTCCCCCCTCCTGCTTTCTAACTGGCAAGTAATTTTCCCTTTTGCTTTACTACTGCATCTCTTTATGCAAATAAAATGTTGGTAAATTATAATCCATATTTAATAGCATTATGAAATATTTATAGAAGCTTGTATGGCTGCTATCGACAATGAAGGCCCTGTTTTATTTTATGTTATTTTAGACCTGATCAGATAAACTGTATGATGCTTCATTTCAAAAGCAATAGAAGCAGAGGTAATAGAATAAACTAATAATAAAAATAATCTCAACAATATGCATTCATGTATCTAAGACTGAATAAAATTACTAATTCCTCACAGAATCTAATTAGGTGGTAATGAAACTCAATATATAATTGCAGCATCTATCCTCACAGGCCTCTCTGGAATGAAAGTTTATGATTTTAACCCAATTATAGGTGCAGAATGAATGTTTGGCATCTCAGACCCTGACATGAAATTTGGGTGAACTAAAATTGTAAAAGCAGGTGGACTTAATCTACTCCTGTTCCCATTTAGAGCTACCACAAGAGGATTTCAGTCTGTAGCCAACATACCAGCCTAAGGATGGACACCTTGGCTGTTTAATGGAGACATAATCCTAAACTAGTGGACTGAGGCTTTCCTTCACAGCACCATGAAAATACTAGTGTCTCTTCTGCACTGCCATTCCACTTCATTAGTTGATTGGATCTCATCATTCTGACTAAATTGATTGACTAGACTTGAAGTGCTAACTGGCAGCTGATTAATGCCAGAGGTAATATGTTCCCACTGGAGACCCACTTGGTATCCTGGGTTAAACATTTTGTGCCAGATGCAATTTCTAGATCAGGTACAAAGGTAGCCTCACATAAAACCATTACTATAGTCCAAATGTAAAGTTATCAGGACAACTTACATGGACAAAAGTATCCAGGCTATTCCTATCCAGATACAGTCATAGTTGGAACATACTAGCTAAAAGGAGGCAATTGGCACTTCTAGTCAAAGAAATTATCTAATGCTCCAGGGATAGTAATTATTCCATCTAGAACAGGCAGAATTTTCCCAGTCTTGAGAACTTCCTGTCTGCAGAGTCTCTTGTTAGAATTCAGTCTCAGTTTATTGGCTCTCATCCAACCTATCACTGCATCCAGGCACCGGTTCTTAAATTCATAGCCTCTCCTGATTGGGATGGTATGGATAATTAGAACTGAGAGTCATTAGCCGACTGATCCTAGTGGTTTCACAGAGCTATGAAATAGCACTGGACAAAATCCCTAAACTCAAATGCCAGTGCACAGAGACATAGTTGCTCAACACTACTTTCTGAACTACTACAATTTCCCTGACTCTCAGCTCACAGAGGCAAGCTAAGAGGATACACAGGTCAATAGTATTTTGATCAATAGAAATAGGATGTTTTTCCTCTGTCACTAAAAGTCCCCATTAAGTACCCATTAATGGGTATGTAATGGCATTTTTGTACCCATTAATGGGTACTTAATGGGTACTTCTAGTGACAGTGGAAAAACACCCTTACTCTCTCTCTTTCTTCAACAAGAAATCATCTACCAGAGTGACCAAGGGGTTTTTTTTCCCACTAGAGACCCATTAAAGACCCATTAGGCTCAGAGCAGGAAGACCCTGTTTCTACTGCAGACCCCATTAGAGACACGTTTGTTTCCATCTGTACTAGGGCAATCCGGATTAAATGGGTCCTTCAGAACCTATAATCCAGATTTCCTGTAGACCCCATTAAAGAGGTCTACAACCCCGTCTTTGGCCATGAAATCCAGATTATATGGTGTACCTTTACACTGCAATTAGGCAGTGGAGTCTGGGGGTGGGTTCAGAGGAGCACCCTTGGGGGGAGTGCCCCAAAACCAAAGCTTCAAAGCTGGTGCCTAATCTCTGAAGATGGCTCCAAAGATGGCTCCAAAGAAAACTCTGAAGAATGGCACAGACTTCAGAGCTTAGGTCATTTCTACAGAGACTTTCTACAAAGCTTTGGTCAAGCTCCAGGGAATCTCCGGAGCGATTTGCTCCAATCTTTGAAAATTCTCAAGAGCCACTCTGGAGTTTGCCCCCCCCCCCCCCGTGTGTCTCTCCTCTTCTCTGTACCTGTCCTACTTCTGTCAAAACTGATTGCAGCAGGGGGGGAAGAGGAAGAGGAGGAGGAGAAAGAATAAGATTTCTTTTACTCTTTTATTTGCTATGATAAAATAAATAATTGCAATTCATTCTCCTAAGAAAACCAAAATGTTATATTGAAGTAAACCTATTCCCCCCTAGCAAGACATACTGATTTCTCTAGGGAACTTTTCAATATTCATGCTTTTCTTCCATAGACATTTCACCTAAGGTTCTTAGCTTAATATGAAGCTTTATGTTCACTTATAATGGACTCTGACTGGAGGACAGAAAATGTCAGTGTGGCCTTGAGCTGAAGAAGAGAATAAAGCACAAAAGCCTAATGGCTTTGACCATTAATCCCAACTAGTTCAGTTCGGAACTCACAATGCACTGTGACAAGCTGCCTTTACAATTTTCACAGCACACACTCACACACACAGACACACACACTTATCCATACACAGGAAATGTAAAAGGGATTTAATTTTCAGGTAAAACCATCTTTTTAAAAATTTGGTTCATTCTTGCTGCTTTATCTTGTAGAACAGTCTTCTGACTTAATTACAACAACCTACAGACTAGCCACACTAGGAATGTCACAGGTTTCCATAGATACAATTCCAGGTAAAACAAAGAAATCATTGGGACCTTTCAGTATGAGCAATAAGTGTCTGTATGGCACTGTCATTGGTGCTGATTCCTAGAATTTTTATTAAATGACAAGATTATTGTTAACACTTCTCTAGGATAGCTATCACAAAATAAATAAATAAATAAATAAATGACAAGGTCACTTTGTCTAAGGTGTTATCATTTTTTAAAAAAATCAGTACTTTCTCTAAACAAAAAACAAGAAAGCATAAGTATGATAAAAGGTGTGTCTGTTCCTCTATCTTATGCTTTCCTAAGCCTGATTAAAGAAACAAAACAAAACTTTCTCCTGGCAGATCATTTATTTATATTAGGGTTAGGAAAATGGTCCGTAGTCCAGCTGAGTAGATTAAAGAATGCAGGAATTCAACAGGGTTGAAGTTGGAATTAGGTGCAAGAAGGCTATTCTCCTAAGACCAAACAAAGGAAAGGTAACAGGAGCTTGACATGGGAATTTGGTAAGTGAGTGGAGTGGATCTTCAGAGTTTGGAATGTTTGGGGTTTTTCCCATTAGCACTAGAAGTACCCATTAAGTACCCATTAATGGGTACTTAATAGGTACTTCTAGTGCAAGTGGAACAACACCCTTTGTTGGGCGCTTGGTGTGTATCTGGTTTAGCTGCTAGAGGGAGGCTCGTTTCAAAGGTAGCTTGACAATATGGTCTGAAGGAGGAGGGGATTGTGTTCATGGTCTGAGGAAAGAGGGGCTTGCAGTGGCTGCCAATTTAGAAGACCCAGTGAGAAGCTGTTGCACTATGCTGTAAACATTTTTGGCCAAGTCATGTAACTCCTGACAAGAACAAATAGTGCAACTGAAAACAGTTGCAAGAGGGGTGGGCGCTGGCACAGCTCAACAACACAGCTGTATGTATGTATAATTGATGTCAGATGATTCCTGACAGAGGGAGTAAGTCTTTCCTAAATGCTAATAAAAAGGGGACTCTTCAGAGAGGCTTTGAGTTCTATCCCCACTTTCCCTTGGTGTTGCTGTAATCTCCTTCATTTGCACCAAACCTCCCTCCATGTGGCATTTCCCACAAGAAGCCTCATAACAGCTGGGAAAATGAATGTCAGTTTGAGTTGCCAGTGCAAAGCATAACTATTTTTTTAAAATGATACCAAAAAGGAATCGTCGTCATTCTTATTGTTATTATTTAAACTAATGTAAATAGTAACAAATAGTAAAAAGTGGTGATAACAAGTAAAATAATAATTTTGATAATTTCAAGAATAAACAGAAATAAAGTAAAAGTCATGAAGGTGGATAACCAGCAGGGAGAGGGAGACTTCACAGTGTTTTGCATTGAGTGTCATATGTATGACTGTCAGCCTGTTGGGCAAAAGTCCTATATGTGTTGTTGGTATAATAAGCCCTTGATTTTCAAGGAATGGTCTTCTTCCCTTGAAACCTAGGTTTCTGACCTAGAGAAGCATTGAGAAAGAGAGAGGGGAGTATGAGGATGAGGTTTCAAGGGAAGCAGTAGAAGCATCCCATGTAGGGGTGTGCACAAATACAATTTTTGAGATTTGATTCAATTTTGAATATCCAAAAATTCAATTCGATTTGAATCTTTAAAATTCAAATTTATCCAAATTCAATTAGAATTAAGCAAATTCAAATCTATTCGTTCAATTTTTTAATTCAAATTTGCACTTATGAATGTCACCATTTCTCTGTGCCCATATGCATTGTTGTGCATCCCATACGCCCGTATTTATCCCACATTTATCTTGTATGCAACCCATTTTTGTCCCATACAGATCCATACAAATGTGTATGGATGAGGGAAAGATACATATGTGCAAGTGTGCATCATGTATGTATCTGTACACTTATGAATGTCCAAATAATTCAAATGAGTAGATCCTAAAATTTAAAATTTGTTCAAATGTTTAAATTTGAATTTATAGACATTCGATTCAAATTCAAGTGTCAAAATTCAAATAAACTTGATTGACTTTTCAATGTTTCAAATATTCGTGCCCATCCCTAGTCTTGTGCCACGGTGTTCAGCCTTCCAACTGCCTTTGAGAGTGGATGTCTCAACAAGGAACACATCAGGCTGAGGATGATGGACACCCCACCTTAGCTGGGACCCCTTTCTTAGAGAATGTGCCTATATCATACCAAGGATGCTCCTCCACAGGGGGTTGGAGGGTGCTTCTTTTAGCAGGTGATGGAATTTTGTTTAGAAATATAGAGAAATGGATTTATGATGTGTGTGTTGGCTTGCCTACTGAGTGTAAAGATTGTAGGCACGACTCGACATCTTGATAGGAGAGTAGACAGTGCTGGGGATAAGCCCACAGTTGTTGTATATGCTGGTATCAATGACAATGGGAAGGCTGGGAGTGGGGAGAGAAGTCCAAGAAGTCAAATATAGGTTGCTAGGTAGATGCTTGAAGGCCAGGACTTCTGACGTTGTCTTCTCAGAAATCCTCAGGACCACCTAGGCAGGCAGAGCTCAATAGTTTTAAGGCAGTGGTGTTTAGAGGAAGAGTTTAGATTTCTTAGAACTGGGAAACATTTTGGGACAAGCCAAGCCTGTATGAAAGGGATGGGTTGCATTTGAACCAAGATGGAACCAGACTGCTGATGAGACCTGAGGCCTTTTCGCACAGGCTTTTTCGGAACGCGTGGAAGACAGCTCCGGAAGAGGCGTTCACATTGCCCCAGCGGGGCTTGCGCCGCCTCGCTTCCGGAGCTGTTTTCCACGCGTTCGAGATGCAGAGCACTTTAAAGTGCTCTGCATCCATTCCGACGCGGACGAGCCGCCCCGGCGCGTTCCGGGAGAGAAGCATTCGCGCACGCTTCTCTCCCTGACAGCCGTTGGCACGCCCCCAGGGCCCGACTTGCCGGGCCGGCGATCGCGCCGGTGCGGCGAAGCCGGTAGACGGGACCCACCGAATTGGGGTTCCCCTTTCCAATCTGCCAGGGTCAGTGACCCTGGCAGATGGGACAGGGGAACCCCGATTCAGTGGGTCCCGTCTGTCATCCTGATGGCCGCCGGGACGTGGCTCCTTCCCAGGTCCGGCAGCCCCAATGGGGCTGCCGAAGCCGGGGAGCCACCAGCATCGGCTTCCTGTACCCCTTTCCGGGGTGGCAGGAGGCCGATCCCGGGCTGGCTGGGGCCGAGGAACCCCTTGGGCAGCCGGAACGCATCGCTCCAGCCGGCCAAGGGTCCCCCCGCCCCCATCACGGCCGTCTGCGGGGCGCGGGCGCCTCGCAGATCAGTCTCCCGCCCCCCCCCCAGTCCCCAAAACCCCCACCCCAACCACCCTCCGAGCCGGATTGGGCCCATCTTCGCAGTGTGGGTGCCTACATCGAGGCACCCACACCGCAAAGATGATTCCCCCCCCCAGGGCCCCGGGAGGACGCGCGCGCGATGGAGGGCTTACCTCGTCGCTGTGCAGTCTCGGACTGAGGGTGGCATTCTGGGAGCGCGCAGCACGTAGCCCACCTAGGCCCCCTATAGGACAAGCAGTTCACGTTTTGGGGACTGGGGGGTGGGGGATTGATCTGCGGGGCGCCCGCGCCTAGATCCAGGCGCTCGCGCCCCGCAGATGGGCGAGATCGGGGCGCGGGGCGAAGCCTTTGCAGATCAGAGCCAGGGGCTCTGATCTCCAAAGGCGTCCTGCCCCATAGGGGCCTTGCCTCGGGCCCTCCGATGGGCACCCGGTTGCCCGGGCATGTTTGGGCCAGCTCCACAGGGCCCGATCCGGCCCCGTAGAGCTGGCACAAAGTGCGGCGCCTGGCTTGACAGTGCTGCCCGCCCCTTGGGTGCTCTCATCCAATGGCCGGCAGCGCTGCCGGCCGAATCCCCGCCCCTGGCCGGCCTTTGCCGGCCAAGACAGTTCCGGGCGCTTTTAGGATTCGCACACAGGTGCGCCAGAACGCATTTACACGCGTTCCAGCGTGCCTGTGTGTGAATGGTGAAACGCCCGTAACTGTCTTAAGCTGCCCGCCTGCACGCGTTCCAAACGGAACGCGTTGCAGTGCGAAAATCCCTCTGCTACAGTCTGCACTAGCATGTGGATGGCAGATTCCTGTTTCTGGATGTAATCCACAGTAAAGTCCAGTGCAGAAAGGACCTTAACCTCTATTTTCATTGTGGAAGACAAAGAGGATATGCCTTCTTTTCAGGAACAAAGTCAGAATAATTAAATTAGACAGAGGTGATCAGGGAGGATGTCCTCACATGTCAAAGTAAACTAAAGCCTAACAAAATGCCAGGAACATATGACATTCATTCAAGAGTTCTTAAAGAACTCTTTCCAGTATATTTTCAGTAAAGTGATGGAAAATCATCATTAAGAGAGGATGGGTCTTGTCCTAGATTGCTAACAGAGAGCAGTAACCAATAGACTATTCTCAGAATGGATGGAAGTAAAAAGTTTGGTCCCTAAAAGTTCAAAACTTTTAATTTATTCAAAAATGATTTAGAAGTAAAGCTAAGTAGTGAAGTAGCAAAGTCATCATGGTGTTCTGACCTTCCCTGGTCTGGCCATCCACAGTTCAAGTGCTACTGGCCTTGTACAGGGCTTTACCAGCAAATGACATGTAGATACCCACCACCAAACTGTTACCTTACCTGAATGGCATGGTTTTATTATACCATACCAGTCAGATATGTGTGAAAAGGCCCTCAATTTCTGTTATCTTCTTGGTGCAGGAAGAAATGATTATATGCTTTCAGCCAGCCTCACCACAAATGAATTGCTACACATACCTAAGCCATTTCTTGGCCATTTCCTCTCCAGAAGCATAAGTGTGATACATTTAGTGGTGTTCCCATATATATATCAGATTTTTAAGGACCACTGCTTTATAGTTTATTTTATTTTTATTTATTTTATTTATATTTATATCCCACCTGTGGGTTACAGTTTTAAATCAACAGGTTAAAACAGTAATATGCATAAGAATACTTAAAAACCAACAAGCAAACAAATGAAAAATCCAGCATATTTAAAAAATGTATTCAAATATTAAAATACTAATGTCTACAGTGGGGGAAAGAAAAAAATGGTCACATTAGTTCACATTAGTTGAACTGATAACAGATTGAAGCCATTTCTAAAGAAGGGGGAGACACTTGGGTGATTTCGGTAAAAAGTTATCATCATCATTATCAATATAAAAGGCACACAGAAAATAACTTTATTACACAGCAAGAGGCAACAGCATTCAAAGTTTCAAGGTTGGACAAATCAGTCAAACAGTAAAGCAACTTGAAGAGTTAAATTTCTAAAATAACTAAGCAGTAACTTGAAGCAAGCAAAGAGGTTTTAACTATAGCTGTGGCAAATTCCATTGCTGCAAATGATCTCTGGCACTGTTCAGTCCAAATTTTTACTCATGCTATACATATACAGTCCTGTAAAGAGGGCTTGGTGTAAGAAGATCCTTAGAAAACCAAGGGCTAGTTTGGACTCTGTAACAATTTGTCTTGGTGTTTCATAATTCAGCAAGCATCTTGCAGCTCACAGAAATTCCCCCAGATACCATTAGGTTCCATAAGTCTCCAGGGACAAAAGTTCTTAATTGATCACTCATTCTTGCAGCAGAGAAATAAAACCAAAGTTCATGAGATGGTAATCTGATCATGGCAGTAGGAAAATATTAAGACCCAGTATGTGCTCATCAAAAAACCATCGCAAAACTCATTGCATCTGTTGCTTTACTGGGCATTTTGACTCATTTGCCAGCCTTTTTCCTTTCTGTAACAACGTCTAAACAAATACAATCCTGAGAAAGTTTTTTTAAAAAAAAGACTAACAGTTTTCCCCGCAGGGGCAAGGGTAACCATGATCTGCAACAACTTGTACAAGGTGTGCATGAGTTGCCACAGGAGCAGGAGGCACAGTGAAAAAACATCACATTTCCAATGGCCGCGCCTATACACAAAAACCTCATTGCTACTGAAGTGCTTCTTGGCAGGGCAAGCTTCTCTATGGACTGGGAATGGCTTCATGGTGCAAAACTGGCCCAGTAAGTTATCTCATTCCCACGTCCTCATCCATGGCAGGAAAGGAGGAACATTAGCTGGCATGAGCCACTCTGAGCGTTACTTAATCTACATGACAGGCAATGTTGCCCCAGAGTGGTGAAGGTGATCTAGGAGCCAGGTGGGCGATGCATGTAAACACAACATCCTGGATTGTCCAGGTATTTGAATACTCCATTCCTGGGGTGGCTTGGGGGGTGGCTTAGTACCCCACTGTGGAAGCAGCATTTAATTTTGCCAAGGAATTAATGTCCCCTTTCCAATTCATTTCAGTCTATCATTCTCTTCCTGGATATGCACATGAAAAGGAGCTTGCAACAAAATTCAGAGATGCTTATCTTGGATTACTGACCATGTGAACAGTGATCACTGGGTTCTTGCAGCTAAGGAAATGAATTTGCAGTAGTAAGCCGTGATTCTAATGTGGAATGTAATATACATTAATCTTCCATATTTTCTCATCCAAATGTAATGAAAGAAAACCGCATACATGGTGAAAAAGCAAATTGCATCAGCTAGACAGCTGTATATTTACCCTGTCTGAAGAAATGAAATGTGTTTTCTTCCAAGCAATACCCTTGGGAAACCATATCTTTTTAATTTGAAATTATCTGAATAGCTACAGGACAAGCTTGTTTTACAGTAAAGGGATTCATACAGACAATGCAAAGCTGCAAAGGGATGTATACTTAATAATCTTTATTTCTTTACTAGTTTTCGCTTCCCATTCAACATTTTTCTGTTCTCCCTTGCTTTTTTTTTCTTTTAAAATTTCCCTCTCTTCCTTTTTTTTCTACACTGAACATAATATTAAGAACAATCCAATAGATTTCTTGCTTTCATTCTATAGTGTTTTCTGTAAAAGTGACATGAAAGCATACATTGCACCACTGAGGGTGTGTGAGGGTTGCCAAGTGCCCTCAGAGGAGTCCTCCCATCAGAAAGGGAAAGCAGAATCTGAGGCTGCTTACCACCCTCAAATAGTTTCTAGAGTGATGGAAGTGTTCTAAAAACCACTGCTGTACTGATATTGTATCTGACTAAGGAATTATGCTACACCCAGGACTAATCAAGCCCAGGCCTGTATCTCTGGGCCTTGGAATCATATGCTAATATGGTGTATGGAAGTTGCAGATTGCCTGTGGTTGGTTTGACCGTTAAAAGAGTGGTTGTGTATTTGAAATAGCATTGTAAAATAACAAGACTCAAGAAACCTTCTCAGAAGCCCCTCCATCTCAGCTATATTTCAAAGAAATCACAATCCTAACTTTTTGATGTTGATGACATTCTCAGCTTCCAGTTCAGAGCTTGTACAATTTTGTGCAAGTTCTTTTCTCTAGTAGATGATCATATTCCCAACATCAATTCATAAACAACATTTCTAAAACACGATTAATTCCAAAAGTTTGGTATAACTTAAGAGTTTAGGTCTTCATTCTTTGCTATTGGAATTCATTGTAAGACTATAATAAAAAAAATCTATTTGCATTACTGTAACAATTGACCTTGAAACTATTTAAAGAGAACCCATATTTCATTATGACATAACAGAGATTTCATATCTGGAGAACAGCAATTTAAATGAATATAGAATAAGTAAAGTTAACACTAAATGACCAGTTTTTGATGAAGAGTGACTGTAGGAGATAGTGATGTTATCTTTTAGACACCTAAAATACTGGTTGAAATCACAGAATAATAAATGAGGTTTTACTGGTAGCATTTACCTTTCATTTACATAGGGCCAAAAAGATCCCGGTTATCCCATTATGAAAGTGTGCTACAAAATTAATAGGAAATCATTTTAAGAGATGAATGCACATTCCACCAACCTTGTTAGAGGTTAATAGCTTTTTTAACAAGTCCAAAAGAAACCCAGGCAACATATGTTGACATTTTAAACTTTTAATTTGGAGACACATTTAATAACAGACAAAAATCTAAAAGTGCCAGGAACTAGTTAACTTGCTCTGCAAGAGTTAATAATATGTGATATTCTTTCTTTCTTTCTTTCTTTCTTTTAAAAAAAAACTTGATTTGAGGAGCCCTCAAAGAGGTGTCCCTGCAGAGATTGCTACTCTGTGGAACGTGAAAGTTCAAAAAGATATTAGAAGCCAGATCAAAAAGAAATAATAGGTATCTTGTAAGGAAGATATGCATATATATATGCATTGTCTTTTGGATGTATCAGTTTGATTGCCCAGTGAGAACAGAAGTGGAATATGAAGATAGTAATTGCTTCCACCATTCACCAAATGTCACAACTGGAGTTTTGACCTATCATTCAATTCAGATCCTAACCAAAGTTTTAGGAATTACATCTACATCTGCACTGCTATTGCATCTAATGTGTCAGAAACTACTGGAGTTACTGCTGCCTTTTTCTCTGTTGTTTCCTTTGGTACTACTACTGCTACTGCTACTATTATCTTTATCATAATTATAATCATTAAAACAAAGGTGATGATGTATA
Organism: Aspidoscelis tigris stejnegeri; assembly: GCA_023333525.1. Classification (NCBI taxonomy): domain Eukaryota; kingdom Metazoa; phylum Chordata; class Lepidosauria; order Squamata; family Teiidae; genus Aspidoscelis; species Aspidoscelis tigris. Next base: position 16,599,152 of record JALMGA010000010.1, read on the forward strand.
TTCTTGTATAGATGCTTAAATAATCTTCATCACATTTCAAGGAAGGATTATTTTTTTCTTGGACTGTGTAAAGTTTTCCATATTTTAACAACATATCCCATTCAAGCCATCAATGCTCTAGCATTAAGACCAACTCAGACTGCTTCAGGGAAAAGCACTACACCAAGCCAGTTTTAGAAAGCTTTTCTGAGTCAGAACAGTGACATTATCATTTCATCTGGAATATTTATGCTGACATCTTACAAAATACCCAATAAAAATGTCTCATGGAATGCAGATTGTTTTAGTGATTTATCCAAGCAATATCCACATAGATCATGTGGTGTGTGTGTTCCAATATTAATACCTAAATAAAACATGTCACTCCTTGTGTGAAGCTTCTCTTCTCACTTGGGAAGAAAAAAAGCATGTACCTTTATTATGAAACTTTGTGTGTAGGCGCATGCGCATTACAGATGGAATACAAACAAACTTTGACAGACGAAGACTCTGTGAAGGACTTTTTTGCCATTTACAAATTGATAACATCATCTTTCTGGTAATGATTAAAAAATGCAAAAATAAGTATTGCAACCATCATAAGCACCCTATTAAAGTTATCCTGAAATTCATCACAACTATCATAATATGAATCGGTCAGTCTGAAGAAATCAGCAAGGAAGCTCACATTAAGTGGGAATGTGGCTTCTCTCCCCACCCTGCTAAATTCCATGAAATGATGTACAAGTTGTCATTTATACATATTTGTCATTTCTAGTTCCTTTTTGACTCTACCAGGCATAAAATCTGGTTCCTCTTTTAATCCTGCTTCAGTCCACTCACAGGGTGAGAGAACAAATATCTAACTTGGAAAATTCAGAGTGATTAGTCACTTTGCTAATGAGCTCTCTCACTCTGAAGGTGCACTGAAGCTGGAGTACAACCAAGGCCCTTTCCACCCTGGAGGCCTTTTCACACTTAACAATCCAGCAGAACTGTCCCAATGGTAATGAAGTTCTGGAGAGGTTAGGCCATCCGCATTTGGCATGGGGAAAGAATCCTGAAAGTGCACAGGACTGTACACAAGTGCAAATGGGCCTCCCCAATCATTTCCTGTGCAATATCACTACGCTTCCACTGGAATTTCCACCCATTCCCTGTCATGACTGGTTAACCAGAATGGCAGCATAACACATCAATACATGGAGGGAGAGCAAAGAAGTAGCACATTCAAACACAGCACCGTCATCTCTCTCTGTCTGATTGCCAATGGTGCTGATGGCAGAGGCGGAGACCACTGTGTTTGTATGCTGTTTCCAAGCATCATGTCCAGACACAGTGTCCAAACACCACTACATGTTGCCCACAAGGTTTAGAGAGAAGCTTGCATGCATGTGTGATCTCTGCCCATCTCCTAATGCTGGCCAGAAGAAGTGCAAGCGCTACCTCCCAGCAGTTTACCAGCTGCAACTAGTACACGTATGGAGTGAATAAATGGTGGCAGCTGTAGGAAACCCTTGGGATGCTCTCAGACAAATCAGCTACCATTGAGTGTGTATGCTGCATGCCAGAACCATCTTGGAGTCTACTATTGATGTAAGTGAGAAAAGGCCCTGGGACTTGCCTGTTCCAGGAAGGAATCTAAGGGGGCTGCTGTCCACATGACCTTCTAGGCACTGTCTGCCCCAGGACACTCCATTTGCATGGATCTATTCCACTCTACTAGTGAACTGTCCATTACTGTATTAGTGTGTTAGAAGGTCCATAAAGGGCTTGTTTTGGTGATGGTCCAAACATCAGTACCAGAAGTAGTGCCTGAAGCTGGCATGCTGCTGAAATGTGCCCTTCTGGCAACTGTGAGAGCTCCACACTGGTTTGGGGGCTGGGTTCAGCCTTCATGGTTGGTGCTGAAGTTCTAGGGTAGAAGGGTATATCTGATTGTGGACAGCTGTATCCCTGGCCTTGTATAGAGACAGTGTAAAACAGCCTTTGGTGTGAATGCACCCAAGATTACTGGCTGGCATCTTGATGGAATATTAAGATGCCTTTGGAACTCAGGGTCAAAACAGATTTGTTGTTGAGGGATTTCTTAATAAAATCTTATTGTCCCTCTGCCTCGTTTATTGTGTGCAAAATATTAGAGCATGTTTTGTTTTTACAATCAATAAATAGCTGGCTTCAGATAGAGTTCATGATGTTCCACTTCATATTCATTGAAGATTACGTATTCATGGACCAACTGCTGAGGTTCTAATGGAATTTCAGATCCTGTTGAATACTGTGTTTGTCTTACAACCTTCAAAGACTCACCAATGTAATCAGTCCTATTTGAGTGAGTGGTAGTCACACATCATGTGGAAGAAGTTGCTGAAACTGAATTTACGTTAAGCAGTAGCAGTTGTATGAATAGATGGAAGCTCCTTTCCCACATAATGCCAGTTCAAGGGTTTTGTTTAAAATCTGCATTTTAAACATCTGCACAATCCCAGCAAGTCTTTCTTTAGGTCAGATCAGAAAAAAATCTCCTCCAAAACTCCTGATGACCTCTCCCTGTGGCTTCATATAGATATCAAAGAGCATAGGAAAGATGACTGGCCCCTGGGGGACTCCATAAGAAAGTTCCCAGGGCATCAAACTGAGGTTTCCCATTACTACCTTCTGGGACCTGCACCGGAGATATGAAGAGAACCACTGTAAAACAGAGCTTTCCAATCCCTGAAGCCATTCTAGTGGTATACCATGGTCAATGGTATCAAAAGCCACTGAGAGATCAAGGAGAACCAACATGCTAGCACTGGGAGTGTACACGAATGCAAATTTTGGGATTTGATAAAGGTAGAATCGATTCAAATTGATTCAAATGTTTAAAATTTGAATATATTCATATTCAATTCAATCTGAATACATTCAAATCTATTCGTGTGAATTTTTTATCCATATTTGCAAATACAAATATCAACAACATCTGTATGCATCCCGTATTTCTCCCGTACGCGTCCTATTTTCATCCCGTATGGATCCGTAGAAATGCATACGGATGCGGGAAAGGTGAGTATAGGCAAGTACGCATCGTGTACATATCCGTACACATACGAATGTCTGAATAATTCATACGAAATTTGGAAATTCATTTGAATGTTTAAATTTGAATTTATAGACATTCCATTCAAATTTGAATGTCCAAATTCGAATGATTTTAATTGAATTTTGAATGTTTCAAGTATTTGTGCACATTCCCAGCTAGCATAGCCCCTGCCCTTCTCCCAATAAAGATCATCCACCAGGACAACCAAGGTAGTCTCAGTACCAAACCCCTGCCTGAATGCAGATGGAAATGAGTCTAGATATTCCATTTCATCCAAGCATACCCTCTCCAGGACCCTGCCCCAAAAGAGGATATTGGCTACTGGGTGATAGTTGTTCAGTACGTCTGGATCCAGGGGTGTCTTCTTAAGGAGGGGGTGTCCCACGGCTTTCTTGAGAGCTTCCAGCACCTTCCCCTCCTGCAAGGAAGCATTTATCACTCCCTGGATCCTCCCAGCCATTTCCACTTGGCTAACTTTTATTAGCCAGGAGGGTCAGGGATCAAGGAGACAGGGAATTTGCCAAACCCCTGCAGGCAGCTTGTCCACTTCCTCGGGCTGAAACAACTGAAACTGATTCAAGATAATCAGACCAGATGGAGCTTGGGAGTATCTGAGGGTACATTAGTCTTTAAAGATAATTGAAATACAAAAGCATAAGAAATATAGTATTCCATTGGATCAGCTTCATGGCCCATCTAATCCATAAGAATGTTCTGAAAGTGGCGAACCAGCTGCACAAGGAAGTCCACTAGAAGCACACAAGCACATAGCTTGCCCTGTTCACAGGCTTTTTGTGGGTATTTTGTGCCATCAAAATTGTCCTGCATGGCGGGGATAATGAGAAACAATACCGTAATCCTAACCAGACCCCACATTTTCCCCTCACCTTCTGGAGGTAACTACTGAAGGAACAAAAAATTGGTATTGATATACCAGTATATTGTTTATTAAACTTTGCATTTCTATATATAACAATACCTCCTTGCGTTATAGAATGAAGCCATCTTGCAAAAAAAATGCCTTTGATCACTCCAGAGCACGTTTTCTCTTTTTCTCAGTTAACATCCATTTGTGCCGTGAAAAAGCAAGTCATTAATACTAGAGATATGTACAGTGACAGAATTAATTGTGCAGAGTTCACAGCTATTTTCATTAATATAATTAAGGCCAATTCCATTTTCTTAACGAGATCATCCTTAAAGAGCCTAGCAAGAGTACTGGTGGCTGTTTAGAAGTCCAGAATTACTAGATTAAAAAGTAGGAAGGAATTTGCCCGTCAAATGGCAAAACTGGGGGTGATAATTTGATCTTGAAAGCAGTCCTAAGGAACCTCAGCTTTCACAACGAATTTCCAGCAATGAGTTCTTCTTGTTACATTTCAATATAAGAAACTAATTCTTTTCCATTCTGCCTTGGCAATTGCAATGCCTTCCTAAGGTAGATTTAACCTTCTCTTTTTCACGTACTCTTCCATTTTGGAGGGGTGGGGGAAGATGGAGTATTAGCTGTTATTTTTTAATACTGTCATTATGCTGAGATACTACCGCTACCACCAGAGGCAATTTATCTATCTCCTCAGTAACCTCGGGGAACACAGGAAATGGCCTAGAACCAGGACCTGGACACCCCTGAAGACCATGTGCATCCTGCCTAAGACTTTTTTCTGCACTTACCTTAGGAATGGTCAGTGCAGGGGCTAGTCCCCTTCTGGGCTTCTTTCTTATGCATTCCAGTGTGGACTAGAGAGGTTCCCCTTCCTTCTAGCAGACTACCTACTGGTAGCCTTATTTTTAAATAACTACTGGGATCCACTGGATCAAAAAAGGGAAACACGAGGAAGACTGAACACCCCTCTGTGGCAATTTGAAGGTGGGGGGCATTTTTGTGGCAGGGAACAGCAAGTTGCACTGCCAACATGGGACCCCCTAGGATACAGAGGCCATTAGAGGCCTTGTGTCATGCTCCAAAGCTTGTGTGGGTTTCAGAGTGACACAGAGTAGTACAGGATCTGTCCCAAAACAAGCCATCCAAGTCTAGATGGCCTTTTTTTTCCCCAGGAGAGTGGGACTGTTTTAATCTTGCCAATTCCTAAATTAGTGACTCAAGACTGATCAGACCTTTTCAAAATGATCTAGATAGGCACTTTATTAAACTTACACCTTTACTATTTTGATTTTCTCTGTCTTTAAAAAGATAGCACTTTTCAAGCTGCACAACTTGGCCAACGTATAGTTATTGGTAAACAAGTTTGCTGTTTAATAATGTGAACATTCTAGGCTAGAAAAAAGGTGGAATATGAGGGGCCGCATGGTAGCATCTCTGAGGCATTCTGAGCTGTTTGTTTGTTTTAGCTGTGTGTAAATGTGCAGCCCTTGCTTTAATTAAGTTTGTCTTCTTTTAGTGATTCTTAATGAATGTGTGACCCACTATGGGACCTTCAGATGAAGGCTAGGATATATATATATTGACATAAATAATGAAATATATGGGACTTCTAGATAGAAACTCGGTAGGAGAACATTGGAAAGACTTGATAAGATACATTAATAGGATGCAAATGAAGCACTGAAAAAAGAACTAAGGCTGTGTTCATACTTAAGTGTTAATCCAGCTTCAGTCCACTTTCCTAGTGAGAGAACACATCAGCAAAGTGAACCATCATGTTCTTTCCACATTATCTAGCCCAAAGGTAGATTTTCTGAGTTAAATAATGCTGAAAGAAAACAGCTTAACACTTTGCTGATGTGTTCTCTCACTCGCCAAGTGGACTGAAGCTGGATTAAAACGTAGATGTGGATGCACTGCAGCCTAACAAAAGTATTGAATAGTCGCTCTTATTAGATATATGAATAGTTGGGGGGAGAAGGGAATATATATTCAAAGGAAAGTGATGCATGTGTAGATCGATGTATGACTTATGCAATTATATTTATTTGTTTATAATGTATCAATAAATCTAATTATGGAATGAAATGAACTTTATTGATTAGGCATTTGACCACATCAAGTTTACAAAGATAAAATCATAAAAAAACATGCAAGGATAAAATTAAGAGACAAAATAAAAATAGCATCATTATTTGTCCCCATCACCCTTACAAAACACCCCATTCAACTCAATGAACGATTTCCTAAGTTGGGCAGCCTTAACAAAAAAACAAATATATCATCCATATATATATATTACCATTTTGGGTTTTGTGATGGAAGAGAGATAAGATGCATGGAAATAAAATAGCTATCAAAATTAAATTGCAGCTGGTGAAGCACTGGAGGCTTACTGATGGTGAAAGACTGGAGGCTTACTGATGTGTGTTTGGTACAATTTGGATTCTAAATGGGCACACAACATGTACAAATTCCTCCCTGACACCTCCTCCCTGGCTGCTGGTGACAGCTAAATGATTTTGGTTGTAATCTGATACAACTAATCTGGGAATACAACTAATCTGGGAATAAACCTCATTAATCTCAATAGGATTTGCATCTGACTAGGCATCTGTAGACTGTCAGTGTCAACTGTCATCATAAAATTCAGTACCATAGGAGATTAGAGGTGCCTTTAATTCCAATGGGAAATAATGTTAGTAGTGATGCCCTGAATATACCTTTCAAGGAATCCACAAGCTTAAAGCAATTGTGCAACTAAATGAGAATTATCTGTGCTGTACAGATTGGAGTTAATTTACCCTTTAATAATACAACTGTACTCCTGTCGATGGGGGAGAATTTCTCTCTCTTTCACTTTATATATACATTATGTTTACTTAATCCATTTCTGACAGCAGATAATGCCTTTCCATAAATACAGATTAACTTTAGATTAAACCTGACATTTTGCAGTGTTTTTATGATCCTATTTTTACTCCAGATAATTCCACAGAGCTTCTCTTAAAATACTAAAAAATAAAACAAAAACAAAAGTCTGGTTAGACACTTTGGTCATCCACTTCGTGCCACTAAAGGCCTTTATTGATGTTTCTGATTCTTCCCCCCTATTACATTATGCATTATCTCTGGTCAACTGTGCTTCCTTTCATGCTCTTAGTATTTTCTCAGCAAAGTGACATTTCAATTTTCCCTTCTATGCTTTGCATGCTAAAAGAGGCTTTAAATGAAAATGGTGATTTTTCCATTAAAAAGTTCCAATGAAAGTAACAACACATACCTACATCTTCACGACTTAGGACAAACATGTGCAATATGGTGCCTTCTTGAAATTGTTGATGCCATAATCCATGGCAACGTCCACATGAAAAAAAGTACATGCCCTAAAAGCTTAGCCATCAAATGCTATAGAGTTCTTAGATCAGTAGTGCAACCTACATGTTAGTTTTGTAGAGGCACCATGATTGGAAAAATCCACTTCCAGAGCTTTTGCTCTCTACTTTGGTATGGAAGCCACCAAGGTATGGATGCAGTCATAGTCTAAGTTCATATGGATGAATAAAGATTTCTTAACATTGCCTGATGTAATTTTATGTACATAGAAGCCTCATCTGAATACCAAGCTCTTGTCATAATGGAGGAGAGTCTAGTTCAAATAGGAAAGGTCTGAAACAGCTTTCCTCTGTGCCCAGAATCTTCATGAATGGAATGCCACGTGTTAGAGATATGCACAATTTTGTGTATCTGTTTGATTCAAATAAAATCAAATAGGAAGAAATTTGCTTTCATATCAATAGAGCCCCTACTAATGTAGTAGGATTCAAATTCACTGCAAATGTTCTTCAAGTGCTGTTCAAATTTGACTCAAATCCCTGCTGCCAATTGTGCCTACAAATCCCGTACAAATCTGCTCTGAACTCTTCAAATCTACAGCAGATGCGACTGGGCAGCCTCTTTGCCACCACCCCACATTTACAAATATAATGAAGCTTCAAACGGGTGCCCAAAAGCATTCACATTTGAATGCCAATTTTCAAATGTAGCTAACATTTGATTCAAATGAATTTTGAATGTGGTGAATATTTGTGAACATCCCTAACACATGCAAAGTCCAACTTCTCTAATCAGAGATGCCAGCTGGCGAAGGGGGCCAGGAACCAAAAGTAGCACTGGAAATCAAGCCATATACAATGCAGGTATATATATATGTGCCCCATCCCATGACAAATCCCACATAAGCCATTCTTGACCATTTAGAAGCTGGCATACAGAAGAAATGAGGCCTAAGACCTATTTGCATTTCGGCCGGTAGTCAACAATTGGTGAATATCTTGTAAAGAGCATATGCACACGGAGTAGGCTATTACAGCCTCCAAACATGACCTGCCTCCCCAAAACTTCACTACTGCTTGATTATTTATTTATTTATTATTTATACTTCTATCCCCCTCTATACCGAAAGGTCTAAATCGTGCTCCACACCTTTACCGACATTAACTAAAAGCTTATCTGAAGCATCCAGCAGCATGACCATTAACTCTTCTTCCAGTTCCCTGTGGTTGCTGGGTGGGGGAGACCCACCCTCTGTGGTTGGTGAGTCTGCACAGGCCCGGTCATGGTGGCAGTCATGATCGATCACTTACCTCTGTCATGACCAGACCACCAATCCCCAGGAGTGGCGTCTGGTAATAGAGTCACTAGAGGGGCTTTCAATCACAGGCACTGATGTGATTGGCCACAATGCATCCCTCTCCTTGAACACGCCCCTCTGCAATGGCATCCAAGCATGACAATCATGGCAGTGAGGAGCTGGAACTTGTGGCTTCAGACACAACAGTGTGGGCTGGTAAATGGGAGGGCCATCTGCACTACTGGCCGTCCCTGTGCAGAAAGGCCCTTAGTTACTGAAACCTTTGAGAGGCTTGTGTTGCTTTCAAACACAAATCTTTATTATTTATCCATTAAGCATCTAACATTTGCAACCCCCAAACACTACAAAGTCTTACAGAACTCTTAAAAACTAATCCCTTAATCTGACATAAAAATTTTATAGACTAGAGCCCATTTTACCAGATGCAGTTTTAATACATTTGATAGTTATAGGTCTTTGCAGATTTTGGTAATGGCTTCATGTTCATGTTTTAGATAATGGCTTGTATTTTATTTGGATGTGAAAAAGGTAAAATGTGCATTTGCCCAGAAAATGAAGGGAGAGAAGGACAGAGGAAATGACTGGAATGCCTGTAGTGAAACATCCCAATCTATTTTGTGTTATAGCACAGTCCCAATATATCTAGGGCCTTATTCTGAAGCAAGGTTAGTTCGGATGATTTGAGCATTGACCATAAAAAGGGTCCATTTGCATCTATTTATAGGATATGCACGCTCTTCAATTTTGATCTACGTAAGTATTGTTGTGAATGAAGCAAACTCACCGCTAAGTCAACTGAATCTTGAAAAATCATCTGATGTTAAAGTCTTTGCAGGCAAGCTTATTTTGATAAATCAACAACAAGACTGACATTTTAAAGCCCAGTTTAAGTAAAAAAGAAAACTGCATCAAAAGCAGCCCTTAAATCTCTGCTATCAGAAGCACCTCATACTCTAAATTTCTCATTTAACTGTTTATCAGATGGGAAACATACTTTCTGTTTTTTTCCCCCATGAATGTCTGATTCATGGCTCAGTTGTGGTTTAACATCAATTTCTCTACTGATAAACATTCTTTAACTGCTTGCTGGTCCCCACTGATGGTGCTATAAACTGTGATTCAGTGAATAGAAGCGCAATGAATAACAGCTCAGAGTTCTAAAATACAATTGTACTCCAGGTCTCTTATCTATTCTCTATCTGCACCAAGCACTCCGTTCAATCACAAGACATTCAAAGTGTAAAATGCATTTTAGGTCCATGTTAGCCCTTCTCTTATATGACATGGGCAAACTTCAAAAAGATGGTCCTCTTAAAAAAAGTGTTCACTGCTTCAAAGAGGCCCTGATTAAAATTTCCTGGCATTTAGCTGGGCCTGTAAATTCTCCATTTGTACTTTTATAACACTCTGTTCAAGTAAGATATGCCATACTTTAGATGCAGCTTATCTAGCTAGAGTTTAGCACTGTTTGCCAGACTATATTTCAAATTTCTACTTGGCAATGCTTTTACCCACTGCTGAGCATCTCTTTAGGTGAGCTCTTCATGTTGGTTGATGAAGCAGCCTGAAAATATATTCTTACATTTCTTTAGAAGAAATGGCTATAGAATCTGCCTCATTACAAAAAGCAGACGGACTTAGCTGACAGAGTTTGGAACAAATTGTTTGCACTCCCAGTAGCTGACTTTGGGTATGAATGAAGTTATTATTATTTGTAATATGGTTTAAGAATACACACAGAAGAGATAAAAATAAGGTTGGAATGTGGAAGCATGGCTGTATTTCCATTAACCTCAGTGGAGACCAGGCATGTTTTCACATTTGCCTCCCCATCCCATGGATGGGAAAGGCGTGCAATCAATGTTACCCACCCACCCCCATCAAACAATTACCTCTGTTTGATCACCAGTCAGTCCTCTTCTGGGTGCCACCATCTTGTGTGAGGTACCCTCTGCTATGATGACGCTGAAGCTCTGTGCAATTGTACTAGCATCAGGAAGCCATCAGAACTTCCAGCACATTTGCAGAGCAGCTCCAATGACCTCCCAGGCCAGCAGAGGTGTGAATGGCCACCACTGGATGCTTCCAAGAAAGTTGGGGTAAGGTTGAGTAAGGTTGTGGGGCACTGTTTCATGCTCCACACCTAGTGAGCATTTAGACAGCACCCACTACAGCTTGGTGTTTTGTGGGTAATAATCAGCTATGGAAAACTGAGAATTGGGGGGGGGGGGCAAAGAAGCGCAGCCTACCAGAGTAAATCAAAGGTCCTGTGGCAAGAAAGTCCAGAGAGAATAACTAAATCTAGCATGAATCCTGAAAGGAAAGGCAGCAAAATAAGTGGATCCAGATTTTTAAAAGCTAAAATATTAGTAATGATCAAATATCTATACTGTATATTAATGATAGGAAAATAAAAAACCCATAACTAACAATGTAAATAAAATATATAGATTGGCCACATGAAGCAACAACAGAATGATGACAAAGAAGCAGAATGTAGGCTGTAATCAGACTGTAAAACCCACAGCTATCCAAAACAGAGGTCTTTTCTGCACACTATTATCCTGGCCTACACAGGGGCGCACAGGGCCTGCCTTCTACACAGACCCAGTCCTGCAGTAGACCTTGTTGAAATAATCCACAGTCGAGTTTTATCAACTATCCTGAACTATAGAGGATGGTTGGAAAGTGAGCTTCTATAGTCTGGAATAGCGGTTGTGCATGTACTTTTTTTCATCATATAAGGAAGCATCAGCAGACATTCAGTGGTGACAGGAATGGCCTATGGCCTGTCTTGGAGCCTGATAACATTTTGTTGAACTCTGAAATTGGTTAATTTCCAGGGCTGTCTCTGAATCTTGCTAAAAAATTTATTGGTGTTCAACTTTAATACAGAAGGATCTTCACCCCCCAGCTTCAAATTTAGGTCAGGACAGGATGGCTGTCCAGCCACATGGCCTTTCAGCCTGTTCCACCTTGTTCCTGGCCTAGTGATATCATTCTGTGGACCCAGCACATTCTTTGATGTGTCAGCCAGCTGGTACCTGCAGATCCTGGACCAGGGATAAGTTATTTTAGATTTATTCACAATTTTATTTTCCCATTTCGTCGTCGTTTTTAGAATCATTGTCCTAAAATACTTGGAAAAGTTATTTTAAATATTGTTTAAGAAGGAAGGCCACTTACTCCATAAAGCTGAGTTCTTAACATCCTCTTCCTATCTAATCTCCACGGTGATATACTGGAGCTGTAGATTAATTAGAGAACCTAGTATTCTGTTACACTTGCGTAGTAATCATAACACAGACCTGAAAAGCACTCATTAACTCTTCAAGCTATAAAGCTGTTGCCTTAGATTACATAGGTGAGTCGCTATCTTAAGAAGCTCAATATTTTAGCTTTGCGACATACTAACTAATCATTAGTGTATGTCTACCAGTTTCCATAGCTGTAGAAGAGCTGAAAGTAACTGCTGAAAGTCAAGAGCTCTCATATTCACCTTGGAATAACTGAACAAGTCAATTCAGAGTAGTTTGTCTTGCTCAGGAAAGCCCGCCTCCCCCTTTCTTTCTTTCTTTCTTTTACTAATTCTATCAGTACCTGACATCATTATGGTTTTTGCTACATCCTTCCCTCTGTTGACCTACTTCTCTACTGACAGTAGGGTTTGGGATCATTCATACTGAAAAGGTCCATTTTTATCATTTTCCAAGAAGAAAAAGCAAAGGTCATAGGAAACAAGCATCTATGTCCATTTCCACACTGCATTGAATGAAGTATAGAACAGGAGTGCTGAAAATGGTGCCTTAGTTTGGTGTAGTAAGAGGAAAAACAACTAAGTCCTGTGCTGCACCTGTGAGACTGAAGCCTTTGCCACACCCTCCCCCAGGGTGGACATAAAAACTGTAGCTGCTTCTGGATGGGGTGAGAGGAGAAATAACTTGAGTCTTGTGCTGCACCTGTGAGACTGAAGCCTTTGCCATGGCCTCAGGCTTTTCCGCGCTGCAACGCGTTCCAAACGGAACGCATTCAGGCGGGAAGCTTAAGACAGCTCCGGGCACTTTCACCGTTCACACACAGGCGCGCCGGAACGCGTTCAGGCGCGCCTGTGTGTGAACGGTAAAAGCGCCCGGAACTGTCTTGGCCGGCAAAGGCTGGCCAGGGGCGCGGAGACAGCTGCAGAGGCAGATCGGCAATCAGCTGATTGTCAAACAGCTGATTGCCAAACCTCCACCAGCGGGGGAGGGGGGCCCACGGCTGTTCGGGAGCGAGAAGCAAGCGCAAATCCTTCTCCTCCCGAACGCCTGCGGGCAGTTCGTCCACGCCCGAACGCATGTAGAGCACTTCAAATTTGGAACACGCGAGAGACAACTCCGGATACGTTGGATCGCAAGCCCCGCGGCAGCAATGCGTTTGCCGCGTTCCGGGCTGTCTCCCGCGCGTTCCAAACACCCCCGTGCGAAAACGTCTCTGCTCTAGGTGTCAGTTCCAGTTGAAGGTGGAAGAACAGAAAATCACTTGAGTTGGTTGTTGCTGTCCCTTTGCTGCAATTTCTGTTTAGTTTCTCCTTTGTCATTTTTGAATTTTCTTGTATTATTGGCTCCTATTATTTTCTTATTTTATACTGTGTACTGTAATTTCTTAGCTTACATGGCTTATTATTAGAATTCTGCACATTGCTTATGTATATTTGATGTTCTATTTTTTAAAATGGATTTCTTGTTGTATTCCTCTGAAATACATTATTTCATGCCACCCTTTGGTGAAAAGGGTGTTATAAATAAATGTTGTTATGTTATAGTTGTAGATATCTTTAAAGATCCCTACAGCTAGCCCAGTGACCAGTATACCAGACCATGGTAGCATGTGGTCAACACATACCATGGTCTAATATATTATGGAATCTCTTTTTTGCAGTGTTCTTGTAGTGGCCGCCTCTCGGTCGGGTAGCGATTTTATATATCTTTGGTATTTGGTAGTGTGGTAGCGTGTATTTATATTCTAAAATAATGATTCAAAGTCAGAACTTCCCCTTTTTAAAATGTCTCTCTTCCTTCTGTCTCTAAATCTTGATATTATGGTAACAATAGCTGCTTTTCCAATGCTTTTCAGGATCTCCCATTGCTCCTGGACTGATTTCCTTTTGAAAATTTAATGCTATGAATCCAACTCGCCTTTTCTCTGCATCCATTAAAGTCTGGCTTTCAGAAGTTCAGAGGGCATGCCCGATTTCACTCTGTCCCCCCCTCCCTTAGCTATTTTGAACTCTAGCATGACATGATTACTTTTCCCCAAGGCTCCTGTCATTTCCATTCCTTCTACCAGTTCTTCTCTGTTGGTCAGTATTAAGTCTAAGATAGCTGATTCCATCATTCTGACTTCTGTGTGATTAGGAATGAAGTTGTCAGCAAGCATAGTCAACATCTGGTAGCTCTCCCACTTCCAGATGCTGACTTATCTTTCCAGAAGATTTCAGGACATAAAGCCTCCCAAATAATTTCCATGTTGAACTTGGTGCTATTTCTGTACAAGTATGTTACCAGTTTATATCTGATGCCACATATTTCCTGCCCTGTTCCTATTCTGGTTTAGCTTAAAGTCCTCTTCTAAGGTTAGCAATGCACACGTCCTTGGGCTGTGGGGGTGGGTGGTGGGTGGGTAGGAGCCCCGGGGGGGGGGGACTAAGGAAATTAGGCGACATGATCCTGTCCCCTAGAACTCACAGGGACCAGGGAAGGACCCTGCCAGAACTGCCCGCCCCTGGGTTTTCTCTCACCCAGTGCCAGACAGGCCTGAGAGGGGTGTCCCCGCTCCCCTACAGCCTTTTCAGGCTAGGACTCTTCACGGCACTTTCCCCATTTGCACATAGGCAATATCTACATGTGAATGGGGAAAGTGTCCCAAAGTGTTGTAGCCTAATTGCACTACAGCCATTCTGGCTGTAGTGCAAAAAGGTCTCTACTCTCTTCACAGTCTGGAGCACTGTGAAGACATCATCAATAAACTGCTAACCTTTACTGGTGAGTCATAAGGTAAAAATGATGGTGGCTTCCAGCTTCTTTACTTCCTCCTCCAGCAAAAACAAAAGAAAGCAGTTTGCATATCATAGAGATGTAGTTCTTGATCAATTCATGCAAGAAGGCAAATGTGATACATACTTTTCTTAAGCCAATGTTTTTTCAAGGACATGGTGCTTTGAAGACAGTCTCTATGACTGCTCTAGATCCAAGCTCCCTACAGCATATTCTCCAAGTAGCTGTACTTGTGGTGTGGATCCTAATGACCAGACACTACTTTTATGTACACTGTCATCAAAATCAGATCAACAGTTGTAGTGGCAATTAGAGTACAGCTGTACTCCTAGTTTAAAAACAAGGGTATAGGTTAGCAGAAGAAATTATCATTGTTTTCTGGTGACATGAATTTGGAAAGTTCAGTTTCCTGCTTACGTGATTTGTGTTATCTGAAGGTCAAAAGTGAATTCTTGTAGCAGTTGATTGTCACTTAGATGATATTTATAATTCTGTATATCCAGCTCTCTACACACCAGCATAGTTATAATTCCTGTTCAAGCCCTTCAGTGATCTGAACATTTTATGTGTCAAAATTTGAGAGCTACATTAATATAAACTTGGCTGATGCTTATAATCCTATTCACATCTGCTTAGAACTAAGCTTTGTTGAGTTCAATAGGGTTTATTTCCACATAAGTTTTCATTTGGACTTGGCCCTTTGAACTGCACAGAGAGAAATGTATGGTGGGTGGTACTTTGCAGAGCACACAATTTCTTGAAGTTTTCTTCCATCTGGTCCTCTCATTGTTCTTGTTGTTTTCTTTTACACTCAGAAAACTATAACAGTAGCAGAGTTTTAGTGGAAGAACAGACTCAAAGCATACAACGTCTTGTTTTAACATAACTTTACTGATCAAAACTTGTGAGGTTTATTATTTACATCAGATATACATATCTAGAGTCCATCTTTTCTACCCAAGAGAGACAGAGCATGTGACATTATAAACTGATACAGCAGAGTTAACCAATCAGCAGATCCCATACTGCAACACTAATATACAGAGAAAATTAACCCCTTTTATGCTGAAGTGATGGACACATGCAATAATATACCAACAGCTCCTCCTTGTTACTGCACTGGTGTCATAGATGTTTTAGAGCATAATGGCAGCTGACTGTCCCCACAAGGTAGGAGCATAGGCATGAGCAGCTCTTATGCCATTATAAAGTAAAACCTCAGGTGTCATTTGACGGTTTCCAGTGGTGGACACCACTGGGCACAATGTTGATCTCTGACTCTGCCCATGTTCCAAAAGAGGAAAAAGTTTTCAAAATATTCTATATTTTTATACCTATTTCCATCGTGGGTTTCTTGCCTAAGTTTCTTTAGCCTCCTTCTCTCCTCTCTTCACATAGTTTGCTTTTTTGTAGTTCCTTCCAGAACACCATGGAATCTCTTCAGCCACCCCTTCTTCCTTCTATTCTGCACTTCCTCTTTCAGCTTCTGTATGCTCTTTTCCTTTCTTTTCCCTGGCTTTCTGAAGCTTAGCTTACCTCTCCAATTTCCTTTTTGTCCCACTCCATTTCTACCACTGCTGTAATGGTCTTTCCTAATTTCACAAGAAATATTTTTCAACATCCTTGGATGCATATAGAGGCAGCAGATGTTTTGCACTGATACTAGAATTATCATTGCATAAATAACTAAAAGAAAAAAGTTATTACCAAGAATTAGGCTTAAAACATAGGAATGTAGCGAAGCTATGCTCTAATCAAAGTCAATAGGTAACATTTAGAAAAGTATAATCCACTGCAACTACCCTAGAAAAGAAATCTGAAGTATATTCTTCTGTATATGAAGAATAAGAACACATGAAGGCACTAACTCAATCAGATCTGAGGTCTATCAACTCCAAAATTTAATTTTTGGTGACTAATCATGTGCTTACAGAGAGCCCTGATGCAGACATAGCAGTAATCCTACAGAACTCCAAATATGGTATATTTTCCTCATTTTAAAGCAGAGAATCCATTGCCTCCGGATTCTTCCACTAGTAGATAATTGGAGTAGATGACTTTTGAAGTATGGCATTTATCATTCTATTTTCCCTTGTTAAATTCTAAAATGTGAACTTTCTAATAATTTCACCACATAACAAAATAATATGGGAATTTATGATAGCTTTTAATGAATCATGGGAGGCAAAGCCCACTGTAATTTTTTTTTGACTGAACTTAGGAAAATTCACAGATTTAAAAGGGGATTCATAAAATTTTCATTCGATACAGATCTGTTACCTTTAGCCTTTAAAAAAAATGAAGACAACAAAAATAGATATCTAAGTTAAGTACAAGACACTTTTAAGTAGGACTGTTCCCATCTCTAGAACTGGAATATTTTTGCTTATGTTTGCTATTTTTGCACATGTAGCATGCATTATTATGTAAAAAATTATCATAACATTTCTATTGGTGACCTTTTCACGAACCTGTTTTCTGACTTTGTCTTTTTACTCTACATCAGTTGAAGCTAGTTATTAGTGAATGTAATTATGTCTTTTCTGTCACAGTTTGGGAGCAAGAATGGTATAAAGGGCCTGGTTATCAAGAATTTTAAGCATAACATTAATATCTGAGTTACTGCTAATTTTAATAGTCACGTTTTATTGATAAGCACTCACAGCTGCAAGATGTCAGTGGCAGTTCATCTGCATTCATTTTCTTCTTGATGACACAAGAAATTTGGGACACAATTAATCCTTCATTTCTCACGTGTCTGAAACTAATGTAGCTAGTGTGTGAAGATTATGGTTAACAGTTGGTTTGAAATCTTGCTGTCTAAAGGCAGGCAACCATGGTCAACAGAATGTCTGTATTTTTACCTCAGTGTTGTATCTAAGATGGAACTATCCATTACAGTGCTGCCTGTCCCAGGCCAAATCCAGAGCCCAGGAGTTTTCACTGGGTATACAGGAACAGATTGTTTCTGGGAGCTCAGCAGAATTTCATCAGGCTCCTTGTGCACTCTAGGCCTATGCAGTTCAGTCTCCCACAGGGATTGCTAGGGAGACTAATGTAAGCTAATCTCCTCTTGGTGCATTCCGTGGTGTCTTTTTTTCACACTGAGGAGCAAGCCAACCATCAGCATAGTGCAGATAGGCTGTTCTCCAAGAGGCAAGAACTCTTGTGGTCAAATCTGAAACATGAATGTCATGGTCCCTGGCAGCATGTGGTTCCATGACCGTGCAGATGCAACCATAACAGTCACATTGGCCTGTTTGTAGCAGCCATTGGCTGCCAACATGGCGGTAAAAGTGGTGAGGATGAATAGTCCAAGTTCCGATCGCAGCTGTCTGGGACCTGTGGAACTTTCTGCACACAGAGGTTAATATCTTTGGCCAGGAGCAGTAGATGGGGAACAAACACTTATTTAGAAATCCAGGCCACATGCTCAGGAACTACAGGGTTAGATTTGGCCTTTGGTGATAAGCCAGACACACATCAACTGCACGCAGATTCTGCTGTCACAGGGTGGCACCACAAAAGAAGGTGTTCTGGCAGAGGAATTTGCCCCTGGCACCTTCACTACTGGAGTGGGGACATCCTATTTTGCTGGCTGGTTGTAGTATACTGCAGTGTGGGACTATTGCCATTTTCACAAGTGAGATAATTTTCTCAAAATTATTTTGAAAGGTGTGAATCCCGATTCAGAACTGAATTTAAGTGATGATCTTCAGCTTCTTTCTAGAATAGCTGTGATGATGCCATCCTGCATTTTTATGATTTTGTAGATGTTGTGACTGGCTAAGTAGTCTTATTCTTCTCTCTCCATCATTTCTGCGCTTAGCAGGCACTGATTGCTTGCAGACTGTTTAGTGAAGTAACTGTCAGTCAAAGGCATGTCTTCTCAGCTCTGATTTAAATCAACCTCCCTGAAAAGGATAGCTTTAAAATCAGGCACCTCGTATTCATATTACATCTTTTAACAGATGCTGCTTCATTTTCTCCCTGCCTTCCTTTTAGTCCTTCCTCTTCAGTTTCATGAAACTGCATTTGTGTATAATAAAATTCATGAGAGCATGTTCCTTTTAAGACTAATTGATTATCAGAATAATAGCTTGCCTGGTCACTAGTTCTTTAGGGAATAGCACTGCCATGGTGGATTTGTCCCACTGCATTTAGGGATGTACTAGGCACAGGAGCTCAATGTCATTTCTTACTTCTAATTTTTTGGTTTTAATAATCCCAGTAGAACCTATATTTCCTCCCATAACTGCATCATATAGGACTTCCTTTTCTAAGGAAATGCCACTTACTTCAAGTGAGACCTACTGCCCTGGGTTGGTCTTATTAAAAGGGCTCATAGGCATTCATGGATGTCAAAGTGGATTGTGCTGTGCTTTTATTTTTCTTCTTTTTACTGTTGAAACTTACCCTTTGATACATTGTTCCAGTGCCTGTATTTAGTTCAGAAATATGTAAGAAACATTTGTAGTAGGGCCTCTGTCAAGCATTGTATTGCCTGGCTATTCTATAGACTGATTCAAACCACATTTCATTGCTATCTATGTTGCTCTGCTGCCAATTTTTCTTGTGTGTGTTTTTTTGACAGAGTAATAATTATATTTATTGGGAATTCTCTTTTTTGTTTGACCTTTGCTCTGCCTATTGTTTTTACATGATTTACTCCCCCCCCCCGCCAGTTAATTGTCCATTTTTAAAGCAAATAACCTGCTTTTAGATGGTGACTGGAAAAGTGTCTTCCTCTCTGACCATTTCCAGTTTTTTGTGGGAAAGTGGAGCTGCATTTGTGAGTCTGATTCAAATCCCTAAACATGGCTAGTATTTTCTGTACGTCATGCTCACATAACTATATCATTTACGCAGTTATTTCCATTGTTCCAGAACAGGGCAGGATGCACTGTCTCAGAATAAGCAAGCTGGGAGAGGTTGCCACTGGAGTGAGATAAGACAGTCTGCCCTTTTGGACTGCCCATTCCACTCAAGCCCAATCTGCCACCTTCAAAAAGTCCTCAGAAACAGCACTGAGCCTCTAATGAAGAGGAACAAAAGCTGCCAGCCTTCAGTGTGTCCAGGAGGACACTTTTTGTGGCACACTGCTTTGGTCAGCAGTTGTTGGAGTGCAGCTGAGAAGGATCCCCTGTGGTATCTTAAACCATGGGAGAGTGCCTTTCTTGGGAAGGTATACCAACAGAGGACCACTGGGGGAGAGGGATAGGGTGCCATTTTGGAACCCAATCCCAGTCCACAGCTTAGTTAGGGTTCAGAGTAGATGGGACATACCAAGAAGGGACAGGGCCTGCACTAGTCCATATTGGCATGCAAACAACAGGCCCCTGGGTGGCTCCAAGTCACCACTTTTGTCTGGTGTACTGGCAAGTGCAAAAATGACCTTAATTGAATCAAAGTAAATGCATCAACGCCAGGAGAAAAGTAACCCAAAAGCATAGATTAAATAAAGCACAATGCAGTTAACAAACATATTCCTAAAATGTAACATGGAAATAAGTTTTGGGTATGGGACGAAGTGGAGGGAGAAAGAAAACTGAAATTCTTCATCCTGCCTCCTCATGACGTTAAGTTGATATTATCAACAGTTATACCACACCAATGGGCTCCCCTTCCCAAAATAAGAGCAACCAAGCATCTCCAGTCTACATACTTATGGTCCTCTCGTGACTAAGGATGCCTGATGTGCGAAAAGTGTCCCCCTCCCTCACTTAATGAAAGAATATGGCTGACTTAGGAAGTATTTGATCGAGGTTCTCACTTAAATCTCAAGTAGAATTATTATGTTTTGCTAACATTGCCTTAGTCACTGCAGTTTTCCTGAGACAGTCACAGCTCCTGTTGTGGCTTGCTGCAGGGCAAGCAAAGAATACTTTGCAGGAAAGTGCACCACCTGCAACCTTTTTCAAAGCAATAGAGAAAACAATTCTGAATGCCAAAGTAAGCTCAACGTCCCATTTGATATTCTGTCCTGTCATATCTAGGGTCCTGTGGGATCTCATGCTTCTGTGGAGGCCACAGAATGCTTCACCTGCAAAGCACAGAGCTGGACTGTAATTTTACTCAGGCCTTTTCAACAGATGTGCTAAAAATAAAATAAAAAAGCAAAGCCTGGAAGTCTTAATTGGCTACAGGTGGTGTTGCCCAGCAACCATTTCACCTTGTTATACTGCTTTCCCTTTATTTTTATTACAGCGGTTGGCACAATTACAGGAATGGAAAGGTAAAATACTATTTGTTTGGGTCAACATTAGGAATACCACATAGGAGGAAGTAGTTGAAAGTTACAACTGCGGGGCATCAGAATCCCCAAGCATATGTGTATGTGTGTGTGTGCGCACACATGCAAAGAATGTCAACATTAGGGCATAAATGTTTACTGGTGCATGACAATACTAATTCGTTTTTCAACAGCACTGCAGAATTACCTATTGTGCCTGGAATGGGGTGATGTTGTTTCCGTCTGGGCTGCTTCAATACGCTGGAGTGCATCCAAGTCCAACAACTTCTTTGTATGAGATTTTGCATGCTCTTTTGCACCAATGAACAGTGTCAAAGTTCACACAAAGTCTAAAGACAATTGTATGAATGTTGATCACCTGATGAACATTTGGTACTAATGTCTTGTACTAAGTCACTTGTTAGCTTATCCATCTCTGTCACTATCATGGCTTGAAAGCATCTGGGATCAGAAGCAAGCAGGAGTCTTGCTTATATAAAATAATCAGGACCAGGTTTACTCATTTCTGTCTTATTTAGGGATGCGCATTAATGTTGTTGTTTTTTGTATTCGATTCATATTGAATCAAATGTAAGAAAATTTACATTCATTCAAATAGATTGCCTTTGAATGTAGTAGGATTCAAATTTAATATGAATGTTCAATCCCATTCAAATCCAACACAAGTGCATACAAATCCCATACGAATCCCATACGAAGCTTCATACGAATGTATCAAACATTCAATTCAAATTCAAATGCCAATCTTCAAATGTACCAACATTTGATTCAAATTCAAATGTCTGAATTCATCCAAATCTATATGAAGTGGCTTCGGAAGGAGGCAGCAATCCTTTAGAACCTTATATAGGAACTTTATAGGTAATTATCCTTCCTTCAGTTATCTCTCTTATGCAGAGAGAGGCATAGGTAGGTCCTCAACTATGGAGGACACTCATCAGGTGTTGTATGGAAACAACCTGTGCTGTTAAGACTACATTACATGACCACCACTGGCCCAGGCAGGACACAACCAGTTTTGCTGTATTTGCATCTCATTGGGTGCCCACAACCTGTGTTCCAAGTTTTATTCTCTTATGGGGATTTGAACTCCTGGGCTGGTGCACATTTGGATGCTATTATATGGAGTACCAGCTTACAAACTCACTAGGTGGCTTTGGAAGGAGCAGGAGGCAATCATTTAGAACCTTATATAGGAACTTTACTGGTAATTATCCTTCCTTCAGTTCTCTCTCTCTCATGCATATCAATCTTATTCTTTCCTAGGTGTATAGCACCGGAGGTAGACTAGCAATGAGAGAGAAATTTATTTAGTCCACATATACATATAAATTTTACTTTTTACACAGTTCCTTAGGCTGTGTCTAGATGAGATTAAAAATCCACACAAAGCAACTTACAACTTGCCAGACATGTTTTACGATTCTCTGCAATACCTGTGCATTATAATCTAATGCTCTAGAGCAGGGATGTCCAACCTACAATCTGCAGGCCACATGTAGCCCAGGATAATAGATTTACTTAAACATTATGAAATTATGCACAGACCTTTATTTTTGGTCATCAGTTTTCATTAGTGTTTGTGTATTTAGTGTGTGGCCCAAGTCAACCTTTCTTCTGCCATCATAACCCAGAGATTCCAGAAACTTGGACAACCATACTCTAGAGTTTAAAAGGGGGGAGAGTTTTTACAAGCACATTTGCTGTTGAGTATTCTGTTCCTCCAGATTTCCCTGGTGTTTGAGTGAACATTGTGAGAACTTATGAGAATTCACTCAAGAAGCAGCAGATCTATCAGAGAGGGAAGGACTGAGCATGTGAATAAAAGAATCCTTGCTTCTTCAGTGGAGTATTAGACTATGTGGGGGCAAACCTTTTTCCCTAAAGAAGGACTTTATTTTGAAGTAGAAGTAAACTGTGTATTTTTAGCATGCTGTCTGGAAGCATTGATGGGTGTTTTTCCACCGCGCTCCTTTAATCCGGATCTAAGAAGATCCGGATCTAAGGAATGGATGCTTCCCTTAATCGGGATCTAGTAGATCTGGATTAAGAGAAGTACCTAATGTGTTTCCATGGGTGGTCTAGCACCCAATAGCAATGGGTGCTAGCCTCCCTGCTGTGGAAAAACCAGAGCACCCATTTGCGAATCAGGATTGACCCACAAGGGGTCTGCCTATCACCCCAGGTGCTTTGCCTTCAGAGGTTAGCAAAGGCTCCAAAGTCGCTTCGAAGGCAACTTTGGAGATTAGGAAAGGCTCCGAAGACAAACCCCTTGCATATTAATTAACTCCTTCTGAGCAGGGATGAGTCAGCCTCATTAATATGTACCTCTTTCCATGCCTGAAGGTAACAGTCCACTTTGTTCTCCCTTTGTTCTCAGAGGTTTGTATTCAGAGCCTTTGCTAATCTCCAAAGGGAACTTCGAAGTAACTTCGAAATGGCTTCGAAATGACTTCAAAGCCTAGGTTTTGGGGCTCCCCCCATGGGTGCCCCCTCCCACTAGCCTCCTCTAGACCCCATTGCCAAGCTAACGTGGAAACAGGCTCCCTTTAATCCGGATTTTCTGGCTGAAGACCCCATTGTAGACTCCATTAACGGGGTCTACAGAAAATCCGGATTAAAGGCTGGGATGTACCCATATGATCCGGATTTCCCCAGCGGCGGTGGAAACAAATATGTCCCAAATGGGTGCCCTGGTGGAAATGGGGTCATCCGGCTCACACCCAAATGGGTCCTTAATGGGTGCAAAAATGGGTACTTTCTGCCAGTGGAAAAGCTCCCATTAATCTCTATGTGTCTACAAGTGCATAGAAATTGGCACTGTTTGACAAAAATGTGCAACAGTGTGCATGCTAGTAGAAATGATAGAACCAATAAGTTGCAAAATTTGGATTAAAATGCATTTGGAATAGAAGATAGATCAATAGATTGATCGATAGAGAGCTAGAGAGATAAGAGAGTCGGGGAGAGATGAGAGCTTTATCTATTTGTGTTATAAATAAGCTTTAAAATTTTATAAAATGAATCATGATCGAAATGTTTTGCATGCATGAAGCAAACTGTAGTCTGAAAATGTGAAGGTTCTGAGAGAAAAACACAGCACAAATCTAACAATCACTTATCTTTTCAACCCATTTATATTCTGTAATAACTAGATGAATTGACAGAAGAACCTTCACTCACCTGATAGTACCAAGTGAGAACAGTTTCCATTTTTCCATTTTTATTTGTATACCGCCTTTCCAAAAACAAAGTTTTGCCCAAGGCGGTTTACAACAAACAGAAAAAAAATACAAAGAATACAACAAATCAATACAAGTAAAAAATCAATCACAATAAATAATCAATTGCATCAAAGAATACAACAAATCAATACAAGTAAAAAAACAATCTCAGTAAATAACAGATCAGTCTCAGTAAATACAAAATACAAAGTAATACAAAGTAATACATCATATATTCAATGAGTACACTAATACATTAAATAAATAATATATTATAAAATTATATATAAATGGTATAATATACTATGAAAATTACATAAAACATTGGGGGAGGGTAAAAGGGCAACAATACTGGTTCCTCTTCCTTTCCCCTCTCCATGCTCAGTCTTATTTCCATCTGTAGCCACCAAGTGCTGGCCAGGATGATCCTCCCTCTTCTAACCAGCCTTACTGCCAAGCAGGGTGGAGCTGCACAAGCACACAGCAGTGGGTCTGGCAGTGAATGGTTCTTCCACATCCTCTCACCAACTTGGAGTTTGGCCTTTTATCTTGGTGGAGGGAGGCCCAGGCAGTAGACACACGTGCAGTCCAGCCCCGGCAGTTGTGCAAGGAAATTTGCTTAATTATTATTTATTTAAAACTTCCACATGCCACTTTTTAGAAAACACAAAGAGCTTTCCAACTTCTTTGAAAGCATAGTTAAACTGCGCAAGATGCCACCCTCCCCATGGCATAATGACTCATCCAAATAAAGGCACTTCCATTTTTGGTAGTTCAACCTTGGCCCAAAGTATTCCAATGAAAAGGAGACCATGCAAAGTTATGACAGCAGAGGAGTGTTAAACTCAGAGAGTGGGTTCGCACTTATTAGCCTAGTACCTTGAGTGCTGAACCAGTACATTGAATGTCTAGAACCGGTACTCTATCCCAATAAGATGAGAAGTATTATGCTTTAAGAAAGTGTTTTCTTTTCAAATCTAGACAAAAATTTGGTCTTGTTCACAGCAGTAGAAAAGTAACATTAATGATTCCTTCTAAATAAGCATGCCTTTGTATTAGTTATGCTAAACACTTGCTGTTATCTTCTGTTGGGAATTAATTTAATAGGGAGAGACTTCTACATGAGGATTAACTGTAATGGGAAACCAGAAAATCAGACACTAATGTTAATGATGGAGATGGAACTAGGTTAAGAATGATGAAAAAAGGTAAGCTTCATTCTAGGCATGTGCATGAATATTTGTAACATTCAAAATTCATATGAATTTGGACAAATTCTGACATTCAAATTGGAATTTAATGTTGGCACTTTTGAAGATCGACATTCAAATGTGAATCAAAGGTTTTGATACATTCATATGAAGTTTCATTTAAGTTTTTTTTGGGGATTTGTATGCTATTGGTATGTATTTGCAAGCGATTCATATGAGATTCGTATAAGATTGAACGTTCATATCAAATATGAATCCTACCACATTTGAAGGGGATCTATTCAAATGAATACAAATTTTCTTTCATTTGATTCAATACAAATTGAATACAAAAAAAAAAATTGTACATTTCCCTACTTCATTCCTCTAGAATTGTTTGAATTGTGTAGAAAGAATCATAGCTAAAATGAATGATGTAGAACAGTGGTTCCCAAAGTTGTCTGGGCTACAACCCATCTAATATAAGTTTACCAACTCGGGACCCACCTCTAGGAAATTTAACCATTACCAATATGAATAAAGGACTTTTCAAATAACAAAGTTTTAATACAATTTTTTAATTACTTAATTAAATAATTAGATCAAAAAAGTTATTTCAAATGCGGTTAAATTTCCTCGAGGTGGGTCCCGACCCACAGTTTGGAAAACCCTGATGTAGAAAGAATGATTTTATATTTCCTATGAGCTTATGGAGCAACTTCACCCTCACATAAGATGCCATATTATTTTTTCTTAAGGTTTGTATATACTTTGTTTTCTAGCAAAAGCAGAAACCAAGCAGCTTTAAACAGTTTTATTTATAAAATTCTATTCATTTCAAGGATGTCTACAGAAAGAAGAGAAGCAATGACTGTATGATATTACAGGCAACCATACAACAAAATACAATTGATTTTTCACTCCTTCCCCCATTTTTGCAAAAGGAGGTAGACTGTACAGTACATAAACCATTCCTTGTAATTTCCATAGACATTTTGTTTCATGCCTGGCTGCAGAGAATCCGCCATTTGTTTGGGGTGCACAATTGTGTGGTTTATGTATCATTTGTATTACCTCCTAGTTGTTACTTTCATTAATTGCTCTGGATGTTAATGGTCATTTAATCCTATGTTCTACAATGAAGTGAGCACTATTTTGTAAAGATTAATGAAGCCTTTAGGCAATTATGATCTTTACAATACTCCCTGACCTTTTTAGAATGGCTTGCTTCTCTCTCCCTTTCCTTTTTACCTTCTTTTTTTCTTTCTCTCTCTTTTTTTTAAATCTATGGTACTGACAGTTCAGTATTCCAAGACAGGTAAAAAGAGAGAGAGAGAATACTGTCTTTACTGTATAGATGTTGACTGCTAAGCTTTATGCAGCAGTTCTGTTTATTAAAACTTTCAGTAGATCACAGAGCACCTGCTCTTTTTCCTGGGGGTGAGGGTTAAGTGAAAGAATGAATGGATCAACGGATGGATATAATGTATAGCCCGGTTCTGATACCACAGGCTTCTCCAGCATATTTCACCACTCACCTCTGCATATTTCCGAAAGCTTTTTCCTGCTTGAGGAGAATAGCATAACAGTGGCAGAAAAGCTGCCTGGATTGCAACCAGCCACTGATTGGATCCTGGCATCACTCTAAAGAAGGTACGGTAAATGGTGTCTGCATTCTGAATAAAGAAGCTGTATGAATATGGCGATGTAGTCAGCCCAGCCCTCAGTTTCAAGAACAGTTTCATTGTGTAACTTTCTCTTTCAACTTTGCAGAAAGGATGCACAGAAAGAGGGAGTAATATTTGTAATGTTCAAAGAGGCAGGCTGCAGCCGTGGGGCCATTTTGCTGGCTTTTTGGCAGCCTGAGTGACAGTGGAGGTGGAGCAGCAGGAGGAGCCTCACAATCCTGCTGAAAATGGACCAATGGGAATGGCTGGATCACGGACTATAAAAAGCAGCAACCCAGCGTACCTGTCATCTCTCATCTTTAGCAGAATGGGGATCAGGGAAGGTTTGCTACTCCCTTGTGTCTTCCAGGCCTCTTTCTCTCAGGGTAGAGGAAAGAGGGTGGAAGGGAGGTCTTGCCTCTTGAAGAGAGGAAGATTGCAGCATGCACCCACTGACTACATGGAAACAATTATAGTCGAACCCACTTAAGCACACATTCAAGTTTGAGCAATTACTTGTCTGTTACTAAAATTTCATAGATGCCAGTGGATTTGTAAATAGATGGGGTTTTCTCTGGATTCTGGGTTTTAAATTTGATGGGGAGGGCTCAAGGCACTGACAGATGGTGAGGTAACATAAATTATTTGCTTGTTTGGCTGCATGTAATTGCTGTAAAATCGTCCCCTTCCTGTAATTTCCCTGTATGTTTATGTTTTTGGTCTGTGCTGTGTATTCTTGTTCATCAGGCCATGCGTACCACAATCTTTCACTGCAAAGAGTACCCAAGTTCAGCTGAAAAGAATTTTAAATACGTTCTGCACTGCATATTGTTCCTATATAAATACAACATGCATACATCAATAAATAAATAGCTAAATCCAGTCCTGAAGTTAACAAAGTTAGCCACACTTGTTTAAAATCCACCTTGTCTTTCACACATGTGTTTTTGCTTTCCTCAGTGCAAGAAAGTGTGTTCAAGGCCACCTTTAGACAGCACACTTTAAATTTACAGCTAAAGGATACTCAATGTATCCTTAGTGTGAAGAGAAAATCGATCATCCTCACAGATAATCAACATTGCAGTTGCCTCTAAACATTGTAGTGGTTTTGGTTAGTGATCTGGCTTTTTAGCTGGCAAAGTTCAGAAAATGCTTGACAGATGGGGGAAGGGGGGCTGGAATAAAGGTCACAGAAAGAGACTGGTGGGACAGTGAAGGCCAGTTGATCCCCCTCATTGCTGCATCTTTAGTTGCCAAATTGGGTCTGATAAGCTTGCAGGTTCACCTGGCGATTGTGTCATGGAAAGAGACTCATTTCTGTTCTGTCACCATTTATTGCCAAAAATGGCCAGCAGTTGCAATCCGGGAAGGGGATGTTGGGTGGCATTTCCCTGCCATTGCTTTAGTGGGTGGCACAGGGGTTGGTGACATCAACCCGGCTTCCTATCAGGTGAGAAGGGGTGGAGAGGAAAAGATGTGGTTTAGCATGGTTTGCATGGGGACCGCCATATTTGAATAGAGCCCATTTTAATCTCATTGTAACCCACCCTGGGATCATTTGATGAAGAGCAGGATATAAATTTTCTAAATAAATAAATAATGAACCAAGCAAACTACAGCAAATTGAGGGAAGGCACTATAGTTCACATGCAAACCAAACCCTTCATTTTTTAAAAAAAAATTGTTCAAACCGAACCCAAAGCAAGGGCGTTGAATTCAGTTTGAACCAAACCACTAAATTTCAATTAGTGTGCATCTTTAATACATAGCACTTTAAACAGCAAGGGTGCTCTGATTACATCCTTGAAAGTGACTTCAAGAGAGAATGTTTTTCTAGGGAAAAGAAACCCCTTTCATTTTATGCCCATTCCATTACAGGGTCTATATATGACAGTGGTAATACATTGCTAAATATATCCATTAATCAGATTCAGTTAAGACATCTGAGATTGGATTGGTGCAAGGGCAAGAATATGAGAGGAATACATTGGCAGTATCTTGCCAAATATTTAAGATCTCAGCAAACACAATTCATAAGGATGGCATTCAGCATAAGCGAGGATAAAAATGATTACCATATTTCAAGAGAACCTCAACATGGATAAGACATGACATGTTCAATTTATTGACTTAATTTATTCATTGCCTATGCCTTCTAAGAGCAGAAGAACTGCTTTTGCTGGAGCTATGCTATTTATATCATAATCTGGCTACTACTTTCATGTACAGGGTGTATCCATCATTTAAGCAGGATCTGACATACACAGCAGTACCTAAGAGGCTCCCATCCAAGATGGGGGCAAACTGTTTATGCAGAAACATAGAGCTGATCCAAATAGGCTTATTCCTCCCCACCCCCAACCCACTTTCAAGCTGAAAACAGTGTTTTTATTGCTGGTTGGAAAATATTTTCCCGGCAGCCTGTACTTTGCTTTTAAGAAGATGCATCTTTTCCTGTTCCTCTCTCAACTGTGCCCTTTTTATTTCTGAACGTCTTTCATCAGCCACAGGCAACCTGATCATGAATAGCCAAGAATGGTGGAGTTTAAAGGCTGGATTTCCACTTGCAATTGGAGACACTGCAATTCTACTTTGGAGGGCAAAGGTACCATTCCCAGTAGTGCCTCCGTACAGGGCACAAAATCCCATCCTGCAAACAAGGTGCCTCCAATGGCAATCACACCTGTAAAGAGGGTAGCACAATTGCTGTGAGATGCCTGCTGCTGCCTTGAATGTAAATGGGGCAGCAGCAGGGACCTCCTTCAGAGATTGCAAGTGCCTTGGGTCGGTAAATGGAGACATAGCCTAAACCTACCAGTTTCCACAGTAGGATAAAAAAGTCAATTTTCCCTCCATCCCTTCTACGATTGCTTTTTTTCTTTCCACATGCACACATAAAAACTGTTTTTGCTGTCTTCTGCAAAATATTTTGTCTAAGTAGGGGCAGAGTTATTTTTTCTGTGCTGGGAGGTTTGGGTTTTTTGGCAAAGAAGCAAGTGGCAGATTGGACCAGAAAAGCAAGCAAGCAAAATATCTCAAAACTGGCATCTGAAATGTAAGAGCAATGTTTACATTGTGATAGTCCTGGGGGAAGGGGTGGGGGAAGAGAGTTAAATAATTATCTATCTGCATTGTTCCTCATGCTTCACTCTCCCAGCCTAGTTTCAGTGTGAGCATCTATTTTCTTCATGGTCATGAAATCCAAGCACGTAGCACTGTGTATACACTGTACTAGATTATTTCTTCTAGGCAATCAATAGCAGTCAAGAAAATAATATTTCTGTAAAATCTGTGGGGTTTTAATTTTCCTTTCATATAATTATTCTTTGTTCCAGGTAATTATATTTGTTAATAATACTGAAACAAGATTTTATGTCTTACACTACTTTTATAAAAGTGCCATTTGAAATAAATTAAATCCCCTTTGAGAATAATAACAATATATTAATTCATTTCAAGCTCCAGTAATGGCAAGGGATATGATATATTGTAATCTGATCAAGCAAGACAACCTTCTTATACCTTAAAGGCATTTACATCTTGACATTTACACTTCTAATCTGATGTACGATTATAAATCTTGTTTGGAATCACTAGCATGCAACCTGTAACACTAGTTTAGGATTTATTTATTTATTTTTTAAGTAGGGGAAATGTACTGAATGCATTAGATATAGTTCCTGTGAAGTCAATGGAACTATACCGCTAAAATTGTCTCTGAATTCATTCCTTAGTAAGATGGATGGATAAATTCAAGCAGGTGGGAAAGATGAAGGTGATTCCCAAATGATACTGACTGCTGCTGATGCTATGGGCTGAAAAGACAATTGAGCTGAGAGACTCCTGAGCTAACCATGAACTACTGATCTCTTGCAGAAGGGAAGGCCAGGAAGTAGACAAGATAAACACTGGAGAAGGGGGCAGCTTGGGAATTTCTCTGGAATTGTGTCTTTTTGTCTGTCTGCCTGTCTATCATTTCATATAGGGTGGGATAAATAAATAAATTTTGGGCTGAAAAGTTCTACAAGTGATACAAGCTTTTAAAATGCATTAAGAAAACAAAAGCAAAAAGCAAGACCTGCATGCACCATAAATGGGGATGCCACTATTAGACTAGAGTACTTTCTCTATCCAAGTTGTGGGCCAATAGTCCTGACTTGGGCTAACTTTGAGGCTGGGGAATGTAAGTTTCCCAATATCAAAGGCTCGATATAGGGACATTTTACTAGGCTCCAGAAATGGTCCAAGAAGTTGGCCTCCTTTAGACTTTGGTGATCAGGACAGCCTGCCACACTCTGGAATGGAGCATGAACACACTACAGTGCCACCTCTACCCCATAGTGGCCTGATTGTCAATAGGGCACTCTCAGCTAACACCGGATGAGACATTTACATTAATTCCTATGTGAACGTTGCATGGGGGTGGGATAGAAGTGGCTGTGACTGCACAATAGTATGCCACATTGTCAATCATAGCAATGCCCTAGTGTGCATGACAATTACTACAGCAATTTGGATGGGATCATCCACACTTCGCTAGGACCCAGGTAAGTCTGGGTGAAGTTTGGGACAGGATGGCACTTGCAGTGTGAACCACTATCCCTGATTAACCAACATGGGATACTTTCCCACCATGGTTAAAGAGAGAAGGGGAAGTGCCTCACAATCTCCGCATGTGCCGATTGGCTGAAAGAAAGACTGGACTGCACCCACCACAGTACAGTTCAGCCTCCATTAGCCCATCCTCTTGTTCACACTTCGAGGAAGCAAAGATGGCCTGAATTGTTAGGATGAACTGAGTCCTTGTCAATCCTCTAAAAACAGGGCTACAAGTTAAGATGGTCTAATGGGGGTAGGCCGACTTGGAAAACAAATTAAATAAAAATAATGTGAGTGGCAAGACTTGAGGTCAGGCTGAGGTTGACCTAAAACACTTGTGTGATCAGGGGCATACTAAGTTGCTGCAAAAAGATCGTGTAAACGGATTCCAAGCAGAGGTACAATACAGTTGCCCTGATGATACATGGAACTTGGGCCACAGCTACACCTGCCTGCAGCCAAGAAATGGTGGGAACACAAGCCTGAAAAGGTCACTGAAAATGAACATGCCAAACTACTTTGGAACTTCCAGATACAGACTGATAAAATCTAGGAACACAATGCACCAGACCTCGTGATTGTGGAAATGAAAAAAGTGTGGATTGCCAACATTGCCATCCCAGGAGATATGAGAATTGAGAAGAAGCAACTCAAGAAAACTATGCAATGTAAAGATTTGAAGATATAACTTCAATGGCTCGGGCATAAACCAGTAGAGGTAGCCCCAGTGGTGATCAGAACCCGGGGTGCTGTACCTAAAGACCTTGGCCAGCACTTGAAAACCACTGGCGCTGACAAACACATCATCTATCAGTTGCAAAAGGCCACCCTGCTTGGTTCTGCATGCATCATATTCTGATAAATCATACAGTCCTAGGTGCTTGGGAAGCACTCAATGTGTGATTTAACACAAAAGCCAGCATAGTGATCTTGTTTACTGTGTGTATATGTTATATAATAATCATAAACATACTTTTACTTTCAACATCATGGATCCTTTAAGTGGAAAGACTTGTCTCCTGTAGAATGGTTTCTTGTTTTGAGGGTACTCAAGAAAAGCTAATTATATAAAATATTAAAGTGGTGTGCTTTGTTTTACATTTGAAATGGGTGTGGGATGCAGCCCGACTGAATTTTTAAATACGTATTGACCATAGGTATGTGGAGAGTTATTGTTTAAAATGTACTACCCCCTCCAAAATAAAGGGAAAAAAGAAAAGAAAGATTGCCTTAGAGGGAAAAAAGTAGACTTTTCTTTTGGAACACAGAAAGTAGAACAAAGAAATATAATATAGATGCAGGCAAAAGGTTAAGGGTTGTTATCTGAAGCAAAGTTTTTGATCTCAAAATTGGATTTCATCATGACCAGCTCCTTCCTTCTTCCAAAATGACCTTCCACCTGAGCACAGCACCTTCTAAACTTACCACAGAGAAGAGTCAGTGGTTTCATGATTATAGTTATTTTGAGACGTGGTTATAAGATGAGAATGGAGGCCCTCCACCCCTTCTCATTTATCTAGAAATAATAAAAAGGTCAGCACAGATGTCAGCACAACTCAAGTAAGTCCAAATTGTTTTCAGAAAGGCTCCCTTCGAAAGTGCAACCCGTTAATAGTTCATATTCTTATCCAAGTACCAGGTCAACATAAGCAGACTGGTTTCCATCTACACAGTCTTCGAGATGACTTATATAGTTTAGTTTTAAGGCAAATGTGGAACTATTTTCCAAGGAAATGGGGGGGGGGCACTGTGATGAGTTCTCACATATTTTCCAGTGACATACTTAGTCACCAGTGTGGAAGGAGTGTCCAGGGTGGGATAGTAATAGAACTGGGGAAGAAGAGCAGCAGAGCAGGCAAATGGGCAAGGGAAGAAGAGGAGGATAAATAAGTAGCATGGGGTAAGTGAAAGGAATGACAAAGAAAGGGCATTGGTGTCAAGTGATGCTGACATCATTGCTGGAATTAGTTTTGGCACGACAAGTACTATAAGGCACAAAAGAGTCTGAGAAGTAAATGGAAAATAAGGATGGATGTGCACGGTCCTCAAGGTTACTAGGCTTGTTCCAGCTGTCTGCAAATAGCAGTTTTATTTTTATGATATTAAAGCAACTTCTGCACTGTGGTGTGCAACATCCTTCTGCCCCAAACAAGCGATTTTGGAGGAGAATGAGACAATGGAATGCAGTGTGTGCCAGCATCCATTGTCATGATGCTCAGCCTGTCCCAGGCTGCCTTAGGAGGCAGGAAACAAAAGTTGAAGACCAAGGACAATTCTTCCCAGCACCAAAAATTGCTTTGAAAACAGATAATCTTTTGAAGCATGGGAAAATGTTGCCAGGCTCGAAAAATTGGTCTGGGCCAATTTTATGGCCACCACCTATCTGCATGTCAGTGGCACAACAGAGACCCAGTTTGAGCCAGAAGGAAGCCACATTAAAGTAGTTTCCTGATGGATCACTCTCAGGTGAGGTTTCTACACCTGGAACAGTCCAAGAATGAGTTTCTTGCAGACATTGCACTCCTTAAGAGGCACAGTTTCTTGGGAAATGCTTTGATATGTGGACTACTTAGTACAAGGTCACCTCTGGCATGGTCCCATGTGGATGTTGCCTAATACTCTGTTTATTTTCGTAGTATACTATTGAGTGGCATTTTGCATATCAGATCTGACATATGTTTGCCTTGTATAAGTGGAAGGAGGCAGAGGAAAACAGTCTTGTTATCGTGATTCAGAGAATACATCTTTGGTGAACCCTAATTCTGTCTTTTCTGTGGACTGTTTATGTGACTGAACTCTAATCAGCCTTAACCACTATCCACACTGGCTAGGGCTAATGTGAACTGGCAATGGTTAGTTATCTTGACTGCCTTACAAAGTGTGCTGTTCCTGTTAAGTACAGTCTTCATTATTTATAAGTTTAATTCATTCAAAAATAAGAAAGAAAGAATCAGAAGACCCTACAGGTAAGGAAAACTAGAAAATAAGGGATCTCAAATTGTTTTCTCCCCAAATACTCTTACTTAACATGCACACACATTTACACCCAAGAAAATCATCCAGTTCTAGATACCAATTTAAAAATGCATGGATTTTTCTGCAGTTTTACTCTTCCATGATGGGAGAGCATCGCAAATTCACTTTGAAATAACAACAATCAGCAGTTTTAGCATGAGAGTGATAACAATACTGATGATGCCCCCACATTTTAAAAAAAGTCATTCAGGTGAAATTCATCCAATAGAAAAATAGGATGTGCTGCTCCCTTTTGATTCAATTATTGGATAAAACAATAACTTTAATTGAACTAGAACAGAAGAAACTGGCAAAGCATCTGAGGAAATGAACAGAATCTATCAGCTTTTTTCTGCTGTAGACTGGCCTTCCATGCAGTAGCCAAAAATTCAGGTTCTTTCCATATACTAGGGAAAAGTGTGAATTAATTCACATTCAATAATTTCATTGAATTTTAAAATTCACAAATTTTCATATCAAAATAAAAGTATTTAGACTTTCAAATAAAACAAATAATGCTCTCAGCTCACAAATATGAAAATCAAATCAAATGTTGACACTTCCTTAGTATTTTACTGTTAAAAATATTTTTTTTGAATTAAAAAAAAAGCCATGAAAATGTTTGACCACAAATGCTTGAACATTCGAACAAAACATTTGACTAAGAAATGAGATTTAGGACATTCGTTTCACTTGCAAAATGTGAATTTTCCATTCATGGACATCCCTACCATCATTTCCAGGGCTGGTGTGGACTATGGGGGTGCTTCCACACAGGGGCAAATAAAACAGGATCTCCGGCACCCATATTTATTAAAACCGGCTCCTAGGGGAACCGGTTTTAATAGCTCTGGGTGCACGGTAGATCTGATTTTACGGTGTAGATCTGCATCTAAGAGATGCGGATCTACCCCACGCCCATGCCTCTGCACACACAGTGCTGATCCGGATTGGAGGTGGGTGTTGTGCGGACACACGGCACCCGTCTCCGGAGGGGCTGCCCCTGGCCCGCCATGATTGGCTTGCCGGAGCCAAGCCTGGCAAGCCGGGGGACCTCGCCGCCGCGGCACGCCCTCGCCCCAGAAGTGGCGGATCACCGCTTCTGGAGCCAGGGCAAGCTTCCCAAAAGCCCGCCCTAGCCCACCCTTGGGGGAGCGCAGCAGTTCCCCTCCTTACCTCTCTGGCATCTCACCAAAAATGAAAGTAGGTGCGCAGGGTGCAGCGCGCCTGTATCCTGCGCGCTGCCTGAGGGGCTGGGGCTGCACCTGGCAGCCCCTGCCCTCAGGAGCTGTTCCGCGGGGGCACGCTGCCCTTCCTTGCATGCCGGCCAATCAGGCGGCACACAGGACGCAGGCGCACTGCATCCTGGGTGCCTGCTTTCAGTTTCAGGGAGACGCTGGAGAGGTAAGGAGGGGATCCACCGCGCTCCCCCCAGGGTGGGCTAGGGTGGGCTTTAGGGAAGCACACCCTGACTCCAGAAGCGGTGATCCGCCACTTCTGGGATGAGGGCAAGCTGAAAGTTAGGAGCCCCCCAGCTCGCCATGCTTGCCTCCAGGGAGCCAAGCCTGGTGAGCCGGGGGAGGGACCTGGTTTAGCACACTTGCGCTGTGCGGCTGCATCTGAAATGGATGCAGATTCACAGCGCAAAACCACTTGATATGTGGTGTGCTAAAAACACCCTTTAAGCATGCATTAAGTCCGGATAGGTGTGGATGCACCCACCGGAAGTGTGCTTATTTGCCCCCGGTAATGTGGATGCTCCATCAGCAAACTGGTTTTGCCGCCGAAATCCGCATTAAAAATGGGCTCGCCGTGCGGACACCCCTCGCCAGAAGTGTTCTACATAGCAACCCGTGTGCTGATTCACACATTGGAATGTGTGCTGAATGGGTGTTAAAGGGCCTGTGCGGAAGCACCCTGGGTATTTTTCCACCATGCTCCTTTAATCCAGATCTAAGAAGATCCAGATCTAAGGAATGGGCACATTCCTTAATCCAGATCTAGTATATCCAGATTAAGGGAAGTACTCAATGTGTTTCCAT
This sequence comes from Aspidoscelis tigris stejnegeri, assembly GCA_023333525.1. Lineage (NCBI taxonomy): Eukaryota > Metazoa > Chordata > Lepidosauria > Squamata > Teiidae > Aspidoscelis > Aspidoscelis tigris. Next base: position 16,635,778 of record JALMGA010000010.1, read on the forward strand.
GGGTGGTCTAGCAGCCAATAGCAATGGGTGCTAGCCTCCCTGTCGTGGAAACACCGGAGCACCCATTTGGAAATCTGGATCTACCCATGAGGGATCTGCTTGTCACCCCAGGTGTTTGGGGGGACAGGGGTGCAGTCTCTGAAGTGGCTTTGAAGTCACTTCGAAGTCTGTGCAAAACAGTTCCATTGAAGTCTGTGGTGATCTTCAGAGTGAACTTCGAAGTGACTTCAAAGTTCACTCTGAAGATCAGCACAGACTTCGAAGACACTTCGGAGCTATTTTGCACAGATTTCGAAGTGACCTCGAAATGACTTCGAAGCATAGCTTTTGGTTCTCCTCCCCCCCCATGAGTGCCCCCTCCCCCTAGCCTCCGCTAGACCCCATTGCCACACAAGTGTGGAAACAGGCTCTCTTTATTCTGGAATTTCTGGCTGAAGACCCCATTGTAATCCAGAAAATCTGGATTAAAGTCCAGAAAGTACCCATTTGATCTGGATTTCCGCAGTCGAAACAAGCGGGTCCCAAATGGGTGCCGTGGTGGAAATGGAATCATCTGGCTCACATCCAAATGGGCCCTTAATGGGTGCAAAAATGGGTATTTTCTGACAGTGGAAAAACACCAAACAGAAATTCACCACAATCAAGAGGAGACACATGCTAAAACCATCATCTGAGCACACCCTGGTCTCCAATGGCCTAGAAAATATGCAGTGGCCCCAGGAAACAACCCCACAGAAAACACTTTATTTTATCTATGAAAGCATAGGCAGAATTCTTATTAAAAGAAATCACATCCAAAATGTTTTTAAATACCTTTGTATTGTTGTAATACTCTGTCAATAAAGGATTTGTCATGAGTACTACTGGCAGGCATTTTAATGTACAGCCTTCTCCGTATTCCACTCTGACCTATTTATGAATCAGATATACAAAGATATATTGTACTGAAAGAGTAAACATGAGAGTCAGCAGGAAATTTAGAAAAGCCTGGGGTCTATTGTTCTTTATAGCTATCAATACTGACTAGCTGAAGTGGTACTATGTCTTTTCCTTTCAGTATAGATCCAGTCATTTCAGAGCTCCTTGGGTAATAAATATATTCTCATTGATTGCCTGCAAAAGTACTAGGCTTTTTAACCAAGCTAACTATAGTTCCTTCTCCTGTGTCCTCTGTGTTTATTAATCACACACAGGCTGTGTTTCCACTCATGCTAAAAGCGATTTCAAAATGATCTGAACTTTCTTTGTCCCCATAACCAATTCGGTTCAGGTGTTTTCTGAGGAGTAAATTGCTAAAAACTGCAATTAAAAAACACTTGAAAATACAGGTGGGTTCCTCCCCCCCATTTTTGCAGTTAAAACACTTTATCTTTATTCCTTTGGGAATGGTACAGCAATATTGGTGCAGATTCATTATGAAATGGGCGGGTTTTCTCCTTGCAGGACAGCCCCTTGCCAGATTTAAAGTGCCAGATTTATTTTTCCTCTGCAGAGCACTTCACATGAATGGTTTCATTTTCAGCCACTTCACACTGATAAGAAGTAACAATTCACCCACTCCACTTCACACTGATAACAAAAAAGTTTTGTTTCCCACCCACGGATTTCACACTGACTTTTAAAAAAGAGCCTCAGCTCAGTGATTCTATTCAGGTTCAGCTTGCAGACGGTCCCAGGCTCAATTCTGGCAACTACTACAGGGAAGGAGTCCCAGAAGGGGGCGGTGAATGAGAGAAACTTGCCTACCTGCTTGCCCAGCCGTGTACGTGTGATCAGTCACCGGTGGGGCATGGGAAGGAGGGACACCAGCTGGTGAGCAAGAGAGCACTGCCTGCCACACCTCTGCAAAACAAAGCAATTGGGAGAAGCACCCCCCCCCATGCCTCACCGGTGACTGAGTGTGCATGTGTGCGGCCAGCCAGGTGAGCAAGCAGGCAGCACTCTCTCACTCTCTCTGCTACCACTTTTTTGCTTCTCTGCAAGCAAAAGGAGGTGACAGCAGAGAGAGTGAGAGTGTGCTGCCTTCCTGCTTGCCTGACTGACTGTCCGCTTTGCTGCTGCAGGTATTGATCCATGTCTTGCCACTTGACTAGTCGCTTTCCCCTTCTTAGCCCAGCATTGCCCCCCTCCCCATAAACGATGTTAAACAATCATTGGCATTACTGGCAGCAGCAGCAAAAGCAGGAGGGAGGGGGAGCTGGAATTCCCCACCCTTGGCCTCATCATCAGATCAAACCCAATCAGGAGAGAGGGGTGAGCAAAGGGTGGGGAGGGAAAAAATCACTTTCCCCAATGTGTTTTTTGAAGTGTTTTGAAGTGGGAACACAATTGGGATTGACTACGGTTTAAGGACATGACCAGATTGCACATTTGCTTCAGGTTTTGTTGTTTCATTTTTAAAATGTTTTAAATAACTCAGGTGGGAACACAGCCACAGATATTCACTCTGATTTTTAGAAAACAGCTGATTTTCACAGGAGTAGCAGAACCATTCTCCCTCCTGCTCTCTTTTTAACTGTTTTTTTTAAAAAAATTATTTCCAAATATACATATACAAATACAAACATCCAAAAACAATACAAGATACAAACAAAATACAACAACCAATACTAAAAAACAAAACAAAAAAACCCCTTACACTTAAAGATCAAATATCATTTACCTCAGACTTATAAGAAACTTATTATTTCCTTCAAGTTGTTATTTACTTCTGGTTTGGCAATATAACTATATAAATCTTTCCAACTATCTTCAACTATGGTTTTTACATTTCTCTTTTTAACTGGTGTGACGGATTTATTAATTGTAAATCCATTACCATTAAGACTAGATGATCGCTTTACCTGGCCATTCAAGAGAAGATGGACTACTGGAGCTTATCTGAGGTTTGCCTTGAAAAAAATCCATGTTTTTATTTTATTACCTATACAGTTTGTTTCTGTTCCTCCTGGCTTTTGCTTTAGCTAGAGAGGTTCCTAAAATTTATTCCTGAACTCAAGTCAGCAACTGGAAGGCTTAAATCAGGATTGGCTAACTGTGATTGTTCCTGGTTATGAAATTGCTAGCTGGGTGGATGGATGTATATGTAATAGAGGAAATATAATTTTGCACAGTGAATACTGTGCAAAGAATCATGAGTAGGCATGTACCAAATAGCTTAGTTACCTTTGCATGTGACAATGGATGTGACTGAACTTTGTAATTGGCCTTGATATGCAAAGCCAACAACAACAAGAGCTTTGCCATTTTCACAGGGCCTGTGGTTTTTAGCAAATGCATTTATATTTTCTATTGGTTCTTGTACTTCCTTTTGTTATTGGTGGCTGAGTTTGAGTGGCAGGCAGTTTGTATTGCTTATTGTTTCCCTTGTTTATTTCTTAGTGCCAGAAAAATAGGTTTTCCCATTTTTTTTTTAATTTCAGACTCCTTCAGTCTGAAAGGGGAGACCTCAAGAGACTGTATAAAAGGAGAGCTTGTAGCACATATTTCTCAGAACTTTTCAGTTGGAATATGTGTTGCTGTTTGGCTTGCTCTTCTGATTCAGAACATTGAGACTGCATTCCCATGCTGGCCATCTGGCACACTTTGGGTGCTGTTTGGGCATGCATGGACCAGGAACGCATTTCAGGCATCCCCATGAGATTCCTGGCAACATGGGACAGGTACAGGTTGGGCACAGATGGTGGCGTCCCCATGAGAACCATGCTGAACCCTGGTACAGCGGAGCAGTGCCACCTCCTCTCAACCCCCTCTCACCTCATTGGCAGCCAGACTGTTGTCAGCCCACCCCTGTGCCGCATCCCCCCCTCCTTTAGCAGCACGGACAGCCAGGACTGGGTTGGGAAACACGGAAACAAGTTAAAATAATCCTTAATACATAAAATAGCTTTTTTTTTTAATGCCAAAAGACGCTATGAGGTTTAGCAGCAGTAGGCGCTTGAGCAGTTGTACACACCTCTGCTCCACTGGGGACCGTGAGAACATCCGTAAACTGAAAATCAAGCATTTATTTATGATCACCTTGCAGATCGAGGAAACGGGGGTTGCAAATGGAACAGAAATCAAACCATTATGCAACCTGTCTTTGTTCTTCCCCTAAGCATATTATATTATTATATTTATCATATGATGTCATATCTGTGTAGAATAAGAAAATTCGACTAGCTGTTACCTTAGAAAATCATAGTTCTGAAGAGAGACATTTAGCAGTACATTAGCAATGGCTGTAAATGTGAGAAGAAACCAGGGAACTGAACTGAACTGAATGCAAGCATATTTCTTTGTTTACACTGCATACAGTTTGTGCATAGTTTGCATAAACTGCCCAGACTATCTCCATTCCCTGCTGGCATTATGCTGAAGTGGTGTATGATCATCATTATTGAATCACAGGTATTTTATACACACAAACACCTTGCTTTGTATCTAAGTAACTTAGCTCCTTTAGAGGTGGTTTCATTGTATTTTCTCAAAAATATGAATCTGCATTATGCTACTTTGTATTTCAGATTCTAATTGTGAGCGATTTTATATATGCATGACTCCTGGATTTTCAAAGACACAATACCTTCATTGGGAAAAGTACCATGCATGGGACAGTCACGTAGTGCAATTTCAATGTGAGTGTTTTGCATGCACATCTGTTTCCGTAGGACATGATTCCTATCTTGTTCAGTCAAGGTATGTGTCTTTAACAGGATAATGTGAGTTGTGAACATCCAATTAGCAACTGCAGCAGCAGAGCCAACAAAAAGGATGTGTAACAAGCCCTTCATCTAAAAGAAGATACTTGTATGCCATTTACTTCCTCAGATGAGTGCCTGAATAATTACGTGCTTATTAATTTGCTAACTATAAATTCTAAATATTGCCATCTTCTATATTCTGAATAGCTAATGAACTGCAGCACAAACCCTTGAGACTTTGTATGTTATGGTAGTGAGAAGGAGGGATCTCAAAACTTTATTGAAAAATGTCCTTCTAATGGCAATATCTGGAGTGTGTGTGTGAACTTTTATATATAGTTGCTATAAGCAAAAAGAGAAGAAGTATTAGCTCTTCATAAAAGAGCATGCATAAACTTCCAGAAATGTAAAAGTGTCAGTCATCACCTCACATAAAACTGTCTCTGCACACCCACTCACTTACTCAGCCACAAAATTCCCAACTAACATCAGAACAAGCACACACTTACTGCCCCTGTTCAAGCCAAAATTCTATTCACATCTTCTAAAAATAAACCTCGTGGGGACTTCTGCACAGCAATTCGCACTGAAAGGATTTGTACAAGAAGAGGAAAAGCACCACAACATCAGGAAGAAAGAATTTCAGAAACTGGAGAAATACCAGAGATTGAAAGAACTGGAGATGTGCCGGGGCTGGACTGCGCATGTGTCTACCACCTGGGCGTCCCTCCACCAAGATAAAAGGCCGAATGCTGAGGTGAAGGGAAGAAACATCTGCCGGGGCTGGACTGCGCGTGTGTCTACCACCTGGGCCTCCCTCCACCAAGATAAAAGGCCAAATGCTGAGGTGAAGGGAAGAAACATCTGCCGGGGCTGGACTGCACGTGTGTCTACCACCTGGGCCTCCCTCCACCAAGATAAAAGGCCGAACTCCAAATTGGTGAGAGGATGCAGAAGAACCATCACTGCCAGACCCACTGCTGTGTGCTTGGGCAGTTCCTCCCTCCTTGGCATTAAGGCTGGTTAGAAGAGGGAGGATCATCCCGGCCAGCACTTGTTGGTGGCTGCAGATAGAAATAAGACAGAGCGTGGAGAGGGGAAAGGAGGAGGAACCAGTATTGTTGCCCTTTTACCCTCCCCCAATGTTTTATGTAATTTTCATAGTATATGAAAATATACTCTCTCAAGGAAGGACTAGAAACAATGGGGTGAAACTGCAGGGGAAAAGATTTAGTTTAGATGTTAGGAAAAAATTTCTAACAGTAAGAGTGATCAACCAGTGGAACAGGCTGCCACGGGAGGTGGTTGGTTCCCCTTCGATGGAGGTCTTCAAGCAGAGACTGGACAGCCATCTGTCTGAGATGGTTTAGGAGATCCTGCCTTGAGCAGGGGGTTGGACTCGATGACCCAGGAGGTCCCCTCCAACTCTACCATTCTATGATTTTATGATTTTATGATTATATATAATTTTATAATATATTATTTATTTAATGTATTAGTGTACTCACTGAATGTATGATGTATTACTTTGTATTTACTTTGTACTTTGTATTTACTGAGACTGATCTGTTATTTATTGTGATTGATTTTTTACTTGTATTGATTTGTGTATTCCTTGCATTTTTTTTCTGTTTGTTGTAAACCGCCTTGGGCAAAATTTTGTTTTTGGAAAGGCGGTATACAAATAAAAATGGAATGGAATGGAAAGGTTAAGTGATTGGAGCATATGGGATAGTGACCCCAAATTTGGAAGAATGACTTCAGACTAGGAAGCATCCGAACTAGGAATCATGCTATCCATTTAGCCCTCCTCTGAAAGCAACAATGTACTGTCTGCCTGCTCCCTGTCAAAATTGCACCCAGGGATTTCCTGGCTGTGCTCTGCAAAGGGCAATACCCCATGGGCCACAATTCTAGTCAGGCTAGGAAGGCTCACTCCCTCTCTTTGCATTAAGATCAGCTCTGATCTTGCCCTGAGAAGGTGAGATCTTCCTTCTCCCTCCCTCCCCAAGCCATGATCAGCTGTGATTGTGCCTCGGAAAAGAGGGAGGTTACCTTTCCCTCTCTCAAAGAGTCAAGATCAGCTAAAATCATGATTCAAGGGAGGAAAATTCCTTCTCTCACTCTCCTTGGCCGCATCCCCATTAAATTCACCATTTGAGCAAATCTGGGAAGGGACGTACCCAGATTTTCTGCAGAAACCCCTGCAGAAATCCGGGGGGGGGGAGGGTGAAATGAGGCCTTTCTGATCCAGTCCAGATCTTAGTCCCAGAGAAAGCTGGCAGTCAGGGTGAGTGAGTGAAACAAGTGAGCAGGGGTGTGTGGGAAGGGAATGCAGCACCCTACAGTTTTTGCAGGATCAGAGGGGAAGGAGGAGGCTTGAATGAATGGGGGTATGAGGAGGGAATGCAGTAGCAGCAGTTGTTGCAGGATTGAGAGAGGAGGAGGAGGCCGGGCGAGTGGGGGGTGTGGGGAGGGAATGCAACGGTGGTGGATGGTTGTTGCAGTGGTGAGTGAGAGAGCGTCGGACAGTGGCAGAGGCCAGGGCGGCGATGGTGGTGGTTCCTGTCCTCAAAAAATGCTGCACCGCCCCATTTACAGGTGTGCTTGTGCACACCTGTGGGTTGAGTTGGGAACAGCCCGATGTGCACTTGGTGCTGTTCCCAGCCTCCAACCCTAACCTGCATCATTACCCAGATTACTCCAGACCAGAGTAATCTGGGTTTGAAGTAGGTGGGAATGAACCCCTTGAGTCATCTGGACACAGGTGTGGTTTTTTTTTAAAAAAAATCTTGTCACATGCAGTGCTTATCAAGGCATGATTCTACAGTGTGACTTTTAAGTATGTGTAAATAATTGGCAATATGTAAATCAGACTGTGCTTTAAGACAACATGCTCGCTTTTTCCACAAAATATCAAACATACCCCTAAGAAAATTTTCTTGGCAATGATTTGGTGTCATCTGTTATATTTTCTAGCTATTCCTAGAAAGGCAGAAAGAGATCTGCATTCCTTCTTGTATATTGCTGCATAAACTTCATCAGAATAAACTGTTGGATACTATGTTCATACTGCATTGATCATGTGCTCTCTGCCAGTTGTACTGTGATATCAGTAGTTCTGAGTCCATCAGTAATGATGTATTTTGCTACAGATGATTGTCTGCTGCTGTTTAGAACATTTCTCCAGTGATCAGCCAAGTGATCAAACACCTGTTTCTTTCAGTATTGTGTAAAATTATTAATGGGGCTGCAGGTGGCAAAGAACCACAATTCCTTTAGAGGCGTATGTTAACTGTTACAGAGGTGCATTTTTAGTAGCCATGAGTGATGAATGAAAACATGTTGTAAACATGCTTGGAAAGATTAGGAAGAAATGCAGGGAGCAGTTTCAGGCCTCCAACTGGTTGTGCCTCCATTCAAGACAAGAATAAAATTCAAGAGTGAAGATATTATTCCTCTCGTGGTATGCTGCCATTTTTTATCTCTGATAGAAGTGCTCTGTAATGTGAATGTGAAGTCACTTACCTAGATGATGACATTTTAGTGTTTTTGGCAGGGATTTGTGGTTCATCATTTGGACACATTGGGTACTTCTCATCTGTCATGTAATTTAAAGTATTTCCTTAGAAAAAAAAGGCAGCCAAAATGACAAGCTACCAATTGCCTTAGTAAATTTTAAATGGTTGAAACATTGGGGTGGATGAGAAATTCAATCCAAGAAGAAGAAGAGTTGGCTTTTCTACCCCACTTTTCTCACCCATTTAAGAGGATTCAAAGCGGCTGACAAAGCTTTTCTATTCTTCTCCCATCAACAGAACACCCTGTGAGGTAGGTGGGGCTGTGAGAGCTCAGAAGAGAATTGTGACTAGCCCAAGGTCACCCAGGTGGCTTCATGGGGGAGGGCGGAATTGAACCTGGTATTCCCAGATAAGAGTCCGGCTCCCTAACCACTAGACCAAACTGGCTCACTTGAATCCAAATCCATTTGAATTCAAATGTCCACATTCAACCAAATTCGATCGAATTTTGAACATTTAGAACAGCGGTTTTCAACCTTCCTAATGCCACAACCCCTTAATGGAGTTCCTCATGTTGTGGAGATCCCCAACCATGGGGGTAGAGCAGCTGGGAAGTGGGAGGGAAGGGTGGCAGGAGACTTGTCGTGACCCCTCTGATAGGGTAGTTCGACCCCCAAAGGGGTCCCGACCCCCAGGTTGAGAACCACTGATTTAGAACACTCATGCACATCCCAATTAGCGAGTCTTTTTGCATAGTGTCAAGTTCCAGATCTCTTTTTTACTATAAGGGCGAGTTCCCATTTAAGGAATAAAATGGAATATACATCGAAATTTACATTGGGATTCGCATCGATATATAAAGCGTGTTAAAAGGAAGCAAAGAGCATCTGGCAATCGGATTCAACCCCGATTTTCTGTCCCCACTCTAAACACTTAAAACGATTCCAAAAATGGATGGGGGAAAGTGATTCCTTCCCCTCCTCTCCCCATTGCCCAGGGTTCACGGCAGCAGTGGCAACTGAAGCCCCGTTCACCTGCTCACCTCCACAGCCACCATCCCCAGCAGGTGTTCCCTCCGAAAAAAGCAACCTGGCTCTGCTGCCGCTGCTGTCTGCACACACAGCCTTAAACATTCACACATCTCCCAGAACCTGCAGCAGCTTTCCTTCCTTTCCCTTTCTAAAGGTCAGACTTTTAAAGAGCCAGAATTGTGCAGAATTTCAACATTGTTATCTGGTGTGAAGTGGGTGGATTGCTACACTGAAACTGCTGCTGTACAGGGTGGATTTTTACAGTGAAACCGGCTGTTGTACCTTTTAACTGAAAGGGCTGACCTGCAGGGTGAAACCCCAATCCATTTCATGACATATTTGCCCAAATACAGCTCTAGTGTTCCCACTACAGTAAGGAAGAAGCATTTTAAAAGCCAAACCCAGAAAAAACACCTGAAAAATCAGGTGTTTATTTATTCTGTTTTAAAGCCAAATAATCCTCAAAATACTCCTGAAAGTAATTCCCAATGGGGACGACAAGGATCCAAACCATTTGACTTGATTGAGGGTGGGAACAGCAAGGATCCAAACCATTTTAAACCATTTTAAACAGTTTTAAGTGATAATTGGAACTCAGCCTAATAGTAACAACAACAACAACAACTATATTTTACTTGCAAGCTACCTTTAATTCAAATATCACAAGGCAGGTGACAATAGGCATAAGCATGTAACATATTTAAAGCCAGAAATATTCATACCATAAAGTTATCCAGTGGGTGTAACAAACAGCCTTCTGCCCACATATATTCAGAGAATGGGAAACAAACCAAGCTGACAGAAAAAAAAACATTATAAAGGGAGAAAGCTTCACCTCTAGTAGGAACAAGTTCTGTGCAAAGTTTGCTGCCATTCAAATCCTTTCATCTATTGTTCAGTGCCTCTGAGATGAGTTTCAAAGAGAAGCCTGCTACATTAAAAGTCTTAATTCTCAGGATGACAGCTGCGGGACAGGCATTCCTTCAAGTAACTATGTCCTGAGTTATTTAAGGCTTTGAGCACTAAAACCAGCACACTGCATTCAACCTAGGAATGTATTTGTGTCACACAATTTCTCCATTCCACGTTAGTGATGTGACAAATATTTTTGTCATCTTTGAAATTCAGACAAATTTTGAAAGTTTGAGCCTTCACCTTTGAAGGCAAAAACTCCTACTTTCATAGCCAGTTTTCAAGGGTGAAAAAGAGTTGAGTCTAAGGACTGGAGGAAAAGGTCTAAGGCAGCAGTTCTCAACCTTCCTAATGCCGCAACCCCTTAGTGGAGTTCCTCATGTTGTGGGGACCCCCAACCACAGGAGTGGAGCAGCTGGGAGGTGGGAGGGAAGGGCAGCATGAGGCTCGTCGCGACCCCTCTGAAAGGGTAATTCGACCCCCAAAGGGGTCCCGACCCCCAGGTTGAGAACCACTGGTCTAAGGAAAAGGTGGTATGAGTGATATCATGGATGCAGATGGAGATGCTGGGTTTCCCCCACTTCAACCAAATATAAAAAAGTAACAACACAGATTTGTTATTTGTGTACTTTAGTTAACTAACATTGCTACTCTGTTGGCAGTGTGACTTTAGCCAGTTTGGTCTAGTGGTTAAGAAGCTGGACTCTTATCTGGGAATACCAGGTTTGATTCTGCTCTTCCCCATGAAAGCCAGCTGGGTGACCTTGGGCTAGTCATAGCTCTCTTCTGAGCTCTCACAGCCCCACCTACCTCACAGGGTGTTCTGTTGTGGGAAGAGGAACAGCAAGCTTTTGTCAGACACTTTGGGTCCTCTTAAATGGGTGAGAAAAGTGGAGCAGGAAAGCTAACTCCTCCTCCTCCTCCTCCTCCTCCTCCTCCTCCTTCAGCATCAGTACTGCATCCATAAGGAGCTGGATCCAGATCTATATGGGCTGAGGGCCATTCCAGAAAGGCAGCATACACTGGATATAATTTTCCATGGTAACAACAGAACAGTTTGGTTTTACTCTTTGTTATCTCAGAACACCACCTACTGCAAAGAAAGTAAAACCAGCACTGGCTGTGAATAAAAATAAACACAAACTAACGTGTTCTATAGCTAATGTAATGCTTTCTGGTCTGCTTTATCCAGCTGATGAGTCACTAACTCTTCTTTGGCGGGATGGCAAAGCACTCTCATTATAGATTGTATAGTAGGTGTTTACCAACCATTAACCTAAAAGTGGCAATAATTTTTAAGGTTGCAATTAGTAATGGTGATTGATGTGGATCAAGCTTTAGATTGTCAGGTGTCTTAGATTGTGAATGCAAATAATTCCCCAGGATTTCACTCTTCTCCCCTGCCCCCAGACATGGCAATTCATTAGTTCTGCTGCTCAAGAGCAGCTGTAGCATTTGAGATGCAATTTATTCAGATTCTCTCAGTATTATTGCTGAAGCGTGTGAAGATATGTGATTTGATGAGGCTAGGTATTTACTGTCAGATAACATTATAGGCTGAATGTGTGGTCAGGAATGATAGGCTGCTTGTGCTTAAAAAAAAATCTTACCACAGAAAATTGTCCATTTGAGGGCAAAATACTAAGTTAGAGGAAGCAATGGATGAAAATCTTCTAACACATCAGCAATGTCACAAATGGTTATTCAAAGAACAGTGCCAAGGAATCCATCCATCTCTCTTCTCCTTTCCATCTCTGTCTACTGGTGTAGTTTGAATAACAAGAACAAAAAAATAAGAAGTAAAAATAGCATGCAAACAAACACACCAGCCATACTAATTAAATAGACACACAGAAGGACACAGCAAAAAGTAACGGTTGATCTGCATTGTTGCAACAATTGGATCGCAAATGTAAATTGGTATACTGATGCATTAGAATGTTCAGGTATGTTCTTTTTAAGTGCAGAGATTTATCAGCAGTAGCTGTTTACATTGGATCTTGAGTTGAGAAAGTAGGACTTTACTAGAGAAAGTATTGTACTGAGTCCTTTACCAAAGTCCAGGTATAGACAAATGTATGAACAATGCTGCTAAATAAGGTGTGGTGTTTTTTTTTTGTTTTTTTTAAGGTCATGTTTAGCCAGCCATGGAGAATGTTTTCATAGTCCTCTACTCTCAAGCTCCCAAAATTACTCTGAAGGAGGATGGGTCATCCTAATCTCAGAGCAAGATTCCCCCATCCTGTCCTTTCATTTGGGTCATGGCAGCTGTTTAGATGCTGTAATCCTGGTTGATGAGGCTTGTTTAGCGCAGCCTACTATCACAGGGACTGCAAATCAGTCCCACTGCAAAGGCACAGGTGGCATACAAACCAGTTTGAGAGGCAACCGAGTGAGTAGGATCCCTGAGTGAGCAGGATCTGGGATTGTCAGGTATTTTAGCTGGTAAGAGCAGCCCTCTTCAACATCAAAAGCAAGATAAAGGCAAGGAAAAATAGGCGAGGTATGCACCTATGTCTCATTGCTGCCTTTTCCATCATCCCAATGCTGTGTCCTTGCTGTGTTGCAGCAGCTGGCCATACAGTCAAGGAGAGGGCTGCATTAGACAGAATTCATTATAAGGGAAGAGTGAATTGGCTGAAAGGAATAGATAATGAATTTCTCTGGGTATTTTTCCACTAGCGCTAAGGACCCATTAAGGACCCATTTGGCTCAGAGCAGGAAGACCCCATTTCCACTACAGACCCCATTAGAGCCACATTTGTTTCCACCAGTTCTAGGGAAATCTGGATCATATGGGTCATCAGGACCTATAATCTGGATTTTGTGTAGACCCCTTTAAAGGGGTCTACAATGGGGTCTTCAGCCATCAAATCCAGATTATACAGAGCCTGTTTCCATCACTATTGGGCAATGGGGTCTAAGGGAGGCTCAGGGGGTGCACCCATGGGTGTGTGTGCACATTCTCCAAAGTCCCTCCGAAGCTGGCTCCGAAGTCCCTCCGAATTTGCCTTTGAAGTTGCCTTCAAAGATGAGCACAGGCGCCAAAGAGGACCTTTGTCAAAGGCTCCGGAGAATCTTTGAAGTTTGTGGGAGATATCTCCAGAGATTCTCAAGAGCCGCTCCAGAGGATCTTCAAAGAATCTCCGGAGCATCTCCGGAGATTGCACCCCCTGTCCCTCCAAAAACCTGGGATGACAGGTGGGCCCCATGTGGGTAGATCCAGATTCGCCACATGGGTGCTCTGGGATTTCCATTGTGATCAAGCTAGCACTCATTGCTATTGGGTGCTAGACCACCCATGGAAATGCACTGGGTATTTTCGTTAATCTGGATCTACTAGATCCGGATTAAGGGAAGTACCCATTCCTTAGATCTGGATCATCTTAGATCCGGATTAAGGGAGGTCAGTGGAAAAAACCCTTTGTTATCCTGATTTGTTCATCCAAAAACCAGAACCATCTAGAAATACAATTTGTAGCTTAGAATTTTTTTATATGTTCAGATGTTAGCAAGTAGTAAGGATAGTATTTTTTTTTAAAAAAAATGTTAAGACTCTTCCTCTGGATTCTACTATTCAAGTTAACACAGAAACTGAGGACCTTTTTGCACTTAACTTCAGGGTGGAACACATCCTCACAGAAGTTAAGATCAGGGATGGTGGCCAGCATTAACATTGCAAGAGACGGCCCCATCCCAAAAAGAATGCAGACTTATCTGGGAGCTTCCAAAGTACAAATGGTGCCACTGCTGGACAAATGCTGGTCCATTGCTATAGTGGTTGCTGATATGGTACACAACTGTGCAGCCACAGAGTGACACCCTGCCACCACGCAGCATAGCAGTGTGAATGCTGTGTCTGGGGCTGTACTGAGAGTAGTCTAGGGTACACCCAGACTTGTTAATAATGCAAAGCAGAATGTGTAGTCATTGTTGGGGTGTCACACATGATGACTGATGGATTGTCATGGTGACACATTATCCCATAGCAACTGCACATTTATGTTAATGCTAATTTAACAGCACTCACAGCGCACTATTAAGAAACTTCAAATCTTCAGACCGGTCTGGGTGGAACAGCAAGAAAAGCCAACAAGAACAGGGAGCACAGCTCAACTCCAGTCATCTGCCTCGTCCCATGTGACCGCACATGCTGGCTTAAGCTCTCACAGCTTCTGATGACGAAGCTATGGGAGGCTGCTCTAGTCCGGACACCTGGGGCCTATTCGCACTTGGCCTTTTTCTGGAGTATATCTCAGGATAGGGGTCTGTGGTCCACATGCTAATGCAGACTCTGGCAGACCTCACTTTGGGCCTGCTGAAGCCTGCACTAGCATAGGGACAGCAAGTCCCTATTCCAGGATATATTCCAGAATAAAGCCAAGTGCGAATAGGCCCCTGGTTGCCGCTTTGCAGCAGGTAAGCTGTGATTTTTCCCGTAATTGCAGATTTATTCTGGTAGTCTGGAAGTGCCCCTAGGCCCTCTCACTTAAGCTGTGAAGCACAGCTAGAGGTAGTCAGGACAGTTCTTGGCTGCAATGGGATGGAGACAGCACTGCAGGTTATGTATGCTCTGTCCTAGAGCATGCTGGGCTGTCTTGATGGCCTTAGTACAGATAAGTCCTATGTGACCTAAACTGCATTTATTTATGAATAAATTAATGAAATGCCTTATATTTTCAAGGCTGATATCCTTATGTTTGCACTGGCCTTCACATTTTAATGTATTGTTTTGGTGCACACAGCAGTCTTTGGCAATGTAATTCTGATCTTGGATACAGGCCAGTTATTCTTAAATGTGGTTGAAGAGCAAAAACTAGTAAATTGCCTTATGCTTTAAATATCCCCTTTCACCAATACTGAAATAAACTATTTCACATTTTCAAGAGGAACTCAGAGGTTCTGTCACCCTTTCTGACTACAGCATATTATGTACATCTGCACATCTCTATTATGGGCACATGCACAATTATCTACATTGCAAACAGAGAAGTGTATAAATGTCTCAAGAATGAAGTATGACCACTTGCTTCAAATTCACTGTGTGCAGCTGGCTTCAGCTTTATTGAGTTCTTCGTGTACATCTATAAAAAGTGTTAGTAAAAACTTCAGTCATCTAGAGATAATTGTTTTGAGACACACATTTAAAATGAGCATTTAGAGGATGTGACTTTCTTCAGCTACATAGTCAGCAGTTGTTGCAGATTGTGCTGAACCAGTTTGGTTAGTTAACAGTTTAGAGCAAAGTGAGATGTTTTGAAGTGCTTGCAGTTGAGCCAAACAGCCCTGATGTTCACCCGTCAAGGTATAGACTCAACCAGTGGTGACCAGTATCCATTGGAACTGGTGAGGCAGAAGGCACATCAATAAAAGAAAGTGATGCTGGGTTCAAAATGTTGGAGCTAATTAAAGGTGAGATATTGTAAAACTATAATTCTATGTAAGTCCACATGAAAGTTAACCTAACAGAATGAATTATGTAACAGACCCTGGACTGAAGCATGCATGAAGGAAAAAGAGAATTGACTCAAAATCTATGCTATAGGAGCACTTTGCAGTAGAGCACTTTGACCTTAAGTGTGAGGTCAGGCACAGCATTTAAGTAATTTCCGGGGTGTTTTAAGTTTTGAATGTCCCAACAAAATAATGACTTTCTAGATTACTTCCCCTGAACTAAGTTGGGCAAATTTGGACTATTTTGTAAGTCAGATTAAGTGAATTGTGAGTATGTTTCAGGTAAATAGTCCATTTCATTTTGCAAAATGAGAGTGTAGAAGTAGACTACTTGGAGTGGAAACCATAGTTTTCTAGTGTACAGAGAGAAAGGTTCCCATTTCCTCCCATCCAGTTGTGGACTTTGTTGTGATGCATGCCTCCTCCTTTCTCTCCTGTCCTTTAAAGGAGAAAGGCAAAGTATCCTCTATTTTTCTTTCTCTGCCATCCCTGCAAGGAGAAGGATGGTGTATTCTTCATTTTTCTTTGGCAATGGACAAAGAAAGGAGACTTTGGCATAAAACCAGCATTATGCTTCAGTAGTTCTGGTGCAAGCAACACAGTACAGCCTGTCAGTCTCCCCTGATAATACATAGGTCCTGGGGGTGCATGAGGATTGGTGCATGATGGCACCACACAACTACATTGATTGTTAAACACATGCCACTGTGGATGTCTCAGGGAGAAGTGAGGTGGAGGTCATTTGCTTACCATAACTTCACATCATGAATATTGATCGCTTCACACATTTCCCCCTTTTCTTTGATAGCAAACATATTCATTGTTTGCCGCTTAGAAATTGGAAAGTAGCACAAAACTGCAATTACAAAGGAAGAGAAACAAAGGCTGTACTTTAAAGAAACTCTACTGCGTAATAGATGCAGAAAGATGTTTGGGTGGATACAAGCTGGAGGAGGAGAAAAAAAACAAATGGTGAATGAACAGTAATACAACTAAGATACTCCATTTTCTGATGCAGCACCAGGGAAACATGGAAGGTAGTTTGTTTGTTTGTTTATCCCACCCTATAATCCAAGGTCTGCAGGGGAGTAACAACATCTAAAATTAAACATCATTAAAACAACACTATGTATTTAAAAAGTTTGACCTTCCTAACCCTGCGAAGTCAAGATTTGAAGGAGGCAAGTGCCAATCACTGACTGCACAGGGAGGGGTGAAGATAAGAAAAATATGGTTTTCTCATTGTGTGAATGGGAAAAATGAGAAGTGAGAATGAACAACTATGTTCTGAGTCCATGTTATAATACAAATATGAGAGTAACCAGTACACAAATTCAACCCTTGTTCCTCGCAACAGAGATTATCCCTATGATAGGGATGTGCACAAACACTTTTTTTTTTTTTGCATTCCAATTTGAGTTGATTCAAATATTGGAATCTTCAATTTGATTTGAAAATCAAAAATCTGAATTTTTGAAAATTCGATTCGAATCCAGATTATCTGAATCCGTATGTTTGAAAATCCAATTCAAATTGAATGATACGAATGTCGGGAACATGACCTGTGAAACGAAAGTCAGGAACATTCGTATCCAATTTTCTAATTCACGTACATTTGGTTTTCATCCCATTTTTATCCCGTTTGCATCCCATTGTCATTTCGTGTTATATGTGCAAATAGACCCGATATTTGGATGCAATGTAAATGGATCTATTCACTCCAATCATTCGAAAATCCGTATTGGATTTCCAAAAAATTCAAAATTTGATCAAATTCAGAAATTTGGATTTTTGAAAATCTGAATCAAATTTGAAAGTTGATATTCATCAAATTCAAATCAGATTTTCAAATTTTTGAATATCCATACCCTATGATGTTCTATCCCTCTGTTATCGGAAAAGTATGAGCACACACCCAGACATCCCTGAAGATGGGAAAGAACCATTGTAGCACGTGTTGAACCAAGGCAGACAGACAGAGAGCTGTAATTTATCCCTTCCAGAAGAGGTGTGTGTGTGTGTGGGGGGGGGGTTCTTGTCCTGCCATTCTGAGCACATCCTGTTCAATTCTATTTACGCTTGCTTGCTTGCCTGCTTGCTTGCTTGCTTGCTTGCTTGCTTGCTTGCTTGCTTGCTTGCCTGCCTGCCTGCCTGCCTGCCTGCCTGCCTGCCTGCCTCCTTCCTTCCTTCCTTCCTTCCTTCCTTCCTTCCTTCCTTCCTTCCTTCCTTCCTTCCTTCCTTCCTTCAAGATTCAAAGGATACATATTCTGTCCTGCCCTTTAATTGAAGATCCCAGAGCAGGTCACAAAAAATAAAAGTATAAAATAGAACCCTCCTTCTTCACCCCCTGGCAAGAATAACAGAGGAAGCTAAGCATCAGGTGTCATGATGGTATCTGTTTTAACCAGGCACCAAAAACCAATATAATGGATAAACCTGGTGTACCCCCCATAGGAGGCCATTCTAGAACCTGGGGCTGCCACAAAGTAGGCCCTCTCATATGCCATCACCTCTCACTTCTGATGGCACTGGGAGAAAAATAAAGCCCTCCCCTTCTGTTTTTAGTGACTGGGCATGTCTATATGGGAGGTGTTTCTTCAGTTACTTGCAACCCAAATCATTTAGGTTTTTATATGTTAACATCAACACCTTGAATCGGGCTGAGTAGCAAATGGGTAATCAGTGTACATTTCTTAAGATCAGTGTGATACATGTTCAGTTAGAAATCCCCATCAGCAGTCAAGCTTCCACACTCTACACTACTATCAGTTTCCAGAACAGTTTTAAGGATAGTTCAATGGATCACTGTAGCCATGTTTTACTTATCCAGGGAAAGCCAAAGCAGATGAACCAGTCAGTGAGGGAGGTAAGCACTGCTGGCTACTGCTGCCACAGGGGTCTCAGGCAATAGCAAATGATCCAGAAGTACCCTCTGATATTGACTCTTTCTTTCTGGGAAAAACAACCTACTGCATGTTGGCTGTCCCATCCTAAGGCTCTAAAGTTTCAGGCCAGGGGCAATTCAGCAGTCTGCTTGGAAACACTCCCTAAAGAGTGCAGATTTCCTGTCTCCATCGTGTATGGTGGTGGCATGAATAGAACCCAGCTGTGGTCTGCAAGGAAAACCATCTTAAAGTAGTTTTCTGCTAGTGCACTTTTGGGTGTGACTCCCACAACCAAGGAGGACAGATATGGGGCTTGTGCATGACCTCCTGTGAAACCCTCTGGCATGTGAAGCTCACAGTTTGGGTGCATAAAAGGCACATCCCAATCAAATCTGCATGGTTCTGTTTATATCCTGTTTGCTTTCAGCCACTGCAGCCAAACCACATACGGGAATGGCCTGGTTTCTGTTAGGACTTCTCCCAAGAGTTTGTGTCTTAAAATTGCATTCCTTTATCATATTATTCAAACTGTAGGCTACAAAGTTATCCCTGTTATACCAACAAGGATTAAATCGCATGAATTTTCATCAGCATTCGGTGTGCTAAATGAAATGTTGAAACTGAAAGGATAATTAAATAAATAAATATCGTTGCACAATAAGGTGCAAAAAGAAAATTAAAAGGTGTTCTCCTGAGGAAGTGAAGAAAGCCAGTGGCTGAGTAATAAAGGGAATTTTCAAGAAGGAAATTGCTATAGACACTGGCAGAACATTATTCATGAATGCAGGTTACATAAAATACACAAATTGTGTAAATTGCATAAGTTACACTATTCATAGATGCAAGTTATGCAAACTGTGTAAAAATTGTCTATTATGCAAATTGGTTATGCTACACTACTCATGAACATGGGATACAAAAGCTGTGTAAGCTATGCTATTGACGAACATGGGTTATGCAAATTGCATAAATTATGCTATTCACAAATGAAGTGACACAAATTGTGTATGTTACAAACAAGTAAATTCACCTCATGGTTATTGGTTTTTGCTACTGGAATTATTTGGTAGGCAGGGACTGGTATTATATGTTCCCATCCAGGGATCTTGGGCCCTTTTTGCACTTTGCCTCATGGTTTGTATGCAGCATGCTCTCAGATGGAGCATTAGCACTTGGAGGAGCCATTTCCTGCTCATAAACATCCCCTTCTGTGCAAGAGTGTGCTGTATGCAAACTATGTGTGGAGGATGATTTTGTGGTCCATATGTGCCCTTACCTCATCAAGCGGCATCCAGTGGTGTCCTCATCCACACCTCTATGGTGCATGCCAGGGCGCATGATGCACCACACAAGCCCAGTGACAGCACCAGTACATGCACAGGAACACCAGCATCTTGCACCAAGGTAGCAACTCTCAAACCACACATCCACACTAGATAAGTGTCCAGACAAATGTTGAAGCATTTATGAGAGCAAATGCTAATACAAGCCAGTGGAAGTTCACCCCGCTGGTTAAAAAACATGTTCTTGCCTTCTACGTTAACTCCAGTTTATGGACCACTTTCAAGAGGTGGCCTCATGATGAGAAGTTTAAAGACATCTAAAGAAGAAGTCACTGAGTGTGCACAAGCTAAGCCTAATCTAGATAGGACTAAATCTAGGCTACTACATGGAGCCAGTAGATGCCTCTTTCTACGGCTCAAGCAATTTGGGGTGTTTTTCCACCGCGCTCCTTTAATCCAGATCTAAGAAGATCCGGATCTAATGAATAGGTACATTCCTTAATCCAGATCTAGTATATCCAGATTAAGGGAAGTACCCAATGTGTTTCCATGGGTGGTCTAGCACCCAATAGCAATGGGTGCTAGCCTCCCTGCCGTGGAAACACCGGAGCACCCATTTGGAAATCCGGATCTACCCATGAGGGGTCTGCTTGTCACTTCGGAGTCACTTCGAAGTTCACTCTGAAGATCAGCACAGACTTCAAAGGTGCTCCGGAGCTATTTTGCACAGACTTTGAAGTGACTTTGAAATGACTTCGAAGCTTAGGTTTTGGGGCTCCCCCCCCATGGGTGCCCCCTCCCCCTAGCCTCCTCTAGCCTCCATTGCCACACAAGCATGGAAACAGGCTCCCTCTAATCTGGATTTTCTGCCTGAAGACCCAAGTGTAGTCCCCATTAATGGAGTCTACAGAAAATCCAGATTAAAGGCCAAAAAGTACCCATTTGATCCGGATTTCCCCAGCAGCAGTCAAAACAATCGGGTCCCAAATGGGTGCTGTGGTGGAAATGGAATCATCCGGCTCACACCTAAATGGGCCCTTAATGGGTGCAAAAATGGTTACTTTCTGACAGTGGAAAAACACCCTTGGTGTTCTATTGATGACACCAGCTCCAAGAGTGCCAGGGACTGCATACCTAATCCTTCATATGGAGTGAAATAGACCTTAGAAAATCATTATTATCCAAGAGCAATAAAACATAATAAAAGTCAGCTGTTATACTGTTCCATTCGATAAACAACCAATTTTATCATAAATTTGTGGGCAATTTGAATTCTTTCTCACCACAGTGCTGGATCATCTTCCTTTTCTCTCTCTTTGCTATTACCATCAAAATAGATGGGACCATGAAAAAGTGCTTGGAGATGACCAACAACCACTCAGCCTACAGTGTATCTGCTCAGCATACTACAAGTAGAATTCCAAGACTTCCACACATTTTTTATTCTAAGGACTTCACCGATGCCTTAATGGGAAAAAACACACACACAGTTTTCTCTTCCAGGCTCCTTAATGATATCCGTATTAACAGATGTTTCAGAGAACTAAGAAGCATCATTAATTTCACTTCTGTTCCCTAATCCTTTAGAAATTAATTTTACAAGCCGCATTCCTGCCTTTTATTTGTGTTTTTCCTGCTCCCAATAGTTCAATCATAACTTTAGCTTTTCTTTTCCACTGTGTTCCTCCTTGCACCTTCCCAGAAGATAAGCATTGTAATGACGCCTCTATAAGAAAACATCCAGAATGACTATAAAACTCTTTACTCTGATTTTACTAAACATTTTTTTTAAAATATGAAGCCCAAAAAGAAGGGCTACCACTTCCAGAAGACTAGATCTGGAGTCTCAGGTGCTCTTAGGGGCTGCCTTTTGAAAACTGTTTAAACTTTAATGCGGAATGCAATAATGTGACTTTTAACCAAGATTCCTAGATGATCCTTTAAGACCTACATAATGTGGGCCCAAGAGAAAAAAGATCTAATTAAATCTCAAATTCCAATAGCAACTAAAAACCAAACAGGATTTAGTGCAAAGTGGGTGTGAGCGAATTCAGAATTTTAGAATGTGTTTAAACAAACAAACAAACAAACACCCCTATATTCTATAGCTGATGTTAATATAATACCTATTAGCAACAATAAATCAATTGGATAACAATAATAATATTCTAAATGAGGAACAGGTATTGACAAGATAATTTATTGATATGAACTAACCAAAGGCTGATTTCTTTCTGATAGGCCAAGCAAAGAATGAATGGTCCTGAGGAGCTGATATCTTCCTAACAAGCTAAACCAAATGTGTCCCAGCACAGTACAGGGGCTTGTTTGATATTTTTTATTCAAATGAAATATTGTTCCACCTTAATCTAATTCACAATCTTGAAATAAACTATAAATATATACTAACACAGACACTTACTCTTTCACTGAAACGTCTAAACAATCACAATAAATCCCCAGTTTACTTACATACATCCAAAGTCTACATGCCATGTCTTCATGGCAACCTTATCTCGGATTCAAAATGTTTTGAATCCTCGGAGTCCAGATGGCAGTTTGGCTTAACACGATTTCCCCGTGTTAAACCACCCCAAAGCGTGATGAATCTCAATCCTGATTTCAACAGGTCTTACTCCGGTTTGTGCGCTTGAAACATTTTACATTTTTTACTGTGGGAACTCTTCCGTGTTAAGGGATGAGAGTTTCCCTCCCCCAATAGCTTGCTTCCAAAGCAAGCTGTAAAAGCAGCAGCAGCCCGAACAGCAATCCAAGCAATCCACTGTAGCAAACAAGCAATTCACACCTGATAACCATCTTGCTATTGAAAGTGCTGACCTTCTAAAAAGGGAAAAGAAACTAAAGCAACTGCCATTTGGAGAGATGTGTGAATGTTTAGCTGTAAAGGGGCTTGACTTGCCGCTGCTGCTGCACACCCTGAGCAATCAGGAGAGGAGGGAAAAGGATCGCTGCCTGCCTGGTGCCATTTTTCCTCCATCCAGACAAGGCAGCCCCCCAGCTAGGCTCCGTGAAGGGGTCTGTTATGGGTGGTACGTTCACGCCAGGAGGAAGAGGACAGGGCAGCTTTTAAAAGGTAGCCACTGGAGTCCCCCCCTTGAGTCACGTACGTCCTCAGAATCCAGATTGAACGCAATTAAGCTGAAGGTAATGGGAACAGGCAAATTCGCGTTTGCATCCGGTTCTGTTATCTCGGTTTAGGGAAAACGAGATAAGGTTGTCGTGAAGATACGGCCTTTAACATTACACTTAAATAGACTTTTTAAACATCATCAGAAAATTGAAATTATTTTATAGAATACAAATACTTCATAAACCTACTTCCTGGGTCATCTTGGAAGCTTCTGTAAGTACTGCTGTTCAATACAACCATTTTTATGGCTTTTTGGAGCCCTAACTCCTAAACTAATGCAATCTGAATGATTAAATGCCAAAGCAGGCCATGGCAAGGGGGCGTATAAATCCTCTGCCATGGAAATGACTCTGTGAGTGACTCCCATGACTCTGTAAATGCATCCTGAAGCAACCACGCACCAGCAAAAATCCCCGATGGTCTTATGGAGTGTTCTGAGTTTGTAAAGTTCAACAGAAATTTGCATCAGCAGAAATCATGCAGTATGGGGACTAACATGGAGGTTGGAAAACTTCTTAGTCTCTCACTAGTTAAGTAAAGAAATATCTAGTGATATTTCCTAGGAGAAGCTGTGTCATGTGTATATAACTTTAGACCTTGCTGGTTAAAGAATTATTTACTTACCTCTCAGTCCTGAAACATGGGCCTAAGCCAAGAGGTACCTTGGAGGAGCAAGGGAGATTCTTCCTAATTCAATAGGAAATATTTTCCTAATTTGAATGAGAAAAAAATTTGAAGACGAAAACACTTGAAGAAGGAACAGACATGCATGCTTCACCCCTATTACTTTGGATTGTGTCTAAACAATCACACTGGTCCACAGTGTACAATTGTGCATCTACAACCACCCAGCCACATCACCAGGCCCACTCACGGAGTCACATCCAGAAGAGAGTGCAAATGTTGCCGACTGGGAGCATACTAGCTGCTCCTCCTCAAACTGTGGAAAAGGCTTTATTTCTTCACAGCTAATGAAGACTGTGGCAGCTTCAGTGCGTTCCAGGATGGTGGTGAAAGCACAATATGTGGACTGGCCTCCTCAGGAGCATCTGCAACCACATCACATATGTGAGTGTGAACTTCCCTTTTCCCCATGGATATTTCAACTTTTTCACATGATTTTTGTATTCATATTAAGTATGTAGATGGAGTGAGGCATATTAAGTATGTAGATGGAGTAAGGCACTTCAAGAGACAGCACTTACAATCAAAGAGGGCCTTCTTGTGGTTTCTCTTGTATCAGAGGTGCAAATGGTAGGGACATGCAAGAAGGCCATTTCTGTTGTGATCCCCAGTATCTGAAACATAGGTGTGAAGATAGGTGGCCCCATACTCTCCAAGCACTCATAAGATACCATTTCATTGCCATCAGATCCTGTTTCAGTCAGAATAGTTCAGGGCTGTTTCCACACTGACCCCTGTAAATCCAGATTAAGTAGATCTGTATTAGTGACATCAGTGCTTGTGAGATCAGAATAAATTAGATGTGGAACAAGACAGCACCTTTCCATCTGCACTGAGGATGGTGCAACAGGTTGTGATCAGTGCTAAATCAGAGTGACATGTGGATGCCCCTAGAACTGATTCATAGCAGGGGATGGGTTCTGTTTGGGATGCATTACCCGAAGCACTGTGAGACACAGTCACCATCATCTCTGCTATGCAGTTTCATAAGTTAACAATGATATCACCACTCAAGTGCACATCACTTATAACCCATCTCACGTATTCCCTGCATGTGGTCTATGTACTAATGTCCCTTCCGGAATTGAGAATGGAGCATGCAAGAAGGATTCTAGACCCTTTTACGAGGCCTACCGTTAATACGGATTAGTGTGTCCTTAGCACGTATCTATTTTGGACTAGAGAAGTGCACAAATTTTTTTTGACATTCTATTTGAATTGAATTGAATATCCAAAAATCCAATTCAATTTGAATCTTTTAAGTTTGAATTTAACAAGATTTGATTTGAATTTACCAAATTCAAATCTATTCATTCAAATTTTTTATTTGAATCTGCACATAAGAACGTTGACAACATTCGTATGTGCACGTACACATCTGTACACATCTGTATGCATCCCGTAGTTATCCCATAGGCAACCGATTTTCATCCCGTACGGATCCGTACAAATGCGTACACTTGCAGGAAAGATGCGGATCTTCAAGTACGCATCATGTACGAACCCGTACACATACAAATGTCTGGATAATTCAAACGAATAGATCCAAAATTTGAAATTCAATTTGAATGTTTACATTCAAGGTTTGGAACATTCTATTCAAGTTCGAATGTTGAAATTCGGCACATTCGATCAGATTTGGAATGCCTATGAATATTCATGCACATCTCTATTTTGGATCTATTTTACTCCCAAGCAGATGATGTGGTCTTCATGGACCTTTAATCTGGATTGCAGTGAAGATTATGTGATCCTAGTGGTTCCTTATTTCAATTTAACTCGTACATCTGGAACTAGTCCAAGAGACCTTTCCATAATGGATAATGGGAAGGGGGGGGGAACCAAAACTTTCATTTTGGTTTTCTCCTCTAAAACATATCATTTATTTTAAAACAAGATGGAAATATATTTCTGCCTCAGCAACCAAATAACACGCAGAAATGACAATAATCCCTTCCTTGTATATCTTTTGTATCTGTGTCCAAATGTGGACATTCATACTTATCACAAGTGTTTGCACATCCCCTTCAAATGATAGGAAGCTCATGGAAGGTTGCTCAAGCATGAATGTGGCAATCAATTAAAAATGATTAACCTTCTGTGCAATAGGACTACATACAGACATCAGTTATTTATTCAACTACATTTGGATATCCTGGAATAAAGCAATAATATTCTTGGGTGCAGCCCAAGATATTAAGGCTTTGAGGGGCTGCAGGTATTCACACAGATCAAATGCTAAAGGAGAAAAGAAGTGACACGAGACAGAGAGAGAAAACTTGCATCTCTTTCATGGATAAGGAAATAAAAATTTGTAGTTAAGCATTCCTCCCGAGTGGCAATCTGAGATTAATGATAATACAGCCCAGGTATGTTCTGGCACTTTGTCTTGTAATGTCACATCATCATGCAGCCATTCGACATTAAATGTGCCCTGTATATATCACAGCTGACAACAGAAGTAGCATTGATTAACTCATATATCCTGTTTGAATCCTTAAAAAATTTATAGAGTATACAAATTATTTTTAGATCTAATTTAGAGCAAAAGTGATGCTTTTTGATGTGTGGAGACCACTGAGCCTACAAAGCAAACTCCAGAGTTGATGAATATTTATTGGCGATGTGACCTGGTCTGTGATCAGGACTGATTTGCTAAAATAAAATGATAGAAAACACAGGCAGTAGCTGCTGCTATTTAGTTCAGAAGCATTTGAAAAGCAAACAAAAAATCAGATAATTTGGAAACGTCTTCTAAAAACATAGATTCTCCATAGTCAATATGTGTGTGTGTGTGTGTGAGAGAGAATCTTTAACTATTATCACATAATTTATGCTGAATGGATCAGTTACCAAATTAATTTGAGGTATTTACTATGTGTTTCTGTTAGACTGTGAAATATTCAGAGAGCCAAGGGTTTTTTTTAAATAGAAAACCTTTCCAGTTCAGCATAGGTTAAAACAGTGTGGTGTGGCCATGTGGGAGACATTAGCATGCAGTAATTACCATGCCCATATGGGAGATATTGTCATGTTGTACACATCATGGCCATGCATGAGATGTTGGCATGCAGACCATCCAGCACCGCTGTGAGACCACGCAGCAGTGGAGCACTACCTGCATCATGGAATCATGGCTGGTGCAAGCAGATAACTGTTGTAGCAAATGCGGCTGTGTTTCTGGGATGAGGGTGACCTAAGGGGATTTCAATCAGACTTACAGAATAGGTATAAATATTGCTTCTCCGGAACCTTATTGGCCAGATAGGGGTGGAAATATTGGTCCACTCAGCCCCTTAGATATCCAGAGATATATGACTTTTGCTTCTTTGAGTTGTGTAACTACTGTACCCTGATGGCCACTGCTGGAGCAAACTCACACAGCATTTTATTCCATTTCCTGGATCATACTGTCCCACCTTACCAGTCTGTTCCTACTGGAGCAGTTCATCAGCTAGATGACTCAATGTATCCTGGAACAATGTAAGCTGCTTTCAGATTACTGTTCCTGGAAAGCTACCTTGCTGGCCCTAAACTCGCACAAACTTTAGAGCCAGCCTCCAATGTTCCTGATGGCCAGGAGTAAAAATTGTTGACCTCAGATCCACTGGAGGCCCCATTTATTTTATTTTATTTATTTGCATTCTTATCCCACCGCATACCCAAGGGTGTATACAAAAGTGCAGGTTATGAAAGGGGTCACCCAGTAACTCAGAACACAGAGGCATGAGCTGCATTCATACACCCCTATAGCCCAGTTTGCTCACTGATAGACCACAGGTAGACCTTTCCAAAAAGATCTACTGATGCCCTGAGTTTGGGGGGCATTTTGGGCCACCCAGTCTGGTCCACACACTGGGCCTATTCGCACTTGGCCTTTTTCTGGAGTATATCTCAGGATAGGGGTCTGTGGTCCACATGCTAATGCAGACTCTAGCAGACCTCACTTTGGGCCAGCTGAAGCCTGCACTAGCATATGGACAGCAAGTCCCTATTCCAGGATATATTCCAGAATAAAGCCAAGTGCGAATAGGCCCACTGTCTCATGTAAATGGATCATTCTAGCAGGGGATAGTTATCTCTGGTCCACACACCATGTGGAAGAAATTAATGCAACCACCCTTTTGAAAAGGATTACAATCACACTTAGGAAAATATCAGTTGGATAGAATCAGTCGTTCCCTTCAAAAAAATACATTATTGAGAAGAAAATATAGAAGTGTTGTAAATAATGCAGGAAGTTGTAGCTAATATTACAGGGATCTGTTATTGTTTTTCAAAAACCTAAAAATCCACCTCTCCTGCTAAATTTCCTACCTACCTGAGTGTGTTCTACTAAGGGGTCATTTGGTTGGCTCATAAACTGCCAATTTCCTACCATTTCAAGTTTAACGTTTTGCTATTAATTGATCAAAGCCCTAAATATTTTGAAAGCAAGCTGTTGGATGGATTGTATGCTCCTTTATAGAACTGCAAACTTCCTCAGATCTGTGGATAATGTCCTTCTGGTTGTGCTAGCAGCACCTCCAGCTGCTATAATCTGTATCGATAATGGGTTTCTGCAGAGGATACCATGCAGGAAGAATCTCCCATTGATGGTTTTGTTTGTGAGCATGTTAGTACTACCCAGTTCTATCTGAACATTTTATTGGCAGCGGGGTGGGAGTGGGGAGAGGGAACCTATCTTAACAATGCATTTCAAAATAGTACTGTGTTGTTTTCTGTTTATTATTTTATTTATTGAAAATAATACAGCCACCCAATAAGTCAACTATTTGGCTGACGTGCAAATCGAACATGAAAAAATATAGAATTTTTAAAAAGCTGATATATAAAAAACAAAAGGTTGGATTAAAACAGAATAAAAAGGCCTTCTCAACCAGAGGCTTTTTCACACTACAACCGTTCCATTTGGAACGGGCGTAGTACAGGTGGCCTAAGTAACTTCGGGACGCTTTCAGCATTCACACATGCACGCCTGTGTGCGAATGCTGAAAGCGTTCGGAAGTTACTTAGCCAGCAAAGGCCGGCCAGGGGTGGGGATACGGCCTGCAAGGCTGCCTCCCATTGGGTGCAAGCACCCAAGGGGCGGGCAGCGCTGTCAGGCCGCTTGCCCCACATGCCCCGCTTCGTGTCGGCTCTACGGGGCTCGATCGAGCCCTGTGCAGCTGGCACAAAGCTACCTGGGCACCCGGGCACCCATCGCGGGGCCCAGGACAAGGTCCATATGGGGCAGGACCCCTTTGGAGATTGGAGCCCTTGGCCCCTACATGCTCCTAGTGATGTCAACAGGTTGTACTTGCCCAGGAAAGCAGGCGGTAGAGGACTTTTGCAAGTGAAGCAAACAGGGGAAGAAGAGAAGCCTGCATTAGCAGATTATGTGGCAGAAAGCAAACAATCAGCTTTGATTGAAGTCAACAACCAGAAGCTTCTCAAGGTGCAGCAAACCAAGAAACAGTACCGGAAAACTGCAATTCAATGCCAAACGGATAGCTGGCACAATAAAGCACTGCATGGACAGTTCCTGGAGAAGATCAAAGGCAAAGTGGACATGGAAAAGACCTGGTCTTGGCTTACGAATGGAACATTGAAAAAGGAAACAAAAGGACTGATTCTTGCTGCACAAGAACAAGCAATAAGAACAAATGCCATCAAAGCCAGAATTGAAAAATCAGTAGAAGATCCAAAGTGCCAACTCTGCAAAGAAGTGGATGAAACAATCGACCATATACTCAACTGCTGCAAGAAGATCACACAAACTGATTACAAGCAGAGACACAATTCTGTAGCACAAATGATCCACTGGAACTTGTGCCAAAAGTATCATCTGCCTATGGCAAAGAACTGGTGGGATCACAAGCCAGAAAAAGTTGTTGAAAACGAACAGGCAAAACTACTTTGGGACTTCAGGCTTCAGACTGACAGAAAACTGGAGCATAACACCCCTGACATTACAATTGTTGAGAAAGAGAAAGTGTGGATCATCGATGTTGCTATTCCGGGTGACAGCAGAATTGAGGAGAAACAGTTGGAGAAGCTCACCAGATACGAAGACCTGAGAATTGAACTTCATCGACTCTGGTGAAAACCAGTGAAAGTGGTCCCAGTCATCCTCGGCACACTGGGCGCGGTGCCAAAAGATCTCAGCGGGCACCTAAAAACCATTGGCATTGACAAAATATCCACCTGCCAACTACAAAAAGCCACTTTACTGGGGTCTGCTCGCATAATTCGCCGATACATCACACAGTCCTAGGTGCTTGGGAAGTGCCTGACTAGTGATATAATACGAAATCCAGCATAGTCATCTCGTTTGCTGTGTGTAACTGCTGCTTTTACATCATCATCATCATCATAAGACGGCCAGTGGATTACCACATGATTTTCATGACCATTAGCTGGCAACACATCCCAAATATAATTCAAGCAATATGTTAACCTCTAGAATATGTCAAACTTTAGAGTGTCAGATGGAAAACACTTTAGTCTTGCAAAAAGGGACAAAGCACTTTCCTCACTTCCCTGCCTGAGAAAATGTGCTTTGTCAGCTTTCTGAAGGGAGATAATCATGGTTTTGATTCATAAACTAAGCTGAATCCTTGTACTAGATAGCCTAGAGATATTTTTATATTGCTTTTACTAGCTTTAAATTGTGCTATTCTTAAGGAAATACTGACATCCTGTTTATTTCATACGTTTCACCATAAATAAGTATTTTTATTTCATTCCTTTTGCTCCTGAAAAGTGACCTTGTAAAGAATTCACATCTTTTTGGGTGACCTCATGATTGAACAGTTATCTAACTCTGAATGTTTGTAACTAGGAACATACATTATCAGATACTTCTCAGATAATTACGGAAGAAATGAGCTTAATGCCACAAAAGGAGTGCCTGATATGTATTTTCCTTACAACTCACAGTATTTCTGAGGATGGGATATTACCCACTGAAACTGGATTTGTCCGATAGGGACACTAGCTGGGGCCCAGAAATGGATCCAAATGTTGAGCTGTATATGGTGTACACAACTTAGAACTCTGGAGTCAGAATTCACAATGGGGCAACATGAAGGACCAACATCAGCTCCATGCAGAAGCTGGAAAAAAAAGATCAAAGTAGGCTTTTTTTTTCTGTAGGACCACTCAGTTACACCTGTGAAATCATATTTGTGTGCAAGACTGTTCAGGATACTACCTCAGAACAATACTTCCAAATTAGTTTATGGCCAGCTTAGTCCTCTAAAGGGATGCACTTATCTTGCAAAAAAAATTCATCAAGGGAATGGGTTGAGTAATCATCAAGATTACTCAATCCCATTTTAGAAATCCTTTAAAAGATTAACAATGCAACCGTATATTGGCTTAAGAGCAGTGCATGTGACACTTTTATGGCTAGCTACATGAGCACAACTCTTGTATAGATCGGAGAAATCTTTTTGTTCGAGAATAAGTTCAAACATTTCACTTTACTTGATATTTGTCCACCACCACCACCTTCCAAAACATTGTCATAAGCAACGAACACACTCCCCCCCCAACACATTCTACATTCCTGAAGCAACTTCATAAACTTTCTAAATCCAAAATTAATTCAGCCAACTTTTACGTGTCAAACACAGTTATGCATCACCAGGGTCCAGCCTTTATGGAAGATCTATTACTGCTTCGAAGCTAAATCACTATTAATGTAACATTGAAGTACAATATAGTGTAATTCCAATTTGGATTTGAAAGACAAATTGCAGGTACTGTACCTGATACATTATTGTACCTCAGGGACATAAATTCTTCACCCCCCCCCCCCCCCACTGAACAACTACCTTCACTTAAATGTGTGTACTTTATTGGTTAGAGCAATATTCACAACAGAATCCACCATTACTTTTTATAATGCACTGACAGTCCACAAATGGATTCTTGCAGACAATAGCAAAACACCTAAATAATTTGAATATATTTACATGCAATTTAAAGGTTGTCAAAGTAGATTCAGTTGTACAATCAAAAGCTTAAGCAAAGTCACTCTCACTGTGTATGTCTTTGTGTGTGTGCTCATGTGCATGCATGAACACTTATTTGTGTGTGTGTGTGTTAAAGGCACAGTTCAACAAAAAGATGTGGGCCTTTTTGAAAATGTATAAAACAGCCCTAGCCACCTTCTACCAATTTTGAGATCTTACCAACATAAATTCCTCTCATAAAAAGTAAAGCATCCCATGGACATTGTGGGTCTTTTTGCACGTACTCGCTGGAACACTCTATCTCGGGATGTGCATGATTTTTGTATGTGTGTTTGCTTTGCATCAAAGGAAATGTAAAGGAAATTCATATTTGTGTGACTAGAACCACTTTGAATGTGGTAACATTTGAATTTGCTGCAAATGTTCTTTGAATGCTATTTGAGTCTGATTCGAATTCCTGCCACCAGTCATGCCTCTGAATCCTCTCCAAATCTGTTCCAAATCCACTCTGAATCCACTTTCAATCCATTCTAAATCTGCTACAGATGTGACTGCACAGCAGATTTGCCACATCTGCACATTTGCAAATATAATGAAGAAATGAACGAATGCACAAAAGCATTCGCTTCACATTCAAATGCCAATCTTTGAGTGTAGCCAGAATTCAATTCAAATGTGAATGTATAATTTCCTATTAATTTGAATGTGACAAATATTTGTGCACATCCTTACTCCTGTCCATTCAAAGGTCAGACCTGGACACACTTCTCTGCTGCAGAAGCCACCCTAGAGTAAGACAACTCCCCCCGGACAATCCAGCTGTTAACTGCTAAAAAGCAGTCCACAGCTTTCCCAAAAGAAGAAGAGTTGGCTTTTCCTCCCCACTTTTCTCACTCATTTAAAAGCAGCTGAAAAAGCTTCCTATTCTTCCCCCTACAACAGACACCCTGTTAGGTGGGTGGGGCTGTGAGAGCTCAGAAGAGAGCTGTGACTAGCCCAAGGCCACCCAGCTGGCTTTGTGGAGGAGCACAGAATCAAACTCAGTGACTCCCAGAAAAGAAACCAGTACTCTAACTACAAGACCAAACTGGCTCACTCCTGAATCTGTTCATCCAGAAGTGTCTGGTTCACTCCTGGGCAGGTTGATTTGCACCTTTTTCTCGGTATGTCATGGCAAGTGGGCCTGGCTGTGTGACATCAGTTGTGCAGTTACATGCAGCTGCTGGATAATCATGGCAACATCTGACTGTCCTCCAAATTCTGGTTCAGATATTGCCATGGTGATCCTGGCTGCCCCAGTTTGACCATTTGCATTACAAGCACTGCTGTCCAGGTTTGGGGCTAGTTCAGTGCTTATAGTGTGAATGGCCACCACTGTGCTCCATCCTTGCCAGCCTGGTATCATAAGAGGCCCGTAAGCGTGAACAAGACTGTGATTTTTACTTATGATGTTCGTAAAACCCTCAGAATTTATTTCCTTATTTTTCTCTCTAAAAAAAAATCCTCCTTCTCATCTTGGGATGCTGAAGGAGTTTACAAAAGCAAGCAGACAAGAACATACATTTTCTTCCTTTGCTCAGTTTCCCTCATCCTATGGGGAGAAGCAGTGATGATTTACAGACAGAAATGTTTGTCCAGATGTCTGCTTCTGGAATTTGAGCACCAGTTCCTCCATCAGAGCTGAGGGACCAATAGGTTGCCATGGCAAGGAGATAACATCTAGGGCAGAAATGACAGGACTGGAATATTGTAGGGACTTTATACAAAGGTGTTAGGCTGCAAAAATGTATCTACTCTATAGCATACAGTAAATTAGCTTCATAGGCAGAATGCCTGATTCATTGAGAAATGTGGGCTGGCTAACAGTCCAATACTTTACCTACCAGTCCTGAAATTAATTAAAATGCAATGTGGTTGAATAAAATTCAATAATAAAAACATTAAAAATTGTGAGTGGAAAGAAATTATTCACACTCGGAAAGCTTGGATGAAGCAAAAATATGTCTTTAAGCATTTGAAAGCTGATAATATGGAAGCCTTGAAGGTTCAGAGGAAAGGGTGAGCAGTTCCACCTCCAAACAATATGGAAACCAGCTTTTTACATTATATATTCTGCGTAGAAGTTGATCAGCTGTGGTGGAAGTATGCATCCTTGTCAAACTCCCTGACTCTGTCTCTCCATGCTTTGTTACGACTGTTGGTTATTGCTTAATATACAAGTTCATCATCAGTACAATCAGGTGTCCTGAAAAGTACATTTTTAAAAAACAAAACTACCCCTTCTAATGAGCCCACCCACTGATGGACTTTGGAATCGATGAGTCCCAAACAGTGAGCTTTGGGGGTGGCCAAAGCTTTGGGGATCGGGATGAACTTCCCTATTGGGGAACTATTTGTTTGTTTGTTTGTTTGTTTGTTTATCCATCCATCTACCCATCCATCTGTCCATCCATCCATCCTGCCCTATACCTGGAGGTCTCTGGGATGGTAACAACATCTAAAATCAAACATCATTTAACATCTTTAAAACAATAACAGTGGGAAGAGATAAGTATCTCCCCATTTAAGCAAAGGCCAGGGCAAAGAGGTGCATCTTCACTACCTTCCTAAACGTGTTCAGTAAAGGTGATAGACACACCTCAAGGGGGAGACAGTGCTTTGATGTACTGCTGAAATGGGTTCTCCAACATGTAGGCATACCTTCTTAATACCTCCGTATTCTGAACTAGGACCCACTGGGCTGCCAGCAAACACCAATATAACATTTACTTGTAATCTCAACCAGCATCTCCCAGATTAGAATTGTTCTTTGTCCAGCATGGGTGGATACCATCATAGGCATTTCCTCCCTCCAACTGGACTATGATGCAGATGGGAGGCCTGCAGCCAACGTTGTGTCCTGGCACAAAGGTAAGTGTAGAAAGGTCCTATATTTCTCTTCTCAGATTGATCTGGAAGTTTTTGTTTTGGTTGTATTTTTTAAAAAATGGTTGCCATATGTGATTTTGATATTCCATGTCCTGTGAATTCCTCCCCAGGGTCGATTCCTCCCCAATTGACCAGGGTTGGCACCTGCGCAGAGAGCCTCCTGAAGCTAGGCACGGCCCTGGCCAATTGGGAGGCACGCAGGACACAGGCGCAAGGGCAACTGGGACCCTGCATCCAGAATCGGGCTGGCTGAATTAAGGTAGGGAGAGGATCCCGCTCGGTCAGCCCCAGGGTGGGTTGGGGGGGAAGGTGAAGCTCCCCCTGGCTCCAGAAGTGGTGATTTGCCACTTCTGGGGTGAGGGCGAGCCCCGAAATCGGAGTCCCCCGGCTTGCTATGCTCAGCTCTGGAGGAGCCAATCATGGTGGGCTGGGGGAGGGCCCATAAGAGACCCTTTTCACTGTGTGGACACATCTGTTTCAGATGCATCCTAACAGCGAAAACACCCATTAAGACCACATTCTATGTGGTCTTCCAGGAAACCAGATTAAGGACCGCTTAACACCCATTAGCGACACATCTGGCGGGAGTCAATGCGGAAGCGGACTCCCCAACGTGTCTCTAATGGATGCTGCTGTGCGGACACGGTTTTCCTAAGTGTTTAAAGTGTGGTCTTAATGGATGTTAAAGGGTCAATGCGGAAGCACCCTAAAAGAAGAAAGTATTTCTCTTCTCCCTTTTCTGATGCTAAGTCCTTCTCTATAAGAATAATACAGTTCCTATTTAAGTGGATTGAATCTATGGCATTTTCCAGACATATTGAAACTGTCATTGTCGTGAGACTAGCAGAAGGGCCAAACAGAATGGGGAGACTCTACAAGTCTGTTGACCTCAAAATTCAAACTAAAGTTTGTAGAGAAAATCCTGCCCCATCTTCAATGTTCCAGCATGCAGCCAGCTGATTCTTCTTCTCCAATATAGCACCAGATTTAATTCCTAGAAGCTTTCTGCACATATGGAAAAACACAAAGCATGGTCAGCTTCTAGAAGTTCAATTTGATGATATGCTGGAGGAGATGGTGGTGAGTCCAGAATCCTCCACTGCTGGGAAATATCAGCATTCATTTAGGAGGCAGCATTTTTCTATGGTGTCTAAGGACAGCCTCTGGGCAGAAACAAGTTAGGGGTCCAGCATTTTGCTGTACGTTCCCATTTCTATCTTATATATTTTGCTCATCCGATCCGATCTTTAGGAACTAGGAATGTGGGTCTAAAAATGATGCTTGTTCAATGTAGATCAATAAACTGCATAAATCTTAAATGGCATGCAGCACCAGCATCATATTGGACGACCAAGTTTTCATACAAAGCACAAGATTCCAGGAAGCCAATTTATGAATTACATTACCATAATGTGCATTTATAGCCAACAAAGGCCATTTTAACCCAAACTAAAAATTGCTCAGGGCACTGACATGTTCAATAGGAGAACATTATCAGCAGAAATGGATGTATTGACAGCTGTGAAATGTTAGCTGCAGCATTTGGCAGGAAACAAGTGAAGAAACACAAAGAATTCATAGAAGATGCTCAGTAAGCTTGTAACTTAACCTGCATATTAAGATCCCAAAACTATAATCTTGGCGTTGCTTCTAGACTAGCATCACTGGCAACTGTAAGATTGCCAGTAAGATGAAAAGTAGTGTGGTCTAAGTAGAGTGTGGCAGAATTAATGTACATAAATGGTGGCTTATGCAGTGAAACAATCATGCCAGTGGGGAAGGGGAGAGATTCCATCCATCCATCCATCCATCCATCCATCATTTGCATTTCTATCCTGCCCTATATCCAAAGGTCTCAGGGCAGGTAACAACATTTAAATCTCTCTTTGA
Source organism: Aspidoscelis tigris stejnegeri (assembly GCA_023333525.1). NCBI lineage: Eukaryota > Metazoa > Chordata > Lepidosauria > Squamata > Teiidae > Aspidoscelis > Aspidoscelis tigris. The sequence continues at coordinate 16,672,163 of JALMGA010000010.1, forward strand.
TCTATCTGAAATCCATTGTCATCTACAGTACTGTGTATCAAAATGCAGGACCTTTCTGCACTCATCTTCTTAGTGATTTAAACCAGTGGTTCTGGACCAGCCAGGCCTGTTGTTTGGACCAAGAAAGACATAGTCTGGAATGGCTTTATCTATACAATGGTGTTGGTTTGGACCAGCCCTTGCCCATGCTCTGAAGCTCACACAAGCTTTGGGGCTGAGATCCAAGTGCTCCAAAGGACTAAGAATGAACATTGGAAATCCTATTCTGATGGTGTGATTTGGTGCACTGACAAAAAGCACCACCACCACCACCCCAATAGTCAAGAATACAAAGGTGTTTTTTATGCCCACCTCTGTTACAGATCAGGTTACACTGCTACACTGGTAGACCTCAATGTTGAGGCATACTGATAATCCTGATAAGGAACTTTCACTGTGGTTGGAGTACACCAGTGGTGAGTGGGGCCTCATAGATCCACACTAATGTGCAAACTGATGATGCCCTAAACTGGACTTTATGGGTCCTTGCTCCAGAAATAAGTTGTAGAAAGGACCACACTTTGCGGGAAAGCTTCTGTTGGGACCTCACCACATTTTCCCAATGTTCTCCTGGTTTCCCTGCATGATAATCAAATATTCAGTAATATATCTACAAGGATCCCTAACTATAAAACTGTAAACATGTAGGTTATTCCCTTTCTTATTGTCCAACAAAAATAAATAGTAGGAGTTGATGTTTGGGAGCAGCAACTGTTAGGCCAGAATGATCTCTAATTTATAGTCTAAATAGTAAATTTTGGTGAAAAGGCTAGACTCCCAAGTTATTGGCTGCATCTACTTGGGCATCTTAGGGTGTACATGAAGTCTGCACAGACTTAATTGTTTGGATGCCTCTAAAACAATGAATTTGCATGCCCATGCCACAAAATGGCTCCTATGCTGTCCCAGCTGCCTTGGGAGTTAAGGTAACATTAGTGGAACAACTCTCCAGGTGGTTGTTAGCAGTTAACTCCACCCTACCCCATGTTGGAAAATGCAGGACGACAGAAGTGTCTTAAACAGTCAGATTTCCATTCAGGGCTTATTTGCATTGGACCAAAAACAACTAACTAATGGGCCCATTTTTGATCTGGCACAAAAGTAGTCTGGGAACAAACTTCAATGCTGCAAGAGAGCAAAGTTTGCTGGGTCTCGGAGCCACCAGAAGGTATACAGTGTTTGTTCATAACATCTCTTCTTCATGGTGATTTGCACAAAAATCACCAGAGCTCTAGACTGCATCCTACACCTGTGGGGCTGCAGCTATATTGCTATTTTGCTACAAATGATTTGGAACCCAATGCCAATCCAGTCACACTGAGCTTTTCGCTATCCTGGGGCATTTTTGCACTTCCCCTCCCATCCACTGGATGGGAAAGAAGCACCATTAACCAACATTGACTAGCGCTCACACTTGGAGCACCAGAAAACTTTGGCCATTCCCCCTGCCTGTGATCAAATACTTACCTGATTTGGTTGCAGGACCGGTCCTCCTCTGGGTGCCGCCATTTTGGCTGTGATGCCCTTCACAGCTCCTTGTGCATCAGCACCATTGCCATGATGCTGACACTCTTCACATGTGCACTCGTGTCTATGGTCATCTGAGGTGCCAGCCCGCTTGTATGTCACCTCCGACAACCCTGGACCACCAGAAGAGGTGTGGATGGTTGTGACGCTGGATGCTCCAGGTAAGTTCCTGGTAAATGTTGGTTAAGGGCTGGAGCATGATTTCATACTTCACAACTAATCAACAATTAGTGAACTTCTGGTGAGGCAGGGCAGCCTCCTTGAAGTATAGATGCCCTTCACCAGAAGTCCACTAATTCTTGACTAAAGGCCGTAGTGTGAATAGGCCTCTGAACTAGTCTACTTTGATCTGGATCATGCCTGCTTAAGGGAAGACTTGTCATGTGCATTTTTTTTTAAGAATACTGCTTAAAATAGATGCTGTGTTTCACTTAGCAGGTCTGTTTCATTTATTCATCTGCACAAGAATAACCATCTGATGCCATGCTGTGCCCTTTCCACTGACATTTGACTGATCATCATGTCAAACAAACCTTAACAGAATGAATAATAGAGAGGGATATAAATTTGCCCTAAGTTCTATGACCTAAGTAATAATTTTTTTTAAAGTCCCTGATCAGAATAGAATACAGTGATAAGAAGAAATTTGTGGCTCACAGATGTCATACTGCTATCTTTTCTCCTTTTGGGGGGAAGTACAGAACACAATTTTAAAAATGACTTTGATTTGTTAAATGGTGTCAGACAAAGAAATCTTTTTCACTGCCTGACATTTCCGGACCTTTTCAATCTGTTCTAGAGGAACATCATAAAACTCCTGTGAGATCAGAAAAACTACACCCTCGAGACTCTAGATATGCAGAGCCCTTGCTTCATTTGCTGCATGTCACACACATTAGTTTTGCATTTGGTGGTAAAAATTTCGACACGTTCAGCAGCCCGTTTCCATTGCACATCAGTTTTCTTAGTATTCATAGACTAATTTATTCTGTCCCATACTAAGTGACGGTTAGAAAACACAAGATGCTCACATTGGGATTGACTCATCCTTTTCCGTACACAAATTCCCATAAAATATATGTTTCCTGTGCAATCTTAATCTTAATGTAAAACATGCGTTCTTGTGTACTGCAGGCATTTTCTAATTTGAAACTACATGGCACAATCCGGAGATGCCTGTATGAAATTCTGCTGAGATTTGCATTTCAATCTGCTAGCAAGTTTGGGGATTTGGGGGTTGGTTCAATTTGCTGGAAATGTGCATCAAAATAAATTATTTGTTTTTCTTTCAATATAAGCCATGAAAAAAATTCATGGTCATGGTGAACCTACCTTCCCTCCCTCAGAAATGAAAAACAAAAAGAAATTGGACATGATGAAATAGTAAGCTGGACATTTGTGAAATTCATTTAGCTGTGAAGTATGGAACATGTTTAAGGCCTAAACCTGATTCTATGTTTCTGTTCTCTCTTTAAAAAGCTAGACAGATGGGCTCTTCCATTTACATTTTTTCATTGAAAACACTTGCATAGTATCTTGGGCTATGCCAGAAGTGTGTCCAATTGCAGAATCCAGACACCAGTATGTTCCTTGGGAAGCATGACCTTCTGGAAAATGTTCTGATCCCATGGACACCTTGCCTGCTCCACTCCTAGAACCAAAGGTCATGTTTTCTAGACTGAATCTGCCACTATTACAAGGACAAGTAGTGGTGGAAGGAGTGGTTCAGCATTTTACAGAGATTGGCAAGACTTTGCCAGTCTCCAGAAGATGGCCTACTTTCAGACTATGGAGAAACATCTCCAAACTGGCACTTTGGAGGCCAGGAGCTTTTGTCACCCAGATCCAAAGACAGGCCATGATGGGGCAGTCATCATGCAGGCCTGCATCAGCATGCTCTGTAGCCCCCTGCTCAGTTCCTGTCCAATTGGCCAGGAGTTTCCCTTTAGTATGCACTGCAGCACAACATGGAGAAACTGAACATGCTCAGACTCTGAGTGAGTTCCCACTATACCTCTGGGAACAGCACCAAGCATACATTTCAGGCTGTTCCCATTTACTTGTTGGTAAACTGAACCCACATGTGCACACAAGCTGATCAGTGGCTTGTGCGGGGAGGGTTTCACCTTTAAAATGGCATGGCACAGCTGTTGTTACGGGGGGGGGGAGGTTTGCCAGTGGAGGAGTGCAGCTTTTTTTTTTTTTTTTTCAGAAAGAAGAGGGCAAAAGATGTTGCTGTGAAGAAGAGGTTTAGGATGGAGCTGCAGCTGCCTGGGCACCCCCCTCTACTCCCTCCCGTCAAGTCTTGGCCAAGCTGCAGACATGGCAGTGAGTGCGGCACCTCCTTCCTCCTTCTCCTCTTTACACACCCAGGCAACAGCGAGCCAAGGGTGAGGAATAACAGCAGTGGCGGCAGCGCCTCCTTCCACCTCCACAAGACTGCCATGTGTGCAAAAGCATATAGGGGGGGGGGGAAATGGCTTGACTCACATTTTTGCTCAGCTAAGAAATTGTAAGAAAAGTCCCATTTCCCCCAGGAATTTTTTCCCTCTGATTTTTTCAGAATAGTGCTAGAAAATCCGGAGATAAGAAGTGGAATGGGAATGCTACTTGACGAGTTCAGATTACTTGCCTAAGTAATGGGAACCCTGGATGCCGAGTTCGAATCCAGCCTGGATTTTATTGACTATGGGAACACACCTTTTGTGACCTTCTTGTGGCATTGTTCATGGAGGACAAGTATATCAGTGGCTGCTAACATCAATGTCTAGGAGAATCTCCAGGTTGGAAAGATAGGGAAGATGCTTTTAAAGCCATTGCAGACAGTCAAGAGCAGTGAAGGCTTTTCCTTTGTCTTCTGCTTGAGATGTCCAGAAGCAACTGGTGAGCTACTATGTGAGACAAGATGCTGGACTAGATGATCTATGGCTTGATCCAACAGGGCTCCAGGATTTTCTATATTTCTACAAAGTGTGCTGCTTTTCCAAATCTGAATATATATCCTGTCTTGTATATAGGTGTTATTTTACAATTAGTATAGAAGTTTATGAATTCATGACTTTCTACTTTTCAGCATGCCTTTTACTTTGACCAAATATCAGAAAAGTAGTTCTGCAAACAAAAATGCAAGAAGGGGAAGTATCCTGCTGTGTTGTGGGACTTTCACAATGATGAGGCTTTCAGAGGCCTCCACCTGCCACAGATCATGGACTGTTTGAATGATGCAGCTGCAAGAAGCTTACCTTGCAGTTCCCATCACTGATATGCTCAGAATTCCACCAGGTGAATGCCACATCTATCGTGTGAAGACTGCAAATAAGTATCAGAATGGGCTTTGCTTTCAGTGGAAAGGTAGAAGATGGCCTTGAATCAATAAATAATTCTGCATAACTGGCATTTCTTCACTAGGAAGAAGTAAATACTTTTATTAAAATTTAGCAATATTATCCAGCTTTATAGCCAGAAGATCATGAAGTAGAGAAAAACACAGTTCTCAACACACAAAACAATAAAAGCTCTAGAACATGATCAGCACTTCATTAAAGATTAATAACCAATTAAATATAGTTGAATTATATTATTTGGCAAAGCAAGTAAAAAAAAATTGTTTATATCTTCCAACAAATATGCTTTTTTCCACAGAATCACTTTCTCTCTGATGATTCCAACCATCAGTATTCCTGGAAATGGCTTTGTGGGAACATGATGCGGTATCACTGACCACTGGTGGTACTTCCTGGTATGCCTTATTTCAGAAGCCCTCTCCTGGTTCTTCTGAGATCATACAAATTAAGAAATGCAACTCTTATGGGGCACATAACTTACAACTAGAGATGTGCACACAATCTGAAATTTAGCAGTTCAGTCCAAATCAAACCCTTGTTTTGGGTTCACTTTAAACTGCCCCCCCAAAAAAAAATACAGAATACATTAGTTCATGTGTAAACTAAGTGAATCATAGAAAAATCTCAGTTTGCTACGATTCACTGGGTTCCCTTTGTTCAGATTCTCTTGAAACATTTTTTTTTTTAAAAAAAGAAAAACTGCAGGGCAGGTTGGTTTGCATGCAAACCCTGTGAACTACTCAGTTCACTGCAAACCACAAACTTATATACTGAGCTCTGTGAAAGTATTCCTGTCCTTCAGTTGCTTCTTCCCCTTCTCTTTCTTCATATCCTGGACTTGACGTGGTTGCCTCATGTCATCCTTGCTGCAGTCTGCTGGGAGCAATGGAACATTTTGCACTGACACACATAAATCTCAGCCCTTCCAACAAATGTAGCTGCAAGAAGGAGAGAAAAGCTCTTTCCACAAGTCCCTGCCAGCCATACATCTTGATAAGGAAAGAAATACTCCCATCTCCAGCCCTCATGAAAAGAGGATTGCATATCACAGGTGGAGAATACTTTTCAGGAAATAAAGGACATTTTTGGTCCAGAATTATCCTCAAAGCCTCCCCCCCCCCGTGCCATCATTAACACAGCATAATTAATTTCTAGAAAGTGATGGAAGCATTGGGGGAAGAATCTTTTAATTAAAACTATTTTGGCATCTAGGAAATAACTGACTTTTTAATTCAAGCAGCAGCCATAATGATATTAAAAACATCTTCATGAAAAAAAAACCCTCAAGTATACCTCATGATGAGATTAGATTTGAAACAGTATTTATAAATAAATCCTTACACAGCATGTGAATCTATAACAGCATGTGTATTAGCAATGCCTCACCAATAAATCATTAGTTTAATATTCCATTATAGATAATTTATGCCATTTTGATTTGAAGGTTGTTTAATTTAATTGATCATAAATGTATGCAGTGAAATTATTCATACCCAATAGGCACAAACCATTTGATTTCCTATTTCAAATTAATTAGAAAAGCTGCTACATGTTCTTTCTCCTTCAACAATAGATTATGTTTTGAGCCTTCAGATTCTGAGTTGAATGGAAGCTTCTTTGGATGGAAGAAGTTTCTTTTATGCTTAGGTGAAATAAGTTACCGGTATTGCTGTCCTGTAAGTGCTGACTGAAAATTGCATTCCACTGGTTCTATGAAGCTGACTCTCTAATAACTGTTTTTAGATCTTCAAACTGATCCCCTCCTTCCAAAAAAGCACCCATTACAAATGATGGTGAATTAATAGCATAAAGTGCGCACACACACAGAGGGACAGGGTTCATTTCACCCTTCAAGGAGAATGGTTGTAATGGAAAGGCTATTGCAAAAGCTAGAAACAGCTAGAAACAAAGAGGGAAAAGAGGGTTGATTATGTTTGAAGCTGTCTCTGGTGAAGCTAGTCACTGAAGAAAGGGTAAAGCTTACCTTGTGTTGGTGTATTTGCTATTTTAAGTGAATGGGTGGGTGGGTGGGTGGATGACTGAGTGTGTGTTTTCTCTGTGTGTATGAGTGTGCATGCATGTGTCCAGATACAGAATATGTGAGGGTCAAGTGCATGAGTAGGATCAATGTCTATTTTGATCAGATCATGCCTGGATTAAGATGAGGGACATGGGAGAGGCCCTTTCTGCTTTCTCCCACTCTGTCCTGGGTCAAGGAACCTGTTCCATGCTGGAGCAGAATAGGGCCAATTGCACTGGAACAGCGTGTCTTGCTCCAGTCTCAGCCATTGCCTCCGGAGAGCCCTTCAGGGTAGCATAGAGACTTTGAGGGCTGGGAACTTTTGTTCCCAGTCTTCACAGTTTCTAGGATGGCACTTTTCACCATTGTTCCTCTTCCTGTGCCATTCCCCCCATCTTATTTTGACCTACAGGGAATAAAGGTAAATGACAAAAAGCCAGACTCTCATGCCGACAGAGGTAGATATAACAGTGGGAGAATGACAAGCTGATGAAAATGAGGCTGTAAATATCTGCAAGCTGTTCACTCTTTAGGCTCTTCCTTGTTGCCTTGTGAGGGGAAGTCTTATTAAGGTTGTGGCTTCTCATGCTTTGGCCTGGGCAACTGCGCTGGGAGTAGGGATGTGCGTGGTTTTTTGTTCGTTTGTTTGTGTGTGTGTGTGTGCTGCTGCTTATCAAAATGAATGTGAAAGAAATTCACATTTGTGCAAACACAACTATTTTAAATGTGGTGACATTTGCATTTGGTTTGCATTTGCTGCAAATGTTTTGCGAATGTCTGCTGCCTATGCGGAGCATTCACAGTTGATGCAGAAGCATTTGCACTGGATGGAAAAGCATTCCCAGCAGATGTGGATTCAGCTGGGTGCCTCTTGTGAAAGTGGCCAGCCACCAGGATGCACATCATGCAATTATGTGGCAGCACTTCCAGATAAAATTTGAATGTACAGAGAATGAACACTGAAGCTTAGAAGGGCAGATAAAATGCCCTTCTTAGGCATTTTGTAATATGGCTCCTATTGTGGCTCCTAATATATGCAATATAATTATATGAGATCTATCTGCTTACTTCAACCCAACAAACTGTTCCGCAACTCTTCTTTTCATAAAGACCAAATGAAAGATAGAATCTGAATACACTGAATACAACAAGAAGGAAAGTGAAGAAACCACAGCACTTAATCCACAGGGGGAAATGGTTAGATTTTGAGTTGTGCCCTCTATCGGCCACTGTGACTTACTGCAAGGAGGATTACCCACTGTGTTCTGCTGGAGCCACCCGAGAATGGCAGTTCCTAGGAGAATAGAATGGTTAAAACAGGGCTGTAGGAAAACAGAACAGAATTCTTATTCTGGAATGCCTTCCCCTTGGATGGGGCATCGATAACAGCTCTTTTCACTTTTACATTTGCTGAATTTAATTTGCTTCCTGACATAACAGTTGCATTAGTATGTATTGCACACTCTGAAACAAACTCTAGCCAGAAAGGGAATCTATATGTAAACAGCTCAGCTCTGCCCTCATGGCAGGAAGCCTTTTGAAGAGAATCTCATGCCAGACTATTCCTGGCAGCGCAGCCCAACGGCTTCAGCCAAGGAACAGCAAATTTAGCACTTAAACTTTAACAATCCCTTTTTGATCTTGTACCTCAAATCACATCAAGGAACAGTAAAAGCTCTGATCCTAGTTGATCCCTCTGCCTTTCCATTTCTCTGAAGGTATTTCCCAAGACAACGCTAGAAATGGGCAGCGTATGATTGCTTATTGCTCTGTCTTGGCTGAAGAATTTCTTGCAGAGCTGATAGATGTGGGTGGGGGAAGGGAAAGCAACAAGCCTGTAAGAGATGGAAAGAGGTTTGTCTATAAAAAGGTCAGGGTTAGGGAGGAGAGCCAGGAACAGTCAGGTGTCTATTTTACAAGGAGAGATGTGACCTCATCTGCACCTTTCAAGAAAGATAAACCCAAAGATACTCCTTAGTTGAACTTGACCACTGGGTGACTACATACTCATCCATGGTTTCTTGACACACACACCTTCTGGGGATATAACAGGGGCCAAAACCTCTGTTTTCATGGCTGCTGCTCTGCTAATGAGCTGTGGCCATTCCTGATTACCATCTTGGGAAGTGAGGTTCAAGGCACCCTTTCTTGGCTGCTTTATCTTGCTGCTGTGTCCTCCTGTGTTGGGTCTCCACATTAACCAAAATATATTTCAGTGGGATCTCTATTATGCTTCTATCTCCATGTCCTCGAGACAGAGGTCATGTCTTCACATACCACTGTGGCATTTTCTGGGAAGGTCTTGGGCATCATGTTTCCATTTTTGGTAGGACATCAAATGTGTCAGAGAGTGCAACACCTGCATAAGGCACTGACAGTTGTTACCAAATGTGCTCTGGCTGTACAAATTGTTATATATCTTAATTTACCCAGATCTATTTCAAGACTCATTCCATTTTATTCTTTATTATTCTATTAAAATTAAGCAATCTCTGTCCCAGTTTCTATGTTTCTTCCATTATTTAAAGATCTGTTATCCCAAAAAGAAAGAAAAGGGGCTTTACCGGTGTCAGGCTTTCATGGAAATTAAAACAGCAAGCTTCCTGATCCAATCAAAGTTATTCAATAACCAGACCTTGCCTCTTTCATTAAGCCAGCTTTTAACTTAAGAGAAGGGAGGGAAAGGATCCTTTTTAAACCTCAAAGCTTGTCTTTTCAGAAAAATATGGAAACAGGCTTGTCATGCCAAGGCCCTTCCATGTTTCATGGCCAGCCTCTCTTTAGCTTCGTTTGCCCCTGATTATGCCAATTATAAGCCCAAATTCATAAATCAAAGCCTTGTAAACTTCAAGTTTAGGTTTTGCAGCCAAAACTCCTTATGATACATGTACATCAGTGCACCTATGGATACACAGTGAGGGCATAAAATTGTGCTCATCCCTTATCTTTTAGGGCATCTGTGAGCACTGACATGGAGATCAGGAAACAGTGGCACAGCAGTTTGGACATTTCTGTGGAGATCCCCACCCAGGCATGCCCCCTTCTCCCTACTATGAGACCCTTCCAGAGGGAGAGTCAAACTAGTTGGGTCTCAGTTTTGTTTCTGCTCTGCTTGCAGTCTCCTAGCAGCTGATCTTCAGAGATATACTACCTCTTACTGCCACCAGGATTGGGAGTCATTTAAAGCCTTGTTTTTTATGAGTTCATCTAAACTTAATTTGAAACTATCCAATCTAGATTAGACTTCATGTCCGCAGGCTTGGTTTCTTGTATTAGATTTCTGGCTATGTATTTAAAAATGCCAGCAAACTATTGCTTGATTTGTCACACAACTATGGTAGTAAGTGGCCAAAAATGGTATCTCAAATGGTCTCCCATCTGGGCTACTGTCCTGGTTTTCTTTTTTAGCTGGTCCCTAAGTCGGCTGCTCTGTTGACTAAGGAAAGTTTAAGAGACAGCACATCACAGGAGTTAACAAGTAAAGTTACAGGACCTTGCTCACCTGAGATCTTCTGTCTCCCCTTCTGCTATGCACTTCAGATGCCCTCTTATTTTAAATAATAGTCAACAAGCTCAGAATCGTCTTTACAAAAACAAGACTGTCTTGCCAACAAGATGCTTATGAAAAGATTTGAAGGACTCCTTTCAGAGCTAACAGAGGTGTTTTATTTCTGTTTCAGGATGTGGGAGTGCTGGACTGGAAATTGGTTCAGGAACTAAATATTCTGAATGGGGTAGTACTCCTCTTAGATGAGCCTGTTGGGCTGTTTCTGAACTCCATTGGCCCTAAAATCTGCACTGGATAGGAGTATTTTTAATCAGCTTCAACTGTCACCTATAATGGCCCTGTACAGAGATAGTCTGTCTTAGTTATGCTAATTCACAGAATTCAGTATGGTGCCACAGCTTATTTCTACTTGATATTGTTTCTAATATTTTCTAAAAATCTCTTTCATTGATTGTTGAAATGCCTGTATTGCTTGACCTCACAAGTACTGTAAATCATCAGGTCATCTAATTGTTACTTTGAGGGTCAAAATGGGAAATTAAACCACTGCCCAGGAGGTCTCAGGCACTTATTGTGGTTCCATAACTGTCCAGCCTTCTTAATTTGCCTTTAATTACATGGAGTACTTGGCAGGTCCTGCTATTCTAGATCATGCCATGAATTCTTTTTACCAGGGCCAGAGAGAAGAGAAAACATCCATAACCCCTTTCTCTAAATAATATATCCAGGTGTTGTTAAAACAGAAGTTCTCTTTATCCCATCGGTTTTGGGCAGAGTGCAAAACTAAGCAGGAATATGTCAAACTCATGAACTCATGGGCCAAAGGGAGGGAAGGAGGGGGGAGGGGGAGGGGGAATCAGCTGTTTATGTCCTCCTGATATGTAACTTTTATGCTTAGGCACATAAAGAACTCTTCTGCTCCATGTTACAAGATTCACATACTCATAGCCTGTATTCACACACTGTGAAAGGAAGGAAGGAAGGAAGGAAGGAAGGAAGGAAGGAAGGAAGGAAGGAAGGAAGGAAGGAAGGAAGGAAGGAAGGAAGGAAGGAAGGAAGGAAGGAAGGAACAATTGACTAACAGTGCTGACCACTTTAAACTACTCCAAAGCCATTTTGTCAGGGAATCCATCTCCTGCCCACCATCTGAATGAGTGCTATGACTACAAATCAACTTAACAGGCAACAATCTGTCCAAAGTTGATCTCATGGACTGAGACAGTCGGACTTTGGACTGCACTTTGAATCCATGACATGAAAATTCAGATGTTAATTCAGATGCAACAGCATTCCCATGCAGCTCTGAGGCAACCTGTCTGAATCACTTGTGGGTCAGTCCCGATGCCACCACAGGATGGACAGAGTCTTAGTTGCTCATGAGACAATATTTACATCTTGTAGAAACTTCAGACCATTTCCAATGCCCCTGAAAATATTTCCAAGTCTATCATGGATGCTCAGCCTCTTTATGGAAATATTTCACCTAGCAGTCATCTGTGGATTGGGACTGCTTTAGGGTAGGTCTGCAGCTGAAAGCCTCCCTTTGATCACAATGAACTACAGTAGATAAAAAACACAGGTTGATAGGATTCAAAGGAAGCTTCCAGCTGGAGTTTTACTCTCTGAACCACTTCAGATTTGCCCTTAATAAATAATCAGAAATACAATCTGTGATGTTACAGTATATCTAGCTATCAAAGTGACCATCCTTGCTTTCACAAGATTCTTTGTTCATTCTGCTCACTCTGGGAATATAATGTTAAGAATCTAAAAAAAAAAATCCTGGAAAAAAATCCATGACAGGTGAAAACATTGTTTTTTTGATGATGAATATAATAAAAGGAAAAGAAATATAGTGTTAGTACAGTGTAGTCACAGGATTGGTAGGGAAAGAAAGTAGCAGATCATTAAAGAATTTACATAGAAATGGGAAAAGAATTTACAGTTATTTATATCCCACATTAAATATTTTTATCCAATAAATAATCAGTTAAAATGGCATTTCTCTTTATGGAATGTAACATTTAATTACACAGTGAACAGCTTTTGAAAAGAACATTTCCCCTCATTTTTCCTTTGCTCATTGATTCTGCCAATTGATTATATTAATAAGTAATGCACAATATATATTGGTTCTTTGACTTGAGACATAGCAGTCTGTAGAAAGCATTTGGCACAGTCATTAGCACTTTAACAGTAGGACCTGTTGAGCTACATCAGATTTTAAAAAAATCACATCCCAAGGAGACCTTTATTTTCTTGTTATATAAAACAAAAACAAACTGAAAATCTCACCCGTTATAATGAGTGAATGAATGATCTCTAGCAATCCAATCCTAGCTTGTTGTAATCAGAAGAAATTCCAATTGCACTTAATGATGCTTACTGCCAGTTAAGTGAGGCAAGGATTGCAATATGAGTTAGATGAATGATTAAACTCTCAAAGGATGCTTTTCAATGTGCTGCATGATTTGGAGAATGTTCCTAGCATGAAGATGATGATGAAGAAGAAAAGTTGGCTTTTCTACCCCGCTTTTCTCACTCATTTAAGGGGGCTCAGAATGACTGACAAAGCTTTCTATTCTTCTCCCCGCAACAGAATATCCTGTGAGGTAGGTGGGGCTGTGAGAGCTCAGAAGAGAGCTGTGACTAGCTCAAGGTCACTGAGCTAGCTTCCCGTAGGAGTGCAGAATCAAACCCAGTATTCCCAGATAAGAGTCCGGTTCCTTAAACACTAGACCAAACTGGCTCACAGTGAAAGTGATTTGGGCCAGGTGGATGTATATGCTAATGGGTACCCCAATCTAGCTTATCTTCAGGACCAGTGACCAAATGTTCCCCATCCTCTGAAATTATAGGCTAAGGGCAGTTCCTCACATCTCCAGGAATAGTCCCAGTAGTGGGCCATCTTTGAGAGCCTGCCAAAGTGTCTGTCAGCTCTAGAATAGGGCTTGGGACAATTCTACTGTCCTCACCTTTATTCATTAAAGAGGCACTATTAGAAGCCAGTTTGGGCAGCGAGGATGATCACTTTATGCCTGGGCCATTTCACCAGAAGGTTTTAGTTTCTGCATTCAGGAGTAGAGATGTGCTAAGTTCAATTTACATTTGAAAATTCAGCTGAACAGTTTGTATTTGTTAATGTTTCCATTGAATGGAATATGGTAGGGGTGTGCAGAAAGCCAATTTCCCACATTCAATTTGATGTGTGTGTGGGTTCAGCTTCATACACAAATATTTGTACAAATATTCATGCACAAAGTGAACAATTTGTCCATGAATGTTGGTATCCTTATGAATTTGTACAAATAATAAATAGTATGAATATCCATGCATATTCCTAGTTTGTGCTTCAGGAAGGCCTTTTTCAATGAAAACAATTACATTTTTTATTTCAAATAAGTTAGGAAATAAATGTGAACAATTGTTTATTTCATAACTGGTTTGCTGTTGAACCAAACAAATGGATGTTTAGTTCAATTGTGAACCAAACATGCAAATTTCATTCATGGACCTCCCTCCTTGGTCATATATATGGCCCATTAAGCCAGCATGGTCCCTGGAATGCACAACCTCTTGAAGGATATTCTGGTATGTGGACCCTGTGGTTTCAGATCACATCTGGATGAGCCAAAAGGACTGTGCATATGTTGTCAGAACTTCTCAAACCTTGCCTAAGCTTAAACATTGCAGTGTCTCAGATTTTGAAAGCTCAAGCATAACAAATGCCAGTGTCACCCAATGAAATGTAGGAACAGAGGAAGAGCTGCATGACAATTAGAGTAGGGACATCACACAGTACCTCACTGCTTCACCAGCCACCATTGAGAAATGTGCACATTCCGTGTTCTAGGAAGTCAGCAGAATTGGCTGAGTCATAAATAAGATCGCAGCTACATGTGATATTGATGATACTTGCACTTTTGAATTTTCCCACACTTACAATAACAACATAGCAATTTTTTAATGGAAAAGAGAAAGAGTGAAAAAGCATACCTTTATTCCTCCTGCTAAGTTCATTGTGCTATATTGCATTCTTTACCTCTGTGACATGTTTTGGATGTTTCTGCTTATATTAGTTTAATGGTAAAACAGAACTGAAACACTTTTTGCATGAGTGGATGTAGGAACAATGGGAACCATCTGATTTGTCCATCCCTTTGAACAAGTGCAATGTTACAGTGGGTACTACATTCCCCATGTGTCAGCATGCAAGGAAGAAATAGACTTTCACAGGCAAACTAGCAAGCAGCAATAAAATCAAATAGTCCTGGTGACAGGCAGACTCTGAGTATCAAGATTTTGCAGGCATAGACAGAACTGACACTCCAAAGATGAGCTAAACGTTTTTGTACTCTCATACATTGTCATTTTTGAAACTGAATACCTTTCTTTCTTTTCCTTCCCTTCAGCTAGAAATAAATGCTTATCTTTCTTCTGTGAAAACTGTTTTTCAAAGCATACTGTAAAAATGGTTGCCAAAGTCTCCTTTAAAATATTTAAAGGAATAAAATCACAAGCAAGTAAAATCATTGTTTTCTGCCATAACAGTCCTGAAGAATGTGTTACCTAATAGCTTTCGCGTACCATTATACCTTGGTTCAAGCTAGCTTAAAAGAAAGAAGAAAAAACAGGGAGGGAGGGAGAAAAGATCACATCTACTCTCCCCTGACTTTCACCAGATAGAAAGCTACAGTGAATTAGCATTTTTATCAGAGTTGCTTTAGCCCCCATGAGAGCCTCTTTCAGACTTTATGACAGGAACTAATAATTCACAGTGCTGAGAGTTTCATGCTCCTGTGTGTTTCTGCCAGGGGATCCCCACTGGAGATAGTCTAATAGATAGAAAACTCAGTAGAGTGAGTGTTCCTACTGAAACCCCTTTGCTTTCGTGGCTTTTGTATTATAATTCAACATGGCTGCCAAGCTTCATTATTATTAAAATACCAAGAGAGAAGCTGTTTCCCTGTGAATCATGAGAGACCAGTAATTCTTCTGGAAGCAGGTGGTTAACCACCATTACAGACTAGTAATGTTTGCTAATGAGGCCAGGAAGTGCTCATGTTTTGTAAAATAAATAAAGACATATGGTCATCTGCTGACATGGCTTATGAGACCTTGTTAGAAGGCCACATTGCTGATAGATGGTGAGAGAGGAAAATCTCCAAGGGTAATTGTGTCCTTGGATGGCTGAAAATAGCTCAGGATTGTGGCACCCAAAACCAATATCAAGCATGAGAAGAAAATGAATGAGTTGTGACAGTCACTGTTTTACACAATTTATCACATGTGATATGTTTGGCAAGGCCTTCCTTAGTAACAAGCTAAAACTAATAATAAAAAAAATGACTTAATTGACTTGGAAGCAGTATAGATAAAGATTATTATTATTTGGGAAAATAATACTGCAGTCTCTGTCATCCGGGGCATCAGGGAAAATACACAGACACTTAAGTATTAGTGGCACACCAGAATGCATGTTATGTATTGAAGTTTGGCTTAAGGAAGGTCATGAGAGACTGAAATTCTTCAGGATCTGATTTCCATAGCTGCAATTTCTGAAACCTATATTTTCATAAAGCCTTGAAATAGCAATAAGTTTCAGGAATTATTGTTTGGCAGGATCCATACTGGGCTGTGGGACCGGACCAGCAGCCCCTGTGGAATGTTTCACCCAGGTTATGGACAAGTATACTGGGAGGTCATGACTCCTGTGGAATGCCATGTCTGCACTGGACATGGCTTTGGAAAGGGCTGAGTTGCCACCTCCAAGCTCCCTGCCCCCCACTTACCTGATTAGACCGCTGGCTTGGTCCGATGGGTCCCTGCTTCTTGCTGAAGTGGTCTGCTGCATTCTGCACAGGTGCACACCACAGCAGACTGCTCCAGCAAGCAGCAGGGACCCATCGAACCAAGCCAGTGGTCCGATCAGGTAAGGAGAGTGTGGAGGGTGGCGTGCACACCTAGTTGGGGGTGGGCACTCAGGAGTTCCCTGCTGGCTGCCACCAGCCCAATTGGTACAACACAGCCCACAGGATCCCAAGACATCCCCGGTGCAGCCTAGTCCCAACCCCAGAATGGGGCTGCCAGCCAGCACGGCTGATAGAGCCCAATGGCAGCAGCCTGGGGCAGAACTCCTGAGCTGTCTGGCAGGGAGACTGTGAATGCTCTCCCTGCCAGACATATGGTTATATAAGGAAGCACTGAAGAATCAATGCTTTCAAACTGTGGTGCTAGAAAAAAAAAAAAAGAGGGACTGAAAGAAGATTAAATCAGTCAGTCCTAAAGGAACTTGATCTTGACTTTTCCTTAGAAGGACAAACACTAAAGCTGAAAAATACTTTGGCCACCTTCAAAAAGACCCTGATACTGGGAAAGAGGGAAGGCAAAGGGAGAAGGAAATGACAGAGGATGAACTGGATAGATAACGTCATCGAAGCAACAAACATGAGCATGAGAAACAGAAGAGGACAAATGGACCTGACTTGCTGGGATCCATGGGACCAGATAGGTTGCTAACCAAGGCTTCATCAGTTTCAAGAGTGGACTGATACCAGGAAAAATTCAAACTTCAGATAGTATGAATATGGGGAAAATGAAGTTAATCAGGGAGTAAATATGAACAAAACAACTTCAGTATAAAGAAGCCTTAAGCGACAGTCTACCACCACTGTGTAAGGGAGAACTTCTTTCTTTTGTTGATCTCAGGACAATACAAATATTTTCGTCACCACCACATGCATTGTAGATATTACCCAAATGAAATTCGTTATAATCTAAGTTCTTCTTTATAATTGGTTCAGTATTTCAGGTTACTACCATAGAATGTTCTTGTAGAAGGCACAATTTCTGTTCTCCCAGACAAAAATAAAAAGGTACCAAAAACTTTCTCCACTAAACTCACAAGCGATGACCTTCTAAGTCAATTAAAGGGCACTTGTCTGCGAACAGCATTGGCCTTTGAAGGCTAGAGAGTTCATTTTCTCCCACAAGACTCATCTCTCAGTCTATTGCATGATAAATTTTATTTCAGAAATCCTTAAATCCAAAGAAATCTCAATATTGATTTGGTGCACTGCAGTACAAGTATAGGTGATTTTTTTTAAAAAAAATTAAGTATAGAAAAGGGAAAGTGACAATGTGTAGCATTGGAAAAAAGAATGTCAACAAAAAGCTTTTGTCACTTTAAAATATTATGGGGTCGTTAGTATCACCACATTAATATCTCCAGGAACGTAAGACAAGTTATTGATCACATGATTTAAGCAGACTCTAACGGCCTTTCTGCACTGGCCACTTAATACCCATTAAGCACACATTAAGCACACATTTAAAACACTTGTGAAATTCCTGTCTGCACTGCAGCACCCATTAGAGACACATCGGGGAGGAACCTAAACATCAAAAGCCTGGGATAACTTAGCCACGGTGAACCACACTCTGGTAACCTCCAGATTAGACTACTGTAATGTGTTCTACATGGGGCTACCCTTGAAAATTGTCTGGAAGTTTGAAGAAGTGCAGAATAGAGCAGTTCAAATGTTGACGAGAGTCTCTGGTTGAACTCACATCATGATGTCTTTAAGGATCTGCACTGGTTACCTATTTGTTACTGAGCCCATTTCAATGTGCTGCACTAACATATAAAGCCCCAAACAGCTTGGGCCCAGGTATCTGAAGGAGTACCTTCTCCCATGTATGCTTGCCTATGCACTGAGATCTCAAGGAGAGGCCTTCTTGTAGTTCCTTCTTCTTCAGAAGTGCAAGACATAGGGACATGCAGGAGGGCCTTTTCTGTGGTGGCCCTAAGACTCTAGAACCGTCTCCCTCTTGAGGTTTGTCAGGCACCCGCACTGTAGAGTTTTTGGCTAAAACACATCCTTTCACCCAGACTTTTGATATTTAAATAACTTCCTGAGGGTGCTGTCCTATTAGAGAGGGAGGGAGGGAGGGAGGCAGGGAGGGAGGGAGGTTGGGTGGGTGGGGAGGTAGGGAGGGAGGAAGGATTAGATTTTTAATTATGTTTTATTATTTAATTTTTAATTATGTTTTAATATTTTATGTTTTACTCTTCCAGAAATTCTGCCTATCCCAACCCTTCTTTTAAATCACAAGCACTGAGCAATGCCAGCAGCAGTTTTGTGCCTGTTCTATAGCACAAACAGTTTAAATATAGTTTTTTGGCAGCAATAGTGGCAGATTCATCTTGAATGGTGTTTTGGAACGGAAATTGCTTATGCAGGATAAGAGTATTGCTGCTGCAATTGAACAAGGTAGGATTGCACCCTCAAGTTGCAATAATACTCTGGGTTTCTGCAACATGGAGAGCAGCAAAAAGCCACCACAATGGAGAAGCCAGCTTTGTTGTGCCTCAGAGGCCTGCCAAAGCAACCCAGGCCAGTTTGGAATTGAGGTGGTCAACAGAAGTGCTTTACAGCCACTGTATCACCTTTTGTGAACATGGGTGGTAGTAGAGGGCTGAAACTCCTCCTGTTTGGGTTGGTTGTGAGATACACAATTGTGCCCAGATGCAACTGGTGGACTAGGTGGGTTGTGGCTCGATCCAGCAGGGCTCTTCTTATGTTCTTACAATGGCTAGCCAAACAGCTTCCAGACTGTATCCATACTGTCAGGATATCCATACTGCTGCCATGGGATGGGGTTTGTGTCTTCAATCTCAGTGCAAGAAACATTTTTGTGTCTCATCCTGGAGGGTGGGGGTTGAGCTTAGATGTCTCCAAGAGCTGTGTGTAAATACAACCCAAGAAAGCAGCATCTAGCACAGCAGAATACACGCCTTAGGAGCCACTTTAGGATTATGCTGCAGCTTTGCTTCAAGGAGACAATGTGGGAAGCTGTGGATGAAGGCTTCATTGTGAGGTGCCAAAAGGCTTTGCTTGGAAGTCAGTGCTTAGTCTGTGAGCATGCACAAAGTAAAACATAAGGAACGAAGTAATTCTTAAATTATAACAACAGTAAGGATTACATATATCTTTAATGCATGTCTGTTGAGTCCAAGGAAGAGAAAGCCAAATGAAGATTAGTTTTGGCTGATAGATGAGTCATTCTGACTCTCTTTTTCTTTTGCTGGAATCATTTGGGCCGCTGCCTGCTGAGAGATGACAGTTTTGTGTGAAGCTTACTGCAGTAATGTGTTTTGAAGTGTTTTACACACTTCAAATGCCCTATAAATGCTAAGTGTCAGGCAAGTCATTATACTTAGTTTCAGTTCTGTATCTGTAAAAGGGAAACTAGCATTGTATCTGTTTTCCTAACTGTTGTCTTTAGCATTTATTTATCTGGGGGCGAGGCAGAGAGAGGGGAAAAGGCATGATTTTCATTCTTGATTTTCCTCAGGAATACCACACAGAAAACCACCTAAACAACACTCGGCAGAAATGAGTTCTGGCAAACAACAACAACAAAAATTATTTATTTATTTTCTCTTTTCTGGACTTTTTTCTCTGTGTTTAAATCTAACTTGTGAATCTGTGAAGACCAGTTAACAGCCTGGCCAGAAGTGTTTCTGAGCTGCCAAAGAACAAGAAAAAAGAAAAGAAAAGAAAAGAAAAGAAAGAAAGAAAGAAAGAAAGAAAGAAAGAAAGAAAGAAAGAAAGAAAGAAAGAAGCTCCATTATCCAGCATCTATGGGACATGGAGGTTGTCCAGTGATTATACGAGAACAACTGTGTTAAAGTTTCATGGTATCGGCTAGTTATCTTTCCTCCTGCTCAGACTCCTCTTCACGAGCTAGGCAAAAACTGCTTGAAGTGGTTATTTTTTGAATAATAAGAATAATAAGATAAGGTTTCCTGATGCCCAGTGAGATGCGAAATTCCCCTGCTCGTGGGTGAGGAGGAGAGGGCAGGGAAGAGGATTTGTGCAAATGTATATGTAGCCTTGTAATTCAAAACAGTTCATAACATTTATGTGCGTATTGACAATATACAGGAGCTATATTGTTGGATCCTCTGAGATGGTCCCCTGAATGTCATTTGTATGCACATTAAAATCATAGTACAACATTAATCCTGTGTAGAAAACACTGATAGAAGCATTGTTAAGGTAACATTACCTAAGACACATATGTTTGCATGAAGCTTAATATTTTTGTTATTCAAAAAGCAAAACAGGTTCAGTATACATATACCGTATTCCATGCAGTAGTAGTGGTGGTGGTGGTAGTAGTGGTGGTAGTAGTGGTGGTGGTAGTAGTGGTGGTGGTGGTGGTGGTGGTGGTGGTGGTGGTGGTGGTGGTGGTGGTGGTGGTGGTAGTAGTAGTAGTAGTAGTAGTAGTAGTAGAAGTATAGTGGCCCCAAAAGCTAGTGAACTCTTTGATTGCTTTAGTAGAAATATTGAATCTAGAGCAGGATCTGCATGACACCTTATTTATTTATTTATTTATTTATTTATTTATTTATTTATTTATTTATTTATTTATTTATTTATTTATTTATTTATTTATTTATTTATTTATTTATTTATTTATTTATTATTTGCATTTCTATCCCTCACCATACCTGAAGGTCACCATGGACACACCATAAGGAGCCATGATCTGTGCACCCCTTCTGTCCTGTGGCACATGTGGTCTTCTGGAGAACTGTGGTGTCCTCATGGACCCATACTCACACCATTTTACCATAAGTGCCCTTTGGGGAACTTAACTGATAGGAAAAGAAGATTTGGGGAATGGAACAATAAACCTAATGAAAAATATTAGAATATCAGTATATATTGGAAAGGAATTTCTAGTGAACTTGTGCCTTTCTGCTCAACCCACTTCAGGTCAGTTGACCCATGATGGACTGGGTTATTATTGGTATGGTCTAAGGGCCTTCCACATTGGATGGCCCATATTTGGAAAGAAGAAAGAAAGTTCCTGGTCTCTGCAGAAACCAGCCAAGGCTGTTTTGGCTGGATACTTAGAAATGGCACATTTTTGGATAGCCAGTGAAATGATACTGTAAGAGACCAGTCCTAGAATGCTGCCAAAAGGAATGCACAAAATAAAATACAAAATAATTTATTACTGAATATTCATAAGTATCTGTAATAGAGAAAAGCTCCACATTTTTCAGTTAAAATCAAATTCCTACTCAGTTTCTATAGAATTGACTTGTCTGTTCACTTAGAATTCCACATGTGAATTTTCAATTCCTAGTTCTTTTTGAATTCACAGATTGCAAATTAATATATTCCTTTTAGCTCCTGCCCAGTGCCAAAGGATGACTTACAACACTATCAGTGTAAGGGCCCGGAAACCACAATTTCCATGCAAAACTTCAGCCTGCTTTATGATAATTCTAGAAGGAGGCTGACCATGTGCAGCTGAGTATTGCACTGAAAGTCATATCTTCTCTTCAAGGACCACCTGGAAGAGATTAGCATCTCTAAAGCTGTCTTAAAGTATGTGAACACACACACACACACTCAGACTGAGGGTCAGACATATGCAAATCCAGCATGTGGGGTATTCTTCTCCATAACAATGCTGACCTTGAAGGAGATCTTGAAGAAACAGACAATCTTTTTGTGGTAAGAAGAGAAAGAATGGACAAATCAAAGAGTCTTGTGCCATTGTTTTTCTCACAGTTTGTTTTTTTTATGGTTCTGGTTCTGAAACAAGTCACATTTTCTTTTCTTTTTTCTATATCTGAAGAGACAGATACAAGTGTGCATGAACAGATCATTGGCATACTGGGCAATTCCATGAATACTGCATGTCTGTGAACAAACACACAGTTCAATTAAATCAGGTAGAAAGTCCACACATGCCAGATAACTGTATCAATAGGAAGCTCAACAAAATCACTGAACAGCCACAATCCCTAAAATCTAGTTGAAATTGAACCTGCTATCAGGGCACATTGTTAGGGTGCCCAAATGAGAATGAGGATAGGAATCCTGCACCTTTAACGGTTTCATGGAAGAGGGCATTTCAACAAGTGCTGCCTGCATGACAAGTTAAGAGCTGCTTAAATTAATTCCTCCACACAGATATTAAAGGTGCAGGACTCCTTCCCATCTGGCCACCCTATACCTCATCCATCCTTAAGGAGAGATGTCCAGTCATGGCAAATGATCTGTGAGCAGGTTGGCCAAATCCAGTTAATGAAGCATGGCTCTAAGATATGACAGAGATGATCACATGTTAATTTTGAAAGTGTGGCTGGAAAATGAATGTGGATCCATGATTCAAATAGAGCCAGTTTGGTCTAGTGGTTAGGGAGCTGGACTCTTATCTGGGAATATCGGGTTCAATTCTGCCTTCTTCCATGAAGCCAGCTGAATGACCTTGGGCTAGTCCCAGCTCTCTTCTGAGCTCTCACAGCCCCACCTACCTCATAAGGTGTTCTGTTGTGGGGAGAAGAACAGAAGGTTTGTCAGGCACTTTGAGTCCCCTTAAATGAGTGAGAAAAGTGGGGTAGAAAAGCCATATCTCCTCCTCCTCCTCCTTTTTATGGGATAAAATCTATGTGACATAAATTTTAGTAGGCAAAAACTCTATCACATAGTCAATACAGTTAACATTTGACTTGAGCTCTTTTTTTTTTTAAGGCTGTGTTGAGGAAGACTATAATTTACAAAGCCTCTTCCACCGAAAATGCATCCATTGGAACAAGTGTTTCATCTTCAAATTGAACGTCAATGGAGAATACAATTAAAGAAAATTTAGCTGGAGTTAGTTCAAGAACTGCCACCGTGAGTCTAACCATGTCTGCTGACAATAATAAATCCAGGAAAACAATCACTCATGTTTTCATTAAATGATTATTGTGCTCCATACTTCTTTCTGTTTCATATATCACTCTCAGAACTAGCATGATTTATTTCTCTTTAGTGATAATCTATGATCAAGGTATGCCACCTGAAAATTTCTCCATAATGCATTATGTTTCACTTGTGCCACTCAACCTAAATACAAAAGGATATTTTTTTTATCTTTCCTGGAAACTGAGGATCTCTTAATAATTTAAAGTATTGCCAGGATTAATGTGGAAGATCACCTAGTGATGGCCAAACAATCTGGTTTTCAGTCGAGTGATGAGTCAGAGAGAGAACGCTTTTACATCACATTATTTCATAGAATCATAGAGTTGGAAGGAACCTCTAGGGTCATCAAGTCCAACTGCCTGCTCAGTGCAGGATTTCCTAAAGCATCTCATGCAGATGTAGGTCCAGCCTCTGAGCGAACAAGAACCCTCTACCTCCCACAGCAACCTATTCCATTGACAGATTGCCCTCACTGTCAGGAAGTTTTTCCTGACAGTCCAATCTGTATTGACTCCATTGAAATTTCATACAGTTATTTCTAGTCCTCCCATCTTGTGCAAGTGAGAATAGGGACGATCCTTCTCCACTGTGACAGCCTTCAGATACTTGAAGACTGCTATCATGTCTCCTCCCAGTCTTCTCTTCTGTAGTAGCAAGAGATATGGCAAAGATAGCCTCAGCAAAAGTTCCAAACATGAAAGTAAACTTATGAAGAAGGAATTCAGTCCTGAAGAATACCTCCAACCTATTCATAGAGAATTAAAAGTCAAAACAGAGCCTGTGAGTGTACAATAGTATGAAATCAGGGACATGATCAGACTGGGCTTTTTTCAATTGCCCCTTTTAGAAAACATGTCTTTTTAGTAGATGCATAAAGAACAGTCATTTGAACAGCATTACCTTCTATTTCTATACACTGCTCTTCCTTCACCTCAAAAGTCTGATAACACCTTCCTAACACCAAATGCTCATGACGGATTAGCCAAACATGCATCCAGCTTTCTGCCATCCTGATTAATCAATCACCTATAGTAGCCATTTCATATACTGTGATTAACTGATTTCCCTTCTCTGTGCTTATGTAACTTCCAATGTGGTCAAAAGAAAGGGTCACCTTGAGTGTTATTTTACCTGGTATGCTGAAAAGATGTTCATTCCTAGACTTCAGGATGAGGTAAGGTGCTTTTGAGGATTTTAGGTCTGTCCTTAAAACTTCAAATTCACTCAGAAGGTATTTCATTAAGCGCTATTCCTGAACAATAATATTTCCATTTGCATATGAACTCAGTCTTGGTCTTCTGTCAACACACATAGACTAAGACACTGTCCTATTCTCCATGTATTTCCCCATGAACCATGTTTTGGAAGACCGTGAAATTCCATTTAATCCACACACCCTCTGAAAGAGATGGATGCACTTCTATAACCTCTGAAAGACAGGTGAATAGAAGAGGATGATCTTGAACATGGTGTCTCAGGATGTTTTTTTTTTCCAGAAGTGTATTTGAAGTAATCCTAAGTGACTGAAATCCATCCACAGTTCTCCTCATGACAGCAGCTCAAGTCTATCCACATCTGTGCTCTAAGCAGCCATAGCTCACATGGTGGGACAATAGATGTGGGCAAGAGAGAGAATGGCACTTCACATTTGATGGTGCTGAACCATGCTTTGATCCATAGTTAAGTGCAACCACACACTATCACACACAGACTACCAGCTGCTGCCTCCCCTTGACATGTCACAGGAGCCAATTCTTCCATGGCACTTCAGCTGGGATATTTAATTGTGCCTCAGCAACATGCCTTGTTGCATATAAGCATTTCTTATATTACCCATATGAAGACTCTAAGACTGCATTCATACCTCAGTTTTAATCCAGCTTCAGTTCACTTTCAGAGTGGAATAATGCATCCACAAAGTGACCAGTCATTTTCTTTCCACATTATTTCACTCAAAGGTGGATTTTCTGAGTCAGAAAATGCTGAAAGAAAGCAGCTTGCCGCTTTGCTGATGCCTTTTCTCACTCTGAAAGTGGACTGAAACTGTACTAAAAGTTAGGTGTGAACACAGCTTAAGTGAAAATAGAAAAGAGATTACTTTCTTTGTGAATTTGGCTTGCTCTTTTTACTATTAGACTTCATTTCAACACAATTTTTCCCCTCTTCAGTTTTATCAGTTATGAACTGAAAATACACATGAGTAAACAGAGCCCTCCAGATTTCATAAAGTATTCCTGAAAGGATTAAGTGAAATCTATTTGAACAAACATAATATTGCTATAAGTTTTCTCCAGAAGGATGAGGGATTATTACTTGCTCTAGGATTTTCCAACTAGAAGAAGCAATATGCACTGGGACATGTCACAGCCTACATTAATGGGATGTATAAACATTTGCTTCATCAACTGAATAGTCAAAATAAAAACCATCATTTAGAGAGTCAGATTTTTCTAACAGGCTGCTAGTCTGTCTCTTCCAAGGATTCCTTTATTATAGATTTTTAAAAGAACTAATTAAAGACTACTAAAGATTTTGAAAAATACGGCTTAGCCAAAAGATCAGGAGGTTGATTACCTCGTGAAGATCCATTCTGGATGGATGATAGCAGACTACAACAGAGTATATTCTGGATAGGTTGCTGGCATGACCGATAGGGAGCTCTCTTTGGTATATAAGGCAGCTGAGGCGATGTGAGAGCCAGTCTTCCAAAGGGAGTGTTCAATCTGAGTCATCAGAAATTTCTATAATCAAACAGAGAGAATAATATTAGGTAAAGTTGAGCAAGGGAGGGGCGTAGTCTTCTGTCATCTGTCTAGAACAGATCTTCACGAGGTAATCAACCTCCCATTCTCGGATGGATACCAACAGCCTACAGTTCAATAAATGGAGACCAGTCTTTCACACATTTATCAGTTATTCTGACATTTAATAGGTTCGTTAATTTATTCATTTCTGCCAACTCTGTCATCTTGATTAGCCATTCTTCTCCCGATGGTATCTCTTCTTCCTTCCACTTCTGTGCATACAATAGTCTAGCTGCTGTCACCATATACAAAATTAATGAGTTTAAGTTATCCATAGTACTATCTATAATCCCCAATAAAAACAATTCTGGATTAAACCTAAAGTTTCTTTTTAAAATTCTTAACATCAAATTATATATCATAACCGAGTATTTCTTTGCCTTTTCACATGTCCACCACATATGATAAAACGTCCCCTCGATTTTTTTACATGCTTTCCCCAATTTATGAGGAGTTAAATACCATCTATGCAGCATCTATTTTCTTTCAATAGCATACAGGAAGTAAATTTCATATCTTTTGTCCATAATTTCTCCCATTGATCCATCTGTATATTATATCCAAAATTCCTTGCCCATGTGATCATTCATTCTTTAATCTGTTCATTTCAATTTGAAGTAAATTGTGCATAATCATGCATAAGAAAACCATTGTATATTTGTCCCTCCCTGATTCAATTGTTCTCTTGTCTTTATATCATATTCATTATTCCCCTCTGTTTTAAACATGTCTTCATATTTCAGCCAAGTTCTTCTGTCACTGAATTCCTTTAATAACCCTTCATGTGGTGAAACCCACAGTGGCATTTTACTATAGAGCTTGTTTTTATAATTCATCCAAGTTTTATACAATGCATTTCTCACAAAATGGTTTTTAAAGTCAGTATTAACTCTCGATTTTCCATACCACAAATAACCATGCCAGCCATAATTAACCCTTCTCCCTCCAGTTGTAATAGTCTTTGGTCTTTCAACCAGAACCACTTAGCAATCCATACCATGAAAGATGCTGCATGGCATAACTTAATAACGTAGCCTTCTCTTTCTAAGCTTGATGTGTCTCTTGCTGTCAAAAGACAAATGCATATAAGCACATGATGACAATCAGTTTTACTCAGGTCTTTTGCTGGCATTTCTTTAAGAATCTCTCTGGGATGATATCTGGAAGACAGATGGGGAGAAAATTGATCAATTTGCATTACTGATACGAATTTACAAAATTCACACCGTCTGAATTCTTATATTGCATGGGTCCCTTTAAAATTGGTTCTTTAAAGTTATTTCAATTTTGTGCGTAAGCTCTCAAACCAACAAATATTTATGAAAATATATATCCTAAGGAAAGCTCTGCACAAGATAATGTGTGATGCTGAAATGTGTTCTGTTAGGCAGAATTACAATATAATCTGCATATTAGGCAAAATTTATATACATGAGAACTGTAATAAAAGCAACAACTACAACAACCTTTGTGCATGCCAACAAGCAGCTATCACAACTATCTGCAGAAGCAGGGCAAAGGGAAGCAGGGGCACTCCATCCATCCTGGAATAGTGGCAGTGAGTCTGGCACTAGACATGACTGAGAAGAGTAGCCTACAGATATAAGAGAAAGTAGAGAAGTAGAAGTCTATCAGAGCCATGGTAGGAGCCCAAAAACAATGGAGCAACCATACTTGATTTTAACACAGATGCTACATGAACACAGATCCTTTTTGCATCCATGTCTGTTGTTCTGGGACAGGAGTTTTCCTGGAACAAGCAACCTATTTCAAGCTGGAATGAGTTGCAGCTTCTGCAGTTG
The DNA here is from genome assembly GCA_023333525.1 of Aspidoscelis tigris stejnegeri. Taxonomy (NCBI): domain Eukaryota; kingdom Metazoa; phylum Chordata; class Lepidosauria; order Squamata; family Teiidae; genus Aspidoscelis; species Aspidoscelis tigris. The sequence goes on from JALMGA010000010.1 coordinate 16,699,983, forward strand.
CTGGCTGGGTATCTGCCATCCCTCTGATCTTGGCCCAGTGCAAGGTAATGTGCACCATGAGGAAACAGCCCAAGCTTCTGAGGTACATACTTCAAAGAAGTATGAGGCTGTTAGGCTGAGAAAGCCCATATAAAGAAAATGTAGTGATGTGTGCAGAAAAGGTAACTAGGAGTCACAAGAATCACCAGACTGTCACCAGTTGCTGAAGGCTGAATGAAGTAAGGATTACAACACAGGGATTGTGCAAGAATTGAGTAAGATTGTGTAACACTTGCAACACAGGCTTGTGCAACACAGTGGTTAGGGGAAGCACAGGATTGTGTAATACAAGGGAAATGAGTCACCAACTCTGATAATGGAATTGTATAAAGGTGGTCACACACGGCTGTGTTACCCTTGCTTAGCTGATCGAGACTGGAGAGGGAGAGAAAAGCTGACATGTAACCGATACGAATAAAAGCCTCTACTGAGAACTCTGTCTGTTTGCTGGAAACTGTGGGCAGGGAAAGGAGGGGCGAGAAGTGCTGAAATGGACAGCTCCGAAGGAATGCTGACAGCCAGCAAGCCAGCGAGCAGAGAGACACAGAGACTTGCATTTTCCTCAGCACGGAGAGACGCAACTCTGCGACGAAGATTTATTACCAACGGGGGGGGGGGGTACCTGACACCCCATTACCCCCTAACAGAGGCAGTCATAACATTGTACCTATCCAATGACTTATTTGATTCTTATGTGGGGCATTAAGAAGCCTCTACCTGGCTATCCTAAAGGTTAATGCTACTGCCTTCAAAGCTTTGTTTATAGAATGGGATGTGCACAAGCGTTACTAATAGATTTTATTTAGTAGTTTATGGATTTCATATATTCATTTTACATTTGTTTATGAATTGTAGATTTTTTGGTTTTTTGTAATTGCATGGATTTTTTTGGGGTGGGGTGTATTTTGTTTGCCTCCTTAAAACTTTGGTGAAGACCAGTATAGCAATCTAAATAAATGCCAATGCAATTACTATTTGACCTCCCTCTTCTTTCATCCTCCATGCAAATAAAAAAGTCTATTTTTAAAGCACTTTTAGCAACTAGTACTATAATCCTATGCGTCTCTTTTCAGTAACTTCAGATGCTATTTTTCATATTGCTTGGATGTGTGGGGATATGCAGTCATATATGTGTGCACACATACACTGGAGCAAAATAACCATCCACTTAACATGAAGACAGTTTTATGACCCATATAAGTTATAATTTAATTCATTTATTTTTGTTAAATTTAATTTCATCTGTGACCATCACTGCTCACTGTAATTTAACACATGATGCACACTTTAATATAGCTGAAGCAGTGGTCTCCAGATCCTTGAAACAAATGACTATATTCAGTGGTCTGTTTGAGAGACTGTTTCATTTTATAATTATATTTGCTAACAGAATTCTATACTTACTCAAAAGTAAATCTGAGTTCAATGGAAACCTGTTTCCTTGGCTACAATTTTCCCTTTAGGTGGCCCCATGACTTGAACTTTTATTCCAGGTGCGTAACTGAAGTACTAGAAATAGGACGTTGAACCTTTCTGCACTTAAACTGGATTTTGGTCATCTTCATGACTTCTTTGGGTGCAGCATAGAGAGGTCCTGGCCCTGCTAGTAGGCTATGTCTACATGAGACAAAGTGTAATTCATATCAGGAGGCCCCAAACAGCTTCTTACTCCACATTATATACAGAATACCATAGATCTTATTAATCAGGTCTACTGGCATACTAAGGCCATGGGACTGCTGATGTTCCTTATTATACCTCTGAAATAGCCCCCCCCCCCCAATCTGGGAGATCCAAGAACTTTCATTCTTGTGTGAACTTTGAATTGGGTTGGCTGAGAATAGATTAGTAGGACCAGCACCTGCACCTGCTTGATTAAGACCAGATGATCCAAATCCAGATGGATAAATATAGAAACACCCTATAACACAGGATTACAGATAATAAGTAGCTGAATAGGGCTTCACAATATAGTTCTTTTCTCTCTCTCTCTCTCTTTTTTTTTACACATAGCAAGTCTGTGGCTGGTGCTGTGGCAAAAATGCACTGTTCACTGTGTCATTGGATGCTTTTGTAACTCCATTTTGAAGTATGAAGGTGCTCAATAAGAGACATCAGGACATGCAACCAAGGGGAAATCGTAGCAGCTCTATAGATTGAGCCCAAGGTGGAAGTCCTGCATATCTGACACTCCCATCTCCTGGGGGAGTGGAAATCCCTGGATTCGTTGCTTCTCTGACCTTAGGCAAACAAAGCTCCAAACTGAATTTTAAAAGCTCCAAACTGAATTTTAAAAGCATCCTATGTTCATATATTTTGCCATTATTTCTACTCATATCATACTAATATCACAACTTGTAGACTATTTCTAAGCATGGTCTCAGACTGAATCCAAATAAGCATTTATGGCCAACCTAGGCTCAGCCAGGAGGTACAACTTGTGCAAGAACTCATACCTGATGTTTCAAAATCCAAAATAATCCTGGATTAAGTACTGCAAAGTCATTCCCTTTGGAGGAGCCAGAATGAGGGGCAGATTTGGATCACCTCCTTATTCCATGCTGACTCACTATCAGGAATTTCAGGCTGCATGATAGGCATGGAGCCCAGATTTTGGCAGCACTTCTAATACAAAGTGTTTGCCCTACAGAACTCATCTAAGTGTTGCTCCACTTGCACAAATGATCTTGAAGCCACAGAGGGTTGGTTGAAAGCTATGTGCAGTTGCTCTGTTCCAGCTGAAAGATAAGACAGCTCCATCCAGCTCTGCAAGGGACTTTGTTTGAAGCCAAACTAGGTCTCAATTAGGAAGCCGCTGTATGGAATCCTCGCCACATGCCCACAATAAACATGAGCATAGCAAAATGCTGTAGAGAGACTAATTGTTTTCCTAAGTGAAAAAAAACTCTCTAGTAGCTGATTTGATTTCTTTCTTTTTTTTGAACAGTGGAACAACAGAAAAATTGGAAAGGGAGGATACAATGGACCATGGTTGTTGTGGTGGTTGTTTTGACCATGATTTTCGTGCAAAAAATGTATACTGTGGTGAACTACAGACCTTTTACTTACAGTCTGGGAAAGTTATGGGGTTGAACTGATGCACTTTTGCAATCTGTTTTTAATGTTTATTGTTATGTTTACTTCAACATTCAACAGTATTCAGCAATTGATACAAAGTAATTGTTGTGGTGTTACATCACTGTGCAAATCGAGAGCAAAGGATAATAGAAAAGATAGATAACAGACAGCAGTGATATCCTATTATTTTGTCTCCATCCTCTAGCATGCATATACTGTATGTCTTTGTGGTACTTTTTAGTTCAACTATCATTTTTAAACCATTTTAAATTATTCTGTAAAATGAGATATATTTAGACATGCATACTGTTCCCTCTAAAGATATCAGGGCTTCCTTCCTTCCTTCCTTCCTTCCTTCCTTCCTTCCTTCCTTCCTTCCTTCCTTCCTTCCGTCCGTCCGTCCGTCCGTCCGTCCTTCCTAATAACAAACATGTGAAATGTGATTAGGTGAATGGTTAAAAATAATACAAAGAAGTTCTGACCTTAGCGGGCATATGATTCTGGGTTCCTCTAGTTCCAAATGCTATACCTCAGATGAGAAGCTTATCTGTACCCAATCTTCATTTGAACCCTAGTCTACCAAAGAGTCCAACACCTGTACCAGAAGACAATCATGCTCTCTGCACAAGTATCTCAGCTGCCACTTTAACAGCCACCCACACTGGATGTGGACATGAGGATGGAATCACATTGTGACATGGGGGGAGAGGACACTTCCACAGAGGTTCTTCCCCATAGCCTTGAAACCACAACTATTATAACATTACACTCTACTCAAGAATTTGAGCAAAAAAGAGTAAGTAGAAATGAGAAATGAATGATTTAAATTCTATCACTCCTAAACCCAAATTATCAGACTCCAGCTAATAAAATCTATCTAGCTCTTGGGTGATTTTATTTCCTTCACTAAAATATTGAAATATATCCTTAGATCCATGCTACCCCACCTAAGAGTGTAATAATCCTCAGTATAATAATCATATGAAGCACCTAAATATCACAAAACTCTCATCAGCCCTGACATTTTCAAGTGAATTACAACAGCTGTTCTATGTTAAAGGGAAATTTTAATGAAATCCACCTTTGATAAGCAGGAAAGGTAAACATGACCATGCTGCTACTGTTCATGCTGTTCCATTAAATTTAAAGCAGGATGTTATGATGGAAATATATGCCTGGCCATTTGATAGATTGTGTATTCTGCTTTCAAAATATCACGCCCACTAATCAGTCTGAACAATCATTCTTGTTCTGTCAACTCGTCAAAATACAATCTTAATCCTTTGTTAGGTTTGTGTTAAACCTAGCCATACCTCTTTTGAATAAGAAAACGAAAAGCCAGAAGGGCCAGAAAGATGCTGGATTGGAAGAAATGTATAGAAAATGGACTTATACTGGCTCTTTTAAGTACATTCAATATTGAAATACAGAACACAGTCCACTGAGCCTCTTTGGAGAGGGGAACATCTCACTGGCTTTCATAGATAGCAGATGCACTCTGTATTTTAAGGAATTCATGTCACCTTATATTAAAACCTCTGCCCACCTTGAATGGAATTCTTATGAAACAAGATACTGCACAATATTAACTTAGGAACACGGCCAAGCTAGACCCCAAATAGCTACAGCCACAAAGCGATGGCACCTCTAGTTTTTTTAGTTAAACATCTATGTCTTCCCTTTTAGGGATGTTCATGATTCCTCCCCCCCCCCCAATTTACTTCACATCTAAATGAATGGGATGAGAATTTGCATTTGTGTGACTAGAGCCACTTTGAATATGCTAAGCTCTGAATTTGATTCAGATGTTCTTCAAATGTTCGTTGGTCCCTACCTTCACCAGTCAAACCTCCAAAACCACTCTGAATCTGCTCCAAATACCCTAAACATCCATGAATTCACCTTCACAAATGTAAGAAAGCTTCAAATGAACATACACAAGCTTTCACTTTGCACATGAATGTTTGCCTTTGAATACAGCCATCCCTATTCTCTTTACCTGTGCAAAGGATCTATGGTTTTAATAGAAAACTGCAAATAAAGATGCTCTAGGCTGAGGGCAAAACCTGTCCTTTCTGTTTGGTACTGTATAGACGCCTGTCCTAGCATTTGAAACTGTGTGTTAGACTACCTCCAGACTTGTGAAAGAAATCTGCAGTTAAAGGTTAAAACAGAACTTACAACCGGCCATCCCAACTAAAAAACAGCTATGTAGCTTCCTCAGCAGGGAGCTCAGTCACGCAGGATGAAGCAGCCAATCACATTTGAGCTGCCCTCCTGCATTAAGATAAGTGTGCAGTAGCAATCTGATAATGTACCACGATGAAAATCCATGGATTGTCACAAGTCCCACCCTGATTGCAGCTGAGCATTTCACTGCACAGTATAAACAAGTCTGTAATATAAGTTAGAGGCAGGCACATGTCTACACACAGGGATTTTCTTTGTACTAAGTAAACCCACACTGTAAATCAAATCACTGCTTGCACAGGAGTCCTAGAATAAATTACATTACAAGTAGGGGTGTGCACAAAGCCATTTTTCACATTTGATTTGTAACGAATCAAATGTGGGAAAATTAAGCTTTGGCCAAATCCCTACCCCCCACAAATGTGGGGGTATTCACATTCATGCACAGGCTTTTTTCGGCATCATCCAGTGCCTGCACTAGGCCTTCCTGAGGTCAGAGAAGGCACTTACGGTTCCTGGGATCACGCCAAAAAAGGCCAGAGAAGGCATCCTGCCCGCTTCCCATGTGCTCCCTTACCTTCTTTTGCAGCTCCTCTGGCATCCAGGGCCCTTTTTCAGTGCAATCAGGGCCTGAACTATACCTTCCTGAGGTCGTGGAAGACACTCCCTCTGCCAAGAGGCTCAGTGAACTGTGTTCTGTATTTCCATGCTGAATGCACTTAAAATAGCCAGTATCTTAGATCACACAGTGAGGTGCTGCTGTGATTTCTGCAAATCTTGCTGTGTCACCTAATGATTGCATGCAACCACACCTTAGTGATGACACCAATCTTCTGCAATGCTCCCCCATATGAGATTCATTGGGCACATAAACTTACATCCCTTCTGTGACCATTTAAATCTTTCATTCTCATACAGACCTTCTATTCCTAAATTGTATTTTCCTTTCAATGCTTTTATCCTTTTTGTTAACAGCATCAAGATACAAATAAGTATCTCTGCCAAACTCAATTTGCCCTGGGTTTCCCATCATAGGAGTCTCTGACAGATCAGTGTCAGATATTTATTTTCTGTTTTTGGTGGTCAAATCACCACCCTTGTTGCAGAGGCTGGATATGATGCTACGCTACATGGGGAATAAAACGGTAATGAAGGTTTAGGCTTTTTTGCTAAAACTGAAGCTGAAGAAGTGCAAATTTAAATGGATTTAAATTTAAAAAGACCTTGTGGTCTGCATATTTATTTGGGAAGTGAGAATTTGATAGCTTTACAATTAGGATGCAAACAATAATATGAAAAGAATCTCTCCCCTGTGTCTACATTTGAGGCTTTTACCCACTCCCTCCTTAGATTTTAATTTCAAGCCATTTCTACCGTTTTCCTGCCCAGCAAGCAATTGCCAACTAACCTTGACCTACTTTAAAAGTACTGTTGGGCTGTCAGTCAGGTTTAAAAGAAGTCATTAAAAACTGACTGAGGTACCTTCTGTCAGCTTTGTAAAATCCCCTGTTGTACAAAACTGCCCTTCAAAAGTGACACTGCAACTAATTAAAAGTAACTTGTTGAATCTCAGCCATGACATCCAAGAATCCAAACAGAAGCTTGTTAAACCATTCAATATTGACCAGCAAAAATCCTGATGCTTCAACAGTTAAAAGCCCAAAAGGGAGGAAGTGGACAGCAAAGGACAGCTCATGAGAAAAGCAAATTCCAGAAGAAGAATCCAGTCTTCCCAGCTACCTGATTACCAAAGAGAAAAACAAAAGAAAATATAAGATGTACACGAGTGGAAAACCACAATTGGAGTTAAACCTGACTACAACAAAGGCACTATTACCCATTTGGTGTTTAACACAATAATGCAATTCTCTGTTGAGAACACTAACAATGTTTTTTATGTAAATCTCAGAGCAATTTAGTGCTTTTCTTATTGGGCTAATTGGATATATCCCTGCAGCATGTTAGATCCTGTAAGTCTGCATCATGCAAGTTCAACAGTCCAATCCTCAGCGGGAGGTTAGAGAGGAAGAATTCTCCATCTGAGAAAAGCTACTGCACATAGTCCAATGCTTGGTAGTGAATGAGCTGAAAGAAAATGTTTCAGTTCCTTGCCATATTCCTCAACAAGGACACCCTTCAGCATTCCTAAACTGAGAAGAAGAAAACAATGAAAATGGAACTTCTAAACAGCTACATTCTTCCATTCCAAGATAAAGGCAGGAGCAAAGTTAGCAACCATGGGGGAGGGGGGGATCAGAACTTTTGTCACCAATCAACTTATGGATGGAAATACTTTAAGAAATTTTCCATTGATGAATTTTGCATTTACCAAAATCTCAGGACAGTCCTCATAGCAGATAAGCAGTTTAACTTTCAGCAGGACTTCCAGTTCCTGAGTGGCACATCCAGGCGTATAATCCAGAAGCCACAGAGGCATGACTTGGAGCCCCATCATGTTTTACTGTGTTTCTCCTATTTCTGCTGAAGATTAGGGCTGCCTCTTCACACTTGAAGAAAGCAGTTCAAAATTGGTTTAGTGTATGTAGCATGCATACACTAGTGTTCCCATCCCGTGTCTAATCCACACTGAAGGCTATAGGAAAAGCACTTTGCAAGGGCATTTTCTGGACATTAATGCGGATTAAGTTATTAGGTGGATTCAACCTCCTCTTAGCTGCTTTACAGCCCCTTCCTTCCTTCCTTCCTTCCTTCCTTCCTCCCTTCCCTTTTTCTTTTTTTTTTCTCTGTCTACAGATTTAGCTGGAGTCCATCCTGCTCCACAAGGGGCATTATTTGATTGGAGCCTCAGTCCTCTTCATGAGGCTATTTGTTTTTGCAACGTGTAAAACTTGGGCAGCCTTGGGGACAGAATGCAAAATATCATTATGGGAAGCCAGAACTATGAAGAGGATAGAGATGGCTTGAGGCTTGTAGTATGTGGATAATAACTGAAAAAAGCTTCCTTTTGTATTATCTTATCTGGAGAGGGGAGGATAGGCTAAGTTGACTTTTAACCTCAGCATATAAGGTATGCCAGCAGTTAAAACCTGCTTATGAATCTTCCATTGCTTGCTATGGTTATGGCTGAAAATATTAATTTCACTGTGATTTCAAGTAGTATAGCATAGTTTTATTTATGGGCAACATGGAACCATAAAGGAATATGAAGTTAACAAAGGTAAAGCAGGTTTAAAAAAGGAGTGGGAGTTAAAATTTCAATAGTTGGCTCCTGATCTTTATGGTTAATGAGAGGAATTTGACCATTCCTGAGGATAGCATGGGATTTGTGTCCTTTAGTAAAATAAAATTACTATAGTGCCACTAGTTTGCTCTGATAGATGTTCAATGGCAAGTCAAATAAGTTTGTCACAATGTCCAAGTACCAGGTTAAACAAACAGGATGAGCATACAGAAATGAATTTGATTTTGTTGTTTTAACATTGCTTTTGTCTCAGTCTGATTTGTTCTGTCTTCCCACTTGACCTTCATCACTGCCACCATTAAAATTGAAATAAATATCAAAATAGGAAGAATTTGATGGTAGTAACAAACACCAACCAGATGCTGAGTAATAAAGGCAGTAGGGGTCAAATGTAATGCATTTAAACTCTTCACATATCCTGAGTCAAAAGACATGTCCACGTGGGTTGCAGTCTGAGAGTTATATAAAAATCAGCAGGTGGTCTGAGCAAGAGAGGAGCCAGACATTATGTGATTTTCCTCAACAACCATAACATTCAGAGAGAACATGGAATGTGATTATCAAGACTATCTTTAATGGCTGGAGAAAGAAAAAAAATGCTTGCTAATATTTTGTTTTACGTCTTCTAATACAGTGGCAGACTAGAAAGTTGAGAGGAAGAAGACACTTCAAAAGCAAGCTCATGAACTCTTTGTTTTGTCAGTTTATCAACAAATATATTAACTTATTGAATGTTTTAGCTTATCTACTTTCAGGTTAATCTTATGCAATGTTCAGTCCAAAGCAAATGAAAAGCCTCAGACTTTATTTGGGCTGGATGGGGGGAGGCACCTCTGCCTGCAACACCCCACTCATTTCCATTTCAAATGGCTACGAGGTGTCATTTTCCACAGCATCTCTGTGGAGGGCAGGAAGAAACTGTCCTGAAGCAAAAGAAAATGGCCCATACAGTTACTTTGAAGATTCCTGATGTCATTGCAAATGGAAGCACACAGTGGTGATTAACATGGGTAGTTGGCAGCCCCCATAGAGGCTGGCTGTTTTAGTGTGGCTCAACCTGATTCAGCTTCAGAGGCTGAGATCTTTGCCTCTGAATTTTCCGGATGGAAAGCTGTGCACACAGAACCGGAAGTGCTATTTTAGGCAGGCTACAGCCAGTGTGCATTGGTGGCAGACGCATAGTTTGGGAAGGGAGGAGTATGAGGAGGTTCAATTCATTTTGTTCACAAATATTTGCTTGAGTACTCATGCAGAAAGCTGAAGCCCCCCACATTCGGGGTGGGGGATGGTTGATGCCAAATATTCCCACCTTTGATTTGCTTCAAATTGAACGTGGGAAATTGCCTTTGTGCACATCCCTACTAAAATTAACTCACAATGACTGACAGCAGTCCAGAAATGTGAGTGGGTGTCTGACTCATTTTTTTTTGTCCCAGGCAATAACTGTAGCTGCATTCGCTGCTGTTCCCTCAACTCACAGCAGCTCTGTGTATTCAAACAGTGATACCCACCCCCAATAAGGCATTGTGGTTAGACTGGACTTAGGTCACCATTGTCAGGGAATGGGAACGTTTGGCCGTCAAATAAGGGTGGATGCATTTGCCCATGATGACCAGACAATGATCAAAATTGGTCATCTGGATAGTTATAATTATATTATATTTATTTATAATATAAATAAATTATATTTATTTACAGAGAAATCATCTTGATGTATTCAATAGGCTTTAGTTCAGCTAAAATTGTCTCTAACACTTCTGGTGCATTTTTCTTAATTAGAAGCAATGCCCATATGTGTTTAGTTTCATATTGCTGGGGGTCATATTCACATTTTTACTGCCCTGTTGTACAGAGGACCAACCCTAATACAAGAAAGGAGGAAGAATCAAATGCCTGCCATGAACTGAATCTGGCTGAATTTGTTGCTGCTGAGTTACTCTTAAGATATATGGCAGAGTTCCAGCAGTTTAATGGAAATAATACTTATTTCAGCAGTTTCACAGAAATGCATTCAGATAATCTCAAAATAATGCTGACATGCATCTCCCCTGTATTTTACAGTACAAATACTTAAGTGAAGTAAGTGGTGCCTGACAGAGAAAGCCAAATCCTTGTGATTTTTTTTTAGCACAATCATTTTCCTATGGGACACATATAGGATAGTTTGCACAAAGGATGCTGCACAACATCAGTAAATACTTTTCATGTGTAAATTGGGAAGCAGGATTATATTTAAGAAGATCAGAACAACATACAAAGATGGATAAGAAATGTCATTTTCTATTAGACCACTGGCCCATCTAGTCCAGGTCTGTTCTTACAGTTGTCAAACAGTTACGTGTGGATGCCTACAAGCAAAATATGAGATCAATCTGGAAGGGGATGTCCAAACACTTGGACGCTCTTGGGGACAAACATAATATTCCTCCACCCCTAAATGACTCCTAACCTGCTCCATTTGACCTAGAAGTCAACCTACCTGTGTGGCTGTTTCTCAGACTTTCATGATGGAGGGTTGTCTTTCAGTTCTACCTTTCTTTCTATGTGTAGGGATGGAGGAGGAAAAAAAAAGTATCTTACCAGCCTGATTTTCTTGGGCACTATTTTGCCATAGGCTAAAAATGGTTGACTTCCTGGACTATTTTTGGTCAAGTGTGAAAGGTCCTTCTCTTCCCCCACCCCCAGATCCAGGAGGCATAATGCATTTGTTTGTTGTATCTTTTGCTGCAGAGGTGACTCACGTGGGATTTTGTGCCTCATCTGTAGGCTGCATCCTCCACTGTAATAATGTATCCTTTTTCTTGTAAGAGTTTGACCATACCTTTTCTAAAAGCATTCTAGCTGGTCATCTTGTGGTATGGCACACCATCATCATTGTAGTATTCCTGTTACCTTTTCTCTCACTACCTCGCTTTTGCACACATATATTTGATGAACATAGGAAAAGTACCTTCTTTCCTCAGCTGGAATGCTATATTTGACCCAGAAGCTGAATGGAAGGCCCTATGGTCCTCATGTTTTAGCCCATGCAAACTTTTTGGTCAGGAAACACACATGAACTAGGTCCATGCTGTCTTCTACAGAGTGGATTTTATCATATATATATGATGAGCTCAATGTGTATTTGTTCATTTCCTGACATGTAAATGTGAGTGAAAGAAAGCATTTATTCCTTTCTTGTAATCCACAAAGTCTCAAAATATTCTGCAACATAAAAAAATGGGAAACATGTTTTGTTTTCTTCTTCCAAGATTTTAATTCCAGGCTTTTCAGTTCATTCCTTTCATTTCTCCTGAGACGCTAAGTCAGAAAGCACATCTCTGAAAGCTTAGTGGGTGTTTGGACTCTAATTGAGGCTGAATTTCTAGGAAACAAACATTATCCCCTCATAAACAAAATATATGTGGGGGACTGAGAGGAGCAGAGGTAGCAAGAATCAAGAATACAGTACTGCAAAAAGTGGCTGCCTAGGTTTCAGGTAAAACCTGTCTTTTAGTTTGTACAGCAGAATGCATCATGGTTTATAATGATCACACATGGTGACACGATCCATAATTTTGTCACTTGGACCATCTTTTCTTTCATTTTATTTGCTAGGGCAAATAAAAACAATCTTAAGTGAAACAAATTATCAGAGAACAGACATTTTTACTAAATGTCGGTATCCATTCTTTAAAAGCCTGAGTAAAAAGTCACATTTTAAAATAGTATTTTGAAATCTTCAGTACAGACTCTAACTGAATTTCAGTTGGCAGGAATTTCCAAAGCAGAGGTGATGCTTTAAGAGGATCTGCTTACAGTCACTATTAAATACAGACATCAGAGATTTTTAAGACTAGATGTGCACTAACATGGCTCTAGTGACTACCTCCATGATCATGGATTGTATGGATAGGCTGTCACTGATTTCACAGGTACTAGGATTTCCTTGCTTGTGAGAAGAACTTTCTTCTCAAACTGTTATTCTAACAAATGTCTTGTTTCACAATAGGCAGGAGAAAACACACAAACTCCCAGTAGATTGGTTCGTTCCAGTCTTGCAGATCCCTAAAGCCCAGCTGAAGCCTGAGGTACATGTGGATTGCTGGAGTTCAAATGAGGTTTGCAATTATGCCATATATCTTATCCTTGCATTTGCTGCTGTCAGTTCTAAACTACCTAAAAGGTCACCACCAGTTTGCTAAATGAGCATGCTATTGGTCAGACTATATAACCATGTAATCTGAACAATTGAGTGTAGCAAACAATGCTATTGGTCACTCTGCAGAAGAGGTTGCACACAGAACTGGAGGCATGATGTGGTAAGGAAATCTTGTAGGGTGTGTCCTTCCTGTGATAGGTAGTGGCAGAAAACTGGTCATGTGCATATAACCATTGAAGCTTGTGGGACAATCAACATCCTAAACTGGGAAGACTTCACAGAGCTTGATTTAACAGGGCCAAACAATTGGATAGAACTTGATCACAAGTGAATAGATCTTTAAACTCTACAGAATGGCATAAAGCCAAACTTCTGTCCTGTTTGTCCTGTCCTGTTCCTGCATTTCTATTTATTCATTTGGATGATGGGAAGACAACAGGAAATATGTGAGTGTCTATCTATGCTATTATCAGTGGCTATCGGGGTGCCAATAAAGTCCATGTGGAAGGAATCAGGAGCAAGTGAAGGTATTGCTTTTGTCTTCTGCTTGAGAATGCCTAGAATCAATTGGCCGGCCACTGTGTGAGACAAGATTCTGGACTAGACAGGCTGTGGCCTGATCCAGAAGGGCTCCTCTGATGTTCTCATATTTGAGTTAGTTTGTCCTCTTCCATAACACTTCAATCTGCAGTAGAATAATAGTTTAATATATTATAAAATGATGGGGTGATTTCCAAAGATTGTAGAAAAAAAGAAAAGAAAAAGAAATTTATCCTATCAAAGCACTAATGCTCAGAACATTGCCCTACAGGGGGGGAAATTGGTTATTGTTGATGCTTGAATTCTTTTGACAGCTTTGCCATTTATTTGACAGTGATACTAAGGTCATAGAGACTATTTCAATGTAGTAGTCTGAAGATTGTATCCCAATTGCTTGGCTCCCACTGAGTAATTATATCTATTGATTTCAGTGAAACTATTGAACAAGTAAAGTAGAATTCTAGATAAGCAAGGCCATCAGTATCCTGCCAATTTTAAAATCTATCACAAGACAAGGCATTAAATGGATCCTATCCAGCAAACCACTTCAGCATATGAGCAGTCACCAGCTAGATCAATGAAAAATGTCACACTATTTCATTAAAACATACATGGTTCCTTCTCAGTCATTCAAATTGTGGAAGGCTTCTTTGATGTGCTAAAAAAATGCATGCTTCTCTGTGGAAAGCTACCCAGCTATGGTGGCATTAAAAAGAAGTTCAGGGAACTTGTGACCACTAAGATGTTACTAAGTCGGTGTTTCTGTCAGCCCCAGCTAGCAGGGTCAGTGGTCAGAAAAACAGAAGCTGATGTCCAACTACTTCTCCAGAGGCAAATGTATTTCACCCATTCAAACAAAAATACTGCTCTGCTGTGTTCTTCCCTAAGTCTTGAACTGGGGTGAGGTGTTTAATGAGCCCTCCACAACCACCCCTCCGGCTCCTGAAGGCCCCACAGATTTTGTGAACATCAGCAAAAATCAACACTAGCATTTGGATAGTTAGGTGAAATTTAAACTTCTCTGCTACCCAACCCAGTCCCTTGATGATTATCTTTTCTAGGCCCAATTGATCTATCATTTCATAAAAAAGGAGAGGCAATCATCACTTTTTTTTAATTTCATTTGGATGTATGCATACAATGGAGAAACCCATGCTGAAAGTCACAATTGGTGGAGTGTCTTTCTGTGTGTTCCTGCAAAAATGGAATGAATGGCGTTTTCAGGCCACAGAAAGAATGGAACTGTCAGTCCATGATCAAACAGCCTTACTTAAATGGCAGAAGTTTACTCCCATGCCACATGTGTCATGTAGTCTCACAATCTTGCCATCTGCACACTTTCATGGAGATATAGAAAGGCATAGAAGAAGACAGCATACAATTTTGCACTTTCCAAGCTCTTCTGCACTGCTCCCCCCCCCCCGTGAGTCAGTTCACTGGAACAATGACAGAGCAATTGAACACATGGTATTTGTGCCCATAAACCACATCTAAAATACTGTGTAGCATGCCCCAAGCAGCATCAAGCTAATATGACAGTCCCCAAGATGGCCTTGGGAGCAGTGGGCTATTGAACTCAGCTGCCTAATTGCAGCCTCAAACCAGTAAAGATTTGGGAACCACCAAGTTGTGACCAGCTTCTGGTTGACTGCATGGATATACAGAAGTGGTTTGGGATTGCCTACTTCCGGGAAGAGGCTGGGGATTGAAATAGCAACCCTCTGCTTTCCAGGTAGTTTGCTTTACTGCTAAGCCACAGACAATCCCAGACCTAGGGTGTTTTTCCACTGTCACTAAATGTACCCATTAAGCACCCATTAATGGGTACAAAAATGCCATTACGTACCCATTTTTGGGTACTTAATGGGTACTTTTAGTGACAGTGGAAAAACACCCTAGACTATTAACAGTCAAATGATTGCATCTTATTATTTTTTTCCTAATGTAGGGGTAAAAGTAGAGTAGGGGATATTTTCCAGCAACTGTTAACACTTTCCATTAACTCATGTTAGGAATGTGCATGAATGTTTGTTTGTTTTTAATTTGGTTCATACTTAATGCAAGAAAATTCATATTTGCTCAAACAGATACTCTTTGAATGTGGTAGGATTCGTATTCAATCCCTTATAAATCCCATATGAATGCATATGAATAGCATATGAATCCCATACAAATCCTATATGAATTCCATATGAATCCCATACGAAGGTTCATACAAATGTATCAAAACATTTGATTTGAATTTAAATGTCAATCTTTGAATGTGCCAACATTTGACTTGAATTCAAATGTCCAAATCCATACAAATTTTGATTGTTACAACTATTTGTGCACATCCCTACTCATGATTCAGTACCAATGAGAAAACATTGCACAAAAGCGTAACTTAGGTGTGATGTAAGGTACATATCAGGGAAAGGGAGAAGAAACAGAGATGTTACTTGAAGTGTAAGAGATTCCTCACATTTGCTCTAAGTACATAAATAAATGCAAAATGCCAATATATGCCAGAGCTTGACAAGCATCCTCTCCGGTCCGGACGTTTAACTTTATCCATGTCCTTTTTATGCCAATAGCATCCCATGCTGCATTTTATCATCACACCTTTCCTGTGCAGTTTAGTGGAAGGATGCGGGGAAGTTCCCAAAATAAGAACATGGTCCATATTTCTCCCCTCTGTGCATTCTTAAAATTATTTCAGGTTCTCAACTGAAGGGTGTGGTGCGAGGCAGAATTTGTAACTTTATCAGTTTTATATTCTGCATCACTTTCAGTAGGGGAGACGTCTTTTTGAAGGGATTTCTACAAGCTGGGAAGTGTGATGAGACAGCAATGCGGGAATTACAGCAAGATCCTCTTGGTTTTATTGCAGTGTTCAGAGAGTGGGTATAATGCCCCTTCTGTTTCTTTCCGCTCTTGTTCGCTCCCGCTCTCCACACACACACGTCAACTATGCATATGAAACTTCAATTTCCATTCTCTGGCAACCCAGAATAAATGACCTTAGCTTTGATAGATGGACCTCTGAGTTCTTGAGACATGGTTTGATTTTTCTTCTTTCTCTTTTATTATATATATCCCCCCACACATGCCTACTGTTTTTCTTTCCCCTTTTTAAAAACAAACCCAGAGTAATATTAGGCCAGAACTCAGGAAATGAACTGGCCTTGAGCTAACAGGAATCAGTTATTACTTTTGCTCCCTAAGAAATCTTTGTAATTTCAAGAATTGCAGACCTGTGGCTTCAATCTGCTTGAGCTATAGGAATGTGCCTAGTGTTCTCACAAATAATAGGAAAGCACATGGATTTACTAGTAAATTTTGACTTATCGAGCTGTATTGCCTGAACAGCAGTGGCTCTCCAACATTGTAGGAAATGGAGCTGACAAAAGTGTTTGGTCTTTGCTCACGAGCTGTTAGCAGACCTGATCTTATTATATAAATGCAGTCCTGAGACCATCAGCTCCCATCATTACCCAAACACCCCTTCTCTTTCACTGCCTCAGAATGACTGCTGGGAAGAAATGTCAAGAAGTGGGTCAAACTGAAAACAAAATAGCAGGAGAAGTGAAAATAGTGACGGAAAAAGAATAGCCAAAATCGCATAGTGAATATCTTAGAGGATCCCTGCAGTAGGCAATGCCCCCAGGACTATAGCATTGAAGGCAGGTGTCTCAAATACACACACAAACACACACATTGTCCCTAGTGTCTATGGGTGGAGAAGGAAAGATAAACTTGTTTGATTTTATTTTTGATTTAGCACATTTGAACTTGTCTACAGATCAGAACCACGGCTCCAAAACTGTATAGACTTTCTAGATATTTGTAATTTAGGTATGGAAAAAATAGTAATAAAATATTCTATTACACAAAATAGTGTATATAAGAAACCTGGACTTAGCATTTATGATATACATTTACAATCAAATGTATTGTATTCCTATGTAAAAAACAAAAATGTATGCAGTGTCAATATGACTTTCAGGTTAAATTAATTTAAAATTTTGCACAAAGTAGAGAACAAAAGGCCTTTCTTCACTGAAAGACTTGTGGTCTGAACCAGTATGTATGGATCAGCTAGTCCTGCAGGTTTGGATCTAACCCAGCTGCACAGTTGCATTTGAAGAACCCTCAGATGCAATCAAGAGATTGCAGAAGCCAGGAATGAAAGTTTCTGGTAATCGGTTTTCAGGAGGAGTGAGCATCTCTGGACATGTAAATTAGGCTGTGCCTGAAGATATCTGGAAACATAAAGGTGTGATCTGGTTGTAAACAGGAGACATCAACTTGAACAAAGCCAATCAGTGTTGGGACAAAAAAGGGGAAGTATTTTTTTTCCACCCAGAGGATCATCTGTCTATGGAAATTTGCTGCCAGCATGGGTAGCTTCAAAAAAGGGTTAGACAAATCCCTGAATGATAAGTATATCAAATAAGCTACTAGAATGGATGACTAGGTACTTCCTCCAGGCTGGAGAGGCAAGCAATATGCCTTTACAGGTCATTTGCAGGGAATCAAGTGCAAGTGAAAGTTTTGTCTTGCCTTCTGATTGAGAATGTCCAGAAGGAATTTGTGGGCCACTGGGTGAAACAAGATGCTGGACTTGATGGGCTGTGGCCCAACCCAGAAGGATAGGGATGTGCTTGAATATTTGAGATAGTCGTCATTCGTATGAATTTGGATGCATTTGGAGATTTGTATATAAAAAGAGCGTCTGGATTTTTGGATTGCCAAATGCAAACTAATACAAATATCTCGAGTTATTTCTACAAATAATTCAGACACTCGTATCTGCACAAATATGAATGCATCTTGTATGCACCTATACACATCCTGTATGCATCTGTACGGGCTGAAAATGGGATATATACAGGATGCATACGGAAGTATACAGGATGCATAGGGGTACATACAAGATGTGTATGTACCCATAGAGATACAAATGTTTGAATTATTTGAACGAATACATACAAATGTATTCGTATCAAATTGAATATTCGGACATTTGTTTTTCATTATTCGTAAGAATTTGGATTTTTGAATAATCAATTCATTAAAATTGAATGTCAAAAACTGCATTCATGCACCTCCCTACAGCAGAGTTCCTCTTATGTTCTTACACTTGTCCCTATGTAGAGATGTACAAGTTTGCTTCATAATTAATCTGTTTGAATTGAACTGAACCACCATTGCCATCACCTGCTCAAAAGATGCTGGTTCAGTTTGGACAAAATCAGTGGTGTTCATCTGATTTGGGTCAAACAGCACAGTTTTATTCAACCCATTTAAAATCAACTCAGTGACACATACCTTTCTTTATTTGAGCAGTTGCCCTGTTGTTGTGCTCTCCTCATTCTCCTCATTCTCCTCCTTCTCCTCCTCCAATATTTGAACTGTTCAGGAACTGTTCAAGGTTCAGTATGGAACTAGTTGAGCTTGTTCACCCTGGATCTTGCCTGAAGTAAATGCAAACTGGGAATCAAACCCTCCACTTTCGACCAGGTAACAAGCTAACATGCCAAGTGATGTACAGTATCCCTTCTTCTGAATCTTTTAATCCATACCTTGAAAAGCATGTGGTCAAATGTTTCAAATATTGACGTGAAATAATTCATTCCCCTCAAAATCTGTGGTGACACTTAAGGCTTAATCCAACTGCAGTCCACTTTCAGAGTGAGAAAATACATCAGCAAAGTAACAAGCTGTTTTATTTCAGTGTTAAATGACTCAGAAAAATCATCTTTGGGATAGATAGAAAATCATTGGCCACTGTTAATGTGTTCTTTCTCTCTGAAGGTAGACTGAATCTTGAATAAATCTTAAGAGTGACCATGGGCATAATGTCATCACTTGCACCTAGTTAAGGATAACTCCAAACTTTGGACCTTTACTGCACTGAGTCTTATTCCATATTATATCCCAGAAAAAGTACCTGTCATCCACATGATGGTGCAGACTATGGCAGGCCATGCCTGCAGGCTGTTGTAGTTTGCACTCACATGCAGGTGAAAGGTCCCTATTCCAGGATATAATCTGGAATAAGGTACAGTGCACATAGGTAACAAAGGTAGAGTTTCCTAATGTTTAGATAACTGTTAGTAAAAGCAGTTATATCTGAGACTACAAGTTACAAAAACAAAAATAATTTGTAATAGTTCTCCTTTATAGACATAATTCACAAGAACTTTTCATTCAGAAAATACAGAAAATGGTTCTTATGTCTCCGACTACTTTCCTTCCCCCCAAACCTAAAGAGATCTTTTTGTTCACCATCATCTGTCCCTCACAATAGTGTTGCCATTCTTTCTGCAAGAGATGAACTGTAAAGAGAAAGTCTTCTTGCTTTTCACCTGGCTTTTTGATCTCCTGACTTTTTGACTTTCTGCCCTTCCCATGGTTTTAATCAGTTGCATCTTAGGTTGTTTACATTTTCTTTCCTAACATCATGGATAATAAAAAGGCTGTTTTCATCCCCAGCTGAAATTGCACAATGTTTTATAAAATTATTTCAGTAATCTGACCTTTTGGAATGTGCTAGGCTTCTCAATGTATTCTGGCAGCAAGTAAGTGACAACAACAAGAGGTAACAAAACAACAAAAAACAAATTGTTCTTGTTGTGGAGGCAAATACATCTGTACCTTCTGAGTCCCTGAGCCAGGATCCAGGATTCAGCCATGATAATGTATCACATAACCTTGTACAAGTAAAGCAAAAAATGTATTCGTGCTTCAAAGTAACCAGTAATGCATGAAAAAATAAGTTGGTGGGATGCATTATGTGTTATATTGATGGGAACATAGATGAGAGTTCCATAGATAGATAACACCCATAGAAATGGTGCTTTTATCTGTCTCCAGCATCTTACCTTGGCTATGGTTATGCATAAGACAGTAACTCCATCAGATCTCAGCTTGCATTACTTTCTGAAAGCTAAAATATCAATTCTGCTGTTTATGCAAAATGCACACACACACCTACCTATAATGTCTTTTGTACCAGCTAAATACAAATGAACCATCCACAAAGCACAGAGCAAACAAATATTCTGTTAGGTAAGGCTTTTGCAGGTGGGTTTGTATTCTGTCTCCCAGCAGCCCTCATCCACCATGGCCAGTTGCCAGGGGAAAGGAAGTTTATGGGAAAGGAAGGAAAGGGCAACACAATCTTCAGTTGCATGTTGTGGTAAGTTAAAACTTCACACTTTTGAAAGTGTGAATGTCAAATAAGCATTCATTAACCTACGAAGGTCACATTATACATGGACACAGCATCCACAAATTCTCCAATACTGATGCAAAGGGAGATCAAACTAATATGCTAACTAAATAAAAGAAGAACTTTACAAGGTATGTATTTACTAAACTGTACATTCCTCTCTATGCTCTTATCTATATCATTTATGGTATATCTGTATCTATGTAATACAGAGAGAGAGAGAGAGACATACACACACACATATATAATGAGCACATGATTAAACTAATAGGATTATGCAAAATAAGCTTCTAATGAAATGCCTGTAATTAATCTTTCTTAGTCTTGAGGCTTGCTTCTAATCATTCTTCCTGTGCATAATTTGATTCCAGCAAAAACTAATTCTATTCAAAGGACATGCCTTACAACATCCCTCCAATTTGTGGAAACACCACTGTTCCTAATCTAGTTATATTCCACCAGATGCTACAAAGCCCTTATGGTTCGGATTTATTTTGGCTGTTGGCCGTGTTCTTTTTCTTAAGACTATTTCATCTTAGCTTTCACTCAGACCAAACAATATTAAAGGTGCCAAAGAATAATATTTCAACACACACGAACACACACAACATTCATGGGCCATGTGCAGTTTTAGAAAATGACAGGGGGGGGGAATCAAAATCTAATTTAATTCGAATTTGCATACATCTGAAAAGATGGCCTGTCATCTTCAGCATTAGAAGAACCACAACTGAGAGGTTTAATGAACATTGTTAAGTTCCATGATGTCTGACTGAGTGCAAGGATCAGAATGGTCAGCATCATAATTTTTAGTGCTGTGCTGTATGGAAGCAAAATTTGGATAAACAAGATAGGAAATGTGTAGATTCCTTTGAACTTTGGTGCAGCAGAAACCTCCTCAGGACAGTGTGCCAATAATTCCTCCTGGCCCTGAAATTTCACACAAGAAGAAGGCCAATAGCACCTGTCAAACCATGCAATGTTGAAGAGGCCTATATGTGCAATAGATAAACTAGGCAAAATGTGAGCAGCAGATATATGTCACTTACCCACCCTAGGAATGAATATTTCTATTTAATTTGTAGCCTTGCTTGCTTCCTGTTTTGTATTCTCTCTCTTTTGATGGTGATTTCCTCTTCTTTGGTGAGAAGTAAGTTATTTTATCCTATAAGAAGGAAATGATTTGGACATGTTACAGAGAGTATATGTGCATGAATCTGAAAGTTATGAGTTTTGTGACTCCTGTTTCTTACAGATAAATTTTATTCACTCAGTGTGCTGCCCCTGCTCTTTAAAACTCTAGTGGCTTGTTAAAACGCTATGACCATCAATATAAATCTGCCCAGGTAAGAAAGGAATTGTTACAGAATCCAGTGGCACTGGCAACCCATGAATCAGAGTTGTAGGAAACTGGATGACTGGAAGCTTCATCTCTATCTTGCCCCTTTTCCACTGCACTCAGAGGAGTGCTCCATGAACCGCTAAAATCTCTGAATCAACACAAAACAGATTATTTTGCTTAGAAGCAACTATGAGGGAAGTGATATGGAAGTCATGCAGGAATATTGCATGGATGGGTGCATGGGCAAATATAACATTGGTAACTTGGAAGGGGATTTATGTCAAACATGAAGATTAACTGCCTGGCACTACAAACTGGTGCAAGAACAATCTGCCTTTGAAACCAATGGACTTTGTCTTGCTAGGGGTATTACAGAAATCAGTGGGTACACAGAGATTATCTATATCTGTGTATCTGCGTTTATCTAATCTATCTATCTATCTATCTATCTATCTATCTATCTATCTATCTATCTATCTATCTATCTATCTATCTATCTATCTATCTATCTATCTATAAATGTCTATTTCACAAAGATAGTAGATTTCCTGCATTTTCAGGAGCTTGGACCAGTTACTTGAACTCCCTTCCATTTGTACAGTTCTACCAAAACCCATTGCAATGCATCACTACAAAAGGAGTGGCAGCTCGACAACAAGTATTTCAGAACATCAGTTTGACCTTCTTATGTCCTTGGCCATACTGACTGGGCTAATGAGAACTGAAATTTGGGACATGATAATAACCTCTACAGTGCATTTTTTCTTTTTCTTCTTTCCAAATGAAATACGGTTTTCTGAAGGAATATAGTCTGTTGGTTGACTGTTATACCGGCAAAAGGTTTAGTAAGATCTTCTATACTATGTTGCATGTTCTACTGGCTCTGGGGATTATACAGTATGTATTTATTTAGAAATACTGCATAATCTTCTGTGTTTGGTGAGCTGCGAGTAACCATGACTTGGGTTCTCTTATTCCTCCCTCCCTGCTTCCCATCTCCTGGCTTTTATAGTTCAGACACTTTACACGTGTGTGACATCTAATTTTTAAAAACTATCAACATGCAACTGTTTATTTTCAAGGCGTTAAAGCTGAATCGATGTTTCCATTGCTAAACTTGATTATTTTTTTCTCTGCAATTGTTGACCTTCATAGACTGAACTGTGATACTATGAGGTATCAGGAGGGACGCATATTGTTGAAGAAAAGGGAACAATCTAGAAACCATTAAATTATACAGCTTCAATGAAATGCAATTAGAACTCAATTTCAAGCCTTTTGGGGGGAAGAAAATTAAAGTAGGACTAATTAATATATACAGGTAAGCTTTGGAAGATTGTTACTTTTATGAAGAAGCATCCAGAATGAAACTGATACATCCATACACAAGCAAACTATTAGCCACTGTGCAGGTGGAGCTGTTAATTTTCATAACATTTTTGGTTATGCAGCAAATATAGCACTGAAAATCTCATTACAAGGTAAAATAGATTCTGACAAATTCTGTTTTGACATTAACTGTCATTCAAACAAACAGTTGTTTTAAAAAAGAAAAGAACTCCATTTATATTAATGAGATTTGTCTTAATACATACACATTATCCTAAGTCCATGACTCTGAAAAGAATTGGGGGGGGAGGGAGAAAGAAAAATATAGTTGAGGTTACATGTTTGAACAATTTTTAAAATGGCTTTGTTATTTGTTCCTTTTAAATCCTCTTCTTCAACCTTAAGATTTTTCCGAAATTAAACAATTTGTTAAAAGTCATAATGCCCTTATTTAAAAATGAAAATAAGCCATGTAAAAAGAGAGACGTATAGCCAAAAATGGCAGAGATTCAAGGTCTGCTGTGTGATCCATGGTTTGGAAATATGAAAAAAAGAGAGGCAAACCATAAAATACTTGGACCATAAGCTACAAAGGCTTTCAAAGATGAAAGTTATTAACCTTGAATCCGCGAGCTACCATTGTATATAATGATTGCACAAGTGTGAAAAAAAAAAGCATCTAGATCGAGAATTACTATAGATATATTAATTTGGGTCCACAGCACATCCTGGTTCAAAGCAAGTGTCTAGGAGCAAGTGGAAGAGCAAGAAATGCCTGAGGCTTCTGTTTACCTCAGTATATTGTCAGAAACACTGCCCTGGGCAAAGGGCCAACCAGAATAGTGAAAAATTACAGCCACATTTTGGGCCCATGGGAACAATTCAAGCCACAGTTTCAGCTGTGAAGGTGACTCTTTGCCCTCCCCTACACATTCTGTTGGGGGCAGAGAAGTTATTCCCATGGTGGGGACAACCCAAGAGCAGCTTTCTCTTAAGTTGTCCTTCCCATGGGTTGGAAGGGCTTGGAGGCCACATGAGGGTGGAAGCATTTGTGTGCCCCACCCCCAACCAACCCTGAACAACTGTGTGGATGAATACTTAGTTGTAAGTAGAGCAGCTGCAAATAGCAAACGAGTCCCACAGAAGGAAATGGAACTTTTCTTTTCAGAAGGGAAATAATCAGCAAGATAATTGTGTCGAGCATAATCTGAAACAGAAAATGTGTGTAGTTTAAAATAGAAATTTTCTATTTAAAATGAAAAGTGTGTAAGTAGCCTTTTGTGGTTCACTGGTGTCAACATCAGCAGCTTTGAGAACCTTAAAAGGCCATGAAGATTAGCTCAGGCAATAGTTTAAATAACTAGCTTTATCTTTATGCTGCAGCACAATATTGCTTTTTAATAGAATGTAATTTGTGTGGTCGGATAGCAATTATTTGGCTTTACAACTCTGATTCTCATTCATCCTTTGGGAGTTAATTATAAAGCTTTATTGCCTTTTGGACCAACCATTCATCATAGTCATTTTATACAACATTGAGGTTTACAATTTTACTAGACAGCACAAAACCTGTGCTGAAGATCACAGCACCATATTAAATTTTTAGTTGATTTGGACCAGTATGCAATGATATACTACAGTATGGTGGTATGGACAGTTTGCTAAACCAAATTAAGTTACTCCATTGATGACTATAGATCGATTTATCTGTGATTTTTTAATTTTTTTATTTATTAAAAATTGTTTCACTGAACATGACCATGTAATCATTTGCCAGGTTTTTTTGCAACTCCCAGTAACAAACCATCCTTGGGTTGCCTTAATCTTAATCCTGGATAAACTACTCCATGGATGGTTCATTGACAAGTTCATTTCCTCCTTCTCCATGCGAAAGCAATAAGGAACAAGAAGGTGAATTATGCCATTCCAGAACAAGGAGGCACTCCTCAGAGGAATATTTGAAACACCTCCATTATGTGTTGTGAAATCATGCCCTCACAAAATGATAATTTTTTGGTGACTGCACTAAGAAATGGGGCAGCATGATTGACATGAGGCACTTTGTGCTGCCATAAGAGGAGATGTAGTGGGAGAAAGTGAGTTATAGGGCACCTCACCTAAGTCGAGGCACAGCCTTTAAAAGCTGGGGATATCATGACACAGTTCTCCTGATTAGATTTGTTCAAGCATAAACTAGATACCCATTTGGCGGGCATATTTTGATTTGTGTCCCTGCATTGTACAGAGGATAGACTCAGCAGCCTAAATGGGTCCTTGGAAATCTAGGTTCTAGCAGTGCAATATTTGTGAACTCAAATTATTGAATAGAATGTCAAACCCACTACTAATGAAGACACAAAGTACATATAATGCCTGTTTGTCACAATTCTTTGAGCTTCCTTTCCAGGTCAACTTGGTTCAAGGACATTCTGTCGATGAGATAGAATTCCTGATGTCATTTTTTGTCTTTTCCTTCTATACAAACCTCAGCAATATACCTGCCAGGTGCACAAACAGGCATTGTAAAAAAAATTGTCTCTTCTGCTTATAGTAAAAGAAGAACAAAGACAAAATAACGTCTGACGTATAGGACCCATCTGGAGATGAAAAGCCAGATATTTCTGGTGTCAATCAGCTTAGCTCCAGTGCTCTTTATGTAAACACACAGCTGAGGATTTGGTCCTTTGAGAGCTCCCAGCATAAGACCCAACTGTTCTAGTGGAACCCAAAGGGAATTTCTCACAATGTGATTAACTCACCATGATTTTGTTCTGAATGTGCATGCCTGTGTGCTGAAGCATAACTTCTGGATGGGTCAAGGAACAGAATGTACTGCAGAAAAAAAACCACCAACCTGGTATGTAACTATAACACAAAGCAAGTAATGTGAATTTGCATGTAAAGAAGCTAAGAAGTGTTAGAAATGCAAGAGTCTTTAGAGTTTTCCAGACGCTTGTAATGAACTCTCCAAACCTACTCTATAGTAGTTGTAAACAAAACAGTTAAAACAGAGACTCTGCAAAGAAAAATATGCATCAGAGTTGAGGACAAGATTCACATGAGAATGGGGCATGGGTGGATGGGCTTTGGGGACCACTCCTGAACCAGCTAAGCTTCTGCATCCTTGCACTTGTAAAGGCTGAGGCTGGGGGACAGAAGTTGTCCAACATCAAAGTTTTCAATTGGATCTGAAGTGCTGGAAAAGTTCTCCAAAATAGGCCATGCCATAAGCCTGGGCAGGTCAGGTAGTCCAATAGTTCCAGAAATGAATCAAACCAATACTTACAGGTTCCTCCTATAATTGATGTCTTTGTACAGCCTCCAGGTTGGAGAAACATTAAGGATGCCTCTAAAGACTGTTTGCAGGGAGTCAAGATAGAGCAGGTGCAGGTTTTGTCATTGTCTTCTGCTTGAGAATATTGGATTAGATGAGCTGTGGCCTGATCCAGCAAGGTATCTCTTAAGTTTTTAATACTGTTTTTCACAGAATGTCCATCCCCTCACCCCCCGTGCTCTGCAAAAGTTTTCTCCTGGGAGCAGATTTTGCTCCTGGAATGGGCCTAGTCCCTAGTGGTGTACCATGATGTTCATTTGGGCCTCTTGTCCTGCTCAGTCTCAGGAACTCTCAGTTATAGGGGTAGGGAAGTAATTGTTAGTGGAAGGTTTATGGAATGCTGATGCCATCCATGTTGAGGCAAACCTGGGAGAGCAAGATGGGATCATAAATTTGTAAACACCAGTGGAATTAATTTGAAGTATGCTCTTATCTCATAGTCAGCTTCCAGACCTTACTGGTCTGCACATTAGTGCTAATCTGTGAGCCCTGCCACAAAGGATGGAGTAAGATCCAGAACAAGGAATTCTTACTTTGGATCACTGGCATAACTTTTTAAACAGGTATGCTGACAGCAGGCCTAGTCCAAAACATAAAGTGTAGAAGGTATATTTGGAACTAAGACGGGACCCATTTCAGTGGTTCACCAAAGCACACTGATGCAATGAGCCCCTGGTGGCTCTGAGGGCATAATCTGATAGAGGTTGCCCTTTATCAAAAATAACCCTGTCTGTAGATGCACAAAAAAAGTATGTCGTCAAACAAGGTAACCACAGAGTGCTCAAAAACCTTTGGTTTTGGTTGCTGCTGGCCATCTAGAAGGTGGACCCAAAGCTTATGCAAACTCCAAGTCCAGTGTGGCAGCTGGTCTGGACCAGCACCATTGTGAAGATGGCTCTGTTCCAAACCATGCCATTTTGTTTTCTGGACCAGTAGATTTCACCAGTCCAGATCCACTAGGCTTGAACAAGGCACAATGATTGCAGAAAGCCCTCCTCTTCTTTCCACACACATGAGATTTCATTATTTTAATGCCATCCCCTATCCTTTTTTCCTCTGCCTTTTCCCCCAGAACCATTGGCACTAAGAGCTAAGATAGTTCTGAATTATAATCATAACTGTCTTCAATATTGGTTCTATAAAAATTATAGTTATTCTTGGTCTATCTTCTGTGAGATTGTTTGCCCAAAGTGCATTTTTAAGAAGCTAGTGTAAATATAATGCTGATTTTGATTGTTTTATTTGCATTTTTATCTTGCCCTCTACCTGATGGTATCAGGGTGAGTTACAGCAATAAAAAGAAATATAAAATGAACACACTGAAAACAATAATAGTGCTTGAAAGTGGGCAGGGAAGGGGTTTCCTTAATCAATATCATGATCAGATTATCTGTTGAGTACAAAATTGTTTATGGTCCTGTGCTCTGCTCTAGGCTTATCTGCTTGCTGCTCAAACAAGTATTGTATGTTCCTTCCAAATGTCATAGAGTCCACAGTAATTATCCTGATTAACTCTGAATTGTTTTAGGAAACCAAATTAAGCCATTGTTTTGAAAGGTCTGCCTAGATTCTTCTTGAAAACCTTGAGAGGTGGAGAACCCACAACATCCATAAGGTAGACTGTTCAACTGTGGTACATACTGAGGAAGCTATAACTTGTATTTATTATTTGTATTCTTAGTATACAGTATGTGGCTCTGAGAAACAATTCTCAGTTCCTAACTGTTATTCCCTACTGCACATTTTCATATACCTGAATATATGGTGGGTTTTGGTGGACAGTTCAATGAAGGTGTCAACCCAGTGTGCAGCAGCAGCGAAAAAAGCAAATTCAGTGCTGGGAATAATTAGGAAGGGAATAGAAAATAAGACAGCAAGTGTCATTTTGCCCCTTTATAAATCTATTGTGAGGCCACATTTGGAGTATTGTGTACAATTCTGGTCACCACACCTCAAAAAGGATATTGTGGAACTAGAGAAGGTGCAGAGAAGGGCAACCAGAATGATTAAGGGTCTGGAACACCTCCCTTACGAAACCAGGCTGCAACGTCTAGGCCTCTTCAGTCTGGAGAGACGGCGTTTGAGAGGGGACCTGATTGAAGTATATAAAATTATGCACGGTATAGAAAGGGTGGATAGAGAAAATTTCTTTTCTCTATCGCACAGCACTAGAACCAGGGGGCACTCTATGAAGCTGATGGGTAGGAGAATAAGGTCTGACAGGGGGAAGTATTTCTTCACCCAGAGGGTCATTGGCTTATGGAATGTGCTGCCGGAAGAGGTGGTGACAGCTACCAGTCTGGATGGCTTTAAGGTAGGGTTAGACAAATTTATGGATGACAGATGTATCAATGGCTACTAGAACGAATGCCTAGATGCATCTTCCAGGCTGGGGGGGGGGGGAGGAACTGGGGCGCTTCAAAGGCCATCTGCTGGGATTCGAGAGCAGGAGAAGGTTTGTCCTTGTCTCTGCTTGAGATGCCCATGAGCATTTGGTGGGCCACTGTGTGCGACAGGATGCTGGACTAGATGGGCTGTGGCCTGATCCAGCAAGGCTTCTCTTATGTTCTTATGTTCTTATGTTCTTTTCCTAGACTATTTTTCTCCAGGCTGAACTTCCAAAATTCTCTCAGCCTGTCATAAAATTTACTTTGGGGAAATTCTATGGTTTCCTTCCTAAAGATCTTTCCTTCTCACTATCCCTTAGCTAAGTTCTTCTACTGCTAATAAGGACATTTGTCTCTCATCCCTACCTAGAGAGACTTGCCTTGCCACCCTCACGATTTTGCTCTATTTAGTAATTTTCTTAGTATGTGACAATCGATAAACATTCCCCTGGCTTTGTTATAGCAATGTGTTTGGCTTCTGTTTTCTAGGTTAGCATTTCTCTGAGCACACACTTCTTTCTTTCACTAAAACAGGAAAGCATCCCTGTCTAACACAGCAATTTCTGTAACACAGGGTACAAACGAGAAGAATTGGGGCTTTACAGCCATCCATGCTTAAACCAGCTTGAACTATCCAGTTTTCAGAGGAACTGAGGAAACTAGAGATGGAGGTAGAATTATTGCAACAGGGAACCAAAGTGTTTTGAGGTCAGGAGCCCTTGCTCTCACTGCAGAAGCAGGACATCCAGTGTTTATACCATGCACATACACAATGTCCCAGGAAGAAACTGGGACTGGTATCTGAAGTTACTTTTAGCAGGCACCAATAAAACTTATTTTGGATTGTATGCTGGAATAAGGAACAACCATACTGATACAGATCACAAAAGGCCTCAGGTGGGTTCTGCCATTATCTGCGCTAACATGTGGATGGTAGGTCCCTATTCTGGGATATAGGGTGTTTTTCTACTGTCAAAAAGAACCCATTTTTGCACCCATTTAGGACCCATTTGGGTGTGAGCCGGATGATCCCATTTCCACCATGGCACCCATTTGGGACCCAATTGTTTCCCCTGCCATGGGGGAAATCTGGATCTAATGGGTACATTTTGGGCTTTAATCTGGATTTTCTGTAGACCCCATTAATGGGGTCTACAATGGGGTCTTCTGCCAGAAAATCCAGATTAAAGGGAGCCTGTTACCACTGGAAACAGGCAATGGGGTCCAAAGGAGGCTAGGGGGAGGGGATGCACCCATTAGGGTTCCCCTAAACCTAGGCTCCGAAGTCACTTTGAAGCCACTTCGATGTCATTTCAAAGTCATTTCGAAGTCTGTGCAAAATAGCCCTGGAGTGCCTTTGAAGTCTGTGCTGATCTTCGGAATGAACTTTGGAGTGACTCCAAAGTGACTCCAAAGTGACTCTGAAGTGACTCCAAAGTCATTTTGAAGTTCACTCAGAAGATCAGCACAGACTTCAAAGGCACTCCAGAGCTATTTTGCACAGACTTCGAAATGACTTCGAAATGACTTTGAAGTCAATTTGAAGTGGCTTCGAAGACTGCACCCCCCTGTCCCCCAAAACACCTGGGGTAATGGACCGACCCCTTGGGGGTCGATCCGGATTCTCCACATGGGCGCAAAGCTGTTTCCACAGCCATTTCGGGAACATCAGGAAACACTGCTGGGTACAGTGCAGACAGGGGGCTCACTTGGATGGCCTTCTATCTGTGACTGCATCTATGCACATAAGAAAAGCAGCTCAAAACCAGCTTAGAAATGGTACCATGTGTTCTCATCTCACCCAAACCACAGTAAACCAGTGCAGAGTGATGGAGAAGCTTCTCCTTTGCTCCTGCCAAGCTGAAAATTAATTCCATCATGGCCTCCAAATCTTTCTAAGGGTGCTTTTCCACTGTCACTAGAAGTACCCATTAAGTACCCATTAATGAGTACAAAAATGCCATTACATCACCCTAATACCACCCTAAGGCAACCTCCATTTGGGTTCCATTTGGAAGTCATGCCTGGCTCTGAAAAATGTTCTAGTCCAGGAATGAGGTGGGAAATGAGATGAGGTTGGGCAGTTACTTTTCTGACAACCAGCCCAGCCTGGTTTACTTCTGAAGCAAGAGAACAAAAGTTGCAGGCTACAAAAATGCTGCTGGGCTCCAGAATTGGTGGAGGGGGCATTTCTGCCACCACCATCTGTCTGCATAATGACAGGAGTAACAGGAACCTGATCAGGTTCATACAGTGACAGCTTTTAAACAGACCCCTGCTATAGCACTCCTGGGCATGGATTCTGTACCCAGGAGTGGACTTGGTGTAGGAGCCACAAACTGAAGCCACTCTGTGCCATGGGAGGCCACACTTTTGCATGATACATGATGATGTTGTGGATCCTAAGCACCCAGAATACATCTGGCATGGTTAAAAGTACCAGTATGAACCAAAACACCAACATTACTTAGCAAAGTAATAATAATAATAATAATAATAATAATAATAATAATAATAATAATAATAATAATAATAATAATAATAATAATAATAATAATAATAATAATAATAATAATAATAATAATAATAATAATAATAATAATAAAACTTGATAGTTCTGTTACATTTTATAATACAATACGACCTGAAGCTCCTTATAATAGCACAAGAGCATTTTCTAGAAGAAAATGTGAAAACACCTTAATCACTCCTGAGCCTGGATTTTGTGTTCAAGCTTATATGATTTCAGATTGAAGAATTAAAGCGTCGGAAATATTTAGGCAGTCAGATTACAGACAGGTTTAAATTCCCATGGACTTTAATTTTATGAGCTAATTATTCCATCTTTTAACTCGACAGTAACATGGAATTCCAATTTCTCTAAATTTCATCAGAGGAAAATTATCTCTGTCTATAAATATAATCATTAGCACAGCCTGCTGTGTTCAAAAGAGTTTAGTGCTACTTGTTTTTCAAACACAGAGCATTGGCCCATAGAGAGAACCTCTGGTGCCCTTCTGAAAGTTGATAAAGGTTTTGTCTTGGGATGCAGTAACAAGAATGAAATGTCTTGCAGAGAAGGAACTACAATTTCAGGCATACTCTGCCATTTCCCTTTCCAATAGCTTGTGTTGTAAGTTTATGAAAATAGGTGCACAAATTAATCTTGCATTTTTTAAAACTATCATGAAGAAGAAGAAGAAGAAGAAGAAGAAGAAGAAATGGATCAGCAGAAGAACTTCTAAATATTTTGTTCTCTTGTGCTTTTTCTCCTGTGCTTAAAAGGTTTTGAATTCATTATGAGCAACAAGTTTACAGACCGCTGCAGTTTCCCACAGAAACAGACATATTCAACAATGGGTCAGACACATGAAGAACTGGTCAGGCTCAGGTTTGGACGTGATCCACACATACTGGCTAAAGAAACTTAAGAGTCCCACCTGAACATCTAGCAGCAGAAATGAATAAATTACTGTTGAGCTTGGGGGTTATTTATTTATTTATTACTTATATTTCTATCCTGCCCTATACCTGAAGGTCTCAGGGCTGTAACAACCTTTAAAACAGCAAATTACAAGTCAGTATATATTGAAAACAATAAAATACATAAAAACACTTTAAAAAGATTCAACACATTTAAAAGAATATCCCAATTATTAAAATAAAATTATCTACAGTGGGGGAAAAAGTGTAATCACCTTAGCCAAAGGCCAGGGCAAAGAGGTGCGTCTTCACTGCCTTCCTGAATATATACAGCGAAGGGATATGACATACCTCAAGGGGGAGGCTATTCCATAAGTTACCATGCCAGAGTCTTGTTCTTTATCCAAATTAACCAGACAAAGCAGGTTATTGAGTGGTGATTAGGCAGAGTTGTTCCTTTGTAGGGGCCCTTGATGATCAGCCCACTCTGACTGCCCAACACAAGGCCGAATGGCATTGATCAACAAAGGAAGCACCACTATCCATTCATTCATTCATTCATTGTATTTGTATCCTGCATTTCATCCAAAGGTTCCAAGGCAGGTAACAGCATGCAGTAAAAAACAAGACACTTAAATATATTCAAAATCTAACCCATTCACCCTCTCCTCTCCCAAGAACCTGCATTTGCACAATGTGGAAACTCCAATGAAGTATCATCGTCACCAAGCTCAACAGACAACAGAGACAAGATCCTGTGGGATTTCCATATCCAGGCCAGGAAACAAGTACAGACCATATCCAGACCAGCAGCCAGTCAACCTGAGATTGTGGTAGTAGAGAAAAGTCAAGAAAGTAGCAGCAATAATAGATGTAATAATCCCAAGTGATAGTAACATCCAGAAGAAAGAATCTGAGAAGCTGGAGAAATACCAGAGACAGAAAAAGAACTGGAGAT
Organism: Aspidoscelis tigris stejnegeri; assembly: GCA_023333525.1. Lineage (NCBI taxonomy): Eukaryota > Metazoa > Chordata > Lepidosauria > Squamata > Teiidae > Aspidoscelis > Aspidoscelis tigris. The sequence goes on from JALMGA010000010.1 coordinate 16,733,165, forward strand.
AATGTGGAAGATTAAGTGATAGCAGCATTTGGGAGTAGTGGCCCCTAATTTGGAAAACTGACTTCAATAGATAGCCTTCCTGAAGGCTCAGGTGCTCTTGGACTATGCTGAGCAAGACATAGAGGATGCTGAGTGATCCATGGCTACCCCTATCCAGAATTTCTCCATGAGTGGCTTGGAACAACCTGACCAATCCTAAATCTACTTACTAGTATCATGGGTATTTGGGAGGAGGAGGATCACTAGAGTGCTCACTTGTCCTGTGAGTTAGGTGGTGCCTACCATTCAGTTGACAAGGAACTAGTCATAAGGACCAATGGAAGTTTCAGAATTTCCTGCTGTTCCTTATCAAGAAACATTCCAAACCTTTTTGCTTTTGATGCTTCTAAACAGCTACTTTGTTGTTCCAATTAAAAAATATAAGCTATTTTCATTTTGTCCCAAGTTTACTTTTCCTCTTAGTTTCCATATTTTCTTACTACTTCTCCATTCTGTAGAAGAGGTGCTCCTTCAGGAATCTTATAATTCTTTGACATTCCCTTAGTAATTCAGAAAAAAAGGAAAAGAAAATATTTACAAGGATAGATGAGCTGTTAAATCACACCTATGTTCCATCTATTTCAGGGTTGTGTTTTTCCTCCTCTCTCTCTTAGTCTCTCAAAGGAACCAAGCCACGGCCTCTGGGGATCCTGCAAGCAGGACCTGAGTTTAATAATAATCTCTCCACTTGTGTCTCGTAGAAACTGGTCTTCAGATGAATGTCACCTCTGAGAGTGGAGAAAGTGTACAATTATCATGATTAGCATCATCCATTAACGGGCTGTAGGCTGTAGGACTATTTTGAATTCGTTTGTGTTTTGCTGGTTTTTAAATGTAAGGGAAGCTATCATCGTTACTATGCAAACCACATTTTTTCACCATTGTCTTTGCATAGGCTTTGCATAAACTTTGAGACAAAAATATATAAACTTAGGATCTATATACATAAATTAGCTTGCTGCTTGTACATGGCTTCAGAAGCCTCTACTGAGAGCAGAGGCCTTTTCGCACACGCGGTTCCGGAACGCGCAGAAGACAGCTCCGGGCACGGCATTCGCATTGCCGTGGCCGGGTTTGCGTCCCGGCATGTCCGGAGCTGTCTTCTGCGCGTTCCAGATGCAGAGCACTTTAAAGTGCTCTGCATCCGTTCCGGCGCGTACGAGGCGTCCCGGCGCGTTCGGGGAGAGAAGCATTTGTGCACGCTTTTCTCCCTGACAGCCGCGGCCACGCCTCCGCTGTCAGCATGGGCCGAAAATTGGCCCAGGAGCTGATGGTGGTCGGGCTGATGTCCTTCGTTGCCGGGCTGTGGAAGTGATCGCGCAGCGGCGGCGAGGATGGTTGGCAGCGAGGGGGCCCACGATTCGAATTGTAGGACCCCTTGCCATCTCCAGCCTCGCCGCCGCTGCCCGATCACTCCCGCAGCCTGGCAACGAAGGAGATCGCCCTCCGCGGGGGGTGAGCTAGGCCCTTCCCGGCCCCGGCGGCCCCATTGTGGCTGCCGGAGTCGGGGACCTGGGAGCATCGGCTTCCTGTAGCCCCTTTCCAGGGTGGCAGAAGGCCGATGCCTGGCTGGCTGGGGTCGAGTAACCCCTTGGGCGAACGGAGCACGTCACTCTGGTCACCCAAGGGTCCCCCTGCCCCCATCGTGACGGTCTGCGGGGCGCGAGCGCCTGGATCTAGGCGCGGGCGCCCCGCAGATCAGTCCCCCACCCCCCCACTCCCTGAAGCCCCCACCCCCAGCAACGATCGCGCCCATATTCGGTGTGTAGGCGCCTACAGCGAGGCGCCTACATCGCGAAGATGATTCTCCCCCCCCCCCCGGGCCCCGGGAGGACGCGCACGCGCGACGCAGGACCTACCTGTTTGCTGTCCGGCCTCTGAATGAGGGGAGCATGCCGGGAGAGAGCAGCATGCAGCCCACCAAGGCCCCCTATACTGCTTGTCCAATAGGGGGCCTCGGTGGGCTGCGTGCTGCGCGCTCCCAGCATGCTCCCCTCATTCAGAGGCCGGACAGTGAGCAGGTAGGTCCTGCATCGCGCGCGCACATCCTCCCGGGGCCCGGGGGGGGAGAATCATGTTCGCGGTGTAGGCGCCTCGCTGTAGGCGCCTACACACCGAAGATGGGGGCGATCGGGCTCGGAGGGTGGTTGGGGGTGGGGGCTTCGGGGAGTGGGGGGGTGGGGGACTGATCTGCGGGGCGCCTGCACCTAGATCCAGGCACTCGTGCCCCGCAGATAGGCACGATCCGTGTGGCGGGGAAGCCTTTGGAGATCGGAGCCAGGGGCTCTGATCTCCGAAGGCGACCTGCCCCATAGGGACCTTGCCCCGGGCCCTCCGATGGGCACCTGGGTGCCCGGGCATCTTCCTGCCAGGTGCACGGGCCCCGATCCGGCCCCGTGCAGCCGGCAAGACGTGGAGCAGCCGCTTGACAGCGCTGCCCACCCCTTGGGTGGTCTCACCCAATGGGAGGCAGCATTGCTGGCCGTATCCCCGCCCCTGGCCGGCCTTTGCCGGCTAAGTAACTTCAGAACGCTTTTACCATTCGCACACAGGCGCGCCGGAACGCGTTTACACGCGTTCCGGCGCGCCTGTGTGTGAATTGTCAAAGCGTCCGGAAGTGTCTTAAGGTTCCCGCGAAAATGCCTCAGCTCTGCTGAGAGCAAGCCTGAAAGATTAAACTAAGGAAGGGAACAAAGTAAAAGTTTGTAGGTTTCTGTGGTATGTTGGTAATGTGTTATGCTGCTTATTGTAAGAAGGGATTATATTCCTCCTGCTGGGGGCCTTCAAGACTGGATATCTCAGACGGCCCACTATTTTTAAGGATGCGTTCCTTCCCATCCTGGGAAAGGGTCCTTTAACCCGAATGCTTCTGTGTCTTCCTTAATACATACCAAAGACTCATTTTAGCAGCATTTTTGCTCCCTATGTTATTTCCCACTGCAGTCAACCCTTCCTCCTTTTCTGTTCCCCCACTTTTCCTGCTAAATTGTGGATGGTTTTTTTTTAACATGAGAGATTCTGCTGCCACTGCACCATCATGGATACCTTTCTTGCTTCCATTTACTCCTCTCCTAGTCAATGTTTACAATGCAGATAGTGTTATACTTACTTTCTTCAAAGTAAATCTTATGTTACATATAATATTAAATGAAAAGTTTGCATTAAAAAAAATCTTAGCCTGCCTCCAGATATCCAGAAGCAATTCAGTTTCTAAAAAAAGATCCCAAGATTGCCTTTTGCTGCCCCTTGCCAGACATGAGAACAAGCTAAGGCTTACTTCAATGTTTGCTTTCTGATTATAATGAAATAGGCTGGGAGATCACTATTATGGGAAACCCATCATCACTGGATTTCCTACAATAGTGATATTACAGGTTATCATTAATTAACCTGGGACTATGGCTGCATCTAGACTTGGGCTACTTATTCCAGAATATCCATGCTTTATTTTGGAATATCCAAATATAGCAGAATAAGTAACCCATTTCTGGATACAGCTTATATTGTGAATATCACAGTTAGGTCTCTCATTCTTCTGTTACTGTCCTGGAATGTAGAGCCAGTTTCCCAGGTTTAAGGAGTGAGCCAGTTTGGTCTAGTAGTTAGGGAGCTGGACTCGTATCTGGGAATACTGGGTTTGATTCTGCCCTCCCCCATGAAGCCAGCTTTATGGCCTTGGGCTAGTCACAGCTCTCTTCTGAGCTCTCACAGACCCACCTACCTCACAGGGTGTCCGTTGTGGGGAGAAGAATAGAAAAGCTTTGTCAGCCAATTTGAGTGCCCTTAAATGGGTGAGAAAAACCAACTCTTCTTCTTCATATAGTTGAATATTCTTAACATAAATTGTACATTTAAACCTGCAAATGGAGGCATCCTTGCTTTGCACTCTTGCTAAAAGGAAATGCAGATTCTAGTAATGTTCACATGATGACTTTATGGTGCTGTGACAGTGCACTGAGGGTTCGGAGATGGCATATCTCTGTTTGTTTCATGCTCTGGACCAGGGTGACATCTGCCTCCAGATGTTGTTTACATATTCCACTATTTGGGGATATTCCAGAACAAAGCACCCCCATGATTATTTCACTTTGCCCAATATTCTGTGTTTTAGAATGTCACACAATGACAGAAGGAGGAGGAAGAAGAGGAGTTGGCTTTTCTACCCTGCTGTTTTTACCCATTTAAGGTTGTTCTTCTCCCTACAACAGTCACCCTGTGAGGTAGGTGGAGCTGTGAGAGCTCAGAAAAGAGCTGTGACTAGCTCAAGGTCACCCAGCTGGCTTCGTGGGGGAGAATTAAACTCGGTATTCCCAGAATACCAGAGTCCAGCTCCTGGGCCAAACTGGCTCACACCTTAAACCTGGGAAACTGCTCTCTATACCACAGTAGTATCAGGAGCACCATGATCACAACTGGCAAATCAAATAATCTTCTGAAACAATTATGGATTTTTGATTCTGTTGGGATACAGCCTAACATTCAACTAACCACCAAACTGTCATAACATAAAGTGGATCTAGGAACCCCTCCCCACCCCAGCTTTGTCCACTTGAGACAAAATGAGATCCAGGTTAAGGGAAGCATTAATCCAGATATCTGGTGGACCCCTTTAATTGGGTTGAAAAGAGGGACCAGTGCAGCATGGGAGGGCTTGCAGAAGGCTGCTTCCCATGTTCAGGACTATGGGGCGTGCTTTTCAGCAGTGCACCATAGCGCTTACCGGAGGTGTGGTCATCTGGCTGAGAAGCTTGAGAAAGTTAATCTAGATCAGTGTCACCAGTGAAGATGGTGCTGATTCTACCCATGCCTCAGTGTGATCTGAATCAGTGGGCTGGGATAATCCAGGCCCACTGGTCTGGATTACAGGCAAGTAAGTGCATTAAGGGCCCAAAGTTGCCCATTTCACTTACAAATCTATTCCAATGCCTATCAAAAGTCTTGCTTTCTGTCAACCTGAAAATAGCCACTTCTTCTCTGACTGGGGTATATGATCCTTTAAAGAAAGTAAATTACAGCTGATAAAATGATTATTTTCAATTTATTCTCAAGAGGAAAAAATGAATGTGCATTTCTTCTATCACTCAGCCATCTTGGGGCAAATGCCAAGGGAAGTCTTTGTTTTGATTTTAATTTAGATTTAGCTGATGTGCTTTGTGTACAGATAAGAAAAAGGTTTATGAAGGTTGTGCCCTAAATATAAAGCACATTACACAAACAGGGAAACTTCCTGGGTAGTTATACCTTTTCGCCCTCTCCCACAAATATATAGGACTCATTCTTATTTTGTAACTGTTTGGAAAGCATTGAAACAAAATATCTGGATGCTATTTGCAAGCAAACTTATTATTTGTCTGTATCTTTGTTCAGGATGTTGCCCCAAAGCAGGAAGCAGATAGATTTGGACCCTATAGTTCTAAAACGTTTATAGGACTAAATCTATAGCTAGGAATTCACATTGAATATGTGACCAAATTCATAGGATGTCATCCTAAATTGAAAGGCCTACCAAAGGACAGTTTTCTGTTAGAATGACTTAAAGATGGCAACAGTTGGTCATCGGCAGTTGGCATCTGGGGCCTTTCTGCACATGCCACCGAAAATGGATGAACAGCAGAGGGGGGCAGTTCAAAGAAAAGGTGCTACCACTGAGAAGGTCCTACTGTGTACTTTTGTAAGATTGCATCCTGTATAACATGGAACCTATGCAAAATCTTTCAGTGTCAGAATAACATTTTTAAAAAGAGTATTTTTATCACACATAGCTTCTTTTCATAGAATTTATGAACAATATGACTGTGTAATCTGGCAACGACTATTTCTGTATGGTATAACGTGAAGATTTAAAAATAAAATAAATGCTTTTCATCTCACATATGATTGAAAATACTGATCAACAGCAGAAAATTGAAGCAATATTGATCTCGGTAGCTGTTGCACCTGTCTAACTCTGATTAATTTCCATCTTTCTTTTTTCCAGGGGGCATTTTAAAAGTATTATTATTTTGTTTCCAGAAGATATGGTTCGAATATGCTATTCACTTAACCCTCATCAGTATGGGTAAGATAACTTTATAGCCCAGTCAAGTGTAGATTTATTTTCTTTTTGTGATTACATACAGATTGAAAACAACTCTGATTAAAAATAACTCCATTATTCACAAATGAAGGCTAATGTTGCCATCCTAGTTGCTGGCATCCTTCTGTCCTAAAAAAAAATGAAAAGACACCGGTCATGAAGCTATGGAAATTTTGAGTTGTCCAGGCATTAGAAGTAGCTTCCATATCATGTGCCTTTGCATGCAGTCTGAGGGCTGGTTCTGACCTCAACTGCTCAGTCCAGACCAAACTCCAAATAATGGCTTGGAACGTGTGCCAGAGACTGTCTGCTCTGGTGTGTTTCTTCCTGACTCAACTCTGAAGTTGTCAGCCAGGGCTGCTTTCACCAGGTGTATGTAAACAACCCACCTCAGGGGCCATTTCCAGGAGCCTGGTGAAATGGTGCCACCCCTTATCAATCCAGCCATTCTCATAGAGGAAAGGTGAAGAAGTCTACTGAAGGGAACACTAAGGGGACAGCCTTAAAGCAGTCTCCCATTGCTGTGTTCTCTGATATCATTTTGGTGTGTAGCAGCAGGCCAGCCACTGGTTTCATGTGGCTAGAGTGTTGCCCACAAGGCTATGCCTCCCGAGGCCTGTTCTGGTGAATGGACAAGATTTTGCTCAGAGGTTGCTGGTTAAGTTCCTAAATGTGAAAGCTGTCAACATTTACCTCTTGGTCTTGCCAGCGTGATCCAAATTTGTGTGAACATAACAAATAACATGAGTTTTTTTGTAGGAGCCTCAATAGAAATGACCTATCATCCATCCAACTACCTTAGTGGGGCTATTTTATCCATAGCTAGCAAGTCCCAATGAGCTTCCATGACAGAGTGTGGACCTGAACAAAGGGACACCTGTTTTCTAATCTAGTGCTCAGATAGCACTCAGCAGGATATCAGCAGGCCTGAGCAAAACACCACTTTGAACGTCATTTGAAGCATTTGTCATGAAACACCCCTCTTACTGGGGACTGTATGCTAAGTGAAACCGTTAGAAAATGGCTCGAGAACAAGAAGAGCAATTATCTCATCTCACTTTACTTTGCTCTTAGATGAGGTTTTTTTTTAGTTTCTTGGAGCCTGAAAGTGGCAAGGCCATCTGCTGTAGCATCCAAATCAACAATGGCATCACTACATCTCCCACTATGATTTGGGGCCTGCTGAGGCTTCCCCTAGCCAGGCTGTTAAATGCCAAAAATACTACTACTACTACTACTACTACTACTACTACTACTACTACTACTACTACTACTGATGATGATGATGATGATGATGATGATGATGATGATGAACATAGAAGACTGGAAGGTCTAGGAGAATCTAGGATGTGAACTCATGTTCGCCTCACAGTATCCTTATGATGGGGATACGGACTAAGAGTTTTCTTGCTGTACATATGAATGTTTTTGTATGTTCTGTATTTAAGAAGGAAAAACATCACTTGATATACACAAATATCTAAAGGAGGTGGTAAAACTGTTTCTCCTCACAAGTTAAGGGATTCTGGATGCATTTGGAAAACTGTTTGAAGACAAGTTACCAGGAGGTGAGATTTTTAAAAGAGAGGTGTCAGACTAGATTAGCAAAAATTATTACACCCACTTTCTTGCAATCATTAAGTTCTAATGGGGAATCTTTTTAAAAATACTTCATATGAGTTGTTTATGCCATGAATTCACACACATTTATGCTCTTCCCCTCTCTCCCTCCTTCCTTATGTCCCTCCCTCCTACCCAAAGACACAGACACAGTCACAAATGAGATGAATCACCATGTCATTTTGATTTTTCTTAGAGTTCATTTTTTTTTCCTAATCTTAAATTACCTTTCCCCTATTCTGCGTCTGATTGTTTTTTAAAGGGCTCTAAAATACATAAACATTTTTACATGCCTTTTTGCGAAGCTACACAATTTTGAAGGGCCACACTTTTTAATGCATTTTTCTACATGGCTGTTCAATCTTCTTGTTAGTATTTTTGCTTTGGTATGCAAAACTGTGCCACAAAGATAGCATACTACTTATGTGTTGTGAATATTTCTGATTCCTTAAATGCAATTAATAATAATGTGTGGGCACAACACAAACTGACTATGGCAAAGTCCATGACTTAATGTCACATGCATGGATCTTCAGATATCTGGCACTAACATTAATCAGACTCTATAAGTATTTCTGTACAGAGGTGTGCATGAAGCCAATTTCTCACATTCAGTTTGATACAAATCAAATGTGGGGAAATTTAGCTTTGACCAGATTCCACACCCACAAACATGGGGGACTTTGTATTAATGCACGAATATTCATATAGATATTAACAGACAAAATGAAGCAAACCACCCCACTCCTCCCTTCCTCCCCTCCACTCACCTTTTGTTGTGCCACTACCACTGTGTGCTTTCTAAGCGCTTCTGGGTCTGTGGGTGCAGCTCCCACCATGTTGCATGATCTCCAGATGGAGATTTGAGCACACAGAATTGGAAGTGCTTTTTTGACCTCTGAAGAGCACCGAAATAGGTCCAGTGATGCCACCACAGCATCCCCAAAGGTAAGGAGGGATGCTGAAGGGGAATTTTGGCAATCTCCGAAAGCTGAAACAGACCTTCCAGTTCTGCATCACACACTCCCTGGATAGGGAGTTGCATGCGCAAACCTGGAAGTGCATTTTGGCCTACAAAGAGAGCCAAAATAGGCCCAGGGAGGCTCCAGGGGTGGTGGGAGGCCCCAGGGGCATCCAGTCTTCACTGAAGCTCTCAGAACAGGATGGAGTGGTTTCAGTTGTCTATATTTGGCAGCTGTTCTGGGACAAATTCTGTGCCAACCCTGAAATTTGTGAGATCTTCTGAGCCAGCTTCCTAAAGCCTTTAAGCCCCTGGGAGATCCATTTCAGCAGCACAATTTAGCAGCATTCAAAATTGTCCCCCTGCTAAATTGGCCTGTTGGAGGTACGTGTGGTTTTGTACACCTCTTGGGTTAGTTTACTAGTGAGTAAGATGGCACTGGACCTTTTTTAAAAAGTCTACTGCTGTCACAGTTTAGGTGGCCATTTTGTCCGATGCAGATGGAACATCCTATCAGACCCTATGAAGCTTCATCAAGAATTCAGTGAATAAGTGGAGGGCAACAGTGGAAAAAAGGGTGGATCTGGATGCAAATACTTTAAATATAATTGACTCTCAGTAATAGGAAAAATTCTAAATGGACATATAAGTGATTTTCTAAAAACATAGATAATAGTAAGCAGACTTGTTAAAACCATAATAAAAGGACCTAAAAGGTCAGAATACAAAGTAATGACTCTCCAAATGTCAAATAATTGTCCATCAAAAGTGGACCTTCTGGTTGATTTGGCTCTCTTAGTTCCTCTAGAGGGCAGATTGAGATATATTGATGGAGGCAATATGGAGCCACCCCAGATGGTTGCCTGTATGCAACAAAGACAAAACAATTTCTGGTGGTGGAAGTTCAATAGCAGACAGACGGATTTTGGCTTCTTGACTTCTTCAGCAATGTGCCTGCTAACTGATAAAAAATGTAATCATGGGATTCAAATGCCGTGACAAAAGTCAATTTGAATAACAGACAGAACTGAGGCATTAATCTTAGCAGCACAAAACAAGCATTGAGTACAACATCAACAGAAGCTTGGGTCTACCATATTAGGAAGGATCCTATGCTTCCTCCCCACTCACCTTTTGCCACCTCTGCCTCTTTCACCACCATCTCTGCCACTGTGCCCCACCTCAGAGGCTTGACCCAGGCCTCCCAGAGGCACGCACACAGCTGGAGTGGCCACTCGATTAGGAAATAATGTGTGATTCTCCTGGACTTCACGGTAAGGGGGAAGGGTGTAGGGCATGTGAGGGGTGGGGTGGACAGGGCCAGCCATGTTGAATTTTCACAGAAACTTTGGCAAAGGCCAAATATATTCACTTTGCATGTGAAGGGCGGGGGAGGGGGGGCTATGAATGTATTTGGCACATTCATACCAAAGTTTACTTTAGCACAAATTCAGACTTAAGCATGTGAAGCCTTTTCTACACTTACTGGTATCCCAGTATAGTGCAAGGACTAGCCCATTTCTCGACCTCACTCTTCTGTACTCTCGTGCAGATTAGAGACGCCCCATCCCCTGCTAGGATGCTAAGTCTGCATTGTATGCAGCTTAGCTTGGTCTAGGGATTCAAAATGGCTACCTAAACCAGAATACCTGTAGACCTGTCACCAGCAGCACAGAGGCTGCTAGACCAGCCCAGGGAGGCATATGGAAGCTCATTCACCTCTATGGGCTGATTTACCAGGGGGAACTATTTCAGTTCATACCAAATTGTGCCACCAAAATGTCTCCTCCTAAGGCTTTGAGTCCTCAGACTTCCATTCCTGGTCATCAGGGCATTCTCAGCATGCTCCAAAGCTCCCATGGAGCTTCAGAGTTGCACAGAGTTGTGTGGACTCTCTCCTGAAATAGGCCAGATGAGTGTGGATGGCTTTCTTCTGGAACAGCATAGAACTACTTCAGTGGGAGCAGTTCAAAGTGGAAATGGTCTATGCTTCTTCAATTTTGGAACAAAAAAGTTTCTTACTGTGAATAGCTTATAATGGCTTAATCATTTGTTTTTAATAACAAAGTTGCTAGCTTTCTGTATAAATAATAAACATAGTTCAGGTACAAGGACTATGTTTATTACATATTAGACATTTCTGTAATAATTTCCTATCCAATATGAAATATAATATCAAAATTGCTACCATAAATAAATATAAAGTCCTTTCACACATGAACACCCCACAATGTCAGCACAGATCTGATTATTTTTTATCAAAACATTTTAATTGTATAAGTAGGCAATACCATCTGGTTATTAATTTTATTTTGTTAGCTTTTGACTAGAGGACTCAAGAGCAGCTTTGGAAGTCAATTTTTCCCCAATCATCATAATTTGTGTTTATTTTTAAATCTTGTTCCCAGTTGAATTTAAGAGCCAACTGTTTAATGTCATATTGTTCACATACTGCATTATACATTTTGGATAAATATTGTTTTCCTATTTATTTGTTCTTTTATAAATATATGTTCAAAAGTAGTCAAATTACAGTAGCCTAGCCTTTGACATTTGTGGTAGCAATATATGATATTACAGAATTGTGAAGTTATACTAGTTTGGGATTTTCTGCTACATTCTTCCAGTACAGATGTGCACCCAGATCCATGGGGAATACCATCCAGATCGTACAGTGGATAAAGAAAACCACAGATAAAACAAACACATTTACTTTACAGTATAAACTTTTATTTTCTCCTGTGGTTGATCATGGTTGAGTGGATCAGCAGGTAGCCAAAGATCTCAGGGAAGTTTGGGAGGGGGGGGGGAAGCTGATATTAAAATGAACTTAAGACCATTACCTGAAAACAATAATTAACAGTATAAAAATAGGCAAAGAAGCTTTTTTCATTATCTAAAGGGTAGGGTAAAGAGGTCTATCTTCACCAGATGTCCAAATGTATGCAGGGAAGGAGCTTTATAAACATCACAGAGGAGGGCATTCCATAGTGTGGGGGTTATGACTGAATCTCATGCATTTGACTATTTAACTACTGAATAGGTTGCCACAGCTAAGAGGACCTCACCATGAGATCACAAGGCAGAAGCAAGTCTATATGAAAGAAGATGTTCCTATTTGGGACACAAGCCATTTAAGGTCTTATAAATCAAAGTCAGCATCCTTGAACTTTCCCTTTTCACAAATTGTGAAAAGGCCCTCAGACTTCCATTTGTGCATCTGAATCTGTAGCATCCTTGCAGCATTTGAGGGAGGGGGGCAAAACATGTGAATAAGAGGTGTTAACATCAACCTCAGATATGGATATGGTCACTCCATTCCATACAGTGTACAGACATTCTCATTTGAGAACCACGCAATAGATTTTGCTCAACTACCCCCTGATTTATTCCGTGGTTTCCTTTCCCAGGCTTCTAGAACAACATCCACACATGGTCCATTTGGACCATGACTGATGTGGTCTAGAGCAGTGGAGTTCACATACAAAAGCTTTCCTCTGAAGGGAAAATGTGTATGGGAGCACTTCACCAGGAGTCCATTTTAAAGTGGTCTCCTTTGAGTCTCAGGTGTGGGTCTCATTCCTGCCACCACTGCTAAGACAGAAGATGGCAGCAGGAGCAGCAAAGGCCCTGGGGCCTTTTGGTAGCTGCAGACAGCTGTCAGTGCACAGCTTAACTGCTAGTTTAGATGTTCCCCCTGTGTCCAAACTGAGCTGTCAAATTCAAAACAAGACAAGAGTTTCATTAAGCTCTTGTGACCCACATTTTGGAATAGAGAGCAAGTGTTAAGACAGTGCAGGGATTTAATGTGCATTATATATATAATATATATATATATATATATTGCTTATTCAGTTGGAGGAGACTTATTTCTTCCAAGCATTCATAAAGCTTATGGAGAGTCCTGTTTTCAAGTATTATTTTACTCCTTTTTGGGGGGAGGGGCGGCCATACAATTCAAACATCTGAATTTATCCTCCTCATCAGAATATCTTAGCCTGGCAGTTTTCATCTGATCATCATAATTCCTGTCTGCCACTGCAAACATGAGATCACTGAAAATGAAATGTTCCACTTCATTTGACCTTTTCTTGTAGAAATATATTAAACATGTATAAAAAATGTATATTTTCTTTCATTGATTCCAGAAGGTATTCAACCTGAAAAGCAACAGAACATGGATTTCAAGAGCTGTCAGACACTCAATTTACTACACATCTCTGTACAAAAATGTGCAGGGCTAAAGAACATCAAAAACAACCTAGAACTACACATTTAGCATACAAATGACCCTCCAAAGAACTGAAGTGGTTGTTTACTTGGGTATTTGCTATGCATACTGACACAAAATTACTGAGAAAAAAAAATCAGCTTTCCCCCTTAGCCTTCACGCTTTTAATGTCTGTACAGAAATGAATGCCTTGAACATAATTCAGACACAACAAGGTACTCTGAGCAACTTGTTATGAACTATCAGAACTACATTCTGTAAGACAGCTTTTAAACTTTATTTATGTTTTTTTATTTATTTAAGAATTTATTCCCCATCCTTCACCAAAAGGACACAGGGCAGGTAAAAACAATAAAATAAATAAAATATATAGAATATTTCTAAAACTTGTATAAAATATAACCCACCCACCCTTCCTGACAGGACAGCATCCAGAGGAAGCAAAATATCAAAAGTCTACTAGGAAGCTATCAAGCATGTTTCAGCCCTTTGCTTCATTTTTGCAGCTAAAAAAAAAAATGCCAATGCAAAGGGCCAGAGCAGGGCAGCAACTGCAAATCACTCCATTGATTAGGCCCACAGCTTGCTCCAAGGGGCAGCAAGCTTTCTCAGAAGCAGCCCCCTTGCAAAGGGAAAAAACCCCTCACTTTTGTGGTTACTTGCCATACTCATTCACTCTTGCTGCCACTCTGTAGAAGGACAGCAACAGGCGGAGCAAGGAAACCATCCACACTTGAAGTTCTAAAGTAGATGGTCCAGCTCAAGCCATCGAGATCACCATTGTAATAGCTATGGCAACATTTCTCTTGTGCCCAGCCACTGCCATGGTGATCACAACGTGACACATGGCCACAGCATGCCACCTTGCCCCCATGCAGCATCTGCATCTGGAAGAGAGCCAAGGCATGCAAAAAATTGTAATATTATAAAGCTGGCACAAGCTTCAGTGATGGTGAAAGGGATGGCATGGAAATGGTCGTCCCAGTGAGGAGGAGAGTCTTGTTTTACACCAGAAGCAATCTCTTTGAGGCAGATAGCTTATTCCAGTACACATCGGCCCACCCAGTTTCACAATAGGGCAGGTAAGTGTGGATATGGCCATATACATGCAGAAAGAAAATGGCTTGTCACTTTGCTGATGTGTTCTCTCTTTCTTAAGATGCATTGGAGGTGAATTAAAACTTTCTTGAAGCCTGGTCTCCACCCTGGTTCAATTAAATAATGGAGAGAAAGTAACTGACTCCTCCCGCTTTATTCTGTTCTTTCTTTAATGCGGCCAAACAAAAACCTTGAATGTCCCCAAAGTTTCTTTTGGGCCTTGAAGCCTAGAAAGATGAGAGGTGTGTACATGCATCCCCCATGGCTCTGAAATGAGAAGCAGGACTCATGGATAATGCTGTGCAAGTGCCATAATAATGTAGGCAAAGTCTACTTCACTTGAGATTAAACAAGATATACCCTGGAATAGGGTCCAGTGTGGTCCAGTCTCACTTTGTTGCATGGGTAGACCAGAGGCCTGTTTGCATATTCTGGAATATATCTCAAGATAGTGGCCTGTTGTCCACATGTCAATGCAGACTCTGTCAGGCCTCACTTGGGGCCTGTTGTAACCTGCAGCAGCATGAGGACAGCAGACCCCCTAATCCAGGATATATTCCAGAATAAACCAAGTGCAAACAGGTCTCAGGTCATTTGTATGTTATTAAGGGCAACATTCAAAAACAAGCCTTTTGGGGATAAATACCATAGCCTCTACTCTGGTTACTCCAACCCCATCTGTATTCTAAACCTGAAACTCTGCTTTCATTAGGAAAGGAAAAGAAGGGGAGAGGAAGGAAGAGGCAGTTTTTCATACTTTTCCTCGTGGAGATACCGATAGCCTTCATAATGAAATAGCCTTCACAGATGGCCTCCATAATGAAAACTGATTGCTAGTGCTGATAGAGTGTCATGGTGATTTTTCTTAAATCTTTGTCTATACACGGTTCCATTTTACAGCTGTCCAGAAGCAATCTTTAGAGCTGCAAAAGAGCTTGGTCACGGGGTGCCTCTGATTTTTGCAAAGACACCTGGTTAATGCAGAAATTGAATTGCTAAAGGAGCCATGTATGATTCTTCACAAATGCAGAGTTCCCCGCATTGCTTCGCAGGAGACTTGCATTCTTTTTATAAAGAAATATGGAAAGACACTGTTTTTGTCTAAGAAGATGGAGGCATGCTGAAATTAATTTTGTCTCTCTTCAAGACATCTCTAGATGTTTGCTGCAACAGGCAGCTGATTCAAAGAAGAGCTGAAAGGTTTATTCTCTATTTTCGGCAGTTTGGACCACTGTCCAGTCTTAGGAAAGGTGTCATGGGACCTTAGCCCAGCCTCAAGGCACTTAACTATTTATTCACTATTTGATAGCGTGTGAATGCACCGAGTCTCGGGCCGGGCAAAGACCCGTGTTTATCGGGGGGAAATCCCTCCCCACACACCCTTTAAACAGACTTTCAGGCAGGGATGCCACGGAATTCTTTTTGTTGGTAAGTTTAATAAAAATTACAACACTGACAAACAAACACTAAAGGACACTGAAGCAAATACAAAAGCAAACATCTTAACAACTAGTAGGATAGGCTTACGTGGAGGATAGCATTTTACAAAATATAAAATAGACCTTACGTTAAGTCTCTCTCTGGACATTGTCTCATGCCTGTATAAAAACAGGGGGGAGGGCGGGAGCTCTCAGGAGGCAGGAGGCAGCCATGCGAATGTGTCTTTGGTTGAATGGATCAGGTAAGCCTGGGGATGCTTGGGACACGCGGAGAGCACTTTTTAGTGCTCTGCAAATGGAATGTGTCTAGGACAAGTTGGGACGCTTGGGGTGGCCTGGAACGGATCCAGCCACCCAGGGAGCGTGAATGCAGCATCCCCAAGTTTCCTAGACACATTCCAGAAGGCCTAGTGTGAAAAGGCCTTAGCACCTACCACGTTAAGTCAGAAGTACTTCAGAGGTCAGATCACCTTACTGAATGTTTCCAGGACTGCATTAACAAAGGCAAGTCACTCTTTATTATCCATATAAAACATGTTATAAAAAATCATACTGAGTAAAGAATGACTTTATAGTATTTACTGACTTTTGCATAGGCTCCAATGATACCAGTAGGACTCCCATGACTGTCCATACTTAACTTAGTGGGGTGGTACAATAATACTGTCCCATGGAAATCAAGATGGGATGAACAGGGAGATCCTTGCACTTCAAGTGCTGCGGCAACCCCAAAATTCACCACCAGCACCAGAAGTGTGAATGGTCAGTTTCTACCCAGATCACCATGGAAGCAGCCAAGGCAATTTCTGGCACATGCCAGGCTGTTGCCATGGTGAGTGTGATGAAGCACACATTTACCCAGCTGCACCTGCAGCTGCAGCACCTCACCTAGCACATATGTGGTGTTAGCACACGAAGAAAGTGTACATACTACCCACCAGCTCTTGGTGAAACCATGGAGCAGTAAAAACTGCTCCACACAGCTTTGGAGGATCTGGAATGCTCTCACACTCTCTGGGTAAGTTTGAACAGGCCCTATATATATGCATGCATGCTTTCATTTAACCCATGCTTCAGTATGTTTAATCAGCTGCTTGTGTTTGATACTTTATTTCATTTTGCCATTCAATGGGAAACACTGCAGGGTTTTTTGGTAACTAAGTGAATGAGATACATGATAGCAGCATTTGATCATTATGTAAGGAGTTCTCAGCAGAAGTTTTATGTGCAAAAATGCCAAAACACAAAACAATTTTAGCAGACCCAGATGAACTTGAAACAGCAGTCTTGGTATTCTGGATGTGTGTGCACTTTTATGCAAAAGCCAGTAATTTTTCAACAGCATTTACTATCATCTTGGAAACAGCATGTTAACAAGACTCTGTTAATGATCATGTTTTGAAAATCAGGCCCTTTGAGTTTCATTACTTGGCTTGTAACCATTGTGACAGGAGAATATTTTTTGCTTACGCCTTTCAATTTCATACTTTATGTACAGGATGCCTCGTTTAACAACCTGTCTCCTGGGGTCTCACAGTCTTAATTCAGTGGAAAACTCTACATAACCTATATGCCATCTGCTAACTTTTACTGCTAAATTGACTTGATAAATATATGCTTTGGCATGAAGATGCCTTTTCCCCTCCATTCCAGAAGATTCTACTTGCATTCCTAGATCAATAGCGTCCTCATTTAAATCCATATCTTAAGTTTGTTTTCATTATTAAAAAAGCACAATCGTCAATATGCCTGGATTTTGCACAGAATATGATTTCATACAAAATGATATTTTCAGCACCAGAAGGATTTTCCCTACCACTACTCTTTTAGCAGTGTAATTTGAACATCCTTGGGATAAAGATCTTGCTAGCGGAGTTCTGCTGATGCGAATTCCAGTGTAGTGAAGCTATTGGATCAGCTCTAAGGCATAACTTGGGTGGAAGAGGCTCTTGGACAGTGAGATAACTGTTCATTCCATGAGACTGAGACCAAATAATGGTCCTTTCTGCGCTGGGCCTTATTATATCCTGGAACTGGGACCTGCTGTTTGCATGCTGGTGCAGACTATAGCAGGCCCCATCCACAGTAGTGAGCCATTGAAAAACCTGCCCCAGATGCTCTTAAGCTGTAGACTATTATTTCTAGCCCTCTGAGACATGGGGGTATAGCCATAAGGTTCACACAAGCCTCAAGGCTGCATTTTGGGATAGCTATTCTGAACCCAGTAATCCCAATTAAAGGGGGGTAAGTGCACAAAGGGCCTATATCTCTGTTCCTTCTGAGCCCAGTTTGGCAGTTAAGGTACTTAATCTGGATAAGTTGGTGGTTCGTGCCACTAGATCTAAAGTCCACAAAGTTAAAACAGCACCAATTCTCAATAGAGTTGCTGTATCCCAGAAAGAAAGAGTGTTTTCATCTTGTTAGGAAAACTAAACAGTGTAATTAAGATGAATATTTAAAGTCATCTATCATATGAACTAAATGCATATAGAATTAGTTACAGTTTCTTAAGTAACACGTTGCAACTTTTAGACAGGTATGACTGGAAGATATTTTGATACTTAAAATCTGTCTAGAACTAAAGCTAGTTTTAAGTATTCAGCAACACCAGTTCCTCCTTAATTTATCAGATTGTCCAACTACATGGCAGTTTCCCTCAATTTTCCTCCCCATTAGTCTTAGCAAGCCTGTCTAGTATTGCATTACTTTTAATTAAATGTCTGAACAGAATCTCAGTTCTATCACAGACACATTCAGTAGAGCACTGCCATGCAACCATCCATTTTATTAATTTTATAATTCAGAATTTTCTTTTTGCTGATCAAAAATATATGTGCTTTGCAGAAAATGAAAATCATCCTCAGAAAATGAAAGGTGTTAATTTCCAAACACATTTTCATACTAGGAAGATGAGAAGGCCCTCTCCATTCTTTGTAAGAGTTTAAAGGTAGCTGGGTGACCTTTAACGTGTGCTGGGAACCAGTTATTCCCTTTACTATTTGGTATCCATTAGCCTGAGAGCACAGAAGCTCCTTCTAATGACAATAACTGTGTCATATATTATATGCTCCTTTTCTGCTGAGAATGGAAGACAACACTTTTAAATCTGTAATGACTGTTAAACATATCTGTCTCTGAGACAAACTATTTTTTTTATAAATCATTCATTCCCAAATTGTCTTGCAGTCCTCAAGTCATCCCTACCATATATGATGGCCCTTCTGTACTTCTTTTATCGGTTTTGTTATAAACTTTGCCCATTACAACGCCAATTTTACGCATGTAATGAGATTCACAGCTGATTGTTCTTCTTGTTAATAATCATCAGTTCTCCATGTCTTTAGACCTCCTCTTGAATCTTCTGGTGTCTCCCACAAGGGGAGCATGCACTCCTGTTCACAAATCTGTGCAGTTATGCACTCACTCACTCACTCACTCACTCACTCACTCACTCACTGTTTGTTTATATTTTTATCCTGTTCTAAGGCTACAATAACAACCGTGTCTGTATAGGAAGGGGGTGTTGTCCCCTCAGCTGAAAGCCAGGGCACAGAGATATGTTTTCACTAGTTGTTTGAGCACAAACAATGAGGATGTCTGATGCTCCTCAAGGGAACATTACTACATAACCTGGAGGTTACAACCAAGGAACCCTCTCATACATTCCTACCCACCTAACTAATGAAGGTGGTGGGACCACCAAGAGGACCCCACTGGCAAATCGTAGGACATGACCAAGTCTATATGGGAGGAAGCATTCCTCTAGGGCCTTATAAATTGACATTAGTACCTTGAGCTGGGCTCAGTAGCAAATAGGCAGCCAGTGCAGTTCTTTTAGGACATGCATGATATGTGTCCAGTCAGCAGTACCACTTAGTAATCTAGCTTCTGCACAGCCACAGCTTCCAAACCATCTTCAAGGGTAGCCCCACACTGTGTGCATTACAATATTTCGAAAGTTACCAGATTATGGATCACTGTGGTCAGACTGCCTCTGACCAAAAAGGTCTATAACTGGCTTGCCAGCCATAGTTGGAAATAGGTGCTCTTGGCCACTACCTTCACTCAAGTTTCAAGATTCAGTGCAGAGTTCAAGAGCATCCTCAAATGTGTTTAAGGCCCTAATTTAAGCTTGTTTTTTATTCAAATAGGGCACAGGTGACCAAGAAGAAGGGACACTTGGATTACACCTGGGTAAAGAGAGCCCATGAAGAACATATCAAGAAAGAGAGCCCATCAAATCTGCTTCTAGAAACAAAGGCACCCACAGCAGGACAGCTTATCTTAATAGCACACAATGTCCAGAGACACATTCAGAGCTATTTATTCCACATTACTAAATGGAAACTTTTAGATCCCTAAAATGGAGCTGGGGCATGATGTGTGTGACTGCTTATGATAGAAATGCCCTCTGATCACCTCACTATCACCCCACTTACTGTGTGTGCATGTGACATAAGTATATTCACTGGAAATATTTACTTAGCAGGGACTAGGGATGTGCAAAAACCTTTTTGGTGTGTTTTTTGTTTCACATCAAAGTGAATGAAAAGGAAATTTGCATTTGTGTGAATGGAACCACCTTGAATATGGTAAAATCCAAATTTGCTGCAAATGTTCTTTGAAAGCTATTTTAATTTGCTTCAAATCACTGCCACCAGTCACGCCTCCAAATTCCCTCCAGGTATGTTCTGAATCTGCTTTGAATCTGCTGCAGATGTAACTGGGGAGCCACTTTGCCACCTCCACACCTTTGTGAATATAATGAAGCATTGGGTTAATGCAAAAAAGCCTTTGCTTAGCATTTGAATATAGCCAACAGTCGATTTGAATGCCAATATCCGAATTCATACAAATGCAAAGCTAACAAATAGTTTGTGCCCATCCCCAGCAGTGGCCCACACCTGAGTGCTGGGGAGCTGAGACAAACCCACAAATGAGCACTCCTCTCCCTTTTCCGATCTAATCTCCAGGGTGCTGTTCCATTTGTCTCCAAATATCCTCTCACAAAGATGGCAAAGATGATGATGGGAGAACAACATTTCCTGGCCCATTATTGCTACTTTCTCCATGATTCTGATTTACTAGACATCGTATCTATTTGACTGCATATTTTACTGGGCTGTGATGTTAGGACAGACATTTCTTGACATTCTCTCATCTTTCTTCACTGATTACTGGATTTCTATTTCCTATGAAATTCACTCATTACCGAGGTCAGGGACTACGTGATCCATATTTCTACACTAGTCTTTGCTTTTCTTTCCAATTAAGATTCTTGCTGTTGCCTGAAATATACTTCCTCCACCTGTCAAGATTTAACACGATTCTCTGGGGAGCCCTCACGGCTTTTAAGATGGGCACAATGATGGAAGGAGTTTTGTGAACACTCACAACTCTATTCATTAGATACTTGCAAATAGTAAACTCGAAGGAGAGAAAAAAGGAACTGTCCATTTTTATCTTTGTGTTTCTTAAATCTTAGTATAATTTCACACTAAAGTCACCCCTTCTACCAGCAACACATTTGGAAGACTAAGAACTATATATATAATTACCTAAGTTTTTGCAGTTGGGATAAACTGAGTAGCGACGTGACCTCTCCTGCTCAATAAAGCTGTCCATCATGCTCAGGCTGTGATCACACACACACACACGCACATGCGTGCGCACACACGCCCACGCACACACACAAAAGGAGCAATTCACCCTTTGCCTCCCAATAAGATAAATGATTCCATGCACACGGACATCCTTATCATACAATCAAAGAAATTTCTTCTCCCATCCAACACACCCCATACTATGGGTGTATCCAGACAGCTTAAAGCTGTCTTAAGCCTTCAAATTCCCTGCACAGCTGCTTCCAGTCATCCCAACAGGATGAGAGAAAGCTGGCCCTCCTATGGAGCATGGCTCCATGATTCAGGTGGGATGATCAAAACTATGCAGTATCCTCCGTCGAGGCCAGGGAAAGTGAGAAGTTAAAAGCTGCTGATAAAATAGCACCTTTTAACAGGACACTTTCCCTGCTCTTGTTGCTGCATTGCTGTTGCTGCTGCTAATTAATGGTCATGTGACCAATCATGTGACTGCCAGATCAGCAGCAGCAGCAAAGTTTTTGCCACTGTCTGGAGTCTCCTTCTGTTTCTGTTTCTAACTAAACTGTAGGAATCCTATATGAATCCCATAGAAATGCATACGAGTAGCAAGCAAATCCCATAAAAAGCTTCATATGAAGTTTCATATAAATGTATCAAAACATTCAATTTGAATTTGAATGATCTTTCAGTGTGCCAACATTTGATTCGAATTCAAATAGCCAAATTCAGCCAAATTCATACGAATGCCTTGAGCAGGGGGTTGGACTCGATGACCCAGGAGGTCCCCTCCAACTCTACCATTCTATGATTCTATGTTGAATGTTACAGCTATTCATGTATAGCCCTAGTACAGCTTCAGGAAATAATTTGAGCAATTAAATTAATAAAGGTGACGAGGACTTCAGGAGAATCAGGAACAGTTTGAAAGAAAATGGAAGAATTCAGTCTCCAGAGTACCAAGTAGTCTTACAAGTAAATGTGCTGAAATAAACTAGGACAGCATAAATCTTACGATGATAAGCAGAAGATTAGGTGGCTGATTACAATCAGAAGAGCACATGACACTTACATGGAGAATATCTGAGAAAATTTTACTTGCCGTTATGAAAATGAACTTTATGACTCCTGACTCAAAGGAAACATTTCCTCAAACTACCTAGATAGTAGCTGAGACCATAAGTAAGGTTAAGTACAAGAAGAAAGAAGACGAGGCTGTGAGCTCCTATTTGAACATAACTGCCATAGTTGTAGTAGTTTAACTGTAGAATTTTGAAAAAAAATCCAGTGTTTGCCAATTTCTATGGAAACTGTTGCTGCTATTTAAGTTCTGTAATACAGGCTATGCCTCCACTTACAAATCTGGGTCATCTTCATTAGCTCTAGAAAGTGCCTCCTGCCACTCTATCTCTATCTTTGGTATAACAGACATCTTGTATCAATTGCTGGCGCAGGGGCCTCCTTTGCAGGGTGCTTTTTTGCAACCTGCATGGAGCCGCCATGAAAATGGACATCCTTTCTCCAGAATGGAGGCAGCAATCATTCAGGGTTGCAATCACACACTTCTGGGTACTTTGCATCATTGAATACCCAGATTCCCATGTTGCACTATTGCAGTAGTCAGTGGTTGCACAGGTCAGTGCTTCTGCTTTTCCTGTGCCATTTTCCTGCAATACAAGTAACAGGTGATAATTCCAGGGGTGCTAGATGTAGTAGATTAATCTGCTAAAGTCTGGAGGCAGCCTCAGTCTTAGGACTGCATAATTAAAAAGGAAATAAAACCCTAACACAAAGCAAGAAACTTTAGTTAGAAAACAGGGTACTAAGGTATTTTCTTTTTATGCTGGATCATTATATTGGTTAAGTGAAGCCAGCACCCTCCTGCACCCTCATATTTCCTAGACAAATATTCTAATGCTTATGGAACAGCTTAATTGGCTTTCAGAACTGTCTCAAAACTACCATTCAACAAATGATTCATATATTACCTCTTAAAATATTTAAGCCTTTTTGAGCCTTGAAATATAATCATTTCTGTAAACAGAATAAATCTCAGGGTAGTTCCTAAATATATTATATTTCATTATGCAGAAATCCCTTTAACTCTGTAACATTTATGCCACAAAATATACACAAATGTATGTCTATGCTTGCTATTTGAATTATTTCTTAAAGGGTTTTCTTCTCCCTAGAATAAGGTCTTAAAAAAACAATTCTCTTTAATTTATTTAAACCTGTATACAGAAAAAAAAACTTTTTCAGAACATTCACTTTACTTAAATGTGCCTTACATATCCAGCCCTCTTCACACAGTTGTATTTGATTACTTCAGCTTAATCTAGGAAGTAAAGAAATAGGTACCACTGCATATAAGCAATTGTATGAGTAAGGTATGTTCTGGTGTATGTGTGTCTGACATAGAAATGGACATGCAGTCTTGAAAAGCCCTTGTGAACAGAAACCTCCAGTTTTGTGCTTGCGCCATGTGCAGTCAGTGATACCAGAGTCACATTAAGTTGCTGGCGTGGCCACTTAAAGTACTATTTCATAAGAACCCACTTTGAAATAAATTCACTTGAAACCAGACAAGACACTGTCACTGTGCAACCCTATTCATTTATATTGAGAAGTAATCCATATAGCTCTCTATAGCAAAATATGGGACAGAGGTTCCTAGCAGTCAACAGTTATCAAACTAGACCACCGCTGGATATGGTATAAAGAGGTGTGCTAAGCATGAAACATTCTTCAAAGCAGCGGAGTGGTACCTGCACCTCTGTTCCCATCTGGAACAAACTTTTGCTTTTCACTGTGATGTCACTGGCTGGAGCACTTTAAACTAGACCATTGCCTGCAGCAGCAGACAGGTCCTCTTGAGCATTGGTGGGGCTCCAGTGAATTGACTGCTGGAATGCTTGGGGGTCACTTACCCCTGCTTGCCATTTGCAGTGTACTTAAAGGGAGCTTACAGCAGGAGAGTGGATGGCTGTTCACAAGTCAATGCAAATCTACATCTTGCCAGTGCACCAACTCAGCCTCAAGGTTCAAGACTAAACAGATTCTGTGCTCTCACAGCTAAGTTGCAGCGGCATAAGTGTATCATCTGAATCCGGGCTTATTTCAGTGTTCTCCGGAGGTTGAAAAGACACTTCTCTGTTTGTGTGTGCAACTCTCCATTTGGGGATCATAGTCCATGGATGGATTGCTGCATACAAAGACCCAGAAGTGCCTGGGATGATGGTGCACAGCAGTGGCAACATGGGCAGGGGAGCAGGAAGGGAGGGGTGAAGCCCCCCACATTTATGGGGTGGGATTCGGCCAAAGCTGAATTTTCCTGCTTAATCCCAGGAAAGCATGGTTAGAATTGCAGCCTTATTTCAATATAAATCTGAATATGATTACATCTTAAACAAGTTGCATAGTGCAAGTACAAATACATTCACAGCAAATCACCTGTTTTTTCCCCCCTCCTCTGTTATGAAGACTTTTTATTCTGGCACTCCTGTTCTTTAATTTCATACCAAGTAGGGATGTCCACGAATGTATTTTTGACATTCAAATCCGAGTAGATGCGTCGAGCTGGGTAGACGCTAGCTTGATCCCCTCCCTAAGTAAATGAAAAGAAAGGGAAATAATCTGATCCTCCAACTGTGAAATGAAGCAGAAAATGAATTAAAGAAGTTGTAAAGTAATTAACGATACACTGTCAAAACGGCGACTGGATTAGTATCGAGATTGCTTTGCCTGAACAAAGGAAAAAACTTCTCCCTGCGGCTGTATTCAAGAGGGAATGAGATGGCGGCTGGTGTTACAGAGGCTTCCGGAGCGAATAAAATGGAACAAATGTTTCAGCTAATTCAAAATATCTCCATAACCGTGAGTGACCTTTCTAAAGATATGAAAACAGTGAAGGAACAGCTAGCAAAAGCAAATAAGCAGGGAGACAGTAATTTGATTCAACTTAAAAAGCAGGAAGAGGAGATAAAAGCAAATAAAGAAACTCTGGATAAGCTGTTACAGGAAAATAAAGAGCAAGCAAGTCGAATTAGTAATCTGGAAGACAGACAGAAACGTAAAAACATGAGGCTCAGAAATTTCCCAAATTCTGTACAGGGGAATCTTGAGCAAATTATAGTAGACTGGTTAAAACAAAATAATGTGCAAATTGAAGTGTCTGATTTAGAGAGAGTGCATTGGATTTCAAGAGGCCCGGCAAAACCAAAAGATATAATTATACGTTTTGCAAGGGAAAGACAGAGGGAACAAATATTTCTGCTGTTGAAGGCAAGAAAAGATTTGAATTTTAACGGCGTCAAAGTATGGCCACTTCTAGACCTTTCTCTGGGAACGCTGCGGAAGAGGGGAGAGTTAAGAGAAACGATAGAGATATTAAAGAAAAACCAAATAAAATATCATTTTGCGTTTCCTGTATTATTAATCGTATATAAAGACGCTCGCAAATACACGGCGGCAAGTAAAGAGGAGGGAATGCAAATGATTGTGGATCTTGGTTTGCAAACTTTTGATTCAGCCGCAACAAATGAAGAGGTTCCGGGAACTTCTGGTGTTCAAAGAGAGCCCCCATTAGCACATAAAACAAGAGAGAAAGGTCAATCGGATAGTGACTCCAATCAATCATCAATTGACAGTATGGAAACACAAAATTTGCATTACTTAAGAGATTTGGAGAAACAAGTTAAAGAACTCAGAAAGGAAAATCCAAAAAAATTCAAGGCGATAACCAGACGAGGGAAAGCGAAATGAACTGTAAAAGCCTCAAGATGGCGGCAAATAACAAGCTATACAATGGATAAGTGTTTTATATATAGAAGGGAGGGGGGAAGGCAAAGGGAAAGTCCGTGAGTTTTGTTTCTTTTCTTTTCAGCCAGGAAGATCTAAAGATGGTGTATAATGTTAATGTTAAAGTACTTATGAACTGTGCACGGTCGGGGCTGGAAAAAGGGGGGGGGGAAAGGGAGATGGTATTTGGGAAGGTAAATAGAAATTCTTGGGATATGAGGGATGAACATGGGGAAATTAAGAAATGGAAGACTTAATAATATTATCTTTGAATGTAAACGGGCTTCAGAATCAAACAAAAAGATATAAGATTCAACAGTTAATTAGGAAAGAAAAGGCACAAATTGTTTTTCTACAGGAAACACACAAACAACGAAATGGAAGACCATTATTACCAGAGATAAGTTGGAAAAATATTTATGAATCAAGGGGATCGAATCAGGCGCGAGGAGTTGCAATTATAATTCGCGATGATTTGAACTTCCAACTGTTGGGGAAAAAAATGGATAGGGAAGGAAGATGGATCATGCTAAAAGGGAAAATAAACAATGTTGTGTTTACTTTTGTTAATATATATGCTCCAAATAGAAATCAAAAAAGATTTTTAAAAGCTGTTTTACAAAAGGTGGAAAATTATTCAGAAGGTGAGGTGTATGTGGCAGGAGATTTTAATTTTAAATGTATAGAAGGAGGAAGGGAAACAGTTAGGGAACTAAATATCAGACAATTTGGGTTGGAAGATTTAAATTCGAGGGAAGACTTAAGTAGAAGGAAAACATGCTACTCCTCCAGATATGCTTCATACAGTCTTATAGATTATTGCTTAGCAAAGATTACAAATAGATGTCAAGTGATTGAGGCTATAACTCTACCAATATGGATATCGGACCATGCACCAATAAAGGTCAAAATTAAATTGGGGGTAAAGAAAAAAGAAAAGATATGGAGATTTAATCCGTGGATATTAACTCAAGAGAGAGAGTATAATATTTTGAAAATGGAAATTAGAGATTATTTTTCAAATAATAATGGAACAGCTAGGTCACAGGTTGTATGGGATGCCATGAAGGCCACGGTTCGAGGAAAATGTATTAGTTTGGAAGCTGCTAAGAAGAGAGAATGGTGGCATAGAAGGGATCAATTATTAAGGCAAATAGAACAGGAACAAGGGGTTTATATAAGAACACGTAATAGAAGAGATTACAGGAAATTACAAGAGTCCAAAAAACAGTTGGATATTTGGATGCAAAAGAAGTTCGAGATGAAGCAGATGTATTATAAAGGGGAAATAAAAACCTGGAATGCAAGATCGATACGGAGATTAGCTAGAATGTTAAAAAAGAGAGAGGAAAAGAATTATATAAAATGCCTTATAGATAAGGGGGGGAAAAGAGTGATGGATGAACCGGGAAAATTACATATAATGAAAGAATTCTACACAAACTTATATAAAGCGGAGCAGGTGGATAATTCGTTATTAAAAATAAATAAAAAATTGGATCAGGACGATCAAAGGAGATTAAATGCCAGGATTACAAGGGGAGAAATTAATGAAATTATACAAAGTTTAAAACTTCGAAAATCTCCTGGGAATGATGGATATAGTGCAGAATTTTATAAAATATTTAGAGAGGAGTTAGTATCTCATATGGAAGTTCTATTTAATAAGATATGGGAAGAGGGGGAAATGCCAAATACATGGAGAGAAGCTGAGATAATTTCTCTTCTGAAACCCCAAAAGAATCCGGAATTGGTAGGCGCATTTCGTCCAATAAGTTTAATTAATCAAGATTATAAAATATTTACCAAGATAATGGCAAAAAGACTGGAAGATATAATGGGAAAGCTAATACACAGGGATCAGTATGGGTTTATGAAATACAGAAAAATTGGAGATCCGATAAAAACGGTAATAAATGTCATAAAGCATGCATATAGTAGTAAGCGAAAGGTTGCTTTTTTAAAACTAGATTTTTTTAAAGCTTTTGATAGCCTGAATCATATATATTTAGTTAGATTATGTAGAGAAATAGGTTTAGGAAATAAATTTTGTAATATGTTAGAAAATTTATATAGTAATATGATAGCAAGGATAAGAATGAATGGATATAAAACAGAGAAGATAAAAATTCTAAGAGGGACTAGACAAGGATGCCCCTTGAGTCCGAGTTTATTTTTATTAGCAATAGAAGTGTTAGCAAATGAAATAAGAGATAGGTTACAATGGAAGGGGTATAAAATTGGTTTAGAAGAAGTTAAGCTAAATCTATTTGCAGATGATGCGATAATCATTACTGGGGAACCCTTGGAAATGATTAGGGATGTAATGCAGATATTGGAAAAGTTTAAACATCAGTCAGGGCTGTCAGTAAATGTACAAAAGTCAGAAATTATGTTTTTAAATACAAATCCAAGAGAACAATTAGAAATAAGAAGTTTAACGGGGATGAAATTGGGAACTAAAAAGATGAAATACCTAGGGGTATGGATATATAAAAACCCCGCGAAAATTCTAGAAGGAAATTATAAAAAAATCTGGAAAAGAATAGAAAAACTATTGAGGAAGTGGGATAAGAAAGGTTTGAGCAGAATTGATAAGATAAGAGCTATAAAGATGTTCATAATACCAAAGATATTTTATGTAATGCAAACGATCCCATATAGTATACCGATTAGAACGTTGAAAATGTGGGATAGAAAATTGAGAGAATGGATGGGAAACGGGAAGAGGCCCAGATTAAGATATAAATGGTTATATGCTAAGGAAGAGGAGGGAGGTTGGGGATTACCTAGTTTAGAAACATATCATAAGGCTTTTCAGATTCAGAGGGTATTAGAATTACAATATAGAGATGAGATTTGGGTAAGAATAGAAAAGGAGATGAATAATATGAAATATAAAGAATTCATATATAAGGATTGGTCATTAAGAGATGAAAGGAAATGGGAAGAACCATTAAAGGGATCAATGAAAATATGGAAACAGGTAAAAGGAAAATTAGTTAGGGATCTAGGGAAATTAACCCCCATATGGGTAATTAATAAGAATGATGAAAATAGCGTGAAAGGGGCCTTAGAAATATTACATAAGCAGGGATTACAGGTCATTGAACAATTATATACATCAGATAAGAGACCTTATGACATAGGGAGAATTGAAAATTGGTTAGGAGGTAGATGGCTCCAGGCAAGGGGGATATGGACGTTTATAAATGGGACATTAGTAAAACAGGCGAGAAGAAGGGAGGATACAGATTTCGAAAAAATAATTAGGAAAATTATGAAAAGAGAAAGTGGAATAATAGGAGATATATATAGAACGTTAATAACAGTAAAAGGGGAAATTTACGAAGAATTACAAGGATTATGGAATGATGATATGATCTTAAATAGGGAAGAAGTAAAAAAGGAGATATTTAGAATTAACAATTGTAATTTTAATAGAATGAAAGAGACAAAAAGAAAGATAATACATAAGTGGTATAGGACACCTATGCAATTAGCACATATTTTTCGAAATTCGCAAAATATAGATGGTAGATGTTGGCATGGATGTGATATCAGGGGGACTTTTAAACATATGATATGGGACTGTGTTGAGATACAGAGATTTTGGAGAAGGATTGAAACTATGATAAATGATATATATTCGACTCAAATTGTCATAACAGAAAGGATGGCAATTTGGAATAGAGATCTAGACGATATAAGACCAAGAGAAGTAAGGGAGGTGATTCATACCATAATCATGTGTGCACAAATAACGTTGGCAGGAGGATGGAAAGATAAAACGAAATGGGAAATGCGAAAAGTATATTATTATATTATGGAAGCAATGGCTGTAGAATTGACCAATTTGAAGGTAAAGTGCGAAAATATTAATAGACTGAGGAATTGTAAACGAAAATGGTTCCCAACTAAGGAATATCTACAAACCAGGATAGAAGAAGCCCGGAAAATGAAATTACAATTAATTATGCAAATATGACCCAGATGTATCCCAAGAGGATATATGTATAAGTGGGGGTGGGGGGAGGGTGAGTGGGAATGTATTATTTTTTGTTAATGTATATCATAAAGAGTTGTTGGTTTATTGTAAGTTTAAAAGTAATAAAAAAAACATATTTAAAAAAAAAAAAAAAATTCGATTTGATTCGGATATTTAAGATTTGAATGTCTTAAAATCTGATTTGAATCCATAACACTTGAATCCATATGTTCGAATGTTAGATTTGTATTTAAAGATACAAATGTCGACAACATTCATATCTTTTATACATATCTGGGCACATGCTGGAAAAATCCATATGCATCCCGTATGCATCCCGTTTTAATCCCGTATTTTAAGTGCAAGATATGTATAATTTTCACGCAGATTCAGATACGAGAGATACAAATCTACACGTTCTAATCATTCAAAAATCATATCTGGGTTTGAATGTGCAAATTCAGATTTCTGAAAATCCGATTCGAGTTTGAATGTCAGAATTTGTCAGATTCATATCGAATATTTGAGTTTTTGAATATCGTGCATCCCTAATAAAAAATGCCAGCTAGGCCAAAGTTTTAATCCCCCTTCAGTCCATCTCCCAAGCGTGAGAACACATCAACAAAGTGATTAGCCATTTTCTTTCTGCATTATCTAAACCAAAGGTGAACTTTCCAGGTTATATAATGCAAAAGGCGTAATGTCTCACCACTTTGCTAGTGTGTTCTTTTATTCAGAAGGTAGATTCAAGATGGAGTTCAACTTAAGTGCAGCCAGGCCCATCATGTCTCATAACTGCTAGGTTTACCAGAACCTTTATGTAGAAGAATTATTTTGGAAGTCCAAATGTGTAAGTTGAGGCTGAGGAACCTTGTGATCTTCCAAAAGTTCTTATGCTCCTGCAACCCTCAGCTCCAGCTAGCATGCTAGTAGCTCTCACCCTTCACCGGTGGGGCCCAGTGAATCAATCCATATCTCATGTTTAGTGGCCATCCATCACAAGCTGCTGATTAGAGGTGTACATGAATATTTGGCAGATTTGAAATTCATACGAATACATATGAATTTGGAGATTTGTGGCTGAATCAAATTTGTAGGCCCTATTTATCCTCAGAATGGGATTATCAGGTATTTGTCAAAGCTTCAGATGAAGCGTCAGTGGATACCAGATGCTCCTGTGGCCTCCCCCCACCCCCCTGGTGACCTCCTGCTCACCAGGCATCCCATCTCCCTGGGGCCTCCAATTGCCCCAGATCTTTGACTTTGCATGGAAAAAAAAAAGGGGGGGTATATTCCATGCCTTCTGTATGTTGGTGCAGACTATCCCCCTTTTTCCATGCACAGCCAAAGACCCAGATCTTCAAGATCCAGATATTTGAGATGGAGTCCTCCCGGAGATCTAGATCTTGAAGATGCCTGAAGATCCCATTGTGGACACCCTTAATCAGGTCCACATGGAATCCAGGTTTAAGGGCCTGAAGGACCCATTAAATTCAGATTTCCCCTGCCCTCGTAGGGGCAGGGCCCTGCAGATGGGGCCTTCAATGGGGTCCAGGTGGAGACAGGGCCTTCCTGACTGGTACCAATCAAGTACTAATCAGGTTCCTAATGGGGTTTTATAAGGGTTCTAAGCCCCAGTGGAGAAAGACCCTATGACAAGGCCTGCTGTATTATGTACCAGGATACAGGTAATAGGTCCTTATTCCAAAATGTAATCCACAATAAAGTCCAGTCCAGAAAGGGCTCAGTCATTTGAGTATTTCTTTTCTTTCTTTTTCTTAAGAAATAATTACTTTTGCTGATTTATCCAGGGCAGGCACTATACTGATGGGTCTATAATCTGCCAGACTCACTTTTCCAGTTACAATTTTGTTTAACTGGCTTTCTTCCAATTCTCAGTAAGGAGGCTGATTTTAATTATATTGAATGCTTTTTGTTTAAAAGGCAGCAATTTCTCATTTAAGTTGCATACAGATTCTTGATTTGATGCCATCTATTCCCAGCAGCTTGTTAACTTTTAATTTGTCAGCTGGACTGAACCTTTCAGCTGAGATTTTTCCTTGAACACCTTTTGGGCATTTGAACCAAACGGAAAGATTTTTTCCCTAAAAAAAGCCTTTGAGATTTTTAAGAGTTTGACATGATGTACACAGTCATAGAGAATTCCCCAACACCCAATTTTTTAAAAAACTTTTGAAGATATGGCTTTCCACAGGCTCCCGGCCACAGATTTGGGAAAACAATTCAAATAATTAAAAATACACACACACACCCCAATAAATAAATAAATAAATAAAAAGGGATCTTTGGCCACTGTTGCAAAGTCTGCACAACACTGTCAGGAGTGCTCAGACCACAGAGCTACAATCACGGTATTCTTCTTACTGTGGCAGCATACTGATGAAATCCCTGCTATTTATGGCTAGGCCAATCTAGCAGCCTGCCAAGTTTCATTTCCTAGCTGCAATGGTCCTACCAGGGATGTAGAGCTGAACACAGGAAATGATGCACATATGACAAGATCCGTGCAGGCCTGTGTGAACACTGCACTTGGCCAATGTACCCACGCCATGAGGCAGCAGGGCCATGTGATCCCTGCATTCTCATGGCACTGTGCTATTGCATCTCTTGTCTATAAACCCGCTACCAATATATTTTGAGAAAATTTTCTACATCTCAAGCTGTACACCCCCTTCCCCTCTCTATCTGTTGTGGACAGAAATGTTTTTGTTTTTTTTCTAAATGCTAGAGAAAACTTTCTACTCTTTGGATTAATACCCATAGATGTTCTTAAACAGTGGAGGGCCTCCTCCTTCTCTTCCTCCTGCTACTACTATGTGCCTACTCCTCAATCATTTTACTTGGAAGCAAACCAAGCACCGTGGAACTAGGACCCTAGGGTAGAACTGAGACCCTAGGGTTTAGGGTGGGATATAAATGTAAATAAATAAATAAATAAACTTTACAACAACTTAAATATTGCCACTATATAGGCAGTTAAGCCAAGATGTGCACCTCTGATAAACTGCCTAGAAACATTGTAGCGGTTAGGGATGGAATAAACTAACCAAAGCCACTATACAGGCAGTTAAGCCAAGATGTGCACCTCTGATAAACTGCCTAGAAACACTGTAGTGGCTTTGGTTAACTGCTGTTTGCTGGTGACTGGGGAACACGATTGGATTAAGGCTTGCAGGAAGAGGCTTGTGGGGTACTGACAATGGCTGCAGTGTGCAGGACAGGGATGGCGACGTCACCCCAGCTTCCTATTAGCAGAAGAGGGGGTGGGGAGAAAAAGATGCAGGTTCACAAAGCGTGACTTGCATGGGACAGGTACATTCGCTTTGAATCTGCGTTGATCTAAACTGCATGGGGACGCTTTATTGTGAATTGCAACACACATTTTTATGACCCGCATCAAAAGCAAAGCAACCAGAGCCCATGGGGACACGGCCAAAGTTATAACAATATTGTTATTGCTTGGGTACTACTGAATCATGGTCAACACATGGTCTAAATTTTGTTGTCAGAGATAGCAGAAGAGATTTGTCATTGCTTACTTCTGCAGAGAAAACTGGGGATCGAACCAATGTCTCTTTGCCTTCCAGACAGTTTGATCAACCACTGATCTACAGCCACTCCCACAACAACATATCCTGCATTAATTTGCTGTTTACCCTTAGGTTACATATGCTTGCTTATTAAAGAGGATAAGTAGATGAATTAAACATTACAATCTCAAATCTAGCATTTAGATTAAAT
This sequence comes from Aspidoscelis tigris stejnegeri, assembly GCA_023333525.1. Lineage (NCBI taxonomy): Eukaryota > Metazoa > Chordata > Lepidosauria > Squamata > Teiidae > Aspidoscelis > Aspidoscelis tigris. Next base: position 16,766,779 of record JALMGA010000010.1, read on the forward strand.
CAAAACCATTTTGTTTAATGCTGTTTCCCATCGCTTTGTTTTACAACCCAAACAGATATGTGAAGCTGCTTTTTCACTAATTAATTAGTACTTCATTTATTATAGTCAGAATTAAACGTTCTTCACTTTGCTTACTCAGATGCTTTCTGGCTAGAGTGGTAACTTCATTTGGATTTTATCCTACAATGCAAAGAAAATACCTTCACCCGAGAGAAATCTGTAGAGGGAAGGGGTCCCTCCATCTTCACCAGTCCTGGAGGAAGTTGAGCATCTGTGCTACTAATGAGTTTAGAATGCCTGCAGTTCACAGGTCAAAGACATCTGTAAACTTGCTGAAAGCAAATGGGTCAGCTCAAGGGTTATATAGGTCCCACAGACAACCCCTGTGGTCTGCCTCCAAGCTGTCAGTTGACTTCTGAAGATGTTTACCAGGCATTACATAAACTACGAAAATCAAGTCTGACCAAACATCATAGGAAATCCACATAGTAGATAACAGTTCCCATCAGCTTGAATTGACAGGCTAATATTTCAATTGCACTCACTTATTACCTTGAAACTTATGAATGGAAAGAGAAGGAGGAGAGAACGGTAATATTCACAGCATAACAATGTTACTCTAGAATCTGGTGGTGTTTTCATATAGAATTCATTTGAATGAACCCTTTTTCTTTATTTTGTAAAGAAAAGATGCTCCTTCCTTCTTTTCCAGTGTATTCTTTTATGCAGCAATCCCAAGGGGCGTAGGGGAAATGACATCAAAGCAACATCAGGGGAGGTGATTGAAGGAAAAGCTGCTGTCTTCTGGGTCAGAGGTCCTTCTGATGTCACATCCTGTGGCCGGAGGTAGGGAAAATCCTTAAACGGGAAAAGAAGAGTTGTCCTTTTAAAGCCATGTGCTCTACAGACACCGTAATGCCCAAAGGCCGTTGCATGGAGTGGAAAGAATTCAGCTCCTTGGTGGTGCTGAGTATGTACTACAAGCTTATGGGACAGGAAAATAGTTGCTCCTTTTACTCTGAGGCTTGAGAAATCGAAAGCTGAAGAAAAGGAAGCCAGGGGGAAAGCTGTGCAGCTTTTGTGGTTACTACAATCCTTCTCATACAGCTTTTCTCCAGTGTAGGCATAGCTGAATGGAAAAAAAAAAAACCTTCAAATTTTCAAGCCAATCAGTAGGAGGCTAGAGATTATCTGAGAAATATATTGGAAGACAAGGATGCTTTGATGGTTATTGCATCTGGAAAAATTATCAATAGCTACATCCACAAGGGCACCTTGGCTTGAACACACTCCAAGAAACCCAAGTTCAGGATGTCTAAGCACCTAGACATCTGAGGCAGTTTGCTTACAAACACCCACTTCCAGTCATCACCTGGGTTGTCCTTACTGCCCTAGGAGTTGACCTATCATGTGGGTTGACCATTTATTGAAGCCATTTGTGCAGGATAATTCTTCTTCCTCATGTGGATGTATAAGGGAGACATTTGTAATGCACCGAAAATGCCTAGCTGTTTGAGCCATTTTTGGCCCAGTAGTGCAAAAAATGGCTTGGGTGGAATCTTTACTGCATTGAGAAGAATTCTCTGCAGCAGCTAGGATTTCAGGAGCTACTGCAAGGCATGTCTTCGAGCCGAATGGCCATCCCAGGACGCACAAGTCCCTCCCCCAGCCTCCGCCAATTGGCTCATGTGGAGCCAGGCATGGGGACGCCTGTTTGGTGCCTTCCATGGGGTTGTGCGATCTTCAGGGGCCCAGATAGGGCCCCTGAAGGTTCCATGACCCTAGCCACCCACTCCATCCCACTCTGGGGGTGTGCATGGATGATCGCTGCTTACTTGCTTACCACCAGGTTGCAACTGGCGCGAGGAGGCTGGCGATGCTCTGCACCTGCGTGCAGGGCGGTTCCTGATTTGCCAGGCACCCACGCCTGGGCAGATGGGCAGTTGAAGCCAGGTGGGTGTCTGACCAATCAGGAACTGCCTCACGCATGGGTGCAGAGTATCGCCAGCCTCCTTGCGCCAGTTGCAATCTGGCGGTGAGTAGGTAAGCAGCAATTGCGTGTGAGTGCCCCCAGGGAGGGTTGGGGGTGTAGAGTGTGGATCCTGCTAGCCCTAGGAGCCCGATCTGGGCTCCTAGGGCATGTGGGAATTGAGGAAAAGGAGGCACCTGGGCTGCCCACCCCTGGCTCCATAGGAGCCAATGGGAGCATCCCGGGGGAGGGGCCTAGCTGTCACGAATGGAGAGCGTGCAAACAGGATGCTTTCAGAGCACTTCTTTGTGCTCTGAAACTCAAACTCGTGTAGATGCATTGGGATGGGATGGTGTGGTTCCACCAGCCCACAGGAGCGAATGCTCCGTCCCAATGTGTTGTACACACATTCAAAAACACCTCATGCAAAAAGGCTCAGGTTCTAGACTTTTGTAAACATGCCTGATCTGCTTTTTTGGAAAGCATGATTTCAGAATCCTCAGAGCTTTTCATATCCATCTGTCACCTCAATTGTCAAGTTTTTCAATACGTGAAGCTTGCACAATCAACAGTCAGTCATTATTTATCAACTACAAAGCTCGTTACTGGTGGTCTTTTTGTCAGAAACTCTTCCAGCAGTTTTGTGATAGATGCTTTAGTTCTGTTTAGCTTTCCTAAAACATATGTGATATTGCCTTATAAAATTCTGATTTCATGACTCAGTAGCTATGGTCTAATACCTGATCTCCCCTATTTACTTGATTAAAACTCTCATTGTCCCTTGCAATTGGACATGCTGCCTAAGGACCTCTTGCTGTTCTGGGATGGGTTGCTGCTGGAACAGAACAAGGCCATCTGCATTCATATGGCCCATTCTGCTTTAGCTCCAGCTGTTGCCTCTAGTTTCTAGACTGCCACTGAAATAAGTCCCCTGTAATAGAAGAGACCTGGGGGTGGACCATCCGCATGCCTCCATTGTCTGATATATCAGCTCTGGGCTGGTTAAACCATAATGGGTTATGGCTATAACAGTAGGGTGCCATTTTGGATGTCCAGACTTTGTCAAATGCAGACTAAGTTTTGATTGGGGATGGCAGAGTTTGCCATAGTCCACACTAGTGTATGGATGGCAGGCCCTTGTTCCAGGGTTTATCCTTGAACAGGATCCAGTGCAGAAGGGCCTAAGACAATGTTTTTTGTTTTGTTTTGTTTTTTTCAAATTGTTCATATGGTGGACTGACAACTTTTTATTTCCCACAGTGCTTCTAGCATTTGTAGCAAACGATAAAGCTATAGTGATACCTATGACTGACAGGAGTCTTGGGACCTACAGGAAATACAGGTTTGCTCTTCTGACAAATTGATAAAAACATTAATAAACCATTAAGTGGAGAATCACATACTCATATAACATTTTCAAACCAGATTCTAAATGCTGAATTGCAGAAGCAAAACAGTACTAATCCTATTTCCCCTAAATCTGCGCCTGTGCTTCTACTATAGCAGCAAGAAATAGAAATAAAGTCCTCCCCTCTCCTCCCCACACAACTGAGAAATAGCTGCAGTGGGTGAAAAGCAAGCTTATCTTGAAAGTTTTCAAATACACAACTTTAACTCAGCACATTTAAGTCAAATCCGAACTACAGCACATTTTGCTGCTGCAACTCAGTAGGCCATTATTACTTCAGTACTAATGTTCATTCAATCTATGCTTGACATTTCATAGTGAAATGATTGCTCAGCTCTGAAACAAGAAACAAAAGCAATCAAAAGGGAAACAGGACTTTCCAAAAGCTGAGAAGCACAGCATTTAGATGATGCAGTGATGGATGGATTATAAATACTTTGACAAATGAATAAATCAAGCAAACTTTTGAAATTTGAACTTCCCGTTAGTACCTTTAGAGATCTTAACAGCTAACTTACACATACATTGATCAAGCCTAATTGTATCAAATATAATTGACTTTTTATGTGAAGACATAATTTGCATTCAGACTCCAACAGTTTGGGGGGTTTTTTTTGTTTGGTTTTTTTTTTTTTTTGCAAATTACAGTAGCACAGCCTCTTTTTAAAAACAAAAAAAAAGTAAAAGCAGGATTTAAGCATTTAAACATATACTGAATCCTGAAAAAAAGAATATAAAATCAGATGATATCTCCAAGTATATTCTTACTCAATTATATTATTTACAAAGTCAACTTCTGGATAAAGATGCTGATCCCATGAAATGGGGCATGGAAGTGGAAATATTCCTCCTACCTCTGTTCAGGCTGGGGAAGGAGAGTTATATTTTAAAGCTGTTCTATGAATTTTACCTTTTTTTAATGGTTGTAACCCATCCTGGGTCCCTCTGGTGGAAGGGTGAGATATAAATTCTTGGATAAAATAGAAGAAACAAAATCCCTTGGTCCCATGCCCAGATGGTGCTATGAGGCTCTTTGTAAAGGCCGCCTCTCAGTCAGGTAGCGATTTGTATATATCCTGACTTGGTAGTGTAGTAGCGTGTATTTTACTTTCTATATCAAGACTCTGTTAATTCCCTTCCAAGAGGCACACCTTTCATTTCCCTTTCTCTGCTATTAAGTTTGATAATAATGTTGCCTCCTTCTTGGTGCTGTAGCAGACAGCCCTTCCCCAACTCTGCCTAGCCAGCAGTGGGTTACAGTATCTGTTTAGGATTCCAGCCTGACTTGGCTCACTTTGAAAACAGAGAACACGAAGCTTCTTTAAAATAACCAGAAAACAAGTTTATTGTTTACAATTCAAGTTTCTTCTTAAAGTTGCACTTTGTTACTTTAAATATCAAACAGTTAGGTCCTTAGCTTCCTCACTAAGCCTAAAGACTCCAATCCTTTTCAGATTAATGCCAACAGCATAAATAACTTGTAATCGTTTCAACTCTTTTACTCTCTAAACACTGTAATTCACTATTAACTCAGGACTCTATTCCCCAGTTTCCCTCAGGACAGCTTAGAGCCCATTTCTCCCCAAGTTAAACACCCTCCAGGTTTAACGACCAAAGGCAGAGAACCCAAATTGTTCCCTCAGGCCCCCTTAAATATGGGCCTGGCTGGCTAGCTTTGCCCTGATTGGCTGAGCTCCTCCAGGATCCTATTTCACCCCTCCCCTTGGAGTGCTCAACTAGCCCCTCCCTCAGGCTACTTACCCTTGTTAAAATACACTATAGCGACACTTTTAAACGTCTGGACTTACCGTGTTCGCCACACTTTGCATTTTAAACCAAAATAACTTAATTTTGGGGCTGAGGGGTCCTAGCAGGCATCACACTCTTCTTCTTCACCTGTAGGTTTTTGGGTTTTTGTTTTTGTTTCCAGATCTGGAGGCACCCTTATTTACATAATGGCTGCAATCCCACTTAATTAAAAAAAAAAAAAGCTAAACCTGATGCAAATTCACTTTCTGCCCGTTCCCATTTTTGTTACTTTAAATCACAGTCAATCCCAATTCTGCTGTTTCCATGGAAAACACTTCAAAAACACACTGGGGGAAAAGCAAATCTTTTCCTCCCTGCCCTTTGCCAGCTGGGTGCTCACCCCTCTCTCCCAACTGAGTTCGATCCTGCAATGACATGTCCAAGGATGGGGAATCCTAGATCTCCCTCCCCTCCTGCTTTTGCTGCCACCGTTTGCTTCTCCACAGCAAAGCCAAACCTTCAGTGAGTGTGACCATGGAGATCACTTATGATGTTACACAAAACCACCTCCCTGAGCCTCCACACCCATGCCTTCCCCTCACTTTCTCCTTTATCACACCTTTATCACACCCACTCACCATGGTTGGTTCATGCAGGAAAGAGCCACCCAAGCTGTCTTTCTGCAGCTGAAAAAGGAGAAAGTGAGGGGAAAGCGTGGGCAGGAAATGAAACTTGTTATCAGTGTGAAGTGGGTGAAAGTGAATCTCGTTACTTGTTATCAGTGTGAAGTGGGTGAAAATGACATTTTTATCCATCATGAAGTGGCCTGCCAAGGGAAAGAGGGGGAGTGGAGGCTTGAACACTTTAAACTCCTCTACAAAGGAGGGATGGCAAGCCAGGGGATGTCCTACCAGGTGAAACCCCACCCGTTTCATGACACATCTCCCCCAATACTGTGGTACTGTTCCCAAAGGAAAAAAGATAAAGTGTTTTAGCAGCAAAAATTGGAGTGAGAGCTGTTTTTTCAGGGTTTTTTATTGTGGTTTTTAGCTATTTACTCGTGGAAAATGTGGGAACCCTATCTGTAATGGGGCCAAAGAAAATTCAAATCATTTTCAAACCACAATAAAACCCAAGTGGAAACAACCGCAATGAAAGTCAGCAATAAAGTCTCACTGGAATGGGGTTGGGGGTGGCTAGAAGACTGATGTGACACTGTAATATTCACATGATGCCAATGTGCTGATCCACTCAGAGTTACAAATTATGACAGAAACTCCATTAGGAACAAAGAAATACTGATCATTCTGATTCCTTTATTGTTTGTTTGTTTACATTTCTATCCCACCCCATACCCAAAGGTCTCTGGGTGGGTAATAAAAGATTAACCATCAGATTAAAAACAAAATACAGATTAAAAACACTTTCAAAATTCAGCAAATTTAAAACTTTATGCTCCATATTGCATTCATAGTGACTGTAACTGGGTGGGGGGAGAATATAATCACCTCAGCTAAAGGCCAGGGCAAAGAGGTGTGTCTTTACTGCCTTCCTAAATATGGAAGGGGCATGACACACCTCGAGGGGGAGACTATTCCATAATCTGGGTGCCATCACTGAAAAGGCCCTCTCCCAGGTGCCCACCAGCCTCACTACTGAAGGTGGTGGGATAACCAGGAGGGCCTCACCACTAGATCTTAAGGCACTGGCTGGTCGGTATGGGAGAAGGCATTTCTTTAGATATTTGGGGCCCAAGTCATTTAGGTCCTTATAAATCAGAGTTAACACCTTAAATTGGTCTCAGTAGTGAATTGGCAGCCAATGCCATTCTTTTAAAACCAGCATGATGTGCATCCGGCGAGCTGTTCTGGTCAGCACTAGCAGCTGCATTTTGCACTAACTGAAACTTCCAGACCATCTTCCAGGGGCAGCCCCATGTAGAATGCATTACAATAGTCCAATCTAGATGTTACCAGAGCATGGATAACTGTGGCCAAGTCATCTCTATCCAGAAAAGGCTTCAGTTGGGGCACCAGCCGTAGTTGGGAGTAGGCACTCCTGGCCATAGCCTCCACCTGAGCTTCAAGCATTAGCATGGAGTCCAGGAGTACCCCCAAATTATGCACCTGTCCCTTCCAGGGCATTGCAACCCCATCAAGGACAGGGTATCTCCCAAATTCATGGACCCGAAACCCTGTGACACACAGCACCTCTGTCTTGTCTGGATTCAGTTTCAGTTTATTGGCCCTCATTCAGCCCATTACCACCTCCAGACACCTGTCAAGCATTTCAACTGCCTCTCCTGATTCAGATGGTACAGAGATATAGAGTTGGGTATCATCTGCATATTGATGACGCTTCACTCCATATCTCCTGATGATCTCTCCCAGTTTCTGTGCCATAACCGGGCCTGAAGCCAGATTGAAATGGGTCCAGATAATCAGCTTCTTCCAAGCATGCCTGCAGTTGAACGGTAACAGCCTTCTCTAGAACCTCGCCTAATAAAGGTATGTTAGCCACCGGCTGATAAGTTATTTAAATCTTCTGGGTCCAAGGAGGTCTGCTGAGCATTTTTTCTCCTGAAGAACTATTAAAGGTGCAAAACCTCCATCTTATTTTATATATGACAACACTACACTTTATTTAACAGGAAGTGTTTGATAGGAGACTAAATGCCCATACTGTTCATTAATTGTAACTTGCTCCCCTATGATCATGAGACAGTTTGTCTTTGTCATTCTAAAAACTGAGGGTTATTCTTTGAATGTGTATTGAATATCTAGCAAGGGAAGCAACATGCCTTCTGTCTGACACCATAAATTATAGAACTGAGACTGAAACACATCAAGCTTCCTTGAACTGAATGATTGGGTTATATAGTGCACAGACCACTGATCTTTTTTCAGTTACTAAGCAGATTCCAGACTTTGGTGGCATACCATAGTTTTTATCGCCTATGATCACTTCTTTTCCCCATGTTACTTTTTCCTTTCAATGGAAGGGAGGGAGGAAAATGAGAAGCAAATAAAAAAAATAAGGTTTTTGTTTTGTTTTGCTTTGCTTTGCTTTTCCATGGCAGTTGAATAAAATTGAGATTAAATGCAGTAATTCAATCATGTAATGGAAGTTGTGGAACATTTTTAAAATAATGGCATTTTAGAGGACCATAAGCTTTTCCAGTTTCATTTCTTTTTTCGTTTCATTCTGTGTATTTTTAACATATATTTTATTATTATCTTTAAGTATATATACAAATATTAAACAACAAACAAATCCACACAGCAAAACACAAACCATACCAACCACAAAGAAAAGGTAATCAAAGCTGCCATATTATGATACAGAAGACAAGCAATAAAATCAGTAATCTATTACTGAGTGTTGTCTATTCCAAGTAGCTACAGCTGTCCAGAGTTTCAGGCTGAACAGTCACTCTCCCATCAGCTTTGTCCATCATCCGTTGCTCCACGCAAGGAAAAAAGATGGCAGTGGGGCAGCCAGAAGTTGTTTCCATCACACACAGTCACTCACACCATGGCCCTGTCCCCATGCAATTGAAAGTCTGCTGGAACTCTTCTTTTGCAAGGCGCTTAGGGAGCTTAGGAAAGTGAGACACCCGCGATAAAATACGTGCACTTTAAAGAAGAGTTCCAGCGCTCTTTTGGCGATTCGCGGGTTTTGCTCGCTATATCTGCCTTGAGAACGCTCCGTGGCAAAAGGGGCGGGGATTGCTTGCCTGCACACACAGCCAAAAAGCATTCACACATCTGAGAAATGCAGCAGGTTCGCTTCCTTTCCTTTGTAAAAAGAGCCAGAATTGCTCAGAATTGCAACATTGTTATCAGTGATCTGTGAAAGCCTTAAAAGAGAATGAGCGAAGGATCGCGCTGCCGATGCCTGCAGCCGCTGACTTAGAAAAGGCTTTCTGCCCCAGCAAACAGAGAACTGAGTGAAAGTAAGTGCTGAAAGTGAATGAATGAGCGATTATCTGCCTTTGCTAGGGGCAGGAAGCTGTTTCAGGAGACGGAGATCTCATTTTTTTTCCTTTTAACAAGAGAGGGGGCGGGGGGGGAAGATGCGGGGAAAGGAAACAGGCTTCCTTGGGGACAGAAAGTCCGTTTAGATCGCAGCTACCATGGGGACGCTTATTCCGGAAGTGGAGGGGACTTTTAAAGTCAGCTATAACAGAGTGACAGCAGAGGAAGCCGAGAGGGGCTAATAAGTCTTTTGGGGACAGGGTTCATGTCTCGGATCTGCTCCAGGAATAAGAAAAACCAACATGCGAACAACAACAACAGGATTAAAAGCTCCGAGTTTACAGCCTGGAACACAATAGGAACAGTTTGTGCTATGAATGGGCACATATTTTTGCCTAATCTAGGGTGCATGGAAGAAGCTATCAGAAACAAAAGTGTTTGAATAAAAAGGTCTGAATACAAGTATTTAAATATCTAGATTCTGGAAGAAACCTCTGAGAATTCCAGTTTTCTGGGATTCCAGAATTCTGATTTTTTAAAAAAAAAAATTCAGGGAAAAGCTAGAAATTTATATTTGGAGAAAGGAGGGTGGTTTTACTTGAGGGATGGTTAGATGGGGTGGGACTTTGTGGGCAACTAGTCAATAACTAATCAAGCCCAAAGAAACAGGTCCAAAGGAAGAGTGTGGGAGTGGAGGAATACACAAAGCCAAAAATTGAAAGAATAAATAAATAAAAAAGGCTTGAAATAATCCAGGCATTTCGTTTAATTTTCATAGACGCTCTGAATTTAAGTGTTTGGATATATATGGGGTTTTTTTTGTTTTTGTTTTTTTTGGGTGGGTGGGTGGACATAAGAACATAAGAGGATCCCTGCTGGATCAGGCCACAGCTCATCTAGTTGAGGATTGTGTCTTCAGGTATTTTACCTTCAGGTTTTAACTTTTCCCCATGCAACTTTGCTCAAATATTGATATTCAGGCAAGGAGCTCTTGACTTCTGTGGATACCAAGCAATCTTTTGTATCAATTAGATGATTTCTATTTTATATCTTAAAAAAACACCCTTGCATATCCATGCCTGTTATACAGAAATGCTTAGAGCACACTTTTAACAAGCAGAAACGAGGGGGATACAGTATGCTTCTGAATGACGTGTGCACAGGGAAAGATACACCTTCCTCATTAGGCTAATTGAGGACTAGGCAAGGTAACAATTGTGCAGATGTCACTAGGAATTTTATACAGACATGCAGAGCTGTCGGCATCAAGTACAATGTCTTTTTGCTAAATGCCTGTATTATCTGCATATGACAGTTTCAATAATGAGATGTTATCCTAAGATGGAAAAGAAATAATTTCCCTGCTTGTTCTCCATAAACTAGATCTCCTTATTGTATTGAGAAGCAGCTGGTAAACCACAAGCATAGCAGGACTGTTCAATGGGGAAACAACAGAGTTCATGTAAAGCAGAGGAAAGCAGTCATAATCCCATGAAGCTGTCGTAAAATGGCCAGGAACTGGGAATCATGGGATACAAGCTGAACCATAAATATGATCAGGATTGGTTAACAAAAGGAAGGCTGGAACATTTAATGAAAATGGCAAACAGAAAGGTAATGAATAGGGATGTATAGCAATTCTGGGAAATCACCTGAGATTTCCTGCGATTCCAGGATGGGGGTGACCTCTAAAGCTGTGCGTGCACCTCCAGAAGGCCTAGTTGAGACTCAGAGGAGGGTGTGAACGGTGGCAAAGGCTGCAGCAGTATCAGATGAGTGGGAGGGGTGTTGCAAGGCAGGACAGGAAGGGATTGGAGGGGGGGATTTCCCTTTGCCTGAGAACATTTGATGGATGTTCGGATGCAAGAGAGAAGACCCCTCCATAAGCAAGGGGGGGTGTCGTATGAAGCTGAAGATTCCCTCCTTTAGTTCAGATCAAATCGAAAGGGAAGAATGTGTTTTGTACACATCCCTAATGGTTACATAATCACAACATACTGTGCAATTTAGGGCCTGTTGGGATTTCCTCTAGTTAGTTCTCTTTCTTCCCCACCATAAAACTATTTAATTTATTATTTGTACTTCTATCCAGCCCTATATACAAAGAAGAAGAAGAAGAAGAGTTGGCTTTTCTGTCCCGCTTTTCTCACCCATTTAAGGGGACTCAAAGCTGCTGATAAACCTTCTGTTCTTCTCTCCACAACAGACACCCTGTGAAGTGGGTGGGGCTGTGAGAGCTCAGAAGAGAGCTGTGACTAGCCCAAGGTCACCCAGCTGGCTTCATGGGGGAGGGCGGAATCACACCTGGTATTCCCAGATAAGAGTCCAGCTCCCTAACCACTAGACCAAACTGGCTCAAGGTGGGTACCAACATTTAAAATCAGACATAAATTAAAATAACAACAGTATATATTAAAATAGTGACAAGGCGAGTTCCCATTCAAGGAATAAAGCTCTATATACAAGGCTATTTACATTGGGATTTATATTGATATGTAAAGCGCATTAAAAGGAAGCAAAGGAGCATCTGACAATCAGATTCAACCCAATTTTGTGTCCCCACTGTTAACACTTAAAATGCTTCCAAAAACAGACTGCGGAAAGTGATTCCCCTCGTCAGCCTTTCCCCACCCCTCTCTCCCCATTGCCCAGGGCGCACAGCAGCAGCGGCAACTCAAGCCCTGTTCACCCACTCCACCTCCACAGCCACCATCCCCAGCAAGGGTTCTCTCTGAAAAAAGCACCCTGGTTGGCTGGCTGGCTCGCTCTGCTGCCGCCTATACACACACACTTAAACATACACATATCCCCCAGTTCCTGCAGTAGCTTCACCCCTTTCCTTTTTAAAAGATCAAGGAAGGAGGGAAACAGCCAGAATTGTGCAGGATTGTCTCTTTCAATCTTTAGGCTTGTGTGGGTGGGAAAGGAAACATTGTTATCAGGTGTGAAGTGGCTGAATTATTACAATGAAACAGTCTCTTGTGTAAGGGAATACTCTAGTGTTCCCACAGCACTAAGGAAGAAACGTTTTAAAAGCAAAAGCAGAAAGAAAACACTGGAAAATTCTAGTGTTTATTTATTCTGTTTTTAAGCCAAATAATCCTAAAAATACCCCTGAAACTGAGAATGGGGATGAGGAGGATCCAAACCATTTTGAAACCATTTTAATTGATTGGGTGGGGTGGGGTGGGAATGACGAGTATCCAAACTGATTTGAAACCAATTTGAAACCATTTTAAAGTGGTAATGGGAACTTGCCTACAGTGTCTGTAAAGTGGGTAGAGGCAGTATATTCACTTTTAACCAAAGGCCAGGACAAAGAGGTGCCTCTTCACTGCCTACCTAAACATATACAGCAAAGGAGCCTGACACATCTCAATGGGGAGACTACTCCATAGCCTAAGGGCCATCTCCAAGAAGGACCTCTCCCTGTTGTCCACCCCTTTTACTACTGAGGGTGGCAGGACAACCAGGAGAGCCTCCCCTCCAGATCTTAAGATGTACATACCCTGGAAACAGCCACAGCAAGCCTAAAAATGTACAAAGCTGTGTGATGACATCATCAGGGGATATAGTAATGCATACTCCTGCCTAAATGATGAGGAAAATATTGATTATTCATAAACATATGTCTGTTTGAATGTGCAGAGTTGCAGGCCCTGGATCTTTTGCACTGATAGCTGCAGAGTGTGGTGATGGTGTGCTGTGTCAGTTGGATGATGCTGGCTCAGGCTAGTATGTTGAAGCAGCTCACTGTATCAACAATAATCACCTGTTTTTCAGCTACTGTATTTGGACCAAGGGAAAATGCCTTAAAGCATGTGACATTTCTGTATCATCTCCAAGAGAGAAGGCAAAACTGAGGCTAGTAATGCTGTGCATACTGCAAAGATTATCTTTGCCATTGCTGAATTTTATTGTAGCAATTCTTTTGTTAACCAGATCTGGCAAGAAACTGATCTGGCAAGTCTTTCCATTGGGAAATACTTGCATTCACATCTCAAATCATTTTAATCTGAAAGGAGAATCGTAAATATGCTTTAATGCTAATCTATGCTTGCCTAAGCAGCTGATATCATGTTGAAGTCTACACTACATCTATTGATCTATGTGACATATGTTGTCCTCCTTTTCCCTTCCTTGGACAGCCCAAGTTACTTCTCATTGACCACTTTGACTCTCCTAGTCCTGCCCTACTCCCTCATGGTACAAAAAGCTCTATGGTTCTGGTCAGTGAAAAACAGGAAATCTTGGCCTTAAGAACTGTCCCCTTGACACTCTGCTAAAGAAAGAACTTGGTTTGTAAGAACAACCCACTCCCAAGCACCCTCCTTGCCTCTACAAAACAGGAGGCCCAAGTGATTACTCCAGTGATGAGATTTTGCCCTATCCCCTTTGGGATTCCAGCTGAATCAGTGCTTTCAGGTCAAAACAAGCATGCATTTGAGAAGCCTTGTGCGAGGCAACGAAGAAGTTTCATGTAAGGTTCCAGTTTAGACTAGTTGAGAGCTGAGGAGGGAGCTTGAACAATCAGAGGCCTATTTGCACTTAAGCCTCTTGTATGCAGTTAGGACAGCTTTGGTACAGCTGTCCTAATTGCATACTAGAGGCCTAAGTGTGAATAGACCTCAGGTTGGGTTGCAGGCGTCAACTGGGATTCTTGAGCAGGAATCTATCAAACTGGGTTATATTTTTCAGTGTGCTTTACTACTTGTTTTATCATATGTTGTTACTCCTGGTTGATGACCTTGAACCTGTAACTACATCTGCTGTTCATTTTGAGAAGCCAAGTCATACATTAACCCTACTTTGAATTAATCAAGCTAAATGAATGGTATAAACAGTAATAGTACACATAGTTTTAGCTTTCTTTGTCCAAAAGAAACATCACGGTAGTTCAAGCTCTGAACTTCTGTGTCAAATTAACCTATATTGAGACAGGAGATCATAACTGGACACATTTTAAAAATGTGACCTTGTGAACAAAGAGGCATCAGTAATATTACTGTTGAAATACTTTGCACTGAATTTACCCACACACACCTATATGAGAGATATTTTATCAAAGCAAAATAAAAAGTTAAAGTGCTCATTTGACATATACATTCAAAGAAAAATCTGTCAGATGACAAAATGTTAAAAGTGATTTATAATGTCAGAGTAAGAAAATGAGCAACATGATTAATTAATAAAAACTCTGGTAACATTTCTTCTGTACAGTACTGAAACATTTTTCATGATTCGGTGTAACCTTTTCTACTTTCAGTACTGATTATATAATAATTACTGTAATTATCATTTTGCTTCTTAAAACATAAAAGAGATTAACATGGTCATTTGAAAAATCGGAATGTAAAAGAGGGAAGTCTCAGTAGCATACTAAATTGGCTAGAAAATATGTTATGTTCATTTGTATAAAAAAATAGGTGTTAGATATGAGACTGGTACAGAGGTGAATGATCATTTGCTATTTCTGGTTATGTATTGCTGCTGTTACTAACATTAGATTTGGACTTGAATCTTGGTGACTGTATGGACATATGTTTGCAGTTTTATGTTTGCTTTGGAGGCAACAACATCTTCATAAAGACATGAAGATTCAGGGTGATTCTGCACTAGTATACTGGACCAGCAGGTATATTAGGAGCCTCCTGCCCTATGAAAGAGGCCCCAGGTGAGGTGCCATAATGTAGAAGAAGGCTCCTATTATTGTGGAACTATATTTAGAATACTATGTGCAATTCTGGCCACTACATCTCAGAAAGGATATTGAAGAACTGGGAAAAGGGCAGAAAAGGGTTCAATGGGCTGGAACACTTCTCCTATGAAATCAGGCTGCAATGCTTAGTTCTCTTCAGTCTTGAAAGACAGAGCTTAAGAAGTGGCCTGATGGAAGTATATAAAATCATGCATGGTGTAGTAAAGGAGGATATTTTTATTTTATGGATTACATTGTTCTTGAACTTTTGGGTTTTATTTTGCTTAGTGCTTTTAACCACTGTGCTATTAAGTCTTTAAGCACCTTGATGTGAAGGAATTGGCTCACAACAAACTGGACAGATTTGTCAGACAGTGTCAGTAGAAGACTATCAGCTATGTAATTGGCCACATGTGATCTAAAGGAATCAAGGTCTTGGAAGTGTCTCACATGAGCAGTCTGATGAAGCTTAACCATGACATTAGCTAAAAGCCATAAGAACATTCAGTGAAATATCAAGATATTTGTTAAAAGATGGAGGGAGGGGATGGGGATGGGGATGGGGGTGGGCTGGGGAGGCAAGGTGGAAGACCTGCAGTGAAACCACTTTAGGCTGTTGCAATATGGTAACAAAGAAAGCAGAAATCTTACATATATTTGGAGCAGCAGCTTTCTTTTAAAACATACCTTGAAAATCAGCTTCAGAATATCTAGTGGAGTTGTGATGTCTGACAATGAATTAATGTTCATAGACATGATCAATTAATATTGAAAGGCTGTAATTTTATTTACAGTACATTTGCTTATCTAAGAGAGAACTTTTCTTTCTTTCCTTTTTTTTAATTGTGAGTCAATCAGGCTGCAAGCCGCTGATTTTGAAGTATGGTAAGCTCATGACTTCAAGTGTGCAACACTGCAATCAATCAAACTGTCCTATTTTAGTGCTTGAAGATGTAGTGAGTGACTTTTATTTCTTATTGTCTTGTGTGACATTTGGACCCCAACACACCTGGTTGAATACTGAGGGAATTAGTTTCTTGGCTAATTTAATTGAAACCATTGGCAGGTACAGCTAAGGAAAGGAAAAAGAAGTAGGTAAGAAAAAACACAGCAGGTTTTACAAGAGACAAGGGGCCTTTCTGCACTTGGCCTTATTCTGGAATATATCTCAGAACAGGGGCCGACTGTACACACGCTGGTGCAGACTATATGCTGAGGTCCCAGCTGACATCTGCCATAGTTTTCTCCAACATGCAGACAATAGACCCTTATCCCAAGATATATTCCAAAATAAGGCCAAGTGCAGAAAGGGCCAAGATTTCTAGCCAGTTTGGTCTAGTGGTTAGGGAGCTGGACTCTTATCTGGGAATACCAGGTTCAATTCCACTCTCCCCCATGAAGCAGCTGGCTGACGTTGGGCTAGTCACAGCTCTCTTCTGAGCTCTCACAGCCTCACCTACCTCACAGGGTGTTCTGTTGTGGGGAGAAGAATAGAAAAACTTTGTCAGCCGCTTTGAGTCCTCTTAAATGGGTGAGAAAAGTGGGGTAGAAAAGCCAACTCCTACTCCTACTCCTTCTACTTACTTGATCAAGATAAAAATCCTGTGCAACAACATATATTCTTGATCTCAGGGTCTTAGGACATTTCTGCACTTACTATTAGGAAGCAGTGCACTGGGTATACTGGTGAGTGAGAGGGGGGAAGCCCTTCCCAGGCACAGAACTCCCAAACAAGAATCTTTTGGCCAGTGGCTTAAATAGCAAATCATCCAAGTAAACTATAGAGCCAAAGAGTGCATAGTACAAAAAACAGAAGATTCTTCAAACACAAATAACTTTGTTAAAATAATAGCAGAGAAAAACCTCTAACCTGTTAAGGCAGCTGATTATGATGGTTTTTAAAAGGCACAGGAAAATGCATAGGAATTGAACACACACACACACCAAATCCCTCCTTTGTTTCTCACACAGAAAAAGAAACACCTCAAAAGCACTTCCAAAGCCACATTCTAACGCAGCAAGGATAATCCAATTTTTCTGCAAATGACCATGCAGATCATTCCCACAGTTGCCTTTAACACACTGAAAATGGACTTGCTTGTTCCTACTCTTTATTCTTCCATCTCGGAATGAAGAAACACCATGTTTTCTCTCTTCCTCTATCTCCTCTGCTCTGCAAAAACCTCTCCCCATGCAGTCTGCAATTGGACACCAGCCTATTCTTCAAACTGTGACTTAATTGGGATGGGAAATTCAAACCCCACCTTTCATTTTTACCAGCCGTAGCATTAGAACATGGAAACCTTTGGTAGCATTTTCATTCACTGTTTGCTCCCACTCCCCCTAGCACAGCGGTTCTCAACCTTCCTAATGCCACGACCCCTTAATGGAGTTCCGCATGTTGTGGAGACCCCCAACCACAGGGGCAGAGCAGCTGGGAGGTGGGAGGGAAGGGCGGCGGGAGACTCGTCGCGACCCCTCTGAAAGGGTAATTCGACCCTCAAAGGGGTCCTGACCCCCAGGTTGAGAACCACTGCCCTAACACAACTCCCCCCCATGTCTATAAGATGGTAGAGCTTCTTTATAGACCAATCTCCTTTTTTGTGTGTTATAACAGTTGCTTTGAGCTACTTTGCAATTGATAGATAGATAGAAAGTGCAGGCAAAAAGGATGGGAACAGCAGAAGAAATTTATATTATTGCTGTTGAGGCTAGAGTTTGGCAAATCACCTCTGCTTCACATGTTCTGGCCAAGAAAACCATGGAAGCTTGGGACTCCTTTTTTTTATGATAGTGGTAATGTGCTGCTTCGTGATCACAAAGCAATGCTAAATGGCAGAGAGTTTGGTGAAATGGGAGAATGAGAGAGGAAATCAATATTTATGGCAGTGAATGAAAGGAAACATTTGTTTCCCTTATTCATCTATTTGCACGGATGTAACAGAAAGGAAATGCAGTATTGGAGAGAAAGCAAGAAGGAAGCAGATAGAGAATAACCTCTTCCATGTCTTTCCCATTGTTCTCTTATCCCTCCTCAATAGTGACGTTCTAAGCCTCCCAAGTACAACACTTACATTTGGATAAGAGGAAATAGGGAGAGCATTTCATAGAAGTATGGTTCCATCCCCAAAAAATCCACTTTGCAAAATAAAACAAACTAATCCTCTGACCTGGATGGAATACTCATTTAATCCACATATAATTTAGTTTGCTTTTCGGGACTTTCAGCCCACAAAAAGTACAGAATTTGGGATGTGCATGAATATTCATAAAATTAAAAATTCAGCCAAATTCAGACATTCAAATTCAAATCAAATGTTTTGATACATTTGTATGAAGCTTTGTATGGGATTTGTATATGGGATTCATATGCTATTTGTATGCAATTTGTATGGGATCTGTATTCTGTTTGTATGCATTCGTATATAGGATACATATGCTATTCATATGCATTCATATCAGACTGAACATTCGTATTGAATGCGAATCCTACCACATTTGAAGGAGATCTATTCAAATGAATACAAATTTTCTTGTAGTTGATTTGATACAAATCAAATTTAAAAAAAAACTGTGCACATCCCTATAAAGAATCTTTAGAAACTATTGGGATGTTTAATTCTCAAACCAGTCTCTGAACTGATTATATACTGTGTCAGAATGCAGCCAGAGATGTTAGTGTATGGCTCTTGTGTTCTCATTCCACCTTTACCCTTCATTTTCTAGCCTAGAATGTATATCAATAGGTGAAGGAGCAAATGGGCTGTGAAAAATTTCCCTTCCAAAAAATGTCAAAGCCACCTCAAAGGTGCTTCTTTCTTTCTTCCGTTATGCTAGCAAACTATTGGACAGAGCACATCGTGTTGCATATGCTTTTAAGAATGAGGGATGAAAACTAAAAATGACCTTTAGAAGCCCACATAATTTTCTTTTCGGTTAACAGGAAATAAACTTGATTTCTGCAGTACTGTGTATTTTTTCTCATTTTTTAAACCAGATTTTATATGATAAATGACTTTCAAGGTTTGCCAGTTGTAAAGTATCTCTTGGCAGGGTTTAACACAGCAGGTTGTTAAAGGTACTATTATCTTGGCAGCTCGCTTCAGGTTTTACAGCTCTCTAGAATGACAATAATGTGTTTGTTTCATATTTATATAAAATGATATAATCAATGAAGAAGGAAATTATTAATATAATGAAAGCAACAAGGATATAATATTAAAGAAAAGATAATTAGGACTAGATTAAGAAATATCTGTCAGGAAAACAATGAAAGAATACAAGTATGTGATTAAACTTTGTCTTACAAATATATGGTCTGAAAGGAGGGAGATATCCAAAGGATAAATCTTTCTATGGATTTGTTGATTGAGAAATAGGCATAACTTTTATATAGTAGATCTCAATGAAACTATTAGAGCTCCCAGATTCCTTCACCTTCCTATTTTTGATTAATAGGGAACTTTTCTTTCTTTGTGATGATTAATTTCAATGAGGGACAGACAAAATAATGTTTCAATTTGCAATAGTACTGTTTTAATTTGTTTCAATTTGCTCTAAGTTCTAATAGACTTATATAGCAAATCACAAGTACTGTAATTCTCTGGAACATTAAATAGTTTGTGCAATAGTAGTACTAGTATATTCTTTAAATTGTTTTTGTTTAAGCATGTATAATTGAATAATTTATTGCTAATTATTTCATTGGGATATTTAGTAAAAATCATTCATGGACAACTTTGTTCAGTTATTTTCTCCTCCCCCCTTCCCCGGCAATTTACTACTAGCTTCATGTTTATGAAATTTACCCTGTGTCTAAAAAGGATGTTAAAATTTTGAGGACTCTGTTCATGTTCAGGAAAAGTTCTCATACAAACTTCATCAGCTGGGGAAAGCTTAAACTTCAAATATATTTCTTACTTGCTAATGTTTGCTGGTGGTAAAAACAAAACAAAACAAAACCCTAGTGTTCTGTGATACATAATGAAATGCTGTACATTACCATATTTTTCTTCACAACAAAATTTTATCCCCAGAGCAATTTTTTTGAGGAACGTTAAGTAACAAATATACCAAAACAGGAATTTAGCTTAAACCCTGTACTCAGGTTGTAGAACTGTGTCAACTTTTACTGCAGTTTTTGTCCCCCCCTCCTTTGTTAGGTAGTTCTTGCAATTTAGCATTTTAAGTCATATGACAGGAAAGTCCATGCTGACTTTAAGTGTTTATAGTGCTTTAACTTTAAAGGCCTTCCTATATAAAACTGTGTTATCTTAATAGAGATGCTTTAGGATTCCCAAAAGGTCATTCTGTCACTCATCTGAGAGTCTAGAGATTTAGAAGGGGGCAGAACATGGAGGGGCTTGGTAGATGCAGTTTATGACCATGTCTCCATTAACATGGCAAATGTACTTTAACAGAGCCTACAGGGTAGCCAGTCTTCATTGCTCCTTACCCCTCCAAGTATTTGGTGAGAGACAACTACTCTAAGATCATAACCTCACTCCCTCAAAAGGCCCTATTGCTTAGGTGCAGCTCATACAGACTTGCTGTGGCTAGTCAGAGGCTACTATGTATGCTTACAGGGATCAAATTGCTCTTCATGCACAGGTGCAGAGGTGAGATGTGGCCTGAGCTGGTGGCAATGAAGCCAGTAGGTCAACTACAACAGGACCACAGTGAGGCTATGGCAAAGGAGGCACCTCCTCTCAGGTATCTTCTATCTCATACATGGAGCTGTGACCTATGGTCCTTTCAGCACTGGGCCTGAGGCCTGCTATAGTCTGCACTGGCATGTGGATGATATGCTCCTATTCTGGGATGTAATCCAGAATAAGGCCCAGCATGAAAAGGGCCGATGTCTGATAAGACTCAATATGCACGGTTACTTTAATGTAATCAAAGAATATCCATACATGCTGACGTACTTTGACATCTTAGTTTTGTTGTCAGCTCAACCGTTTTCTGCCCTTTATCATTTTTAGGATAGATTTTTAACAGCATGGCTTTGTCAGTCTTCACAATATTTGATCTGGATTCAAAGATATTGGATGACTGTCTGTATATTACATTTATGACTGTTGTCAGAAACTGAAAGGTCTTATGTCTGATGGTTATGCCGAGCACAAACTGGTCTGCTTTTATTGGACTTCATTGCTTTTAACATTATGACCTTGTTGTTATTGTTTTAAAATCAAATTTCAATGCTATTGGATGCTGTGCTTTTAAAATCTACTTTTATCTACCTTATCTGTTTTATCTATTTTTAGCTTGTTGCTCATCCTAGGACCCTTTAATAATAAAGTTATCAGTACAACCCAACCTATCTCATCATCACAAGTGATTTATTTAACATCATCATAAATGGTTCTCACATGACGTCATCTTAGGATCTTGAAGCTGGCATGTTTAGTGTCATTTTGTTGTGTTTCTGTATGTAACAATGACAACAACAACAATAACACCTGAATCTTTATCTTTAATTCCTACTTAATACAGTAGTCCTTGCATCTGAGTTCATATGCATGGAATTGTATTATAATTTTAACTGTGTGCATGGCATATTGCAAAAATTAACTCCTGAGGAGTTTGCAATCTAAGTATCTGTGTTATAAGTCTGTATTTACAGTGATATAGACCTTTATATGATATTTTGTTCTTAATTTAATGTAAGCTACATGGTCCTCCTCAGGATTGGTTCAAAACCTTTCCATCAGTAGAAGGAACTGTGGGATATGAGGAAACTCATTATATATGAAGCTGATACTTTAGTCATCCTGCTGCAACCTGTTTACATTGGAATATATAATAAAGCAATCCTACTGAAAAATCTATTTCAAATATCATATTTTAACCATGGGCCAGTTTACACTTAATTTTGTGATCATGCCATCCCACAAAGTTAAGTGTAAACTGGCCCATTCCATTCCATTTCAGCTATGTTAAGTTCAGGAACAGGGACCAGACCATCCAGATCATCGTAGCAGTGGCCACAGCAAATTTTTCTATGTGCAGTTGCCATGGCAACTATGACATGGCACAGATTTGTGCAGCTGTAGCCATGCCACCCCACCTCTTTGCAGTTTTGCATACGGAATGTTGTCAACTGGGGGCATACTATATGTTCCGAGTCAAACTATGGGGACATTTTGGAGGATCAGGAATGTTCTTGCATGCAGTACTGCAGCACATGCATGTACTGTACCACAAGAAACCTGGGGTCCATTGCACTAGTGTAAGATCTGACAATGGTAAAAACAAAAAGGGACTGAAATTTTTCACACAGCAATCTGTCCTTCCTCTATCTCATGAACATTCTGTGCTAGAAAAGGAGAAGGCTTAAGGAAACAAGGGTCACGCATCCTCTGACGTGCCTCTGAGGTGTCCCTTTTGTTATGTCTGAACAGAGCCTAAATGATAGATTCCCCCAGCCAATATTCCCAAGCAAGAATAGAATCAACACAATGAAGCATGCCGGGGAGGTAGTTTGGAAAATGTATATTTCAGACCTTTTCCTTGAGTACGCTTCCTTGTTCTTCATCTGAAAACAACTGTGGCTCAGTGTCCATGGTTGAGACAAACCACAAGGTTTTAATTTCAATTTTAATGTATATTCTATTTTAATCTGTTGTTACTTGCCCAGAGACCTTTGGGTATGGGACGGGATAGAAATGCACATAATAAATAAATAAATAAATAAATAAATAAATAAATAAATAAATAAATAAATAAATAAATAAATAAATAAATAAATAAATAAATAAATAAATAAATGCTACAATCTCCAGAGCAGCACAAAAACTTCTCTAATAACTAGTATGGGGAAAGAAGGAGGAAATCCTGCACATGTCTGAAAGGGAGACAGAAGAAGGAAATTGACAAGCAAAGCAAAGTGTGTCTTACCTAATATCTGTCTTCATCAGAAATTTGATAAAAGAGATATAAAGAAAACCGATGAACATCATTAGAAAGCTTGTGACCTTTCCTTGATAAACTACAAAAACAAAAAAACAAAACAAAACAAAAACCGTAGTATTAGTTTGCACATGCCAGGACATTGCCATAGTGATCAGCCAATAGTGTGCAACTCTGCAGCTGCAGCTGAAACCATGTGCTGTCACCTACTTGCAACATTGACACCCAGAAGAGAATGTGAACACTGAAACTGTAAACTCACCAACTGCTCCCCATGAAGCTATGGACAAGTTTTTTATTCTCTTCTGGGTGTCAATGCTGCAAATCTTTAATTGACCACAACTACAGAAGATCAGAGCAAGCAGAGGAAGCTCCTGGTTGCTTCTGGGTGACAGCAGGATGGAGAGCGCAGATGGACCACTCTGTTAGAAGGAATGCATACAAATAGCATATGGATCCTATATATGAATCCCACACAAATCACATACGAAGCTTCATACAAATGTATCAGAACATTCTATTTGAATTCAAATGTCTGAATTTGGCCAAATTTGGCTTAATTTGAATATTCGACACATCCCTACTCTACTCTGTTAAGATCGCCTCCCCTTTTTACTGTACTGATATTGTTTTGGAGGTTCTTGAATTGACACTGCAGAAAAATATGCTCCTTGAGTTGATGATGTCAGAACCAAAGAACTGAAATTCAAACTTCAGATTTAAGACTGTAGTGCATTCTTATTTCAAAACAGTCACCATTTACTTCAAATGATAGGTTCCCTTTTGACTTCTGTCATGGGATAAAGGCTATCTAGACACAAATGTCAATCAAAAGGTTGCTGTGTGTATGTGTGTGTGTGAGAGAGAGAAATGTAGTTTTATATTGTGCCCTATTGTTTTATGAACACTCTCAATCCCCCCTGGAAGCTGGCATGGTATTGTCCAACTTTTTTTCTTAACCAGATGTAGCCTCCAGAACACTCTAACTAAGGAGGTTTTTCCACTAGCACCAAGTACCCATTAAGTACCCATTAGGGGACCATTAAGGACCCATTAGGTTCAGAGCAGAAAGACCCCATTTCCACTGCAGATCCCATTAAAGCCACGTTTGTTTCCACCAGTTCTAGGGAAATCCGGATTGAATGGGTCCTTCAGGACCTATAATCTGGATTTCCTGTAGACCCCATTAAAGGGGTCTACAATGTGGCATCAAATCCAGGTTATACAGAGAGCGTTTCCACCAAGGTCAGGCAATGGGGTCTAGGTGTGCTCCAGTGGGGTGCACCCATGGGGGGTGCCCAAAACCCAAAGCTCCAAAGCCTGTGCACAATCTTCAAAGCCAGCTCCAAAGAACGGCACAGGCTCCAAAGAGGACCCCACACGAGAACAATGCCAATGCTATGGACCTTTGTCAAAGGCTACTTAATCCAGGGAAAAGTAAAGCAAATAAACTATTCCTTACAGCTTCACACAGCATTTTTTGGCAGTAGAAGCTTCTCCTTTCCAATAGGCAGTCTTGTCTAGTTTAATACATGGTTTTTGATATGGCTATATGACTTTGTGTAATTGAGTTTTCTTGAAAGAAATCATTAGGGGGAGTGAAGGGAATAATTGAGAAGCAACGTGCTATCTTGATAGAATATTAATTCCTAAACCTGTCCCAAAGCAAGTTGGATCTAATAGGAAAGCAGGATTCCACACATGGAAATGTTCTTGAACCATTTGGATGGATGATGCATCCCAAAAGAAATGTTTTCTCATGTGTTCACCCATGGAAATAAATTTCAGCAGCTACGTAATCCCGAAGATTCTTTGGGAGCTATATGGAGGTAAATAATACCAGCTATTCTGCATAACCATTGTAAGTTTATACTCCTGCATCAGCCAGTAGATGGTAAATAAAACATTTAATTACTGTAACATCCAATAGTATTTACAACTACCAAAAGCAATTGTTTAGAGGACCTTTTTATTTATTGTTTTGTGACTTACATGGAGTTCACATTGAATTTTGTCATTATAACCTGGACTGGCATATGTTGAGTAGTCTGCTAATTTTGCAACTAGATTTTCTGTTGTGGTGGTGTTTATTTTACCTATCATTCCAGCTTGCTTTAAGAGTGGGTGCTGGTCCCTGTGTGTCCCAGTTCAAAAAGGCTGCCACGGGGGCGGCACCACTGGCTGCTGCTGCTGCTGCTCCAATTGGGCCAATTGTACTCCAGTACAAATCCCAGTAACAGAACAAATCCAGTAGCCAGAGAAGATTGCTTCAGATCTGGGGTAACACTATTAAAATGTCCTCTGATGGACTCAAAGGCAGTTTCCACACAGTCATTTAGGACTGCGCCAGGCTACATCTGATCATTAGATCAGGACCCAGGAGGTGCAACCTTCTGGGGAATAGTCTGGATACTGGTCCTTTCTGTAAACCAAAATAACCCTGGGAAGCATGCCAACTGCTTTAAAGTTGTCTCCCATGGGCTTTTTAAATATAATTTTATTTATTAAAATTTTTCCAACATGTTAAAAAGAAGAAAAATAATTCACACAATCTTTTCATTATTATTAAATGCGAATTGAAGGCTTCCATACTTTTTTTGTAGGAAGCTTTGTTACATTCATGAATCTGGGGAGGTGGGAAAGCAGCTGTCCAGTCACATTTGCAGAGGATCCAGAGTGTATTCAAAATGGATTCAGACTGGATTCAAAGTGGATTCACAGCAGATTTGATGTGTTCAGAGGGGATTTCCCGGGGATTTATAGGGGATTCATAGGCGTGACCAGCAGCAGGAATTAGAATCAGATTTGAATAGCATCCAAAGAATACTCGTACCAACTTTGAATCTTACCACATTTGAAGGGGCTCTATTTGAATAAATTTCCATTCATTTGATTTGATTTGAATCAAACACACACACACAAAAAGCCATGTATCTGCATCACATTTCAAGGAACATGGGGTGCACAAGCTACCAAACTTTCCCATAGGTCATAGATAGGACATTATGGGAGAAGGCATTTCATCAGACACTTATCTCAGAAAGCATGAAGTAGAAGAATTTTGGGGAGTTTCTCCCCCTTCCATTTCACCCCATCTACAACAATTTCTGACTCATATGACATCTAGAAAAGTGATGTGCAAGATATTGCTTCTTCACATGTATGAGTAGGGTTTTTTTGTGAGGGAAAGCAACTGACATTTATTAAAGATGAGCTCTTCCCACCAATTTAGGTAAACTGCTCTAATTAGCCTGCTGCCTCTGTGAGTTTGGTTAAATACTGCCTTTAAATTTTATTGACAGCATGCTGCTTGCTATGTGTTAATTTCTGTCAGTATATTAACCAAGCTCATAAATGAATATGAAATATTAAGGAAGCCATGAAATCTAAGGGATGTACAAAATTCAACATAGCGGGACCCTAACCAGGTCTCTGTCAACAATCAAATTTTGACATATGATTTGTTTGTTTTGTATTTGTTCTAGCTATAAGACTCTTCACAAAGTTAACTTATTTTAAGCTTATTTTGAGTGCTTGTATCTAAGCTGCATCCAGACAGCCAACAAATCGGCCATCTCAGCAGATGGAGGCTGGGAATCTTCTACAAATGAGAAAGTGTGCCAACTTTATGGCAGGGCCTCTGGGCCTTCAAAAATCTCACACTTACAGAATGAAAGCGATGCAGCTGCGACATTTCTGCACATTGCAGCTGAGCTTCAGGTTGGAAATGAGCCTGAAAGGTAGGCATTTTTGGTCTGACACTAGGCCAGAGTAAGCTACTAGGGAATGGGGGGCGGGGGAGGTTTGCAATCAATTTGTATCAAAATGAATGTAAGAAAATTCATATTCATTCAAATAGATCCCCTTCAAATATGGTAGTATTCTATTCTTAGAATTCATAAAAATATTTGATACAAATGCATATCCATACATATCCAATACATATCTGATACTTACCTGATATGTATCCTATAAGATATCCACTCTGAAAGCATCACATCTGTCCTGAAGCTACTTTGAATCCATTCTTAAACCATGTCTAATTCACCCAGGATCCACTGCAGATATGACTGGTGCAGCCACTTTCCCATCTCCCCATTTCACAAATGTTCCGAAGCTTTGTACATATGTTTCAAAACATTCGTATTACGAATATTCATCCACATCTCTATAAGTCACTAAACCTTGAAGAAATAACCCACCCAGAAATTTGTCTCCGCTGCTGCTGCCAATCTACATGGCAATGAAGGAGGCAATGGAAGGCACCATCTACCCTCATGTGTCCTGCATGTAGAATGCCTTGTATCCTTTTGTATCCTTGGCTAGTGTTACCAGAAGTGCCCTGGCACTCTGAATTCCCATAGGCAAGGATATTTAGACATGTCACTGGCAGCTGATTCCAAGGGTGGAGGAAATGAACAAGGCCAATCTTGATATACTTGCTTCCTAATTAGCATGAAGTAAAATAAATACATCCAATGGGCAACTCTCTCTTTTTAATAGACACAAAGTTAAATATGGGGGAATTATTATGAAAAGGGCCACGATCTTGGACCAAATACCATTTGTCTACCGTAGGTGGTGCCTGAAAAGTTTATCTGTCCATCCTTGTTCTTAATCAAAGATGGAAAATTCGTTGTCCATGAATTCTTGGTGAACTACAAATCAACTCTAATGGCTAAAGATAGCAGATGCTAGCATCTGACAAGGTGTTGAAGCCTGCAATTTTCTCATTGTGAATCTAAACTATGAAAGACCATCATTTGTTGATTCACTGACATGCACCTCAAAGCAGAAGAGTCATTTTGAACAACTCTTGCCACAGATGCACATTTACAGCTGCATAAATTATCCCAGCCATTAGAGCTGTAATTTTCTGAAATGCATCTGAGATATTTTGTCATGAATGAAAAGTTTCAGAGGCGGGGGCAATCAACACCCACATTTTTTAAAAAAAATGTTAGTGCAATTATGTCTCTGCTGTTTGCAATTATGGAGTTTTGCAAAGTTTGAGCAATAGCTTGTACTCATTAATTTATACAGCAATAACAATTTTGGCATGAGGTTAGCTCTGCAGGCCAATAAAACAGATGAGCAGGCAAAAATGTCTCTGGCTAAAAAGACAATAGGCCTCCAAGGGCTCCATCACAAAGCCCATCACTAATAAATATTTACACAGAGTGATTTTGATTAGGAAGTCTTTCACAAATCCTTCTGGAATAGAGAGAGATGTTTACATGTGAATAAATGTGTGAGGCAAGATTCCAAGTGGAAAAGAGATTTACAAGTTACAAATGGAGTTTCTAATTTGGCTATATCTACAGTATAACAGAAAGAAAATGAATATTACTATCCTGATGAACTGAGTGACAACTTCAAATGATAGGAAGACCATTGGAGAAGAGGAAATGAGAAATGACCCATAGGACCTCATGAAGGGCTTGAAATTAAGATAAGAGGGATGGGCCTCTGCATGTTTCAGTAATTGTGACTGTGATTGTGACTGTGGTAGGACAACTGCTTGGGAAACAGAAGGATGAATGATTGATTCCTGATTTCTCTTCAGAAGAAGATAAAGGAAATATCTGTATTCCAGCCAAAAAGTATGTGTCAGTCTTCAGGAGTCAACCTTGACTTACCCAATAACAATAAATGATTATTAGCACTGATACTTAAATATTGTTATAATTCATGGACCTTTGCATCCAGGTCCATTGCTTTTCCTTAGCAGCCAGTACAACATCCTTTGCATCCTATAGGATGTTTAAAATAAAGCTTTGATCATGGCCATACCATTGCAGATTCAAGTCCAACTTAACTGTTGGAGCATCCACATCTTGGGTGGTGGGTTCCCTCAGAAAGCCACAAGATGTGACAGAGTGTTTTGAAAAGAATGTTGGAGGCCTGAAAGTGCCCTCTGCAACACCCTTCTTCAGAATGGGAAAATTTACTCTGAACATGACCAGTGCCATCCAGTGTTCTTGCTGCCATCATGTAGACATGTGGCAATGGTAGTAAAAGTTACTTCTGTGCCTGCCTTGCACAGACATCATCACAGCAAAGATCCATTTCTGGAACTCTTCCGTTACAATGTCTTTAGGAAGTATGCTTTACTTCAGATTATCCAAATCATGTGGATTAAGTAAGTACTTCCTGGGTGAAGCCCTTGTGTTTGAAACTGTGAACTGAGTTGTTAGTTCAAAAACACACTCTGCACTGGTGGCAAAACCAAGCATCTCCACCACAGTGCAACAAATGCTGCCGAAGTGTGGACATAACTTGAGTTGTTGATCCTGCAGTCTGCATTCTTAAGTCCACTGAAAGTAAACTTTTTTTTTTTGCTTGATTGCTGGCTGCTTTGACTCCTCACACCTTTCCTCTTCATCTGTCTCTCATCTGTATAATCCCTTGGTTCCCCCAAATAAAAGAACTATCTTTCCTTAGCACTTTTTTTAAAAAATTCTAACACTCATCTGAATGGAAGTTTTCAGTCCCAACATTTCTTGTGACCCTCAGGGTCACTGCCAGTCACTGCCAGGGGCTCCACAACAGTTGTGGCTGATTGGCTGGCCTGGACATGTTGAGTTTGATTGGCTGCTGATTTGAGTGTTTATCATTGCACATTATCCACAGTATTGGTCTCCATCTGCGATATACAGGAGCCTGGCTTGCTTTATCAAAACATGCCCTTTGCTTCACCTTAAATGCAAAGCTTCTTCCAGTCCTCCAAGCAGCAAGGAGCTTTGAATTTCCAATGCTCCTGCTTTGTGTCAGCCAGACAGGAAGCTGTGTTCTAGAAGTAGGAGCACAGGAAAGGCAGGTAAGGATGCACTAAAAAGATGCTGGTTATCCAGCATCTTTTTACTTCGTGGGGTGTGTGGGGGAATGCTGTGGACAGAAACATCAAAGTTGTTTCACTGCTTCTGTCCCAATTCTTGTTCCCATCTTCTGACCTCATAAAAGTGTGCTCATATTGCATCATATTTGATCACAGTTAAGTGAAATCTAAGAAAAAATATTTTTGTACTGTCACTTCCTGGGGATAGTTCCAGTGCCCACATTTACAGATACTGGGTCTCCCCTTAAACCTCATCAGCATTTTTTAAATCCCTGACAAGGTACACATTGCTGCTAGTGATAGTTTTTCCCTGAACTGTGCCAACAGGCGTGCATGGCACTGCTCCCACAGTGATGAGGTAACACAATGCTAACCACTCTTGCACCACACCTTCCTGGCTACACCTGGCAGTGTGGCATGTAGATGTAGAACACGTAGAACTGTTCTACATCTCCGTGCTCTGAGAGTGCTGCTGCACATGTGAAGCAACCGGGAACAGTAATCGTTCCAGAAAATATGATTGCTGTGTGCAGCAGTGCTCCCAGAGTTCTCTTAAGAGATAAATGGGAATATGCTCAAAGTGTGGATTTTAGTGCAGGCAAGTTATGGTTATAAACTGTGTTAACTGGGACATGGTAAGTAAATACCCTTCCAGCAATCACCTTGTGTTTTAGTTAGAATTTTAACTTAGCCCAGAAACAGATATTCAAAATTGGAGAGAAGTTTTTCGTTCTCTCAGTATGTATGAGGCATGCTGCAGACAAAGGATGCATAGCAGACTGAATGATTCCCTCTCTCCCAGAAGGCTAACTTCCCAACATTTATTGACACCTGTAACTGACCTGTTAGCTTCTTCTATTTTTTATGGACAGAAAAGAGTAGGCAGGCATCAGTTAGATGGGAGGAATGAGACAGTGATCAGAAGACACTCCTTTGATTATGCTTTGATCTACACTGGCTCACCATGCCTCTCTGTTGTCAACTTATCCCTCCCTCCTGCCTCACCATGCAACTAATATCCACCTATCTGACCGGGAGCTGGTAAATTCAATGAAAAACACAAGCTTTTTAATGTTCTCAGAAAATTGGCCTGTCTCTTTTGATGGGATGGAGATTTGGAAACTGGCACCTTCTTACCCCCAAAAGGGTGGTGGAGTCCATGGGAGGGGGGGAGAGAACTTTTGTGCTGATAGAGAAAAAGATGGAAGAAAGTCAATGCTGTCTATAATGATGTGTTAAGAGAAACAGTACAGCATGGGGACCAAGGCCCTGCACTTTACTGCGTTGAATGGTATAACTATACTATTCCACCACAGTTTGGTTCAGGGATAGAGGGCTGACAGTGAGTGCGGGTGAAATCTCCAACTTTACTACCAGTGTTCATGGTGCTGATGGTCTATCCAATACTGTCTTAATTGTCATGGCAACAGCCATTGCCACAGCTGTTGCCATGGTGATCTTAATGTGGCATGCATTTGCCCAGGCATAGCTGTGCAACCCTTGCCATGGTGATCTAAACATGTCATGCATTTGTGCAGTCATAGCTGTGCAAGAAAAACAGTGCACTACATATGCAGTTGCTGGGAGTCTGGATGTCTTAGCAGGTTTATTCCAACACAGACACAGAGGTGTATAAACAACTCAGGAGGACAGTAGAGGACAGATGTTGTGGCCAGTAGCCACAACTTTCCTGGAAGGTAAGTATGAACAGTCCCATTATTTTGTTCTCTGGCTTTGATGTTTGTAAATAGCATGCTTCCCACTGTGAACATGAAAGCAGCAGAATCTTCCATGGTGTAAATCCTGCCTATTTCACAGAGATAAGGTGATCGGCAGAGACTTCAAAGCCTCTCTGGAGTCCCTTCGGAGCACCTCCGAAGTCTGCGCTGATCTCTTTGGAGAGATGCAGCTGTAACCATGCATTTTGCCAGAATCCCCAGCTTTGAGAGTACTTGCCAGCATAGGCAGGTCTCTGCCAAGGTACTAATACCTCTAGACCACAATACTGGACTTTATAATTGACATATAAGTTGCAAGTAGAGATGAAAAACTAGGGAGCCTTAGACCAAAATCAGAGATCCAAAATATACCACTTTGAATACAAACCTGCATTCCAGTAAAAACAAGGAAAGAGGAAGCAGATTGCAAAATCGTCTGGTATGTTCCAAAGCAGGAAGCTTAGAAATCTGCATAGGAGTAGGCCTTGGTTCAGAAAGATAATCTCTTCAAGTTTGGATTGATAATGTCAATAGTTCCCTGGCCAACACCAGAGACTCAGCATAATAGAGTTATTTGGCAACCTAGACCAAGCTTTATTACACAGTAAATATCAGGAAAGAATGCCAGGTAGAAATAATAGAATTCAAATTAAGGCATTGGTTAGTCTTTGTTCTACTATGGCCCTGCAGACATAATCCCATGAACACTATCCTAGGATTGCAGACTTAAGGTCATGTCTGCTCAAGAAGAAGGAAAAAACATACCTGGAAAACAGGTTGTGCAAGCATGACATCATCTGTCCCTCAACTCTTTATGAGGAGGGCCAATCACTTCAACCCTTGGGTTCAAATAGATCAGTAAAAAAGTGAGGACTTCAACTCATTATTTATTCATGAAGATAGCTTTATCCCTTTTTCCACTTGGGAAAAAAGTATTTAAGAAGTCAAGTTCACACGACCCCCAAACTCTATATGAAGATCTCCCCTCACCTCATCACTACAACTTACTGAACAAAGAATAAAGTATTTTAAGATAATCATCCCCACACGTTCTTGCTGGAAGTGCCAGGAATTAGTTAGAGCTTTGCCCAGACACTTATCCATACACCAGCCAGAGGCTTTTCCGCACTGCAACGCGTTCCAAATGGAACGCGTTCAGGCGGGAAGCTTAAGACAGCTCCGGGTGCTTTCACCGTTCACACACGTTCCGGCGCGCCTGTGTGTGAACGGTAAAAGCGCCTGGAACTGTCTTGGCCGGCAAAGGCCGGCCAGGGGCGCGGAGACAGCTGCGGAGGCAGATCGGCAATCAGCTGATTGTCAAACAGCTGATTGCCAAACCTGCACCGGCGGGGGAGGCGGGCCCGCGGCTGTTCGGGAGCGAGAAGCAAGCGCGAATCCTTCTCCTCCCGAACGCCTGCGGGCAGTTCGTCCGCGCCCGAACGCATGTAGAGCACTTCAAAGTGCTCTACATTTGGAACGCGCGAGAGACAGCTCCAGATACGTCGGATCGCAAGCCCCGCGGCGGCAATGCGTTTGCCGCGTTCCGGGCTGTCTCCCGCGCGTTCCAAACACCCCCGTGCTAAAACGTCTCGGGTCTCCTTTCCTACATCTGAGGCAAAGACCTTGTGTTTGTTGGCTTCCACCGCCTCCCCCTGTTCCTTTTCCTTTGCTCTTGTCCATTATTGGTGATTGCCTTATAATTCTGACAGGTCACTGTCCCTTCTGGTTTTGAAACCTTTTGCTGAGTCTTAATTAAAACCATTTCCTTGATTGAAGAAACTCACTTGGGAAGTATTTGTCATGCTGCCTACTTGTCTTATGAAGTATTTTGCCAGTTTATCGTTATTAAAACCTAAAGCACTCAAGATCTCTCACTTGGGTTGGTGGTTGGACTGAGCTAAATTTCCCTAAAAATACTTGTGTCCAGACCACAACTTGTAACACAGCATTCACACTTTCTTATGGTGGGGCGGGGAGGGGCAAAGGAGGGTATGGAGGGTGGGGTGGGGTGGGGTGGTCTGGATAGGACAGTACAGTGCAAGGTGGGACAGTACCTGTGTCCATCCTGAAGATGCTTCTTATGTCAATTATAAAGCAAAAGATCTATCCATCTCACTTTAAGGCCTTCCTCTTATCTATGGGGGAAGGATGCTGAAACTACCTCACCTATGGGTCTACCATGTGTCTGCTCACAGGATACAGACTGCACCTGGAAACTGCAAAGTGAGATTATGTTACTACATGATGAGAAGGACCATTTCAAATGCTTTCCAAATAGTTTTAAATGCCATCAGAACACTTCTTATATGGAAAGGAGGTGCAAGTTTGCCTGTTGTAGCTCCATTTGGAGAAAAAAGATCTCATGGTTTCTTTGCTAGCAGTAGAAGGCTCTTTTTTAAAGTGTTGTGTGTGCAGAACTGATATCTAGCTTCTTAAAGAACTGTTCAGCTCTCTTAATAGTTATTCTCTATGGTTATTCCTGACAACATTAGGTTATTTTATATACATGTAACAAAGAACACCCATAAACACATTATAATTGGCAAAAACTATCATTTTTATAAAGGACTAACTAGACAAGTAGCAACATTTTAAAAAGTAAATGATTCATACTCATTTTCTGCTAGTCACATAATTGGTATCATTGTAATTGTTTACTTTTTCATGAGGGAGCACAAACTAGAACATGTAATAATTATTCATTATCTTTCTGCACTCAAAAGCGGCAGAATCCAGCTACATGTAGCGTAAACAGATTCAGACAGACATATTTCTAGTTGGAGTGGAGCCACTGGTTTAAAGAAGAGAGGGAATGGTGTCAAGTGAAGATAATTTGTGCTGGATTGCTTAGACCTAAGCAAACACCAAATGGAAATTTCTATGCACATTCTCCTGGTGTCTTGTTAGTTGTCTTGCCACACCTTTGTCTTCTAGCTCCAATGCAGTTACAAAGGGAGCATAATGTATTTTGGCTGATGAGAGGTTGCAAGGGGTGGGGATATGCCAGAAGACCCTTTCTGTGGTGGTCCTTTGCCACTTGTTTAAAACATATCTCTTCACCCAGGAGTTTGATGTTTAGTTTCTCCTGTGTGCGGTACTGCCCACCCTAGGACCTTTAGGTGAAATTTGAGATATAAATTCTTAAAGAAAGAAAAATGTGGATATTCCTCTCACCTTCCTATCAGAATTCTTCTAGCACAGACAATACAGGAAGCATAGAGCTCAGAGTGTTAGAACACGATGCATTTGCCAACTATTCTCCCACCCTTGGGATGACCTTAAAATAGAGCAACTCCTCCTCAAAGGTCTATTTAGATGGAGACTTTCTCTTCATTCCTATATTCCACCTGCATCTGTATTTTGGGGCCCAGTATCTCTTTAGGTCTGATCATCTAGAATGAGAGGCAAACCACAGAGAGACAGATATTGTCATAACCAAAACTCCAGACTGATGGGAAGCATAGTTTCTCAGAAAATGAAAATAAAAGAAAAGATCTTGGGACCAGTTAGTGAAAGGATCCTGGAAAACAAATGGGCAAGGTCTGCCTCCAGATGGCAAGAGCCAAAGTGGATCTAAGGAAGATCCTGTAATTCTGTCTTTGACCTCCACCAGATAGGAGAAACAATTGCTGTCCCACCTATAGGTCTGCCAACAGCTCCTGAAATCACTTAACTTTCTGTTACTGGGTAGCAGCCAATCACTTCTTTTTGTCATTTCTCATGTGCTTCACTGGCTTCTTGTACATTGTTAGTAGCCATCCTAGAAATGTATTAAAAATGCGGACATTACCTTCATCTGGATGTTCCTTATGTTGGGGGTCTTTTAGTGTGAAGGTTTGAATAATGATAAATTGTTTATAATGCTCTGGCAGTGCAGACAGTGGGCAGAAGATACTCCAAAAGGCAGTTTCTTCATAAGAACAGTTTTATTAATAAAATAAATGGCAAAAATGAAGAGGCATTGTGCACAACATTTCAAAAGTGCCCAAAACATAAGCAAAAATAGATTCCCAGGGTGTAGCACAATGCTTTAACTAAACAAGAGGCAGTAGCTTAGTTTAGGAAGATTATCAATTTACACAATTTGGCAATTTAGAGATACAGAGGAAGAAAGGAGGCTATTCTAAGGATACCCTGTATTAGTGCAACTGGTTATTACCCATGCAGGTTTCTTCAGAGCAGGATCAGAGAACACATGGCAGCAATGAAGGTCAGATTGGATAAGCAGGAGCAAGGATCTTAGCTGTAGCAAAGCAGGACCACCTAATGGTTTCAGCAGCAAAATGTGGTTCAGGGACTGCAGAGTGCGTGTGATGGACCTCAGGAAAAAGGGCTGTGAAATCCCTGACCCCAGAGAGCTGCTTTTATCCTCCCACAATGTTAAAGGTGAACCAATCAGATCTGAAGTGGGAAAATTTGAATCTGGGAAGGAGCAGAGCCAGATTGTTTCAAGGAGTCCCAACAGCTCAACCTTCGACCTGACTTGATGGGTCAAGTTTGTTCTGGCACTTGAGATAAGTATCTGTTTCAAGCTGGACATCTTGGCAAACAAAAAGCTCTCTGGGTGCTAATGATTTCCCACTGAGGTGCTAAACAGCTAGATCAGATCTGTCCTGTGTATATGCAAAACTCAAGGGGCTGAACCTTTGTTTGTCTGTTTTAGCATTTCTGGGAAATTCTGTTCCAAATTCTCCCAAAAGCTTCTTTTATAGAAGCATTATTTCTATTTCGATATGCCTGGCTTGGAATTATGATATTACATGCTCATAACTCCTCAAGTCCAGCTTTATGCCAATTAATAAATGCCAATTATCACATTTGCCATAATACATAGAAGGCAGCATTGCTTGGTAATGTCTGCTGATTCAGAGACAGAAGAGGATTGGGGGGCGGGCACACAGGCTACAAACACAATGTGATTTTGAGAGCTGTCAGTATACATACAGGGGAGGTTGCTATAACGGGAAACTCAGCAATATCCAGAATGCCACAGTTATGTCTGATGTTTCCAAAATAATGTCCATGTCCAGAGGCACCTAAGAAAACCAATGTAGTCTGTAGACAGACTACTACACCCCCCCAATACAGTGAATCTTAATATATAACTTTACTACCCCCCCCCCCGATACAGTGAATCTTAATATATAACTTTTCCAAAAATCTTCCTAGTGACATCCTTCAGTAATTGTCATGGCAAGGTGTTTCTTTTTACCTTTAGCACAGACACCAGATGCTTTTCTCAGGGTTAATTAATCAAAGAGACTTGTTAATTAGATGAAATTCTCCTATATAGGTAGCTATATAGCATTGGCAATATCCTCTTGTTCTGTCAGGGCATATAATTGCTTTAAAGAGGTATGGTGTGTGCAGAGCAGTCAAGCATGTGACGGAAACAGCAGGGTCCTGGCTCTGATGCTGCTTATTAGTCCATCTGCTATACAGAGTACATTACTGTGCATTTTCAGAAATAATTTCTAACAGGCGATGTACCTCAGGAAGATGTCCTTAAGTGGAAGAAGAAACACAATAAGCTTAATAGTGATGCTTCCATGTAACAGGTGTAATTTCTTCCTTTCACCAGCCTTAGGGTGATTATGTTATGGGGAAAGAGGGATAAAGCCTTGGATCAGGGAATAAAAAGATGGAAGAATGTCATCCTGGCATTTCTTCAGATTAAGAGAAGGAGGAGGAGGAGGAGGGT
This sequence comes from Aspidoscelis tigris stejnegeri, assembly GCA_023333525.1. Taxonomy (NCBI): domain Eukaryota; kingdom Metazoa; phylum Chordata; class Lepidosauria; order Squamata; family Teiidae; genus Aspidoscelis; species Aspidoscelis tigris. Next base: position 16,803,751 of record JALMGA010000010.1, read on the forward strand.
AGCACTTGACAACATAATGTCACCATATCAGCTCTAATCAACTTTGGAAGTGCATTTTCTAACCTTTAATGCATAATACAGATTGGATGGGAACAGTAGTGTGTAACTATCTGCTATGTTCCATCTATTATTGAGCTACAGGGGCATATGCATTTTTTTTAATTGTGTTTCCTAAAGCCAATGTCTTTAATTGATATCAGAATAAGGATTCTGTGAGGGTTTTTGCATGATGAACAATTAAAGCCAAATCTGCACTGGCTGGTCTCCCAGACCAGCAAGTGTACCAGGAGTCTCCGTTCTGTACACTGTTTACATTAAGGGAGGCTCTGGACAGATGAAACATACTTGGAAAGGGTAGGGTATCCCTTAGACTGCACCAGCATGTGGAAAAGAGGCAGTTAGTCTAGTCTACCAAGAAGTGCAGAATAGGGATGTGCATGAATGCTTTGTGTTGTTGGGTTTTTTGCATTCAAATTCAAGTCGAATGTTTAAAATCCAAACGCTAAAAAAACCCGATTTGAATCTGTAACATTTGAATGTATTCCTTCAAATGGTAGATTTGTATTTAAAGATAGGAATGTTGACAACATTCGGATGTGTTATACGTATCTATATGCATTTCGTATGCATCCCATTTTCATCCTGTATTATAAGCACAAATGCACACAGATATGTATAATATTTGTACAGATACATATGTAATACATATGTACCCGCATATCTGAATGATTCAAATCATTCAAATGAATGTTTCAGAACATCCGCAATCCGTTTGAATGTTTACATTTGAATGTCCATATTTGTTGGATTTGAATCAGATTTTCAAATATTCGTGCACATCCCTAGGGCAGAATTGTCCTTCTGGTATGATCAAGATTAAGAACTAACGTCATAGTGACCATATGTTGGCACCAAGAAAGGGAATGGGAAGAGAAATCTGTTCCATTGGTCTGGCTTTACCATTTTCTTGGTCTGTCTATAGTACTCCTTAGGGCCGGCATGATCTCAAATGGCTTTTTATGGTAAAACATGCATCATTTTTTGTAATAGTATATTGGACGCCTAACATATTATTCACTTTCATATTAAGAGAACACACTAAACTGACAAACTGTTTTCTTTCATCATTAACTTGAAAATTCCACCTTTGGGTTAGATAATGTGGGGAAAAAATGACTGGCTACTCCGAAAATAGACTGAAGCTGGATTTAAGCCCCCCAGTTCAGTGACTTAGGACCACTGACCAACCTAACGTGCCTCATAGGCTTGATTTCCTTTAAAGAAGATTGGGCGTATACATTGTTACAGGAACAGTTCTAGACACATTTGGCAGCATTCTCACATACATGTCATTTGTTAACAGAACTACTGCTTTAGTTTAACTGATAACAGATTGGTGTGAATCTCAGGAGAGGAAGAGACAGTTGGATGTTTTCAGTGCAGAGTTTCTTTATTAAAGTATAAAAGGCAGATAGAAAATAACTTTATTACACTGCAAGAGACAACTGTATTCAAAGTTTCAAAATTGGATGAATTAATCAAACAGTAAAGCAACTCAAAGAATGAAATTGTCAAAATAATTAAGCAGTGACTTATAACAAGTAAAAAGAGGTTATCTCTGTAGCCATGGGAAAGTGTGTCATAAGGTGATGCAGAGCAGTGGAAACAGAGCAGAGATGCCAGTAAAACTAGGGAAGGGAGGGGAACTTCAAGAAAAATTGCTAGGTGAATATAAGCAGATTACAGGGGAAGTTTTAGTGTAAAAATGATGTCCAGAGTGAGAGATGAGAGAAATAGGGTTAGAAATGGGAGGGATTATATCTGCCTTGGGATTTCTCTTGAACAGGGAATAAAAGTAGACCAAACACTCAGGAGCCCACTCACACAGCAGTTAGACCTCTTCCTCCAGTCTGATAATGTCTTCAGCAGTGACTTCAGCAAAAGCCTTTGCGAAGCTGCAAACCCCTCATACAGAAGCAGATGAAGTTCAGTTTCTTGCAGGGATAAATCATATTTCAGATCTTAGGCCAATTCACACTTGGTCTCTTAGTATGCAATTAGTTAACATCTGCCCAGGTGCATCGGCATTTGCAGGAAGCATTTACAGTCTACAAATGCTCTCTGCCTGCCCAGATGTTAATTAACTGCATACTAGCTGTGGTGCACAAGATCATGCACCATAAGCATATTAACTCTTTCTAAACATGACTACCACCTTACCTGTTGCTTCCATGTGGTGACCATCTGCACTATTTTCAGTGCGAGGAGGCCATCTGGGATACCACGCAAGTGCACTGGCACCTCAGATGACCCCTGACTTTACTGCATCATCATGGCTGTGACTCCATCACCGTGCTCAAAATGGTGGTGCCCTGTAGAGGATCTGATGTGCAACCGGACCCAGATGAGTGTCCAGGCACACAGGGGCTAGGTTGACATGTACTAGCATTCCCTAGTGAGAACGTTAGTATACATTAGTTTGTTCCACACCTTTCCCATCCAACAGATGGGAAAGCAAGGTCAGACATGGCCCCAGTTGCAGGAAGGAGTTAGTGGAACACAGTGTAAGGCAAGAATTAGAGTTCAGCTCTTGTTCTTGAAAGTAAGATGTGGCATGAACTTTGGGGAAGTGAAACACTCACAGTTCCACTCCTGAAATACTTATGGAGTGGAATTGGGGAAAATCAAAAGACCCTGAATGTAAGAGAAGCACCTATTCTTGTATCCGAAAGTGCAGCATCAGGGAATGGGGAAAAAGTTTGAGAGGAAATGGGGCAAAGAAAATATTTTCATACGTTCACATTTTCCAGATCAGGTAAACTGTGGTGTTTTTCCACTGTCATTAGAAGTACCCATTAAGTACCCATTAACTCATATTAGCATATTCCTGCAAGTGTAAAGCACAAACCCTTAATAGTTTAAATGATGTCTTCCTGAAACAGGTTGACAAAACCAATTTTTAGGAAGAAAACAGGCACTATTTAAGATTTTGGGTCAGCTAACATAAAATGTGTGGGTATCCCATGATGCAGGTTTGGAATCCACATTTTATATTACATGAATACAAGATCCATTGCTGTCCAGTATAAAACAACCTCCCAGCATTAATATATTAATACACAGTTATCCTTTGTACAATACCATGATTCAGTTACCACAATCCACTATGCAGTGCAAAATGATTTAATTGTCACTTGTGGAAAACTGCAGTTTAAAGAATTCTGGATGCCCAAGAGAATGTCTAAAACATGCCAGATTCACATGGGCAGGATTGTTAAATTTGCATGTGCTCTCATGTGGTGAGAAATGCTATCTATTATGTGAGAGGAAATATCAAGGGGAAAACCCCTTGGGATAGCAAATAATATCAGGTGTATACAATTTATTCCCAGGTGTTTGCTGAATTAATTCATCTTTTTCTCAGCTCAGAGCACCTATGTCAAAGCAATTCAGAGCAATTTTTATGATATGGGAGAGCATAACCTTCTGTTTTTAAGTGTTTTTCCTCCCTTGAAAATTCTGTGACCTATTTATCTTTATAAGGGGTCTTGTTTTTTCAGTTGAACTTTGCAGCACTTTCATAATTTCCATGATGGAATTTTAATATTCAACTAAAATAATGCTAATGTTTATTCTTGAGGAAGAAATTAACCCTGAGAGCAATACTGCGAAACATAACAGTTCAGCATTGGTCTCTCTAAACTGCATATCAAAACAGTTAAATTCAGCATCCTGTACTGGTGAATTTTAGATTAATGAACTTCAGATTTAAAACATGCATTGCATATACCCTTTGGGGGTGTACTGATTTGGAGAGATATAAAGTCTGCCTAGGAGCAATTGAAATTAGACAAAGAAATAAGTTAAACAGAAACTAGTAAATGAAATTTGATGTGTGCTACTGATTTTTTTTTAAAAAAATGTGAATTAAAATGCCTAAAAGGCTCAAACAATTAAGACAATATTTCCAGTCAGAAAGAATGGCCAGCTCCACATTCCTATTGAAGAAGTTAATACATACAAATCAAGGAAATTCTGCTTCCATAAAAAGTAAGAGGAGAAAACAGCCTCCTACTTCCTAAATAGCAAGGTTGCTCATTGCAGATTTATCTGCCCACTGAGCTTGGTAAGGAAGCAGTTAATACAACTAAATGGAAATGGTAACATGGATCAGATAAGGTCCAGCTAATGGTAACTGATACTCTGTTAGGTAGGGATTTGCAGGAAGCAAAATTGTGTGTTTGGGTGGCTGTCAAACTGAACACCTGTTGTTCACATTTGATTCTGGATTTGTTTGAAAAAAAATAAAACAAGTTTTTTTCCATTGAAATATAGCCCTTTACAAGGGCAAAAACACAGCAAGCATGAACTGTTGGATCAAATTGCTCATGTTCAAAACTAGAAGACTGGTTCAGTTCAATCAAATTCCTGGATACATAAACCACCACGTGTTTGGTTCAATGCCAACACCTACAGACGTGACCAGTTTCATCAAATCTTTGAATGTGATCTGAACTTTGTATATGCACACTATTAGGTTGCAGTTCTGTACAAACCCACATTGAAAATTGACCCCAGTATTGTAGGACATTCCTCCACACTCTGGCCTTGTGGGACAACCATGCTATATGAACTGGTTAAGAAATTATCTTGAGTGGCTAAAGAATTAAAGTACGAGCAAAGGAAACATGGACCCTTTCTGCACTTGGCCTTATTCCAAAATATATCCCAGAATAGGGACCTGCTATCTGCATGCTAGTGTAAACTATGGAAGGCCCCAGTTGAGCCCTGCCATATCCTCCATTAGCTTGTGGCCAGGAGACCACTATCTTGAGATATATTCCAGAATAAAGGAAAGTTCAGAATTGCCTGTGATTCAAATACCTTTTCAGCCACTGAAGCTTGCTGACTTCTGAACTTGCCAGTAGATTGGACCAGGAAAAGATCTATTGTCTTCAATTCGACTTACTGCTCAGTTTAAGGCCGGCCCAGTCATGGACCTCCTATTACACTTCATCCACACAGGACAAAGTGTAGACTGGTCTAAGACACCCCAGATAGCATCCTGTACCAGTCTTCGGGTACATCTGTTTTTAGAGGTCTGTCTGCATATTAGGTAGTGGTAGACCGGACCATGGAGGCATGTAACAGGCTGTCATAATGCAGGCAATCCTGTTTAACACCAGGAGCAATTAATTTCAGCTTAGGACAGATTGTTTATTTTAGACCAGAGTGTCACAATCTGATCTGAAATACCGGTGTCCATTGCAAATACAGCAACTGTCTCTTACCTTAGTATACCAGATGGTTTTGAGGAGGATAAAATGGAACAAAGGAGAAAAATATTCACTACCTAGAGCTTTTTGGAAGAAAGGCAAAATATAAAGTGGCTAATGTTAATTGTAGGTACTATCCTCTAAAATTAATAAGAGCACACTCATTTTTGGTTTGGGTAACTGTATAGTACAGGGCAACTACACAGTAGGGCAAAATCAACCAAACAAAACCCCTAATCTAGTGCTCCCCCTCTTTGTCTTTTTCGTAACAGATTTGCACAGAAGTTGGCCACAGTACAGGACCATCTCCAAGACATTTACTGACTGAGAAAAAGCATGAAATGAAAGGTAGTTGCTCTATGCAGATAAAAAATTGAATCTCAGTATTGGCAATGAAAATTGCTTCCCCAAATACCTTCCCCAATAATGCATTTTGATTTGTTTGTTTTTTTATCACCACATTAAAACAAAAGCTCAGAACCACCTCATGTGTGGCCCTTGCATTCTTCTCTGAACCAGGAGGAGGGGCAGATTGGCATGTGAGCAATCCTGCTCAGAACTGTCTCCACAGGGTTTGTATATGGTAGGTTGTCCATCTATTTCTAGCCTGACAGCTCCTTCTCTCCTTCATTCCTCCAGAGTCTTCCCATTGTGGGTGGCATTAATGTGAATTTAACCACTTTCTCTCAGCATGGTAGATATTTCCTTAGAACTGTATAGCCATGAATATAATGAGACCATCTGAGTGGTTGCTGTGGCAATGTATTATAAATTAATCTGGACATGGCATTCTGAAATACCTACTTATAAACAGCATGGAGTGAGAAATATGAAGTAACAAAAATGGCTGGCAGGCATTTATTCAGTGCTTTTCCTTTTAAACCAAAGCAACTCACCATGTATTACATATGTCTGTGTATTTTGAGCAATCCCTAAGTGTAGAATCAATTAATCACCCAGAAGGAGAAGTATTTGCAAGATGGCGGGCCCTGAAACAGAAAAGATCCTTCCCTTTTCTCTTTAAAATGGATTACTGGTGCTACGATCCTAGCTCCAGTTCCTTTCCTTCCCCCTATAAAACAGTAGCAAAACAAAACAACTTTCTCTGATTTGCAGGGTGTTTCAGCTAGAGATTTACTGTGACACATTCCATCCAGTGAGGTAAATCTTTAAAATACCTCCTGCTTAATAAGATACTGAAAAAGAAATCTTCTTTATGAAATGCCTAGCACTTATATTCTTTAGACTGTCATAACCATCGCTTTGCTATTAATCCAAACTACTACTGTGCAGCATTAGGATTTCACACACCTTTGGTGCTTAAAAGAGGATGGTATTCATTTATCAGGCTAAGCCTGGATCAGAGAATACATTTCTCCCTCTCCCATTCTTATAAATGTGGCTCACATAGTGTATACCTACCAGTATGTTTACCCATGGCACTCTATGGGTTCTCAGAGCATATCACAAGCAGGAGATTGTCAGGGCTTTGGTAATTAGAATTAGGTTTTAGCTGATGATGAATTAGTGGCATTAGTAATAAAGATTCACAAACACTAAAATAGCTGTTCAGTTCAAACTGAATGAACTAGAATTTATGCAGTTCAGTTTGAATTCAAAACTTCTTGGACAGGTTCAACTGAACATTGATTGAACCTGTTTGAAAACAACAACAATACACAAAATTAACTTTTTCCCATTAAAAGAAACAAAAGTCCTTTAAAAGAGCAAAAGAACATTGAACACGATCCAGTTTGATTCAAACTGAAGTGTTTGGCTTGTTCTACTGGACCCACTATTTTGATTTGACTTTGACCCAACCCTCAGACCTGGGTGTGGCTTGATTTGAATTTGAACCAATCAAACATCCCAGTTTGAATCAGTCTTGACTCTCAGAACTTTGAATCCTTATGGACCATTTCAAATATCTCAAAAGATTTTGCCAGTGGGTTCATCAATCCTTTCTTTCTATTTGCGTATTTCAAGCCTGGAACACTACCATGACAAATAGGGTATTTCCACACATGCCATCGAAAAAAGGATTTAAGAAAATTCATTTCTCAGTGCTCCGACTTCCCGAGGATCCATCCTAAATAGGGACGGATCCTTGGAGGCCCTGCATGTCTGCACACAAGACCTGACAACAAGAGATACTGAAGAGAGTGGGGAAAGCCATGGATGTTTCCCTCATATCAGTGTTGCTTTTACGGAGATTTTTCTACTGATAGCAAACATCTCCTTTTGGAAAGTTGCTGTGGAAGAACCATGCAAGAAAAAGTACTTTATTCTCTCATCTTCCTATTTGTGAATGCAAAATCAATATAAAAACTATATTGCAGTTTTTTCCCACACTAGAGGAATGTCTATTTAAACATCAGAATTGTACTTCTTTAGTTTGTTCACTGGACAGCACTATACAGTATAGTGCTCAGCTGGTCCCAGGAATCATAAGCTGTAAATAATAAGTTCACTGCAAAAGCTTCAGGTTACATCTTTTTATCCATGGATTGTCTATGTTAAACAAAAGGTAACATCACCTTTTGACAGCAGTAGGCTTCTGGAGTGTCCTTTATTTTAAACAGAAGAGAGAAAATGATATGCAGTAAACCATCCTCTAATGGAAACCTTACAGTGCAGAACTGCCATAATGTTATTTGCAAGCTGCAATGATGGATCATCTAACACATTTCCATGATCTGCCACAACGCTTTTGTACACTGCCAAAGGCAGAGGATAGATGCCTGCAGCATGCCAGAACCTTCTTCCCCTGGTCTGGCAACCACTTTCTTACTTGTTTTTTGGCAGTGAGGAAGGTGCTTGGTGCTACTCGTGCTCTTGCTTCTTTTTTTGAATAACAGTGTCAAAGTCAATTTGTGTATATGAGTTTTTGTTTGTTTTTAGTTTTGACTGGATTTGATGCATTTTGAGAGTTTTTTTTATGGGCCCTTTTTGAATGCGGAGTGTGGAATGCAATAGGTCATTAGGAGGCCCTTTTGCACAAGGGTTTCTGGAACATGTCTACGACACTCTGGAACGGGGCATTCACTCTTCTGGGGTGGGCGGTTGCATTCTGACCTGCCTCAGCCGTCCCAATGCGGCGTAGACGCGTTCGGGTTTCAGAGCACAAAAATGTGCTCTCCACCCATTCGGGCCATCCTGGGCCATTCCCAGCTGTACCAGAGGGAAAGCATTCACATGCTGTACCTCCATGACAGCTGGGCCCCTCATCTGGCTTGCTCCCATTGGCTCCTGTGGAACCGGGGGTGGGCAGCCCTGATGCCTCCCTTCCCTGGGGATCTGCCCACTCCAGGGACCCAGATCACCCTCCTGGGGCCAGCAGGACCCCCACCCAAACCCCCCCACCCCAGGGATTCAGGCACATGCACGCTCCTTACCTGTTCGACACCAGGCAGCAACTGGTGCAATTGGGCTGGTCGCGCTGTGCACATGTGTGCTGTGTGACCTCTGATTCACCAGGCACCCATGGCTGTGCAGATCACCTGTTGAAGCCAGGCAGGTGTCTGGCCAATCAGAGGCTGTGAAGTACACATGTGCACAGCGCGGCCAGCCTCCTTTACCCAGTTGCTGCCTGGTGCCAAACAGGTAAGCCCCTTTCATGTGTGCTGGCCCCTGGAGTGGGTTTGGGGTTGTTGGGTGGGGGTCCCAGCAACCCCAGGAGGCCGATCTAGGCCCCTTGAGTGTGTGGGAGCCCAGGGAAGGCACCCGACAGGCCTTCCCGCCCTGGGTCTTGCGTGACCCAATGACGGGAGGCCCAAGGAAGGGTGTCTTGCCCCCATCCAGGCCTTTCCAGGCTAGGACACGTGGGAAAGCTTTCTCCATTTGCATGGAGGGAGGCAAAAAACATGTGTAGATGCATTCCTGCCACCCTCCATGTGAATGGAGAAAGCATTCCCACGTGTCTTAGCCTTCTTCACTACAGCCGTTCTGATCTGAGCCAGATCTGTGCTGTGTGTACTGGACTTTGCTGCTGCCCTCCACACCTCTGAAAACTAGCAACAAAATTTCCTTGCCTCTGAGCCATGTGTGGTATGACCTTTGGCAGCATTCTGTGGCACTTCATTGAGCAGCAGTTCCTGTTAGTAGATCTCTGTGTTCTGGACCTATCTGCATGCCTCCCATGGTCCAGAACAAGCCCATTGGTCCTCTTGTGGACCCAATTAAATAGAAGAAGAGGAAGAAGAGTTGGCTCTTCTACCCCACTTTTCTCACCCATTTAAGGAGACACAAATTGGCTGACAAAGCTTTTCTATTCTTCTCCCCACAGGAAACACCCTGTGAAGTAGGTGGGGCTGTGAGAGCTCAGAAGAGAGCTGTGACTCACCCAAGGTCACCCAGCTGGCTTCATGGGGGAGGGTGGAATCGAACTCAGTATTCCCAGATAAGAGTCTGGCTCCCTAACCAACAGATCAAACTGGTCCAAATAGGTCCACAAGAGATCCAGATTAAGGGCTTCCTTCAGCTGGATCTGGCTTCATCCAGTGCAGACAGAGTCAGGCAAGCAGGGACAAGGCCTTCTTGATCCTCACAAATGTGCAGATGATGAGGCTCATGATACGGATTAAGCCACCACTTAATCCCGATCAACAGTGAGTGCAGAGGGGACCAAGAAGAGCTGTGCCTCTCAGAAGTAATCCCCTATGGCAGCCAGGTTCTAGCTGTGATTGTCCTCAAGGAGAGAAAAAAAGCAAAAGCCTCTTTCATTTCATTAATACTCTTCTTCTAGACATAGGTTGTTTTTCCACTGTCAGAAAGTACCCATTTTTGCACCCATTTAGGACCCATTTGGGTATGAGCTGGATGATCCCACTTCCACCACGGCACCCATTTGGGATCCGATTGTTTCGACTGCTGCTGGAGAAATCCGGATCAAATGGGTACTTTCTGGCCTTCAATCTGGATTTTCTGTAGACCCCATTAATGGAGAAAATGGGGTCTACAATGCATTAATGGGGTCTACAATAGGGTCTTCAGGCAGGAAATCCAGATTAAAGGGAGCCTGTTTCCACACTTGTGTGGCAATGGGGTCTAGAGGAGGCTAGGGGGAGGGGTCACCCATGGGGGAGAGCCCCAAAACCTAAGCTTTGAAGTCATTTCGAAGTCACTTTGAAGTCTGCGCAAAATAGCGCCGGAGCATCTTTGAAGTCTGTGCTGATCTTCAGAGTGAACTTGGAAATGACTCCGAAGTGACTCCGAAGTCACTTTGAAGATCACTCCGAAGATCAGCACAGATTTCAAAGGAGCTATTTTGCACAGACTTCAAAGTGACTTTGAAGTCACTTTGAAATAACTTCGAAGTCACTTCAAAGCCACTTCAGGGATTGTACCCCCCGTCCCCCCAAACACCTGGGGTGACAAGCAGACCCCTCATGGGTAGGTCTGGATTTCCAAATGGGTGCTCCGGTGTTTCCATGACAGGGAGGCTAGCACCCATTGCTATTGGGTGCTAGACCACTCATAGAAACACACTGGGTACTTCCCTTAATCCAGATCTACTAGATCCGGATTAAGGAATGTACCCATTCCTTAGATCCGGATCTAAGAGGATCCAGATTAAAGGAGTGTGGTGGAAAAACACCCATAGATAGCCTGGACCAGCATTCACACCAAAAGAAGCTGGTGTAACTAGGGAAAAATGGTCTCCAAGTGAATAAAATTTACTCTGGGAAAAGAAGTGGACAATACCAGGAATACAGTGGGATGTTCACAGATCTCTCCATACATTGCTGTCTTGGCTTAATTCTGATTTTAAAGCCATATTAATGCATGCCTTTGATGCTACACCAGCCCAGGACAAGCTGGGATGGATTGCTCTTGATGGAGAGCAAAGTGGAAGGTACATAGTGTGTGTGTACCTAATACGTACCTATCAGGTGCTTAATGGGGCCTAGAAAACTCATGTGGAAACACCCCTGGTTCAGTCAGCACTCCATCATGTGTGACTAAAGCATACTAAGAGGGGGAGGGGGCTCTGATCTTCTACAGTAATGTGCAGATAGCAGAAGCCTAGACTGAAGCATGGTTTCATGGTTTTGTCACTCAGAAAAAAAGCCCCTAAGTATGGATCCAACTCAAAATAAACAACATAAATATAGTACTCCATTAATTGCTGATTTGAATATACCCTTTGGTGCTGATATTTGGTTTTCTCTTAAAAATTATTCATCATCATCATCATCGTTGTTGTTGTTGTTGTTGTTATTAAAGGGACTGTTAAATAAATGAAAATAATTATATTCACAAATATCTCTAGGGAAAACATTTCTTTGGTGTTTGGCATGATAGCCATTTCCACTATTTTCTTTTTTTCCTGTTCCAAAGTCTGATTTTAAATGTGTGTTTAGGGTGTACCTGGTAGACAGAGATCAGACTCTAGAGCTGATACTTCCCAATATGTTTTATAGCTCTTGCTAGCTCAGCTTCTTGCGGCTGGCACCCCCAGCGTGTATGATGACAGCTGCAGAGCTGCAGTTCCTTTTGGAGTCTGTCTTCTCACATTTTAAATTCTGAAGAGATGACATGGCACTAAATATGCTCTTGTTGTGAATAATATCAGGCTTGTTAACAGGAAAGAACAAACTGATGTTTTACTAGAGCCCCCCCCCCCAACGTGCACTTGCATTCTTTGTTGTCATTTCCTCAGAATAAACTTGGCAAGCTAACACAGCTGCAGGCACATTTGGATCTAGGAAAGCCAAGGTTGTTGAATGAATAATAGGGCAACCATGGCAGTGTTTGAACTTCTTGAACCAATCTGATATTACGGGCATCCATCTCAGCCAAATTCTGCATTAGTTCAAACGTTTTTCTGCTCATGACCTGAAACTAGGGATGAGCATGGATATTTGTAATATTCATTATTCGTACGAATTTGTCTGAATTTGGATATTTGTGCATGAACCAAATGTTAGGACATTTGTTAGGAGTCTCTTTATCCAGATCCTGCTTCATCTACTGCAGATGGAGTAGGGCCACATTAACATGCAGACAAGAAGGCCCAAAATGTGGCCTGTGTGGACCATTGATTTGGATAAGATAGATTAATAAAGGGGCCTAGTACCTTCTTACCTGAGCCCTTAGTACAGGGGCTGCTTTGCATGAAGCTGAGCATTCCCCGCTTCATTTCAAATTGAAACAAAGGGAAGGATGTGCTTTGTGCACATTCCTACCCTTCAGCAGCTGGGCCAAGTTCCAAGTGGTCAAAAAAAGTCCGGGTTTTAACCCAGATTTTTTTTACCAGCACTGAGGGCTCCTTGCAGCCATTCCGATTGCATTGGGGCAGCAGGGAAGCAATGTTGTCATCACTCTCCACAGCGGGATGATGGCAGGCATGCCAATTTCCTCTACTGCCACCTGCCAACAGATGGAGGAACAGGGTGAAGGAGAAGGCAAATGGTGGGAGACGATGAAAGATGGAGGGACAGGGTGAGGAGGCAAATGGTGGGTGGTGGAGGAGGAGATCGGTGTGGTGGCGGCATTCCCATTTATAAATATTTGGTTATTCCAGGAGTCCTGTTATAATCCTAATAAGGATTCCCTGGATTTTGGGACCTTTCATCTGCAGAAACGAGGAATCCCTTTAAAAATGTCAGGATGTCGGGGGCTCGAGCCAAATTCAGGCCAGACTAAGTGGTCAGTCAGAATGCAGCCCTGGTTATAAAAGCCCTGGGCACCTGACTAAAACAGCTTTCATTCCCCGACTCCAAAGTTGGGCCAGGATGGGCTGCCTTAATGCAAATAGCCATGGGACCAGATGCCACCTTCCTTCCCAGTGTTCAATTTGACCCAAGGCCAACCCAGCCTTGTGCAGAATACAGTCTCATGTGTAGCTCTTGCCTATGTATTTTTGTGTATAACCACAGCAGAGAGAGGGAAGGGAAGCACTGTAATCCTTTTCTCTTTCCTAGTCCATAATTTTCCAACCACGTACTAGAGTGTAATGGACCTTCAATGAGAAAGAAAGAAAGAAAGAGAAAGAAAGAAAGAAAGAGAAAGAAAGAAAGAAAGGCCTTTGACATGATGGAGACTGAAAACAAAAATGTGCATAGAGTGCAGTATTAATCATCAAGTGTGACCCCCTCTGACCCTGCCAAAAAGCTAGCCTCACCTAACTCAAAGAAGCCCCTTCTTCAAAGTGAGATTAATTTCTGTTTTTTCAGCTTTGACCTCCATCCAAAAACATCTCCTGAGTATGTGTAATACAATCCAAGTTATATTTTTCTTTTGGTTTCTGCTCTTTTAAACTCTAATGTCTTAAAAATTAAGTTTTAACTAGCTCTTCCTCAGTCTTTTAGGGTTATCCATATATTTTTTGTGGTGATGTGCTGAATACAATAGTCACCTTCACACTTTACGTAAATGAAGTGTTATCACACCTTTTCACACAAAGATGAATGTGCCCATCCTTCAAGCTAAGCCTCTGTGCATGAAGCAAAACAATTAGTACATTCACAGGATCTGTATTTTTTTTTCATTTTTTAGCCATAGTACTCGAATTTCCTATTGTTTTTTTGAGTTGCCTTTGGAGATTGGTGACCAGAGTTTGAATGACAGCTTGTGTAGCTTATTGGGTGTGTGTTTTTTACTAGTGTTTATTAGGGACGTGCAAGAATATTCAAAACATTCAAAATTTGTTTGAATTTGTTCAAATTTAGACATTCATATTCAAAGCAAATGTCGAGATGTTCATTTTTTTAACATTCAAATGAATTCAAATGTATCCATATGTATCTTATTCCTATACGTATACATTTGTATGGATATGTATGGGGCAAAAATAGGATGCATGCGGGATAAAAATGGGATGTGTACAAATGTGTACATCACGTACAGATGTGTACGGACAGATACCAATGTTGTTGACATTCGTATCTTCAACTATGAATTGAAAATTTGTATGAATAGATAAGAATGTATTTGAATCAATTCAAATTTGAATATATTAGTTTTTTCTTTATTCTTTCAAATTCAAACATTCAAACATTCTATTTTAATCAGATCCAAAAATTGCATTCATGCACACCCCTAATGTTTATTTCATGGTTTCAGGGATTCTGATCCTTTATTTGCTGTTTTGGATTTTAGAACAGGAGCAGGGAGCTCAGGGACTGTATAAAGGGAGGATAGGACTTCTTCACATTTTAAGTTGAAGAATGAATTTTGGTGGCTGCTGCTGCTTTGACTTGGCTTATTTATTTATTATTTATTTAAAATGTTTATATCCTGCCCCATATCTGAAGATCTCTGGGCAGCTTACAATAAAAGACCCATATAGAAGAAGACATGTAATCTAAATCTTGAGTTGGTAGCTGGCCTGGGGTGTTTTTGCACAATAAACTAACTTAGAGTAGTGCTCACACTTGCGACCGCTAGTTGGTGACAGCCCAGCCTATACACAATTGAACACTTACCTGTGTTCAATCACCAAGTTGCTCCTCTTCTCGGTGCCGCCATCTTGAGTGTGGCACCATCCATGACTGTGCATGCATTGGCGCTGCCAGTGCACTTTACTAAGAGGAGTTCCATTGCTCTCTCTCTCCTTCATTCTCTCTCCCATTCCCTTCCTTCCTTCTCTCAATCTCTCTCTCTTTCTGGCTTGAAAATACTTGCTTACTTGCTTTCTTGCTTTATTGGTTTGAATTTGTTGTAATCACTTCTATATATTTCTTTGAATTTCATAAATAATATTATTTGCTTGATTTTTGTCTCTTAAACAAGTGTTTATTTACTTGGGTTGTGTGTTAGTGGAAGTGGGTGGCGGAGGAGAGGGCGTTACCAAAGAGGGAGGCTCGTCTTTCTTTTTAGTTCTAAATTCTTGTTCTTTTTCTAATATATAGTTTATATTGTTTATCTTGCTTTATTTTTGTGGATTTGAAGTAAAAAAAACAATAACCGAAACCTCTGTTCCTGTTGTTTTTCTGATTGCAGAATTAATTATTGTGCTTTGCTTTTGTGTTGTTTCTGGAGTCTGGCAGTGTGTGATCAGTTGGAGGACACTGCCGTCTTTTTCTAGATGCAGTTTGTTTCTAGGAGCTATTTTTCTGTTCGTTTGGAGGAATTCTTGTTACTTTTCTGAATTTGGGTGCTGCAGATTCCCTTATTTTTTGTAACTTTGTGGTGACACTAGTGGTTGCAGTGTTGCACTGGTTGGTTTTGGTTATACATACTTATAATCAGCCCAAAGATAGACCAGTCACTATTTTAAAGTATTTTAATAGCTTGTCTGTCTTTTCCCTTGGCGTGAAAGCAAAGTACTAAAGCATTCACTTCTCTTCAGTGTGAAGCAAGCAAAAAAACAAAACAAAACAAAAATCATGCACAGCCCTGCTATAGTGTGTGTTTTCATTGATTCTGAACTTTTCAAGAAAGTAATCTTTTGATCAAGGGGGGGGGATGTTCAACTTTGTGAAAAGCCCTCCCAGAAATGGGGGAGGGGATTTTTCTTCACTTACAAACATCTATCGAATGTTTGCACATGAAGGGAACCCCCATCCCCTGCCTCACCCCCACACTCACCTTTTGCTGCTGCTGCCACTACCACCACTGCACCCTCATCCAAGGCTCATCTAGACCTTCTGGAGGTCCTTGCACAGCTGGAAAGGGCACCCTATCCAGGAGTAGCAGGAAATATCATGAGATTTCCCATGATTTTCAGATGAGGGCATCCTCTAAAGCTGCACAAGCACCTCTGAAGGGTCTAACTGAGCCCTGGAGGAGGGTACAATGGTAACAGTAGCTGCCACAGTGGCCACAGCTGTATTTACCAGTATGGGGGCATGGCCAGAGTGGTGGGAGACCCAGGGCCCAGATCTGGCCTTCGTTGAAGTTTCTACAAAGGTCAAATACATTCAAATGCAGGAGAAGGGAGGCCTACAAAAGTGACAAATATTTTTAGCCCATCTCTACATCTCTTTCATTTGTTGTGTACACAGAGCTCAAAACAAGTGAAGGAATGCATTTCACTATTTCTTTTCTTTGTCCCCCACAAATGTGGTCCACTAAATCATGGAAAGAACTATCTCAATGCACTAACCTTGCTTCTATATCCCCTAACTAACTTTCTGCTGTTGCCCAGAAATACTTAGTAGTCAAGGAATTATCACCAGCTTCACTGGATTCATCCATACTTGGATCAAATCTGAATCACAGCATGGAATGTTTGGCCAGGGACACTGGGGATGATGAGAAACCATCAAATTCTAAGGCAAGTCTTCAGGTTGCATAGGGAATGCTGCAGTGGTGAAACACTGTCTGCAGCAGCCCTAAAATGCAATGGAGAATGAAAGCCAGGGACTGCAGGTATGGATGGAAGATCACCATTTCTTTGTCCACCTACAGGGATTGCAGATGCATTCCTATCCATAGATTTATATCCTGGCTACTTCACACATTTAAATCCTGGCTAGGAGATGAATCCTGTAAAAAGTGTAGTCTGAGAGTAGTTTAACTCAGCTTTCCAAAAGGTGACTGGGAGTCTCACTGGTCAAATGAAACTCCTACAGCCCTCAAATGCCAAGAAGACCATAGAATTTAGTATTGTGGATGCAGCACTCTGTTGCCTTCTGTCCGTTAGTGTCTCTAATCACTTGGGGAACTAGAAATTGGAAGTACGAGAATCAAAAAGAGGCATTATAAGGCAAAAAGTACTCTAGATCCCTCTTGCTTCCCTGTTGCTTAGTGCCCTACCTTGTTTCAAAGTGGCAGATCTCTGCAAAACTTAGGAATCACCTGCTGTTCTTGTGAAAAGTATCTCAAGGCACAGTGCCATGATTGAAAGTCTGTTGAAGGATGCAACTTAAAGTCTAGGGAGCAGGTATGCTTTTTTAACTGGCTTTCTGGAGCTTTAATTTTCTATCATTGAATGTTGCTGGATTCAGCCAAGCGGTAGCTGGCTAGAAAAGCGGCATGGGATTTATAATCCTCTATTTTCTTGTGGAATCTCTGGCTGTGTGATACAATATTGAGAATAATGCTAGTAAGATCAAGCAAGCATGCCATTCTTGGAATATAATCACAGCTGCTTCCAGCACAACAGGTTACTGTGGTACCAAATACTGCCTGATAGCCCACAAGGAAATATAAAGATTTAGCACCCAAATGACTTTTTATACATTTACATTTTTCTTTATTTTGAATCAGTGTTTGTTGTTAAGATTGTCTGTTAACATCCTTTCATCATTGTAGTATGATGCAAACTTAAAAGTTTTGTGAATCCTAATCTCTGACTTTTATATCTTTAAGGCCAAGCTAGAGACAGGCACCACAGTTGTGGAGGAGGAGTATGCCAAATGGGACATTGCTTTTATTTTTCTCCCTTTCCCTTTTTATGCCTTTTTAATATTATACACAGTTTTGAACTAATATTTGATAATGTCACAATGACTAATCAATAAAGATTTATTATTATTATTAATGTAAAAAGCAGTTACACACAGCAAACAAGATCACTATGCTGGATTTTCTATGATAGCACTAGTCGGGCACTTCCCAAGCACCTAGGACAGGGTGATGTATCAGCGAATTATGTGAGCAGACCCCAGTAAAGTGGCTTTTTGTAGTTGGCAGGTGGATATTTTGTCAATGCCAATGGTTTTTAGGTGCCCACTGAGATCTTTTGGCACCACACCCAGTGTGCCGAGGATGACTGGGACCACTTTCACTGGTTTTCACCAGAGTCGCTGAAGTTCAGTTCTCAGATCTTCATATCTGGTGAGCTTCTCCAACTGTTTCTCCTCAGTTCTGCTGTCACCTGAAATTGCAATGTCCATGATCCACACCTTCTCTTTGTCAACAATTGTAATATCAGAGGTGTTATGCTCCAATTTTCGGTCAGTCTGAAGCCTGAAGTCCCATAGCAGTTTTGCCTGTTCATTTTCAACAACTTTTTCTGGCTTGTGATCCCACCCGCTCTTTCTAAATCCCCACCACCGCAACAAGGCCACACTCATCGGGGGGATATGACGATGATGATGATGATGATGATGATGATGTAAAAGCAGCAGTTACACACAGCAAACGAGATGACTATACTGGATTTCGTATTATATCACTAGTCGGGCAATTCCCAAGCACCTAGGACTGTGTGATGTATCGGTGAATTATGCGAGCAGACCACAGTAAAGTGGCTTTTTGTAGCTGGCAGATGGATATTTTGTCAATGCCAATGGTTTTTAGGTGCCCGCTGAGATCCTTTGGCACCGCGCCCAGTGTGCCGAGGATGACTGGGACCACTTTCACAGGTTTTCGCCAGAGTCGCTGAAGTTCAATTCTCAGGTCTTCGTATCTGGTGAGCTTCTCCAACTGTTTCTCCTCAATTCTGCTGTCACCTGGGATAGCAACGTCAATGATCCACACCTTCTCTTTCTCAACAATTGTAATGTCAGGGGTGTTATGCTCCAGTTTTCTGTCAGTCTGAAGCCTGAAGTCCCAAAGTAGTTTTGCCTGTTCGTTTTCAACCACTTTTTCTGGCTTGTGATCTCACCAGTTCTTTGACATTGGCAGATGATACTTTTGGCACAAGTTCCAGTGGATCATTTGTGCTACAGAATTGTGTCTCTGCTTGTAATCAGTTTGTGCGATCTTCTTGCAGCAGCTGAGTATATGGTTGATTGTTTCATTCACTTCTTTGCAGAGTTGGCACTTTGGATCTTCTCCTGATTTTTCAATTCTGGCTTTGATGGCATTTGTTCTTATTGCTTGTTCTTGTGCAGCAAGAATCAGTCCTTCTGTTTCCTTTTTCAATGTTCCATTCGTAAGCCAAGACCAGGTCTTTTCCATGTCCACTTTGCCTTCGATCTTCTCCAGGAACTGTCCATGCAGTGCTTTATTGTGCCAGCTGTCCGTTCGGCATTGAATTGCAGTTTTCCAGTACTGGCTCTTGGTTTGCTGCATCTTGAGAAGCTTCTGGTTGTTGACTTCAATCAAAGCTGATTCTTTGCTTTCTGCCACGTAATCTGCTAATGCATGCTTCTCTTCTTCCCCTGTTTGCTTCACTTGCAAAAGTCCTCTACCGCCTGCTTTCCGGGGCAAGTACAACCTGTCGACATCACTCCGAGGATGTAGTGCATGGTGGATCGTCATCAGTTTTCTGGTTTTTCTGTCTAAGTTGTCCAATTCCAACTGAGTCCAGTTCACAATTCCTGCAGTGTATCTAATGACTGGTATGGCCCAGGTGTTTATGGCCTTAATGGTGTTACCGCCATTCAATTTATTTTTCAAGATTTTTCTAGTCCCTTTGGATGTACTCTTTACTGACCACAGATTTCACATGGCCATGCTTAATGTTATCCAGTTGCAAGATGCCAAGGTATCTGTAGGCTTCTGGCTGGTGGGACCTGATGGCTTGACCATTTGGCATTTCAATGTCTTCACTTTCAGTAATCTTCCCCTTCTTCAGTGCCACTGTGGAGCATTTGTCCAGGCCAAACTCCATACTGATATCACTGCTGAATATTCGCACTGTGTTGGTCAGTGACTGGATCTCGATTTCAGATTTTCCATAAAGCTTCAAGTCATCTCACGGCGTGAGATAGAAACAGGAAGTTTTTCTTAGAGCACACGGCGTGAGGTAGAAGCTTTCTCAGACCAATCAGAGCAGCGGACCATTAGGAATTAGCCACACCCTCAGGGAGGAGGAGTTACTCTGCTCAGCAGGGCTTAAATAGAAGCTCAAGTGGGAGGAGTTAGTCAGTTCCAGCTTGGGTGAAGTGAAAGCAGGAGCTTTTCTCAGAGCACACGGCGAGAGATAGAAACAGGAAGTTCTTCTCAGAGCACACGGCGTGAGATAGAAACAGGAAGTTTTTCTTAGAGCACACGGCGTGAGGTAGAAGCTTTCTCAGACCAATCAGAGCAGCGGACCATTAGGAATTAGCCACACCCTCAGGGAGGAGGAGTTACTCTGCTCAGCAGGGCTTAAATAGAAGCTCAAGTGGGAGGAGTTAGTCAGTTCCAGCTTGGGTGAAGTGAAAGCAGGAGCTTTTCTCAGAGCACACGGCGAGAGATAGAAACAGGAAGTTCTTCTCAGAGCACACGGCGTGAGATAGAAACAGGAAGTTTTTCTTAGAGCACACGGCGTGAGGTAGAAGCTTTCTCAGACCAATCAGAGCAGCGGACCATTAGGAATTAGCCACACCCTCAGGGAGGAGGAGTTACTCTGCTCAGCAGGGCTTAAATAGAAGCTCAAGTGGGAGGAGTTAGTCAGTTCCAGCTTGGGTGAAGTGAAAGCAGGAGCTTTTCTCAGAGCACACGGCGAGAGATAGAAACAGGAAGTTCTTCTCAGAGCACACGGCGTGAGATAGAAACAGGAAGTTTTTCTTAGAGCACACGGCGTGAGGTAGAAGCTTTCTCAGACCAATCAGAGCAGCGGACCATTAGGAATTAGCCACACCCTCAGGGAGGAGGAGTTACTCTGCTCAGCAGGGCTTAAATAGAAGCTCAAGTGGGAGGAGTTAGTCAGTTCCAGCTTGGGTGAAGTGAAAGCAGGAGCTTTTCTCAGAGCACACGGCGAGAGATAGAAACAGGAAGTTCTTCTCAGAGCACACGGCGTGAGATAGAAACAGGAAGTTTTTCTTAGAGCACACGGCGTGAGGTAGAAGCTTTCTCAGACCAATCAGAGCAGCGGACCATTAGGAATTAGCCACACCCTCAGGGAGGAGGAGTTACTCTGCTCAGCAGGGCTTAAATAGAAGCTCAAGTGGGAGGAGTTAGTCAGTTCCAGCTTGGGTGAAGTGAAAGCAGGAGCTTTTCTCAGAGCACACGGCGAGAGATAGAAACAGGAAGTTCTTCTCAGAGCACACGGCGTGAGATAGAAACAGGAAGTTTTTCTTAGAGCACACGGCGTGAGGTAGAAGCTTTCTCAGACCAATCAGAGCAGCGGACCATTAGGAATTAGCCACACCCTCAGGGAGGAGGAGTTACTCTGCTCAGCAGGGCTTAAATAGAAGCTCAAGTGGGAGGAGTTAGTCAGTTCCAGCTTGGGTGAAGTGAAAGCAGGAGCTTTTCTCAGAGCACACGGCGAGAGATAGAAACAGGAAGTTCTTCTCAGAGCACACGGCGTGAGATAGAAACAGGAAGTTTTTCTTAGAGCACACGGCGTGAGGTAGAAGCTTTCTCAGACCAATCAGAGCAGCGGACCATTAGGAATTAGCCACACCCTCAGGGAGGAGGAGTTACTCTGCTCAGCAGGGCTTAAATAGAAGCTCAAGTGGGAGGAGTTAGTCAGTTCCAGCTTGGGTGAAGTGAAAGCAGGAGCTTTTCTCAGAGCACACGGCGAGAGATAGAAACAGGAAGTTCTTCTCAGAGCACACGGCGTGAGATAGAAACAGGAAGTTTTTCTTAGAGCACACGGCGTGAGGTAGAAGCTTTCTCAGACCAATCAGAGCAGCGGACCATTAGGAATTAGCCACACCCTCAGGGAGGAGGAGTTACTCTGCTCAGCAGGGCTTAAATAGAAACGGCCCGCGCGCCTATCGGCGCGCGAAATTAAATAACAAAACAAAACAAAACAAAAAAAACAACCAATAATTAAAGAAAAAGGTACAGTGGGATAAAAAAAAAAAATTCATACCTTAGCATCACATCTTAAAATCCTTACCCTAAAAGCAATATGGAAGGCGAGAACACCTGTATTGTCACATGCAATGTATGTGGCATGTTTATGACCCTACCACAACAGATGCCACATTTTACCTGCCACAAATGCAAGCTTGTGGCTCTCCTGGAGGAAAGAGTTAAAAGTCTAGAAGAGAGAGTCAAAACACTGAAGCAGATTAGAGAAGAAGAGAACTTCCTCGACAGCATGGAGGAAACACTTCAAAATGAAGGGATAGAAGAACATCCTTCTGTAGTTGCAGAAACTGAGTTATGGAAGCATGTGACCCAAAGGAGCAGGAAGAACAGGAGACATTCGGCACCCTTGCAATTAAACAACCAGTTCCAGATACTCAGTCAGGAGAACAGCACATCTGAAGAGTCGACGACAAGGTCCACAAATATTACTCCAATAGGCACTGAGAAACCTCTGGAATGGAGAGGAAGAAATGGTACTGCAAAGAAAAAGAGGAGAGTAGTGGTCCTGGGAGATTCACTTTTAAGAGGAACAGAGGCAACTATCTGCAGACCTGACAGTAACTCACGAGAGGTGTGCTGTCTCCCAGGGGCCCGAATCAAAGATGTAACTGATAGCATATCGAGGCTATTCAGACCTACAGACTACTACCCATTATTACTCATACATGTAGGCACAAATGATACGGCAAAAAAGCACTTTGAAAACATCTACAGAGACTTTGAAGATCTTGGCAGAAAAGTAAAGGAACTGGGAGCACAAGTAGTCTTTTCATCTATCCTTCCGGTGGATGGTCACGATAAAAGTAGAAGGGATAGGATTCTTGAGGTGAACAAGTGGCTACGTCGGTGGTGCCGGCAGCAAGGATTTGGATTTCTGAACCATGGAGAAAACTACCTATATGACGGACTCCTTGCAAGAGATGGGTTGCACCTTACAGGGACAGGAAAGAATGTATTCGGGAAGCGCCTTGCTTCGGTTATTAGGAGAGCTTTAAACTAAAACAAAAGGGGAAGGGTAACAAAAAGTCAAGCAAAAATACTCAGTCAATCAAACCAGGCGATATTCTTACTCCCAGAAATAGTACCAGTGAACAAACACATAAATTTTGTAAGGAAAACAGAGGAGGCAAGCTCGCAATAGATATCAATTACAAACTAAAATGCCTCTACACCAATGCCCAGAGCATGAGAAATAAAAAAGGGGAGCTGGAGATCCTGACCCAGGTAGATAAATATGATGTCATAGGTATTACGGAAACCTGGTGGGATAACACACATGAATGGAACACAAACATTGAAGGCTACAACTTGTTTCTGCGAAACAGACTTAACAAAAGAGGAGGGGGTGTTGCGCTGTATGTTAAAAAAGAAATTGTCTCCTCAGAGGTTCAAGTTTCAGAGAGTGGAAGCTCAGTAGAATCGGTATGGGTAAGAATTCAAGGAGAGAGCAACAGAAAGGATACCATTGTAGGAGTCTATTACAGGCCCCCTGGACAAACAGAAGATATGGATGACCTCTTCCTAGACCAGATGGCTAAACTTTCACGAAAGCATGACATAGTGATTATGGGAGACTTTAACTACCCAGACATTTGTTGGGAATCTCGCTCAGGAAAAAGTCACAATTCTAATAAGTTCTTATCCTCTCTCGCTGACAATTTCATGTACCAAAAGGTGGTGGAGGAAACAAGAGGATTGGCTATCCTTGATCTAATTCTTACCAACAGAGAGGAAATGGTGGAGGATATCAGAGTTTCTGGGGCATTAGGAGGCAGCGATCATGTTATCCTTGAATTCTGGATAATAAGGGAAGGAAAGCATGAGAGGACTCAGACTTCAAAGTTGGACTTCAGAAGGACGGATTTTGATGGACTCCGGAGGAGGTTAGGAGGGATCAAATGGTTAAATGTACTTAAGGATAGAAATGTCCAAGAAGGATGGGATATTTTGAGAAATGCAATATTAGAAGCGCAATCATTAACAATTCCTCAAAGAAGGAAGAATGGAAAACATCTAAAGAGACCAGGGTGGATAAACCTAGAACTTAAATACTTGATAAAAAAGAAAAAAGAAATGTTTAAGAAATGGAAGGAGGGATACATATCTAAGGAGGAATATAATGAAATCAGTACAATCTGCAGGGCAAGTATCAGAAAAGCTAAAGCTAAAAATGAACTGAGGCTTGCAAGAGAGACTAAAAACAATAAAAAAGGGTTTTGGGGATATGTCAACAGCAAAAGAAAAGTCAAAGAGGTTTTGGGAAGTCTGCAGGGAGAGAATGGAGAAGTGATCGAAAGTGATCTTGAGAAGGCAGAGATTCTGAACTCCTATTTTGCATCTGTTTTTTCCAAGAGGGATAATGTACATGCAACAGTCCTTCACTGTACTGATGAAGGACTAGGAGAATCAAGACACAAAATCAACACTGAGAGAGTAAGGGAACGCTTAGCTAACTTAAACGAATTTAAGTCCC
Organism: Aspidoscelis tigris stejnegeri; assembly: GCA_023333525.1. NCBI lineage: Eukaryota > Metazoa > Chordata > Lepidosauria > Squamata > Teiidae > Aspidoscelis > Aspidoscelis tigris. The sequence continues at coordinate 16,828,084 of JALMGA010000010.1, forward strand.
CGGGTCCAGATGGATTACATCCTAGGGTACTGAAGGAATTAGCAGAGGTAATTGCTGAACCACTTGCTGTAATCTTTGAGAAGTCATGGAGAACAGGAGAAGTCCCAGACGATTGGAGAAGGGCAAATGTTGTTCCTATCTTCAAAAAAGGGAAGAAGGTAGACCCAGGGAACTACAGGCCTGTTAGCCTGACTTCAATACCAGGAAAGATTCTCGAACAAATTATTAAACAACACATATGTCAGCATTTGGATAGGAATTCAATAATTAACAGTAGTCAACATGGGTTTGTATCAAACAAGTCGTGTCAGACCAACTTGATTTCATTTTATGACAAAATCACTGAATGGGTTGATCAAGGAAATGCAGTAGACATAGTATTTCTTGATTTCAGCAAAGCATTTGACAAAGTGTCTCATGCGATCCTCATTGAAAAATTGATCAAATATGGGTTTGACAAGGCAACTATAAGGTGGGTTCAAAACTGGCTTAGTAATCGTACTCAAAGAGTGGCTTTAAATGGCTGCACATCCAAATGGAAGGAAGTGTCAAGTGGAGTACCACAAGGTTCTGTCCTGGGCCCAGTTATGTTTAATGTTTTTATAAATGATCTGGACGAGGGAGTTGAAGGGAAACTGATCAAATTTGCCGATGACACAAAGCTAGGGGGGATTGCAAACACCAGAGAAGAGAGAGAGAGGATTCAAAAAGATTTAGAGAAACTCGAACAATGGGCTGCAACTAATAAAATGGTATTTAACAAAGAAAAATGCAAGGTTCTGCACCTGGGCAAGAAAAATGAAAAAAGCACATATACAATGGGAGGAATTCGGCTGAGCAGCAGCACATGTGAAAAAGACTTGGGTGTCCTGGTAGATCATCAACTGAACATGAGTCAACAGTGCGAGGCAGCTGCAAAAAAGGCAAACGCAATCCTGGGGTGTATTAGGAGAAGCATAGAGTCCAGATCACGTGAAGTTATTATCCCCCTCTACTCTACCTTGGTCAGACCTCATCTGGAGTACTGTGTCCAGTTCTGGTCACCCCAGTTTAAAAAAGACACTGACAAGCTGGAGCAGGTTCAAAGGAGAGCTACCAAGATGGTGAACGGTCTGCAAACCATGTCCTATGAGGAACGGCTTAAGGAACTAGGAATGTTTAGTCTAACAAAAAGAAGACTGAGAGGAGACATGATAGCTGTCTACAAATACCTCAAGGGTTGTCACAAGGCAGAGGGATCAGCCCTGTTCTCACTCTCTCAAGGAAGGACTAGAAACAATGGGGTGAAACTGCAGGGGAAAAGATTTAGTTTAGATGTTAGGAAAAAATTTCTAACAGTAAGAGTGATCAACCAGTGGAACAGGCTGCCACGGGAGGTGGTTGGTTCCCCTTCGTTGGAGGTCTTCAAGCAGAGACTGGACGGCCATCTGTCTGAGATGGTTTAGGAGATCCTGCCTTGAGCAGGGGGTTGGACTCGATGACCCAGGAGGTCCCCTCCAACTCTACCATTCTATGATTCTATGATTCTATGATCTATGTACAGTAGATATGAAATTTTCTGTGAATTCTTGGCAGTTTGATAGCCCAGGTTTGTTTTCTTTAGGATGAGTGACAGTGGGATCATAGCGATGATGAAAAGCAGTGGGGACAATTAATCCCCCTGGAAGATGCCCCTTTTGATGTTGATCAGTCCGTAGCTTTCATTTACGACAAAAAGCTCAATCTTCCAGTGTTTCATCGCACTTTCTATAAATTTGGTGATGTTCTGACTGATCCTGATGGTTTCCAGGCACTTTGTGATCCAACCATGTGGCAGGGAATCAAAAGCTTTTTTATAGTCGATCCAAGTCATATGCAGGTTTGTTTTTCGACTTTTGCAGTTCTCCAGAATCATTTTGTCAATCAGTAGCTGGTCTTTTGTGCCCCTGCTTCTCCGTTTGTTTCCTTTTTGCTCTACTGGCATGATGTTGTTGTCTTCGAGGTAGTTTTGAGTCCTGTCTGCTATTATCCCTGTCAGCAGCTTGAGCATAGTAGGTAGACAAGTTATCGGCCTGTAGTTTCCTGGTATGGCTCCTTTGGCTGCATCTTTCTGTATTAAGTATGTTTTGCCAGTTATTAGCCATTCACTGATGTTTCCTGTTTGCAGCATTTCATTGGACAGTTTGGCCATTTTTGCATGCAGGCTGGTCAGGTATTTGAGCCAGAAGCCATGCAACTGATCAGTGCCAGGGGATGTCCAGTTCTTCACTTTATTATTATTATTATTCACAGTTTTGTGGGTGTGGCTCCTGTCACCAGTTGAGAATAACTGCTTTACATTTACTTTGTGTTAAATTCTGCAGTCATATCATCTAAGTACATCTTTTGACAAGGGAGATGGAGCAATCATCTATGGCAGAAGTGGCAATACCAATGATTACAACAAATATAATTTGGATTTCTCTGTCTGTCAAGTTAGTGGATTTTATGGGGACAGGAATTGCATTTTCTCTTCCTCTTCTTCATTAATGGTTCCCATCTGAGTTCTTTTCTCCTCAAGAAAATGCAGCCAGATATTCCAAGTAGAGTCACATGGGGGCAAAAAGGTGATCCAAATGCCCTCATCCATACTGCCTCCTCCAGAGGATGCAAACCTGGAGCAGTTTAAATCCAGTTTAAGGAAGGTTTTCTCCTTCTGAAGTAATGAATGGGAAGCATTCACATTTGGTGCAGGGATTTGGGGGTATGACCCTAGACAACTATTTCACACCATGTGGATTGTACCTCAAAAATCCTGGCTATTGGGCATCATCAAAATGATACCATCTACCACTAATGAGAGATGGAGCTGAATAAAAACTAACTAAATGGCATAGAAGGTTAATATTTTCAGAACATTTTAATGCAGCCCTCATGAAATAGTAAAGATCAACAAAACCTCTGAAAGAATTATCAGTCAGGAAGGGTGACTGTTCTTTCTTATGTTTTTGCACTAGTTCATAAACAAACTTGCTTTTCTAATGAACAGGAAAAACAGTTATGAATCACCAGTGGAAACCTTAATGCTCATTATTGTTCACCCTTCAGGAGCTCTTTTCTTTCATTTTGCCCTAAGTAATTACCTAATAACATCTCAGTAAAACATGAGCCTTGCAAACAGAAAGGTACTTTGTTCGACTAATGCATACCAAGACTCAGTTGAAAAGGAAAGGAAAGGCGAGGGAGCCAGAGCTGCTGCTTCTCTTAAAAGATAGCATTTGTGATGTGAACAACCTGTTCAGCCTGGCTGGGATTCAGCAAAATCACATCTGTTTTCAAGTTACAATATATGGCAGAAAGATAACTCTCTTTAGGATTAAGGTCCCCTCTTTATGGTAGATCCACCTCCTGACTCATTATTCTTGAACAGCTGAAGCTTGCATAGGGTATAATTTGGGCTGAGTGCATGGCCATGAAGAGGGAGGGAGGGAGGAAGGAAGGAAGGAGATTTGGCTTTTCTACCCTGCTTTTCTCACCCATTTAAGAGCACTCAAAGTGGCTGATAAAGCTTTCTATTTTTCTCCCCACAACAACCTGTGAGGTGGGTGGGGCTGTGAGAGCTCAGCAGACAGCTGTGACTAGCCCAAGGTCACTCAGCTGGTTTCATGGAGGAATGTGGAATCAAACTCATTGAGTATGAGATATGAGCCTAGCACTCTTACCACAATACCAAAAAGTGTCCCCTAATTTAAGCTACTCTGTGGGTGTGTTCCCACTTGACTTTTTAAAAGTGAAATTAACCTAAATCTGATGCAAATGCACATTCTACCCATTCCCATTTTTAAAATTATAAATCACAGTCAACCCCGATTGCGCAGAGAGCCTCCTGATGGCAGGAGCTGCCAGAAGCAGCCCTGACCAGTCAGGAGGTGTGCAGCACTCAGAGGCGCAGCCTCCTGGGATTCCCTGGCCAGAATCAGGGTGATGCTGAAGAGAGGTAAGGAGGGGATCACTAAGGCTCTCCCATGGGGGGGCTAGGGAGGGGTTTGGAGAAGCTCCCCCTGGCTCCAGAAATGGTGATCTGCTGCTTCTGGGGCGAGTGTGAGCTGCAACAGCAGAGTCCCCTAGCTCGCCATGCTTGGCTCCAAGGAGCCAATCATGGTGGGCCAGGGGAGGACCCCGGGTAGGCACAGTTTCACTGTGCGGACGCATCCTAAATGGATGCATTTTCACAGTGAAACACCCCTTAAGGGTACATTATATGTGGGGGGTTTTAAACACCCATTAAGCACATATTAGAGACAGATAGGTACGGACGCAGCCGCCCCTATCTGTCTCTAATGGATACCGCTGTGCGGACACACTCTACCCATTCCGTACTTAATGTGTGCCAGTGTGCGGACACAGTTTCCCACTTGTGTGCTTAATGGGTGTTACTGTGCGGATGCTCCGTACTAAAAGCGGCTTAAAAAGGTGCCACTGTGCGGATGCGTGCTTCCACATGTGTCCTTAATGGGTGTTTAAGGGCATGTGTGGAAGCACCCAATGTGCCTCTAAAGACAAGCCACTCATGTCATGCTTGTGAGGGGTTTGTAGGCAGTTGTCTATGCATTATAAAAAAAAACTGATAGGGATTATTTAGAATGTCTTAATAAGTCTTGCAATCTCAGAACATTTGATCTGTCCAGATGGGGCCTAGTTGGGTTCCAGTCTGGAAAGCTTCAAGCCACCGTAGCCATTTCTATACTGTGCACCTCACTATAGCTTCTTGAATGTTGTTGTGAACAGCGAGGATACTTCTGGGATTCACAACAATGACCCATCACTGCAATTCCCAAAAGGATCCTCATTGCTTGAGACACCTCCTTCTCTCTTCCATGCACCCACATGGTAGAAGTGACTTCCCTGGACTAAGGCAAACTTGGAGTAATTTAAAGAGGATTACTGGTAGGTCACTTCTTCGGGCTTTGAAGCAACTCAGAGGCTTCACCCACAAAGTCATTTCTTCAGGTTACAGAAAGTGTTAACCCCAGCTTTTGCAGTGTTTTGGTATTTTAAAAAATGCACAAAATTACAAAATGTTTATACCATAAAACCTGATTATATCATACATATAAATTGTACCCTCACTTTAATTTATATGTGGATTTTTCAGGCATTTAATACAAAAATGAACAAAACAGGAGGGATTGCATATATGGCTGAGCATCAGTGAAACTGAAACAGGATAGAAGCATTATTAGTCTAGTTTCCCACCTAAACTAACAGACCAAGAATATATAATTTGCTGCATAGGTTATTCCAAATTAAATGTTTCACATCCCTATGCTTCCTAAGCAGACCTTTCAGCAGTGACCTCTGATTAATGGACTAATGTATGCTACCTTTCAGCTAACTGTTTATTTACAAACATACATACAAGTTGATTCTGTGGGGTGAGAGGCTTAAAGCCGGATCTTCCAAAGATTCGACATATGCAAATCTCTCTCTCCCTCCCCCTCCCCCCTGTTTTATTAGCCATAGCGAAGCACAAAGGACATTCAAGATTTGGCTTTTCATAGGATCATTGTTTTTAAGACTTAAATATGATATGGTTTTATGGGAGGTCTGATTCAGAGACATTATTTTACTATAATTATTTGAAAGTTCTGCCTCGGAGCTGAAGATTCATCCTTATGATTTTGGTGTTCTATCTCCCTTGTAAATTAAATTTAATGATTCCACAAGACTGATTCTGTAGTAGAGCTGTGTATTTTCATATTTACAACTATTAATATTGTAACAAAGCCATCAATTTATAATGTTTTCCAATGAACCCAAAATTAGAAAGGCACTGCATCACAGAAAACCCAAGTTCTGCACGTAAAATGAGGCAAATGTCCTTGTAATTTTAACAGAAATGCTGACTGGATCCATCTTCCTGTGCGTGGCACATTTCTACTTGGATTGCACTTGCTTGTTAAAGATCAGTGTTTCTGAAAGTTTAGTTATTTGCATATTGCCTACTACTTAAAATCTAAATTGATTCTTTTTTTAAACTGGAATAGATTTATTTAAAATAAAATTTACTGTTAGTGATATATGTGAATGATCCTCTGTGTTAAACATCTAGATGTGGTAAACACTAACACATACGGGTTAAAGTTAGACTAAGGGTGTTTTCCCATTAATGGGTACGTAATGGCATTTTTGTACCCATTAATGGGTACTTAATGGGTACTTCTAGTGACAGTGGAAAAACACCCTAAGGCTATGTGAAGATGGCTCAACAGATATTGGGTGGGGGAGGCACCATGGGGAAAGGTACCCCGCAATATATATTGAATGTATTGCCCCCATCAGATCCTTGGGATCTAGAATAGATGGTTCCACAGACCATTTGTAGCAATGGGACTTAGACCAGAATCCCATTCAAGGCAAACCATGGGAACCTATATTATCTTCACACTAACACACACTCCCTTCCTAGGACCACCACTGACACAGAATTTTTGACCCTGAAAATTTTTCTAATTAAAAGTTGTTTTTGCGCCACAGTTTTTTGCGTCAACATGCAGGAAGGTGACAGTCAATTTGAATATTTGATTCAAAATTCAAAAATCTGTATTTTCAAAAATCTGATTTGAATCGAATGATATGAATGTCTGCAACATTATCTGATTTTCGAATTCACACACATCCTGTTTTTGTCCCATTTGCATGCTGTTGTCATTCTGTGTTATAAGCACAAGTAGACCTGACATTCGGATGCAATATAAGCTTATCAATTCAGTCGAATTATTAAAAATCTGTATTGGATTTTCAGAAATTCAAAATCCATTCAAATTCGGAAATTTGGATGTTTGAAAATCTGATTTGAATTCAAGTGTCGATATTCGTTGAATTCAAATTAGATTTTTTTAATTTTCAAACATCCGTGCACATCCGTATTATGGGTTCGTGCCCTGGGCAAGAGCAGCTGCAAGGCTACTGTGGGTTCCCAGACTGAATACTTGTTTGGATGAATAAAAAATCTTTATGTGACCTAGACAGTTTAAATGTTGCCCAACTTCCTTGTTTATATCATTTTCCACCTAACCTGAAGGTAGGATTTGGGGGTATAAGATTTCACTGTCCAGTCGGAGTCTCTAGCTTTCACTGGGTCCACTGCTACATCATTTGTGCTTCCACAGGATTTACAGCTGTCCTACTTTGGGGTTACATAAGAACATAAGAGGAGCCCTGCTGGATCAGGCCACAGCCCATTTTGATTATCTCAAAATGGATTGTGTTTGGTTACCTGCTACTTCAGTTAAGGCACTCTATAGGCAAGGCTCAAACTTGCTCTCCCTAATTACAAGCTTGCTGCATGTTGCAGGACTGAGGTGTTGCCATGAAGGGGCAAGGATTAACTACAGGTTGGCAATCTAGTTGAGCTTACTTGACATCTTGCAATGCTGAATACTCAGGGGCATGCAAGTCTGATTATATTGTTATCCATAGCTTTGCTTCACTACTAGTACTGAATGGTGAGGAGTTAGCTAGAGTTCTGGCTACTCCTGCCTTCCTTCTTAGGCCTGTAATTCTGAACACTGTGATCCTCCTGCTAGCTTGTTTGTGTGAGAAAGTGCTTATGTTTTGAGACTTCTGTTAATCCTTGAGAAGAACTTCCTTGAACAAGATAAAACCTTGATAAAGACATATTTCCCATATTTTCCAAGTGATCCAGATATCGGTTACTAATTCTGCTATATTTGGATATTTGGGAATAAAACATGCTTTCCCCTCCATTTCTTTCACTTCTACCTTTATCCCTCTTTTTATCATTTTTCTTCCATTCCATTCTTATACTTTCAAAAATCCAGAAAAACCTCTTTTTAAGTGAGAAGGTTGTGGCTTGGTGCTAGGGATGTGAACGAATGGATTTTCTGGCATTTGATTCATAACAATCAAATGTTAGAAATTTTGTATTTCTTCAAATAGATTCCCCCTTTGATTGTGGTAGATACGAATGTATTCCATTTCCATTTTTATTTGTCGTAACGTCTGCCACCAGATGTAAAGGCTGCCACCAGTTGTAATGTCTGACTATAAAAGGGGGGGGGGGCTTTTCTTTTTAAATAAAATGTCTAATAAATAAACTGTTGCCACACGATATCATGAGTTATCAATACCTTCACACTTTCAGATATTCTCTGAATAAGATTTGTAAATTTCTACCTGTAGACATCACAGGTGAAAAGTCAACTTCACGGTCTCATGACTGACTTTTCCTTTGAAATTATCTACTGTATATGGTGTATCCCTTCTGTATCCTCAGAGGAGTGCAAAATGTGTGTGCACATGCATGAGTGTGAGAGACGGGGGGGGGGGGGAGGGATTAAATCCAGTGTTGTATGATCAGATTTCCACTTATTCTTTCTTAAAACATCTCCTGGAGATCCCCCTCTCCAGCTCTCTAAAACAGATTTTATCAATCTTCAGAGAAAATGGACAGAATGTCCTATTGTGCATTTTTATAGATCCCATTCCAAGCAAATTGCAGTTTTCACATGTAGTGTTTGCTTTTATAAACACTCCCATACCTCCTCTGTTTGATGTTCAAGGAGAATTGAATTTCTTGAATGAATTCATCATCGATTGGATGCATTCTGAATAGAATATGCCTCAAAAAATTCAAGTTGGTTTGAATATGCATGTTTATTTCAGACCTCTAAAGAGTATCCAGGGAGGCTCATCAGTGAGAGCATAATTCTGGAATATACAAACCATTAATTTGCAGAAATGGCTATGGCTTATAATGCACAAAATAAATTAAGAAGTATTTCCAGATCAAATATACTAATGAAGTTCTGAGGCCTCAGTCGACATCTTCCCCCTGCAGTTTTATTATTATTATTATTATTATTATTATTATTATTATTATTATTATTATTATTATTATTATTATTGTGATGATGTAAAACAGCAGTTACACACAGCAAACGAGATGACTATGCTGGATTTCGTATTATATCACTAGTCAGGCACTTCCCAAGCACCTAGGACTGCGTGATGTATCAGCGAATTATGCGAGCAGACCCCAGTAAAGTGGCTTTTTGAAGTTGGCAGATGGATATTTTGTCAATGCCAATGGTTTTTAGGTGCCCGCTGAGATCTTTTGGCACCGCGCCCAGTGTGCCGAGGATGAATGGGACCACTTTCACTGGTTTTCGCCAGAGTCGCTGTAGTTCAATTCTCAGATCTTCGTATCTGGTGAGTTTCTCCTTCTGTTTTTCCTCAATTCTGCTGTCACCCGGAATAGCAACGTCGATGATCCACACCTTCTCTTTCTCAACAATTGTAATGTCAGGGGTGTTATGCTCCAGTTTTCTGTCAGTCTGAAGCCTGAAGTCCCAAAGTAGTTTTGCCTGTTCGTTTTAAACCACTTTTTCTGGCTTGTGATCCCACCAGTTCTTTGACACTGGCAGATGATACTTTTGGCACAAGTTCTAGTGGATCATTTGTGCTACAGAATTGTGTCTCTGCTTGTAATCAGTTTGTGTGATCTTCTTGCAGCAGCTGAGTATATGGTTGATTGTTTCATCCACTTCTTTGCTGAGTCGGCACTTTGGATCTTCTCCTGATTTTTCAATTCTGGCTTTGATGGCATTTGTTCTTATTGCTTGTTCTTGTGCAGCAAGAATCAGTCCTTCTGTTTCCTTTTTCAATGTTCCATTCATAAGCCAAGACCAGGTCTTTTCCATGTCCACTTTGCCTTCGATCTTCTCCAGGAACTGTCCATGCAGTGCTTTATTGTGCCAGCTGTCCGTTCAGCATTGAATTGCAGTTTTCCGGTACTGGTTCTTGGTTTGCTGCACCTTGAGAAGCTTCTGGTTGTTGACTTCAATCAAAGCTGATTCTTTGCTTTCTGCCACGTAATCTGCTATTGCATGTTTCTCTTCTTCCCCTGTTTGCTTCACTTGCAAAAGTCCTCTACCGCCTGCTTTCCTGGGCAAGTACAACCTGTCGACATCACTACAAGGATGTAGTGCATGGTGGATCGTCATCAGTTTTCTGGTTTTTCTGTCTAAGTTGTCCAATTCCAACTGAGTCCAGTTCACAATTCCTGCAGTGTATCTAATGAATGGTATGGCCCAGGTGTTTATGGCCTTAATGTTGTTACTGCCATTCAGTTTATTATTATTATTATTATTATTATTATTATTATTATTATTATTATTATTATTATTATTATTATTATTATTATTATTATTATTATTATTATTATTATTATTATTATTATTATTATTAATCATGAGAAAAATCACAATATGAATTATCTGAACATTCAAAAGAATGTGTACCTCATCCAGCTTTTCAGGATATTGGGATAAGGGGCCTTGGATAGGTAATCAGAATTTCTAGCAAACTAAGTGTGAATGATGGGCCAATTGGTCCAATTCCAGGTTTTGGGTGCTCAAAGTTCAGTCAGGAAGTATTACAAATGTCCTCATGCTTATTAACCTTACAATTTTGCAAATAACCAGAGCTTGTATGATACTTGTGAAGAGCAAAGTGTTGCATTTTGTGATAGAAATAAAGGCATGAATGATTCATTTGCTCATCTTGAGCAAAGTGATTTAATCTCTTCAGAATGCTACATATTACCTGCTGTGTCTGCATATGTATTCAGGATTCAGCGAGGACTAAATCTAAGAGAACTACTCTCAGAGGAAACATCATTTGTGCCCTGTATTGGACAATTAATGCCATTTGAAGATGCAGAATTAATAGCCATCATTAAAAGCACCTGGAGATTATCTCATGTTGTGCTATAACCCCAACCGAGTTATAATGGTTGAATAGATACTAAGGCTATGGCCTTTTTACCTAATCTTTACATGTGTTTTTTTCCTTACAAAAGCACTCACTTGCTCTATGACACCTCATGCATTAGATGTTTGGCAGCTACTCATACAAAGGTATGCTGACAGCACTCATACTGTTTTTCCTTTCAGCTACTGACCCTTGCCTATTTGAGGTCAGTCAGAAGAAGTCAGACATATCCTTGAGTGGTCCCCAGATGTCCTACTTGTTTAAGAGTACAGCAGCATCATGACACCTGAGAAAGTGTTATAGGTTTGATTTGTTTCCTTGTTCAGTTAATACTGCCTGAAGGGGCACACTACTCTTGTTCTGAACCTGGCATCACTTCAGACAGTGGTGATGATGTCAATGAAATTTCAGCATGGAGAAGATTCAAAACAAAACAGCAACTTTCTTTCTTTCTTTCTTTCTTTCTTTCTTTCTTTCTTTCTTTCTTTCTTTCTTTCTTTCTTTCTTTCTTTCTTTCTTTCTTTCTTTCTTTCTTTCTTTCTTTCTTTCTTGTAATAGCATCATTATGCAGTCTTAGGGTGTTTCCGCTTTTGCTGCCGAAGACCCGCCACTATTTGTGACGGATCTGTGTGTCCACACATGCGCGGGGAGGATGGATGGTATAGCTTTAGATTCGGTAATCCTAATCCTCTTTCTTTGAAATCTTGCATCAGCTTAAATCTTATCCTAGGCTTCTTTCCTTGCCATATGAATTTTGAAATGTCCTTTTGCCAATTTGTAAAATCCTTTATATTATTTAAAATAGGTAATACCTGAAATAAAAATATCACCCTTGGAAGTAAGTTCATTTTTATCACTGATATCCTTCCCATCAATGATAACTGCAGATTGGACCATTTCAAAAGATCTTGTTTAATTCTTGACCAAGTTTTCAAATAATTATTTTGGTACAATGCAATATTCTTTTGGTCAAAGTCACTCCTAAGTATTTAACTTTTTTTTTCTACTGCATATCTTGATTTAAGTTGAAAAGTTTATTGTTCTTCCTTTGATATATTCTTTATTAAGACCTTGGTCTTAATCTCATTTACTTTCAGATCTGCAACTTTTCCATACATTTGAATTACCTTTTTGAATTATTCTATTGAGTTGTTAGGATCTGTCTTTTTTTCACTTTAAGACCTTTGATTTCCTTATTTTTTTCTAATTGTTATGTATTTTGACCCTAACTTTTCAGGCTCCAAGACAACTGAGAGGGGCAAAGAAAGAGCAGGTAAGCTTGGTCTCACACTCAGTCTTAGGCAAGTTTGCAAGGTGTTTCACCTAGTGTGAAGTCCAGCCCCTGCTTTTCATCGTCTTTGGAGACCAGCTCATGGGAACCTTGGGGTCAGTTCCAGGGTCTGGTCTGGATCAGCACCATAGAACAGCTGGTACTGTTTCAGATCACTTTGTACCATGATCTGGACTAATGGGCCTGGTTGGTCCAGACCCACTGATCCAGATCATGGCGTGGTCTTTGAGTGCAGAAATGCCCAATGTCATACCCCATCTAAGCCAATAAGAAATACTTTTCAGCATTTGTCTCCTGAATTTACTTGAAAAAAAGCAGCACGACAAAGGATTCAAAAGTCTGATAGTTTTATATCTGTTACTCCCTTCCTCAATTCCTATTTTTAGTTTCTAATTGTGTGAATAACAATCTGTTGTTATTCCAGGGCTTCAGTCAAACTTTGACAATTACAAAAGAAAAACCTATTTTGAGAGAAATCGTGCAATAAGGTCTCATGCTTTTGCACCATGCTTTTTAAAATTCTTCTTGGTATTCTAATTCAAAATGTGACATCCCTATGCATGCCTGTCAAATACTAAGGGAAGGCATGTTATAAAAAAGGTGAAAGGTCAATCGATGCTTAAGCAACAAAAACTGTGCACCATTTGCAGATTTTTAAAATTTATTTAATAAACATTTTTGTTGATAGAAATGAGAAAATGTAAAGTTGAGTGTAACCATGACACAAACCACTTTATTCTCAATATTTTATTCTCATAAAATTCTGAGGCTAGGAAAAACAAGTAATTCATTATATATTATTATTAACATCAGCTCTGGTTTATTTATATACTGCCTTTCCTTTGTATGTTTAAGATGGTTTACCGGTAATTATCAAACTACAAAGAGATCTTTTTTAGAAAAAAATAAACTTCAGAAGATGGTGTAGGACAGAAGAGTCTGGTGTGCTAAGGTCTGTGGGGATATGAAGAGTCAAGCACGACTGAAAAACTTAACAACAACAACAACAGTTCTCTTACAGTCAAGCCTTGATTTCCTCTGTAAAACACTAATGTAGTCTGATTATAGCTAAGGGCAATGAATCCCCAAAAGAAATGCAACTAATCCTATAAAAATCTGTTATCACAATTCTTCCACTATCTCTTGGAAATTTTGCTGTGGGTAAAATTCATAGCTTGAAGCCTTGTAATATGTGCCTGCTCCACTACGCCAAATGCATGTGTTTAAATTCATGTGTAGCAGAAACTGTGTTGCTTTCCAGACTCCACACATGAACTACAAGGAAGGAGGCTAAGGAAAAAGAGGAACAAAAGATATCACCTGTCTGTATTTCTTGTCACAGCAAAAGTAACAGAGTTCTAAACAGCTAGAAGCTCATAGCTGCCTCCTCCCAACCCCAAAACTTCTGTGGCATGATGCTAATTTAGAACCTGGTCTTTTCCAAATCTTATTTTATCAACTGTATTTGAATCATGAAGGTGTTTAAATCCAAAATCACACTCCAGTGCCCAGTCTTCAGAAAGAGAGCACTAGGTGTTCTTATTTGGTAAATATTTTAGGAACTACTCTCTGTATGAAAGGGAAGCACATGTAGTCTAGGTCAAGTGGAATTATCCATGCTTTATTATGGAATATCCAAATATTACAAAACAAATGTCTGGATGCAGCCATGAGTACTTGCTGGTGGTTACACAATAGCTGCCAGGTTACACAACTTCATCAGTGATTATTTTCCTGTGTAAAGTTCTCTGCCCTCTTGCTGCCATAGCCCAATGTGAAGTTTCTGTCCCTTGTTTGCCGAATTCTTGCAGCTGCTAAAGACCATATTGTATTCATGCCTGTTCTAATTTATGTGATGACAAACTGCATGCAAGCTATTTATTTGCACAAGAAAAAGCTCAAAGGACATATCAAAAATAGAGCTTCTGATGTTTCCAAGACCAGCTTCAAAACAGTTGACTTTTGAGCCATTTATAGGAATAAAGTGAAAGATGAAAGTTTCAACATATGCTTTGAAAGCATTCAGATTCAGCTTTAATTGAGCACCTCTCACTATTGATGGAGTAAATTAACTGATCAACTTCAATAAAGCATCTTCAAAGCTTTAAATACATCCATGGTTCATTCTTTTCATCACATAGCTTTATTTAACTTATTTCTCTACAACTGTGCTTTGAAAAAATAGTTTCTTCTTCCATTGTCCAGTTGTACAGCCACCCAGTAATTGAAGCTTAGTGAGGAAACCTATGTAGTATGATGGCCTTAACATAAGTAGTTTGACCATGTTAATAATATAATTTCCTAATCCCTGAGAATCTACTGTGCTGCAAGTAAGACAAGGGTCTCAATTGGTATGAAAGTCAGCCAAATGATGCACTAAATAATCAGAACATGGGCATAGATAGGGAGATGCAAGGAAGTACAAGGAAGTACTTCCTTGAATTTTTATATTTGTTTTTTATGTGTTAAAATCCTTAATAAAAAATGGACTTCTGAAAAAAAAAAGATAGGGAGAAGCACCCAGACTAGTCATACTTCAAAATCAGCTGAATCATGCATGGATCAAGTGTCTCAATATGGTCAGTAACTAATTATTCTGTGAAGGTTCAAGGTAACATGTCTAAAATAGGAAAACAGAAGAGGAATATGAAGTAATAAGCAAGTAGGCTGTACTGTATAAGAATGTGTTCCTTTCAATGAGGTTTTTATTCATGTTATGACCTCATTACTATTGACTGAGGGTGTTTCCACACTTACCGCTTGAAATCTGGATTAAGGAAATCCGGATTTCTGATATCCATCCCTGGGAAGATCTGTCTGAAATAAGGATGGATCCAAATGAGGCTTAACACATCCACACTCGTGTGGGAAGCATAGATAGTGAGGAACACATCATGTGTTTGCTGTGCGGATGCTGTAGCACCGATCTACAGAAGGATCAGGCCTCTCTGAGGCCCTGCCACCCAAGGTGCCATGTGACTGGAACACTCAGCCATCAGTCACCACTCGTTTCCACTGTGCGTGGGCATGTCAGGGACAGACTACCCACCAATCAGCAGCGTGCCTGAGATCACATGGCTGCCTGGCTGTGCTCAACATGGTGACTTCCTGTCCTGTCCACATGTGTTCCCTCTCCTGTCCCAGTGTGGAAGTGTCATCTTTCGATCCAGAATTTGTAGGCAAGGACAGTTTGAAGACCTAATTTTTCAGGTCTTCCTGAAAACTGGTTTTGGCAGCCTCTGGACCGTATTAGAGATGGATCTTGTGTGAGCCCATGCAGAAGCGCCCTCCTTGAAGTGACCCTAATCTGTCCTACTGTGTGGAAGGTAACTTGCAGATGTGTGCTATATGTGTCCTTATCGGGTGCTTAATAGGGTCTTAACAGCCTGTGCAGAAACACACTGAGAATCTCTGAACAAAGACTCTTAAGTTGCAAGGTATCTGATTGATTAAAAATATGCCAATTTGCAAGTCAAACTTCGTTCACATCAAAGATGAATATGTAACATTATACTTGGTTGATTTTACAATCTGGCTGATCCAAATGGTCTTTATAATAATTTTAGATTCTTGCTCCCTTGTCATGAAGAACAGTGGGTTGGTCAGCTGGATTAAGAGTTGTCTGGGCACACAACACTCACAATTTTTCATATTTGTTCAGTGAATCAAAACTTAAAGCTTCAGAGCTTGCTCTCTTACTTCTCACTTAATTAGACCATGAACAGGGTAATCATAGAAGTATAAAAGAAGTCAAGACACAATTAATTTAATCATTGAGGAATTATCTTTAGCAACAAGTGCCTTGCAATTCAAGGTAATTATCCACAAATGACTTAGTTACTGATAAGTATGATGGTGGGTGTTAAAGTGTGTGTGTTCATGTTTGAGAAAGAGAGAGAATGTGAATGAATAAATGAATGGATGGATGGATGGGGTTTTTTAATGTTAAAATGTTTTAATGTTAAAAGGTCAGAACTATAGGGCAATCTCACATGCTAGATTTCTGGTAATTCCAATTAAGATCACTCTCTGAATTATCAACAGAAGGGTTTCTGAGAATACGAGCAGTCTGAAAGCTTGTAATTACAATATTTTTCCCACCTACTTAAAATATAACTGGAGTATTTAAGGAAATAAATGTTATCTTTTCATAGATACCATATGCATACTCAATACACATGTGTGAGGTTTGTTTGACATATCACAAACAGAAACCTGGAACAGTGATACAGATATGCGTAATCACACTCAGCATTAGGAATAGTAACAACATTTGGAAATGAATATAGTAGCGTGCTAGGCCCTGATATTTAAATTTGGGAAGCCCAGTAAGATTCCATCTACACTGGTCATGCCACGGCAGTGGTATCAAATCAGGTGAGGCCCTATAACTGACACCTACAAAAACAAATCTCTTTCAGAATCATGTATGGGCACTGGAATTACAATTGGAAGTTCTTGGGTCCCTACACACAATTTGGGCCACAATATCACCTCCAAGTTGCCTCCTTTATTTTGATGCATCCAATAATGTATGCATGTAAATTTATTCCTATACCACCCTTTCCATAAACTGCTTTAGGAAGTTTACAATTCAACACCAAAAATAAACAAAAACATTAAACCATGCATGATATACAAGGTATAAATAAAAAACTTCAAAATACATCATCACAATAGTGAAACACAAAATGCAATGCAACAACATAAAAGCACTTAATAGGACCAATTTCCATCTGTCTTCACCAAGAGTCTCCCTTAACATTCAAGGTTGTATTCAAATGTAACCAAAGGGCCACATCAGCGATACCTCAGTGAGACCGTGTCTGGCCCTGATGTTTCCAACACTTCTCCAGTCCATCTTTTTGGCACGGAATGTGAGGAAGAAGGTGCAGACTGGTGTATGAATAATCCCACCACAGATTCTTCCTTAAGCTGCCCCAAAGATCCCTTTTTGCTTGTTGTTGTGTCTGATCACAGCCCAAGAGTGAATTTGGAGAAGAGGTTCAAAGGGAATTGCTGACACACTGGGTTCCAGTCCTGTAAGGAACACCTCCAAGAGTAGGAGCAAAAAGTGCAGAGAGGCATGCTGGCCAATAGCTTTCCCCAACAATGTACTCTCTGGATTGTGCTGTTTTGGAGTTGAGACAGCTTGTGGGGCTGAAGGAGTTTGCCTGCCTTGTTCATTTGTTACTTACAGTTCACTTGATTTGAAGACTTTCATTCATTTGAACACCATAATTTGATTGCATGTGAATGTTGAGCCTTTTAAGTGGTTGGGTTCTGTGCCTTCAAACTGACAGAGTGTATACAATCCACTTGACTATCATTCTCCTACTCTCAGCCAGTAGAATCATCATAATAAAGATATAGACAGACTTTTTTCTGTTAACAATTGAACACAGTAGTGCTGTGACCTCAATACTGAAGGAAATGAACCCTGACTGTTCATTGGAAGGATAAAAACTGAAACAAAAGCTCAGATACTTTGGCCACATGATGCGAAGATAAGACTCATTGGAAAAGACCCTGATGCTAGCGAGGATTAAAGGCAAAAGGAGAAGGAGAGAGCAGAAGATAAAATGGATAGGTAGTGTCAACAAACATGAGACGTTTTCGCACGGGGGAAAACGGAACGCGAAAAAGCCAGCTGTGGACACGTCATCCGCATTGGCCGCGCGCGGCTTGCGTCCCGACGTGTCCGCAGCTGGCTTTTCCGCGTTCGAAATGTAGAGCACTTCGAAGTGCTCTACACGCGTTCCAACGCGGACGAGCCGCCCGCAGGCGTTCGGGAGAAGAAGCGTTCGCGCCGCTTCTGTCTCCCGATCGCCTGCCGGCTCGCCTCCGACGCCGCGCGGCTTTGACAATCAGCTGTTTTTCAAACAGCTGATTGTCGATCTGCCTCCGCGGCTGCCGGCGCGCCCCTTGCCGGCGTTTGCCGGCTAAGCCAGCTTCGGGCGCTTTGACCATTCGCACCCAGACGCTCCGGAACGCGTTTACACGCGTTCCGGAGCGTCTGTGTGTGAACGGGGAAAGCGCCCGAAGCTGGCTTAAGCTTTCCGCCTGAACGCGTTCGGTTTCGAACGTGATTCAGTGCGGAAATGCCTATGAGCTTGGACAAAGCTTGGGTCAGTGGAAGATGGAAGGACCTGGCATGCTGATGGTCCATGGGGTCACAAAGAGTTTAACATGGTTGAATGACTGAACAAGAAGTACCTTGATCAGTTACATTTTTTGTTACATAGTGTGAAGTCTGGAGCAGAACCTCCAGCTGCAAACGCATCAGGCTGGTTAGCAGAGAAGCTTCTGAGACAAAGAAACGTGTTGGCAATTCATCCAAAGGAGGCTTTATTGCTTAGTTGTTGCAGAGTTATAGACAGGATACATGATAAACTACTGACTAAATGCATGGATATATGAATAAATGCAATAGATATAATCATTGAGAGAATATATGCATGTATATATGAGAACAGATAGAATGGAAAGATGAATCAAGCACATACAGGAACAGATAAAGATGAATCAAGCACATACAGGAAACAGAGTCTCAATGCAGATATTATGAACCACATTGCACTTTGTCAGATGATTCCATGCATCCAATCCTGCTACAGGGTTACTCTTGATGTCAGGTTAACCTTAATCTCAAAAGTTCCCATACCACGCTGGATGCAAGTAGTCACAACAATAACAGAATCTGTTTACAGGCTGTTTCAACAACTTTGGCCTTGAGCCTAACATGAGATTTTCATTCCCGCTACATGCCTCACAATGTGGGCGTCTGATGTTTTTTTCCACCATGAATGAATGCAGGAGTGTTCCATTCAATGGATAGACTGTGTATAAGCTTGCATGTGACTGTTCTCCCACCATGATCAAAAACAAGAGGGTATCACTGACAATATAAGGATGGAATGTGCTTGAGAAGTGTTATTGGGATGTAGAAATATTATTTCAGTAATATGCTCAGTCAAGCATGATTATAATGCACTTTCTCCTTAAGTCTTTGGAATTTGTTTCAGGGTTATTTTTTCTTTCAATTTCAATCATTTCCAGTTTTCCTTTTCACTTTCAAGCCTTGCCATATGACTGGAACTACTGGAACTCCTGAAAACTTTTTACCCAATGACAATCTAATCTGCAATGACAAACTGCAAAACAGATAAAATCATTCCAGTTTCAAAATAAATAAATAAATAAAATCAGAGTAATTCAGTGATGGGCACTTGAATTCAACCAGCCAGTTTGTCCATTTATTCATGTGTTCAAATAGATTAAGGTTGCGTCTCTGCTTCTCAGTGGAGGTGACTCCATGGTGACAAGTCAGGAGAGGTGCTGAAGAAAAAAAGGTCCCTCTCTCATTTTCATTTCATAGCTCAGAGGCACAGGAGGTGACACCGTCAAAAACAGCATTGGCAAGAGAGCTGGTGCAACCACTGTAAGGACCCTGTTACCACAGGAAAAGGAAACAGAGTAGCAGTGAGTAGAGACATGGCCTAAAATCTGCTCCTACTACGGCTGTGTTTCCATTATGAAACTATTTATTTATTTATTTATTTATTTATTTATTTATTTATTTATTTATTTATTTATTTATTTATTTATTTATTTATTTATTTATTTATTTATTTATTTATATTTATATCCCGCCCCATACCCGAGGGTCTCTGGGTGGCTTACAACATTTAAGAACAAGCACATTAAAATTGTACCACACTATAACAAAACCAACGTAATGTTTAAAATCCAACATGATGTTAAGAATAAGAATAAAAACAATATAAAAACAATTTAACAGTGGTCTTTGGAAGGAGGGAGGAATAAAGAGCATTAGCCAAAGGCCTGAGTGAAGAGGTGTGTCTTTACCGCCTTCCTGAATGTAAACAGAGAAGGGGCCTGACGCACCTCCAAGGGGAGACCATTCCACAGCCTGGGGGCAACCACTGAGAAGGCCCTCTCCCAGGTGCCCACCCGCCTAATCGCTGAAGGCGGTGGGATAACCAGGAGGGCCTCTCCTGCAGATCTTAAGGCACGGGCAGGTCGATATGGGAGAAGGCGCTCCTTTAGATATCTGGGGCCCAAGTTTCCACACTGGCCGCTAAAACCCCATTAAGCACACAATCAGGACAGATATGGGACACATGTGCAAGGTACTTTCTGCACAGCAGGACAGATTAGGACCCCTTCGAGGATGCCGTTTCTGCACAGCCTTGCATGAGATCCGTCACTAAAGCACATCTGTCACCGCTAAATCTGGTTTCCAGTAAGACCTGAAAAATTAGGTCTTCAATACATTCCTGCATGGAAATTCCACATCAAAGGAAGATGCTTCCACACATGGACAGGAAAGGGAATGGATGTGGGTGGGACAGGAAGTCGCCATGTTGAGTGAGGCAGCAGGAAGTCACCAAGTTGAGTGAGGCAGCAGCAGCATGGCAGCCATGGGATCTCAGGCATGCCACTGATTGGTGGGCAGTCTGTCCCTGACACGCCCACACACGGGGGAGAATTGAGCAGTGACTGATGGCTGAATGCTCCAATCATACGGCTCCTGGGGCAGCGGGGCCTCAGGGAGGGCAGATGCTTCTGGAAATCAGTGCTGCGGCACCCGCACAGCAAACACATGATGTGCGCCTCAGTATCCATGCTTCCCACAAGAGTGCAGAAGTGTGGGGCCTTATTTGGATCCGTCCCTATTTCAGACGTATCTTCCCAGAGATGGATTTCAGAAAAACGGATTTCCTTAATTCGGCTTTCAGGAGGTAAGTGCAGAAACACCCAAAGGCACCCTAAATATAACCAGGTTCTGTTACTCTGGATGGAGGCCATCTACTGTAGAGATCTCATGAAGGAGTCTCTTCTGTGTAATGGACATGCAGCCTTAATAAATCTCATGAAAGCTGTCCTATCTGTAATATAAGCATATAAACTATACAATATGCACCTTCCTGGAAATGATGATGGCAGGCTAAGGATGCAATTTATTCTCATGTTGACAGCATTATAGATGTTAGAAGCAACTGTGTTGTTGTGTTCCTTTCTTTTTCGACATGCCATGTAGGATGCCATGCCACGGTAGTTTATGCATGATAGTGTCCCAAACCCATATACTCTGGGCCTTTTCACACTTGGCTCAGTGGGACACCTTGGGATGCTCCCACATGGAGCATCCACATTATGGTAAGCCACTTCTGTTCCAGAAGCAGCTCCGTGTGTGCTGGATTGTCCCCTGGCTGGATAGAGAGGAACATGAAAAGATGCTCCACAGCTATACTAGCCACATCAGGTGAAGGGGACATCAGGTGGCACAGCACAGTTGCACTTGCACATCATGCCACCCAGTTACCACAGTGATGGTCAGCACATTGCTGGCTACTTTTAAATGCTGCCTATCATTAGTGAGCAGTGCAAGTGAATGGATACAGAAATTCTTCTGCTGTGTCTGATGAGAGAAAGATTTGCTGGGGTTGTGTGGACCTCAGACAAAATCCACAAACCTGGAGGAAGGAGGCTGAACCTGCACACAGTCTCATTGGCCACCACTGTTTTATAGGATGCCTAGCAACTTCAGAAATCAGGACATGATAGTTTGTTAAATTCCACAGAAGAGCTGTCAGTGTTCATAATCACAAATTTGTTTTGTTCCTTTCCACTTTCTCTTTGTGATAGATGGAGGCAAAGATGGAATTACAAGTAAGCAAAAGTATTCTTTTCAGCCGTGAAATGTTGCAAATTTTATGACTTAATTTGATTTTTTTTAAAAAAAGAACACCAACGGACTCATTTTAATCACACTAGATAAGAAAACATGCTAAACTGGGGAACAGGAACAACATTCATTTGAGCTACTTGAGAAAACATGATTGTGAAGTCAAGGCCTATGTGTTCCCTAACGTGTAAATTAGTGTTAAATTTCTGAGATAATTTATTTTGGTCCCACCCTCCTGGCCTAAATACATGAAACTGCATATTTTAAAAGAGTTGGAGAAAACAGAATACCTCTTATTCACTGTGCTGAAACGGGAATCTGAAAAGTGTCAAGAGAACAAGAAGCCAAAATCAACATGGTTTATTCCACCACACCCTCTATCCATGTAGATGGTAATTATTTGTTCCTATTCCTGAACACAGAGGCCTCTACAAGGACTGGGATTCTCCACATTTTCTTACAAATTCTTCACTTTCAATGTATATGCTGCAAGAAGAGAGCCCTATTAGTAGGAGTTTTAGGCTACTTTAACGTGTTCAGATAGAAATATAGCCACGCGAAAGCAGATGTTCAAAACTGCTGAATTCACCATTTCCCCAGCCCATCCTAACTTGCTTCATTCCTGGCAAAGCAAGACTGAGAATAGTAGACACAGAAAAGACTTCTCCCCCCCTTCTCCCCCTCCCCCTCTATATAATCAGCTATATTAGAAGTGACTGGAATTAGATTCAAGACAGAGAGAAGGAAGGAGTGGAGTCTCGGTATGCATTAAGCTTTGGGTATTGGGGCCAATGTTCCATTGGGATAGAGGTTGTATCCCAGATCAGCAAGAACAAAGGATCAAATGGTTCAAAGGTAGATGCACTAACCAGAAGGACAACTGTAGTCAAAATCCAAGACAGCAAAAAGAGAAAGGTATCAAAGGTTTAGATGCTTACACTGGTGCCTGGCTGATTTTATAAACCTATACTATACTCTGTTCACCATGGATTCAGAAAAGCAATAATAAAGAATAGCATAAGGCAAAAACACAAGGAGCACTTTATTTACCCTCAAACAAATATAGAACTCCTGAATCATAATGGAGAAAGCTACATAATAGAGAAAGCAGGCTCTACCCTCTGCTTGTGGAGCTTCTCATGAGACACCTGATAGTCTGCTGCAGAAAATGGGTTTGGCCAAATCCACCCTGTGGTGACCCAGCCAACCCCTCCCTTCCCGTCCCCCGCAGAGTAACGCGGGTTGGAAGTGAGCTGCTAAGCACCCCAGTCAACTGCCAGTTCCCTGAGGCTTTATCCTAAAGTTCATTTACTGGCATCCTATTTATATGCCTAATGTGAAGGCTCCCTTAAAGCAGTACACTGACTCCGTTGTAAAGCAAACACTTGAAGTTTATTGTTACAAAAGAAATAAAATAAAGAAGCAAGTTAGTTTTAAAGTCTGTAGATTGCTTGAAAAGAAAAACGTTGCTTTGCTAAGCTTTCCCCCCTTCAGCCTGTTGCTTCCCCGAAAGTAAACAGTCCCTATTAGGCTCCGCGGGTAAGCCTAAAAGTCCACAGCCCCTCTTCTTGGGCCTTTCCCTCTCAGCTCCGAGAGGAGATTCCAGACAAAAGCACACTTAAGAGTGGAACCGAGGGCCTGTCCCCAAGGAATAAAAAGTCTGCCAAGACTCTCCTTTTGCCTCTGAGCGCCCCCAAGCCAGGGTTTTTAACGAGGTTCCAGCGCTACAAAATGTGGAAATCGCGCGACAAAATACATGCACTTTAAACAACTCTTCCAGCGCTCTTTCTGTAAGTCACGGGTTTTCCTCGCTACATTTACCTTGAGGATGCTCCATGGCAAAAGGGGCGGGGATTGCCGCCTGCACACACAGCAGAAACACAAGCAGCTTCACTTTCTAAAGCTCAGAACTAAAGAGCCAGAATCACGCAGAATTGCAACATTGTTGCAATCGCTGTGAGGTGTGAAATGGGTGGATTATTGCTAGGGGTGGATTTTAAAGCGATAACAGGGAAAGTGATGAGTGAATGAGCGATCGTGCGCTGGACAGGGTGGATTTTTGAAAGCAATAACAGGGAAAGTGGTGAGAGTGAATGTTTTCCAGCACGAGAAGCCATTTTGGGGGGGGGGGAGATCTGGGAGACGAACAGAGAGCCGATCGCTGTTTCTCCTTTGCACTTGTCAGGGATTGTCTTCCTGGTTGTGGCCACACCGAGCGTAGTCCCTCCCCATTCCCACTGGCACCCTATGAACAAGAGCAGGGGCGGGGAGAAAAAGATGTGCGCAAAGAAAACAGGGATCCTATGGGGACGGAAGGTGCGTTAAAAACACGCATTTTCCTGAGCCTCATGCGGACGCTTATTCCTGATTTGCATGGCACTTTTAAAGTCCACTTCAATAGAGTGACAGTAGAGTGACAGTGGAGAAGTAAATAAGTCCTTTGGGGATGCAGCCCGAGAGAAGCAGTCTATGCAGCACTTTGGAGCAGTGCTCCGTGATCCCCCTCTAACCCTGACAAAACGTGAGCAAGAGGAGACCTCAAGCTGCTTTGTCTGCCTGCTTATATAGTCCATGATCTGGCAGCTCCAATTGGTCCATTTTTGGCAGGCTGGTGTGGCTTCTGTCAATCATGGAGCTCTGAAAAGCCCACCAAGCCAATATTCAGCTGTCTAGCCTTTGGTGCAAACACCCCATAATCTAATACAATGGACGCTGAATGTGGTGGTGGTACATGCATTTTATGTTCTCTTTTAAGAGCTAGCTTGGGAGAAGGTAAGATCTACCATTAAGAAAATGATTTTGGGGCTGCCTCCAGATGGCAAGAGGCAATGTGGGCTCTAAAAAAGGCCCTGCAGTTACTTCTTGCCAGACAGGAGGAACAACAACTTAGTCTTATCTTGACATCTTTTGGCAACTTCTATAGTGGGATGGATTGGGACTTCATCTCAATTATGGAAGCTGCCAAACAGATGTTGAGGTAACTATCACTGTTATGGGAAATTCAGCACTGTTGTTGGATTTCCTATAATAGCAATATTACAGGTAATCAATCAATTCACCTGGGACTATTTTGGGAATGCCAGGGAAATGTCTGACATTACCAATACAGTCCCAAGACAACCATGGGCTTCATAATCCGTCTGGATGCATCCTGGACTGCCAGTTGTTTTACCTCCTCTTTTAGCAGGGTCAAATGTATATGTTTAGGAGGGCAGTGAAGATGCCCTGGCCTTTGGTTAAATGGGAATATATTCTCTCTTCCCACTTTGTAGACACTGTTACTGTTTTAATATATATTGTTGTTTTAATATATGTCTGATTTTAAATGTTGCCCTGAGTCCTTCGGGTATAGGGTGGGATAGAAATACAAATGAATGAGTGAGCGAATGAATGAATGAATGAAATTCCTGAGATTTTGTATGTTGGTTTGAAAGTTAAATTTCCTTGTAGATTAAATAAATAAATGGAGTCTGAGTGTGTGTGTTTTCCTATCTTGTTTAGATTCACTGCTCAAAATGTTTGGAAGAAGCCAGTCCATCTACCCATATTTTAAATTTTAACCTCTTCAGGGTTTTATTTTGTGTCATTTGCTATTTAGGCTCATATGCATTGCCATAGTTCCTATTTCCTAATTTCTTTAGTAATTCATTCTCCCGTCCCTCCGTCCCCAATCTTTCATTTATTTCCAGCACATCTTGTTCATAGTGGCTGTTTAGCTTCCTGCTAGGGATTTTAGCCATCTGTGCTACATAGTTGTTGAGGGAGAGAAAACAATATGAAGAGCTGGGGCAGGGGGAAGAAGCCATAGTCATTAATGTGGAACAGCAATAAAAGATAAAAATTTGTAAGCTCGGATTTTGCCTACAGTTTATTATTAGTAGAGGCAAGTACTTACTGAAAGCTGATTATGTATTTTATTCTGAGATGCCTAAGGGACTCCAGCAGCTTAATGCACACAATAACAGAATCCCCTAAATTTCTCATGCAAGCATAATTTGTTGTCTTGCTTGTAATCAATGGGTGGATTGTAGCTGGGAACTCTGAGTAAGTGCAATTATGAATAATTGGTGATGAGGGGTAATTGTAATGAAAATTCACCTAGCAAGTTCCCAAATAAACAGCCTTGACACTTCAGCATACCTGAGGGGTGTGATCACATTAGGTTTAATTTCCCTATCTCAAAGGTCCTTCTTGATACTTAACCTTTATGTCCATTAAGATCAAAAGGTTGTCCAAATGGCAGAGAAGCCCTTTACAGGTGCCAAGGTTCAGGGACACAAGTAAGAATTGTCAGACTCTAAAATACTTAGAGAACTTCCATGTTTACAGAGGAATAAACAAAGAAACAAACATTAATTCAGATACACAATACATGTAAAGGCTCTGAATGTACCAATATAAGTAACTGAGTTCATTCTCATTTCATAAGTGAAAACATAAAGTAAAACAAGTATGGAAAGATTTCCATGCAAACAAGAGGGAAACAATTTTTTTTAAAAAAAATGTTTTCATTGTTGTCAACTAGGGATGGGCAAAATTTTATTTTTCCTGTTCGCTTCACAAAGCTCGGCTTTGAATTCGCCTTGAATGTTTGTTGATCCCTGCTCCCACCAGTTGCACCTCTGAATCCAATCCAAATCTAAATCTGATCTGAAGCCAATCCATATCTGCTCTGATGGTGACTGGAAAGCCTCTTTGAATGTAATAAAAGTTTTTAATGAAAACTCTGGGTGCGTCTAGACTTGTTAATAGTGCACAGTAGAATGCGCAGTTGCATCATAATGGCGACACATTATCCCATAGCTACTGCGCATTTACGCTAATGCTGATTTAACAGCACTCACAGTGCAGTATTAAGAAACTTCAAGTCTTCCTGCCAGTCTGGATGGAATGGCAAGAAGAGCCAACAAGAACAGGGAGGGCAGCTCTACTCTGATTGGTTGCCTCATGCCATATAACCACACACACCAGCTCAAGTTCTCACAGCTTCCAGTGAGGCTGCTGTAGTCTGGACACCCGGTTGCCCCTTTGTTGAAGGTAAGCTGCTATTTTTCCCTTAACTGCAGATTTATTCCACTAGTCTAGAAGGGGCCACAAAAGCTTTCGCTTCGCATGCAAAGGCTAGTACTCAAATATATCCAATATTTGACTCAAATGCAAAGTTTTGAACATTCTCAGTTCATACAAATTGCAAAGGTGATGAACATTTTTCACCTATCCGTATCGTCAACAGACTTGTGAAGAAGACCGAGAAGAGGAATGGGGTGGACCTAGTTAGTTCCTTCTTCCACAAATTATTTATATTTGATGCGAATATCTGAAATGTGACGGTTCCATAATGAAGTAAATGACTCCTGATTCCACATCACTCAGACAAAATACGTAAAATGTGCAGCATTGGCCAAGTAGAACCTCCTCCTCCACATTACACTTGTTTTCAATTTTGTTTGTTGTTGTTTGTTTTGATATTACCTTGCTTAGGATAATAGACTTCTTTTTGAAGTATGTATGCATGCGTTTCAAAAGACCTGTAGAAGAGGTGGTAACAACAACCAGCCAAGATGGCTTTAAGAAAGGGTTGACACGTTTATGGATGTATCGATGGCTACCAGAATGGATGCCTAAGTACATCTTTCAGGCTGCGGGGATAAGCAGGATGCATCTAAGGCATTTGCTGGGATTAGAGAGCTGGAGAAAGTTTGTCCTTGTCTCTGCTTGAGATGTCCATGAGCAATTCATGGCCCACTATGTGTGACAGGGTTCTGGATAAGATGGGCTGTGGCCTGATCCAGCAGGATTCTTCTTGTATTCTTATGACCATGTGAAACAGCTAGGTACAGGGAGGAGCTTCTGCTTGTGATACTCTATCTGCTGTTGCAGCCCTCAGTAATGATAGTAAGCAAAAATCGGGGTATAATGGGGCTAGCACTGTTTTTGTACATTTTGGTGATGCACAATCTAGGCAATTCAGCTGCCTTGAATTACCAGATGTTCACATGACCACCTCTATGCATGTGTGATTAACGGTTTCCGCCTCCAGGTCTGTGTACTGGATGGAACTATGATTGCTGCTCCATCCAAAAAAGTAAGTGTGTCACTAAAAAAGGTTAAAGCTAGAAACCCTGATGGGTTTTCCAGCAACAGTTAAAAGCACTTTTTAGGCACTAAAAGCAGGGGTATGGTGGAGATGTCTATAATTCATGAGGTGACCTCACCAAAGCAGCACTGTAATGGATGCACCCCATAGTGAAATGCATGTCTTTGCATCCTGCAGAAATTAACCAATCAGAATAAATTAAGAGAATATGCATTCTTGGCCGGATATATGGCAGCCAACCCTTGATTGTGACTAAAAGCTGTCTACTAAGCCAACAATGCTTACTTGCCCTTTATCTACTAGAAATGTCTAATACATCCAAATACTGCATTAGGTTTTTCTAAATCTACCATGGTAGACTGCATCCAGATTATGCCTAACACTCTTGGGGTTATATTGGAATTGCCATGCATATCCATGGCAATCCCAACATAACCTTCAGGATATTGGGATGGAATCCTGGCGTGTCACTGTTCTAGGAAAATCAACGCCTAATATCATGATATTACTTACTTTGTCTGAATACTTGTTCCTGGGGTCCTTGTTGATAAAAATGGCCACCATGCAAGTGTGGAGCCAAAACAAGCCTGAATATGGCCACTGTAAAAGTGCAGGGGTCAACATGTATACACTTCTGGGTATTTTGTGCCAGTGAAATACACATCACACTGTCATGGGAGTAGCACTAGATGGAAGCAGGAACCTGGGCTTGCTGCACAGTATCAGTCTTCCATTTGGCAAGGTTGCAAGAGAGAACTGCAGGATTAAAACAAGACCTCACCTTTTCTTCTAGCTATCTGGAGGCAGCCTTAATGGCTTTGAAGAGTAACAATGACTTGAATAGTGGAAGCACAAAGACAATATTTCCATATATTCTGCAAAACACATTGTCTCCCTCTTCTAGTCCCTGTGGGGTGTGGAACCATTCAGTATAAAGGCAGAAAACTGTCTTCACTCTGATTTGGCTTTGTGAAGTCATCACAGTCAAACTTTTACAGGATACATAGTAGTTTTAGACAACCAATTTAAAATGAGGGCAATGACTCTCCTTTTTGGCTTTGAGGCACTGTCACTTAACTAAATTGAATTGGCTGAATGATGGACTGCTTCAAACAGAGATCCTTCTTTAAAAAGAGAAATAGTGCTGAAATTCCTGAGTCAGTCAAACCACCCTCAAAGAAAAGTCAAACAAATGTGGGAAAGATTAGTTAGACAAGTTTTATGAATCTATTCATTCCAACCGCTGCCATTTTGCCACAGATTTAAGGGGTGGGGAGGTGAGGAGAGCATAAGAAAACCTCTGCACAATCTGATAGTGATCATTCAATCAGCCAGTTTCTAAGATATACAGATTATTCAGATTCTCTGAATAAGTCCCCCACCATTCATTGTGAATTCTCTCCTACATTGGCATACTAATTCTCTGAATCACCAACAAAAGCATACAATAATAGGCCCTGACATTTCTCCACATAAGAATCCCATGGGAATTAGGATGAAAATGACTGTCAAATTAAAAACAGAGATTCAAAGAGTTTTGCTTAGCACAGATGACATTTAAAGCGTTAGGATTCACCAAGTCCATTATGTGGAGCTTCAGATTTGGGGGTCAACCAGCAAAATGTGTTGTTCTGATTGGGCTAGTGGTACAAGGACAAAATGATCATAAGTAACTAATTTCATGCCTTTGAGGAATACTGAATTGCAAGAAATTACAACTAGGGACAGAGCAGATGTGTGCAGGAGGCCTTGCCAGTAGCTGTCCCCAAATGCCAAGTTTGTGCTGCCCTTTGTGCAGGAAAGAGAAGCTTCAGAGCAAGGGGAAAGACATGATAACACTTCCTGTAAAACATTGGAGAAAAAGCAAAGAACTGTGCTAATAAATAACTGTTCTGGGCATGTGTGATGTGCCTCATGCTTCAGGTCACTACTGGTTCCTTGTATAACAAAGGGCTGTACTGTATGACTGGGGAAAATGTCATTTCCCTTATATAATGAAATCCTGGAAATGTTTAGTAATATAATTTTGCCCCAAGGATGCCATTGATCTATACTAGCATTTTGGGCTTCCCCTATACAGTGCTCTTGACTTACATTGTTTTCCTGCATCTCATTCTGGTCCTGCCTTTCCTTAGTAAACTGGGCCTTTGTGGTTCCTCTATCCCTAAGTTTTCCATAAACGGCAATTACTTCCATAACATGGTTTTGGCCATTTGGCCTACATCACTGTTTGTGGAAACCAAACCAGACACTTTGGCTGAATTTGCACTTAGGCCCCTGGTATGCAATTAGGCCAGTTCTGGTATAGCTCTAGTACAGATATTACCAGAACTGTCCTAATTGCATACCAGAGGCCTAAGTGTGAATTCAGCCTTTATTGCAGTATTTCAGAAAAAAATGTGCCCAACTACTCTGGCTGGTTTGCAGTTCACAGTGAACCAGCTAATCTGCAAATGTTCTCATCAAACCAAACATTCATTATTCAAATACCAAAAAAAAAAAAAATTGATCAGAAAAAAACAAACAAACCAGTCACCACTAATGAATGCAAACTATTTGATCAAACAGTTCATGTTTGCTGCATTTTTGCCCTTGAATAGCGTTTTTCAAGGGGAAAAAAGTATTACTTGTTTTTGAACCGTTTGTTTGATCATTTGGTTTGGTATTGAAATGAGTTTTCGGTTCAGTGGGTGACTGAATACAAAATTTTAGTTTGTGCACATCTCTAGCAAAAAGTAGTCATATAACAAAAAGTGGGATGAATTCATAACTGATTTTTTTTTTTTGAAAATAAGAATATTTCATTTCACAGAACAGAACAGGAATTATATTTTAAAAGATAGTGGGGACACCTCTTAGTTTTCTATTTAAATTTTGCATTTCCTTTCCTTCCTTTTTTCATACTGAGGTTCAGGGAAAATATTTGTGCTAATGGATTATTCTTTAACCCTACAGCTTATTTTATTTTGCTTTACCTTTTGAATGGACTTTCAGCCCACCAAACGATAGCCAGATGAAAAGGAAATTAAAGCAATTTCTGAACTACTTACACAAGCATAAACCTCTCTGTGCTGGATTTTCAAAGCTTGGAATACTGCTGTATCTAGCCAAATGGACTTATCAGCTTGGTACTTTCTTTCTTGGCTTTAACTATAAGAAGAAAATGTTTTTAAAAAAAGCTAAAAAGGAGCTATTTTCTCACTTCTCTTCTACTCCAAATCTCTGCTCTTTAATTCTGTTTGGACAAAATGCCTGTGATGCAGTTTGCAACAGGGTCTTTTTTTTTTGAGAAGCAAAGAGTGGCAGCATTTCAGCACAATTTTGATATGTTCAAGAAAGACCTCAGGAGGAAACTTCTGCAGCTGCAAATGGAAGATAGCTTCTCTGAAAACAATTAATGTTTTAACTGAGTTTTAGATAACATGCAGTATAACATAGTGCCAATTTTGCTAATACATGCAGGATTCCTAGCTCTTGTGGGATGACTTTTTGATTGCTACGTAGAAGGGTTTTTTTTTATTTAGATTAATGCTCCCCACTTTTTTTTAATGCAGGGAAGCACAGAAGTGCTGAACATAGTTGTCAGCCTTCCCACTTTATCTCTGAAACAACCCTATGAAGTAGATTAGGCTAAGGAATGGAGACTTTTCCAGATCTGTCCAGTGAATTTCATGGCTGACTGGCAGTCTGAGCCCTGTTCTCCCAGACCTTTTACACACACTCACTTACACACAGAGAGACATATTTTCCATCAAATAAGATAAATGTTTTATTAACATCAATGACAGTGCACCACCATCAGCCACTAAACAGGTGGACATTCATGAGAGGGCATCCTCCAGGATGTAAAAGGAATTTCCTTTTGAGGTGCCTTAAGTAACTTTATTATTTACATTTATATACCTCCTTATTCCACAAAGTCTCAAGGCAGGTTACAATGATAAAAAAAACAATACATGTCTTAGCTGTTGCATATTGCCATCATTTTCTTTGTTAGCTGGTTAAAATTGCTATGGTTATGACTGTGAGTTGTTTTGCTTTGCTTGACAAAATCTGAGATTCTACGGTCTTTGGGATTTGACAAACGGGGACTCTCCATCACGTAGTGTGTTAAGCTGAGCAGAAGGGCTGCTTCTGGTTGACGTTTGGTCAGGGAGAAGACTCGGTGGAACTAGCCTCTTCTTAGCCCAGCTGATGGAGCTGTGCTGTTTCCTGTGCACAGATAAGCAGAATGGCTGCTTCTGGTTGACATTTGGAGCAGGAAGAAGACTCAGTGGAACTAGTCTCTTCTTAGGCCAGCTGATGGAGCTGTGCTGTTTCCTGTGCGTCGATGAAGCAGCTTAGTAAAATGGCAGTCTCCGCCTTTATACTTACCCAGACCTTTGACTAAGTAGGTGCTTATGCTTCTCTGTTTGGTACTGAACGGTACAATTATATCATTTCAGGCAATTAAGTGCAGACAAAGCTTTGGGCCACTGTTTATTAAGCTTTTTGTATGTAGGTGTATATGCAGGAATAGATGTTCACATGCATATACAGGGGCCTATTCTCATTACACCCCACAGCGCATAATTAGGCAACTTCTGAAGAAGAGCATCCACAGGATTATACATCAGAATAGTGACCTGCCATTTGCATGCTGGTGCAGACCTGCTAAGAAAAACATATGCAGATGGCAGGTCCCTGTTTCAGAATATTATCTGGTATAAGATCGAGTGTAATAAGGGCCAAAATCATACCTTGGGAACTGCGGGTCAGAATACAACACACTAACAGACTTGACACACAAACCTGCACCAGAACACAGGTTAATCTGGATCAGAGTAATTAGAACGTGTGGGTAAACTGTATCTTAATATAAGTGTAACATTGCACATTATCTTGAGGAAACAGACTTAAAATTAGAATGCCAATTACATGGTGCAGTTCATATTAAACTATGGAGTGCAAAAAGATTTAGTTCAGGATTAATTCAGTCTTTATTCATTGGCATTGCATGTAACTATGTTGCTGCCTCAGCTGCTCTGTTCATTTTTCTTATAGATGTAACTTAGCAATTTTGAATTGTGGATTGATCTGTTGTTTTTGCTGGTGGTGGTGGTAATGCTTCTTTCTCAGCTCCTCCTCCCTCTGGAAAGATCATGATCTTTCTTAGATAGGTGATTCCAAACTGGGTAGATCCCCTGGATGGATAGAAAAATCTGTATCAGTAGATCCATGACTTCAGTGTGAATCTGTGACTTCTCTAGTGTCAACCTATCAAATACCAGTTGCAAACAGCAGCAATTGCTTCAATAATGAAATGGGCAAGAAAAAAGAAAAGCTATGCTAGGGAGAAGGAGGAGGTAGTGATTTTGTTAGTGATGCCACCAGCAATTTTGTATGCTAAAAAGTAGGTGCAAATAACAGGGTAGATTTTCTTTGATTAAACAGTTTCACAGCAAATGGACAAATGGCTGTTTACTTCGATGGTGAAACAAACAAGAAGATTTCCTTGCTTGCTGATCCCTGCTATACTTCCTTTGCAGACTAGATTTTCCCACTCTGCAAGAAAAGATCATACACGAGAGTGTTTTCCATCCTCAGGACTGATTTAGGCATCAAAGGAATAAAGTCACATGCAGTTACCATACCCTCAGAGCCCTTTCTGTGTAGAAGCTCCCTTAAGTGAGAGATTTCTAGGACTTGGGCTATGCCGTGATTAATTTCAGTTTAAGTCCACATGCTCAATCTATAATTACCCTACATGACTTTATGACTAGCACTGTCACTCTAATATAGTTTGATAATTTATTGCTATTTTTCTTCCACTTTGGGAAGCGGTACTTCACTGCACATCAGATGTTGAAAGCCTGGCATCTATCGTCTTTATTGTGCCTTAATTATCTGTGTTATTTATTTATTTATTTAAGGTTAGTGTAGGTATTGACATTCAAATAAAAAAAAGTCTGTTGATCTGCAAAATAATAATCATTTTTTTATTTCATTTGTCCATAGTTCTTTCCTTTCCCATGCAACATTTAGTATTAAATGGGGGGGGGGTAGTTGTAACAGTGATTTTTCGTGGCATACAGTATTTCAGAGAACCTGAAAAGAGAAGGTAGTAAGAACTACCTCAGAAATTGTCTTCAGAAGTTGGAATTGTTCTGAATTGACTTTCAAAGTTTTCAAAAACAAATATTTTGTAAAAAAAAGTCATAAATGAAGAATCTGACATTTGAGATCCATTAATAATTTAATGTTCTATGACAATTTAATTATTTATGTGTTTGGAGGTGAGGAAACAAGTGAGAGAAATTAGATTTCCAATAGCTCAACTTTTGTATTGATATATTAGCCTGTTGGTGCATATTTTGCTTCATGAATAACAATAACTGCATTAATATTTTTATATATAGAAATAACATTTGCTTTTTATTCATCTGATTTTCTGCTTTGTGGCAGGCAATTATAAGATATATAAATCATATACAGTGGCATACCAATTTTCACTCCTTTCATGTATAAAGCAACTTCATTATGTGGCTGGTATGTATACATGACATACAAGAAATCAAAAGCATGAACCTAATACAATGATCAAGGTTATTCATTGACCCTAAAAATAAGTCCTCAGGACTTAGTTACATCATGAATCCAGATTCAGAGTGAAAGAATACAATCTGGACTTTGGGCCCAGATACACCAAAGTTTCAACCCATCTTTGATCTTCCTTCAGAGTGGGAGAACATATCCACAAAATTACTAATTGGTTTCTTTCTGCATTAACTAACTCAAAGGTGGATTTTGTGAGTTAGATAACGCAGAAGGAAGGCTGCTAGTATGATGGTCTAACTGGACACTGTGAGAAATAAAGAAATCTACAGAAAAAGGAATGTGATTTATTCACAGCTGATAACACCACCAATAACATTTTGTATACATTTTACCCATGCACAAACAAACCAGATGTCAATGCTTGTTCAATCTAGAAGCTGTTTTTTCCTGCCCAGAAGATGTTAGTCCTGTCACCCCATATGATGAATGGTGATGACAGTGGACACATCTGCTGTCAAATGGTTTGAACAAACTTATGTGGAACGCTTGGTGTATTCAGTAGTGTTTTGGTTGCTGAGGTTCAAATTATACCAGACTGATGACTCTTAGAATTGAGAAAAGCTGCACAAACCTGGCCCCTGTATTCTTCAAAGGTTGATATATTTTAGGAACTTGGTAACCAAATATCTTTTATTTTTGTCTGGTTCAGTTTTCCTACATTTATCTGCATGTTTTTAATAGGTGTCTTTGGCCACTACTAAAGTTATTTGCAGCCAAGCCTTGGAGAGACATTGGGACACTGTTTATGAAGGTCAACATGGGTAGAAGTTGCAGATTCTGGCCATACATTATGTGGAAAGATGAAAAGTCCATGCACTGCACTGTTAAATGCAAATTTAACTCAATTGCTTTGTTAGTAATTTATGTACCACCTGAGATATCCTTCACTTACCAGATTCACTTGCTTGCTTTGGCCATACAATAAGTTCTAGCTATGGTTACATACTTAAATTTATTTGTTACTCTAATATAATATGTTTTAAGAATATTCTCCATAATATATATAGTATATTTATAACCCATCATACTCTAGACAGTTCCAGGGGTGGGTCACAGAAATATCATCATCATCTTCAGCATTATGACCCACCCTGGGACCTTCTGGTGAAGGGTGGGATATAAATTCTTAAATAAAATAAATAGTCAAGTGACTTCAAATCAAAAAGCAGTGACAAATTTAAGTTAAAGGTTACTAGGAATCATTGTCACTCACCTTTCTTGGGAGGATTTAACTATTCTATTCCAATGTGTCCCAGACCAAGCACAGCTATTTCCATCTGCGTCACTGCATAAGCTATGTGGGGGTCCCACAACTCTTTCAGTTGACACAACGGATTCCTTGCCCAAAGTGTCACCCATCCCTGCCAGGCCCCATCAGGGTGGAGCTGAACAGAACAGTCTTTTCCTACTTTGAAGTATCTTCAAAGCTTGCATAAGCTTCAAAAGTGGCATTGCAGCATTTGCTTAGTTCTTGATCTTCCTGCTTCCCCATGGATCCAGGCGAAGGGACAGATTGAAGACTTAATTTTTTAGGTCTTCATTTTAATTTGGTTTTCAGCGGCAAGACCCATTTTAGAAACGGATCTTGCACACCAGAATGCAGAAGTGGCCACCTCCAAGGGTCTGGAAAGAGATCTCCAGTGCAGAAGTGAAGTAGGTAAGTGTTTTAAATGTGTGTTAAAACATTTAACACACTAAGGGTGTGGAAACACCCTTAAGAGTGATCTACCTGCCTATTGAATTGCTGAAAGTGACCTACTTACAGGACCATTTCTAGTGCTTTGTATGCTGGTCCTAGTTGGAAATGTCAATGTCAGGGAACTTTCATTCTGACACATGAGTGGACCTCTTTTGCATCCTCCAGTGCTTCATGCAGATATTTCCAGAATTTAATGAGGTGATCTGATTAAGCAACACAATTTTCTCATGGGCAGACAGACGGTGGCACTCCCCAAAACAAGTAACAGATCTGAGCCTGTATGTTGCACCCAACCCTAATCGTATTTGCGTGTTTCCGCACTGCCGCTAAAACCACATTAAAACCACACACAAGACATATACAAGACTCACCTTCCGCACTGGAGGATGGATGAGGGAGCCTTCCAGACAGCTGCTTCCACACAGGGGCGCACGAGATCCATTCTTAATGGGTTCTCACCACCGAAAAATCCATCCTCTGTGAAGTCCTGGAAAATAAGGTCTTCAATCCGTCCCCTCACCTTGATCCGTTTGGAAGCAGGATGCTTCTGCACATAGAGAGGCAAGGGAATGGATGTGCCAGTGGCTGCCATCTTGGGAGGGGCAGAAGCAGGCTGAGCTGCCTCCAGACCCCCTCCCCTGCATGTTGCACACTGGCGGAAATACACAATGACTGGCAGCTGAATGCGCGGGAGGCCAGCTGCGTTTAGAAATGGGTGCTGTGGCCTCTGCACATCACCCAGAAATCCATCTGGCAGGATCCATCCTTCCCATGTGTGTGCAGATGCGTGAGGCCTCTTTGGATCTGTCTCTATTTTGGATGGATCCCCCTGAGGATGAATCGCCAGGAAACAAATTTTCTTTAATCCATTTTTTGGCAGCCAGTGCAGAAACACCCTTTGTTACGTCTTGACTGTGCTCTGAATCACATATATATTGTTCCTACTACAAGTTCACAAATAATAGGATAAGTTGTCCAATTTATTCTCCTGGCATCGCTTTCAAGAAACAATTATTTTTTAAGAAAGGAAAGTGTGCAGATGAAAATGAATTTATAGAATGAAGTTCAACTTAGTTCCATGACAAAATGAAATCTATTTGGGAGCATAGCAGGAAAAATGCTCTAGACATAAAAGCTAAAAGCAATAAATTACTACTTTGTAATAGTAGCAGTAATAACAGGAGTAATACCATTTTCTTTCTCATCCAAGACACATGCCTCTTTCAATTTTTACCAAAACCTCACAAGCCCATACACAATCTTTTCTCTTCGATGATCATTAATACAGGCAGTGAAGCATTACACAATGCAAAACATGTTCAGAGGAGCATTCTTGACATTTTCTAACAGAAGACAAAGGCAAAACCTTCGCCTACTCTCAGCTCCCTGAATAGGGTCTTTCAAGACATCTCCTGAGGTGATATCTAGGCAACCATTCTAGTAGCCCTTAGGCCTTTTTGCCCTTCAGCCTACTGGCTGAAGTGCACTAAGGCTGGTATGCGTGGGAAAGATCCACCATTCGCTTTGGCCAGTAAGGGACGCATTCTCAATGTGCCCCTTACCTGCCAATGTGTGAATGGTGGATCTGTGGGGGCCAGATGCCCTGCCCCAGGCTACTGCCACTGCAGGCTTTTGGGGTGGGGCAAGACCAGGCCAGGGGTGTCCCGGGGTTCTGCTGGCAGCTGGAGAAGGCAGCCAGGAGGGGCCTCCTTAGTGCACCACCCTCCAGCTCCCCACAACCAACTTACCTGATTAGACTCCTGGTTCAAACTGCTGGTTGTGAGGGTAGCTGGAGCAGTCTGGCACTCTGCGCAGGTGTGTGCTGCATCACCCCACCCCCACGCTGACCACACTCTGGCCGCAATTAGGCCAGACCTGGGACAGGCCAGGACAGTTCCGAATGGAACCACCTGGCCCAGAGAGTGAATGCTCTGTCCCAGGACTATTGGGACCTTTCCGCACTGGCTCTAAAAACGGATTTAGAGCCAGATGTGGAACGCATTTAGATGTGGCTTTCGCATAGGGGCCGGAATTAGGACCCCTTTCAGGAAGCCACGTCCACATATCGGCAGGCAAAAATGGTTGTTTAAACCGTTTTTGCCGCCGAAATCCTACCCAGATGTAAGACCTGAAAAAATCAGGTCTTACATCTGGCTTTCCCCCTGAAAACGGTTTGGAAACAAAAGTTTCCACTCCGGAGGGGGGAAAGCCAGATTGCCGGCACATGCCCAGCTGTCAGAGAGGCAGAGCACATGCTCTGCCACTCTGACAGGTGGGTGGGTCCGGCAGCCGGCTTCCCTGTCTTCCCTTTGCCAGAGAACCGACGATCCTCGGTTCTCTAGCAAGGGTAAGGCACCCCACACACCCACTCTCACCCCCAACACCCCAGGAAGACAGGGAAGCCGGCTGCCGGACCCGCCCACCTGTCAAAGTGGCAGAGCATGCGCTCTGCCTCTCTGACAGCTGGGCAGGCGCCGGCAGTGCCGATTTGGCATGGGTGCTGGTGCACTTGTACAGCACCCACCCCAAACCATTTCCAAATCCGGCCCTGCCGCTGCTGCCCCGTGCGTGCGTATGCGCGCGGGGCCAATGAGAAACCGTTTTTACTCAGAACAGTTTTCCGTTGGAAAATGTTTCACCAGAAAACAGATCTGTTAGATCCATTTTCGGCGGCATATGCGGAAAGGCCCTTGGATCCAGAGTCCTCAATGCAAATAGGCCTCTTGATATAAGTGTCCTTTCAATTTGTCTAATCCTTTCTTAAAGCTTCACAGGCTAGTTGCTGTTACCAGCTTCTCTGGTAGTAAATTCCAGAGACTGATGACCTTCTGGATGAAAGAAAATGTTTCCCCTTGGTTCTGGTCTAGAAATACAGTATTTATGGGGGATAAAATACTCATGAACAAGCCAATATAAAAATATTCCATACTCCATTTCTACTTTGCTGTTTGGCACTACCAAAATAAGGGACAAAGAAAAGAGTCCCTTCCCCCTCCCATCACCAATAATCCTCACTTCCCCTTTTTTTTCATCAAGAGCTATTTATTTATTTATTTATTTCCATTACTATCCCACCCCATACCCAAAGGTCTCTGGACGGGTAACAACAGTTAAAACAACAAATTAAAAACAGAATATACATTAAAAGCACTTAATGGGAAAAGCTTGATGAGTGCAATGACCAAACCTGCATCCCACCTCAGAAGGGCAGCAAGTGCCCTCAGAAGCATCTTTTGTGCAAGGTGTGAAAAATGACAGGGAAGGTGCTTGCTACATGTTTAACTCCCAACCTTTGTGCAGATGGACAGAGGTGACATATGCAATTAGCTGCATGCACTCAGTAGCCACGTCCAATAAGAGATTTTTAGAAAATGTCTGACATCTAGGGTTGCTTCCTATTTGACCCTTAATAGGCCTGAAGAAAAAATTCTGAAGACTTTGAAGATAGTGTGGGAGGTAGAGGACACGTGAACAAAGTACCTCCTGCCTCCAGTCAGCCCCCACATTCTATACCCCTTCTAGGCCATTTTTTTTCTTGCCTCCATAAAGAGGCCACCTTTCAATGCTCCTCAGAATATTTAATTATTATGACTCCCCACTTTTCCTACCATGACCTTGTGTAGCGAATGGCAGTTATCACGCTGAGAAAATGAACCAAACTAACTCAATTTTGTAGCTAGAAGCAGCTCAGGACCTCATTTTCAGTATAGAAGATTTGTTACCATGGGAAAGAGATTTTCCATCCATATTGGGTGCAACTTCAAAAGGCCAGAGTTCCTTTAACTCTGTGAGAACATTCACACCAAGTGCTAACATCTGGCGTCTATAATCCATTTAGATAACCATCACAAATGTAGATTGTTTAAACCTTCATGATCAATTGAACCTGTTTTACATCTTAGGAAGACAAGCTGTAATTCTTCCAAAACTTACCAAGATGCTGTACATTTCAAACAGAACTTTGAAACCTTAATTTGAACATCAATTGCACATGTTTCAAACTAGCACCTTATTGGTTACTCTCAATCACCCAAGAAGTCAGAACTGGGATAAGAAACGAGCATTTTGCCTACCAAAGATATACGCTCACTCGCCTGACGTAGAGTGTATCTACACTGACTCTATGTCTCATACAGGCATGAGACATTATCCAGAGAAAGACTTAATGTAAGCTTTATTTGTATTTTCCTAGAAATACTATCCTCCTGAATAACCAGTCTCACTAGTATGCTGAAATTGCACGTTTTGTGCTTGCTTCAATGTTCTTGTTTGTCTGTTTATCTTTTATTTTAATTTTTAAATAAAACTTATCAACAAGATAGTTCTGGGTGTCCTGCCTGATTGTTTGCTCAGGAGACGTGAGGGGAGGTTTTTCCCTGGTAAAAGCAAGTCTTGCTCCAGCAGGGAAAGCTCAGCGCATTCAAACGTTACCAAATAGTTGTTAAAGGGTTAAATGCATCAGGCTGGAGTAAAGGTGGCCGAGACACCTTGCCATGAAGAGAAGTGCAGTAATTTTTTATATAAAACTGTATTTTGATTCCTGCAAACTGGCATGTAGTGCAATTACTGTATTAACAAATTTGTACAGTATTACACAAGAATTTTCCCTCCCTACCTCCATTCCTTGTGCCACCCAAAGCTAGTATACAAAATACATAGTTCAACAGAATATAATTGAATGTAGCTAGTTATGTGCGGATTTCTTCAGGGAAGAAGGGATAACACCATTAAACAGATTTGCTTTGTTTGCTGTGATTGAGGGAGGACATATTTCTGAGTGTCTATTTAGACAGTATGTTAGACATGCTGGGAACAATTGTCTTTCATTTCTCTGTCACAAGGAGTCATTTCTCTTCTATACCAAATGTGAATTTACCTATTCACTTAAGTCATTTAAGACATAATATGGATTATCTTGGGTGACAGATGTGGGTAGACATTAAAAGTTGTAAAATGTTGAACATTTAGCTTACTTCTATTGGGTTTTGGTTTAGAGATGTGCTGAACAAATTCTTTTTTTAACTAGTTTGTATCAAAGCATATGGCTTGACCATCTTAAT
This sequence comes from Aspidoscelis tigris stejnegeri, assembly GCA_023333525.1. Taxonomy (NCBI): domain Eukaryota; kingdom Metazoa; phylum Chordata; class Lepidosauria; order Squamata; family Teiidae; genus Aspidoscelis; species Aspidoscelis tigris. The sequence continues at coordinate 16,869,295 of JALMGA010000010.1, forward strand.
CTCAAACCTATACCACCACCTTGGCTGAGGAAGCCGGTTCAAACCTGGACTGAACCAGGGATTTCTTCTGAATCAGTTGGATCACAGGGTTCAGTTTGAGCTGCTTTGTATTTGGCAGTAATTATACTTTAAAAAGAGCTTTTTAACATTCAGTTCTACCCCCCCCCCCCATGAACAGGTTCAAATCTGTTTGAGGTTCAAACTCAAATCAAGTTGAGTCTATTTGATCTAATTGGAAACAAACCACAATTTTACCCCATTTTTGCACTTACCTTTCGAAGTCTGGATTTGAAAGATCTGGCTCTTGGAGATGGGGTCCTCCCTAGTATCTGATCCTGAAAGATTGAGATCTGGGCGAGGACACCATATGTCTGCATGGGCCCTCTAGCACCCAGTTGCAATGGGTGCTAAGCGGGGCACCATGCAGATGCCATAGCACCCATTCGAATACTCCATTTAGCCAGAGCAGGAAGGGCCATCAGTGGCGTGGTGTGATTGCCCAGCGCTACCGTCAATCACGGTGTACTCATGCTGACAGAGGGTGGGGCAGAGAGGCAGGGCTTCATAGCTGCTTATGTAGCAACTATGAAGCATGTGTTCAACTCCGTAGACAGCTATGGAAAACATGCAGGCCTCCGTAGCTGTGAGCAGTGGGGCAGAGCTGGCACCACCCTTGCGCAGAGCTCCACTTCTGTTAGGCCCACACCTGGACACCATCAGCCAGTAAGTCATGCGGATAGGTCTCCTCTAATCTGGTCTTCAGGGCTGAAGACTAGATTGTGAACACCATTAAAGAGTCTGAAGTAAATCTGGATTTAAGGGCCTGAAGGACCCATTAAATCTGGATTTATCCAGCACTCGTGGGGACAGGGCCTTCAGGATAGGGCTCTAATGGGGTCCCAAAGGGATCTTGCATGGGGACAGCACATGCCTGTTCAGTACCAATTGGGTACCCATTGGGTTCCGAATGGGGTCTTAATGGGATCTTCAGTGCTAGTGCAAAAAGAGCCTTAGAATTTGTATACATCTCTATCTCAGAATGGCCCAAATGATTTTTCCCTATAGCAATGGAAATAGTACAACTATTTATAGTGAAACTATCTCTGCATCTCCTTTATGCAGCAAAGATGCCTTAGATGAGGCCAGTTTCCATTATTCCCTAAGAAGACAATCTGTCCTGTAGGCCTCATTAAGTATAATGGAGACACAGCTTGAAGCCGCATCCATATGGCCAGGAAAGGCCAACTCATGCATATTCTTGGGCTTAGTGAGCAAACAGCCAGGCCTGCTCTCAATCTACAGTTCACCTCAGAGCCATGAAAAAAACGCTCCTGAAGTTGTTTATCCAGGGCCCTTTTCACAATTTCTTGACAAACTTATTGGCTAATGAAAGGAAAGCAGGTAGGATCTTCCATAACAATAGTTTACCTTCTGCCAACAGTTTTTGTTGTTATTGTTGTTTCTACACGTTCTTCCAGAAATATGATGCAAAGAGTTGAACTATTTTGAGACACTCCATCACTTAGCTTGTTTTTTTCTCCCACCCTTAACTAGGCATTCTTTCCGATGTGAAATTTTCACTGAATATTCATTATCAAAATTGAGCATTTTAATGTTGCCATGAAACCTATATTTCTATTTCAACATACAAAATATGCCATCTGCTTTGCGTTGATGATTGCATAGGCAACAAAGTACTGAATGTATCTCATTTCTGAATTTGACAATATAAGCTTTGCTGAAACATTGAGCAAGTTTGGTTGTATTTACTCAGTCCTTACTGTACAATGAGAGTGGTTTCAGGCCTCTGTGATGTCTACGTGATTGTGATGTCTACATGATTGTGTCATTCTGAGAATACACATTTGTACTCCGTAGCTGCAAGTGGCAGGACAGAGCCAGTGCGACCTGCACACACATGTCTGCTAGGCCCACCCCTGAATCCCATCAGCAGGTAAGTCATGTGGACATGTATCCACTAATCCGGTCTTTATGGCTGAAGACCAGATTGTGGACATCTTTAAAGGGGTCCATGGGAAATCCAGATTTAAGGCCCTGAAGGACCCAGTAAATCTGGATTTCTCCAGCCCTCGTGGAGACAGGGCCATCTAGATGGGGTCCTAAAAAGTGGGGACAGGGCCTTCCTGATCAGTACCAAACAGGTGCCAATTGGGTTCCTAATCAGGTCTAAATGGGGTCTTCAGGGCCAGTGCAAAAACAGCCATAGTCTTACAGGGCAAATTTGATTGAATACTTCAAATTCACAGACATTTGAATCAAATCAAAAATCCAGTTTTTCAAATATCCAAAGATTTGATCAAAATGAACCAGCCTCCTGCTTGCAGAAATTAATAATCCAATCATACCTTTGTATTTCACTGTGTTATTGGTCTTGAAAAGGACATTTTAATAGGAAAAAAGGTCTTCAGGAAAAAAAAAAGTTCAAAAATGGATGCAAAAATCCAGGGTTTTTTAACTGAACAATTCAACAGTGAAATGAATTTTCAGATTTTTAATTCAACAGCAAAACAAATGTATTTTTTTAAAAAAAATGTGCATCCCTAGTTTGGAACTATTATAAGATGGGATAGCGTAAGAACTAAGAACCTAATTTAGAATCTGCACGGGGTCATTCTAGCACTGTGGGACCAACCTGATGGTCCAGAAGTTTCCCACATGCCTTTGCTGTACCACAAGCATTCTCCAAGGATGCATGATACACATCTTCCTGTAGCCTGTGATTACCCCTTACATTGGAAGCACTGGAGGGCTATAATGTCAGAGTGATAGGAAAATCTTTCATAACACTTCCAATTGCTCTCCTCCCTCCCATCATGTGGACCTGTTCTGCTGAACATATGAGAATGGCTGCAATAACAAAACAGCTCCAGATGGAGATACTAAAGCTGAGGAACTAAAGTTTCTCAGCTGTGAAGTTTTCATTGCTGGTAGCAGCAGTAACAACTGCAGCAGGTTTTTCACCCAGCATGCTTCCGTTGCAGAGCTCTCAGCCTAGCCATTGAAAATCACTGCTGGGGTGATTTTTGCCTGCTGCCCTGCTACCTCCATAGTGAAGAATTTGCATAATTGGTAAATCACAAACCTAGAATTCATGTTAGTTCATTTTTGCCATGAACTCACCAGATCTGGGCCCTTTCTGCACTTAGCCTTATTCTGGAATATATCTCAGGATAGGGGTATTTTATCTGTATGGTAATGCAGACTTTGACAGGTCTTGCCTGGGGCTTCCCATATTCTGCACTAGCATTTAGGCAGGCCCCTATTCTGAGATATGTTTAAGAGTAAGGCCAAGTGCAGAAATGTCCCATGTCAGTTAATCCAAGCTCTCCCAACTCATTCTCCCACCGAAATACAGAAATAGTAATACTGAAGATTTTTACTGAGTTTGAAGAGCTGCTGTGATTATGTATGCAAAATAGGTCAGTTTAAGGAATTGTTTGCTAATTTCATTGCATGCAGATTTGGTCTTCCTACCACAGGTAAATGGGTGGATGAGAAATAAATAATTCACAAGCTTCCATACATCTCAGGAATTCCCTCCCTCCTTCTCTTTTTAATCCAAGCACATTAAAGTTTATCTTGAGATAAAAATATTTTTTTAGATATGTGCCATGAAAAGTGTGGTAGAATATATATTTTTTTAATTTAGTGATGTAGAAAATAAAGTCAACAGGGGATGGTATTGACTTATGGGTGAGCACATATCTAAGAGAAGAAATTATTTACATTTTTTTAAAAAATTGGTGCTTTTAATTATGAGATTTTATGTAATAGTTTAAATGGATTTTATCCTGGATTTACTGAGGAAGGACAGGAAATAAACTCAATGAAACAAGTGGGTGGAATTATAACTTAACAAAATATATGTGGCTTTACTGAGTTGAACAAGCTTCTTCTGCAAGCTATTTATAAATGGTTCAGGAGGATTTTTACAGAAAGATAAGAGATCTGAAATTGTGAACTTTTGCAAGCATCGAACAATAAATACATGCATAATTATACTGGGACTCAGGAAATAGAAGTTGTTTCGTGAGGTGGAGCATCTTTATAATCCAATATTTCCTCAGATAGCATAACATGGCCAGAAACTTTTAGTGTCCAAGCTGAGTTTTGCTTTGTCTTTTTCAAACCATAGCTTAATGAAAAAGCTGATTAGAGAGAGGGGAGGAAGAAACCTCATGACACTGAAAGATGAGAGCAGAGGGCAAGCATGGGAGAAAGAGATGAATTCATCTCTAAAGCCATCTGCCTCTGGTGGAACACTGGAAATGGAATACCAGGGCAAAGATGAAAATGAAACAGATACTCTAAGTGCAGTTTGCACTTTTGATTGATGGCAAGGAACGAGTGTAAGGTTATTAAAGTAGTTGATCGCTTAAAGATCATGGCTTCGGGGGGGGGGCGAGGGGAAAACTTATCTAAAATTGACGATGGGTCAGGATGCTCAAGCATTTTCCTACAAAGAGATAGGACTATACTTAATACAAGGAAGAGTGAACCTCATAGGACCTCCAATGACAGTGACTATTCTTACTTGCAAGCAATTTCAACCTGTGCCCTTATTTTTTTAAAAAAAGAGGATCATAGTTTTCTATAGCCTTTGGATTGAGAAATATAAATTTTCTGCCTTTGACTATAGATTCCAGGATCCCAAACCAAATCTGCCCACAGCCCTTGAAGGTAAGGGTCTAAAGCATTGGAATTCAGAAGATGAACATTTACAACTGAAGCCCTTTCTGAGCTAGACTGCATTCCTAATTATATACCAGAATTGGGACTTGCTATCTGCATGCTGGTGCAAACTACAACAGGCACTGAATGGGGCTTGCTGTAGTTTTCTAGCATGTGGATGGCAAGTTCTTATTCTGGGATATGATCTAGAATAAGGCTAAATTCAGAAAGGATCAAAATCGGGACCAGAAAGGACATGAGCATCAATTTTTCATCACCTATCCCAAAACATTCGCATTGTAGTGTGAATCTTATTTGTGTGCACAAATTCATTTCAATGTGAAGGGCAGCAGAGGACAAATGGAGAGGGACCACCAGGGCTGTGATGAGGGAGGGACATCACAAAAATAGATCTCAGCCTGTTTCTGGTCAAGAATCATATGAATTTAGATTTTAAAAACATCAATTTATGTGTAACTTAGATCAGAAGGAAAACATTTTTGCATTAAATGCCATGATCCCCATGGACTAAGCAGAGAAGTTCATTATAACCAGCAGTGTTAATGGTAGGAAACTGACTCTTACATTGACAAATTGAATTTGAATGGCTGTCTTCTTCAATAAACATCAAACGGATATTTAACTCCTGCAACGTGTGCAATACTAATATTGCCACACTTGGCCTCAGGATTCAAGGCATTTCCTCATCATTTGAAATAGGAGAACAAGCTAGCTGAAGAATAGTTTAACCTACACTTAAGAAAAGAGTTTTTGGAACTAAGTGCATATTAAAATTTGAGGACCAAACAGCTTAATCATTAGGTCCATTTATTGCATTGCAGAAGAATGCAGGTAGCATAATATTGCTCCCAGGAAAAGGAGTTCTTCTTAGATTAGATAATGGGTGTTTTTCCACTGGCACTAGAAGTACCCATTAAGTACCCATTAATGGGTACTTAATGGGTATTTCTAGTGACAGTGGAAAAACACCCAATGAGATCTACCTTTGAATACGACAGGCCACCTTCAGATATTATTCAGGAAACTAAAGACAGACACTGACTAACAATTGGAGGCATTCCTTGGATGAAAGTATCAATGAAAGTATCACAAGCAGACTGAATCTGTATACGACCCTCCTGGTTTCTTTGGACAATGACTATTAATGAATTTAGGATGCATGATGATTCCCTTTGCCCTCAGGGAAAGGAGTCAGGTTAGATGTTGGCCTGCTAAGAATCACTGATTATCACATTAATAAAGTTATACATCTTTAACCTCTGTCATTCTCACTCTAGAGTACATTGCCAAAAATAATTCTCTTCTTGAAAACCATGTTAAGAGTCTTGTGCACCCACTTTACGTTCTGCCTGTTATTGCTTTTGTAACAACATCCCAAACCATAAGGATGCATCTGTAAAGTCTAATTTATTTCCCAAATTTCCACAACTGTAGATATCATGACCTCACGTTAAGAGCTGAACCTGTTTTTGTCACATTATTTACCTATGAATATTATTGTATTCCAGACTCTGTTAAGTACACATGATCTGTTGCTTTGTGAAGTTTTCTGAAGCTGAGCAACAGTGTGCATGTATTTTTTGTCCGAGTGATTGAGACCAGCATAATTACTACTTTTAAAGGGGACTGCAAGTGAAGGGTCTCAGGGACATTTGGATTTGCTGATTTATGCACAGCCCTATCTATGAAAGGGAGAAGTGGGTGAATTTTGCTCTTAAGCTGAAATATAAGAATGGCGGCTATAGCTGAGTAAGACTGAAATCTGAATTTTTCTTTTCAATAGACCTAAATTGCAATGTTGTATAAATGGGATGTTGGTTTTGTATGTGTGCTGAAAAAAGCAGGGAGATGTTGGAAGCAGAGGTGATCATTCAGCAAAGAATAGCGAGGGAGGGCTGTGATTCAATTATTAGTCTGACTCTGATCTTCCTGAATGTTTTGCTAGATGGCAAATACAATTGCATTAATGGGAGGGTGGAGATCAAAGGGAGACTCAATAAATGCCCACCCTTCTACTAGGAAGGAAGTTGCATGCTTACAAAAACATAAGTGGCATCTCATTTATGGTATTTACAATTTTGAAAATTATAAATTTTATACATAACAAAGATATTTTTTCAAAGGGCTACCCTTGATAAAGGAAATGCAATTCAACCATTAGGAATTTTGGTTAGGCTTTGCCATTTTCCCAGAAAATATCTCATCTTCTAAAAAAGAAATAATGAGACAATTCATCCTCATCATCTTCTTCATTACAATTCTGTAAAATCTTTGGGCAGATTGTTTTTGTCATTCTCTCACTGTAACCTAATATTTTAAGTGTTTTCTTGGGGCTCCCAAGGATGCAGCAGAGACCTTAATAGTCTTTCCACATAACAAGTTAATGGTCATTCATTATTCTAATTATGTTGTGTGAAAGAAATTAGTATTAGCATAATAAAATGCAGTGCACACATCCTAATCCCAGAACCCTTAATGTTGCAATCTGCTACTGTCACAGGAGGTGTGTGTCAAAGTTGATTAAAACCAGGGAAAATTTTGCTTTGCCATTGTATATATATTTCCTTTTTAAAATGTGAACCTAAGACTCTGGTATTATTATGTTGCAGAATGATGAAATTTAAGTTCGTTTTGGAACAAGGACGTACAAGGGGAGGAAAGTAGAAATACAAATGGAAAGGGTTTGGGGGAAGATGCTGTAATATGGTAAATGGACAAAGGGGGACAAAGATCTGGAGAGTATTGTAAAGTTGGTCTCCTGTTGGGAAACATTAAGTTTTTAATTAGTAGTTCAATACCCCAGAGAGGGAATTAAGAAAGGAGGAGGGAAGGGAGATTGTGGAATGTATAATGATTGAAATGCACAGTATTTATTTGGAAATGGAAAAATAAATATGAGGAAAAAAATACCCCATGACTCTGCCTCAGCAGATCAATTTGTTAATTCCCTATATGAGGTTGAAATTTCTCCCATCTTGCAGGTCTAGAAATTCTGTTGCTGTATTCATTAAATACTGGAATGAGTGCAAATGGGGCTGCAGAAATCAAAAGGTTAAAAAATGCAAAGCCTGAAAAGCCAAGGCAATGTAAATTTGGAGTGTGCCTTTTTAAAATGAAGATAAATACATTGTACCTGGGGAAATGGTATCTTCATAGATTATGTCAAAGATTAAGACATGCATAATTGATTTAGCTAGCTAAAGACAAATGAGACACTCTGGGAATAGGGGAAATAATAGTTTTAGGTAGAAGTTATCATGATTACTATATAAAAAAAGTTTTTAAACCTCAAAGTAACTTCTATAACTAACAATTACACTCACCATTTCGTTTGCACTAGACTTATGCTTGAGTAACTCTAGGATAGCTAAATGAGTAGTCCCATGAGAATTCTCACTAATTTTATCAAAATTAGCTTGCAGAAGCATCCATGTTTGCCTCATATCTGTGCTTTGGGCAATGTGAGTTGCTTTACCTGCAATATTCTTCTTATTGGATCCTCATCCCTATAAGAAGTTAAAAGATACACAGGAACAAAATGTTTCTAATAAACATACTGCCTTTATGATTGATGTGGGATTTTCTTGATTAGGGATGTGCCCAAGCTAAAACTGGTAAATTCTACCAAACACTAAGTTAGAAAAAACAAAACAGAACAAGCAAGCAAGCAAAAACTATAGCATATGGCCAAAGAGAGTATGGGCAGTTTCCTTGATCTGATGCTCCTGTGCTCATGTATTCAATAATGCCTTTCATGAATGTGACAAAGGAGGTGCAGTTCTGTAAACTTAAGGCTGTGTCCCCACTTACTTAGGTAAGCTATTTTGTGTGGAGGGGAGCTTCATCAGATGGTCCTGGCCAATGTAGCAGACCATTCCCTGCCAGATCTTCAAGCAGAGGATGAGGTATCTAGTAGGGGTGTGCACAAATACAATTTTTGGATTCGATTCAATTCTAATCAAATATTCAAACATTCAAATTTGGACAAATAGAAAAAATGAATGTATTCAAATTTGAATCAAATTAGAACACATTTTTATCTATTCATACAAATTTAAATTCGTATTTGATGATACGAATGTCAACAACATTCATATGTGCACACACCTGTACACATCCATATACATCCCGTTTTTATCCTTTATGCATCCTATTTTTGTTCCATACGTATCCCTACAAATGCATACAGATACGAATAAGATGCCTACATATAAATGTTCAAATAATTCATACGGATTCAGAACCTTTGAATTCGTTTGAATGTTAAGCAAATGTATAGACCAGGGTTTCCCAAACTATGGGTCACGACCCACTGGTCGGTCGCGAGCGAATATTGAGTGGGCCCTGCCTGTAGAAAGACACACCAACCGACCAAGCCTTTATTCATATTGGTAATGGTTAAGTTTCCTAGAGGTGGGTCCTGAGTTCGTAAACTTATATTAGATGGGTCGTAGCCCAGACAACTTTGGGAACCACTGGTATAGACATTTGATTTGAATACAAATATTCGAACTCAAATGAATTTGATCGAATTTTGAATGTTTTGAATATTTTTGCACAACCCTAGTATCTAGCCTTCTCACAAGTCAGTTTCTGTGTTCACACACCAGCAGCAAAATAATTTGTCTAATAGCCTGTCCACAAAATAATATGAAGTAAAAGAGTTTGCTTTTCTACCCCTCTTTTCTCAACCATTTAAGGGAACTCAAGGAGGCTGACTAAGCTTTCTATTCTCCCCACAAGATAACACCCTGTGAGGTATGTGGGGCTGTGAGAGCTCAGAAGAGAGCTGTGACTAGCCCAAGGTCACCCAGATGGCTTCCTGGAGGAATGCAGAATCAAACCTAGCATTCCCAGATAAGAGTCCAGCTCCCTAACCACTAGACCAAACTGGCTCTCAGATTTAGGGATCAGAGTTGGTGTTTCCATCCTCAAACCTTAAACTTTAAAACTCTGTGACACCCTTCTCCCACTCCTGGGATAATAACAAGCATCTCCAGGTGCACTGATGTGGGAGCTAGTGAAAATGGTCTAACTCAAGGTGGAAGAAGAGCATCTCCAACTGTGTAGTGAAGACATAGCCAAAATGAAGCTTCCAACCAAGGAATGCCCCCCCATCAATGCTTTCTCAGCCCCTTGCTTTATTTACTGTGCTATTCTCAGTTTGAAGACTGGAGATACAGGTTCAGCATGCAGTTTATGTTATAGAAGGCCAAGTGGGACTAGGAATGGTGAAGCATAAAGAGAACTCACCAGTCCATATACTTCAATCCAATAACTGATCATGATATAAATCAACAGATTAGTCTGTGGATCAATCAAATTTCCAATCAGATTGTGATCATTTTAGGACTTTATTGTGCTTGGCTAATCACAATGGTTATGTTTATTGTGGCATGGTACATTCACACTCCTTGTTGTTGCCTTTGTTTCAGAGCATGCATGGCTGACCTGATCTTTAGTATCTGTGGAGTGGTACCAGGATGCTTCTGGTACAATCCTTGCTGCAGTGTTAGGGCAACTTCCTTAGGCAAATGCTGCTTGGGAGTATGGCAGTGTGGGTGTGACTGTATAGTTGCATGCCACATTGCCAATCACAATAGAAATGCCCTGGTGTGCATAGTTGTTGCTACAGTGATCCAGGCAGGACCATCCACACTTCAATGGTACCCAAGTAAATCTGGGTTAAGTGTGGGGTTGGCCAGTACTTGCAGTGAGAACATTGGCCACCAGCCCTGAACTTCTATGTGACAGTATACCACAAAAGTTCAGTGTGAAAATACTCTACAAAATGGTGTTCCCACCTGACTAATAACATCATGTTGATAAAAGCAGCTATGCCAGCTGAGGCTAATAAGACCAAAATATGAATGATGATGCCAAATCACTAAAAAGATCTTCTTAACTGTTGAGACAGTGTAGTTGGTACCATTCACATGATACCATTAAAACAGTACATGGACTATGCTGCCTCCAATTATACAGAACATGTCAAGAAGTCTCAAAAGAGAATTAAAAAAACAAGAAAAAATGATGTGGATTTTGGTGTGTTTTTTTTTTTGCAGATATTCATTATAATACTGTACAAGAGTTCAAAAAACAATGTCCATATTCCTTTTGCATCAATTTAATCGTCTAATCTATACAGATTCTGACACTTGAGAGCACTCTCTGTTCTGTACAGGGAGGAAATTAAGGGCAATGTATCTGGCTTTCACATAAAATTCTTTGTTGTGTCTCCACTTTAAAATAGAGGTGGCTTGTTACCAGGCACACAGGAAAGACACTCCCTTGTCTCCATTTGTGAGCACAGAAGCATCATTAACTGCATTACCTCCACTGAGAGCAGCAACATTGTGCCCTCAGAAAGTGGAAGCTTGGACAGTGATGGTACCTGGTAATGGGGCTGCACAATCACCACAAGGCATTTACTGCCACCACAAATAGGAGCATAGTGGCAGAAAGCACATTAGTGGGTGCCTTCACTAGAAAGCAGAGATACACACTTGGTGTTCAACTATGCTTCACCTACAAATATTGGAGAGCAGAGCCACAGAGCTGCATCTTCTTATGGGTGAGATCAAAGAGATATTTGGCCATGCAGTGGCTCTTCAACAATGCTTCTGAACCAATATGTACTAGTTCTAGGTATCCTGTGCTGACAGTAAACCTTTTTGGCAAATATCTCATAGCTTTAAGTACTTTTAAGTCTTACTCCTAGAAAGTGGTAAAAAGTTAGGATGTGATCAGACACACTCTCTGAAAAAATCTGAGTCTGAAGCAACAGGCAGTTTTTGCTTGCCTTTGCCTTACCTTACTTGGAAAGTATTTCAAGATTTCATAGCACTGAAGGTGACTCCTTCATTAAATGAGGTTAAGTGAGAAACTATATAAGCAAAGAGGCAGGGGTTTCTAGCCATGAGAGAACAAGTGGTCAATGAGTTGGTAGCACCCATAACCAGGGGATGTATTGTCTAAGTTGGAGGTGAATATAGACCGCAATATGTTAAAATAAGGTAAATTTTCAACTGCATTGAACAACTGTTGGAAAGGCATGGGAGATGGGATGCTTTTTCTTAAAGAGTCAGCTTTAAACAGTTCTGTCTCATAGCACGCTTAGTGCATTATCAACAATCACTAACTTCATAAAAAGCAATTAACATTCCAAGTCAGTCAAATTTGTCTAAGAACACCAGAGCAGAACAGATGAGCAAAATATCAGAGACACATTGCTAGCATTCCATCCTGAGGTTTGGGAATGGGAATTTGATCTTCCACTATTGATTGAAGAAAGCTTTCAGATCCTACTTTCTCAGCTCATGTTTTCAACGAAGCAAAGTAATTAGAAATCTGATGAACTTTGTGCTGCATTTGGGAACGGAAGGTTCAAGTTAATGCCCTTGTGGCAGCACTAGTGCAGACAGAATATTGAATTCTGTGAGTAAGGAATGATATTTATTACAACAAAAGGATTGGCTTTTGCTTCTGACCTCTAAGTAACTAATACTCTCTAAGGAAAAATCTGTTTTAGAGAGTGAAATAGAGACGATCAATATATGTTTTTGAACACCCTATAGAAGACTTCAATATTTCTCAATTAAAACTGTGTGGATCCATCTGCACATTGTACTCTGGCCCACATTGTGTTTGTGTGTGAGTTCATGTTTGTCCATCAGGAAGCCTCTAATCGCTGTAAAGTGTGTGTTGCAATTCACCAAACACAATTTGGTATTAAAATATGTTATTCTTCCTGTTAATAAGTATAGAGAACTAACAAATGAACAATTTTAAAAAGTTCAACTCAGAATGCTTTTAATGCATATTTTTAGGTAGAGTACCTTTTTGTGTATTTACTGTACATCATTTTTGCATTTTCTACCTTTCTTCTAAGGAGCTAACAGTAGATCTTCCTCTTAGAACCACTTGCTTTGCTGCTACAGTGGCTGGCTATTGAGATTAAAGTGGAGGAAGCAAAGCCATGCCCTGATTGCTTCTCACATCTGTTTCTGGAAGGACAGATTATTTATTTGGACCTGACTGTGTAGTGTAGATCACAGAAAATATCACACAGCCTTATGGTGACTCTCTTGTGTGTTTGTTATGCCAATAGACATGACATGGAATCCACCTTTTCTAACTAGAATAAAGGCAACATCCACATGGAACAACTTCAAGCATGATGCTCTGCTCCTTGTGCAGTAAGTACAGTACTACGTACATAATGCTACTTGTAGTGTGTAGGTCATAGCCACTTCCACAGGCCTGGCTGACCCTGATAGGAGAGTTCAGCGCTAACAGTAAAAATGATATATTAACAACATCATGAACTGTAGATGAACAGTCCACCCTATGGATAAAAGCCCATATTGCCAATATACTTAAGGTGCATGTAGTCCAAAATATCACATAGGCATTAGGCTTGTGCTAATGGAATTGAATTATTTTACTATTTTTCATGATAGCAGCAGACACATTCAGATACAAGCTTCTTTGAATTATTTCGGTTTTAAAACAGGCTTGCTCTGTGGTGCATTGACTAGGTGCCAGAATAAGAGAATGTGGCCTTAATTATGCGTAACTTCCTGAACAGTTATTCCAGTGCTGTCCTATTTCATCGGGGGTTTCAAGCCTTTCAAGTCTAGAAAAATATTTGTTAGGATATGATAGAACAAATATTTGTGCAGGAAACAACAACAAGCAAAATAATTACTAGGTGATCAGAAAGGACACAGCTATAGAAACTTTTAGAAGTCAAAAAGTTTTTGAAAATTGTTGTCTATATCATCCAATACATATCTTGTATGAGGTAATTTTGTTAGTCATGAAACTATTGAGACACTTGTGGTATTAAAAGATTGTCTAACAGGAGACAATAAGTACAGCTGACAAAGCGAAAGAAGACAAAAAGTCTTTCCAAGCAACAGATGCTATTTGATATTAAAATTTTAACTGACTTTGTCCATGAGAATTTCTAATGATGCATCAATTATTTAGACATCTTGAGCTCTTTGAAGGGCTTAGAAGAAACAGCTTTTAAAATGTACAAGCCTATTTTTTATTTTCTTTTGGAAACTATCCTACATCACCCTTCCTTCCTTCCTTCTTTTCTTCCTTCGACACATGCTATGTTGAAAAAAAAAATCCCTTTAATTTATGTGTCATTAACACAGCAGATACTGATATTTCAAGAAAATCTGCAATAAAATAAAAGTATCTTGTTCCAGGAGAATTTGTAAAGTACACTTTTTGTGTTAAGAAATGACAGTAAGGACAAAAATATACTTCTGATTATTAAAAAAGAAAGAAAAGAAATCAAGGCCCTTTCAGCAAAAGGCCTATATTGGACTATATCCCAGAATAAGGACCTGCTGCCTCCCAGCAGGTGCAGACTGCAGCACCGGTATGGGGATGGGAGGTTGGTACTCTGGGATATAACCTTGAATAAGGCCCAATGCAGACGGGGCCTAAAGAATACACAAACCCAGAAACACTTTCACAATTCTTCTTCTAGGGGACTTCAGGGATTCCCCAGCATGGGACATCTGCACTGCATGGGGACACTTCTGTCCTAGAAGTGACTGCATGCATACAAAAGTTACCCAAACGCCTATAGCGGTATAGCAGACAGCCTCGCACAGCTCCGTTTTCACTTTTTCTGGTGCATGAACATTGACGCCATTGCTGGGATGAAGCAGTCACCGCTAGCATAGAGGTGATAACCATGATTTGCACCTTGCCAGTTCTTCCCTAAGTGCTGGTGGGGTCTGGGATAGATTTGTTGTCCCAAAGTGCAGGTGCCAGATCTATCCCCCATCTTCACTTCCTTGGGACACTGCCCCAGGGAAGGGAAGGTATGCGTGTGGATGTGTACGAGATACCTTCGTACTAGATACACATCCGTACAGAATTAGGATGGGATGCATACAGATTCATATGAGATGTGTACGGGTACATACGAATGTCCGAATTGTTTGTCCAAATACATGCACATGTATTCATATTGATTCAAATGTCCTGATATTTACTTTACCTTATTTGTACAAATTCAGATTTTTGAATATTTGATTCATTATGAATTGAATGTCAAAAATTGTATTCATGCACACCCCTCTCAGCAGGGGATGCCTGCGTGACAAACCACACCTATGGAACTTGCTGTTCTGCAACTACTAAGGAAGCAATTGTGGCTTCAAACATGCTTCTCTTGTGACTGTTTCGATTCTGAGGAATCCTCGGTTTCTGAAATCATTCATACCAGGAAATTAAGTTTAGGTACGCAGAAACTACGTTCTTGCATGCTAAAGCTAGATAGTCCAATGGGAAAATGTGAATCACTTGGCCTAAAAATAAGGTTTAGAAAAAAATTTTGTCTGAAGATTCTATTAACAGAACAAATCACACATGGGTTTGGTTACATGATTTCTTATTTTTCCTTCCACACAATTTCAGTGTTTCCACAATGGCACTGGCTATGTCTTTTGCCAACTCATCCTTTACTTCTTGATTTTAATGGATACAAAACGTTTTAATGTATCTATTGATGCAGTAGCTGTTTCTTTCCTCATGCTATTTTTTGGTGGCTTAATGACCAGTCATCATTTAATGGCATGGAACTGCTCCCGTTCCTGCATCTCCCTTCCTCCCATTGCCTGCTGAAATGTTGTAGAGTGATACCTCAGTTTATGAAAGGGTTCCGTTAAGAAAAATATGTAAATCGAAATTACATAAATTATGGCATTGACATCGATTTAGAACATGGGGGTCATGGGAATCACAGGGGAAACCTTCATTGCCTTATCATTGACCAGTTACAATTAGTTTGATTTGAATGGAAATTGCCCTTTCAATGCAAGTCAATGGAGGTGGAAACATGGATTAAAAGGGGACCCAGGAGGGCCTCCCAGGTCTGAAGTATCTTGGGATGATGCCAGAACAGATAAATGCCAAATCAAAAGGCTGCAGCAGTACTGACACCACACCTCAAACAAGGCTTTTCGTAGAGTGAAATGTCATAACACGCCATGGCCACCCCTATATCTAGACAACGTTTTTCTAGAGTGCAGAGCCAAAAATGTGCAGAGCCATGACAGGGGCCTGACTAATGCTCTACCCTCACATTCCAGACAAGAGTCCAATGGAAGACAAATGCCAGTATCACATCATTCTCCAGATGTCTTGGTGTGATCACCATGTACCACTGAAGCATCCAAAGTTCTCGCTGTGTTCCCTAACACACTAGTGACAGGTGCAGGTTGAAGCTGCTCTTCCCAATGAGCAGTTAGTGAGCTTCAACTGATATCTATGTACAGGGTCTGATTGTGCTCACCTGCACCTCTGCTAATATAATACCATAGAACTTTGGCAATGCCAATTAGTCAAACCAACATCTCCTGAAGGAAGAAATAGTAAAGAGTAGCTGAAAAGTGTAGGGATTCCAAGACATTCTCTCCTCAAAAATGTGTCATTTGGCTCAAGAAAAGTGACTAGTTAAAGCCCTCATAAATATCTGGAATTGGAAATGATGACAGTGCTACCAATGGGGGGGGGGGCTACTACCTTAAAAGGAACTCCAGATTACTGTAGATCACCACTAAACACACCATTGTCCTTTCAGCAGTCTAAAATATTCTGCCAGGTTCCTAAAATCCTGGACTTCAGGTCTCACCAGCCCTAGCCACCACTTTCATGGAACCAATGGCACAGCAAAGGTTGCTCTGCAATGCTATGTATTAATCACGCCAATTTCATCTGTGTTATGTCCACAGTCTCAATGACAGCAGTCATCTTAACAAAGGATTAAGCACACAGTCTTTTGATTTAGCTGATATTTATTTGAGACTGCCTCCAGATGTGAGATAATACCTGTGATCCTCTGGGCACTGCATTAGGAATGTCAGATATACTCAAGGCATTCCTAAGGTGCTCTTGATTGCGATGTGTAGAAAGTTCATTGCAATGCTATAGCAGGAAACCTAACAAAAACATCAGGGCCCTTTCTGCACTGGATCTTGTGCTGACTCATTATTGGTAGGTATGTTTATTAGTAATGTAACTGTAAGGTAAGGTAAGCAATGGGAGGAGTTCATTAGAATAGGCTAAAGAAAGGGGGGGTGAAGTAGCCCAGGAAGCAGCCAATAGGAAAAGGTCAAGGCACATTGTGCCAAGTATAAAAGGCAGTGCCAAAGAAGGAAAAATTGTTCATATAAAAATTACATATAAAAATAAAACTCAAGAGTAGTTTTTAGGCTGAAAGTGCCGAGGTATTGAGCAGTACACCCTCAGCTGAGGTGGGGTGATGTTGCAAGTCGGATTCCAGATTATATCTCAAAAGTGGGACCTATCAACCACATGACAGTGCAGACTATAGCAGGTCCTACATGGGGCTTACTGAGCATGCACATGGCAGATCCTTATTACAAAATATAATCTGGAATAAAGCTGAGTGCAGAAATGGCCCAGGTTTCCCAAAATAGTCCTGCTTGTCTGCTTATCTGGTGAGCAGTGTTTGTGATTAGGGATGTGCACAAATATCTGTCCACAAATTGGATAATCCAGTACCTGTAGAAGCTTCGGTAGAAGCTTCTAAGGATACTGGAAGACCCGGGGCATCCCTACCCTGGCCACCCTCTGGCCACCCTACCTCCAAACTCCCCTCCCGCAACCTCCCTGGGGGCCCCTTACCTGCTCCAGTGGTGGTGCGGGACTTTTCTCTGGAAGGCCTGTATTTAGCCTGTGGAACCCTTTCACAGTTCCAGAGGGCCCTAGAAAAGGCCTGCGCCACCACCGGAGAGTGTGCGCCCGCCTCCCTGAGGCCCACTTACCTGGGGGGCATGCTCCAGTGGCGGTCTGGGCCTCTTCTAACACCCTCTGGAACTGTGAGCAGGCTTCTGGGAGCTAAATACAGGCCTTCCAGTAAAACCTTCTGGGAGCCTTCTCGCGGTTCCAGAGGGCCCTGGAAGAGGCCCGGGACAGTGGCAGCAGTGGTGGTGGCATGTAGAAGGTGCTGTGGATGGAGATGGCAAGGAGGTAAGGTAAGTGGAGAGGGGGTGGGAAAGAAGGGATGGAGGATCCATTCTTTGGGAGGGGTATTCGGCCGCAGCCAAATTTTTCCACATTCTATTCAACTCGAATAGCATGTGGAAAAATGGCTCTGTGCACACCCCTAATATAAGATATGTATCTGTTCGTATCAGATAAGTATTTGTTTGTATCCAATAAGTATCAAATGTTTGTACAAATACATACAAATAGATTTGTATCGAGTAGAATTTTACCATATTCAAATACAGTCTATTCATGCAAATACTGATTTTAGAACATTCAAATTGAATGCCAAAAAAAAAAAAATTGTGCTCATCCCTATTTGTGAACGGATCGAAAGACAAGCTGGTCACCTGTGCAAAAAACAAGAAAGGGAATACATGCTAGGATGGTTTCTGGTAGCCCTTCCCCCCTCAGGCTGATCACAAATGTTGCTCATGGGAAAGATATTTGCATTTGTATTTGGTTATAATTTGTTTTCACCTGTGGAGTGGGAGGTGTATGTATGTATATATGTATTCATGTATGCAAACACTGGAAAGCAAATAAATAGATCAATAGTAATACATTAAAGTGCTCATGGAGGTAAGTGGAGATTTGCTTTTCAGATCTTGCTTAGATCCTGCATTGCTTCTTGCTGTCTGGAGGCAGCCTTAGTTTCCATATGATGGGAGCCTGTCGTGCTCTTTCGTGATTCATTCTCCAAAACAGTAGCTCACTGTGGCAGACCCTCCAGTCCCCTCCTTGGTGTTGCGTGGAACCCTTTGACTCTCTTATTCTAAGCTCTGAAATTTATTTGTCTGTCAGCTCAGCACTGCTCTGAGAAATGTGTTTTTATAGAGGCAATTATATAGTTCAAAGTTATGGTTTCCCTTTCACTTGTTTCTTCCGGAAAAAAAGAGGGGAGGTTTGTTTTACAGTTCTTCTTTCCTCCTTTTGAGCTTTTTCATGTCAAGCCAAATATGTAAAATAGGATGAGGGAAAGGGAGCATAAACATCCTCAGTGCTATAATTCAGTCTTGGCTAACAGGCCAGTCCTCCAAAGTCACTTCACTTTGACTGATGACCGGCAGTGTGCTGCACAGACAAGGTAGTTCATCTAAGCTATTTTCATAGCCACATCAGCAGCAGGCACCATGCAGAAGCCTTTGTTATTACAAAATCAACTCCAGAAGATCAATGATGTGTTTCTGGTACTATAAAATCCAGGCATTTGCTGGCATAATGTTTCGAGTTCACACAATGACTTCTGGAAGTCATTCCCATGAGGAAAGGAAGGAAAGGAAAGAAAGTGCCTGAGTGGGTGAACTAAGCAACTTTTTGTGGACTACCTGTTCCATGTGCAAAATTGTCTGCAGATTATTAGTGTTCCAGCTGAAGAGTCCCTTCTGACTTAGAAGTTCCCAATCATTGGTTAATTTCAGAAATAGGCAAAACAAAAATAGATTAGAATGGATTTAGTCAGTCAAATTGAATGGATTCCTTTGAGTGCTCAGCTGGTTCTAGTTGGATCCATTCAGTGTACGGCCCATGCACTAGCAATAACTAAGACTGACTTTCAAGCCACAGATATATATCTGTGTCTGTGAGCAGCAAGTCACTTCAAAGCAGTGCCACCAAAAGATATGGAAAAGCTGACAACCTAAGCATACTGTTGTTCAATCTGCAAAGGCACACAATGTGATTCTGATAAAGGATCCAGAATTTCCCAGGCTGTATGGAAATTAAGAATGTCACTGATCAGTCTGCAGAAGCATGCCATGAAAAGGAGGGTATGTTATATAGCATGTAGTCTAAAATATTAGAATTGGTCTTGCATAGGTGTAAATCCAAAGAAAGATAAGGACACCTCACCTGTCAATAGCTCTAGAGATAACAATGGTGGTCTCCTTTACTTTCACAGATGAAATGCTTCTAGGCAGGCTTATGACAGTCTTGGAATGAATGATCTTTGGCAAAGGTTGCTTGATTGGCAAATGTAGGAACAGTTGAGAGGTAGTCCCCTTTCTACTGTACCTTTCCCAGTAGACTGGTTTGTTTATAGAGGATGACATCTTGGAGTGGGATATGACACCATAAGCAGCAAAAGCAGTCCATCACTGTTCTATTGTGGCTTACTAAACTATGGCCCATGTGCAAACAGTGCACGGCTGTATACCAATCCCAGCATCAAATTACTGCAGGATTATTACTGCCCAGCTTGGTTTACCATGAGACTGAAAGCAACCAACTTCCAAGGCCTTTAAATAAATAAATAAAAAAGTTCAATGGTGAACAAAGAGCAGGAACCTTACAGCTGTGGAACTTTTGTCCCCCAGCTACAAGGATTTAGGAGGCCAGGAGTCATTGGCCATACATATTTTGTGACTAATGCATGCAGCAGTTCTTGAATGGAAGACCAATTGTCTAGCTAGAAATAAAAATAAGCCAGAAAAAAGCAATGGCAAAGTACTTCTATATTTTAGCAAGGCAAAGAATATTAAACTGCAGAAGCTCCTTTCTTCCTTTGATTATAGCACACATGAATCATTAGCACCTCTAACAAGTTGGAAGATCTCGAACTCTGTTTGGTCAATAACTCAACTTCAAATGGAAAAAAATGATGGCACTTCCTCTCCCAGTTCACAGGTTTTTGATGAGGCAACTTCCACAGAGCAGAGGCCTATTTGCACTAGGGCCTTCGAACGCAATTAGGCAAGCCCTGGGACCAAGCACCCCAGGGGGGCCTAATCGCATTCTGGGTATACAGCACAAAATTGTGCTCTACAGCTGTTCCTGGCCATCCTACAGCTGTCCAGCAAGGAGAGCATTCTCACTCTCCCTGCTAGACAGCTGTGGGTCCTGCCTCATCCCGCAGCCATTGGGCACTTTCGGGCCCTCTGGCCAACAACCCCTTTTGAGGGAGGGGCAAGATCAGGATGGCTCAACCTCGCGTTCCATGGGCTTTAGCTGACCCAGTCAGGTTGGCTGGAGTCTGCAGGGACCCCCTGCCTCCACCCCGCAACAAAGGGTCCTGCACAATCTCTTACCTTTTTGGACTCTCTGGTCCAATGTGGTGCTCGTGTGGCTGACCAGGGTGATCTGCCACTCCATGTAAATGCATGCATGACAGTAGACCACTCTCACCCTGACTTGATGTCAGCTGTTCTACTGTGGTCTACTGTTGTGCGTGCTTGTGCACAGAGCAGCAGATCACCCTGGCCGGCCACACGAGCACCACATCTCACCAGAGGGTCCAAAAAGGTAAGTGATGATGCAGCTGGAGGGAGGGCATGAACCACCTGGGTGCCGGTGGGCACCTAAGGGGGCACCTGGCAGCTGGTGCAGCTTGATCGGGGCCGCGCCAACTGCCAGCACATTGAGGCAAGACCGGACCAGCCAGTCTTCAGCCTCTGTGGTGTGCAGTCACCTTGATCGAGGCAGCTGAACCCTTTGGAGGTCCTCTGAGCCCACCCCTCATCCAGGGCCGCATGGGAAAGTGTCCTTACCTGCCTAGGTGTGGATGGGGAATCCCTACCTGGGTGTCTGAGCCTTACTGCACTCCAGCCGTTTAGCTGTAGTGCAAAAAGGCCTCTGGTGAACAAATTGAAAAAGAAGACATATGGTGTATTTCCTATTTGTGATATAGGTCCCAATATTCATCAGGAATTATATCTTCCCCAAATATTGCATAAAATGTCCCTACTAGTAGCGGTCATTTAAATTGCTTATATTTGGAAATCTAGATTAGGTTCAAATTTGTAACCAACATAGCTTAATATTTTCCCCAAATATGTTCATACTTACTCATCACCCTCGTAATAAATGTAAACGTAAATGTTATTACAGACCACTTTGGAATTTTAAAATGCAGCAGTGTACAAATGGTGGTGGGGGGGAGGGAATCTGTGTTACAATCATTTAGACATCAATAGGTTTTTTGAGAGAATATTCTTTGGTGACTAATAGGCGTATGGGGAGAACGATCTTTTGCAATAATGTGAATCTGGACCATTTATTTTAACAATCTGTCAAGGAACTAACTCTATCAGACCAGCTTTTTGTGTAAATTTTACATCTGCTTCCCGGATAATATATTTGATGGAACATTACTTGTGAAAACCACATAAAATTTTTCTTCATCCGTCTTCTTGAATAATCCTTGTACAATATAAAATACAAGAAGGCTTTCAGCTTCATAGCTGTTTGTGGATTTGCTTTAACTTGGCCAGTAGATTTAGCTCCTTGCCTCAGGCATCTGACCAGATACACTTCCTTCCTTTATTTTGTCTTGTATCTTTAGGTAAGGCTTCCCTTTCCAGTCAAGTCTATTCATAGCGAGGATTTACCAGCTGCCAGATAGCAAAACATTGTACAAAAATCCCAGGGCGGTCTCCCATGAGGTATAAGGCTTTGCAGCATCATTAAACTTTTCCCAATTGCCATTTATTTGGGCAGCTGTGTACAGTTGCATTTTGTGCCTTACATATCAAAAGGTATTTGGGCAATTTGTTAGAGCCATGGATAACAGCTACTACCTTTGGAATGTGTTGGGTTTGGTTTTTTTCCTGGAGATTTTCTACTTCTTCATTCATCACAAATTCAGAGAAAGACACCAAAAACAAGGAACAAACCTGTATATTAGGCACGTATTTGACAGTTTGCTGTTCCAGAAAATTCAGGAATGTTGTAGTAAGTTTTAGACCAGAAGTGGCTATCTATGATACACACCAGGGTTTTTTTCCACTGACCTCCCTTAATCCAGATCTAAGATGATCCGGATTTAAGGAATCTTAAATCTTAAATCTGGATCTAGTAAATCTGGATCAAGGAAAGTACCCAGTGCATTTTCATGGGTGGTCTAGCACCCAATAGCAACGGGTGCTAGCTTGCTCACGGTGAAAACACTGGAGCACCCATGTGGCGAATCTGGATCTACCCACATGGGGCCCGCCTGTCACCCCAGGTATTTTGGGGGACAGGGGGTGCAATCTCTGTAGACGCTCCAGAGAATCTCCAAAGTGACCTGCTGCAAACTTTGAAGATTCTCTGGAGCCTTTGGCAAAGGCATTGCTGTCACATGGGGTCATCTTCGGAGCCTGTGCTATTCATCGAAGGCAACTTTGGAGGAACTTCAGAGGAACTTTGGAGCCGGCTTCAGAGAATGTGCATAGGTTTGAAGCTTTGAGTCTTGGGGCACCCCTCCCCCAATGGGTGCCCCCTCGAGCCACCCATTGACCCCATTGTCCAACAGTAGTGGAAACATGCTCTGTATAATCCAAATTTAATGCCTGAAGACCCCATTGTAGACCCCTTTAATGGGGTCTACAGGGAATCCAGATTATAGATCCTGAAGGACCCATATGATCCAGATTTTCCTAGAATAGGTGGAAACAAATGTGGCTCTAATGGAGTCTGTAGTGGAAATGGGGTCTTCCTGCTCTGAGCCAAATGGGTCCTTAATGGGTACCTAGTGCTAGTGAAAAAACAGCCACACCCACACACCACCCAGTATGCAAGTCATGGGACCTTTTTGCACTTTCCTCTTGGGCACAGATTGGTATGCTATAGCATGCTCTGCTCACTCTTCTCACTGCCTCCAGTGTGCCAGAGTGTCCCCAATACTTGAAAGCTGTGGGGAAGGTTTTACTTTCAGTGAATTCCCAGATGCAGAGTTTGCAGAGCAGGGAGGCACAGCTGCAGCTGTGCAAATGTACCACGTGTTGTGATCACCATGTCACCAGCCAGAGTGTGCTGGATGTTGCTGTGGCCATTGCTATGGCAGCCCAACTGGGTCAGGACTGACCCAGCTGCACTTCAAGTGCTGGAGGTCAGTTTTTGAAACATGGAGGCATCCTGGTTTGCCCCACCCCACTAAATTAAGTGCAAACTCGTGCATGTTTCTTGAATCTGGTGCAACTTTTTAAAAAATATAGAGTTTATTACTTTTCCAACCTAACAGTAAAAAAGAGAGAGCAATAGATAGCACATAAGGAATAGAAAGAGACAGAAAATATATATAATGATTTTTGATGTTCCCTGTTAATGGTTATAGGTATATTTATATCCATGCTTCTTCTACATAATATAATAGTTTCAATTCCTTTGTTTTAACTTATTAGTTTTTAAACTCTTATGAACCATCAATCCTAATATCCAGTGATCACCTTCTTGCATGCCCAAAAAGTCAATAACGGGTTGCTAATTTTTAAAGTAGAATATCAATGACTTTTCTCTAATCAAATACACCAATTAGTCCATCTCTGTCTATTAGTCCAACCTCAAGCATATAGTAGTCTCACTGCTGTAATCATATAATAGACGATTCTTCCATTAGTCTTCTCCAGTAATGGATCCATCATGCTCAAAAGAAAAAAAAAAGTTCCAGTTCCTGTTGCAAATGAGCCCCCAAGCATTTCTCATCACATTTTATGCTACTTGGATCAGATGCATCATGAAGGATTTGAAAGATTATGAAGACATTATGGTTTACAAATGGAAACAACATAAACACAAGCAATTTCAATCCTAAACAGTATTTTTGACAAGTTTGGATAACTTCATGAAAAGATTAGATACATTCATGGAAGATCGTGATATTCGAAAATTCAAAAATCTGACTCAAAACTGACAAATATTGGCATTCGAATTTGAATCGGATTTTCAAAAATCCAAATTAGCACATTCGAATGAATTTTATGAGTTACAGTTACAGTGATTAAGAGAACTAGGCTAGAGCCCAGAGGCCTTTTCACACTACAGCCAAATGGCTGTAGTGCAGTAAGTCTAGCACATTTGGGGACAGATGCCCCATTCACACCTAGGCAGGTAAGGGATGGTGTGAACGGGGCATCCGCCCTGCATTTCCTAGCCTGTAAAGGCCAACATGTGGGCTGCAGACCTTGCCCTCCACTGCTGCCATTGAGTTGCGATCAACCCCCTGGCAGGCAGCCAGGGTCCGGCTGGTCTTTGGCCTCTGCGGGGCAGCTGTGCCCCTTGGGGGGCCCTTGGGCATCTCCCCACCCAGGGGCCCACACAATCCCTGGACTCACGCATGCACCTTACCTGGTTGCCACCGGGGACCAGACAGGCAATCCCTGTGGGTGGGGCTTGGAGAGTCTGATTTGCATGCCCAGTGATTGGTCAGTGGCATGCGCACACACAGAACACCTGGTTCGGTCCCAGGCATTCTGTGCAGGCATGTGCTGTTGACCAATAACAGGCTGTGGCATGCACAGGGAGGAGGTAAGTGGATCCTGGGGAGCTTTTACTGAAGCTTCTACAGATACTGGATTATCTGATTTGTGGACAGATAGGGACTTTCGAATAGGGCCCTATTTGATCCATCCATGAATCTCGGAATTCAGACATATTCGTCCAGATTCTGAATGTACGAATAATTTGTGCACATCCCTAGTTACTTGAAAGTGAAATGATTAAAGATTTAGAGCTCTGGTTCTGGGACAGTTGGATCCTCCCCCTAGTGAACCACTTCCCAGGTGTTTTTGCACTTCACTTCCCTCCTGTGGACAAGAAAGGTGTGCAATCACCTAACATTGACTGCTGTTCGCAGTTGCAATCACTAGTCAATGTTACCCTATCCCCTACGCAATAGATTACTCACCTGTGATCGATCCCCAGGCCACTTCTCTTCTGGGTGCCACCACCTTGATTGCAGCAACCTCCGTGATTGCGGATGCAGGGGATACTTGCAGGTTTTAAGTGTCTTCTGCAAAGTGCAAATGCACCTTCCCAGATGTTCACTAATTATGCACCAAGACTTCAAGTGTGAATGGGCCCCAGTCCTGTTGGAGAGAGATGTGATGCCCCACTGCCCCCCAACACTCCCCCATTTGGGTAAATGACTTTAAACACCTTTGCTCTCAAGCTTCTTGTCACAGCATTGGCAGCAAGATGCTCACACATTTCCCCTCTGCTCCCTTCTTTGAATAAAAAGAGTCAGAGGCTTTTCTCTCCCTCTACTGCAGTGGTTCCCAACCTGGGGGTCAGGACCCCTTTGGGAGTCTCCCACCGTCCTTCCCTCCCACCTCTCAGCTGCTCCACCCGCGTGGTTGGGGGTCTCCACAACATGAGGAACTCCATTAAGGGGTCACGGCATTAGGAAGGTTGAGAACCACTGCTCTACTGCGAGACGTTGCAAAAATGTTTTACTGCTGTCTAGGGCTGCCAAAACCCTTCCTCCTCTCTATACTGAACGTACAGGTAATTAGCAATGTCCGAATGAAAGTAAGTAAACAATGAAGACGTGTTTCTTGTTTACAATAGCTCAATAATGAGAACAGCTTTGAACATGTATTCAACTGAGGTAAGTTAACTCTTCAGACGTCAACTTTAACTCACTTAAAGCAGGACTTGAACAAAGTCCCTTTAACAACTGTCAATGTCCCTCAGTTGACACTCTCCTCATAGAGCCCCCCTAACTCTATTAGGTACAGCCTGTTTCTCCTAGACCCACACCACATGAGCTTGCCCCAGGAAGAACCGTTAGTCTCCCCTCACTGGGCTTAAACAGTCTTCTAGCCAGGCTGCTGGCGGAATCTGATTGGATGAGCTTTGGAGCAACTGCTCCCACCGTCAGGACTGAAGCTAAGCCACGCCCACACTCTAACAACCCCTATCCAGCAACATGGCTGGAGTCAAACAGCTAACTAAAACCTTACCTGTTCAAAGCAGACGTCACAAGGTCCACTAAAGGTAAGTGTGGAAACATCCCTAACCTTGAAATTTACTAAGGTTTTAATAATTTCATTGGGACATTTTAATGAAAGATTAGGCTCTTCTCAATCTTTTTAAACATTTTTATTACATCCTTAAAATATAGCAGAGCTCTAAGAAATACTTTCTTTAAAACTGTTCAAATGCCACACAGATTGGCATTTCTTTAAAACAGTTCAAATGCCACATACTTTCTGGCCTGCTTTTTCATATGCCAGCAGGCTAGAAATTATTTGTTATATTGACCATCTTTAATAAAGGGAATCATCTAAATTATAGACCAACTAGTCTTAAAATATGCTCAATTTTTGTTGTTTTTAATTTACCCATAGTAACATGTACGTTACAATAGTAACATTGGTAACTCAGCTGTAATTGATCCCAGGGCTGGTCCTGTTCAGGGCACCCCTATTTTGTTTGTGGCACCCTCTGTGACTGCGCATGCCTCAGAGCCATCATTAAGACGATACTGATTCTCTGTGCATGCACAGTTGTGTCTGTGGTTGTCTGAGGTGCCAGTTCACTTTGATTTGCGTTCATGCACATCTCTAATTAATAAATCTTTTATTTTATATCATTTAATTTCAAATATCCTATTAAGGGTGGTCATTTATTTATTACTTTTATGGCTCTTAATGAAGCTTTTGATTTGAGATGCAGAATTCTCTAGAGTAAGCTTCCCTTAAATGAAAACCAGACTATTGCATTTAATTAAGATCTTGTATTCAAATACATGTATAAATGGCTTCTTGACCTGTGAACTTCCTCCCTATAAAGGAGGAAGACTGTGATATATTTTTTTACCCATCTTGCTGAATCTGTATATTAACTGTACACCTCTGCTCTTAAAGTTCATGGATGTTCATATGCTGATGGTTTTAGACAAACTCAGTAATGTTTTATTTTATGCAGATGGCATGGTCTTCATAGCACTCAGATTGCATCTTTATTCAGAATGCATCTTCACAACAAGGCATACAGTAAAACATCTTGATCAGTTTGGTATTGTGATTAGAGTGTGGGGCTCATATCTCATACTCAGCAAGTTTGACTCTGCACTCCTCCATGAAGCCAGCTCTCTTCTGAGCTCTCACAGCCCCACTTACCTCACAGGGCATTATGTTGTGAAGGGAGGAACAGAAAGCTTTGTCAACTGCTTTGAGTCCCCTTAGGGGTGAGAAAAGCAGGTTAGAAAAGCCAACTCTGCTGCTGCTGCTGCTACCACATCTCCATTTACAGCACTGGTAGGTGTCTTGCAGTGAATGTGCCACCCCATTACTGGCCATGACTATTGTCCAATGTACCATTTTCTGATAGTGCAATTCTGCTGGCCTCAGTGGAGGCACTTGTGATCTTTGCTTGAAAGTAGAGGTGAGAAGGCACCATTTCAAGTAGTGGTTGAGGCTCCTCCACATTCTTCTCAGAGGAAACTGCTTCCATTTTAATATGGAGATGTGAAACCTATTCACACTTAGGCCTCTGGTATGCAATTAGGACAGCTTTGGTACCATTCTCCGGGACATTCAAGTTCAAATGTTGAAATTTGGCACATTCTATTGGATTTTGAAACATCCCAAGAGGCTCTCACAATAAAAATAAATGACAAGTTTGTTAGTTATTGGCAGCAATGGCTCATTATAACTGGTTAGTGCATGAAAACCGTGAAGTGATTTTCCAGCAAGTAGTCTGCAGCAGCAATACAGACTCACTGCTGATATTTCATGTGTTTGATCTATCAGAGTTTCACATATTTTTGAATTATAACATTTCTAAAGATGGGATATACCAAACCAACCACAACTGTTAGGAACATATGTAAACATAAATGATATTGATCAAGCTTCATTTTTTTCTGGGACTATTAAAAAACAAAGGAATTAAGCAAGTTTATCATGAGTCCTAGTGTACAACGGTGCATGAAATTGTGAAAAGTCCTAGACCACAAATTGTGCACCAACTATTCTAAACAAAAGTCCTGCTATAAACAAAAACTGTGGGGAATTTGGCCCTGAAGAAAACTAAATGACACCTTCTCCAACATTTTGATTTATTACTTACAAAATAGATACCTTTCTGAATATTCAGGATCTTCAACCATAATATTTACCAAGTTCTGCATCCATTCAATAGGCATCTGACAAAGCTGACACAACTGTCCCTTTCAACCTAGGATGACAGGCACCTATTTATTTCTTGAATATTTGTATCCAAGAAAATGACAGACATTTGATATCTGAAGCAGCCCCCAAATGACACTGAATTAATTCCAAGAAAATAATTTTCTTTGAGGAAACTCATCACCGTTGGCATCTGCAACCCAATGTCAATAAGGGTACCTGTCATTGCAGGATGAACATCAAAATAGCTTATTGTTAGATTTAGCTGCTGCACTATATTATAGAAGTTCTGTATTTTCTAGCATAACTGGGACAGTAGACAATAGACAGTGTCTTAGCCCAAAGAATTAAATGCTTCTTTACTTGTTACAAAGCATAATGAGCTGCAGGAGCCAGATGAAAATGCCAATGCAAGTGTAAAAGTTATTATAAAGTACAGATACAACACAAAGTGGTTACTATGGAAATTGCCATGGGAACTGATTCCAAGAAAGCTACCCTAGAGCACAAAGGTTAAAAGAGCCTATATCTGGGGACACAACAAGTTATCTATTTCATTTCTTAACTAAATTGTATGTCTTTAATTATGTTGGAATTACAATTATCCTTCAATACTAACATGACAATTTATTCTGTGGTTATATTGCCTCTTTTATGCAGCATAAATTCTTGATTTTTTTTTCAGAGACAGCATATCCTTCAACTCCCTCATCAACAAATCCTCACAAACATACCAGCACACATACACACATACACACACACGCACCATTCAAAGAATGTTCAAGAACTGCCAGCAAGTGTTAATAGCGAAAAAATTCACAAATAGGAAATACACCATATGTCTTCTTTTTTTCAACTTGCTCACCAGCTTTGTGGAAGTTGCCTCATCAAAAACTTGTGAAGTTAGAGAGGAAGTGCCACCATTTTTTTCCTATTTGAAGTTGAAAGAGTTATTGACCAAATAGAATTGGAGATCTTCTAACTTGTTAGAGGTGCTAATGATTCATGTGTGCTATATTCAAAGGAAGAAAGGAGCTTCTGCAGTTTGACTTTTCTGTCAGAAAGTCAAACTGTTCCTTGCATTTTGCAGCAGTAGAATCTTCTTTCTGAGATTCTTGAAAACAACTTATCTCCTTTAAATATTGGGTAATAACACAAAGACTTCTTTTCAAAAATATCAGTGATGCCCGGATTTTGTTCTCAAAGACTAGTCACTGCTTGGCAAATTCTCAGCTCAGCACACAGAAGGAGTCTTTGTGTGTGATACTCTGTTTTAGAAATAGATTTTGGATTAATTTTATGTGACAGAGAAAAGTTTGAAAAATGTGTAAAAGATGCAGTGTTCGCACACTGTGTAAACACAGATCTTGCTGGAAGCTTTTGCAGAGAGAGAGAGACAAAAAGGATTGTTTCAGGAGGAAAAGAAGTTTAAATGGTAGAACTGCAGTTTCCTACAAAAATCGTACATGCTTGACGTCTTAACAACTTGAATTGTTATGACTACCTCCTCTCCAAAAGCACCCTTTATCACTTTTCTATCAGTGAGCATTACAGTTGTTCCATATAAAATTCTTCCACAAATATCTTCTTGATAATGTGGGAGTGATAGAATTCCAACAGTTTCTGATGCTCGGGATATATAGGCTGGAAAAGTGCCACACAGTTGCTTTCTGAAAGTAACAGTACTGATTATTTTAATGAAAACAATGCCATTTAAAATAGGGGCAATCTTTTAACCATGACAGCATAACTGCAAAGTCTGTGAAGAAAATAATCCTTAAATAATGGGGCGGGGGGGGGGGGGCGGGAGAGAAATGAGCAACCTGGGCTAGAAAGGAAAGTGCAAATGGACATCAGATGAACTTCACAATGGGCTGATTGTATATTTTTTCCTTTTGTTTTGATAATGAAATGATCTTCATCCTATTTCAACCAGTACAGTAATAAAGCAGGAATTACACTATTATTTTTGGCTCTTTCTACACTGTGCACACTGTCCCATTCTGCGCTGAGCTGAGCCTGGATTGGGTGAAACTGAGTGCCTTTTGGGGCTGCTTCGGAGTATCCAGTGAAATGGCGCTGGGCTTCTTAGTTCCAGTATACAGGCCCATCACTCACATGAGCAATTATTTTGGCATAGTAGCCTGCTATGATGTGTGGACTGCTTTTAATGCTCAGTCCACTCCAAATCTGAAGCTGACACAGAAGTCTACTGGGAAGCTGGTCTGGGCAGATGAGGCAATTCTAGGAGGCCCAGTGCAAAAATCAGTTAAAAGCTTCTTCAGACATCATTCAGTTTCATATGTTTGTGTACCAGAAATGCTGCAGTTATCTTAAAAAGAGAAAAATTGCAAATATTTAGAATAGATACAGAAGGAACTAGGTCTGTGAACACCTCTGAGGGGGCTTAGAGAAAACTCTGTGATAGGACTCTTCACTCACCAGTCTGCCACTTTCCCCCTAGAAAAGGGGGATTAGAGAAGGGTTGGGAACATGAGGGCCACACACCAGAAGTGCCCTTTTGTTATGTCTGAATACAGCCTTAGATTAGCTTCTAATGCAGTGGGAGTTGAGGATTTTAAGTCTTATGCTCAATTAATTATGCCATGTAAGAAGCGACTAAGGTAACCTGCCCTTACAGTCACTAAATTTTCATACAATTGCTGCAGAAGAGGGCAGCAATTTTGTTTTTCTTACAGTGAGAAAAACATTGTCCATTGTTACTATTATTCTACTTCTCATGGAGTTAGAGTGTTATCCAGAATCAATCAGTGTAGACTCACCTGTATCAACTACCTTGTTTTTTTTATAAAAAAAGCCAAAATTTTGGTTCTTGGATTGTGTGCCTAATATATCAGATTAAATAAAAACTAAGTTTGCTTTTGTG
Organism: Aspidoscelis tigris stejnegeri; assembly: GCA_023333525.1. Lineage (NCBI taxonomy): Eukaryota > Metazoa > Chordata > Lepidosauria > Squamata > Teiidae > Aspidoscelis > Aspidoscelis tigris. The sequence continues at coordinate 16,900,768 of JALMGA010000010.1, forward strand.
ATACAGATGTTGGCTACACTTACCTAAGAAATTTACAAGATCAGTCTGTAAGAAGGTTTGGCTTAATATACTGAATCAGCACAACAGAACCCACCAAGAAGTTAATCCTCTTTGCAAATCACAATTGCACCATATGAAGAAAATAAAATTATTCAAGGAGGATTTTCTAAATGAACAGTTAAAAATAAGCTGAAGGCAAAATAAAACAAAGCAAAAAAGCAAGGGAATATTATCCAGCCTCTGTTTTGCAGTGCTTGGGCGATGTCAGTTAAAACAATGCAAGAATGGAACATAAATAAATAATAATGCAATAGTACTGAGTTCTAGATGGTACATTATCTGGCACTTGATGTTCTCTCTCTTTCTCTGTATGTTCTGGAGGTCCACAGTATACAGCAACCATCCCGTAGGCAGAAATAATACCTATCGATTTTCTGATGGATTTTAGACCATTTAAATGAATGATTTTTCTTTATTTGAACCGATCTGGATGGAATGCTGGTCAGTGGTGATTTACTGACTCTGCTGCTCTAGCTATTCTTTCCAAATTCTAGAAGATTCTTCTGAACCTGGCTGGGAAGAAGAGTTTAATGCTTGACCAATCCCTCCAGCTTGGGGCTTTCTACTTTGCTTCCTGTCTCTGGAAAGCAAAGGACGGGAAGGCTCTAGTGTATACTAAACATCTGCACTTGCAGATGCTTTGTGAATACTAAACTCACCCGGATCTTCCCCCAAACTTACCTGAAATGTGGATGGCTACTCAGAATGGCTATCTTGTTCCCCAGTGCTGGTGCCAGCACACATGCAAGGCACCATCACCAGGGCAACCAGGTGACCTACCACATCAGCACAGTGTTCTGGCAGGCACATGACCCTCCTGCATGTCTTCCAAAGTGAAGATGTGCAGATGGAGCATCTGGAGCCTTCCTGGCACTGGTCCTCATGCACCACACATACGTGCGGATGATCCATCTGGGAGATTACCACACTTGCACTACTAGGCCAATTTCCTATAGTGACTTTCAGATATATTTTAATGCAGAAGACTTGCTTACTTTATGTATCTCTGTACCAATGATGTAATGAATGCATGGCATTCTGGGAGCAGAAGAGATAGAAAGGTATGTGTGTGCTATAGCACACTGTTGAAACGTGTCCCCCAGAGGCCCTGAGGCTAGCAACTTTTATTCTTGTATCTCAGAAGCATAGGATGGTCATGAAGCTCATATAAGCTTGAAGTCTTGTGGTTGGGATCAGTGGGTCTGTACAGTGCAGATAATAGCATATTCCACCACTAGAATAAATTTTCCATCCTTTTTTCATTTGTCCACATTTGGGATTATTTTAAATTAAAACATCAAAAAAGAAAAGATCCAAAGGTTTTAAAATTGGACCCAAATAAAGCAAGAGTCTGTGTATATCTAACATTATCTTGGCTTTCTCAGCTGGTCCAATACCACAATATATTCAGTATGCAACATTTGGGGAGGGGGGGTGTAAGGTCACCCGGAAGGGAGAAGGAATAAGGCTTAAAGGTGACTGAGGCAAGAGAGGCAGATGGCATAGTAACACTGAACTGATTATTGGGGATCTTTGGTAGGAAATCAGTAGCAGGGAAATTGACACATTGATATACTTCAATTGTGTGATACAAACCAAGGTTTCTCCAGAATAAATTTTTCCTGCCAAAATTTACTCTAGGGATATGCATGAATATTTGTATTATTCATTATTCATATGAATTTCGCTGAATTTGGACATTCAGATTCAAATAGAATGTTGGCACATTTGAAGGCTGACATTTGAATTTGAATCAAATGCTTTGGAGCATAAGTATGAAGCTTTGTTACATTTATGAACCTGGGAGGTGAGAAAGTAGCTGCCCCAGTCACATCTGCCATGCGTCCAGAGTGGATTCGAAGTGGATTGAGAGTGGATTCAGGGCAGATTTGATACATTCCAAGCATATACATATGGGATACAAATGGGATACCTAGCAGATATGTATGGGATTTGTATGGGATTCATATGTAACATTAGTATCAAATTTATATGCAACATTCATATCTAATCCTAGCACATTCGAAAGGGATCTTTTTGAATGAATACAAATTTCCTTGTATTCAATTCAATAGGAATCAAATGCAAACAAACAAACAAATATTCATGCACATCCCTAGCCATGATCTAAAATTCTGACATTTTAGGATATGATTTACTCCAAGAGAAACATGTCAAATTTAGGTAAGATCCAGCCAGGCTTCTCTTATTAGCCAGTACATAAAATATCTCAACTAACTATATATATTACGTAGACTGAACACAAAAAGGCATTTTAGCTCTTACTACATGACTGGATCTTAAAATTTTTAGAGACCACAAGAGTTAGTGGCAAAATCAAAATATTTATTAAAAAGTCAATGAGAGTGTGGAACACTGAGGTGGTAGTAAAGTAGAACCACTGATTTATATAGTCTGAACGTAATGATATTACAATGAAATTCAGATCAGACAAATGTGCAAAACTCTGAGGCAGCCCTGCCTCATTGAATAAAATTGTGGTGGCCATTTGGTGACTTGATTCTAATTGCCTGGGAGGGCATAGGATCTTCATAGTGCTGGTGGTGGTCAGAAATTACTATAAAAGTGGTCCTGAGGCAGTACTGCCCCCCCTGCCCCCCCCCACAGTGTTTGTACAGGAAGAAAGTGTGAATGTGACATGTGGGAGCTTCCAATGAAGCTGTGGAGCTCTGGAATGGGGGCAGTGCTGTGTCATGTGTCTAGAGCAACCTGGAGTGTCCAGGAGCATCTCTAACAGGTAGGTGTGAACAGGCCCCATTTCAGTTTAAACAAACAAACAAACAGTTCTAGTCCTGAAGACAGCCTTGTGGACTTGTAGAAGTCAACACAAGTTCAGGAAGAAAAGGGCATAGAAGTGATTCTTGATGAGATGTCTCGAGGGTTCCTGCCATCCACTGGGCAAAAGAGCTTCTTGGAAGCCACTCTGGTGCCCCACAGTTTTCCCTCATTCTCCTCACTGAGTTATGCACTAAAAGAGCATTTCCTAGTCTCCATGTCATTCATTCCCCACCCCCTTCATCTTAAGAACGTTTAGAACTGTGCACTTGCAAATATGTCAGTTGTAAGAAAAAGAGGGAAAGAGGCAGGTGGTGACATACATCAAGGAGTGTGGGAGTGTGGGATGATGACACTGCCCCTCTAAAACACTCCATAGGACACCCACAAGGTCAGGCATTAGCTGGAGAGGGAAGTGGAAATTGTCTCTGCCATCCAGCAAAGTGTGGGTACCGCCTACCGTAGTTCTCTTGCATAAGCACACCTAGGAAATATAAATAGTCTAAGAATTGAAAACAGTGCAGGGACCTTTTGGGACACAGGTAGTTTAGAAATGCCACAGAAAAAGCCAGGATACTGGATACAGGATACTGGGCAAGACGAGCTATGGTGTGATCCAACAGGACTCCCCTTATTTCCTTATGTTTTGAGAGTGTTTTAAGGAGAGAAAAATCCTTGTACCCCACATAAAATCTCTGGGAATTCATGGTATATAGATCTTATAAAGAAATAAGGAAATATACAATATATATATATATATCCTGAGTAGATTAAATTTGTTTTTAAAAACTCAACTAAACAGTTTTGCAAATGTGTTGCACTGACATATTTCCTTGGTTTTGGCCCAAAGTGAGGTAAAGATGTGTAAAATAAAAAATAAAAAAATAGTACTTCAGCTGGATACACTGACGTTTTGAAGTAATTGCTCTGTGGGCCACATTCACCCTTTCCATTCTTCTGGGGGTTGCATAAACAGTGATGTGTGTGACCAGAAGTGTGCATCGCCTTCCTACGCATCAATCTGCTGCTTAGTGAAGCAAGAGGTGCATCTTAAGCGGGGTGATGGTCAAAGGTTTGAAGCACTGGAGCACAGTCCTTACTCTGTTTCCAAAATCTATCCATCTCTAAGGCATAAAAATGTTTGCTTAGAAGGCTGCATTAGGACAACACCAATACAAAAGAACAAAGTATTTTTTAAAGAAGCAGGACGACAACAAGAACATTTAGTAAGACTTCACTTCTGCAAAACAACTGTGAAATGACAATGAATCCAGGAAGCCCATAGATACAAAATGACACCAAAAGTTAATAATGTGAAGTCTTTGTGGCAGCAATGGGCTTTTTTTATTAGGGTGATGATGATTATTTCATAGCCACTTCTCCATGACAGCTGTGCTGTGACTCTTTACAGCATTGTCAGTTCCTCAACAGGATGGCTGACCTCATTTTACACTATCAAAAGCCAAGAAAAGAGCACCTTCAAAAACATGAAGGTCATTTCTGTACTTACATGTGACTTAGAATAGGAATCTTCATAATCAGCATCTGGGCCTCACTGGTCTACACATTACTGCAGATCTCTGAGGCTCTAGCCACTACTGGTACACTCTGTCCATACGAGATGGTGTGTAATTCCAATCAAGGATGCCCTGATTAGAATACTGCTCAATGCAGCCTAATCCCAAACACAGAGGCACACCTCCATCTTCTGGAATACTAGGGGACAAGTAGGGGACCAGAATACTAGGGGACTAGCATGTCACTAAAATGGTTATGACTGCGGTCAGAGGCACCATTTTTGCAGAGCACAGTTTCCCACCACAAAGGTCTGAAAATGTTGGGTGCTTCTGCATTCTAAAATGTTGGTGTCTTTTTCAGCAGGAAAACCCCAAGGCTCCCCCATGCACCTTCAAAGAAGGCACCTCTGCCAATAATGGATCCATTAAGGCAATGGACAACATCAGAGTTGAAACTTTCAACTTTTTTTTAAAAAAATAGTTTAACTAAATAAGTATGATTAAAAACAAAAGCAAGCATCAATGAATGAAATCATTTATATACACATTCTCATATATCTTTTGTATGGGGATAGCCAAATCCGATACAGGGTTCAGAAATGGCATTTTGTACAGGGAGTGGCAGAATTTGTTTCCTAAATAACCCATTTTTGACCATAGGGTTTATTGTATGTGTTATCAGCAAAAAAAATCTAATTCAGCAAAATTGAGCATGGTCACCCCAGCAGGATGCAGCACAACTGGCTAAACAAATTTATTTCTACAAGCTGGAAGGTTTTCACTGGAGTATCAAAGCCAATATAGCAGAATTCCCCAGTTCTTATTTCCAGTAACTTGCCCTGTAATAAGATATGATTCCAGTTAATTCTGGAAGCAACAATGATTTCATTAATCTTTAAGTAATTAAGAACAAGCTGATCCAATTATTCCAGTCAGAGTCCATAAATATAACAGTGCCAAGTGAAAAACAAGGCCATTAAATAAGAGTAATTTAAAAGTTGTTTATAATACTGCTAGAGTTGCAGCTCATGCATCAAACCATGCATAAAAGTACCCCAAATGAAGTCACTTTAGGTAGGACACCCCTCCCTCTTAAAATCTGGGACAGTATGTGGTGAGTTCACATTACGCACACCTGACCCATTCCCAGGGCAGAATCCATGTCCCGGAGCTACCTATTTGCAGAGTGACAAAAACTGTTCTTATTGTTACCTGCCCTGAGACCTTTAGGTATAGAGCAGGACAGAAATATAAATAAAGCAAGCAAGCAAGCAAGCAAGCAAGCAAGCATGCATGCATGCATGCATGCATGGGCCAGGATAACTCCTGCTGCCAGGCAGAAAGACAGTGGTGATCGGTCCACGTCCTGTTCTGGAATACAGTGACATTTCACCAGGCTTGAAAAATAGGCAATTTCCATGGTGAAACTTCACACCCTGGGAGTCTCTTTGGGCATGTAGCCCTCTACCAAAGGATGCAGCTTCCAGAAGTATCTTTTCTGCAGAGTAGGAGAAAGGCTTCTGCAAGCTCTGGCACTCGTACTGTTGTATAGATAACACAACAGCCTACCTGGACCACACCCCACCCAGAAGTCTTTTTTTATTGTATTAAAAAATGATAATGATGCTGTGGCCATTTCCATGATGAAAAATATCCCATTGCTTTCATTCTCAGCTTTGAAGAGAGCAAGGGGGTGAGAGGCATCTGTCGTCCCACTCACTTTTGCAGTGGTAATTTGGGGTGCTTCTGCACAGTTCATAAAAACACATTTAGAAACACATACAGGACACATACAAGACACATAGGAACTTACCTTCCACATTGGAGGCCAGACCAAGGTGTCTGCTTCTGCACACTGGCAGGCAAGACCCATTCTTAATGGAGTCTCACCACTGAAAGATCCGGCCTCCAGGAAGACCTCAAAAATTAGGTCTTCCATCTGGCCCCTCACCTCGATCCGGTCGGAAGCAAGACGCTTCCGCACATGGAGAGGTGAGGGGCTGGATGTGCCGGTGGCTGCCATCTTGGGGAGGGCGGAAGCAGGCCAGTTTGCCTCCTTCCACCCTCCCCCACTGCATGCTCCAGTCCCGTGGCTCTGGGGGCAGCGTCGGCAGCATGGGAGGCAGGATGCCTTTTGGAATGGGTTCTGCGGCCTCCACACATCACCCAGGGGATCTGGCCAGCCAAATCCATCCTTCCCACATGTGTGCAGATGTGTGGGGCCTCCGAGTATCCGTCCCTATTTCAGACGGATCCTCGGGAAGACGGATCACCAGGATCCGTCCTCCCATTTCTCAGCATCAGGTGCGGAAGCATCCTCAGCCTGAACTTTGTGCCTTTCCCATAAGTTCCAATTTGTAAGTAAAATGTGTAAAGTTGCATCTAGACGTCAGTTGTTTATTCCACTATATTTGGATATTCTGGAATAAAGCAGCTTAAATCAAGATGGAGTCCACTTTCAAAAGCATTTTTTTTAAAAGACAAAACAGAACACTCTATCAGACCTTTTAGCAGCTTTCTATATATATCTCTTTCTCTCATCTTATGTGTTCCTCCATATATTTGTGTGTCTGTGTGTGATTGTATCAGTAATGTCAACTTGTACAGTATATGGCAGTTATTTTTTGCATTTAATTTCAAAAAGTTTGCCTTTACATGTCATTCTAATTAATTCAACTGGAGGATTGTGTTCATTGACTTCTTTTACCACTACAGCTAATTTAACTGAGCCATGTAATTGGTTGCTGTAGATAAGCTGCAAAAGCATGAGGGATTTTTTTCCCTTTTTCAAGATGTAAATAATATGTTCAACAAGACTTCAAGTTCAAGAATGAAATCTCATATACTGATATTCTGAAGAACATTTATGCAGTAGACCTACATATTGATGCAGTATGTGTGCACACATCCTTATTTTCGAAAATCTATTTTGAATCCAGATTATCCGGATCCATATGTTTGAAAATCTGATTTGAATTGAATGACACAAATGTTAGGAACATTCGTATCTGATTTTCTAATCCATTCACATCCCATATTTATTGTGTTTGTGTTTCGATTGCATCCCGTATTATAAATGCAAATAGACCCAATATTTGGATGTGATATACGATGACGAATTCAGTCAAATTATGAAAAAAATCTGTATTGGATTTTCAACAATCCAAATTTGATCCGAATTTGAAAATTCAGAATTTTGAAAGTCCAATTCAAAAATCGATATTTGCTGCATTTGAATAGGATTTTTGAATTTTTGAATATCTCTGCACATCCCTATTCTCTCACCCTCCACCTCACTCTCATCTCTCTCTCCCACTCCTGTTTGTGAATAAAAATGTTAATAAAAAATAATTGATGATGTCAGGGAGGTGAGAGACCAAGCAAGGGTAAAGGAGGAGGGCTCCGCTCTTCAAGGGAACATCCACCCCAATGACATCAGGGTATGGCAGGGAGGAGGGACAGGTGAGGGTTTCTTCCCTGCCAGTCCACATTATAAGCTAGGGTTGGGAACAACAAAAACTTACCTGGCTGCTGATTAAATAGATCTGGATTAAAACCCAGATTAAAATGCCCTGTTGGAACCTGGCCTATGTCTCTTTTTTAAATCTTCTTTGTTGTCTTCAGATTTTATATATTTCATTTCTAGTAATTAAATCAGTGGTTGAACAAAGTAATGGGAGAAGAGATCCTACAGAAAAGCAAGCAAAAAAGCACAGACAATATTTATCACTACCCCCCCCCCATGTGTGCACCCCTCCTTCACCACAGATCAGATCCCATCCAGACTTTAAAATGTGATTAAGGCAGCCTTAGGTTTCGTTCCCAGTCTCCATAGTTGAGCCATGGTGGGACATCTGCAATGTGTGTGGCCTGAAATGTAGGCTTACTGTCTGGCAATCCTGTGCCTGATGTAGCCAGGTAGACAACAGGGGTAAAGTGAGGCTTGTGACATGAAAACAGATCACTACCACTTCCTCAGCTATAATTGCTACTCTCAAATAAAGCACACACACACACACACACCAAAGAAGGCCGAGACATCCAGGGCTGAACTTCATATTCCACAACATTGCCAGAATCAGAATCAGAATGCCAGTGCTGTACACAAACCAAAAGAAAACCATTCTAGAACATCTCTGAAAAATGATCACATCCTAACCCATGCTCAATCCACCCTCCATCCTTTTTAGGGCAACACCCCAATGGCTTCTCACTACTTCAGCAGGCTTGGAATGAGTTCGGCCATGGCTGAAGAATAACCACTTATCTAATATGATTTACACATAGATAATAAGATAGTGATTTGAAATACCAGACAAGAAATCTAAGCAGAACCCAGAGGTTTTAGTCTGCTCGGTCAGAATAAACTCCTGAGAATTGACTCTGAGTAGGGGCCCTGCGAGTGCCCACAGTTAAACTGGAGATGGCACTGATTATGGCCTCCATCCCTGAACTTAACTGTGCTTGAATGGTATCATTCTACCATTTCATGCTGTCAAATGTGAACAAGGCCTGGGTCTAATTCAAGATTTCGGATGAGATCATTGCATAATAGCTATTTCCTGCAATCTTCATTTTGATTCAAAATGGAATTTGATGCATTTCAGAGAGTTGCAAAAGGAATTTAGAAAGCCACAACGATGACGAAGGGAAGGGAACAACTTGCTGTAAGAATAAACCTAAAGTAACTTTAGAAGAGATTTTGCCATCCCCTGTGATTACCAGTTGTCATAGATTAAGCCTAGCATACGGGCATTCTGTCCATCCATTTTTGTACCATCTCAATTATGTTTTACCTGCTTCTTAATTCGAACAGCTTACACTCAGGTTTCATTGGCATCTGAAACAACTTGCAGATATTTTCCTGGTGACTACTGGGAGTCAGCTGCTGGATTGCTCAACAGTGCACTGATCTGTGATAAACAAACTCCATTGTCAAGTCCTTAGTAGGGTGTAAAGAGCTCTTCTCCGTTATTTCTTCCTCTTTCTGCTTTTCGGGTCCCAGCTGCCTACCAGCCACTTCTGTTCTGTTTCAAAGCAGGCCTAGTGCTTATTGTAGCATCTTAGCCACTTTATTGTTATTGTTCTCACTGCCTTTCTACTTTATGGTTCAGATGCTGAAGCATCGTCTTCTTCACAATTCACATTGTGTTTCAGATTCATTGCTATGTTCTTCCATAGGTCTGATACCTTAAGCCAAACTTTTTTTCTTCCCCTAGCTGCAAAAGTTTGGTTTTCTAAATTAATGGGGATGTGCACAAATATTTGTAGCATTCAATATTTGAACAAATTTGTATGAATTTGAACACTCGTATATGAATCAAATGTTATGACATTCGTACATTGACATTCGTATTCATACAAATGTTTCAGAACATTCATAAGAGGGAGGTGGGAAAGCGGTTGTGCCAGTCACATGTGCAGTGGATCCCAAAGTGCATTTGACATGGATTGAGAGTGAATTTGACACTTTCAGAGAGGATATATTATGGGATACATATCAGATATGTATGCATTCATATCAGAGATTCATACAAACTTGCACCTCTGTTTCCCTAGTGGTGGAGCTGGCCCATTCATACTGCTTTCAGTTCCGGAGGGGCGCATGACATGCTGTGCAAGTGCACTGATGAGGTGTGTCACATGGTTGCTCTAGTGACAGCACTGCACATGCACACTGATGTGGGCATCATCAGCAGGTAAGCTTTGGGGAGGGTTAAGTATGCACTGAGCATCCGCAAGTGTGGATGACTTTTATTTATTATTTATTTATTTATTTATTTACATTTATATCCCGCCCCATACCCGAAGGTCTCTGGGCGGGTTACAACTTTAAAACAACAAATTAAAACCGAATACACATTAAAAGACATTAAAAATTTCCATACATATAAAACAATATACAACATGTTTAAAATAATAATGTCTGTACAAAGTTCAGATGGGAAGCAAAGTTCAAAAAGGCCCATAATCTGTCACCATTGATATAAAGAAACAAAAATTGCATCCAGAATGCAGATGGATATACATTAGGAAGTCGGGATGTGCATGAATATTTGTGACATCTGGAATTCGTACAAACATGTACAAATTCACAGATTCATGGACAAATTGGAAGCTTCGGTCAAAGCTTCGACAGATACTGGGTGCCCCGTGGCCTCCTCCATAGCCTCCTGCCCCCTTGGCCTTCCCTTTACCTTTTGGTATGGCTCCACTGATGTCTGTGGGCCCTTTTTGGTGCACTCAGGGCCCAAAATACACCTTCCAGGGGTTAGAGAAGGCATTTCTGGTTACTGGGTTGCACAACCCCAGAACCAGAAGGCCTATTTTCGCCCCTTGAAGGCCTATTTTGGGCACTGGAGCATGTCAGAATGGGCCCACAGATGCCAGGAGAGGCATCCTGCCTTCCTCCCATGTGACACTTTACCTTATCATGCAGCTCCACTGGTGTCCACAGGCCACTTTTGGTGTGCTCAGGGCCTGAAATAGGCCTTCTGGGGTTCAGAGTAGGCACTTCCAGTTACTGAGTTGTGCAACCCCAGAACTGGAAGGCCTATTTCAGCTGCTGGAAGGCTTATTTCAGCCTCAGAGCGCAGCAAAATGGGCCTGTGGATGCCATCAGAGGCATCCCACCTGCCTCCCAAGGACATTGTTACCTTTTGGTGTGGCTCTGCTCACATCCACAGTCCTATTTTGTTGCATTCTGGTGCCTGAAATAGGCCTTCTGGAAGCTGAAAAGGCACTTCCGGTTCTGCACGCGCAGACCTGGAAGTACATTAGAAGTTGTGGTGGTGGTGGCGAGGATGCATTCATTTCAAGCACAAATGTTTGTTTGAATATTCCCACACTTTATTAGTACTGAATCAAATGTGGGAAATGGGCTTCATGCACACCCCTACTAGGATACAATAATGTGATTTATTGTTCCATATTGTTATTGCTTCCTGCCTAGACTTCACTGACAAGGTCACACACATTGGAACCTTAGCTCCAATGGAAAATCACTTAAAAATGATCTCCAAATGATTCCCCATGGCATCAAGTGTCTAGAGCTGTCTACCAGACATGGAAAGCCTGACACTATTTTGCTGCGCCTTCCATAAGACAACTGGTTCTCTGGTAAGGACCACTGGAGACACCTCTGACTGGGCCAGATCACTCAGATGTGCATAACAAGCTCAGACCTGCACAACACAGGATAATGTGCACAATGTTGATCAAGGCATTCAGGTACATGGTGGATTAAAAGCCAAGCCAGCAGCTTGCATTGCAGCAGTAGAAAGGTTGATGTGGATAAGTGCAGAGTTAGTAAAGAAACTGAGTCCCCAGTCATAGGGAGAGATAGATGAATGGAGAGAACAAATTATTTGCTCTTGCATCTAACAGGAAAAACAAGTGAATGGGATGAGGAGCTGAGTAACTGCTCTCACACCATGTAAGCAGAAGAAGAAACTCATGGCCCTGAGTGGTAGGTGGGGTGTAATAGATCAACATGGCTGAGATAAATGTTGGACTGTGACCAGTTTGATTCCAAATCAGCCAAAATGGCTAAGCTTAAGAAATCTTTTCTTAACTCCCGTGATAGAGGTACCCTCAAAGATGGATAACAATTCTTTCAAATTCCTAGAATTTCAGCTGAAAAGGAGAAATTACCTCAAGGCACACTTTTGGCTAGTCTTCTCCTCCCAATAGTCTTTGGCTGAGAACTTTCTGTGCTTCTGAACTGCTTGAACCATTTATCTGATGAAGAAGAGAAAGATCTAGGGAGTAGGGATGTGCATGATTCTTTTTGGTATCTGATTTGTATCAAATTGAACGCAATAAAATAATATTAATTCAACTAGATCCCCTTTGAATGTGATAGGATTCATATGTTCAGTCCCATACTAATCCCATACTAATACATGAAGGGGTGGTTAGATTCAAACCATACCAGGGATCCATTCACAGACTTGAGCAGTTCAATTGGACCATTCATGCTTGAAGTTATTTTGCACTTTAAAAGGGTTTTTTTTTCCAATGTAAAAATTGGTGGAATTTTTCAAACATGTTTGAACACATCCAAAGATATTCAAAAAGATTTGAATCGAATTGAACCAAGCCGAACACACACAAAATCCATGTACATTTTTATTCACGGCATGATCACACTTTTGGCATTAAAGTGACAGGTGCATAAGGTCCCTAACCAATAGAGATGAACTCCCTGTGCCTTATACAGTTCACTTGGATCAGTTTGAATTAAAGATAATTGGGGAAAGTCCTTTAAAGGAATATACTGTTCCTCTACATTCCTGGTTTCATTTACTATTCTCAGTAGTTCTCTGATGTATACCTGTCAACCACCTTGTACAATCAGCTTTTCCTCATTTCATGCAACCACTATGACAGTCTGAGAGGTCAGACCATTCTGAGGTAGTTCTTCAGATATGGATAGTAAATAATTAGCTATAGTTGACACATAGTTATAGTATATAAACTGGTCTTAGGAACTGATCTAGAACAATATCAGGATTAGTATCCTAGTACTTTATTAAAAACATAGGCACATTAATTATGCAAGTACCCATATTAGGGTTTTTTTTCAGAAATGTTTTCCCTTCAATAAATGTCATTCATAGTTCATTTCCTATTGCTTTCCAATACACTTGATGAATAATTCAACAGCTACTGGCCTCTACTGTCAAAAATTGTGCAAAGCATCATATACAAAACAATGTCAAAATCTTAACAGTGTTAAGTAGAATGACAAGAAAAGGAAGCCCAAATCTGAGTACATCATGGTAGAACTCAGCAGGAATCCCTACAGGAGAAGCTACAAAGCATATTTCATTTGAAGCCATGAACTTTGATAGTAATTTTATTTTCCACATGAATGTGCATTGTGCGTTAATCCTGAGATCCATCAATTAAGGACCAAGACTAGAATGTGAAGGTAACTGTTAAGAGAGTTAAAATATATATACAGAGTTCTCAAAGTGGAACGAGATGCATGAAATCTCCATGCAGTGTCACCATTAATTGTGTAGCATATACCAAAATGCAGTAAAACAATGCTATTTGAAGACTTTGCTCTGAAAATGTGATTGCAAAATCCATTTGTGTGTGTGTGTGCGTTTGAACAGACATGTTGTCTTCAGAAAATAGGGGAGAGAATCTGGACGTCCATAATATTGCTCTATTGCGGTGATGGCCAACCTATGACACGCATGTCACAGGTGATACGCCAAGCCCTTTTGGGTGACACACCTGATCACCCTGGCACCTGGACGTGTAGTGCTTGCTTGTTCTTGAAGTGTATGAAATACCAACTTTCAATTGAAGATTTAGCAACAAAAGTCACTAATGCAAAGAATTATTTGTTTTTGCTTTTAATAAAATACATATATCAAAAATATAACTTTTTTACTAGAGCCACAAATATCACAAAATTATGGATATTTCTAGAAGTGACACAGCACCTGAGTTAAGCGAGGTTTTCTTGCGAATTTTGACACACCGAGCTCAAAAGGTTCGCCATCACTGCTCTATTGCCTATCCCCCCCCCCCCAAGGTATTAAGGACAGAGTTTATTTAAGATACCTTATATTCTGTTTTCTATTAGAAAATATTCTAGTAGTTTACAGCAGCTGAATCAATGCTGGGAATAATTAGGAAGGGAATAGAAAACAAGTCAGCAAGTGTCCTAAATCTATGGTGTGGCCACATTTGGAATGTTGTGTACAATTCTGGTCACCACACCTCAAAAAGGATATTGTGGAACTGGAAAAGGTGCAGAAAAGGGCAACCAGAATGATTAAGGGGCTGGAACACTTCTCTTATGAAATCAGACTGCAACATCTAGGCCTTTTCAGTCTGGAAAGACAGTGTTTAAGAGGGGACCTGATTGAAGTATGTAAAATCGTGCATGGTATAGAAAAGTAGGATAGATAAATTGTTTCTCTATCACACAACACTAGAACCAGGGTTGCTCTATGAAACTGGTGGCTGGGAGAGTCAGATCAGACAAGAGGAAGTATTTTTTCACCCATAGGGTCATTGGTCTATAGAATTTGCTGCCAGAAGAGGTGCTAACAGCAACCAGCCTAGGTTGCTTTAAGAAAGGGTTAGACAAATTTATGGATGACAGATGTATCAATGACTACCAGAATGGATGTCTAAGTATAACTTCCAGGCTGGGGGGGGGGGGGTGTCAAGCAGAATGCCTCTGAGGCCATTTGTTGAGATTTGAGAGTAGTAGATGGTTTGCCTTTGTCTCTGCTTGGTGGCCCACTGTGTGAGACAGAATGCTGGACTGGGTGTTCTTATGTTCTTAATTTAGGTAAGCTTGAAACTATTTCTCACATTAATCATTTCTCTCTTTTGGAAGAGCTTCTTTAAAACATAAACTTTGCCACTTCTTTTCCATTGAACATACAGCTCATGAAGTGTTCCCAAAAGCTTTACCCCCTACAGAGAATAGTATGCTCTGTAAAGAAGATGCCTGGTTGTTGTTTACTTGAGCATGGTTGTTTGGGAAGAGAGTTCAGTGAGTGTTGAGACACCTTTTTCTTATCCATGCCAAGATGTGTCCATCTGGGAATTCAAGGAATTCCCCCTCATGTGTCATATATTTCTTCAGCCTCATCCTTTAGGGCTTACTTGTGAAAAGTCTAAAGAACACTCAAGAAAACTGTTGAAATAGATGTTGAAACTTTTTTCTCCAGGTTGACTAATAAAATTTCTGTTATCATGCATGTTGGGGGCAACACAGAGGAAGAAGCTAGCATAAACAATCAACAATAAGCAAATAAATAAATACAAATACTTTACCTCTGATTAAATATGATAACACCTCTGAATGTGATTACAAAGCTCTATACCACACATAAAAATAGGACTTTCCCATTAACATCCACATTTTTTAAAATGACATATATACATTAGAGATGTGCACAAATGGACATTTGGCATCGGTCAGTCTGCTTTGTCACTGGCTAATGTAGCATCCAGAAGGCACTTTTTAGTTGTCTTGGACAGGATGTGTGAGATCAAAAAGTTGCTTATTAATTTGCTTTCTTCCTTCTCCCTCACTCTACAAAGGGAGAAAGAAGCACCTCAGTCAGCAATTGTGCCATCATCATCATCATCATCATCATCATCATCATTATTATTATTATTATTATTATTAAAGGTGTAGATAGCACTGTACAAACTACAAACATTTTAAAAACAGTACAATAAAAGGTTACAGATAAGGAAAGATTAAAATTACTAGAACAGTAAAATTAAAATAATACATAATATAATCATAAACACATTAGAAGAAAACAAGTGAAAAGGAAGTTCAATTATCATAGCCTACAGCTAAAACAACACCAAGGCAGCCTTCTGTACCTCCAAGGCAGCCTTTATGCCAATTGCAAATGAGCCCCTTTATCCACTGAACCTCAGGGATGCCCAAGAACCAGTTTGGTCTAGTGGTTAAGGAGCCAGGCTCTTATCTGGGGACACCCGGTGAGCTCTCACACCCCCACCCACCTCACAGAGTGTTCTGTTGTGTAGAGATAAACAGAAAGATTTGTCAGCCGCTTTGAGTTCCCTTAAATGGGTGAGAAAAGCTGGGTAGAAAAACCAACTCTTCTTTCTTCTTCTCCTTCTCCTTCTTCTTCTAGGTTGCATTTTAAGGCCACGATATGCAGCTTTACACTGGTAGATTGGGTCGCCTTTGGTTGTCTAACCTCAAGTTTTTTTATAGGTAACAATTATTTGTGCCACAGGATTTGCATTTCATGGTGGCTTGTGGGAGTCAAGGAAATATTATATAAATAATTATTAAATGTTAGTGTGTTTATTTTTGTTTGTTTTAATGGGTGTAAGTCACTCTGAGCCCTTGGGTGTAGATGGGGAAAATGGAAACAAATACCTTTTTAATATTTCCGCTCAGTAACAACTTTCCTTTCATCTCAGTACAAAATTCAAACATTAAAGGGAATAGTTTACACTGTGGGAACAATATATTTTATAAACGTCTTTAAGCTGAGTACCATCCATCACACAAACTAAAGTAAACAGAAAGCAATCTTGACATTGTTTTTAAATGGAGGATCTGACTAATGCAACTATATAGCCATTAGAACTCAATCATCATGTAACTGATGTGTTTATCTATATTTAATGGTTGTACCTGTTCTATACCAGCACTCAGCACATACACAAATGCAATTTCAATCAAGCATGTTTATTTGTTGAAAAATAATAAAAATGAATCATAGATAAAGCCAATGTTTCATTAATAGTCAGCAATGAATCAATAGACTGAACCGCAGTAAAAGACTGTACTCACACAAGTTTCACAGTGTATTAAATCAGATTCAGCTCTGGTGAAATCACATCAAAATATGAGCTTCTGGGTCAAATCTGCAGTATTTTCAAATGAAGCCACATTTTCTTTGCAGTGTTCACCCTCCCACCCCCATATTCCAAAGATGTTACTTCTTCCAACAGAGGTTTTGTTTTAGGTGATGATTTAAAGAGATCAGAAATGCATCTTCATTTGTGGAGGGAACCAATCACTTATGGTACCGTGGGACTCCGGCCATTCAGACCTTTGTAAAAAGACAGACAATTGGGACCTGGGGAAAAAAAGTTTTGACTGCAGCAGCTGACACAAAAACATTACAGAGTCATGGCAGATCTAGCAGCTCTGCCGAATACTTTAAAGGGCATTAGGCTTTTGTTGTAGGGATAGTTTCAGCTAGTCATCCAGCAGCTGCTAGTGCTTCAGAGCCCCAGCAAGATTACACAGACTGAACAAACCCCTTCAGTCCTGCTGCCTTTCTGTTCTTGTTCTATTTAAAGGATTGTCCAGAAACACACTTCTGCATTCATTTTAGGTTTGGTCATTGCCAATTTTGTGCAAGAACCCATTAAAACATTAGAACAATGGAGAGAAGCTGCCAGTAATTGAGAGATTGTGTTGACCAATCAATTATAATGAAGGGAGAACTTTAAGGCAAAGTATGGTAGGAAGCATAGTTTTTGTCTTGAGAACAAATAATTTGTTTGTTTGTGACATGTTTATACCACTTTCCATTTTTAAAAAAATCAAATGCAGTAGTTGTGCTTGAGTTATTAGGATCTATCCTCTACTCATACCATTTCATGTTGTATTCATTTTGTTGAGTAAGGTAAGTGTGGTGTAGCAAAAAATAAAAATAAAATCATAGTTTGTTAAGTGTATGATTTCTGAAGCCACATTCTAATGATATTCATCCTTTGCTTCCTTCTTAAGGATTGATGAGGCCTGGAGGAATGGTGGGTGGGAATGTGAGGAAGAAGGGAACAGGGACTGAGAGTGTGGACAACTCTGGTTATATTCATTTTCCAGTAAGTTCCAGTGGAAAAAAAGAGATAAAACGGGTGCATAACAGTTAAAAAGCTGACTCAGTAACATAAAAAGAAATCTATTTCAACAAATAGTGATGGATTTTTCTCCTGACAGGAGCAAATACATTTCAGAAGAAGCCAACAAAGAACTGAAGCATCTTTCAGCTGCGTTGATATTCCACTCGAGATTTGAGGTTTTGGTGCTTAAAACTTTTGGCCTTCTCCAAGCTGTGAATGCTAACTATAAATTTCCCATACCTGGCAAAAGCTACACAAATAAAGTTGGGACCAAGGAAGTAAAAAAAGAAAGAAAAAAAAAAGGCTCTATGTCTCTGCCCCAAGTATTTTTTGTTCTTGTCTGACTCAACAAGGTGTATCTGTAGAAAGGAAGAGGTTTCTGCAATCCCCAGATATGGAATTACACATGAAATTACAATCCCATTATTGACTTTGCCTACCAATTTTGATAAAGTATACAATTCTAAGCCCTTCATTCAAAAACTAAAATTTATTTTGGAGTTTAGTATTCTGGTTGTATTGTACTTGCTATTCAGTCACTTTTGCCTGTTTGTACTTAGGGATGGGACTCTCCGCCTGCATGCCAGGTCACTGCTTCCATCCCAGAGCTTGCAGAAGTGCATCAGAGCAAGCGATGCATGGGGGTGGGGTGGCATAGCTGTGGCTGTGTAATCATGCACCTCATCATTACCACCATGGCAACAGATGCATGGTGGAAGTTGCCACAGCTGTTATTATGGGAATTGAGACAGTCCAACATTGCCTGTCTATACCACAAGTGCCCTTAGGTAAACTGGGGGCAGCACTGGGAGTGTGAACACCATCCTCCATTCCTGAACTTCTCAGTAGGATGGTATTCCCACAAAGTTTCATTTCATTTCCATTTTCCATTTTATTTCTATACTTTCCAAATGAAAATTTGTCCAAGGCTGTTTACAACAAACAAAAAATATACAATGCAAAGTAATCAAAACATTATAACAAAGATACTTTATAAAAATTACACATCATACAAAACATTGCAAAAGAAACCACACACACATACACATTTGAGGCAAGTGAGGCCAAGTGGAGTCCAGAGCAGCTGACCAAAGGCCCAGTCCCACAAAGAATCATTTCCTCCAAGATGTTCATGCCCAGCCAAGCTGGAGAGTCTTCCAGAGTTGGTATGTGCACAAATTTTCAAATATTCCAAAATCCAATTCGAATTCAACAAATATCAATATTCAAATTTGAATCGGATTTTTGAAAATCCAAATTACCTAATTCAAACGGATTTCAAATTCAACTGAATAGAACATCACGTATTGCATCCAAATATTGTTTTTATTTGCACTTATAATACTCGATGTGAAAGGGATGCAAACACTATGCAAATGTGATAAAAATGGGATGCACGTGAATTCAAAAATGTGTATTTTCAAGTTTGAATTGAATTTTCAAAAATATGGATTCAGATCATCTGGATTCGGATTGGATTTTCAAAAATCTGGATTTTTGCATTTTGAATCGAATTGAATATTTGAATATTTGAATTGAATTAAAATGCAAAAAATGTATTTGTGCACACCCCTAATCCAGAGGGCAAAGGGTTAAGGCCAGGAGGGATGGCAAGGTCCTCCTCTTCCTCCTCACTCAGGGCTTAAGTGGAAATAGGCTTATAGGGGACCTATTCAAATGAATACCAGCCCAGTCTTGGCCTGGCGCTATGGCAGCTGGCATGGCCTGGATCAGGCTGCACCAGCTGTCAGGAACACTTAGGTGCCCACCAACAAACAAGGGGTTCACGCCCTCCCCACAGCCATGCCATCACTCACCTTTTCAGACCTTCTGATCCAATGTGGTGTTCATGCAGCTGTCCAGGGTGATTTTCCACTCTGTGCACATGCGCAAGTGATGGGTGATTGACCCCATGTCACAGCATGGCGGTGGTCTGCCATTGTGCACACCTGTGCTCAGAGTGACACATCACCCTGGACAGACGCTTGAGCACAACATCAGACCAGAGGATCCAAAAAGGTAAGTAATTGCATGTGGGCCTGGCAGGTGGCATGGGCCCCTGGGTGGGGGTTGCCTAGGGGGTCACTGCAAGCTGGAACCACCCACCCAGCAGAGCAAATGCTCTGTCCCAGCATTTGCCTTATTGCATTCCGAGGCCCTAGTGCAAACCGGCTTCAGCAGTATTTTAAGAACACAGTCGATAGGGTAACGTTAAAGAAGTATCTTCCCCCTATTGTTGTTGGAAGTTTCTACAGGTTAGTATTCAGAGAGTGTTGTTTCAGTGTCATTAGGCAGATCATTGCCTCATAAAGACAAGATTAACATGCACGTTCTGATGCATTTCTCTAATCTGATAGTTAAAATGCTGAATTTTCAACATACACATTTGTTTTTAATGTATAGATATAATATTCATGATAACAGATTTACATTAGGGATGTGCACGAATATTCATAACATTTGAAATTCAGCCGAATTTCAAATTAAATTAAATTAAAATAGAATGTTGGCACATTCGCAGTTTGACATTCAAATTTGAACCAAATGTTTTGATGCATTCATATGAAGCTTTGTATGGGATTTGTATGTGTGGGTTTCGTATGGGATTGAACATTTGTGTTGAATTTGAATCCTAAGACATTCAAAGGGGATCTATTCCATTGAATACACATTTTCTTGCATTGGATTCAATACACATTGAATAGAAAAAAAATAGTGCACATCCCTCATTTACATTAATAGGGAACTTAATCAGCTTGTCTCCTCCGGTGGGACTGGGTGGGCCATACTTCAAATGTATATTTTATGATTGCATATGTACTATGATTTGATTTGCAATGCATCTATTATTAATCTTCCAAAATGAAGTTTAAGTATTAATTCATTGGTATTGCTCACTCATGAAAACTGCCTTGCATTTGTTTGTTAGTGACCGATCTGTAATATTGCAATAGGGGAGAAAGCAGTATGGCTTCAATTTGAATATTACACACTACGTTCAGCCTTAAGATTAAAAGGTCTGCAGTAAAGTAAAGGAAATGTATTTATTGTGATTCCACATTTGCTCCCTCTTAATCTAATATTGATCATTTTTCACACAAACTACGTTCAGTTTACTATAGTAACTGCATATTTATGGTTAATTTTGTTCTTTGTATGTGAAAATGCACATTTAAGAAAGGCAATTACATTTTTCTCCCACATATCTGGATATGTAAGACTGTTACATGCAGTGAAAGTCTGTGATAATGGAATAGTCTATACCTATCTGGCTGTGCTGCCTCCACACAACATAGAACATTCACAGATATTTTTCTTATCTGTGTATGCATAAAGCTGTATGGCGGTGAGAGGCTATGATAAGACTGAAAGGCCTAAACCAGTTTTGAAGAATTTACTGACTCTTTTCTTCTAAGTACAGAACTCATGATGGAAACATGATTACTAAGAACTTGTAGTCACACATGGATCTTTCCATCAGCATCAGAAAAAACAGCCAATGCATGCTTATAAGGGAAAGTAGACAAAAGGTCTGTTTGCACTTCACTTCCTCAAATGATATAACGACAGCATATACTTCCAGCACAGTTAAGTTTAGGGGCAGTAGTCTGCACCATGAACACCAGTGCCCTCTCTAACTTTATTATTGGTGGCTGCAGTGTGGATGGTACATCCTGGACAGTCTAAATCAATGTGGCAGTGGCTGCAGCAACTTCCACTGTGGTCATTGCCATGTCAATCACAACATGGAGTGCAATTGCACAGCTGCCCCCCCCCCAAAAAAAACACAGTGTTTGCACCAGAAGGTGTGAATACTGTGTCTGGGAGCTCATCAACAAGCTCCCTAGAACTCTTTTAAAACAACAACAACAAGCTCCATAGAATCCTAGCGAAACAGTGAAGGAGGCAATACTGCTCTTCAGATTCAGAGGACTGGGGACACTCTGGCATGTTTCTGGACATTCCAGGATGGAGGAGTTGCCATGAGACACCAACAGAGTGACATGGAGCATCCCAGAGCATCCTTGTGGAGTAAGTACACACAGGCCCAAAGACAGAAAAGCAACATAGAAGTGAGAAATGCTGAGTAATGGTCTGAATATTGGTTTGTGGAGGAGGAAGTGCAATAGAGTGACTGGAAGCTTCACTTTTATCCACCTGAACCAGGGCACACTCTGAAGTATATTACAAACACATGGTGCCTGTCTGAAAATTGTGCCCTATTTCAAAATATTCCATTTTATACAACTCAAGGTACACAGTTTTGCCCTGGAGTGGGACAAAACTCCAGTACTTAGCTGCTTTCCCCATCCACCATCCACTTCCACAGGACAATTATTTCAAAATTTCTATATTCAGTGCATACAGTAAATGTATAAATGGGTACTGTAAAGGATTATGGGACCATTGCAAAAGACTGTGGCCTTGAGCTTAGGCCTTGTGAATCTAAATAACAGACTCATGACATTGATCTCCTTTTTGTAAATTTGCTATCTTTAAGTTGATCTCCCATGAAATAAATTTGCATTGTAAATAAAACAAAAGATCTCTTAAGATACAAGAGGTGAAATATTAAAGGAAACATGGAGCAAAAAATTCATTTTAATTAGCATCTTTTATTTTTATTTTTATTTTTAATAAATGAAGCAAACACTTCAAGATTGACCTAAAGTTGCTGAAAGCGCATGCACAGACAGGTTTTAAAAGTGTAAGAGGAGGCGGCTTTAGATCCAGCTTCTCTGGAATCTCTTCTGTCCTCTCTTCTCCTCCTGGACAAGCTTTCTACACTTCTGTTGTATTATTTTTTGTAATATGACTTTTTAGTACTATTTTGTATGTACATCAACTATTAGTAAATTTTCAAAGACTCTAAACTTACAACGCTCAGGTTCTCCTTTGGTTTATACTTGATTTCAGTTAGATTCTGGCATTTTGGGACTTTCGGGTCTAGGTGGGAAAGAAAACTACCAGGACCACAACTACAATATACCACCATATTTTATTTGGAAGTGGATGCTGCTCGTCTCTCAATAAATGAACTTGTGCAGAAGTAATAATTCTTGACTGAGCTGCACAATATTTTATAGCTTTTGATGTATTCATTTCTATTTGTAAACGTAGATCAGGATCTGCATGATTCCTGAATTGTACCATGAGAGCCTTCAATGGCTACGGAGATCGCAGGTCCCTTCACCATCAATCAAACATCCCACCATAAGTGCTGTTTGTAGCAGTCCAATGGCAGAAGAGAATAAAACATTATCAAAGTGCTTTCTTCCACTGTGCTGACTTACCTGGAGTGCTCCTTTGTAATTTCTGGGGTACCTCGCCAAACTGTCCTAGCCAGAAGAATCAAAGCCAGGGAAAGAAAGTCCCCGACTCTCTAGCTCACCCGCCTGCTTCCAAAACTTTTCCTTTCCTTTTTAGTACTTCCAAAACATTTTTTTAAAATGATATTTTGTAAGTGAATGATGAACTGATAAATCAGAAGGCTTTATTGGGCACCAGCTGCAATAAAATGTATCATGTCCCTGTAGGCTTCAATTAGAACTTTATTATTTGCAGGTTCAGCAGATTTTTTGCACTTGCAAGATAGAGACCATCAGATATGCTCTGCATGCATCCCAGAGACTCTCCAAGCATGTGAGGCAATCTTCAACTTCCATGGGACACTGTCCCATGGAAGGTAAGTGCAAACAGGACTTTGTTCATGCTTTTGGCTTAGGCATTATGTGCATTCTTTTTCAGGTGACAGCACAACAGATTTATAATGGATAGCATGAAAGGAGAATTTGTTATCCTTAGTTGTTGGCCAACATTGTGTCAATCATGAGGTGATGTCGTATCACTAAACGGCAAACTACTCTATCAATCAACTGTTAAAGAGGAATATATACAATATGCTTTGTGTGTGATTGCATATGTGTGGGTATATACAGAGAGAGAGAGAGAGAGAGAGAGAGAGAGAGAGAGAGAGAAAGCCATCTGCACTGATATGATGGATGCTTTGAGTGCACGCTTGAACCCTGGAGGAAACACTTAAAAAGATTGTACAGAACCGTCTCATATATTAAAAAAGTTCAGTTTCAAGTGTCAAGATACAATTAAAAATAATCTGTACAGTTAACCTCAATCTTCTTCTTTTAGAGGTAGTATTCCACACTACTTGATCTAAATCCTATAATTGTCTGTTCAGCAAGCTGGGAAAAAACAATTTGTTCAGGTCATACTCCACTTACCTCTCTGGATTACCTATGCAGGTCAAAGATGGTACCCACTGCCATCCTATCTCCACTTTTGGTGACAAAGGATGGGCCATGGCAACCACATCAACCCCTTTTTTTACTTCAGTCACCAGCTGAGATGCCTTTTTTTGAGGGCTGTTTCCCTCACTCTGTGCCCTTCTGGAAGTAGAGGCATAACCTACAATAAACATTTTTGCCTCTTGGGTGAAGATATGCTTGGGCCAAAAAAACTTCTCATGTATTTTCACAAATCCACAAAAATCAGTCCATTAATACAAATGGTTTGTCTTACAGGATTAATGAAGAAAAAAGGAAGTTGTGGTAGAAAAATATTTTACTCTCATATACATCATCTTTAGTGGAGGTAAGATAGTGTGAACAAAATCTTCCTTTTTTGTCCTTATAGCAGCTTTTTGGGTTTGATTTGGCTTTTAAAATAAAATAAAATGGAGGTGCTGTTTAAATAACCCAAGCTTTTTGTCATTTCCTGATAATTTTTGGATGAATTCTTGCAAGCGATCTATATTCTGCTTTGCAAATCTCTACAGTATGCATCCAAAGGTCAAACATTAAACTACCCTGAGTGACAGGCTGCTTGTACATGCCTTCCCCTTCAATATGTCTTGAGGGAAGACTTGGTGCTTGGGCAGTCCAGCTATTGGGGAGGAAGGCTGTTTACATATGGTCCAGTTTTGGAGCTGCTGGCAGCTGCACAGTTAGAGCAAATTTCTGTCCCATGTAATAGGGGGCTAAGAAGCAAAGGTTCTATTAAACAACCACTGCAAGCCCAATTTTCCATTTTTAGTTGTATACTGCCTTTCCAAAAAAATTGCTCAGGGCAGTTTACAAAGGACAACAGAAAAAGCATACAATGCAAAAATAATTCAGTGATGCATACTACAATATAAAATTGCACACAAAGCTGGATGGTACATTATAAAATTAAAATTACCTTGTGGAAGAGCAGGGCAGAAAATACCAGTCTCTTATAACCTCTGGTATAGTTGAGACAGGTGCAGTTTTTTGTCACCCATTTAAAGGGACTCAAAGCAGATGATAAATCTTTCTGTTCTTTTCCCCACAACAGACACCCTGTGAGGTGGGTGGGGCTGTGAATGCCCAGAAAGAGAGCTGTGACTAGGCCAAGGTCATCCAGCTGACTTCATGGAAGATGTAGAATCAAACCCAGTGACTACAGGATATGAGTCCAGCAAACTGACCACATGACCAGACTGGCTCACATGGGGGTTTGCAGGTGAGGGTGTGAATGCCCTGCCCTGGGTATGAGCTTAGGTCCAAATCAGGACAGTGTATGCCCACTATTAATATAATCCAAAAAAAGAAAAAATGCTAGGCTGGCACAGACAAAAAGGAATCTGACTCTGAAAAGGAATAAATTCTGCAGTATCTCAGTCTAAAGCCTCTTGTGGCCTTTCTGCACTGCCTCAAAATGACCCCAAACCAGTGGTTCTCAATCAGTGAGGTGTGGTTTGGAACAGTGCAATCTACATGACAATGCTGGTCTAAACCAGCCTGCATATCACCCCAAAACTGAAAAAAAAGGTTTGGGGCAAGTTTCTGAGAACTTCAAATGGCCAGGTTCTTAGCCTCAGAGCTCCCTGGGAACCCATTTCAGTGGCATACTTTGGGTCGCTCCACATTGGCCGCGGAAAAACAGATCTAAGAAGATCCATTTTTCAGTGAACTGTACTCCCGAGGATCTGTTCCAAATAGGGATGGATTCTCAGAGGCCCCACACGTCCACACACATGAGGGGAAGACAGAGCCATCAGGACGGATCATCTGGGTGCTGTGCAGACACCACAGCACCCATTCAAAAAGTCGTCCAGATTCCCACACCACCAACGCCATCCCCAAATCCATGGGACTGCAGCAAGCAGCTGCCAGTCACTGCGTGTTTCTGGTGGTGCACAGTGTGTGGGGGAGGGTGGAAGGAGGCAAACCGTCCTGCTTCCACCCTCCCCAACATGGCAGCCACCGGGTCATCCATCCCTTCACCTGTCCATGTGCGGAAGCATCCTGCTTCCACACAGATCCAGGTGAAGGGACGGATTGAAGACCTCATTTTTAGGTCTTCAATTTAATCCATTTTTTGGTGGCAAGACCCATTTTAGAAATGGATATTGCTCACCAAAATGTGGAAGCGGCTGCCTGGAAGGGGTCTCCAAAAGGTCTCCAGTGTGGAAGGAACAAAGGGAAGTAATTTGTATGTGTCCTAAATGTCCTGTTAAACCAGTTTCCACAGCCAATGTGGAAACAACCTTTGGCTCATCATCAAAATGGTACATCATCAATATGGCTGAACAGATACACTGGATTATGCTGAGTCCTATGCAGATGTAATGTACTGGCAGTGGGAAGGGGTTCTGCCATAGTCTGCACTAGCATGCAGAGACCAGGTCCTTATTCTGGGATATATTCCAAAATAAAACCAAGTCAGCTAATGATCTCTTTGAGAACAACTTAACTCTCTTTCTGGCTCTTTTGCTTTTTTCTTAGTTTTTACATCCCAGATTTATAATTGTTGATGTTGTTTCTTAAAATTCCATTTTAAAACTGTATTGCAATACTGTTTTAGTGCATTTATGGTTTTGGTTCTTTAAATATTTTATGAGCTGACCAGATAATTCTGTTTCTGGAATAGCTCAGTGAACAGTTAATACAGTTGTGCAAGACACTGCTTGTTTAGCTTTCAGGTAAGTAGCAAAAGGGAAGAAAACACAAACATGGTTCTACCATCTAAACCAGTGTCCTGCTAGACTTTCAATCATGGTAACAGAGCAAAAATTTGAGGAGAAAGAATCTACATTCTTACCTTGTTATTTAATGCAACAAATCAGAAGGACTTCGCTTAGGCAATTTGTATATACTCAAGAAAATATGGGTTTCAAATCTGTTGGAACTAGAGAAAGATGTTTCAACATCAAACTCTAAACAGTTAGAGCACTGGTGCAACTCGGTTAGTACTGTCTAGAGAGAGTAGCGCGGGTTCTTCATTTCAGAAAGTGATCTGCCAGGACTCCAGATAACTCTTTGCTGCTGAGTCTGAACAAATGTTCTACTACTGAGCAAAGTCTCCCAGTATAGAAGTGGTAAAGTTAATCTAGTTGATTCATGTGATACCTGGGGCCCTGGAAATATTGTAGTATTGAAGGAGAGAAGTGAAATAAAGAAAATGGAATGTTGTGGCAGCTCTATACAAATTAGGATAACGATTGATATCTTTCTATTTCTAGCTGTTGTAGCATTTTTTTCTTAAAGATACAAATTAGGTATATTCCACAAATAGATTGGTTTTATTTTGTTAGTCCACTAAGTGCGAATTTAGTGCTGCTTTGGTGTTGCTAGTCATTTTTCACTCAATCATTATACATTTATTTTCTTCAGATCATGTACCTATAACATTGATTTTCCTATTCCTTTTAAATGTGTTCTTGCTTGCAGCAAGAGACCTCCTTTCAGCGGTTGCTTATGGTAACTGCCACTTCGATTTCCCAGAATTCCCAATTCACTGCTCATGAAGAACACAACCTATTCCACTCTGTCATCACACTTGGAATTACAGGAGGTCTGAAACTGACAGATATCGTTAAAGCCTGGAAAATACAACAAGGAGATGAAATGAGATGGGGAAAAGGCTCTTGCATTAATAGGAAGGAAGGAAGGAAGGAAGGAAGGAAGGAAGAAAGGAAGGAAGGAAGGAAGGAAGGAAGGAAGGAAGGAAGGAAGGAAGGAAGGAAGGTGTAACCTTGGTTTAGATTTGAACAGTTCTAATTGAACTATTTAGTTTGAGCCAGTTCAAATTTGAACTGACCCTCTCCCTGTTTGAAAGAGGCTGGCTCAATTTGATCTGAATTAGAATTGCTCCATGGAATGATTTGATTGGAACAATTTGAGATCCATCACATCTTGCTTTTTAAGCTGGACTTTTTTCAGTGTATATTTCCACTTAATTACTTACCTTTATTTTAACCTTGAACTGCTTGCAGACTGTTCAACCCTGGACCTGGAACAAGCCAAACTTAGGGAAGTTCATTTCCATTTGAGTCAAATCTTAGAATCTAAGTTTGTACACAGCTCTAAGAAAAAAAGAGAGTGAGAGAACAAGAGAGAAGGGAAATGGGCAGATTCTCATAATCTCCCATCCCCTGCTAATACCTTTGACAATAGTCCAATTGGAACAGATCCAAAATGAATTTGAATGATATTCTGGAAGCTCCTGCAAAATTATCTATCACCGCAGAGCACAAAGGATTAACCAATTCACTGCTCCTCTGCATCTGTGAAACCCCATGAGCTCCTGTATATATACGTTTGCACAGCTGGCAAATCTGAAATAGCAATTACCAGTCCATTTCAGAAACTTTGGGAGACTCTAAACAGCGTTCAAGAAGAAATATTAATTAAAAGAGGTATGTTTCAAATGTCTTACAGGGCTCCAAGGTGCTAATGGTTTTAATTATGAGCAACAATCTGATCTACACATCAGAAGAGTAGATTGATATAATGAAAGAAGAAATCTAGTTGGTACCTATTTATTTAAGATTATTTGGTCTCTTGAAATGGCATCTTTCATTTCTGTGGTTTATTAGCAATGCTACATGTATGCATGGTTTTATTATTATTATTTTTAGATGAACAAATCAGTTCCACTGAATACCTGAAAGAATGATTTGTATCATTGCTCTAGGGCATTTGGACTTCGCTTTGTAGCATCCACCTTTAGTAAAGTGAGTTATGGCAAAGTTCCAAATTATGCAATCCTGGAGACATGAGGCTCACATCACACTTCTCAGTGGGCATGCCATGTTGCTGACATTCCAAGCCCACCTCCAGGCAAACAGAAAGGTGAATGGAGACATGGCCAAAATAATTCCTCTATCTTATGCTCTTACTTTCCACCGTGCAGGTTTTTTTCTCCTCATACTGTCTACACATTGAATATTTCTTTTTGGTGCACTGTTGAAGTCTTTGGCATCTCCTTCTGCAACTGCAAGCATACAAGTTGTACAGTTTCCTTCAGTTTTCATGACAGAGAAAACTGTTTTGGTAGGACTCCTCAGCAGTCCATTCAAGTTGTCTCCTATTGTCAGGCAACTTTGAAAGTTATGCCACGTCTATGCAGAGAAGTTGATGCTTAACACCACTCTTAACCAGACATGCTACCTGTCCTTCGCTGCCATTGGAATCACAGACTTTCAGGACTTATATCCTTTGTGAGTTCTGAAGGCACTTTTTGTGGCATAGCCAAGCTTCTGTGAATTTAGAAAGGTCCATGTGGAAGGCTGGACCACCATATAAAGCACATGCCAAAGAAGCAGGCATATCCAAAGTAGCAATGTTGCAACAAGTGCAGTTGCACCTTAGTAGTGTAATAGCTGAAGAGAAAATAATCATCAGGTGTTCATTTTGTGACATTTTCTGTGACACTGAAGGAACCAGCTTTTGCAGTTGGGGCCAGAAGAAGGAAACCATTGGTGGTGGTGGTGGTATTGAAATGTTTTAGCATTAATGCCCAGACCATTAAAAATGTGACTGGGCTTTGATGGGGGGAAGACCAGTCAAACTGTGGTATACAGAGGGGCTGGGAATAGTGTAGGACTGGGGTTGGACTTCCAATATCTGCTGAAGTAAATACCACCTGTATGCTCAGAAAACTGTACACTCAGCATGCATCAGGTAACTCATTCATAAATTTCCTTAAAGGGATTGAAAACTGCTACTGGTTTAAAGTAGATGCTGTACTCTGTGCATAGTTGTGCCTTTTGACTATACCCAGAAGTATGGTATCTATACAAACAAAACAATATAAACACTTTTTTAAACTCAGGTTTTGCAATTAGGCAAGGAAGCAATAGCATGAAGTACTTTAAGCCCTCTATTCATCTTGCTTCTCATGATATATGAAGACACCTATTCTTCCATTCTTTTTTATGGATGATGCCCATAAATACAGACAATTGTCTGTTATCAAGCACTTCTTAGTTCTAGCTGTGAGCGTATTATTCTGCCCTTGCACCTGGAAAATCAGAACTGGCAACAGGCCTTTGTTACTCAGGACAGAGAGATCTCATATTACCCAAATTCAACTAGACTTCATCCACATAACCACTTTTTTCATCCTCTAGGTATCTGGGGGAGTTGTACTTCTACCACCTTGGAGCCCTCAAGGCTCCTGAGGAGATGAGTGATTTTATCTGAATGACTACAGCCTCTTTGAGGTTATCTTGTCATTTCATTCAACTTCAGGCCACTTTATAAATGATTGTGACAACCAGGAGCTGGATATGTGGCTGGCAGTGCAGCAGCAATATTTGGAGAGAGGATTCACTGTGTTTGGTAGCTGCAGAACTCTGCAGTTGGCTGTTACTACAGGATCTCCAACTATGGCTGACCACTCTGCAACTCAGATTCCAACACCATGAAGATGTGGTCTACTGGATACTAAGATATTAGATATTAAGAACGCAGCTGAGAAGAATACTACCAGGAGTGGACATCCACCAGTTGCCCTTCCATGCTTAAGGCATTCAATTTGTGCAAACCATAGTTCCTTCCCTGGACCCCATATGTAATTGGCAAGGGCCTTGATCTCCACAATGTTTAACACTTTCCACAGATGTCACGAGAATCTGACAGGCTGCAAAATTGATCATGACAGATTATTCCCAGAATCCTTCAGGACATCGTCTCCAGGCAATGATACTAGCTACATTGTAACTGCCATTCTTCTTTTGTAAAGCATCCTTAGGTTTTTTTCTTTCTTTAAAACAGAAAGGTGATAAATGATTTTAACAATTATAATAGTTCCCCTGTGCTTTACTCTTTCATGTAAACTATCTGTTTTTGACTTATGCTATACTTGTAGACATGGGCAATTTGACATGTCATTTTTGAGCTTTTATTGAATATGTTTAATAAGAAGGAATAAAATTGTCTGATGAAAGGTGATAATTCTTAATAAAATGTAAAACAGTATGCTGGAAGGGCATGACAAAAACAATAAAAATTGATAGCCAGTAGGCAAGCAATGTTTTTAATAAGATTTTTTTTTCTTTCTGTAAAAGGCACAGATATGTTTGTGTTTTTTTAAAAACAGTATTTCACTATTAAATCCTCGCAGCTTAGCATTTACCTAAAAATAAAACTAGATAGAAAGGAAATATAGATTTGACTGAGGAGTGTGGGTTTATGAATGTGATGTGAACATAGTAAAGAACAGCAAGCTACTTGAAGGTGCATGAAAATCTATATTTTTATAGCATAGAAATAATTTCAGTGCCACTTTGTTTCCACATATCATTAAGTCACTCTAAGGGTGCCAGAAAAGAACTCCCAGGAAGTGATGTGGCCTTCTGCATCAATTCTAGCTTTTGCTGCTGATGTGAGGAATGGAATAGGGTCTCCTGCCATTACAGCAAGACTTTACATTCTGATGGCACCCTGACCCCTTGGTTTAGTCTGCAACGGCCACTGGAGCTCTTCTTGGGGTTCAGAGGACTCCACTTTCCTGTCACTTCGTTATGATGACTGAGACTCATGGAGAGCAAGCATGAAGACAAAAGTTCAGGTAAGGAAAATGGAATAGTTTTTTGACAAGGCATTTTAGATTCATATGATTCCTGATGCAGGTTTTAGTGTCCATCTGAAATGAGCAATTTTCTCAGGTTTTAGTTTCAAGATTTTTTGGAACTCTCTCCTTAGACTCTCTCCCATTGTTTCCTATGTAGAACCATTCATCAAACTTCTGAACCAAAATTCAATTTTTTTTTGACCATTTGAAGTTCAACGTGAACATGCTTACAGTTTGTATAATTTGGTTCAAATCAAACCATACTGAACCAGAAAGATGTTCATGCACATCTCTACCCCTGAGATCAACAGGGACTGAACTGTGTAAGGGTTGATATCTATTAAGATACAAAGGGAAAGGTCAAATTATATAGGGCTATGGCAGATGTGAACAGCTTTGACTTATAGCTTTTAATTGGTAGAGAACAACAAACTGTTTTCATAATTATCCGTATATTGCATGGGTAAGATGGGATTGCCAAATATTATCAGTAGGGTAAATAATATTCTCCCACTAGAATTCCCCCCCCCCCAGAAAATTATCATTATAAAAATCCAGGTGGTTGAAACTGTAGTAATAAACAGCAAAAAAGAAACATCTCAGGAACAGCTTAGAGTCAATAGCTGTCCCATCTCTAATCCACATAAAGAGTCCTGAAAATTCATTTCTGAAAGTGCATATAATGTAGATTAGAGGAGGGATGGGAACACTCCTGCCACATACTTCACCTTTAACCTGCTTTTCAGGTACTTGTTTATTCTATGCGTATGCAGTTTTAGGGGGTTTTTTAAAGCTGTTCTTTTAAGGAAAAGTGATCCTGCAATAGATACACAAATAACCACCAAAAAGCCTATCTCATTTTTCTACACCTTCTTGACAGTGAGGACTCACTACTTTTCTTCCTAGCTTTCCATGGCCGTGACTGGTTGTTTGTCAATAATAGCAACTATTCCCCTCCTGTGATTAGCTACATTTCCCCCTTCTGTGTTTAGGTAGCTTCCCACCCAATCTGACCAAAAGCAAGAGTCACCCTTGGTGTTATTAAACCCTAAATGAGGAAGAAGTGCCCATTCCCAAGCTTTGAGATAGTGTAAGGCAAATCCAGAAAGAAATAGGAAAATGACTTTGAATGGGCATGGGGCACAAATTGGAATGTGGCAGTATAATTTCAAACTAAACTTGAGGCTTGCTACAGTCCCACTACTCTTACCCCACTTCACTAATCTCCATGTTATATATCTTTAAGAGAAGATGGTTTGAATATATACAAACCAAACAATAAGAAAGTGATCCAAAGACTGTTAAAAGTAGATTTTCTATTGCATCCAAGATTCATAGATGTAAGAAACCCCTATGGAAATGATCCAAAACTAAGGACTGCTGGGAGTTTTTGGAGAATGTTTTTTCTGATAAGATGCCCCTCATTGTTTTTGCTGTCAGTGTCATCAGTTGTCATTGTTGCTTCTGCTCTGAGAGCTGGCTACTTTGGCTGTTTCCAGCCAGCTGAGGAAAAGCACCTAGAGTTTATTTGAAGAGAGCAAACTCAAACTTGATGACTAAAAGAAACTGAGCTAAAAGAGAACAGTAAGCAGATGCAGTCTCCTTTATGCTGTTGTATAAACAATGCTGATATATTATTATTCATTATTTTTTAATTAGTAACAGTAAATTAGTCATAATAGATGTATCTGAATTTGTTTATCAGTTTTTGGAGGACTTCACAAATCAGGCAAAGAATATCAGTACTTCTGCCTAAGATGGACAGTGGCCCTTTCTTACAGGAGATTCTTCTGTGTTAGAAAAGGGTCTCAGAAAAGAAGAAATCCCAATCCCTGCTAAAATGCTTCATCTGCATGGTTGGCACAGTAAAATGGGATAAGACAAATGAAATTGTGCCCTACCCCTCTTTACTTCTAGACCTTGATGACACGCCTCCTTGTTCTGGTATACAGGGGATCTCATTTTGGTGGTGCAACAGGAAAAGCCACTGTTACTGTGTTCCCACCTGAGCTTTTAAAAACACTTTTTAAAACAAAACAACAAAACCCGATGCAAACATGCACTCTGTCTGATCCCACTTCACTGACTTTAAATTGCTATCAACCCTGATTCTACTGTTCCCACAGAAAACGCTTCAAAAAAGCATTGGGGAAAGCAAACCTTTTCCTCCCCATCCTTTGCCAGCCAGGGTGCCCACCCCTTTCTCCTGATTAGGTTTGATCCTACAATGACATGGCCAAGGGTGGGAATACCAGCTCCCCTCCCTTCCTGCTTTTGCTGCTGCTGTTTGCTTCTCCATAGCAAAGCCAAACCTTCCACCGAGCACAACCATGGGTACCACTTCCAGAGCCCCCATCCCTCCTCCAATGCCCAATTTTACGATGTTGCACAAAATCGCCTTCCTAAGCCTTCCCCTCACTTTCTCCTTTATCACACCACAGTTAGAAGCATCTGCACTCAGTGGGCTTTAGAGCAGCAAATGTGTGCTGAAGAGTGCTAGCATAGATGTAGACCACGTTTATTGGGTCTGCCACTAATCTGCATTAGTGAGCCCTCAGTACTATTCTGATCTGGATCTACTCTACTCCCATGCAGACAATATGTTCTTAGTAGCTCCTTGATACAGATTATCATGCAGCTGACATATTCTTAGCAGCTCCTTGATACAGATTAACAAGTAAGTGGAGAAAGGGCCTTGGATTGCTCCTTCCTTGGATGGACTGACCCATTAATATGAGGCATGCTATCACCCAACACTGATGGCAAACTAGACCTGCACAGGTAATTGCAGAAAGGATCTAAAGTGTCTGTATGATAAATTGCATATGGAACAATTAAAACAAAGGCCACATAAGCAAGGAAGCAGCAACATAATACTGCCATCTCATGGCAAAATTATCAGAATTTGTTTTCTACATTTAGTTGGAAGTTTTTGCTACGTAAAAGCTCCATTATACTGAATTATAACAACAGGTTGGAATATGAGTGTCACTGCCACTGCACTTTTTTTTTTAATGTAATACAAATAAGTATTCATTATTACAAAAAGTCAACTTATTATTACGTCAGTGCTCTCCTACTAGCGATTTTTTAACTCTAGCAAAATTATTTGGATACAAAAAAGATACGCAATATGCATGTAGAGAATGTGAGATTAGATCAGTAGCTTTAAAGTAATAGCAGACTTTAAAAGCTCAGTGATTTCAGAAATTAGTCCATTTCTTCCAAATGTGAAGCAAAATAGAGCCAACGTTCACTCTGTAATTGTGTGACCACTCAGTAGCTGCCAGGAACAGAATCTGCTGTAAGCTGAACCATTTTGTGAACAAATTCTACATTGTTGGCTTAAGGCTAATGCATCACAGATATAATATTATAATGTACAAATGAAGTATTCATTAAGGATTTGAGCTATATATTAGCACATGACTTCCAGACTAAATATAGACAACTAAGTCAGGGGCTGAAACTCAGGACATTTTCAGACTTAAGGATTGTTCCACACTGACCTCTGTAATGTTGCCGTTACATATGAGGAATGGTCCAGGGAAGGCATCTTTGTACTCTCAGGTGCTGTGATCCAAGGAAGTGTGCACTGTATTGACTGCAGCTTCACAGTCATTTGCAAAGTCTGAACCTGCAGAATTCTCTGAATTAAACAATAAATATTAAAGAGCCTTGGAAAAAGTGTTCATAATCTAAGATATTGCTAAAAAGGAGCTCTGCAGTTTAAAAAGGACAGATGTTTCCTTCATTTAGAGGTTCTGACCTAGGAAAAGGTCTAATCCCTCTGGTGGCTCATTGAAGAGATTAGGAGATGCCTTGGGCACAAGGAAGAAGAGCAAACTTTGGCTGTATCCTCATGCAACCCATTTCGGTCTGATTGGGCACACATTGGACCAGGTGCACGACCAGGCTGGGTGCGGGCTGGGTGCAGTCTCAGCCATCTCCATGCATACTGCTTCAAACATGGGCACCCATGAGCTGCACCATCTCTTTTCTGCCTCCTCTCTCCTTAATTGAAGCCGGACTGATGTCACCCCACCCCTGTGCCTCCCACTGCAAATGCCACATCCCCCCCTCTTAGTGGAACAGAGAAGCCAGGACTGAACAGAGGTTTGGCAGCAGTTGAGCAGTTTTATGCACCTCCGCTCCACCCAGGAACCGCGAGAACACCCAGCAAGCTTAAAACGAAGAAAAACCCAGCCATTATCATGCCTGCCTTGGCAGTCAGGAAACAGGGGGTAGAATACTTGTATAAAAGAGTCTCATGGGGCAGAGAAGGTCATTTGACCCCCTCATCATTTCAGCTTTAACACCAAAAGTAATCCCCAAAAATCTCAGCGGTTGCAATCTTTAGCGGACAGGGCAGGAACAACAAGCACAGAACATGAAACCCCACCTCCCACTGACACAAATGCCAGTCACCTCCCCAAATAGCCATGGACCTTCTCCATGTGCAGGCTTGGCTGACAAAGCAAAGTGTGCTGAACCATGCCCAGTCCTGTTTTTTCCAGTACCAAATTTGGTCCTGGTTTGGGCCTGATTTGGGCAATTTGGTCCGCAAAAATCGAACTGAATCAAAAGTGCACAAGGATGACCCTTGCTGAACCCGATTTTGATTCAGACCCAAATGTGCATGGGGACATGCCCCTTTTTGTCTGTTTACACATGGGTTAAGAATCACTGAGAGAAGACAGTAATTTTTGTTTTAAGAGAATAAATGGTAATGATTTGTGAGATGGGTTCTTTGGAATAATGCCAAATTTGATTTTATTTTTTTTTAAAGATTCACTAAGCCTACATGAAGCTATTTACCATTATATTATTAACTTGAAGAAAAACAGGAAAGTAAGGAGATAAGGGCTTTTGGAGTCAAAAATTACTGCTTACTTTGGAGAAGACAATATCAGACAAGACAATAGTTAACAGGGGTTTGATAGGATTAAAAGTTTGGGAAACAACTTGGAGAATGAGTGGTAGAACGAGTCATCCCTTTTAGGAAAGAAGCTAATCCAGGGCATAGTACATGTTTCCTGGGGATGTTTGCTAATTTTTATCTTTTAGGATGAAGAAAAAACCATTGGAAATTTTGAGATCTTTGGGGGAACTTAGGTCATACTTACTGCACGTATTCATTTTTACTCATTAACAAAGAGTTAAGGAAAAAGAGAAGAATCATCAGTTTTCATAGCCCAATTTTGACATAAAAAGTCAACAGGACAGAGCAGGTGTGTAATATATGAATTACATTTCATGTGTCCACAACGTGTTTTTTTTTCTAACCAATGGTCCATCATTCAATTTTGGACGTGTGGCAAGAAGGTTCCCCACATATTTATGTTTTTGGCACTCATTTTGGTGTTGTGAATGGTCATCATACGTTTTTACAATGGCGATTTTGTAATTTTGCTAAGGCTCAGTTCTTGCTACAAATTATCTATTGCCATCATAAGATATGATTTCTCTTCAGTTTTTGGGAACTTATGTATTGGATATGTATCCTATACAAATGCAGAAGTATCAATACATATCTGATATGTATCCCCAGTTTAATGAATGTACAAACTATTCATACAGATGTTCCAAAACAACTGTATTTGTACAAATGTTAATCTACAAGTGTTTTAACATTTAATTCGTGTACGAATGTCCAAATTTGTGCAAATTCCTAGAGATAACAAATGTTATGAATATTTGTGCACATCCCTACTGCTGATACAATTGTAACCTGATCTGGGACCTTTGGGTATAAGGTGGGATAAAAATGCAAACAAACCAACCAACCAACCAACCAACCAACCAACCAACCAACCAACCAACCAACCAATCAATGAGGTCCCGCCCCCTGCTGGTATATTCAGCCTGCGCAGGAAGACTTGGTGGCCTAAAATGGCCATCTGGTCCTATCTACCAGTAAAGCTTTATAAAGAGAAGTACGAGTGTATTAGTAACAGTAAAGTGGGTCATGTATAACAGGGGACCCATTTTGTTGTTACAACTAGGTGTGACCAAAATAGGGCCCCAAGGGCTCTGAAGTTCACATCAACTACAAAACTGAAATGAAATCCATGTTGACGGCAGAATGAGTCCCTTGAGAACTGCAAGATGCTACAGTAGTCCATGGTACCCAAGGACAGATGTCTCCCTATCTCCATTATACCTTCACCTTTGCTGAAATATTGCTGTGGCCAATCTATTGATTCTATAGGATGAATGGCTCTTAATGTAAAGGATAAAAAGCACATTTATCGATGTGTAAATCCTGTCCTTTGAAACTTGACTTACTTGTCACACAGAGAGGGACAAGTAAAAAATCCCTCTTAATGGCTCAAAGGAGGGGAAAAGATAATATATACAACAGAATTATTTTCTATAGTTTGAACATAACAAAGACTCAATTCAAGACTCATTATTTAAATCTGCATATATTTCCAGGTTTGTCTTTTTCCCTCATAATCTTTCAAATTATGTAACAGGTTATGTCTATCAATATGTGCTTTCAAATAGGTGAACATTTAGAAATACATAGCCCCTTTAATGGTTTGCCTAGCTTAGCTGGCACAAAAATTGCATATCTAGCCCACAATCTGTTTTATCCTGATGGGAAGAAAATCTAATCATATTGCACATAAGGTAGATTGAGGAGATTGTTCTCACTATCAGAGCATTATAAAATAAATCTGAGATTTCCATGGCATCCTCAGAGGCTAGTTTTTGTTAGGTTTTTGCCTTTATGTACCCCCAAATAGGAATGAGTCTAATCATGGTTATTAAAGTAATTGAAATTTGCACTTATCTGGTTTTTATATACATTAGCTTATCGAACTTGATGGCATGACAAGCATACAAGCTTTTTCCCCCCAAATCACTTCTCTGACTTAATTATGTTAAGATTTTGTAAATTCAACAGACCTGATATACATATCTAAAGGAAAGATAAAAGAAACATTATTTCATTTTAACTTTTATATTTGATAAAGCTCTCATTGATTACTATGAAATTGCTAAAGTGGAAAGTCAAAGGTTTATAGAACAAGGCCTCCCTTTCATGAAACTCTGTTGTGGAAAATGATATAGCTAGACCATTTGGCATTCTCTCATTTGTTGAGAATTTGCCAACCATTTTTTTCTTTTTTATACAAATATTTTCCTTTAAAATACATTAACCTAATTGAGTTAACAGTTTTTAAAGCTTTCTTGTTTAAAATAAACTGCTCTAAGATCTTGGCCACCTTTTGGGTAGTATACATTCTTTTCAGTTAAATATCTGATGTGTTCTGTATTTGATGATGCTGTGATCATCTGGAGAGATTCTGCTGTGAGAACCACAGTTGCTGAATGTCATCTTATGGTGTTTTGCACTCTACGGTGGTAGCCATATTCAGTTTCCTTTGAATATAGAGGGAGAAAGTTTGGGCGGGTTATGTTCCAGGTATGTTTCAATATTTTTTTTTATTTCATCATAAGCTGTTACCTACCATGGGGCCTACAGGTGAAGAACAGAATATAAGTGTGATGATGATGATGATAGGTAGGTAGGTAGGTAGATGCCTCAATCGTACTCCCATAATCCTTATCAATCTGTTCAAACTGCAAATTTCTACATTCAGGAAGTATTACAATTAGAACTTGTGATGTAGACAACTAAAATGGATTTTGCTTTTGTTTGCAAGGCAAGAGAGAAGATTCTATGCAGTCCTGTTATTTCTGAAGCCTGAAAACTAAGTCTTGGCCACACACCTGAGGCTTCACAGCAACAAGAGAAATACTATTGTAGGTAGACTGCCGTTTGCAACAGGGAAAATTCCCACAAGAATCAAGTACAGAGATCAGAATTATGGCCAGAAGTCCCCCACAGTTTAGAGTTGCTGGCAACAATTTGAATTATAATTTCAGCTCTCAGGTCATGTCCTCCACCTAGTGCATCCACCATGGGGTAAAGAGTAACAGTGATTAAGGTAAGAGTGATTAGGTTAGAGGTGAAGGTGGCTTGGGGCCTGGAATCCTGGTTGTCTGACTGGGGCACCCTAGCTACCCATCCAGGTTACCTGCTCTGACACTTTTGGTTCTTCCTAATATATATGTGTCTGATCTGGACTTTGATCTTTTGGTAGATTAGGCCAGGACTGAGCCCATGAACCCACCTGGACCCTGATGAAAAATTGAGAAAAATGTATATATTTCCCAAGGTCACTGCAAATATACATAAGTAGTACAACCCAAATGACTGTGCATAATGAAACACATACCTCCTTCTAATTTTTTTAATATTTTTCTGCATTATGCATTGTCATTTTGAAATCATAAAATTCTTACGTAAGTATGTTTCTAA
This sequence comes from Aspidoscelis tigris stejnegeri, assembly GCA_023333525.1. NCBI lineage: Eukaryota > Metazoa > Chordata > Lepidosauria > Squamata > Teiidae > Aspidoscelis > Aspidoscelis tigris. The sequence continues at coordinate 16,940,701 of JALMGA010000010.1, forward strand.
AGGACAATATGTGCAAAAATATATCCATTGGCAAAATAGCACTTTAAAAAAATAATAATGCAATGTCCCCCAAAAGTAAATAAGAAAAAAAGAGAAATTTTAAAATGTTAATTGTCAAGTTTATTGTGCAGCACCATCTACATCAGTGGTTCTCAACCTGGGGGTCAGGACCCCTTTGGGGGTCAAACTGCCCTTTCAGAGGGGTCGTGACAAGTCTCCCAACGCCCTTCCCTCCTACCTCCCAGCTGCTCTGCCCTTGTGGCTGGGGGTCTCCACAACATGAGGAACTCCATTAAGGGGTCGCAGCATTAGGTAGGTTGAGAACCGCTGATCTACATCTACATACCAATATTTGCCTTTTGTTTTATTTTGTTCTTTAATGCCAGCTTCCCTGTCTAACCATGGTTGTCAAAACTAGCAAGGAAGGATCAAGATAACTTCATACTGACACAAACTTCATTCATTACTAGCCAGAACTATTATTAATAGAAATCTATTATCAAATATGCTTTTTTTTTCAGTGACGGAGATAAATGGCTAGATGGAACTAAAAGCAGCTACTTCTCTGGTCCAATACTGAACATTCCGATTTTAGATAAAGCTTCGTAGAAAGTGAAGATTTAAGTTCTTGCTATTTTGAAAACAGAGTTTGAATTCAAACCATATTGCATACATACTGTTAGATCTGAGTTCAATGATATTTGAAGGTGTTTAAACTGAACCAAAACACCCTTCCTGTTCAAAGGAAAAGTTTAATTTGAACTGAACCGAGAGGGGGAAAAGGTTTGTGCACATCTCTGGTAGAAAGACATCTAGATGGGTAAATTAGGCTACCAGAAATCTGTCTGGGAAATGTGTCACTACATAACAACAGACTTTGCTACCAGCTGCACAGCAGTGAACAATGTTGTCAGCCAAAAGAGCAAGCAAGGTCAGAAAAGAAACAGCTAATACAGACCTCAACAATACTACAGGAATACATGAAACATAACAACGGTGCTTAAGTAACAGCCAGGTCATGGCAGAAAGCTGGTAGAGGGTACTAAATGGAAATAGGAAGCTGACACTTCAAATAAGCTTTGTTCAAGTGATAAACAAGCTATTTATGTGCAATTTGGTGTCTCTGAGACTGAGGAAATATTGATTGTGGTTTGTGACATCAACCATTTTAGAGTATTTTCTTTTGAAAGAAAAGAGAAGAACTCTAGCTGTTAGCATCACTGGTGTTGCTGTCTCTGTAGAATGTACTCATACCAGAGGATCAAGACTTCTGCAGTTTGGGCATCCTGAACACCTAGATGTGTGTCACAGGTGACATGCCAAGCCCTTTTGGGTGACACACATGATCACCCTGGCACCTGGGCATGTAGTGCTTGCTTGTTCTTGAAGTGTACGAAATACCAACTTTCAATTGAAGATTTAGCAAACAAAATTCAGCAACAAAAGTCCCTAATGTAAAGAATTATTTGTTTTTGCTTTTAATAAAATACATATATAAAAATATAACTTTTTTACTAGAGCTACAAATATCACAAAACTATGGATATTTCTAGATGTGACACAGCACCCAAGTTAACCTGGGTTTTCTTATGAATTTTGACACACCAAGCTCAAAAGGTTCACCATCACTGACCTAGACAATTCCATAACTTTTCCTCCCTGGGATATTTTCCCAGGGAAGAAAACGTGCAAGAAGGCTTTGTGATTCTATCTGCTGCCTCATTGTAAAACAGGAAGTGGGATAACTCCTTCCCACCTCTGGAACTATTGGTCAGAAGCACTGGGGCTGGCAACATTGTGAGGTGTATGTTGGTGGCATGTGTATACCGTTGCCCAAATCTGGCTGCCATTCTGGAAGCTGGAAAAAGTAGCCTCAGGCAATATTATGAAGCTTCTGAAATTAAGGTTTGATTTCAACATAACTGCTGCTCATCACAGCCCAAAGCTGCCCATGCTTTAACAATGTCTGGGCAGGATGCTGTTGTGCTGTTAGGCTAGTCAGACAGTAGCAGTCATAGTAACAGCAACAGTAGTCATAGTAATCATCATCAAAATGGAGATCTAGTAGAAAATATGTATTGATTTTCAGGCTATCTAGTAGGTTCCTGACTAATTGATTGAATGCCATTGCTACACCTATGCTAGATAGCAGTTTTGCTCCCACCCCCACCCCCATTTGGGGAAAGTGCATTTTAAAAGATTTTTTTTATGGATCTGTATGTGAATTTTAATGCAGGAATTCACTGAACTCCTGCAGCTGACGTGCAGATAATATTGCCATTTATATTTATGAACTACAAACATTCCATAAATATAGAAAATTTGAAATTATCACCTCCTTGCATGATTAAAATTCAAACTTATATAAATTACAATTAGGAGCTGAATATATTCAATTTCTACTAATGAAAGTTATCACATCTTTATTTAATATATATGTTACTCTTTCACACTTGTGATCTACATAAGATGCTAAAATATTTAGTTCCCATCTTTAATAGAAAGAGCAACAAATGAACAGGGATGTGATATATTACTAATCATCAAGTGCCAATATGCACTTTATCAGTGCAATATGGGATCTTATCAGTGCTTGGGTTCTTCACCACAGCATCTAGAAATCAGGTGTGTGCATGGAATGCTCTTGCCCCTACCAGCAGCTCCTACTCCATCCTAGTAAGAGTGGGTTGGCCAGGATAAATAACAAACTGTTTTGCCTGTTTGTCATGCTATTTTTCACACCCTAAATGCATAATATGCTTCATTTACACTCTGTTATAAAGAAAAGAAAAGAAGCCTGTTTGTGGAGGCAGTTGCCACATGCTGGTGTTCCATCCTAATTCTAAGTCACTCTCCCAAAGTGCATTTTTCTGACTTTTTAAATGTGGATTACAGGAGGAATAGGAATGATAGCTGCCACTAAACTCTATTTGACCACCATTTTTAATGCATGAGGATATGGCCCAAGTCAGATTCATAGGCTGCTTCTCCACTTCCTGAAGGAGCTGGCTTGTGTCTGGGTACCTGGGGAGGTGCCATGATCGCTGCTTCAAAAGTTGCCTCCATATCTGCATTTCAGGTCCTTGAGGCATCATTTCAAAAGGTGATCCAGGGTGTACCTTGAAGTTTTCATCTTGAAGAAAAGGCACGTTGGGCAGTAATCATGTCCACAGATGGCATGACACACTTGCTGTGCAGTATCTCTTGCCAACTTGTGTGGAGACAAGACAGCCAAGGTAATTATTTGTGGGCACCAGTGAGTGGAGACATGGCTATTATCTCTTCTCAAGCATTGATGCCAAGGCTGCGTCCAGACAGGATTAAAACTCCTCAGAGATCATGTGGCAGCTGCTTTCAACTTGCCAGTCAGTGTTTGCAATATCCCATAGTAATACTCTGAAATAAAATGATGATGATGCTTACATGGCCATTCACTACAGAATAATCTGGCAGCCTAGACCACTCTGTACTCTGGATGACTCTCCAGTCTGGCTGAGCATGTACATCTTGAAGGAGGTGATTCTTTGTGGCACTGGGGCCTTTTATCAGCTTTTCTGGATTCTACTAGGCCTCAGCTGCCCCAATATTTTTTTGGTGTGTGTGTGAGAGTGTGTGTTTTGGCTTATTTTGCAATGTTTTGTATGATGTGCAGTTTTTGTAATGTTTTTATTATTATTTTGCATTGTATATTTTCTGTTGCTTGTAAACTGTCTTGGGAAAATTTTCTTTTGGAAAGGTGGTATACAAATAAAATGAAGATGAAAATGAAATGAAATTCCTCCTCATTTTTGAGAGAACTCACTTGCCTTCACCTGAGAAGCAGCAGACCTATCAGACAGAGAAGGGTTGAACACTTGTAAAGAAGAATCTTCACTGGTTCAATAGAGTCCAGGAATATGTGGGGATGAACCATTTTTGCTGCAGAAGGACTTTACTTCAAAATAAAGCTAACTTCTGCATTTTTAATATGATGTCTGGAGGCACCCTAAGGTAGGATGATAATGCCCAAATACTCAGGGATCTGAAACCAGATGCAAAAACGAAGAAGAAGAAGAAGCTTTATTCTGTTCATTTTCAAACATCTAAATGAGAGCCATCTGGCAGGAATGACATACCTATATTAGCATAACATGAACACTTTGCTGTATTATTAATCCCCCATATTAGTCTTCATTTCACTGATGTACTCTAAATAAATTAACATTAGATTGCTTTCTAGAAATGATTGTGCTTATTATGCTGAATAGTGATGGGCTGTATATGATACTAAGGTCCTGAAAGATGTTGCAACATTTATTTATGGCGCAAGGAGTGATATCTGCAGGGTGATAAGGAACACCCTGGACCTACATAAAGCAATTTTTAATCCAAGAGGATCTAGCCAATGAATGTCAAAGGAATTTGTAGCATGCCTGGAATGTCCTGGAGTCAATTGGAATGTCCTGGAAGTTCTAGCCTGTCTAGAATGTACTGGAGGTCGTAGCCTGCCTGGAATGCCCCCGGAGATTCTAGACTACCTCGAATTCCCAGGAGCTTTTAGCCTGCCTGGAATGTCTTGGAGGCTTTCGTCTGTAATGTCCCTAGAGGATCTAATTGGAATGTCACAATAAGGTGAAGTCTGCCTGGAATGTTCTGGAGGCCTTAGCCTGGAATATCCCTGGAAGCTGTAGTACAGAATGCCACTGAAGGTTGTAGCCTGTTTGGGATGCCTCTGGAGTTTTTCACTTGGGATGTATTGGAAGCTTTCATCTGGAATATTCGTAGAGTCTCTAGCACCCCTGGAGTATCCTGGGGGCTCTAGCCTGACTAGGATGCACTGGATACTCTCTCTTGGAATGTCCCTGAAGGTTGTAGTCTGGAATGCTTGTTTGTTTGCCTTTCTGATACATCCAGATCATATAGCAACAACTGAAACCACAATATTATGTTCAGAAATAATGAAACTAAAATAACACATGAAAAAAATGAATATTTCCCAGTGTTCTTTTCCAGCAGACCCGCTCTATCCATTTCCTCCAGTTGTCGCTATATGATGTCCCCAGTATTAGATCAAAACAGAACAAAACAAAGAACTAGTAATTAAGGATAATGTCACAAAAGTTAAGATGCAGGGGTCTCTGTGGCCCTCTTCATATAATTAGATATAATTAAACATTGGCCCAATGTGAACCAGTTTGAAGTTTTTGTTATGCACATTCACTGTCTTACAAATCTTTTAAGAAAAATACAGTTGAAAATGGGTGCTAAGTTCATTAGAATCTAATGAATAGCAAATTGCTTTTCTCTCCTAGTAATCTGGACTTTTCTTCCTGATTGCTGCTTTTATGCAGATGAAAGGATTACACAAATAAAATCAGATGTGTCAGTTCATAACCAATCACTGTGGATTTTATTACTCTCCTCATCCACCCACCCACCCACCTCTCCCTCCCTCCCTCCCTCCCTCCCTCCATCCATCCATCCGTCCATCCATCCATTCTTTGTATTTCCCTCCTGCCCTATAGCAATGATTCAAAACTTCAAAGGACTCAGTATTCTTTGGCTTTTAAATGATCACTTGGGTTCATACCAGGGCTCGGAGGCCTCTTTCAGGCTAGTGCTTCAGCCTGAGAGATGAGTTGCCCAGAGCAGTGGCAAAGCAAGGTATTATTGGCTCTCACCTAGGAGGAACAACCAATGAGAAATAAGTTCTATGGCATGCTGTGCTTAGAGTGGCCATTCTCATGAAGGGATGTCTAGTATTGGAAACTAAGGACAATTCCAAACTGGACAGTACACCAGATTCTCTTGTGCCCACTGGTGCGATCAAAGGGAGGCCCCAAGCAGAAGGGAGACTCTTAGTATGCTTGCTGGTGTGGTATATTGGCCAGTGCAGAATCTCCCTAAAGGTGCCATTCTGACCATATTTACATAGAGAGAGGGGAAAAAAAACTCCTGATGAAGAATTTTTTTTTCTTGCTAGTAAGCAAAAAGTAAAAGGGAATATGTGTTGTTTTCTCGAATCCAAAGCAGAAGTAGAATTGTGGCTGTTTTATTTCAGTTCATTTTGAAGTTTCTTTGAAGTGGAATAATGTGCATAAAAATAATTGACGACACTGATGCATAAAGTTAACTGCCAAAGCTCATCATGCACTGATACACAAATGGAGCTGAAATCTACAGTTTGCTTTCCCCAGCAAGGATATCACTGTAGAGATGACAACCTCATGCTGAAAATTTGTCAAGCTCATGGCCTTCCACTTAACCCCTTCAATGTGGTTCTTCTTTGGGTATTACCAATTGAATTGCATGCGATTTTATTTTATTTTTTATTTTTTTTATTGGCTTTTTAATAATTTCCCCAAAATCCAAAAAAGCAGCAAACAGGAGTGTCAAAACATACTGTAGCATATTAACACATTTTATATAAGTATGTCTGGTACACAAAAATAGAAGAAAATAAAATAAAATGAGCAATAACTAGACAATCCTAATCATTTATGTTAAATATTAATTAGGTGTGATTTTGATAGACTGAGCATCTCCTGTGCCATTCAATTTGAGGTTCCTTCTATCCTTGTTTGTGCACATTTTTGGAAATAACACCTTTATGGAAGTTTGTGACTTAAATTTTAAATTCTGTGAATACTTTTTAAACAAAGCATATCGAGAGAATCATAACTGAGAGATATTTATTTCCTGTATATATTTTTTTCTTTTTCCAAAATTGTATTACAAAATCCATTGAAAAGATAAATCTTACTCCAGTCCACGGTATGTTTCAGTTGATAAGCAAATTCAGAAACACTGCTTGGTTTGTCCAGGAGGAAAACAAACAAGCAACTTCCTTGAGTACAAAATAAGTTGTTATGATCCATATCTGAGCTAATATGATCAGATCTTTTACATCTCTAGATTAAGCAGAACATGACTCCCTGTCCTAAGGACCAAAGCAAGCACTCTGATGATAGAAGAATCCAGATCTGCTGCTGTATGGTTCTTGACACTGTCTCCTTAGGACTTGGCAGACAGAGTGCGTTTGCTGCCATGGTATTTAGCATCATGCAGCCTGATCTAAATCCTACTGAACGTTAGACAGAGATGACCTGGCCACAGTTATCCATGCTCTGGTAACCTCCAGGTTGGACTATTGTAATGCGCTCTACATGGGGCTGCCCTTGAAGACAGTTCGGAAGTTGCAGCTAGTGCAAAACACAGCAGCGAGAGTGCTGACTGGAACAGCTAGCCGGACACATATCACGCCGGTTCTTAATGAACTGCATTGGCTGCCAATTCGCTACCGGGCCCAATTCAAGGTATTAACTTTGACTTATAAGGCCCTAAATGACTTGGGCCCCAAATATCTAAAGGAACGCCTTCTCTCATACCGACCTGCCCGTGCCTTGAGATCCGAAGATGAGGCCCTCCTGGTTGTCCCACCACCTTCGGTAGTGAGGTTGGTGGGCACCCGGGAGAGAGCATTTTCAGTGGTGGCCCCCAAACTGTGGAATGGTCTCCCCAATGAGGTGCGCCATGCCCCTTCCTTGTTATCATTTAGGAAGGCTGTAAAAACATACCTTTTTGCCTTGGCCTTTGGCTGAGGAGATACATTCTCTCCCCAGTTATAGTTCTCATGAATACACTATGGAACGAGCAGCTTATATCAGAATTTTTAACCAAGTACCTTGTTTTAATCTGTATTGTGTTTTTAATATGTTTTAATCTGTATTCTGTTCTTAATATGTTTTTAAATATGTTGTCTGTTTTGTTGTTACCCACCTAGAGACCTTCGGGTATGAGGCGGGATAGAAATGGAAATAAATAAATAAATAAATAAATAATATTATTTCCCAAAAATGTGTGTGGAAGCTATGAAAGTTGTTATCCATCATTCTCAGGGCTTTATATTTGTCACTGTTAAATTCTTGTCTTAATTATTGCAAAATTTATTTCTCTATAAAATTCATGCTAATGGGAAGCTATCTGAACACACTGTGAGAAAAGTGCTTCTGAGTTCATGTGGGGCTTTCCATATAAAACAGATGGAAATGGCCTAAACAGAAAGCAACAAAAAGATTTCATAGGGATTTGGATATGAGGAAAAAAGACAACTCATTATAGCCTTGTAAACATGAAGATGATAGAGATTAATAAGTCTAACGCCGATTGTCTAAAAATGGTTTGTTTTAATGTTAAATGCACATCCCAGGACACACTTCTACTTATAATAAAACAGAATAATGAGAATAGTTTAAAATTCAATAATATTCAGTTGCAGTTTAAATTTGATCTTTTCCTGTTCCAGTTATGGTTCATTTACTATTACGCCCTAGAGATATTTGTCTTCTAATTTCTGCCATATTTGATAAATAAAGAGATCACATTGTTTTGAATTGCCTGTTATTATATTTTCATCTGATTCGCTTCTTCCAGTGTTTGGGCATGTATATTTTAAAAAAATAAACAATAAAAAACCCTGAAGGCCTACCAGATGGTACAACTACTGTCAGCCCAGTTTGTTTTGTTTTTTAAAATTTGCAATAAGGTTTAAATTAGCATTTCAAAAGAGGTTACAGCAATTCTAGTAGCCCATCTGCGTGCAGAACCATATATATAAATAAGTTTGCATAATCCTGTAAATGTTACACTTGAATACCATTGATGCATTTTGGAGCAGTAGTAATAAATTTATATCCTAAAGATATCACTGAACTATCCATTCCAGACCACTCCCAATGTTACAACACTTTTCTTCATTTGGCCTTCTCCGCTTACCATTGAAAGTCCTGCAGGCACAACTTTAAGCTAGGTCTCAAATATCTGGGTCTTTCTGCATGGACTATTAATTTGGATTAAGATTGTATAGAAGACTTCTAGACCGCACATACCTTAACTCTGTTCCACCTGCACAAGATGCAGGTAGATCCAAACAAGGAAGCCCTTAATCCAGATCTTTCTGTGGCACATAGCATGCTGCTGAAAACTGTCCCTCAAACCTTAGCTGTCAGGGTGATTGAAGGTGATCCAGCACATGCCTCTACACGATCTGGGTCAGTGATCCCAGTTCATTTAGATTCACTGATCTAGATCAAAATGGAGGGAAGTTCAGAAAAGGCCTTTGCCTGACAGTGTTAAATTGTGTAAGTATATTAAGAGTTGTTGGCCATCATGTGTCAATGGTGAAGTTAATTCCTTGTTCCCCTGTAGGCACCACAGACTGCTACTCTATGTGGCTTGATTGTGTTCAACAGCAGCTCTGCACAATCGAGTCCTACTTTAGGATTACTCTCTCCCCCTTAAAGCTACAGAATCCCCTTTTTTGCTAAGTTCTGTATGTAGCTTTAGGAAATAAATACTGTAGAACAAGTTCTGTCAAAGCCAGGAAACTGTTCTTTATTATTTACACCTCAGTTATAAGTAAAGCAAGGAATGAATGATTCACTTTATCAACTCAGCTTGCCTAGCCTCAAGCTAGTGTTAAGGATCCCCTGTGCCTGCCTTCCCAAGATCAGAAGACCTGGATCTCTCTCTGTTTCCTTCCTTCACAAGTGCTACTAGCCCCCTCATGGACCCCGGACCAAGAAAACAAAGCATAGAATGATTCTTTCAGTGTGGCATTGCCTTTTATACTCTCTGCTCAGCATGTGTCACTTCTAATTGGCTGCTCCTGTGGGTTATTTCTCCCCTTTAGGGTAATCTGCATAAACTCTGCCCACTGTTTATCCAGCCTTAACTGCAATTAAATACATATTATACAATGCACTCATACTTTGCAATAAATACTTTAAATAAACACGAGGCACCACACCAACTATTCAGTGTGCAACTATGTCTGTTTACCTGTTTAATCAATTGTTTATGTTGCATGGTGTCCACAGGGGGAAAGGTAATGGTACCAAACAGTCTGGAATGTGGGAGAGATAACGTAGAAGTGAGAAGTAACCATCTCTGGGCCATTCATTAGCTGGGAAAGTTTTGCTTTGGTGAGGAGAGAGGTAACACTGTTGCTTTAATCACCCAGAAGAGATGTGAATGGAGTGTGCCAGGCTTTATGAGCCTGCAGCTAGTATAGATGTGGAACACAAAAATGTGCTCCATTGCTATGTTGGGTGGGGGATGGTCTGGGGTGTACAGAAATAATTCAAACAGGCCCAGACTGGATCCTGCTGATGCAGGATAGTTAACACTGTCCTAGCAATGTAGCATTTTCCCCTTCCAAAACCAAATTCACATTCTTCCAAAATGGAGAAAACAGCGAATGAGAAGATCTGCTGATTTCAAAATGGTACGGTCCTTCACAAACAATTTAGATGGCTTTTCAAAGTGTAATGTGTTATTATGTCTACAGTCTGACCTATCAAAATGATACCTCATATATACTGAAACAAACTGGAGTCTCTCATTGTTCCAATGGTGTAATCAGAATGGAGGCAAAGCCTCTCAGAGCTATCTACCTGCAGAGGAAGGTAACACAATCGGTTTATGGTACATGTTTGGATACAGATTTGATCAATTGTTTGCCTCAACAATGAAACAAAATTGGATACAATAGTAGGACACTTCAGCAAAGTCAATTGTACTGAGATGCCCATTTTTCTTTTAAAAGGAAAGATGTTAAAGTGGTCATTCATGAGCTAGAATGCAGCAGACACCATGTGGCCTAAGAAAAGTATTTATAGTAAAGATATGTGGAGGGGGACAAAATTGTTGCTATATGTGATGAGTTTTGAGACAGCTTGCCTCTCCACTGCTGAGTAAAGTAATCATGTTATAAGACTCTTACCTGTAAATTGCTTCAGATTGTCAGGCCTGATATGCCTGTCATGGGGTTTATGGAAGTATTATACAATCTGTATTCTGGTACCACGTAACCTGCATGTAATCACATTGATTTATGTAACTGCATATAACCATATAACATATGTGTCCTGTGTAATCAATTATTTAAGTTGCAGGTGTCAACAGGGGGAAAGGGAATGGTGCCAAACAGTCTAGAATATTGTCAGAAATAAGGTGGAGGTGAGAAGTGGTCATCTCCAGGCTGTTCATTAGCTGGGAAGAAGTGCACCCTTAGTTGTATTGGGTTAAGGTACACTTTCTGCAAAGTCAGTCACTTTGTATCATGGATGTTTGAGTTTGCGTAAGGCTTTCTTTGTTAAATAAAGGAAGTGGGTTATTTCATCTTGAACCCTGACAGAATTTCACACAGATGTTCAAAGAAGGCAGATGAAGAGCTGAAATGCATGCTTTTCCTTTGTGTGTTTCAAGAAGTAAAGACACCTTTTCTTAAATCAGAGTCTGCTAGGATAGGTTTTCGATCTTCAATTGAGACCCAAAGCCAAATCATGCATTACTGTAAACTACTAGCAGTGGTTCATAAGTTGCACTTATAAATGAGGTGGTGCATGGGGCAAAATTGTGATTTTATATACCTGTGCAGTGGGAAGAATACATACATCTATTAAATCCTTAGGAAAACGGACTGCAAGGCTGCATGGGTACCCAGACGAATTCACATTTGTTTCCCTTTCACTTGAATCACAAAGATGAGTTCCATGTTTGCTTCCTTTTCATTTGAATCACACAGTATCCTTTCCTGGCTTATTCCCCCTTACCCACCTTTTGTAAGATTGCACCAGGAGCAGACCATCATTTTCCAGCTGTTGTTATCATTAAAGCTATATTCTGAAGATCCAAAGGGAGTAATAGAATGCTGGTATTGCTGGCATCCACATTTTGGGCCTGTTTTCACTTGGCTTTATTCTGGAATATATCCTGGAATAGGGCCCTGCTATGCATATACTAGTGCAGACTACCACAGACTCCAAGTGACACCTAACAGAGTCTTCATTAAGATATGTACAGAAAACAGACACCTATCCTGAGATATATTCCAGAATACAGCCAAGTGCAAATAGGCCCTTCCTCTGCTGAACTTTTCCCCTATCCTGCTGCAAATATCTTCTTCAAAAGTAAAATGGATGGTTAAAGAGGAGAAATATTTTTCCTCTTTCCTGATTCTTCTTGTTTAATAGCTTAGCAGCACTTTAGTGTAACATTTCTTCGTGCAATATTGATTAAGTTTGTGTGAATAAATTAGGGGGGGGGGAAACCCAGGAATTCATAACGAGATTTTCAGTGCCATGTTAATTCCTGTTAACATAAATGTAAAATGTCTGAAGAAAAATTAGCCATTTTGTAGTGTATTGAACTTCAACAAATGACGATGATTTGGTGATGTAAGATTAATGAATTTTTAATCAATGTATTATTAGGACATCCATTTACATGCAATTATATTCATAAAGAATTAAGTACAAAAGAAGAAAAAGTACTGTTCCACCCCATGAGCCAGACTGTGGAAATATAAATGCTCTGTGCCAGGGAAAAATATACTGCAACACTTTCAATTGATTTTTGTCCAAAAAAGGAAGATAAAAATCAGTGTATATAAAGCCTTATATTAATTCTTCTTACAAAATGACCATTTTTTGCTTTAACCATTGCTCACATTTGATGTCAAACTGGTTCAAAAATAAGAAATGCCTTTTTTTCCCATTGAAAAGAAGCCTTCTAAAAAACGGCAAAAACCCAGTGAATACAAACTGCTTGCATGTTTGCAAGTGAGGGACTGGTTTAGTTTGATCAAATTTTAGATATTTGAACAGCTGGATGTTCAGATTGATAAGAACATTCATGAGCTAGCTGGTTCACTGTGAACCACAAACAAACTGAACCAATTAGGTTCATATCTATTACTGAATGATTTATGGAATGAGGTTTTGGCTGCCTCTAGACACACATGATGATGAGAAGGAAGGGGCAGCTGCCTCTGGTCTGCCAAGTGAGTGAATTGGCAGCTTGTGGCTGCCAGATGAGACACTCCATTTCCTGCTGTAGTGGCACTACATAAACTGGAAAGCGCAACATAAAAAGACGCTGATTAATCGGCATCTTTTTACTTTGACCAAATGCTGGCTGCTGCTGTGGGGTGAAAAAAGCTGTGCAGCTTTTGATCTAGTCTGCAGGCAGGCATTTTCTCTAAGAAGTTATCTAAGGAAGGGTGACTTCTTGCTTTTTGTTTTATACTACATCGCAGTGCCCTAGCTCCGATTTCAGAGATTATTCAAAAGGAGAGACTAACAAGCCATGAAGTGGATTTCTGCCTTTCTTTCCCATCACATACGACAAACATCTCACTACTTACAAACACAAACATCTAAAGCTACTCTTAATTATGCTCCACCACTGAGTAACCAAAAGCACCTAAGGCAAATAATTTAGCTTTCTTCTATTTAAATTTCCCCCATCCGTTAAATGAATTATGTTTACCATCAGTGAGGACTGCTATAAAGAATAATGTTTGCGTAGTTCTGTGCGAACATAAAATACTTACTACACAGATGCTACCTAACATTTCTCTTAATTTCTCAAATAACCATTAGTTTTGTTTTTGCTGCCTAGAGGCATTCTAAATTGCTCCAACATACTCGATCTGTCTGTGTTATTATAGGGGTTCCATACAAATGCTGAGTTATTCAGATGAGCCCAAAAGTTCTCTGTGGTTAAGATACTTGCTTAATAGCATCCCTTTTGGTTGCTTAGTTCGTGGCAGGCATACCTAACAACTAAATATTGAGAAGATGCTAATTTATAAAGAACAGCTAGACGAACAAATGGTTCATTTAGACTAAGACAGTGATTTCCATTTGACATAATAGTTTGTTTATTTGTTCAGATATTCTACAATGTTTCATGCCCTAAGGATCATACAGTGGTTAAGCATTTTTGGGTAGCTGCTGGTTTAATAAACTAGACACCTTTATGGCAATTTTAAGCTATGCATTCCATTTCAACAAGTATATTACTTTTGTGATATACTTGTGCAACACTTTGGAAGTGACAAAATCTGTATGGACGCAAATACCAACAAAGGGTCTGTTTGTACTTTCCTCATGGGAAAGAAAAAATAATACCATTCCAGTGAAGTGCAGATGGACAGGCCTGAGCAGGTCAGATTGCTATGGCAACAGCCACAGCAACACTAGTTGCACACCCAGATGTTGCCATGGTGATCTTGATGTGTTGCATAACTGTGCAGTCACAGCCATGCCACTCACTCACGCTCACAGTGTCACAACCAGAAGAGGGTGTGAACAGTAGTGACTGGGGGCCAACTAGCTGTGGACATTTTACTTGTCCACAACTAGTTAGGACTCAGGCTTGGTGAGCTCCAGGATGGTAGCAGCACTATGCGAATGGCTTCACCAGGGAGTGAATGGAACCTCTGGGAGTGCAAACAGGCCACAAATCTCTGTAGATGGAAATAACAGTAGCAGCAGCAGCAGCAGCAGCAGCAAACAGTAACATCCCTATCATTTGTAAACTGATTTGGAGATATATAATGAAGGGATACCAAATGTGCTCCTCTTTATTCTGAAATCTTTGTAATCAATCTTTGAAAACATTTCTTGTAGAAATCAGCTTTCCCCATTGCATGCTATATGCTACCTTCATTACAGCAATGCTCAACAATATCTCTGTCAATTGCACTACCAGTCCTAGATGTTGCAAGATGTTGCAAGCAGTTTGTATACTGAACTATTTGGAGAAAAGAGAAATGCACAATTTGTTTTGCTTCTTTCCTACTTGCAAATGGAAAATTAATAATCTCAATCCATTTTCCAATAATCTGCAAATGGGAATTGACCTCAGCAAATTTGGTGCATATAGCTAGCCACAATAAAAGCAGATGCAAGGAAATCTCCAGATATGGAAGTGTAAGAAGGTGAAAATCTAAGCAGTCATAAAGTCTGACAATAGATTGAGTAACCTGGAAGTTGGATAGCACCTACACAAATATATGTACCACATATTCTTAAGCTGTTTCCCATTCAATCAGTAGTCTGGACTGAGCAGCTGCCTAGCATGCTTTTTTCACATGCCACTGTTGCTATTCCAGCCCAGAACCATTCCAAGTGCTCCCTAACCTGGATTAGCTGTAGACCTGTTTGAAGATGTTTGCAATTGTACTAATGACATAAGTTTTAGCACATGTGTGTTAGGAAAATTCCAGACCACTATGAAAACAAGTTGCCGCTCTATCAGCAAATGCTATTCATATTAGTTTCTTAACAAGCAGATGGGTCAGAGAGGAAAAGATTCCTTTTAATTTTGTATGATGCAGCATAGGAAGTTTGCTTTCCATAACCCCATCAAGACAAACTTCGAACCTCCCACATTCC
The DNA here is from genome assembly GCA_023333525.1 of Aspidoscelis tigris stejnegeri. Lineage (NCBI taxonomy): Eukaryota > Metazoa > Chordata > Lepidosauria > Squamata > Teiidae > Aspidoscelis > Aspidoscelis tigris. The sequence continues at coordinate 16,955,925 of JALMGA010000010.1, forward strand.
AGTACACAATTTATACCTAAAACCACGGCCAGTGATTACAATTTCCCGTAACGCCTTCTAATTAGAAAAAGAAATACATATCAGATTTCTCTGACATGCGCAATAGAGACAAGTCCAAATGGCTGACTGGTTTAGACCAGTTACTCTTTGAAGACCTCTTATCATGTCTCTTGGCAAACACACTGTCCTTGAAAATATTCCTCACATGTGTATATATAAAAAATACATGTACAGAAAAATATCTTTTAAGAAATGGGATAAAGGCTGACTTCAGATGTGCAGTAAAACCCCTGATCTTAACACGATAACGGAACTGTGAAACGTTCCTCAGGCATTCACAATATAGTTCTGATTTAAGCAGAAGAAATTGGGATATATTGCTATTGTGGAAAATCCAGCATTGATGGAACATTTCCTGTAATAGTGGTGCTTACTTAGATGTGAATCAGCAACTTCCACAGCCTTCCTGTTTAAGGCTACTGTAAGCCAGCCAAGTATGCAAAAAGACAGAAAAGGCAGTGGAAAGGCCTCAGTCATGCCAAAAGCTCTGACTGCAAAGGTTGTTTACCAGATGGCAGGGTAAACAGGTATGTTAGATGGCAAGAAGCAATCTCAGGATCTTGTTTAGTTCATGCATTTTAAAAAGAGGGATTTTAGAGTGAAACAAAAGGATTGTGCAAACTAATTTTGAAATGATGAGAACTGAACTTCATTTGAGACAAATAATGAACAGATTTAGCCATTTTCTTATTCCTCTTTTCTTATTCCTCACTGATGTGTTTACCACCATATGGGAAGTCAAGGATTTCATTTATAGCAAACCACTACTCCCTTCCCTGCCCACTTCAGATTTTGCATATGTTCCAGAAATAGTACAGATGGACAACTTCTTTAGTAGTTGCATATATCTGATAGCAGCAGAAGGCAGTGTACAAAACAGCATTTCTACCCTGGTCTAAAGCCTTGAACCATTTTCACACTGGGCTGGAAGACTGGCCCACAGGTCCTGCTAAACCCCTTTGTCTAGACTATGGTGCTGAAATGGAGTGGTCTGGCAGACCACTCCCCACTTGAATGTTCCACCTGCTTTGAATAGAGCTTTGGAACAGGTTGTGGCACCATCCCCCCCGCTCCAACTATGGGTTGCTTACAAGCAGTCCATGGATCATCCTAGTGGGTATACTGAGCCATGGATCATATGGAGATAGTGCATAGTGCCTAGGTTGGTATACCAGCCCATCACAGTTTTACTGAGAATATGGAAGCACCTGGCCAAAATGTCCTCAATCAGCAACTTTGGAAGCCAGGAACTTTAATTCTGAGCATCCAAAGGTGGGTCAGGATAGACTCTCTACAATGCAAACACCCTCTAGACCTGGCCACTGAACATGGGATACCTTGTCCAGTGCAGAAATAGTCTTATTTTCAATCCTTCAAGGACACCAAAGTTGAACAACAAATTACTATTCAGCTCCACAGCAGCACCTCATATGCTAGGCACCACTGCCTAATAGTAAGGTACCATTTAGTCATCTATATTCATTGTCCGCACATATGCTTGAGTTACTCTGGCATAATGCAATGATGTCCAGATAGCTTACGAAGGAGAGTATATTACTTCACAGTTGATCTTGAGGGGATAGTATTGTTAGATTTATCTACTGTGTCTTTGCTTATTATTTGATATTGAGGTTCCCTGAAGAGTATAAAAACGTCTTCAGAAAACCATGTATTTATGGAATATTAAAATTTATGTCCCAATATCGCACCAGGGTGTGAGAAAATTTCAAAAACAGAACCACCACATGGCAATATTTGATAGAATATAAAGTTTATTGAAACAAAACTGCAACGAGGAGCCTGAAGTAATAATTTTCTTTCCTCTTTCATTGCTGCCAAACATTGTGTGGGAAGTAGATTTTCCATAAACAATGTAAGGCTGCTCCCAACCTTTCAACCTAGCATGTAAATTAATTTGTACAAAGACTAATTTTCTGACACTAAGGTTCATCCAATTTATTTGCCTAAATTACATTAATTCACCATCCTGACCTTTCAACCAGCTTACATTGTCTCTGACAACTGTATAGCAGTGTTCAGTTGTTTCTTAATCAGCACACCGTTTACTTAATTCTAAAAGCCAGTGCAAAGGTGCACAGCTTTGGTGCACTTCAACTTCACTAGACTCAACACCCCCTTTACCTTTTATACAGGACTAAGAATGCACAGTCATGTAAAAGCACACTGAAATGGCTAAAATTCACACTAAAACATGTCCAATAAACCTGAGCATCTGCTTAAAACCCTGTTTTAGCCAGTTTGGTCTAGTGCTTAGGGAGTTAGACTCTTATCTGGGAATACTGGTTTTGATTCCACACTTCTCCATGAAGCCAGCTGGGTGACCTTGGGCTAGTCACAGCTCTCCTCTGAGCATTCACAGCCTCACCTACCTCACAGGGTGTCTGTTGTGGGAAGAATAGAAACTTTTGTCAGCCACTTTGAGTCCCCTTAAATGGGTGAGAAAAGTGAGGTAGAAAAGCCAACTTCTCCTCCTCCTCCTCCTTCTGTGAGGCACAAAAAACTATCCTAAATAGACAGTTCTTCAGTTACAGCATCCATTTCCCGTATCTCTAAGCTCCCCGAGCTACCTGTCTTTTTGAATGGCTTTACCACCTCAAAGCAGAGAGATGCCATTGAAAAGTTCTAGGAGACAGTATCCTACAGTTCAGAAACCTGTAATGCCTTTTATATTTGACAGACCACCAGACACACAGCAGCCATCAACATTTATACTTTTCCAAGAATTATGTAGAAAAAAATATATCCAAGCAACCTGAGGATACATCCTATGGTGCTTTGGATATATCAGCAGTTAATGCACAAATTCTGACAGTTCCTGCACCTTTCCTCTAGGGATTTTCAAACGACCGTTTATTATCCTTATTTTACTATTGTTGAGTGATCTCCCTTTTTCTGTAAGCTGGAATGTCAACTGAGCTTCCCTTGGGGCTATATGCACCTGGATGGAGTTTTGCAATGGGAAATGGCTGCCCCAGATTTGAGAGTGAAAGCAGCATCACAGGTTTTCCCCCTTCCTGTTCCTGAATAGTTCTCGTCTGAGAAATGGTGGAGGGACATTTCCTTAATGATATTCAAGGCCATGCAATAAGCAGGGGTTGCACAGCAGACCAAAGTGTTCTATTAGCAGAGTGTTCTTCTCCCTGCCTGTTAAGAAGATTGATAACAGTTGCAGTGCTTTTCTTGAAGTAGCAACACTTCTTGAGGGTCATTGAACAGTGAACCTCTCCCCCCAGTGAACCATTTCCAATGTTTGGCAATGGAAAGGATACAAAACTGGCCTATATAGCTCAAAACTGTGCAGACCAGTTACAGTGGGAGCAAGTGACTTGGTCCTAAATGATTTGGGCCCCAAATATCTGAAGGAACACCTTCTCCCATACTGATCTGCCCATGCCTTAAGATCTGGAGGCTCTCCTCATTGTCCCACGACCATCAATAGTAAGATGGGTGGGCACTTGAGAGAGGGCCTTCTCAGTAATGTTTTATATATATGGCTCTATTTTAATATGTCTGTTTTTATATGCTGTTACCCACCCTGAGACCTTAGGGTATAGGGTGGGATAGAAATGTAAATGTAATTTAGTAAGTAAGTAAGTGTTCCTGCTCTGCTCTTCAAGTGCTCTGTGGATTTCTTAGAGCAGAATTCTGGCTGGATGATGGTGGGTCTGCGTGGACACCACGCTCATCCAGATTCACCTAGTGTAATATGAGGAAGCAAAGTCATGTAATGTCTTCCACAACAACAACTGTTTCCATCAGCTGCTCATCAAGAACTGTTGCCTGACGTTAGAAGACTCAACCACCTCTGAAGAATAGTCATCTAGGGCTGGAACTGCAGTTAGACTGCTAGCTAGCTGGACTGTTGGGGCAGGAAAGAATTTATGGCAGTAGAGGGACAAGGGCAGTGGTTGAAGAGCAGTTTGGCAAGTCTAGACTTTGAGATATGAGAAATATTAATTTGTTGTTTTTAATTTTATTTTTATTTTTAAGCAGACACAATATTCAAGGAATCAGTTTGGATGCCCTCTAGCCAGCACTGCTGCTCTTTACCAGTATTTGGGCCAAAGAGGACAAAGTAATTAGAGGGCACAAGGATGAGAGACTGCTCCCTCTCCACCTGGATCAGTGGTCTGTGTGAGAAGCAGCCCTAGTGGCCTGAGTTTAGATGCACCTCCCGTGTGAGAACTAGGAAGTCCCTCTGTTGTCCCAGTGCTTGGGCCACTGATTTCTTGATGAAGCAGTACCTACAGCTTCATCCAGACAGCACTTAATCTGCCTTATGTGGATAAGCTGGAATAAAATGTACCTGGATGAGGTGTCTCTGCATCTGTAGTGCAGTTGTCTTCACATAGCCAACTGTATCAGGTGTTGGAGGTGATGTGGGACAATAAGGATCTAAGTAATATGGATCTAGGTTAACTGAGGTAAGTGCAGAAAGGCCATAGTCTACCAGCATGAAGATGGCAGGACCTTATTCCAGAATATAATCCAGGATAAGGTCCACTGCAGAAAGGTCCTATGTCTGTGCTGATTAGGGGTGTGCACGAATGCAATTTTTGACATTCAGTTTGATTCAAATCAAATATGCAAATGTTCAAATTCGTATGAATAGAGAAAAATGAATGTATTCAAATTCAAAACAATTCAAATACATTCATATCTATTCATACAAATATCCTATTTGTATTTGATGATACGAATGCTGACAACATTTATATGTGTCTATACACTTTGTATGCATCCCATTTTTATTTTGTATGCATCCTGTATTCATACGGATATGAACAAGATGTGTACGGATACGTATGTAATGAATACATATTCCTACACATAAAACGAGCAAGTAATTCATATGAATGATTCAGAATATTTGAATTCATTTGAATGTTAAAAAACAAATGCACTAGGGGTGTTCACGGAGCCATTTTTCCACATTCTATTTGAGTTGAGTAGAAGGTGGAAAATTTGGCTCTAGCCAAATACCCCCCTCCCACAGATGTGGGGGTATTCATATCCAAGCACACTGTCACTGGAGTGCCACCACACACACACACACACCGGGAAAGCAGGTCCTGGGGAGGTGGGAGTGCATGCTCCGGTTGTGGCACTGGCCTTTTCTAGGGCCCTCTGGAACTGCAAAAGGGTTCCAAGAGTTAAATACAACCCTTCTGGTTTTACCAGAAGGCCTATATTTAGCCCTTGGAACCCTTTCACGGTTCCAGAGGGCCCCGGAAAAGGCCCACATCACCACTGGAGTGCCCCCCCCAGATAAGTGGGTCCCAGGGAGGTGGCACAGGCCTTTTCTAGGGCCCTCTGGAACAATGAAAGGGTTCCGATGGCTAAATACACACCTCCCAGTTTTACTGGAAGGCCTGTATTTAGTCCTAGGTACCTTTTTGCGATTTCAGAGGGCCCTTGAAAAGGCCCACACTGCCATCAGAGCAGGTAAGGGGCCCCTGGGGGGAAGTTTGGGGGGAGGGTGGCTGGGGTAGGGATGCCCCAGGGAATCCAGAATCCTTAGAAGCTTCCACTGAAGCTTCTACAATACTGGGTTATCCGATTCATGGATAAATAGGGCCCTCTTTGATCTGTCCACAAATCTCAGAATCCAGACGTATTCATCCAGATTCTGAATGCACGGATAATCTGTGCACATCCGTAAAATGCATAGACATTATATTCGAATTTGAATGTCCAAATTTGGATGAATTTTTAATGTTTTGAATATTCTTGCACATCCCTAGTGCTGATCAACCTTCCAATGGACAGGGGAGTGTTTCCAGTGGCCTTTCTTTATTATTCAGAATGTGTCATCAGTCAGGGTGGGTGTCATAAATGCTGCAGCCTCAAAGACCATGAGTGAAGCAGAGCTCCAACAAAGGTGAGCAAGGGTGGCCATTTTAGCAAAATGTCATGCCAGAGCTGTGGGTCCATGGAAGTAAAGTTTTCAAAAGAATGTTCAGCTCTGTACTAATGCCTTTCTCTGTTGGAGTGCTTGATACATGTCTGAAGTCTTGCTGTTTTTGCTGATGCCTTTTCCATCAATGACAATTTTGCAACCATCTTTTTCAATCCTCCTTCTCAACATGACATGCACCTGTTTAGAGACGAATAAACTCTTGAGATTGGAAGTCAGTTGCAAGCCTAGGGGAGAACCTCTGACTTCATAATAAATCTATTAGCATTTCATCTGTTTTCCAGTGACTCTGGGCCTATTACAAGTATTTAAAAATTATCTTAACTTCCCTTTTTTATTTCTATTTCCATTCTGACCTATACACAATGTCTCAAAAGAGGTTATAATAAAAACAATATAAAAACATAATTAGGAATGAACTCACTAAGAGCACTAAATAAAGTGCCTAAAGGAAGAGGGGAAGCCATTTTTATCAGCCAAAGGGCAAGGTGAGGAGGCAATGGTTTTTAAGTTCAAGAGGAAATAAATCCTCTATGGGGTTGTTCGCTTTAGACTTTGTAACATAATTAAATAAATAAAGGCTACATCTAGACATCACTTTCTTATTCTTCCATGCTTATCCTTAGGAATATATCTTTTCAAACATCACTGAAAGATTTGATATCTGTTATTCTCCATTTGACAAGGAATTCAGAAAAAAGATTGTGACCACAATGTTAAGTGGGCACCCTCAGGGCCACCTCCGTTGTAACAGGGTACAACAGTGTGGCAGGTGTCCAGATTCGTATTGGTACCATCTTTTATGGTGATATTCATTTAATTTAAAAAAAAGAGAGAGGGAATAAATGTCAGGATGCTCTACAAAAGACTTAGGGCTTGACATTCTCATACTTCCTGACATTGCCCCTTGATATGGAAGGATTAATTTTATTTTCTCACATTTCCTTTTCTTACACCTTGAAAATATACAGTATCAAAAGGAGGGAGAGGGAGGAGAAATCTCATTTGAAGTTTTCATATCCCTAAAATCTGTAATCACTTAGGGTAAAATAAATGTATTTTAAAGAAGCCCTTGAGTTATTCTTCCCTCATTATTCCCAATGGTGCCTGCAATTTATCAACAGCACAGTGATTCCCCCTGGCATTGTCAGAAGGAGCAAGCTACAACCCTCCCTTCAAAGGCTCACCCTTATTCAAATGCTCCACACTGAGAGAGTTTAAATGGGAGCCCAGACAACATATTCATGAGACGTTTTATTTGACAAATCCCCCTGAAAGTGTATAATGTTTTGTTGTTATATATCATCCATCGGCCAGCTTGAACACCTTTTTCATTTCAGGGCTGTCACATCAAACTGCATTTGACTAAAATAAACCTTGGGAATCAAATGTTGATATATGCTGCGGCCCATCCTGAAGCCCATAAATCACTGGGCTATTTGACTACAGATCCTTTTTTCATTTGGATAAGTTTTCATTCTTTTTTCTTTTCTTTTGACTTGCCAGCCATAATTCACAGCCATATTTATTTATTGCCTCTGTCCTTTAGTGCTGTTCAAACCCAGTAAACACAAGCTTAACAATAATAAGGATTGGGGATAGATGAACATATATGGAACAGATTGCAGGTGCTTTGGTGCCCAAGGTAAAAATGGGGAGAGAAATTCTATGCCTGGTTGATTCTGAGTGGATTATTTGGTAGACACAGTGCTCACAATTCCATTCAAATAGATTTCCTATGTATATGGTTTTTTGGTTTTGGTTTTGGTTTTTTCAAATGGATATGTATCTATGTAGACGGATATGTTTCCAGAAGTTCAAATGCAAATCAAAAGCAAGTATCTTATATTCTCTGGGCTTATATGTCTAAGTCTGTGTTTATGTGAATTTTTTTGGAAACCAGACTGAATATGCAAATGGAAATGCAAGGAACTAGATTAAATACACTCCCTTGCAAAACTCTGGCTTTGGGCCATATTTCGCTAATCTGATGCCCTCCAAATGCTTTGGGGCACAATTTCCTCCAATCCCCACTTCCCTGAAATATATGCATCTCATTTCTGCATCACTCTAACCAATACCATCAGCAGCTACAGTTTAAAGTGGGGGGAGAAGGTATTAGTTTATTTCTATATTGCCTTTTCGGGATATGCTCAAGGCAGTTTACAAGCAAATAAAAAATACTGAGAAATTACTGAGTAGACAATAAAGCAAAATACAGTGACCACATGCCAATATATAAAGTAATATGAAATACATTTAAATATAAAATCCAAACCACAAATAACAAGGAAAAATACTAAATACACAGACAGCAAGCACAGCTGTTCACGCTTGTATGCAGAGGCCTTTACCTGAGTGAAGGTGGAGACCGAAGCCAGAAAGAAACTCAGACAGGGTGCAACCATCCCTGTGCTACATTCACTGCACAGCTCCTTGACCACTAGGCAGTTCTTCAATGCACCTTTACCTCTGTTGCCCATCAGCAGGTTTGTGTTCTGCACGTGTTGCAGCATTGCAGCTCTCTGAATAAAAATGATGATTGCAGGATTTATTATTGCACTTTTCTAGTCTATGAGGGGCTGGAGCTGGCAGATCAGCCAGAATTAGGCTTAAGAATCCCATGCAACTGGAATTAAGGCGTTTTCGCACACGGGGTTTTGGAACGCGTGCAAGACAGCCTCGAACGCGGCATACGCATTGCCGCAGCGGGGCTTGCGCTCCAACGTGTCCGGAGCTGTCTTGCACGCGTTCGAGATGTAGAGCACTTTAAAGTGCTCTACATCCATTCCGGCGCTGACGAAGCGCCCGCAGCCGTTCGGGGAGAGAAGCATTCGCTCATGTTTCTCTCTCCCTGACAGCTGCGGGCTCCCCTCCCCCGCCAGCGCTGGCTGACAATCAGCTGATTGCCTGCTTTGCCGGCTGTGGGAGCCTCGGCAGCCGTCTCCCCACCCCTTGCCGGCGTTTGCCGGCTAAGGCACTTCAGAATGCTTTGAGCATTCGCACACAGGCGCGCCGGAATGTGTTTACACGCGTTCCTGCGCTCCTATGTGTGAATGGTCAAAGCGTCCTGAAGTGTCTTAGGCTTCCCGTCCTACACCCGTTCCAAATGGAACGAGTGTAATGCGAAAATGCCTTTAGTTGAGCTTCAGCTTACTTATTTCAAATATTTATGTACTGCGTGCAATGCAGAAATCTCAAAGCAGTTTACACTTTAAAAAAATTAAAACAATGCATTTAAACTTTCAAATACACTTTTTTCTAAAACCACTTACAAGTGATGAACTTGCTTCTTCAGTGGGAAAGAAATCACATACAGCTCTTCACTAGTAGGGATGATTCATATTGAATGGAATGCTAGAAATTCATATTTGTTTGAATAGATCCCCTTCGAAAGTAGTGGGATTCAAATTTAATATAAATATTCAATCCCATTGGAATCCCATTGGAATGCATATGAATCCCATATGAATCCCATACAAAGCTTCATACAAATGTATCAAAACATTTGATTCAAATTCAAATGTCAATCTTCAAATGTCCCAACATTCGATTCAAATACAAATGTCTGAATTTGGCCAAATCCGTACAATTTTAAGTGTTATGAATTTTCGTGCATATCCCTATTCACTAGTAAAACGGCCACCTCACTATTATTTTGCACTTATTATTTCTCAGAACAGGAGGCTTCTGCGTGCTAGTACAGGCTAGTACACCCTGCCTTAGTATTTGCTACTATGTGGGTGGCAGTTCCCTCTTCTGGGACCTAATCCAGAATAAGACTCAGTGCAAAAAGGACCTAGGATTGATCTTTAGTTTACTTGCTTTCCTTCATCCTGAAGCTCCCTGAACTCAGCTGCCAAAGGCAAAGCAAGTGGTATTCCTCTCTCACATAGATGATCCAAAAGACATAGATGATGATGGAAAGACCACAAAGTTCTATTCATTTGCTGGCAGCCTCTCACCTCTGTGTTGTGTCATCAGCAATTCAGATCCATCCAGCCTCAATCTGGGTCTCATTGGAATGGAGCCTTATTTAAATATTTTTAAAAGTGAATTACATCTATTTCTGGCTTATTGGGGTGTAAAGGAAGTTTAGTGCTTGTTTTCTTTGTGTGATAACTTTTCAGGAATATGAAGTGTCGCCATGCCATTTTTATCATAGTTTCCCCTTCTGCAGGCAGAATACTTTATTTAGTCATTCATTTTTGAAAAATTAAAAATTTATATATTGCCCTTCACCAATTTGTCCCAGGGCAGATCATAACAATAATGATGCATAAAAATATTCTTAAAACATCTTTAAAATATAACCCTTCCTGACAGCTTTTTTTTTTCCAATTTGGGGAAGAAGAAAGCAAACCTTACTGATAGAATAGCATAGAAAAAGAAAAATCCATTGAGATGCTTGTTGAGTAGGCAAATAAGTTTCTATATAAACAAAGACCAAAAGATCAGAGTTTCTTTCCATTTTTTGAGCTTTGTTTGTATCCAGTCTTTTCCCCAAAGATTTCAAGGCAGCAAACATTGCTTTTCTTCTCCATCTTATTTTTCCTATTGTAAGCCATGTAAGGGCAAGAAAAAATGACTGCCTCAAGGTCACCTCCGGAGCTTCCATGGGGTTATGAGTCATCACAATTCCATCAAACTCAACCAAAGTCAGGCAGTATTTATTTTTTTAGGTAAGCACATTTATTGTTTTCGAAAAGTAAAACTGCTACAATAAAGAACAGAAAATGTGCAATATACACTGCAACAGAAGGTCAATTCACACTTGGCCCATGGGTGCATGCAGGGTAAGCTCCCTCACAGAGCATCTGCACTTGAAGGAGCCAAAAACAGCCCCTTCCAGGCAGGGGATCACTCTGTGTTAGAGTTATCCCCTATTTTTTTTGGGGGGGGGTTCCAATTCATATTGAATCTTGTGCAAAAAAAAAAAAGGATTTATTTGAATAGATCCCCTTCGAATTTGATATGTTCGATATGAATATTCAATATGAATCACATAAGAATCCCCTATGTATCCGATATGTATCTGATATGTACCTTCTATGTATCTACTCTGAAAGTGTCAAATCTGCTTTGAATCCATTCTCAATCCACTTTGAATCCACTCTGGAGGGTTACATGATGTGCTGCGGATGTGCACTAACATGGCATATTACTCATTTGGGCAGACATCCGCACTCAGGGTAAGTTTTAGGAAGGGTTTGGGAGGGTTCTGTATGTACTGAACATCCGTAAGTACAGATTTTATTACACACTTGGGACATTTTGACCTTGGCTTCCCAGGGACAGGAAGCAAAGTGTGAAAAGGCCTTAATACAGATGGAAATAGCTAGCCATTATATGCAGAAATGTTAGAAGATATACAGTCTCTTACCTGTCCTTTAGAGAAACAGCTGGAGAAATCTTTAATTGGGTTTATTTCTATCACAGTTCCCCAGTTTTGAAACAGCTTCCCAATGGAGGTATACCACATACATCTTCACCTGAAGCTGGATTAATGCTTAGTTGTCAGCCTTTGTGCCAGTCTCCAAAGCTCACACTGGCTTTGGAGTGGTACTGAATAGCATAGGGTGGTGTGGAACCTTTCTTTTGCTTTTGTTACTATTTGCACTATTTTTCCACAGGCTCCTACTTTATTTTACTTTTTGTTTAAATAACTTAAAATGTATTTTTTTCTTTTCTTTTTCATAAAGGGAAACTTTCTAAAATAATATTTTATGTTATAATATAGTATTTCACACACTGTTAAGCACAGAGTTCTCAACTGACCTTTGCTCCTCGTCCCAGCTCAGAAATCTACATTTGAGGAAAAGGGTAGCACTGGGGTGACCAGGAGCCATATGCAGTTGTTCACATTATGTTTTCAATCGTCCTAGGAATCTGGCACATTGATGGATTGGAGCGGAATGGAACTGGCATGTGCTGTAGCCGAATGCCTCTTCCTGATGATGGACTTGCCTTCCTTAGCAGGCATGCTGAAGAAGGAGAACAAAGCCAGTGAGCATTTAGGGTGAAGGAGGCATAAGCAATCAGAGTAAACAATAGGAGTTATTTGTTTAGTAGGGTGCTTCCGCACAGGCCCTTTAACACCCATTAAGCACACATTCCAATGTGCGCCTCCGCACACGGGTCGCTAATTAGGACACTTCCGGTGAGGGGTGTCCGCACAGAGAGCCTGTTTTTAATGCGGATTTTGGCAGCAAAACCAATTTGCTGCCGAAGCGTCTGCATTAGCGGAGGCAAAAAAGCACACTTCCGGTGGGTGCGTCCGCACCTATCTGGACTTAATGTGTGCTTAATGGGTGTTTCTTGCAGCCTCGGGCACTCAGGAGACGCGCAGGATGCAGGTGCACTGCGTCCTGGGTGCCGACCCTCAGAAACAGGCCAACACTGGCAAGGTAAGGAGGGGTTTCGCCATGCTCCCCCCAAGGTGGGCTAGGGTGGGCTTTAGGCAAGCTTGCCCTGGCTCCAGAAGCGGCGAGCCGCCGCTTCTGGGGCGAAGGCGAGCCGCTGCGGTGAGGACCCCCAGCTCGCTAGGCTTGGCTCCGGCGAGCCAATAGTGGTGGGCTAGGGGAGGGCCCTCCGTCCACACAGCACCCACTTCCATTCCAGATCTTCGCTGCGTGTGCGGAGGCCCGGGCGCAGGGTAGATCTGCATCTCTTGGATGCAGATCTACCCCATTAAACTGGATCTACCGGGCACCCATAGCTATTAAAACCGGTTCCCCTGGGAGCCAGTTTTAATAAATCTGGGTGCAAGGGATCCGGTTTACTTTGCCTCTGTGTGGAAGCAGCCTAGGTTTCACAAAACAAAACAAAATGAAACAAATATCTGGACATAATGTTAACAATTTGACTATCTGGTTTATGAGAAACTTAAAATCTATAAATTAATATTTATCAAAAGGAGGGTGGCATTAGTTACATGCGGGAATTCATTCCTATTGTTTGTACCATATGGACCTGTCAAACAGATCTGACCTTGCAAGGTCTAACACCTTAGAAGCCCAGACCTCTATGAAGGTGAGGGAAAGAGGAGGGAAAGGCAAGGGGCAGGTAAGCAACCAAGGAGATTAAAGGTAGCAGACCTCCCTACCATGAAGAGGCAGGACCATTTGGCCCTTGCAATGATGTCATTACAAGGCCATCTGCAATTTCAAGATTGTTCAGGCTTAGAAGGAGCCACGCAAGGACAACATGAACTTTCCCCTTCCTGTGATGATGGGATCCAAAAAATAAAACATAAATAAAAGAGTGGTTGGATGTTCATACACATGTAGCCTAAGCAGCTTAGGCTGCTTCTACTTCACTCCCAAAATGAAGGAAGTGGAAATCGTTGCTGCTGCTACCACCACTACTGCTGTTGTAGAGACTGATATTAAACAGAAATTGCGGGGTGGGGGTGAAGAATCATTGCAAATATATACGACTTCATACCTTGCCATGAAACTGGAATCTTATGTAGTTTACCGGTTTGGGCGAGCAGAGCTAGATTGGATGTCTGCACCTGTACAATAAATTTAAAACTGAATATCTTGAAGACTCTGAATGGGAAACCATAATTAAATAAAAAGGACTGATCTCTTTCCCTGGAGACATCCCAAGGTCTCTGGTAAAGGGCAAAGTCAGACAAAGGCTAAAAAATGATCAAATGAACAGTCTGCTTAGTTAAACGTTGACTGACAAACCAACTCATCATGGTTCTGTGACAGTATTTTCTTGGTGAATAAAGGAAAGCCTATAATAATCAGCTCTATATCCTAGCCCACCCACCCATTTGCCCACTTTTAAAGTGAAATATGTTGCGCAAAAAACCAAACTTTTTTAATACAAAAAAATGTGTATCAAGCGGTAAAAGTTAAAGAGACCTTGATAGAATTCATCCTGTTTAATAAAAGTAAAAACAGCAAATGTTAGGCAGACTTTGATTTAGCGCCAAATAAATTTTACACAGAAATACACATCTAGGTGAATGAGTACACTGATAAACAAAATCATCATAAAAGCTATTTTAAAAATATATCAGAAATGATTACTAAATATTTTCCCCAATATAGCCTTCTTTACTCTGAGCAAGGGTTGGACTTGGTGACCCTAAAGGTCCCTTCCAATTCTATGACTCTATGATATACAGGGGGGGGGGGAATGCCCATGTTATGATGGGTTGGTGGAAAATGTCAGTAAACTGGCACTGAAACAAAAGCCTTCCTCCAGGATCACCTATAATCTGTGGTTGGAGTGACACCACATGGCCATGTGACAAGTTTTATGGTCATGGTGTCATTGTGCTGGCACAGTGGCCTTCCCATGGCTGGCCAAAACCAGCAGGGTAGGATAAAAGACTGAATTGCCAGGAGAAGACTTTATCCTACCGTCTCCTTTCCACTTCCCAAGAATGGAGCATGGATGTCAGGCATCCTCCATCACATGATCACAGTGTCCCTGCAGTGGATGCCTGCCATATTTTTACCACATCTGAACAGAACCTTAGATTTCACATGTAGCAGTTCCTCTAAGTGTTTCAGTTACCAGTCACTCTCTTTTAGCCAGCCTGCACACAAATCCAGTAAAGTCTCCAAATAAGGAAGAGCAGAGGTTGGAGGCTATGGACTCAGCAGAGCTCTCTTCAGTCCATTAATAATAGCAATAATAATAACATCTTTTACTAATAACACCCCTTCCACCGAAGGATGGAACAAGAAACACATACAAACTACTACAAACAACAAAAAATGTATATATTCATATAAAATTAAACTCTAACTATATAAAATCAACTCTCCAATTCCTCACCAGATGACTCCCACCTCCAAGGTCCCATGCCTAAATGAGTCATTCTGGTGAGTCAAAAAGAAAGTTCTTCTGAAAGCAGAGGAGATCCTCCTCCAGCCAGAGATCTAGAGGAAGACTGTTCCCCAAATATGGGGGCAGTTCTCAAAAGGCTCATAATGTAGAGGTGGCTGTGCACATTGGTGTAACCGCCAACAAACCCTTGGCTGTAGAGCACAGGTCCTGGGATGTTTCATACCATGTCAGCAAAGTTGCCAAATACTTGGGAAGATCAGAGCACAGGGCTTTAAACACCCAAACCAGAAATTTAAAACAGGCCCTGGCTCCAATTGGCAACCAGTGAAGGTTTCTGCAAGTGACACAGACATGTGAGTACTCAGGGAGGTTTAAAATCACCCAGACAACAAGAAAAGTTCCTCAAAATTTGGCAAAAGTCCCAGGTTGCAGGGCTGCTTTGGGCTTAAGCCAGTCTTGCTCATCAGACACCAAGACGGGGCGGAAGCAGAACAAGAAATTCAAACTCTGGTTGTGATTGGGCAGCATAGGTAATAGTGTGAAGCATGGAGTCCTGTTCTGGTGATAAAGAGAGTGCATCAAAATGGAGGATGTCCCTACCACAGGGTCATTTTTTCTTGCTAAAATTAACAATAGAGCTATCACCTCAACTGTTGGACCTCCTAGAAAGTTGGGGCAAAATGTGATCTAATGGGGATTTTGCCACAGGAAAAACAGAGAGAGAGTGTTGTGTGCATATATGTGTACTTGCTGCTAACTTAAGTATAGTGTGGGTGGCTGACATATCTGAGTTATGCTAAAGTCTTCTTCATAGCTGTGGGTGCATCATAGCTCTGAATTTAAGCTTGTTTTGCCTCGGAGCATCTCCATGCACAGCTTTACTCCGGGCTAGATCAGGTGCAAAGGAGGAAAATCCACGGCAGAAACCCCCCTCCTTTCAAACAGTACTAGATCTGACATTGGGAGAAAGAGCGGATTATCCTGGAAGCATGGAGACGCGCACGGATTTCTTTAAAGTGTCTTTCTGGCTACATTAATCTTTCTTGCTCTTTACGTGTGTGTGTGAAAACATTCCTTTCCTTGGCTGCCAAGGAAAGGAGTGAGCTGCTTTCAGTTATGCTTGTAACTGCTTTTAACTCTTGGCAGCCAAGTAAAGGAATGATCTGTGTTGTGTTGTGGAGGTTCAATTGAGGGTTTTGCCTGCCATCGCTGCAGCAGGCGGGAGGGGGAGAAAAAAGAGGTGCATGGGGACAGGAAAGAATGTTTTAAATCCGCGTTGCCCCAAACCACATGGGGACGCTTTATTTTGAATCATAACGCACATTTTTAAAATTCGATACAAGAGAAAAGCAAAAAGAGACCATGGAGACGTGCCCTGTAATAAATAAAAACAACGGGACTGCACATCTCAAAAGGAAGCCTGATTTGGATTAGCAGTGGATGTGATTAAATAATCAGTACAGATCTTTCAAAGACCAGTGTCAAATTTGTCCATCCAGAAACTGCCAGCAGTTTAATTCTGCATCAGAGCAACTTCTAGAATGTCTTCAAGGACAATACTATGTAGAGTGAATTGCACTAATCTAATCTAGAAGCTACTCACCATAACTGAGCTGTTTCTATCGGGGAAAGGACAAAGCTGATAAACCAATTAAACTCATGGCTACTGCAGCCACTCAAACATCAAGCAACAGCAAATAATTCATAAGTGTTCCCGCATTACACACTCTTCCTTTCTGGAGCAAAATTGCCTTATCCTGAATTACGTGCCCCCTAACTTCCTAGACTTGATATCCTGTGATACAAAGTAGCTCTATCTTTCCTGGATGCAATTTATTGTTCCACATATTTCTGAATCAGAAATAATAGAGAAAAAGAGCTAGTTATCATCAGCATACTCCAAGTCCCCTGAAGACATCATCAAGAGGCATCATATAGATGTTGGATAGTATAGGAAACAAAACTGGCCCCTGAGGAACTCCACATGAGAAAGCTGAACGTAGGTTTCCTATTGTCTTCGAAGCCTCCTTCAGAGATAGGAAGAGAAACATTGTTGAATTGTACCTCCAAGTTTCAGTCTCCAAAGGTTCATCCAACGGGGGGGGGGGGGGAGAAACTGGGGCGCTTCTAAGGCCATCTGCTGGGACTCGAGAGCAGGAGAAGGTTTGTCCTTGTCTCTGCTTGAGATGCCCGTGAGCATTTGGTGGGCCACTGTGTGCGACAGGATGCTGGACTAGATGGGCTGTGGCCTGATCCAGCAAGGCTTCTCTTATGTTCTTATGTTCTTAGGATACCATGGTTGGTGGCATAAAAAGCCTATGAGAGATTAATGAAAAACAGCAGGGTCACATTGTGGCTTCATATAGAGGTTGAACAGCATGGGAGACAAAACGGACCTCTGAAAACTTCACATGAAAGTTCACAAGGGATTGAATGTAAGTTTCTTATTGCATCTTTTTGGAATTTCCTCTATAAATAGGAAGAGAAGCACTGTAGAACAATGCCTCCAAGTCCAAGTCCCCAAAGTTGCTCCAATATAGTGGTATCAAAAGCTCCTGAGAGGTCAAGAAAAACCAACAGGTTGCATTGCCCCCATCCCTCTCCTGATAAAGATCATCCATCAGGATGGCCACGGAATTCTTAGCACCACACCCCAACCTGGTTAGATTGGAATGGAGCCAACATCTTACATCACTAAGTAGACTTTGGATAACCCTGATGATCCCTTCTTGTTCTTTGTAACAATAAGCAAGGATCCTGTGAGGTGACATTGTGCATATGTGTTTATGATTAATTTTCAATCCCAGAAATACATTTTTAAAGGGTCTGACTTTAAAAAAAATAATAACAGAATAATATTTCACTCCTTTTTTGTTGAGAAAAAACACACAACAGCACTTAGGTCAGCAAATCTTGCCCCACCATCTTATATCCAATATTCAGTCAAGCTGTAGACTTGTTTGCACAGGGCTAAATGCTGTGATATGAATGATAGTTATTCTGAATACCAATTTAGAACTGTCTGAAAGCCAGAGCTCTGACCTTCAGTGCTGACTTGCAGTAAAGATTCAATTGCTCCATCTGCTTACTGCAAATCTGTTTTAACTTTCATAGTTAGTAAACTGGGATTATTTCAGAGTGTGGTTTTCTAAAATCCTGTTAACTTTGGTACAATAGCAGCAGGATACTTCTGGGCTGAGTGAAGAGAAGAAATCCATTGGCCCATTATGTACCTCTTTGCCATTTGCCTAAGTGACACACAACTGTATTGTATGTGAATCATTTGTATGTATTTTGTATGGCTGTTGCTTAAGACATATCTGAAATGTCTTCAGGCCCCAAAGCCTTGCTGCAGAACAGGACACCACTCCCGCCCCCCGAAAGACTTTACCAGGGTGAGAGTCTAGACTTGCTGTCTCTGCTGCAACAGTTCCTTAACCTGACCCTGAGGGACTACTATCCATGGCCAGGATCAACTAGAGGTTCTTTGCAACACTTTCCTGGATCAGTAAGTTGGCTGTTCCTGGCTTTATAGGCATGTTACTTGTGATGGGAAGTGTACCAACAGCAGGGTTCTCACTGAAGAGATGAAGCCTAAATAGATCAACACTTTGGGAAGTCATTTTGGATGATAAAGGATGATGGCCACCTTATATCCTATGTATTATTTCTATCCCCTCCTCCCTCTCTGGGGTGACTAGGTTTTAAGCTGTTATTCAATTACTGCTCTGTATGTTTGTGTATTGGGAATGTGTCTGAAGCAATCATGAGGGGAGAATGGGGGTGCCACCATACCAGTGACCACAGGTTAGAGATGGTATGGCACCAGTTTAACAGCTAACCTCAACTTCAAAGTCAGCCAGTGTCCTGGACCACAAATTCTTTTTAGTGGTGGTGCAGTAAGTCACATTGACAACATGGTCTTCCTGGAAGCTCCAAAGCAGCCTATCACAGCTTTGGCCCATCTTGTCCTGGGGTAACAGACATCAGTGTGAATATAGCCTATGACTTACGAGGATTTTAACAGCACCTTCCTTTATTGCAGTTTTCAAGAAAATGCAAACTTATCTGGTATATCCCATCCCATGTTTACTGTAATCATTCATCATGGGAAACACAAAATATAAAGGATCCTGTGAAAATCAAGAATACGCACACTATTCTCTGGGTCTCAGGGCTAGCTACCCTTTGCAGATGCATTCATATTCAACACAGTAATATCTCTGTTGGAAACTATTTTTAGGATTTATTGTTAGATATCCTGCTACGTGATTTTTGGGGAAAATAGCTCACTAGGACTTCTCGTGTTAGGATCTTTTTACGTAATGGCTTAAATAACGAAAGAGCAGTTTGGTGCTTAAAAACATAAAGCAGCAATAAAAGAAAGACCCACAGCCTGTTTTAAAAAGAATCAGTATTTTAATCAGTACAGGAGGAAAGATGTCAATTTAAAAATCACACCTTTTTTGGTAATCCAGGAATATACAGAAGGAAAGAGGGAAAGAGAGGAAGAGATAGCTTATTACCCTGTTCTATTCTCACCCATGCAGATTCAAAGCAGGAGCATGTGTGGCAGCAGGAGTTTGACCATGTGGTCCCAAGGAGGAAAAAGAGGAGGAAGAGAAAGAGGTAGCCAGGTGGAGTCTTTTTATATCTTGTCTACTCTTATGGTCAAATACTCCTCCCAGGAGGTTCCATTCAGGTTAAGGGAGGAGGGAGAGGGTCTGGAACTGGAAGGAGGGGAAGACAAAAAGATGGAGAATTCTGCCAGACTTCTTCTGCAGGCACTGATCTTAATCAGACAGGAACAATACTTCCTGTCTCAACACATTAATCCTTGGAGTCTGCCAAGGTGAAGATCTCCCCAGATAATTACTGTGAACAATAGCATGATCTCCTTTGATTTGCATTCTCCAGAAAGTAGACAAACTGCCTGGTCAGTCTTCTCATATGTAAATTGGTAATACTGGCTGTAACTGAGAAATCTTACGTCCTTTTTAAGCTTTTAAAAAAACTTTTACCTGGTCTGGCACAGAATCTTGATAATATATTCATATTTTATCTGATACGCACATCCAGCCCAAATGCCAATTTGTACTTATATGGTTGCCCATGGCTTCAGAGAGAGAAGAGGGTCTTTGGGGTCCATAGGCTACAGTATCTACAGACAAAGCTAGAGGCATGCCTAGTGAGAGGCCAATAGGTGTGATGTCCTGGTACAGGTTACACCTCTAGGTATGCAGTCTGACACAGAGTACTGGTTACCTTCAAGGCATCACACTGCTGCTGTTTAAATAGCCATTGGCAGTATTTTTAACATGTCAAAAAGCAGCGCCCTGTTGTCACTTTGAACCTGTAGAACTTTTATTGCCTAACTTCATAATTAATAAGGGGGAAAAAAGCTTGAAAAAAATCTGATCAAGTCAGATAACAGGATATATCAAATAATTTTGATATATTGTACCTTGCAACTGTGTGAATAAGTACCAACACCATATAGGACTAGGATCCCCAAATATGGGAGCATCATGTGACATCAACCACCCATTTTGTGTAATAGTATGATTTCAGAGGGCAAAGATGGTCTTCTCCATGAAGGTTCTAACTGTCCCGATGAAAGATGCTGCCTAGTCAGGTGCCTATTAATTTCTTTTCTGTTTTGTAACCTGATTAAAAAATAAAGAAAATCTATCCTGATCCTCAAGACCCAGTGACCAACAACACTTTTGAAAATCAAATTCCAGGTCAGTCTGGAGAGAAATAAATCCTCAGAGATGATTCCTTAGGGAGAGTGATCTGAGGTTTGCCATTATAAATCCTTTGCACAAATCACAGAAGAATCCTGGCAGACTCTATATAATCCGCTTTACTGTTCTTTAAAAACTGTCATTTTTTAGTTTGACAACAGTGAGTCTTTCACAAAAACATTGAAAGTTAGCAGTATTAACATATTTTGAGGCTGTCAATTGTATAGAATGTTTCACAGAAATAATCCTCTTGTGCATTTTAAGAGCTTTCTTATATGTTCCTCATAGCAGAATCTTTTGCAACCATTTTTTTTAAAAGAAGAATCTATAACCATATTTACGATACATTTCATGGTGAAATGCTTTAGTTACCACAGCCAAATCATCCAGTATCAGAGTATTATCCAGAAAAGCGTTGGCAAAAAGATGATAGATAGATAGATAGATAGATAGATAGATAGATAGATAGATAGATAGATAGATAGATAGATAGATAGATAGATAGATAGATAGATAGATAGATAGATAGATAGATAGATAGATAGATAGATGGATGGATGGATGGATGGATGGATGGATGGATGGATGGATGGATGGATGGATGGATGGATGGATGGATGGATGGATGGATGGATGGATGGATGGATGGATGGATGGATGGATGGATGGATGGATGGATAGATAGATAGATAGATAGATAGATAGATAGATAGATAGATAGATAGATAGATAGATAGATGATAGGAAGGGAAGGGAAGGGAAGGGAAGGGAAGGGAAGGGAAGGGAAAAATGAAACTTTGTTATCAGTGTGAATTGTGCAGTGGGTGAATTGCTACATCTTATAAGGCTGAATTGTTACTTCTCTGCTGAATATGGATCTGGAGCTTTAACAAATCTGGCAAGAGGCTGATCCCTGCACAGGGTGAAAGCCCACCCGTTTCATGATGCATTTGCCCCAATACTGCTGTAGCATTCCCAAAGCAATAAGGAAGAAACATTTTAAAAGCAAAAATGGGGGGGGGGGACACCTGAAAAAACAGGTGTTTATTTATTCCAGTTTTTAGCCAAATAATCCTGAAACTGATTAGGAATGGGGACAAAGAGGATCCAAACCGTTTCTACACCATTTTAAAGTGGCAATGGGAATGCGACCCTAGTGTCATCTTTCATGATGCTTTTGCTACAGTATTTTTGTGTAAAAATGCTCTATCAGATAACAGGACTTACATCAAGGATTTTTATATGTGTTTTGAGTTGGTTTAATAGCTTCTGGGAAGAAGTTTCGCATAAGTGTTATGGCATATAGGGCCTTTCTGCACATGCTGCGTGAAAACGGATCTATAAGATACATTTTCTGGTGAAACCTTTTGCAAAGGAAACTGCCCCCAAAAGGGGCAGATTCTTGGAGGCCCTGCATGTCCACACACAGCTGGCAGCTGGCCCTCCCCTTAGCCTCTGCCATTGGCTCCCTTGGAGCTTGCATGGCGAGGCCGGCAGCCGGGTTCCCCGGCTTCCCCCTCGCAAGAGAAGCTGCGGCCTACCCCCACCCCCCATCCTGCCCAGGGCTGCGTGCTCATGCTCGGGTGCTTACCTGGTTGCGGCGTGGTGACTTCTGACACCAGCAGGGCTGGCGTCGGTTGTGCTTGTGCACACTGCGGGCACCATTGGTCGCTGCCGTCATAAGGGTGGATGGCCAATGGGAAGGGGCCAGCCACCCTCATGAGGGCTGCAAGGAAATGTAGGCCATGGCACGTGCATGTGTGATCAGTGCCAGCCCTGTCACTCCCAGAATCGGGCTGGCAGCGACGAGGTAAGGCGGCGGGCATGAGCGGAGGATTCCCAGTGTGGGTGGATATGCCTCGGCTTTCCCTGGCAAGAGAAGGGCCAATTGGCCCTTCTCTTGTGAGGGGAAAGCCAGGGAAGCTGGCTGCTGGCCTTGCCCACCTGCCAAAGGGGCAGAGCATGCGCTCTGCCTCCTTGATAGCTGGGCATGCACTGGCAATCTGGCTTTTCCCCTTCTGCTTTGGAAGCGTTCACTTCTGAACTGGTTTAAGGGGAAAAGCCAGCTGTAAGACCTGATTTTTTCAGGTCTTATATCTGGGTCGGATTTCGGCGGCAAAACCGGTTTAAGCAACTGGTTTTGTGCGCTGATGTGCAGATGTGGTGTCCTCAAAGGGACCCTAATTCCATTCCCTTTGCAGAAGCCACATCCTAATCCTTCCCACATCTGGCTCTAAATCCGTTTTTAGAGCCTCTGCGGAAAGGCCCTTAGGGGAGATTAAAGTGAGATCCTTGTGCCCATTTATGCTACCTTGACATATGCAATGAACATTTAATGCAGAGGAAGAGTGTTGCATCTACACAGACTTCGCACTCTTCCCCTACCATGCCACCCTTAAGTTATCTAATGGTGCTTTAGCAGCAAAATCTTTGCAGTCTGTTCTTTGAAATTGACAGGAGGGAGCAAAGGAATGTCAGCAGCAAGTTCTGCATTATGAATAGGGATAAAGTGCTACAGTAATGGTGGCTGGCTGCATATGGATTTATGCAGATAATGCACCCAAAAGATCCATCAACTCCCCCAGAGGGAGTGTGGTCAAGCAGAATACAAACCATTGAGACTTTGCTGCTTCTGTCCCTGTCTGGAGGCACCCTTAATGTTAAGGTGTTGCCAAGGTACCACACAAACACGCCCTGACTCCATTAACAGCAATTTTCCTAACTGGCAAATCTGGCATTTTCCATGCACAGATATATTTTTGTTGCTCAGATGAAAATGTCTTCATGTATATGCATAATTATTTGTGCTTTATGGATGTGTATGTGTACACACAGAAACACACACACACATATATATGGGCATCAGCACAGTATTTTACATAATGAAAGGGTCTGTCAGTGTCTGCTGGACTCACGGAAACATATTTGTGTTCTCTGAGGGAAATTGCCCTCACCATACCTCCCAGTTTTCTGTTGGGATAATTATTTATTTTGTTCCTTAATTGGCTAATTATGCCTGTATTGTGACATCTCAGAAGCAAACTGTTCAATATAATTGCTAATGAGTAGGTTTTGTAAGGGGGGGGGGTTGGTAGAACATTCACAAGTGTTCCCTGCCTGGTGTTAAGAGGTTTGTAATGGGTTTAGTAACACTAATTATTAGTTATTTTATCATAGTGTGAAAATTCTAAGAATATAAGAAGGCAGTGCTTTGGACTGGAAATTAGCAATATACTAAAAATATTCCAAGTTCTTTTACTGCTTGTGTTCAGATGTGTGTGTGTGTGTGTGTGTGTGTGTGTGTGTGCCTGGTTACACACATGTGACAACCCCATTGTTGAATCTGTTTGCAATGTTTTTTGACTGAGACTTATTAATCCCTGTCCAAACATTCAGATATACAAATCAGTGGTGTGTTTGCATGTGTCTATACCATCATATGTGTAGCCTTCTTGAGTAGATCTCTTCTCATCTTCTACATTGCCCACACCTGTGCACAGTGGCTGACTCCTAAGGAGGGTTAATGGTCTCAACCTTCACGAATGGGCACTGCCACTCATTAATGTTGGCCAGCTCAGTGGCAAATTTAATAGGAAGTTGCTTGGTCAGGCTGTGGCAAAGTTACAATAATGAAAGTGCCTCCCACCAGATACCTTAAGAAAGATGCCATGGCCAATCCATTGACTGTATAATATGGTTGGTGCTTATGGACAACACTCCATACCAACATTTGCAATTCAACATAGGAAGGAAGATTTGTTAGAATCATAACCCTATCTTTTGCTTCTGCACTTGTTAGATCTCTTCTTCAGATTTTTGAGATGCGTTCTTGCCTTAAGTATTTCTAGGCCTTGGAAGAGTGGGGGGAACCACCAAGCTTACAGGAATTTAGAGCCTGTGGCATGGGCTACTCCAGATCAGTGTCATCCATGTAAATAGCACTGATCTTGCCCATGCCTTCCTGTGGTCAGGATTAGTCAGACCCACTGATCCTGACCTAAATCAGCTAAGTTCAGTAACTTTCGGACTTGCAGCTTGAAATTCTGCAGACTTTAACAGGCTAAACAGAAGTACAGGGAACATCAATTTAGAAACAGAAAAGAAAAGTAATTGGTTTCCTGGCAACAGTGATTTGCAAATGAAGAGCTCAGTTTCTGAAGACTACAACAGAGAAGATAAAGGTCTAAATGAAGCCTATGGCCTGTGCACCCAGGGATGGGTGGGAGCTAGCTGGCTATGGCATGGCATGGCCCCCGAAGCCACTATTCTAGACTGCCACTTGAAATGCAGAATTCCTCTGGAATAAGCAGATATCTGTGTTGTAACCTATATCAACGGGTGCACCACTATGACATTTCCTGGGGAGCAAATGTCTTGCCTCAGCATGCTCTATTTCCTTTCTGAAGTATGAAAATGTGCCCTATGTGAATTAAATTATATAAGCATTTACCTTGGTTAAACCCTATTAGCTACAGTGCCTGACAAAAGTTCTGTCGCTTATCCATGTTGTTGAAACCAAAGCCTATAACCTGACTTAAAATTCATCCATTGGTTTTAAAAATGACTCATATGAAAGCTGAAACCCTCCCAAATGAGGTTTTTAAAAAGAAAATAAATTTGCTGCACTGCTGAAATATTAATCATTTAATGAACACAGAAAGGTCAGATTTTGGCTAGACAAAAGTTTTGTCGCCTTGTCATATAATGCACCTAATCCTAGTTTACAGCCTCACCTGTGCTCACTAATTGATCAGATAATTAGTGGGTGTGTATAAAAAGAACTCCAGCACTCCAGACCTTCACTTGAACTGCAACTTGACCTCTGACAACATGCCAAAAATCCACCCTGCAACCAAAGCCTTGATTATCAGGAGACTGAAGACCAGATCCTCTGCAGAGGTGGCTGGCACCTTTAATGTGTCTCAGCGTCAAGTACAAAGAATTACAAAAAGATTTGAAGAGACTGGAGATGTTTTTGACAAGCCCAGGTCTGGCAGACCCCACAAGACGACTGCTCAGGAGGAACGTTTGTTGGTTCGAAAATCAAAAGCCAGCCCTTCTTCCACTGCAGCAGAGCTCCAACAGGCCTGGTCACCTCAAGTCCTTGTGTCAACTACAACAGTTTGTAGGATTCTGTCTCGAAATGGCCTCCATGGTCGAATCAGTGCCCAGAAGCCAGCACTAAACAAAAGGCAATTAAAAAACCTTGTGGTATTTGCCAAGGCCCACAGCCTACTAAACGGATGGATGCTGGAAAAGTGGTAGAAGGTGGATTTCTCAGATGAATCTTCAGTTGAATTACACCACAGCTGCCGCAAATACTGCAGGAGACCTACTGGAGCCCGTATGGATCCAAGATATACCCAGAAAACAGTTAAGTTTGGTGGTGGAAAGATCATGGTCTGGGGTTACATTCAGTATAGGGGTGTGCGAAACATTTGCAAGGTGGACGGCAATATCAATAGCCTAAAATATCAAGACGTCTTAGCTACCTCTTACATTCCCAATCATAAAAGGGGTCAAATTTTGCAGCAGGATGGCGCTCCATCTCATACATCCATCTCTACATCAAAGTTTCTCAAGGCAAAAAAGATCAAGGTGCTCCAGGACTGGCCAGCCCAGTCACCAGATATGAACATCATTGAGCATGTTTGGGGTAGGATGAAAGAGGAAGCTTGGAACACAAAACCAAAGAATCTTGATGAACTCTGGGAGGCATGTAAAACTGCATTCTTTACTATTCCTGATGACTTCATCAATAAATTGTATGAATCATTGCCGAAATGCATGGATGCAGTCCTTCAGGCTCATGGAAGTCACACAAAATATTAAATATGGCTCTAATAGCACCACAACTTCATTCACCAATGTTATGAAACATATCTTTGTATTTGAAGTGAATTATCTGTTTGATTTTCACATTACTTTTTGTGGGCGACAAAACTTTTGTCTAGCCAAAATCTGACCTTTCTGTGTTCATTAAATGATCAATATTTCAGCAG
The DNA here is from genome assembly GCA_023333525.1 of Aspidoscelis tigris stejnegeri. Taxonomy (NCBI): domain Eukaryota; kingdom Metazoa; phylum Chordata; class Lepidosauria; order Squamata; family Teiidae; genus Aspidoscelis; species Aspidoscelis tigris. The sequence goes on from JALMGA010000010.1 coordinate 16,982,486, forward strand.
TGAAGCAAATTTATTTTCTTTTTAAAAACCTCATTTGGGAGGGTTTCAGCTTTCATATGAGTCATTTTTAAAACCAATGGATGAATTTTAAGTCAGGTTATAGGCTTTGGTTTCAACAACATGGATAAGCGACAGAACTTTTGTCAGGCACTGTAGATTAAGATCAACTACAGGCAGAGGAATCTGCACTGAATGGGCTTTAGAACAGTAAATGTGTGCTTAAGAGTGCTAGTACAGATGTAGACCACCATTTATCTGGTTTACCACTTATCCAGATTAGTGGGCCCTTAGGACTGTCCTGATCCAGGTCTATTCTACTCCAATGCAGATAATGTGCTTTAAGCAGCTCCTTGATCTGGATCACCTTGCATATGTGTTCTTACCAGAAGCTTGATCTGGGGCCTGTTTGAACTTGGCCTTTTTCTGAAGTATATCTCAGGACAGGGTTTTGTGGTCTTCATGCAGGCACTGTCACTATTTTAGCCAATCTGTTTAAGACTTTCAGGTATAGGGTAGGATAAATAAATAAATAAATAAATAAATAACATTGTGATTTTCCATTTTTGTACTCTAGTCTTCAACCGTTGGTTTCTGTCAATTTCAATACCTTAGTGTGCAGAATTATTCATATGATTTACCTTCTTATATTAATAAATCATCATCACCACCGTCATCAAATCTCATAAAAATATTTCTGATTTCCATTGTACATGAATTTTCAAAATATTTTGAATAATCAAATACACTTCACTCTAAGTATATTTGCTTTAGAATAAGCCTATCACACACAACACTTTTCACAATATTTCCAACATATGTTGGTAAATTCATTGGTATCTGGCTTTGAGTGTAATCTTGGGAACCAGGGACTGCTTGGGGTCATCTTAAACATTGGGTATGACCACAACCTTAGTGGTTTGCAAGTCAAACAATAAAAGAACCAAGTGATATATCAAGGTCTGTTTTAAAGCATACAAAAAGAAATCAGAAAATAGAATTAAGCATGTTCAGCCTTATTAAATAGCCCCAAAGGGCTGAGTCATTTTAGAGATTGTGGTTAGAACTGATGTCTAACATTATTTGCAGAAGCACATAATATTTGCCATCTTTGTAATGTAAATCCCACGCTGATACAGAATGGTCTTTTTACCAGGACTGGAATTCTATGTCAAGCCAAAGTAGACTATATACATGTACTTTGCCAGTACCAAGCCGACTCCTGGATATTTCTGTCCGGAAAGAAGTCAGATCAGTTTCACTGAGATCTGGCAAACAAAATAATTTTGTTAAGATCAAAAGTATAACAATTATAATGAATTGCTTGTATTTTTTAATTAAACTCTTCTAACCCTTGGTTTATCCACTGATGTTTCACCTTTTACAACCATAATATCTGTATATTGTGTGAAAATAAAATACAGTAAAAGCATAAATGGTGAAATACTTTAAATATTTAAAAGTAATTTGAATAGGCATTATTCATATTAATAGTTCTATTTTTGAGTACAAGTCAGAGCTGGAAAATTTCAGATGACAAATGACATCATTAAAATTCAGCAATGAATGAATTTTCAACAAGTCAAGTGATTTTGTTAGCTTTAAAGGTGATTTGTTGTTTTCCTTCTTTTTTAGAACAGCTAATATCTGAGTAAACCTCATCAGATAATTATGCAACATTAATTACTTTCTGCAAGAAGGAGTCCTTATTTTATAATTAGGGGATGTTTCTTTTCTTCCTCTCCAGAAGGTGTCTCTTCTTGAGTGTTCTCCAGATATTGTTAACTTGCAGCAATATGAGAATTAAACTAATTAGAATATAAAATAGCTCTTTTTACAGGGATACAGTGGTTCATAAGTCAGTGATTTCCAATTATACATAGAATTGCCTTTCTCTCCTGCACAGGTTTTCTTCCTTAAAACATTGATGTACTTTAGGTCATTTGAGGATGAGTATCTCTCATTGCCCATTTCTTTACTCACCTTGCTAGAGAGGTCCAACTATCCATGCCTTCTGTGTTCTGCGCTAAGGGCCATTTCTGCACTTGGCCTTATTCTGGAATATACCTTGGGATAGTGGTCTGCTAGTCACAAACTAAATCAGACTATGGCAGGCCTTCCATAGCTGCTAGCACGCAGATAGCAGGTCCCTATTCTGGGATATATTCTAGAATAAGGCCAAGTGCAGAAATGGCCAAGATGTGAAGCACTGTTTGCATTGGCAAGGTCCAGATATCATCTGTCCCAGCCCCACAACAGCATCAGTGCAAAAAACACATAATGATATCTTCATCAAAAACTCTACCCACTCCTATGAATTATTGATCCAGGTCTCTGTAGCTCCTTTACTGCATCCATTGCAAAAGGGTGGGGCTGAACAAAACAGTCTTCAAAGACATCATGATTACTTCTGTGTTAGGGTTGTGGTATGATTTTTAGGGAAGGTTCTTACACTTCAAAGATCCTTGTTCCAGATCAGAGGCCAATTTGCACTTGGAGTTTAGTGAACTTCTGGGCAGGTGCATTCACACCTGTAGGAGGTGCTTACAGCCTGCAAGCATCCCCTGTCTCCCCAGATGTTCACTAATTATGCACTAGAAATGGAGCATGAAAACATGTTCCACACACAACCAAAGGCAGCCACAACCTTACTTTTTGCATCCAGCCGGCCAGCATTCGCACCTCTGATGGATAGAAAAGTCATTGAAGCTGCCTCACATAGTGATGGTGATGACACACACACAGTTGCAGAGGGCACTGAACTCAAGATGGTAGTGCCCAGAAGAGGACCAGCCCAGGGATCGATCACAGGTGAGCAGTTGATTGTGCAGGGGAAAGGGTAGCACTGACTAGTGATCGCAAGTGAGAACACTAGTCAATCTTACGTGATTGCACATCTTTACCATCCATAGGATGGGAAGGGAAGCAAAGTGCAAAAATATCCCAGGAGCCTTTCTGCAATTGGCCCTGTAATAAAGCTGCAGAAAGCTTGCAGACGGAGCATTTGCACTGTAAGAAGCCATTTCCAAACCAGAAACAGCTCCTTCCATCCAGGAGCATACTGCAGCTTCACTACACGTGAACCACAATTTTGTGCTCCACATGCCAACTTACCTTGACCAGAGACAGCCTTTGCCATCTTGGTGCAGCCCATTTGCACCCCTATGGTGCTAGGGAAGTCATTGGAGGTACTCTACAAACATGCTGGTGCCTGAGATGACCAAAAATGCACATCTTCATCATGTCACCATTGTTCAGGTGCTAGCGATGCACAGTTGTGCCAGCATCTGGATCCAAAGTGGCAGCACCCAAATATGCATCTGCACTTAGGCTAAATATCTAGACATGGGTTGGCATTTATTAGCATTCATCAAAATGAACGCCAGTGCACACCTGTGGAAGTGCACTATTCCCATCTTCCAGACAGGATGGGAAGTGCAGAAAGCCCCCAGGTGTGGGAGCACCTGTAGGAAGCTGACCATGAGTCATGTTAGCGCAGCTGTTTGAAAAGCACAGGATCATAAGTTCAGTCCTGACCATCTCAGAAGAAAGCATGCCAAACTACTTCTGCATCCTTTCCAGTCAAACTGCATAGTTAACTATGAAAAAAAAATAAAAATAAAAAAAAATAAAATCCTTGTAACCACATAGTAAGATGCTTATCTACTGCCCTGGTAATGATTCTTTTCACTACTAGAGATGTGCCAAACTGGTTCGTATTAAGAATACAGTGGTACCTCGACATACAAGTGCCCTGACATACAAGTGTTTTGAGATACAAGCCGCCGAGCGAGTGATATTTTGCTTTGAGATGAGAGCAAGATTTGAGATACGAGTATGTAAATACAGTACAGTACATAACAAAAACAACTGAGGTGGTGTTTTGGGAGCTGGAATGGATTAATGGGAAAATTGCTTTGAGATACGAGCAATTTGACATAAGAGCAAGGTTACGGAACGAATTAAACTCGTATGTCAAGGTACCACTGTAGTCCAATTCCAACAGGGGTATTTGAAAAGCTCAGTTTGAATCAAACACAATGCTAAACGGAGTTCTGATTCAAATAAAACTAAGGGATGTTCTAATGAACCTAGTGAGCATACCCTCTTCAATCATAGTTTGAAGGTATTCAAATTGAGCCAAATACACAGCTGTTCAAAGAAGAAGAATCAAAACTGAACTGAACCAGCCCATGTTCAATTCCAACCAAGCACACACAAAAATGTATATATCTTTAATGATTAGTTATCAGAAAAAGGAAAATAAATCCTGCAGCTTTCTACTTGCCAACTTTTCAGCTGTATTTAAGCAAAAATGTTTTCTTGAGTGCTTCCAGACTTCTTGATACTGCACATCGGAATGCCCTTCAGCCCAGGAGCAATCCCCATGGTGTGCACTACAGCAAGCTTGTGGTAGTTACCATTATCTAAACAGATGATCTAAAACCAGAATTGTTTTTATGCTTTTTGGACAATGTGTACAGGGAGGCAGATGCATTTGTCTATACGGACATTCATCCGTGATTAAGTGCTGATGTGGAAGGTCAGGATTTAGTGGACAGATTAAGTTCCAACATCTTTTTTCATAGCTTAATAACTCCCTCTTCTTCCTCTTCCACTTCTCGTCCCCCACTCTTTTTTAGATAAGCCCCAAAGACAACCCAATTATTAAATGACCTTGTTGGAAGCATTCTGAGTCCTACATACGTACAGAATTTCTTACAAAATGGAAATTGGTTGACCTTTACTCTCCTAATATGCAAGATATATGGCACAAGACCAGATCTCATAAATGGTAAGCATAATAAGCTGAAACAATATTTGCTGAATAGAGAATTTCTACCATCTATAAAACTACCTTTTGGACTCCCCTCACCCACCCACGAAGAAAAAGAACCATTGCCAGTTCATATTTAACGTCTAGGCTTTGTAAGAGTAAATTAAAGGGGCCTTGTTCAAATTGTAGTTTAAATAAACTCAGAGCAAGTATAACCAGAACTTCTAAAGTAATATTTTTTAAAAAAGAGTGTATAAATTTGCTACAGTCTCTTTGCTAAAAACTTTCTTTGAATAAGAATCTATCATGTATGCATTAGATTAAAAGCGGAAAAGAGGGGGAAAGGGGGAAAAGAAAATGAAGGTAGTTGGCAGGAATAAAACTGAATATATTAAATAAACATATAACTTCACAACTTCATCCTTTCTACAACACATAATAATTTTCATGTTTACATACTAGGGTCATCCAAGGTAGTTTCTCTGACAAGGGGGGAAAATATTTAACTAATTTATATGGGCTACCCATAATCATAATTGTCTCAGATTAAGGTCTTTCCAGATAGAACAATGTAAATGTTGCACAAAAAATAAATTAAAATGACTTTTGAAAAAAATAAGAAGTCAAAGATATGACAGTGTGTCATTTGGAGTGAGGTGTCATCAATATGCAGATGATACCCAGCTCTATCTCTCTGTGACATCTGAATCAGGAGAGGTGGTTGAAGTGCTGGACAGGTGCTTGGAGGCGGTAATGGGCTCGATGAGGGCCAATAAATTGAAACTGAATCCAGACAAGACAGAGGTGCTGTGTGTTACAGGCTCTCGGGTCCAGGTAGTTGGGAGATACCCTGTCCTTGATGGGGTTACAATATCCGGGAAGGGACAGGTGCGTAACTTAGGGGTATTCCTGGACTCTGCGCTAACACTTGAAGCTCAGGTGGAGGCCGTGGCCAGGAGTGCCTACTCCCAACTACGGCTGGTACGTCAACTGAAACCTTTTTTAGACAGAGATGACCTGGCCACAGTTATCCATGCTCTGGTAACCTCCAGGTTGGACTATTGTAATGCGCTCTACATGGGGCTGCCCTTGAAGACAGTTCGGAAGTTGCAGCTGGTGCAAAATGCAGCAGCCAGAGTGCTGACAGGAACATCTAGCCGGACACATATGATGCCGGTTCTAAAAGAACTGCACTGGCTGCCAATCCACTACCGAGCCCAATTCAAGGTTCTAACTCTGACTTATAAGGCCCTAAATGACTTGGGCCCCAGATATCTAAAGGAGCGCCTTCTCCCATATCAACCTGCCCGTGTCTTAAGATCTGGAGGGGAGGCCCTTCTGGTTGTCCCTCCTCCTTCAGTAGCTAGGCGGGTGGGCACCGGGAGAGGGCCTTCTCTGTGGTGGCCCCCAGATTGCGGAATGGTCTCCCCTTGGAGGTGCGTCAGGCCCCTTCCCTGTTTATATTCAGGAGGGTGGTGAAGACACACCTCTTCACTCAGGCCTTTGGTTAAAAGCCCCCCCGCCCCCCCCAGTGCACACTCCACTACTGTTTTTGTATCTCTGTTTTTTTGTTTTGTTTTTTTTTAGCATTATTATGTTGGATTTTAAACCTTGTATGGGTTTTGGCATTGTTTTATACAGATTTGATATGTTTGTGTCTTAAAATGTTGTGAGCCACCCAGAGACCCTCGGGTATGGGGCGGGATATAAATATAAATATAAAATAAATACAATGTGATATCATTGCAGTATGTATTTTTTACACTTGGATGAATGTGGAAGAGAAGTGTATCTTTAATTCAAGAAGTATTTAAAATAAGTGTATCTTTAATTCTAGGAGTATTTAAAATGTCTATTGGGTCATAAAACAAAGGGAGGTTTTGCACTTGCCTCCAGTACAATTCCAGGTGAACCATGGGAACACACTGTTCACACCATGATTCACTGCAGCTGTCCTAAGGCATTCCTAAGGCTTACCTGCTGTGGACAGCTTAAATACAGTCCTCAAGCATTAGTGCGGAGTCAGGAACAGTGCTTTCACACTGCTTCCACTCCACCTACCTGTATTGGGAGTGAGATGTAACAATGTATTGGGGTTTGAAGTATCTGATTGTACAAAGCAATCAATGATCGTGAAAGACACAAAGCTGCCGGCTCTTGTGTAAAAGGCTGCCTGCTCCCCCTTTTGCCTCACTCCTGCCATTTTGCACTGCTCTGATCTAGCGATCTCACACAAAATATAAGATGAGAAAGTGATATTTCATCTTCTACCACCTTGTTAACATAAGAAAGAAGCTGTGCTATGGTGGTGGAGGGCAAGCGGTGAACAAAAGCTGCTGCCAAAAGACTGCATGGTCTCTGGGAGCAGGTTTATATAGATCAGTGGTTCTCAACCTGGGGGTCGGGACCCCTTTGGGGGTCAAATTGCCCTTTCAGAGGGGTCACGATGAGTTTCCCGCTGCCCTTCCCTCCCACTTCCCAGAAGCTCCACTCCTGTGGTTGGGGGTCTCCACAACATGAGGAACTCCATTAAGGGGTCACGGCACTAGGAAGGTTGAGAACCGCTGATGTATAGGATGGGGTTTGAATTGCCCACCTTGATGAAGTCCAGTTGCTGACTGCATGCGGAGGGGGTTCTGCTGAGGGAAGGGGAGAAGAGGGGGGGGTTCTTCTCTGCCAGGCAATACGAATGGAGAGTGAGTCTGCATTATAAGTTAGCAGTGGGAATGCAAAAAAAGAGACCTTGCTGATGATTAAAAAACAACATGATTTAAACCCAGATTAAATTTCCTAGTGGGAACCTGAACTTATAGCTCCAAATCCCATGTTTATAGACAAGCTAATTGTCAAGGTCTGAAGCAATCAAGAGCAAGGACAATTATTTTTTCTGCTTTAGTTGTCCATGTCTCTCAGTGAAAGCTATTTGAATAACTATTAGTTCATGTTCTGTGTATCCAGGAAGGTCTTGCTTGTTAAGGAAAAAAGTTTAGGCCACTAATGAGCACTGACTAGTGCAAATTTTTAAGAACAGATGCCGTTAGTTATAATTTTTTGTCTATCATTGTACCTTTTGGATGGAAGAAAGAGCTTAGGACATAGTATAAGGTCTTTATGAGGGAGTAGCTGTAGCTCAGTGGCAGAGCAAACTGCCTGGAAAGTAGAGGGTTGCTATTTCAGTCCTCAAACCAGGTAATGACAAACCACTTCTTTATCTCTAACAAGAAAACTGCATAGAGATGCCCACGGAGCCAAACAAGAGTCATCCACAACTCAGTGGTACTCAACAGCCATGTACAAATGTTGGCTGGGGTGGTTAAGAACAAAAGTTCAAGCATTGTTCCTTGCTCTAAGCAAATGATAACAGATCCATTTTTTTTCCAATCTGAAAAATCTTAAAAAAAAAAAAAGCAAAGTAGCCACATTTGGATTGGGCAGAATTGTAAGAAGAAAGAACATTTCTAAGCAGTTAAAAATGCTTTTATGGTATTTCTTTTCTTTTTGTCCCTTAATTCCCCAGAAAAATTCAAGGCATCTTAGCTGTTTCCATCTATCCATTATCTTATTAAGTGTCAGATTCTCTCACATTGGTAACTCTCCATACTTATGTCTTGCATGGGTAATATTAAAAATAGAGATGAAAAAAAGTCACCTACCAAGAGCAAAAACGGAAAGGGAAAAATTGAATTTAAAGATAATATGAAGAAACAAAGAAACAAAGAAACTAGGCAGCCAGCTGTAGGTGTCAGAGTATGCCAAGCTTCCTTTCTTGGCAGAAGAAAAATTAGTAAGTGTCTAATACTGCCAAGTTTCAAAAAACAAAAAAACAAAAACAAAACAAAAAAACACCCACCCTTGCTGTACTTGAAAGAATATTGCACAGACAATTTAAATATACATCAAAAGTGAATAACTGTATAGAAGAAGTGTGTGCCATGTTTGACTGGAGGACCTGAAAATGAGAAGTACAAATAGATAATATCTGGTAGATAAACGAACAAACAAAAATATGGAAGAACATTCATCCATATAAATATGTCCTTATAAATGCTCTGCAAAAATCAGTATGTCTAGATATGACAATTGAATTATGTAAATGGTTTACAAGCTATTTGGACAGGATTTTCCCCCCCAAAAGCTTATGGATGTTTGCAGACTTCAACACTATGATAGTTCAATAGTGTTCAAATGCAATATTTCCTTTTAATGACTGACAAAAAATGGTTGCTGAAAAATCAGAAATATTTAATATTTGTATTCCCAATGTTTTCATTAATTAACTGATCTATTTTCACATAAAACTGGATCTTCCAAGTATTTTTTAAAAATATTTATTTATTTAAAAAGGAAAAGAAATGCTCTTTTATTGGCATACATTGCACTGATTTAGTTTTCAGTCCTCACGTTAAGATGTTTGGGCAGTTCAAATAGTAGAGAAGTGGTCCAGAAGTGCTCTGAGGGATTCCTATTCTGGATCAGCTATAGACCTGTTTGAGGGGGGTCAACCATGCCAAGCTGTGGTGTTCAGCATTCAGTGTTTTCATACCTAGTCCAGAAGAAGGAAAATGTCACAGCTCCATAATATATGTTTTTTGCAAGCTTCCAAAGATGATTTTTGAAACCCCAGCACAAAGGAGGAAACACTACCTTCAAAGGGTTTTCTCTTTGTCCCTATCTTTGTACATCAGACTTAAGTGAGGGGGCCTGGCCTTATCATTGGGAGGGGGAGGTGGTGCCTTGGAGAGAGAGTCATTTACCTGGACTGCAACAGTTATGCCATATCCGCATTGCTGCCAAGCGTAGCCCAGGACATATGATCCGAATGCAGGCCTCCCATCCCCTCTTGTCCTAAAACAGAGTGGATTGGGATAGACTGCTCCAAGACAGCTGAGTCTGGAAAAGGCTCCAGAGGGCTTCAGTTATTATACAGCCATATAAATTTAGTCAATATCTGGAGGAACAGATAAACTGCCAGAGGCAAATCTACTGAAATCTGTCAATAGGGGCCTGGTCACATGCTAGTTGTAGGACGACTTGCAGTTGCAGGACATGTTGGTCAGATGATTATAAGCTAATACAAATTCCGAGCCTGACTACAGCCCTTAATCCATTCTAAGATGCAGTCCTCTTTAAATAGGACTGACAGAGACTGAAGCCATCCTGGAATTCCAGTCTGTCTTCCGCTTCCCCACATGTGGGTGGCAGGATGGCTTAAGGAGGCTGAAGTGTGCTGGGGTGGGTGGTGCCCAGTATCTCCTTCAGCCAATTGGCACACACAGAGTCTGTGAGGCACCTCCCCTTTAGCCAACCACCAAATGCAGAGATCATGAGGCAACCTCTCCCATCAGTTTATGATTTCTCTCTCTAGTGTTTTTACACAAATTTATTTTTATTATTTAAAAATAATAATAATTGCAAGGCAAAGAGAAGCACATAAAAAAGGAAGGGGGGCATGGGGGTGGGGAAGCAGACTTTTAAAAGAACCTCAACGGACATGAACGGTGTCCAATCAGAAATGCCTCCTTGAGTGACATGAACAGCATCCAATTAGAAACAAGATGGATGTGATGTAGCAAAAGGGGCAAAGAGCCAAGGGCTCTGTGGAGGAAAGCCAGGCCGAACTCTGTTTGAAATGTGTGAGCAAGAAGCTGAAAGAGAAGACAACTTGTATCGATCCACATCTGATTGGTACTGGTGCAAATTCAATTTGAATTCATATATAGGCTGAAATGAAACAGACTCGTGTGACCAGGGCCTAGATCGGCCAGAAATAGGCAAATTGTTCTTTGATATTGATTATATCTATTCATAAGTATGTGCAAAACATTTTAAGCTCAAAACATGTCAGCACCCAAAGGACTGTTTTGCCCCCAAAACAAAACAAAACAAAATGATTTGGAGTTGTTTTGATCTAGCATTTTCAAAGACATTACACAAACCTGTTTTAATCCTTGCTGATCTAGAAATGTTTCCTAAGAATCTTTTGTTTTATGTGATATGGAGGCTAGGTAGCAGTGATTATATCCTAGTATTCAATACAAATTCATCAGTTATACCCTAACATAGGGGTGGAATCAGAAATTCTTTTTCATAACTTTCCTACACAGAACATTTTTCAAAGAATAGATAGATTAAAATATCAGAAATTGCCATTTACCTATCTAGATGAATATTCATGGTCTTCCTGAAAAAATAATAAAAGAAATTTAGTTGAGTTTTAAATCACACTTACTGTATCACTCCATAAATCCTGTGTTTCTTACGGTTGAGGAAGGGAGTTACCTATTTTATCTACACACATATGAATATTGTGTTTGTCTGTGTATGTGAATAGAAGCAATAAGTCCTCTAGTGTTTCAAAATAGTTAATATATACACTAAGAGAGCTTAAAAGTTAATAAGTAGCTATCTAATTTAGATCTCTTTCTCTTCTAGAATCTGTGCCTATTTATATTCCTGTTTCCTTATGTTGCAAAATTAAATAAATAAAGGAAGAAGAGATTCTTCAGCTGTCTGTGGCTTGCAATTTTAAATCCAATTAAGGAACATTGTTTTTATTATCTAATTAGATAAAAAGCAACAAGTAGCCAAATCTGTGAAATTTCATATAAATCATTAATGTGCTAAATAATGTTGCAGCTTCACAGTTTGCAAATACTTCCCTGAATAGCCTACTAGCTGTCCAAATATTAGCAAATTAGCGCTATGAAATCCTAAATACAAAAAAGCATATTTTTTAGTGTTTCTGTGCCTCTATGCTTGCTGAAATACTACTGAAATGTCAAATTCTATCATGTATTTCATTGAACAGACTGTGCATCACACCAGCTGATGTGCACAATTTTCATCTGAGTGTTTTCAAATTTGTGGTTAGGGAATCCTGACAAGCAATTATAATATTTTCCAAATGTGCATTATATATCCAGTTATTTCATTTATTCATTATAGCATAGAAGTCATTTTGGTTGTATCCTGAATGACAGCAAACTGGCCGTTTCTGCAACAGGAGTCTGTGGACCTTTTCACACTTCTTAGGCCTGTGTATTAGGGATGTGCACAAATGGTTTTTGTTTTGTTTTGTTGTATTCAAATTGAATTGAATGCAAGAAAATCTGTATTCATTTGAATAGATCACCTTTAAATGTAGTGGAATTTGAATTCAATACGATATGCATCCCATACAAAATTTCATATGAATGTACGGAAACATTTGATTCGAAATCAAATGTCCATCTTAGAATGTGCCAACATTTGATTCGGACACAAATGTCCAAATTTGGCCAAATTCATATGAATTTTGACTGTTAGAAATATTTGTGCATGTCCCTGTTTATACCAGAGGAATGAAGATGTGGAATAGAAGCAGCACCTGCCCAGTGTTATTTCTTCACTAGATACAAATCTAGTCAGCCACAAGAGAAGCATTTGTATATTTGAATTTTTCCATGCATTCATGAGTATGATGGAACAAATGCTTCCTTACTTTCAAAGGTAGCACTACTTTCTGTTCATATCGTTCCTGTGGCTGGGAAAAGAAGAAAAATCCCTTGACTAGAAGCATGTAAAGAGAATGTCCAGATGGGCAAAGATCAGTAAAGAAATGACAACACAGCCAATGCCGTACAGAAACCTCAAAAAAGCTTATGTGAAGCTCATAATTTTCTTTCCATTGCAATAATTTATTTAACAAATCCATTTTTACACAGTCCTTCATTGTGAATTCTAGGACAAAACAACAACAAAAAGAAATGGAAACTATTTTGCAACAGTAGGGATGAGTAGATGAACTTGGAATGAAAAAAATATATATATTTCTCCAACCCTGCCCATCCTGGTTAGTACAAGAGTTTCAGGACTCATGATTCTCCTTCTTCTCTCCTTCTCACATTGTCCTTACAAAATACTTTGCTAGATTTTCATGAAATTCTAGGTATGCATACAAATAGCTGGATCTAAATATGTAAATCTGAGGGCTTTTTCACACATAACTGCCATGAGAAAGTATTCTATTGCAGTTAAGATTTGGGATAGTAGCTGGCATTTGCACTGACCCATCACAAACTTCATCCAGGCATACCTGGGTGTGGGTAAAGTGTGAATGGTCCCATCAAGGGTCAATTCACATTTTGTCCCATAGATGATAATTAAGCAATATCTGGGCAAGTGCATCCTCACATGCAGGAGGCATTTACAACAAAGAACACCCCCTGTCTACCTAGAAGTTGAGCAATTTTCAACTAGCTATGGAGCACGAAATCGTGCTTTATGAGCTTATCAACCTTTACCAGTGTTAACCACCCACATTTCTGCTGGAGAGTATCAGTGTTATCATAGCAAAGGCACTGATACACATGCAATTGTGGAGGGCACCACACTCAAGATGGTGGCTCCCAGAAGAGGACTGGCCCCGAGATCGATCACAGGTGAGTGATCAATCGATCGTGTGGGATGTGAGCTGTTAGTGACTAGCGCTCGTAAGTGTGAGCACTAGGGATGTGCACAAATGGTGTTTTGGGGGGCATTCTATTGATAACAAATTGAATGTTAGAAAATTTGTGTCCATTCAAATAGATCCCCTTTGAATGTGGTAGGATTCTATTCAATACAAGTGTACGAATTCATACAAATATTCTATACAAATGCATACAGATCCTGGATACGGATCCTATATGAACCCATACTTATCGGATATGTATCCTATATGTATTCTATACCAAAACATAGGTATTGGATATATATTGGATACATATCCTATATGAATGCATACATATTGATGCATATCTGATATGTATCCCCAGTTTAACAAATATACAAACTATTTGTACGAATGTTGTAAGATTTGATTTGTGTACGAATGTCCAAATTCATCTGAATTCGACCGAATAACAGATGTTATGAATATTTGTGCACATCTCTAGTGACCGCTAGTCAACATTAGGTGATCACTCTCCTTTCCCATCAACTGTAAGGAAGAGAAATGCAAAAACATCCCAGGACAGTTCACCTTACCATAGCAATGGCCATGAGCACCAAGTCATCGCTTTGTTGATCAGTGACACAGCATGCAACTATGCAGCTGCAACTGCCCCATCCCACCCCTACAAAGCATCTACAGCTGCATCTACAGCTGTACAAGAGTGTCCCAGGCACTTTCAGTTAAGCAGCTGAGTAGGGAAAAAAATGCTTCACAGCTAGAAGCAATCAGGGTGTCTCGTCACCGGCCTGGCATGGAGGCAGCACTGCAGGGTCCATATGCTCTATCCCAGAGCATGCCAGGCCTGGATTCAAATTCCAGTAGAAGAAAGAGAACATTAGTTTAATGTAAAGTATTTTGTCTCCTTTACATATCATTTGTGACTTCAGAACAGGAGGTTTTAAATGTTTTAATGTACCCATTTGTAGAACTTTATTTCTCTGGTTGCATTATTACTTTAAAAAAACACCCTAAAGTACCTTAATATTTAATATTTGATATGTTTATTGACTTGAAGTTTTTTATTGTTTTTGCTTTGTTTTCATTTTTTATTATTTTTGTATATTTTTCTTATTTCATTTTATCTTTAGATTGTACTCCATTGGCAGGTTTTATACTATGTTTTATTAATGTAATTTTTCCTGTACAGCGCTGAGTACATGTACAGCGCTTTAGAAATAAACTATAATAATAAAGTAGTAAAATATCTATTAAGCACTTCAGCATATTTTAGCTTTTTGTTTTGTTTTTCTTTTCTTTGTAATTGGTTGTTACCTTCATTATTTTATGAACTGCAGAATTTGCTGAGAAGAAATGTGCAGAGATGTGCCAAATTTGTTCTAACATGAACTGGGGCCACTTAACGCGAACTAGGAACACTTAACAGTCATGGGACAGTATTAGTATCCAACAAAGAGTAGAATTCACTACTTGGTTGCAGCTCTTTCTGTTCACTTGAAAGCTAATGTGTTTCCCATGTCTTTTTGTATTCAGTAATTTCATTAAATAAATTTTATTCTAGGAGGAGACTGAAGAAAGCAATTCAAATGCACTCAAAGGATGAGCTACAGTGAATTTTGGAAAATGGATGAGTGTTTTATCTTCATTCCTCTGCTTATTTAGTTAATAGAAATCAAGGTGAATGTCTCTTCATGGAAATATATGCAGTTTGAGTTCCTGCATTTTCTACTATAAAACTGCAATTATGGTTGCTCTGATTAAGTGCATACTCCAAAGAGAATTTATCCATGCCTAACACTAATTGGGAAGACAAGAAGAAATAATTAAGTCCTTGAGTTCCCAACTTTGCATCATGACAAATTCATTGAATTACTGATTGTTCCATTACAGTACCAAATCTACTTATTTCAAGGCCTTTCACCACTTCCTAGAGACTTCTTTAGATGCATTCTTTAGAACAGGTTTTCTGGAAAAAAAATATTCCAAATAGTAAATTGAATATGGCAGCTTTGAACTTTCTACCTGGGAAATCCTTTTTGCCCTTTTGCCCAATCAATTCATCTTTTGATTGCCTGCCTTGGAAACCAATAACATTGTAATATATGTTTGAGGGGGAAATAACCACATGGACACATGCAGGAATACACACATACATAGCGTGTGGGAGGGAGTTGTTGCATATATGCCCTCAACCCTCTTTGGTGCTATATATTACAAAAGAAAACCTGTTGGACAGGCAAGTGGTTTATTATGGGGAAAGATTTTGGTCTTGACTCTCTTCTGAGAATAACCCAGGGTTGCTTTTTTACTTGGCTTCAAGTCTCCTAGATGAGAAAAGTGTGTTAGCAACTAATGCATACTAGAGTTTGCACCTGGGAATGCTAATACATGTTAACTTTGTCCCACATGTCCAAAGATTTACCCACATCCAGAAACATGTCTGATCACTGGCAGTGTGCTGCCACCTTGGGATTGAAGCCCAGTGCAATGGTGCTTGCACCATTGCCATCGCTATGGCATTGCTAATGCTCTGTGCATGCACAGTTGTGTTTGGGGTGATCTGAGGTGATAGCGTGCTTGCACAGTTCCTCAGATGACCCCTTACACCAGAAATGATGTGAATGGTTGTGGGCTGGATGAAAAAGGTAAGGAATGGAATGGGAATGGTAAGTATAGGGTTGGGTGTGGATAACATCTGGGGAGGCTGGAGGTGTTTCTAGGTTGTAAATGCCTCCTGCAAGTGCAGATCCACCTGTCCAGATGTTAACTAATTACATACGAAGAGGCCAAGTGTGAACTGACCTCAGGTAGGGATGTGCATAAATGATTCTTGCATTCAGAATCCAGACAAATACGTCCGAATTTTGAGATTCATGGAGTGATTGAAGAGGGTCTTCTTCGAAGGGCCCTATCCGTCCATGAATCGGATAATCCAGTATTTATAGAAGCTTCAGTAGAAACTTCTATGGATACTGGATGCCCCAGGGCCTCCCTCCCCTGGCCACCCTCCCCCCATACCTCCTCCACACAGCCTCCCCAGGGGGGCCTTACCTGCTTTGGTGGCACCCCGGGCCTCTTTCTGGGATCTCCAGAAGCACAAACAGGCTTTCTGGAAGCTAAATACAGGCCTTCCAATTAAACCGGAAAGCCTGTATTTAGCTCCCAGAAAACCTTTAGCAGTTCCAGAGGGCCCTGGAAGAGTCCCAGGCCACCACCAGAGTGCCCCCACCCACCTTCAGAAGCCCAGAAGAAGGGGCAGCAGCACGGAGAAGGGAGCAGGGGAGGCGGCACAGTGTTCAGGTAAGTGGGGGAGGGGAAATGGGGGGAATGGGGGTGGGGGAGGGTTTATTCATTCCATGCCCAGATATGAATAACCCCATAGCCATGGTGGTGGTGGGTGTATTCGGCAAGAGCCAGATTTTTCCACATTCTATTCAACTCAAATAGAATGTGGAAAATGGCTCTGTGCACACCGCTAACCTCAGGTCTCTATAGATAACATAATTTTAGGACACAGATAGAATCTGCCCAGGGAGAGGGTCAAGCCCTTTCAGCATTCCACCCCATCTTCATGCATTAAGAACAGCTCAATGTTGTTCTTAAGGTGGTGGTGTCCTAATCAAACTATAGGGCCAAGCCCACCTTTGATTATGACAGGAAGAAGCAAGAGCAGCTCTTCTTTCACAGTTGAAATTGGAGCAAAGGAATCACTGGCTTCAGTTCTGATAAACACAGGAAATCTCCTCTTGAGAATGCCACTGAGGGAACAGGAAGTCCCCTTGAGAAGTGGCAGGCAGAGCTCTTTGAAGGCCCACGAGAACAGTTCAAACATCTCAACATTTAAAGCACTATAGCACCACCTGAAATTGCATAGTGGGGGAAGGACATGGTGCCTGTGTGGACACCACACTCTTGCTGCATATTAAATGTGAAATGTAGGGACAGTGCCAACCAGTCACTGTGCCCTCATGATACATTGTTTCCTCAAATTGTAGCAACTGAACTAACTAGTTAAAATAGTAAGAAAAATATATAAGTTAGAGCATATAACCTGAACTGTCAGGGTAACTTGGAAGAATATAATTTCTTCTTCATTAAAGTATGTTAATAATTGACTGGAATATCCTTTATAAAGGAGATAGCAGCAGATTTTCCATAACAGTAGGAGGGTTAGACGATACAATCTTTCAGGGCTTTTCCATCTCTAGATTGTTTGAACACTGGATCCATGTACAAAACCCACAAAGTGCCATAAGTTAAGATGAAAGACACAGAAGGAAATACAAGAATGTACGGTGATTGTCTATGTTGCTGCAGAACAAAATGGAAAAGAAATAAGAAAGTTACATTTCCTCAAAGTCAGATATTTTTCCACAAGACAAACAGAAAAGGCTATAGAAGATGAGAGAGTTGGAAAGGAGAAAAAATATCTGTGAGGTTCAATTCTAGTGAACAAGTTTATGACAGTGAAGCTGGTGGCTATTGTATATTGCAACTTATGACCTGCTATTTTATGAGAAGTATTATGTACAAAAGACTTTGGGTAAATTCACCTCAAGCCTCACCAAAATTGCCTCTGCACTTATTGTTCTCTTATAAATAGTAGATTTTCTTTAGGAAATATATTTTCTCTTGTACAAGAATTTGCCTTTCTGCAATAAGATTTCTCTTATGAATTTTTTTCAATAGTCTTTATGAATTAAAAACACAAAATTAGCATAGCTGCAAAGGTGACCAGTATACTCTTAAGATGACCTTCAATAGTATGCTCTACCTACTTTACAGGACCCTTCAAGTTCACTTTGAATTCCACAGTCAATGCAATGCAATTCATGGAGTCTTGCCTAGTCCAGCTTTTTGGGTGAAGCTTAGTTGGTGACCCTGAAGTACGTTTGAACACATGTTGTGGCTTTATCAACTGCATTTGTTGCCAGCCACTTCCAGATCCAGTTTAAAACACTGGTTTTGGTTATCAAAATCCTAAATGGCTGAATGCAGGAGCTTATATCCTATATGATCCATACAGGATATGAGATCCTCTGCACAGTCTGCACTTGATTAAAAGTGATCCATTGGAGAAGGAAATGACCAACTGGTCCAGTATCCTTGCCAAGAAAACCTCATGGATAGATCAAAAGGCTAAAAGATATGATGCCAAAATATTGCAAAATAACTTACAATGTAAGATCTATGAACCAAATTAAGTTGAATGTGGTCAAATAGGAGATGGCAAGATTAAACAATGGGCCAATTTACAGCTTTATTAAATGCAATGGCCAGCAAACATCTGGAATGGTTTGGGCAGCTGCACATTGTGATGTCCAATACATTCCAAACGTAGCCAGTGCTTCCACCAGGCACCTGCTAAAGATGATCAGGACTGCTGCCCACACTTCTAGGATGCCCTGGTGAGTGCATGCTCTGTCCAAGAGCATGCCAGGCTGTCCTGATTGCTGAACTGTGAACAAGGCCTAATGAAGTTTTGTTAAGATAACTTGCAGGTCATAGCAAACACTCTTTTCTAGAAGCCATGAAGGTGACTGTACACAGACATCACCAGATGGTCAAATCTGAAATCAGATTAATTATATGTTTCACAGCCAAAGACGGAAAATATTTACTCAGTCAGAGAAAAAAAAAGAGTGGGAGCCAGATCATGAGCTTCTTATTGCAAAATTCAGACTTATTTGAAAAAAAAAGAGAGAAAGCTACTAGACCATATAGGTATGATCTAAATAACATATCTGATGAATATGCAGTGAAGTTGAATAGATTTAAGAGATTAGACCTACAGTATTTATCCATGTGGCAAATAAAAAGAGCTCTAGGCTAGCAGCTCTCTTTGCTCTCAGTGCTGTTCACAGGCTGCCTCCACCATCATGTAGATGCCGCCAATGACAAATCATCATGGTTCCCAGTTGTTATTCAACATAGAAAGGCATGTGGCAGCATTTGATACTATGAAGACGTGCACCAGAACTGAACACAACTGATGCTTTACTCTGTTTAAACATATAATATATGGTCATATGCATGTCTTTGAAGAAGGAGAAGGAGAAGAAGGACTTCTATTAAATGATCCAGTTGTTAAAGACAAATCTTTTTTAAAAAATGCTCAGTATAATGAATATTTGCTTTTATTAAATTGCTGTTATAAAGCAGCAATAAAAATATCTTTAAAATGCCCTCCCTGGAAAATGTAAAAATGCTATTGATACCAGTGACTTTCAAGGAGATCAAGACAACGAGTAAAATTAACCTCTTAGTCACTGGCAGTATACTGCAATTAACATGTCAAAGAAAGACCTTACATGAAAACCAAGATCATAGGGTTAGGTGGTAAACACAGTGTCTAGGGTACATCCCTGTGGTCAATTCCCTGCAAAATCCTCCTCAAAAGCATGGTTCCATCCCAGATTGTCTTTGCACCAGACCAGAAAGAGTTGCAAAATTCAGTGCAGTGCAAAATGTCTCAGATTGCATCAATAAGTTCCCTCATCCATCCTCTGTCACTTCACATGGGGAATTAGTTTACTCTCCAACCAGAGAAGCAACAAGAAATGGAATAACTGGTACAGTAGCAAGCAAAGGAGGGTGGGCTGGGCTGTCAATTCCATGACTAAAAATCTTTTGAGTTGCAAGAAAATTTAAGTGCTGCAGTAATTGGAGAGTGAGAGAAAGGAGCATACTAGATCAAATAATAATATGACAACTTAATAAAGTATAGACAGTGAGAATGAAAAGCGAATGACGGAAATAATGGAAAACAGTAACAGCGAATATTAGAAAAGGGAGAAGTATGAGTAATGCTTTTATTTGAGTGACAAGGTACAAAATTCAGACAATGGAATTTCAACAAGGGACTGCTAAAACATCTAAGACATCTTTGGAATATTGCCACTACAACATTAAAATACAAATTACTCTATCAAATTGAAAATGGAACAAGCGTTCTATTCTTAAATTTTAAATAAACAGCCATAAAAGAAATATAATAAGTAACTTTAAAGAAAACTTCAGCTTCCATGCCTAAACACTGGAAAGTCCAGTAACAGCAGTTTTTAAAAGAGTTTCAGTTGGGTGCAAGCAAATTATAGTTCTTTTAATTTTCTCGTGAAGAATCCGGTGAAAAACTTTATTAAAAAGAAAAGGACATGTATGTGGAATCGATCTTTCTGAAGAGAATCTACAAAAACCTTCTGCAGAAGACTGACTCCTCTACCAAACCTTTCAGAGTGTTAACAAAAATATAGAGAAGGGTGATGATAGAGTTTCAAAAAGGTTAGTTTTCAGTTTTTTGTAAATGTTGTTGAATTAGTTGAAACAATTTTATTACACACATTTGCATAGACATACCCAGATAGCAAAGGGTAACTAAAGGCACTTCCACACTGACCTTAAATCTAGCATTAAAGGGGTGCAGTGCCCTCCCTTCTACATGAAGGGCTGGTTTAAGGGAAGCCATGCCCATTGCATACTGTCAGTGTGCATTGAAGAGAGGATAAGACTGAAATAATACCTTCATGTTCTGGTTTAGCAGATGAACCATGTTGGCTGTGCACAAAATTGGTTCCCCAGAGCTCCATAGGCCAGTAATTTACATTCCTGGGCTACTGGAGATTTTGCCATTTAAGACAGAATCTGTATGTTACATTGGAAACTTTCTCTACGTGCATTTTCTTTTATTTTTATCTTAGCTATATATACTCAAACAATTAGTTTGAATTCAAATGAAAATACAGCATTGCTATCCTGGTATTCAGCCTTGTCACCACCCCCCACCCCCCACCACAAAAAAAGATTAAGAGCATCTCATCCTGTGCCTTCCAAGCTATTCAGAAAATATATTGTTGAAAGTGAGGCTTTCTAGCATGGCCATCAAGAAATTCTCAGGAGAAACTGTGAGAATTTCAGAACTTATTTATTATTAGTTAACCTTAAAGGAAAAAGGAAATACACAAAGCAAGAGGAATCTCTCCGTAGGTCAGCTGGGACTTCCACCACACATATCTGAATTTTAGAAGGAAATGATAGACCAAACTACCTGGAAACTACTACTGTTTTTCTATCTGTACCATGAAAAAAGTAACAAATGCACTGAATAGCAGGAACCAGATGAGGGTTGCTGTCACTAGGGGTGTGCACGAATGCAATTTTTGAATTCAATTCGGTTTGAATTGAATATTTGAATATCCAAATTTGTATGAATAAAGAAAAAATGAATGTCTGGATATTCAAACTAATATGAATACATTCATATCTATTCGTATGAATATTCAATACGTATTCAATGATGCAAATTTCATACGCATCCTGTGTTTATCGCATATGCATTCCACTTTCATCCTGTACATATCCTAAAATATGAATGTCTGAATATTCAATTCAAATTTGAATGTCCAAATTCATCCAAATTCGATCAAATAATGAATATCTGAAATATCTGTGCACATCCCTAGCTGTCAGTGCTCTAAAAGGTATGTTGCTTTTATAGCAGTCTTCTTAAACTGGCAGGGCGCTGTTCACACATTTGTGGCTCCTACCATAAAATTTGGTATAAAATTCCAGCTGGAGTTTGGAATGAAACAAGTCCTGCCTCCATACTTGGGGTCCAAAGGATCTGCTAATTTTGAGAAAATGCTGTTTACAAATCTGGAAGAGCGTCAGGCATCATGCAATCATAACATACTGAGGATTTGACAAGAATTTTTTTTCCTGCTTCAAAAAAATCTTCTCTCGTCTTCTTCATTATATGCTCATCAATCATCTATATTTTCTGTGACCTTTTTAAAAATTGAAAGCCTGTTGAACAGATGAGAGCAGAGCACCTTAATAACTGGATAATTGTTCAGATAATTATTA
Source organism: Aspidoscelis tigris stejnegeri (assembly GCA_023333525.1). Taxonomy (NCBI): domain Eukaryota; kingdom Metazoa; phylum Chordata; class Lepidosauria; order Squamata; family Teiidae; genus Aspidoscelis; species Aspidoscelis tigris. Next base: position 17,004,553 of record JALMGA010000010.1, read on the forward strand.
AAATAATAAATCCTTCAAATCTGATCTAAATAATTCATGCAAACCTTTTAATAAACCAGGCTTATTGCTTTGCTTTGTTCTGCTTAAGAGCTTGGGACTGCATTTTTGTGGATGAAAAATAAACTTCACAACATTCTCAGACAAATGAATGAGCAAGGATGTGTTACCAACCCCCTGACTTTTATATAAACAATTGTAATACTATCTAGGCAGTCAATATGGGACTATCAGGTTTCAGTGGCTATTATGAATACCTTAGAGTTGGAAACATTTTAATTAAAGTTCCCTTTTTCCAATAAGACCTAGATTATAAAGGTGTTTATTATTTATCTGAAATATTCATGTATCACATTTGATGTTTTAAAACATGCTGGAGAGTGTTTAGGGATCTTTGGCAGAATTCTCGACAATGTTATTAAACTAAAATTCCCAGAATTCTTTGGGTGAAATGGACAAGTCATTATTCGCGAATCAATGAACAAACTATATTCAGATATCTTAAAGTGAAAGGAAAGGGAGAAGGTTGCCACATTTTCTTTTATGTCTCTAATCTATTGCTTGAGTTGTTCTGCATTCACTTCTGCACTATCTGATTCTTATGTAATTAAAAAAATCCAACTACTACCTTGTATTCAGTATATAGTCAACACTCAGTAGCACACAGGTTTTGTTATTCACAAGATGACTGTGTTAATGAGTGGACTGATGTCCTCACTTTATACTAATAAAAAAACTCTCGTGTTCACAAATCGGAGGCTTTCCTGCAGATTTCTCTTGGGAGAAGGACGGGAAGCTATGGATTTTCACAGCCACAACTTCTTTGTCTTCTTTCATCTTCTGTGTTCCAGGACTCATGGTTTACCTCATCTGTGCTCCACCATTACATCAGTTCCTCAGCACGACCATTTCCCCTTTTTTAATCAGTAGTGTACCCAGGGTGCACCAGATGTACCACACACAAATTTATCAATCTTCTTTGAAGCCTAAAATATGCCAAAAAATTATCTTTGAGACTGGATTCAAAACAAAACAAAAACTTATGCGTGGTACACCTGGTACACTGTTGGGATATGGGAGCTTCTGCCTTTGAGAGATCTGTTTTTCTTCTATTCAGTATCCATCACTATAGCAGAAACTATTCAATGCCATTATGGGAAAGAGGATGCAACATAAGGAGGAAGAGTCCACACAACCCTGCTTCTTCATGGCATATTCAGTGCATTGGACGTGTTCAGCATCTACATGAACTCCCATTGATCCTATTGCCATGTCAGAATAAATGCCACTTACAAAGCTTGAACAGCAGATCAGAAGAAAGAGTACTTTCTCATCCTCACTGTTAGTGGCCTACTGTCATGGTGCCACTTGAAAAGACCTACCTGTCTCCTCAGGTTCCTCTTTACACAGGAAATGGTCCCTAGTGGCTCCCTCCATCAAGACTGCAGCTGGAAAGCAAAGGTTTGCTAGCTTTGATCTTGAAAGCTGGGGGCAATGGACAATATATTTACAGTATGCTGCTATTTTAAGGATAATGCTACAATTGTATCACTATTCTTAATGCAGACAGAGAATAGCAGTATGCTAATAGTGTTTTTGCCCTGCTGTGGGATCCTGCCTCCCCCTATTCTAGGATGCTCTTGCCTTTTCATTTTTTAATTCTGTGATCAATGGTTTGGAAGCAATGGCTGTTCACTTAACTTCCTGTTTCCCGTAGGATCCATGATTTGGTATTCATGAATTTATGGTTTGATACACTTTTGCAGAGTGTAATTATAGCAAATATAAAGGGTCCACTGCACAGTGAATATTTACTGACTGGTTGCTCATTATATACAGCTCTTACCAGGGGAGGCAAGAAGTATGCACATAGGCAGGATTAAAGTTTTTCCAATATATTCCAATATATTTCTTTATCTTTTCTTTTACTACAAGTTTATTGTTTCATACAACCAACAGCATATAATGTACAAGCCAAAAGAGAAGGAAAAAAAAAGCTTTCTTTAATAGAAATACTGAATAATAATTTTTTGGGGGTACATACTGTATAATTAATTCAACCATACATGAGATCAAATCTGACTTTACCTCACTCCTTTTTGCTTCCAAGATAAGCACTCCAATGCCAGATTAGCCTGTATGGAATGGCATACCAAGGCAATGTCATGATTGGGTAATGGGGCATTAGATCTGAGGCCTACTCACACTTATGCCTCTAGTGAATGATTAGGACAGCTCTGGAACAGAGCATACACATTTACATCTGGAACCGGCCCAGACTGTCCCAGAGCCTAATTACTGCCAGGGTGTGGAACAAGAAATCGTGCTCTGCACCTGACCCAACCTTAGCCCCGGCTGCCCGAGAGCTGTCTAGCAGGGAGACCATTTGCACTCTCCGTGCTGGACAGCTCAGGAGCACCGCCCCGGGCTGCCTCCATTGGCTCCTATCGGCCTGCTGGCTGGCAACCTGGTTCCGGGGCTGTCTTGGGGTCCCGCTGGCTGCTGCCACCCCAATCGGGCCAGCAACAGCCAGTGAGGGCCTCCTGGATGCCCACCCCCACCCAGAGGTGCACACTGCCCCCCAGCCCCCCACACCTCACTTACCTCTTCAGACTGCAGGCTAGGTCTGATGGGTCCCTGTTGCTTGCTGGAGTGGTCTGCTGTGTTCTGCGCAGGTGTGTGCCATGACAGACTATCTTCATGCTGACATGAACATGCTAGAATCCTGGCTAGTGTCCGTACACTCCTGCATTGTGGGTCACATGTTCCCACTGCACCTCTTCCACCATAGAGGACCTCTCCTAGAGCACTCTTCTCTCTACCCATGCAAGATATTCCCCCTGAAGCCTAAAGGAAGTAGGACACACCTCAGCCAGTGAAACCCTACACTACTGTATGATTGTGTTGACTATACAATAACTGACTTTATTTTTGTTCATGGGCATTATGACAAATTCAGGCTTACAACTCACCCTGTTGGTGGGATGGAAGAGTGTAGAATTTGGGAGATGGAGGCAAGTAATCAACTGCTCTGCCAGAAAACTCCACTTCATAAATGTCCCATTCATTTCTTTTATTTATTTGTTTAACAATTTGTATCCTCCTCTTCCCCAGAAGGTCCCAGGGTAGATCACAAAATATAAAATATAGAGAATATTGTAAAAACATATTTAAAATGGAACTCCCTTCCCCCTCCCCACATTTTAACTCATTGAATGGACAGATTTCCAATCTAGGCAGTCTAGAGTGGTGATTATTATTTTGTCTTTAAATTTTTGTTTTTTTTTTAAGCATGCTTTTCAGCTACCAAATGGTCCTATCTAAACACCTACAAACTGTATAGTTAAGGAAAGAACTCACGATATTCAAAGAATATCAAGGACCATGCACAATTTTAAAGCAATTTTCATGGAGAGGTACTCAGGATTTATGTTGTGCTTACTTCTAATATCAAGGTTTTTTTTTCAGATTATTCTATTAATCATTGTGTGCTCTGAATTCTTCAGCCTTCTCGGGAGCCCTACACTTTTTGTGTCTGTTGTATTGGCAGTGTTGGTAATTATTATTACTTTATTTCTGTTAGAATTGCACATATAGTATGTTTTGAAATATGAAACAAAGAACATACACTGGAATTTACCTATTTTCTGTTAAAAGTATGGGGTGTTTTTGTATCAGTCCACGAACACCCATGTGTCACTGGAGAGCTATAAATCACCTTATTTTCCTGAAAAAAGTATAAGAAAACATTTTTGTAGAACACAAAAGTCATCTTCTGTCACTCCTAAATTTCTTCTGTCTTTGTTGCTGATTGTTGTTGCTATTAGGTAACCTTCCCAGGAAAGCAATTTACTGACAGTTTTGTATCTATGTTAACTTGGCCAGGTTTTGTACCCAAGTACTAAGAACTCGCTAGCTGTAATCTTGCTGTAATATTAAAAAAGTTTATCAGTTTCTTTTATTGTAAGGCAGAGTGTCTATGTTTCCTGATGATGAGAGGAGCATGGGTTCCCCAATGCGAGAAGGCAAAGAGACTGCTTACTTGCCCACAAATCAATGGAAGTGTAGCACATATTTTTTTCTTTTTCTTAAAATAGGATTTTTTATTTTTTATTTATTTCATTAAGTGCTAAATGTCAAAAGAAAGGACTTTTCTTCACAACAAAACCAGACAGCTATTTAATAATGCCAAAGAGGCTTTTCAACATCCTCAAACGTTTGACAGTGACAGGATAAGTTCAACACACCAACTCTGTACTAAAAAAAAACCTGGTTTCTGTGAATGAGACAGAAACAAAGCAAAGGCAGGTTCCCATAAGGGCTGAACCTGCTCTATAAATGGATGTCACTCTTAAAGCAAATGACATTGTCCACCACCACTACTTTGAATGAGGGGAACAGTCAATCAGGGAACTTCCCTGTTCAGTGTTTCTGTCTGAGGGGTCCTAATAGCAGGACTTCCTTCAGAGGAAGCCTTTTTTAGTTTGTATACTTTTTACAATTACAATTCGTTTCAGCATCATAAGGAACATGTACCCATGTTGGGCTCCAGATGCTTTCGATGAACTCCTAGGATAGCCATTCTCCATGGGCGCTACGTACCTTGTACAGATGAAGCTTATGAAGGGGTGTGTGTTGTCCCACAATAATATGTAAATGTGAGCCCCCTTAGACACTTTCCTGGAACAGACTAGAGTTGAACTCCACATACAAGCTCCCAGTTATTCTTTAATGTTTTTTTTTCCAGACTCTACACAAATATAGGAATGGTTCCAATGTAGAACAATGCTTTCATCTCTCATTCTCCAGAGTCACTCCACCAGAATACTGTGATAAATGGTATGAGAAACCAATACCAGATCAAGAAGAACCAACAGTATTGTATTTTCTCCATCCTTCTCTGACTAAAGGTCATTCATGAGGGCAACCAAGGCTGTCTCTGTGTTATAACCTCTCCTGAAGCCAGATTGAAATGGATCTAAATTATCCATTTTCCTCAATTAAGTGACTAGCCACTTAATACAGAGTAAGAAAAACAGTTTCAGGCAAACTAAATTAAAATTGGCAACATCACTTCTGAGGCCTTTTTAAAAATGTTTTTGTATAATTTAGAAGTATTTGTAATACTAATCATTTTGATTCAAAAATTGTCAGCTGTGAAGGCATGCTATGCAAAACCTAAATATTAATCAAATACAAAGAGGAGAAGACAAACATTCTTCTATAATTGTTTTGATAGTATCATGGCAAAATGGAAGCATTTCTTCAAGATGTATTAATCCATATGGTTAGTGTTTCCCAAAGTTCATTAAATATTCATTGTGACTTGGTTAAAAAAATAGATTAAGCATAAATATTTCAAAGAAACCAGATTTTTTTTTTTACACAAATAAACGTGAGAACATTGTTAATCTCTTATTTATTACTGTTAATGTTCTACAATGTGAAAATAAGGCTTACAGTTATGGAAGAGATTCATCAAAATAATTTATTTATTTGTAACATGAGAAACATTAAAACAACATTAGGATATTGAAGACAGGAAGCTTTTTTGTTTTTTGCTTTTTTGCATTTTTAAAATAAATTTCACTAACATCAGACCATATTGCTTAAAATGCTTTGGTGAATAAACAGACAATTTCAATATCTGGATGCCAACAACAAAACCGCCAGCTTTACTTCATTGTCAGTTTACTTCATTTTGAAATAGTTGTGTTAGGAGACATCCTGCTACCTGGTTTTGGGGAAATGGCTCACCAAGACATCTTCTCATGCTAGGATCTATGTATACGCTTTAAATAACACAAGAGCAGTCTGGTGCTTAATAGCAAAAAAGGAGACTCAGAGTATTTTTTCCTCAATAGAAAAAATGGTTTTTAATGATCAATATTAAAAGGAATAAAAAAAATGAAGGGGCACTATGCAGAGTGCTGTCAGGCTTTCACAGTGTACAATATCATGCAGGAATGGAAATCTCGTGCTAGGCCTCAAGGCCAAGACTGCTGAGAAACAGTATCAGCAGATGCTGTTCTATTCTGTTGTTATTCCATTGGTGTAGTCTAAATACAACTGCTCATGTCCACTGACATTACGGGAATCTTTTTAGCTCTTGGGAAAGGGTCAGCCTGACTTCAGAAGCAAATCTAGCAACACATTTGAACATGAGAAGTCATGTGTTCTTCTCAGAGAGGATTGGGGGAACACGCAAGCTTCGGCACTATGGAGCATGAGGCTGAACTACTTTCTTCATTTCTCAGTTAAGGATGTGCACAAATATTCATTACATTTATCAACCTGCCTGTGCCTTAAGATTAAGTGGTGAAGCCCTCCTGGTTGTCCCACCACAAAGTATATGAATTCAAATATTCGCCTTTGAGTCAAATATTGGGTAAGTTTGAAGATTATCATTCAAATGTGAAGCAAATGCTTTTGTGCATTCGTCTGAAGCTTTGTTCTATTCACCAGTGTGAGGACCTGCTGTCAGCCTGGTGGTGTTCATGTGGCAGAACCGGGTCAGCAGTGCTGCTAGAAAGTGGCTGACCACTTGTGGCTGGGTGTCGTGAAAGCAGCCAGCTGGCAGAGAACATGCAAATCAGGTGATCAGCTGGCGGCACTTCCAGATAAGATTCAAATGTACAGATTCAAATCTTATCTGGAAGTGCTGCCACTTGATTGCATAATTTGAAACTTGGTGATGTGCTACTTTCTCCAGTGGCACCCAGCCAGACCTGAATCTACTGTGAATGGTTCTGCATCCACTGTGACTATCTCCACATCTGCAGTAAACATTCACTGAACACTGGCAAGGAATACAAACAGAATGCAAATGGCTACATTTGCACAAATGCACATTTCCTTTGCATTCGCTTTGATGAAAAAAAAAACACATCCCTATTCCCATATTCATCTTAGCAAGCTGAAGATCTAACAGGATCTAAAAGGATTCATGTAAGATGGAGAATATGGGGAATATGTGTTGCCAAGTGCATTACATTTGATGACCTCTGGCCTTGGCAACAACTATTGAACTCAAGACTTCAGGAGGAAAAAAACAGATTAGAAATTAAAGGAAAGAGGGAGGGAGGGCTGCCTTGTGCAACATTCAGAGGTGTGACTTCAGATATCTAAGAAAGCTGGCAAACCGTTTAAGAACATTGCTTTGAATAAGTCTTTACTGCAGATTCAGAAAGCCTGAGTAAGAAGAAGTAAACTGGTTTTAATAGTTGTTTTTATATAGGGAACCAGGCCAAAGGGAATTCATCATGGGAGATGACTTATCACCACAATGTAGGATATGCAAATGGTGTAGGTTAGGCAGCCCTGTAATTTCAGGGCACTGCTACCTGCCACTATAGTCTGGCTTTATCTAAATACACAGAACAGCTGAGCTTGGAATTGAGAGTGAAAGCAAAGAATACCGTGAGGGACAGTCACAGTAATGTGTTTACTGGTTCTGCAAAGCCATATCTTTCCCATGCAGCTGTTTAAAATCCTGATAGCCTTTGCTGAGCACAGTATATTTGAGAGCATATCCACATATGACGTCTACCCCAGCCAGTTTATTTTGTGTTATTAGATCCCAGGTTTTTTTTTAAAAAAGTCACAGCAGGAATACAACTAATTCTATGATTCCTCTGTTTTCCACCCCTGCAGGTATGAAGCATGAGAGGCTTGAACAACAACAGGTGAAACAGAGTTTGATGAGAACTAAAGTTATGTCTCCATGTTCATGGGAATGGGTGCCTGCGGGCAGCTGAAGTTCTGCCAAAGTTCCCTCCATCAGGCCATCAGAAGATTCATGGCCAAGGACCCCGACCCCCAGAGACATTTTCATGCCTCATCTCAAGCTACCTCATCTGATATTGGACCCTCCAGTGGGAATCTGATACCACTGACAATAGAAACACCCACTACTAGATGGTCCACAGTAAGTAGAGACACAACCCAAATCTCATCTTCTGTGCAAATTCAATGCCCCACTCCATGATCTTCTCATCCCAAAGAGCACAAATATAGAATACAGAACATAATATTAAGACACTTAACCTCCCCACAAAAAATGCTAGTTTGTATCAAGCAATTTATGAGTCAAGCTAGAAGATTCAAACATTCATCCAAGATGCTAGTGGATATATACAGTCCATAGGTTGTAATTATTTTTAGGAAATTGTGCCATGGCGATGATCAAAACATTTTTTTTTAAAAAAAACACAATTACATTTCTTTTGCTTCTGAGCAGTCTTATAAAAGCTTTGATTTACAAGCAGGATATAGATAAGCAAATAAATAGTCATTTGAAAAGAGAAGAGAGATACTAGAGAGAAAAAGAAACAGAAAGAGAAAGAGAAAGAAAAAGAAACTTCCCTTTGTCTGCAGAAGATGGGAGTGATGTATGTCATTTAATGCATTTTTCTGCTACAGAGAGAACAGTATCAAAGGTAGGGTTGTGCATGGAGCCATTTTCCATATTCTGTTCATAATGAAAAATTCAGCTTCGGCCAAATACTACTCCCTACGAGTACCACCCCTCCCCCACCACTCCACTCCTGCCCCTCCCCACTTACCTGACCTTGCTGCCACCACCTTCTCCTTGCCTCCACCACCTCTTCTTGCAGTGTTCTGGAGGGCTTGGAAAGAGGCCAGGGGCATCACCGGAGTGTGCCCAAAGGTAAGGGGGTGCCACAGAGGCAGGCGGAAGTGCTCAGGGGGTGCCCCAGGCCTCTTTCCGGGCACTCTGGAACACCAAACAGGCTTTCTGGAACCTGGAGACAGGCCTGTTTGGTGTTCCAGAGAGCCTGGAAAGAGGCTCAGGGTACCACCTGAGCAGGTAAGGGGGGAGGCCATGGGGGGAGGTTTGGGGGGAAGGAGGCTGATGTAGGGAGATCCCAGGGGATCCAGAATCCATGTGTTTCAGTTTCATGCGTGGACACTGGATGGAATTACAATTGCTGCTCTGTCCAGGAGGGAAAGTGGCTTTCTAATAGGCACTACAACTGGAAAAACTGCAACCAGTACTGGGTTTTCCAACAACAATTAAAGACACTTTTAGGGGTGAAAAAATGAGACTGTGGTGGTGTTGCCAATGATATGTGAGGTGACTCCACCATACCAGTGCCATAATGGTGTTATATCCTCCCCATCTGGATGCAGACTCAGCTTCAGTAGAATAACAATAGCTGTACAATCCTTTTCAATTCTTTGGCAGCACTGGCTTGTTTTCTTCTCACACTGTCTCAGTCCCTGGTTTTCTCTTCTGATAATAGAAGTGTTTCTCTCTATAAACCCACTGTTCTCAATCAGTTTCTATCAGACAGAAATAAGCCTCCGCACTTTGCTGTGTTTTCTTCACATCCCCTCTCAGACCTCTGCTGAGCTTCTCAGTCAGTTCCCTGCTCTCCTTTTTGAATCATTAGTCTGTCACTGAAACAGCCATTGATCTTCTGAAATTTCCTTCAGTTCAACATTTATTCTGGGCTTTGCATTTTAGCTCTTCTTCAGTCTCTCTTCACAGACTTCTCTGGCCCTTTTCACACTTGGCCTTATTCTGGTTAGGGTAGGGGTTGCCCATGCTATGATAACTTCATATTTATGGGATACAACTCTCTTGTCCACATGCTAATGCAGACCATGGCAAGCCTAGGATGGGGCCTGCTGTAATCTGCACTAGCATGCAGACAGCAGGCCACTATTCCAGGAAATATTCTCTACCTCTGCCTAGCCCCTCCCCCACATTAAACTTTAAATCCTAGGGATGTGCACGGATGGATTTTTTGCATTTGAATTCGAGTTGAATAGAATATTTGAAAATTCAATTTGATTCAAATTGTAAAAATCCAATTCGAATCCAGATTGTTCAAATCCTTGCATTCAAAAATCCAATTCTAATTCAAAAATACAAATGTCGGCAACATTCGTATCTGTTTTTCAAATTTGTGCACATTCCATTTTCATCCCATATGCATCCCATTTTCATCCCACATTATAAGTACAAATGCGTATTATATTCGTATGCGACATATGCGGATCTGTTCATTCAAATTATTCAAAAATCTGCATCAGATTTTTGAAAATCCAGAATTCATTTGAATGTGTATATTCAAATTTTAAAAAATCTAGTTTCGAATGTCGAAATTTAACGGATTTGAATTGCATTTTTGAATTTTCGAATATCTGTACCCATCCCTACTAAATCCTTCATAATGTGATCTTTAAAAGACTACAATATCAGTCAGTTCATCATAGAAGGCATCCAGGTTTGTGACCATCACAGCTCCCTGAGATTCTGCCTGCATCTCCACTTGCAAGAGCAGGTGCCTGTTGCTGCTCAGGAAGTCACCCATTGCTACTACATCTCCATATTTACTTAGCCCCTGAATGGCACTCATGATTGACAACAATGACTGCTCAGAAGACATAGAAAAATGGCAGAAACAGGCAAACTGGCATATTTTATTAGAGAAAGAACAGCATTTCTTAAAAGTTTGGAAAAACTTGTTGACCGTCTTAACAAGGGGGTAAATCATATATTCGTGTTGGAATTAGGGCATTAGAATCATTAAAATATTTAGTGGGAGGTATGAGAATAGATATTTAGTCATCAAAGGGATGATTAGAAGACATTTTCCCTCCCTACCTACCTGTCTCCTTCCCTCCCCCTCCCTTTTTTCTTTTTCTTTTTTCTTTTTTTTCTTTTTTAATATTTTAAATGTAATTTGTAATATATTTGCTAAAAATGCTAATTAAAAAAGAAGGCAAGGGAAAATGACAGCCTCTCAGTTTAGAAGAAAGAATATGAAAAGATGCCACAGCAGTTTCAACTCAGCATCAATGGTATAGTGTCCTGTCTTCAACAACAAGATTCCAGTTCAAATCTCCAATACCTCTAGTGAAAAGCACAAGCAGTGGGTGATGTGAAAACCACCCGCAAGACTACAGAACTATTGCCAGACAGAATGAATAGTTTGATCCAGTATAAAGCAGTGATAAAATATCTTTAAAAGAGTCTTAATCGATATCTGACCCCTGTAATGTTCACATTCCCAGTATACTGCACAATACTAAAACTGGAATAAGCCCACGCTGGAACTAAAGACACTTCATGCTATACATATATAGTATGTAAACTGCATATACCTCACTTACAACTAGATTATTAATGAAGACATACTGTTATTGTTATTGTTAATATTAAATTTTATCTGAGTCTTTAAGACATTGGAGGGATGCAGCCCTCCTTTTATCCCGGGTCCTGGCTGCATGGTCCCTCCTTCAGGTACTGTGAAGTCACACTCTCCCCCTAATCCCCCTACTACATATTCCCCTTAAGATGTCCCCTCTCCTGCAATATACATCCTACGTACAGAAAATGGCTACTTTCTCTCCCCCCCTCCCCAGGCGGAGAAGTTCATATTCATAAGGTACTTAAGTAGGATTCATAGATGGGACTTCACATAATTATTTCTTTAATAGATAAAACTTCCTTTGAGTATAATGCCAACAAGTAAACAGTCCTAATTACTGAATATAAGGTAAGCCAGCATCTTTACATGTGCCAGGCTATAAGACAATGTAGGGCTTCTTTGACGGACATTGGGGATGTGCATGGATATTTGTAACATTTGAAATTTGGCTGAATTCAGACATTCGAATTCAATTCAAATGTTACGATATTCTTATGTTAACATTCATACAAATAGTTCAGACATTCATTAAACCGGGGAAACATATTGGATATGTATTTATTCCTATCAGATACATATCCATTTGTAGTCATACAAACAGATTCATATTGAACAGAATTTTACCACATTCAAATGTGATCTATTCATATGAATATGGATTTTGAACATTTGCTTTGAATCAAATGACAAAAAAATAATAATAAAAAATTGTGTACATCCCTAATTGACATTCATCATCCACTAAGTTAAGGTCACACGAAGTACAGTCTTCCCTAATAAACCTCCATTCACTTACACCTGCCAGCCCCCCAGGCTAAGAGAAGATGCAGGTCCTCTTCAACGGACACTCGCCATCCATTAAGTTAAGGTCACACAAAGTACAATTTCCCCATTTGCTTTACAAGCACCACTCTGTCATTACATCAACATAAAAGAACATGCAACTTTTTTATAAAGACACAGCATCTTCTTCCTCTCAAGAGTTAAGTTTGGGAAACGTTTGCTTGTCATTCTGTTCTATTCATGCATTAATTCCAGGTTAGGTGAGCAAAGTACCAAATAGAACCATGTGTTCTTTCTCTCGGTTTTTCATCACTTCCCTATTTTTTACACATACCAATAGACAACCACTTGATGAGATGGCTTTCTCATCAAGTGGTTGTGTATTTGTATGTGTAAATATTTTATGTCTTGTCCTTTATGCCTTATCTATTAAAATACCCTGTTTTCATTAAAGCATATGAGAGGCCCCTCCCACTGCTGGTATGCTCTGTCCACATAGGACAGAACTTAATCCAGATTGAGATGGGCCTTGATTTGGATCACTGGTAGACCTGAATATCAAGGTTTACGTACAAAACAGTGCTGTCTAGTGTGGAATACTGAAGTGTGCAGAAGGCATGCCTCCACATTCCAAACAACCAGGGGGGACCCATTTTTGTGGTGCTCCAATGTGCAATGCCAAAATTGGTTCCCCAGTGGCTCTCAGGCCAGGAACTTCCATCCCTTGCCTCCCAGAGCTCTTGGAGCCCAGCCACAAAGTCTGTGCAGCTTTGAGGTCAGTGGATGGGGCTGATGTGGAACAGCACTGTTTTGCAGAAGGAGTTGTTTCTGGCCATGATACAAACCAGTGGCCTATGCTGGTCCAAACTCATTAGTTTGGATAAGGCCTTTCAGTGCAAAAATATCAGATAGAAAGCTGAGAGTAGTAATAAACGGCCAATTCTCAGGATGGAAAGAGGTGAAAAGTGGGGTCCTCCAAGGTTCAGTATTGGGACCAGAGCTTTTTAATTTATTCATTAGTGATCTAGAAGAAGGGGCACGTAGTAAAATAGCAAAGTTTGCTGATGATATTAAATTATTCAGGATAGTAAAAAACTGAAAGAGATTGCAAAGAGCTCCGGAGGGATCTCTTGGCATTGTGTGAGTGGGCAACCGACTGGCAAATTAAACTAAGTAAATGCAAAGCAACGCACATTGGGGCCAATGATTGGGGCTGAACTTTCTGCAACACACCATGAAAGGGATCTCAGGGTTCTGGTGGACAGCTTAATGAAGGTGTCAGCCCAGTGCACAACAATGGCAAACAAACAAACAAAAGCAGCAAATTCAATGCAACAGGATACTGGACTAGTTGGGCTGTATCCTGATCCAGTAGGGCTTCTCTTATGTTCTTATGTTCTTATTAATGGCATTGATCCACCCCATGTCTCTTTGAAGCTGTGGAGCTTACAAGAGCTTTGCATCTGTACCCCACACATACACACCCCAATGACTAGGTTCCGGATCATGGAGGTGTCCCTTCCTTAATCCACGTCTAGCTCTCCATTATGCAGATGGAGCTGGATTAAAGGGGGGAAGTGCTGTCATAGATCCACATAAGTGTGTGGATCTATGTGGCCTAGAAGTGTTCTATACAAATCCTTAATCTGGATTAAAGGTTCATGTAGAAAGGGCCCAAATATCTGTTTCCAGCATGCCCCTGGTTTATTCTGTTTTATTTTGTTGTCTCAGCTTCTCTCTCTACTAACTGGAAGGAAGCTTCAGGAGACAATATTCATGTATAGAGCCAGTAGAGTTACAGTCACGGGCATTAAAGTTACAGGTAAAAAGAGAGAATGAAGAAAATATTTTAATATCTGGTTCTTCATACCTTTTATATTATTATCATGGATGTTTTTCTAAAGATTTAGGAGACATATTTTGATTCTTTTCAATTTTTATTTTAAAAATCCTGTTATCCAGAATAAATAAAATGTGATTTGAAATGTTTCTATGGTTTGTAAAAAGAAAGTCTTCAAAGGGTGGGTTGGGTTCCCCCCTTCACTTTCTTCCCCTTTCTGTCCCCCTATGCTATAAATAGTCCCAAACCTGTCAACCTGTGTCATATTAATCTCATTTGCTGAGCCTTGTCCAAATAACTGTGCCCATGATGTCAAGCTCTGTGCCAAGCAGATGGCTGGCGTTGTTAAAGCTGCCAGTGACAATCACCTGTTGAGCTGAAGGAGGCCAATAGGGTTCAGCTTGGCTTCTCCTATCTTATTACAAATTGGTAGAGGACACTGTCCAAAGCCTAAATAGTAATACAGACAGTTATTATCCAAAAACACACTGAGAGGAGGAAACAGTCTTTGGAAAATGACTGTTCTTCACCAATTAAGTACATGCAAGTGCAAAATGTGTCAGGAAATATGATTCTGCTCCAGGTAAGTTTCACTGATATTCATTATGAGGTCCTTAAAAAAAAACACCACCTTAAAGTTGTTGTCTGGACCATAGAATTTGATCCCCTGAAATTACACAGACACTCCCATGCAGTTTTCTTGGCAAATACAGAGGTGGATTCAACTGCACTTGCCTTCTGTTGAGTAAATGCTGGGGATCAAGCCTGTGCCCTTGTGGTTTTAGTCCATTACTGAACTACTAACACATGCATTTTATGGTAAGAATATCTGGCCCTTCTGCACTTACTCTGGATTATATTCCAGAATAGGAACCTGTCATCCACATACTGGTGCAGACTACACGGATGCTGTAGTCTGCACCAGCAAGAAGATAACAGATCCCTATTCCAGGATATAATCTAGAATAAGGTCCACTGCAAAAAGGGCCTATATTTTGACAGATGTATCTCACACATTGAACTGCATTACAAAAGTTGGGAGGGGGGAATAGAAATTGCATTCTATTTAGGGATGTGCACAAAATGTTCTAAACATTTGAAATTCAATTGAATTCGATTGAATGTAGACATTTGAATTCAAACAGGATGTCTTCACATTCAAATATAAACATTTGAACGAATTCCGAATGTTCCAAAACATTCATTCAAATGATTTGAAGGTACAGATATGTATGTATTGCATACGTATCCGTACAATACGGAACGAAACGCATACGGATACAGAATAAAATGGGATGCATGCGAAATGCGTACAGATGCATATAACACATATGAATGTTGTTGACATTTATATCTTCAAATTTGTATAGACTGAATAGATTTGAATGTATAGGATTCGAATCGTTTTTGGTTGCATTTAGATTTTAAACAATCAAATCGAATTGAATGTTTTGATGTTCGATTCAATTCAAATTTGAATGCAAAAAAAAAAATATTGTGCACATTCCTATTCTATATTGCAGACCATTTTAGAACCATCATAATCCAGATAGATTCCATCTTAACCCAGGCACCATCTGCACCACTGTCTGTCTCAGGGTAATGCAACCACACATCCAAGGTAACTAACATGTAGCAAAAACAAACAAACAAACAAACAAACAAACAAACCTGCCAGAATTGTTGAAGGTATGGGGGGATTAGAATTGTGGTTGCCAATTCTAATCTGTAGTTGTAGGTCTGTCAAAACAATCTGGTCTATAATTTTGCCTATGGAGTTAGTTCCCCACAATCCCCCACCCCCATATACACACGTCTACAGGAGACAAGGCAGCAAGCCTGCCAACTGGGGTAACATTAGAGTTATCACAATTTCACCTTAGGTCACTCCCAGGATGGAAGTTTTGGAGACTGAAAGGTGGTGGAACCATTTGTCTGGGCTACTCCCTGGTTGCAGCAAAGGTGTTAAAGGGACCTTCTGAATGCAGCCTCAGGGTAAGGGGGGGGGGGAGAATCTTCAATAACTGGTTTTGTAGACTTTTTTTTTCATTTTCTTTCTCATTTTATTTGTGTACCGCGTTTCCCAAAAGAAAATTTGCTCAAGGCAGTTTACAACACACAGAAAAGATACAGTAAAAAAATGTGTCACTTACTATGTGAAATTTAAATTTTTACTTTTCCTATCAATGGACTCTACTTTTCCTGCCTACCCTTGCAAGAAACTAAAATGCCCCTTTGTTTTACTTGTGCCTGTCACATAGCAAGGAAAGTTCTTTTTGTTTTTGTGTTAAAGAACTGACTCTGTTATCTTGCTTCTGTACTTCAATGAGCTGCCATTTCCCTTGGTGATGCCTGAGGCAGTAAGCTGGGACGAAGCTTTGGCAGAACATCAAAACTCAGAAAAATCACAAAAGGAAAATTAATGATCACAGCGTCTGTACTAAAATTTATCTCATTTAAATGATCAGATTGCCATCTTAGTGGTTAATATTCCAGGCAGCATGATTAGACGAGTGACTATTTAATAACCTGCCTTTGAAGGAGATCCATTGAAGATTGTGTAGGTAACTAATTGTGGCTGAATGATTACAGGATTATAATTTAGCCATCTTTAAAAGTACAACTTTAGACTTCAGTGTATGCCTACCTGCTTATGACAAAATGGGTACAGCACTTTTCCTTTTCACACAAAGTCTTTTTAAAAATCCAGTAGGAATACGTGAAATCATAAAATGATCTTGGAATAAGGTTCATTTCATGTGGCCAGACAGAGAGCATTTAATGTAGTCAAGAGAGAGCATTTTCACAATTACCCCTGAGGAGAACTCTGGGAGCACTGCTGAAGGCGGCATCTACATTTCCTTGAACAATTACTACTCCACCAGCAGCGCTCCTGGAGCGTGTCGATGAACAGTTCTAACTCCTCTGCATTTACAGCTCATACCTCCAAGCGCAGCCACTTCACACTTCTCCCTGCTGGGAGAGCCTCAAAGGGATCCTGGGGAGGGACAGTGAAAGTGCAGTTGCTAGTTAGCACTATGTCAATCCAGCAGCACAGCAATGGTGCCAAACAGGCACATTGGTGCCGTTGCCATGGTTCCCTGATAGCTGCCCTTAGCAAAGCTCTGACTAGGTTAGAAAGACATCCAGCATCCAAAATGCAGATCCTGGAACTCTCCCTATCTTTGCTTCCTGGGAAGATCCTCTATGGGAAGTGAAGGTGCAAAAAGACCCAGAATCTAATAAAGGGGATATTTAAGCCATTGCCTTGTTCAAGGATCCAAATTGAATAATTGTCAACAGGCTGTCTTCACACTCTGTTGATCACAGACCAGAGGCATTTCCGCACTGAATCGCGTTCGAAACCGAACGCGTTCAGGCGGAAAGCTTAAGCCAGCTTCGGGCGCTTTCCCCGTTCACACACAGACGCTCCGGAACGCGTGTAAACGCGTTCCGGAGCGTCTGGGTGTGAATGGTCAAAGCGCCCGAAGCTGGCTTAGCCGGCAAACGCCGGCCAGGGGCGCGCCGGCAGCCGCGGAGGCAGATCGACAATCAGCTGTTTGAAAAACAGCTGATTGTCAAAGCCGCGCGGCGTCGGAGGCGAGCCGGCAGGCGATCGGGAGACAGAAGCGGCGCGAACGCTTCTTCTCCCGAACGGCTGCGGACGGCTCGTCCGCGTTGGAACGCGTGTAGAGCACTTCGAAGTGCTCTACATTTCGAACGCGGAAAAGGCAGCTGCGGACACGTCGGGACGCAAGCCGCGCGCGGCCAATGCGGATGACGTGTCCACAGCTGGCTTTTTCGCGTTCCGTTTTCCCCCGTGCGAAAACGTCTCAGTTTGCACTTGGCTTTATTCTGGAATATATTCCAAAATAGAGGTCTGCTGTCCATATGCTAATGCAGGTTACAGCAGGCCCCAAGTAAGGCCTGCCAGAATGTACATTAGCATGCAGACAACAGACCTGTGTCTTGAGATATATTCTAGTGTGAACAGGCCCACATTCAGGGTGCCTCTGGATGTGGACTAAAACTCATGATTCTCCTGGGATTATATTGTGAAAGCTACACATAATCATGGCAGTCCAAATATTGTGCCAGGAAGGATATGGAAGGAATGTCCTGTAATAGTGGTATTATGGAAAATCCAGCAACAATGCTGGCTTCCCCATAATGCCATCACGTGTTATCTGCCAAGTCCTCTCATTATCATGCTATTGCAAATACATGAAAGCCTAACAAGCAAGTGTGTGAAGAAATGGAAGGAAGTGGGAACGCACTTGACTGGCTTCTGTGTATTTCCAAGAGAAACAGTCACAGTAGGAGACAGCAGCTGGAGATAAGAGCCTCTCTAACAAACCGATTTCACAAATGAACTGTTGTTAATGTAAGGAACTGTTTTATATACATATGGAACATACAATCTGCTTTGTGGCAACTTAAAACCCGTATTCCATGTTTTGCATTCTGGAATAATTCTAGGACAATTTCATTTTACATTGGGTTACCTTCGAAAAATGTTCTGGCTATTGTAATGTTTCCCCCTCAATCTTGGAAAATTAGATCTTAGATAAAAGAATGCCTGGTTCCATTTGACAAGGGCAGCCATATTTGGACATTAAGAAAACAGGGCATCCTCAGGGAATGATAGAATGATGATGAGGACACTTCTTTTCCTCAGATTTCATTATGACTTTATGTACCCAATGCTATAATCTACCGAGGAAAGCAACAGAATGGGTGACAATTGTGTCCAGAATCATCACATCACCAATTTCTGGCACCATTTCTGGTCCTCTGATGGGCATTTTGGGGGAAATCATCACTGCTGTAAATGGAAATTCTGCTCACAGCAGCATTCTGTTCACTGTTGAGGCTCAGTTACTTTCTCATCAGCTCCTCCACCTCCCACTCCAGGAAGAGGATTTTGTGGATTAAGTCACACTCCCTTTCCTCCTTTCCTCATTCTTTCCTAACAATAGCAAACAAAGATTTTCAAAATGCATTAGAAATAGGAACTTGTGGCATAAACAACACTGCAAGATCTTCACTCTTGAAAATAAAAATTAAGTGATTTCCTTTGATAACTGAGTAAAAGCGTTGGCAAGTTTACAGATATGTCATAAAAAAAATTAAATCTGCATGATCATAAAGGTGTTTTCTCTCCTCAACATTTTCTTCCCTTTCTAAAAAAATAAATAGGGAAAGAAAGGGAAAAATAAGTCTAGAAATAAACTGCATTCTCCCCCTCTTTCTTTCTAATATATATATAATTATATATATATTTCCTTATTTAACAAAGAGCTCCAGAAACAAAGACTGCCAATATGAACTGCACAGACTAATTATGTTCCACAGGCCTATTAGACTGGGCTGTAAACAATTGAGTTCAATAAAAAATGTACCCCAAAACTAGAAAATAAAAATAAAAATCCTATGTGTGGTTCTCTATCATGTTTGTGCAGGTAAAACAGTATTAAAGGGAAGAATAGTGAAATAGGATTCCAGGTAAGCAATAGCATAGCTTGAAGTTCAGAAAGAATGCCAGTCAATTTATAGACAATTGAAATTGTATAGAGCAGGGTTTCCCAAATGTGGGTCAGGACGCACCTCTAGGAAATTTAACCGTATTTGAAATACCTTTTTTGATGTAATTATTTAATTAAGTAATAAAAAAATTGTATGAAAACTTTATTTGAAAAGTTCTTTATTCATATTGCTAATGGTTAAACTTCCTAGAGGTGGGTCCCGAGTTGGTAAACTTATATTAGATGGGTCGTAGCCGAGACAACTTTGGGAACCACTGGTCTAGAGGATAAATGTGAGAAAAAGAGGACATATGATAACACTTCTATGTTGCTTATGTTAGTTTAAGATATATTTGGTGTACCCCAGAAAATCTGAAATAAATGTTTGGACACATACAAAAAAGGGCCTTCTCTGTGGTAACACTCCATGGCTAGAAGGGCCTTCTCTTTGATGTCTAGAACTATATACAGATGACGCTAAGAGACTGGGGAGGCTATTCCAGAGCTTGTGTACTACCAAGAAGAAGGAGAAGAAGAATTTTATTTGTATTTTATTAAATTTTAACTCACATTTTATACTTCTGATCTGTAATCCGTGCACAGAACCATATTTATATGTGGTCCAACTATGAAATATCATCTCCCTATCAGTTATATTATCATCACAATAATATGAAGTGACTTTTTAGAAGACAGACACAGGTCAGCTCCAGATGCTCCCAAATAATACACTAATAAACAATATTCTGGAGAAAAGTCTCTCTAGAATAATTGTTTGTTAGCTAGACAGTGCAGGGCTGCCATTGTCTGTACACAATATATTGACAAGCACATTTCAGTATTTTGACAGTACAAAATACCCAGAACAACGCAATAGCCTCCACCACCCAAGCACAGACAGGTTTTTCAGGCCCTGCACATGTGTGGTGGCCACAGCCAGGATGGCAGCTGCCATCCTGAAGATAAGTTATAGCACTATTTTGAAACCCGTGGTCAGAACTGGATGTTCCTGAAGTAGGCAATCCCACCATAGCCCAGACATAGTAATGATCTATTTTCTCCACCTGGACCTCACATAATCCAGTATTTTTGTTTGTCACCTTTTAAAATAACTCACAATGCTTTCTTCAAGGGGAATAATGGACAAATGGAATTGAGCCTTCAGTCAATTGCTCACAGTAAATAAAAATGTGTCATTATTTGCATTACCCAATTTATAATTAGATTCGCTTCAGTTGCTCTCAAAATGGCAACAATCCAAGCTGAACGTAGTATGTATATTAATTAAGGGTCGTTTATTATTACATTTTGTACTTGGCAAAACCGGAGCTGTTAGCTTCCGTAGGCATTGCAGAAGAGAACAGCTGGGCATCTTTTCACCTTAAGAAGAAAATCAGTGTTTGATAATGAAATCCTGATCACCAACCATCTGCCAGCTAATGATCAGCAAACACAGCATAATTTGTCAACTAGCACTAAAGGAGGAAAGCGGACAAAGCGAATACCTCAAACTATGAATCTTGAGATATTTATTTTAAAGATTTGTGCTGACCTTCATTAGAAATGCCAAGTCAGAAAAAGGCTATAAAAGCAGAACAGAATGATTATAATGAAAATGAGCAAAGCAATGGACCAGCAGATAACTGAACTGCACGATATGATTTGATGCAATACCAAAGACTGAGAATAGTTGAGACCTTTGGTATTTTAAGGCACAGGGGATTCTAGTACATGAGATCCAGAACAGGAAAAAAAAATCCAGCTGAGTTTAGCAAAGCTTGCATCCAATTGAGTATACAATGCATAACACTGGCAGATTCTGCACAGGCAAAGGAAGGCAGCTGGCATGATCCTGTGACCGGAATGACTCTATGGCCTATAAGTTGCCAACAAGGCAAAAACCACCCTCAGAAATGGCCCTTTTGCATTCTGGGATGGATAGTGATGACACAGCACAGGCAACTTGCCAGGGTTTTCATCCTCCTAAATCCTTCAAGTGACATGCAGAGAATGTGCCATTCCTATTTCCTATGCATTGCTTAGTGGCCCTGGGCAGATTCTTTGAGGCCTGGAAGCTTTTGTTTCCCAACTTTCATATTTTTGAGGGTGGGAGGTAGGTGTGTGTGAACAGCATGCCTCCCAACTCCTAGGCCAGTGGCTAATGTTCCTGTCCCTCAAATGCCTTTGCAATTGCAAGACTTCACCACCATCAGAAAGTCAGAAGTAAAACCATAAACTTATACAGATGGTTGTTCTTAAAGGTCAAAATAAAGACACCACAGTCTGTTACAAAATGACACATTATGGGTGCATCCTCATAGGGGCTAAAATCTGGAGTGGATTCGATTTGGCATTGGGGATTCCCATTAAATCTCCCAGTACTCCAAATCCACTCCAGATTTTCCAGCCCTGTCCCCATGCCAGTTTTCTTTCTCCAGATTTTCTGAGGAGAATCCAGGGAAAGAAAACCCCTGTTTAAACAGGGGTTTTCCGGCTGACTCAGATTAAAGGAGGACAGCCGGTGGCTGTAGTAAGTGAGCGGGGGTGGGGGTGGGGGTGCGCGGAGTGGAGGCTGCCCTTTGGATGTTTTGGCGTCAGGCGTCAGGCATCAGGCAGGGGCCTCGGGAAGGGATTCCTTATCCTGCTTGTGCACACCTGTGGTTCTGTTTGGGAACAGCCTGACGTGCGCTCGGTGTTGTTCCTGGCCTCCAACCCTAACCTGCAGCAGAATCTGTATTACTCCAGATCAGAGTAATCTGGGTTCGCTCTGGGTTCGCTGTAGGTGGGAATGTGGCCTATTATTCTACATTTACCAGCACATTGGTTTAATTAAGGGGCAGGGAACATGATATTCCTCAACCATGCAGGACTGCAGCTCACATTATCCCTGAACTTGGGCTATGTTGACTGGTCCTGACTGCATTTTTGGAGCAGCATCTATGGTTGCTGGTGGTTGACTGGTAGTAGAGTTAGCTGAGCAATATAGCAATGACCTGGAAAACTGAGAAACAAATATAATTCCACTTCTGCATCTATGCCAAAGAATTAGGTTTTTGTTGATCTTCACAAATTAATACAATTGCTACTGGCGTTATTTAACAGAATAGGATCAATTTGTGGTAGTTAATTGTAAGCAATTTTTGAACAAAGTCCTGTTTCAATTATAATTTTTAAATAACTGATTTCTACTCTAACTCTACTCTATTTTTATTTAGCACTTATAATTCAGGAATGTTGAATATGCAGGTTTACTAAACATTGTATCATAGATCAGTCTGCATGAGCATTTCACACATTTTGCATTTAAAGCCCATAAGGTGGACTAGGTACTGTTGCTATCCTTGTATTACAAATGAAGGATGGAAGAAAGCAGCTTGCCTAAGGACCCCTGCAGAGTTGATGGGAGAGACAAAATTAAATCTACACATATTTAAACTCTCATCTCATTCTAATGTTTATGTTTCTTAGTGAATATATTCATGCATCAAACTAAAACATGATTCAGAAGAACATGCACAAGCTGGAATGGACCCAAGTATGACTATGGCCCTCTTGTTTTCCAACATAGTCCAAACGGCATCTCCTGAAGCCCTGGCCATCAGTTTTCCATACTACACATCTACCACATTCATCAAACCCAAGCAGGACCGTCTGTGAAAAATATGCATAATACAGTTGCATCTGCTTGTTTCAAACCTCAGTGTCAAACGCAGTTCTGAAAACTTAGCAGTGAATAAAGCCCTTGCAGCACTGAAAGAGAAAAGGATGGATGGGGAGCTGTGCTCTTAGCCATGGAAGGCCTGTTATCTCGGGTTCTCAGCAGCACAGAAATGATGGCAGATGATGTGACTACAGTCTCTGTTGGGTTACGGGAGCATGGTGGGGGGAATGGGAGGTTGCAGTGGCATCGCCAGATCCATTTCTGTGCTTCTCAGAGCCTGAAATAGGCCTTCTGGTGCTGCATGCACAACTCCCCATCTGGGCATTGTGGCGATCCCAGGATGGGAAGCTGCACACACAGCCCTAGAAGGCCTACTTGGGCCTACAAGGAGCATGCAGCAATGGCATGGCCATTTGTTTCGTGGATGAATGTGGCCTAGGCCCCTTTCAATTTGCCCACGAATGTCAAAATTCATACAAATTTGTACGAATTCCAAATGTGCTGACTATTCATACACATCTTGCGTGTGTGCGTGCATGTGTGTGTGTATGTGTGTGTCAGAGAGAGAGAGAAAATAGAGGAGAGAGGGGAAAACTGAGGCATGATTTCCCCCTCCCCCTTTAACCCTATCTCATCCTAGGATAAGCCACAATACCCCCCCCCAAAAAAACCCACCTCTTTCCCCTCCCTGAGAACACTTCCTCCAGCCACAGTCAGCACAGGCTAGTGTTTTACACCAAAGCAGCAAGCTGGACTAAACTGGGGAGAGGGAGGGGGAATGCAGTATAAGTGGATAAAATACACTCTGCAAAAATGTGGACTACACTAGGGATATAATGGGATGTTCACAGATTATCAATTTTTAATGTGATCTCTGCAGACCTTAGCTGGCTTGAGTGCATAGAAAATGATGCCCTCCTAGAGCATCATTACAAAATAAGATTACAGTAGCAATGAGCATAGTAATGAAGTCCTGATCTTCTTCTGTCCCTTAACTGTGTATCAGTTTATTCAGTATACATCCAAGTTCATCAGTTTCTGCATAGCTGACTCTGTACTGGATACATCCATCACAATTAGGAATGTAGGAGCTTGAGGCTGTGGACTGGAATGGTGAGATGGAAGAGGAGAAGCAATAGCGTGATCAAAAGCCTTGCTTCCATTCAGCCAAAATGGAACACATGTTCAGTTGATCAGACCCTAATTTGGGATGTGGAAAAGTCAGAGTTTCAGTTGCACCACCAACAACCTTATGATTCTAACCCACGTTGCATCATCTTTATTGAATGAAAAAACCTTATGCAGCCTACACTGGTTGATAGTCCTATAGAAAGGTGCAGTGAAATGTTCTCCAAATGAAGTTACATTGCAGTGCTTATTAATTCTGATCATTGTCTTTGGTGGCTCAGCCTAATGGAAGTTGGAGCTGAACAGCATTTGGGAGTGTATCACATTGGAACATGGAGGATTGGCTTTTAACTGAAGAGTTTTGCAGTTTTCCCTACGACCTTAGGCAACAACACTGAGCAAATGTGGACAAATAGTCTGACATAAGAAGATGAAGTTAGAAGCATTTGTACCATTGTCTCTAGCCAAACAAAGCTGCAACTACAGCAAGACCAAAATGAGAAAAGTGGTGCCTGTAGTAGAGTGGCAGCTTATGTTACAATGTCCTGTTCAAATAAGGTCATGCACGTATATTCTATAGGCATGACAGCCAATCTATGATAGTGATAACTAAATTTCTCCACAAGATCTGATCTTCAGAATGCCATCATAGGTCTTAAGGATGTGGTAAGTGGTAAAGTTCAAGAAATTAATTAAGAAATTAAATCACTCACTTCTGGATTTCTGGTTCAGAAAATGTACATAGCCTTCCTATCACACCCCTCTCTTCAACCTCAGCACAAGTGTGATGGTTTAAGGCTGGAAGTATGAGAAGAAATGACAGTCAGTGAACTCAGCCCTGTGTCCAAAGTGATTACTTTTTGTAATGGGTACAATGAAAGAGCATCTGACAAAATAAAAACCAATAAAGAATTGCTGTCCAGGGTCAATTGCTCACACCTGTGCAGCAACTCAGCTAGAAGTGTTTTCTCCAAGGATCAACAGTGTCACAAATATCTCAAACTGCTGTCACTAGGGTCAGAAGCCTCAACCCTTATGGAAACAAACCTTCCATTTATTTCAGCAAAGGCCTAGTCTCAGCCAGACTCAAGCGAGGCACTGTCACATATATAGTAACAAATCTTCCCTATTTCCCCCTCCTCTCTCTTTTAGAGAAAACAGAGCCTTTTCCCATCTCCTGCTGCTTATTTGTTTTGTTAGAGTGCCAGGATGTGATGCTTAAATGTTTAATCAGCCCTTTAGCTGCCATAACACAATTCAAAGCCCAGTGCTCTGCTGAGCTAAATTAACCCATTACAGGGTAGTCAATCGATGTCTTTGAGTCCACAGAGCCACATATTGTTGTCATGGGCATATAGTTATGATGACTGTTGGTGCATCCTCAAAATTTCAGTTGTCCTTCAAAGGGCTGGAGGGTGAAATAATTCTATGGCCCAAGTGCAGTGACACCTTTAGAAAATATTCTCAAACTTATTTTGTGAGGGAGGGAGGAATATTTCTCTCTTCCTCCCAATCAACCTCTGTTTTATTGGCAAATGTCAGCACAAAGCTTAAAAAAAAGAGAGAGAGATTTTTATGTGCCATGTGAAATAGTTCAATACGTTTGGGGAAGGGCTGCAGAGAATAATATAGGGCAGCAAGAGAAGATACATATAACTTCACCAATTCTTCATGAACAACATATGGAGCTGTTTGGCCCCTGGTCCTACTACATCACTGAATTTTTAACTCTTCATTGGCCACAATATATCCAGGTAGAAGACTAAAAGTGCTGGAATGTGATAGTAACAGGCAGGTACATGGCACAGTCTTCTAGATGAGGAGATAACTTTTAAAAAGAGAAAATTAGAAAAAGTTTCAATGAAGATGGTAAGAGTTTGCAGTAAAATCTGATTTAATAGACTTTATAGAGCTGGCTTGAATAAACCTGAAAGTGTGGACCTTAAGGTAGTGTTCTAAGGACATTAAGGGCTTCCCTTGCATGCTAGTGCAGAATATAACAGGCCATGCCCACCACTAGTACACTCTGTTCACACAGGAGGCTCCTGATCTGGAAGCCTCAACAGTGCAGACAGAGCTGTCTCAGTCTGAGGCTGGTGTGGCTATGTTGGAATTATCTGGGGCAACCCCAACATAGCCATGTGATATAGGGGTAATCTCTCTATACCCTGTTTCAGGAAGACCCAGCTCTCAGCCTGGATTCCTGTATGTGATTCTGGCTGTAATATCAACAGTCAGGTTGTCTCCTCCCACTCTGTTCATTAACACTGAAGTGGGGTGTTGACTCCACTAGTGTGAACATCCTGGAAGAAATTTATCTTGCCTTCCCATTGGGTCACTGTCATGGCATGCTGGGAGGGCCTGGGGGCTGAATGGATCAGAAGCATTTGGATACACCTCTCTGTGGCCATCCTAAAGGGTTATGTGGATTCAGCTCAGACTCAGTAGATTGTCTCATGGAAGGAGATAAGACAGAGACAGGAGAACCTGTGTGGTGGATTATTTTGACATTGATAGTCTGAGGGACACTTGGAAATACACTATACATGAGTGCATATTTCATTCATGACAAGTAGGGTATCATGCTTCCCCTGTTTCAGCACTGGAAGACCATGCGTGTTTGCTTAGAAAAGAAATGAACATCTGAACCCATCCCAGATGTTATTGATCTTGTTATCTTGGGCCATTGATTGTACTTGCTAGGGCTAATGGGAATTTGACCACTATAGGACTCTTTTACAAGTGTTGCAATCTTTCCAAATCATTCTTCACTCTTAATTAGATTTCAATGACCCACAAGACCAGTCAAGAACTAACAGGTCTTTTATTTGTTATTTTCATCCCATTCTCTGATCAGAAAGCTCTAGGATGTGTCCAAGATTAATACATTCTTTTTCTCAGTGATCCTGTAATGTAGATTAAACTAAGAAATGGATCATTCAAGGCTATAGCCTGAGTTTCATGGGTGAATGGAGATTTGAATCTAGGGTTTCCCCTGTGTTAATCTGACATTACAGCCAGTAAATCAAACTGATTTCTGCTCTAGAAGAAGTTTTGTATTGTTATCTTCCTTGACTACTTTAATATTTGTCAGCCCTACTCCTTCAATAGTTTATAGTGCAACAGCTTTGACGGAAAGAAGAAGGAATCAGTTTGACATGAATGAATGAATCTGAATTAGCATTAGCTAAATTATTTTTTGCTGCACTTGTACTTGACCAGATGATTGATCAATGTCTGTCCAAAGTTGTTGCATTTTGCTTTGCATTGACCACTGCACTTAGCAAACACGTCTCCTGTTATTTGTCTCATCTCTGGGTGAAATCTTTAAACTGGATCAGAGGCCCAACTGAAGTGTCAGCAATGAGTTGTGGGAACATCTCTCACCAGCACATCACCTCCAGTAGAATGCCCTTAATCCTCTATCTTTCAGTCCACTTGCAAACCAAAATGGTCATTTAAAACCAGCTAGTCACCTATATTTATTTGTATTTCCCTTTTTACATAAGCGTTAAGGATCTCTGCATATCGGAACAATCCTATGCAACATGGCTCTAAGGTAATATGAGGCTTTCACAACACATCATATTTGCTTTAAGCTACTGATGGAACAGTGAAATAGGGTTGCTATAGTATCATCATAGGATAGTGATTTTTCCTAGATGAATGTTGCGACTCAACTCCACCTCCCCACCCCTCTCTTGAATTTGTGGTAGCAGATTAACGTAGTCAAGGAAGCAGCCATCAAGCACCATGGCCCAACCGCCTGCCAATGGGCTGGTGTCAGTATATCAACCGGATTATAACCCCCCTTGCCCAGGCTTCCCACTTCAAAGGCTTACTGCCAAGCTTCCACCTTGAAGGAGCATTATAAACACCAGTGGAATCCAACAGTAACTATTTTTTTTATTTACAAGCAAATGAATAAATAAATAGAAACAAAGATAAGGTCTGCTCAGTAGTCCTTGCAAAGTCAAAAGAAAAAAGTTACTGCAAAAGGAATAAAGCTCAACTTTCCAAAGCAAAACTGCTAAAAGTAAATGAAATAACTTGAGCCTCCAGTTCCCTTTAACCCAAAGGAATCTTTCAGATGTTCAGTGAGAAAGTTCTTCCCAAAAATAAAGAATAAACCCCCAGCAGTAAAATCCAACTGCTGACCAGGAGTCTCACTTGCTCAAACCAGAGCCAACTAGCCTCCTGCATTGTTCCTGTATCTTCCCAAGTATGTCCGAGATCTTCCTGTAAATAGGCTAGACCTCCCTTCTAACCCCTGTCTCCAGACTGAGAACATGAGGCTTGGAGAGTTCAACTAACTCCCCAATGATCTTCCTCCTGCAAAATCTGCCAGGCGAGAGACACTCAGAGCCCCAGGCTGCTGGCTTTTATACAGCGAGACCTGGCTGCTCTGATTGGTGCAATTCCAAGGTTTTTTGACACAACTCTCCCTCCTGTCCATCAAGTCTGCAAAATCCAGGGGAAAGTTCCCACAGTTTGCCACTTGCACCCTGAAACCACCACAATGAATAAATATAGTTACAATTTGCACATTCATTTTAAGGAATCAATAAAATAAGGCTCACATTGTTGTTGTTTGGAGTGCTAGTAATTAAACTGTAACCATAAGCATCAACAACACTAATACCAGCTATGACATCCAGCAAACCTTTCTTAATACTGTATAAATGTCATTTGTATCAATGTTTACGCAAGCTGAATAACAAGATGTCCTATGAATTTAGTCTCAGAACATTTCCCACCCTCCCCAATCATAGAACTCAATATTATGAGCTAAGTGCATTTCTTGCCATGGCTGTAAAAATTAATTAGTTTTGGTGCTGGGCAGTGGCTATACAGCAGAAGCTGAGATATACCTGGGTTCCAGAAACACTTTTTCCCAAGCAATGTGTGAACTGGGAAATCAATTTATACTGCTGCTGACCAGAATGGCTCACTAGAGATTCAGCTGCAGTGGTGAATACACACAGTTACAAATAAATGCCACCTCCTGCTAGTTGAACTTTATGAGGAATGCAGTCAGTGAACACTTGGGGTTAGGTTTTTAAGAACGCTTCTTAAGAAAATTGAATTCTTTGTCAGAAGCAATCTTTTTCATACTCAGAAGAAAAAAAAACCTTTCTTCCCCAACCTGGTGCCCTACAGCTATTGATAGAAAAGTTCCCATCATTGTTGGTGTTCAACCATAGTTTTTTCAGATGGTGGGAAATGGTGACCAGGTTAGGGAAAGTGCCTTTAGGAAGAAGAGAATGCCTTCAGTTTTATTGAAAATGTATATTTCCAGTTGAGATGGCTGTGTCCCAACTAACAAAGGCCGCATCCCCATGGCATGCGTTAATTCAGTTTAACAAATCCGAAACAACTGATCTGCGATAAATCCGGCTACACGTTTTGCAGTTTAACCTGGTTTGGAGGGCATACGATTCCAGCGTTAACTCGGATTGAGTCTTCGGAGACTCCACGGGCAGCATCATTGCGAGTCAATTGGGCCCACCCCCTCTCTTTGATTGGTGATCCCTCCCTTTGCGTCATCTATGCTTCGTCGGGGATCCCCTTCCTTACTTCCTGCCTGCCTGCCTGCCTGCCTTCTCCAGATGGTCTCCCCCACCATCCCTGGGCGCCCTTCTGCCGCTCATCAGCTGGGGGTAGACCCCCTCTGCTCCGGGGATTCCTGCCATCGGGGCGCCGAGCAAGCGGGCGCAGAGGGGAAGGCTCTCCATCCATCCATCCATCCATCCATCCATCCATCCATCCATCCATCCATCCATCCATCCATCCATCCATCCTTCCGTCCGTCCATTCTGGCGCTGCAGAGAGCGGGGAGAAAGTTCCCCAGGCTGCGAAAGTTCCTGGGGGACGGGCTTTCCTTTCCCTTACACTGTAGCGAAGGAACCAGCTCACTCTCTTAAAAAATACAGCTGAGGGGCTTTAAATATTAAAGAGGCATATGGCTGTGGTTCCTTCTTCCTTCCCTCCTTCCCTCCCTCCTTCCCTCCTTCCTTCCTGCCTTCCTGCCTCCCTGCCTGCCTGCCTGCCTTCCCCAGATGGTCTCCCCCACCATCCCCGGGCGCCCTTCTGCCGCTCATCATCTGGGGGTAGACCCCCTCTGCTCCGGGGATTCCTGCCATCGGGGCGCCGAGCAAGCGGGCGCAGAGGGGAAGGCTCTCCATCCATCCATCCATCCATCCTTCCGTCCGTCCATTCTGGCGCTGCAGAGAGCGGGGAGAAAGTTCCCCAGGCTGCGAAAGTTCCCGGGGGACGGGCTTTCCTTTCCGTTACACTGTAGCGAAGGAACCAGCTCACTCTCTTAAAAAAATGTTGCGAATTTCCGCAATTTTAATGAAAGGAAGTAATACAGCTGAGGGGCTTTAAATATTAAAGAGGCATATGGCTGTGGTTCCTTCTTCCTTCCTTCCCTCCCTCCTTCCTTCCTAGTCATGGCTCTCTTCTGAGCTCTCACAGGGTGTGGGGAGGAGAACAGAAGGTTTGTCAGCAGCTTTGAGCCTCCTTAAATGGGTGAGAAAAGTGGGGTAAAAAAGCCAACTCTTCTTCCTCCTCCTCCTCCATGGAAGCAGCTGGGGGACCTTGGGCTAGTCACAGCTCTCTTCTGAGCTCTCACAGGGTGTGGGGAGGAGAACAGAAGGTTTGTCAGCAGCTTTGAGCCTCCTTAAATGGGTGAGAAAAGTGGGGTAAAAAAGCCAACTCTTCTTCCTCCTCCTCCGTGAAGCCAGCTCAGTGGCCTTGGGCTAGTCACAGCTCTTACAGGGCATCTGTTGTGGGGTGAAGAATGGAAGCTTTGTCAGCCTCTTTGAGTCACCTTAAATGGGTGAGAAAAACAGGGTATAAAAGCCAACTCTTCTTCCTCCTCCTCCTCCATGGAAGCAGCTGGGGGACCTTGGGCTAGTCACAGCTCTCTTCTGAGCTCTCACAGCCCCCCCCCACCTCACAAGGTGTCTGGTGTGGGGAGAATAGAAAAGCTTTGTCAGCCACTTTGAGCCCATTAAATGGGTGAGAAACGCGGGTTAGAAAGGCCAACTTCAGCAAGTGCATCCTTCTTCCTTCCTTCCTTCCTTCCTTCCTTCCTCCCCCCCCCACCTGCCTCGCGGGGTGTCTGTTGTGGGAGAAGAACAGAAGGTTGATCAGCTGCCTTGAGTCCCCTTGAATGGGTGAGAAAAGCGGCCACCGCTGGAAAAGGAGGAGAGCCGAGAGGCGGCGGGCGGGTGGGCGGGCGCAGTGTGCCCTCCGCGGGAGAGGGCAAAGGGGGCTCTCCTTGCTCACCTCTTCCCTCCGGGAAGAGAGAAAAGGCCGGGGCCGCGCGGGGCCGTCGGGGGTGACAGTGAAGGAAAAGGTCGCGTGGAGAGGGAAGCGGCCCCCGGCCGGCTCGGCTTTGCCGCCTGGCGAAGGGACGGGAGGAAGTCCTCCGGAGCCGCCACTGAATCGTAGCTGGATTCTTTCAATGAAACCACGGTGTGAACTGAAACTGGATTAAACCTTAGGTGTAACCACAGGCAGAAGTAAAGTAGCCTCTGAAGGGGGCTCAAAGCGGCTGATAAAGAAAATGAATGGTCACTTTGCTGCTGCACAGGAGCAGCAGCAATGGCAAAGAAGGGGGGAGGAGGGCCACAGCTTTTAAAATACAGGCTCCAGGGCTTTCCTTTCCCTGTTTAAAGTTCCGAACCTTCAAAGGCCTGAAATTGCGCAAAATTGCAACATTTTTTAAGGTGTGAAGTGCTTACAGCAATACAATGTATCTTTAAGGACTGGAGGTTTATAGTGGGTGTTTGAGGGTGGATTTTTTCAATGAAGGAAACCCTAAACATGACGTGCTTCTAATACGTTCAGCCATTGGTTACAGTGCGATTGGGGGGGCGGGACAGCCTTAATACTGAATCTCATCCCAGAACGATACTGTCCACACAGTAAAAAATTAAACACGTGTCAAGGGCATGTTCCGGAGTGAGACCTGTTGAGATCAGGATTTATTTCAAATCGGGATAACGTGGTTTATCACGGAAATACCGCATTAAGCCGAAGTGACGTGTGCACGGCCCGAAATCAAAACGTTTTGAATTCGAGATAACGACGTCGTGGGGATGCGGCCAAAGGGTCATTCTGAAAGAATATCAGAAGATAGTCTTTTCAGCCATGTGAAAAGCCAAAAGATTCCATAAAGGAAACAAACAGCAGGGTAGTTAGGGACAACTATATATGATAATCTATGCAAAATAGCAGGAAGTAATATATATAAAATCCATGCATTTTGTTTGTACAAGGAGTCCTTGGACTCTACATTTCAATTGGAAATGTCACCACATAGATGCAGAAGGCCACGAACCTTTTCTGAACTGATGTCTGGTTTGTTTGAACTGATGTCTGGTTTGTTTGAAATCTTATGCAACAAGAAGGCAGCTTCCCTCCATCTGCATGGATCTCTGCAGATGTGACTGCTTGAATTATAGATATGCATGAGCCCATTTTTAGGGGCTTAGCTCACATTAATCAGATTTTATTATCACCAAGTCAGGGCAGGAGAGTTAGTACAAACAAGGGGAAGTATTTTTTTTTTCACCCAGAAGATCATCAGGCTGTGGAATATATTACCAAAAGATAGGAATTGGCTTGGATGACTTTAAAAAAGCATTAGGCAAATTCATGAAGGGCAGGTGTGACAATAGCTACTAAAAATGATGCTTCTAAAGACCATTTTCAGGAAGTCAGGAGCAGGTGAAGAATCTTATGTCCCTATTTGGCTGCTTGCCCCAATCCCTCCTTTTGTGTTTGCCGCAATTTCTGCCCCCTGATTCCCCTGTCCTTTGATTGCCACCTGCTGCTGCCTTCTGAATTTAGTCAGTGCCTAGGAATACCATGCCAGATATATATTTGATGCCACTTCTGGTTCCAGGAAGGTCTCTAAACCAAATGCATATGGAGGTTTAAAATCTTATTAAATCTTATTAAATTACATGCAAAATTTAGCTTTAAAGAAGGTATACTTTTGAATTTCCATACTGTGTAGACCATCTTGTTATATGTATAGGCTTCATAGCAGCAGTTACAAAGAGAAGATTAAGTTGCATAGACCAGGGATGAAGGCTCTGTGTCCTTCCAGATGCTTTTGGGCAATAATATCCAAGATCTCTGTCCACTGGTCACATTGCATAATATTTATTTATTTATTTATATTTCAATTTATATGCCGCCCCATACCCGAGGGTCTCTGGGCGGCTCACAACATTTAAAACAGATGTATAAAAACAGTATCAAAAATAAAACAAATTTAAAAATACAGTTTTATAAGTACAAAACAGTTAAAAACATCAGCGGTTTTCAGTGGGGGGAAGTGTGGGGAACATTAACCAAAGGCCTGTGTGAATAGGAACGTTTTCACCGCCTTCCTGAATAAGAACAGAGAAGGGGCCTGACGCACCTCAAGGGGGAGACCATTCCACAGCCTGGGGGCCACCACCGAGAAGGCCCTCTCCCGGGTACCCACCCGCCTAACTAAAGAAGGCGGAGGGATCACCAGAAGGGCCTCCCCTCCAGATCTTAGAACACGGGCAGGTCGATATGGGAGATATGGTGAAGATTCAGCTGGGTTTCCATTAGACAGTAAAGATACCTTAATCAAGCCCTCAGGGCAGCTGATATCCATTGGAAGTAAAGGAAATCAGGGACTGATTTGCACTTCAGCCAGTAGGCAACAATTAGGCAACATCTGTTACAGCCTCCAGGTGCTCCCTACCTTCCCAGAAGTTGTCTAATTGTTGATTAGGTGTGGAGCATGAAATTGTGTTCCCCAATTTTCTTCCAAAGCTTACCTGATGCATCCAGCCACAAAGAATTTGCTCTCTTGCTGGACAAGGAGGTCAATAAATCTGCCATGCAAGTGTGCTGGCAGCTATGCTGCCCTCCTGATGCAGCTGTGACTGTGCAGAGTGCCAGTGTAGTCATGGGAATGGTGACACATGTGCAGTCGCAGAGGGTGCCACACTCAAGATAGTGGTGCCCTGAAGAGGACCAGCCCCAGGATTGATCACAGGTGAGTGACCAATCCTGTGGGGCTCACTGTGAGCACTCATCAGTGTTGGGTGATTGCACTCCTTTCCGGTCCAGTGAAAGAGAAGGGAAGTGGGAAAACACCCCAATTTCACTTAAGTTCCCTTTGCTGTATAACTGAGATGCAGCCTTAGATTTCATTAGCATCTGCACCAATGACACTGATCCAGATTAGAGTCAGCTCTATTGAGGGACCTCAACAATGAGATCTACGAGCAGACCACTGAACATACAGGGCAGTGCACTTTTTGATGGTGCCACAGAAAATTGCTGTTGGACAGGCAAATCTAAACATGGGATTTTTCATTCCTGTTCTTCAAAGGTTGTCCATTGGCTTCAAGAACTGGACTGTTTCTAAAGCTGGTGGCTAGGCTTGGTAGAACTCTCCCTTGCAGACAGCACTGTTTGGGCCCAAATACAACCTGTCCCAGCATGGGACAGGTTACCTACCCCATACTAGAGCATCTCACTCTGCTCCAGGATACTGTGGGGGAGTGTGGAAACAACCTAAGAATCTTACTGAAGAAATCTAAGGTGTTAAGACGTAACTGAAACAATCTACTTTATGCAACTTTAATACTTTATAATTATTGTGTAAACTGCACTATAAATTCACATCTCATTTTTTTTAATGTAAATGTCATTAAAGATGCAATTGTATATAATTTGTTGCTGTCCCTTTGTTGACATGGTTAGAAGTTAATAAAAATGTTGCATGCCATCTATACCAGAAATTTGGTCCATGAGGGTAAGCTGAACTTTACTGAGGGCTGTTCTCAAGATTTCCCTAGGTGACAACTCAGATATATACAGCAAGATTGCAATTCCACTGTACGCTTGGGTTGGATTGCTTTTTCCACAATGTTACTCTGATCGCCACTAAATAACCTGGTGGTAACCTTTAACATGAAAGCAAAACAAATCCAAAGCTCATAATAAAAGTGAGAAGTAGCTAAACCTGATTGCGAATCAATTTAGACTTTCAGAGAACCAGTAAATTATAATCTGCACAAAGTTAACTTATTTGCTGTTACTGTTGGATGGGGCCAAACACTATCTAAAATTATATTCAGATAGAAGGGAGAGAGTTGAGAAGTTCTTAAAAGGAGAATGTGTTTAAAATATCTGTACATATAATGTGTATCACTCAATGGCAGC
Source organism: Aspidoscelis tigris stejnegeri (assembly GCA_023333525.1). Lineage (NCBI taxonomy): Eukaryota > Metazoa > Chordata > Lepidosauria > Squamata > Teiidae > Aspidoscelis > Aspidoscelis tigris. The sequence continues at coordinate 17,039,896 of JALMGA010000010.1, forward strand.
ATGCAAATAGCACATCCTAATGACACAAGGCAGAACACGTGTAGTGGTCGCAGTTCGTCAGAAGATTGATGATGAGGAACTGATAATGGTGCATACCTTTCCTGTTCTGTGTTTGTGAGATTGTATTCTTGAATATCCCTTTTTTTTTTACCTGTGGTTGGTTTCTACTAAAAGGTATGTGTTGGCCACACCTTTTGCTGTGGAACCCCTATGGAGGATGGTACAATTTTTCCACATCCTTAGGCTCAAGTCCCCAAACTGGGCATGGTGGTACACCATTTCCTAGTCCTTGGTTCAGCTTTATTCCTTCTGAACTTTTCAAGTTTGAGCAGAAAAGACATAAAATAATATACTGATAAGCAATAGTGCTTATGCTGATATCCTACATAAACTGGTCCAATACCATACAAGATTGAACCCCATAGACCTAACAGGAGGTTCTGGTTGGCTAAAAGGGCTCATCTGCATCATTCTTGAGTTGCTCGCAGAATGGACATAAGTTCTTGTATTTCTTTCACTATTTCTGTTGTGACCTTGCTATATTTTTCTCCCAAAGGTCTGTCAGAATAAAACTTCAATTTCATCTATCCCTGTGCTCATTGCCTCTGAATCCTAAAGCCTATTCACACTTAAGCCTCTAGCATGCAGTTAGAACAGCTAGCTGTACCAGGGCTATCCTAAGTGCATACCAGAGGCCTAAGCGCAAATTCAGCCCTAGTGTCTACTAACCTGCTGGGGTAAGTTGAGGGAGAATGGGCTGTGGGCTAGGTGGGAGCTTTCCAGCTATTCACTGTGTTTGAGGTGCCCTGGAGAGCACCAAGATCTATATCATTAAAAAAATAAAATAAATCAAAGCTGTTCTGAGTTGGAACAAAACTCAAAATATTTTCTGTGCATACCCCCAACAAAAATATTTTATTTTAATTGCCTCAGTACACTTTGATAATTCCAGCTCTCAGGATTTTTTTTTGTTTTGTTTGTTTCTGAAGCCAGAGCACCTTTTTTTTAAGCCTTCATGGTTTAAGCTGCTAGATTTCAAAGAGAAATTGGTTTCTTGTCACTTCTACAATCTTTTGTTTGCTAATACAGTTGTGGTTACACCTTGCTAAAATAATCTGTCTTGCTAAGAAATAGGACAAAAAATGCACTATCTCTGACTACACCCAATACATAAGAACATAAGAACATAAGAGAAGCCTTGCTGGATCAGGCCACAGCCCATCTAGTCCAGCATCCTGTCGCACACAGTGGCCCACCAAATGCTCATGGGCATCTCAAGCAGAGACAAGGACAAACCTTCTCCTGCTCTCGAGTTCCAGCAGATGGCCCTAGAAGCGCCCCATTTCCTCCCCCCCCCCTCAGCCTGAAAGATGCACCTAGGCATTCGTTCTAGTAGCCATTGATACATCTGTCATCCATAAATTTGTCTAACCCTACCTTAAAGCCATCCAGACTGGTAGCTGTCACCACCTCTTCTGGCAGCACATTCCATAGGCCGATGACCCTCTGTGTGAAGAAATACTTCCCCCTGTCAGACCTTACGCTCCTACCCATCAGCTTCATAGAGTGCCCTCTGGTTCTAGTGTTGTGCGATAGAGAAAAGAAATTTTCTCTATCCACCTTTTCTATGCCGTGCATAATTTTATATACTTCAATCAGGTCCCCTCTCAAACGCCGTCTCTCCAGACTGAAGAGGCCTAGACGTTGCAGCCTGGTTTCGTAAGGGAGGTGTTCCAGACCCTTAATCATTCTGGTTGCCCTTCTCTGCACCTTCTCTAGTTCCACAATATCCTTTTTGAGGTGTGGTGACCAGAATTGTACACAGTATTCCAAATGTGGCCTCACTATAGATTTATAAAGGGGCAAAATGACACTTGCTGACTTATTTTCTATTCCCTTCCTAATTATTCCCAGCATTGAATTTGCTTTTTTCGCTGCTGCCGCACACTGGGTTGACACCTTCATTGAACTGTCCACCAAAACCCCGAGATCCCTTTCCTGGCGTGTTGCAGAAAGCTCAGACCCCATCAGTTTATAGACGTAATTTGGATTCTTGGCCCCAATGTGCATTACTTTACACTTGTTAAGATTAAAGCACATTTGCCACTTGGTTGCCCACTCACCCAATGCTAAGAGATCCCTCTGGAGCTCTTGGCAATCTCTTTCAGATTTTACTACCCTAAATAATTTAGTATCATCAGCAAACTTTGTTATTTTACTATGTACCCCTTTTTCTAGATCATTGATGAATAAATTAAAAAGCATTGGTCCCAGTACTGAGCCTTGAGGGACCCCACTTTTTACTTCTTTCCACCCTGAGAAATTGCCGTTTACTACTACTCTCTGCTTTCTGCCCTTAAGCCAGTCACAAATCCAGGACAGAACCTGTCCTTTTATTCCATGGCTGGTGAGTTTACTCAGTAGCCTTTGATGTGGGACTTTGTCAAAAGCCTTCTGAAAGTCCAGATAGACAATGTCTACTGGTTCACCTTTATCCACGTGTTTATTGACACTCTCAAAGAATTCCAACAAATTTGTGAGGCATGATTTACCTTTGCAGAAGCCATGCTGGCTTTTGTTCAGCAATGCCTGCTGCTCCATATGCACACTAATTTTGTCTTTAATAATGGTTTCCATCACCTTACACGGAACTGACGTTAAGCTAACTGGTCTGTAGTTGCCTGGATCACCCCTGGATCCTTTTTTGAATATTGGTGTTACATTTGCTACCCTCCAGTCCTCAGGTACGGAGCCTGATGTTAGGGAAAGATTATATATTTTTGCTAGAAGTTCGGCAATTTCGCATTTGAGTTCCTTAAGGACTCTTGGATGAATACCATCTGGTCCCGGTGACTTGTTAACATTTAGTTTATTAAGACATGCCAGGACCTCTTCCTTGGTTATTTCTGTACAGTTTAACTCTTCAGAAAACACAGGCTCAGCTACTGGCATGTGTCTTCTGTCTTCCTCCGTGAATACGGAAGCAAAAAATTCGTTTAGTCTCTCTGCAATCTCCGTGTCTTCTTTAATTACCCCTTTCTCTCCTTTACTATCTAGTGGTCCAACTGCTCTCCTGGTTGGATTCCTACTTCTGATATACTTAAAGAAGTTCTTGTTATTTCTTTTGATGTTTTTAGCAATGTGCTCCTCAAAATCTTTCTTAGCTTTCCTAATGGCCGTCTTGCATTCGTGTTGCCAGTGCCTATGTTCCCTCCTGTTCTCCTCATTTGGACAAGCCTTCCATTTCCTAAATGAACTCTTCTTGTTTTTAATGACTTCATCTACTGCATTTGTGAGCCACATTGGTTTCTTCTTGGACCTAGAAGTCCCCTTTCTTCTTTTAGGAATGCATTCTAGTTGCACTTCCGTTATTGTGTTTTTAAGTAGTCTCCATGCATTTTGAAGTGATTTAACTCTTTTGACTTTCCCTTTCAATTTCCTTTTCACTAATTTCCTCATTTTGGGGAAGTTTCCCTTGTGAAAGTTTAAGGTCTCTGTGTTAGACTTTATTAAGAACTTACTCCCTGTATTTAAGTTGAAGGTTATTGCATTATGGTCACTGTTCCCAATTGGATCAGCTACAGTGACGTCCTTTACCAGGTCCTGAGCATTACTTAGGATCAAGTCCAGGACTGCATTTCCCCTGGTTGGTTCCATGACCATTTGTTCCATGGAACAGTCATTTAGCAGGTCTAGGAATTTTCTCTCTCTTTCCTGAGTTGAACAGGAGTTCACCCAGTCTATGTGAGGATAACTGAAGTCCCCCATTATAACTACCCTATCTTTATGGGCTACCTCCTTTACCTCCTTCTCCAATTGTTCATCTCCTTCGGACGTATGGTTGGGAGGACGGTAGCATGTCCCTATTGTTAGACTTCCTTTTTGGCTTGGTATTTTTATCCACACTGCTTCTGTGGAAGAGCCAGACTCACTTGGACATTCCAGTTCATAAGATTCTATCTCTTCTTTAATATACAAGGCTACACCACCTCCATGTCGCCCTTCCCTGTCTTTCCTGTACAGTTTGTATCCTGGGATGACTGTATCCCATTGGTTTTCGCTGGTCCACCAGGTTTCAGTTATGCCAATAATATCAATCCTATTTTCCATAACTAAGCTTTCTAGCTCCCCTATTTTGGCTCGAAGGCTCCTGGCGTTTGCATATATACATTTGTATTCATTCCTTTTGACCAAGTTCTGCCGTCGAGGAACATGTGAAACTAATCCCGCACTTAGCTCAGCATTTTCTGCATGTTTCCAGCCCTCCTCACTTGAGGGTGCGCTCTCCCGAACCGGATGCTGCCCAGCTCCTGTCGGCTTTCCCCCAGGGATCAGTTTAAAAGCTGCTCTGCAACCTTTTTAATGTTAATCGCCAGCAATCTGGTTCCCTCCTGGTTCAAGTGTAACCCGTCCCTCTTGTACAGGTTTGGCTTGTCCCAAAAAGTTCCCAATAATCCTTCCTTGGTTTATCCTCAGTTTGGGTCACTATGCTCACATCTTTCTGTTCCTGTACTGAAATTCCTTTACAAGACTTTTTTTAGATCTCCACCCCTCTCCACCATCACAACATCCTGTGCTCTGACTGGATAAAAGTTCTGTGACTCAGCAGCGTGTAATCACACATTGGTTGAAATGGAAGGCAAATTCATGAAGTATCCACCCACTTATAGCACAGTTCAGCCCTCACTAGTCTCCTTCTCTGATCACACCCAAAAAATGAAAATGGATTAACACTCTGTAATGGCTTGAGACCTGTAAAAATCAGAACTCAAGAAAGTATGACTGAAGAGAGGAAAGTCCACAAATAAAATGGATAGGACTAAGAACCTGTGAGTGGTGGGGTCCAAAGATGAACTGAAGAAGATTAAAGTGAAGGTGTGACCACAGTCTAAGATAAACCGAGGGATTTATGTAGAAATACAGAGTATATTGCCTCTCAGTGCTGCAGATTATATTTAGGGATGTGTGTTCTGAACTCAAAATGAGATGCTCTTTGAAAAAATGTAATGTTCTGAATTCAGTGGAAAACTAGCTCACCATTTCCTTGGAAAAGTTTGAGTTCTGATGGAACAGGACTTTTGAAGCTGAACAGCTGAACATTTTCTTTTCTTTTTTTGCCACCATTGACTAAACGTGCTGGAAGATAGTTCTAGAATCTAAACAGTGAAATTGAAGACATTTCTTAGTTAGACACATCTTATTCACTCAGATTCAAATGAGTCGCAGAGTTATAGTCACCAGGAAAACCAAAAGGCCACATTTTTTTGTACTATATTCTCCTGTTAGAAGTGCTGAGAGATAGACTCTTGATAAAGCACACCAGCACTTCAAAGATAAGTATTGATGCATAGGGCGCTTGAACCTGGTCAGTAAATTCCCTTCAAAAAAGTAAATACTGGTATGGGTGTTTAAATCAGACTGGTGTTCCAACTCCCAGATGTGCTGCTTAATTGCAGCTTCGGCCTTTTCTCAACCCATGTGCATCAATAGTTCTTGTAAAAGGCCATAAGCTGACAGTTTAAGGGAAATGCCCTTCCACCAGCTGGATTGAAACTTAACTGCTAAAAAGAGCAGGCCTGTGGGTACCAATTTCAGTCTTAGCTATAAAGTTTGGAATTACAACCAAGCTCTGGCTTCTATTCTCATCAGACTCACTTCCAGTCTCAAAATGGAATTTGAGGCACATTCGGGAGTTTAAAAAAAAAAGAAAGAGAGGGAGGGAGGGAGGGAGGGAGGGAGAAAGAGACTTAAAAAAGCTGGACTGTATTCCGTCACAAAGACTGAAGTTAGGATGGGAACCCTCTTGGGCACCATATAAAGAGCCAGGCAATCAATTTTTTCAGTGAATAACTTAATGGAAGCTGAAATTTCACAGGAATGTTAAACTTCCTGTGAGGCAGCAGCTTGCTTAACTTACACCTGTGTGTGAGATGTGATGCTGAGCTAGATGGGCTGTGGCCTGATCCAAAGGCTCCTCTTATGCTCTTATATTTCAGAGGGCACAGAGCAAGTGGAGGCGGATATGAGACAGTAGATATCCCCAAGCTTAATTTTCACTGTGAAAGGGTATCAGGCATCTTTTTTCTTTTTTCCTTTTGTTTAAACCTTAATGTTAACTATTGCTAAAAAGTGACATGTAAATCTCACACTACCTGAACTGTCCATTAATTTTGAATAGTGTCTATGTCAACTGGAGGGAGGAGATACAATTTATTGACACAAAGAACATCACTCTACAGACTAGCCTAAAACTATGTTTGCATGATCCAATTATTTTCCCCCTCTGCCCCATTTACTTATAAACCCTATTTTTTTGAAATGGCTGTGAAGTGTATAAACCAAAGCAGATGAGAAGAAAGTCCTCTTCTCCTTTGAAACAAAATGGAAGTGAGATAACTGCTTCAGTGTGGAGAAACATTAGTAATGCTAGGGGATTGTTGGCTTTTGAAATAGCAGGCAATTCCTCATGCATTTGTTCCAGAGCTACTGCACTGTGTCAACCACCTTGCCTAGCCACTGGCATATTTGAAGATATTCCAGCTGTGAATTAAATAGGGCCTTGTCCTCTGCAAAGAAGGAAATTGAATATGTGAAAGCTTTTATGGCCAGCATCACAGAGAACTCCCATCATACATTTGCTAGCTCTATATAAATGAGCTCCTGAATTCACATAGGAGAAAGATATGTATGTATTTCTCAAATCCGAGGTACACAGTTGATCCATGTTCAGGGAGGCACATGTTTCATTCTAGTTCTGCCTTACAACTGTAGCCTATCAATTGATGAAAGCAACAGAGTAAAGTTGAACTAATGCACTAAGAAAGCACTGAGATTTCTTATCCTGTCATTTATTGTATTGAAGCATATGTGTTCAGCAGTATTGCAAAGGGACATTGTAGCTCAGAACAGAATTAGCTCAAGCTGCAAGACAAATTAAATATTAATTAATTCACTATCAACTGAAGTAGGACTATCAATTAAGGCTGCTGAAACAACCTGTCTCAATGCAGAAATTAAGCAAATTATATAACTCAAGGAAATGAACAGGGTGTGAAGGCACAGCAATATATTGTAGCTGATATTACGGATTCTGTCATTGTTGGTGTCCACAGAAAAGAAAAAGGAAAACTCTTTTCAAATATAGCACATTTTTCAATGTGATAATGCATCATTTTGAGAAGAAAATGCAATGTTTATTTCAAAAATACATTTTTTTCCATGTAGAAAACAATCATTACAAACAAAACTCCATTGACGTCTTTTGATGCTAATGTAACTATAATCAGTGCTGCTTAACTGATGTTACAACTTGGACATCTGGAATGTGAGTACCATCTTTCAAGATCAAGCACTGAAGGAACATTTTTAGGATATCAAAGCATGTTTGATATTCTGGATATAATTTTGGTTATCTATAATTCTGGAGATATCCTTGATATATCAAGATTTCAACCATTCTACATTTGGCCTTATTCTGAATTATATTCCTAAGTTTGCATGCTATTCTCAGGTGAGGGCTTTGTTAGAGCTAGTACATTTATTTATTTATTTGATTTTTTCTCACCCAATAAATGTCTCAGGGCAGGTTACAACATATAAAACATATTAAAACTGTAACAGTGCCAGAATGTGGGGAGAAAAAAATAATCCCTTTGTTTAGTCAAAGGTCAGGACATGGGCAGGTTGATATGGAAGAAGACGTTCCTTTAGATATTTGGGCTTGGTAGCAAATTGGCAGCCAGCACAACTCTTTTAAGACTGACATGATATGCATCTGGCCAGCTATTCCAGTCAGCAGTCTAGTAATTTCTTATTTTGGAGTTGTTTCTTATATTACTTGTGCTTTTGAAACATACCAGTTTTGTTTAGTTTTGTTTTGCTCATCTCTTCCTGATTTTTTAAAAATGTTTTCCATTTGAATTTCAATAGGCTAATCCTATTTGATTGCTTTTAGAAGTCTTCTTATATGTGTGCAAGTGGTTGGTATACAATACAATGCACCTTTAAGATTTGTATGCATGGTGTTTATGGTTTATATCCATGTTTTATGCTGGAATATCCAAATATAGCAGAATAAGAAAGTGATGTCTGGATGTAGCCTTAGCCACGGAGTGAAATATTTGACATTAACTGTTTTAGCAAAACAACTCTAAACTAATAATTTATTACCTGAACTTATGAAAGGGAAGTATTTACAGCTTGCCTATCACTTAAACAAAAAAAAGTTGGAAAATTGCCTAGTTTCCTGCAACTCTGTCTGAAACTGACAGCAGAACTATTTTTTCTTTCTGTTTTGCCTCCCCCAACACAGAAGGAAGAAAAAAATATCCTGCACATCTTAGCCTAAGGGACCAAGGCTTTATATTGCAGTTAATGGGCCAACTACAGACAGCAAATTAATTTGGCAGGAACTGAGTGATGTTGCTGAACTCATAGAAGCATAGCCCATGTTTAGACCAATTAATCCTTCATGCAGCCCAAACTAAAAGTTTTCTGAAGGACAAGGTATTTGCCGAAAGACATACAAGCCAAACAAAAGTTATTGCAAAATATTAGCCTGAGGAAAATAACAAGTGTCAGCTTTGGATTAAGAGTACTAAGGAAAACTTAAAATGTAACTCTTTCTAAAGACTCAAGCAGCCTAGTAGGAGGAATGCCATTTAAGTTTTCTTGAAGAAGGAACATCTTTTTTGTTATTCATTCAGTAGACCCCAACTTCATCTATGGCCTTTCCGATATTCTGACATTCCAGTTATGACTGGTTGCTGTTCAGAATCTACCACTGAGAACATTTTTTTATGAAACAACACTGTGCTATAAAATAATACATGTGAGATAAATGTAACAAAAGGAATATTCTTGAGCAGAAACTTTCTCCTAGCAATCTTTGTCCATATTAATTGCCTGTTGCCAGATTTTGAGTGTAAACTACCTGCAAGCCAGAGACATGTTCTTCTTCTTCTTTTTTGCCATTTTAAAAGGCAGGTGTGCTTTTTTTCTTCAAAAATTATCAAAAAAGGGAAGGGAGGGAATAAAAATGTTGGACATTTTATTCGGGGACTGTTTAGACTACCAAAACAACAACAACAACCAAGGTCTAGTCAGGTCCATATGGACACTATGCTGCTGCTTGTGGAGTCCCCATGGGCAGTGTTCTTCTGGAAAGTGGGGGCCACACTGAGGTGACTAACTCTGACAACCTCCTGAATCTACACCAAATTCCAGGGTGCTCACTCCAGGACTTAGTACAATAGGCAGCATGTGGGTATAAGCCTTAGTTCATAGAAGGATACCCCCTTCAACCTCTGGTCATAGTTAGAGTTACCAATCAAGCCTGGATTCCCATTAAGCAAAGTGTGATGGAATCTCTGGTGACACATTCTGCTGGCAGCACTTGAATATCCCTACCCACTGAACCTTTCATGCCCCTACTTATTCCCATCTGTTGGATGATAGAGCAACATGTGTTCTGAAACCATTAAATCATAGCTTTCCAGACATGAAATTGCTCACAGCACCATCTTCTCCTTTGTCTTAAGCACAAAGATGTCTTGAACTGCCCCTTCCCCCAGTAAAAAGTACATTCTTATCCAAAAAGAAATGGACTAAAGATTTCCACACTGATACAAATAGAAAAAGCAGAGTACTGTTAATGGAAAAAACAGACTCGGGTTATCCATTTACTCTCAAATGGAAAAAGTTGCCCCATTATAAAGGTTATTTTTCCTTCCAAGTGCCTAATAATAATGGGCCTAATCACAGCTTTGACAACATGAGAAACTGGTGGTAGAGGGTAGGATGATGGTCCATGGGGCACAAGTCATTGTAATCAGCCCATTATTGCACTGAAATGTTGCAATTATTGAAATAAACGCTGCATCAATATAAAAGGTTTTTGTTTTGTTTTTGTCTCAAAAATCAGCTTGGAGTGTGTAATGTCTCCTTGTTGGTACCTTAATCCACATTAGACCAGAAAATGCACTTCTAAAATACATTCCCTAGCATTTAATGTGGTATTACAGGTCGGGTGAAAACATTACTGTCCACCTGTTATAATTTCCAAACTGATCTTGAACTTTTTTTAAAAAAAAATGTGTCTCTGTGTATGTGCATGTGTGTGTGTTGATGCAGACTCAATCTCACTTCTTGTGTCTTGATGATGGGGGGCCAAAGCAGGGACCTTCTTCATGCAAGACATATGCTTTGTCACTGAGCCATGGTCCTTCTCATCCATGACAGCTTCCTTCCATCTGATGCAACTTCTGCCAGCCTGGAATCATCTCACATGCCATATGGCACAGCTGGATAGGGCTGAAAAAGACATGTTTTTTCAAAACAACTGGAGGGTGCCAGTATGGCAAGTGGTATTGTACAATGTGGAACATTCAATGTTGTGCTTCATCCCAACTTGACAGAAAGAACAGAGATCCTCTGGGTCTCATTCCGGATTATATCTTGGAATAGGGAACTGCCATCCACATGCTAGTGCCATTTAGTTTGTAAATCTCTTCATCCCGTGACAAGAGCAGCATTAAAGGGAAGATACCCTGTCATTGTTGGTGATGCAATGCCCTGGAAGGGACAGGTGTGCAAATTGAGGCACTCCTGTTCATCCTACCACCTTCAGTAATGAGGCTGGTGGGCACCTGAGAGACAGCCTTTTTGGTGATGGCCCCCAGAGTATGGAATAGTCTCCCCCTCGAGGCACATCATGCCCCTTCCTTACATATATTTAGGAAAGCGATGAAAACGCACCTCTTTACCCTGGTTTTTGGTGAGATTATTATATTTCCCCTCCCAGTACAGATACCATCATTTTAAACATTTAGATTTGTTGAATTTTTAAAGGGCTTTTAATGTATATTCTGTTTTTAATCTGTTGTTTTAATGGTTGTTACCCACCAAGAGACCTTCAGGTATGGGGCAGGATAAATAAATAAATAAATAAATAAATAAATAAATAAATAAATAAATAAATAAATAAATAAATAAATAAGATGTTTTGTTGCCTGGGACATTTATATTTTCTTTTACATATGTGTTCCATGAGAAGAAAAACAAAAACAAATCCTGCAGAACAATTTAGTATCTGAGTGGGACTTCTATAAGGATAACTTTTTTTTTTGCTAAATCTTGACCTTGCTTCTGTAGTCTAAAGCACAAAGAGAAGATATCAGCAAAACACTCTGCCAAGTGGATCAATAATTCAATTAAAATTTTATCTGCTTAAAAAAAAGAGAAAGAAATCAACTATTACTGTTTATTGCTGATCCTGAGTATGTTCACAGGTTGCAGCTTGATCATGTTTATCATTGGAGTAGATGAGATCCTGTTTCTAATATAAAACCAAACCCCTTAATTACTGCTCTATATTCCTTCTGTTCATATGCCATAAGATGAACATCTCACAGAAAATAACATCTTTAAAAATGCAGCATCTTATTTCACAATGTATCTTTGCTGATTTGAGCCAAAATGCTTCTCCAATCTTAAACTCACAGGCTGAGAACATGGCGGAAGGGTTGGTGACTTGAGCTACAGCAAGCTTTTTTTTTTTTTTTTTTTTTTTTGCTGCTGTTACAAAGCTCTTTTAGATAGAGATAGGTGAAAATTTTTTTTGTTAGCCTTGAATTCATAATCAAATTTGAAGCTTCAATGATTTGTGGGCAAATCAAAAGGGGCCTACATTTGTAGCCACCCCCCCTTCTCACATGAATCAAATGAATACAAGTTTTGTAGAAGCTTTGACAAAGGCTAGATCTCCCATTCCCGGTCTCACTTTCTCCCTGGCCATGCCCCCTTACATGAAAATCCAGCCACAGTCACCACAGTCACACCCTCCATCACCACCACACCCTCCTCAGAGAATCAATTAGGTCTTCCATAGGTGTTCCACCTCCCAATGATGGTGGTCTTTCCAGCTGCATGTACACTTCCAGAAGGCCTAGTTGAGTCTCTGAGGAAGGTGGGGTGGTGGCAAAAGGTGGGTGGGAGGACAAGGCAGGGAGCAAGGGAGGGGATGGGTGTTCCCTTAGTGCACAAACATTTTGTGGATGTTCACCCACAAAGGTGAAGCCCCCCACATTTACAGAATCAAAACAAAGGGGGGAATGTGCTTTGGAAACATCCCTAAGTTTAAAGTTTAAAACCTGATGATAATGAGGAAATCTCATAGTCTGCTGGGAGGTTGGTTGACTTAAAATACCATGAAATACTGCAAAAAAGAAAATATGTCTTCAGATTTGTAGAGATGCCAAAATAGTTTGTGGGGGAACGATTACAAAAAATATCTTGCCTACAGCTATGGCATTTTTTGAGGTCTCCTATTCAAAGTGTAGCCAGATGTACCCCTGACTTGCCAAGGCAAATTCACTGAAAGCTAGGATTAATTTCTTCAAGTTCTTCATAGGTTGCCTCCTCAATCCCCAAGCAGCTGGCAAAGGCTGTCTTTTCACTAGCAATGAAGACCCTATTAGGAACAGACCCTATTGGTACAGATCAGTCATGCACTGTCCACCCACAGGAACCCTTAAGGACCCCATTTGTACCCATGACCACCAGCAAAATCCAATTTAATGTGGTCTTTGGGCCCTATCGAGTAACAGTAGACCCCTTAATGGTGTCTTCAATCCAATCTTCTGCTGTGAAGAACAGATCAGAGGATGCACATCCTCATGTCTACTGGGGCAATGGGGTTCAGAGGTGGGCTTAGAGGCAACTATTTGTGGTGAGGTGGCTCCGGCTCTGCCCCTCAACACACTTTACGTAGGTCTGCATGTCCTTCATAGGCACCTACAAAGCTGAAGACAAGCTTCGTAGCAGCTATGTACTCAGCTATGAAGACAGGTCTCTCCACCATGCCCACTGTAACTGGAAGTGACACCTGATTGACAGCTATGTGGGCCAATTGCACTGCACCACCAATGGACCTTCCTGCTTAGGCCTAATCAGGCCTAATTGGAGCTTCAGGATGGATGCCACCATGTTTGTTTGTTTGTTTACATTTCTATCCCGCCCCATACCCAAAGGTCTCTGGGCGGGTAACAGCAGATTGAAATAGAATATACTTTGAAAGACATTAAAAATTCAGCACATTTAAAACAATATACAATATGTTTAAAATGATAGTGTCTGTATTGGGCGAGGGAACATTAACAGCTCAGCCAAAGGCCAGGGCAAAGAGGTGCGTCTTCATTGCCCTCCTAAATATATATAAGGAAGGGGCCTGACGCACCTCGAGGGGGAGGCTATTCCATAGTCTGAGGGCCATCACAGAAAAGGCTCTCTCCCGGGTGCCCACCAACCTCACTGTTGAAGGTGGTGGGACAACCAGGAGGGCCTCACCACTTGATCTTAAGGCACGAGCAGGTCGATATGGGAGAAGGCGTTCCTTTAGATATTTGGGGCCCAAGTCATTTAGGGCCTTATAAGTCAGAGTCAAAACCTTGAATTGGGCTCGGTAGCGAATTGGCAGCCAGTGCAATTCTTTTAAGACCGGCATGATGTGCATCCGGCTAGATGTCCCAGTCAGCATTCTATCAGCTGCATTTTTCACTAGCTGCAACTTCCGAACTGTCTTCAAGGGCAGCCCCATGTAGAGTGCATTACAGTAGTCCAATCTAGAGGTTACCAGAGCATGGATAACTGTGGCCAAGTCATCTCTGTCCAGAAGAGGCTTCAGTTGACGTACTAGCCGTAGTTGGGAGTAGGTGCTCCTGGCCACAGCCTCCACCTGAGCTTCAAGTGTTAGCGTGGAGTCCAGGAGAACCCCCAAGTTACACACCTGTCCCTTCCAGGGCATTGCAACCCCTTCAAGGACAGGATGTCTCCCAACTACATGGACCCGAGATCCTGTGACACACAGTACCTCTGTCTTGTCTGGATTCAGCTTCAATTTATTCAACCTCATTACTGCCTCCAGACACCTGTCAAGGACTACAGCCGCCTCTCCTGATTCAGATGGTACGGAGAGATAGAGCTGGGTGTCATCTGCGTACTGATGACACCTTACTCCAAATCTCCTGATGACCTCTCCCAACGGCTTCATATAGATGTTAAATAGCATGGGAGGTAAGATTGATCCCTGAGGAACCCCACAGGTGAGTTTACAGGGAGTTGAGTTTCCAGGGAGTTGAAACAGCCACTATCTGGGATCTACACTGGAGATAGGAGCAGAACCAGTGCCAAGCATTGCCTCTCACTCCTAAACTCCGTAGTCTCTCCAAAAGGATACCATGGTCAATGGTATCAAAAGCCGCTGAGAGGTCCAGGATGTTGGGTGCTAGACAGCCCGTGTGGACATATGGGATACTCGCCAAGATGCAGATCTTCTAGGACCAGATTCAACGAGAACTGGATTTCAAAGATCCAGATCTTCTAAATCCGGATTAATAGAGGTAAGTGCAAAAACAGCCCATGAGATATTATCCAATAAAGAATACCTATACAAAAGTAAAGAATGCAAATAATGAAAATAGGGAAAGAAGAACATATATTAACTTTGTTCAAAACCACTATATAAGGTACAACAAATATAATTAAAATATGCAAGGAAAACGTTGTAAAAGGTGTGGGTTATTCCATGCTATGTTGGCCTGAATTACACAACTCCACAATAGTCCAGGCTGCTGGTGATCATGCCAAGGACCATCTGCTTTACAGGTAGTCTACCTCAGCCTAGATTTGGAGGCCAAAAACAAAGGTTGCTTCCTTCCCAAGTTGACTGTCAGGGTTGTTTTAACTGGGCATCTAAAAGCAGAGCACTCCTCAATGCAGATGAAGTGTTCCAAGGGGTGAGCTGGAACCTGCCTTCTACAATTCCATTAAGCCTCTGAAACTGGAACAACTTCTGTGTCTGCTAAATCTACAAGGGGTTTTGTTTTTTCCTTTTTCACATTCTATTGGATGTTAGCAACACAGCTGTCACTTATATAATTGAATGAGCAAGACAAAGAGATCTCAGTCGCTTGCATTAAGCTCCCAGCAGCCTTGTAACTAGATTATGCAGAAATTACCGAAATATGATTGCAACCCCTTATAACACATTCAACCCTTTCCTGCAATGATTCAGCTATCAGAGATAGAGGTCAGAGTTCTTTTTCTGACAACCTGAACATGACAATATGTGAACAAGTGAAAAAAAAGAGAGAGTACTTCCATTTCCTTCCTCTCAATTAACCTTCTGTTTTAAAATCACCGTACAGCTTTCCTCAATGGCTGTTTGAGCAGGTTACCTCCCTTGCAGGGCACCCATTTTGAGGGAGAGCAGCTTGTCAAGTGCACTGAGCTCACCCCAACTGAACCAAAGCATTTCTTTGTCAGCGTCTGTGCCGCAAAATTGATGCTTTATCCCACTAATGACAGCTACCAGCAGGAGCAGCACGAACTGGCAGATGCTTCAATAAAGTCATTTAGGTGGTCATGGGGGAGAAAATGACTAGTTCTGTTACAGGTTTGGTATCCAACATAAAAAGTTCAGCCTTAAAGGAAATCTGACCTTCTCCCTTATCCAAGAATAAAACTATGCAACTAGCAAAAGCAGAACGGCCAATGCCCTTGTTACAACCCACCATGAGCAGGCATAGAAAGCTGTGATACCTATGTATTTTCACTATTTACTTGACACAGATAAATTTACTTTCAGTTGCAGAATGCCACTTTTTCACCTTTTTTAAAAGATCCACATCTGTCCCTACACTAATTTATTTTTGTGTAATATGTCACAGTCCACAGACTGGATTTTTCAACTCAAGGACCTAGAAGACATGAATAGAGTCATTTAGAAAAAAAAAAGAAGAAAAAAGTAAGGATGATGCTGTCAAGAATGCATGCACTTTCCAGGAGGCTTCCTATCAAGGCACTGATAAAGCCTTCAGCAGAGTAATAGGCCCATCAGAGAGCACAGCTGCATCCCAAAAGAGAGCCAGTGCAGGGAAGACTGAAGCAGTGGACATCCTACTCTTGGTAGTGAGATTCTATTCCAGACTCCCTTCAAAGGTGTAGAAATAGGGCCAGAAGTTGGGCCTTTCTGATCCTCTGCACAGACTTCCCCTATTGAGTTGTCTCCTTCCAACTGTGTGCATCCACAGGTGGGGGATTCAAATCTCTCACCAAACAGGATTACGGGGAATTTGTCCTGGGGCTTGGGGGGCTTGGGGCCTGGTAATTAATGGGTGCACCTGGATTCCCCAAACCCTGGACGTTTAGAGGGATGCCAATAGTCTGAAGAAATGCAGTATAGCATCCTCTTGAAAATCATAAACAAGATTTAGATAAGTTCCTATTTGTTTGTATGCTATTGGACTTGTACAATGCAGATTGCACAAAGCCTTTCTGAGGTTTGCAAGATAACAATATAAAATGAAGCCAAATAAAGCTTCTGTCGACCCCACCCCACCCCAGTTTTCTCAATCTGGTAAGTTTTAACTGTTGGACAAGAATATTCAAGACTAGTTTTGAGTGATATGTGACATTGACTGACAGGAGGCAGCACCCTTATAAAGGCCCATAAAGCAGGGGAAAGTAGGGTTGTGCACGAATGCAATTTTTGGGATTCAATTTGAATCGAATATCTGAAAAATTGATTTGTTTCAAATTGTTAAAATTCAAATTTACCCGGATTCAATTCAAAGTAAGCAAATTTGAATCCATTCATTCAAATTTTCAATTCGAATTTGCAGTCATGAATGTCGACAGCATTCGTATGTGCTCGCATGCATTGTTACACGTTCCATATGTATCCATACACATCCATACATGTCTGTATGCATCCCGTATTTATCCCATGTGCAACCTGTTTTTGTTCCGTACGGATCCGTACAAATGCATGGATGTGGGAAAGATGCGTACATGCAAGTATGCATCATGTGCAAACATCATGTACGTACACATATGAATGTCCAAATAATTGAAACGGATAGATTCAAAAATTCAAAATTCATTTGAATGTTTAAATTTGAATGTATGGACATTCAATTCACATTCAAATGTTGAAATTCAGACAATTCAAATGAATTTTGGATGTCTTAAAATATTCATGGACATCCCTGGGGAAGGTTTGTACATGCACCCTGCTTGTGGGATTGCATATGCAACTAGTTACACCTGTAAGTGAGGGCTACTGTAGTAGATGTGCTGCTGGTCTATTACATTCCTAAAAGAGTTTTCTGGTTATATAATAACATTTTATTATAACAGAGAAAGAAGATCTCCCGAGCTGGCTCTCCTGCTGTATTTGCTGCCATTTCCATGCCCTTCTCTACGAGGTATGGTATATAAACTGTGACTGTGTTTGCTGAGACAGGGGAAAGAAGATCACCTAAGCTGGCTGCCCCCCCCCCCCATTTTAACTAAAAACAGTTTTGTTCCAACCACTGTTCTTTTTATCTTATCTGATGGGCAGAAGAGTTAGGACTGACCAGGGGAAACATTTTTTTTCCACCCAGAAGGTCATCTGTCTGTGGAATTTACTTCCAAAAGAGGTGGTGACAGCAGCCAGCCTAGATAGCTTTAAGAAAATAGGCAGATTCACAGAGGACAGGTGTATCAATGGCTACTAGAATAGATGCCTAGGTACATCCTCTAGGCTGAAGAAGCAGGCAGGCTGCCTCTAAAGTCAATATGCAGGAATTTGAGAGCAGGTGAAGGTCTTGCCCTTGTCTTCTGCTAGAGATGCCCATAAGCAATTGGTGGGCCACTGCATGAGATGGTATGATGAACTAGAAATATTCCTCTTATGTTCTTACATTACATATGCCATTATATGCATTTTAAATAATATAAGTTATTATCAATTTGTTGTATATTTTGAATTTTTTGTTATCATTGTGTTGTTGTATATTATTATTTTAATTATTATTGTATTTTTGCTTTGTTATGAACCACCTTGGGTATTTTTTTGGAAAGGTGGCATATAGATGCAATTACAAATACAAATGCATCCCCCCCCCCCCCAGAAAAATCAAAATTTTACATCTCTTTGCTATGAATGCATGAGTCAACTATCTGCTGGGAACTGCTAACTTAGTCTAGCCACCTCAAATCATTATGTAGTAGATGGAGTACAAGAACTCAAATAAGTACATAAATTTCAGCAATACTGTCATGCATACATCAGATGGTGTTTTCTTCTGTATTCTTCTGTGACGCACAATGTCTAGATTGGCATTAAATGTAGGATGGGTTATGGGCGAACAGAGATACTTCTGCCATTCCTGCTTATGTAGTTTTAGATAGAGCTTAGTGCTGCCTTATCTTTTATTAGAGGTTTTCAGCAGTTTATCCTCTGCAAATGTCAGAAATTGATCCTCCAAGAAAACTTCCAGTAATTGTATAGTTGAGGTAATGAAATAGTCTATGGCCACTTTGTTGCAAATTGGTTGCTGACCTGATTCACAAAGAATTTAGTTATTTCCCTTCAGATATACTTGAATATTTTCCGTATATGCTGGTATTTCCTTTTAAGAAGTTTGGTGTCAATAAAATCACACCAAAATTAGCAAGAGAAACAAAATAATGACTTTTTAAACAAAACATGACAATGTATACATTTTTAAAAAATTAGTCTGCGTGTCCTATTTTGCACACTATCATATTGAATCACTCATCTCAGAGATAATGAGAAGAGCTGAACATTTAGACTATTTTAGGCTTCTTTCCTGAAATGTTTCAATAATGTTATCTAGGAGACAGTTCCTTAGATCTCATTGGAAGTACCAAGTGCATTCAGTTCAGAGTTGACAGTTTAGAGAAGCTCTCTTGGTGTCAGATGGTCAGACTCGAGGAAAATGAAACTTAAGAGGGAGAAAGCTAGCATTTCTCTGCAAGGTCACAGATGACAAATCAATTGTTTTGGGAGATGGTAGTGGATTACCCATCATTCTCAAGTGCCAAGCTTGGGAAAAGAATGTTATAGATCTAAAATGATGTGGGAGGCAATTATATAACTTCTCTTGGGACTCAAAATTAGCAACACAGAAGGTGAAGCTTTTGTGCCCTTTCACAAGGTGAAGCTTTTGTGCCCTTTTACAGGGAGAGTCCTGTTCCAGGAAAAGTATATAGAAGAGGTTTGAAACATGGTCTCTCTAAACATAACAAGCTAAAAGGGTGAGACACTGCTTGATTTTAGCAACCAGAACTGGAAGACCACATACCCATACCATAGTGAAAGTTAAATAGAAATCTAGAAGAAAAAGAGAGCTGGGGAAGGCTGTGTATAAAAAAGATATCACATTCTTTTAAATGTTTTGTATGGTGTAAAGTATATCGGTAAATATCTACCAGTAAAGAAGTAGGGGCCAGTAAATGGCATACTCTTTCTCATGTTTAATGTGCCACAGAAAGATAATCTGTAATAAAATAAGAACAAAAAAAATGCTCTGCTATATCAGACCAGCTCATGTTCTCTGGAAGCCTGTTTTCACAGTGACCAACAAGATACTTACAGGAAACTCTCTAGCAGAACACAAAAGACCATAACACTCCTTACCGCCACCAGCAGTTAACCTTCCAGTGCTGCACAATTTGTGTGACTACAGCTCAATTCTCCATAAATTTGATGACCATCACCAAAACCCTTGGCAACAAATATTACATATTAACTGTGTGCTGCGTAAATCAGTTCTTCTTTTTGTATGTTCGCCTCTTCCAGTATTCAATTATTTCTGCCAAATTAGTGTACTGAGTGCACTGCTCATAACAATTATAGGTAGGGAAGATAGGATATGTAGTTTTTGTTTTTGTTTTTGTTTTAAAGTAAATTGGTTTATTTGAATAGCCCAACTTGTCCATGTACAGCACTGTCTATCCCATGGGCATTTTTCTTATGTACTGAAAACTGAATGCCTTATTATTTTTTTTCAGGATACAATCACAAAAAGATTGAGTAATTGGCCATGAAAATATTCAGGGAATATTCTACACCTGGATAATTTTTGGAAGTAACTTAGTTTCAAGTATGCTACAGTGGAGGAACATTTAACACAAGAGTTCCATTCTGACAAGTCATCATTTAAAGCAAACTCCTCACCTCTGAAATAACACCAGAGGCAGGAAAATACACAAAGGTGAAAAGGAATTTTGAATACCAAAAGAAGGTCTCAGTGGGCTAAGCACATTCTAGTGAAACCACATTCACTTAAAACAGGGCCTTACGGTATATGGGTAAATTGTCATTGTGAGTAGCTTTCGGTTTCACTTTATGCTTTTATAATTGTTAAATGTAACAATTTCTATTTATAATTTGAATCAAAGGGGGGGACTGTTTGGCTTCATGTGAAACCCTCCTGTGAATATAGGGGGCTTCACTTTTGTGTGCAAACATTCATTGAATGTTCACATGTGAAGGGAACCTCCCATCCATTCCTTTGCATCCAACTTTGCCCCCCCCCCCTTACCTTTTGCCACCACCACCATCATGCCCTCCTCAGGAATTGCAGGAAATCTCATGTGATTCTGAATGATTCACAGGGAATTGTGCTGGATTTGCCATGATTCCTGAATGGGGGTGGCCTTTCCAGCTGTGAGCACACCTTCAGGAGGCCTAGTTGAGCTTCAGAGGAAAGTGTGATGATAATGACAACAGTCTCTGCCAGATTTAAAGGTAAGGAGGTGCAGCTGTGGGGGATGGGAGGTGGGGAGGTGGGCAGCTCCAGCCATACCAAAGCTTGTGCGAAGCTTTGACGAAGGCCAGATACATCAGCTTCATGCACAAAGGGGGGGAGGGGGCTACAAATGTAGGCCCCTCTCGATTTACATGAAAATTGTCAAAGCTTCAAATCTGAATGTGAATTCAAAGCTGACAAATATTTTTCACCCATCCCTACTTCTTTTCCATTGAACTATTGGTTAGAATACTGGCATGCAGGGCCCCAATTATAGGTTGCCGAATTATAAGTGCTACTGATGCAAATCTACTTAATTATTAGTGTTACACAGTTTCTTGATTATGTTACATAATCTTTTTTTTAGCTGAAATTATGCCACTGATGAATGCATAGATTGGTCCAAATGATCAGCAGCTAACAATAGCTGCATAATAAAAGCCTAAAAACTTGTCAGCAAGCAATAACAATTTTGGCAACAGCTGGCTATATAGTAGCAATTGGTTTTGAAGCAGAAGCTGGCATCAATGGATGCTACCTATATCTCTGTTATGGCTGAAAGATCTAAAGCATTTTATGTAAAATACTTCTTGTCACTCAATTGTCTGGGAAATTTTAAATTTAAATAAACAAGCAAATAAATTTAGATAGACAAGCAAAAACCAGGGTTCTGAGATCAATTATTTTATTTACTTTTGCAAAAGGAAGAGAGATCCATTTGACTGTCTCTCTCTTGCCAGTTTACAGCAGAACTGATACTTAAATAGGAACAATAGACAAGGCTCACAGTTATAACACACTGTATTGCAAACTGCAACAATTCTCACAACTCCTGTTTTTTTTCCCATCACTTATCATGGTTCCTAGAACAGCATGCCAAGCAAGCCTATAACATCTGCTAATTTTTGTTTTCTATTTGCATTCTTTCAGCATTTCTTCTTTCAACATTGTGTTTTAGTAATATGCTTGCAAAGGATGTCTTATGAATACAGAATCTTAAGCCTAGTTGTTTTAATCAAACAAGCAAAGAGCAGGTCTTAATATTCCCAGAATCCTCTGATTCCTTCTCACAATTTTCCTAAGAAAATTGCTAAATATTGCTAAAACAAATTTTTCTATTGTAGGGATGTACACTAATATTTGTAACATTTGTCATTCATACAAATTCGGCCAAATTCAGACATTCATACACAAATCAAATGTTATTACATTCATATATTAACATCTGCCCAAAATGAATGTTTTCGGACATTTGTGTGAATAATTCAGAAATATATGGAACTGGGGAGGGCTGCACCAGTCAGATCTGTAATGGATCCAGATTGCATTCAACATGGATTGAGAGCAGATTAAAAGTGGATTCAGGCTGGATTTGCTACATTCAGAGCAGAGATACAAATTAGAAATGTCAATTCATTATAAATCGAATGCCAAAAAACCCATTTGTGCACATCCTTAATCTATTGCCACTGCAGTTAGGAAATTGGTATGATCAGATTCCTGTGATTTTACTTGATCATAACTAGAATTTATTACCCATGTATCAAATTAATCCATTTGAAACTTTTGTTCCTTATTTGTTTTAATCATGAGTGGACTGCAATAAATTAAATCAACTGGTGAATTTCTGTATTGAGAGGGTCATTCTTTTGCTTTTGGATATTACTGGTGGATTTTTTTCTTCTGATGTATATTGTGTATTGTTAAATTTACATATATTCATGTTTTATGTTTTTAAGGAGTATTTCAGAATATCATGTATGTCACATTAATTGTAGAGTAGAAATAGTTGTAAGAATAAATATATCTGAAATAATTCCATTCTTTTTGCTGCCTATTAAATGTCTCCTTGAGTACAGTGTCCAGTTCTGGGGAATCTCAGTTTAAGGAATATTAAGGCAAATTATGACAGGTTTTGCAAAAGGCAAAAAATATAGTCGTGAGACTGAAATGCAAGTCGTTTGAAAAGAGACCTAGTGAAGGTTGCTATCTTTAACATGGAAAAGAAAAAACAGAAGGGATGTTAAGAGTTTTTGATGCTACAGGAAGGAAGGTCATGATCTGTTCTTCATTGTCTGAACACTCAGGGCACAGAATAATGGGCAACCAGGCAGATCCTGTTTGAAAATGAGAAAAGGTGAATTACAGTATGGTCACTTCAACAATGGACCCACTTAGTTATGGAAGTAGTTGCCTTTCAGTCACAGGCTGTATTCAAGTAAAGGTAAGAATCTTTTGGAGATACATTGACTTGGGTGCTCATATACAACAAGGAGGGAGATTTGGAGGCCTGTTCTAACCTTTTGCTTCTATATTAGATTTCTTTTATTTATTTATTTATTTACATTTCTATCCCGCCCCATACCCGAAGGTCTCTGGGCGGGTAACAACAGATTAAAACAAATTCAAACAGGATACAAATTCAAACAGATACAGATTAAAATGAAATACAGATTAAAAGCAAGATGCACGGTTAAAACACCTTAAAAATTCAACCAATTAAAACCAGGCAATCCCTAGGACGTTAATAATGGTATCATTATAACTGGGGAGGGAGAATAGAGCCTCACCCAAAGGCCAAGGCAAAAAGATAAGTCTTTACGGCCCTCCTAAATAAATACAAGGAAGGGGCATGGCGCACCTCAAGGGGGAGGCCATTCCATAGTCTCGGGGCCACCGCCGAAAAAGCTCTCTCCCGGGTGCCCACCAACCTCATTACTGAAGGTGGCGGGATGAACAGGAGGGCCTCATTGTTGGATCTTAAGGCACGGGCAGGTCGGTATGGGAGAAGGCGTTCGTTTAGATATTTGGGGCCCAAGCCATTTAGGGCCTTATAAGTCAGAGTTAACACCTTACTACTTGCACTCTATGAATGGAAAATCTGATCACTGTACCAGGTACTGATTAGGGATGTGCACAAATATTTGTAACATTAAAAATTCACATGAATTTGGCTGAATTCGAACATTCAAATTCGAATTGAATGTTGGCACATGCAAAGATTGACATTCAAATTTGAATGGAATATTTTGATACATTCCTATGAAGCTTCATATGAAGCTTCATAGGGGAGTCGTAGGGGATTGAATATTCATATCGAATATGAATCCTACCACATTCGAAGGGGATCTCTTCAAACAAATACAAATTTTCTTGCATTTGATTCAAAACAAATCAAATACAAAACAAAACCATGTACATCCCTAGTTCTGAGTGAATTTAAGCTTAAGTTTCCCTATATTTGCTCTAGCTTCAAAATCAGTGGAATTTTCCAGCTGGATAACAACATTAAGATTTTGTTCTCTATCTCAAAATCATCCTGAACAATTTGCTTAAGGATAGTATTACATCACTGATAGTATTACATCATCTTCTATCCATAGTAAGTTGCCTCCTTAGGGATCTCTTAGCTTCTGCTGGATCTTCATCGCACCTTTATGATGTAGTAAGTAGAACACAATCTCCACGGACCCAGCTTTTCATGGCACAATCAGTATGCTGGATATGTGTGTCATTTGTACAGACCCACTCTTGTCCTACTTCATGCTTCTGCAAGTATCTCTTTGTATGGCAGAATAAGGCAAAACATTCTGAGAGCTCTTTCCTCACTTGTTGCTGGTCCTACACTGTTGTACCACGAATACTAAAGGGGACCTACTGTACATTATCTCCTTAGCAGCTTCACTGAACACAGAAAATAGTTCATCGGGTCATTTCCTATCTTCATTAACTCCCATGCCCATCAAGACTGAAGGCAGGGGTTCCCTGACTGCAAACCTGCCAACTGTGGATGCACCCCCAAGATCATGTATCCAGCCTGTAACTAGACAGGGAAGGAAGCAAATGCTTTTCTTAATTCTCAAGGAATATAGCTTTGGTTATTTTTCTTCTTCCCAATACAAAGACAACATATTTTGTTTTTAATTTGTCCACAATTTTCCTAAATTCAGTGATAAACAAGCCCTACTGGCAAATATGATTAGCAAACCAGAAATTGTGGGATGTCAGGGAAGGGTCAACAACATTACAATAGACACAGTGCATTTCATGATACCATATGCACTCTGACCCACCGGGTTGGGACAGATTGTATCAATTTTTGCACCTGTTTTTGCCAGTAGTTGCTGCCCACTGTTCCCAGGCTTCTATTATTTCCAGTGGATTTAATCTTCCCTTTGGAATAAGAACTCAAACTTGTTGATTTTGGCTTGGAAATCACTGGTGGTGTATATAAATATATCTGCATATTGGTTTAATCCACACAGAACCCATCTCTGGGCTGGATGGAATCAACTTACTGGTAAAGTGCCATGGGGTGAACATGGGAGTGGGGGAGGGGGGTCTCTAAGCTTCACAGCAGTGCAACTGACTTCCCAGAATGTCTCTGTAAGCAGCCGACCAAAATTGTGGTACAGGGTCAACGTAGGGCAATGAGGGAATCCCAGTTTCCCCAATGCCAACTCTGCTGACTCAAAAGTAGTTTGAAGGAGATAGAGGAAAGATCTCTCCTTTGTGCAAAAGAGAATAGGAGGCCAGCACATCTCACATCCTGGCGTTGTTACCCTGTTCCATAGTTACTGTAATACCTAGAGTCCACTGCAAACCACCACATGGATGAACATAAGAACATAAGAGAAGCCCTGCTGGATCAGGCCACAGCCCATCTAGTCGTCTTGCACACAGTGGCCCACCAAATGCTCAAGGGCATCTCAAGCAGAGACAAGGACAAACCTTTTCCAGCTCTTGAATCCCAGCAAATGGCCTTAGAAATATCCTGCTTCCCCCCACCCCCAGCCTGAAAGATGTACTTAGGCATTCATTTTAGTAGCCATTTGTTCTGTCCCAATCTTCCCATCATTCCTTCCCTTCTGGGGGATATCACTTTGGTTATCTCCAATGCAAATACATGAGTTACCATTTGAAGACAACTCATTGTGGCTAGTGTGTTATGGGAAGATGCAAAGGCCTCAATAATGCCCCTGCAGTTTGAATGTACCTTCAACTGTCCTCCCTAGATATTTCATAGTTAATATACTATAGCGTATAATACCAAGTTTCAATGTTTTTTTTCCATGTGTTTTACATCACTGGACTCAAGATCAACAGGGCAGTCAGCCACTTGAGGTAATACAAGCCGATGTGTGCACCAGTCATTTCAATTTCAGTGCTTAAGATGGAGAATAAGTTGGAACAGCTTCACATGCTTTTCTTCTAGAGACAAAGACAGGTAATAGCTATATTAGTATAGGTTGTTAGATGGACCCCCTACATAAATATAGTATAAGTGGGATGACTGAAAACTTAATTTGCTTGTACTGCTACTCAACTGTTAATGTCTTTTATCTTCTCTTTTTTTTCTTTAATACAGTTCATGCCTTTGAAAACCTAAGTTATAATTGCAGTTATTAAAGCATTGTACCTAAAGCCAGATTCAAAGAGATAACAACATTAGAAGAATAGCTCTGTAAGTGAAGGGATTGACTAATCTAACGGGTCTCTCCAATCACTTTTTATTTCTGTTTTATTTCATAACTACTTAAAATTTAATAAGTGGAAGAGATGAAATGTTCACAATGATCTCCAGTCATTGTACATGTAGCATTGACAAACATACCCCTCAGAAACAGTGTCATGCCACCAGAGGTAAGGACCTGGCAAGGCAGAAACACCTGCAGTGCAAAGGTTGGGCCTCTAATTGGCCTTCTAATTGGAACATAGGTTGGAAATAAAGCAAGGCTGACCTGGATACCTGATGTCCCTGCAACAATATCCAGAATCCATCTTTCTTCAAAGGAATTTGTATTGCAAATGTCAAGAGACTGATTTCTTTTTTTAAAAATATTTTATTTATTGAAATTTTTCCACAACCTAAAAAATAGAAAGATCATTTGCACACTCTTTCCATTATTACATTAACTGAAATTCCCTTAACTTCCTCTGCTTGTCTGACTTCTAAGTTCTGTATCCAACATTTGTTGCTCCACATCTTTGTCTCTCCTTGGTTCCCTATTTGTTCTTTATCATCACCCGAACCCATCTGTCGTTAATTCAAGCTCTGCCAGATATTCAATAAATGGGGACCAGTCTCTCGTAAATTTATCAGTTGACCTATCATTTAGTAGATTTGTTAATTTATCCATTTCTGCCAAATCCGTCATCTTAATTAGCCATTCTTCTCCCGATGGTATCTCTTCTTCCTTCCACTTCTGAGCATATAATATTCTAGCTGCTGTCACCATATACAAAATTAACGATAATACACTTTCCAATGTATTATCTACAATCCCCAACAAAAACAATTCTGGATTAAACCTAAAATTTCTTTTCAAAATTCTTGACATCAAATTGTATATCATAACCCAATATTTCTTTGCCTTTTCACACGTCCACCACATGTGATAAAATGTCCCCTCAATATTTTTACATTTCCAGCTTTTAGTAGACATATTTTGGTAAGCTTTCCCCAATTTATGAGGTGTTAAATACTATCTATACATCATCTCATACATATTTTCTTTCAATATCATACAGGAGGTAAATTTCATATCTTTTATCCATAATTTCTCCCACTGATCCATTTGAAACAGGAAACATATTGCATAACATTCTGTGCTACCCACCATCTTAATTCAATATGCCAGAAGCGATTTCAGAGTCACTCTTACAGACAGTGATTTCACACTTTTGAGGAGCACTCAAGTCCCTCCATGCACCTCTGTATCCCTGAAGAGGAGGAGGAGGAGGAGGAGGAGGAGGAGGAGTTGGATTCTATAATCCACTTTTCCCACCCTTAAGGGGACTCAAAGCAGTTGACAAACCTTCTGTTCTTCTCCCCACAACAGATATTCTGTGGGGTAGGTGGAGCTGTGAGAGCCCAGAAGGAGAGCTGTGATTAACCCAAGGTCACCCAACTAGCTTCATGGATGAGTGTGGAATTGAACTTGGTGGCTCCCGACTAAGAGTCCAGCACTCCAACCACAACACCAAGCAGTGGTGTCCCTCAAAGGTGTACTGAACATCTATGGTGCTATGGAATAGTCTTCCCTCTGAGATCCATCAGGCACTCTCATTGCATGGATTCAGATGACTGATGAAGTCATGTCTCTTTACCCTGCCCTTTGACTGAGGGAGAAACGTGCCCTTCCAATGCAGGCATTATCCCTGTTTTAGCCTCTTTATTTTATCTGCTTTATAGCAACTCTTTTGTGACCCACCATAAGACCTTTAAGGATAGATAAATTAACTAATTAACTAACTAAAAAAAAAAAAGACTTAGGCACCATTCCAACTCTGGATTTAGTCAGGCTTGACATTAGTTCAAGATCTCCCCATCCCGACAATTTTCAAGGTATCATCTGTTTTTGCAGATTAAAGGTCCCAAAATATGAACTATCCCTCATCAGATTAAAAGAGTCTCCCTGCTGGATGTATGGATTCCTACAGGAACAATTTGGCATAAATACTCATGCATAGTTTTGTTGGAAAAAGTATAAAAGTGGTTTGTCATTGCATTCTTCCAGGATATTGTTTATTTGCAGTCAAACCTACGGCACTGTAATTTCTTGAAATCTCACCTTCAAATACTGACAAGTAATGCTACTTAGTTTTACAAGATGGCTAAGGTTGGCTAGATGTTCCCACCTGCTGCAACTCTTCTCTCTCTCTTCATATATTTATATGTGTGTGCACTATTCAATATAAAATGGTTGATTTTTAAAAAAATTCATTTTGTCTCCATTGATGTGATTCAGAATGACTGGTTGTGTCAGAAGGTTGCACCTAGTTTAATTTCTCTCTGTGGGTTGCCCTTCCATGCCAGTCTTGTAACATGTGCCACTAAACTGGTTTTATTGCATTTAATTCACGGGAACCAAACCACATTATGTTTTGTTTAAAATGCCCCACACTGAACTTGTATTTTCTTGTGCCCTTTACCCACAAGTGTGTACTCTCGCACAAATGTTATACATACCCTTCTTCATTGCCACATAGCCTTTCACAGCAAAATGGCTGGGGAACAAAGCAAAAGCAATTTTCACACCCCTATATTTAAAAAGAACAAATTTTAATTCAAGGTATTTTGGGATTGGAGTGCTGTTCCCCAAAAAAAACAAAGTGTGCATTTCAATGGATGGTCATAAACCAGTTTTGTTTCTCTAATTGGTCCATTCTGGTCCTCTATTCAAGTGTGGATACAGATGTGAGCACAGCCAGAAAGCCCTCACCTGCTGGAAGTCAGTTCATTAGTTTCCCTTGAAGTCCACATAGCACTAGCACAGACTCCAAGGGAAGTTCAAAAAGAAGAAGAAGAAGGAAAGAAAAGGAAGGTGAAATCTGTCAGTAAAATGGAGGATGCCCAGGTTTAGGTTACACGCACAACATCAGTACTCATCACTTTATATGCTAATTAAACACTGGGAGTTAGTAATTCCTTGCTAGAAAAAGGAAGGTTTATGTATTTGAATCAGGTACACAACTTGTACACTATCAGTACATAAAGCAGATTCCTTTGTAGGGTGATCCATATTGCAACAGAGACTACTAAGGTAAGTCATCTGACTTTATGGAAGAACTAGTCCACTGAAGACCACCAGGGTTCTGCTGAGGGTTTTGCCTTTTTTTAGTAAGTGACATGTGAGAAATTGCTGAAGCACCCTGAATCATCAGGCAGCTCTGCCTGTCAACATCCATTTTTAGCAACA
This sequence comes from Aspidoscelis tigris stejnegeri, assembly GCA_023333525.1. Taxonomy (NCBI): domain Eukaryota; kingdom Metazoa; phylum Chordata; class Lepidosauria; order Squamata; family Teiidae; genus Aspidoscelis; species Aspidoscelis tigris. The sequence continues at coordinate 17,069,198 of JALMGA010000010.1, forward strand.
TTCCTCTTGAAGAAACTAATCCTGGTACGGTTTATAAAAAGCAGATTTATGCTTAATTAGCTTTTACCAAATTGAGGGTACCTGATCCAATCTTCGAAGGAACATGCTTGCTAGCTGTTGTCCATGGAAAAACCGAAGCATAATTAGCTTCTAAATTGCATTAGATATAGGGCTCAATCACAGACAATCAGTCAGGCATTCACACTCTCCTGCTGCATTACACATCAGGATATTATTGTGGTTTCAGGGTCTCACTTGTTGCTAAGAACACAGTCCAAGCCCATTCATAGCCTTGAAGCTCATGAAGAGTTTCAGTTAAACCAAGGTGGTCAGATACAGCTGTTTCCAGTGTTACAGTCCCAGCAAGGGAGTTGGGAGGACAAGCTCTGAATCCTCACATTTGATATCTCTTAGCCATGTTTTGATGGCATTGCAGGTCAAGTTGCATTTCAGAGAGATCAAAGGTGAGTCTCCATTCAGAAATTGGTCTCTCCTGTACTAGTTCCATTGTGTATAGTTTAACTAACTCTTACATAATTTGTACTTAGAAGTTCATGGTAGCCATATACAATTTTAAAGGGACTTGGAAATGTTGTGCAATATAACTTTATTCCCATCTCATTTTATGATGTTACCTGATAAAGTGATGAGATCTCACGTATATCTTCTTCCTTCATAAATCAGGAATGTATCTTGTTTTTCAATTGATGCAAAAATAAATTTGGACTATGCCAATATACATGCCACAGCAGATCTTGACTTATGTCAGCAGAGGATATTAATAACTTATGAGAGGTCACTTTGCAGACATATACTAATAAACTTAGAAGAACACTAAACATTCTAAGGTAGGAAGACTTAGGGTGTTTCCGCATTGGCAGCAGAAACCTTTTTAACCCCCCATTTAACCCCCATTTTAAACCCTTACATACTTACCTTCTGCACTGGAGACCTCTTCAGCAGCTCTTCCAGGCGGCCGCTTCCACATTTTGGCACACAAGATCTGTTTCTAAAATGGATCTCGCCACCAAAGGCTAAGCGCCTTAGGCCCTAAAGCCACCCCAGTTATATACCAACGGACAATGGATATTGCAGCACAAATGGATATCGCTGCCATAGCTCAGGCCACAGCTACACCTTACCTAGCCATGCACAAATACCAGGTCAACTTAGAGGATTATCACAAATTCCCAATGCCTTTACATCTTCGCAGGACATATACAAGAGCAAGATTTGACCAACTGGACATTATGTCTAAACTTGGCCGCTATCAGGGTTTACCTTACAACAGGAGGAGCTGTGTTTGTGGTGAAAACACTGTTGAGGACTTAGCACATCTATTTCTGCATTGCCAGCTTTACAAGAAAATAAGGGGCTACTATATAGACCCTCTTTTTGACAACTATAGCCCAATGGATGATACTGGGAAACTCCACATTCTGCTCAGGGGCTCAGACAGGCAGTCCATCATAAAGGTTGCACTTTTTACCCTGAGGGCAATGAAGATCCGTGCAGATTTTATCAGATTTTAAGTTTTTTATCTATTGTATTATATTTCTGTTTTGATATGGTCATACGGACTAATCAATAAAATGCATTGAGCCACCAAAAAATGGATTTGTATGAAGACCTAAAAAATTAGATCTTCAATCCATCCCTTCTCCTGGATCCGTGTAGAAGCAGGATGCTTCCCTACATGGCACCCATGGGGGGGGGGGCAAACTCAAAACTTCAAAGTCCCTCCAAAATCCCTCCGAAGTTGCCTCCAGAGATTAGCACAGGCTCTGAAGAGAACCCCTTGCAAGAGCAATGCCGTTGTCAAAGGCTCCCGAGGATCTTCAAAGTTAGCAGCAGATCACTCTGGATATTCTATGGAACTGCTCCAGAGGATCTTTGAAGATTCTCCAGAGCGTCTACAGAGATTGCACCCCCTGTCCCCCAAAACACCTGTGACAGGCGGACCCCTTGTGGATACATCCTGAATGCACATGAGTGCTCTGGCTTTTCCACAGCAGGCAGGCTAGCACCCATTGCTATTGGGTGCTAAACCACCCTTGGAAACACATTGGAGGTGCTTCCGCACAGGCCTTTTAACATCCATTAAGCACACATTCAGAGACACGCATCCACACATACGTACCTATTTAGCACACTTCCAGTGAGGCGCATCCGCACAGCAACACCCATTAAGTACACATTGGGAAAACCGCATCTGCACAGGTGGGTCTATTTAAGACGGTTTCAGCGCATTGTGTCAGCACAGTAACACCCATTAAGCACACTTCGGGAAACCCGTGTCCGCACAGGTGGGTCTTTTTAGCACACTTCCAGGGATGCGTGTCCGCACATATCTGTCTCTAATGTGTGCTTAATGGGGTTTAAATGCACACCACATTCGAGGTGGTGTTAATGGGTGTTTGAGGGCTAAAACTGGATTAACTGAGCCCGCGGCCACATACGGGACGGGGGGAGAACACATGAGGTGGGACAGGAAGTCGGCATGTTGGCTGCGGGAATGCGGGGTGGGGCCGACGTCGGCGGGCGGCGGGTGGGGCTTGGGCGCTGCTCTGCCCTGAAGCCCATCCACCTCGCTGGCGGCGGTGCTCCGCATCACCCGGCCGTTGCCGTTGCGGAGTTGGCTCGTGGCTGGGCACCCAACGCAGGGACTTGTCAGCTGAGCTGTGCTTGCTTCCTGACAGGTTTGGGGTGAAGTCCCTGCCGCGTGCCTGAGCAGGACAGGGGGTGCTGAGCCTGGGGCACATGGGGTGGGTGGTGATGCAGCGGCTGCCTGCGGCCAGAGTGGGATCGGGACCCCCATGCCCAGCGTGCCCTCAGGGGCCATGTTGGGATGCATGGCCACCAGTGCCCAGATGGCGGGCCATGCCAGTGAGCTTACAGCATGTGATCACTCGTGCCCAGAGGCACATGCTCGCCGTGTCCCGATCAGCCAGCGCGGTGGCCACGCCGGCCCAATCATGGCTGCTGTGGGCAGTCCGTGGTGCCACTTAGATGATTGTGCCGGGTGCGGGAACCATCATGGTGGTGGGCGAGGTGTCAGCAGGGTTGGTCGCCACCGGCGGGTAGGAGGCCATGGTGCCCTGGCAGCAGGGGGGGGAGAGCGGCATGGCTGCCATTGGTGGGGGCGTAGCCTGAGCCTAGTATTAAATCGAGGCCTTGCCAGCTGCTGGTCATCCATCATGGCGGAGAGCCCACCAGAGGCTACAATCGCTGCTGCCAGCCCCGTCCTGGGCTGTGCAGCGGGCGCACCTGCCGTTCTGTAGGCGGCTGACCACAACATCCCGCCGGCTAATCGCGCCGCACCAGCCAAAGCTGTCAAACACAGCGTGCCACGCAACCGGCACTTGCGTTGCCACACCGCGACTACGTCCCCTGGGTGGCGCGTGGCCCATTAGCTCCCCGAAGACCTCCCCGAATCGGTCCTCCGCTGGGCCCCTTTCCGATGTGTGTGCGGACACAACCCGTGCAGATAGATCCGTATATTCTAGATGCGGATCAACCAGGATCCGCTTCCAGCAAAACCGGATGGGAGGGAACCACTTCTATTACATCTGCATCTAGGCTAATCTGGATTTGCGACATCCGCATCTACTAGAAACCGTCGTAAACAAATCCCCCTCTTTTCTAAACTGGTTTTCCTAAATCCAGGTAAGATAGATCTGCATTTATTTGCCCCTGTGTGGAAGCAGCCTGGGTACTTCCCTTAATCCGGATCTACTAGATCTGGATTAAGACAAGTACCCATTCCTTAGATCTGGATCTTCTTATATCCGGATTAAAGGAGCTCAGTGGAAAAATACCCTAAGACCCCATCCAGACAGGGCCTAAAACATGAGATAATCACAGCGCTATGTTGTCACGTAGGCCCATAGCAGCCCCAATATAACTCCATGAAAAAGAGGCAGAATTGTGTTATTCTTGTTCAGGATGAATCAACTCTCACCACAAGTTTTCTCCAAATAGCAATATGGGCTTACCTGCGTAGACAGTTACTCCCATGATTCTCATCCTGGTAACTGATGATTACACATGTACAGAGCTAAAAACGACTCAGAAATATCTGCCACACAGATGGATGTGCACCAGTGGGTTTTTCTGAATTCGATTCATAAATCAAATGTAAGAAAGTTTGTATTTATTCTAATAAACCCCTTCAAATGGGTTAGAATTCTATTCAAATCAAACGTATCCCTATGAATTTGCACGAATATCCAATACAAATGTATATGTATCCGATATGCATCCAATATGAATGAATTCCTATCCAATACATATCCAATGTGTATTCAGTATGTATCCTGTAACATATCAGCTCTGAAAGTGTCAAATTCACCCTCAATCCACTTTGAATCTACTCTCAAACCTTGTTGAATTCACTCTGGATCCATTGCAGATGTGACTGGCGCAGCCGCTTTCCCACCTCCCCATTTCACAAATGTTCCAAAGCACTTGTATTTGTACGAATGTGAATGTATGAATGTCGTAACATTTGATTCATATACAAGTGTCTGGATTCATACGAATTCATAGGAATAATGAATATTATGAACATTGTGCACATCCCTAGCCACACAAGCATGCAGGGCTATCAACATGTTCTTCCAGGTATTTTGCATCATCAAAATTCCCAGATATAGGACACATATCATTGAGATCAGTGCCTACAGTATGCCTGTCCTTGGAGACTGCCCTGCCATTTGTCAGGGATAGTGAGAGGCAATAGTGAGATGCAAACCAGCTCTTGCATTTTTCTCTTGTTCCCTGGAGGCAGCCTAATTCTAATTTTCCATGGTGAAAACTCAGCAGTGCTAACCGTAGAAAAAGGTAAGAGAAAAAGTAGTGAAAAACAATATAAATCTATCCTAAGTTTCAGTTCCCATTTGACAAAGCTTGCCAGTTTAATCCTTTAGCAGAAATTGATGCATTTCAAGTAAGCTTTTCAATGCCTTGCCACCCTTTTGTATTGAAAGCGGCAGGAGGGCTTCAGTTTCAAATACGCAAAAGCCCAAAACCTTTCATGCGAAGTTGATACAGAGTTGTGCTTGAGTCCCTTCCCATTAAATCCTCATTTTTCTTTCTTGTCCCTCAACCTTGTTTTAAGTAATACTAAAGAACATTATAGATCTCTGAGCTTTTTCTTCCTCTAAGGATGAAAGTTAAAAAGAACTGAGGGATTGCTAGAAATGACAGTTCTGGGAATTCATATGTACAGCTCAAGAAAGACAATGGTCAACAGAACTAGAAGGGTACTTTTATATACCATTTCAGAGCTCCATTCTATTTCAGAAGAAGTTCTGCTAAAGATAGAAGATATTTCTTATTTTGTGCCAGATGAGGCCTTTGTATCGCAGCCAAGGATGGCCAGTAGTACACATTAGGAGTTCTGGTGAAGAATTCCCACCATCCCTTTGAATCTTTTTATATAACAAATCCTTAAAGCCAACTAAATAGGATATTCCTTGTATTATTGCAGTGATGGCGAACCTATGACATGCATGTCACAGGTGATATTCCAAGCCCTTTTGGTTGACACAAAGGCCACTTCTGGTTTGTGGCCTACAAGATACCAGGAGCACAGACATAGGAGTTGACCAGCATAGGAGTTGTGATGGAGTCCTGTCATGGCACCACCAGGTCACACACAGTGCATCTGTGCTCCCAACACCTAGAAGACTGAAGACCTGTGTGTGGCAGCAATGGCTTTAATCACATTTTTTTCCTCTCTACATACTTTTGTGAGACCTTATTCTCAGAGTTAAATAATATTAAAACCAATAAAAGAAACCAACTGACAGGTTGCTTGAGCTTGAAGTGTACGAAATACCAACCTTCAATTGAAGATTTAGCAAATGAAATTCAGCAACAAAAAAGTAACTAATGTAAAGAATTATTTGTTTTTGGTTTCAATAAATACATATATCAAAAATATACCTTTTTTTTTACTAGAGCTATAAATATCACAAAATTATGGATATTTCAAGGTGTGACATGGCACCCTGAGCTAAGCTAGGTGTGCATTTTTTGTGTGTGGTTTTTTGTGTGCAAATTTTGACACACAGAACTCAAAAGGTTTGCCATCACTGTATTATTCAATGGTTGATTCTTGATTTAATTCTTATCTCTTCCCTGTAAGATATAATCATAATAGAGGAAGAATTCCCCATGATTCAAATAAGTGGTTGCTATACTGCATGACCTTCACAGATGCAAACACCAATGCACATAGCATGCACATATACATCTGAATAATTTTCAAAATTTTGCAGATATCATGTGCTCTAAAATTTGCTCTGTAATTAAAACAGATACTTTAATGAACCAGGAAAATAGATTTTAAAGAGGGGCAGAGGACCACAAAAAAGAGATATAGAAAAAAATACATCAGAGATCAATGAATGGTGGTACAAACAAGAGAAGGACCTTCTAAAGCACAATGCATAAACCAGTGACACAGATCTGAGTGATATAAAATTAATTCAAAAACAGCATTCACTTGTAATTTGGATGATTGCCCGGATCAACCTCAGCCTTGATTTCCAGTTAAAGGAGTGTTTCTGCACTTACATCTAATCTGGGTATTCCTCTTCTGGGTAAATGTGTCCACACATACTGGTGTTGACTAGAGAGGCCCTGTTGTCCCCATCAGCCACTATAACTGGTATGCTCTGTCTGCACAAGATGGAGTGTATTCTGGAATAGGAGGCCCCAGATGGCCTCCAGATCTACTTCTGGAATCCTGGTAGAACTCAATGACAAGGGCCCATTCTGTATTAGATCATCTTCCAGTTTATTCCAAGCCTAAGGCTACTAGCATAGTAGGGGCATGGGGGACCCCTTTTGATGGTACATCTTGTTGCTATCAAGACTTTGACTCCCTGCATGGATCTACCATTGTAGACAAAGCACTGCTGCCCGTTTAAGAACAATAAAATTAAATTGAAATTGAAAAGCCAATCCCCTCTCTGGGTAAGCCCTCTGAAGCCACCAATAATCCAGGGCTAATGTCTACCCTCAAAAGGAATACAAACTAATAGGTAAAGTACCCACTACAATCACCAAAAAAATAAATGCAAAATCAGTGCCCTCTACGAGATATATTACAAGGCTTGCTCAGAATGACAAATCTTAACATGAACTTCATTATATAGAGGCTGCTTATAAGCCTCTAAAAAGTAACCTTGTTAGTTTTTTCTTTAAAGAGTTTATTTCAAGCAAACAATAAATAACTGTGTTCAGTGTAACATATGTATGCAAACATATGCAGACAATTATTAATTTTTAAGGCTCCAGTTAAATTCAATTTAAGGACTTTAAAAATTTATTGCTGAGAATCAAGCCAGACTGTCTTGAGGGTGAAGAGTTGATGTGTGTCCCCTCGCATGAACCAGCTTTCAGTCCCCCACTGTTCCAAGATTTTCTGCTCTCACAGTGCCACGACCAGTCAATTTGAATAACTGTAACTGTGTAGTCTTGTGTAGCTGTAAATACAGCCATAGACCAGTGTTCTAAGCAGCTGAGCCACGACTTCCGGAATTCACCAAGCACTGCTTGAATAAGGAACATGTGAAACGATCCCCAGAGTGCTCTAAGATCAGCCAGAACCCACCGAAATCACATAAATTTATCAACCCGCAACAGAATCTTGTCAATTTTGATCAATTTTATCTTACTGTTATCAAGGAGGAAGCTACGGAGCTGCTTTTTAGTTGGGGCAGCCGGTCATTGCTTCACAGCAGCTAAGCTGTAATTTTCCCCTTAACTGTGAATTTATTCCACAAGTCTGGAGGGGGCCCTTTTCTCTTGAGGGAAAGGACAGCAATTTCCTGGGATTCTGGGATACTTTTTATCCCATGCCAAACTCAGGGGACGGAGTTCTCCTCCCATGGTCTAGCCCAGGGGAAGGCAAGAAAGGACTGAAGAGGTCTCTGGGTGGGATATTCAAATCCAGCCAAGTAGGAGGGCTCTGGGTGGGGTGAAGTGATTGATGGTGACACCAAAGTAAGGGTGTGCACAAATGCAATTTTTGGGATTTGATTCAATTTGAATTCAATATTCAAAAATTCAAATTAATTTGAATGTTTAAAATTTGAATGTAATCACATTTGGTTCAAATACATTCAAATCATTTTGTATGACAACATTCATATGTGCCAAACACATCCATATGCATCCTGTACGCATCCGTATGTATCCCATATGCATCCCCTTTCTTTTCTGTACAGATCCATACAAATGCATACGGATGTGGGAAAGATGTGTATGGGCAAGTACGCATCATGTACGTCTCTGTACACATACGAGTGTCGAAATAATTCACACAGATAGATGTGAAAATGTGAAATTCATTCAAATGTTTAAGTTCGTATTTGTAGACATTCAGTTTGAATCGGAATGCCCCAATTCAATCAGATTTGATCAAATTTTGAATGCACACCCCTTCTCCAAAGTATCTTGCAGTTCTATCTAACCCTGATTAAATAGGCTTAAAGTCCAGTGTTAGGACAACCTTTTTCTGGATGATTGTGGAATATAGTTCCCATAATCCTTATGGAGTTTCCCCCAAAATGCAAACAGAGCTTTCAAAATGAACTTTTCTAAACTTTGTAAAAAAACACAAAGCAAAACAAAAAACACACAAAACCCTTCTGAGAGGATCGTGCTATAAATACTTTTTGCCACAAAGGAGAATTACGTTGGCATTTAATTTGAGGAATTGTGTTTTTAACATTGAAAAGGCAGAGCACATTTTCTGCAGATGATCCACCCACCCTCCCTGTGTATGTGGAGCTAAAACTGTATTGTTTGCTGATTCACTCAGCAGGGGGATGGGGGGGGGTTGATATTAACAATATTACAGGTTTTTGGAAGAGAGCCAGTAGCAAAAGTTGTGATATCAGCACTGGAAAGAAAGGAATACTCGGCACCAGTGAAATCAGTTGGGAAAGATGAAAACTAAAACAATAAAGGACAAGAGAACTGATTATTTTCAGTCTTCACTCCTTAGACACCCCCCCCCCCTGTTTGCTGTTTGAGTGATGTCTCTTGACTTTGGAATGGCTCAAAGAATGGCAGCTGACAGCTTTAAATGCTTCATGTCCTCCCACTCTTCTCAAGTAATAGCTCTCTAATTAAGAATGTCCATCTTCTGTATTTCCCAGATATATTGCATGTCCACAGAAGAAAGGGGGAAGGAGTAGATATCAAAGAACATAGAGAAAATGTGAAAACGTTCAAGGTTTGCATAATTGCTCAAAATTTTAGTGTCAGTTCACTAAGCATGCAAGTAGTATGAATCTTTGCTAGGAAATCAGGTAAAAGATGCCAAGCTGTTGAGCTGTTCATACAGCAAAACAATACCTATCATTTAAAAACAAAGTCACCAATATGATGTCCTCTAGTTATTGTAGGAAATTCCATTATTCAAGGCATGTTTTAATTTTCCTTCTGACACCCTCATTCCTGAATGGGATAACTACTTAGAACCACATGTCCTGTATATATGGTCTGGTCCCTAGCTGGAAGAAAGTAGGTTATAAATAAACAAATTTCTAATTGGGCACTGCATGCTATTGAACACACTTATGACAGTGTTGTAGTAAAATCTTACTCTTTTATGATTAAGATTCACAGCCTACAGCTTTAAGGACATTGCCAGATGGTACTTTGGATAAAACAGACAATCACAAATACATAAAAATAAACTTAAAAACAGAACCTCTATAAAAGCAGCATAAAAACTTATCAAAACTATCAAGCAGTTCAGTAAAACTGAGTGGATCAATCTCAAACATTTTATTCTTTTCATTCTGATTATAATAAAGAGAGAGGTCTTTTGTTATCCTGACTACTAGAGGAACAACTAATAAAGACACTTCATAGGTTTTCACAATTCCTTGGTCTCAAACTTCAAAATATTACCAGCAGGGATGGGGAGTTGAAGGCTGGAAAATAGAATACCGGCCATATAATTAGCATGTCTATGATTCAGAGCAGTAAAGATTTCTCTGAAAGTGTGCTCAATCAAAACCAGTTATTAGACTTATGCATATTGCCAAAATGAATCTTCAAATCAACCCCCGTGTCATTCTTTGAATATGGTTGAGGATTTTTTCATTCTTTTTTTTTTAAGTCAGCGCCATTAACTTTATTTAGCAAACTTTGGCCCTGTCCCCACGCAATTTAAAGTCTGCCAGGCTTTTCAATGGGCTTCCAGCGCTACAAAACGAGGAAAATCAGTGACAAAATACATGCCCTTTAAAGAAGACTTTCAGGGCTCTATTTGGAAGTCGCGGGTTTTCCTCGCAACATTTACCTTGGGGATGCTCTGTGGCAAAAGGGGCGGTGATTGCTGCCTGCACACACAGCCAAAAAGCATTCACACATCTAAGAAATGCAGCAGGTTCCCTTCCTTTCCTTTGTAAAAAGAGCCCGAATTGCTCAGAATTGCAACATTGTTATCAGGTGATCTGTGAAAGTGTTAAAAGAGTGAATGAGCGAAGGATCGCGCTGCTGGTGGCTGCAGCCGCTGACTTTGCAGGGACAGGAAGCCTTTTCTAACAGAGAACAGAGTGAAAGTAAGTGCTGAAAGTGAATGAGTGAGCGATCACTGCCTTTGCCAGGACGGGAAGCCATTTCAGGGGATTGAGATCTGGCTATTTTTCCTTTGAACAAGAGAGGGGGTGGGGGGAAAAGATGCGGGGAAAGGAAACAGACTTCCTTGGGGATGGAAGGTGCGTTAAAAACACGCGTTTTGCTGAGCCTCGTGCGGACGCTTATTGCGGAAGTGCAGGGCACTTTTAAAGTCCGCTTGATTAGAGTGAAAGCAGAGGGAACTCAGAGAGGCAAATAAGTCTTTTGGGGATTCAGCCTTTAGTAATTAAAACTCTGCAAGAAATAAGAGTGTGTGTTCAACATTTTGAACCTAAAAAAGTCTGTAATGCCAAACTTTGTTCTTTTACTGAGTGTATGGTCAGGCATGGCATTTAATCAGTTTAAAGGCCACCTTTAAGTTCTGACTATCTCACCAGGATTTTGTCTTTCCATACCTTTCCTGGACTAAATTGCCCAATCAGGAGGACTATTTTGCATTCTAAGTGATTTTGCCAGCTTATTTCAGGTGATTCATCCATTTTATTTTGGAAAGTGAGAATATCTAAGTAGATTATTTTGGGGGGGAACTGTACTTTTTGAGGCAGGCTCCCCATTTCCTTCTGTTCAGTGACAAATTTGATTGTTGATGTTGTACTCAGGAGTGTACAGAATGTCACTATTTGGTTGGGAAAAAAGAACAAAAGAGAAGGTGCAGTGGAAATTATTAGTAATCTGCCTCCTCTGTTCTCTCTTGTCCCTACAAGGAGGACAATGTAACCTCCATTTTCCTTTTGAAATGCACAAGGGAACAACAATCCCTTTCATTAAAAGAGGCAATTTGTGCAAAACCACCACTGAGTTTCAGTTACTTAGGGCAAACAGTGCAATGCAGACTGTCTTCTTCAAGAATGGACAGGGGTGGGGGTACATGCTGGTTGGGGTACACCTCAGCTGCATCCGTTTGGGGGTACAGGACCCTTACCACTGTAATGACCCCTGGCACCATTAAGTTTGTCATTGGAACCACACAACTTCATTGTGGGATATGGTGGCAGGGAAATGCAGAGGGTCAAGTTTGACTTTTCCACTCCTGTGAAGTGCTGGGACTGGATTCAGTTGCTTACAGCAGAGTGATGAGAATTTAGTGAGGGGTGGAGAGAGAAAAGTATTTTTTTCCCTGTGCCAGACACAGACAAATGAGGAATAAGAATGAGAAAATCCAAATTGAGTCTTTGTTATAATGTAAATGTGAGAATGACTGGAACACTCTCCCTTCCAATTAGGATTATCCTAATGATGTCTGACCATGTTCTAAGTCTTTTAGAGTTATTTTAAAACTTTCAAAAGGCTATTTAAATACAAGCTTTGTCTTGAAGTTCATGGGGGATCCATACATACTTGAGCACAAAGGCCTAATATTTCTAATGTTTGTGAGGTTAACTTGTTTTAGATGAGAGAGATTTGGAAATACACATTTATTTTATTGGTATAAAATAAATTCATCTATCATAGAACCATGGATATCCTGAAGACAAAAGGCACCAATCCAAGTTTTAATCATGCCCAAACTGCTCAAATTGCAGCCCACCAGGTACTGAAGTGCATCACCCCTCATGAAAGGCACATTACTTGCACCTCAGGAAGGAAAGAGGGTTTTGCTGGCTCTCTGGTCACCTTTGCATTAGTTCGTAGCAGGTACTCACTATTTGTTTCTGAAGTATCCCGTGTTCACTAAGGCTACCTCCAGCACCACAATCTTCTCAGCACCACAGTGGGAATGCTATAGTGCTACTTTAAGAAACTCAGAACCTGATTTATTTCTGTTATGAAAAATCCAGCAGTAACATTGGGTCCCCGGAACATCTACCAGGCTGGACTTAAGGGACCTCTGACATAGAAACTGGTGTTTAACATTCCTTAAATCTAGGCCTCAAATTTATTATCATTATCATTATTATCACTATCAATTATTATTTTATAACATCTGTTCTATTTGCAAATAATAGTATTGGAAGGAAATGGACTGCTGCATCAGTCACCAAAACCAGCTATCGCCCATGAGATGCTCAGAGACTACACGGTTTTCCATTAACATGGTTTGCATGGCAAGGGAAAAAGCTGAGAATAAGATTTAAATTATTACAAGATGCTAACAAAATAAGGGGGGTATACTAGGTTTGCCACATTTAAAATAAAGCCTATTGTTTGTTATGGATAAGAGAATGAACATGTTTGAAAGGTATAACAGAACTGCAATGGGAGAGACATGATTTTAAGATACGGCTGGCATGGCTACTGTGGAACGATGAAACAAAGTTTAATATGGCATTTAAGAGTAACTTTGTAAGAAGTGCACTGCTAAAGGTGTGGAAAAAATATGAAAATAAATTGTAGATGAAAATATCCCTTTGGGTATCTTCACATGAAGCTAATTTTTATAGAATCTGAAATAAAAGATAAATAGTTATCATATGAATAGTTACTGATTTGAAACCAAGAGAAAGAAGATTTCGACTTTAAAAACCAAAGATCACATTTGCAATTCCTATGAGGTCATACAAATTTGAACATTCGTGTTTGAATCGAATATTGGCTACGTTCAAAGACATATTTGAATGTGAAGCAAATGCTTTTGTGCATTTATTCAAAGCTTTGTTATATTTGTGAATGTGGGGACCTGCTGGCCACCTAGCGGCATTCAGCTGGCAGTGCCATTAGCAAGTGGCTGTGCAGTCCCTTCCTCAGCAGTTTCGGACCCAGATGAGTGCTGCTGGCAAAAGCATCCAGCTGCCAGAGAGAGCATTCAAATTATGCGATTTGGTGTATCACCACATAAGTGGTGACATTCGCACAAAGCAAATTTCCTTCCCATTCCCTTCTATGCAAAGCAAACACAGAAAAAAAATTGTGCACATTCTTAGTCAATTGCAAAAAGAAAGTTTTAATGTACAGCAGTAATATTACATAGTCATAGTAATAAATATTAGCTTTAAATTAGATAAAAAGGATGGAAAATTTGAAAAAGAAAAACAGAAATAGGAAGAAGAATGGGAAAAAGGAGATAAGAGTTTTGAGCTCTACACTTTATAAAATGCTGTTGAAACTGGATATAGAATGGGAACAAGTTAAAGAATGCATGGTGAAACAGGCAATGACCTTTCAATAAACTGTACAAATGTAGCAGTGAGAGAAAATGTGGATGAATAATTTGAAATTTACATTGCGTTGAGGGTTTTTTTTCCACTTACCTCCCTTAATCTGCATCTTAGAAGATCCAGATCTTTGCAAGGACCTGATGCTTCTCCACTGGCAGTCTAGCACCCAATGGCAATAGGTGCTAGACAGAGTCATAGTGGGAATGCCAGAGCACCCTTCTGGAGTATCTGTTTTGCCCAATGTTGATGGTGTGAAGGCAGTGAGGCATGATTAGTCAACACAGACATCAATCAAGGACCATTTCCAGCAGCTATGGGTGTGGTGGAGCTGCAAGGTTCTGTAACTGCCTAGTGGCTATGTTGTGGGAAGAGGAACTGAAGCTTGAACAGCTGCTTATGGAACTCATTGATTTGGTATGCAAATCAAGTGAAGAATGCCACGTCTGCATTTTCCCTGTCTCCAACCCCCTCCCCATGTATATAGCAAAGGCAGGGGGTGCAGGACTCTCTCAGGTGTGTGGAGGTTGTATTAGATGAAGAGAACCAATTAGCAGCTTTGCTGGCAGATTCATCTACGAAGATCGCCACATCACGACTATGCAGCCTGTGCTCGGCTTTGTAGGCAGCTATGAAAGACATGCACAGCTACGTAACTGTGAGTGGTGGGGCATGGCCGCCCTGCAGAGAATGGCACCCACTGAGCCCAGGCCTGGACTCCATTGTCCTGATCACAGTATGAAAGTATGCCTTCTGATCTGATATCCAAGACTGAAGACTAGATTGAAGACCCCGTTAAAGGGGTCCATGGGAAGTCTGGATTTAAGGGCCTGAGGACCCCTTTCAATCTGGACTTCCCTTATATTGCTGTGAATGGATGGAGTCCTTATGGGCTCTTATGTGGGAACAAGGTCTGGAGGGCCTATTTTTCCCTCTGGAGACCATGGGAGAAGGCCTGGGACACCACTGCAATGCACCCCTAGAGGTAAGGGGGTGCAAGGGAGGCAGGCAGGACCGCTCTGGTGGCATCCAGGGCTCTTTCCAGGTTCTCCAGAGTGCAAAACAGACTTTCCGGAGCCTGGAAAAAAAGCCTTCCGGTTTTGAGTCAATGGTTTGAATTTGAATGGTTTGAAATTGCATGGAAAATCAGTATGTGAAGCAGAATCTCTGATTAACTGTCCGATGATGTATTAATGATCCTGCAATGGAGTTTCAGTTAGACAAATGTGCAACAGCAGACATTACACAAGGAATGATAGTAAATGGTGAATGGATTAAGCTGCCAGACGGGAAAGACATAAATAATGTAACACCTGAAGAAAGTCAGAAGTACTTTGACATTTTCCAAGCAGATAATATCAAGCACGGACAACAAGGTCATGCAAGGAAGTAGTGATGTGAACAATTATTTTCATCTTCTTTTTAAAAAGCAAATGTGAAGGAAACTTGCATTTGTGTGAAAACAGCCACATTGAATATGGTAGAATTGGAAGCTGTTGCAAACACTCTTTGAATGCTATTCAATTCTGATTCAAATACCTGCTATCAGTCATGCTTCTGAATCCCCTCTGATTCTGCTTTATACACTTTGAATCTCCTCTGAATCCACTTTAAATCCACGCTGAATCCACGCTGAATCTGCAGCACATTTCATGGGTCGGCCACTTTGCTGCCTCCCCAACTTCACAAATCTAACAAGGCTTTGAACAAATGCACAAAAGCATTGATTTTGCATTTGAACGCCAGTCTTCAAATGTAGGCAATATTAGGTTTGAATGCAAATGTTCAAATTCATACAAATCTGTACTAATTGTGAATCTGATGAATATCCATGCACATCGCATACACAGGGATGTGCACAATTTTCTTTTTGGGTTTGATTTGTATTGAACTGAATGCAAGAAAATTCATATTTGTTCCAGTAGATTCCCAATATGGTAGGATTCACATTTAATATGAATGTCCGATAGAAATTTAATATGAATGTTCAATACAAAGTGCATATGAATTCCCTACGTATACTCTATGAATCCCATATGAATCCCCTATGTACAGTATTTGATACATATCCCATATGTGTCTGATCTGACCGCATCAACTCCGGCCTGAATCAACTTTGAATTTGCTCTTAATCCACTTTGAAACCACTCTGGTTCTGACTAGCACAGCCGCTTTCCCACCTCCTAAAGTTCATGAATGTAATGAAGCATTTGATTTGAATGTCCAAATTTTGATGTTACAAATATTTGTGCACATCCCTACAATACAGGGAAGAGATCCAAATAATCTGAAAGATCCTAAATCCAAATGGAAGTGACAGCACCACCAAGGACATCCCGGTCTTTAGACGTGCTGCAGGAAATGTAGAGTGAACACCAGGGGTACAAAAATGCCATTACATATCCATTGATGGGTACTTAATGGGTACTTTTAGTGACACTGGAAAAACACTCCAGTAGAATTAATTGCATTGTATCAGAAGAAAGGAAAATAATGACCGCAAAACATACCCTGCATCGCTGTAAACATGTTAGCAAGCTAGATCTCCCCCAAAGTAACAGTGGACAGTAGGGATTTGCACGAATAGGTTTTTGGCCTTTGATTAATAATGAATTGGATGTTAGAAAATTTGCATTCGTTTGAATAGATCCCCTTCGAATGTGGTAGGATTCTATTCAATACGGATGTACTCATACAAATTTGTACGAACATCCAATATGCATACAGATGCATATGGATCCTACGTACAGATCCTGCATACAGATCCTGCATATGTTACAAATATTCATGCACATCCCTAGCAGACAGGAAATGTTGCAGGCAAAAGAAATAGTTGAGAAAGAAACAAAGGGACTGGCAGAATCAATCAATGACAGTCAAAAAGTAGTGTTAAAAGCAGTTAGTAAAGAAAAGCTACTAAAAACCACTGAAACTAAGGAGGCTTACAGAGAAAAGCAGCTGAAAAAGAGATGAGTAGAGAAAAGAATTCTTACTGAGCCTAATTTTAACTAGTTCATGCCTGCTCACTTACTTCTAAGTGTCCTGGAACCTAATACAGTCCTTGTTGACAACTGATCTTTTATATGGTTCATTTTCTTGTTTCTCACCACATTTAATGGATTTGGGACATATTTTCTCAAGTTCCTCAGTTTGGGTCTCTCCAGCATAGGTTTCTGGTACATTGTAGTACACAAGCCATCTATCGTGTTAAAGCAGTGCCCACTGGAATGAATTACTACTATTACAATGATTATTACTATTACTAGAAGTAGAAGTAGCTGTGATAGTATTGGTGGTGGTGATAGTAGTAGTAGTGGTATTGTGGAATAGAAGAATTGCAACACCAGTTCATTTGCAAAAGTGTTTATGCCTCACATTATTGCTCCAAATGGGCAGTCTGTTTAGCACTGCTTCCATGATCTCCTCCACCTGCTTCTGCTCTCTTACAATTCCCTGCCTGTGTCCCGTGTAAGCGTCATGAGCATTATAGTGCCTTGGTCAGACAGCCCATGCTTTCACCCTTTACTGAAGATTTCCCCTTATCACAGAAGGTTGAACTCCAGCTCCAGATCTGCCCAATTAAGTGGCAATTTCATAGCAGAGTTATGAAATCTAGACTTTGTGATTGTGGCTCCCACTCCTGTTCTCCTTCCCTGGTATACTAATATGATGCTCTTGTTCTATTTGGTTTTTGTTTTCCTGCCTGCTGCCCACTTCTCTACTCTCCTTAGCCTCCAAATACAGCTCCTCACCTAGTATTCCAAAGAATGCTCACCACAACTATCCCTCAGGTTGGAAAGCATCTGGAAAGCTAGAAATGTCTGTGCACATAAATGTGCCTGGTTCCAAATAGAATGGCCGAAAGCAAGACAGTTCTTTTTAATATCCTCAAGTGCAGTACAGTAATTTCTTTGAATGCTGAGAGCTGTGGAACCGGTCACGTCTCAAACGAGTTGCTATGTGGCATCACATTTATTGAGGCCGTCTCAAAGCCACATGTGTGTCCAAAGAAACATCCAGAGTTGTCTTTGAAATATACTGTGCACTGTATAATGTGCTACATGTTACATTTTAAGAGCTGAGCCATTTGAAAGATGTGCAGAATTATTAAGGGCCCTAGAAGACATATTGTCACCTAGAAACATGCTTCAGAATTAGATATGGATATTGAGTCAGCCAGCCACATATCAAAAAGCATAACTGAACACTAAAATAATCTAGCAATGCCCACAAAATTGATCAGTTCAGCAACAGTAGCAGTTGAAATATAGATTAAACTTTGCAGTCTTTTAGAACTCCAAATCTGTCTTTAGCTCCAACAGTGCCACCTAAAGGTCAGAAGATAGATACTTTTGTTTAATTCCTCCTGCAGATTACAGGGGGGCGGTTACAGGGGAACCTGATTTTCAAATTTATTGCTTTTGGGGTTGTGGGCATTCATATATCTTTATGTGACAGTTTCACAGCCATTGTAAACTGGTACAACTCCTTTGGCTATCCTGGAAAGCAGTAGATTTACATCAGCTAAAGATGTGACCTTCATAAATAAGGCATGACCTCCATAATAAAATACATTTTGATGATTCTGTCCTCAGAAAAGTAATGATGAAAAGGAATATAAGGGTTTAGGTTGCTCTTGGTACTGCTCTTAACCTCTGCCCAGTAATGTTGGCACTTATTGCACTCACTGTTAGAATAATAAATACATGCATGGGTACACAAAACATAGAGATAGAGATATGCTGAATTGCTCATCTTGCTCTTTTATTGGCATATTGGGAGGTCACACATGTTCACTAAGACTGCAGATCTGACTAGGCCAGCATCCATCACAACATTTCACACGTAGAATTTACTGGCAGGATCAGAGTTCACATCTCTAGGCCACATGAAAACAGCAGGTGTATACTAATCTGTTATTCTGTTTCTTGCTAGAATGTAGACATAATAATTCTGCAACACTGTGAGAAATGGAAGTTGTTATGAGAACCAGATCAGCCTGACATCAGTAACAATTCTATCTCCTGATTGGTTTAAAGTAATCATGTAATATAATATGATTCTTATGCCCATATGTATGGTCTCCATATTGAGTTAGTTATCTGTTCATATGCTAGTGTTTCAGTTGTATGTTCATTCATATATTTGATTTATTATTTTCCCATATCCAAGCATTTATTCATTCATATTTTCATGCAACATATATCCTGTAACTTTTGCATCAAGCAATAAAGTTTTCCATTTGGAATGTACTGATGAATCTGTGTTTGCTGGGAACTTCTGATACACAGTTCTGCTGCGTCTGTGCTAGAGGCTTTAAGCCAGCCAACTCTGCTAAGTTATAAATCACAACAGGATCTGCACAGCACTGTTATGGCACAGTAACCCAACCACAAAGGGGCAGGCTCTGTTTGTCCATGAGTTCAGGTCTGCACAAAACCAATTTAGCCAGGCACCTCAACAGCTTAAATGCTCAATGGGGCAGTGTGGAAGAGAAAGGTGGGGGATTAGTGCTGCAGAAGTGCTTAATCCATTGCCTGTAGCAGTTCACTGTCACCCCAGCAGAATCTCTTTGGGTTGTCAAGCACAGGAAATGGCTCACATGGAAGAATCCTGAGGCATTTCCGCACTGAATCGCGTTCGAAACCGAACGCGTTCAGGCGGGAAGCTTAAGCCAGCTTCGGGCGCTTTCCCCGTTCACACACAGACGCTCCGGAACGCGTGTAAACGCGTTCCGGAGCGTCTGGGTGCGAATGGTCAAAGCGCCCGAAGCTGGCTTAGCCGGCAAACGCCGGCCAGGGGCGCGCCGGCGGCCGCGGAGGCAGATCGACAATCAGCTGTTTGAAAAACAGCTGATTGTCAAAGCCGCGCGGCGTCGGAGGCGAGCCGGCAGGCGATCGGGAGACAGAAGCGGCGCGAACGCTTCTTCTCCCGAACGCCTGCGGACGGCTCGTCCGCGTTGGAACGCGTGTAGAGCACTTCGAAGTGCTCTACATTTCGAACGCGAAAGAGGCAGCTGCGGACACGTCGGGACGCAAGGCGCGCGCGGCCAATGCGGATGACGTGTCCGCAGCTGCCTTTTTCGCGTTCCGTTTTCGCCCGTGCGAAAACGTCTCTGGCCTGGGACATCACAGCTCTTCCTAGCTTGATTCAAAGCAGCTCTTTAATTAAAGTGCCTCTGGAAATAGTGTGATGCAGGTCCTGCCTGAGAGGCAGTGAAAGCCTTAATCTGCTGCAATTGATTTATTTTCCACATTCCTATAAAATGTCCAAGTGAGAAGGATGCTAAGCAATGATGTAATGCAATCCCCAGAAACCATGTAGGACAAGCTACTCCAGCTGGTCCACAAGAGCATTTGATCATATTGAAAAACATCATCAAGTGACTTTTGGAAGGCAGGTGGCAGAGAAGGTAAATAATCCCTCTGTTCTATAATGCACAAAGTCCCAGTGTTTCAAAGGAAGTCAAGAGACAGGGGATGCATCCAAACTGTAGCTAAACCACATGTTGTTTCCTGGGGTATCTGAGGGTTTAGCAATTGCCTGCAGAGTCATCCTTCCTACCCAGTGGAAGAAAGAATTAAAAGGGCACTGGCTGCCCTCAGGGACTTGTGTTGCTCTATAGATACACAGCAGCAACACAGGTGATCTATCTGGCTTCTGGTCCCCCCAGAAGTCTTTTTCTTTACTCTGAAAATGGCCAAATGCTGCTTCTTTGAAGTTGGGGAGGGAACAAGTGTTTCAACCCTTAAGATACTGCAATTCTGCTTAGGAGGGGATGAAAGATGCATTCTAGGGATGCACACAAATGGATCTTTTTGCATTTGATTCATATCAAATCAAATGTTATACAATTCATATTTGTTTGAATAGATCCCTTCCGAATGTGGTAGGATTCTGTTTGATACAAATGTATTCATACAAATACCTGATATCAACACACGCGTATCCAATAGTATCCTGTAACATATCTGCTTTGAAAGTATCAAATCTACCCTGAATCCATTTTGAATCTACTCTTAATCCATGTCAAATGCACTCTGGATCCATTGCAGATGTGACTGGTGCAGCCGCTTTCCCACCTCCCCAGGTTCACGAATATTCCGAAGCATTAGTACAAATACAAATGTCAATGTACAAATGTTGCAACATTTGCTGTAACATATTGAATGTTACGAATATCCGTGCACATTCCTAATGCATTCCAATGTTCATGGAAATACATTTGCTTTCATCCTAGACATATGTCTGGTATGTTTTTGCACTTACTTTAATTAATTGGGATTTAGAAGATTTGGATCTTTAAAATCTGGTCCTCATGGGATCCAGTCTTTGAAGAGCCAGAACTTAGTGAGGACCCCATGCATCCACATGGACCCTCTAACACATAATGGAATGGGTGCCAAACAGGAGCGCCCACCTGTTTCATGCAACATATATCCTGTACACCAAAGCACCCATCCCAATGCCAATGCCAATCAAGGTGTACATCCGCCAACAGAGAGTGTGTCAGAAAGTCACGGCTCCATAGTTGCTTATGTAGCAACTACGAAGGCTGTGCTCAATGTCGTAGACAGCTACGGAATCTGTGCAGGCCTTGGTAGCTGTGAATGGCGAGGTAGAGCCTGGGCCACCCCACTGCAAATGGTGACCACTGAGCACATCCCTGGACCCCATGTCATGCGGGCACACGTCCTCTGATCCAGCACCCAAGCTGGCTGAAGACCAGATTGTAGACACCATTAAAGGAGTCTACAGTTAATCATGATTTAAGGGGCCAAAGGAACCATTAAATCTAGATTTTGCCAGCACTCGTGGGGATAGCACAATCAGGATGAGTTCATATTGGGGTCCCTAAAGGGGTTTTGTGTGGGGACAGTGCACGGCTGATCGGTACCAATGACAAAACAGCTCTAGCTTGCCCTAGAAGTGATCTCCCTAAAATGAAGACTTCCATCCAATTTTATTTGCAGAGCGCAGACATTAACTTCCCTCTGCACATTCAGCATCTTAGCAGGCCATACGTTATTCCCAGATCTGTGAATCCAGTGGTCAATTATGTAGAAGTAGATGAAGTTTAGTTTCTTCATTTGTAGAACAGACAGCAACTTGTTGTTACCTGGCATCCTCTAGAGGCAATTAATAACTCATGGTTCTCTCAGGACTATATTGAAACCGCCGTACATATTCATGGCAGGCCCAATACAGTCCCAGGATATCGAGGTGATATCCCAGAATACCAATATTATGAGAAATCCAGTAACAACTCTGGATTTCTCATAATATCAATACCAACATAGCCAACTTCCTTGTGCATGGGATTGCTTGCGCTTCCAAAATACCTAGATTTGCAGGGGGGGGGAGCCTGGGGGGGAGCAAAAGCAAGTGGGTAAGCACTTGCTTGCATCTGGGTATTTGTAAAAGGAGCAATCCTGCAAGCACCCAGCAGATTAAGTAAGTGCCCAGTATTACCCCTCGTATGCCTTCTGCCATCTGACAAGAGCAGTGAAAGGCAATTGTAGGATCTAAACAAGGTCTCACAATTTCCTCTGGCCATCTGGAGGCATCCCTAACACAATCTCTAAGAGCATTTACAAGATTAAAAAATGGTTAGTTTTGGCCCAAGCTACCATGTGAGTAGTTCAAATGACATACACTAGAAGGAGCCTTTAAACCAAGATGTTTCTTCTTTTGCTACTTTAGAGTATCTGAAATATGTTCTTTCAACATGTTCTTTCAAATATATTCTTGCCTGATATGGCTCAGGGAGAAATGAACTCAGTTTCCTCTTCTATGGGTGTATTGGTGCAGGAATGAAAAGAAAGGAAAGGAAAGGAGAGTTACTTTTAGCTTCTTCCAGCCACATTCAATCAGTAAATCATGTTTAGTGATATTCCTTTCTTCTTGGCAAGAGAAAAATCATGATATAGGACTGGAAACTCAACTCTCTCAATCAATGTCTCAGAGACAATCTAAAGTCCTGGATGACATTTGGAGCTTTTAACGGGGGGAAATTCTTTTTGGACCCAATACAGGGAAGATGCTATAATGTAAAAAATTGTTGCAGGCAAATTTCCAGGGGCAAAGACAAAGCACTATTGAAGTGGTTGCAAAAGGTGTGTTAACTTTTTTCCTGCACCTTCCTAAAGACAGGGCATGATCACACCTTGCTGAAATAATCTGTCTTATTAAGAAGCTCGACTGAAAATGCACTAACTTCAATCACTTGATAATCCTTCCTCAGTTCCTCCTCAGATTACACTTTTCTGTTCCCATCCTGAAACTCCAGTACGAGACTTTTTTTTAGATTTCCACCCTTCTCCTCCATGGCCCCATTTCTCCTGCCCTCCTGCAGCCACAAAAGGAATGTCATTGGGGGCACTGGCCCTTTCTGCACTTCCTTGTTGTTTTGAATCAAGGAACTGCTAAGAACACATTGTCTGCATGGCAACCCAGATCAAGGAGCTGATAAGAATACATCATCTTCAGGGGAGTAGAGTAGGTCCAGGACAGAACTATGCTACGGTGTCACTAATCCAAATTAGTGGTAGACCAGATAAATGAGGTCTACATCAGTGCTAGGACTCTAAAGTCCCACTAACCTGTGTGAGGCTACTGTCACAGTCACACCTAGCCTATTATTCTGTGTCAGAGATGGACAGAAAAGCCAGCGGTGGGCAGGCCATCTTCTGGTCTGGAATGACCTGAATATGACTACCTGATGCTCCCTGTGATGACCGCGGGATTCAGTTAAGTTAGTTAAGAGTTAGAAGTTGATCTTTCCCCGTAGTTATCCCGTATGCAACCTGTTTTCGTCCTGTATGGATCTGTACAAATGCATACAAATGTGTATGAACCTGAACGTATAAGAATGTCCAGATAATTCAAATGAATAGAGCCAAAATTTGATTCAAATGTTTACATTCAAATTTTGGGATATTCTATTCAAGTTTGAATGTCAAAATTTGGCACATTCATTCGGATTTCAAATGCCTACGAATATTCCTGCACATCCCTAATCATATTTAATGGTAGATTAAATAAGAACTGAGATGTGCAACTGTTTCCAGTGTCATAGCTCAGATTTCTTCCTGACCAGAATCTTAATTGGTGTGCAATATCTGAGTGTCTTCAGTTGTTTGGTGAAAATCAAAGAAATTAAGCCATCAGTGAACTGTCTCAAATAAAACTGCAGTGGAGAAATCAAATAACTTACTGAAGATGAAAGGTTTAGAGCTATCCAAGTCCAAGGGAATAAAAAAAGGATATTGTCTTCAGACCAATTTGAGGATAATTCCTATCAAGGGCTCATTATTATGGATCACAATTGGGTCCCAGCTGCACTTAAGTTTCAATCCACATTGAATTTTTTCAGAGTGAAAGAACAAATCAGCAAAGTGACTAGCTGTGTCCTTTCTGCATTGTCTAATCCAAATGTGGATTTTCTAGATTAGATAACATGGAAGGAAGACTGCTTTCCCCTCGCTTTTTTAATGTGTCCTATCATGCTGAAAGTGAACATAGATTAAAACATGCCCTTAGATTATGCATAGTAATTTTGAATTTTGTTTCATGGAGGAATGTTTTTTAAAATTCATCACACTTCATAATCATTAACTGCCTTTCAAAAGAAAAAATAGAACAAACTACTGTCATATGTTTAAGCATGGTTTATTCTCTGTCAGGTTTACATTGCAGTTATATATTTAATTACTCTTTGGAAAGTTTTAAATTCCAGTCGCTGGAATCTCCAGCCATATGAATACCCTAAAGGTCTCTTTTTTTTTTCCTTACATGCCAGCAGATTTGTTTACAGTTTGTCCTGCCAATTCAGCCTAGTTGAATCTAAATGTGCTTGGCCATCAAGATTGCCAGAATAGCTGCAGGAACATCATTTGCCACTGAAATCTACTGCAGTCGAGACAACTCTGATTTTGCCAGTTTGAGATTGCCTTTTTTTCCCTACAGCACATTTCCAGATTGCAAACAAAAGATGCACCATGTGAATATATCCCACTTTTTCATAAATCCATCCTATATTTTAAAAATGTGCTGATGGACAACAAAGGAAGTTATGTATATTGTTATTCACAGTCTTCTATCAGTGACTTAAATGCAGGGATGTTTCTTTGTGAATTAAATTATTTAAATCAACACCTTTGGCTTAGAGTCCACATTTCTCCAAATATTTTGATATACTGTAGATTTTTTATTCAAAATATGAGGACACAAAATATATCTTGGGATAAAATGTGTTCAGAAATAAGGAGCCTGCGCAGACATTTTTGTGCAGAAAAGATGTAAATCACTTGGAAAATGCAATAGAAGTTAATTCAGACGTGACACAGAACTGACACAAAACAAAATTGGTTCATCCAATCCTAGTCAAATACAGTGACTGCCACAACAACAACAACTACAACAGAATAAAGTCTCTTTTGGATAGTGCAGTGAAATGTTGCAATGCTAATACTGGCCTGATCATGTTTTTTATTGATTACCATAAGAATATGGAGGATCCATGTAGTGCTGTTTCATTCATCCTGGTATTAATTGTGTCCCAAATGCAAATTTAATGAGGTAAGGGTTACTACCCAATATGACCCTTTACTCCTAAGTTTTCCCACCCCCAAAATTGGGAGATGTGGCTTCTGCAAAAGTGACCCACATTCTAAACATAATAATTTTAAATGGAGCCAGCAGACTTCTTAGCTCACAAAATGGCGGCTGTGAGTGCCCAACCTCCTTGTGGGGACACTGGGGAATAGACAGAGTGATCTTTCCCTTGCCTTAATGACTGGAAAGAAAAGACTGACTAAAAAACTCCCTCCTTCAGGAATGGAAAACTTAAAAAAAATGTATAGTATGACATTGCTCAAGAAATGGCTCAATTAGCCCTGGGTATAGCAAATTCTTACTCTTCTCAAATACAAAATATGCAGCAGGAAATTGATAAGCTTCATGAACAGCTCACAGACCTGCAGAACCATGCCTGCAGGGGAAACATTTCTTTTCACAGGGTGAAAGGAAATTGGGAAGAGACAAATCTCATACAGTTCCCAATTGACTGATGGTCTAAACTGTTCCTCATTTAAAACTTTTAACTTAAGACATCACAAGAGCCCACCTCTTTTTGCCAGGGCAGCAGTGACCCAGTATACAAGAAATATAATTATAACATTTGACAGATACCGTCTTAAAGCTAAATTATTTGCTGCTCCTGTAACTACTTTGAACTTTTCCTAGAAGGTCAAAAGATGATAGTCCTTCAGGACATAACATCTGAAATTCTGTGGCTCAGAAAGAAATTCCATCCTTTGGTTGTTGCATTGCAAAATACTAGGGATGTCCATGAAGAGTTTTGTTTTGTTTTTTGCATTTGATTCATATCAAATCGAATGTAAGAAAATCATATTTGTTTGAATAGATCCCCTTCGAATGTATTTGTATGAATTCATACAGATATTTGATATGAATGCATACATGTCTGAACGTTTCCGTATGTATCCAATATGTATTTGATAAGTATCCCATGACATATCTGCTCTGAAAGCATCAGATCTGCCCTGAATCCACTTTGAATCTACTCTCGATCCATGTTGAATGCACTCGGGGTCCATTGCAGATGTGACTGGCACAGCTGCTTTCCCACCTCCCTGTTTCACAAATGTCCAAACTATTTGTAGGAATGTTCCAAAGCATTTGTTTTCATTTAAATGTTAATGTATGAATGTCATAACATTCAATTCATGTACAAATGTCTGAATTTGTAGGAATTCAAATGAATAATGAATGCTATGAATATTCGTGCACATCCCTAGTCTTGAGGGAGTGTGGGAGAAGCTGAAATTTCCATCTATTTTGGAAACAAGGATATTGTGGTTGTGAAAACAACAGTGATGCCCCTAAATCAGGACTGGGGCTGGTGAGGCAGAACAGCATGCAAATTAAAATGCTCACTTTCAATTGCTGAAACAAAGATATTAAATATGATTTAGACATCCTGATCCTGGAACCCACTATGTAGTCATGACCATATACACAATCGCTAAGTTAAATATAGTATGCAAAGTCAAGTTTGTTACTGCTGGAAACTTAAGAGTGACAAATGGCACTCTAAAGCAATTATAAATTTAACAAGAAATCAGGAGCCACATCAGGCAATTCAGATAATTCAATTCATATAATTCAAAAGCAGATGCATATCTTCCAAATTAATTTTACACTGGGTGCTTGAGACATTTAAAAGGCAGCTTCATGTAGCATGAAACAGAGTCTAATAAATTTATAATAAAATTAAGTAACGTGTCACTGGTTCCAGCAGCAGCGCAACACGTTTAAAATGACATTTCTCTATAGCATTTATAAGAGTAGGATTCATTAAAAATTGGAAACACATTCCCATCTTCAATAGCATGAACACATTAAGTAGTTAGGAGTTCTTGTAGTACAGAGAAGGTGCTGTTTTCTGACAAGATCGGAGAAAAAACAGAAATGTAACCATTTATAGCTTCGGTATCTCTCGAGAACTGAAAGCCTAATTATTCTGATAAGACTCCACAGAACAGCAAAGGGATAAGCCTGATGGAACTTTAAAAAGGTGTTTTTAATCAGTCCTCTGGCGACCACATAGTAAGAAATAATCATTGTAGTGTTAAAACCTCTGATGTACAGCGTTTCAGATGTTTAGAAATACATCGTTAGAAATATGTTGCACATGCACTTCCAGAAATAACAGAATAAAAATACTGCAGTTAATTATATGGTGCCTGTATAAGCAAATCCATGCAGTTTTCCTGATCACAACATGTATGTGGCTTTCCATTACCTTCTTCAGTGATATTTTGTAAAATCCCACCTTATTTTATAACCATCGCAGGCAAAGGCACTCTGCTTAGCATTGTAAAATCAGCTAGGTTGGCTACATGCTGCCATCTGCTGTAGATCAACTGAAGAAAACCAGAGACGTTTTCGCACGGGGCTGAACGGAACGCGGAAAAGACAGCTGAGGACACGTCATCCGCATTGGCCGCGCGCGGCTTGCGTTCCGACGTGTCCGCAGCTGTCTTTTCCGCGTTCAAAATGTAGAGCACTTCGAAGTGCTCTACACGCGTTCCAACGCGGACGAGCCGCCCGCAGCCGTTCGGGAGAAGAAGCGTTCGCGCTTCTTCTGTCTCCCGAACGGCTGCCGGCACGCCTCCGACGCCGCGCGGCTTTGACAATCAGCTGTTTGTCAAACAGCTGATTGTCGATCTGCCTCCGCGGCTGTCATCGCGCCCCTTGCCGGCGTTTGCCGGCTAAGCCAGCTTCGGGCGCTTTGAGCATTCGCACCCAGACGCTCCGGAACGCGTTTACACGCGTTCTGGCGCGTCTGTGTGTGAACGGGGAAAGCGCCCGAAGCTGGCTTAAGCTTTCCGCCTGAACGCGTTCCGTTTCGAACGCGATTCAGTGCGGAAATGCCTCAGGTCTGTGGCAATTTTTCTCCAATAATACAGTCTTTGACCTAATATCGGTAGTCACAATGTTGGTCATTTGGGGGCAAGGGGGGGGTCTAAGATTTGGTTGACAAGCCTGCTGTACATAAACAGGAGCAGCAGTATCTTTAACCTGCACTGCATTTCTGGATCATCATCTTCAGGGGTTGTCTGTTTCTGGTCTCAAAAATCAGGGGCTTTATTTTATTTCATAATGGCATTTTAAAGAAGTTCATCATAATCCAGGACAAGATGTAACTAAGCAGTAAGCTGAGCTCCAAACCGTAAACTCATTCATATTTTAAAAATAAGCTTGTACATCTTTAAAAAGACGTGCATCTGGCATGTTTTAATGAAAAATTGCCAAAAATGTGTTTGGCACAGAGGGCTCATTCTCTGTTTTTGAAGGCCTTTGCAGATAGGAAATGTGGTCTAGGAAGGTGCGGGAAACATGGGTTATCTCCAGTGTGTCACTGTGCACTTAAGTTGGTGCAGATACTGCTGCAAAGTGAGTAAGTAAGTAAGGGATAAAGGCTGTGATCACAACAATACAACTTCTGAAACATGCAGTTTACTGTATCAACAGGACTGACAATTGACTTATGATTTAAGATTCTTCAACTGATGTCCTCAACAGTTTGCGACTAGATTCGCTGAAAAATGAACTTCTCCCAGGTGCTTTTATTGGAGTTAGCTGAAGCTGCATGCTTCCATATATTTCTACCTTCTTAGATTAGTTGGTAGCAGTATGCAAGAGATTCCCTCATATATCTGATCTATTCCCTGAGAGTTTAGCCCAATTTCTTATGGGGTTCTGACAAAAGCACTTTCTGCACTTGAGAAAAAAAAATGTATTATATTGTCAAATAAAGACTTGCAGACTATGGGAAGCCCCACACAGGGCCGGCTATGGTCTGCACCCACATGTGGATGGTAGCGTCCTATTTGGGAAAAAGACCTAGGCTGTGTTCCCATTGAACTTTTAAAACCTCTTGAATTCAGTTCCTAAAGTGAGTATTCCCAAAGCATAAAAGGAATTCGCAGTTTCTGGGGACTAAAGGTCCCAAAACACAGATTTTCTGTATACGAATAAAAAGAAGTCTTGCAATGGGATTTAGGAATAATCTTTTTTTTTTTTTTGTGAATGGGGATGCAAGAGGTCATTTAGGGGCATTCCCCTCAATTTTGCCTCAGCCAATGAGAAGGTGTGACTATCAGCTGGCTGAAAGGGGGGGCAGATGGAAGAATGAACAGCCCGCAGAGTTGTAACAAAAAATGTATGATTTTTTTCTTATTTTCCTTTCAGTTTCTCAACCTCTGCAGACCAAAGCAATCCCCTTCCCGGTAGGAGGCATCAGGGAAATCTCTTATCTATCTCTGTCTCAGGGCAAGGCAAAAAGAGAGGGAAGTCGAGGCAGTAGCAGCAGCAGTGACAGCAGCAGCAGGAGAGGCTGAGCATTCTGAAACTGCACAGATCAAGAAAAGCACTGAGCACAAATTAGGAATCTTTGGGCAGCAGCAATGATCACCAATGACAGGGTGTGCTGGTTGAGCTGGTGACCTCTTCTCCCATCTCTTGGTCCCTCCCTTCTTATTCTATTGGCTGCTCTGGGCAGGCAGCCTGTGAGCACAACACCCAATCTCTCCCACTGCTGCTGTCACTGCAAAAACAGGTGTAATGTTCTTAAAAAAATTGGTGTTGCCTTCTAGTAGGAAGTATTCCTTGAAGGGAAAAATAAAGGCACAGAACCTGGGTATGCACAGTGGATGTTCTTCTTTCTTCCCTCCAAAATCATCCAGTATATTTTATCTCTTAAAACATGACTTTAAAAAAGTAAACTGTAAACCTTTTGTTGTTGTTGCTTTTACTAGTTTTACAACTTCGGGTTCCAGCACTTGCTCTGGGCATTATGTGTTTCTAAATGATTAAAGTTGCTCAGAGTTGATCAAATGTTTGGAAGGATCCCCACCTTCTCTTCCCCTTTCCATGTCTGGAAAGACAGTGCAGAATGAACAAAGTAGATTTCTATTAAAAACGCAGTATGTGCCAGCTACCATCAACTATATTACCTAATATCAGAGGATATATTCTAAGCATGGCCTCTGCCAATCTAATTCTACCTTTGTTTTACTTTCCCTTTACAGCAGATGGCTTCGTTTCCATGTGATCCTGTGTCAGCAGGCATTTTAAATGGCCTTTGGTGAAATCACTTCCTTCCAGCTCATTTAATCTTCTTCTCCAGGGCTTGTCCTTCTAGCCATGGACCTGAGGTGTTTTCGCACACGCCAATTTAGTACGTGTGGAAGACAGCTCCGGACACGGCATACGCATTGGCCCAGCGGGGCTTGCGCTCCGACGTATCCGGAGCTGTCTTCGGCGCGTTCGAGATGTAGAGCACTTTGAAGTGCTCTACATGCGTTCGGGCGCGCACGAACTGCCCGCAGGCGTTCGGGAGGAGAAGGATTCACGCTTACTTCTCGCTCCCGAACAGCTGCGGGCCCGCCTCCCCCGCCGGCGCAGGTTTGGCAATCAGCTGTTTGACAATCAGCTGATTGCCGATCTGCCTCCGCAGCGGTCTCCACGCCCCTGGCCGGCCTTTGCCGGCCAAGACAGCTCCCGGCGCTTTCACCTTTCGCACACAGACGCGCCGGTACGCGTTCCGGCGCGTCTGTGTGTGAACGGTGAAAGCGCCTGGAGCTGTCTTAAGCTTCCCGCCTGCACGCGTTCCGTTTGGAACGCGTTGCAGTGCGGAAATCCCTCTGATCACATCCCATTTACTTTCCATCTGCTGATCTGCAGAAATGATCTGCCTCCCTAACTGGGATCCAAAAATCACCTTATGCCTTTTAAAACTTAGCAACGGTAAAGACAGATGAAATAAGTAGGGAAAGAAAATGGTAGCAATAATTAATGCCATACTGGGTGGGCAATTTTACTCTGATATCCAGCAAATATGATTTGGTAAATTTCGAAGCATCGCTTATTATGCAATTTGTCATTTATTTCTCCATGCCCTCCCTGTAGAAAGACAACTTGGTATTTCCTCTGCAATTGCAAAAGGACGGATCAAAAGAATAACTTTCAAAATGTGAGTCTTAAAAAATAATGATTAGCAATTTAGTCTTGTAACAAGAACCATCCTTGTATTTATGAAATGACCAATCTATTACATCTCTGACTGTGGCTAATCAGTCTCAACCTGCCCTATCTAACAGCATGAGCCTTCAAAAATTTATATCATATTTCCAATTAGAATCCCAGCAGCCAGCTAAAAAATAGCCCTCGGCGTTAGTAGCTATACAACAGCAGTAACACTTCCAACTATACAAAACATCAGAAACTATTTTCCTCAGATCAAGACTAGTAAAAGTTTTACCTTTGTCTTTTGCCTGAAAATGCTGAGAAACAAATAGTGGGCCACTATGTGAAACAGAATTCTGGACTAGATGGGTTCTGGTTGTATTCAGTAAGGCTCCTCTTATGTTCTTAAGGCTGGTGGTAGAGTGCAAAACAAAGAGAACCATGAGACCAGTTTGGGACTATTGCATTTTTAAAATTGTCATGGTTTCTTGTTTTGAAACCCCAGTGCACTTTAATGTGCTAATATACCTAATGTAGCAAAACACAGCAGCCCCACCCATGTGTGAACATTGAGGCCAAAAAAACCACCTAACCTGCAGTATGTACTACAGATGATGTTGCCATACTTTTGTGGCAAATCCCAGTGAAATGCCTGCTTAAAATTCCAGCCTACTTGGAAAGTAATTTTAAACTATCTTTCATGGTTCACTAATCTAGTTCTCTAGGTCACCCCCCTGACTCTAGCCTCCCCAGGAAAGAGACAAATTAGCCTTCTGTGTACAAATATTCGTAATTGAATAAGGAAGGATATGAGTCGGCTTGAACTTGTCTGTATTCATATATTTTTTTTTAAAAAAACCAAAACATTAGTAACAAAAGATGCTGCAATGCCTCTAGCCAAAAATTTAGTACATTCTCTTCTACTGCACATTTTTGAGGCCATTAAGCCCACTGTTTCAATAGATGAAGTAACAAGAGAGAGCCATTAATGGCAAAACCCTCCACAGACAATACACCACAAGATCTCTCTAGAGCAGAAACTTAATTAGCAAAAGATAAAGCTGTGACTTCTGTGTTTTTTTAAAAAAAGAGGCAGAAGCTTCAGTCAAATAACTAGTCTCATCATGACATTTTTATTCCAGCAGAAATTAATTTTATAAACTGCAGGTGTTTGAAGCAAACATGTGAGTACTAAAGAGACCTATTGCAGCCTTCTCAGCATGAAGGAGTGATTGAATACACCGTCAAAAAGAAAGGTTACATTCTTGAGGCTGCTTCTGTGTATGGACAATTTTTCCTCTCTCTTATGGGCTTTTGAAAAGAAAGTGGATAAATGGAGAACCACATGTCCTCACAGTGGGAACATCTGCTGCTTAAAAGTAGGCACTGAAGGGTAATCTTAGGTGACATGGGTAACCTCTAAATAAGTGAGTTATTTATAATAAATTATAGAACTGGCCAAGAAAGAGGAAACACCACCCCCAGGCTACTTCCAGAGAGCAACAGTCATTGAAGGATCTAATGAAGATCCCAGGAAAGTCTCTTGCCGCCGCAACCCCAGCGGATCTAACAAACAATTGTCAGTTTGCTTAGTTCTCCTTATCTGAACCTCTGCCAGGAGCTACCAAAATGAAGCTGAATCATGTAAATGGAATGCCAACTCAGGCCGTAGACACACTTAAAGTTTAATCCAGCTTCAGTCCACTTTGAGAGCAAAAGAACACATCAGCAAAGTCACTAGCTGTTTTCTTTCAGTGTTATATAACTCAGAAAATTCACCTTTGGGATAGATAATGTGGAAAGAAAATCACTGGTTACTTATTGATGTATTGGCTGGTCACTGGCTGATGTATTCTCTTGCTCTGAAGGTGGACTGAAGGTGTGACCACACCTTCAGTCAATGTCCATTGCACTTCCTTTGTTGTTTTTCACATGCTCAGTCAGTGAGCCAGTTTGGTCTTGTGGTTAGGGAGCTGGGCTCGTATCTGGGAATACCAGGTTCGATTCTACCCTCCCCCATGAAGCCAGCTGAGTGACCTTGGACTAGTCATAGCTCTCTTCTGAGGTCTCACAGCTCCACCTACCTCAAAGGGTGTTGTGAGCAGAAGAATAGAAAAAGCTTTGTCAGCTTCTTTGAGTCCCCTTAAATGGGTGAGAAAAGCGGGGTAGAAAAGCCAACTCTTCTTCTGGTTATATGATCTGACATTATGTTAGAAACTCGCAGTAGACATCCAGGTAAGGGGAAGGAGTTTTATGAAATATTGACTCAGTATTCCAGAACAGTATGGAGAATGCCACAGTCATGTCTGGCAATCCCAATAGAGTCCCAGAAGAACCACAGGGTTTTGGCCACTCTTGAAGGGCCATGCAATGGCAGCAGAGTCTGTGGCTGCAGTGGCAGTGGCAGAGGAGTGGGGGGGGGAAGGTGGCACAGGAAGGGAAGTGTGTGGGGTTCCCTTCATGCATGAAGATTTGATGGATGTTTGTGCATCAAGCCAAAGTCCCCACACACACATTCACAGGGGAGGGTTTGCATGAAACTGAATATCCCCCCTTCACATTGAATTGAAGGGGGGCAAATTGGCTTTTGCAGACCCCTAATCTGGAATAAGACCATGTGCAACAAAGATCTACAAAGATCAGTGATGGCGAACCTGACATGTGTGTCACAGGTGATATGCCAAGCCCTTTTGGGTGACACAAAGGCCGCTTCTGGTTTGCGGCCTACAAGATACTGGGAGGACAGACATAAGAGGTGCCCAGCATAGGAGGTGTGATGGAATCTTGTCGTGGCATCACCAGGTCACACACATCTGTGCTCCCAACAGCTAGAGGACTGAAGACCTGTGTGTGGCAGCAATGGCTTTAATCACAATTTCCCCCCCTCTACATACTTTTGTGAGACCTTATTCTCAGGGTTAAATAATATTAAAACCAATAAAATAAACTGACTGACAGATGAAGTTACTAGTGCTTGCTTGAGCTTAAAGTGTACGAAATACCAACCTTCAATTGAAGATTCAGCAAATGAAATTCAGCAACAAAAAAGTCACTAATGTAAAGAATTATTTGTTTTTGGTTTCAATAAATACATATATTAAAAGTATACTTTTTTTGCTAGAGCTATAAATATCACAAAATTATGGATATTTGTAGATGTGACATGGCACCCAAGCTAAGCTAGGTGTGTGTGGGTTTTCTTTGCAAATTTTGACACACAGAACTCAAAAGGTTTGCCATCACTGACCTACGTCATACCTATTGCTCCACTAACTAATCTGGGCTTACAAAGGCACATGACAGACTAGAGATGTGCACGAATGTATTTTTTGCATTCGAATCCGATTCGAATAGAATATTTGAATATTCAATTTGAATTAAAATTCAAAAATCCATGTTTTGGGAAATCCAGTTCGAATTGAATGATACGAATGTCGGAAACGTCCGTATCCGATTTTCAAATCTGTTCGCATCCTGCTTTTATCGTGTTTGCATTCCATTTGCATCTCGTTTGCATCCCGTATTATATATGCAAATAGATCTGATATTCAGATGTGATATGCGATGTCGAATTCAGTCGAATCATTCAAAAATCCATATTGGATTTTCAAAAATCTGATTCGAATTCTAATATTGGTATTTGTCAAATTCATATCAAATTTTTGAATTTTCGAATATCCATGCACATCCCTATGACAGAAACTGGTGGCATCTTAGTGTCACTTCATTGAAGTGTGTTTTTATAAAAGGAAATTGCAAAACAAGACATGAGACAAGGAAGAAATGGAATGAAAGATTGCATTTGTTTCTCTGGTCCTTTCCTCTTAAAAGGATTCTGGGTGACATTGCTCATTTATTCTCCAAGCACCTTTACAGCATGCACTGCATTTATAAAGCAAACCAACAATTGAAGCAAGCAAAACAAAGCTGTTCCAGTCCTCTTAACTGCCTTATTTAGGGCTTGCTCACACTTCACAGCCTAAGTTTCTGAAAAACCCTTTTCATGTCAACCCCACTGATACATGGCCCCCATTGGAAGCTTTGCTACCCCACAAAAGAGGTTTGTCAGATTTACTTTATGGTTATTGTGAAATGCACAAAGGGTAAAGCACCTTGTGCGATGTTTATCCACTAGTGTAAAGTAAAAACAAATCTTTAGGCTGTGTTCAGATGGATGCTCAGAAAAGGAGCACAGATATATATGGAAATCGCTTCAGGGTCAGATAATAAAGATCATAATTCAAACCTAATAGCAGTAGATTAGAATGGGTCTCTGCTGCTCCTTCTGCTGTCAGCTGTGAGGGCTGTATTCTGCCCTCACTCTCACCTTCAATCTGCCCTTCATTGCAGCTGTTGGCAAATAGGGATTGGCCATTGTCACCCTCTAGATTCTCCTCTAGAGGAGAAAATGGAAAGAACTTGTCCATATATCCATAAAGTGGGTGGGAAGAACAAGCAGTTACATCCCACCAAATTGTTTGAAGAGCTCGTTGTATTCTTTCAGTTCATTTACTGACTTTACAAGTCACTTTTGTTTGACATTTTGAGGATGGATACAGGAGTTATGGAATGGATTGATGACCAGAGAACATTTTTGAGTTTTGCAGTTTTGAACAGCAACCACAGAAATATTTTTGGAAATGCACAGCCTGAAATGGATGTTGTACATCTCTATCAAAATAATTGTTCCATTTAAAATGCCAACAGCTCATCATTGGTATAATGATTTTCAGATGAACTTCATGGAAGATGTGCCACTTGCAAAACACTGTTATATATTTTGGAAACAATATTTACCAATACTGAGAATCCATACCCAATTATTTGGGCTGCAGAAGGATTAGTTTGTCAGGCTGGACAAATGTAATTTACCCGTTACTTCAATCCCAGGTTTCTCTCTGCTGAAAACAAATAAAATTATGTTCACAAAGAGCATAAGAGGAGCCCAGCTGAATCAGGCCCCAGCCCATCTAGTCCAGCATCCTGCCCCACAAAGTGGGCCACCAATTGTCCTTGGGCATCTCAAACAGAAAACCTTTACCTGAGGCATTTCCGCACTGAATCGCGTTCGAAACCGAACGCGTTCAGGCGGAAAGCTTAAGCCAGCTTCGGGCGCTTTCCCCGTTCACACACAGACGCTCCGGAACGCGTTCCGGAGCGTCTGTGTGCGAATGGGGAAAGCGCCCGAAGCTGGCTTAGCCGGCAAACGCCGGCCAGGGGCGCGCCGGCGGCCGCCGAGGCAGATCGACAATCAGCTGTTTGAAAAACAGCTGATTGTCAAAGCCGCGCGGCGTCGGAGGCGAGCCGGCAGGCGATCGGGAGAAAGAAGCGGCGCGAACGCTTCTTCTCCCGAACGCCTGCGGACGGCTCGTCCGCGTTGGAACGCGTGTAGAGCACTTAGAAGTGCTCTACATTTCGAACGCGAAAAAGGCAGCTTTGGACACGTCGGGACGCAAGGCGCGCGCGGCCAATGCGGATGACGTGTCCACAGCTGCCTTTTTCGCGTTCCGTTTTCGCCCGTGCGAAAACGTCTCTGCTGCTCTCGATGCCCTGCAAATGGCCTTTAGAGGCATCCTGCATATCTTTCTCCCACCAAGAGGATCTATCCTAGTAGCCATTGATAAACATGTAATCCATGAATTTGTCTAACCCTTCCCTAAAGCTGTCTAGGCTGGTTGCTGTTACCACCTATTCTGGCAGCAAATTCCATAAACTGATGATCCTCTGGGTGAAGAAATACTTCCCCTTGTTGGATCTGACTCTCCTACCCATCAGCTTCATAGAGTGCCCCTTGGTTCTACTGTTGTGTGATAGAGAAAATAAATTTTCTCTATCCACCTTTTCTATGCCATGCATGATTTTATAGGCTTCAATTAGGTCCCCTCTTAAACACAGTCTTTGAAGGCTGAAGAGGTCTAGACATTGCAGTCTGATTTCATAAGGGAGTGTTCCAGCCCCTTAATCATTTGTCTGCCCTTTTCTGCACCTTTTCCAGTTCCACAATATCCTTTGCTGAAGTGTGGTGACCAAAATTATACACAATATTCCAAATGTAGCCTCACCATAAATTTATAAGGAGGCAAAATGACACTTGCTGATTTGTTTTCTATTCCCTTCCTAATTATTCTAGCATTTGTATTAGGGTTTTTTTGCTGGTGCTGTGTCCTGGCCTGACTCTTCATTGAGTTGTTCACCAGAACCCCAAGACCAATTTCCTGGCGTGTTGCAGAAAGCTAAGCCCTCATCAATTTACTGATATAATTAGGATTATTTGCCACAACGTGCATTACGTTGCACTTATTAAAACTGAAATAAAAATTGTTATTTTTATTTTTGAGAAATGCTTAAGCTTCATAATAATTCATGTCTCTCATAATTATCTCTGATATTAAACCAAAACCCTGAAGTCATAGCTGCAGTTGGTTGTTTTGCTGTCTGGCTGGTTATGTACTCCAAACTTTGAAAGAAAACAAAAACAATTGTTCCATTTGTATTTCTGTGTAGGAATCCAGACGTAAGGAAGCATTTTGGGAAAAAATAAAGAATCAAAATACTGTATAGGACATCTTCGTTTGCTATTGTTTAGATTCCCTTTCCTTGCTGAGAAATGAGACATCCCATCCTTTGGGAGCACGCCATAATGAGAGTTTGTGTGCAGTGCAAATGCTTCCTCATCACTTACTCCAAGTAAACCATTTTTTTCCAAGGGAAAAAAAAATCAAAATATTGGTATTAAATATATATTGAGCATAACACAACAGAACGTGAAAGCACAGGGTTTTTTTTTCTTTTCTTTAATGCATGTTGTTCATCCTGCCTTGATAACTTTCATCGAGAAATATATATATTATGCCAGGCACTATGGCAACAATGAGGTTTTGTGGGGGTCAGAGTTGGAAGGGTGAACCCAAACCATACCAGCCATCCAAGGTTGTTGAAACCTTTCTGCAAGCACAACACCACCCACAGCAATGACGAAGGGCCAGAACTACAACCTTTGAGTTAGCACCAGAGCAATGGGATGTTCTGAACATTGACCCAATTCTGGCACTACTAAAAAGGAAAACCAACCTCAGTGTGTGTTGAGATCAAATGAGGCTGGCAAATGGCATAGCCAAAATGCTGTGGTGAGACTGCAGCTGATTGTTAGGTGCTTGCCGAACTTCAGGCATCTTATGCTCCAATAAAATGTTATTGTTCAAAAGTCCTGCTTGATTAATTTACCAGGCACCATAATTTGCATCTGCACCTAGCAAAGAAAGGAAAGAAAGAATATTCATTTGGATAAGAGACCTTGCAGGCACCTTCATTATATATGTTCAGGAAATTAACGAAGAGGCACCCATTTACCCTGGCCTTTGGCTGAGGAAATACCTTACTCTTCAGGCACTGCTAAATAATTTAATGTGTTCATTTTATATTTTGCTTTTACGGTTGTACCTTGTCTTGAAGTCTTCAGATATAGGATGGGATAGACATACATACATACATACATACATACATACATACATACATACATACATACATACATACATACATACATACATACATACATACATACATACATACATACATACATACATACATACATAAATAAATAAATAAATAAATAAATAATAAGCACTACAACAGTGCTGCAATCTGTCTTTTGTATGAAACGAAACCTTGTGATCCAATTCAAGTATACAAAACAAATATCTCTTGATAAGACAAACAGGGAAGCCTGGACAGCCTAATCAGGAACTGAATGCTCCCCAGTGGCAAATGCCCAAGAAAAAGTTCAGAGTGATGAAAGAAATTAAGAAAATGGCTCTGTGAAGGGAAGGATATAATGGAAGGTTAATGTGAAAGTTTTACAGTGCTCAGAGTAGAGCAAATTGGTTTGAGAGAGAGGTTAGCTTCTTAAATGCTAAGATCATAAAGCAGAAGAGTTCCTTTGATTTATTATCAATTGAGCACCGCTAATGTAAATTCTAGGTAACTGCAGTGGGTCATTCTGCAGTGAATTAAATGTTATCCACCACTATGACATTAATAAAACATTATAAAGTTTCATTGATCAAAGACAATTTTTAAATGGTACCATATGCAAATGGAATTAGGTGAGGAACCAATCAGAAGCCAAGTACATTTTAAAGGATTTGACAACTTACTCTGCATGAAGCAAAAAATGGACAGAGCAGCTTTAGATTCTATCGGGGCCCATGTCTATTCATCACTCCAAACCTGTGATACTGTGATGTGGTTTCTCAAGAGGAATGGCCACTGGAGATCTCTCAGAATTTGGAAGGTCACCCCCAAGCATAGATGAGCTGTCATAAGCATATTATTATAGTGCTTCAAGATCCAAAATGTCTTTTAAATATAATTCAAAGTTTTATTCGCAGAAGCAGTAGGAAGAGGTGAGAGATGCCAAACCTTTTCAAGAAGTATGGCTAAGTTTCCCCCCACCTACCTTTCTTTTCTTTCTTTCCTTTTTAAATTTCTATTGATGGCAGCAAAAATAGTGGTGGCAACCTCTTGATGGGGATCCCAACTGCCCACTCCTGGTCGTCACATTTATCACTTGGTGAGCAAAGATGCAGCAGTAAGCCCTCTGTTCATCCCGGTTGCATAGATTAGCTAAAGGAGTGCTGTGTGTGCTTTTCTGCAAGAGTGACTAGCAATCTGCAAAGTGCAAGCAGCAGAGCTCCTCCCATCACCACCTTCTTGGTTCGTCTGCACTGGTCACCACTAGGATAACTTCAGTTTGACATCTGTCTGCCCATGCAGAAAGAGGGTAAGTCAAATGAAAGACCTTTCTGCACTTACCTGTAATCCAGATCTTAGCACCTCATAGTCCTCTTCAAGAGCTCTTTTGTCCACATGCTGGTGTTGATTAGAGAGGCTATCCCCACTTCTACCCCAGAGGAAGACCATTCACATGTCAAGCTCCATCTGCTGTCATGGAGCATCTGGGAGCTCCTTCAGCTGCCCCCATTGTTGTTACACCCATCTGGCAGTGTTTCATGTTGCAGCCAAGAAATTCCAGACAGCCAGCTCCATTCATAAAATACAAAGTAGTAGTATCACAAAGTAGTAAACACCACAAAGCTAGTTTTATATACAGATTGACATAGGTTCCAGTATTAGTCTATGCCTACCTTTTAGCAGTACATCATTCTTGGACAGCTGTGCCCATTCTCAGAACATGAATGTCACGTTATTGTGGTCGTGGTGATCTTGAAGGCTTGCACACTGCATATTTTGTATTTTTCTGTTCCTGACTACATTAACCCATTGAGTACTTGGCAGTTAGTTGTGGACAAGTAAAAACTTGTCTACACCTTTACTGGGATCAGCTAGTTTCCTCCCACACAAAGTGTTCACACTCTTTTCTGGGTGTGAATGCTGGCAGTTGATGGGACACAGCAGAGGAAGGCACAGTGAGGTGGGGGATCTGTGGCTGCATAGCCTTGCACCATAAGCCAATCACCATAGCAATTTCCTAGCACACAGTGGATGTTCCCATGGCCATTGCCATGACGATTGAATTAGACTGGGCCAGGGCATCCACACTTCAAATGCTGGTGATCGGGTTAAGGACTGCACCAGCACTTGAAATGTGGATACCTCACTCTACCATCTCACTGAAGGCCTTTTTACATTTAATTTCTATGGGATAGTAAGTGTGAATGTTGCCTCCCCAAAGCAATGGTCATATCCCCTGGGCCATTTCTACAGCAATCGAGTGATGCAGTGCAGTTACACACATACCCAACAGCCTTCACACAGAATTAGGTGCACAGAGCCCACTTGTTGGGTGAGCAGGGTATAAATCAAAGAGTAAAATAAAGAAAATCTGGGGCTGGACTAGGAGCACCATCTGCTCTCCTAGTATAACTGTGGAGCAGGTTTTAGTGTTCCACAGCTATCAAACATGGAGATTTCTGTGAACATTGGGAGCCGCTCTGAGATAGAAGCAGCTCCATGGTGTGTGGATGCTCCATGCTGGAGTGTTTCTAGCTGTCTGTGAGGGGAAATCTGAATTAAGTGCAAGCAGACCCCAATTGTCTCCTTGTTATCCTTGAAGGGTACCCCAAAAGTAGCTACATCAGTATCTTTAACAAAATTTAGTCATTTGTGTGTTCTTTACAGTTTGCAAGCAAGAAAAGTGAATCCACAATATCCACAATATCACTAAGTCCTAAGACAGAAAGTCTAAAACATATAAAAAAAGCATAATAGTTTTTTTAAAAGCAATAATAATAATAATAATAATAATCTTGTATATACACAATCCAAAAGAAGCAATAGGTTTGTGCTGAACTCTTCTAATCCCCAGCATCACTACTGTTGATCACAGTATTCTTGTTCACAAGTATTTATCTATCACTCCCGTTGGCAGAATGAACACATTGTCAAGCTTGTTCAAGTCTTTAGTCAGTTTGTCATTTTCACACCCTTCTACAGCTGACCTGAAAAGGGGACATGAGTTACCAATACTTGCAGATTTAATGGACTGAAAATGTTCAAATAGAAATATTGTCAGACAGTTCCTTCAATCTATTTTACCCTTCACATTTTTCTATGGTTTGCAGTGACATGTATCTTTGTAGTAGAACTGATTCTTTTTATTAAAGGAACTATCAGAATAATTCTTTTTCCATTGTTCTCCAGCTTCCCAATATACATTCTTTTCCCGTATTCTGTACACAGTTTCTTACTGGAAGATTACATCATAAAACTTGAAGACATGTATATTTCAAATAATATAAGCCCAGTGAAGTGTAATTTGGCAGGTTGCTCCTAATGTGTGAACTTAACAAAATTCTTCTCTCTCCTAATTCTAGTAGAAAGCATTATTTTGCAAAAATTATGAAAAAATGCAATTTAGGTTAGATTAGGTTATGATTACTGTTACTGCTTTTGTGATCACAATTGTAAACTTGTTATATTCCACACAAAACTTTAGAGCCTGGGAATTCTATATTCTTGGTATCAGTACGGAAAAGCCTATTCCTTTCTGAATGACATAGTTTTGTGTCCAAAGACACAATTAAATAAGACTTAGAAGTTTCCAACTGATAATCCACCCTAAAGTTGGTTTATCGCATAACAGAATGACTTTGAGTGACCTGAGTGGTGCATCATGTGTGTGTTAATATTTTTTTTTACAACCGATGAATCAGAAGAAGTTGCCAGTCATTACTTCCAGTGGTCAAGATATGCTTTATCATTTCTTTGAATTAACTAACCTACTTTTCTTCTTCAATATAGCTAGCACTCAAGAGAAACTATTTAACAGTAGCTTGTATGTAACCCTGTATCCTAAGATAATTACTAAATACTAAACAGCCAAGATTATTAAGCTAGAAAAAGCTTATACAGTCAGGTGGCAATAGCAATGACAACCTGACTTTCTTCCAATTACGACTTCTAAATCAGGGCAAAATATAATTGTTTTGTGTAGTGTTCTAGTCAGGAGGCTAACCTGAAAATATTAATTTCATCCAGCATTTCTCTTAACCTTATAGAGATACCTTCTCCACACACTAAAATACAACATAGCTCTG
The DNA here is from genome assembly GCA_023333525.1 of Aspidoscelis tigris stejnegeri. Classification (NCBI taxonomy): domain Eukaryota; kingdom Metazoa; phylum Chordata; class Lepidosauria; order Squamata; family Teiidae; genus Aspidoscelis; species Aspidoscelis tigris. The sequence goes on from JALMGA010000010.1 coordinate 17,112,069, forward strand.
TAATGACCCTCACTATATCTTGTGGCAATGTGTTGGGTAAGTTAATTATGCATAGTAAAAAAAAAGTCTTGTTTGTTCTTTCTAATCATTTTATTAGATTCCCTAAGCTCTGGCATTATGATAAAAAGAAGAGAAGACCCCTTGTGACCAATATTGCTGTCTGAACTGAAATTATACACATGTACAATATGAGTTTACACAGAAACAATGTGCTATACTGAAAGGTCATAGCTACATAGGGACCATGATTCACCATGATTTTCACTACCAAGCTTATTTTTGAAAGGAAAATTATGTCTGTACTCCCCTTTCTTCACTATTTTGATTACTTTTGCAAAAACCAAAAACAGGAGTTTCAAGAACAGCCTTGGGCAATGCAAATGGCTGCTTCAGTGTTATTGGAGTTCACTGCCTTTGCCCTCATGGAAAATTCAAATAATCAAACTACCTGTGTGATCTGAGGGACATTTTATTGAGTTTGGACATAGTTGATATCATACAAACTAGAGCTGTTCACCTGGTAAAACTTGTGCTAAGCCTTGTAATATTTGCCTCCCCTCCAGATCTCTTAGACTCTATAAAACTCATTTGAGTGTATAATTTTTTTAGTGCCTTGTTATATTGCTGCAGCTTGAGATTCATAGTCTCTAAGCATATTTGGGAATATGAAGCTACAGGACCACTCTTATGTCTGAACTTAAGAAAAGTTCTGCCAGATCAAACCAGTGGTCCTTCTAGTCTAGCAGCCTTTTCTTACAGTTGCCAACCAGTTGAATATAGAAGTCCAAATGTCAAAATAAACAAACAGATCTCAAAAACTCTCTTGCCACACACACAAAAAGGCCAGCTCTTTTGATGAAAGATGGATCCCCATTTCCCCCCTCATGTCTTTACATCCTTGACAACCATTATGAACATTTCTCTTTTTGCCCATGTTCAGTAACTGCCAACAATATGCTTCACTTCTCTCTTTAGGGCACCATAGTGAGGGCCATTACTTTCAAGGCTTCAAAAAGATGGACTAGTGACACTTAAGAGATCACAGATAACATTAAAGGGGGGGGAACTCTGTCAGTGTTTAAATCCTATGATGATTTGGAGGAGAAATTAAAAGGAACAAGAAAATAAGGGCATCACATTATAAGGATTCTGTGATTTACTGGCATTACAGGACTTTTGAAATTCTGTTCATCAGAAAATTGTTTTGCACAGAGGATCACAAACGCCAGCTTAAGTTCAGATAAAAAGAAGAATCTCAAAGAATATTTTCTCTACAAAGGTTGTCAGAGAACGAAAGGAGGGAGCTGAATATATTAACTCGAAGGCTTTTGTTAAGGAGAATTTTCAAGGGAAATCATCTATTTTTAGCCTCGGTTTTCTTACCTTCCACCACTCATTTCTGCCATAATTATCAGGCAATTAAAAATAAAGGGTTTTTATAACAGCAAATAAGTATTTTTAAAGGAAGCAGGAATATCAATGATCTTAATTAAAATAAAGATAATTATAACAAGCACTTTAAGTGCAGCAGACAAGGAAGATTTTGTTGATTATGCCTTTGTCTCTGCAAAATTGCTGTTTATATGGAACATTCCCACAGACTTATACAGAAACGGGTGTTGGTCACTCGTAACATACAGGCTGGATTCAGAATAGCTCAAGATCATAACTCAGAAATAGAGCAAGTGCCTGGAAATCAGATGGTCACAAGCTTGATTACCAATATCTTTCCAGAAGAAAATATAGTAATTCTTATCCTTGCCAAGGAATTGCCAATCAGTTAATGCACTGAAGAAAGTTAACATTTCCTTTTCACTCCATTCTTTCTCTAATTGATCCATCATTCAAATCTATCGCATTTTATGTAGCATCCATGTTAATATTTTTGGGTCTCTTCTACATCCAGTTAAAACGGGACTGCAGGTTCTGGGACCACATCTCCAGTGGATGTGCCTGGAAAAGTGATCTCTGCTGCCATTTCTCCACAGGCAGCAGTAGAAGGCATCTCCCAGTGATTGTACTGCTCCATCTCTGGGCATAATCACCATCAGTGGTGCCACTTTCTCACGACATGGGTTTCTGCTCAAAATGTAGGCACTTCTGTTCACCACTAGGCATGACACCACTGTGCTCTAAAATGGAGACATGGGGACATCTTCCTCACAGGCCCATAACAGAGCCACCACACCATATAAACTGAAACTTTAGCCTAATATGATATCTAAAAACATTGCTAAGCTAAATGAGATTGAGTAAGCTTAAGGCAATCCTGATGAGATGTTCTCAGGTCTAGACATTAAAAGTGCCTCCAGATGTGGGTAAAAGCCCACAATGGTCCAGGGAATATTTTGGGATTGCTATAGATACTCATAGCAATTCTTGCCTAGAGGCAATAATGGGTTAGATCTGGACAGTAAGTTGAAACTGAATCCAGACAAATTGGAGGTACAGGCTCTCAATTCCACAGAGTAGGAAATGTCCTATCCTTGATGGCATTGCAATCCCCTGGAAGGCACAGGTACATAATTGGAAGGTACTCCTAGGCCATGTCCCCATACAGGTTTGGCATGGTTTTGAACACAGGATCGGCATGGTCCATCCCCATGGGCTTTGGATTTGGCACACGAAAAGCATACCAAATCCCCCCAAACCATGCCACAAGTGTGCCAGATTTGATACCTGTTAAACATGTCTCGGCACAGGTTGGGGAGCAGGCAGGCATTCCTCAGCAAGCGGGGAATGCACATGGGGATGCTTGCGGGCTAAAGGGAAGGTTTGTGCTTATGTCATTGGGAAGAGGGGTGTGCTTGCCATCCCTGTCCTGCCTATTGAAGATCACAGCCGCTGACTTTTTAAAATGCTGATCACAAAGGCATGCTGGAGAACGGCTTCTTGTTGTTGTTGTTGTTGTTTTTAAATTTTTTGCCATTTCCACAGAAGTAATTCCAACCCCGTTTCAGAATGCCAAGTCAGGCTGCATAATGACTTGATTTTTGTTGCATTTGCAACCCCCCCCCCCTGTCCACGATCATCAAGGCAATGATAAATAGAGTCTTGATTTTAAAGTTGACCGGTGCTCCCGAGCTCCCCAGTGCAGCCTGTTCAAGTGCCTACTGCCGCTAAATCTTGTTGCAGCTTTCAGCATTTTTTTTTAATCAGTTATTTTTATGAATGGAGCTTTGTTTTTACTTGTTTCCGTGCCTCCCACCCCAGTCCTGACTGCCAGTGCTTCTAAGGGAGGAGGGGAATCTGGCTGATGGCAATCTAGCTTCTAATGAGGAGAAAGGGAGGTGGAGAGGAGGTGGTGTGGCTCCCCCGTACCAGGGTTTGGCATGCTTCACATGGGGACACCACCATCCGCGCCCGGGAATGTCATGGGGCCACCCGAAATGCATGCCCGGTCCTGCGTCTGGCTCCTTCATGCCCAAACAGAGCCCAAAGTGTGTCAGATGGCCAGCATGGGGATGCAGCCCTAGATTCATCTCTGCCACCTGAAACATAAGTGCAACTGAAGACTAGGGAAGTCTATTCCAGCTTCAGACTTCTGTACTGGAATAAATTTTGGTTAAATCAAGTCTCCAAAATGCAATATACTAGCAGAGATTTTTCCAGGTTTGTTTCATTATTTTTAAAAGGAAAGGAAAGAAACTTTGACACTGAAGGGGTTGAATTAATTAGACAGGTTTTGCATTTGGCTGAACTTCTATGATTTCCTCCTTTCCCATACAAATGGACTTCTGGATACTTATTAAAACATATTAACATTATCAGTCTTGATTTAAAGTCAGAGCTCCTAGCCAACAGTTTTTATGAGTTTTGCATTTGTTCAGCCATTTGAGTCTAGTATCTTAAGCCATTTCAACCTTAGAGTTGTCACTGTTTCCCACCATCTGCTGTTTCCTAACCTTCGTACTTTTGTGTTGCTTTTTATCTGCTTCATATTCACTGAAGCAAAAGAGAAGAGGCTAATCTAAAAAAACACTTTAACCAACACATCAGATGATTTAAAAAGAGAGAGAGACAGATAACAATGAGACAATAGCTTGAATATAATGTAATGCAATTGGATCCCCACATCTAATGAAGGTTTGGACTGAATGTTACAATGTAACTAAAATTTCTAAGAAATATGATTTTTAAAAGAAGAGTTGGCTTTTTTAAAAAAGGCTTTCTTAAGCGAAAGGACAAGAACTGGCATATGATGACTATTGGTGAATTTGAGCATAACTGACTCATTGTAAGCACAAAAGCAGACCATGAACATGAGAATAAAACATTGTGCAGAATGACCTCCATCTTGGAAAAGGTTGCAAAGAACAATCCCCAGCACCTGCACAGAAGAAAGTACTAGCAAATTACTTCTGGTATTTTTTTTTTAAAGAACCTACATAAAGGACCGTTTGTGCATTTATTTGTGGTGTACTGACATTAGGTTGGTTATAGAACGCTTTGGGCATCCTAACCCAATCCACACTTGGTCCAGTGAAGACAAGATGTGATTGGAGTGGATGGGGTTTGGCCTAGTCCGCACTAATGTATGGACTGCCACCCCTTATTCCAGAATTTGTTCCATAGTAATGGCAATGGAGAAAGTACCAACATGTACATATAATTACTGGATGGGAAAGGAGTGTGATGATCTAACACTGACTAGCACTTGCACTTGAGTGCTAATCAACTTTACCCGCTTTCTCCCCCTGGGATCGGGTACTCACCTTATTCAATCCCAGGGCCCAGTCCTTCTCTGGGCACCACCATCTTGGCAGTGTCACCTCCATGACTGCACGTGCATCAGCACTGTCACCTTGATGACACTGATGCTCTGTGCATGTGCAGTCATGTTTATGGTTGTCCGAGGTCTCCAGAGGGCTGGCAAGACTGAATGGTCACACCACTGGATGCTTTAGGTAAGTATTAGGTAAACATTGGTAAAGGTGTGGAGCATGATTTCGTGCTTCACACCTAACCAATGATTAGTGCACTTCTGGGGAGGGTGGGCATGCTTGCAGGCTTTAACAGTCTACTTGATGTGCATATCCTCTTCCCCAGAGGTGCACTAACTATTGACTAGAGGCCGTAGTGCAAATAGGCCTCAGGTGTTGTGCTTCAGATTTCCCTGCAAAGTACAAACTATAGCCCCTTTCCATCTTAAGTTTGACTTTGCATTCTTCTAAAATAGATGATTCTATAATGGATGATTCTGCATCCTTCTAGGGAAAAAAAAACCCTATTATAAGAGAAATATTCACAACAGATTGACTATTAAACACTCAATTCTGGAATACAATGACTTGTTAATTAACACAAATTTGATTTGTTGACCACTTGGGTTAAGAACATACCATAGGGAAATTTTTCATGACTGCTGATAAGTAATTTTCAGCACAGTAAATGTTACTCTAAATTTGGAATGCAGTTTTCGGTTATTAGGGTTTCAGATTTGTAGCCTGGTAATCCATTCATACAACCCTTAATCTGTTCAGTCATGAACTTTAGAAATAATTACATTAAAAAACTAAGTAATCAAGACCAATTACAAATGCTAAAATTCCCGAGGAGAAGACTCATCGGAAAAGAACCTGATGTTGGGAAAGACTGAAGGCAAAAGGAGGAGGAGATGCGATAGGGGAAGATGGATAGGCAGAGTCATGAAAGCAATAATCATGAGCTTGGACAAACTTTGGGGTACAAACTGATGTGCTGTGGTCCATGGGGCCATATATAGTCAGGCACCACTGAGTAACTATAACACTCCTTAACATTCTTGAAGTCAAGATCCTATGGAGTAAAGGGAAGAAAGCCCAGTATGTATGTATGTATGTATGTATGTATGTATGTATGTATGTATGTAGGTAGGTAGGTAGGTAGGTAGGTAGGTAGGTAGGTAGGTAGGTAGGTAGGTATGTAGGTATGTAGGTATGTAGGTATGTAGGTATGTTGCATATCATACCTGAAGATCTCTGGGCAGGTTACAGCAGTAGTAACAACAACAACAATAATAATATTTCAAAAAGATCAGAGGTCACCTAAAAAAAATTGGTATTGACAAAATATCCATCTGCCAACTACAAAAAGTTTACTTGCACTTTACTGGGGTCTGCTTGCATAATTCGCCGATACATCACCCTGTCCTAGGTGCTTGGGAAGTGCCCAACTAGTGATATAATACAAAATCCAGCATAGAGATCTTGTTTGCTGTGTGTAACTGCTGTTTTCACATCATCATCATCATCATCATCATCATCATCATCAAAAACAAGCTCAAAGAACAAACTGAAGCCAGGGCCCTGGTTCTTCATTCTGGCCCTTTTTGCACTAGGCCTTAATCCAGAATACATCTTGCAATAGGAAGTTGCTATCCACATATTAGTGCAGATTATGACAGGCCCTGGGCAGGCCCTGGGCAGTTTATACTAGTATGAGGATGGCAAATCCTTAGTCCAAGATATAAACCAGAATAAGGCTCAGTGCAGAAAGGGCTTCTGCCACAAAAACAAATCCGGCAATACCTACTCTGATTACATATGCTAAGCACTATTTGGCCCACTCAATGGGAAACACTTGCCTCTTTGCTTATGTTGTTTTCTCCTCAACCCAGGTTAAAGAGAGAGACAACTTCAGAGGCAGCTATGAAATCCCAAACGCTGAAGACACAACTTTTCTGAGACTTCAAGATGAGATAAAGTGAAAGCAGGGAAAAATTGTCAAACATTGCAGGCTCAAATTTGCACAGTGGGTACCTTTTCAGGGGTGTCTGGCCACACTCTGCGTTTTTGCAACTTTCCTAGCCTCCATTTTTCCATTGATGGGAGTAATTTGCATAATATTATTTTGCTCTGCACAATAGCTGGAGGTATCCAAAATTAGCCTTTTGACCACAATCCAAACAAGCATTACCTGAATTAAAACAAAACACTACAGTTTCAGAAAAATCAGATTTCTTTTTCTTCTTTTTTGGTAGTCACAATCTTTGTGTTTGTTCCTTTTGGAAGAAAAAGAAAAAGAAGCCACCTGCATTTCATACTGCCTTCTGATTTGTGAGAACATCAGCAGGTGCAGTGTTTGCATGAAAGCGATGAGTTAATCCAACTAATCCAGTGTTCCATGTAGGTTGATAAAGGAATAAAACAATAATGCTATTTTGTGTTTTTTAAATGCTTTCTATAAGAGGATTTCTAGTGGGTTTATAAATATTAATGAAATAAGCTAAGTAAAATCCTCCAGTTAGAGGTGGGGAAAAGTATTTGTTAACTGTTTGCTACAGATGTATGTCAGAGCATAAGTGAGACCACAGCTGTGTGCGTACAGTTGCGTGCATGGAGAAAGAGAGAGAGAATGATCAGACCTCTTATAAGGCACACTGAGATGCTAGGAACTGGGGAAACTGGAAAAATTGTAGACATCATGTATGTTTTCCTCCTACCACTGATCCAGTTGAGAGTGCCTGCCTTGTAGATTATTTCCTGTATTTGATGACTATACAATCCGGCATTATGGAAGCAACAGGGCCACCAATCACCTCTACAGGAAGATAGACTATGATGCCATCTATCACCCCCCCCCCAAAAAAAATCCTCTTATTTCCTAGTTTTTCTTTTATTTCTCCACCCTTTTCTCCTTTAATAAAGCTGTAGCTTTTTATCCTCAATTTATTTTGTATGTTTCTTTTGCCTGCCTTGCCAGAAAGCGAGCTGTAAAACAAGTTTAATGGAGCTAGAATTTCTTTCCTATTACATAGTATTCATTGAAACTCTTGGGAGAAATCAGTTCTTTTATAGCTTAGCTATCGCTAAAATAATACTTTCCTCTTATTTAGTGCCTTACCAAATAATCAGTCAGTCACTTCAAATATATAGCAGGCTCAGATGTGACTACCTGAAAAGTACAAGGCCTATACACTTTTTCCACATTAGGGGTGTGCACAAATGTATTTTTTGCATTCAAATTTGAGTTGAATCAAATATCTGAAAATTCAATTCAATTCGAATGTTAAAAATTTGAATATCCGAAAATCTGACTTGAATCCAGATTATTCGAATCTGTACGTTCTAATGTTTGATTTGTATTTAAAGATACAAATGTTATTTGAATTTGTGCACATTCCGTATGCATCCTGTTTTATCTCATATGCATCCCGTTTTTATCCCATATTAATTTTTTTCACAAATTCGTAGATGATATATATGAATCTGTACATTCGAATCATTCGAATATTCATATCAGATTTTCGGAAATCCAAAATCCATCTAAATGTCTAAATTGGAATGTTTTTAAATCTGATTTGAATTTGAATGTTGATATTCATTAGATTCAAATCGGATTTTTGAATTTTTGAATCTTCGTCTACATCCCTATTCCACATGTCAGTGGAATTTGCTGTATCCCAGCGATAAAAAAATTGTTCCATCATTTTTTAGTATTGGGGACACTCTGGGATGCTCCCAGACACTCTGTGGCAGAGGTAGTGCTGCAGTGTGCAGACAGAGCAAAGGGAAGCATCCCAGACCATTCCTGCAATGTAAGTGTATATACAGGCAGCTGCTTCATCCAGTCTTCTGACCACGTGCAATAACGCCCTCAGTCAGGGAACCACTGCACAGCAGCACAATGTCAATGTAATAAAACCTGGCTATATCAGGGACAAGGTGTTTAACAGATACAGCAGCTGTTTCTCAGCATTTTCACACTTCTTCTGAATGTTTGCAAATCACTCAAAACTAAAAGAAAGGAAGTGTAAGTGGTTTCTTTCTTCTGTCCCATATCACTAGCCAGTTTGGTTTAGTGGGTAGGGAGCCAGACTTATCTGGGAATTCCAGGGGCCTATTTGCACTTAGGCTTCTGGTATGCAATGAGGACAGCTCTGGTATCTGTATTAGAACTGTCCTCATTGCATACCAGAGGCCTAAGAAACTGCAGCAGGCCAGGAGATACTGGGGTATGATAAGTATATTCACATGGCTGGTGCATATCCTCAAGGAAGGCCTTTATTAGACATTCTGCCACAGCAAACACCTTTATATTAATTTCTTCCTTTTCTCTTCCTTCACCCTGTACAGCAGCACAGATCCGTCTAGTACTTTCCAGAGGGTCCAGAACTCAATGTTTTATACTAGAATATGGGTTTCTTGCCCCTTTCCCTCATTTACTTTATGTTCAAGGGAGGGGGGAGGAATGCAGCTCTCTGAGTAAATTTTTACAGTCCTGAGAATATTATTGACTTTGACTGTGACAAATAATAAAAATAAAATAGGTAAAGTGATAGAACACTCAGATAAAGTGGGCGCTATTTACATCCCTATCAAATCGTCATTTAATGAGTAGGAAAGGAATTACATCTTCTGCAGTATGTCTTGAGTGTACCTCAGTTCTGGTATGTGGTTATTGAATGATTGGAAAAGTGTGAATGTAACCATACTCCAAATGTTTTACTTCTCAACATTATTTCTTGTAGGCATGGCTTTCTGCTGCTTCCACCAAGCCTTTTACCATGAGCCAGCCCTGAATACATAAGCAAATATAACATTTTGTTGCTTTGCTTTTCTTTGACTCCTCAAGACACCAGTAATTTGGTCCTGAGAAGAACACATTACAAGCAAGTCTGCAAAATCCCACTTCCTTACAGCAGCTACTATACAAACAAACAAATTACTGAAGTATATTAAAAAGTATAATGTGGTTATCATGCAAAAGGTTACTGAGAACTAGACAGGTGATAAATTAAAAAGAGTGAAATAATTTGAATAGCATTAAGAAGGAAAATAATATTGGCAACAGAAAACGAACATACTTAGGATGAAATTAAAGAAATATTGTCAGTACACTCCCCTACTATAAAAGTACCTTTCTTCCTCTTTATTTTAAAGCTGTTATTCTAAAAAGATGTGACCTGTATATTTAAATAAAACTCCATGACCTGCGATGAGATTGCTCTAATAAATGATTACGGCATGCTGGAAATTGTGCTTCTTCAGTCAAGTATGGGATACCCAAGTAGTTACATTACAGTAGCTTGAAAGCCATTACACAAATTATTCCATTTACAGAAAAATTAACTCCCCAGAGAGAGTACGAAATGCATCTCCTTAAAAAAAGGGGGTGGGGAGGGAGAGGAAGAAAGCATTATAATTTGCTTATTGACTCTTTTCCCAAAAAAATCATGAGCAGTATTTATGTGTTAGACGTGAAGGCTCCAAGTTGTCATATAAGGTAAAACACTTTCCAAAGATGGCTCCCTGGAGATATTACATAAATCTTTTAATATTTTATAAGCTACTGTTAATACAGGGCACCTCGCCCTAGTGAACAAATTCTTATTTCTTCCTTTCTATTTATAGTGGAGATGCTTTTATTCCAGCATACCAAGCAACGTAAGAATTTTGCAATGATTTTCTTCTATGATAGCATCAAGCCAGCAAAGCAAGACAAGTAATAGCTGTGTGGTCAGGCAATATACACAAAATTCGGTCAAGCAGCACACAATGCCCTCTGATTTTCTGAAGTTATTGCAGGATCATTCACTGAGGCCCAATAGTGTAGAATAGCAGCAGACCTGTCTGCCCCATATGTGTGCCCAGAAAAGCTGAAAAAGCCAAAAAGGCAAAGAGTGCTGTGTTTGTGTTTGTGTGTGTAGCAGCTGACCCAGTAGACTGTGTAGATTTTTACCTATGAAAGATTTTTTTTCTATAGTCAGAAGTTTGTTTTGTTTTAGCTTAAAATTAAGATTGCCAGCATTGTGCCCAAAGACTCAATGGGCCACTGTGATGTCTCTTCCTGCCAACCCCAAACTTGTGATGTCTCCACTGACTCCTTCTTTAAAAGTGCTTTTCTGCACTGGCACAGTTCAGGGTTGAGTAAATCCAAAAATTGTGTCATGTTCCCAAGAAAAGTCACAAAGCCTCAACTTTTTGCTAAGATGGAAACATTTGGACACGTTGAGAACTGCCCCAGAAGAATAGCAGCTCTGTTGTATGTGTACACTTTGTGCCACAGTGTTCCAAATATCCTCATCTTCAAAGTGGAAAAAGGCCTACAATCTATTATTGTATTGACAAGAAAGGCATCATTGGGGTAGAACAGTTATCAACTCCAGGAGTTTGATTTACCCCTGGAGCTGAATGGGGTAACACTCCCCCATTCGCTATTCCATTTTCAGGATTTCACTTGCTCATGGATTCCAGTCTATCACTAGAAACCCCTTTGACCAGGAGCATTTATGCCCAGCTTCAGCTGCTGCTCCACCTCTGGCCTTCTCTATATGAAGATGGCCTCCTTTCAGTAACACATACACTACTCATGGGTTCTTAGCTCGATTATTGCATTACACTTAAGAACTTCAGGAAGGTCTTTCTGGGGATAGCGCTGGTGGTGGCAATGAGGCTACAGATGGAAGACTCCCTTTCTTCTTCTTAAATCTTGTCACTAATGAAAGTGTAGCCATGTATAGAATTAAAAGGTCAAAGTTTTGAAACAAGCCCATAAATGGACTTCAAGCGAATCCAACTAGTCTAAATCTAGCAGAAGTGACAGCCATCTATTCAGCCTTAGCATAGTTTTGTTCCCACTATATTAAGATAAAAAACTAAACTAAACTAAAACTAAAGCTATGAGTCAGTGAATAGCCTGAAGGCACATGGTGAGTTCAGGAGAAAAGAAATATTTGAAGTGAAGACTATGGTTCACAGCCCTTAGTTTGCTTGCTACATGAGCTCTCAGTGACCTGCTTGGAAAAAGCAGCACACTTACATGACCTCAGACATCTTCTGAGATTTGTATCAAGTTTATTTATTTGATTTTATTTATTACTTTTGTATCCCATCCCTCACCCAAAGGTCCAAGGGCAGGTGACAACATATGATAAAAATAGAAGCACTAAAATATATTTAAAATATAGTCATCCTACACTGTCTTCCTCCCTTCTTCCACCCTGGCAGGATTACAGATCAGCCTTTCACTAGAGAAACTGAAATATCCAGTAATCAATGTTCCTTCATCCAGAAGTCCTGTCCATCAGCCTTGCAAATAAATCCTCATATTTATGTTATTTCACTCTAAAATTGCCACATGGTTTTAATAATGGAGATGTGCAAAATTTGATTTGTGTTTGCAAATTTGATTGGACATTTTGTATTCATGGATTGAAAGAAAAATGTGGGTTTTTACATTCCCAAAACTTTGATCAGATTGAAACAGCCCACTTGCAAAATGCTGTGGTCACACTTAAGGTTTAATCCAGCCTCAGTCCAACTTCAGAGAACACATTAACCAGTAATTTTCTTTCCACGATATCTATCCCAAAGGTGAATTTTCTGAGTTATTTAACATTGAAAGAAACAGCTTGTCACTTTGCTGATGTATTCCCTCACACTGAAAGTGGACTGAAGCTGGATTAAACCTTAAGTGTGACCACAGCCAAAATATTTGATAAAACAAGACTCAAGTGTTTGTCCAAAGCATTCATAGCCAGTAGCTAGGAGCAGAAACTTGAGACTGAACAGTAGTTCCTGGGAAGCCTGAGGTACTAGTAACAAAAGACAGTTGAGTGAAAAAGCTGGGCAGAAAAGTGAAGCAACAAGCAGAATCTAGAACAGTGGCAGTAGTAGTCATGCTTGGCAGTTACAGAAGAGTGAAGGTACTTGGCAGTTTAAAGGGCACAGGAAACTTGAGAGGTTGTTAAAGAGTTGAGGTCTTTTTATGAGTAAAGTAGTTTTCTTGAGAGAGTACATCAGGTTCATAGAGCTGGGTCAAAAGTCAAACCCCACATCTGAATCAGTAGTCAAAAACCACAAAAACAGCCCAAAAATAACAGTAGCCAAACATTGGAGCGAAAGAAAGATCAGCACACACTCCATGGATCAGAACGAAACATGGAGAAGTCAGAAGAAACTGACTACCAGAAAATCTGAGATCATAGGACTATTTGCACTTAGGCCAGTAGTCAACAATTAGTGAACATCTGGTAAAAAGCATATGCACCATTCTCCCCAAAAGTTCACTAATTGTTGATCAGGTGTTGAGCACTAAATTGTGCACCACACCTTTACTAACATCAAATAAAAGCTTACCTGAAGCATCCAGCGGCACAACCATTTGCCTTCTGGTTCCCTGCTCTTGGTGGGTGGGGGAAACGGTGTCCATGTAAGATGGTTGCAGTGGTTCCCGTGATCGATTGCTTACCTCTTCCATGACCAGACCAATGATGCCTGGGGGTAGCGTCCGGTCATAAAGTTGTGAGAGGAGCATTCGATCATGGGCACTGATGTGATTGGCTGCAATACGCCTCTGCTTGAAAATGCTCTTCTGCAACGGTGGCCAATTGCGGCAGCAAGGAGATGGAACTTCTGGCTTTAGCCACAGTGGTGTGGGCTGGTAAACAGGAGGATCATTTGCACTTCTGGCTCATAATGGATACTTCGGAGAAGCTTTCCTCATCACAAGTGTGAATGGTTCACCTTTACCAGAGGCGTATTCTCACTACAGCCTCAGAACGCAATTAGGCAAGCCCTGGGACGGAGCATTCACTCTGCTAGGCAGGCGGTTCCATCCGGACCCATCCCAGCCTGTCCCAGGGCAGCCTAATTGCGTTCAGGGTATGAAGCATGAAATTGTGCTCTGCGGCCCAGATCGGGCTGTGCCACCCAGCCCAGGATGTTCCCAGCCATCCTACAGCTGTCTGGCAGGGAGAGCATTCGCACACTCCCTGCCAGACACCTGTGGGCCCCACTCTGCCCTGCCCTGCCCTGTGGCCATTGGACCTTTTCAGGCCCAGTGGCCAAAAAGCCCCTTTTGGGGGAGAAATGAGATTGGGACGGTCCAACCTCAGGTCGTGTGAGCTGTAGCCAACCCAATCAGATGTGGGGGAAGATGTGTACATGCAAGTATGCATCATGTATGTACCCATACACATACAATGTCCAAACAATTCAAACGAATAGATCCAAAAATTCAAAATTAGTTCAAATGTTTAAATTTGAATTTATGTACATTTGATTTGAATTTCTATATTGAAATTCGGATGAATTCAATTAAATTTTGAATGTCTTTGAATATTCATGCACATAACCACTTGTGTGATCACACCTGTCAACTCTCTAGTATCATTATTCTGTCCTCCTGCACCTTGATCCTCCTGAAAACCACATGGTATCCATGCCTGGACTTTCTTGTAAGCATAGGAAACAGGGCTATCACCTAGTCTGTATGTTCATAGTTTCTTTTTTAAAAGGAGATATCTTTTTACTTAGATAATTTTATAATATTTAATTTTAGTCCTGTACTTCAATCAAACCTGAAGATATACTGACTGTTGTAGACAAACACCACCCCTTGACTTTTTTTTCTTCAATAAGGAAGCAAAGACAACTGAGAAAGTTTGCAGAAATGTTTAATAAACCAAAATACCATGTCCACTGAAATTATAAAATATAGGAAAATATTTTGGAAAAGGGAGGGAATAATACTGGTAATAATAGTACTGGGACAACATAATATATCACTTCAATTTAATAACCAACATTTTGTTGACTTCCCAGCATGGTTGCCCTTTCCAGGAAAAAATAAACAAATAAAAATGTGATGCATCTGCTCTGAAGAAACTGCTTCTCTGTAGAAATGCCTTTAGAGCAGCATGTCTGAAGAAAATGTGTGACTCTGAGATTAGCCAACAATCCCAGCAGAATGAATCTTTCAGCAATGTGTTCTACCTTACAAACTAGCTGGTTTCACAGCCATTGTGGACTAAAACAAAACAAAACAAAATAAAAAGGGCAGGCCCGATTTTGTGTCCCCACACTTAAAATGCTTCCAAAAATGGATTGGGGAAAATTATTCTTTCCCCTCCTTAGCCTTTTCCCACCCCTCTCTCCCCATTGCCCAGGGTGCATGGTGGCGGCAACAACTCAAGCCCCATTCGCCTGCTCCACCTCCACACCCACCATCCCCAGCAAGGGGTGCTTCCCGAAAAAAGGAGCCTGGCTGGCTGGCTCACTCTGCTGTCGCTGCTGCTGCCTGCACACACACACTTAAACATACACACATCTCCCAGTTCCTGCAGCAGCTTCCCCCCTTTCCCCTTTTAAAAATCAAGGAAGGAGGCTGGGAGGGAAACAGGCAAAATTGTGAAATACTGCTTGTGAAGGACAAGATCTGTCTCTTTCCTTGATCTTTAGGCTTGCCTGGGTGGGAAAGGAAACATTGTTATAAGGTGCGAAGTGGCTGAATTGTTACAATGAAACAGTCTGCTCTAGAGGGGAATACTATAGTGTTCCCACAGTAATAATTAAGAAGCATTTTAAAAGCAAAAGCATGGGGGGAAACCCTGAAAAATCAGGTGTTTATTCCATTTTTAAGCCAAATAATCCTCAAAATACCCCTGAAACTGATTGGGAGTGGGGACAAAGAGGATCCAAACCATTTTGAAAGTTTTATTCCTTGAGTGGGAATTCACCTAGTAAGTCACTCTTTGCTCTTTGTACTCTATTATCTTTTGGGGATCATCTGTTTTTTTCCCCAATCATTGGGAGTATCCGCCTTCCAAAAGCAGCCTATGTTGAGAATCATCAGATATTTAGAACCCAAGCAGAATGCAGGAACCTTTTCTCCGAAATGTTGCTTTAAAAAACAAAACAAAAAAAAAACCCACTTTTTTTTCACTTCACCCTGCAAAAAACTGTACATTTTGGTTACTGCTCAAACGTTATCCAGCCACCTGTGAATAGTACTTCAGATTTTTGGGGTTTTTTTGCAGTAAGCAATTCAGAATCACATATGTTAGAGAGCCAGAGGTTATTTCCGTTAAATATCCCAATAGTATAATAATTGGATCTAATGGTAAATATTTCATGAATTGCTGGCAGTTCCCTTATTATCACATGACAGGGGAACAGCACTGAGGATACCAGCTGGTGCAAAAATGTAATCCTGCTGTATGTACTCCCCACTCTTCTTTGGAACAACACTCATTCCAAGGCAACACTGAGGCATTTAGCTTCTTTTAAATGAGAAAGAGCAAGCCCAAAGGGGTTACAAAATCTGTTTTATTCAGGCAAAATGAAAACAAAGAATCATGAAGGCAAATTCACTCCGATAAGATAACAGTGTGGCTTTTATATAAGTCTCAGAAAGACCCCGCTATTTCCTTCCCCCTTTTCAATACAATTTTTCCTTTCTCCCAATTCAGTCCTCTGCAAATTTCAGCCACATCCTTCACTGTTCTTTGTATTTATCAGTGTGTTTCAGATAATCATAGCTAAATAAAACTATAGATAATGTAGCAATATATTTGACTATAATCTGGAGCTGCATTAGCCAGTTTGGTCTTGAGGTTAGGGAGCCAGACTCTTATCTGGGAAATACTGGGTTCAACTCCACCCTCCCCCATGAAGCCAGGTGGGTGACCTTGGGCTAGTCACAGCTCTCTTCTGAGCTCTCGCAGCCCCACCTACCTCATAGGGTGTTCTGTTGCGGGGAGAAGAATAGAAAAGCTTTGTCAGCCGCTTTGACTCCCCTTAAATGAGAGAGAAAAGCGAGGCAGAAAAGCTAACTCTTCTTCTTCTTCTATGCAATAAAAATCAGAATAAAAATCAAAATAATGGGCAGCCACAAAAATCAGTAGCTGTCCATTTTGAGCTACTGCTCTCTGTGATTCACAGCCAGCTTGGGTTATGAAGTTACATCTTCTCATCCTTAGAGTGTCAATGCTAGACACACAGAAAATGTTATCAAAATGTGATTAGTAAAGTTCTCCAGTAGTCATAGGCCAATTCACACTTGGCCCAGTAGTTGAGATGGGGTGAGCTCTGGGATGGAGCATCTGCATATGGAGGAGCTGTTTTCTAACCAAAAATGGCTCCTTCCACGCAGGAGCACACCCAGCGTCAATGAGGCTGGTGCAGGTTGAACTTGCACCACACATGCACTTACCTTCACCAAGTGCAAGGGCAGGGGCCTTTCTGCATTTGACCTTATTCTGGAATATATCCCAGAATAGGGACATGTGATCTGCATGCCAGTGCAGACTATGGAAGGCCACAAGTGAGGCCTGCCATAGTCTGCATTAGCTTGTGGCCAGCAGACTGCTATCCCGAGATATATTCCAGAATAGGTCCAAGTGTAGAAAGGACCCTGGTAAGGCTTCATTCACCACTTCACAGCACTTTGGAGTCCTGGAGGGGATGTGATGCAGCATGCAGGCAGCAAGCCACACAGTTGGCTCAGTGAGAATGCCACACAAGCACACTGATGTTGATGCGCAAACACGTTGTGGCCAGCACCAGGAGGAGGATGGCTACCCACATTTAAGGTAGGTTTCTAGATGCTTAGTGCACTCTGGAGGATTTTGCCCAGTTTCTCATGGCCATGGGGCCAAGTGTAAAAAGGCCCATATAACTCAGCCAGACACATTTCGATGTGAATTATTTGGGTACTTGACCAGGAATGGGATGATCAGTCTTTCCCAGCAGCAAGACAGCAGCAAGGCAGCAGCATGAACATTAATCAGCAGCTTTTTACTATGGACTTTTCCTTGAATATTGCACTTTTGCTGTGGATGATTGATTGTCTTCTCTGGAAAACAGGAAGTGAAGGAAGGAAGGAAGGAAGGAAGGAAGGAAGGAAGGAAGGAAGGAAGGAAGGAAGGAAGGAAGGAAGGAAGGAAGGAAGGAAGGAAAACATTGCTCCAGTAATACAGATAGCTAGTTCTGTTTCTGTAATCAGTACGTTTTATCCTTTTCACTTTTACATTTTATCCTTTTCACTTCTATAACTCTCCTTAAGATTTATGGTAATGAAAGCCTGAGTGTGCATGTGTGTGCGTGTGTGCGTCTGTCTGTCTGTCTGTCTGTCTGTCTGTCTGTCTGTCTGTCTATCTATCTATCTATCTATCATCTCTCTCTGTGTATGTGTTTGACTGGCATTCAGCAAATCTGTGTCTGTAAAAGAAAAAAAGAAAAGAACAATGTTTCTAAAACAATGAATTATGTGGATGAAAGAGCAATCTGAGTTTCCTTTTATAAAAGAAATGAAACAACTTGCTATTGATGACATGATTTCAGTTCACTTGACCATATCTGACCCCTATAGGCCACTCTCACAGTATACCTAAAAGCATTTTAGACCTCAGGTTCAGTCAGCCTGCATGTCAGGCAGAAAAGCACAACAGTTGTAAATGTTTGTGTTTCCCTGGAGGAATAAAGTGGTTTGATGCAATTTGTCAAAAGCTGAAATGGTGCTTTAATGGACAATTTCAATGGCTGTTGTTATTACTGAGCAAAAAGACCAGGCCTAAGAATAAAAACCATTTTTAGTCTGTTTTACTCTGATGAATTTAATTTGTGAAGATTAACTAATAAAAATACAACAAAATCTTTTCCACCAAAACTTCCCGTTGTAGATTTTGCTTCCATTTTGCTCTGTCTGATGCTATTACTATGCTGTTGACAATGGCAATATCCACACAAGGCATTAATTTTGGTGTGGGACCATACTGGCAGTGTGCTGGCTGTACACCTGTGTGGCCAAGGAGTCCTTTTAGGTTGCAGAGTGTTCATTGAGCCCAGTCATTTGGGGAACTGCCAGTTGTTTTCAAAACTCAAGGTTAGCTTGGTCTGGATATGGTATAGCAAATATAGGAATCAAGGTAGAATAGAAGCCATTTCAGTGACAAAACAAGGTGTGCCACTGAAATGGTCCCCCATGGGAAACTGGACTACAATTTGGGCCCACCTTATCCAGTATACACTTCTGTCCAATGCAAATGAAGCATATTACCAAGGAGTGGGACTTCCCTTGGACCATACAAGGTGGAGAAGGGAGGGTCCTGGACTCCTTGCTATACTGCTTTAGCAATAAATATGGGAAGGCTGATGATTTTTTTTTTATGCATTTATATCCCTTCTTGGAGTTCTGGTCTAGAACCCTGGGCAAAATCTGCACTGGGTGCTGACATGGCCTGGCACCCCACTAGGAATGCCTCATTGCAAACCAGTCTACCAGAATGTCATGTAAGGCAGGTTTGTCTGCAGCTGCAACTGATCTTCGCTGGTCAGTGAAGCAACTGGTACTTTACTGGGTGTGTGAACAGGATCACAACATGATATAGACAGTCACATTGGCTTATTTGAGGGTATAATGGAAACAACTAGAAGTCAACAAGAATGAATACAAGAAGGTTTTTTGTTTTTGTTTTACAAATCTGTATCTTTTTTAAAAAGCGCTTCTTTTGAACTGTTGAAAATATTCATTAAGAAACGAGCTAATTTTGTTCAGGAACACTACTTATTATGTAGACATGAATGTATAGACGTTAAGAATTAGAAAAACTATCACAATGCGGTGTGTGTTTGTAATTCAGTTTTAATACTAATTCCTCCAAAAGTTTAATTCCTTTAATTAAAAGTTATTTTTGCATTCCAAAGAACAAAGCCTACACCAGCAAAATGTAGCTCTAAATAAATTCAAAGGGTTTTAAAAATTATTTTAAAAATTATTTATGGTTAACCCTTAATTATTTTTAAGAGACATACATTTAATTATCTCATTAGGGTCCATTTTGAACCTGAAACATTGATATAAGACTTCCCAGCAAATAAACCAAGTCTTGGAAAAGGGTGGGTGTATTTGCATCAGAAAAGTATCACATTTTAGAATGAACAGAATAGCTCTGAAGGCCCAAGATAAAAAGCTCCTAAGAGAAAAATTGAGGTCAAAGCCTTTAGCACGTAGCAGATAAATCCAGAATCAATTTAAGATGTTCTGTGGACTCAGACTAAAAATAATTGATATTTGATCAATGCTGGCATTGGAAGGAGCCTGACTTTCGGGCAGTTTGCGAAGTGAATCAATAGCCTACAACTTTTTAAATTCATCTTGTATAATAAATGGCAACAAATGATGAAAGCAATCCCATACGGTAAAGGCTAAATGCAGAGTCCAATATAAATTGTGTGAGAAAGAGACCACGTGTTGGGCTTAATGCAAGGAGAAACTCTGGGCTTGCAGGAGACCATGAATACCAAAGTACTTTGTCTTATCCACCTCACAAATTAGTTTGATTGTAGAAAATTGGCTGTTTGCTGGAGGAAGGAAATAAAGAAGTTGAAGCTAATGGCTGGGATCATTTGGGCCACTGCTTTATTAAAAGAACAAGAAATAATGCAGGAGGGGTTATGGCAACAACAGCAGCATTGAGCCCAAAGAAGAGTCCCTCCCTGGCAGGGTAAGCATTGAAAAGAGGTCTTGCTGTGAAACATCCAGGGTCCAAAGCAACATCCCCCTAGGGGCAGGATTGAAGTTGTGACTCAGAGAGCCCACCCTGAAGGCAAAGAGAGCAAGGGCAAGTCGTGGAGCTCCAAGGTAACTCCACAGAGCTCATGGAGAACACTCCATGACACAGGCAGAATTGCAGACATTTGTCTCCCTCCCCCCAGTGATTCTGGTTGCCTTCCTGGCCATAGATGTGCCTCTTGGCCATTATGATCTTTTACTTAATAGTCCAAGATTCAATATACCTCATTTTTGCACAGGGACTCCAACATCCAGATCTTCAAGATCTGGATCTTGGAGATGGGGTCCTCCTGAAGATCCAGATCTTGAAGATCTGGATCTCCAGGAAGACCCCATGCGTCCCCATGGGCCCACTAGCACCCAATTGCAGTGGGTGCTGAGCAGGGTGCCATAGGGATGCCAAATAACCCTTTCCAGCTCCGTTTCACTGGAGGTGGGTGGGGTGGAGTGAGAAGTCTCCATAGCCGCTTATGGAGCATCTACAAAGCCTGTGCTGGGTTGTCTCTCCATCCTCCTCTGCCATTCTTGGTGACAGAGGAGGAGGGTAGATGGCAATCGTGCCTCCTCCACCACCACTCCCAGGCAGCTGCAGTGGGGGGGAGCAGTGGCAGAGTCAAGCCCCTCATGTCCCCCTGCCCTGATGTCACACTGCTGAAGCAGCTGTCATCAGAATGGCTGCTTCGGCATTGGGGTGTAGCAATCAGGGCAGTGGGGTACGGCAATCAATCACTCCAATGCCCTGCCACCCCCCACCTCTGCCTCCCCAGTGGCCAAGCAGGCTCCTGGGGATGGGGTGTTGGTGGCAGCAATGGCGGCAGTAGTAGTGACAGGTGGGCTGCACTGACAAAGGCAGCTGCAACCATCACCTCTGTCTTTGTCATGCCCATCAGTGCTGCTGTAGGTTGACGGGGGTGGCAGCAGCTTTGGAAGCATGCCGGAGATGACAGAGGCAGCAGTTGCAGCCACCTCTGTCAGTGGGCCCTCCTGTCACCACCACAGCACTCTCTCACCCCCAGGAGCCTGCTTGGGCACTGAGGAGGTGAGATGGGGGGACCACTGGGGCCCCAGTTCTGGCTGCCTGCCAAAGTGGCATCCCTGCCCCTTTCCTGGGCAGGGATGCCGCTTGCAGCTATGGAACCTAGCAAGCCTAGTAATATATTGTTTTAAATATTCAGTGAAAAGGGATCTGATCAAGCACTTTCCAATGTTTCATACCTCACAAGCTGGAGGTATTGGTTGCATTGCCTGCTTGCCTTGTCTGATAATCAGAGGCTTCAGTAATTTCATTTCTTACTCTTATTGTATGTCCTGCCATCTTGGATTCAACAAGACTTAACAAATCTACCCTAAATTGGGGCACTTGTTTCACAAGCGTAAAGTGTATGACACCTCATCACACTTAGATCAGGGCCCTTTCAGCACTTGGCCTTATTCTGGAATATATCTGGATAGGTACCTGCTGTCTAAATGATAGTGCAGACTATGGCAGGCTCCAGGCAAGGCCTGCCAGTATCTGCATTACCATGCAGACAGCAGACCCTCTATCCCGAGATATATTCCAGAATAAGGCCAAGTGCAGAAAGGGCCCATGTCTTCACAGTAAGGGGAGGAGGATTTTTTTGCCACTTCAACAGGTCCTTCATCATCCCCTTTTCAGATGCAAGAATGTGCCTGTTGTTGCACTGAACCGAGTGCTCCTTCAAAAGATGTGACACGTCACCTTACCTTCCCAGGAGCCTTGTGCAAGCATCATGCTCTTCAAATAGGTATTGTACCTTTCAGCAGGCACTTCATGCCACCAAAAGAGGAGCCATAGCTCCTTCCAGAAGGCACCCGGTAAGATAAGTGGAAAGACAGCCTTAGAGCTGAGTCCACTCTCTCTTTATGCTTTGCGCATTTCAGTTTAAAGTCCACACAATCAAGAACCTGAGACATGCACCACTGTAGTGCATGCTGAAAACCATTCTGGAGAACACACAAGTGTTCTCTACAGCACCCATGCTCAAAAGAGGGGGGAATGGTTTACATGACATAAATATCCTGAAATACACTCAGCCAAAAGGTTATGTTATGAGCTATGTTGTACAGAGATCATCATTTATAAATGCTTGCTTCTTTCCTCTGAACATTTCTTGAATACTGATAAAGGGTGCAAAATCATCCTATTTATTTTATCTTGAAGTGTGTTACAGTGGGTTTAATGGGCTTAATCCTAAGTGAGTGTGCTTAATACAGAAGATTTATGATGATCAGAGGCTATATATCGACTAGTGACTTACCATGGCACACATTTTGTTAACTAGATGTCTTAACAGCCTGTGAAGATGTAAAGAAAATCAGATCACACTTCCACACTAGATTTTAAAAAAAAATGGTTAAAATTCTCCATAGCTCTTACCAGAACAATGCAGTGAAGCAGATATGAAATAATTTTTAGGTACTGGAGGAATGAAGGACAAAATGTGTGGTGGTTTTAGATGGAATTAGAACAAGCTGATTGAATGTATCCTAGCAAATTTCTGGATGCTTCAGTCTTGCATACACTGGATAGACGGTAAAAATCCCTTCAAATCTAGAGTCTCATCTAGGGCTGTGCATACCCTTATTCCGAAATATTCAGAACAGCCACTTGCACTCAGAGGATCACTATTAGTTGGGCAGATAGACCTTTCTTTGGTCCCTAGAGTGGGAGAGGACCTCTTACTTGTGACCAGCTAGGCTGAAAATTTCCTCCATGCCTTCCAGAGCGCTGAAGAAAGGGCTAAGATTTCCGACATTATGCTTTGCGATTACATCACCAGAGCAGTACATTCACTTTGAGGTCTCTGAAAACTTGCCCAGGTCCACATCAGCTCTGGAAAGTACAAAGTATGCATGCACAAGTGAAGCCTTTGCACACCCCTAATCTGAACAGGCTACCAGTTCTCAGAAATAAGCCGTCTGCTCTTATTTTACCTACAGATATCACTCCAAAGCAAAGTAGCCAACCAAAATCATTTGCTTACCAAGCACGGCATTAGTCAGCCCACAGAAGAATTCCAAGTTTTAATCTCCATTCAGCCCACCTCCAGAGTGAGAGAATGCATTCACAAATTACTAGCCATTTTATTTCCATGGTATCGAATCCATAGGGTTAGTTTAGATAATGTGAAAGGAAAATTGTTCATCACTTCGATGATATTTATTTATATTACTACTTCTCACTCAGAAGATAGACAGAATCTGCATTAAAACTTAGGTGTGGCTGGACTCTACACATGTTAAATTTAAAACTGTAACACGTACAAAAACAAATATATTTATGTCCAGCCTTGAGCTTGGTTCATCCACCCATCTTTTCATTTTCATTGGGGTGTGCTATAATTGATTGTAAAGGGGAAAGTCTATCTGCTGGTTAGAAGCTGCTGCAATTGATTTTAGCTGAAAGTCTAGCACAAAATACAGGAACTGCTCTATACATCATTTTTTTAGCAGCGATTCCAAATACCTACAGGATTTTTAGGGAATACTGGTTTACTTCAATTAGTAAAAGACTGGAGCCAGACCCAAGGGAGAGGAAACACTTGGCTGATCTTAATACAAAGTTTTTCTATTGGAATTTTGAAAGACAAAAAAGAAATAACTTTATTACAAAGCAAGCAGCAAAAGTAAAAAGCAGAAAACAAGAAAAAAAACCACTCCCTACTAGGCAAATCAGTCAAATGATGCCATGTACATAATACTTAGGACTTTAACAAGAGGGGAATTATAACTGTGGCAATAGCATCACCATGTTTTACTTATGGCCAGAGGCAGGCTTGAAACAGACCAGTAGAGTGCTTGGTCAAGTGAAAATGTAAGTGAAATGGCGTGGTTAGCAAAGCATGCTACGTGAGAGTTTTCTTAGCCAATCAGAATTTGAACCATCAACCTCAGCAGTTGAAAGGATGAGGATAGAGCCTTCTTGGTAGTAGGCCCTGAATTATACCCTCCACCCCACCCCCGAACCTTCACCATATACATTCAAGAGATTAGTGAAGAGGCAGCTATTTGCACTGGCCTTTTGTTAAGGAAATACCCCCCCCCCCTTCTTTCGGGTACTGTTTGATTTTATACTTTCCTATGGTTGTAACCTGCGTTGGGACCTTTTGATATAGGGCAGGATAAAAATACAAACAAATAAACAAGTAAATTTGTTGTTATGCAAGATAAGGCATCAATTGTTGCCCCCAAAACCATTTTATCAGTTTGTGTCCCTGAAATGAATTGAGTTGACCAAATGAAGCCACAATCTCCCTTTTTCAATTAGAAAAAGATAATTAATTAAAACAATTTTAATTAAAACATAATTTTAAAAAGCAACCTCAGCTCACTTCTAGTTGCACTTCATGAAGTGCAGGCAAAATTGGTTCCTTGTAGTCATTCACCTGATCATGCATAGCCGTACCATGGGGCCATACCAGCCACATGCTTTCATGATCTGGTGCTCCAGCCGTGGGCCAATTGCAGTCCTCAGTCTACTGCTGTACTGAGTTAGGGTGCCACCTTTGTCCAATGTGGAAAAAAACATGATTCAGTTTGAAGCAAATTGAATGGGCAAATATTTGGCTTCATCTGAATCCCCCCAAATGTATGGGGGCTTCAGCTTTGTGTACGGACATTACATGACAGTTCATGAAAATTCCTGAATGAAGGAACCCCCTCCAGCCTTCTAGGCATCCAGTTGAAAAAGTTCTGAGCAGCTTCAGAGGTCAAGAACTCTATTCAGAGGCCAAGAAGCTAGGTAGGGAATGATCTCAGATGGCCCTTGGAGCAGTCTACCTAACCAGTGCTGTCCAGAAATGGCAACGCTTACCCGGTAACAAAAAGCTCAGAAAAAAATCATTAGATGAACTTCTGTGAAGGTAGTACTTCTTAACTAAGGTGCCACGACAAAAGAGCTGCTTTCCCAGCAACAACTAGCCACCATTTGCACTTTATTTTATAGAGGCTCTGAAGAAAGCTCTAATGAGGAGATCACAGGATCCAGGCAGCAATACATGGGAAGACTTCATTGGATTTACTGATCCCACAATTGTTTAGGGACTTCACGTTCATCCCTTTAAATAAGACTTCAAAATGGACTGTAAGGCAGTGGAAATGATAAAACACTAGCATGACATTTTAAAATTGTTTATTCCCAGTTACAGATATTTTCATTGTCCTAGCTGACATTTCTGGAACATTTTTAAAGGAAGCTCTACAAGCAATATATTGCTGAAATGCAGGATCACTGCCTCTCCTTTCCCAATGCTCCAGCTCTCTATTTTCAAATTGTGTTAAAGCATCTCATTGAAAGCAATGGGAAATGACATTGCAAACCCAGGTTCATTTCAAATAAAAGGTGCCTTCTGTTCTTGCCTCTTCTACATAGGTTACACCAGGGAAATCAAAGGAAAGGAAAATAAGGGTTCAATTTCTGAAGCAAAAGACTTTGTTCTGTCCTTTTCAGCCTAGGTAGACACATCTTCCTTCCAGTCACTTGCATTTAAAAAGAAAGAAAGAAAGAAAATCTTGTGAAATCTTTCTCCCCCCTTCTAGGCACGGTGTTATCTGTGAAACATCAGCAAACGCTGTCGCTTAGACAAAACTGCCATTATACTTTGATTTGTCCTCAGCTATCCTCACTGCCTTGAAAGCAGAAGATTTGTTCCTGGGGCTTGCAAACAGAAGATGCTAATGAACAGATGAAAAGCAATTTACTCAGACAAGCTTGTCCTCTTTTTTTCTTGAGCTCACATCCAAAAGCTTGTTTTCTCATAGAATATCTTTGAGGCTGTGTACTTATAAGGCAAATGTAAAAACAAAACAAAACAAACCCACCTAGTGCTCCCAGTAATATTTGTTCTTGTCTCTTTGACCTTTGATTGACTATAAGGTGCACTGCGCTTTAGTTTTTGTTTTTTTCGATGATGTTCATCATGTTATTTCATGCTACATAAAATAACAAGGTTCTGGATGAAAACCATGAACTGTATTCGCAGTTGTCCTATAGCCCACTTTTTTGTTTGTTTTTAGCCCTACTCAGAATCCTAGTAATTCTATTTGTGCATGAGAATGCACATTCATTTGTTGGTTTCTCCATTTGTTTGTTGATTTGTTTGTTCATTTGTTCCTTCCTTCCTTCCTTCCTTCCTTCCTTCCTTCCTTCCTTCATTTTTCTACTCCACTGTATACCCAAGAGTCTCAGGGTGGTTAAAAATAAAATCCATTTAAAAACAATGTTAGTTAAAGCAGTGACCCTGCCCACATTAGGAGGAGATACTCTTCCCTCAGCCAAAGGCCAGGATGAAGAGCATATGTCTAAACCCAAGACACTGTTTGGCAGAAGGGACTGTTTTGATGGCAATGAACAGCCAATTTGCACTAAGGCAATCCTGATCACTATTAGCTGTGAAGCAGTAAAAACTGTTCCATGACTTGACCGAGAGCACCAGGATACTCTCATTCGATCCCGGATACAGCCTCCGCACAATGCTATATGTCAAGACTGCGTAGGAGAGGCATGGTGCAGTGTGGCTGCAGCTGTGCAATCATACACTGCATTGCTGATCACCATAGCAATGACCCAGGAACATGTAGGAAAGTTTGGGTGAGTTTCAGAATGTAGTTGCAACTCACCGTCTCTGAACTTAACTTCTACAGGACACTGTACCATGGAAGTTCAATGAAAAAAAACCCACAACCCCCCCCCCCCCAAAAAAAACCCAGGTGGTTCAAAAGCAGAGATGTGCTGACCTGCAATTCATTGAAGTACACACTGCAGACCTAGGACTCTCGGGTGCTTTCCTGCCACCCATGGATTCTCCTCAGCATCTTTACATGCTGTATTGCAGAACTGATTTTCCCATTCTCCAGAGCACTCCCCAGACAGTGTTCTGTCCTAGGAGTGAACAAAGCACAACTGGCTTAAGTTAGCTAAAATAATGCCAGTGCCTGCACTGGGACAGTGGGCATGTTGTTCCTTCAGACAAACGCAGGGTAAAGGAGTACATGTGGTGCCTCATGTTTATTTAAAGCATTTATTGCATTTATCGCAAAGTATGAATGCATTGTATAATATGTATTTAATTGCAGTTAAGGATGGAGAAACAGGTAAGCAGAAGGTGGAGTTTATGCTGGTTACCCTAAAGGGGGGGGGGATAACCCACAGGAGCAGCTAATTAGAAGCGGCACATGCCACACTATGCTTTGTTTTCTTGGTCCAGGGTTGACAAGGGGGCTAGTAGCACTTGTGAGGGAAAGGAAACAGAGATAGATCCGGGTCTTCTGGTCTTGGGAAGGCAGGCACAGGGTATCCTTAACAATAGCTGGAGGCTAGGCAAGCTGAGTTGATGAAGTGAATCATTCATTCCTTTCTTTATTTATAATGATGTGCAAACAATAAAGAACAGTTTCCTTGTTCTGAAAGAACTTGTTCTATGGTATTTATTTCCTAAAGCTATATACAGAATGTTAGTGAAAAAGGGGGATTCTGTAGCTTTAAGGGAGAGAGAGAGTGAAGAGATAGAGTGATGCCACGGTCAGCTGCTACAGGAACTGCTTCACAGCTTATTAGTAGGGAAGGAGTGAAAGTGGTGTTCTTTGCAGTGCAGGGCTGAGAAGGGCTCGGCTGAAACGACTTCTTTAATGCTACCTAAAGCAAATAAAATATAACAGAAAGACTGGAGGGGCTGGAAAGTTAAATACCCATCCTGACTGGGGAGAGGGTGTCACATTATATACACCAAGCATCATTCTCACACAGCTCAAATCTTACCTCCCAGTATATAAAGAGAGTTACATGGTGTACACAATTCAGTGTATTCCAGAACTTTTTATTAATTACTTTTTACTTTAGAAGTAGGGAATATTTTGATTGTAGAGACAGAAAAGAGTCTGAAGTGGGAAAAGCCACCACAAAATAGCCACAGAAATGAATGAATGGTGTATCTAAAAATGTCTGTAGATAACAAGTCATTGTTATGTGAAAAATTCTTGTTCAGCAGCGATCTCACAATTCAGTGATTGTTCACTGGTTGCTGTGAAGAAGATATATTATCAGTTGAACCATACTCTGTGGTTCTTCACCTGACTCTGTTGCTAAACATATTTGCCAAAGGGTAGTCTTCACCTAGGGTTTTGTAAGTGGCCAAGTTTCTCTTGAAGTAGATTGAACACAACTCCATTATTAATGCTTTCTTAATGAAATCCTAAATCTTCTGTGACACAAAATATACCAAAAGAGCCATTGTAAGAGTAATTTAAACAAAACAAGCAAAAATAACAAAAAAGACAATAAATACATAAACAATAAGGGTCTTCCACTCCATTCCTAGGAGGCAAACTAAGTCAAATCAAAAGAATATACTCTATCCGGCGTTAGATAGATTAAGGAAGATTTAAAGCCTCTTTCTCCAGTGACCGATGCAGTGATCACTTTATTCTTCCCATGTTTTCTGACTGCAGGCTCAAATTACCAATTTCTTCTGAAGTTGCTAGCCAGATCCTGTTGCTTAGCAGCACTAAAATACCTAGTCTCCAGGTTCTTGTCCTTTGTGGGAAAATAAATTGCAGTTTTCTCAGATGAACGTGTCATTTATGAATCTTGGTCCTCATAGTTTTGGAAGCAATTAAATGTGAGAATCTGCAAGCTGAGTAGCTTACTTAGACAAATATAACCCTACATCTTAACACCCAGTCTTTTAGCAGAGATGAAAATGTTTGCTCTAGATTTTTGATAGACACAAGAGAAAAACTTTCATTGATGCAGTGTCCTTTGATCCATCTCTACCCAGATTTCTAGCTAGGGCAATGAGTAAAATCAAGTATGCATTAAAAGTTTCCTTATTTCAAATCATATTTAGATCCATGAAATTTTACTGTCAAGGTCACTGTGGGTGATCAGAAAGAAAGTGTCCCTGTCTCTTAGAAGTGGAAAGTTCCTTTTAAAAAAAATTATTATTGCAAGCACTTTGAACTAGGCCTTGAAATGAGTCAGGAGTCACTGAAAATGTTTAATGCATGTAATGGTCTAAATGAAATGGCCAACAGGAAGATAACATTCTGCCAGGACTCCCATGAGAAAGAATAACTTCTTACCCATGTTCATCTTGGGCCATGGATCCACAGCTGCAGTGGGAGGTGCCTGGGGGTGGGCACCTCCATGGAAGCATCCATTCTTCTGCATTGCCAGATGCCAGTACATGCAGGTGCCTGGCAAAGCAGCAGGTACAGTCCTCCTCTGGAGGCACATCAGGCAGGTGTCACTCTCTGCAGAAGGTGCATTGTGCCATCAAATGCAGAGACACAACAGCTGAGACCCATCACCTAGACATCTGGCCACACAAGTGGAAACATGGCCCTGAAAGAGGAGCAAAATGACAATGAGCTGCTGTGTAATTGTCACTTCATTTCTTTCCTTCTTCAGTCACAAGTAAGCACAGGAAAAACACTCTTCCTTCCTCCCAGAAACACTCACTAGTCTTTGCTATAACCAGTGTTTCTAATACCCTGATAAGAATCATACTCAGAGTCAGCAAAGATATTGTATCTTCTCAAAGCTTTAGACTTAACACTTAAAACCTCATAAAATGCCACAAGAGTTGGCAATTATTCTTGTTCATTTAGGTTGGTAAGTAGCTGGCTGCAAAAGTGCTCATCTTCCTGCAGGTTCTTCCCTCTGATATGGCTTGTTAAAAGAACTGTTTAGGTTAAGCATTAGATGATGTGAAGTATATTTATCTCATGGTTAGTAATTCTTTAGTTGGCTGAATTTGCCAGCAGTACTGCATTTAAAAATACTCTTAAAGTTCTGATTTCAAAAGGAGTGGAACAGAATTTACAAAATGACCTCCTGGGACAGCATGCTTCAGAACAACCCTTTGTGCGTGCATGGTTGATACAGGTTAATGGGACAGGATTCAGGACAATTAACAATGAAAGTAGATGGAACAGTAGACAGAATATTTCAGGTGAAATATCATGAGACTAAAATTCTCTGTATCCTCCCATGTAAAAAGGCTCCACTGAATATATTTCCCTGTAAAATGTCACTATTCTTGGAATGTAGTAGGAAGAGAACACTGAGTTCAGGCTCTGGACTTCTGGGTAATAAAGAATGTTGCCTGATTGTGGGCTGCCAATTCTGTATATGGGGTCTGGAGGTTTGGTTACTTGATGGAACTTGCTAAAGTGTTTTGTTTTTAGGAAACAAAGTTATGACAAGATGGAATCATCCTTTGCTCAGATCGCATAAATCAATTTCTGTAAGGGCATGGTCACACCTTTAGTTTAGGACAATGTCAGGTTGTCTTCTGGTTGTGCAACTCACATTATAGTATTGTTATTCAATATATTTTCAAAGCCAGCTTATCACCATCAGATCATTTTAACTGGAGTCCCCTTTTCCAGAGGACTCAGCCCATCCTGGCATGCCAGGCTATCTTCTTATCCTTAGTGTGACGAGTGGGCTAAAGGAGGCTGAACCATGCTGTGGTGGGTGAGGTCCAGTCTTTCCTTTCAGCCAATGTATAGAGGAGGGTGGCATGTGCAGAGTTCGTGCGGCACCTCCCCTTCTCTCCTCAGTTTATGTGTATGATTTCTCTTTCTTTCACAAATTTATTTTTTTAAAAATGCATGGAGAAGAAAAGCACATAAAAAAGGAAGGGAGGGCATGGAGGTGGTGGAGCGGCCTTAAAAAAGAACTACAGACATAAACCTTTGCCTCCCTTGAGTGACACAATGGTATCCAATAAGAAAGGAGGTGGATTTGATGCAGGAAAAGGGGTGGAGAACCAAGAGTTCCATGGAGGAGGCTTAGGGCAATCATGGAGAAAGGTGTGAGCAATGCAGTCCAAATTAGGACCACCTGGGGATGATCCAGAATGATCTAGGTATGAACTGAACTGGTACCACATCAGTTTGAATTATAAATAGGACGTCCTATCTCATCTAGGTGTGATGAGGGTCTAAAACAGGAAAAGGCAGTGGGTTGGTAGTGCGTCAGTAATACAATTGTGCAAGACCAAAAAGAAATATTTAACTGGACCTTCCCCATGGCTCTCCCAGAAGTGACCCACAGGCTATCACTGTTATTTGGAAGCAGAAAATATTTTAATTTCTTGCATCATTTCAGTTTTACGACAAGCATGACATGCCGCAGAGGGTATGTTTCCTTCCAAATGTGTCAAAAAAAGTTGGTTACAAACAGATATGCAATGTTCATAGAATTCCACCTTGAATGCTTTGATTATCCAGCAGTAGATGTTCAGAGGGAATTTTTTTTTTCATCTGCACTATCAGTGCTTTTCAGAGACAATTCAAATGGGAACGGGGAAGGAAACTATATTGTTTTAATAATTTTCTGGGTCAGAATAGGCCTAAAAATGGAAGTGCCAGCTATCCTGTTGCTGGCGGTTATGAGACACAGATCTTATCTCTTGTGGAGATCATTATTCATTCATCATAACTGTTGCCCTGTGTTCCTGCAAGGTGCTTCACACCTTCTACCATCTTCACACAACAAGGTTTTTCAGTGTTCCTAATCCATTAAACTGATTGGAGATGTTGTAAATCCTTGCTTGTTAAGGTATTGCTGCATCCTCCACTATGCTGCTTAGTGACTTAATTATGTTAGACAGTCTAAATTGTTTCAAATGAACCCTTACAAAAGGTTCTTAATAAGATAAAGCACTTGCTTTATTTCATCCTATCTGCTTCCTGCCAAAAGACTCTCCAAGTTCCCTTTTGTGCTTGTTAGTTTGACTGCCCAACATTAAATAACTGTATGCAAGTCAGCCCATTAACAAACATGACTCTTTGCAAAGGGAAAAAAAACCCCTCTCTCTTTTAACTGGAGCTCCACAGAGATTCTGCATTCTAAGCAATAGCATCCTACCATATATGGAGCTGCCGCCTCAGTGAGTTACAGAAACCTGTTATTGCAGTGTAGGGGAGTCATCTAAATGCAGGCAGGATAGAAGTGGTTTAGGTGAAAAAAATGTGGATGGTTAGGGTATCGATTTTACTTGAATACCCTTAACAACAAATTGAAGACAGGTCCTGAGAAGCATCATAACAGAAGTGCTTAGCATATCTAGGCAAGGCCTGATTGTACAATATGTCTGTTCCCATGGAAACATTCAACCCAAGTATTTCTGAGGTACGGAAGCCACTGCAGAAGATAAGCCATTGGAAATTATACAGAAAGAATAGCTTTTCCAGCATTGTTCATTAAAATTTTTGATCTGCTGCCCCATACGCATGATGAAGCCCCACATCCTCAAGGGCTTCTGACCTCTTTTTCTTACTTCTAGAGTGGACACCCAGGCAGAGTCATTTGCTTCTTTGCCCCTGGACTGGCTCCATGCTTTCTGTGCCAAATAATGCTATGGTGATGGCCCTTTTTGCACTGGGCTTTATTCCAAACTAAACCCAAGAATGGGGGCCTGCCACTCACATGCTAGGCTATGGCAGGTCCCACTAACCCGTAGAGAAAGGGACTCACTGCATACCTTGGGACCAGATTTGAGCCTATTTTTTTTCCAAACACTTAAAGCAGCAATGAATTCTTGGCCTTTTCTGCACTTTATCTTGGTTTGACTTGAATCAGTGGATTTGGAATAATCGGGCCCACTGATCCAGATCATGTGGTGGAGTAGGCCAGATCAATACCATCTGCACTGATCAGTGCTAACTGTGCTAACAGTGGTGATTCAGCCCACGTCTCCCAGCAGCTGCAAAGCTTGCACAAGCTTTGCAGACACCCTCCACACATTCAATGGCTAGGAATGAAAGTTCCTAGCCTTGGAACTTGGTGTGTGTGTGTGTGTGTGTGTTGGCAGTGTGTTATGGCCATCTGCATACCTCCTGTGATCAGCATACTCAAACAGGTCTACAAGAGATCTGGATTAAGGGCTTCTTAATACAGATCTAGTTCCATCTTGTGCAGACAGAGAAGGACTAAGATCGGAGGGACTTCCTTAATCTGGATCTAAAATAAGTGTAGAAAAGCCTCTTGTTCTCCCCTTTTTTGCTATAGCAGTCATAGAGCAACTGCTTTAAAAGTAGAAAATCACAGGTCCATTCCCTAATACCTACCCAGAATATGGTAATGGCAAATCAAGAAGACTGCTTGAACTCAACCCTGTAGTCACCAGGAATTGGCTCCAACTCAGTGGCACCTGGCAACCCAACCCAACAGCAACCCAACCCAACAAGATAGCTTAGGAGGCTCCAAGAATCTCAATGGCACTTGACAACAACAACAAGAAGAAGACCACAACCAAATAAGATAGATTAGGCTAATTCAAGGCTGGCCCGTTCAGTCAGGATATGAACTCAAATGATCTGATAGTCATGTTTTTTGTACCATGTTGGATTCTGGCATCTTGGGAGTGAGAAATGGAATCACCAAGTAAGTAAATAGGCACACAAACAGTATCAGACATGCAGTTATTAAGTAACTGTGTCTACTTGCTTTCTAAATACATTTTAAACTGAGAAGTTTGCTTTGCACAGTTTTTTTAAAAGATAATTATTCTATATCATTTCTCAAAATACTCCAGTTCTCTCTGCAGTGGAGTTATTTCCTACAATAGTACAGAATCATTCATTCAGCATGCTGCACCATTCAAGACAGATAATTATCTAAGATTTAAGTAATCATATGACTAAACACTTAACTAGCTACTTAAATTTTTCATAATCATTTCATAGAAGATAAATAAGTAATTAGAACAGACTATCATTAAAAGAATTGTTTTTTAAATAAATAAATAAATAAATTGCACAACACTCCATTGCTAAAGTTAGAGACCATCTCAAGCATTTTTCTACATAATTAGAAAGATTTTATATATAAAAAAGATTTTTATATATATGAGGCACACATAGTAATTTCCAAGAAATTACCTTCTCGGGTGGGGACAACATAATAACAAGTCTTTAAATTCCTATGTATTTCTTTATCAAACCATACAAAATGTAGTTTCACTTAAACAGAATAAAATTCATATCCAAGAGTTTGCTAAACTTTAGCTGTATCAATATCTTCCCTTAGGGACATGGGCTTTTCCACACATTGTTTTGGCATAGAAAATAGTGCAGAACTGGGATGGATTGAGTGTCTGCATTTTGGAATGCTCAATCCATCCCTAACTTACTTGACACTTCAGCACATGCCAGGCAAATATAATCACTTTGCCATAATAATGGCTATGAGTGGCGGCCATTGCCATGGCAACCAGGTGATGCGGCAATCAACCATGGTTGTACTGCCCTGCCCCATTCACTCTTTGCCCAGAAAAGGTGCAAAGGGTGCATGCTGGATTGCACTAGCTGCATCCCAGATGCAGCTAGTATAGCTTTGGAGCACTCTTTAGTGCGTCATGGCTATCCACCCAGGGGACAGTTTGGCATGCATTGATACTCCTTAGTCCAACTGCATAAAAACCACAAATCTGAGAAATTTCAACCTTTCTACATTATTGTTGTCCTCCACCTTCCATTAGCCCAAGACGGTTTGGCAAAATGGAGCAGATCCATGCTTGAGTGGTCTTGCTGGCCCAGAAAAAGGCTGCCCACACTTGGACAGCCTGTTCTGGGATAGGCCCCATGTTGCCCTGCACCACCTTTCAGCATAGAAAGGCACTGTCCTCCACTGCTCAGAAATATGTTTGAGCCACATACCAAAATTGAAAATCTGGTTTTATCCAGATATTAAAAGGAAAACTGTGCATCACTCTTGTGTGTTCCTTTCAGTGCAGAGGTTGATTAAAGTTAGATTAAAACTTTGGTTCCTTCTGCACTGGCCCTTTTCTTAGTTCCAGAAGGAGATGTCAGGCTTCCCTTCCACATATTAATTTGGAATACAGGAGGCCCTGCTAATTCCTTATACATTCTGTCCACATACAACAGAGGATAATCCAGATCATAGGGTCTTTGATCTTGAACACCAGTTTACCTTGATATTAAGGTCTAGTGGTGGGCCATCATTTCAGAGCCCATGCCTGGCTGTGGTCCAGACCAATGCTCCAGATGCACTGGTTCAGATCATGGCTTTTCAGCACAGAAAGGTCCTTAGGTCGTTCTTGGAATAGCATGATGAGGATAACCCATATGTATTCTGCTTGGAGCCATCAGAGCACCACACTTTGTTTTGAGAGAGAATATATGGTTGCAACCACATATCTTTAAAGAAACAGCTCAAAAGGAGCTTAGAGGTAGTAGAATGCAGATGCTGGTGTCCCTATCCCACCTCTAATCTACATTAAAGACCAGAAATGAATTTTGGAAGTCCATTTTCTGGCTTTTAACATGGATTAAAGCATTAGCACGGCGACGCTAATATCGCTAAGTTGCTCTTGAGCCAGTTCTTCTTTACCGTGTCCAGGTGTAGCCTAGGAAGCTTGAAAGGTGGAGAAAGAGGGGAAGGGAGAGAACACCTGAAAAAATAACTTAAACGAAGGAATCAGGACAAGTCAGTGCTACATTCTCAATACTGTGAGCCTCCCTGGGAGGTGAAAATCCAGCAGAATTTGTTTCCTTACCCTGATCAAAGCCAGCCCTGCTGAGGACCTGGAAGGCAAGTGAATTGCACTTCCTGTAAGCCTCTAAATGCCCTCAATTCATAAACGCTGGTAACAATATGGAATCAAACAAGCAGGTTTTCTTGGCTGCAATGCAGAACCAATGAATTGTCACCATTTCTCCTCCTCCTTCAATTTCCCAGTTTAGCCTACAGGCCTGGTACTTTCTGGTGAGTTCCCATCCAAGTAAAAAAAATCAACAACAAGAGTGCCACTGCTTAGCTTTTAGAGATCAGCAAGAGCAGATGGGTTCTGTTGCCCACTGAGTGAGATTATGACGTTAGCCTATTTTCCACAGTCCCATGGGTTCCGACACTCTGAGATAATGGTGGAAGTTATCTTGTGTTGGTACAAGGCCATTGCTAGGGTGGAATGGGGCCTTGACCAAAAAACCCAAGACGGAGTCCTAATACCATGCAGGTTGAATGTGAAAACTTACACAGGGAACATTCATAAATAAGCCCCACATCCAGCAGCTGAGTTGATTCTTGGGTCACTGGCAAAAGGGCAGGATTGCTTAACAGTACTTAGACTCCTTGGATGTGGAACAGGAGGGGTTCTGTTCAGAGAAAATAATGGTGATTAACACTCTAGAGTATTCTTAATTGCTATACCTGCATAATTCTCAGAGGGAAAGATCAATAAGAAAAAAATGATGCTGACAGGTCTTAGAAGAAAGAAATTGCAATGTGTGACAACAAACTACCTGGGATGCCTGAGGGACAACCAGAAAGGCACTTTAACTAATTTCCTCTGTGTTCAGCTTAACCTGATTTAGGAACTTTGGACTGTACTTGTGAATTGGGCATCAAGGCCCTTGCTTTTCCTTCAAAAATGGACAATGGTTTCCTGTCGTTTACATCTGTGGTGCTCCACAGAGTCCCTGAGCATATTTCTTCTGTACTTAAAACAGTCAGAAGTGTGACCTGTACTTCAGTGATCTCTTTAGACCCCAATGTTCCTTGCTTTTGATATTACTGTCATGGAACTGAAAGACCAAAAAAATAATGTTCCCTCATGTTAATGTGTACAACTTCTCACAGGGCATTTTCCTTTTACTGGCAGGACTCCTGTGGCCTTGGATAACTGCGGGATAGATGAAAACTCAAAGGGCAGAGTTTTTCTGAGCAGTAGGCATTCAGCTCTGTGATCCCTTTGCTTGCTGAAGAAAAATAAGATGGCCTATAGCAACAAATACCACCTGCTTCCCAAAGTTTCAGGGGGAAAAAAAATTGAGATTAGAAAATAGTTTTTACTTATTTACCTGGAGCACCCAGGAGCATTTGCAGCTTCTGGGGCCATTTGTTTGCCTACAGAATGAGCACAGCCAAGCGAGGCTGATAAATGGGGGAGGCTACTGCAGATTTTCCTTCTTACATAGAGAAGCTCTCCCACATCAATGTTTCAGGGATGGATGAGGTTATACTAGAATTTCAGGCAGAACTCTAATTAGAGAGTTCCGTGGAATAATGCTAAAGACCACTACGCTTGGAACATCCTTCAAAGTGACAACATGTGGACTGCAGTCTTTCCACTATTTCTGGCTGCAATTTTTCCAGCTGGGGACATTTCTTTGGGCACAGGAAATGGTCCTGGAAATGGCCCATTTCAGGTGTTCAAAGAAAACATGGCTACCCACAGTGTTTTGGCAGTGCAGCACCTACCCCTTACAGAGCTGTGTAGAGCACTTGGGACAGGATGCTGCCTGGATGTTGAGAAGCCTTTATGGACATGCACACTTCTAGCACATCAACTATGTCAAAAAGGAGCAAGGTCAGGCCAACCCTGCATCCCAAAGATCAATTACGGAGCCCATGAAGATCTTGCCAGCCTTCAACCTCCACCTTCATTTTGTCACTGTTATAGCTCAGCCTGTGCAATTTGATTAAATCATAATTTAAGTGGTCCTACCTCTGATCACCAATGAGTTCCATATAGTACTTGATGGCTGTGATCACTTTGCAGGACTAAGAAATAAAGCAAACTGAAAAACATGCAACCTTTCATGAAAATCTGTCTGTCATAACTAACCACCGCCCAAAATTGATTTGATTTTGCACACTGCTTCCTTGACATCCTGGATATCTTCCCATTTATTACTGCCACAGACAGAGGCATTCCAAATCCCATGGCTATTGTGTCTTTTGCAACAAGGCTAGCATTGATCTGAAGAACGGAGAGTCTGAAGCACTTTGAAAATTTCATAGTACAGCACAAGGACAAAAGGGAATAAACCTTCTTTGAGACTGCATGAGTAAAAGAAAGGATTGATGGGTGCAGAAAGATCAGTAAAAATTACCAGGCAGGAGAAAAGGTACATACTGTATCCTGATTTCAGTTGGGGTCTGGAGAAGGAGCAGATGTGGTGACCCTATCTAGACAAAGATGTTCCTCTGAGTGAAGAAACTCCCCACCATTTACACTGAGTATTTCAGTGTTATACTGAGCACCAATGACACACCCAAATCAGTTCTAGAAGATCATGTTATAGATTAAGGGCATTTTCATATTTGCTGGTGTATGGATCAGCAATTGTTACAAGCAAACTATCTTCCACTTTATTTGTGCAGTCTAAGGAAGGTCTTGTCTCTTCTTGGCATGCTCCTTTCACACAGGAAGGGGCATAGGGATGTGCAAGAATATTTGTAACATTCGGAAAATTCAGATGAATTTGGACATTTGTACACAAGTTGAATGTTACAACATTTGTACATTAACATGCGTACTAAAATGAATGTTTTGGAACATTCATACGAATAGTTCAGACATTAGTTAAACTGGGGATATGTATCAGATATGTATCGGATATGTACGTGTTCTTAGAATCCTACTATTTATGAAGGGGATCTATTTGAATGAATACAAATTTTCTAACATTCAAATCAAATGCCCCCAAAACCATTTGTGCACATTCCTAGGATAGACTGAACCAGAAATCAGAAAGGCGCAATACTATTTCATGGCACTATATATGAACTGTTTGCACTTGGATGTTTCAAGTGGACCTGAACAAAATCTTCACCTGAATTTTCCAAATCTCACAAAAAACATAACTATGGTGATATTGTATGTGAGAGAAACAGGGTTAGACAACAGGGGTTGTCTTCTCGTTGTTCCCCCTGTTTCTCACAGATTAAAGAGAAAAAGGAAAGTGATGTAAAATGGTTTCTCTGACGTTCTAGTTGCGAAAAAGAAAGAAGGCAAGAAAAGAAGAAGGCTTCAGCAGCTGATGGGGTGGGGGACTGAGAAGGATCAATGGGTGTGGAAAAGGGACCAGAAGAAAACCACACAGAACAGCACAAAGCAAGACATAAAAATGAACACTTAAAAAATGTTAAATAAAAAGGCATGGCCCTCTATCCTCACAGGCTGCCTAACTCAGGCAGTTCATGTTTGGGCTGTGTTCCTACCCGAACTTCTTAAACTGCTTTAAAAATGAAAGAAGAAAAACCTGATGCAAAAGCAACATTCCGGTTGATCCCAGCTCAGTGGCTTTAAATCGCTGTCAACCCTGACTCAACCCCTATTCTGCTGTCCCCACAGAAAATGCTTCAGAATTGCATTAGGGAAAGTGAATCTTTTCTCCCCCCCCCCCCCAATTGGATACCGCAATTATGTGGCGGAGGGTAGGGAATCCTAGCTCCCCCCTCCTCTCCCTTCCCCTCCCCTCCTCTTTTTGCAAAAGACCAGCTGTGAGCCAGGGAAGGAGCCCCAGAAGGGGGCAGTGAGCGAGAGAGCCCTGCTTGCCTGCTTGCCTTGTCATGTGCATGCATGCAAGAAGCACCTCTCCCATGCAACATCAGTGACTGAGCGTGTGCATGTGCGGGTCGCTGAGTGGACAGGCAACACTCTTTCTCTGCTGCTTTTTTTTTTTTTTTTTGCTTCTTTGCAACTGTGTGAGATTGTCCTTACCATCTGTTCCTCCTCCCAGGGTGTTCATGAGGCCCTGGAGAGATGGAGGAGCACACACACTCCTAACTTTTACAAATATCAATAAACCATTGCATCTGTAAGTGGCTGTAACTAGGCTCAGCAGCAGTGCAACTACAGAGAGCCACTTTTTCAATCTAGAACATTTCCCTGGTAGTGCCAAAATTTCTTCTGCATCTGTGCCAATCAAACCACAGCATACATGTGTCCACATGAGGCTACAGTGTCATGTGCTACTATGGTCAACAAAGAGTTATCAGGAGGCCAGGAGGGCTGCTTCCCAGCTAATCACGTGATGGTACAACCTTTTTAGAAAATGGGCTAAAATGTTCTGAGTCTGCCCCATGATAACCAAATTAGCATGGGGGCAATCGATGTTCAATGTGTTGCTGATTCTTCCCCTAGAGTTTGGGGCCATGTGCAGGTAAATTTCCAGTTAGCAGAAGGTTGTGAATGGCAAGAAGAGCTACACCAGTTTGTTGGCCATCTGACCTTGGCTGTCCTTGCCAGTTTGGTCTAGTGATTAGGGAGCCAGACTCTTATCTAGGAATACTAGGTTTGATTCTGCCCTCCTCCAAGAAGCCAGCTGGGTGACCTTGAGCTAGTCACAGCTCTCTTCTGAGCTCTCACAGCCCCACCTACCTCACAGAGTGTTCTGTTGGGGGGAGAAGAATGGAAAGCTTTGTCAGCCACTTTGATTCCCCTTAAATGGGTGAGAAAACCGGGGTAGAAAAGCCAACTCTCCTTCAAAACTGGCTCACTCAACTGTGCCACCATTGAATGAACCAGTTTTGAAGGAAGAAGAAGAGCTGGCTTTGGATGGTGCCTTACTCAGCAAGAGTTGAGTTTGACTGAAGAAAAATCATTCTCAGAGAGGTGAGGGCAGAGGGAACTGGCTGAGGATCATAACCTCACAAACATCTCACTCTGGGAATTTCAGCAAGAAGTTCTAAAGTCCAAACACCTCAGATGCTAACAAATATTATTTCTTGATAATCAACTTATACTCAGTGAACTCCATGTGGGACAGATACATTCTTAAAGGAGATTATTTTTTAAACTTTTTTTTTATTTCAAAGTTTATTTCTTGACAATCTTAAGAGGCACATATTGATCAGAATGTCATTGGGAAACAGAATCACTGATCCAGGAACTAGGAGTTAAATATAGATTTTTAGCTAGGGACTTGGTTCTTTTTTAAGGAGTAGCTTTCTATGCCTTTAGAAGTTTCCAAGCCTTGAACTGTGCTCTACAAGCTAAGCTTTGATTATTTTGCTTGCCAAAGCTTGTCCCAAAGTTTTAGAAGGCAGCTTTGTGTGAAATCATTTTAAACGTTCCTTTTTTGACATGGGGAATCTCACAGAGTTTGTGTTCTGAGGCAAGAGGAGTGAGGATTGTATCTGTTCTAAAATAAACTATCAAGTTTCTAGAACTCAGCTACAGGAGAGATTAGTTTTGATTGCAAGTATAAAGCTGTATATGCCATACATAAAACAATATTAGAAGTCAAAACCAGTCAAATATGTTGTCCTGACACTTTAAAGGCAGGCAACTAGACTTGTTCCTAAAGAACTGACCATGGTGGTGGTGGTGGTGGTGTGAGTTCAGCTGGACTGCATTCACTCTGAAGTTTTAATCCAGCTTCAGCCTGGTTTCAGGGTGAGAGAAAATCGATCAGCAATGTGACAAGCTGTTTTCTTTTAGCATTACCTAACTCAGAAAGTAACGTGGATCAAGTAACATGAAAATAAAATGTCTACTTATTTTGCTAATGTGTTCTCTCCCTTTGAATCTGGATTGAAACTGAATTAAAACTTAGGTGTGAATGAAGCTTTAGTGAAATAACACTATTAAATTGCCTATCAAATGTCCAATATCTTCAACTGAATCCATGTCTTTTCCAGAGTGCATTTTCCAGGATTCCAATTATGTTGCTTTTTCCAACCAGGTTCATTTGTTGTTGTTGTTTTAGGTGTAGCTAAAGGCTTCAATTCTGCATTCATTTTGGGCTATCAGTTTACACTTTTGGGTAGGAAAACACTTGGGCATTGAAACAGTATGCTCCTGGTAAAGATCAATCAATTATAATAATGGGAGGAGTAATAGGCTGTATCCATATTAGTGGTATAAAATCCACTGTTAGAGAAAAAAGCATAGCTTATCTGCTGTGAAGCCACAATGTGCCATCTGGACTCCAGCAGCCTCCTTGCAGCTTTCTCAGAGAAGCTGCAATACTTCCATGGTGCATGTGGTGAGGTGCATGTCACATGGGGTGAAACAGCCAATAGTAGCTGAGCTGCAGGCTCAGCTCTCGTTCACTGTTCTCGATGTCCTGTCTGGACTGGTGGGAAAATTCAAATTTACCTGATACTGAGGAGCGAGTGCTCATCATTCTGTAGTAGATAAATTTGAAGTAGCGGCAGCGTAATAGGGATGTGCACAAATGTCTTTTGGCATTTGAATTCAAGTAAAATCAAATGTCAAAACATTCAATTCAATTTGAATGTTTAAAACCCGAATGTTAAAAATACTGATTCAAATACATTACATTCAAACCTATTCATTCGAATGTTAGAGTGCGTCCTCATGGGGCTGCCACTGCCTTGCGGTGCATTCAGGGCAGCCTTAATGCAAATCTTAATTCACATTAAGGAGTCCCCATGTAAACCGCAATAAATCCTTGGATCGGGATGCCACGGTTTTCTCCACCCCCCACCTTGCCTGAATGTTAATCACCTAGGTAATTACCCCCAAACGATCACCTGACAGCTGCACTGTAGTCAGCTGAGCAACTGTCAGGCAGGTATAGGGGCTGTCAAGAGCACAAGGAGAGATCCAGTAAGATGATTAAAACAGATGCAAAAGCCACATCTGTTTTAATCATTTTAGCGGAGCTCTGCTTGTGCACATGACAGCTGCTATACCCGCTTGACAGCTACTCAGCTGACTGCACAGCAGCTGTCAGGTGATCGTTTGGGGTGAATCAAGCCCGTACCTGGGCGATTAAGCACTCAGGTAAGGGGGGACAGTTGCAATCACAGAGTGTCCCCATGCCCTGAGGATAACCCATTCTTGCCCCATAATTCGGGGCAAGAACAGTTATAAAGGGGGAGGGGTTGTTTCGCTTTTTGGGATGTTGTCCCTCATGTAGCCCGAATTAGGGCTTTCCATGAGGACTCTCGCGAGGCGAACTCAGGTTCGCCTCACAGTATCCTTACCATGGGGACAGGGTGTTAGGTTCATATTTACTGATACGAATGTCGACAACATTTGTATGTGTTATATGTATCTTTATATGTTATAAGTATGCATCCTGTTTTCATCCCGTATTATAAACTCAAATGTATATAGCTATGTATAATATTTGTACAGATACGTATGTAATACATGCATACCTACTCGTTCAGATGTTTCAGATCATTCAAACGAATGTTTCAGATCATCCAAAATCCATTTGAATGTCTAAGTTTGAATATTAAGAAATCTGATTTGAATTCAAATGTCAACATTCATCAGATTCTAATTGGATTTTCAAATTTTTGAATATCTGTGCACATCCCTACAGCATAATCCACCACCACTATGCAGTATTGGGTGTCAAGTGTGACACCCATGCCCTGACTGCATATTGGAATGCACAGTATCTGTAAGTCTGAACACACCCTTAGATAGGGGGTCTTTCC
The DNA here is from genome assembly GCA_023333525.1 of Aspidoscelis tigris stejnegeri. Classification (NCBI taxonomy): domain Eukaryota; kingdom Metazoa; phylum Chordata; class Lepidosauria; order Squamata; family Teiidae; genus Aspidoscelis; species Aspidoscelis tigris. The sequence goes on from JALMGA010000010.1 coordinate 17,155,546, forward strand.
GCACTTGGCCTCATTCTGGAGTATGGTGTCCATTTCATATGTCCACTGGTTTTTAATGTTGCAACCTGCCCTGAGACCTTTGGGTATAGGGCGGGATAAAAATTCAAATAAATAAATTCCACAATGGAAGCTTGCTGTCCACATGCTAGTGAGGCCTGCCATAGTCTGCATTAGCTCACAGACAGTTGACCCCTCTATCTCAAGGTATCTTCCAAAGTAAGACCAAGTGCAGAAAGGGCCAGGCTGTGAGTCAGAAGCAAATCAGCCCCTAGCATGTTAGCACCATGAATTCATTTGGTTTGTCCTGAGTATAGGTGAATACATCTGCTTTAATTATTCAAGTTTGTCCTTAACCTGAAACTCATGCAGTTCCACTGGGAATTTATTTTGAAGCACGAGGTAAGTCTTGTGAGGAGCTAAGACCACAGTCATTTCCTAAGAAGTTCTCACTCATAGTAACATCATGCAAAAGAGAAACTAAAAAATAGAAGATCATAAACAAATAATGAGATGAAACTTCAGCTTGAAAAACAGATTATCTGTGTTGGTTTTTTTTTTTGCTTTGTTTTGTTTTTGCTTTGCTGCTTCAAATAAAGGGATTATAATACCACTGGTGGCTTTATCATGCAGAATAATGAATAAGTCTCAGATGTAAAAGCTTTCCTCTTTAAAAGAGAAAAAAAAGGTCAAAATGCACTTCTCTTTTAAAAGTGCATGCAAGAGAGAAGCACTTTAAAAAAAATATGACCATCGCTTTGAGAAGTATACAAAGAAACTCTGAAATTTCTCAGAAGTGGATCAACGGTTCCAATACAACTGGCCCCACAACACTTAATATGATGCTTCGTTGCATCACCACCGCTGTCCATATTAGAGATGTGAGAAGGTTACTGTGTCCTATCCATTCTCTTTCTGCCCTTTCCTGTCTTCTGATCTGCTCTGCTTTAGCTCCCAGGCAGAACGGAAGAGCGAAACAATTCCTCCCATTATGTTTATAAACAAAGTTTACCCCTCTCTCCCCCTGCCTTCTTTTCGTCCTTCCTCAGCTGAGACAACAAAAGAAAAGGGGGGGGGAGGAAAAGAAATCTTTGTCACTTCATTCTTGTAATCTCTTTTTTCACTTTCTCTCTCCCTTTATGCAAAGAATGTCCCATTTGGTTCAAGATGTATGTTTGAGTGGGGCCTTCCACTTTAAAGCGCCCACTGCCAATGACATTAGGATGCTGCCACAGTCCCATCTCAGAATCTGAAGCAAAGGAAATAATTTAAGCCCCCCCCCTTCATCGGTCTCAAGACTGCAGTTTTCCCTGTGACCTCCCCCCTTATCTACATAGCAAAAAATGTCAACAGGATGTTTGAACACATGCTCTTATTGTCTGGCCCAGTTTTGTCTCACTAGTTTGCAGGAATTAATAATCCAGACATGACTTTTTAAGTTGTTCACTTAAGAAAAAGTGTCCCATACCCTAACAATTTACCTTATTTAGCCACATTGAGACATGAATTTCTCCTCCAAGTCAGGGGACATCTTTCTTGACAAGCATTGGCTGTCATTGGTTCTTTCACAGCAGGAAATACCCACATTTTGCTTACATATTTTCCCACCCAGTCTAGGAAGTTAGGGGGCAGTGTCTTTTTCCTCAGAAGGAACAGGTGCAATGATAGCCAGGAGCTGGTTTGCCAGTTTTGGCCTTTCTCTAGATAAAGATAACTTGGCTACTGTAATCCACTCTATGTGGGGCTACCCTTGGAAATGGTCCAGAATCTCTGGTCAAATACTTATCTCACCAGAACTGAAAGATCTGCATGGGTTACCTATTTGCTAGTGAGTCCTATTCAAGGTGCGGTTGCTAGCATACAAAGTAGGGATAGCCAAAAAAATATTTATCTTCTTTGAACTCACATTCACATTTGCATTCAAAACTCTGTTGATTCACAGGTGAATCAAAAAGGGCCTACATTCATAGACACCCCCCAACCTGCAAATCAAATGTATCCAGACTTTGTAGAATTTCTTTATTTTATAGAAGCTTCAACAGAAACCAGATAGGCCCCCCAAGGCTCCTGCCCCCCCTCCCAGACACACACCCCTTCCCTGTAAATCAAACTATGGCTGCCATGGCTGCAGCCTCTGCCACTATCAGACCTTCCTCTGAGGCTCAACTAGACCTTCCAGAGGTGTGTGTACAGTTTTAGAGGCTTCGCTATCCAGGAATCATGGGGAATCTTGTAACATTTCCTTCTGTTCCCAGATGGGGGTGCACACACCCCGAGAAGACCTAGTTGAGCTTCAGGGGAGGGTGCAAATGGCCTCAGAGGTGGAGGTGGGTGAGTGGGAAGGGCAAAGAGAGATGGGAAGGGAGGGACAAGGGAATGCGCTTTGTGCACATCCATAATATGAAGCTCCTGGGTATATAAAAGAATGCCTTCTCCCTTATAGACCTGCACATGTAATAAGTTCTCAGGGAGGGGCCTCCTTAAAGCTTCTCTCTCTTAGAGGTGTGTGTGGGGAGTAGGGACATGTAAGAGAGTGTTTTTTGTTGTGGTCCAAACGATCTGGAGCAGTGTCTCTCTTGACGTTCATCAGAGGCCTTTTCACACGAGGGCCTATGGAATGCATGTAGGGATGGAGCATTTGCTCTGCTGGGCTGACAGTTCCATTCAGAACCACCCCAACCTGTCCCAGGGCATCCACACGTGTTCCCAGGGCATTCACAGCCATCCCTGGCTGTCCTACAGCTGTTCAGGAGAGAGAGCGTCTGCATACTCCCTCCCTGACAGCTGCAGGCACCGCCTCTGGCTGGCCCTATTGGGCAGGCTGTTCAGGTTTCTCCCCTGGGTTTCTTTGGGTGCTAGATGACCAGATTATTTATTTATTTATTTATTTATTTATTTATTTATTTATTTATTTATTTATTTATTTATTTATTTATTTATTTATTTATTTATTTATTTATTTATTTATTTATATGTTTGTTTGTTTACATTTCTATCCCGCCCCATACCCTAAGGTCTCTGGGCGGGTAACAGCCAATTAATCACAAGATACACATTAAAAATGAAAAGTAAATTAAAAGCAATATAGACATAAAATATAGATTAAAAACACTTAAATGTTCAGTAAATTTAGAACAGTACATTCCCTATTGTTCCCATGAGTTCTCATCTTGTTTGTAGTGCCTGTGATTAGGGAAGGAAGAGAATATAATCATCTCGTCTTAGCCAAAGGCCAGGGTAAAGAGGTGGGTCTTTACCGCCTTCCTAAATATCTGTAAGGAGGGGGCATGATGCACCTCAAGAGGGAGGCTATTCCATAATTTGGGAGCTATCACTGAAAAGGCCCTTACCCGGGTACCCACCAGTCTCACTAATGATTAGGTCGTCTAGAGGCCACAGGAAGCCCCCCCCCCAGCACAGCCCCAGGAATGGGCATACACGGAGATTTGTGTGAGAGGCATTTATCTTGGCGCCACCGAGTTCTGAAGTGGCGAGCTTGACTGGTGGTGCTGTGTGCCTGCTTGTGCCACCTGTTCTGATTGGCTAGCTACAGCAAGCACAAGATAAGTGTGTCACACATGCACATGCCCCTGCGGAGGCCCGTGGCCCAGGGGAGATGCCTGGGGGGGTTCCTGCAGGCCCTATGGGACCCAATCTGGTCCCCTAGAGCCCATGGGAATCAGAGAAGGAATGCAACAGGCCTTCCCACCACTGGGTCAAATTCGACCCAATGGGGGGCAGGCCTGGGAGGGGCGTCCCACCCCCACGGCAGCCTTTTCAGGCTAGGCCACGTGGGGATGGATTCCCCTTTTTCAAGTAGGCAGGTAGGAACGCATGCCCATGTGTTCCTTTCTGCCTAGGTGTGAATGGGGAAAGCTTCCCTGCATGCCCTAGCCTTACTGCACTACAGATGGATGGGTAGGTAGGAGAGAGGGTTTTATTTTAAATATGTTTTAATGGTTTGTATATACTATTGTGACCTGCCCTGGGGTGTTTTAGTGAAGAGTCGAATATATATATATATATTGCTACAAAATCCCAAATGATGTAGAGGTGAGCTTTCTGAGGCTTCAAGGTAGCCAAAGGCAAATTCTGGGGGAAAAAAAGTCTTTTGTTTTAGAGTCAAATTCACCCAGAGGGTACTTTTTAAAGCATGTCTGATCTTACCCTATCTCACCATTCTATTGTGCTTATCAGGATATGCTCTTCCCACTTTGTCATGACAGATGAGCCGTATTTGATTGTCTAACATAATTTCAATGTTTCATTATTTGCAAACGTATGTATCCCTGGTGAACATGTCCCCATTAGCCCTGTAGGTGAACCATTGAAGCAAGACCTCCTTTGAAGAGCACATGCTTCCAAAAAGGCCATTACGGAAAAAAAGAAAGTGTCTGAAATCTTTCATTGGGGAAGGGAATTGTCAAGGAGGAGATAGGATTAAATCAGTATCTCATTGGGTGTTAACTTTCTCAGCATAACATAAGGAAGTCATTTCAGAAAAGTACATCTTCAAAGTCGTGTCCTTGAAATACCTGAGAAAATTTACAAAAAAGCCCCCAAACCATAGTACTTTTGAATGTTCTCATATCATTGGCTTGTTTTGCTACTTCTTTTTCCACTTCGTAAGGTATTTAGTATGTGTTTTTATGCCAGTGAGCATTTTGCTATAGCAGTAAATATCTGTAGCTCAGGGTTAGAGGGCTGCACTGTAGGAGTTCTCTGAGCTGAATCTTCTTTCTGCAGACATTTTGCCACCAGGCTAGGCAGCAGCATCAGTGCAAAATGAGCGTTTTCATTTAATTTCTTTAATCCATAGGTTGGATTCTGCCAAATTGGACAAAATTGCAAGGCTGAAAAATTTCCATCCATTTGCAGCAAGCTGGATGGTTTATGCAAGAAAGGGAGACATAAAGGCTGCACAGGATAAAGTTAGCATGACAAAACAGCCATGGGCCTTGGCAAGAGCTCAAAAGAACAAAGACAAGCAATACCACCCTAAAAGAACAGTAGACAAATCCAGAAGACTCTCTATCACCATTGCTTAATAGTATAGTTGCAAAGAAGTACACAAGTTTACTCTACTCCAAGAAAGAAAACTGAACAGATGTCCCTAAAGCCTCCTTCACAGGGCTGGGAAGGAGAAAGACTGCCAGCAGAACTTAGGGGGTCTGCATACAGCTGCATTAGATAGTTTTTAATTCCAGTACATCGGCAGGGGTTATCTATGATCCAATCATAGATAAGCTTGCTGGCCTGTTAGTATTAAAAGCACCCTGTTGCAGCCACACCTGGCAGCTTTGTGCTCTGCCATTGGCTCCTCTCTCCATTACTCAGGTAAATTCAGAACTGGGAGGAAAGAACCCGCTGTTCCAACCTGGCAAATGAACAAGAGGAGGTTCCACAAAGAGTACCTCAATCCATAGCTAATTTTGTTCAGGTTTGAAATAGCTAAACCATGCTTAGCTGTCTGTGCACACACTTAGTCACAGGTTCTCTGCTATGAACACTCACAAGCCTTCCAGAACCTGAGGCCTATTTGCACAAAAGCCCATAGTGCATGATTAGGGAACATCCGTACCTTCTGGGGGCTGTTAAAGCGTCCAGGCATCCCCTGCCTTCCCAGAAGTTCCCTAATCATGCACTACCACTGTTAACCAAAAGCTTACCAGGCATTGGCCATTCACACTTCTTCTGATGTTCCAGGGTCATCTGAGGTGCCGTGCAAGTGTGCTGGCACCTCAGACAACCATAGACATGACTGCACATGCTCAAGGATATTCCCAAGTGTCCTGGATGTACAAGGGCATCCCAGTCCTCCAAAGATGTGGGGCATCCTATTGTGGCAATCTGGTTGCCACAGGATGGGCATGAAGACAGCATCTCACCCCTTATCAGTATCACAGCTGATGCAAAGTTAGTAGCACTACTCTTACTGTGCAGAGAAAGCACTGCCACCGGGCAGGTTTTGCTATAGTGATATTAAATGGATGCACATCCAAAATCATCTAATTGCTTCTACTTCTATCCCAATCTGATGAGAAAATAGCTCAATATTAAACCACTTTTTCATGTCCTCTGTTTTTAACCTTTTAGCATGTCTGCCTTTCTTATTATCCTATTATAAACTATAATGAAAGAACAAAAGCCTGTCTAGGAATCATAGATGAAAAGGTAGATAAAAATATTTTAAATCTGGAAAGAAAATCAACACTTTCCCATTAAAAATGCTTAACTTGGTTCAATTAACACTTACATATTCCATGAGCTGTTAAATAAGAAAATGCAATGGCTAACGTCATGCCTTGGTTGGAATTTAAACTGGAACATGGAAAATCTGGATTCAAATGACCACTCAGCCACAGAAATTCACTGAGTGACCTTGGACTGTAGCTGCTTTCCCTCACAGGGTTGTTGTAAGCAGGAGTGGCTCATAGCTTTAAGGGCAAGTGATCATAGGCTGGGCAATCATTGGCCACAAGAACTTGTGCCGTTCTAGGGCATGTCATGAGTCATGACTGGGCTTTAGGGTGCATATGTACTGCTACTTATAGAAAACTGTTGCACCCTCTATAGGCTGTGTGGCAAACTGCAAGGCAAGAACGAATCCATATGTATTCTGCTGGAGTCATCTGAGAAACTGCATCCCACCTATCCCAAATGTGTTAGCAAATTTCCTTGTTAGCAAATTTCCTCAGTGCTCCATTTTCCCAAGCTTTTCCTGGAATATGGAGCCTGTTCACACTTGGCTATATTCTGGAATATATCTCAAAATAGAGTTCTGCTGTCCACATGATAGTGCTGACTCCAGCAGGTCTCACCTGGAGCCTGCTGGAGCCTGTACTGGCATGTGGACAACAGGCCCATAATTTCAAGCTTCATGAGGTGATTTTGTGAGGCATTTCTAACAGAGGGAAACAGATGACTGCCAAGTTCTGGAAATTTTTTATTTCACATTCATGCATTATTTTCATCAGCCTACCACCCTCAATCTCCTTAGTCAGATTCTTTAACAATATCTGCAAGGTTTTACTAATTTTCATCAGGAAACTGGTCTACTTATTTGTGCATGAACAAGTGAAATAACTCTTTTTTTTGCAAAACTTCCTGAATATGAAAGGTTGTAGCATATAAATATATTTTACTACACGGTGCATCCATTAATATATTTCTGAACAAATGCTTTGGAAATCTGAGGCAATCAGATTCTATTAGTTTCAATTATTTCAGAGTGATAGGAAAAGCTATTCCCATGATAACAGCATATACTGTAAAACTTGACCTCTGTCAAGAATTTGGGGGTTTTCTTAAGTGAAACTGCACTGGGGGCAGGGAATTGAGGCTCAGAATTGTTATGCAAATTGCTTTAGCTTATTTTAAACTTCCTGGAAGCACTTGAACTCTTACTCCAGAGCTGACTCACAAGTGTTTTAGGTCAACAACCTCAGATCATGTTACTCACATTATTTTTATTTAATTCATTTCCCAAGCCAGCCTACCCCTGTTAGACCACCTTAACCTGGTGTCCTGTTTGTAGAGGACTGACAAGGACTCAGCTCTAAGCGGGAGGATGGGCTAAAGGAGGGTGAACTGTGCTGTGGTGCATGGGGTCCAGTCTTTCCTTCAGCCAATCAGCATGTGCAGAGTTCATGAGGCACCTCCCATTCCTCTGTTTATGTGTATGATTCCTCAATCTAGCATTTTTACTCAAATTTATTATCATTATTTTAAAAATTAATTGTACGGAGATGAAAAGCACATAAAAAAGAAGGGGGTATGGAAGTGGGGGAACAGATTTTAAAAAAGAACTGCAAACACACACCCTTGCCTCCCTTGAGTGACAGAATGACATCCAATCAGAAAGGAGATGGAGGCTGCGTCCAGACGTCTTGATGCTGTGCATCAGAATGCCCAACCAATATCAAGCCATCACACATGACAGCCAATAGTCCATAGTGGCATCACTTTATAGAGACACTACTGCGAATTTCCTTACTGCTGATATAGCAGCACTCACTGCACAGCATTAAGTAAATTCAAAGCTTCCCGCCAGTCTGGACAGGATGGCGAGAAGAGCCAATGAGAACTGAGATTGTCAAAGAGACAGCCAAGTCTTAGAAAGCACCTGAAATCAAATTCCCAAGTTTCTTCTTGCAACATGGTTAGAAAGTTTGGTGCTGCCAGACAACTTAATATGATGCAGGAAAGCCAAACTGAGGGCAAGAAATGGCATGCTTTATTACTGTAATTCCCACATGCTACAGGACAAGCGTGATGACGAAGAGAAAGCTTGTGCAATTTGATTGAGTATGGATTAGAGCTTAGAGGAAAACCATTTTGAGCAAGATTAAAATGCACGGGGTAATGAGAAATCATGTGCTAGCTTTTCAGAATGCTATTACGCACTAAATGCCATCCCTTCTAAAATGTTTTTGTCTCATTCCAACCCTGCTCCATGACTGATAGATTCTTCTTCCAGCTGCAATTCAAATTCTATTATGTTGAACATTTTCGTGGGTGCCCCTCCCACAGTATCCTTGGCAACTGTAAATATATAGGTAGTAGATGTATGAAGCTCAGAAGGGAAAAAAAAAATCAAAATTAAACAAATTTGCTTAACTCACTGAAAAACAAGACAGCACACAGATTTTGCAAAACACCATTTACTCCAGAGCTTAATGCAGATTTCAAATTGACATTATCTACTTTATCTCAGATATTTTTTCCTGCATAGCAAATTCAATTTTAAAAATGAAAACCGCTTTTCTGTAAGTAACTAATACAGTACATTGATTTGATATTCAAAACAGTAACATCAGGCATAATGAATATGCTTGCTATTTATACTGTCCAGTTCATTGCCGAACTCATAACTATTAAAGAAGCATACTGGGTGGGGGGGGGGGGAGAGGTGTTGTGTTATAATTGTGTTTCTGTATTAAACAACATCCTCAATTATTCCATTTTTGTTGCAGCTAGCAAAACCTAATAAAATTTCAAAGGATCACACCAGGGTCATTGTTTCTGTAGAAACGCACCACAAGAAAACAGAGGTGAAGATCTAAGTCTGTGTAGCATTTACCTAAGACTTTCATTTCAGCCCAGTTGCTTGCCACATCAGTTCAGCTTTTGCTTCCTCTCCATGATATGCAAATAGTTCTCATCGAAGCCCCTACGGCCAATCGAGAGTTTGAAAATAATCAAATAGAACAGTGTGCAATTTAAGGTCCTGACAACAAGTGCAGAAATGTTGTTTTATGCTTGAGGGAACTGTGCATAGACCATCTGCTGCCTTGGTAATTCTCGTGATGCCTGTCAGAGAGAGCACGCATGAAAAAACAGGGAACAGAAAGAGAGATGTTATCATCTTCTTTGCCACGGCAACCTGTGAGACCTCAGCAGTCCTGCTGAACATTGTTGTTGATGATAATTTGTTCCACGTGGAATATTGGAAGCTCACCTACTTCTTCTAGCCCCACCAACACCTCCTACAGAGAGTTTTCATTATCCAGATGCCATTAAGTGTTATGTGCTTTCAACCTGCGATGAAGCATGGAGTAGGGGTGAGACTGACATCAGGAATGTAAAGTAAAGCTGGCCTGAAAGTTTTTCTGCATTAGAAAGGGGACAAAGTGGCATGCCCTCATTCAGTTCAGTAGTCAGCCAGACTAATGACTGGGCCTCGTTTTTGTGTTGTAGGTGGACTATAGTGCTTGTTCACCCATGGAGACAGCAGGCCAGATGCAAGATCCAGAACAATCTGTCCTTGTACAGAACTCTACGACCAGACAGTTCACAAAGGAAGCATGGCATAAAGAATGGGTACTTTATGGGTACTTCTAGTGACAGTGGGAAAACACCCATAGTCAAATGACCATCCAGCAGGGCTGTTCTGGGTATCCCATCCCCAGAAGCTTCTTATGAAATGTTTGCAAGGCACTTCCAGGCAAAGTTGCTCAGGTTCACAGAGAACTGGACTACACAGTTGGAAGAAGTCCCACAGAAATGCAGAGCACCATTCAGTCTTCTTATTGTGGATCAGATTCAGTTATTCTGGTCTGAGGAAGTAGACAAGCTGCTTGCAGGGGTTTGAGCAACTACTTGTCTCCTTGACCTTTGTGTATCATATCTAATAAAGGCTAGCTGGGAAGGTGTGGTTGGGTGGTGTCCAGGAACTAGGGATACACACAACTTTTTTTCATTCAATTCGTACCTCATGGAATGCAAGAAAATTTGTATTCATTTGAATAGAATCACTTCAAAGGTGGTAGAAAATATGAATCTGATACAAATGTTAGATATGAATCCTATATGAATCCCATATGTATCCACTTGAAGTGCATCAAATCCACCCTGAATCCACTTTGAAACCACCCGCAGTCCACTTCAAATCTACACCGGATCCATTGCAGATGGGACTGGGGCAGCCGCTTTCCCACCTCCCGGGTTCACAAATATAACAAAGCTTCATGCAAATATTCTGTAACATTCAATTTGAATTCAAATGTCAGACTCTGAATATGCAACATTCAGTTCTAATCTGAATGTCTGAATTCAGCTGAATTCGTACAAATAACTAATAATATGAATATCCATGCACATCCCTACCAGGAGCTGATAAATGTCCTCTTGTAGGAGGCTAAAGTGACAGTGGTATTCAAAGAGGCTGTGGGTCGCCCTCTTGGACCTCACTGGATTCAGAGATATTAATATGAATATTCAAGAGAATGGTTGCTACCCAACTATAGGCATGTTTACAGAAAATGGATTATGACACAGAGGCTGCCTTGGTTACCTGACTGGATTATCTTTACCAGGAAAGAGTCAGGGGCAATGGAACTCTGTTGATTCTTCTGAAAATCTCAGTGGCCTTTGATTCCATTGACCATGGTATTTTGCTGAAGTGACTCCAGAGATTGGGATTTGGAGGTACTGTTTTGCAGTGTTTACCTTCCTCTCTCTATGGTAGTTCTGGAAAATACTGGAGGGGAAATATTGTTTAACACCTTGAGAACTTTCATGTAGTATTTTTCAGAGTTAGTTTGTCCCCTGTGCTTTTCAACATTTATATGAAGCTGCTGGGAGAGGCCAACAGGGGATTTGGAGTAGGGTGTCACCAGTTTGCTGATGAGACCCAATCCTATTCCTTTTAAACCAGGTTAGGCAGTTCAGATGAGGCTTGATGTGGATGTGGTTGCCTTCCAGAAATTACATATGTGCAACTTAAGGGTATTCTTTGATTCATTGCTGTCAGTTGCAGATCATGCGACAAGCTGTAGCCAGGGATGCTGACCTCCATCTCTGACTTGTTCCCCAGCTCTGGACTTTCTTAGATAAGGTTAACTTGGCTAATATGATCCATGCTCTGGTAATATCTAGATTGGACTACTATAATGCATTCTACATAAGCCTGTCCTTGAAGACTGTCTGAAAGCAGGACACCGCAGCTCAACTGCACACAGGTATTTCTGGCAGGATGCCTTCCTTGAAGGAGCTGTACTGGTTCACTGTCAAGCCTGATTCTAGGGGCTGACATTGTTATATAAAGCTCTAAATGTCTGCTATCTGAAGGAGCACCTTCTGCAATACAGATATGCCCATGTCTTAAGATCACGAAATGAGAAGCTTCTTGTAGTTTTGCTACCCTCAAAGATGTGAGGTGTTACAGCACACAAGAGGATCTTTTTCTTGGTGGCCTCCAAACTTTGGAACAGTTTGCCAGAACTAACACTATACATTTTTTGGCACCTTGTTAAAATATATCTCTTCACCCAGACTTTCAATGGTTAGCTCCCCTGCAGACCTGCCAGCATGGGATTAAGGGTTGTAATTTATACTGCATTTTAATTTCATCACAACTCTTATGCATTTTATCTTTTTATTATTGTAACCCATCCTAAGACAGGGGAGGGAAAGGAAAGACTTAAAAATCCACCTAATACCCAGTATAATCTTATTGTTTACATCGTACCCAAATCTTTATTTCCATTGCCCTAGTTATTTTAACTATGATTTAAAAAAATAAAATAAAAATAAAAATCCTGGGGTAATAAATCATCTTCTTGGCAGGACCCATACAATTTTCTTCCTTCCTTCAGATGCTGTGAGACAGCTCTATCGCTTTGTGACAGTCAAATACATGTTCCATAGCAAAATGAATCACATTTCAGAATCTGTACAAGACTGATTTTTGCAACCAAAAGAATCCCATTTTCTAAAGCTGCAAGCTCACTGAGTACTGAGGCAGCAAGTAAATATCTGAAGATAAAATACACAAAGAGAAACACACTCTTTTGCACAATATTGATATATCATTTCTAAAATAATTCTGTAGATACCGTGCCTATATCTAGGGGCCATTTTCTGCTACTTAGATTTTCTGAATTATAACTGCTTGGGACAAACATATAGTCCAATACATCTTAAATGTAAAAACTGTGAAGGAACATGGATGGTTATCACTATACCATTTCAACGGCACTACTTAGAAAATCAAGCTGAATGTATAACACACAATACACAAGACTGGAGTATTATAAATAGAAGGCAATAAGTGAATACAACTTAAGTATTACAACAACATGAAGCAGACTGCAAGAAAGCAAGGAGAGATGCATTTTCAAAAATATTGTTCTATAAATAAAAATAATAATAAACGCATTTCTTTTTCATTCCATGTAGGCTCGCATGGCAGGTGACAGCTTCTATTTGGCTGTGTTCTGTCACAGATTCATAGTCCTTCTGTCTGTGTGACTTGGAGTCCTCTGTCCTGTTTGAAGTCACTGCTGTCAAATGGAGTTGAAGTGAATCCAAAGCTCTTCCTCTCCAGCCACACTTCCACTCTTGACTTATGTTTCTGAAAAATAAGGGGGGGGGGAGAGAGACAGAGATTCCCACATAAATGGAAAGTGTTTGGTTTTTAACTTTAGACTTTCATGCTTCAGAAAACAAGCAATGCAATTAGATGACATAAGGAACAGCTTCTCTCTCAGGCCTACCATCCATGAAGAAAAGGAGAGTGTGACATTAAGCTAAAGTATTATCAAATGAGAAAGAGCTAAGGTCTCCTTTGCCTATCAGTAGGGAAACTCAGAACAAAGTGATACACCATCCACAAAGCCCCCGTGTTTCTGCCATTCAGACACCAAGCCTCCCTAGTCCTCAAGAAAGATGATTTGTAGAAGTATGAGTTACCTTCTAGGGACGTATATGAATTCAAACAAATTCAGACATTCATATACAAATTGAATGTTACAGCATTCATACATTGACATTTGAGTGTGCATGAATGTTCCAGAACATTCATACAAATGCTTTGGAACATCTGTGAACTGGGGAGGTGGGAAAGTGGCTGAGCCAGTCACATCTGCAACAGACCCAGAGTGCATTCAACATGGATTGAGAGCAGATTCAAAGTGGATTCAGGGCAGATTTGATGTTTGCAGAGTGGATATGTTACATGATATGTATCAGATACATATCGGATACAATGTATTTGTATTGGATATTTGTACAAATTCATATGAATTGAATTCATATTGAATAGAATCCTACTACATTCAAAGGGGATCTAGTAGAACAAATACAAATTTTCTTACATTTGATTCAATATGAATTGAATTAAAAAAACACACTTGTGCACGTCCCTATTAACTTCCTTTACAGGGGACAGAAAATGTGACAGACTTCCCACACATCTGATTTCTGCCAGCAATTTCAAACATGTCTCCAGCTCCGGGGAGATGTGTTACATGGGCCACATCCCCATGATGGCTTTTCCACACTGTGGCCTTTAATCCCACCCAGGTGTGAATGAAAACTGTTCTCGGAGCATTTGCACAATGTCTTCCCCACAGTGTGAAACACAGCTTGTTTCTAATTTGAATTACAGTAGTTATTTCCATATTTAAAATAACAGATTAAAATTATGTGGAAAATATGTATCTCCCCTTTTGATAATGCTTTTTCCTTTGCTTGGACAGCAATCATAAACTCATTTTCAAGAATTAATTTGAAACCATGTATTTCTTTCTGGGTTGGATGAAAGGGTAGATTTCCATGTACTATATTCAATCCTTCCCAAATGACTCACTACACTGAAAACTCACATAAAACTCACTTGTGATTCAAAATGCAATCTGCTGTAAAGACAGTTGAATTTTGCTTCAGCAGAAAACACACACAAAAGACTTCCAGGCCGTGATCCCAGCTGGCCTGTTTAAAATGGAATTAAGAAAACTGGATGCGAATGCACATTCCCATTTTTTTGTTAATTCTGCTTTTAAAAGCAGAGCATAGTGGTGGCACGGCAGCAGCAGTGGCCGAATGGAAAGGAGGGAGGGCATGGCTTGGTCTCCCACCCGCCTGCCTGACATTCCTCCTCCCCATGCCCCGGGAAGCCACAGCTCCTTGGTGGGAAGCTGAGCGAGTGAGGAAGCAGCAGTAGTGCAGCCCAAAAGGCCGGCAGCAGCCAAAATGGTGAAAGGGCAAAGCAGCAGTGGTGTCCGAAAGGAAGGGAGGGCAGGGCTCATGCAGGAAGCCAAGCGAGTGAGGAGGTGGCAGTGGCACTGCCCAAAAGGCTGGTGGTGGCAAAATGGAAGGCGGCCAAGGTGGGCAGGTAGGAAAGCAGCTGGGTGTGCAAGGCGGCAACGAAGCTTCAAAGGGAATGTGGGTGGGCAAGTGGGCACAATACTGTGAGTCTACCATTCCCAAAGGGAAAATGAAGTGTGTTAAAAACAAAAACTGGAGTGAGAGTCCTTTTAAATAAGTGTTTTTTTTTAAAAAAAAATCTGATTTACTCCTGGGAAAGTGCGGGACACCAATTTTCAATGTAGACAAACAATTTTCAAAATGTTTTCAACACGCAATAAAGTCCCAGTGGGAACAGGGCCCCAGGGTTTTGGTTCTCCCAAAAAACAAAAAAGTTGTGAGTCAAACTCAAATTATATTGCCCTGCCCCTTATCCTTGCCCACTCTAAATTCTCTAACACTATGAATGATTGATCCATCCAACTTGTCAATCTTTTGATTTTGGTCCTACATAGGGGGGAAAAAAAATCTTCCCAAAAGGGAAAAGGAAAAAAAAAAAGCAGATATAAAGCTGCTTAGATCCTTATCAGTACTTTTGTACAGGAAAGCAAAAGTCTTTGTGCAAGAGCACCAGTCCCTAAGAGCATTCCTGAGCAAAAGAAAAAGTAGTAGTAGTAAATAATAATGATAATGATGACAATGATAATGTAACAACTGGAACCATGGAATATGCACATGCTTGGCTGATGTGATAAGGAAAAGAGAAATTGCCTTCGTATTCTCCCCTGTAATGCCTACACAAACCCCTACAGATCCACATTTATGATCACAACATGAAAAAGAAGCAGATGAAAGTAAGGGAGATGCTTTCTGTGCGGAAAAAAAAGCACTCTCTAGTGTGATTTTTCTACAGTGGAAACTGTTCAAATCTTCCTTAAAACCTATATGCAGTGAGACCCTAAATTTGTATTCCTACATACTGCATACATGCTTACAAACTGTGAGCATAAACAACAAATTGAAAAGCTCTGAAACCATTTTAAATATGCACAAACATCTTATGGGTTACAAAGGATTTCATAACAGTTAACAAAGCAATTAGTATTCCACAAAAGGGTGTCTACAAGAAATTAAAAATTAAAAATCTAGTACAATCTATCATAGTGCATTAAAATCAATTGGGCTTACACCTGAGTAACCAGGCATGTGGTTCTACTGATGAATCTTTACAAGAATCCATTAAAAGTAGAAACTTATTGTCATTGTTAGAGTTACTGAATTTCATCATTTGATGCTTTTATCCACTCTGGTGTTTCACAGTCCATTTTAAGTCATTCATTTTAAATGCTCTTAGTTTCAAATTCCAGCGGTAACAATGGCAAATACATATTGTTCTCATGACAATCTCCAATCACCTTACAAATCAAATTTAATTTTCTGTTCTACAAGATGAATAAATTGTAATAGCTGCAGTATTCAGCAGTTCCCCTCTTTTGAGTTTTATACACAACAGAAGCATGCTGTCCATATTTTCAGAGGCATTTACAGTTTCTAGTTTCCTTCTTGATAAGCTGAATAGATAGGGCTTGAGTCCTACAGAGATTTACTCTGCAACCAATGGTTTATTTAGCAACCAAGATAAAGTTGCATCAGCCCACCACATTATCTGTACTATTCAAAGCTTCAGTGCTCCTAATTAAGGGGGGGGGAATCAGACCGTTTTGTTCCATCCAAAGCTGGAAACCAATGGATTTACTCAGGCATAGGTTGTTTATAGAGTTCAACATAATCCATGCATAATTTCAATCCATTAAACTGGCAATAAAGAAGCCTACTTAATGACACAAGTGGCACATTGCAATTGTTTGGTTGATTTCACCCCCTCTGCTTTTATGAACAGCAAACAGCAGCCTTTCATTAGCAGATGGTACAGCGTTCAATACTTTGGGCATATTCAGAAGGCAACTTGTGTGTGATAGAGTGTGTGTGCATTCCTAGGAAAAAGTTCCAAACAAGGAAAGCAGTAAAGCTATAAACTAAATCAAGCCTTGTCAACCATGCCTGCCTAATCTTCTTTGCAGCCTAACTAAAGATGTTTTAGGTAATGCATTCATTTTTACTTAACCCACAACTCATAAAACTATTACCACTAGAATTAGATGAATGGATTGGCACAGCCAGATTTGGGGGTGGGAATGACATGGGTGGTCTTGCAGCAGTGTGTTTCAACTTCCAAGTAGTCTTTGGACCTTTCTGCACTGGGCCTTATTTCACATCATATCTCAGAGTAGGGAACTGTCATCAGAATGCTGGTGCAAACTAAGACACACCCTGCCCAGGACCTGATGTACTCTGCATTAGCATAGGGGTGGCAGGTCTCTATTCCAATATATAATCTGGAATAAATTCCAGTGAAGAAAGGGCCATTGCTTCTGCCTCTCAGGCCCACCCTCATCCTGTACTATCCCCACCCAACAGTTTCTACTTCCACATTACCCCTAGAGGAACTGAACAAAAAATATCAGGAGTTCTGCATTTTAAATTGTTATGCAACAAGGGGCTCTTAGCTGTGTTAAATGCACAACAACACATATTTGTGGCAGTGTTCTTTTCTTGAGAATTATATGGGGAATTATATGGGGACTTCGTCTTGGCTGGGAGAAGGGAGGAAATGCAATCTACCCCTGGCAGCCTACTGGTGAGAGCCTAGAATCTTGGCAGAAGCTGCTGCTTACTGGTGATGATGGTTCTCTGCTTCCCACAGGACTAGGACCTTAGAGGGAGATATTCCTGACTTATCCCTTCTAACTCATTGCAAACATTACTGGATGCAAGTCTTTCTTCTACCATGCTTCAAATCTTAAAGACAAAGATGGGCTGAACAATGCCACTACAGCATTTGCAAGAGCCCAGTGGTAGTGTACAGGGCTATTAGATGGCCTGAGCTCTGGTGCATCCACAAAGAAGTCTACGGATAATGGTATCACTGTTTGAATGGAGATTAATGCACGTTCTCAGAGGCTAGTCTTTTTTAATGCAAAGAAAATGCAGGAAATGTTCCAGTCAAAGCTCAATTCTCCTAATGGTAATGTTGCCTGAAATTTATAGCAGGCCAAGCAGTCATCATTAATACTACAGCAAATCAATTTCTCACCACTTTGACAAAGGCAGTAATTCCATCATCCTAAGCAATTTTTGAATATGAGTAACCTAGTTCGCCAGAAAGCCACAAATCATCTGCTGAGGAAAGGTCGTAGTATAACATCAGTTCAGTTCAAAATACCCAAGAGGAGTCTTGGCACTTTAGAATGAAATGTTTTTCAAAGGAAATATTGAGACAGTGTGAAAAGTGCTCATTTTAAATATCATTGGAATGAAACAAGAAAAGAAAAAAAGGGCAGAAGCTTCTCAACTTATTTTCTTTACAAAGAAGAAAAAACGTACCTAGGGGCAGGTGCAAAAATAATCTAAGCTCTAATTTAAAAGAATATTACAGGTAGCTCTAACATTTCATGCCCAGATGAGTTCTGAAAGTGGTTCCCCATTATATTTTCTTACCTGCCAAGCTAATATTGTTCTAGTGTCCCTTCAAGCATGTCCAGAGGCCATGAGCAAGCCATATTTCCAGTTTCCCTCTGCACATAGCATGAATATATGGGATGCCAGCAGGATTGGTTTGGCTGGCAGTGAGAAGAGCATGGAGGTTTAGTGAGACTCCTCAGTCAGTCTTCTGCTCAGAACCCATTTACATGGTGTAAGCAAAGCGTTTTCAAATCAGGGGATCTATATGATGCAAAAAGAAGTGAATTTAATATCGTAAAACATGGGTGAGGATCCTCTTTTGAAGCCTCTTTAAAATACTTTGAAATGAGCTCTAACAGAAGTGGTTTAGGCTATACCTGTATAAGTAAAAAAAAAAAAAAAGCAGGTTCTCGGACATGGCATAAAAGTGGTAGCATTTACAAACTTGCAACAATGCATTTAGTTAACTATGGCTGTGTCCAGACTTCCCACAAAGCAGCACAGCTTTCTTCTGCCCACAGCAGTAGCACAACATTCGATGATCAATCAGCATCTTTTTGCTTTCTTTGGGGACATGCTCAGATCATCAGTCATACAAGAAGGAAGAAAATGGATAATTAATAACTGGTGGGATTCTGGAAGAGAGCGGGCAAAGAAAAAAGCAGTCCCCAAAAGGTTTCAGACAGTATTCCTGATTTCTGAAGCAGGTGGCATCATTCCCATGCCAAAGGAAACATGGGTCCCATCTCACACTTGCCTAGTGGTTGGTAGCATCCACAATTTCTATGCAAAGACTGGGACATTGTGGCTGCTTCTACAATGGATACCTAGGCACACAATGCAGAGATCATTCTCTGGCAGAGGATGGATGCCTGTTTGACCTACTTTGGATGCTGGAGAATGAACATTCTCTGGCCTCTGAAGCTACAGAATGAAGAGATTTTAGTGGCATGGCTGGAAATAGCCTGGGAAGTGGACTGTTTCCAGACCTTAGCAAAATGGTGGCAGGCTGGCTCTATGCACCATGTGTGGTATTCCAATTGCCACAGTCTGTTCTCGTGGTGGCAGCTGGAATGGTCCATGGTCCGGAAGTGCAAGGGAGACCATTCCCAGATGTATTTTGGCACTTGGAAGTGCTCTGGGCATTGCACAGCAAGTACATTTCATGGGAGGATGGATTTCCTGGGGACTGTTCTGGTGAGTGGACCTGCAGTCCAGGGAGGCAGCTGTCATGTCTGAAGGGACAAATTTCTATTACCTTCTCATTTCTTAAATAATTCCAATGAATTTAGGGGAGGCAAGGATGGGAACCCTGTCACGGCAGTCACTACCCTGAAAGACCCTTTGTTTCCAGTGCCCAGTTTGTTATCCTGAGAAGGATTATAGACTTCTAGCCTAGGACCCTCACTGTGTGCCACAGTCTGTACTAACATGCAGATGGTAGACCTTATTCTGGGATATAATCTGGAATATGGCCCAGTACAGAAAGGGCCTAAGATTGCTGAAGCAATTTTGTGTAGAAGCAATAGTCTTTCCAGGGCCCTCAGCTGAGAACAAATTCTGTCTTCATAATTTCAGAATATCTGGATCATGTATAAAGTTCCTTACCCTTATTCACACTTGCAAGGAAAATACTCCTGCTCCTTCTTTCTTTAATATCCCTCACTTCAGCCTTTGTTGAAGACGAAATAAAGCAGGGCCCTATTCACCTTCTAAATCTTTCAAACATGTAACAATTCCTTCTGCTCCTCAAGTGGAGCATTTAACAATTAAAAAACATTGTCCCCCTAATTTTAGCATGTCACAGCACTGCTTCTCTTCTTTTAAAATTAAAAAGCTTCATTTCTGCCATGCCTCCAAAACTGTCATAGATTTTCCAATTATCTCTCCTTGATTTGCTCATTAATCATACAAAATAGCCTCATGGCTCTTTTCATACCAGCTTTACAAGCAGGCTGCAATTTACTGGCCTGCTGCCTTTCCCTGCCCAAAACCATATTCTAACAAAACTGCATCCAGAGTAGCCTTTCCCCCTTGAAAATATTGGATTTTGTTTATTCCACTTTCACTTCAACTGTGCCCACACAAATGTAATGTGGAAGCAAGACCAGTCCTGCCCATCTCTATACTCCCTTATTGACAGCATGCTTAATCCCCAATGTCCTGCAAAGTCCAGTAAAGCTGGTGGTGACAAGAACCATACCGCCAGCACTGCTATGGTTAGCATGGTGTAAAATCTCTTAAGAAAGTTTTTGTTTCATGACATGCCGACTATGAGACTGATATCATAGTCTGGAGATATCTAGGCCATCACGCTTCTTTCTTTCTTTCTTTCTTTCTTTCTTTCTTTCTTTCTTTCTTTCTTTCTTTCTTTCTTTCTTTCTTTCTTTCTTTCTTTCTTTCTTAGAAATAATTTATCATTCTCTTCTTTCATAAAAATGCCAGGAATTGAACCCCAAACATTCTGCATACAGATACTCTTCCACTGAGCACAATTTCTATCTTTCCATGAAGGCAGCAGGCAGATCTTCCTTGTTTTCTGTTCTCCAGCAGTCTTCCTACCACCTCACAGGTTCAAAGAGTTAGGTTCTTTCTGCACTTACATTTAGTCAGGAATAAGAGGCTGCATAAAAAGGTCCCCGGTCCCATAGATCCAATCCACATATTAATGTGGATCTGTGAGGCTATGCCTCCTGCTGGAATGATCTGTCTGTGTTAGATGAAGGGTGATCCGGATTATGGAGGCCCTGTTTGGTATTCCTGGTAGGCATGATTAAATGTGTTGGCCAGTGAACAAGAGACAACCTCCCATGTTGTAGATTACCAGGAAAACACATTTCAGTGCCACATCATAGCAGACTGCTGAAATGTGTCCCCAGAAGCTCTGAGACTACAAATTGTTGTCCCAAGACCTGGAAGGCATCAAAGCTCGGTCTCAAAGCCTGTGTGTGCTTCAAGGCCACAGCACGGGCTGGTTTGCATGAACAATGCCATGGAGATGGAACTAACTGAGTTGATGTCTTTCCATATTGGAACCAGTAGGCCTAGTTGCCCCAGACCCGCTGATTCCAATCACAGGCCTTCCAGTGCAGAAAAGCCCTTAGATAGTGGTCCTTTCTGCACTTACTCGTTAATCTGGATCAAGGAGTTGCTAAGAAGGCATCATCTGCATGGCAGTCTGGATCAAGGAGCTGCAAAGGGCTCAGTAATCGGGATTAGTGGTAGACCAGATAAATGTGGTCACACTCTTTAGCATGTGTTTGCTGTTCTAAAGCTCACTTCAGTGCAGATATATCTGTCTGTGTTTGATCCTGATCTAGCTAATATGGATCTAGCTAATATGGATTAACTGAGGTAAGTGCAGAAAGAGCCAATATTCTGGAAGCATGGGAAGTTGCATCAAAGACTGCAGAAAAAAAAGACATTTTGCAAAATTCCTGCCTACATCAAATCAAAGAATGCACCATCAGAAGAGGAACATGGTCAGGCACAGCCCAATAGCAACAGTTCCCAGGCAACAAAACACGTCACACTTTGAAAATCATCACCATCTGGCATGCACCAGAGTAGGCTGCAAACCTTCAGCCAACATGTGTTCAGCTAAGCTGTCAAAGAGCATTAAAAATGGTCCCAGCTACTCATACATTTTGATGCACTTTTGATCCACCTTCAGAATGAGAGAATACATCAACAAAGCGATGAGACACTGTCCTTCGCAGTTCTCTAGCCCAAAGGGAGCTTTCTGTATTAGATGATGAAGAAGATATTCCTAATCCTCATGATGTTTCTTCTCTCCTTTTAGTCTGGCAGGGACAACCTGGTTCCGGAAAGCTTTGTCCTGCAAAAAGACAGGCAAAAGTATCTGATTTAGAGATGTACATGAATGGGTTTTTCTGTATTCGATTCATATTGAACTGAGTGTAAGAAAATTCATATGTGTTTGAATAGATCCCTTTCAAATGTGGTAGGATTCTATTTGATATGAATGTATTCATACAAATTCATGCGAATATTCAATACGAACACATACATATCTCACACGTATCCCATACGCATGACATACGTATCCCATAACATATCCACTCTGAAAGCGTCAAATCCACCCTGAATCCACTTTGATTCCACTCTCAATCCATGTCTAATGCACTCTGGATCTATTGCAGATGTGACTGGTGCAGCTGCTTTCCCACCTCCCTAGGTTCACAAATATTCCAAAGCATTCTTATGAATGTTCTGAATTATTCATACGAATACGAATGTCAACGTACGAAAGTTGTAACATTCAATCCATATGCACTTTTGAATATTTTGATGTGAATATTCATGCACATCTCTAGTCTGATCCTGATTAAGTTTATGAGTGCAAGGCCCTTCCACAAATGTCAATAATAAAATGTTTCCAGATACAGTTCATGCTGAGCACTAGAATGATCCCTCAGTGCCTAAGCAATGTGATGACCGCTAGGACCCCTCAACCTCAAAATTAAGTTATTTTGGTTTAAATACAAAATGTGCCGAGAATGGGTTGTCTAGACTGTTAAGTGTCACCAAAGTGTATTATTTGAAAGGATAAGTAGCCTAAGGGAGGGGCTAGTTGAGCACTCCAGAAGGAGGGGTGAAATAGAATCCTGGTGGAGCTCAGCCAATCAGGGCGAAGCTAGCCAGCCAGGCCCATATTTAAGGGAGCCTGAGGGAACAATTGAGGTTCTCTGCCTTTGGTCGTTAAACCTGGAGGGTGTTTAACTAGGGGAGAAACGGGCTCTAAGCTGTCCTGAGGGAAGCTGGGGAATAGAGTCCTGAGTTAATAGTGAATTACAGTGTTTAGAAAGTAAAAGAGTTGAAATGGTTATAAGTTATTTATGCTGTTGGCATTAATCGGAAAAGGATTGGAGTCTTTAGGCTTAGTGAGGAAGCTAAAGACCTAACTGTTTGATATTTAAAGTAACAAAGTGCAACTATAAGAAGAAACTTGAATTGTAAACAATAAGCTTGTTTTCTGGTTATTTTAAAGAAGCTTCAACTGAGTAGTCTGTTTTCAAAGTGAGCCAAGTTAGGCCAGAGTTCTAAACAGATACTGTAACCCACTGCTGGCTAGGTGGAGTGGGGGAAGGGCTGTCTGCTGCAGCACCAAGAAGGAGGCAACATTATTATCAAACTTAATAGCTGAGAAAGGGAAATGAAAGGTGTGCCTCTTGGAAGGGAATTAACAGAGTCTTAATATTAGAAGTAAAATACACGCTACTACACTACCAAGTCAGGATATATACAAATCACTACCTGACTGAGAGGCGGCCTTTACATTTGGTGGCAGCGGTGGGATAAATAGCGGTGACCCACTGACCACCAGGAAAGTGAAATAGAAACATGGGGATATAAGTATTTGAGATTTGAGATTTTTTCCCCGGCCTTTACATTCATACGAATACAAATGTCAACGTACGAAAGTTGTAACATTCAATCCATATGCACTTTTGAATATTTTGATGTGACTATTCATGCACATCTCTAGTCTGATCCTGATTAAGTTTATGAGTGCAAGGCCCTCCCACAGATGTCAATAATAAAATGTTTCCAGATACAGTTCATGCTGAGCACTAGAATGATCCCTCAGTGCCTAAGCAATGTCAGTATAATGTCTGATGCTTCATTAATATTCTGCATTGCCAGCAGGAAACATCATCATGGATTCTCTGAAACCTGAAGCTCTACCCAAAATCATTTTTGTCTCTTTCCTCTCCCTTAAAAAGAGGAGAAGGGAACCTTCCATGAACCTTTAAGCACATGAGACATTGCCTTCAAATCTAACCTCTTGCCTAACCAAAGAGGGTCACGGGATGTGGTAATTAACAGTTATTTTAGCAACCAATTTGCTTTATTTTTTCTTTTAAAAAAAGTCTTTTTTTCAATTTTCTGTCACTCCTCTACAAATTAACGGGGACATGCCAAATGGATTGGCCATCACACAGTTTGCTCAAGCTGTTCCTATTTTATTCCAATATTGTTGTCCAACTGGGACAACTCTTTTATTGGCAGCACCTGCAGGTACGAGACAGGGCAAACTTCTCTGTTAACCAATTCTAAAATGTGGTAATTGGTTAACTAATAATTACGGGGATTTTTTTCAGAAGTCAATACATGGTACAGTCTAACAATATATTCCGTGTTTTCTAAATGGTCAGATTTTAAGCTCATGGTGCTGATACATAGAATATTGAATAAAATATCATTTTACTTTCATGATTTAAGCTTTTCACTTTGCAAAAGTGACAAGCAAAAGAGCATGTACTACCAAGGACCTAGGCAAGCACAGTGGGAGAACAGTTGTACATTTTCTTCATTATGGAAACTGAACAGTATTTGCAACTTGACTCTTCATATTTAACATTCAAAGCTATCCACACAAATTTCTCCAGTTTCACCTGACTGACAATTTTGTTGAGTTTATGTTACAAAACAATGAAGATTCAAATCACCTCTTTTGCTTCAAGGAAATAGAAATGGGTCGCCTCTCTCTCTTCCTTAAAAATAAATCTAAGCACTTGATTGCTATCTATCAGGGAGAGGAAAACAGAGAATGAGTATAAGAAGCAGGGTAACTTCTACTTTCCTCCTTTATGAAAATGGCCCACTTGGGTCAGAGAAGAGTTTTTCAAGCTCATGACATATACCATTACCACTACAAACTCCATCATCCAACACTTAGATTTTACCTTTAGGATTAGTATCTTGGGTCAAAACTTTCTCCCTCCCCAAAAGATTAGAGACAAAAGAGAGGCCTCTTTCTTCACTGTCCAATCCCAACATGCAAATGGCGCCGACCATTCCTGAAGTGAATCAGCCTGAAATGGTCTCCCAAGACTATTCTAGTCACATTCATTGTGAACCTGGGTCTTGAAAAAATAACTGGCCTTTTATAAATTGAAGGTTCTGTTGGAAGATAATACACACAACACAAAAACAGAAAAGTGAAGCCTTGTTGGATAGGGCCACAGCCTGTCTCACACTGCAGCTCACCAATTCCTTCTTGGCATTCTCAAGCAGAAGACAAAGGCAAAACCTGCTTTTGATTCCCTGCAAATGGTCTTCTAGTGCAACGGGAGGCAGTACCTAGGCATAATAGAAAATATTTTCTCC
This sequence comes from Aspidoscelis tigris stejnegeri, assembly GCA_023333525.1. Classification (NCBI taxonomy): domain Eukaryota; kingdom Metazoa; phylum Chordata; class Lepidosauria; order Squamata; family Teiidae; genus Aspidoscelis; species Aspidoscelis tigris. The sequence goes on from JALMGA010000010.1 coordinate 17,180,728, forward strand.
TGCCTAGAAAAGGATTACAGAATCATACTGAAACACCTTAAGGATGAATATGTGTTCACAAGGGTAATCTCCCAAAATATGCAAATGCCTAACTGTGCTGGTTGAGTCACTGATAGTGTTTTCAAAATTCAGCTATGCAGTTAATTGTCTGACCAAATATTCCAGGATACAATTTTAAGGGAAAAGACTTTAGTGAGCATCGTTGCAGTCAGTCTGCATTATAATTCTTAATAAATTTTACTAAAGCAGTATGCACATAAATCACTCTTTCCATATCACTCGGTGCTCACAGAATTCACCTGTACGTAACACCCAGATGAGAATTATAAAGAATTTCAGTAAGGTACATGGGTCAGAAAACCCGTTGCTAGCAATACATTTCCCCTCATCCCACAGTATTATCAACTCTTTTCCAACTGTTGTCCCTTAGGTCAACAACTGATTCCTAAGTATGTGTTCAATGAAGTGCCATTGAATTGAGGAAGAGTTGTCACCAACTTGTCTAAAATGGTCCCATTGAACTCAGTACTGCCTGTTGAAGGATCTGTTCCATAGAACGCAGGGGCGTCTATGGCTTTACCATCACAGCACTGTTCTTAAAATGGCAGCATGCTGTCTGCATGCAGTTTGCTGCCCCCAGGCTTCAAGGGGCACTTATGGAGCCCAATGATGGACAACTTCAGGTCCATGCAGATGCACTCTGTCCAATACACTAAATGTCTCATGAGGGAGCAGGATTGTGTGCACCCTGCCCCCCAACAGCAGATCCATGGTACCACAGAGGCTCCTTGCAAATACTGCTGAAATCTGAGAGGAAACAGATCGATTTAGTCTAAGATCAAAATTCACTTTAACCTTCTCTTTTAACAGCAAAAAAGTAGGCCTCAGCTGTGATAGCTTATCCATGCCTCTGATAAAGGGAGTTTAGCTTCTTCTGCCAACAGTTGACATCTCACATTATCTATGAATTTCCCAAAGTCTCACCTTTCCCAAGCCCGTGTTTGTCACACATTTTATGCCATCTAAGTTCAGATGAGAGAAACTTGTAACAAGTACCTGAATAAGACAAAAAGAAAGAGATAAAGACCCTTCGTGTACTGGGCCTTATGTCAGATTATGTCCAAAATAGGGATCTGCCATATGTATGACTTTTTTATTATGATTTTTAATTGATTTGCAACAATCTCTTTGTAACGACATTCAAGTTTATCAAAATGTAATGCCCATTCAAGCTCATTTTATTGCAGTTGCTTTGCTGTGACTCATCACAAGAGACATGGCTGCTCTTCAGGAACAATTGTCTGTAAAAAATGGAGGAAAAGTATGTTGACAAAGGCTGATAAAAAGGTCTACAGACTCTGAAGTTTCAAAGGAGTGACCGGTCTGAGCCAGCCAGTGTGAACTGTGCTTGAACTGTTCTTACTTTGTTTTTACTGTGTATGCGTAATGAGAAATTTCATATATGCTTCTCCTCCTTACTGGAAATAAATGAGATGCAAGCTAGCTTTGAAGAGTGTGAAGAGGTGTATTGGGAAGGCTGTAAGCTCCTGGCCTGGATAGGGATAAAAGTCAAGCTGTGATGTGAGAGTTTGACCTTGTCTTGAAGAAATGCCTGAAAGTCAGGTTTCCTAAATTGCAATATAGACAAAATAAATCCTTTGTCTCTAGCTTGTTTATTTACACAATCCCACATGGGTGGAAGAAAGGTAATAGGGCAGCAATTTTCCTGACATGCCCATTATCAGAAACAGCTAGACAAGAAAACAACTACATCTTCCGCAGATAGCACTTCTGGATTAATAGGAGGACAGCTCCAACACAGGAGACATAAAGATGTTTGAATTAGTCCTCCTCTCTGAAGGCAGTCTTCATCTGCTAGGGAAAAAGGAAAATATAGCCATGAGTGGTTACAACAGCATTTCAGAAATATGACAGTTCATCCTCCTGTGAAATTAAATATTCCCAATAACTAATAAAGAAGACACTAGTCTCACCACATCCATTTGTATTCATGCATTGGGCTTATGGCAGATTCCATTTTTTTTTAACTTTAGCATGAACAGACTCTGTCAGAATTCCCCTGCTGACACATACTTAGTACAGCTGAATAATGCAGAGCCCATTAAAGTTCTTCTTTGGCAAAAAATTGAACATTTTCATCTGCACCAATTTACATTACCTTTACCTGTAATAGGGCAATTCTCCTTTAACCCAGAATACACAAACTTTAGATTATCTCATGTGTCATCCAGACATTTTAATACGGCACTTGATTTTTCCATGCTGCACAATATTGGATATAGTTTCCATCAAGCTCCTCTTGGTACAAGTTAATGCCAATCATTAAACATTCTCGGTGTTTTATTATTTTTTTCCCTTGCTTCTCCATCTGACATGCTGTAATGGCTTAAAAAAATATTTATTCATAAACATAAAGCTCTCTGGAGCTCTATTTCTCCTCCTGCCACAGGAGGCTTCACTTGTTATTACTGGCATCTATTTTGCTTTGTTCCAAATTAACTCCTCCCAAACCCATGCATCACCTCTTCTAAATAAATAAATAATTGTAATGGATGGTCAGGCAGTGAAGGTGAAGTAGGAGGGAAGCTCAGAAAAGGCTGATGAGGAAAGCACATAAGATACATAAATCTTGCAATATGCCTGCCCTGAACTCAGTGGTGGAAGAAGCAAGTGCCACTTTTGACTGGCTTTGAAGTACTGAGTAAAAAATAAAATGAAGTTCTCTGGGCAATACAGATCACAGAGATTGTTCAACAATGAGCACATTAATTTTCATGCCCCTTTCCAAAACTACAAGCATTACAACAGTAATCTGCATATTTTCTGAGCCTGAAGTTGAATTTCTTTCTACTTTTCTCTGAACACCGTACCTTTCTGTTTCTATTACAAGCAATGCCCTGGGAAATATTAAACACCAATATTCCTAAATGTAAAATTTGAAGAGGGCAAGAGATTTTCCACAGGATTTAAAAATGCAGAATAACCCATAATAATAATAATAAAACACAATAAAGGAAGGATCCGGAAAAACCATGTTCCAAAAACAAATTCAAACTTTTATTAAACACAGTAAAAATAGCACAAACACAGACTGATTTGACTGATCCCCTGCTGATTATCAAAACAGCAAACCAATAAGCATAGAAAATGTACAACTTAATGAACTCCTTCCTTCAAAAGATGGCCCATTCTTAGGTTGTGCATATTAATCAATTGGGCAGAGTGTTATCAAGCAGCAGTACCAAGGTTTTGAGAAGCCTTAATTACTGTTAATATCACTCATCACGTATCCTTCACCCTTAGATACCCTTATTTTGTATTAAGCACACACACAAATGTGCAACCCATGTTTGGTGGTCTCATGGGGTTTCATTGTGGGCATGTACTAAAGTGACACCACTGGGTTTCTTCTTTTGTTTTGGTTTGTATAAAAAATACCCCTGAGGGAGCAGGTAGGCACATCTTTCCCCCATCCATCCTTACTTCAGAACCTGATCCATGCCACTGGAATTAAGCCCTGCTCTGTAAGCTGCCATCTTTGTATTGAAATCACAGCTTCAGTTTGAATTTGCCACCTGTTTTAGTCTTTTACCTTGCCATACTGGGGGAGAGACTTGGCTCTTGCTATGATCTTCTACCCACTTATAAGTTCTAATTTGCTATAGATTAGTTCTGGGGAAGAGTTCTTGCTTCTTGCTTATCTAAGGGTGAGAAATAATCTATTGTGATCATTTTAGATTAAGTTTAGGAACTCATTTAACTTAAAAGTCCTTTCTTTTAGCTCTTTTCCTAATGGTCAAAATCTGTCCTTAAGCAAACTTTCCTACTTAGAAAAACATTATGAAGGACTCTGCCAAGTTGATTAAGACTTGGTCCATGCACAACCTAAGAGTGGGACATCTTTGATGTCAGAAGGGGATCAGTCAAATCTGTTTAACAATGTTTTGAAGTCAGCAGGACAGAAAGTGTCAGAATAAAGCTAATTGAGAAATAAACATATTTCAGTAGTTACTACTTCAATTTCTTCAGATTTTTAAAGAAATTTTAAAGGTTTTAAAATTTCTGATCATTTATAACCTAAAACAACACTCTTCAAAAACTGTTTAAAAAAAACCTGATTCCAAGCCAGAAAAATAGAAGTATAAATTCAAAACACAGAGGTTGTTTTTCCCAGAACTTCTAACTCATCTTATGAATAGCATTGCCAAATACCTCACCCTAATCTTAACAAATCTCTTGATTATCTCTTGGGTTTAATTACTGGTAGAATTTATCTTTCTTGAATGTCTGGGTCAAAACGCATTCTCCCACATAGTTTGGAAAGTTGTTTCCTTGAATGTGGATCTGGATTGCACTCCCAAGAATTGTCTCAACACCATGAAATTGAGGTCCTCTCCCTCATCAGAAAGAAATATTTTGCAACATAATATGGAAGTTTACCTTCTGAATGATAAAATGTTATTGAGGGCCCACCACCCTATATTCAGTGTGAGAGCATAATTCCAGATGTGTTATATGCTTTAGGAATCCTAGTCCCACCTACCCAAGTGCAATGCAAGCTGGATACTTTCTTTCCTTGATGAGGAAGTTTATCACAAAGTAAAGTTGCCTTATGTCAGTAATGACCCCCGGATCCCTGATGGGTAACTTACACTTAACTGGCAACATTCTGGGATGCTTCTATTAAGGGCAAACGTCTGAACAGCTTGAACTTCAATAAAAAGCACAGTAAATGACTGAGCTAATTCAACCTCATTAATCCTCAACCCAATACAACCATTTGGTATCTTCACAGCAGCCTGCTTGCAACCTACAGAACATAAACACATCCCTGTCGGAAATCAAACACCCCAAAAGTGTTGCAGTCCTGGCTCCTGGAATTATCAGTGTGGGGTAAATAGCTACATAATTGCCAAGACTGAACTCCAGCTGCACCACATGAGTTTTGCAATCTTATTGAATCTTGTTAACAATAGGATTACTTTGCACCAAAATGGATGTTTGTTTCCTTGTGATGTTACGTGAAACCGCCATAAGCCTACTTACAGGCATTGGCAAAAGTTTCAATTTTGTCTCTCTCTGACCCTCTGCTTTAAAATGCAACAAAATACTGCAATACTCCTGTTGAGCAATTGTCTGATTTGCATAGTCCTTTTTCATCAGAGGAAAGCACTTGAAATCTCTCTTCCAAATATTCTCCTCAGGGTTACTTGTTCCCTTTCCTTAGAGCACTACTGTGATAAAAAGGTATGGTAAGAAAATTGTATAAGGTCTCAGAGCGGCAAGTCATATGTTTAACTCAACTCTGCATTAACTGCATTTTCCTTATAGAATATTTATTTATGTATTTGTGTGGTTGTGTTCTGCTCAAGGTGGCTAACAAGAATTTACAGAGCAGTAAAAAGACCAACACACACACAGACGCATGGATACTAGCAGAAGGGAAGCAAAACAGTCAGATAAAAGATATTAAAGCATTTTTGAACTTACCTTTACTGGACTACTCCAGCCAGACTGGATGAGCTGAAGTGGTTGACCAACTGGAGTTATCCAACTGTCCCAGAAAAAAAGACTTGGAGCCCCCAGGGACCCATTGTGATAGCACAGTAAGGCATGCTGCTGAAATACCCCCAACCCCTGTAGGAAACTGGACTACAAAGGCACAGCATATCTACAGCCTGTGGTCCAGTTTAGCAGCCACTAGTCCCTCAGCATACCTTTGGACTGCCTAATCTGGTATACACTCCAACCAATACAGATAGAGCATACTAACGGGATGGGGCCTCCCTTGGGCCCTACTAAGGTGTGGAAGAGAGGCTCCTGGACTATACTGCATTGTCATTAAAAGCAGAAAGACCCTTAAAATGTTCCTTATATTGTGCTATTGGCATTATCACTCATAGTGCCAGGGCTGCCATTGAAAATGCACCCTTTCTGGCTCAAGTTCCTTTTATTAGAGGTGAGGCAAGGATTTGCAATAAGGCTTGTTGTGAGCTACTCATGGGTTGGGTCCTATTTGGAACTAGAAACATTTTGGAAATCAGTGCACTATCAGCAAGGGTCTGCATTTATAACCATTACAAAGTACATTTGCCACTGCATTTTGGTTGTAACTTCTGAGTCATCAGCAAGAATTGACCTAGGTAGACTCTACTGCAGTAGTCCAATCAAGAGATGGTAAAACCATTGGTCATGGTAATTAAGATCTCTTGGTCAAGGTAAGGGCAGAAATGGCACACCAGGAAAATCTGGGCTAATATTTATTGTAGTAATCTCTAGGCTGCACAGCTTACCCCCTAGCTTCCTTTTCTTGCAGTTCTCCATTTTACAAGCCTTGGAATAAAAAGCACCAGAACCATCCATTGATCCATGCTGATTGGTTTGCCAAGAAACAGTGAGTGGAGGTGATCCAGACAGACAGAAGGAGTAATCTGGGCAGCTTTGTATGCAGCTGCCCTTAGGCAGTAATGGAATTTCTCAGCCATGTGGAGAGAAAAAGAGCCCTTCACTTCCTGATTACCAAAGGATGTGACATCACCAGGACCTCTGACCTACAAGGCCCCAGCTTTCATCCAATCACCTTCCTTGATGTTACATCTATGTCATTTCCTCCGCACCCCTTGGGGTTGCTGTATTTAAAGGGCTGCAAGAATTAACTCATGGCCTTTTTCCACCTGTATCTCTGTCTCCAGCACTAGTCAACATTGGCCTTTCCTCCCCAGGATTGAATACTTACCTTATTTGATCCAGGGCCCAGTCCTCCTCTGGGTACTGCCATTTTGGCTGCAGTATTCTCCATAACTACCCATGCATCAGCACCTTCACAGTCATAGTCACTAGGGATCTGCATGAAAGGTTTTTTTGACATTCTATTCAAATAGAATCAAATATCAAAAAAATCTGATTTGTTTCAAATCTTTTCTTAAAGTAATTTTTCTTAGAAAATTTTTCATTAATAACCTAAAATAACATGACAGAACACCATAAGCCAATCTAATAGTGTCCATACATCTTCTTGGTATTTTTCAGTGACTTCCTTGTTCTCCAAATATCTTTTCTTCTCAAAATCTGCTTCCTCCGCATTCTATCTTTCTCTTTCTGTTTTTCAGCTAACCTTATAAACTTCACAGAACCAATTTTCATTAAACTCCTTCATCGTACCTAATTCATTTCTTTGGACGCCACTGTTTGCTTGCCCTTCGTGAGAAGTCTCAGACTGGTGTTTTTGTATGGTTGACTATTTGCTAACTCCTTTCTTATTTTTATACACCATTCTTTTCTTTTTATTCTCTTTTGTATATGGTTATAAACTTCTATAAGATATTTTTACTAGTAAATTTACCATTATTTGTATATAAGGTTGTATATTTTCCCTTTTTTGGAATCAGGGCATTTTATTAGTTATCTCATATTAGTAGGACCTTGGTTTTTCTCCTTGATAGATCTTTTGTGTTTCCTGCTTAGTCAGCATCTTTTCTAGGACTTCCCACTCTATGATCTGATGTTACTTCCTTTTTGGAAATTTTCCAGAGGTAAGATTTATTTCTAAACACATTTATCTTCATTTCTTTTGCTCATTTGCCAGTTTTAGAGATGAAAAGTCAGTTTTACTTACCTCCTCTTTCCCTTAATGGCTTTGGTTCTCTACAACGATTTCTTGGCTGCCGGCCAAAATTCTGAGGTGAATCTTTTTTGACATTAGATGTTTTCCAAACTTAATTGGTTTCCATACTTGAATTAAAGTCTTCAAAATAGGGGGGTTGTTCTTCTGCTTTCATCAAGAAAAAAACATCTTGACACTGGAGGGCTGTAAATTTAACAGCCCTATTAAGAAGAATCTCTTAGTTTTCCTGTTACCTCAGGAAAATAAATCAAAGTAGATAAGCCTGTTCTCTACTGCGGGAATATTTGCTGGGGTCCCTGCAAAAGTCACAGCTTCAGTCCTCCATGCCCTCAACTGAAAATCAAAATTTAACAAGATTTGATTAGTACTTACCAAATTCAAATCTATTCATTTGAATTTTTGATTCAAAATTGTACATACAAATGTTGACAACGTTCATATGTGAATATACACATCTTCCCCACATCCATACAAATCTGTATGCATCCATACACGTCCATATGCATCCAGTAGTTATCCTGTATACAACCCATTTTCAGCCTGTATGGATCCATACAAATGCGTACATTTGTGGGAAAGATGCATATCTTCAAGTACACATCACATACGAGCCCATACACACACAAATGTCCAGATAATTTGAACTAATAGATCCAAAGTTCAAAATTTGATTTGAATGTTTACATTCAAATTTTGGGACATTCTATTCAAGTTCAAATGTCAAAATTTGGTACATTTGATCGGATTTTGAATGCCTACGGATAGTTACACTGATGATTGTCCAAGATGCCAACACTCAGACAACCCCAGAGTATGAAAGAAAAGTCAATGGTTACTGCCCTGGATGCTTGCGGTAAGCTTTTGGGTAAGGTTGATTAAAGTGTGGAGCATGATTTCATGCTTCACACCTAATCAACAATTAGTGGATTTCTGGTGAGGGTGAGCATGGTTGGAGTGTGTAAGAGCTTACTTCACATGAGTATGCTCTTCACCAGTAGTTCACTAATCGTGCACTAGAGGCCATAGTGCGAATAAGCCTCTGGCTTGGTTACTGCCTCTCTGAGATTTTGAAAAAGGGTCAAATGTTTGTCTGTGGGTCTTTTCTAAAGCAGTACCAGTCTTAAGAAATAAATGTTCAGTTGTGAAGTAAGTCTCTTCCTTGCGTCTTTTAAATAAACTACAAATAATTATGTTCATGTGGCAGTCTGCTCTGGACATTTGAATTTTAAAATATTTTTTATGATATAATTTAAATCATATTTTAAAAGTTGTAAAATTCTGTAATCTCCCCTGAGATTATGACATGATAGGCTGAGGTACAAATTCTGAATAAATAATAAATGAATAAATTTTGTATCCTGATAGTCACATACATTGCCACCAAAATCACACCAAAACAATTCTTTGCCATAAGCAAATTAAATTAAATCTATTTAATTATGAAAATGCATTAAATGACTGACAAATCCTACTTTGCCAAATATTTCAGTTGGTATACCAGATCACTGAACATGCAATTCTCACCCCTCCATAGTTTGGTATGCAACCCCTTATTATGCCAGTAGATCTCAAAAAAGAGAACTACTAGTAGACTGCACCAGGTCACCATTCTGGGCATCCTGATCCTGTCAGTGCTCTGTCTTAGGTGGACAGACCATACTAGCAGAGGATGGGACCTGTCTTAGTCTGTACCAGTGTTGTAGAAGGGAGGTTTCTAGTACATTTGGTGATCCAGTACAATGGCTAGTGTGGAATTCCCCTCAGTTTATTTATAATAGATTCCTATACAAAAACTGATCCTTCCAAATGTGTGTGTGTGTGTGGGGGGGGTGTCTGTTTTTGCCCCAGCAGCATACACTATTAGTGTTTATATAAGCCTGATATGATTTATCCTTTCCTTGCTACCTTATGTGGTGGGTGGGTGGGATGTGGAAAGGGAATACTAAGCAGTTCACTATCTTCTACAAGCAAAGTGGACATGAATTTCCTTGATGCACATGAAAGCATTTTTAATATCAGAAGCTGAACTTAAATTAAAAAACATTCTTGCTTGACTAGCTTTTTCAGCCACTTCACCGGAGAAGAGTTCTGCTGCCAAATGGATTTTAAATAGTTACTTCACTCTCTCATGAAACACAATTTTCTTTTAAAATTAAATACAAGGATTTTCACAAATATAGAGAGCTAGCACAATCCCTTACTCTGTGCAGCCAAGACAATGTCATGTCAAAATTATAATGGGATAGATAGATAGATAGATAGATAGATAGATAGATAGATAGATAGATAGATAGATAGATAGATAGATAGATAGATAGATAGATAGATAGATATGGATGGATGGATGGATGGATGGATGGATGGATGGATGGATGGATGGATGGATGGATGGATGGATGGATGGATGGATGGACGGACAGACGGACGGACGGACGGATGGATGGATGGACAGATGGATGGATGGATGGATAAGAACATTTATTCATCAATGATAGAATATGGGATTTTTGGAGACAAACTATCCCTTTAAAATAGGAATTCTGAATTATTATATTTCTAAAGTATACTATACAAGCCAAGTCTTCCTGAAAACAGGAAAACATATAACCCTGATACTAAAGCACAAACACTTATTCATGTTAATTCAGGAGTGATTGAAATCAGAGAGTGACAGCCATGAATATTTTGAAAGGGAGATTCTTGAAGTTAAGCTTTTCCTTTAAAGTGAGGAGTGGAAGTGAACAACCACATTTTCAAAGTCTACTACATGTCATCCTTCACATTATTTCCAAGATGTTGGAAACAAGAAAAAAAATATGAAATGTATGGCTGGAACATGAACATTTATTGCTATGGTTTAGTTCCAGTGAAAAGCGGAGAATAGCTCTCTCTCCCCACCCAGCTTTAATCTCAATGTCACAAGTCCTTGGCTGCAGTGACAGCAAATTTAAATCAATATAAGGACATACGTGTAAAGTCTGGAGTTTGGGGCCGGATGTTCACCAGTTTTGCCACCCATATTTGAAACATATATGTTTTAAACAAGATGAATGCAAGTTTTGTTCTGGCTACAAAATTAAGTATTTCTAAAGCTTCATCCAAACAACACTGAGACTGCAGTTACACCTTCTCACTTAAATCTGCTACAGGAAGACAACCATATCCAAGCCATTTCTAGCCCCAAACTGTTCATGAAATGAACTGAAACCCCCCACTCTCCCCCACATATCTTTCTTTGTGACAACAACACACACTTTCTAAGTACTTTGGAGTCTGCGAGCACATCTTTTACCATATCACGTGATCCCTGGTTGGGCAACTGCCTGCACAGAAGACAGGCAAATGCTTTTTTGGCCTACAAAGAGTGTTGAAATGCCATTGTGGCCCCCATTCCCCTCTGGTGTGTCCCCTTACCTTTGGTCCATGGAAAATGAGACTAACAGTGGCCAGTAAGAGGCAAGCAAGAAAGGCAAATTTTAAAAAACTTTCTGATTCCATAGATGGGGTGGTTGCAGAAAATTGATACCCCAAAAAACCTCTATGCCATGTCCCCAAGCACTCCGTTTAGTGCGGATTGGATTATTTTTAATCTGGATGCAGGGCTGAATTCAAATTGAGCTGTCCCAAGCATTTGCTGATAATGCGGGCTCAATTTGAATACAGGTGTCCCCATGCAAACCATGCTAAACCCCTGCATGGGGAAATAGCATCTTTTTCTCTCCACCCTCGCTCTCCTGATAGGAAGCCAGGCTGATGTCATCAACCCCTATGCTGCCTGCTGTAGTGATGGCAGGGAAATACTACCCAACACCTCCTTCCCTGATCACAGCCCATAGGGCCAAAAGGCAATAAAAACATTATAGTAAACAAAAAATGAAAAAGCCAGATCATTCTGCAAAGCCGCTACGCGGTTTGGCAGCAGTTTACCCAGTACAGCTGTTTATTGCTTATGCGCTAAATTAAGCCATTTAAATTACCATGCCTTTCTTGGCAATCAGGGAGGAGTATGTGGAATAATGGTCATGGAAAAAGACTCTTGGGATGGCAATTGCATCTTTCACTGTAAAACTAGAGTGCTCCATTATTATATGCATGTTTCAGAAGCTGCTATTTGTCTTGCACATTTGACTGACTTGAAAATCGGTTAAGGGGGATGGAATAATGGTCGCGGAAAGAGACTCATTTCTGTTCAGCCACCATTTATTGACAAAAATGCCCAAACAGTTGCAATCTCCAACACACAGGATAGGAACAGCGAGAACAGGATGTGAAATCTACCAGCAAATGATGTGAGCGTCAATCTCCTCCCTGATAGCCATGCATGGACTCAGCCTCCAAAATAATGTGGGCTTGTCTCCTGAATCGTAGCAAGAACAGTATTCAAGAGAACTAAATTTAGTCTGGATTGGGGTGATTTGGTCAACATGTAGCCCGGTTTGGGGGCTTTGCTCCTTGCCAAATTTGGATTTGATTCAGACTTTGATAGTGCATGAGGACATAACCTATGTGATCACACCCTAAATCTGTACTAAATACTTGATAATCTTACCTAAGAACAGGAATTACTGGGATGGAAAGCCCCTTCCATCAACACAATATTTTCAGCTATTTTATTTAAAACTCTACTTCCTTGTTGTTAGCCCTATTAAGGGTTTTGTTCTTCCTTCTCATAAGTTGTTATACTGGAAGTATAACAATTTTCTTAAAAAACAACAACAGATGATTAAGCTAAGTAATGGTCTTCACTCAGTCTCATCCATCCACTGCTCATTAAGGGCAGGCTGAATGGAAGCTCTTTAATTTGTTTTTCACGTCTGTTTTATTACTATAATGTGCTTTGTATATACAAGATTTGCTTCAGAGCTGACGATATTAAATAAGTACTGTCTTTCTTGTACAACATTTTTTAAAAAAAAGAAATTGCAGGCATCTGCTTCGAACTTTGTTTTAAATATTTAGAGCATACTAGACTCTAAGCCCACTGATTATCATAATCCTAGAGTAACTGAATTATTTGAAACTGTGTGATCCAGAGAAGGGTATACACACTTTTACGGCAAGGAGCATATTTCAAACTCCTCCAAAACTATATGTTTGAAGAATTTATATGTAAACAAGTTGTGGATAAAATGTCCCAAATGAATACCTATTCCTCTTCTCCACCACATTTTGTGAGATCTCTCTCTCTCTCTGCTAGCTCTAGCATTAAGGGGAAAAAAATCCATTAGACTCTTTACCCTGCTTTCTCTCTGTGGTGCTAGAGGTAAAGGATCTGGAGCTGTCTGGGGATACAGAAGAATTTAACTGTGGCAGTTCTTTGGAAAGATAGGAAATCTGCCTTGTCCAGACAATTTGTTTTGAAGAATACACATGAACAACCCTCAAAGCTGCCTCTGCTCTGGATTGTTGTCCTCCAAAGAGATCAAGGTGGTGAACAATTTTCTCCTGAACTTGCAGCTTATCCTAACCATATGGAATTAGCTAAAATGAGAAACAAGTTCATAATTGTCAGTTAAAAATATTTGAATAGGTTAAAAAATTCTTAACTATCATTCCAAAGATTGAACTAAATATTTGTATCAAGTATTGTTAAAACTTGATAACAGAGGCATCAATGAGTTAAAAACAGTATAGGAAATGGACTTAGACTGAACATACACATTTAAACTATGGTCTGCAGCACTTTCAGAAGTAAGCTCCTAAGACCAGAAAGCTTTTTATTAAAAATTCCACATAGATGGTACAGTACTTCAGATTCACTGTCTGGAAGATCCCATCAACTTGTTGGTGTAGGTACAACAATATTGACTGTTATAAACCTATATGACAGTTGTGTGAATATGTAAAGAAATAGATGTTATATATAGATAATTAATTATTATTTACACAATCTTATTTTTGGCCATTCTTCCGTACTCTTGGCTCAAAACCTATTTGTTGAATGTATGTCATGGCCTCTGTTTTTCTGATTTTTGGACAATACTCTCTCACACAGTAAAATAATTATTTTTCTAACTAAAAAACTAGATTGGATTGGAAGGATAATTATCCTTTATATGTGTAATATTTAACATCCCTATTAAGCAGCCTATGATGAATTAATCTATGCACATAGATGGAAAACTTGTTCCAAGGAATTGTGATACATGGACACCTTTCTCCCATTTTTTGTATACTGTTACACATATCTCACGACAATAGCAAAGTAATTTAAATATTTATTACAAACTTTGGCTGCATCCTCATGCTATGAGATTACAACGTAGTGAGATGGGCAGTGTTTGTCCACTCTACACTCCTACTTTCCTGGTCCAGAATGACCCAAAGGCATCTCTGTTGTGGACTAGCTGTAGACCTATTTGAAGAAGTCTATAAGCAATCGAAGGTGTCTTGTTCCAATCCAGTCTTTGGAGAACAGGCTGGAGTGGAATTGTTAAACTGCCCCAAGCAAGGTGAAAGCAGAAATGACCTCCACACTGATTGTACAGGACACCAAGACTGTGATTTAAATTATAATTTTAAATTTCCCTTGTGATTCACTGGGGGTGCATCCCCAAACAATTTAAAGTCTGCTGGAACTCCTCTTTTGCCTCTGAGCGCCCCCATGCCAGGCTTCTCAAGGTGCTTCCAGTGCTACAAAATGAGAAAAACCCGCGACAAAATACATGCCCTTTAAAGACGACTTTCAGGGCTCTATTTGCCTTGGGGACGCTCCGTGGCAGAAGGGGTAGTGATTGCTTGCCTGCACACACAGCCAAAAAAGCATTCACACATCTCAGAAATGCAGCAGGTTCCCTTCCTTTCCTTTGTAAAAAGAGCCCGAATTGCTCAGAATTGCAACATTGTTATCAGGTGATCTGTGAAAGAGTTAAAAGAGTGAATGAGCGAAGGATCGTGCTGCCGATGCCTGGAGCCACTGACTTTGCAGGGACGGGAAGCCTTTTCTAACAGAGAAGTGAGTGAAAGTAAGTGTTGAAAGTGAATGAGTGAGCGATCATCTGCCTTTGCAGGGACGGGAAGCCATTTCAGGGGACGGAGATCTGGCTATTTTTCCTTTTAACAAGAGAGGGGGCAGGGGAAAAAAGATGCGGGGAAAGGAAACAGGCTTCCTTGGGGACGGAAGGTGCGTTAAAAACATGCGTTTTGCTGAGCCTCGTGCGGACGCTTATTGCAGAAGTGCATGGCACTTTTAAAGTCCGCTTGATTAGAGTGACAGCAGAGGGAACTCAGAAAGGCATATAAGTCTTTTGGGGATTCAGCCTGGGGTTTGTTTGTTTTTACTTATGAACCAAACCTATGGGCAAACCTCATACTTATAAGCCTCATAAGGAATTCACACCTTCATTATTTGTGAGTTTTGACATTCACAATGCATTTGTGGAACTCAACCCTCACTTAACCAGGGACAACTGTCTGTACGCTTCAACTGAAGTCATCTTAGTCATGTTTTCAAATATGCACAGTCATTCCTGGGATGAAGAAGGAATGCTGCCCTGAAATTTTGGGTGAAGTATGGGATAAAAACAAAAGCAAACATATACAGTGGTTAAAAAAATGCAAAAGTGTGATTCCAGAATCTAGGGCTTCACACTACTTAAACTGATCAAAACTATTACGTTTTGGGGGTGTGCATTTCTTGCATTGGAGAATTACATGGGAAGAGCTCACTACAGTTCAAATTCCATTTATCCATGGCACATAATATCCACATGCATAATAACAAAAGGCATTCAATCATTTCTAAAAAAAATGATAGTGTTTTTGTTCTTATTTACCTTTAAAAATCTCATTTTCTAAACTCTAGAAATGTACAACATTCACTATGTATGACATTATATTCAAGATCACAGAAAAGAAAGCGAAGTGCTTCAGTACTGTTAAAATCATGCTTCAGTGAGTAAATTGATTGTCAATACTGTAGGCATAAATTTGATTTATCTGAAATATATATAAAGAGAAGGGGGGGGAGAGATAGGGAGACAGACAGAGGGACAGAGATTTGGGATCCAAAGTACTGAAGATGCATAAGTATACTTCTTTAATAATGTTTCTTCTGAAAAGTTTAAGGGTGCATATCCATGGGAGCGAATTGCTTTGCTATTGATGCGATTAAAAAAAAAATCCAGGTTGTAACTCGTAATAAAGCGACCCCATGTGGCTTGGGGCAACGCGGATTAAAATCGCACTTTCCTGTCCCCACATAAACTGCTTTTTGTAAGCCCACATTCCCACCACCACCCCCGCCCGCTGGAGCGACGACAGGTTCCGTTCAGCTGTCAAATTCAGCTGCCGGCATTCACGTAAAGAACAGAAAAAGCAAACGAGCGATCTCCTCTTTCTTTCACAACATGTGTATGTCTGTCTCTTTCCCTCCCTTGTTTCTCTGCCCCAGTAAATGTCACTCGTGTGTGTGTGTCTCCTCCCCGCTTCCCTCCCTTTTGTTTCTCCTCCCTGTAAACTTCACTCGTGTGTGTGTCTGTCTCTTCCCCTCCTTCCCTCCCTTGTTTCTCCGCCCCCATAAACTTCACTCATTTTCTCCATGTAGTTTTCTCTCCCCCCCCCCCATGCCTGAGCCTGCAATCGCTCAGGCATGGGTGGGGGGAGGGGGGAGACCTAAAGCCGAGCATGGCACAAATCATGAGCTTCTTATTTCAAACTTCAGACTTAACTTGAACGAAGTAGGAAAATGATAAGACCATACATGTAGGACCTCAAAAATTTTCCTTACGAATATGCAGTGGAAGTGATGAATAGATTTAAAGGAGTAGATCTGATAGACAGAGTGATTGATGAACTATGGACTATAACATTGTACAGGAGGCCACAACAAAAAATATCCCAAAGAAAAAAATTGAGCAAGGAAGCGAAATGGCTGTCTAATGAAAAGGGAAAGGCAAGGGGGAAAGGGAAATATATACAGTGGTACCTTGACATACGAGTTTAATTCGTTCCGTAACCTTGCTCTTATGTCAAATCGCTCGTATCTCAAAGCAATTTTCCCATTAATCCATTCCAGCTCCCAAAACACCACCTCAGTTGTTTTTGTTATGTACTGTACTGTATTTACATACTCGTATCTCAAATCTTGCTCTCATCTCAAAGCAAAATATCACTCGCTCGGCGGCTTGTATCTCAAAACACTTGTATGTCAGGGCACTTGTATGTCAAGGTACCACTGTATCCAACTGAGTGCAGCATTTCAGAGAATAGCAAGGAGAGATAAGAAAGACCATTTTAAATGAATAATGCAAAGGAATAGAAGAAAAATTAGAATGGGAAAGACAAGAGATCTCTTAAAGGAAATTGGACATAGGAAGGAAGCTTTCCATGCAAAAAATAGGCATGGTAAAAGACATGTAACTGTGATGTAACAGTAGTTAAGGAGATTAAAAAGAGGTGGCAAGAATACAGAGAAGAACCGTACAAGAAAGATCTTCATATCACTGATAAACATAATAGTGTGGTCACTGACCTAGAGCCCAACCTTACGGAGTGGAAGAGGAGGAGGAGGAGGAGGAAAGACGAAGAGTTGGCTTTTATATCCTGCTTTTCTTACCCATTTAAGGGGAATTAAAGCTGTTGACAAGGTTTTCTGTCAACAGACACCCTGTGAGGTAGGTGGGGCTGTGAGAGCTCAGAAGAGAGCTGTGACTTGCCCAAGGTCACCCAACTGGCTTCATGTAGGAATGCACTCAAACCAGGAGGCTACCAGATAAGAATCCGACACTCTAACCACAAGACCAAACTGACTCACATCAAGTGGATCTTAGGAAGTATTACTAAGAACAAGGCTAGTGACTTGATGGAACTGCAGCTGAACTATTTTAAATCCTTGAAAATTAAAGATGCTGTTAAAGTACTGCATTCAATAGGAGTGAGCAATCCCAGAATTGGAAAAGGCCAGTTTATATTCTGACCCCAAAGAATCCCAATGGTACCTTGAATGGCTGGCCAGATTTTCAGCTGCATAAGACAGTCTGCTGCTGCAAAAGGCTATGATGCAGTGATAAACCAGAACCCATGGACACCCTCATGCTGCTCTAGGCTATACTTATTTGGTAGGCTTCAAAGAAGACTGAGGCATGTTTATATCAGTTCCTTCATGCCACTATCTTCTTTAGGGATGTGCATGAATGGGGTGTGTGTGCATTTGATTCCTATTGAACTGAATGTGATAAAATTCATTCGAACAGAACCCCTTCAAATGTGATAGTAATGTATTCGACACAAATGTATTTTTACAAATTCGAATGAATATCCAATATGAATGCATATGTATTGGATACGTATTGGATACGTATCTGATATGTATCTGCTCTGAAAGCACCAAATCCACCTTGAATCCACTTTGAATCTGCTCTCAAACCATGCCAAATTCACTCTGGACCCATTGCAGATGTGACTGGCACAGCCGCTTACCTTCCTCCCCAGTTCACAAATGTTCTGAATTCATACAAATGTTCCAAAACATTCATATTTGTACGAATGTCAATCTACGAATGTTGTAACATTTGATTTGTATACAGATGTCCAGATTTGTCCAGATTCATCCGAACAACAAGTGGGAAGATTCTTCTTCCCATCTCTATGTGGAGGCATTCTAGACTACGTATAAATGAAGCAGGATTACACTCTGCCTTCCTTCCCTCCCTCCTTCCCTCCTTCATCTCTTGCTTCTTCCCTACTGAAGTTTACATGATAGGTACCTAAGGGCATGGACTAGTCCTGTTATATCCTGAAACCTCCTCAGTACTCAATAGTAACAACTCACAAGAAGAAAGAGGGTGAATAGAAGCCTACTTTCCCCTCCCACAGAGACAAAGTAAAGCCGTCTGGGGAACTTTGAACTAAATAGAGGGACTGCATTCTTCAGGCTTGGTTTGTGTGTGTGTGGGTGGGTGAGTAGAAGCTTTTAAGGTTGCTGTTTGAAGTGTGGAGGCCAAAAAGCATTAAGGAAACTGTAGGGTGAAAAGCTCTCACACCGGGAGTACAATTGTTCCTTGTTCAGATTTTTTTTTTTGTCTTAATGCTTATTTTCTCTGTGTTCTTTTGCCTCACAATAAACTAAAAATGAAAATTTGTGAGCTCTTCTTCTATACAAAGTATTTTTCTTGATGTCAATGTGCACTCTACCAAATAATCTTTTGTAGTAGTCCATTATGTTAAAGTAATGGAGTCCTGGAGTTCAGCTGCGCCTTACAACCGCTCAGCCTTTTCACTTCTATTCAAAAATGTTTAAACGAAGTTCACTGTGCCCTGCAAAAACATCATAAAGCTTCCATTTTCGATGGTTTTGACCTGGCAGATCTGATAAACCAATCACAGAAGCCATTCCACACTTCTGCAAGGAGACAGAATACAGTGAAAAAAAGGGCCTGTTCACACTTTAATTTATGAGATGGTACTATAATACCTTTCCACTTAAGTTAAGTTTGAAGATGGCGGCTGGTAGACCCAGCTTACCAAGGGAGTTTGCAATGCGGACAGTCAGTCTCAGATCTTCTGAATCAAATATTAGTCACTTTCAAAGATTGACATTTGAATGCAAAGTGAATGCTTTTGTGCATTTGTTCGAATCTTCATTGTATTTGCAAAGGTGGGGAGGCAGCAAAGCAGCTGCCCAGTCACTTCTGTGGCAGATTCAGGGGGAATACAAAGCAGATTCAGAGGGGATTCAAAGCAGATTCAGATCAGATTTGGGCGGGATTGGGAGGTTCAACTGGTGATAGGGATTTGAAGTGGATTCAAATAGCATTCAAAAAGCATTTGCAACACGTTCAAATCCTACTGTGTTTAGAGTGGATCTATTCACACAAATGTCAATTTCCTTTGAATTTGCTTCAATGCGAAGCTAACATGGAAAATAAAATTGTGTACATCCCTGCTACACAGTGCTTCTCCTCCACATCTTCACACCTACTAATAAGCATCTTTCAGTTTCAGTGTTCACAAGTGTGAACCACAACTAGGATTTGACAGTCAAGGGATGACAATGCAACTTCACAGAGCAGATAAAACAAAGCCCACTTTTATTTTTCTCACCCCACATCATCAGAGAAGTAAGTATTGTGCCAACTTTCTGTCACTTCTCTGTGCATGCCAGAGGCATTGAACAGGGCAGCTGCTAAGGTTCTCATAATCTCATAGAAAACCCTGTTAAGTAATGTAAGCTGCGGCAACACTGCGACACTTTTGATCCAGTCTGACTATCAAATTCTACTCCAGTAGCCAACAGCATCCTAAGATGGTTCCCCAGATGAGAATGATAGCAAAAGATGTCAAGTTGTCACCGCAGTTGGATGTTTCTGGCTGGTTTTGTCATTTCCAATCTATTCTAGTGATACTCTTTCGTCCTGCATACCCATTCATGTTCTCCGCTAGTGTTCCATTTGTTGAGTTAAGGCGAGTCATTAGCTGAATTAGCAAAAAATATTTAGCCAGTTAAAAGACATCTTGCAAAGCCTGTGGGGCCCTTACTGTGAGCCCTATCTGGTCTTCTAGGCAGTCTGGACATTTTTAAACCAAGTGAAGTTTTTGTTGAAGTATTACCAGGTAAAGCTGAAAATAGAGTATGTAGAAAAGCTAGCAGACTCCAGGCCATGAGAGTAACTTTGATTTATGACACAGACATCCCTGACCACAAAAAGACACCCATGTACTGTAGACAGAGACTTCAACAGACAGCTGAAGTAGGTGGTCACCCCAGCAAAGATTCAGCCTGTCCTTTCACCCACACTGATTACACTCCATCAGAGAATGTTACCCATAATTACCCATAATGTTACCCATAATTACCTGCGAGGAGAGGAAATTGAACAAGAGCTTCTGAAGACCTGGGTGAAAAAAGGTAAGGCCCTTTCTGTACTGAGTCTTATTCTAGATCACATCCCAGAATATGGTGCTGCTATCCACCTAGGTAAGATTATGGTAGGCTCCAGAATAAGGTCCAGTGCAGAATGGGCTTATATCTACATCATCTCTGAGGGTGGGAGTGACCAGAAGTATTAAATCCAAATGAATTGCAATGGATGGGATTCATTTGTTTTCTCTTGAACAAGTGGCAATTGGTCTCTGAAGCTGAAGGAGAAACGGAGGAGCCATGCCATGGGGGGAAAGCCTTGAAATGTACCTATAAAGAAGCACATATGTCAGCTGTAGTTCAGGCAGATGAACTCTGACTGCAACTGCATTGATTTAAAAAAATGGGACTTAGAAATGATCCTATCCCACCACTAGTGTACATTAAAGGCCTTTAAAAGTACATTTTCTGTGACTAGAAAGCTTTGAGAACTTAATATAAAATTGTTTAACTCTGTTGTCATTAATTCCTTTTTTCTTCTTCACCTTTTCTTGTTTATATTGCAGCACATAACTAATTAAGGAATAATCCTCTTATAGCCACAAAATGGTGGAAACTAAGGATGTGCACAAATATACGTAACATTTGTTATTCGGACAAATTTGAATGAATTTGTACACAAATTGAATGTTACAATATTCACACATTAACATTCATACAAATATGGATATTTTGGACATCTGTACAAATAGTTTGGACATTAGTTAAACTGGGGACACATATCTAATACATATGCATTCATATCGGATATTCGTACAAATTTGTACAAATACATTTATATCGAATAGAATCCTACCACATTTGAAGGAGATCTATCCGAACAAATATGAATTTTCTAACATTCAATTTGTTACTAATCAGATGCAAAACAAAACAAAACATTCATGCACATCCCTAGTGGAAGCTAGAGTGGCACTGAGATATTCTTTGACTAGGTGTAGGGCATTTTGGCACTGACTTCACTTGGACGGTTCTAACTAGTTCATTTCAGCCTGTTACAGTCCAAGTTCAGCAGGTACCATCTCCATTGCAAGGGTAGGATGCCATCTGTTCCAGACCAACCTCAGTAGCTTTGTGAAGGCACCATAGATATTTCGGTTTGCACAACTGCTGTCCCACCTAAGGCATCACTCACCCCAGCCAGCAATTGGCCTAGGCCCTGACACTCAAACATCATGCTCAGAGGACATGTGTGGAATGGAACAGGGCTGTCTCCAAACAGTTCTAAATCAACCCCCATCTGGCCCAGTTTTAAACTGCATTTTGTCTATACCTTTCCTTTTTGTGCAGTTTTACAAAACTCTGTTTGAAGATGGGGCAGTGTCAGTGACACATAAATGCTGGGATGTTCTGGCAAGTTCAGAATGTTTTCTTTGCCCCAGACATGGGGCCTTTCTGCACTTAGCTGATTAGGCTGCCATGAACTAGGGCTGGTAAACCTCTGGTAAAGGTGGACCATTCACACTTGTCATGAGGAAAGCTTCCCCAAAGTGTCCATTATCGGCCAAAATGTGAATGGTCTTCCTGTTTACCAGCCCACACCACTGAGTCCAAAGCCTCCTTGCTGCTACAAATGGAGGTTCTGCAACATTCTTGGATGCCATTCAATGCAGCGCCCACTACTCAGTTGCTGATCAAATGCCCCTCTCACAACTCGATGACCAGATGCCACTCCTCGGGATTAGTGGTCAGAGGCATTTCCGCACTGCATCGCGTTCGAAATGGAACGCGTTCAGGCGGAAAGCTTAAGGCAGCTCCGGGCGCTTTCCCCTTTCACACACAGACGCGCCAGAACGCATGTAAACGCGTTCCGGAGCGTCTGGGTGCGAATGCTCAAAGCGCCCGAAGCTGCCTTAGCCGGCAAACGCCGGCCAGGGGCGCACAGACAGCCGCGGAGGCAGATCGACAATCAGCTGTTTGACAAACAGCTGATTGTCAAAGCCGCGCGGCGTCGGAGGCGCGCCCGCAGCCGTTCGGGAGACAGAAGCAGGCGCGAACGCTTCTGCTCCCGAACGGCTGCGGGCGGCTCGTCCGCGTTGGAACGCGTGTAGAGCAGTTTAAAGTGCTCTACATTTCGAACGCGGAAAAGACAGCTGCGGACACGTCAGAACGCAAGCCGCGCGCGGGCAATGCGGATGACGTGTCCACAGCTGTCTTTTCCGCGTTCCGTTCAGCCCCGTGCAAAAACGTCTCTGGTCACAGCAGAGGTCAGCAATTGATCATGGCTGCCAACACCCCTCACCAGCGTGTATGCCGCCGCACCCCAACCCGCCAACCACAGGGAATTGGAAAAAGAGCAAATGGTTGCACCACTGGACACATCAGGTAAGCTTTTGATCAACACTGGTAAAGGTGTGGAGCACAATTTAATGTTCCATACCTAATCAACAATTAGGAAACTTCTGGGGAGGCAGGGCACACTTGGAGGCTGTAACAGCCTACTCAAAGTGCGGATGCTCTTCACCAGAAGTTCACTAATTGTTGATTACCACCCTAGGCCTCAAGAGTAGAAGTGCTGACGGCTAGGCCAGAACAGACAATGTTAGTATGGTTGGAGATATGGCTGGAGCTCTTAGTGGGGATGTGACATGGGACAGTATCAGTCTTGTGCAGAAGAAGCATAGTAGTGAAAAGCTTGTTCCAGGATAACAGGCAAGTGCAGAAATATCATTAGGGTATGTTTACAAGTATTTTAAAGTGTGCATTTGGATGTTTCCAACATGGCTATTGTGGGGGGGGGGGATCAAAACTGGTAAGAAAGATGCAACTTTGGGGGACTGTGTGATTGGAAGAACACAACTTCCATCACTTGGGTGGGAAATGCATGTCTAGGAGATGGGGAGAGCTCTCATTGAGATGGCATGATCAGAACTGAATTCTTTTCTGTCTCTGGGTGCTTTTCTCCAGAGCCATAGAGAAGGTGGCAATTTAGTATCTACTTTGCCACTTCATTGGTTTTCTTTTTTTTTCCTTTCTTTTTTCTGTTTATGAATTAAAATGTTTGCAATTAAAATCCTAGCATAAAATAATAGTAATTTATGTCTGGCACTAAATGTAATAATACTAGATGGAGTATTCAGTATTCATGACATTATAACATCTTTCATAAGAATGTTGTCCTGAATCTCTTTAGAAGCATATAAATTATATTTGGTAAATAAATTAACAGGGATTAAAAATGTGAATATGCATATTTATTGGTATCCTGCCCTCTGCAGGTTGAAGCAGCCTCTAACAATCTTTGGAGCAACCTGCATCTTAGAAAGAGCATGCACCAACCTTCATTGAGGCTGGAGGAAGAGCTGCTTAGATGCATATGGAATGAGATGAATCCTGGTATTCTTTGTTGCTGCCAGAAATGACCTAACAGCAAAAGGGTAAAAGAAGAGGAAGGAACTGAGGAGAAATTGCACCATCCCTGATCATTCCTGGGAATCTCTGTAACTCAGGCACAGCTTAGATCAGTGATGGTGAACCTTTTGAACTCAGTGTGTCAAAATTTGCAAGAAAACCTAGCTTAACTCGAGTGCTGTGTATTTTATTAAAAGCAAAAACAAATAATTCTTTACATTAGTTACTTTTGTTGCTAAATCTTCAATTGAAAGTTGGTATTTCATACACTTCAAAAACAAGCAAGCACTACCCGTCCAGGTGCCAGGGTGACCATGTGTGTCACCCAAAAGGGCTTGGCGTGTCACCTGTGACACGCGTGTCATAGGTTGGCCATCACCGGCTTAGATTGATGTTATGGATGTTTCCACTCAGCAAGGTGCCCCCCCCCCAAGTAACTTGGCCCACTAGGAGGGCCATCCTGGCCTAGCTTCAGAAGCTGGGAATGAAATATTCCCAGCCTCCAAAGTTACCAACCAGGGGCAGTTTTTCCATGTCTTATCTGCATGTACCCATGATCTGGTATATCCACTAGAATACTCTGTGGATTGCTTGTAAACAGCTCATAGCTGGAGTAAGGTAGAGCATATTTTTTGCATCATAGCTCACTCCAGAGTTCCATCTGGTGTAGATGGAGCATTCTAACAAGAGTGTGGTCTCTGTTAGACCACTTCATTTTTTCACTGTGGTGCAGATGGAGTGACCTATGGGTTACCAGTCCAATGCAGATATGGCCTATGACATGCTGGTCCAGTTATGTGTTATATGAAACATGGGAAATGCTGGCTGTCTGGAAGATAACAAGTTTAAATGTACAAAAAAGCCCTTATTTGTATATCCTCCCTGGATAACTAAAGCAGAATATACAGCACAGCTTTAAGATGAAATGTAACCACCTTCACCCAATTTCTGTATCCTCTGCATTTTCTGGCATCCCAGTGGACATTTACCCATTAAACAACAGTAAATTTTTCATGTTCCAACCACACGATCAAGCCAATTGACATAAAGAGCAAAAGGGGATGAGGTTAATAGGAATCTCAGAATAAGACTCTGCAAAATGACCTGAGGTAAGATGTATAGACTCTTGCCATTTATTACTACATGGTAAGGGTGAAACACAGAATACCATCACGTAATTAATTGGGTAATCTTTGTACTCCTTATAGAAAAATCTATAATATGGTTGTTATCTAAAAGGGAAGAAAAGAAACCTCAGCATTGTGAACCCAATAGTTAAACAATGGAAGGAAGGAAGGAAGGAAGGAAGGAAGGAAGGAAGGAAGGAAGGAAGGAAGGAAGGAAGGAAGGAAGGAAGGAAGGGTTAACTTTTTTCTTGCCTATTTCCAAGGTAGAAAGAAAGCATCAGTCTGAGAAAAATAATCAAAGAAGGTGCCTGGCAACATGTGAGAAATTGACTATTGCTGCCACATCTCCATTTGTGGTGGCAGCAGATGCCTCACCCCAATTGCATTTCCTTATTTGTGAGTGTGATTGCTGACAGAAGTGCCATCCATTGCACTGTGTGATTTGCAACCTGAATGGAGGCATTTCCACTTGCTGCTCAATAGAAGCCCCCTCCCTTAGAAGTGGAGAAGGACGAGACATCATTTTCAGCTGCAATCACAGGCATCCCTCCAATGTGCCTCCTCAGAAAAAGCTCCACCAGGTAAATGGATATCCAGCCAATTTATATGGCCCAAATCAGAGGTGCTCAACTTACTAAAAATAGAAAATAAAGTCTAAACAAATTATAAAACAAAGTCCAATGACACATAACTGATGAAAGTATTAATGGTCATAATCAGCTCATGAGCCTTATCTACACATCTGGCAGAGGAAACATCTCAGGTGGACAATATGGCTGGGCCTTTCTCAGTTTTTATTTCAGCATATGTGGGTGTCTGAGAGAGATGGGGATTGAGGGCTCATTAGCAGAGTGAATTTTCATAACTTCAGCCCCATGGGCCTTGTGCAGACATTTGCATGTCTTGGTGGATACATCATGGATACACCAATGGTTGAAAGACATAGCCATGCTTCAAAGTTTGAATTTAAAATCCTGAAGAATAAAAAAAGTGTTGCATCTGACACATAAAATATGGTAGTAATGGCAACAGGTGGGACTTTTTATTCTCTCAGGCTGCTATCATCATAAAAACTGTTTTCAATGTGACCACCTATTCCAGTTCATTTGATACAGTCACTCAAAACATGGCTTCTGCAACAAATCTGATATACATATAGAAGTGCAGCTCTCCTTCAGAAAGCCCAGCCCCAAGCCACTTAGGGGTCTGAGGCCATTTCCACATTTGCCTTATTGAGTTGCTCCAGCAAAATCAGGTCAGTTTGAGTCAGTCCAGCTGCTGAAGGGGGTTAGGTGTACTGGATCAAAGCTGCCCACATTTGGCCAACTGTTCCAGTTCAGCCCTGGTGCTGGCCCAGAACATTATACAAGCCTCATAGTCAGTATCCACTTTCTCCTATGGCCAAGAACTAAAATTCCTGGTCTCTGAGCCCATTTTGTAGGTGCAATTTTGGCTACCAATGTACCAGACTAGGCAGCTATCTAAGGATATACTTACAGCACATGCTCTGCCACTCTGACAGGTGGGTGAGTCTGGAAGCCGGCTTCCCTGTCTTCCCTCTGCCAGAGAACCGACGATCCTCGGTTCTCTGGCAAGGGTAAGGCACCCCCTACTCCTAGTTTCACCCCCAGCCCACCGAGAATTGGAGCCACCTACCTGATCGTCTGCAGGTCAATGCTGAAACTGGCAGCACCGGCGCCAATCGCACATGCGCGCGCCATGGCCTTGCCAGTCCCAGCACCCCAGGGATGCTGGGAAATGTAGTCCTGGGCTGCTGGGACCATCAGTGATTGGCGCCAGCACTGCCAGTCTCAGCATTGACCTGCAGATGATCAATGGAGGCATTCTCGATGGGGCGGCAAGGGTAAGGCACCCCCTACTTTCACCCCCACCCACCGAGAATCCCTCCGACGTCCCTGATCATCTGCAGGTCAATGCTGAGACTACATTTCCCAGCATCCCTGGGGTGCTGGGACCGGCAGACGATCAGGGATGTTGGAGGGATTCTCGGTTGGCTGGGAGTGAAAGTAAGGGGTGCCTTACCCTTGCCACCCCACCGAGAATCCCTCCGATGACCCTGATCGTGTGCAGGTCAATGCTGAGACTGGCAGCACCGGCGCCAATCGCTGATGGTCCCAGCAGCCCAGGACTACAGCGCATGCGCAGCTGGCGCCAACGCTGCCAGTTTCAGCATTGACCTGCAGACGATCAGGTAGGTGGATGCGATTCTCGGTGGGCTGGGGGTGAAACTAGGAGTAGGGGGTGCCTTGCCCTTGTCAGAGAACCGAGGATCGTCGGTTCTCTGGCAGAGGGAAGCCAGCTGCCGGACCCGCCCACCTGTCAGAGTGGCAGAGCATGTGCTTTGCCTCTCTGACAGCTAGGCAGGCACCGGCAGGGCCGGTTTGGGATGGGTGCTGGTGCACTCGCACAGCACCCACCCCAAACCGTTTCCAAATCCGGCCCTGCTGCCGCTTCCCCACGCGTGTGCGTACGCGCGGGGTCAACGAGAAACCATTTTTACTCGGAACGGTTTTCCGTTGGAAAACGTTTCGCCAGAAAACGGATCTGTTAGATCAGTTTTCGGCGGCGTATGCGGAAAGGCCCTAAGATTCAGGGGGCAGGTATGTATGTTGCCCATGAGAATGCAGCCTCTGTATATTTACTGCTATACTCAAACACAGATTCAGAACCTTTGTGACAGGGTCTGATGAAAATGAGACATAAAACTGGGCATTATTTGCATAAGGGTGACACTTCAAGTCCTATCTACAGACAACTTTCCCTAAATGATGTGTTAAACAGCATAAGCAAAAGGACTCTGAAACATGACTCTCAATAGAACTTTGAAGCATGAGCTTCAATGTCTATCTTCCCAACTTCACGGTTTGGAGACAGTCTTCCAGGTAAGATCAGAAACACCACAATTTATATATAGCAGCAGAAACCTTCTGTGGAATCTGCCCTATGTTCATTTAGCCACCAGTCTTTCAAGCATATGGCTAAGGAAAGGATTTTTTTTTACATCATGTTAGCATCTTTACGTTCAGGCTAGGTTTCTTTAGAAGCAATGTCCTGCTTACTTCTGTTAGGAAAGCTGGCACCTTTCTCTCTCACACAGGAACATTTATAAGCTCCTGAAACCACAGACATTTCCCCTCAGCCGGATTTAATTAGTCATGAAGGACAAGGGAAAGTTATGCAAGTAGTCAGCTGATCTCAGTCAGACACCCTGGCCCCACCAGCATCTAAAAAACAAAACCCTGAACTCATAGGGTGTTTTTCCACTGTCACTTAGGTGACCCCACTGGGGTAACAGGGAGGATACTTCAACAGAGAAAACTGTCCCAGGTGGATCCTACCACAGGAGTGAAAACATGTCCAACATTATGTAGAATAGGATACCAAAGTGGTTTGTCATTGTCTTCTATGGAGATGCTCGGGACTGGCTGAGCCTGAGATCTTCTGCTTTAAAAAGAAAAGAAGAGTTGGGTTTTCTACCCCACTTTTCTCACCCATTTAAGGGAACTCAAAGCAACTAACAAAGCTTTCTATTTTCCCCACAACAGACACCCTGTGAGAGCTCAGAAAGACAGCTGTGACCTATCCAAGGTCACCCAATGGAGAAGTGTGGAGTAGGACTCAGAGAGTTACTTGCTACTGGATCAAGAAGAAGAGTTGGTATTTATACTCCAATTTTGTTGCCTATTTAAGGGGACTTAAAGCTACTGAAAAACCTTCTGTTATTCTCCCCACAACTGACATTGTGTGAGGTAGGTGGGGCTGTGAATATTCAGAATGAGAGCTGTGACTAGCCCAAGGCTACCCAACTGACTTCATGGAGAAGTGCCAAATGGAACCTTGATACTATGAGATAAGAGTCTGGCTCTCTAACAACAAGATCAAAAAGAAATAAGATCCACACCCTGTGATCATTCAGGTGTGTTAGAACACCCATGCCTGTATGTCTACTCGCATTTTTAAAGCAGCACGTATTGAAATATATTTGCTGTTGCATTTGTAAAAGTGTACATTATTTTTCACAGTGGGTCAAGTGGTACAATGTACTCCCATCTGACAAGGAAACTGAAAGAATGTTTATCCTCTACTTTAATTCTTTGAATGCTTCCCACCCCTGAATTTCATTAGTGATGGAACAAAATTACATCTTGGACTTTGATTTTGAAGGATATTGTTGCATAACTGCAGGTGTTGGGCTGATAGCCTGATTTCCTTGAAATAGTATCTATTAAAAGGTTACAATTGATGAGCTATGATCACCACATGCAAAACATATTGGCTATTAGGTGATTAGCTCAATAGTAGGTCTGCATGAGGCCATTTATCTAGGTAGATTTTCCTGTCAATTCTCATGCATTTTCTGTTTGCAGAAGCACAAAAGAGGTGGCAATATGACTGACACCCAGTCCAGTACATGTAGTAATTTTCCAGTGGCTGACAGCCTAAAGACATGGTTTCACTGAAATGTTTTCTTTCAGAGAGCTCCAGAGGAAATTTAGTGAGATTAGAAGAGACACAATGAACCCATGGGAAGGTTATTGGCATTCCATACCATAAGCACATTGGGTAAACAATAGTGACATCTTCTGGCTGAATGCAAGTCTGAACAAACACCGTGCAGCCTTTCCTAAAAAAGGATGTCCAAGTATAGCTAGCTGATAAGTAGAAGCAAACTTAGACATTGTATCGATGCCTGTGTTCTTTCTTTCTTTCTTTCTTTCTTTCTTTCTTTCTTTCTTTCTTTCTTTCTTTCTTTCTTTCTTTCTTTCTTTCTTTCTTTCTTTCCAGTCTGGAATCTGGCACCTGTGTCTTCCAATCATAGACCCTTCCTGCACCGGAACTTAATCACAATCAGAAATCTTTATGGTCGACTGCTAGATCTTATGGTTCTGGCATTAATCTCTAATGTACCTTTCCCAGACAGGAAGGCAAGTGTAGAAATACCCCTTGAGCCCCAAGGTCCATAATCTAGGCCTTTTTCTTTTTCTTTTTTGTTGACTACCCACAAAGAAGCTTTCTAAATCAATACCTGAAGAAACACCTTCAGTTTGCTTAACTCTATGACATGGCAAATTTCAGAGAAATGCCCTCAATGTCAGATAGCTGAGCCACATCCAGACCCCAGGACCTGAAGATTGTGAGACAGGAGCCACTTTTTGGCTTGACTCAAAAAAAAAAAAAAAAAAACAACTATCAATAATTCACTTGGGGGCTGTCCCCAAGGAATAAAAAGTCTGCCAAGACTCTCCTTTTGCCTCTGAGCGTCCCCAAGCCAGGGTTTTTAATGAGGTTCCAGCGCTACAAAATGTGGAAATCGCGCGACAAAATACATGCACTTTAAACAACTCTTCCAGCGCTCTTTCTGTAAGTCGCGGGTTTTCCTCGCTACATTTACCTTGAGGACGCTCCGTGGCAAAAGGGGCGGGGATTGCCGCCTGCACACACAGCAGAAACACAAAAGCAGCTTCACTTTCTAAAGCTCAGAACTAAAGAGCCAGAATCACGCAGAATTGCAACATTGTTGCAATTGCTGTGAGGTGTGAAATGGGTGGATTATTGCTAGGGGTGGATTTTAAAGCGATAACAGGGAAAGTGGTGAGTGAATGAGCGATCGTGCGCTGGGCAGGGTGGATTTTTGAAAGCAAAAACAGGGAAAGTGGTGAGAGTGAATGTTTTCCAGCACGAGAAGCCATTTCGGGGGGGGGGGAGAGATCTGGGAGACAAACAGAAGGCCAATCGCTGTTTCTCCTTTGCACTTGTCAGGGATTGTCAGCGCTCGTGCGCTGGGCAGGGTGGATTTTTGAAAGCAAAAACAGGGAAAGTGGTGAGAGTGAATGTTTTCCAGCACGAGAAGCCATTTCGGGGGGGGGGATCTGGGAGACGAACAGAGAGCCAATCGCTGTTTCTCCTTTGCACTTGTCAGGGATTGTCTTCCTAGTTGTGGCCACACCGAGCGCAGTCCCTCCCCATTCCCGCTGGCATCCTTTGAACAAGAGCAGGGGCGGGGAGAAAAAGATGCGCGCAAAGAAAACAGGGATCCTATGGGGACGGAAGGTGTGTTAAAAACACGCATTTTCCTGAGCCTCATGCGGACGCTTATTCCTGATTTGCATGGCACTTTTAAAGTCCACTTCAGTAGAGTGACAGTAGAGTGACAGTGGAGAAGTCTTTTGGGGACGCAGCCTTGGAGATGATTTTGGTTTCCCTGATGCTACCACACAATTAATCCCAGAAAAATTCTGTAGAGTAATAACGTAGATATTCTAGCCCTGGGGGCTTGTAGACTTGGGGGTGGGGGAGAGATTGGGTTTTCATTTGCTTCACAGTCCAGGAAGAAATCTGATCAGTAAATACATATAAAATTGAGACTGGCTCCACTGATGGTATGAAATGAGAAACCATTTGTGATGTACCTTGGGACCTTCAGGTAAAGGACAAGGAAGAAATGAAATAAATAAATTATTTATCTGCCTGGCCACCGTCCCATAATCTGACCTCAGTATATTGGGGCTGGATGGCCTCAGGACATATATTGCTTGACAGTGCTGCAAAAAAGTACGTTAATAAATATATGTAAAAATGTGTCAGTCTTCCTGATGCTATGAAATGACAAATCCCAATCAAATCCTGTCTGGAGTTTTTTACATTTTATTTTATTTTTGCTTGACAGTATGGGGAGGAAATTGACACAAACAAACAAACAAACAAACAAAGCCAAACACTCAATGTAGAAATAATTCTGTCTCTCCAAATGTGATCAAATGACAAATCAATAAGTGACTCTGTTTCCCCTAGTGCTACCAAATTATGAGATCATATACAACCTGCAACCTGAACACAGGGCCTGGGGGTTTGAGCATTTCATGGCCTAGGGACTTGATTTTTTGTTTTGTGTGTTTTTTTTTTTTCTGGTTGACAACAATCCAAAAAGAAAGTGCATCAATCAATACTGGCATATATTTATCTATTTAAAAATAAAGTCTAACTTCCATGATACAAATTCCAACAGCTTCTGAAGGTTAATCTTCACCTTTAGCCCAGAGCTTATGAGCCTTAAAATGCTATTTTGCTCCTCTTACAAGACATTTCACTTTACATCACTTTTATAAAATACAGTATTTAGAAGCTACAAAGTTCTGGGCTCAGTTTCCTTTTATTCAGTTCTTCAGTTTGGCTTTTACTTATGAAATACCACCATACCTGCCTCAAGACACTTTGAGCAATACAAAGTCACATGCAATGTCATTTTGTCTCTTTGTCATATCTGATACACCTTTAAGCACCCTTCACAGTTTTCTACCTTGCTCTTCTTGAATGCACTATAGCCCTCAACAGCACCATCCATGCCATGACAATTAACTTTCTACTTGAAAAGGGAACTGCAGGACAAACTTTGCTAATTAGATCTTGAAATGTTTCCGAAGGAGTGTCAAGGAAACAACGGCAATGATCATTAGCAGCATGCAAGAATTAAGAGATTCTACTAACATTTTAGAATCTATTGCTAGAGACAGAGGCAATTCGTCTCTCAAAACAGAACCAACTGTCACTGTTCCTTTCTCCCAAACATTCCCCACTTACTACAGTATGAAAAAACTAAAGAAAGAAAAAGATGCAATTTTGCTTTCATATACCAAGTTCAATGAACTGAGACATGGGAATGCATGACTTCGTTTCTTCCATACAAATATGCCGTTTCCTACATGCCTATGACATATCTTCTAGTAAAAAAATGTATCTGGGTTGGGGCCTTTTTGTAATTATCTTTAGACCAGTCTACAAGGTAGACTACAGGCCTCCCTTCTGCATTGTAGACCAGTCCCAAGGGAGGTCTTGCCCATCACTGGTATGCTTCAGCTGCATAGGAGGGAGCATAATCAACAGAAGACTTGATTAAATAGGTCTACACGGAGGCTTGCAGAAGGCACACCTCCATTTTCCAGATTACCAGGGGGCTCATTTTTGGCATTTCACCAAAGCACGCCTCCAAATTGGGTCTTCTGGGGACTTCCAAACTAGGAACATTTGTTCCTAGCCCTTTGGAGCCCTGAGGTACTGGACCCAAAACTTTTGGCAGCTTCAGAGTTGGTCTGGGGGCTGGTCTGGATCAGCATCATCATGCAGATGGTGCATGCCATGATCTGGACCAGCTGGCCTGAGTGGTCCATACCCACTAAGCCAGATCAGTGTGGAAACGCTCTTAGTGCCTGGGTTCTTGTGAAAATACATTGACCCATTTTCTTTCTATTGCCTCATTTCTAGGGATGTGCACGGATGTTCAAAAATTTGAAAATCTGATTCGAATTCAAATTCGAATCGGATTTTAGAAAATTAGGATTACTGAATTTGAACAAATTTTGAACTTTCAAAAATCCAATACAGATTTTTGAATAATTCAACTGAATAGCTCCATTTATATAGCATCCGAATATCGGGTCTATTTGCGCATATAACGCGGGATGACAACAGGATGCAAACAGGACAAAAATGGGTTGCGCACAAATTCAAAAATCGGATATGAAGGTTGCTGACATCCGTATCATTCAACTCAAAAAGGATTTTTGAACATTCCGATTTTTGCATTTTCAATCAAATTCAAATTCAAAAAATGCATTTATGCACACCCCTACTCATTTGTTTCATCACTCTGCACTTCTCCAATAGATTTGGCCTTATTGTTCATTTATCAACTTTAGTGGTTGGAAGAAAATTAGAGATGATTATAGGGACTGCTTCCTCTCATATATGTGATGACAGATTTATTTTATGTTATTTCATTCATTTTTATTGTTACTTGGAAGAGAGTGACACTGTCATTTGCTTTCTGAAAATCCAAGAACCAGTTGTAAAACACTGCTGTCACTGGATTAATTATTCTTGACATGGTATTGCATGTGTCTTTAAACCCAGATACCAATCTTTAAGCTCTTTTTAAAAAGCCACCATCAAGCATTTTCAGTGACCCAAGTGCTCTCCACGAGTTTCGTAGCACTTAATTCAGAAAGACAGGCATGCAATTAACCCACAGTTAGTTCTGCAATCTACAATCAACAAAAGGTTCTCTGATCTGCTAAGCAACTTGAAACCCAAGGGGAAATAAATCACATTTAGTGGTTAATTAATAGTTTAGTATGTTTGTTAAAGTGGGGACTAGGTCAAAATAAAGCTTAATATATTTTGTTGGAGGCAAGTCAAAGGAATTTGTTAAAAGCACTTTACACAAAGAAAGTTGCCAAATAGGATGGTGACAGAAAAATCAACAAAAGCTCTGATGAAGAAGAAGATAATGATGCTTATTTTTAAAAAGATCAGAATCACTAAAATAAGTAGCATTCAGCAAATGGCACAGGTGATAGCCAAGTACATTCCTGACTAGAATGTTATTGTAATCCTTAAAGAATATGCAAAATTGCCCCAGCTCCTTTTGCCTCATGAGAAAACTCCATCTTGAAAGCTTAGAAGGACATTCTTAAGGTCCTTCTTGATAACTTGCTGTTGTGCTTCCCCAATGTCCTCAGATTGTCTCTGAGAACTGGTGTGAGGATCCTCTTTAATTCCTATTTTTATGGCATGGAAAGGCTTCTTTTGCATTATTTCAGAAAATTCTGTATACTTCAAAATTATCTTGGGATTGCAATAACTCTGCATCACTACTGTTCTAAATTGAGCCCCTGTTCAACTAAGGCTCCCATTTTAATGCTTGGAAGAGGGTGTGGACTCATCCACACCTATAATGGAAATGTACAGTTTTACAAATGGCTTGTACAGCAAAGTATATTATAGTCAGACCATACTGCTACATCAGTGCAACCTTCATAGTGCTAAGAGTTCTTGAGAATGAGGCCCAAGACAATTATCTTGAAACACATGAGAGCTACATTTGAACATGGAGATGAAATGGATCATTGTCCAAAAACAGAGATGTTCAAACTGCTTTATTTAGCTTTGGTTTGAACCCAAACTAAAAGTTTGGTATAGTTGACAATGGCCTCAACCCTGCTAGGTTTATGGACCTTCAGTTCAGCACTGAACTGAAACAAAGGGGGGTTCAGTCCCAACTGTTCGATGCTTTGATACCCCCACACATTTTCACATTCCAGGCCTTCCTGATTACACTCTTCTGTTTCTCTGATCGTGGCTGCACCAAGACTCGCTTCAAAGCCACACAGCTCTTTTCAGCCCTCAGCAGCCGCACAGTATTCATCAAAGTAAAAGGATGCTGATTAATTAGCATCTTTTCATTTCATGTTTTTCAGGACATGCTGCATCCCTACTGCAGGCAATGTCACTTTGAAGGGACAATGCAGCTTCCAGTTGACCTGTAACATGGACCAGAAGTGGCTGTGCCATCCCATCTGTCAAGCAGGAAGCAGCAACAGTGGGATGGCAAAGTTTGGGGCATGTCTGGAAACACTGCCAATTACTGCTTACTCTGTACACATTCTTGACCTACCCCATTAAATTCACAGTCCTCTTAACTTTCTGAACCTAATCTTCCAGGCAGTCTTGACTGGACCACCGCTAGCAATCATGTGACTATTCAGCTGACTGATTGGCCTGCTTTTCTGATCTACCAGGCTTTCAGGAATGGACGGCCATGCATCTTTCCAGCAGGCCAAATATGTGGCAGATGGCCAAACCTGGCCA
Source organism: Aspidoscelis tigris stejnegeri (assembly GCA_023333525.1). Lineage (NCBI taxonomy): Eukaryota > Metazoa > Chordata > Lepidosauria > Squamata > Teiidae > Aspidoscelis > Aspidoscelis tigris. The sequence continues at coordinate 17,216,375 of JALMGA010000010.1, forward strand.
ATTGTGTTTAATCATGCTTGATCCTTGATTCCATAAGGCTTAGTAAACTATAAAACAGATAAATTGGCCTACTGGAGAACCACACGATTGCAGGTATCAGCCATCTTCCCAGGCAACCCGGAAGATGGGGCATGGAAAGGTCAGGGGTCTGTGCATAAGATGGAGTAGGCCACATTCCAATATGAGAAGCAAAATGGGAGGCTGCAGATATGATTGAGAAGGTTGACAATGCAAAGGAGGATAGTGGTTTGGAGTTTATTAGAAATGATTCATCAATGAGGCAGTTTGAACCATTAAAACAAAAGATTTGTGTACATCCTTGGGCCTTTCTGCACTTAGCTGATTAGGCTGTTGTGAACTAGGGCTGGTAAACTTCTGGTAAAGGTGGACCATTTGCACTTATCATGAGGAAAGCTTCCCCAAAGCATCCATTATCGGCCAGAAATGCAAATGGTCCTCCCGTTGAGCAGCCTGTGCCTCTGCATCTGAAGCTGGAAGTTCCACCTCCTCACTGCTGTGATTGGCCGCCACAGGAGTGTGAGCAGGGGTGTATTGCAGCTGATCACATCAGTACCTGTGATCAAATGCCCCTCTTGTGACTCTATGACTGGATGCCACTCCCGGGTATTACATCAGATGTTAGTGTTCAATCACGGCTGCCAACACCAATGCGCTTGCAGGAATGCCACCTCCCCCATCCACTGACCACAGACAACCAGAAGAGCAAGTGGTCGTGCCACTGGACACTTCAGGTAAGCTTCTGGTCAATGTTGGTAAAGGTGTGGAGCATGATTTAGTGCTCCGTACCTAATCAACTAGTGAACTTCTGAGAAGGTAGGGCACACTTGGGGGCTGTAACAGTCTGCTCCACGAGCAGATGCTCTTTACCAGAAGTTCAGCCTAAATGCAAATAGGCCTCTCATGTCATAATGGTTAGAAAAAAGAAAAAAAAGATACATTTTGAAAGAGAGATTAAACTTCATTAGTTCAGGTCCATATGAAGTTGTAAATAAATTATCTTCTACATTTCTCAATAAGAATTAACAAACAAAGCAAAAGGAAACAACAAATACACAACAAAATTAAAAAACCACACTCTTCATTTCTTTATTTTTATGGACAAAGAAAAGAGGGCTCTTCTTAGTCAAAACAATTTTCAGAGTAATGCAGTGATTTGAAGTTCAGGAATGTCTAAAGCAGTTCAAGAGGTCTCCTTCTCACCTGCATAAAAGGTTCAGTCCAAGGAACAGAATGCTGGAAACTGAGGCTTCCATTTTGTTACCACACAAAGTCAGCTAAAGATGATACTTGCAATGAAATGCGACAGCAAAAGTGGGAGTCAGAGAACTCAAGATGCCAGTCTGATTTTATAGGCAACAATTCAGTTCTATGAAGGGATGAGAATTCTCCCCTTGTACGTTATTGTAGCTGTGGGGGAGTGTGTGCATTCATGTTGGGTGAACCCCTTTGAATGCAGATTATTCTTAAAGAATGTTGAAGGAGTTTAGGTTTGAATAATGGACTGCACATTATCCTTCTAGTCCTCCTTCCCTTAGGGTTCTAACACTATAACCAGAGGATGACCTGCAACACTGAGCAGTTCACACTATCCTCCATTCAAAGGCTGTGACCTATTTGCACATTAATGCTAGAAGAAAACCTTAACACGCATTTTTAATGAATAGTCATATCCATTTATCACCCCCAGAGTGTTGGCATTCCCTGAATGGACAGCCAACAAATGCTTTAGGGAAATAAATGCTGTGATTCACACTTTCAAAGAAGCATTCCAACTTGGTGTGATGAAGATGATCTCCTTTTATCTCTGCTTTCTTTTCTTTTATATTTGAGGTTTGGAGGACTTTAGCTTTTACAAACTTTGAAAAGTCTGAAATGTTTGAAAGAAATACTTCACATCTGTGTGAAACATGATTTATTCTCCAATGCCCATGCTTTATTCTGGAATATTCTGATGTCTGGATGCAGCCTCAAAACATACCAGTTAGGATAGCTAGATGGAAAAGAAGGCAATCTCTACTATTTTATGACTAGCTGTTTGATATTGATCATTGTGACTTCCATGCCAGGCAGGCAGTGACAGGGTAGCCATTTCACGGGCTTTCTGAGCTCCAAGATTGACAGCAGAGGAGAAGCATCAGAGAAAGCCACGCCAGCCCACCAAAATTGGACCAACGAGAACTCCTGAATGGCAGACTATAAAAAGTGGCTGCTCGTCTTGTTTTTCGTCTCTCATCTTGGGTAGAAGGGGGATCAGGGAGCGTTGCTCTGAACCACTGTGTGTTAGGCCTCTCAACTTGGGTAGAGAGGAGGAGAGAGGAAGAAGGTCTATCCTATTGTGAAGAGGGAGAGTGGGGGACGCAAGTTAAGATGTGTGTGTGTGTGTGCGCACATCTCTCCTCTTGGAGACAGAGTAGAGCAGAGCCCAGGGAGGCAGACTGGGACTGCTGTGAGGCTATCCTTATTATTTTGGGAACTTACCTTACTTCAGGTTAGAGAAGAGCCTGAGAGGGAAGGACTAAAATCTGTTTGTGCTTATTGTATAGCTTACCAGAGACTGTTGGCTTACAATGGAGCTTAGTGAAGGGAGTGGGACAATTTATTAATTACAATACCTTTCTTTGCAAGCAACTGAAGAACATTTAAGCTGAATTATAAACTTGCTTCTTTATTTTTCCTTTTGTAACAATAAACTATAAGTGTTTGTTTTACAACTGAGTCAGTTTGCTGCTTTAAGGGAGTCTGATACACAGACATATAAAGCAGGACACCAGTGTGTGTGTGTGGGGGGGGACTGGTTGGCACACAGTCCCACCAGAGCTGGTAGGCAACCTGGGTGCTCAGCAGCTCGCTCACTTCCTGCATTGTTCTGTGGAGGACAAGGAGGGAGGGGCTGGGCTGAGTCACCACAATCATGTCCTATGGAAAAGTCCAGAAAATGGATAAGAAGAGGGGTTTCTGCTATTGTTCCTTGATGCTGCTACCTGCTTGCAAAACCAATTTCAATCCCTTCTAGTGGTCTTTGCTCTTGGCAGAAAGACTTCAGACTTGTCACTGTCATGACCAGACTCCTGTCTTATGGGAACTGCTACATTACAAGCTCTCCTCCTTCTTTTGGCATATTGTAATTTGGTTTGCTCCAGTGAGATCCCGATCAGTTCTAAATTGCTCTAAAAGACTTGAAGTCAAAGGGCTAGTAACATACTCTTACCCTTAGTTCTTACCATAATAGGAATTGAATAGTGACCTATATCCCAATGGCAAATGTCACTAGGGTATATGAGCCGTAGATTCTATAACACAGTTCGTTGCTTTTAACAGAGTCATTCTGCAGCTCTCTTGGTGAATGTGCAGAGTTCACAGGATAATTGATTTTTCTCTGTGAAAAACAATCTCCAAAACTGGATTGCATATTTTTTTTAATCTACCAGTCCCCACTCCCATCCCTGTACACACAGTGAAGATCAGATGTGCTTACAGGGTGGGCTACAACTAAGCTAAACTCCTGGGGCTGCATTTGGCTTAAAGGATCAGGTGCTTGATCACGATCTGTTGCAGTTTGCTCTTGTAGAAGGAAATACTGTAGACCCTCTGAGACAAGGGAGTTATTAGGTTGGCAAAGGCTGTGTTGGAAGTGGGAACAGCTGATAGGGGGTCTGATAGACAGGTAGAAACACCATACATTGACAGAGGAGAATCTGCCATTGCAAATCCTGGCAGGCATTTGTTTCAGCTACAAAATGTTCAGTGGCATTTTTGTGTTGATTTCACTGACATTGCTGGGAGCTCATTCGCCTTTCATCTTCTGATCTCTCCCATGTTCTTGTAACACGTGCCTCTCTTCTCACTCTGTAATGACAGCATGGGCTAAGGCTTGTAGGGTGCTTCTCAACAGCCACGGACAATGTTTGCTGACATTTTCCAATTCAGCCTCTGACAAATTATACAGTCAAAGGATACTAGACCATGGTAATCTAGATGGATTGCAGCTAGTTGTCCTGAAAAATATGCGCGGACATGCAATTGTATAAAAAAGCAAGAAAAGCCTTGCTGAATAAGGTGGGAAAACAGCTCCCTGGATATGCACGTCATCCTTAGTCAAAAGGGATTAAACAAGGGATTTAGATGAAGGATGCAAAAGTGACTGGCAACCCATGATGGGACCACACATTGGTCCCATTTATATGCAACTTTCCTACCCCAAGGCTTAAGAGTAAATGACAGCGCATACCCGTGTTGCAAAGGGATAATGCCTCATCTCTGCAAATTAAGAATTCCTCATGTGATTAATTGAGAAGCACTGCAGCCCAGCTATGCATAATTTGGACAATGGGTATACATGCACACAAAGACAGACATCGGCAGTTACTTAGGATATTAGTGACCCTTAGAGGCACAATAAGACTAGTTTACAGATTCTGAAACAATGTGGGCATTGCAATACTGAGAATATCCATACTGTAATTCAGTACAGAATCAATGTGCAGACTTTAAAGAACATGTCACCTGTATCAGAAAATACACTTAGGCCATGTCCCCATGGAAGCCAGTTGCTTCGCTTATGGCGCATGTCATAAAAATATGCATTGTAACTCGTAATAAAGTGTCCCCATGTGGTTTGGGGCAACATGAATTCAAATTGTATATGCCTGTCCCCATGGAAGCCGCAGCGTGAACCCGCATCTTTTTCTCCCCACCCACCCTCTCCTCTGATAGGAAGCTGGGTTGATGTCACCATAACCCGTCCCGTCCGCTGCAGCGATGACAGGCAAACACCTCAGTTGCACCTCTACGAACACAAAGATCATTCCTTTCCTTGGCCACCACAGTTAAAAACATAACCAAAAGTTAGTTAAAAACATAACTAAAATAAGATCATTCCCTTCCTTGGCCACCACAGATTAGTGGAGGTGCGCACATGGGCATAACAGTGGGCACCCCTCACTCGCAACCAGCTAAAAAAATTCTCCCAATTGAGGTCAACTTGTCTCAAACACTTTCAGCTCAACCAATCCTGAAAGAGGGAAACGCCTTTTAATTTCACTACTATTATGTGGCTTAACAGTCAACAGATTGCCAGGGTCTGATCGCAGCACGCACAGCAGGAACAGGAAGAAGAGACAAAATCCTGCCCCCTAATACTGTGGCTGCCAAGCTCCGCCCCAAATAATCAGCCACAGATTAGCAAAGGTGCACACATGGGCATGACAGTGAGCACCCCCCACTCACAACCTTTTAATTTCTAAGTGGCTTAACAGTCAACAGATTGCCAGGGTCTGATCGCAGCACGCATGGCAGGAACAGGAAGCAGAGGCGAAACCCTGCTCACTAATACTGTGGCCGCCAAGCTCCAACCCAAATAACCCGGGAGCATCTGCATGACCCCAGGACAATACATGTTAGCCCCTTATTTCGGATGTAGCAAAGGGGTGATTTTTTAACACAAATTGTCTCGCATGTAGCCCATATTAGGGCTTTGCATGGAGACACTCCTGAGGCAAAGCAGGGTTAAATTCAGAATTAAAAATTGCATGGAGACAGGTCCTTATTGGAAGCACTGCTCTTTCTGTCAACTGTGCAAGATTTGGGCCATACCAAACATTTTCCAATATGAAACATTATGTCATCCAGCAGGACACAACTTCAGGTATATGTAAACCATGGAAAATGTGGGTTTGGGGTACTGCCTGAATGATTAGTAAAACCAGAGGGAGAACCCTATCAGACATCTTCAGTGCCCAGACAGACTGATGAACAGTACTCCAATACCAACTCAAACAAAGGAAGAGCTGACAAACAACCAGCAGACACATAGAAGAAGAGGAACAGGATCTAAGATACCAGTCACCCTTGACTTGGAAAAGAGCAAAGTCCTCTGAAGATGGATATTGCAGCTATATTCAAAAGCTTAGATTCTCAGAAGAAGAAACCTGGAACACGACATAACAGCCCAACAGCCTTTACAAATGAGATTGAATTGGGCCATGAAAGCCTACATACGCCCTGTCACCCTCCCTCCCACGCTGGCAAGACTACATCCAGGGAAAATATACCGAAGGGCTGAGTGAAGATTTATAAAATTGGCACCTGGCATATTTTCTTGGGGAGGTTATTCCAAAGTGGGGAGCCACCACAGAAAAGCCCCTCTTACAAGCCAATACATGACCAGTAATGTGCTATCCCTCCTGCAGGTGCAAATGCTGAAGCTTCTTTTTGGGAAACAGAAAACATTCTACGTTTTCTGCTGTATTATTTTACCTGACTTCTGTTTGCCACTGCTCAGTTCCTGCTGACTCAACACATGGAAAGTTACAGCAAAGGTAACTAAAAATTTACAGCTCCACCAATCTGCAGATCATTTTATAGTGCTATACTCAAATACATCATTTGCTTAAATCTCTAATGTACATTAAAGATTATAAAATGTGTTTTGGAAATGGATTTTATGCCCTCTAATGTGGCTCAAAGCACTAGCACACTGAAGAATAGAGAGTAAGTCCGCATTATAAAGTAACAGTGAGAATGAAAAACAGAACAAAACAGGAGAATGCTGATTAAATAAATCTGAATTCAAACCTAGATTAAATTGTACGGTGATAATGCACCTGTGTGGCTTACAATGGGGTTTCAACTTTGCTTCTGCTTTCAGGTAGACTAAAAAGAAGGGTATTTTTCCATATATATATATTTTTCACGCTTATAATTTCATTTAAACTTTATTATGTACTCAACTGAATGAAATTTTAGACCTTTAATACTAGCGCATGAGTAAAATTCCTCTCAACAGCTATTACTAATAATATGAGAAACTGATATCATTTCTACTAGGAAACACTCTGTATGTGATGTATCAACCTTTTCCTACTATTCAAGACTTCTATTTTCCTTTCCTACTTAAAATAAGTGCAAGAGCACCCCCTACTGTATTAATATTTTTTTTCTCCTTCATTCAAAGTGGTAATTTCACAGACAATTCAGAAGATTTAAACACTCTTATTGTAGGGCTAGGTTCCCTCTCAGCTGATCTAAACAGTTTATTGTTAGTCTTAACCCTACAATTGTATCTATTTCAGACATTCTGAGGAACATTTTGAGCAAAATTTACCAATAAAGAAATGTTTATAATAATAAATTATTTGGCCTCTTGAAGGTTGCAGGGCAGAGAGAGAATTGAGGGTTCTAAAACTGAAATCCTCAACCTCTTTGTATGTATGTATGTATGTATGTATGTATGTATGTATGTATGTATGTATGTATGTATGTATGTATGTATGTATGTATGTATGTATGTATGTATGTATGTATGTATGCATGTATGTATGTATGTATTGATATGAACAGATCTTTAACACCTCATCAGATCAATAATTACAAAACAATACAACAACTTACTCTTTCATGCTGGATCCCCAATGGACTTGCACTTTTTACAAAAACTAAAACGGAAAATTGAGCAAATTAACTGTACGTTTTAATCAGTTCCATCCAAGTGATTTCTGCTACTAACTAAAAATTTAGAAAATTATGTTTCCATTCTCACCACTCTCATCTCACCTTTGGGGTCTCACACAAACACAAACATTCTGTTAGCAGAGATTGCCTCTTTTTCCCCTTCCCTTTTGATTTTCAGACTTGACTGGCTAACCTGTCAGCATTAAGTAAAAATGTTTAAACTTATGTGACAGAGAGGGAGGAACACATGCTAGATAGTCAATAAGTTGTACGCTTGCAATAAATTGCATTGGAGCATGAAAGCTAAGTAGTGATTGGCTGGGGTGCATTTTAAACTCAGGAATGCATTTTATAAATAAAAAAAATACCTGAAGAACAGCTTAAGATAAAAATCTCTTTTTCTATGAAAGTACTGAAGAAACAAGAGCCTTGACTTATTTTCCAAACTTTGGTTTATCTTGAGAACCTATAAGCCTATGAACCCCCAAACCTTCTCCTCTTTGAGACAAGCGGAGGCTAACTTACAGCTTTATAGCGAAAGTGATCTTGAATATCATAATGCAAGCTAGGCTAGCAAAAAGGTGGAATCAAGGAGTTATGAGTACAAAATAATGCCTTTCAGTGTGTTTGTGGGAGGATTTGGAGTTTTCTGCTAAACAAACAAACAAACAAAAGGACCACTCCATTGGTTTACTTATGCAGATCTGTACACCTGGATGGGATGTCATCAACACTTAAGGATCCTCATTGCAAAGGTGAGATGTACAATGGAAGACAGATGCTGAACTTGGGTGCTTGATGAACCATCAAGTGACCAGGCAGCCATTGGGACCCTTTAGAAATCTGCTTCTGCCCAGATTTGAACTCTCCACCTTTTATCTGATTGCCCCTGCTTTCTGAGGGAATAAAAGGAGCCATCTGGGCACAGAAAGGCCTGGTCCTGTCCCAATGAGTCTGTCCAATCTGCCATGCTGAACCACAAACTGAAATCTGCCCTGCTTGCTGAATCACACGGGATAAAGATCAAGAGCTGAAATGACTGGGCCTGCCTTTGACCTCTAAGCCCCCACAAGCCAGCATCCTGCCTGCCATTTCTTCAGAGAGAGAAAAAAGGCAACTTCCTCACGATCCTGTAGCAGTCTCTTCTGCCAGAACTCATGGGTGAGAACCAGTCAAATTACAACATAGGTTCTTAGAACAGGGTTTTCTCCTCTTTTCTTCTATATATCTCCAGATTGCCAGCAGAGCTGCTGCCCCACTGGGAATCCTATTTGATTATTGCTAGCATTCTGCTTCATTTGTGACTCTTTTTAATATTGATCATTAAAAACCATTTTATTTTTCTATTGAGGAAGGTCTCCTTGTGTTCCTGGGCAGCAAAGAACTGTTCTTTCCTTTTTCAAACCTTATGTCAATCCTAACACGGGAAGACGTCCTGGTGAGCTATTTCCCACCAAAATCACATAGCAGGACATCTTCCAGCAACCCTATACAGTACATTTTTTCTTACCTTTTCCTTAAAATCATATACTAAACTCACAGCAAGTTAAATATATCTATAGAGAATTGGCTCCAGTTACACAGGTATCTACAAAAATAAAACAAGTACAGCCTTCAGCCCTTTCTGTACAGTGCCTTATTCTGGATTATATTCAATAATAGTGGCATGTCATCTGTACTCTGATGCAGTCTACAGCTGGCTCTGCCTGTGGTTTGCCATAGTGTGCACTAGCATGCATATGGCAAGCCCCTATTCTGGGATGGAATCCAGAATATGGCCTAATGCAAATATGGCCTTCTTTTGGATTTAGGGGACCACATTAAGGGTGTTTTTAGCACCACTTTTAGATCTCATACCTTTAACAGGTTCACAGTTACATTCTACTTGAATGGAGAGAAAAGGAAAGACTTGTAGACAAAATGGCTGACAAAATGACAATATAAAAAGTTGTGCAGTTTGCATTGTGATAGCCCTTGATGTGGACATGGAACAAGGGAACTTGGAATAAGGGAACATGGAATAAGTTTCCTTCTCCCCCCCCCCAAAAAAAAAGAAAAGGTTATCCAAATGGCATGCAATATAAGCAATTGCTACTACCATTTAGGAAATCATAGGAAACATGGCCTGCTGTTTCCCTCAAACTCATAACACAGCATGGGTTCTCATCCAGAATTCATCCATAGCATTTCTTTCCACAAACAGAATGAATGCCATATCCAGTGGGCCATGGATTAATGCACATTTTACAAAATTCAGCAGTTTTTTAAAAGGGATGTTCTTATCAGACGTATCATTTTTTAAAAGAAGTATTGAAATTAAGGATCCATTCAAAAGTTACTCTCTTATTTTCACATTGTCATTCCTTACTAAAAGAGGCAATCTTCTTTGGGCTGTATCTTTTGTCCCATCTCTATTCTTCTTTGAAAAAAACCCTGTAATTCAAGTGTTCTTTTATGTTTCAAGATACAATACTGACTTTTCTAAGTGTAACACAAAGGGTGAGTAGGGAGAATAGCTGTTTAATCTGCCTGAACCGAAATGTATTTTTCTCCTTGCGAATATAGGAGTCTTGAGCATGTAATACTTTTTTTTCTTAAGCTTCACCCACTTTCTTGTGTTTTTAAAGAACACTTTGAAAAAACCTAACAAATTAAAAGAAATGTTGGTTCTCATAACAATGAAATCCGAAGTATTATTGAGCTTTCCTTGATCTTTTGGCAGATTTTAAAAGAACTATTTTATTAGGTAACGTTTTATAGATGTATGTTTAACCACCTTGTATAAGTACCACTGCATAGAGTTAAAGGAACCTGCTGAACCAGTAGTCTATATGCTCCCAGAATCCCTCATTCATGAGTTATGCTAAGCCCAGGCAAAGGTCCTACCAGGCATAGCTACCTTTGCACTGTGTAATAAAGTTATAATTGGCATCTTACTATTGGCCATAGACTGGATGTGAAAAATTATTGCCATATTCTGCGCTAGGTCATAGCAAAAGATATAAAATGTACTTTTAAAAATGTTATTTTTGGAAAGACAGATTTCTAGTCTACTTTGCAAGAATTGCAAAACAGACAGAAGAGAGCTGACAATACTGCCTTCATTCACATTGCTTCATGTAATAGATGGTAAGAGTCATCCTCCTGGCTGGTGATTAGCTAAGGGCACTATTAGGAAAGGTTTCCTAAGCGGAAAGGAAAACATAATATATCTGTTTTATAATCACTCTTTAATGTTATAATTGTCTAAGTAACTGTGTTAATTAATAAAAAAATTAAAAGATCTTCAGGAGAGGTCCTGCTGCAGGTATCACAAATTACTGAGTTCCACCTTGTGACTACACAAGTCAGGGCTTCTCTGTACTGGTATGCACCCTCTGGACTGGTCTCGTTTCTGATATTTGTAAAATACCTAATCATACTAGGGAAGTTTACGGACATTCATAAAATTCAAAATTTCTTATGAATTTGGCCAAATTAGGATATTTAAACTTGAATCAATTGGATTAAGGGAGGCCAGTGGAAAAAATCCCTTAGTGAGATTAAGAGAAATGAGCATTACAATAATCCTGCATAACCTCTGCTGTATCCAGGTATAACAACTTGCAATTATAATACAAAATTTGTAAGAAGGAACTTGTAATACAAAGAAATGTCTCTATGTAGCAATTACAGAGACTCAAAAAGAAGCATAATTAACAGTCCTTTTACAAGTTTAATTCGTTACATCAGATACTGTTGTTGTTTCATGAACCCTAAACATGAAATACAGCTAATAAACATCCTGCTCAATTGCCCTTTTCTGAGGATCCTATTTTCCTTAATGGCAAAGACCTTATGTGATGTGTTGAAATCTCCTGCTCATGTTGAGGGTTCTCTTGGGCTGCAGGACTGTGGCAGCTAATTAAACATAAAGCCTTCATAAAATGTGAGAGAAAATTCAACTTCTGTCATTTCCATCTGGCAATTTGATTCCGGAACACAGCATAATCTTTGTATGTACAAGGGTAGAAACAAAGTATGACTACCTCATAGTAGGCTGTTTCAAGAAGTCTGAGGAAAACATTTTTTAATTATTACTTTTAGAAAAAGAAATCTTTAAGAGCAGAGTTTAAAAATGGAAGCAGGACTAAAGGGATGTGGAAATGTCCAAAAATTACTTTCTCCTCCCCCATTCTGTTGATGACATAAACAGGATGAGAAATAAATAAATAAACCCATGTTCTGCTTGTGAACTCTTCAGTAGTTTCAATACACTTTCAAGGGTTCTATTAGTAGGGACTGGTATTCTCCATATCCTCAAATACATAAACTCAACCCATGCACCATTTTGCTAGTTCATTCCTAATGCTGACAGAATCTGCTTGGAAGCAATCTAGTGAAGGTGTGTTGGAGTGCAGGCCATACAATCTAACATAGATCCATTCAAACAGAAATGTGCATTTGAATGAAATCCTTAGGCATTCACTTAAAGTCAAATAGGGAGGGTGCTTTTCACCCCAGACCTTATGACATTAGCAGAAGAGATAATATTGGATGCCCACCCACCTCCACTGCTACTAAGTGCAGTTAAAACATAACACTTAAGAGGCATAGCCTAACATAAAGTTTGGAGCCTATTCACACTTGCCCATGTAGGATTGGGAAACTCCTGGGACTGTCTGCCTGCATACCATACTCTGACTTCCATCCCGGAACATCCCTGGGCCCTCCTAAGCTGTGGGGAAGCTATTATTTCTCCACCGCTTCATTGGAAATTGCTGGGGAGCTCCTGATCAACTTCTGGATGCAGCATTGACACTTCTTTCCAGTGCAAATGATGCATGGAGGTGGGGTGTGGCAGCATGGCTTCACCTGCACAAAAGTACATCATCTAACAGTCAACATAGCAATGGCCAGGCTCATGGCAGAAGTTGCCACAGCCATTGCCACGGTGATTCAGATGGTCCTGGATCCACACCATGAGTGCTGGTGATAAAGTTGGAGGATAAAGTTGGAGGAGATCTGAAGGCTGGGGACTTTTATTCCTGGCTTTTGGAACATGGCAGCTCTGAAGGAGCCAATGGCACAGGCCGGCGGGCAGGCCCAGCTGTCAAATAGGGCGAGCATGCACTCTCCCTGTTTGACAGCTGGGCATGTGACGGCAATCCAGCTCTTTCCCCTGCCACTAGCGGAAGCGTTCACTTCCAAAATGGTTTCAGGGGAAAAGCCAGATGTAAGACCTAATTTTTCAGGTCTTACATCTGGGTCGGATTTCAGTGGCAAAACCGGTTTTGCATGCTGACGTGCGGACGTGGCATCCTCAAAGGGACTCTAATTCCATTCCCTTTGTGGAAGCCACATCTTAATCCCTCCCTAAACAGGCTCTAAATCTGTTTTTAGAGCCTGCGTGGAAAGGTCCTCCATTACACCTATCAGGTACAGCACAGGGTGGTTCAGCACCCCGGACAGCTCTGAGCGAGAACCATGTAAGTCTATGGAAGAAAAATTCTTGCTCCTTTTACTCTAGAGGCCTGTCTTCTTATTCAGTGAGGGGCTTGGTAATAGGTGGGGGCTGGAAGGGAAGCTAGTGAAAGAGAGCCTGCACACCTGGACATGATTTTGGCAGATCAAACTCAGAAAAAAATCACACCCAGAAATTCTATATGAGTCCCAAAATGCCTCATTGCCTAACCCTGGGTTTTTGTTTTGTTTTTGTTTTATTTTTATTTTTATTCTATTTTGAGCCATTTACTGGAACAAGCAACACTAAATGTTCTCTACCAAAAATAATTCTAGATGTTATTCTGGGCCCTCTGGTAGACCAAAAGCAAGGAAAAGAGAAAGAGAGAGAGAGATCCCAGATGTATCCTAAAATGCTTTATCATCTGACCTTGCAGGTTACAATTTTCATGATTTCAAGCAAGTTCTAGATAATTTCGCTTCTGTTCAGCAGATATGAGGCTCTTGGCTTACCTCTACACAGTATAATGCATTACATCCTTTTGAGGTGCCAGACGCAAGATTTACTGTTAATGTATGTTGGGCACTGAAACAATTCCACCATTAGTCTACCAGGGAAAATAATATCTATCACTAAGCAGTGTCCTAGATAGGTCCTCTTTGGCTGACAAGCCACAAAGTTGCTACAAAGTAAATATGTAAATATATAATTAGGATTGATGCAGAGGCTGAACTCTTCTCAGTAAAAGTAAGTTATATGTTCCATTTATAAACTAGTTCTGTATTTGGTGGACTAGCTATCATTGGCTCTGTCTAGCAGAACTTCCCACCTACACTTCACTTTGTTTCCTCTTGGCCTACTTTCTCTTCACTTTACTTCAACTTCACTCTTCCCCCTTTTTAGCACAAATTAGTGAGAACTGTCGTCTCCTCTGATGAAAAAAGGGAGTTACAGTTCTGGTGGGTTGCAGTAGTTCATTTTGGGTATTTCAGTTGACATATTGTATAAGAAAGAGTTGATGGGAGATTTAAACTTGTGAATTACATGGAAATAATTTACTACTGTGAAGAGCTCTGACATATGTTACCTCCTCTTCTCAGCTGCTAAATTGGGTTGAACTAGTTCTTACCTTTTCTGAGCAGTCTGTCCTTCTGTCCTCTAAGCAATAAGCTCTGATTGGTTGGAAAAATCCCTGTTTTCCTCTAAGCCCAGATCACCTTTATTCTGTTTTGCTGTCTTATCAGAGCTTATGGAACTAAAAACATGTGTTCTTTTCATCACTGTTATAGTAGAAATCTGAGTTCTGCAAGTTATCATTTATTTGCCCTGGGAAACTTGTTCCCTCGGTGGTTCATACCTTTTGACTAATTCACACAACTTTGATATTGTTGCCACTCACTATGTACCTTTTATCTTCATTAAAACAAACTTTGTTTCAAAGTTAGCCAAGTTATTTCTCCCTCCCTGGGATCTGCTCCAACTTAGTCAACAGACAAACACATGTACAGGCCTGTTTCCATGACAGCATTCTAAATAATCTGTTCTGTTTATGTAAAATAAACTCAAGTTCCTTAATGCCAAATAACTAACTCACACTTTCGAACATACTGCCTTGGGATTTGTGATTGTACTAATGCTTTGTATAGTTGAATTTCCATTTGATTTTATAATAAATCAATTCATGACACCCATTTGTAATGATAAGATTTGGCTGCAACCAGTTTTTCCCCATCAACAGCTGAAAGAAATGAAATTTGAGTAGCTGTACTGTCAGAGTTTCCTATTGTGAAAACAATTATGCTGCCAAGAGTTTTTCATCATTGGTTCAGCTGCAAATCTAAAAGAAGGGAGAATATAATGGTGGAGAAAATATATTTGAAGTATCTGCTGACAAATATTGCAAATATATGTGACAGCACACAAAACAGTTATTTTACTCCACCAGAATTCAGTGATCTGTATTAACATGTTAATAACTATCCAAATAGTTACAGCATACAGTAGGTGAGGGGTAGGGATGTTCACCAATATATATATATTGCATTCGAATTCAAGTTGAATTGAATGTCTAAACATTCTATTGTTTCGAATGTTTCAAATCCGAATGCAACAAAACCTGGTTCGAATCAAATACATTCAAAACTATTCATTCAAATGTTAGATTCAAATCTTAAGATACGAATGTCGACAACATTCATATGTGTTATATGTATCTGTACACATTTCATACATATCCCATTTTGTCCCTTATGCATCCCGTTTTCGTCCCATATTATAAGTGCAAATGCATTCAGATACGTATGAGATTCATACAGACATGTATATAATACATATGTACTTCTGAATGTTTCAAATGATTCAAATGAATGTTTTGGAACATTTGAAATTTGTTTGAATGTCTAAATTCAAATGTGAAGACATTCTATTCGAATTTGAACGCCCACATTCAATCAAATTCAATCAAATTTTGAACGTTTAGAACATTCGTGTACATTCCTAGTGAGGGGTAGCTGTACGATAAAGGCAACATGGAATGCAGTCACCATAAGCAGAAAGTTTCTGTCTCCCTTATATCACTTAGGAATAGCTAACATTTACTTATGCCTGTGCATTTGGCTTAGAAGCAAGGCCTATAGTGCTTCTTAGGCTTTGTACTGTTTTCCCAAATTAATCCAAATAATCTCTTCCTTAGAAAGCAAGATCCTTTACCTAGTTGAAATGATTTCACTGAGGTTTTTTCCTCAAACTACCCTAACTATGTATGCATTGTTCCTCCTCTCTGAGGTCCAAGCCCATAAGCTGTGATGGTGGGGGATAGGTTGAAAGAACAGTCCATTACTTGCACATAGGAAGTGCGAATTCCAAATAACTATACATGGCTTTCTTTTTACAGTGATACTAGTCTTGAAGTGTCACTGAAGGGATGAAAGAGGATAAATACTTCTAAGAAGAAAAAATAGCAACAACTGTGGGGCAGAAATGAGTAAAGGAAATATTAATTCTGAGAATTGTGGGGAGATTCCTATCTATGAGATCACTTAGTGTGTAGCAGTGAAAAAAGCAAATTCAGCACTAGGGGTATTAGGAAAGGAATAGAAAACAAGCTGCCAAGCATCATTTTGCCACTTTATAAACCCATGATGAGGGCACATATAGAATATTGTGTACAGTTCTGGTCACCACACCTTAGATAGGGGATTGTAGAACTGAAAAAGGTAAAGAAAGGGCAATCAAAAGGATCAAGAGGCTGGCACACCTTCATTACAAAACCAGAATGGAAAAGGTGAATAGAATTTCTCTCTCTCTCTCTCTCTGTTGCACTGAACTATGACCAGGGGGAACCGTATGAAGCTGATGGACAGGAAGTTGGGACAGACAAGGGGAAGTAGGGTTTTTTTCTTACCCAGAGGGGCATCGGTCTATGGGATTTTCTACCAGAATTTTCTAACATCAACCTGTCTGAATGGCTTTAAGAAAGGATTAGGTAAATTCTTAGTGGGCAGGTGGATCAGTGGATACTAGAATTGATACTAGGTTGGAGAGACAGGTAGGTTGTCCCTCAAGACCATTTGCAGGGACTTGAGAGCAACTGAAGGTTTTTCCTTTGCCTTCTGCTTGAGATGCCCATAAGCAATTACTGGGCCACTGTGTGAGAGAGGACCCTGGACTAGATGGGCTGTGACCTGAAGTAGCAGGGCTCCTCTTATGTTCTTGCATTCTTATTTTTTTTTTTAAGTTGCACAACTTGGCTATAAAATCATGTTAAAACATTACTGTTTGTCTGATGTTCCTTTGTTTATATTGACAACTGTGTTGTCTGATGTTCCTTTGTTTATATTGACAACTGTGTAGATATATGAAGATCTAAGCAAACCAACAATTTGTCTGAAAGGGTCTAATTAAAAGACACAAACAAGCACCCAGAAAAAAAAAGTCTTGGCACTGAGGATACAACTGGAATGTTATTAGCTAGACAGCTACTTACCATCCAGCTGTGTCTGCCTGTTTGTGGCTCATAGACTAGGGTTGTTAATTTAAGGAACAAAACACATCATTTTTGTTTTCCCATCACAATTTGATTTATTAGCTTCATGATGAAAAAGTCAGGAAAACATCAGATGAAATATAAACTGGAAAGGATGTATTGAGTCTGGTTTTGGGATGAGCAGTCCCATGGAATGTAGCATTTAATAACCAAGGGGGAAATGTAGTAGTCTTGTAGAAACTTTTGAAGCTGACATTTATTTTTGCTATGGTGTTTCATGGATTAACTACAAAAAACCACGCAGGCAATGGGTGACACCAGGCAGGATTAGTAAAATACTTGGCACAGGGGGATGCATATGGATAAGGTTTGGGATGTACTGGACCACAAACTGGCAAATCCTCGAAACCTGAACACTCTAATTTCACATCTTTTGACCACATGTAAGATTTTATTGAATTACATGAATCAGCAGCAGAACAATCATCCTGGAACAATTATACTAAGGATGAATAAAAAATGTTCATCACCTTTGCAATTCGTAGAAATTGTGCAGGTTCAAAACTTCACATTCAAATTGAATATTGGCTATATTCAAAGACGGACCTTTGCATGCAAAGTGAAAGTTTTTGTGCCTTTCTTCGATGCTTCAGAGCAGATTCGGAGTGGATTTGAAACAGTTTTGGAATGGATTCAGAATTATGAGTGGTGGCAGCAGGGATCTGAAGTGAATTCAAAGCCTAGCACATTTGAAATGGCTCCATTCACACAAATGCAGTGTTGCCCCATTTGCTTTGATGCAAAGCAAACAGGAAAAAAATGTGCACAGCCTTAAATTATACCAGTTTCATTATTATAAACTAATAATGGGAATCATTGAAGTAGGGAGTAGAGGTAGCTGTTGGGGGGTGATGCTGATGGGACAATGGATAACGCGACTGGAAGTCAAGCTATTGATATGGCAAGTACTGGAGCTAGTGCCATTGTAAACAGTAGGGGGGATTTGCTAGAGAGAAAAGGCATTAGTCAAATGTAATGTTTTTGTTCCATAATGAGACATCCTCTGTTTCAAAGTATTTTGTTCTTGCAACAAGCAGCTATTGAAAACAGGCAAGACACAAATGTTTCTACTACAATTAAGAAAAGTTTATTTCTTGAAGCCACCTGGCAATATAAATTGTCTAATTGCCTTAATACAAAGCTTTGAAAGGTTGATACTTTTGGAATATTGTGTTGTATCAATTATGCACTCATTCACTGAATGTCTGGAGAAACCAGGAATGCAATTCTACCTCAAAGGAAGCAGACACTGCAAGGCCTCTAGATAGGCTGGTAGACAGTGCTGGGGAGGAGAAAGTAGTCACGGTACATGTTGGTACCAATGATATTGGGAAGGCTAAATGTGAGGGTGCTAGAACCCAAATTCAGGTTGTTAGGTAAAAGACTTAAGTCCAGGACCTCCAAGGTTGCATGCTCAGAAATGCTACCTGTTCCGTGTGCAGAGGCAGTTAGACAAGTACAGCTCAGCAACCTTCAGGCAGTTGTGTTGATAGGAAGAATTTAGATTTGTTGTCCCCAGGTTAACATTTGGGGACAAGCCAAACCTGTACAAGAGGGACAGGTTGTGCTTGAACCAAGACAGAATCAGACTGTTGGCTAGAAACTCTGCAATTTCACATTTGAGTTCCTCAAGAACTCTCAGATGAATGCCATCTAGTTCTGGTGATCTGTTTTTAGTTCATTATGACATGCAAGAGCTTCCTTTCCTGAAAAGACTGATTGAGTTGTAGGCATTTTCTCTTAGTTTTTCTTAGTTTTTCAATTACTGTTATCATCCACACACTTTACACATTATATACATATTACATACATAAATAATACATTAAAGTGTTCTCCTCCACATATCCCTCCCTCCTTCCTCCCTTCACCCATCCCTTCCAGCAACAGTTATAATTCTTTTAAAAATGGGGGACTATTTAATACTTTTCTTATTTCTTCTCTTATTCCTTCCTCTGCATCTTGTCTATTAACATAAGTCATCAAATCTTTCCAGTATTCTTCTACAACAGTTCTACTTTGCAGTCCCAAGTAGTTAATTCAAAGCTGCCAATAAAAATCAAATTTAAATTGTCCAGTCACATATTTAATCCAGCTTGATTCACTGATCCACTGAATATCTTTCCTCATCCCACATTTCCATGCATGATCCCTATTTCTTGATTGGTTGACTGTTCGGAAAAATATCAATATGAATGCTGGTAGAAGGATCATTCCCATACTAGAATGGCTCCCTCTTCCTTAGAATACAGTCTGTGAGAATTGTCTTTGAGGGTCTTTGTAGCAGAAGGTTCTTAGACAGAACTCTAGGATCCAAATGTTGCTTTGCTACACCCTTCAGAATCCATAGGGTAAATAGGTTTGGGGTTTTTTTTTTAATGACTGTGTTGAAGTTTTCAGTTTCAGCTAAATTTCACTAAACATTCAACTTGTTTGCTACACCCAGTGCACTCTGCACAAGTGAAGATAGTGTGATAGGCATGCAAGTAATTATCTGAGGATCACATGTATGAGCAAGAAGTCCTCATATGATAGAAAAGGATTCACAATAAAGCCACAATAAGCTCTAAATGAAAATGTATGTTTTACCAGCACCAGGTGTCACTGTTGGATCATGGTATCAGAGTTAAAAGTGCTTTTGATATTTTGATTCACTTTTGAATGCTGACCACCCCACCCCACCTCCCAAAAAACCAGGTATAAATACACAAATAGCTGAATACCTTGATCTCAGAAGTGCTCTACAAATAACAGTAGTTGAAAAAGTCACTCTTTTTACACGTGTTTCTGCAGAAACACTTTTCAGAGGAGCATAACTATGACTGAAACATTTAAAGCCAATGTCAAATTGTTACCTCTTTTGGAGGAGTTTAAATACTCTATTCCAGCCTATACAGGTCCAAACCCAGCAGGTGCCTTCCACACTGTGGGGGCCAGAATGCAGTTGTCCCTGTCCAACACCAGAAACAATGCAAATGTACCATTGCGACAAGCACCACCCACCCTCATTCTGCACTACTATTTGTACTTTAATGTGTATTTCTTCAGTCTTAGAGCATATATACAGTGATTCCTTTATATTTATTGATACATTCCTGATAATTTAGAATAATACAGGCTTCTACCTTCTTCCTTTAGGCCCATGATGCTTTACTGTTGCTGTCTGAATGGTCTTGGAAAAGCCATGACCTGTGTGCTGTCTTCCCAGCTGTGCCTACCAGAATTGTTTTCACTACCCTAATGCTTCCTGGCTAGTAATGCCCACTCAGGAGGTAGGTCTCATTGAGGTGAAGTGGCTTGATCCATGCCACACTCTCATCTCCCAAGGGAACTTGTGCCCTGCTTAGCTTTTAAGGCTGTGTCCCCATGAACACTGTTTGGCATGGAATGGGCATGCATGGGACTGGGAGCAGGTCCAGGATCATCCCCATGCAATGTGTGCTGGACCCCAAACCATGCCCAGATTTGTTTTTTCAGGTACCAAATTTCGTCCTGGTCTGGCACAGTTTAGGGGGATTTGGTCCGCGGAAACCGGACCAAATTGAAAATGCATGGGGATGCCCTATGCTGAGACCAGTTTTGGTATGGGACCAAATGTGCATGGGGACGTACCCTAAGAGAGTGAAAACATGGGGCAAACTCTGAGAACCCCAGTCCCCTTGAACCATTCTTTCCTCAATAGGCTGACAGAGGGAGGAAGATGTGGGAAAGAGGAGAATGGAATATCATTGCTGCTGTATCTTTTTGAAGCCAGTAAAAGTGGAAAGCTTTAAGCTGATTGGAGAAAGCAGCTCAGAATCTCTTCACTGAGGATGCCTGAATGCAGACAGTGTTTACTGCCGTAAGCTGTTTTGGAGAGAGCTTGGGACAAAAACACATGAAGTAAATTAAAAAAATCATTATGTAGAACCAGTGTTAGTGAAGATAAGTGTTAAAATTCAAGAGAAAGTATCCACAAGAAGAGTGTATCCCTTTTTTAAATTATCAAACTAATTATATGCCTGTCAGATTATTGTGCTTGAAAAACACTCTTTAACCTAACAACACATACCATTTCCTTCCCTGTTATATTTTCAAGCTGTGAATGTCACTTGTCCTCATGTAGTCATGCCAGTATTGTTTTGTAACATCAACTTGGACTTATTTTATGAAATCAGACTGTCTCAGTCATAAAACAGTGGGTGATAAATAATCTGCTGGCAATAAAACTACATTTCATCCAGCTCTGAGATCTGTTTTGAAATCCATTTTTATTCAAATTTCTCTCAGTGTCACAAAGCCATCCCTTGCAAAGTCCTGAACTGTGAATTCATGGGAAGAATGTTGCAAGGAGTTTGTTTCTGCCTGAGCCTCATGGGCTGTGGTCACACCTAAGGTTTAATCCAGCTTCAGTCCATCTTCAGAGTGAGAAAACACACCAGCAACGTGACCAGTAATTTTCTGTCCACATTATCCCAAAGATGAATTTACTGAGCAATTTAACACTGAAAGAAAACAGCTTGTCACTTTGCTGGTGTATTCTCTCACTCTGAAAGTGGACCGAAGCTAGGTTAAACCTTAAGTGTGACTACAGCATACATAATCACCGTAGAGCCTTTCTCTTACAACCAGTGATGCATTTTGTTTTTCCCTCTTTCCTCAGAAAACAATTCTAAAACAGCCTGCTTTTATTGCATGACTCAGATTCTGACCCTTCTGGAAGGAACCTTTCTTTGTATTATGTTGCAATTTCCTTTATACACCTGAGGCCTTTTTGCATTAGGTCTTTTGGAACACATGGAGGACATGCTGGGACAGAGCATTCACTCTTCTGGGCCAGCAGGTCCATTCAGAACTGCCTCAGCCCGTCCCAGAGCACCCTCCACACATTCCACATGCAGGTGGCTCACTCCAGGCTCCTGCAGTTCCATTGTGACTGCATGAGTCAGGGAGACACCCAGTTTGGCCTCCTCTCACCCCTTTCCAGGGCAGGGAGAGGTCAGACTACAGCTGTCTATGGGCCAGGGGATGTAGGGTCCCTCAGTAGACTGGCCTCAACCAAAGTGCTGAATGGCTAGAGCCGGTCTACCGAGGGACCCCATATCCCCCGACCCATAGGGGCTGATCACCCTTT
The DNA here is from genome assembly GCA_023333525.1 of Aspidoscelis tigris stejnegeri. Classification (NCBI taxonomy): domain Eukaryota; kingdom Metazoa; phylum Chordata; class Lepidosauria; order Squamata; family Teiidae; genus Aspidoscelis; species Aspidoscelis tigris. Next base: position 17,238,443 of record JALMGA010000010.1, read on the forward strand.
ACCAGATGGTCCCAGGGTGGATTACAATGAGATGAAAATGTCTGCATTTCTGCTTCATTACATGAAGCTCCCTGGAAAACCAGGGTGCTGTGTGAACTTGGCAGGGATGCCAAAGGTGCTTGGGGAGCAATCATGCCAATAGCTCTTCTCACCTCATTATTCCATAGCGAGACCAGAGCATTGACAAGAGCACCAGCCATGTCAATTGGAAATTCCCCCAGATCCATCAGGAATCTCTCAGATTCCATAAGCCTCCAAGGGTAGACCATCTTAATGGGTGCTTCACCCCTGAGGCAAGGAGCAGACACCCTAAGCCCAAACTTCACCAGAAAATGATCTGTCCATGACAATGGGCTTGTAACAAGTCCATCTACCAATGGATATTCATCCTCATGCTCTGTAGCAAAAACCAGAGCCCTTTCTGCACTAGCCCTTATTCCAGAGTATATCTTGGGACAGGGGTCTGTTGTCCATATGCTAATGCAGACTGTGGAAGGCTCCAGCTGGGATATACCATAGTCTGCACTACCATGCAGATAACAAGTCCATGTTCTGAGATATGTTCCAGAATAAGGCCAAGTGTGCAAAGGCCCCAGGTCAACGGTATGTCCCACTATATGAGTTGGGTCCATAACATACTGAGACAGCCCCCATGACTATCAGGGAGGCTATGAAGTGTCCTACAGGAGGCATCCTCAGCATGAAGATTAAAGTTCCCCAGCACCACCATGTTGGGGGCCTCCAACACCTTTGAGATAGCCTCCTCCAGCTCAGGCAGGGAAGCTGTTGGGCAGCAGGCTGGGCAGTACACCAACAGTAATCCTGTTCTCTTTCTCTGGCCCAGCACCAGGAATAATCCCTTAACACCAGTCACAGAGCAAAAGGTGCATCTGGTGAAGGAGATTCCTTATGGACTATGGCAATTCCCCATCCTGTCCCACTAGCCTAGACTGGCGCTGCACAAGGTAACCTGGGGGCAGATCTGGGTAAGTGCAGGACCTCACAGTTCACCCACCCAGGTCTCTGTAATGCACACTAGGTCAACCCTTTCATCCATAATCAAGTCATGCCTAATAGATGGCTTGTTTTGGACTAACCTGGCATTTACCAACAGCACCACCAAGCTAGTGGGAAGGTTGACAGGCATCCCTCTATACTGATGGTTGAGAGGGAGAGTAGAAGGAGTGATATCCTGAATATATCTAACATCTCTTCTCTGCTGGCTTCATGGAAGAATGCAGAATGAAACCCAGTATTCCCAGATAAGAGTCCGGCACCTTAACCAAAAGACCAAACTGGCTCACAATCAATAACAATCACAATTAAGAACAATCAAAGCAATTGTAGCACAATGCAATAAAAATATACCCACAAAGCCATAACATACTTTTATTTTAATGTGATTTTCATAAAACAGAACATATTTGATCAATTGGTTTTTCAATATTGTCCACCATGTTTTTCAAATGCCTCTTGTTTGAAGACGTAGATTTCTAAGTTATCAAGCTGTTTTCTGTAAAGCTCATAAAAAACAAAGCCTTCATATTTTCAGAAGCCCATATTGTTGACATGAAGAAGCCTCAAACTCTAGTATGGATGAAATAAAACTTAACAGCACACATGTTTTTCAGGTTAGCTGTTTAGAATTGTGGCTTGAAACTGCAGAGTAATAGATCTCTAGGCTTCTTCCTGTAATGACTGAACATCTGGCATAGCAATTTTATATACTTCAGAAGTTGCCCATTTTAACGGCTATTAAAATTGTAAAAAGACGTGTAAGGAACGCTGTAGCTGAGGTACAGCATAACTGTATTAAATTCCATTGGTGAAATTTAAAGGAGTAAAGGTAAGAAAGCCCTATTTTTGGCCTGGCTTTTGTTTAATTGGAACCAGGCTCTTGATTAAGAAGGGTATTGCTGTAAAATGAAATATCATAAGGAGTAAACAGATGATAGACACAGAGTGTCTTTAGTCTAGACTGGTTGATTCTTACTGGGAATTGGAAAGAGAAACAGCCCAGGATTTTATTATTATTATTATTGCTTATTCTCTGTAAAGCAGATACTGTGAGATACTGAGAATGTTTCTGATCTCAGTTGTATGCAAAGCTACAATCATTTAAAAAAATACTTATTGGGAACAGTGCTTATCAGAGGGCGCAAAAGTAAGCATGACCAGAAGATGTTCTTGTTTCAAAAAGTTCTTATCTGACTCACCATTATTTTGCCAAATCGCAAAGCACAGGGCTAATCCTAGTTACTGGAACAGAAGATATTCCCTATAACTAAGAAAAGGAAGGGATAAACCATAGCCTCACACCACCCAGTACCAATGGAATAACAGGCAGCTGTGTTGTTTCTTCCGCTAAAATGTAATTCATCAGGGTTCTGCCTTCTTTGAAGAATCACTTTCCTCCTGCTTCCCATAAAGAATGGGTGCATGAATAGTATTTAGTTAACATCCTGAACTATTAAAATGTTTCTGTCTTTTCCCTTTCACTTAATATACCTTTCCCTCTTGAGGCTGTAGATGGTGGAACTGTTAAGACAGGAACGTTGTCTACTGACGTGAAAGTTCATTCTAGAAGACAAGGAGCCTTCCAGGTGTTTTTTTGTGTCACTTCATTGTTCACAAGCAAAGCAGCAGGAAGAAATCATAATATAGCAACTTCTGTGTGAATCTAATGTAAAAAAAAAAATCTTTTACAACTCTTTCTACAGATGTCTTAGCCATGTACCTATTTCCCTGACTTAGCTCATTTTAGGATACCTGATCTTTATATTGATCTTGGAGGTAATAATGTATCACTTGAAAATTCCTAGTATCCACGGAATTTTTACAGTCATCCCTACTATATGCACCATTTGTGTCCTTTCTTTCCTCATCTACTGCATTTGGCCTTTAGGGATTTCCTGAAATCCACCTTGATTAACATTTTGTAACATAAAAAATTGTATAAAAGGTCTTAGCAAATGCATCAGGTACTGAAGAATCAATTTCTGCTTTGTGTGGGTTTTGTACATGGAGCCTTTCTGCGTTTAGCTGTTTCGGCTGTTGTGAAGTGGGGCTGGTAAACTTCTGGTAAAGGTGGACCATTCCCACTTGTCATGAGGATAGCTTCCCCAAAGTGTCCATTACCATTTAGAGGTGCAAATGGTCATCGCTTTTACCAGCCCATGCCACTGCATCCAAAGCTGGAAGTTCCACCTCCTCACTGCTGTGATTGGCCATTCCATGACATGATTGGATGCCGTTGTAGAGGGGTGTGTTCAATTAGAGGGACGTATTGCAGCCGATTGGAGATCAGAGGTCCGGTCATGTTAGATATCAGCAATCGATCATGGCCGCCACTGTGACCGTGCCTGGGTGGATGATGCATTCTCTGCCCACCAACCACACTGAACCAGAAGAAGAGTGAATAGTGATGTTGCTGGACGCTTCAGGTAAGCCTTTGGTCAATGTTGGTAAAAGTGTAGAGCATGATTTAGTGCTCATCAACAATTAGTGAACTTCTGGGGAGGCAGAGCATGCTTGGAGGTTGTAACAGCCTACTCTGCGGGCACATGCTCTTTGCCAGATGTTCACTAATTGTTGACTACCAGCTTATGTTCTCTCATATGTCTATCCTATTTTGTTTCTGTACTAAGCTCAGGCTTATTATTTACTTATTTAAAATAAACATTCTCATTTAAATGTTTACCTTTAAATGCGTTAAGTATTTTATTGCCTTTTGAAACATATCTTTCTATACAGATTGAGAACCATATTAGATCATTCAGAAACGGAGAAAACTGTCCTTGATTTAGCTGCAATCCACACAGCTTATAACCCGCATATCGAATTAGTTTCTATCAGTTTTGAAAGGACAAGTTTTGTAAGCATTTCTAAAAAAAAGAAAAAAAATGAAAACTTCTGGGAAAGCATTTCTATTCTTAAGAGTTAGACAGTAGTATGTATCTATACTGGTATTTTGCATTCAAGAGTGGTTTTCTGAAGCTTTTCTTTATATTTCTACATAAATGATTCACTTGGGGCAAAAAACATTTTGGATTAAAGTTTCAAAAATATACCTTCTGGTGGCAAGAGTGCCTCTGGTAAAGCCATAAAAGGGGGAGGGAAACCACCCTAATATATGAAAGATGATCAGGATGTAATTGTGCTGAGCCAACAAAACTAACTGGAAAAGGATGGTCCTTCTGCTCTTTTGTTTATGGAATTTTGGGGAGTGTTTTTACAGAGAAGTAGTGTTAGCTTAGGGAAAAGACCAGCTAGGGTTTTGGAAAGGTTTTTTTTTTTCTTCAATCAGTATTTTCTTTTTAAATACAGGAAATGAGGATTATAGAAAAAAATCAGCATCACTTAATGCCTTTTTACCTTTTTAAAAAATAATTAACTGAAATTCTAAAATGTTGTGTTGGCAAGACGCTTTAGAATTTTCCTGCAAAAATAGTTTTATAAGGTGTGGACAGCAATATGCAGCACCTAGGCTGAGGAGGAACAGGCCAGTGTCTCCTCCTAATTCTTTTTCCAATAATCCTTAATGTTCATTTTGCACTTTAATAAAAAAGAAAGAGGAATCAAGCTACCTAGACTTTCCTGGCTCAGCAGCTCATCTTTATCCCTCCCTTAATAACTTTTTCCAGTCTTGAGAGAAAAAGTCAACCTTCACCTCTTCCACATTTTTACTATGTGAGCTGCCTTATATGGTACATCTGCACCTGCACACAGTGCCCATGTCCTGTGGCAGCCATTTTACATACCCCAGGGCTTCATCAGTGCATAAGGAAATGCTCTCATGCATTGTGCATTAGGAATGGGCAAACATGAAATGATTTGAAAGAGAAGGAAACATGTGGAAACTCACCATCCCAGCATCCTGCCAAAGGCATCTAGCCACAGTAGAGTTTCCATTAGTAGGTGTTTAAAAGGAATGAGCAAACACAAAATGGTCAGAAAAGGAAAGAAACATTTGGGCTGAGCTAAACCTTTAGAAAAATAGTTAAGTCAGTGTTTTTATAGACTGTTTTTCCACAAGTTTATTTGTGCTGAACACAATTCACTTAAAATTGGCTAATTACAATAGAACAGCAGACACAAAACATAATAAATGCTGTCACATCATTAGAGAACCACCTTAATCATTACTCATTGGCTGTGTCCCCATGCAAGTTTGGTGCAATTCCGAGCGCCGAATCAGTAAGATTTGTCCCCATGTGTTTTGGATTTGGTCCATGAAAAGTGTACCAAATCCCCCCAAAACTATGCCAGAAGGGTGCCAAATTAGATACCTGAAAAAACAAGTCTCGGCACGGTTTGGGGGACTGGCACGCATTGCTCAGCGAGCCAGGAACTCACATGAGGACGCTTGCAGGCTAATGGGGAGAAGATTTGTGCTCAGGTCATTGGGAGGTGGGGAGTGCTTGCTGTCCCTGCCATGTCCATTAAAAATGCCGATCACAAAGGCAGGCTGGAGAACAGCTTGGCTTCATTATAGTGTAATGCTACACATGTAAATTTTAAGTGAATTTTCTGACATTTCCACGGAGGTAATTCCAACCTCGTTTCAAGAATGCCAAGGCAGGCTGCATAATGGCTTGATTTTTGTTCCATTTGCAACCCCCATTTCCCCGATCTGCAAGGCAATCATAAATAAAGGCTTGATTTTCAGTTGATGGGCATTCTTGCAGTCCCCGGTGGAGCAGAGGTGTGCACAACTGCTCATGTGCCTACAGCCGCTGAATCTCGTTGCAGCTTTTGGCGTTTTAATTTTTTTTAAAGTTATTTTTATGAATGAAGCTTTATTTTTACTTGTTTCCGTGCCTCCCACCCCAGTCCTGGCTGTCAGTACCACTAAGGGCGGGGATGCGGCACAGGGGTGGGCTGACATCAATCTGGCTTCCAATGAGGAAAAAGGGGGTGGAGAGGAGGTGGCACTGCTCCCCCATACCAGGGTTCAGCACGGTTCCCATAGGGATGCCCCCATCTGCGCCCAACCCGTACCTGTCCCGCTTTGCTGGGAATGTCATGAGGACACCCAAGATGCATTCCCAATCCCATGCCCAAACAGCAGCCAAAGTGTGCCAAATGGCCAGCATGGGGACATGGCCATTCAGAATTCCTTTTCTGCTGGAGGTGCCAACTTCAGCTGTTCTATAAAGTTCTGTACTTCTATTTCCCAGTCATTATTTCCATCAGAGGATAGCAGACAAATGATTCCTAGAATCATCCTGTATGTACAAAAAAGGTAGACTAGGTTTTTGACAAATACCCACTGTGTCCTGGTAGGAAAGTCCCTGAGAAAACTGATACATAGTGTAATGCTACACATGTAAAATACACATTTTGGGACCTACAAATCCCTCATGAGTGGTTAGTACCATGTCCTTCTATCCTCCCACCAATACACTGTCCCCAAAACAGCTTGACCTATGTGACAGTTGTAACTTGAAAACTTTTCATACAAAGATTAATTACAATACTTCTTATTATAGAGAAATGCCAAAAAGTCAACGTGGCTTGAGCAGAAACCAATCCTTGTTGGGAGAAGCTTATGAGGAAGACAGAAATGTTGACAAGGATCAAGATCAAAGCTCAGCTTAGGACAATGTGAGTGGTGCTGGTGCTTTTCTTTTATCCTTCTAAGTTGTGTTTAGATCTTTGAGTCAAACACAGTTTCGGGAGAACAACAGAAATACTGTGTGCCAATTCCCTCTGCTAAGTTGTCTGTCTGTATTATGAAATGTATACAGTAGTTTCTGCCTATTGTAAAGCCTCTCTTTAGCAGATTCTCTGCAGGCTCTTAAAGCTCTACATAGTAATACATATATTAGCTGCAGAACCACCAGGAGGCACTGAAGTATCATGTCACTTAGCTGGCAAAATAATGTGTAATTTCAAACATTCTGCATTTTCAGGATGAGCCTAGTATTCCATTTGCATGTGTTCTGATGCTTCAGCAGAGACATTTTATGCAGTGGATACTCTGGTTCTTTCCAACACTGCTTCTCCTGCTCCAAATTGTGTCATACAGCTTGTTTATCTTCAATGCAATATTCACTGCAATAAGGGAAGATCCAGCTGGAAATAAAAGTAATATATACAAGTATAAAAAATACAAGCAAAGTTTACAGTATACACAGCTTAAATTAATATACACGTAAACAATTTTAGATGTGTCTTTGCTTTTTTTTAAAGGACTCCCAAAAAACAATCACTATTTTAAAACAAAACAAAACAAAAGCTTTCTTTTGCAATACTTCTAAGGATGTTTCTGCACCCACCTGTCTAGGTCTGGATTAATTGGCCTGGATCAAAAAATGCTCTCTGCTCCAGACCAAGTAAAGGCTTGGGCCAGACCAGTGCTACCTGCATTGTAATGGCCTTTCTAATGTAGCCCCAGTGTTGCCCCCAAAGCCCATGCAAGCTTTGGATCTGCCTCTGTAAGGATGGCCAGGAACAAAAGTCCCCAAGAGCACCTTGCTGTGCCACTGAAATGTGTTAATACTAGTACACATCTGGGCCACTGCATTTATATCAAGGTAGCCCTGCGCCCTGTTGATCTTGCTCCATCCACATGACACAGAGCAAGATCTGAGACGTTTTCGCACGGGGGAAAACGGAACGCGAAAAAGCCAGCTGTGGACACGTCATCCGCATTGGCCGCGCGCGCCTTGCGTCCCGACGTGTCCGCAGCTGGCTTTTCCGCGTTCGAAATGTAGAGCACTTCGAAGTGCTCTACACGCGTTCCAACGCGGACGAGCCGCCCGCAGGCGTTCGGGAGAAGAAGCGTTCGCGCCGCTTCTGTCTCCCGATCGCCTGCCGGCTCACCTCCGACGCCGCGCGGCTTTGACAATCAGCTGTTTTTCAAACAGCTGATTGTCGATCTGCCTCCGCGGCCGCCGGCGCGCCCCTGGCCGGCGTTTGCCGGCTAAGCCAGCTTCGGGCGCTTTGACCATTCGCACCCAGACGCTCCGGAACGCGTTTACACGCGTTCCGGAGCGTCTGTGTGTGAACGGGGAAAGCGCCCGAAGCTGGCTTAAGCTTTCCGCCTGAACGCGTTCGGTTTCGAACGCGATTCAGTGCGGAAATGCCTCTGGATTAAAGGATCTAATAAGGATCTCTAGTGGACCCTTTTAATTGGGTCCACCTGTGGGACCAGTGCAGTCTGATCAAAAACATGGGAGGATAGTAGAAGGCCATCTACCATGTTTGGTGATGGAGGGGGGGGTTGCCTTTCAGTGGCATGCTATAGTTCACTGCTGAAAGGTACGCCCTGAGGCCCCAGGGCTAGGAATTTTTGTTCCTAGCCTTTAGAGTTGTGGGCATGCAGCTGTGAAGCTCTGTGAGTTTTCAGGCTGCAACATGGGCTAATCTGGATCAGCCCATTTGGCTCAGAAGGTGCTGATTCTGCCCATACCTCCTCATGATCCAGATGCCTCCCCAGTATCTGCATGCCTCTGTGATCCTGATTATTATGTGCTAGTACTTCAGTGCCCTTCACAGGAGGGCCTCTCGAACGTGAATAGAGCACACTGCTGGCTGTGATTGTCCAGTTACCCATGTCTGCGCAGAACACCTGGCATTGAACCGGATCTAAAAAGCAAATTTAGCCCATTAAGGTATTCTAATATTGTTCGTTCGTTCGTTCGTTCGTTCATTCATTCATTCATTCATTCATTCATTCATTCATTCATTTTATTTTTATTTAAAAACTGCAATAGTGTTCTTGTGACTATAGGACATACAGAAAAAATGTGATACAATTGTACCTGCTGAACTCTTTTTGGAAAGTTTTCTTGAAAGGAGAGTGGGTTGATGAGGCTCTTTTTTTCAATTTATTTATTTATTTAATTTCACTTGAGCAGCATGCTCCATCAGTAAATAGCCAAGGAATGGCATAAAAATGTTCAACTCTTACATGTTTCCAGACCTTCAGTGGGAGTACTGGCTTGGTGAATATTGGGGACAGTAACATTGTGCACCCCAGTTTTGCATTTCACAACTGTTTGTATCTTTCAAAAAATTGTGGTAAACATCTTCAGACATAATGATGGAACAGCTGCTTCAAGAGTTACCGCCACATTAGGCAAAACTCACACAATGCAGTTGCCTTGGCAAAGTTTTTATTAAGTAAATCACAGTAGAAATGACTGAGAGATTGATAGCAGATTATGGCTGCAGTCACACTTTGAAAACAACAACAACTTAAAGGTACTTTAGAGTGAGTCGTGTACAGCATTTGTGTTCTCATGGTTTGTTCTAGTGGTTAGGGAGCTGGACTCTTATCTGGGAATACTGGGTTTGATTCCTCACTCCTCCATGAGGCCAACTGGGTGACCTTGGGCTAGTCACAAATCTCTTCTGAGTTCTCACAGCCTCACCTATCTCACAGAGATGTAGATGGGGCTGTGGGGAGAAGAATAGAAAGCTTTGTCAGCCACTTTGAGTCCCTTAAATGGGTGAGAAAAGCAGGGTTAAAAAAACCGACTCTTCTTCCTTCTTCCTATTCTTCTTCTTCAACATGCAGATACCCCTTCCTTGATCTGGATCATGGAGTGCTAGTATGGGCTACAGACATTTATCCAGTCTACGACTAAACCAGATTAGTGAGCCCTTATGTACTTCTCATCCAGATCTACTCAAATTCCATGCAGTGAATACATTCTTAGCAGCTCCTTGATCCAGATTCCTGTACAGATGATATGTTCTTAGCTGTGCCTTGATCCAAATTAACATGAGTGCAGAAAGGGCTCAAGTCTGAATTTTGCAATAAGGAACTCATGAAGTAAGCCACAGGCAGCTCCAGGTCTTATAGTAATTTCTAGACTACTAGAGCTTCTCCCTTTTCACTGCCAGATATATTACCAGTTTAATTTTACTTGGCTGTCTGGTGATGTCCATGAATAAAATTGTCTCAGGAATTGTTTGGAATAGAGTATTTGCTATGACTAGCAAGTTATCTTGACAAAACTCTATTGGTCTTTGTTCTGCTTCATATTATATTCCAAAGCCAAACTTGTCTGCTTTTCTGATTATCTTTTGATATATTTTTGCTCCATTATTTCACTGAAAGTGGCGTATGTGTGTCTGTGTTTCTCTCTGTGTGTGGTGTTAGTTCTAGAAGGTGTTGTAGTAGTAGGTCTTCATAAAATTGACCAGCTTCAGCCTGTTTGGCATCTGTGGTTGGGAATAGGCTTGGATTACTGTGATGTTGACTGGTTTACTTTGGATTTAAGCAGAGATTATTGTATCTTTGAGACTGTACTCTTGTACTGTGGTCTTTGGGATAAGACATTGTTAAATAGCACCATCTTTTAAGAGACCCCCAACTGCTAGACCCGGTGACTACTGCTGAAATCTTATTGCTATGTGGCCTCTACTCCATGCTCTCAGGAGATGCTGAGGCTTATTTGCTGTACCACATGCTAGTGCAGGCTCTAGCAGGCCCTATGTGAGGCCTGCCAGAGTCTGCATTAGCATGCAAACCACAGACCCCTATCCTGAGATATAGTCCAAAAAAATTGCGAACAGGCCCCTGGTCACCTTCCTTTTGCCTTGTTTTCCTTGTCTCAGCACACTACAAGAATAGGGGCTGAAAGAAGGAGAATCCTATCAAGTTCTGATTTTATTTGTGTTCTGAGAAATATTTGGGAATTTTGTAAAATTTACTTTTCCCTTTTTGAACAATTTGAATGGCTTTAGGAAAGATGTATTGGTTTTAATTGGGAACAATTTTGCAAGGGCAGCAGGGAAGCAGAGAGGCTCTAACTATAAATTTCCTCTTTGAACCAGTTTTGTGGCATAAGCTGCTCACCAGCCATCTAGGTTTTCTGGTGGAGCTTTATCCAGAAAATATTTACTTAGTCCACATTATCTGGATAACTTGGAGTAAAGCACATCCAGACACATTTTATTCCAAATTATCCAAATAATGCAGATTAAGTAAATGTTGTCTGAATGAAGCTTCAATTGGCCAGCTGGCCCTGGTGACTCAATCATGGCCTGGAGCCTACCTGAAACCTTTTCACAAGATTGTTGATTTCACTAAGGTGTACTCTGCTAAAAAAATGTTTATTTTTAGAATTGTCATTTTACAGGTCATGAAATACCTTGCTTTGGTGGAAGCAGGCTGGTCTTAGTGGATTGGATTTTTCAGTATAATGCTAGTCTGCAAAGATTGACATTTTGTCATACTACTTTAGACAGACTGTAGTTATGAAATCTTCAAGATGTCTCATGGTGATCATTACAGAAATAAAATGTAATTGCTCTGTGTAGCAGATGCTTGAAACCCTTAATGACCTCTTTCACTCCCTAGGAAATTAAAAGAAATTTCAGATTTATGTCAGGATCTATCAGTTTGCACTCACAATGGGTGATTCCGAACTTCACTTTTGATTAAGAATTACAGTGATGATTATTTACTTTCTCTAGGAGCTGCTGGCATTGTTCCATGTAAAAATATAACATAAAAATATGTTGCCCTAGGGAAGGATTAATAAAATGATATGATGATTAACAATCTGTTTGAAGTTCCTCTGGAATCTACCATACCTATTCTTCTTCAATGGTTAGAGAAATATGTATAAAAACAAGTTTCTAAATATGGATTTAAAAGAAAAATTGGCTTCTATGAAAGACCAAACAAACTGTTCAGAGCAATATATATATAAAGCAGGATAAAGAAAACATGGTCACTGAAAAAACAAGACAGCGAGGGACAGTATTAGCAATTAAGCATGAAGATGGCACAGCTCGAATTTTATGAATGTAATCTGCGAATAAAACTTGTGTTCTCTTCCACACAGCCCTTATAAAAAGTCAGTTTCAAATCCAGAACAAAAGACAGCCATTCCAAGTTGGAACATCTTCAATATTCTGGCTTTTGATTTTTTTTTCTCCCTTCTCTCTGGAGTGATTTCCTTTCTCCTCTTCTGCCCCTTCCTTTCCATTTGAATTTCTTTCCCACCCCACCCCACCCCACTCATCTCCCATCTCCCTTTCCCCTGTGACCGTTTCTTTAAAACTTTAAAAATAAAGCTTCGTGCACAAGCTTTCTTTTTCTCTTCTGACCACCACCGCCCCATATCCATGGTCACTAGCACTAGCAATTCTGCACACCTTGCTTCTTAGCAGCATGCATTAATCACTGACAATTATGACTATTAGATTCTCACAGACCTTTCAGCTCTGTGAATTTAGAGGGTCTGCAAGCAATTATATATATAAAAAAAAAGGCTGGGAAAGGAAAGTTGGATCTTTACTCAGATGCCCTGCAATGTTTTCCACAATTCAACAAGTGAAGGTCTGAAAGACATTTGTAGTGGGTGAGCCAACAAACCTAGACTCTGGACTCTTCTTAGAAGGTAGTACAAGTCATAAGTGGATAGTTAAACAATCTTTAAGGCAATCTTATACTTAAGAAAACCATAGTACTCTTTTCTATAACTGCTACCTGTTGAGATAGGAATGGCTAGACGCACACCATGTCTTGAGAAACAGAGAGAAAATCGTCTTTAACATTTTATTCATGCCCCTGATTCCTTCCTAGATATAACTTGATAGCCCCATAGTGACTACCATGTCACCATTAGGTCCACCTTTGGCATTTCTGTACATATGCCTCAGCCTTTAGGAAATGCTGGCAACATACCCCAAATCAGCACTAACCAATACATTCTTCTGCACTAATGAAAGGCAAAAGTTCACAGTAAATATACAAAAGAGGCGAAACACTATGATTAAAACTCCTAGAAGAGTGTAAAAAGGACATAAACCACCTTCCCACGCAGGTGAGATACTATGTGGAAATTGTTTTAGCTAGAAAATACATCTTACTGTCCATGAGAAAAAAATCAGGTTGTGAAAGAGCTTCAGCCAAATACCTTAAATCAGTATTTCATATTCATGTGGTTGCCTTTATTTTATCATGCTTCCAACATTGCAGCTACTTGTTGATCAGCAGGTAATTAGATACATAGACTAATACACTAGTTATAAATTTTAAAAATTATTTTGGTAAGTAGTATTGCTCATTTCTTGGGAAATATTTATTTATTTGTTTGTTTGCATTTCTATCCCATCTATACCTGAAGGTCTCAAGGTGGGTAACAGCATTTAAAAACAGACATGTTAAAATAAAGCCATATATATAAAACAGTATAAAACAAAAATGTTTGTGGTGGGGAGAAACTATACCAGATTTAGCCAAAGGCCAGAGCAAAGAGGTACGTCTTCACCACCTTCCTGAACATATACAGTGAAGGAACGTGACACACCTTGAGGAGGAGACTATTCCACAGCCTGGAGCCATCACTGAGAAGGCCCTCTCTCAAGTGCCCACCCATCCAGGAGTACCCCTAACTTTCACACCTGTCCCTTCCAGGGCATTGAAACCCCATCGAGGACAGGTTGTCTTCCAACTACGTGGACCCAAGACCCTGTGACACACAGCACCTCTGTCTTGTCTGGATTCAACTTCAATTTATTGGGCCTCATCTATCCCATTACTGCCTCCAGGAACCTGTCTACCACTTCAACCACCTCTCCTGATTCAGATGGCACAGAGAGATAGAACTGGATATCACCTGCATACTGATGACACCTTACTCCAAAGCTCCTGATAACCTCTCCCAGTGGCTTCATATAGATGTTAAAAAGCATGGGAGATAAGATCAAACCCTGGGGAACCCCACAAGTGAGTTCCCAGGGGGCCAAATCAGTACCTCCCCCGACCATTATCTGAGACCAGCCACAGAGACAGGAGCAGAACCACTGTCATGCACTGCCTCCAACTCATAAACTTTGTAGCTTTCCCAGAAGGATACCATGGTCAACGGTATCAAAAGCCAATGAGAGATCCAGGAGAACCAAAAGGGTAGCATTCCCTCTGTCTCTCTTCTGTAGGGAGTCATTAACCAGGGCGACCAAGATGGTTCCTGTGCCATAACTGGGCCTGAGGCCAGATTGAAATGGGTCTAGATCAGTGATGGCGAACCTTTTGAGCTCGGTGTGTCAAAATTCGCAAGAAAACCTAGCTTAACTCGGGTGCTATGTCACATCTAGAAATATCCATAATTTTGTGATATTTGTAGCTCTAGTAAAAAAGTTATATTTGATATATGTATTTTATTAAAAGCAAAAACCAATAATTCTTTACATAATGACTTTTGTTGCTGAATTTCGTTTGCTAATCTTCAATTGAAAGTTGGTATTTCGTACACTTCAAGAACAAAGAAGCACTACATGCCCAGGTGCCAGGGTGACCATGTGTGTCGCCCAAAAGGGCTTGGCGTGTCACCTGTGACACGTGTGTCATAGGTTGGCCATCACTGGTCTAGATAATCAGCTTCTTCCAAGCATGCCTGCAGTTGGGCAGCGACAACTCTCTCCAGAACCTTGCCTAAAAATGGTATGTTAGCCACCGGGCTATAGCTGTTCAGATCTTCTGGATCTAGGGAGACCCTCTTCAGGAGGGGGTGTACCACAGCCTGTTTATGACAAAAGTTAGTAATCTCTTCAACATATTACCCATACATGGAAATTAGACTCTCTATAGGTGCAGTCTTGAGGAAAAAAAATATTGATGTGTTCCAGGCTGTGGTGACATCTTGCTAGAATAGTCCATCTTATTAAAAAGGCAGACTCAAAAGGTGCTAACTCTGATCTCACCCAATATCTGATCATCCTTCCTTAATTCATTCTCAGTTTCAGTCACCATGCTCACACCTTTCTGTTCCTGTCCTGAGACATCTTTATGAGACTTTTTTAGATCTTCCCTCCTCTGCACCATTGCATCACCCCCTGCATTCTGATAGGACAAAAGTTATTTGACTCAACAGCATGTAATCACACAGCAGGCAAAAGGGAAGAGAAATTCATGCTGTATCTGCCCTTTATAGTATGGTTCAGCCCTCTTCAGTCCTCTTCCCTGATCACACCCAAAAAATGAAAACGGATTAATACTCTAATGGCTTGATACCTGTAAAAATCAGGAGTCAAGAAAGTGTATTTGAAGGGAGGGAAGTCCACACTTAAAACAGATAGGACTAAAAAACATTTGAGTGGTGAGGTCTTAAGAAAGACTGAAGAAGAATTAAAGTGAAGGTGAAGGTGTGGCCATGACCTCAGTGCAGTCTAAGCTGATCCTACATCCGGATTGTGACTGGGTTATGATGGTTAAATTAAATTAATCAGGAATTTTGCAAACAGATCCACCATGGATAAATAGTTCTTCAGAAGCAGCTATGGAGCATCTACATTTCTGTGCACAAGTTGTCCTGTAAAGAGGGGGTGATAGTGAATGAATAGACTAAGCCTGGTTTAGGCTGCAAATAACAGTAGCCATGATGAAAACCTGTGCCAATGCATATATTGATGCAGATAATTTAAAATCAGCCTTCTTCTGGGAGTCTTTGTCTCATCGCCATCACAGTGTGCTGCCTAGAAATCTAAGAACTTTTGCACACACCGCAATGATAAAATAACATTTTAAATCAGGTTTTTCAACCCTCATTGAATCTTGAGACACAAAGCCCTTGTCATTCTCTCTAATTGAGAACATTATAAACATTAGCTCTGGGCTCATAGAGGGGCTCATTAGAGTGGCTGTTGAATTAGTGGTGCTTTAAAGCATTTTAAATTAGCAGTGGTGGGATAAGGGGAGGGAAAGCTGAAAACCACACAGGCTGAGCAGTGGAGATCTTGGACACAGCTCTTTGCTTTTTGAATATAACCACAATATTTAAGTAAAACATCCAGGACAGAGGACATTTACTGGTCCATAATCACTAGCTATGATTACTGACCTATTTACGGCATGGATGCCCATGTTCATCTTTTACTGTATAATTGTGAAAATTGAGAATGGTTATTAGCACTAACTAAAGTAGAGCAATGGAAAAAAAGTAGATTCTTAGGCTACAGCATTTCTATGGGGTAAAATAGTTCTCTTACAAGAAGTACTGTCATTTTTGCATTCCCCTAGGTCAGTGATGGCAAACCTTTTGAGCTTGGTGTGTCAAAATTTGCAAGAAACCCAGCTTAACTCGGGTGCTGTGTCACGTCTAGAAATATCCATAATTTTGTGATATTTGTAGCTCTAGTAAAAAAGTTATATATGTGTTTTATTAAAAGCAAAAACAAATCATTCTTTACATTAGTGACTTTTGTTGCTAAATCTTCAATTGAAAGTTGGTATTTCGTACACTTCAAGAACAAGCAAGCACTATACACCCAGGTGCCAGGGTGACCGTGTGTGTCACCCAAAAGGGCTTGGCGTGTCACCTGTGACACGCGTGTCATAGGTTGGCCATCACCGCCCTAGGTTCTAATTCTGGTATTGCACCAAAAATTATCATTTCCCTGCCATTGGTATTCAAGAACTTTATACAGTTAAGGGAAAAGAAACATATTTATTTAAATCATCATCATCATCATAGTAAAAAAAAAGTCTTAAATACTTTTTAAAAAGACAGAGAAGAAGCAAGGAAATAAACACATGCAGTTAGGGATGTGAATGAATATTAGTAACATTCGAAATTTGGCAAAATTTGGGCATTTGAACTCAAATTGAATGTTCCAATATTTGTATGCTAACATTTGAACAAATACAAATGTTTCTGGATATTCGTATGAATAGTGCAGACATTTGTTAAGCTGGGGAAACATATCAGATACATATCTATTCATATCAAATATGTATCTGTTCACAGCAGATACATATCTGTTCATATTCAGATACGTATCTATTCGTATCACATACGTATCTATTCATAGCAGATATGTATCGAATGTTCATATGAATATGTAAGAATAGATTAATATCGAATAGAACTTTACCACATTCAAATGTGATCTATTCGTACAAATATGGATTTTTGAACATTCATTTTGAATCTAATGCCAAAAAATTGTGCACATCCCTACATGCAGTATGATGTGCTCCTATGCACAGAGTAGTAGGATGTACATGAACTAAAACTGTGCATTTGGTTTGCTATTGAACCAATCACCTGTTGGTTTAGTTTGACAGAGAACCAGTTAATTGAATAAATGGTTCTTTGTGTTTGAGTTCAAACTAATCTGAAAACAAATACCATTTTTTCCCCATTTGTTCTTTTCAACAGCAAACATGAACTGTTTGATCAAATACTTTGTGTTTACAAGTAGGAAACTAGTTCAGTTGGATCAAATTTTTGGCTGTCTGAATAACCGGAGCCACATCCCCATGCAAGCCGCCTGGCATTGATTGGGCACTGATTGGGCTCGCATGGGGCTGGGTGTGGGACTGAGATCGAATTCTCAGTAATGCAGGCTGGGGGTGGGCTGGGGGCAGATTCAGCCATCCCCATGCAAGCTGCACCAGGATCGTTCTTTTACTCCCATTCCCAGTCAAGCTGCTTGTTTGCCTTGAAAGGGCAGTAAAGCATACTCCCTTTCCCAGAGAAAGGGAGTAACGGGGTGCAGAGGCTTGAGATTTCTGAAGTGTCTTTCCTGTCAGCTGAGATGGGGAGAACATTCAAGCCTCTGCACCCCCTGTTCACGATCTTGGCAGGAAAGTCTTACTCCTGATGTGAACCGAAGTGTCTTTCCTGTCAGCTGAGATAGGAACAGGGGGTGCAGAGGCTTGAGATTTCTCCCTTTTCTGGGAGCCACCTTATTGACCCCCTGGAAAATGGAGAACACTCAAGCCTCTGCACCCCGTTTCTATCTCAGCTGACAGGAAAGAGGATTGGCTTTAAAACTCAAGCCTCCTTCCTGTCAGCTGAGACCATGAAGTCCGGGACCATCCCCATGCACAAGCTCAGCTCAGACCAAATTGCCCAAACTGTGCCCAGACTTGTTTTTCTGGGTACCAAATTTGGTCCTGGTTTGGCATAGGTTTGGGTGATTTGGACCATGGAAATCGGGCCAAATCTAAAATGCATAAGGATGCCCCTTGCTGAACCCGATTTCAGTCCCAGACCAAACTTGCATGGGGACATGCCCCAGATGTTTGGTTCAACTAGTTCAACATTTTTGAACTAGTTAGCTTGCTGCTGTTACAAGTTAGTTTGCTGCTGTTACAAAGAAACGCATCTGAGGGAAAGCCTCCCTCTGATATGATAGAAACCTAATAAACAAGGGTCTGTGAGATACATGTGGAGGATTTTGTGATTATTTTAGTTCCTAATGAATGAAGTTAGTATAGGAGAGTTTTGAAGAAAATATACTGTGGCTTCTCTTCAGAACATTTAGAATAAATATAAAAACCTGGGGGTGGGGAAACTACTCCCAGCTAGCACTAGATGACAGCTGTTTGCTCTGGCTTCATCCATATGAAGGAAAATCAAAGCCCACTGGGAGTCTGAGCATCTGGATGGACAAGTACTTCTGCCTTCTTCCAGTCCCCAAGATTTCCAGAGAAGTGATGACAGCAACCTTTTAGGAAGTCTGATTTAACTACTTGCAGGCCACTGTTTTTGCTTGATTTGACCACTGTGTGAGCAGCAACCAGGGAATGAATCTATGGCCAGTAACAGTGGCAATTGCTGGGAGGGACTGAAATTCTGGTGCGCTTTTGCTGCAACTTCTGATTCCTCACTGTAATTCCAGCTATAGCTGCTGGCGTTAGTGCTACGGTTATGAACGTATCACCCTAGAGATCCTCTGGAATGGACTCTGCCTCTCTCTCTCTTCCTGCTGATGTGGTTCTCACATGCACAGAAAAATTTTGTCCCCACCCTGCTATTCCTTCCCCTAATCTCCTCCTTTCCTTCTTTTCCTCCCCCTTCAATAATACTATGCCACAGGAACCAGTTGCACCTAATGTTTAAACCACCTTCCATTAGCTCTTGGAGTGAAGAATATGCATGAGCTACTATAATCTAGATTTTCTATATGAACGAAGTGAATATGTTAATACAAGAGTAAATGGCTAATACGTTAGGAATTGTTTGCTCCCTTTTCCATGTGGAAGTTTACTTGGCTCCATTCGTAGGGTACTTTATGTAAGAGCTGAAAAATGATTTAATCTGCCTTTGATCAGCAAAGCAACAAGACATTTTCCTTCCATATTATCTACCCCCAAGGTGGAGTTTCTGAAAAGTGGTTAAAGTCTAGTTGCAGAGATTTGTTTTTATTCCCAGACTAAGTAAAATGTTTAGATGTGTTGCTCAAATCCACTTTAGGAGGCTAGTCCCCTTTGGTAAAAACAATAAACAAATTGATTGATGAAAAAAGGATGCCATTGATGCCAAACTCACACTGAGTTTCTGAGGGGCAAAGGAAGAAATAGGCTGGACTAGTTGGGTTGAAATAGGCAGCATATGCACTGGAAACAGAAGGGAGGAAAGGAAATTTAAAGTGCACCAGCAGCTATAACTTTAAGCATTCCTGAAGTGGACAAGCTGTTTTCTCAGCTCAGAGCACTTTAGGAATATTCTGTGTAGCTGGACTCCAAAAGCTATTTTAAAAAAGTCAACAGCTGGAATCACTGAGCACTGAAAGCTCCCATTTCCCTCTTGTTATTTCATTACTGTTTCTTTTAAAATGTGCACAGTTGGTGGTGGGAGAAGAAGGAACCAAGCCACTTTGGGCATTCAGTATAGCATATGGACTTTCAAACTATATGAAGCTCTCACTTTGAAAAAAAAACCTCCAGGTTAAATGGTTGTTATTTAAATAAAGGTAAACTAAATTACTAAATTGTGCTTCAAACTGCTTACAAGCTTTGGCTGTCATGGAAGCACACTGCAGACAGCCAATGTGCATATATATATATCTCATAATTGCACTGGCAATCAAGGGGAGATTTGTATTCAAAGATGCAAGCCTTTTTTTGATCTCCAGCTAGCATTTCAGGGATGGCATGGAGAAGGGGTATACCTTCCCATATGTGAAACCCCACCCATTGGCGGCAGGCATTGGCCAGAAGGATATGGAGAGGCAGCCTGAAAGGCTGATCTCCTCCCCGAATAGTCCAGTAGTATTCCCATAGGGAGAAAAAAGTGGGCTGGGCACCAAAACGGAACTGAGAACAGGTTTTTTTAGGACTTCTTTTCTGCACATTTTAGCAGGATAGTCTTTATAAAGCCCAATAATAATTTTAAAAAACTAAATGGGATCAGATGATCCAAAAAATGGACTGGATTCACATTTAATCTTGAATGGAAACACACCCTGAGACCAACAACACAGATGGGTTTTAAACCAAAATCCCTTCACTTGTTTAATTATTTACTGAAGGCCTGACTAAATAAGAATGACATTATGTATGGCAGAAAGACAAAAAAGAGGAAAGTTACACCCTTCCATGCCACTAAAAGTGACCAAGTACAAGTGACAAAGAAAAAAAATCAAAACAATAAAATATTAAGTCAGTGCAATACATTTTATTATTTTGCTCTTTTCAGTGGCACAAAACATACCTCTGATATTGGTGCAACAGTGAGAAGCATCTTATGGTCTTTCAAACAGCCAGGCAGCTAATTTTAAAGATACCTGGATGGTGAAAATCAGGGAGAGTTCAGGCAGGCAATCGGTCTGCAGTTCTTGCCATTTAATTTCCTTGTCCCTTCCACACCTAAAATCAGAATTTCATGTACACCAAATTTGCTTGGTTTTGTATCATCACAGCCCTTGTGTCCAGTTCCTGTGTCTAAACAGACAACAAATATAGCTAAAGCTATTCCAAATAACATCTTAGCCTGTGTTCAGACATAACAAAAGGGGAGCCAGAGAACAGTAGCATGTGGCCCTTGTGTTCCCAAGCCTTCTCTAATCAACCTTTTGTAGTACAGAATGTTCTGGAAAGGGTAAGGAGAAGATTTGTATGTGAACAACCCCATCTCAAAGCCTTCTCTGAGGCTCCTCAGAAACACACTGAGCCTTTCCACCCTTGCTGGTTTAGAGGACTTCAGAGGAACTCCTGTACATGTCATCTGCACTTTGTGGAATAGTTATTATTCCAGGGGTAGCTGCACACATGCGGCAGTTCCTCGAGAGCATGAAGATGTAGAGCAGTTCTAACTATTCTCCATCTACACTCCAAGCTGTGCCTTCTTCCACACTTGTCACAATTGGGAGGAGTGTCAAGGAAGCCTGGAGAGGGGGGCAGTGCAGGTGTGGTTAGTGCTCAATGCCTCACCCCATCACCTTGGCAACACAACCACACAGTATGTTGGTACCATTGCTGTGGTTCAATGATCACTGTTGTAATGGTGACAATTCACACGTCAGTGCTTAGCAAAATGCTGGCAAGGTTAGAGAGAATTCCGGCATCTAAAATGTGGATGCTGGAAGTATCCCACATCTTCACTTCCCAAGGACATTCTCCCTGGCAAGTGAAGGTGTGAATTTGCCTATTGTGTGATCTTCATATCTCCAAGCCTTCTCTAATCCCCCTTTTCTATCACAGAATCTTCAATAATGGAGGGAAGGACAGACTCGTGTGTGAACAATCCTACCTCAAAGCCTTCTCCAAGCCACCTCAGAACCTCCTCAGAACCTCCTCAGATTTCCTTCCTTCCTTCCTTTTCTTCTTCTTCTTTTTTGCTGTTGCTGATCACAGCCCTAGTGACAGAAATACCAACAAATCAACTTTTAAAAAATCCACTTAGGTTCTATTCAAATCATATCAAATTTATTTGGTCCTTGTCCACAAACAGTCTTAGGTTGTATTAAAAATATATCTTCCCTCCCCTCCCCCCATTTCCCCTCTATCCTGTGGGAGTGGTGGAAGAAAAGAAAATGAATACTGAAACCAGTACAAACATCTGGCTTCTTTAAAAATCAGCCTGATATAACAAGTTGTCAGGCATGCTATGCCTTGCACGATCTTTTATTTTGGAAAGGGATTTTACTTTATTGCTGATAAAGTGCTAAAGCAGGAAAAGAGAAGTGGGAAAGTCAGATGGCAGCTATAAATGTGTTAGAACATTAAGATGGGAACAGACAAGATGAGAAGGTGTTAGGGTGCATATCACAGACTTGTTATTTTGTTGCAAAAACACAGGTGGGAGAGTGTGTTACCTTTTCTGCACTTATTTGCCCTAATTCTGGATCACTGGGTCCAAAATAACCTGGTTCATTGATCAGGACCACAGGAAGGTTTGGGCTGCAACAGCCCATGTCGTGGCTGCATTCCCATTATTTGGAAGGCTAAGAACAAAAGTTCCTAGGCTTGGAGCCTTGGGGAGGGGGTTGCTTTTTGGCAGCATGCTTTACTGTACCCCTGAAAGTCATCTCCTGGTAGCCCTGAACATGGGAAACATGCCATTTGCATGTCTCCCATGTTTCAGATCAGGCCACACTGGTCAATGGGTAAACTCAATTATACAGGCCTACAGGTGATCCAGATTAAAGGAGGCTTTAAGGGAATGATCCACATTGCTTGAGGCTCTGTATAATGCACAGTAGACCAGCAGGGGGCATGGCCCCATAGATTCATATTAATGTGCAGATCTATGAGGCCTAAAAGTGTACTGAACAGACCCTTAATCCATATTTAGGGTCAGTGTAGAAAGGCACTAAATATGGTATAATATTTTAGCCCTTTGTATTCTTGGCAAAGTTAAAATATCTTGAGCAGTGTCATTTAAATCTGAATTAAATGCTTCCTTTGATCATTAAGAGGGGTGATTTGTCGTTGCTTTAGTCAAGGCAGAATATCATAAGTATCTTGCTTTGAATGGCCGTGTTAAAAAACAAAAACAATGTTTTGCATGAAAAATGCTCCATGAAAAAATGAGGAAGAAAGGAGGGATGGTGTTGCTAGAATATCACATGGATGTTTCGGGGAGGTAGGGTGTGCAGGCATTCAGAAAATTCTTATGCAAAAGGTGAGAAGGAGGAGGGGAGAAACAAAAAGGAGCATCTGGATTTTTTTTTTAAAAAAATGCTGCATTAAAACATATTCTTCTTGAATGTGCCTTCTTTGAAAAAGAAAGGGGATGGCATTAGTGAGGGAAAAGACATGCAGGTGTTCAGTCAGTCCTTATGAAGTAGGTCAAAAGGAGGGGGAAGGGGAATGAAGAGAGAGATATGAAAAATAATTGGAAGAAAGCCAAGTCTAATTTGTGGGCAGGCCTCTGTGAGTGGTTCAGTAAAAGGCTGGATTATCATACCTTATCAGAGGTATGTCTGGTGGCAGTCCAGTTAGCAAGCTTGAAACCACCATCCCCTTCAGGGCTTCTTCCTCCCTTCTAACTACTCCAGCCAATGGCCACACAGCTGTCTTTACCATAGGGCATTTAAATCACAACACAGTTGACCAAAGGAAAGACCATTGTCTGTAGAAAGAAACTCCAAAGCCAATCAGAAAATGCATTTAAAAATGACTTAGAACATTAGAAGTGGTCTGATGAGACAGGAATCCGTTATATTCTGAGTTTGAAACAAGCCCTAATTTTACAAGCAACTTTGTTTTGATCTGGGAACACTTGGAATGACTCATTCGGAATTTAAGTACTTTCCAAATAAGAATGTTCTGCACTTCCCTAATAGACACGTTTCTGATATCATCCCAACACTTCATTTAGGAGAATAATTAGTACCTCTTCCCCTTTCAAGCACAAATGTGTTCCAAATGTTACTTTGTATACAGTATTTGTAAACAAAACAGACTTTCCCCCCCAAGTTTGCCCTTTTCTCTATTTTAATGAATGAATTTCTCATGATTAATTAGCTACGTTTTTTTAAAAATGATGTGGTAGCCTTGCTTTCAGCATTCTGTAACATAATAAAAGTGGACGAAGAGTGAAAACCTCTATTGGAATGAAAGAATTGAATCTCCTCTAATCTGCTACAGTCACAGGATATGTTAAGGTCCCCTTAACTGAATTTTAAATATTAAAATACTATGACAGAATTGCAAACAATGCAATATCTAGGGCCTTTTCACACTTGCCTGGGGGACAATTCTAGGATTGCTATAAAGTGTCATCTGCACTGCTATCCACTTCAACTGTCGCTAGATTGTCTGGAGCTGCTCCCCAGTTTTAGGTGTTGAGAATTGCTTCAAAGCTGTTCACAAGCTGTCTTGCAGCTTCTGCACCTCTTCTGGTGTTGTGAAGTAAGGGACATTCAGGTTTGAGCCTTCAAGGCTTGGCGGTCCAAACCTTAATGCTCACCCCATCCCCTCACCCAATTGTGGCATAGAATGGATGGGATGTCTGATATTAGATCATTTATCCAGGAAAAGAAAATGAAGGCCTGCTGTCCACCCGGCAGGAACAGCTGGGTGGAATGGGGCTGACCCAACACTCAGCAAGGGGATGGCCTTGAACACTCCTGTTCTTAACAGGCCTGGAATGCCTTTCATAGGTAAGTGTGGATTTGGTCCAAGTCTGACTACCAGGTGTCTACCATATATATAATTATTTTTCCCATTAAAAACAAAAGAAATTTGTTTTGGTTACACCAGCAACACTTCAAAATGGTTTTGTTATTTGTAGGGATGTGCATGAATATTAGTAACATTTGAAATTTGCATGAATTCAGACATTCAAATTGAATGTTGGCACATTTGAAGACTGATGTTCGAATTCAAATGTTTTGATATGCTGGGGATCTATTTGAACAAATATATATATATTGCATTCAATTCAATACTCATCAAATAGAAAAACAAAAAGTATTGTGCACATCCCTAGTTATTTGTTTGACTTTTCCATCATTCCATTTAAAGTCAGGACCTTACTGGCTTCTAGAAGATTCCTGGGTCTTTCTATGCATCCAATGCAAACATAGTCCCAGAGTAGAGCATGCAGAGGCCAGAGTTGAGGTGGACGAGAATGCAGAAAGTTACAAAGCTCTGAGGGTATATAGAAGGCATACCCTCAGGGCAGGGAGAACCATCAGTGTTGTCTGCTAACCTTACTGTTTGGTCCAGATCACACAGACTTTTGACAAACTCTTCAAGCTCTTCCTATGCCGGCAAGAGACTTATATTTCAAAAACAGCAACAACTCACAACATAGAGTTATACAGATAGTAATTACTGTGCTAAAAAAGATTACTGGAAAAGTCTTTCGAAAACAAATTTAATTATAGACTGAGCAGGTAATTCCAGAGGTAAGTCTAAATCATGTTTAAAATATTTCACTTGAAATAATGCACTTGTGGTTTATTTGCACTGTGGTCTTCTGCACTGTCCACAGCTGCCTGCCCAAATGTTTGGCAAACTGTTCACCAGAAGGCAAAAGCAGTCCAGTTATTTCCTTCCCTGCACTGCAAACCACAAGTGCCCCACTAGAGCATGAAAGCAGATGGGTTTGCCTTGGGCCCAAGCCATGTCTTCTATGGCACCTTTTCAAGCCTGCAAATGTTTTTTCAAGTGGCCTGTCACAGACTCCTGGAGGAACTCCCTTTGGCCTGGAATGGAAATGAAACATCTGATCGTTTCCTCTGCTGCGTTACATGTCACACAGCTGTTTCCCTCAATTACACATAGAAGCAACTCCTGAAAAGAGGCTTTCCTGCTGAAAGTTGTAGGTGAAGCAAATGGCTACTCCTAGGACAGTCAGATTCCTCACTCCAGTTTAATTCAGGCAGGATTCTTCTTGGCAAACAGAAGTTGAGTCAGAGAAGCTTTGTGAGTCATAGTCTGAGGTCAATGCCACGTAGATTACCAATCACAAACTGTCCAGAAACATTTCTTTTTTGGAACAGAAAACTGAAGGGAAAAGAAGGCATTCCACACTTCAGTCACAAAGTATGTTCTAAAACCTTAAAAAATACCTTTTAACTGGACAGTCTTCTATAGTAGTTTTCTGTATTTGAGGACTGTTAACAAGATATGTATGAATGAACGTCCTTTATCTTTAACAAAATATGTATTATTACAGCAATAATACTCTTGACTCAAGAGTATCTTGCCTTTCATATCTTTTTATTCTGCTTGGTGTAAACTGGCATACTGAACATCATAGACCGTTAGAGTGGGAAATATAGTAGCCTTATTCCGTCTTATCATGCTATTTAACTGGTCTCTGGGATTCAAACCTAGTGAACCACAGGGCTAAGGAAAGAATGCAGTCAAACCTCCGACATTCAACTATAATTTCCCTTACTCATTTTTACCATTAGCCCCACCTACCCTTAGTATGCAATTCCTTCCTCATAGAAGATTTAGATAAAGGAATGTAGTCCTTTGGATGAAAAAGGACTCCTGCCACAAAATGCAGAAAAAAAAACCTGTTCTGTTAGAAATAAGTTTAGGCCAGCCTATTTTAGCTAGTGTTGAGATCTATGCTTCAGGTTTTGAAATACAATTGTCCCTTGTATAATTTATAAAGCACACTTTTCTTTTTACACACTCACACTGATACAAAAAAGTAGTTCTGTGTAAAAGTAAACTTTTTTAATGTGATGGGGAAATGGGGGATGGAAGCAGGTTCAAAAGTTTGGGGGGATACTGGGATACAAGTAACCTCATTGTGGTGCATGGCATAGGGGCTGTGAAGCAAAATGGATTTCTGCGAGGAGGATTATGGGAAAGCAGTTAGTAGAATACACACAAATAAGAATGAAGTTTGGGAACACAAAAGATAAAAGAAAAGAAAAGACTTAGCCTTGAAGTTGAAATAATTCTTGTTTCTAGCCTCTGCTAGATCTCTGATAGACCAAAAATGGATGACTTCCAGTAATCTTTCCTGTTCCACCAGAGAACTCACTGCCAGGGGGAATGGGGCTCCTGGAGTGACCTGCTGAGATCAGGAGCTGATCAAGGACTGGAAAATTTGGACACCACATAACCAGAGTTTCTGATTGGATGCACCTTCTGCTTGCATTGTTGATGTCTTACTGATAGTTATGCCATCCACTCTATACTTCCACTGACTTCCATGGAGTGATTAAAACTCACTTCTGTAGTGCCATTGACCTATATTGGTAGACTGGACCTCCATGATTCTCCTAACTCCAAAATTTCCATAGATGACAATTACTTGGTGGGGTTCTAAAATCTTTTGTGAGCTACTATATAAGACAGTCTTTCTCTGTTTCGCTTTTCTATCCCATCCCAGTCAGACTTCCCATATCAGCACTGTATGTTAGATGTCCTAAGCTCTTACTTGCTGGCTTAGCAAATATCAAGCTTGGATTGCTGGCGAAGGTTTGATTCAAAGTAAATTTGGTCCCCAGTGAATGAAAGCAATGGCCAGGTCAGGAGGCAGAAAGCTATTCACGTCTAAGCTGAGTGGAAATTGCCTGTTTTATTTTCTTCCCAGCTGCTCTGTGTATTTAAACTCTCAAAGTACATCAACAGAAGCCTAGTAAAGCAGGAAAGGATGAATATATCATTAAGATGGGGTCAGTAAATCCACTGCTTGGAAGAAAAAGTAAATGATGATCATACAAAAGCTATCAAATGGTGACTCTGGATTACATGTGAAGTCATACAGTGGAGTGTGTGTGCAAACGTTTTATAACACAGCCTGTTCTTTAAAAAGAGAGAGAGAAAAGAGAAAAGTCTATTCCTGGGCTCATGTGTAGTGGGCCTGGAATGCAGTACAGTCCCAGCTGGTATGAAAATTATACTTTAGAAGCCAAATGCTACCTTACGTTCTTCTTTGGAGCTTTCTAATCTTGCTCAGTGGTCATAATAAAGTCTTAAGCCTCTTTTAGAAAGAAGAGATATAACATGTTCTATCTATGTATCCAGATTATTACTATTGCTTTCTGTGTCTGTCTCTCTGTACATGTAAATATAAATAATTCCAGAGTTAGCAAAAAATAAAAAGTTTTCTTTTACTTGAAAAAAAAAATCTTAATATGTCTTACAAATGCACTTTTAGCTGGGAGGGACACACCTCTGCAATCTGAACTGATCTCATGGAACTTTGTGGTGAGCATTCAGGTCTTTATGTCCTGTGTGGACTATTCTGGCCTACATAGTGAATAGTAATGAAGAACAGTTATCACAGGGCACTCCCCATGCATGTTTTGATCTGAATCAAAATTGGGTTTGGCAAGAGTCAACCCCATGCACTCCCGATTTGGTCTGATTTTTGCGGACCAAATTGCCAAAACCAGGTCCAAACCAGGACCAAATCTGCTATGGGAAAAAACAGGTCTGGGCATGGTTTGGCGGTTTGGCACACATTGCTTTGCAAGCTGAGCCTGAGCATGGGGACGGTCCCAGGCTATCTGGGGAGGAGATTGGTGTTTGCATCAGTGGGAGGTGGGGTTTCATGTCCTGTGCTTGCAGTTCCTGCCCTGTGCATTGGAGATAGCAACTGCTGAGATTTGGGGGGGAGTAAATGGTGTTAAAGCCAAAACAATGAGGGGTTTGAATGGCCTTCGCTGCACCATGAGACTCTTTTATACAAGTATTCCACCCACCCCCCATTTCCCAATCACCAAGGCAGGCAGGATAATGGCTTGATTTTTCTCCCTTTTACACAGAAAATATTTCACCCCCATTTCCCAATTGCCAAGGTGGGCATGATAATGGCTTGATTTTTTTTTTCCATTTTAAGCTTGTCGGGTGTTCTCGCAGTTCCCAGGTGGAGTGGAGGTGCACAAAACTGCTCAACTGCTCAGTTGCCACCAAACCTCATAGCAGCTTTGGTTTTTTAAAATTATTATTTTTTCCCATTCAGTCCTGGCTTCTGTGCTGCTAAGGGGGGGGGGGGGTTGCAGCATTTGCACCAGGAATGGCATGGGGATGGGCAAGATTTGATCTCGGTCCTGCACCCTGTCCAATACATGCCCAATCAGACCCAAACAGCCTGCATGGGGATGGGTCCACAGAGCACACTGGAGTAAGCAATCAGTACCCCACTCCAACAGCTGTCTGCAATCAAACAGCCTGCTGCAGGTCAGCCTTGGCCACTGGTTTTGAAGTGTCCTTTGTGATAGCATAGGGACTTCAAAAGCTGAGAATGAAATCCTCCAGCATTCACAATTTCCAGGTGGGTCCTTCCAGCAATGTGCCACTTCTAGCATCATTTCTGGCAGAACTTCCTTGCAGCGTAACTGAAAAGGATCCCCCATCATATTCCAGTTATATAAACAGGTCCAAGGGACTGTCACCTGCATGCTTACATGGACTATAGTTGGAGCATCAACTGAAGCCTATTTTTGGACAGAGACAACTTGGCCACAGTTGCCCATGCTCTGGTAACCTCTAGACTGGACTACTGTAATATACTCTACATGGGGCTGCCCTTGAAGATGGTTCAGAAGTTGCAGCTGATACAAAATGCAGCCACCAGAGTGCAGCTGTTTTAAAAGTTGAGACCTATGGGTATAGGGCGGGATATAAATAAATAAATAAATAAATAAATAAATAAATAAATAAATAAATAAATAAATAAATAAATAAATAAATAAATAAATAAATAAATAAATAAATAAATAAATATTCAGTCACTAATATACTCTCTTTGGGCAAGATACTAGAGAAAATAGTGATTGCCAAACTGCAAGCATGCTCACAAGAAGCTGATTATCTAGACACATTTAAATTTAGCTCCAGACCATTTTTAGTACTGGAATTGCCTTTGTTACCCTCATTAATGACAGGCAGAAGAAAGGCAGAGGGTGTGTTACTCTGATGGTTCTCCTGAATCTCTCAGCAGTTTTTGATATCATTGATCATGGTATCCTTCTGGAAAGGCCAGGTCATTATCCTGGTCATTGGCTGAGGGAACAGTATTCTTTTCCCATGCTGACACTATTTTTAGGTCATCTTATTTAGCTGTTGTCCGTTGTGCTGAAAGTTGCCACAAGTTTTAATTTCAGAAACTCAAAGAGAGCTAATGTCATTCATTACCACTTTCCTGTACAGAGTGCAAGCACCAGGTTGCATGCCCTTTTTGCTTTTCAAGGCATGATTCACTTTGCCATATGCAATAATCAATTTACATCAGCTGCATTCCCAAAGGGATTTGCAAACTTGGCGTCTAGGTTTACAGGTGGTTTGAGAAATTCTTCTGCCATCTGTCAAAATTGGCTTTCTTCATTCCTACAACTGCCAGTTATGTTCCCCTGATTTGTAGTATGTAGATGATCTCATAATAAAGGTTTGGAACAATCTATTTCATAAGCCTCCAGTTTCCAATCAGAAACTATCAGTCAGTTGGGAACTGAAATCAACCGATTTCGTTTCTTGACAACTTTTCAGCTCCATTTGCTATTTCTGTGAATATCAGAAATTCCTAGGCAATTCTATGATTCTGTTTTGCATCTTTCATTTTGAAACCACCATTGTTAGAAACCTAGAATACTGCTGCTAAAAGCTAATCCTTACACAACAGTCTGTGAAAAGTCCAGTCCTCTAGATTGGTTTCTGGGATATTTAAAATTGTGTTCAGTTCCCTTTCTGTTAAAGTAAGAAGACCTTGAACTGTATGTTTGGCAGGAGTGATTCTTACTTTAGCGTTATGCATAAATCCTGCATAAGGAACCACTTAAGCATCACATTAGTGGGTCTAGGGTTATGGGACAGAACTTTTGGGAAGGATATTTTCCCCTTATGTAACATGGGACATTCATAATGATCAGAAGATTAGAAGCTTAATATCTGAATTTAGGTCTAATTAATTGTAGCATCATTTCTGAAGTAACACAACTGTAACTAACAGGGACTTCTTTTGTGGTCTTCCGTCCCCTTACAGTTCTCAGAATTTGTTGTGTGTTGTTTTTAATCATACTTTCTCCAGGAACATAAACCTAGTAGCATATTCTTCCTTTTGGGGTTTGAGATGGTTGAGGTACAATTTTGTTTTTTGAAAAACCAAACAAACCTTGATTTGTTCTATTTCTTTGTATAAACATAGTCACCCTCATATAAACACAGATTCAGTTAATACTGGTTGTATATCTGGCCAAAATTGCTTCATAAAAAGCACTGTAGGAAAGCTGACTATTAAGAGAAATGGAACTCACTTCTCATTCACATGAGGAAATTTATGTACCATGGGATGAAGACATAACCCAAGTAATGTCACACCTTATCTAAACTGTAGTTTTGGTTACACAGTTAATATTTTTTTTAAGGACTAACATTTTATAGAAAACATTTTATCTCCCATTTAATTTCAGTGTCAATACAGAAAATACTTTTAGTTAAAATTCTTGCTTGTCTAGGATGCTTTTCTACTCATCCAACCACCATTCATATCTCCAGAGACAAAAACAGATTACTAAAAATGGATTACACCATATCTCCAGATTACTAAAAAAAAAAAAAAACAGCAGAAGAGTGCAGGAGCAGTGAAGAAAGGAAGACAAACTGACTGATTGGCTAATTGGATTTGCATCCTGCCCAATACCATTTTAATGCACAACTAAGAAAACGGTGTGGGAGGAGTCATTCCTTTTGATATTTAGGTCCTTTGTTGTTGCTGGGTACCACCAATTCATGGCTGACTCCTGGTTGACTAAATCAGCCCCTCAGTGGGCCCCTATATGCAGTTTTCTTGGCAAAGATACAGAAATCATTTGTCATTGCCTGCTTCTTGAAAGAGGCTGGGGATAGAACTGGCAATCCTCTGCTTTCCAGGAAGTTTGCTTTACTGCTGAGCTACAGCTCTTCCTGTTTTGTTGTTTACATTTTTGTAAGTCAGAGTGAGTAACTTCAGTTGGGTTTGACAGTGAACTGGCAACTGTCACAGTTCTGATAGTGTCTGACCATCATGGCTCATTGACACTCTTGCTGCTCCATTCTAAACTATTCATAGGTTTCAATCCTCAAGGGCATGTTCCCACCTGAGCTGTTTAAAATGGCTGTAAAAACGAAACAAAATCCATTGCAAACGCACATCTGGCAATCGCAGTCAACCCTTAATTGTGTCCTCATGCAGAAAACACTTTAAACACTTTCAAAAAATGGATTGGGGAAACCGATTCTTTTTCCTCCCCACCCTTTGCTCACCCCTCTCTCCTGACTAGGTTTGATCACATGACGTGGCCAGGGGTGGGAAATTCCAGCCCCCCTCCCTCCTGCTTTTGCTGCCACTGTTTGATTTCTCGGATTAAATGCCATTTTACATGTTGCCTGTCAACAAACACAACCCAAACAACCCAAGCAACAGCCACCCACCCCCAGCCTCTCTCTCTCGCACACATACACACACACAGAGATAATTCCTGCATTTCACACTTCCCTGTAATTAGACACTCGCCACATGCACATGCCAGGAGAAAGAGAGAGATGTGCAATGACAGCCGACTGAGGTTTCCCCAGCTACATACTGGTGGTGGCAGCTTGGAGAAGGACGACTAGACGAGGCATGAGGGGTGGGTGAGTGAGAGAGCAAGTGGGAAGGAAAGGCAAAGAAGGGAGGGAGGGAGGGAGGGAGCATGAGCTCTGTTGGATGGAATACTAATCAGGCAGGTTCCCCATCTGCAGTGAGTGAGCCAGCGAGCCAGCTGCTTGTGTCATCTTAGCTGCAGAAGGATGCAGGGTTTTTTGCTTTGTGGAGAAGCAAAAAAAAAAAAAAAAATGGCAGCAGAGAGGGTGAGAGAGTGCTGCCTGCCTGCTCACCCAGCCGGCCATGTAGTAACTTTGTTATCAGTATGCGTGGGTGGGAAATGAAAGTGTGAAGTGGAGTGGGTGAATTGCTCCTTGTTATCAGTGAAGTGGCTGAAAACAAAAAAGTGCTTCGTGGCACTTTAAAAATCCGAAGGGAGAAATCCCACCCATTTCATGATGGATCTGCCCCAATACTGCTGTAGAGTTCCCAAAGGAATAAAGATAGAGTTTTTGAAAGTGCAAAAATGGGAGGGGTACATCCAAAAAAACAGGTGGGTTTTTATAGCTGTTTTTAGCAATATACTCCTCAAAAAACACCTGAATCGAATTGGTAATGGGGACAAAGGAAGCTCACATCAGTTTGAAATCATTTTTTGGCATGAGTGGGAATGCAGCCCAAGGGTTGCATTCATCACATTACTTCACAATCCAGAAACATGGTTCTCAACACACACCAGTACATACACTGCTCAATAACTGAAGTTCTCCAAAAGTTCTAAAAATATGATTAAAATACAATAAAACCTGATGTTAAAAACTAATGAAGATAGTTAAATAAAAAAGGTTGACGTGCAATGTTCTGAAAGCACTTTGTGTTTAAAAAACAAAGTTCTTTTACTTCAGGAATGTTCACATTCTGCCTCACTCTCCTTTCACCCTTCCCTACCTAAATTTGTTCCAAATAGCTCAGCTGATTTCATCTTCCAATAGGCTATCTGTGACAGTCACATCTTTGTACATGTGTGTGCAACTTTTTTTTGCCCAGTGCATTTGAACAACATGCTAAAAATTTAACCCTTACATTAGGCGTAAAAAGTGGACTTTAGAGTGAACTTTACCCACTTCCAGAAAATCCATCTTTGGCTTGAAAAATGTGCAAGGAAAATGGCTTGTCAGTTTGCTCATCAAAGAGTAGATTAATACTTAGATACAGCTGGGACTTAGGTAAACAAAAAGCTCATCACTTCTTATGGTAAAGTACCATAGTAATGACACCAAGTAAACCTCACTGAAAAGGCTGTTTCCACTGCATGGTTGTCACTACTGAGAAGGCAGCAAATGATTCCTTGAACATTAACCATTTCCCCTGGCATTAACATCAGTTATTCATTCAGCTCTGATACAAAATCCAGATGATACTAGCCAGTTTTTCCATGATGCCTTAGCATATTTTAAGGAGTAAGTTTGTTGAACTTTTTAATAGTTACTTTGAGAAGAATTGGCATTCCAGTTGTGAAACCTTGGGGATACTCCGAGGCTGTTTTCCCTCATCTAGCAAAAGGTGGAAAAATACTCTCTCCTTAATATTCCAAACCCTTTGTGCTGTACAGCTGTGGATGGGTGAATGAGGGGGGAGGAAAAGAGCTGAGGAGAGCAATTGGTTGCTTTTGGCATCCCCAGCGTCTCAAGAATTCCTCTTTCTGCAGGGGTGGGACCCATCAGGTAAAATGAAGCATTTATTGACCCAGAGGGTCATCCATCTATGGAATTTGCTGCCAGAAGAGATGGTGTCAGCAACCAGCCTTGACTGCTCTGAGAAATGGTTAGACAAATTCATGGATGACAGATATATCAATGGCTACTAGAATGGAAGCCTAGGTACATCCTCTGGGCTTGGGAGACAGGTAGGATGCCTCTAAAGGCCATTTGTTGGGATTCAAGAGCAGGTGAAGGTTTGCCCTTGTCTTCTGCTTGAAATGACCAGGAACAATTGGGAGCCACTGTGTGGGATGGGATGACTGATTGCCCCCACTGTCAGAAAGTTTTTCCTAATATTTAATCTGTATTGACTCCCTTGAAGTTTCTTACCATTGTTTCTAGTCCTTCCATCTTGTGTAAGTGAGAATAGGGATGATCCCTCTGCACTGTGACAGCCCTTCAGATACTTGAAGACAGCTATCATGTCCCTTCTCAGTCTTCTCTTCTGAAGCCTAAACATTCCTAGGCTTCCATTCTAGTAGCCATTGATACATCTGTCATCCATTAATTTGTCTAACTATCTTTCTAATTTTTAAAAGCTGCATTTTTAAACTTGTTTCTGGTTTTAGGGTTGATATAATTTTTTAAATGTCTGTTTTTAAATGTTGTGAGCCGCCCAGAGACCCTTGGGTATGGGGCGGCATATAAATGTAAATATAAATAAATATAAATATAAAAAAAATAAACTGTTCCTCATAGGACATGGTTTCCAGACTGCTACCCATTTTGGTAGCCCTCCTTTGGACTTGCTCTGGTTTGCCATGCCATTGGTCATTTGACCATTGATTGGCAGTAGCGGTGCATCAACAGCAGGGAAAGTGTGCTGTAAAAAACTGCTGTTTAATTATCAGATTTTTACTACATATTTTCCCTCACCTTGTGGAGGATGCTAAGAAATATCATTTGTCCTATCTGGATGGTGTGATGTGGCTGGGCAAGTTGGGCAGAGCTTTAACGGTGTCTGGAGGCACCCTTTCTCTGAGGCACCTAGAATATGGTCTGGAGGTTTGGAGAATCACCATCCCAATGTAGTAAGTGAGTTGGATGACTGAAGGGTAGAGGAAAAATACAAAGTAGACTTGTCCTAGATTGCAGTACAGTATCTTCTATTTAAAAAGAAGATGCTCTGTTATTTTGTTAAAGAAATCCCTGATTTGGTTGAATGGGGAAAGTCTCCCTCTTCTCTCTCTGATATCAGCATAGCACTGTTGTCTGTGATTTGGGTGATGTATGCAGATTTTGAAGATGTGGCCTACAGTCCTTGAGAAGGGCTCCTCCTTAGCTTTAATGATTCTTCTTGTTTTGTTAATGAAAGAAAACCAGCATGTATTATTTTTGGAACTACTGTTGCTTTGTAGGCAGTGAACCCCTTGTTCTCCCCCCCCCTTTCCTCAAACTAAGCAAATCAAATTCAGTTAGCTGAGTTAATGATACGTACTAACTTTCAGAAGGTGGCCAAACTTTTCTCATATGGTTTCTGTCAGTAATTTCCGCTCATTAAGATCCTTTTCACAGACATGAAAGATACCTAGCCAGTGAGTCAGAGCCTTGCCATATTTGGCATTTTCCATTTATTTTCTCTCATTGGTGGCTGGCTGTCTTACATTCAGACTGCACAAATGCAAAAGATTTTTTTAAATCGAGGGCACACACCAAAATGTGACTCATCCCATCAGTCTGGGGTTTGGGTTTGGTGATGTCATCTCAGTCTCATCAGCGAAATCCCAAACAGTTATAATCAATCAAAGAGGATCATTTGGATTTTGTTAAAAGCTGAACTAATCCTGTCAAAAAGATGGAAAAGGAAAGTTTTGGTGGGTGAGCTGATGAACTTTACTTTGCAGCTTTTGTATCCACTCCTTGACAACTACCTTTTTAGTTATATGTCATTACGTGAGAACTTTCAGCCATTTACCATCTTTCATTAGCTGAGGTGATCTGTTCTTTCTGTGCAGTATGACAGTTTGGTAAACCAATCAGAATTACTTTTATACAAGTGTGGCCCCAAGATTGACTGAAAGTACTGCAATGGTTTAATTAAAGGAAGAATTTTTATTGCCCTTAAATTGGATTATATATGGGCATCTGGGACTTGCTGAAGTCAACACTTTCCACTTGCGATTCTGGTTCCTATTCTTTCTAATTACATACAATTTATGTTGTTTTCCAGTAGTTGTAGATTGTATTTTATGATCTTTTTAGCAATTGATTTTGCACAAATAAGGACAACCTCTTATTTACAGTCTTTTGTTAACCCTCCCAAAATCTTACTAAAAACACTCGACCCTCTTCCCCTTTTTTGCTCCCGGACCTGAGGGCCTTAGTAGATTCAAGCCAAGGAGTTCCCTGGTTCCACTACCTCCTCATGTTGATGATATGAAGTAATTATTTAATTAATGTGAACTCTTATCTCCAAAAAAAATTATTACTGATCCTGTCAAGCTCCTTCTACCAATAGAAACTGGCATGATAGGCAATGTTTTCTGCTAGTCATTTATTTAGTGACTCACTAACTTCATGGACAAAGATAAAGTGCCTGGTTGAGCTTGGTAGATTCTGCATGTCTATGACAGGAAATGGAGATTTTGAATCGAGAGTTGGAGGTTTGCCAGTCAGATAATGGCCTCAACAAGGAGAAGATTGTTCATTGAAGGCACATAGTTATAATATATGCTTGAAAGTCCTCTCAACATGTTTGCAGCTTGGAAACAGCCCCAATAGTAGCCTGTGAATGGATTTGGTTTTTCATTTCATAGAACTGCATTATTGGAAAAAAACCCTCCCCCTTTTAAAAATAGATTCAGTGGCCTACTTTTGAGCCAATGTGAAGATTTATAAGACTTTGCTAGCAGCAGCAAGTTGATCAAAGATGGGACTCCAGTTAGAGCTGTTCCCCTCCCGCCTAGCCATTCTAATATGTGAGTCACCAAGGTTAATTGTGCTGTGTATGGAATGGGAGTTTAAACACTTCTTAATTGTAATCTGCTTTACACAGATTGACCAATTTAATAGTCAGAAAGCATTTGGTTTCTTAGCTATTCTTGTTTCAGATTGCATTTGATGTGACGGAATGCATTTAAAACGCTTCTAAAATGAGTTGAAAAACAGAATTCCTAGATGTTGCAAGATTTATTTTATTTTATTTTATTTAAAAAAGAAGGAATTTTGGTTTCTAGATTTGCCCTTTGGCCTTGCAGTTAAAGACATCCTTTTTTCTTCTTAGGTTTGTAATTTCCCATACTGTGCTTAGCTTAGGGATACAGCTGCTATGCTCCTGTGTATAGAGACTGAGTTCTTTGCCAAATACAATATTCTTCTGCTTCACTATAATTTACTACTCCACCAAAAGGCTTCCTGTAGTTATACAATGGGTGTGTTATGCTATCCACATTCTTTGGAATTTCTTTTTAGAATACATATGATTTTTCTTTGGTTTTACATCACTTTTAAGCTTATTTGTATTGCACCAGAAAAGTGTTAACCAATCGTAGTCAAAAAAAGAAAGAAAATTATTTCCTCAGTTGGAACTTGGAGTAAAGAGCTTAGTCAGCCATATTTTAAACTACCACCTGTTTTTTGTTTTTTCACTGCCAGCAGGTTTAGCATGACTACATATATATTTTACCACAAATTTCTTTTCTGGTTCTTCTCAACTGTTTACAGATAGGAAATGAAGGTACTTGCTTGTTGTGGTTTTATTTTGCCTCTTTTCTTTTCCCTTTCCTTTTTAATAATGATTACTAAAACATATTGACTGTCTTTTATATCAACACCCACTCTTGATAAATTGGAACATGACTACAGCAGTGGTCAACTACTTGCTTGGCATGAAGCAGCCTTCATCTCCGGACACAGAGAGAGAGAGAGAGAGAGATGATAGGAGATGTGAAAAAGCCTTTTTTGTTGTTGTTCAATATACCACAGAGTTCCTGACTTACTAGACTATCACAGAAATGTCGTAAAAGACAATTTCAATAAAGGCATATAATAAAATCTATATAATAAAGAATGCCCAATTTTGAATCTGAAAGCATTCAGAACTCCTTCCTTTGACTCCCCTCTTTATGACCTAGCATCAAACCAAATTCATTACGCTGAGGCCCCTCCTGTGAACTGGGAGATAATTCCACAAACCAGTGCATACCAGTTCATTCTATTACACCATGATCCAGATTGCCAGTACTAGTATGCCAGTGGACTTATTTATTCAGGTCTACCAAACAATCTGGAACAATGCCTCCTGTTCTAGATTATGCTCTGTCATTTTTTTGATATAGTTTTTATTATTTTATATTAATAAAATATGGAAAATAAAGTTTTAAGATTGTCTTGTGAAGATGGAGTGTACTAGCACTAGCATAGGCAGGGCTTCACTTGTCCTGCATTAACTTGCAGAACGGAGGGCTGTAGTTCACTTCTGAATCATGACCAGAGAAAGAGAAGAGAAAGACTCTAAGAAACCAGAAAATGATCATACCCTGTTCTTTAGATAAAGGAACACTAAAGTCTTACAGTAGTGGACTATCACAGGGGGCCATGGAGATTATAAGAACATCACTGATCACAGTGAAATCCCTTCTTTGTAAGGAGACATAACAGTCTTTTTGTTAATCCTAATAATTTCTAGTTGAACAGATCTAGGTTATTTAAAGACACTTTTAGCCATAGTTCATTTTTTCTATAATGGCACATTTGACCTTCCATCCAACAGGATATTCCTGCCCTGCTTCCAATTCATGTATTTAAGAACGGAGGAATCTTCAGCAGCACCATCTGCAATTTGTCTTAATTTAATTTCATTCTCCAACCCCATCTATGTGATGATAGCATCCAGATCCTAGCTGCTCTCAGCTGCTCACAGGGGAAAAAGAGACTTGGGTGTCAACAACATATTGGTGATACTATACACAAAAGTTCTGGACAGTCTCAACCAACAATTACATATGGGTATTAAGCAAGACTAATAACAACATGGACTGCTGTGAAATTCTACACAGTATGAGGATTGAACTATTGCCTTATAAGGCCTACTTTTGAATTTACTGAGAAAATGTGTAAGATCAAATTTAATGCTCAAAAATGGCACAAGGCAGTGGGAATGAATATAAGGAGTACAGCTCTATAACTTATGCAAAGGACACCATGTTCAAAGGCAGGTGTTTCCAAGAGAACTGGAAAGAGACCTTTGAAAGATGAAAATGTCATGCCCATTCAGTGCAGGCAAGCTCTTGTATTTCTCTCAAAGCAAGCTGTTGCTGTTCAATTGTCTGGTCATACCTAATTCTTCATGCCCACATGGGCCAGAGCATGTTAAGCCCATCTGGTCTCCACTGTTTTCTGAAATTTACCCAATCTCATATATTTTTTTAACCTCTGTAATGACATCTAACCATCTCTTTGACTGCTGTCCCCTTCTCCATTTGTCATCAATTTTTCCCAGCTTCAAGGTCTTTTTTTTTTTTTTTTTAGTGAATCCTGTCTTCTCATTATGTGGCCAAAGTATCTGAGCTTCTGCTTTAGCATTAGTATTAGTCCTAGTAAAAGCAAGCTAAAATACAGAATAAAAGTGATGAAGGAGAGATGTATGTTGCTGATCTAAAGATTTTAGAGACCTACTCCCGCCATTTGTGCATGTTTTCATGGGTGTATGTTTGCAACTGGTGTTCACATTGTTATCTCCCAATGGAAGGTGGAGTTGCGTCTATGGCCAACAATCCCCACAGTCCAGTGTTCACAGTGCACTGTGTCCTGTAATGCTACAAAGTTGCTTACTCTTTTGAATGAAGGCAAGTCCAGTTTTTATAAATTGCAGAGGCCTTTTCGCAGTCCTAAATGTGCTTATTTGTCAATCTAAGCCTCTGGTAGCACATACTCCTAGGTGCATATGTTCCTGTTTCCACATCTTTGCCACCAAACGGAAAGCAATTAGTTTGTAATGAGGCTCTTCCTGCATTTTCCTATCTAAATGCAAGAGAAGAAAATCTGCCTTAAATTATGACCCTTTGGATTTTCCCAGTGTAGTCTGCACTACAAACATTGATAGTTAGGTCCTCCCTGGCCTGTTTCTGTATTTTGGGGACAATCTTACATTCTTTCTCCATTTCCCAGCTACTGGGCTTGGAGGGAACATTGCCTCAACCATGTGGCTTCTTAACAGTTCCCTCCAAGTTTATTCAAGTTTTTTGCAGCCTGTCAAGAGGCAATTTTGGAGATAAATAAATGGTGCTTTAAAAAAAAAAAAAAAAAGCTTTTCTCCTTTTCAAGCCAGATTTGACAGATGTGAGGACATGGAGAACACTTCTGCACATTTCCACTCCAGCTGTTCCAGTCCAAGCACAGCAGTTGCCATCCACATACAGAGGGCTGGCAACAATGCAGACGTGCTGCCCTGTTTCTGCTCCAGATGAAGCATACTCGCACCATAAGAGCCACCCATTCTTCCTTGCAATTGGCCCATGCATCTAAAGCATGGGGATGGACCACTTCCATGTCAAGTTTTTAAAGATGAACTTCAACTCTTGCATAAGGCACAATGGAAAATGCCTCAACATCATCTTCAAAGCTTGCGTCCTTATTTTATTATGCAAACTGTTTAGTTTTTAGTTCCATTTTTCAGTGGCCAGTGCAGAAAGGCCCTAAGCTAGAGCAGCTTGTTGGCTTGTACATGAAGAGCTTCATTGACTGGTAGGAAATGTTTTCCTGTCCAGGACATGGCATGGATAATTCACACACTTGGACATTAAGGTCTCTTAAAGAACTGCCTCTGAATCTCAAAACAGCTGTTCTTGGATCCTGCAAACTAAGCAAGATTGCTAACTTCAATTCACCAGACCCAGGACAGGCATCATACTGACTATTCCCAGATGCAGACATGCCCTTAGTCTATATTCTGTCCTTGAGCAGTCAGGTTGAAAGTATTTCCTATGTGAGGGAATGTTGCTTTTGTAAGACCATGTTTGTGGGGGTAAGGGAGGGGGAAAAGGTATTAAAGTGCATCAGACCTGACAACAAGTTCTTCTGTAGAATCTAGTAGATCTTTGTTAAAATTCAGACCATGAACTGCACTTACATTTGATAAAACCACAATATATTTTCAAACAGGATTCTACAGAGAGTTCTGTGAAGC
This sequence comes from Aspidoscelis tigris stejnegeri, assembly GCA_023333525.1. Taxonomy (NCBI): domain Eukaryota; kingdom Metazoa; phylum Chordata; class Lepidosauria; order Squamata; family Teiidae; genus Aspidoscelis; species Aspidoscelis tigris. Next base: position 17,279,509 of record JALMGA010000010.1, read on the forward strand.
ATTTTAAAATCTGTTTCACATATGGGTTGAATCCATAACAATGTAAATGGTTTTAAAATATTGGAGAAAAGTCTACAGGGAAGGAAAATGGAAAAATAAAGAGTGCACATAAAGAACCCTCTTCTTAAAAAAAAAATCTGTTTTTCATTCTATATTTGAAATAACTAGGCAACTGTTTTTACAGTTTTATAATACTGTTATACTGGGCTACAATTCCATTGGTGACTTCACCAAAATGAAGTGCAGAAACTGAATTATATCTATTGTGGTTAGTTAGCTAGAGGATCCAAATCTTGGAACATAGTTTGGCTTTTGCGCAGTTCCTCTTTTTCCAAAGTTGCTTGCTTTCTGGCACCATTTTTATATCCCTTCCCCCTCTAAGAGTTACTTCCTATCTCCCCCTTTTATCATTGCAAAATCTATTCCTTCTCTTCATACAGCTGCCAGAAATATAGAAAAATAAATGAAATTATCCTACCCACAAAGTTTTTATGTTCACAGTCAGTTACCAAATTTTCCTCTTTTCTCCTGCAACATGGAAACATCAGTTGGGTGAAATTATGCCATTTCAATTTTTTGAAATTATACATTTCAAAGAAAGATGTGCTAAGATGCACAGTGAAGGAAAAGATTAATCTAAATAAATGCAGATTTTTATTTATTTATAAATGCAGAAGGGTCCCCACAGTAAAAAATGTAAAACGTTTCAAGCGCACAAACCGGAGTGAGACCTGTTGAAATGAGGATTAGCATTTACAACGCTTTGTGGCGATTTAACACGTGGAAAGTGTGTTAAGCCAAACTGACATGGGGTCTGCCAGGATTGAAAACGTTTTGAATTCGAAATAAGCTTGCTGTGGGGATTCGCCCTTAATCTTTGAACCATTAATATTAATTATGCACAGAGCATAGCTGAGAAAAAATCTAAACAAATAAATTCATATTTATATTCTGTACTGTCAGTTTATAACTCTTGGGACAGTTTACAAAATGTTAAAACATAAGAAGCAAAGTTACAATTCAATATTAAAATATGCTGTACAACATTTCGTAGTCAAAGGAAAAAAGCATCCAAAACCAGAATTTTGGACAACCTTGTGCTGCAATGCCAGGATGAGCGCAGTGTCCAAACTTTGTACAAAACACTGAACATATTTTCACGTCCAAACTATCTCCCCTGCTTACACTAGTGTCAGGCAGTGTGTTAAACTACATTCCTCACAAAGTTCTAAAGGTTATTTGTCCCATTTGCACATCAGTTTGTGATTAAAAAAAAAGTTTTATGAGGATTTTTGAAAACAACTCAGTTTATTTTGCAAGCAGTTCTGCTTATTTTAGATATACATGTCCGACAGGATTTTTTAAAAATGAGTATTTTTGTAATTGAAAAAGCTAGATGTACAATCATTGAGACAAAGCCATTAAAGATGCTACATAAATGTTGAATATTTGCCTTCAGTTCACGACCATGAGAATGAAGCTCCAGTATGAAGTCTTACTTTGATTCCTCCAAATACGCTTTGATGCACAGTTGTTCAAAGTGATACTCATTAAGATCAAAGAAGAACCCAAATTGGAGCTTTACTCCTCTTTATCACCTTTGAAGAAGTTCTCTGTAGGCCACTGTGGACACAAACTTAACTGCTTTTAAAAGAAAGATTGAACATTTGGGGCAGTATTGAAGACATCTAAGATCTAAGATGATCCGGATCTCAGAAATGGGTCCTTCAACTAATCCAGAATTAGTAGATCCAGATCTAAGGAGATACCCAATGCGTTTCCATGAGCGGTGTAGCACCCAAGAGCAATGAGTGCTAGGCATGCTCGCAGTGGAAACGCCGGAGCACCCATGTGGTGATTCCGGATATACCCACATGGGGACCGCCCGTCACCCCATTTGGGTGTGTGTGTAATGGTGTGTGCAAACTCCATAGATGCTCTAGAGATTCTTCAAAGATCCTCCAGAATGGCTCTGGAGAATCTTCAAAGATTGCGGCAAATTGCTCCATAGAAATGGTATTGCTCTTACAGGTCATCTTCGAAGCCTGTACCATTCTCTGGAGTTTCCTTCAGAGCCCTATTTGGAGCCCTATTATGCACAGGCTTCAGAGCTTCAGGTTTCGCCCCTCCCATGGGTTCCCCCCCGGAGCACACCCCCCCCATGTCCCCATTGCCCGATCACAGTGGAAACTTGCTCTGTATAATCCAGATTTGATGCCTGAAGACCCCATTGTAGACCCCTTTAATGTGGTCTACACAGGAAATCTAGATTATAGGTCCTGAAGGACCCATTTAATTCAGATTTCCCTAGAACTGGTGGAAACAAATGTAGCTCTAATGAGTTTTGCCGTGGAAAAGGGCGTCTTCCTGCTCTGAGCCTAATGGGTCCTTAATGGGTCCCAAATGGGTCCTTTATGGGTACTTAGTGCTAGTGGAAAAAAACCCATGGTGTTATTTTAATTTTCTTAGTATACCACTTCTTCTCTTCTAAATGTTCTTCTTCCCTCCATCTCACTTTCATGGGTGCTTAATAAGTACTTCTAGTGACAGTGGAAAAACACCTTAGGATTAATAGGTCCTTTTCTAGGTTCCACAGATGATCAATAAAGGGTCGCAAGTTTTTAACAAATTCTGAAACTGTCTTTATTTATTTATTTTTTACAAACAAGTACATTTGTGCATCTCAGCCAGTTTGATCATTTTACAATTCAGTCTTCCAATGCTGGTACATTTTGTAACCTCCACTGTCCCGAGAGCAATGCTATGGACTTCGCATTAAGGCCTCGGGCCTTAAAGTGATAAGTATGAAAGGAAAGTTGTTTCTTATTGGTTGTTTGGTAATAGTGTGATATAGTGCATTCATTGAGATTTTATAATGAACCCAGGACACTGGGTAGCAACAACTTTGTCCAGCATCCTTGTCACTGGATAATATACCTAATATGTCCGCACCCAAGGTCCACAGGTTTCTTCTACTCATCTCTCTGTCAACTCTCTGAGAGAAGAGAAGGTGCCAATTTGGGAAGCTTGACACAGTTCTGGAACTGTTCTGATTCCCCCCTCTACCATTAGGAAAGAGAGGTGAGTTTAATGGTCCCCCTAGAGAATGCCAGAACAGTTAAACTGGAGGCAGTCACTACTAACAGAGAGAGGAAAGCCATCCCCCACAAGCTTGGAGGGGGGCAGCCAGGTTCCCTTCCCTGGTCTGGCTTGTTAACAATATAAAAAGCATTTTAGCATCACGGTCCTCCCAGCAGCTTCCAAGAGCGTGAGTGGCAGAATCATCACCTCTCAGCCAAATATGTTCTGCTTCCAATAAAATCTTTTAGGCGATCTTTTCCTGAACAACAGAAAGGGGGACAGAAAAGAAAATATCCTCTCACAAAACTATGCACGTAGACAAAAAATAGAAAGAAGAAAGAAAGGAAAAACTTTGAGGGGAGAGCGAAACTAGTTCTGATTTGGTTGTTTACCATCAATCACGCTATTCTTTGCCGGGGACTGGATGATTATGAGCCTGAAGAAGCTGAAAAGGGGCAGGAAAAGAAGTGGAGGCAGGATTCTCTCTATTTAAAGCTGCATCCCTTGGAGGAGAAAAGTGTTTGCAGACTGTGTGCAAAGCGCAAGGGGCTGTTTTCCATCGAGCACTGGGGAAACTCTAGCAAGATCTGCCCTTCAGGAATCCTGAGCCTGTGCTGTAAAGGGAAAGAAAAGCTGGCTTCATGGTGTTGAAATAATTTTTTTTTGATACCTTTTCTTCTTTTGCACTTTTTCCTGCCCCAGGAGGATACCCATGTCTAATATTTAGACATGATGGCAGCCTGGACCCCAAGGACAACATTTGTCATTCTTATCGCTTTTCTAGGATGTTTGGGAACAATACAGACGCAAGAGGAAGAGGAGTTTGAGGGGGGTGAGTTTTTCTTCCACACTTTCAACGCCAGTGGCTTCACTGGGTGTCTATGCGGCGCGCTCACTTGTGCATGCGTGTGTGAGAGTGTGTGCGAGAGAGGCGGAATGCTAACAAACGGGAGGCTGAAAAGAACGCAGTGAGGAATCTGAACAGTTCGATAAAGATACATTTTTAGCAAATAAAGGAAAGAAAGAAACCTGTTATTCCCTCCTTGTGTGCAGCAACACTCTGAGAGCACAGAAGAACAATGAAACATAGGGCACCACACAAAAACACTTTTGCAGAGCTGGAGCCGGTGGAAATAAACCCTAATGCTTGGTGTTATCCCTGTAGGAAGTTTTATGTCTGGATTTCTTTTTTGTTTGTTTTCTTTCCTTTTGCAACAAAAGAAAGTGGCGAAGATTAAAACGAAGTGTAAGTTATTCGAGCTGGGACTAGTCTGAGCAGAGAGAGAGAGAGAGAAGTAAACACAAGGACTTGGAAGGGTGGAGTCGCTTTGCACTGCCCGATCTACATCTGTTTTATTCTTTCTTTGTTTGAGAGTATTACGCAGAAATCTCCCTTCTCTTCCTTCTCGCTTTTGGAGAAGTCTCTTCTTCCCCTGCTCCTCAGTATATCGTGACTTTGATGGAATCCAGACGACTTTGACAGAACTCGTTTCCCACCCTTCCTGCTTTGTTATCTGGCTATTGGCTTTTTGTTTCTTGGGGCTTTGAGGGCAGGCCGTCAGAAAGCTTGGTCGTTGTTTCCCTAGCGTGGCAAAAGGTTCTTTTCACTGGCGTGTTTGATTTCTGCCCGTGTCGATTAAAATTACAATCTGAAGAGTTTCCCAACGGTTTGCTACAGCACACAATCAAAGAGCAGCCTAAACCTTGTGTTCTGGCTTGCTGGACTGTGAAGGCAAATGGGAGCATCCCTTCTTGTTGCATAAAATTCTGAATACAGTCAGCATAGAATGAGACCAAATATTAGCAGAACTCTGACAGAAGGAACATCTGCAAATTATTGGCATGAGCTGTTAAAACAGCGTGCATGCAAATTCCTTTTCTGTAGCCTGATGAAAAATTATTGATATTCTGGTCAACTATGTACCAGGTCAAAGTTCCAAAGACAAATATTTTTCACTTCTGTAGACTGTATAAGCAGACTCACAGAGGGTGTGCTATGTATAATCATCTCAGCAGGCGTAAAATGGATGTATGATTTGCACCATGGTATATTTTGCATAGAATGATTTTGAAGTGGGAAAATCGCAGCCACTGTGGAAGTTTGCAACACAGTCTTAAGAGGTCCAGATAAGTGTCAGTGACACTCAACAGAAATAATCATTTCCCTACATCAGTCAACGTCATTCCCTAATAAGGGAGCTGAAAGTTGCAGCATGCCATGGGCTTGTTAGCAGAAGAAAATGGAAACTCACACAGAATTATAACTTATAAAATAAATGGCTAACATGTTTCAAATGAGCCCTGAAGGGTTAGGTTAGTGGATGACATCTGTCTCTTTGTTCTTCTTATGGGAACCGTTGGGCAAGCCAAAGATATTGAATTGCAACACATTTTCTAATAGCTAATTCATACAGGGAGATTTTACACTCAACAGATGATGATGATTAGGCAGGCTAGAATGTGAACTATTTTATGGCCTGATTGGACCTCCCCCAATTACAGCATTATTCCTTCTGTCTCAGAGTTACACCAGCTTTTTCTGCTGCACATAAAATTCTTCAAATCCCATGGATTCAAGGTTTTTTTTGATGAGAACAGCTGTATCTTTGCCTTCAGTGGAAACACCAGCTTGTTTCTTGGTAGGCATCATCAAATGACATGATCCGCTACTTAGAAAACATGAATCTAAAAAACCATTAGAATATTCATTTTAGTCAATGTGGGATTACACCCAGGCTACATAGTGTATTGAGCCAGCTGCTGGATTTCCAAGCTGTCTACCCACAAAACTTCAGAATTTTCCACTCACTGACTGTGGAAAGGAAGCCAGCAGAATGGTGATGCTCATAGCACACCTTGAGAATGAAAGGCATTTCTAAACATTTCAGAAGATTGGAAACTTTTGCTCTGTTGGGTTGGATGGCCATTGCAGAAAAAAGTTGGAAAAACTGAATGGCAAGAGAATTTCCATAGCAAAAAGAAATTGGAATCCATATTCTGTTGTTTCCAGCAGTTCTTAGTTGGTCTCATGGCTAGAATGGTTTCCCATGTCCTGGGAGTAATGGATTCAAATCCTCAGGGTGATTTGGGGTTTCTTAGTCTAATCTACCTCAAAGAGTTTTGTGAATAATGTCTTCTGCTTGAGTTCTTTGAAAAAAGGACAGGATATAAATGCAGAAATAAATAAGCATGTTTCTTACTCAGTTTTTTACATGCAATTCCTGTCTGAATGCTCCCCAAACTCCGTGAAAAAGCTTAAGTAGGATTTGTTGTGTATACTTCCAGCAGTATTTATTTGGATCAAATATTTGAGCATGTTCTAAAAATGCCAGATTTTGGAGATTCTTTTCTAGACTTCTAACCATGTTCATCATTTATGGTTACCCTAGCTTAACAACTAAGGATGGGTTTGTTGCCTGCTCTGCTCTGGCTCCTCTTCAGGCCTATACACATTATGGCCTCTAGTCAAGAATTCTGGTAAAGAGCATCCACATGTGGAGGAGACTGTTACAACCTCCAACCATGACTGTTTCACCAGAAGTTCACTAAATGTTGATTAGTTGTGGAGCATGAAATTGTGCTCTACATCTTAACCAATGTTTACCAGAAATTACCTCAAGTGTCCAGCGGTGTGACCATCCACACCTCTTTTGGTGCTCCACATTCTCTGAGATGCCACATAAGCGTGCTGGAACCTCAAATGACCATAGATGCGACTGCACATGCACAGAGCATGGTGATGGCACTGATGCACACACCATCGCAGAGGGCACAGTCTCTTAATATGGATTAAGTATTCATCTAAAACACTTATAGGCCTCACAGATCTGCTTTGCTGCATTAGAGAGTGTGATCCAAATTAAGGGAGACCTTAATCTGGATCACTAGTCTAGTATACCTCCCATGTTTGGGACTACCATGGGGCTCTTTTCCGTGGTGTGCCATAGTGTACTACCAGAATGCACCCCCAAAGGCCCAAGGCTAGGAACTTTTCAGAGGTATGGGCACACAGCTACAAAGCTTGCATGAGCATCGGGGCCCTGGTGAAGACAGCATGAATCCTGCCCATGCCTTTGTGTAGTCTGGATCAGTGGGCCTGGCTATTCCAGACTCAGTGATCCAGAATTAAGGCAAGTAAGTGCAGACAGGGCCCTAGTCTAGAACAGGATCTTTTCAGGTGCATTTAAGTATGTCCTACAAGGTGTTTTAGAAATTATGTAAAACTGCAGCTGAAACAACGAGTCGAACACTCCTCTGCCATTTTACATGTGGGCACATCTTCAGTCGGTCCACTTTCAGAGTGAGAGAACACTTTCAGCAAAATGACAGCAGCTTTCCTGCTCTTTCTCAGCAGCATAGTTGAAATGCATCCTTTAATCTCAAAAAGGCCCTACATATCTTCTTCTATACTATGGAAAGTTAGTTGCTTGGGCAATGTTTTAGCCAGATGCCATTTCTCAAGTTGAATGCTGTTTCTCAGATTTCTAGAGGCTAGAAATAATCGGGATGACACAAATACTTCTGCCCAGAGTTTTGGTAGTCCAAATGGAACCCAAGTCTGCTTTATTTGGAACATTAAAGGTAATTTCAGCTAAACCAGAGTATCCCCTATCCCCTATTGTACTGGGAATGTAGGTACATAATTCATCAAATCCACTTACTTTGAATTTGGCATGGGAATGACACAGCTGAATGGTCCGTGCTCTAGGGTTGGGCTTGTGATCATTCCAAGTATAGCTTTGGGACCCTAGTTCATTCTGGAGTCTTGCTTATGGTGTTGTGACCTATAAACTCCCTGCTAGTGTGAGGATTCAAGAATTGGACTGAAAACTGGCAAGCTATTGCAATAGATCATGACTTCTCCTAATGATTTCCAGATCCAGCAGGGAAAAAAAAAAGCGACCGCAGTTGGGAAAATGTGCAGTGCCTGGTTTTTCTACTGTGACTTTTCCGAGGAATCACTTTCCCATGGAAAAATATGATATAATATAACCAGGAATGTGTTCTAAAGTTGTAGTGAAACTAATGGGGTAGGGATAATGTTGTGCTAGACAAATAGATTATAAAATGAACTAGTTCTCATATCTACCTGGACCTTGGAACATGACTACATGTATGTTAAGACTGTTTCCTTATTCTCAAAATCTCAGGCAGTGTTTTTCTGTCACCTGTTACCATATATTTTTTTTTTGGGGGGGGGGCTCTAGACATGATTAAACTGGCCACATGACCAGAAATGACAGCAAGTAATCTCTGAAGTAAAAAGCTGCTGATTGATCAAAAAGTCCTCTGCTGCTGCAAACAACTGGCCATCTTATCTGTACAGCTTCCACTAATCCCAGCTGTCTGACAGGAAGCAGCAGCAGAGAGACTGCAAAGATTTAAGTGTGTCTGGAGGCACCCTGTGTGTGACAATACCAAATATCTTTCTGTAACCTTTTACATGCAAGGCATGTGGCCTGTCTAACACTTGTGGTCCTTTTATTATTGATTGACTAGGCAGACAGACAGATGGATTTCTACCCTATATCCAAAGGTCCCAGGGCAGGTCATAATAAAATTCTCATAAAAAAAGATAATTTGGTGGCAATTAGATCACGATTCTCTTTTTCAGTTCTTGGTTACTTGGATGTTACCCACCCACCCACCCCCAACCACGAAATGAAATAGTTGATCCTGCTGTCCATTTATTCCGGTGCGTAAAAAAGAGTTCATGTTCATTTGCCCCAAAGTCAGTTTTTTCCCATAAGTGCTTGTTAAAGTGCTGCATTGGTGGGACCAATAGGAAGATCCTTGGCAGTACTTGTATTTCTCTCTCACCCAGCACAATCTGGTTCTACTGGGTCACAGTGCTCTTCTTCTGCAGACTCCAGGAAAATGGCCAACTTACATAGCCATTTCCTGTGCTTGCAAAAAGCCTAGCAGGAAACACTGAAGAGGGAAATAACAGTTTCCCAGCTTTGAGATTCCTGTCACCAAGAACAGTGGCAGGTGTGCAGACAAGATGTTGCTGCTGAGGCAATTGTCAGTGCTGCAAATGCAGGTCTCTCCAGAAATGAACTTTGCTTACTATGCAGGTTGCACTATCATGAGAATCCTGCCTATATTCTTGATATTAAGTTTACAGTTAAATGTTTGCTCATTTTATGGATGATTCCATTTACAATGTAGTCCCTGCATAGTGAACAAACCCGCATAAGTCCTGGATTTCCCATTTCTTACTGCAAAAGGAAATAAGTTGTGGTTTACACATGAGACAACCCTTAAACAGAAGAATGTGTTTGGGCCTTCACACACAAACCCTGCCAGCTGTCTGGAAACACCATTTGAATTTGCAGAAGTATCAGTTTTTAGGAGTGTTTTTGATCAATTTTAAACAAACGGTACACAGTACAGCATAATGATCCCATACTGCTTGTGGACGTTATAGCGGGTCGGAATAATAGCCAGCCAAGTCTGATCAGAGCTCTGGAGGTTCAGTTGGAGGTGGAGCCTTGTTCCAGAAATTTCTTTGAGCCAAAGTATGTTAGTTTATTGAACTATTTGTATTCAATATGCAGCATTTTAAAAATAAACAATATAGAACCATCTCTTTCTGTGGGCTTTTTGGTCTGTGCATGTGGGTATGAGGGATCAAGACTGCATTTATAAGCACTTTAAGAAGCACCTTGGAAGCACCTTAGGGTGCTTCTGCATTGGACACTAAGTACCCATTAAGGATGGCTTTTAAAAACCTTGTCTGCACTAGAACAACCATTAGAAACCCATTAGCTCTCATGTGATGAGTCTCTTAACGGGTGTTAAGAGCCCCTTAATGCCCATTAAGGGAAGACTACCTTGCAGGTAGTCTTAATGAGTACTTAATGGGTACTGAGTACTTGTGCAGGAAAGACACATCCATTTAGGATGTGTCCACACTACACAAGTGTCCTTAAGTGGGCCCTCCCCCTGCCCTCCATGATTGGCTCCTCTGGAGCCAAGCATGGTGAGCCGGGGGCATCCTATCTTGGGGCTCCCCCTTGCCCCAGAAGCCATGGATTGCAGCTTCTGGAGCCAGGGGGACATCACCTACACCCCCCCCATTCCACCCCGGGGTGAGTGCATGTGATCCCCTCCTTACCTTCAGGCAACCAGGCCGATTCTGGCTGCTGGGGCCCAGTGCGCTTTGCACATGCATGCAGTGTACCTCCCTACTGGCCAGGGCCGTGCCTGGCTTCAGGAGGCCCTCTGCGCAGGCGTGCAGCCCTGGCCAATAGGGAATCATGCATGCTCACCCCGGGATGGGATGCGGGGGTGTAGGTGAAGCCCCCCTGGCTCCAAAACCCATGATCCATAGCTTCTGTGGCAAGGGGGAGCCCTGAGATAGGATGCCCTCAGCTCACCATGCTTGGCTCTGGAGGAGCCAAGCATGGAGGGTGGAGGGAGGGCCTTCGGAGCACGGATTCTGCATAGCACCCACCTCAAATCCAGATCAAATTCCGTCCTTCCCTTGTGGGTGCAGACAGAATAGGGTGATAGTAGATCTGTATCTACTAGATATGGATCTACGTAACATGGATTTCTGAAATACGGATCTAATAGGTCCTGTGCGGAACCGCCCTTAGAGACAGCTTAAGGGATTGTTCACACACCAGTCTGCTCCTCCCTTTCACATTGTCTAGGCTAGAAAGAGAGATGGGATGGGATGGGACCCATGAGGACCACATGCTGCCATCTCAAAGGGTACATTTTTTCTGCTGAGTGTGAACATAGTGAATGGCAGGTGAGCATAGCTGCAGGTGTGGAACTCAGATTTACCCTTTCCTTCTTTAGAAAGCTGTTTCTTCTGAAGATGCTATTTGCAGCAGCAACAATTTTCCCATGAGCAGGACCAGAGAATTTCCTCATAAAACAAATGCCAGCTTCAGACATATCCTTGAGACCACAAAAGGAGACCCAATAGTGCCTGCTGTGTTCCTACTACCAGCTGATCCTGCTGTACAGTATTTTCAGTTAATCATATAATGTAAAGCTTTATCTAATATTAAATCTAGCTTGGAGCTTATTCTCTACCTTGAAAGCTTTCACATAATTTTCTGTGGCACCACTAGAAAAAGGGGTAAGGAAGTATTTGAAACTATGACTTGTTTTTTCCTCTCTGTTGCTGTCTGAAGAATGATGCCGTTCTTTGAAGATTCTTGAGGACGCAGCTGGACAAAGTACAGAATAATTTTCTTAGAGGGGTGTAATACCTTCCTCTACAAAATGGACTTATGGCACATACAGTGCTTATGGTGAGAAGCAAAATGCCCAATGATAGACCTTAGGCAACAAATAATAAGATATGGGAGCATTTCAATAAACTTGCAAGCATCAAATTCTGAGAACCCTACTTCTGGATTTTGATGGAATCAGGGAAGCTTATCATCTGACTGAAGCTTGTGATTGGCTGAATCCCAAGGCCTGGGATGGAGGGAGCATGACAAGAGCAGCTTCTATGCTATGTTCTCAGCATTTGAGATACAGTAGATACTTCAGGGCCTCTCTTTGGTTCATTGTCACAGTCTTGCTCTCCTGAGTAGCAGAGATCCATGACAAGATCCTTTGTATTTTCATTAAAAACACAGGCTTCTCTGTGCTTTGTGTAACTTACATCCAAGCATGTATGTTTAGCCTTTCAGGGCAAGTATTTGATGTCAAGTATGGGCATCTCTTACATAATGTGGGGATTCCATTCCACTAAACCACATAATGCAAATTTTTGAGCCTACGGAAAAAGGAGGATTAATGGAATTACAAAGTCAGGAAAGGAAAGAAGGAAGGAAAGGGCAGGTGGGGTTGGAACTTTTCCAGTAACATGCCGATTTGAGGATGTGGGGAAAGACAAAAACAATGTGGAAGAAGATTGAATTTTAGGTGCTTAGCACTTTCCTTGCCTAATTGGAAACATGAAGAGATCAGATTGGTTGACTGCCAATGAGAAATGCCAAAGTGACAGTCAATGACAACAAGAATTTAAGAGGCTCTCTGTAGTTCTGTATCATCTTGGAATGTCTATGGTGTTTTGGTCTTCAGGTACTGCCTTACAGAAGCTGTGTTCCTATCTTCATGATGAATTCTAAAAGTAATTATGGGGGAGTTTTGCTCAGCCCCTTGGGAGCCCTTCTGGAGTCCTTCAGGGACTGATCTTCTCCCTTATAATTTTGAATATATGGGGCCACTGAGAAAACTGTATGTCTGTTTCATCTGAATCTGGTGAGGAATCTGAGTCCTGGAATGGTGTCTGGATGATGTAATTGAAAATGAATCCAGGTAGGACAGAGATACAATCAGACATGCTTAAAAAGGCACTATCTGGGCAAATTTCCATCTATTAATGACAGACATTTTCCCCCTGCATTCTTCTTACTCCATTTTGAAAACTGAGAAAAGTTGTCTGTCTCTGGAATTTAAAAGCTATGAAGTAGGAAACGATGGAGCTGAGCATCTAATTCTCTCTAGTCAATCACATGAGACACTTTCCATCTCCCCCTCCCCCCAACGTCCCAGATCAGTAGTTGCTGTTGGGTACCACCAAGTCATGACTGCATAGGCACCATGGACATCCCTAAGTAGTTTTCTTGGCAGAGATGCAGAAGTGGTTTACCAGTGTGTGACTGGAAAAATGGAAGGGAAAGCCTGAGAGGACCGATGCACTCCCTTCTTGCTCAACAGTTACTTGGGGCTTCTTGTGAACCAGCAGAAACTCTGTTGATCTCTAGTCCTAAGGTTTTCATCAGAGTAGTTACTTACATGGTAGAGTTCTTCATTATCAGTGGCTTTCTAGAGTCCAATCTGTGTTTAATCAAGTTCACTTGATTAAATAGTCCAATGCTGAAAATAGTCCAAGGTGATTGTGAGGTCGCCTCGGGAGCGTCTCCATGCAAAGCCCTAATACGGGCTACATGTTAGACAATACGTGTCAAAAAACCAAAACCAAAACAAAACCCCCTTAGCAAGTGTTTTCATTGTGAAATACGGGGCTAGTTTGTATTGTCCTGTGGTCACGGGGGTGCTCCCTCCTGGGTTATTTGGGGCAGAGCTTAGCAGCCACAGTATTAGCAGGAAGGTTTTGCCTCTGCTCCCTGTTCCTGTCATGTGCACTGCAATCAGCAGCTGCTTGGGGATTTCTTTAAATAAAGTATCTTTCCGGCTACATTTATTACACACACCCCTTCCCGGATAGCAAGCTATGCATGAGTAATTTTGAGCTGGTTTCTAGTGGGGGTGCCCGCTGTCATGCCCACTGTCATGTGGATGTGCGTGCCTCCACTAACCTGTGGAGACCAAGAAAGGGAATGATCTGCTTTTAGTTATGCTTTTAACGATATAATTTTTGGTTATGCTTTTAACTGTGGCAGCCAAGGAAAGGAATGAAGTGTGTTGTGTTTGTGGAGATGGAGCCAAGGTGTTTGTCTGTCATCATTGCAGCTGTTTGCCTGTCATCGCTGCAGCAGGTGGGACAGTTTATGGTGACATTAACCTATCAGGGGAGAGAGTGGGTGGGGAGAAAAAATGTGGGTTCATGCTCCGGCTTGCATGGGGACAGGCACGTACGATTTGAATCTGCATTGCCCCAAACCACATGGGGATGCTTTATTGCGAGTTACAACATGGATTTCTGTGACACACATCACAAGCAAAGCAACTGGATTGCATGGGGACATGACCTGAGTCACCCCAAATTAGACAAGTAACTAGAAATGTGCAAAACAGTTTCAGTTGATTTGTGTTCACAATGGACCAGCTAGTTTGTGAACATTAGGGTGTTTGAATATCAAAGAATTCCATCGAACTCACAACACCCACTTGTGAGTTAAAACTATCTGATTGAACAGTTTGTGTTTGCTGTGTTTTTGCTTTTGAAAAGATTTCTTTTCTTTTCTTTTTAATGGAAGAAATGGTTTAGAACCAGTTTGAAACTGAACGCGAGCAACCAATTGTTTGATTAATGGGTCTGTGCACATCCCCAAAACTCACACTTCATTCACCACGTGTGAGCAGAACTGCACGGAATGAATCCATTTAATGGGATTATTTATTGTGGAGTAAAGAAAAAGAAATTAGTAGAGCAGTAGATGGGGGAACTGTGTACAGTAGAAGGAACAGCTGCATCTCTTACATCCCTTACTTGGTGTTTTTTATTTTTTATTTTTTTGTATTGTACCAGCAGACATTTGGCTCATGGTCATGTATGCATAATTGTCTAGGGCTGCTTTGTCATGTGGCAGAGTAAAATCATCAGCTCAGGAAACTAATATTTGATGTCAGGTAGCAAACTGTTATTTAATTGATCAATACTGAGTTCTCAGCTACCCTAGAGGGTTTCTGATCTGGGTGCCAAAACATGGGAAGAAGATTTGTTTATTATGTATCTTGACTGGAGGGCTCATGTAGCCATTTGCTACCATACTTTACCTCAGGCAGTAAAATATCTCAGGCCAACATGATTCTTAGCTCTTACTTAAAAAATAAAATAAAATATTTTAAAAATAAGGTCACACAAATCAGACCTGCCTGATTTAAATTATAGCAAGATTTAGTGAAAGCTAGAATCATTCAATCCCAAAACTCTATGTGGCCTCAAAAAATAACAAAGGGAAGTTTCTTCATGCCAATTTGACACTGTTATTTAACCATACAAAAAAAGAAAAGAAAAAAGCCCAGTTATGAAATTGGGCTAAAATAAGCCCACACAATAATTAGGACTAGAAGAAAATAAAACCATACTTCATACTGCTTAACAATGAAACCCATATATTTAAAGGGTCATCTGTGTTTTTCCACTGTCACTAGAAGTATCCATTAAGTACCCATTAATGGGTATTTAATGGCATTAATGGGTACTTTTGGGGACAGTGGAAAAACACCCTAAGATGCTTCTCTTGGCTCCATTTTCACTGGGAAAGCTACCTCAGAAGGAATCTCTGTGCCTTAGCATAGTCTGCTTGCACAGCCAGAACAATTTTGGGTGAGAGTGGCTATTTCACTACACAGTGGGGCTGTCAGCATGTGAGGCAGAGGATTTGGTGTCCTTTCTCCTGCACTGTGCTTTAGGTGCCTTGATAGGTCCTAGAGTGCCACTGCCTCCCCCATGTCCATGGCCTCAACAGGGGAGACATGGTGACTGGCCACCCTCAGCACCCATCAAAGAGATCTGGCTGATGAAATGGAGATGTGACCTCAGACAAAGGCCATGTCCAAACACCAGTTACTTATTTTGCTATACTTGGATATTCTGGAATAAAGCATGGGATATCCAAATGTAGTGGAATAACTAACCAATGTCTGGATGCAGCCGTACAGAAGACTTTTCTATTACTTACAGCCTAATCATTGTATTGAAACATATCAAAGATGAAACCAGAGAACTTCAGTTTTACAAGGAATGATTTTTTTCCCCAACTCACAGTGTAGCTCTTCTTTTATCTTTGGTGGAATCTAGATAAAAAAAGAAAAATGGAAATAACCCAAATGAATACCAAATTGGACAAAATAATTTTTTTAGTAAGTATAGTATATTTTAAATATACCAGCTATAATAAAGTACATGTCAAAAGAAGAAGAATTTATACAACCACACATGGAATGAAATGTAGTCTATTCAGTTTTTATATGCGTCAGAACGTCCTAAGTCCATAAAAAGATGAGGAAAGAAATCTTACTGTTCTGGCTGGATTATGTTTTAAGTATATCACTTCCTTCCCTTAGTGGACTGTTAGTAACTGTTTCCTTTCCCCTCAAAAATTAATACAGATGAAGCTCTTTATTAAATCTCTTCCATTGATGAGTACAGAACTTTAGGACTTTTTAATTAGGAATTCTAAATCTCAGTTTAAATGCATACAGTCCTTTACATTCTCAGCTGGAAATGCTGTCTGCAAACAAATTCATTTAAGGGTAGATTGTGCCAGTTCTGTTGTAAGAGTTTTTAATCAGATATAGTTTGTTAAGGAAGGAAGAATAATGTGGATCTAGCTTCATCTAAGGAATAGCTACAGCTCAGTGGTAGAGCATATTGCCTGGAGAGCAGAAGGTTGCAGGTTCGATCCACAGCTTCTACTTAGAAATAGGCAGTGCCAAACCACTTCTGTATATTTGCCAAGTACACTTCACAACTGTACTGAGGATGCTTAGTCAGTGTGAGCAGAAGCTAGATATGAACCCTGTTTGCAAGTAGGGATGTGTACAAATGTATTTTTGACATTCAAATCCAAGTAGATTCGAATGTCATAAAATCTGTTTCAATTCGGATATTTAAAATTCAAATGTCTTAAAATCCGATTTGAATCCGTAACATTTGAATTCGTCCATATCTGTGTGCATGCCGGAAAATTCTGTATGCATCCCATATTATCCCATACACATCCTGTTTTAATCCCATATTTTAAGCGGAAGATACGGATAATTTTGGGGCAGATTCGTATACGACAGATACAGATCTACATTTTCGAATCATTTGAAAATCCGATATGGATTTTTGAAAATCATTATTTGAGTTCAAATGTTGAAATTCATCGGATTTGAATCGAATATTTGAATTTTCAAATATTTGTGCACATCTCTATTTGCAAGCAGATTTTTGAGCCCAGAGAATAACACCCAGGGATTCTTACTGTCAGGATCTAGCATGTTATTTGTGGAAACTGTGTTTCCTTGTTCCATAAACAGGTAGGCTATTCAGTAGGGATGGGCACAAATATTCATAACATTTGAAATTTATACAAATTCGGCCAAATTCAGACACTTGAATTTGAATTGAATACTGGCACTTTCGAAGATTGACATTCGAATATATCAAATGCTCTGATACATTTGTACAGACCTTTATTACAGATTCATATGGGATTTGTATGGGATTCATATGCGAATTCATATTGAATATTCATATTGAATTTGAATTCCACTACATACAAAGGGGATCTATTCAAACGAATATGAATTCATATGTACCCATATGATCCGGATTTCCCCAGCGGCAGTGGAAACAATTGGGTCCCAAATGGGTGCCGTGGTGGAAATGGGGTCATCCAGCTCACACCCAAATGGGTCCTTAATGGGTGCAAAAATGGGTACTTTCTGCCAGTGGAAAAACACCCAAATGGAGGTGCTCATTTAAGTTGTTTGTTTTACCTTACTTAGATAATGGTGGGTCATTTTTGTTTTTATACTCATACAGAGTCTTTCCCAAGATGAAGTTTAGATAATGCTTCCTTTATAAAATGTATGCAGATCGCTGGCTTTGCTTTTATACTGTTCTGTCTACTAGCCATGTTTTTGTTGTTGTTCTGCTATTTTGTCAAGTTTGTTTTCAAGCACCTATGAACACATAGGCTGAATTGAGACTTTGTACAAGAGGCAGCCCTGAGATGAATGTGAAATTCAAGGGACAGGCATGTTTAAAATAAATTTAAAAAAATTATAAACTACCACCTATTATGTCTCAAAGCTTCTGGTTATGTCCTCGTTCTCAGATGGGAAATAATAGCTCTCAGGTCAACTCACTGTTTGGAGTAGATTGAATGGGAAGGTACAGAGGCTTCCACAGCCAATAATATGGCTGCTACTGACCACTGACCAATCCTGGACTGCTGTCATCCAATTAGTGGTAAGTACAGAAGGCAATGATAAGGAAGAGGCAAAGAGTGCAATCAGGGCTTTTTGATGTAGGTTTTTTGGCACTAATTTCTAAAATTGATGCAGATGGGGCACTCCTTTGAATGGGTGCCTAAAAATAAGCATCCTTTTTGAACTTTTTTTTTTCTTTTTTGCATCCAAATCCACTGAAACACAGTACTGCCTGTGTCCCTCCATATGAATTAGCTGGATTACTTGACTTTGGCTTGTTTGTAATAATGATTCTTTCCCTAGACTATGTTCCAAGTGTTGTAAGTATTAAACATTATTTCCAGTTCAGATGTGCATGAAACATGTGCATATCCATTTCTGTGCTAAACTGAATTCATGAATTAAAAATAAGAAAAGTCCATTCAATGATGTGGAGAGCCTGCTCCACTGGAAGCTCACCCAACTGACTGTCCATTCAGTGGTAATTAAATTTGTGTGAAACCATATAGGTAAGTATTGTGCCATCCCTAGAAGGGATTCTTTGTTTGCTCTATGCAAGGAACAGCCTTCCATGTAAAAGGAAAATGCTCACATGAGAGAGTTCTGTACTGGTGGATATCTAGAGCCTTTAAGGATGGAGAAAAAGAAGGTTGGCCTTTTGCATTAGCAGAAATTAACTCCAGTGTTAGGTGACCAGCATTATACTATTTTAAAACCAAAAAAGTCATATAATTGTATAAAATTAGCACTACTCGAAAAGTGTGTTTATCCCCTAAATGCTATGGTGGCTCTGTAATTGAAACTGACCCATTCTACAGATCAGGTTAGAATCCAAAATATTCCATTCTACAGATCAAGTCACCTACAAAATGGCATTGTTCAGTAATCTAGCTAGTACCCTGGTTTTATATTATTTATTTATTTATTATTTACATTTATATCCCGCCCCATACCATAAGGTCTCTGGGCGGGTAACAGCAGATTAAAATAAACTATACATTAAAAGACATTCAACAAATATAAAACAATATACAATATGTTTAAAATAATAGTGTTTGTACTGGGGGGGGGGGAGGGCATAAGCAGCTTAGCCAAAGGCCAGGGCAAAACAGGTGAGTCTTCACTGCCCTCCTAAATATATATAGGGAAGGGGCATGATGCACCTCGAGGGGGAGGCTATTCCACAGTCTGGGGGCCATCACAGAAAAGGCTCTCTCCTGGGTGCCCACCAGCCTCACTACTGAAGGTGGTGGGACAACCAGGAGGGCCTCACCGCCTGATCTTAAGGCACGGGCAGGTCGATATGGGAGAAGGCGTTCCTTTAGCTATTTGGGGCCCAAGTCATTTAGGGCCTTATAAGTCAGAGTCAAAACCTTGAATTGGGCTCGGTAGCGAACTGGCTAAACATAAGACCTAAATTCTGACCTGGTAGCTGCCTGGCAGCCAGTGTGCCTGTTTAAGTGCAGATGTTAGGTGCACTTCAGCAGCAGTTCCACTCAACAGCACTGACCAAAACTCTCCATTGCTGATGCTAAATGCATTTACTTATGAATAAGAGGCATTTTGTTATAAGAAAGGATGCTGCAATTTATGGAGGGCAAGAAGCAGCTGTAACTATGTATCTACCAGGTCTGCTGTCTTTTCTGACTATAAATACAGCAGTACCTTGACATACGAGTTTAATTCGTTCCGTAACCTTGCTCTTATGTCAAATCGCTCGTATCTCAAAGCAGTTTTCCCATTAATCCATTCCAGCTCCCAAAACACCACCTCAGTTGTTTTTGTTATGTACTGTACTGTATTTACATACTCGTATCTCAAATCTTGCTCTCATCTCAAAGCAAAATATCACTCGCTCGGCGGCTTGTATCTCAAAACACTTGTATGTCAGGGCACTTGTATGTCAAGGTACCACTGTATTGTAAGTGGTGTCTGTGGAGCAATAGTCAGAAATAGGTCCCCCAACCTTAGAAACAGCTTCCCTTTGGTGAGTCACCAGGAAGAGTCAAAAAGGTCTTTTGGTGAATATTGAACACAAGTTTATGCATCCAGATATTTGTAGGAGTGTCAGAGTTCACATTTCTTTTCTTTTTAAATTTGTGGATGGTATTGTGGATTTTAATTCTTTCTCTGTATTTTGAAACAGTTTTTGGTTTTATATTGGTTCTATCTATCTGTACATAACCCTGGAACCTAGGTGAAAATCTGTTTACATATTAACATGAGAAGAAAGCAAACTGTGGCAGTACATATCAGACCTTGTTCTCTTTTCTAGTTTGAAATAATTTTTTTTCGAGAACAAACATCTGTATATCTTTACCTAAAGTTCCAAAGCACTTGCCTAAATTTAAAGCTGTCTAAAAACCTTGGTTCTAAGTAATGGAAAAAATGTAATATTATTATTTTTTTGGAGACAGTCCTTGGCTAATGCAAGCATGAATTCTCTATATCTTAAGTAATTTATATCTTTTCTGGACTCCAGCAGAAAATTAATTAGCAGTATATACTGTAACCCACAAAATATTGCAGTTCATATGATGCATGCAGCTGATTAATGGATAATTTTATTACTGTAGAATTATATTGGGTCTTGCTGCAAAATATACTGTTTCATCTTCTTTTCCATTCAACAAAAATCCCTGGAAAAATAATGTCTCTGCCAAAACCCGCAGTTGCTTTCTATACATTTACCTAGGAAAATCAACCTCAGAGGTAGCATTCCTGCTGAGTTAATTGAGCCACAGGAGGTTAAATGTCTTAAGCATGAGTAGGATTAAAGCCCCTTCACATTGCTTGTTTTCTCTCTTTTGGTTGTTTTAACTATCCGACCACACAGAGCCTGCCGCTTTATGACACACCATATATGATGGCATTTTTAATGGGAATTTTTGTTAGTGAGAGAGGTGGAGAAATTTCTAGGTGCAAATGTTCTACAGCACTTGGCAGCTTTTATGCAACCTGAACGTAAGAGGAATAAATGAGATTCCCCAAAACAAAATACAAAAAAACTCTTGCAGACTCCTTCAACTTGTGGCTTTCCCCTCATTTTTAAGTAGTTTTCTGTAAAGCTGGGGCTTAGATCCAGAGACATTTTAGATAGCTAGAAAAATTCTAGCGACAACATAATTCCTAAAGGCAGTTGTTTACTCAAAGCACTATTGTCAGATGATTGTTGTTGTCTGCCAAAAAGGGCATAAGTATGTACGCATATGTACATAGTTATAAACATTCTGAGTGAAGAAGAAAAAGAGGGGGGGAACCTCACAGTCTTGATTAACTGAATCTAGTAGTAGTCAGGAAGTTGACAGGAATTTGTCAAAAGTGTAAAAATTAAAAGAAATGAAAAAACATCCGCCCAAAAAAAACCCCACTTTTTTAAAAGCACAAAACAAACACTGTGTCAGAAAAACCTACAAGAAGCTCTAAGGATAAGCATGAAGGTGGACAACTTATCTGACTTTAATACCATACCAGTCAAGCAAGGTAGTAGTGCGGTGGTGGTCATCTGTACTGCAGCATATACAGTGTGAGTGGGCCAGTCATGCCCACAGTTGAACATTGCCATGGCAATTTGGCAGCTTGTGTTTACCATGACCTATAGATAAAAAGAATGATGAGAGTTGTAGCTCAGCAGTGTTAAGAAGTCACTATATTGGCCAAACCAGCATAAATACCTCCTTAATGCTTAATGGACCGCACAGTACGATCCCTAGCAGGAAAAAGAAGATTGCATGGTACTTCCTGTCTATGATATTCTTAAAATGCATTATGCTGAAAGATGATAATAGTCCAACGATTAGTGAATGTCATAGCTGAGTTGGAATTATTTGAGTATGGCTTTTTGGAACAGTCTGGGATTTGTGTTTATGGTTAGGCTTTCTATGTACTTAACTTGTCTTGTTGAAAATGCTTTCTATTTTATATTTCAATTTTGTATTTCTTTTATGCTGGTATATTGACTGCTAAATGAAATTGGAGTTAACTATCGTTCTTGTTTGTGCAAATCTTTCTAGACTTGTTATAGTTCAGTTAACTTAAATGGCGAGAGACTGACTTTGACAATGTACATTAATCTGTTAGATGAGAAGCTTCTAATGTTATTATTGAAAAGCCACAATGTTGGAGGGGAAAACAGTTTGTGTTGACTGATCAAAGATACCACAATTGCCTGACTACTATTTACATTTCAAAAGCTTTTTCTCATTTATTTGTTTTACAGCTAACAGAATTGGAATAGGTTGATTGTTGAATGCTTCTTTTTGTGCAGTTGCTTGTTACTTTTAAGGATGTGCAAAAAATCTGAAAATTCAAAAATCCCATTCAAATCCAATGAATATTGACATTCCAATTCAAATCGGATTTAATAACATTTGAATATAGACACTCAAATGGATTTTGGATTTCCTGAAACATTCATTTGAATATTCGAATGATTTGAATGTACAGATTCGTATGTATTACATATGTATCTGTGCAAATATTATGCGTATTTGCACTTATAATATGGGATGAAAATGGGATGCATATGAGATAAAGCAGGATGCATATGGAATGCACACGGATACATATAACAGATACGAATGTTGTTGATATTCATATCTTTAAATAAGAATCTAACATTCAAGCGTACAGATTCGAATGTTACAGATTCAAATAGGATTTTTCGGAAATTCGGATTTTAAACATTTGAATCAAATCAAATTTTTGGACATTCAATTTGACTGGAATTAGAATGCAAAAAAAAATCATGCACACCCCTAGCTACTTTTACTGACAGGTATAAGAGACACTATTCATTTTGGAGCATATTGGTTGTGAATAAGCCATGCATAATACACTTGGCAAAGAATATTTTAAGGTCTGTTAAATATTATTCAAATAAGAGGATATACTTTTTATTATACAGACTGGCTATAATAAATAATTTTAAAAGTACATTAAGAGCCTTTCATTATGTATAGTTATTTCGGAACTGCTTGTAGCACTGTGATTCACCATGATGAAATTTTATTGCAATTTTTTAATCTGTGGAAATAGTCCTTCTAGATTCCTTAAGGAAAATATACTTGTTATTCAAGCTAATTTAAGGAGAAAACCTTTTGAATTTCTCATTTTTTCCTTGTACACACATTTAGATTTTTTTTTTTTAAAAAAATGTAGAAACACTTTTCTCCCAGTAAGCAACCTCTCTCATTTTTAGATGCCAAACCGAGAAGGTAGTTTCACTCTCTTTTGACCAGCAACAGTAGATGAGGCTCTGTTTGGAACGGTAGCGAGTCAAGATGTGATTGTAGAAGCTTATTGGAATATCTGGATCAAGTCACAGCCTTTCAGGCTAATCTTTTTTCACTAGGGCATTAGGAGGAGAATAAAGACAAGATAAAAATGCATAAGTAAATAAAAGAATGTCTTTCTTTCTCTCTGGAGTTTCTTCTCTTTTGTGCTGGTAAAACCATCCAACTGTTAGCCCTTCAAGCATTTTTTATCCACCACACACCCCTCCAATACTCTTCCAGTTTTGGAAGCCAAAATAAAAAGACAAGATCATCCAAGCAGACAAAATTGTTGGGGTGGATTTCTCGACCGTAATAGTTTCCCTATCGAGGATTACACCTTAATGGGAGGGAAATGGTTCCTTCATGTTAATCATATTTATAATATATTACATAGAAGGAGGCAACAATCCCCACCTTCTGCTGGTTTTTTTCTACTGTGTTTACTTATGTATCTGTATTACACATACTTAGATCCATTTTGGTCCAGACCACTGACCTGTGGCTTCAGAGGAGTGTCAGGTTAACTACAGGTGTTTTTCCACTGTCACTTGAAGTACCCATTAAGTACCCATTAATGGGTACAAAAATGCCATTACGTACCCATTAATGGGTACTTTTAGTGACAGTGGAAAAACACCCTACATCTGTTTACTTGGGTGCTTGGATTGAACATAGTGTGGAAGAACAGAAAGGGTAACTAAGATAGAGGTTACATGGATACACATGTGTGTACAGGGTCTGCATGACCTTGTACATTCATAATGGAGTGGGTGAAGTGGATGAGTGCAGAGCATACATGGCTGTCCTTTCAACCAGCCACTATCCTACCCTAATTACTATACAGATGCCAGCCAGTGCTATACATTCAGAACAGGAATAAATACTCTTGAGACCATTTCTGTACTTCCCAAGTGGAGTGGTTTGACAAGACCACTTCAGCATGTTTCTGTTCCAAAGCATCTGCATTCTGAGAGCTGTAATGCTGATATTCTGCTCCAACACCATTGGCAATGTGAATGCATCTGCCTGTACTGGTTCAGGTGAAATGCATTCTGTCACCACAAGCTCCATCCCGTGCAAAGTAATTAGGCCCGGTCTCTGTCTCTTTTTCTTATTTCTTATTTTGTTTCTTTTTTTCATTACTAGAGTTGGCATATCTGCCACTCAAATGTTATGTGCATTGCATGAAAGCAAAGTGTTCATTCCTCTGTTTCTGTTTGCCTGGAAATAATGGGAACCTTTGCAGCCTCATTTCCAAAGTTCATTCAAGGTACAAAAACAGGGCCGTGGCATGTGGAAGTGCCACCACCAGGACCAGAACAGGTGGTATTGGACTGTTTATGGACCACTCCATGAAGCCTGCAGGATGTTTCTGGGCTATGATGGCAAGTCCACATGTGAAAGGCCATAACAGCCTGTTGCTCATGCAGATTACCTGATTCATATTTGGCAATGCCTGAGCCTATTTCTTTGTTTCCTCCACGGCCGGAATCATTCAAGCCAGAGAACAAATGTTACCTGACTGGGAAGTTTCTGAGGCTAGAAACTGAAGGTATATCAACATCATAGTGCACTGGGGTGCAGTGTCATTTTGATTCTGCCAGAGAGCCAGTAAAGGCCAAGGGAAATTATGGGAAAAAAAAGAGGGATGGAAAAGGAGAAAGAGAAGGAGAGGCTATGACTTTCGTGATGAATGAATTAATAACCAGAGCTAATTCATAATTAAGCATCAATAAAATCACACAACTTGGAGCTGGAAAAACATCTGACTTCGTTCTTTAAAATAAAAACTAAAAAGGTATTCTGCTATCCTCAGGAATCTTTATGGGAACAATCTTCAAGATGAATCCAGCATTTCATCGGTAAAAATGATGGAGGATGATTTCCAGATGTTTAAATGCTTATCTTGGCCAGCGTAAAGGAATACTGAAGCACATCTTGGGAGGAGAAACAAAAGCACTGATGTAAGAGCCTTAGAACGTAGAAAGGCTAGCACAGCAGACAGAACAAGTACAACTAAGACATGCAGTGCACAGGGAACAATGAAGACAGAAAATTTTCCAGAAGACAATAAGCCTTTCTGCAGTGGACCTTATTCTATATTGTATTCCAGCACAGAGGTCTGCCAGCCATATGCTAAAGCAGATTGTGGCAGGCCTCAGGCAGATTCTGCTGTAGTCTGCACCAGCATGTGGATACCAGCTACAACAAATAAATGAATTAGGGTAGAATTGGTATCCGAAAAATCAAACATCTGCTCACCTTACCACTCCTATCCCACTTGCATCTAGATAGCCCTTAAAGCCTGAAACCATTAATAAAGGGAGGCACTACTATTTGTATGAGTAGCATGCGTCGTTTTGAATGAAGCTGTGGTATAAGTTGTATGCATGATGGAGTCTGCCCCAAGGCATGGGGAATTTACTTTTGGAACCTCCATTAGCAGTGTCCACATGCCTGTGTTCACTTTCAGGTGTTGTTGAGGCAAGGCAACATTCAAGAGCTTATCTACTATGTTGGGTGGGGCATGCATCTGACCCATACTGCAAGCATGTGCTGCCTGTGAATGGTCCTGTGAATGTTTTTTATTTTGCTGTATGTAAGAAAATGTCTCCTCCACTCTTTCGTCTGTTGATTGGTTGTTGTGATTGCATGCTCCGTCCAATCTCATATACTGTGCAAGGAAAGTATTGGCAGAGAAAAGGATCCATTGGGATCCAAATTCTTAAAACCCAGCCGATGCTGAAGAAAATAAATCATGTCTCATAAAGATGCCTTCATCTTTCACTATAAACACCCTTCCTTTCCCCCAGAGCAAGCAAGGCATAAGCTTCAAACCCTTTTTTCTTAAGGATAGAGACAGAGCCCTGCTATTATTTGGCAGCAAAGGCAAGGTGGCTGTGATGCTTGCTTCCCCAAAGAGCTTGATGATTAAAAGAAGAGACTGGAATAGAGCCAGCAATCTGACCATGGGTAGATGATGTGCAGATGTGCAGATCTTCACCTCTGCTCTGAAGCACTACCTCTGAGCCATCTCTGAGCCTTTTTTCTTTCTTTCTTTTTTTTTAATACTTCTGTATATGAAGTCAGCCTTTATTAAGGCAGTTTGCTGCTCAGGGTTTCACCTATTACTGGAACATTTGGTTGCCCGTGTGAACCTCTAAGGCCAGCCTGAAGCATACCATTAGCACTTAATCTCACCCAGGAGCACTTGGTTCAAAAATAGGATAAAGCTACTTCTCAAAGGCACATCTTACTCATTTCTGTCTAGACAAGCTGTAGAAATTGAGTGAGACTTTCTTCCCTTGGCTGATATTTTTCTTCTCCATAACACTCCTAAAAAGATTTGTAACCTAACAAAGGGTTAAACATCATCACTATTTTTGTTCCCCCACCCTTTTCCCCTGTTCTAAATCTCCCCAAAGGACACAGCTTTCAACAATTAAACATATTTACATAGGCGCTCAGTTTCTGAGTTATGAATCTGTCTTGGATCTGTTACAGTCTTTCGTGCCCAAACTAGATGTGTCATTTGTACCTTCTCCCTAATGTCTCATTAATTCTGAAAACAGTCTAGAATGCTGCAAGTTTGAGCTGAAGAAAAGTATCTGTTCAAAATTACTTTCCCCCGATTTGAGGGGGGGGGATCACCTGTACCTTTCCACTTCCAGAGGTTACACTTTGGTGGAGATTTGAATGGGCAAGCAACTAGAGGGTGAGGGATTAAGCAGATGTTAAATCCCTTCCTTGCAGGGTATTCCTTTACTTAAATAAACAAACAAAAATCAGGAGTTATTTTTCATTTTCATTTCTTTTCCTATTGATTGATGGATGGATGGATGGGATACTGTTGGTGGACTACAATTGCTAATGGGGCGTTGCAATGGGATCTCCAAGAAGGAAGAAATGCTGGATGGAAAAACTCCTGCCCCAAAATATTAGAGTCTATTGGGGGGAAAGGTTTTCTTGCAACAGTGGCTGCATCTAGACAGGGTGAAAAACTCAGGACTTTCTCAGCACAATAGTAGGATTGCCACGTGTACCTATGGCAATCCCAAGATAGCCCTGAGATATTGGAGTAAACTCCTGGCATCTCACTACACCAGGAGAAACAACCTGCAAAACATGTTTCCTGATATGGTGATAGGACTTATGTCTGAACTCTTCTGGGTGCAGCCATCTTGGAAATGCCACTGTACGTTTGTGGGGAAGGTCCCAGCAATCAGATACTTCTGGGTATTTCATGTCATTGAAATATCTGGGAGCATGTACCATGCCATCATGGATGCAAAAGCCCAGAGCAAGAGTGCTTGCCCTGCAGATTTGCCCTAAAATCTGATAGGGTCAGTGGGAGACAATTGTGGGATCCAAAAATCTTGCATTTTCCACTCACCATCTGGAGGCAGCCAGAGCCTATTATCAGGTGCAACATTATATTCCTACATTGCAGTGTTATCAAAATGTTTATCACTGCACATTCACTGTCATATTCACAACCTGTCTAATTTCATGCAGACCAGCCAGAAACAGAGGACAATTAATGACTGACCAGTGTGTCCAGCCCTTATAAAAGTTGCCAAAGCTGTCTAGCTGCCTCCTGTTATTTCTCCCAATAGTATAACTAAACCCTGAAGCGACAACATGTGATTCTTGTTTCCTCTCCTATTCATGGCTTTTATTTCCCTTCTTTCCTTTCTGGCTTTACAATAAACTGAAATTAACTCAGGGCCAACCTTCACAGTACCTTTGTCTCCTGCATGTTATTATCTTTTGACTTCTGATCAAAGCGAGTAGCTTGTTTTCGAAGCTTCCACAATTTCTTAGTGCCTTCCAAATGGCTGTTGTGCTAAACATGGGTTCCTACAGAAGCAGAGTGTCCAGTTTCCTGTTTGCACTGTCAGGAGAGGCAAGAGGTATGAATTTGCTATGACCCTGCAATCCGGCAATGAAGGAATTTCTCAGTGAATATAAATTGCCTGGCTGGCTTCCTGGTTTTTTGGGGACTTTGTTTAACTTGACCCCAAGAGATCCGAGATTAATTTTTCCCTAAGGACTACTTCAAAGCTTTTGATGTAGGAAATGTGTCATCTTTGGCCCTATTGCTAGACTTCTGCCTCACAGAGGGGTTCTAGTAAGGTTACAGAGAATTTGTGTGTATATGTTTTGTTTATTTGAATTTTAAGAGACTCTTTACTTCAATGAATAGAGTGAGATTCATTGGGGGATAACTAGAGAGTAATGGGCCCTTAATAAAAAAGCAAGCTGGTCTCCCATGCAGATAATCATCATCATCATCATCTTTTTATTTTCATGCTACCTTTCCATAGTATGCTCAAGGCAATTGAGAGAAATCATTTTGAAAGAATACAAAGCTCAAAATACAGTAATCACTGTCAACATATAACTTAATATAACATATGTTTAAACATACAATTGAAACAAAAAGAGCAAGTTTTTTCCCCTAAAACATACACATAGCAAGCACAGTTGTTCCCCTTGCAGAGCATTTGGCAATTTTCAGGCCCACTTCCAGACAGTTCTTTACTTGTGAGATGATGGAGACAGAAACCAGAGGGGAGGGCCCCTTTCTGTACTTATTTCTGCAGGGAAAAGTACAAACTTTGCTTCCCGTGTTAACGCTTAGTAAAGCAACCCCTCCCCCATGCATCCTGACACTTACCTGAAGATGCATGGGTGTCCATGTGCTTCACTAGTGGTGGTACCAGCATGCATGTGCCAGTGCTGTCACTGGGGCAACCAAGGTGCACCACACACAAACGCTTGCATGCTATGTCAAGTGATGTGTTAGTGCATTTACGTGGCACATCAGGTTATCCTCCAGAACCCAGAAGAGGTGACAATGATGCTCCAGTGCAGATGCTTTATCTGGGACCATTCCCCAGATTAACTATCAGGCCAAGTGGAGAAAGGCCCCTGATCTCTAATAGTTCATTAGGACCAAAGTAATCTGTATCAAGGCTAGAATGGGTTACTCTGGGCTAGATCAACACTGTGTGAATGCTGACAGCTGTTCCAGCCCAGCCCCTGCACTAGCCCAAAGACTTGTATGAGCATTGGAGCCAGTCTCCACTCTGATGACCAGGGCCAAAAGTTCCTGGTTTCAGAGCCCCTAGTTGATCAATAAGGTGTGTCACCAGCACAGAAACAACAACTCTACTGTTGAGTGGAAGGGTTGGAGAAACCAGGAGGGATATATATTCATTAGATGCATCCAGGGTACCGTACTTCCAGACTTACTTTATACTGCACGATCCTGCCAAAGCCTTGACAATCAGAAGCCATGCCAGGATAGCACACTCGCTTCCGGTACGCCTGACAGAATGACCAGAAGCTGCACTATCTTACTAAAGTGGCTTCCGATTGATCCGATGGGACATGCCATTGCCCACAGTGGGGGCACAGCATGTCCCTAAAAAAGCAAAGCAAAAAGATGTTGGTTGATCAGCATCTTTTTACTTCTCATCCTTCGATCGGATGCTGCATCGCTGCGGCAGGTAGAAAAAAGCTGTGTTGTTTCTGATCAAGTCTGGATGCAGTCCCAATCTCTTAAAAAGCCTCAAAGTGCAAATGCCCCATATTTTCAGAATCATGTAACATTTTTAATATTTACCAATATTAAATAATGCATCTTTACATGCCAGTAATTGGCAGCTCCTATTAATCCCTGCCAGGACTGCCTTACAAGCCACGAGTAACAGGACACAGATTCTGTTTAGTATTTTTTCATGGAATATGCATTTGGTTCCCCCCCCCACACACAATTTATTGTGCATTATTTATATATATATTGCTTAATTCCTACTGTATTATTTCATATCATTTATGTTTCTTTATTTATGAGATTTCTATATTCCAGAATTCCAGGGGTGTCTGTGCCTAGTCTCTGACAGGGGCCAAGTTCCGACAAATAAAAAATAAAAAGAGAGAGAGAGAGAGAAATATTTATGGGAATTTTAGAAGCTTCCTTTGAATAATAAACATTTTAAGATAGGCACTGCTGTTAGTGGAGGCATGTTTGCCATTTGAGTTTATTGCCTGTTCACCCATCTGGCTAACATCCTGGACATTTCTCTTCATTTTCCAGAATCAAGGTCACTAGGGTACTAGGGGGAAATACCATAGAAATATTTTAATTCGAGTTTAAAATACTTTAGGAAAAGCATGCATTTTTTTCCCTTCCATCTTCAATCCATTTACTTCAAGGATTTAAAAATCAAGATTTTTTATTGCAGTTTTTTAAATCAAGATTTTTTTTAAAAAAAAAAATGTGTGTACAATGTGTACCAAAGTGTAAATAATGCAGGACTGCCTCTTTGAATAAACCATAATTTGAATAAACAAAATGAAACTACCTCTTATGGTTTAATCTGTGTGCATTATAGTGTGGCCTGATGAGCCCAAGGAGGCATGGATGGGCTGCATGCTGCTTAAAGGTTTCCCTTTCTTCCTTTGCAACTGTGGCTTTGGTAATCAAGCATGGGAAGTCATCATGCTTCAGAAAGTGACATGCACAATTCTTCAATGTAAACTGCAGGCTAATTTCATGAATTTTCCATTCATTTCCTGCACAAGAAATGAAGAAATTAGGTAGCTAGTATGAACCTGAGGCTCACAAGTTATGATTGACTTTGAGTTCATTGATGGCAGTGTCGGAGTTCTGACTCTTTGGAGTGTCTGTGAAAAGAGTAAGGGTGGATCGGGGTATTCTGCAGGCAGATGAGGAAGACGATGCTACTGATAAAGGGTTTGAGATACAAAGAACGGCTTCTATCAATAGAACATACTTTTGTATAAAGAAGGAAAAAAGAACAGTACAGAATAGAATAGAATATCTCTTACTATTGTTTGGATTTAAGCCAACACTGGGGACTCGGGTAAGAGGCACATGGTACTGTGGGCTGAGGAGGGTGGACATGTCTCTGTTTCCTCATCCTCGGTGGATATGCTGAAGGAAGTTAAAGCCACATGACCCTGCATTCATCCAGTGCAAATCCTACCATAAGCATTTGTAGGGGCATCATAAAGGAAGGGCAGGAGGACATGTACTGCCAATGCCTACTTTTGCTCTTCTACTGTGCCCCTACTGAAGGTGCAGGGCCATTTTCTGTGTTTGGGAAAACATCTCCAACTGGAAACAGTGAAGCCAGAAAAGTTTTGTTGGTGTGGCTGGGAGTGGAAGCAAGTGTATTGTTAGGGAGATGTTGCCAGATTTCAAGGTGAAAGCACAGCAACTTTTGTAAATATACAATATGACAATTCTTCGAAATGTTTGAATGCCTGTTTTTGTTTTCTGAAAGAGGCAGTTGAAAAATGTCCTATCTTGTTGCACTCTAAGGGTGTGTTCCCATTCAAGATTTAAAGAGTTTGAAGTAGTTTTGAGTGCTCACTGTTCCAAAAGCTTTAAAAGATTCCACAGTTTCTGGGGATTAACGGTCCCAAAATGTGGATGATCTATATTTGAATCAAAAGAGGTCTTAGTGCTAGCTTTAGAAATAATCCTCACTATTTACCAATGGGAATGCAAACAGTTTTTTGGGGGGAGGGAACCATGCTTTAGGGGCATTCTCCTCAGTTGTCCCCTAACCCAATGAGAAGGCATTATTTGCTGTAGTCTCCTTTTTCCTGGGCTTTTCATTATGGGCTAAGGAAATTCGACTGCCTGAAAGGGAGGGGGACGTGAAGAATGAACAGTTAAAAATCAGGCCACAATGCAACAGAAAGATTAGACCATAGTGGAGAGTGAGTCAAAGTGTCTGATTTTACTTAAAGAGGCAGTGATCGGAAAAGACTTTGGCTTTAATGCCTGCCATTTCACACTGATGTGCTGTGCCGATCCAGCACAAAGCTGGTGGCTCTTAAAAGCCTGCCTGCTTAGTCCCTTCTCCCTCCCTCCCTCCCCCATTGTGGTCACTTCCTGCCATTATAACCAAAATGGGTAAGTGATTTTTAATTTTCTACTGCCTTGTTAACATGAGAAGCTGTGCTACTGTGTGAGGAGAAGAGATGAAAAAAACTGCTGCTCCATGATCTGAATTGGGAATGGGCTTGTATAAGGGGTGGAGTTTGAATTGCTTGCCCCGATGAATTCAGGGTATGACAGTGCCCAATTGCTGGCTTCATGGGGAGGGGGCTATGCTGAGGGGAGGAGAGAGCGGAGGGGTTTCTCCCCTGACAGTCCACATTATAAGCTAACAGTGGGAAGACAAAAAACAGACCTCGCTGCTAATTTAAAAAACCCTGCTTAAAACCCAGATTAAATTGCTGAGTGGGAATCTAACCTAAGTACACAAATGTAGAATTGTGTTGTAAGGTGCTTGTAAGGTGTAAGGGGAAAAAACTATTTAAGCAAAAAATACCAAAAAATGCATAACCTGGAGGAGCTCATCTGTGAGTATCCAGTTGTTGTTGAACAACTGCCCTATCTGCACATGCTTAAAGGCAAATAATAATAATGATGGAAGCTGTAGCTGTGGAGCACCTGGAAAGCCACACGCTACCATTAAAAACAGAATGTTCACACAATTCAGGCCTCCACAGTTGGCTCTGTTACTGCTTGCAGAAAGAAAGAAAGAAAGAAAGAAAGAAAGAAAGAAAGAAAGAAAGAAAGAAAGAGGAGCAAAAATATGGCCATGATGATATGCTCCAGGAGCTCATTAAACTGCCTGTCCTAAAAACCTGTCTATGCCAGATTTCTCTTATATAGACTTCAATTTCCTTTTTGAGTGGAGAAGCATCTGCTCCTACTCAGGCCCAGCTGTGGTCTACTCCCTCCACATCAGCAGGGCAGGTTTCCAGCTTCAGCTAGTCAGTGTCAGCCATGTACTCCTTGCAAACGTTTTGCATAAACATGCCAACAGTACTGGATGTTAACAACTCCATACTTTAAACTCCTCACTTCTCAAAGCACAACCACAGAGATTACCATGTGAGACGCAGTCGGATTGTAAGTGGTTCTTTATAAGATCCAAAATTAACTTTAGGTGGCAGCCACCAGCAAGTTATATGCTCTGAATATACATAGAATGAACAATATGATCGGCTACATTATATATTTCTGGCAAATACATGCTAGCAAGAATAGTGCAGCCCTAGCCAGCAGTGGTTCATGAAACACTCCAAAAGGCTCATGGGTAAAAAGGGAAGGCTCTGACTGGGAGACTTCCTTTCATCCTTCCAAACCATATTTTGATCTATGGTTCAAAATATGGTTTGGTGGAATTTGCATTTGGTTCATATCAAATTGAATGTAAAGAAATTTGTATTTGTTTGAATAGATCGCTTTTGAATGTGGTAGGATTCTATTTGGTACGAATGTATTCATATGAATTCATACAAATTTCCAATAGGTATCCATATGTATCCGATAAGTGTCCCGTAACATATCCACTCTCAAAGTGTCAAATCTGTCCTGAATCCACTTTGAATCCACTCTCAATCCATTGCAGATGTGACTGGCGCAGCTGCTTTCCCACCTCCCCAGTTCACAAATGTTCCAAAACTTTGTACGAATGTTGTAACATTCAATTCATATACAAATGCTCAAATTCGTACGAATTTGTAGAAATATTGAATATTACAAATATTCATGCATATTTGCTGCGGAGGGGATATGGAGCAGAGCAGGTAACATATCTTTGCTTGGTCTAGAAGTGTTAACCCAAGGTCACTGATTATCCACGAAACAGAAAGGATGACTTGTTGAACAACCTTAATAAATTATGTCTAATCGCAGCCTGAGTAAAATATTCAAGAGAAATCTTTGTCAAGCAATGATTGTTGGACTATTAAGGGAAAAGATGGCCACTGGGAAACACAGATTGCTAGTGTATATTCTGTGATGTCATGGACACTCAACTGATTGCTATGGAAATACATGTGCAGCCAATTAAAATTGCATTGCCAGGAAGAGAAGAGGGAACATTCTGAAATGGAAAGCTTGAACAACAAAGACCAAAGGCAGGATTCAATGTCAATAATAACAAATAGATCTAGATGATGTAGCTGAACTGAATGATTGTTGATTGTTGGGAAAATGAACTTGAGTCACTAATCGGGTTGCTTTTATAAAAAAAGGTACACTTGTATACAAATTATGAAAAGTCAGAAGCATTGCTGAATGAAGTGGTTGGTGCCAAGGAATGGCTATTATTAGGACCACATTTTAATGTTTTCGTAGATTTATTACATTTTAGGGAACAGTACATTAAATCCAGTGAAAATAGAGGAAAGTGTTCCCTCTAGTTCCTCTGGCCGTGCATGCATCAATGTAATGTTGAAAAATAAGCACAGTTAAGTTACACATCAGTTTATGAGTAAATCCTGTGGAACTCTGTGCATTAGTACTATGAACATTAATTTTCATGCATTTTTCTGCTAGATAATTAGGTAAGTAGTACACTGTAAAGAAATCTGCATGTGCTTAATCCTCTAAAATAGTTATTAAATAATTGATTTTCAATATGCAGCCAGTGATAAGTCTGAACATGTGTATTGTCATTATCACCCCAATTAAAATTAGTTTCACAAATGTTACTAATAGTCTTGTCTTCCGTAAGGCAAATTATTCATATGGAATCACAGCTACGGTACATGTCACTACAAATTAAAGTAGAAATTAATATCTGAATACTTCAGCAAGATTTTATTTTATTTATTTGTATTTTTAATACTTGGCCCTACAGAAAACTTGATGCCTGCTGGAATTCTTTCCTCTCCTATTGATCTTTTTATTGCACCTCCCACTCTCCCATCTGTTCAAGAGATTCAGAACTTCTTGGTCTCTCCAGGGAACTGTGCAGCCTAGGTTAGCACTAGATTCCATCAAAATGTTCAACCGCCATATACCAGAAATGCAAAGTGATGGTTGAAGTCAGAAGTGAGGCTGGTCACCTGACCAGTTGACTGACATACCACCCCAAAAGTTAATCGGCTTGTCACCAGTTCAATCTGGCAAATTGATGCTTCAGAATTTTCCACCAAAGGGCCAAAAATCCTGCTTTGTCAGTCAGTGGGCATTTATGGTTTTAGAGAAAAAAAAAACATTGCTGGGGCACATTCTCTCAGTTGATAATGATGTTCATCTTTTCCTTCCCTTTGTGTGGGCACCACCTTTGGAAGAGAATGCCAGAGTCTGACGGTACCAGACCACTGTTAATACAATGCCACCATTTCTAATGTATCTTGAAAGTTCCATAGGCAAACATACCTTAGCATATATTTTTGTAAGGTTTGGTTGTACAGTTATTAGCTAACAAGGTAGAACGTTTGTTTTCTTTGGGCTTATGGAATATATTTTGCAATTATTTGACTTTGTAGAAGATACCAAAGGAGCACATGAATTCTCTGCTGTGAGTTTCTTGCATCTGTTGCCATATTTTGAGATTGGAAACAAATGTTTGTCTGTACTTCAGCTGTATGAAATGGAGGTGATCCAGAATTATTTTTTCAGAGTAATTCACTAGTGAAAAAGAAGTATTACATTTCTACTAGTAGTTTTAATGATTCAGTGGGTTAAAATATTTTAAGATTATTTTGTGGGGGAGAACCTAATCGAAATATTGCAATATTTAAATAATATAATTTATAATATTTGGATTCAGTTTGACTGTTGACAGCTTGCTTGTTATGAACACAAAGTACAAAAAAAAGTTTTCCTTTTTAATTAAATAGTGAAAATTCTGTCAAGACAATGCATTTTAACAACTGTTAATTACCAGGCACATGCTATAAACATTATAGCACTGTATTGTAGCAGTACAACTGCACTGCTGTTACATCTGGTGTGTACTTCATTTTGAATGTCTTATCTTTATGTGTGTGTGTTAAAAGAATTCTGAGTTTTTGATTCAGAACAAAATTCATGAACATTTGAAACATCCTTAAATGTTTTGTCTTAAATAGTTTCCCCAAACTATTTCAAATTTGTGTCAAATCATGTTTCATCCAAAGTGAGTAACTAGAGAACTTTTTCAAGTTTCTCCATTCCCAGGTATTGTGGGCAGAAGAGGAAGATGCCTCCAACCTAATGATCTAGTTAGAGAAGATTAGGTATAATGCATTTTTTTTAAAAAAAAATACATTATATGCTAGGGGAGAGATCAAAGGAAATGCATAAAAATGAGCAGATAATAGCTTCCTGCTGAAGTTTTAGAACTATTAATATATATTTAATAATCAAGGGAGAAAATAAAATATGAAATTACTATAACAATAACAAATAATTTATCTGTCAATTAATAAGGGAAAGTGTGTTTTTGCATTCTGGAAACCCTCTCTTTGATTATATATAGCCAAGAGACTTTCCTATGAAATGCAGTAAGAGAACGACACTGCAGTGGTTTTTATTTTATTTTATTTTATTTTAATTATTCTTATTCTTATTTTGCTCTTGACGATTGGACGTGGTTTTATGTTTAAGGAAATAGTTTCTTTAAAAACTAAGTTTGTTATTCTACCTACCATTCTCATGGGCATGGTGCCAGGTATTACATTTTTGTTTGCAATGGTATGACATGCTTGCCAAGGAACAGGCCTGGGATGAAGATCAGAAATTGAGCTTTTTAGAGTGCACCATTGGCTGTATCTTCATATCCCTTCATGCAGTTAATTGGACACATGGAGGCACCCGGTAATGTAGTCTTCCGCAGAGGCACCCCCCACCCCATGTACCTCCTATAGTCTGCATAAAATAAGATGCCAGAATAATATACTTTAATTCATTATTCCTTTCAAGGAGCTTTTTATTTACTTTTTTTTAGAGTAATTTAGTGAGGGTGCCGAAAAACAATTATAGGGTAGGAGTTGAGAGGAGGGAAATAGGAGTTTTGACAGTATAATTCTTGTTAGCTTAATTCATATTCTAAAAATAACATTTCCTTTAAAAATTCCAACATATGTTTATGAAAACAAACACAAAGGACAATGAAGTTCTATGATTAAACAGCTAATATATATATTTAAAGAAAACCAAAACAAGAAACAAAAATGATATACAATAATCAGAAGCCACAACAGACAATGATTTAGGCTGATGTCACCCCTAAGGTTTAATCCAGCTTCATCCCACTTTCAGAGTGAGAGAATACATCAGCAAAGTGACAAGCTGTTTTCTTTCAGTGCTAATAACCCAGAAATGTCACCTTTGGGACAGATAAGCTGGGGAAAAAATTATTGATTAGAAATAAAAATTTTTTTTTAAAAAAAAGCAAATCAAATTAACAACTATCAACTAACAATAATAATATTACAGTAAACCTGAGTGCCAGTACTAATATCAAATAAACTACCATTCCAAGCTGAAGACATATTAAAAGATACAGATGGCGGATACATAGTAGTCAAAGGGGGGGAATCAACTACAAAACATCTTTTTATAACCTCCCAGATTTTTTCAATTAGTTTGCACATTCAGCTCTGATTATAGGTGGAGATTTAAAACTAATAATTGACCCAGATTTAGGCAAATTTAAAAAGGCAAAAAACCCACAACAACTTAACATACTAAAAAAAAAGAAGAAATACTGCTGCTCTGAAGGCAACAAGTCAGGCCACTTAAATGCAGTCTCTCTCCAGATAGTATGACTTCCAATCTTAATTTTTTGCCCAACCCCCATTCTTGACCCCACCAAAATTCCACAACTGTCAGTCTGTCTTTCAGTCAATCTGTTCAATTCTGAGGCAGAAAATGGGACAAACATGTGGCCTAGCATGAGGTAATTCCTTGTATTCCATAGCCTTGCTGTACTGGATACTATGTCATATTTGTATCAAGTACTTCCAATCTTTTCTCTTCATGAGTAGTGAGAAGGGGCCTTTCTACATTAGGACTAGTAGTTACTCTGGAGAATGTTCCCTGATGGAGCATCTACACTGGAAAGAATAGTTTCTGTGTGTGGTGCAGATTGAACCTGCACCACATGTTGATTTACCTTCCCTAGTGCCAGAGCCAGTAAAGTTGGGGATGCTACATTCAGACCTCTTCCAGGTCCTGAGGATCACCTGCTGTGCTGTGCTAGCACACTGATACCTCACGTGATATGCTGCACAAGCTTGCGTGCTTGCATGCAGCATATCATGGTTGCTCTGGTGACTATGTAAGTGTCCACGACATGCCATGTGGACTAAGCATTCACAAGTGCCAGTGCTTAGTACATGCATGGGCAAGTTCACACTTTGCTTCCCATGGACAGGAACGTCCCTAAAGTTGGTTTAGTACAAAAGGGTGAGCAAAATAAGGACTAGTTCCTCACACTGTGTTTTCTTTTTTGTAAACTTTTTGCTTCTCTCTGGAGACAAGTTTAAAAGGACACTTTTAATGGTGGCTATAAAAAGTTTCACAGGGAATCTTGACGCCAAGTTTTTCAAAACAGAAAGAAGTGGTAGCATGAAACAAGAATTCAAACAATATTTCTGGGATGCAGATATTTTATTCTCTCCTCTTTAGCCAGCCAGCCAGGGTTTATTTGAACCATGGCTGGCCTTGGATTTTGTGCAAATGATTTGGTTTAATCAGTTTCTATATGGAGAGAAATTAGAAAAATATCAACCCAAAACGTGACATATACGGGTTCTAGTCCTAAGATTTCCCAACTCTTGTTTTTTTCAGTATGTGTTCCAGAAAACAGGAAAAAAGATGCACATTGATCTACAGTATGTCCTTTGCCAAGTTCCCACTGGGGAATTTAATATGGGTTTTAATCTGGGTTTTTTAAATCCCACTACAGCTTATAATGTGGACTTGCAGGGGAGAAACTCCCTCCCCTCCCTCCTTCCCCCACCCTGGCTACATGGGGCAGGAATTAAAACCCCACCCCCTATATAAACCTGCTCCTGGAGCTTTTGTTCAGTGCTTTGCCCTTCACCATAGCACAGCCTCTTTTCATGTTAAAAAGGCAGCAGAAGATCACTTTCCCTTCATTTTGCGTGACAGTTCTGAGAGGAATGGAGGAGAAGCAGCAGGCTGGGCTCTGCTGCCTTGCTCCCAGCAGTGTCCCTCCCTCCTCCAACTGCCATCATCACAAGGCTGAGAACCATCTTGCCTGAGAGGAGTGGAGGAGAGGCAGTAGGCTGGACTCTGTCATCTTGCTCCCAGCAGTGCCCCTCCCTCTTTCAACTGCTCCCATCACAAGATGGCAAAGAGACTACGGCAGCCGATCCACCAGTTGAGGAAACGTCTGGTCCTGAGGCCGAGCAAGGTGGGGCTGAGTATATGCTGGCTGACCATCTCTACCATCTTCCAGTTTGTCATCAATGAAGGGAAAATTCAAAGTAAAGAGAATAAGAAAATTCCAGCAATAAGAAATGAACTGAAGAATTGGATCTGAAGACCTCAAATGCTTGCTTTTTGCTCTTCCTTGTTCTCTCCCACACCATTTTCCTACTGTTTCTTGTCTGTTTAGATTGTAAGCCTGAGGGCAGGGACCTGTCTAAGATTAATATAATATTGTAACCCGCCCTGAGACCTTCAGGTATAGGGTGGGATAGAAATACAAATAAATAAATAAATATCAGGACTGCACAAAACAGCAGTGGGTGAAGCAAAAGGCAGATATTGAAGAGGCAATGCTGGAAGGAAGAGATCAGGCAGGATTTTACACAGGAACCGACAGCTTTCACTATTGCTTGGTGATCTCTTTCTAAAATCAGGCTTGTCCACTTCAGCTCATACATCTGACCTCTTGATACATCTCACCCCTGATACATGTATCACTTGTTTTACATTTCACTTCTGGATAAATTTATCTCTGCTGCAGGCTCTCCTCCACCCCACCTCCCATTCAGCCAGCATGATCCCCTCGGCACATAATAGCAGGCAGCCAGGGGAAGAGAGGGGACAAGGGCAGGGGAAATCACAGCTTCCCATTGGGTCAGGGGAAGACAGAGGAGAATGCCTCTAAAGCATGTCTCCCTCCCCCCAAAACCCTGGTTACTTACCCATTCCTAAACGATGAGGATTATTTCTAAATCTAGCAGCGACACCTCTTTTGATTCAAATATAGATAATATAGATAATCCATGTTTTGGGAACTTTAATCCCCAGAAACTGTAGATTCTTTTGAAATTTTGGGAATGGTTAGCTTTCCCAAAGCTATTTAAATCTTTAATGGGAACACAGCCCTATTGTTTCCGGTTTTATTTAGACCATGGTCAGACTTTGCTGAAATAATTTGTTTTATTAACTTTGATCACACCCAATACCTAATAATTCTTCATCAATTCAACCTCAGCTTGGGTTGCTTTGCTCACAGCCTTCTGTTGCCATCCTGAAACTCTTTTACAAGACCTTTTTAGGTCTGCATGTTAATGAAGATAGTGAAGGCCATGCCTCCTGCTGGT
Source organism: Aspidoscelis tigris stejnegeri (assembly GCA_023333525.1). Lineage (NCBI taxonomy): Eukaryota > Metazoa > Chordata > Lepidosauria > Squamata > Teiidae > Aspidoscelis > Aspidoscelis tigris. The sequence goes on from JALMGA010000010.1 coordinate 17,319,807, forward strand.
CTACTCTGTCTGCATGAGTCAGAGACCAATTAAGGAAGTCCTTAATCCAGATATGTCAGTGCAGATGGCACTGATCTAGCCATCACCTTAAAAAATTTGGATCACAGGTAACTGCAGCAAAAGGACACGAAACAGGTCTTCTTGGTTTATCACCCCAGAAATTTCAGTAGGTACTGCCACTGTGTGGTCAGGAGAGGGTACACCACATTTCCACAGTTCTAGAATAGCTTTTTGAAGCTAGCAGAATCAGTCTGTAGCCATCATGCTACCTGCAGTAGCTAGAAAATTGATGAGAAATCTGTGCATGTACAGGAAGTTGAGTTTATATCTACCTACCATGTGGCAACAATGCCAGGTCAATGCTGACTTAACTGAATGGAGGTCTTTTGTGTTATGGAGAGTGAAGTGGCTGCCCCTGGAGTACTGATGTCCACATGTTCTGCCTCTGCTTTGGCAACCAAAGGTTGCCCTTCATCGCGGTTGTAAATATAATTCTGCTCCTTCACAACCTCTTTTATGTATAGTAGTGCTTCCCTGTCTTCTGTCTTGGGGATTATCTTTTTTTCAGTTTAGAAGCAAATTAGTACTACAAACCTTGCCTGTTCAAACATGGATCTTTTCCCACCTACAAGCTACAGCAAAATGCTTCAAAGATTGGAGATTTTAAAACAGCTGATGCAAGATGCCATGTTAATCTTGGAATTCTGGCCGAATCACCTCCAGATAAATGAATAGCCTCAATGTATTATCTGTGGGTAGAAATGCTTAGAGTGCTCCTGTATCCTATAATTTTTGGTTAGATTGTTCTTTGAAAAATTAGTGGCATAGTGTTTCATACGTACAGGGTTTCTATGATCTCTTGAAGAAAAAAGAAACCCAAACAAAACCACAGTTCCTCTTTTGGTTATCAAAAAATGTGCAAGAAATAAGTCTAGCCACTGTGGGTGGATGTGGAAGAAAGCTGCCACTTACATTTCAGAAAACAGCCCTCTTATTCTTCTAAAATAGCAGTGCAACGTGGCACAAAAGACCTATTTGTATCTCATGACCGACATCTCTTAGATAGACAATTTCTGTGAAGGAACTTACTTGGCATGAAACAGCAAGCTTCACAATCTAAAGCTGGAAGTATATTGTTACTTCTGAAGTATTCTGAACTGTAAAGTCAAACATCCATTTACAAGCACTTTAGGGGATTGGGGTTTTGGTTTTGATATGTTAGAACATAGATAACTTATTATCCAATATTTATGTTCTGAAGGGCTAGTTTGTAAGTAAACTGTCTATCAAATGGTGAAATCTGGGACAACAAGATTTGGTATACTATCCCTTGACATTCTGAAGGCCCTGATAAACCCCAAACTGAGTCTGGGAAACACATTTGCATTGGAGTGGGAGGGCACAGGAGGTGTCTCATTTTGGGGTAGAGAGCATCCTGGCTCAGGCAAACTTCATGGCTGGTCAACAACTGGAGCAACTATGCAAAACACCAGAAATAGTCCTGAAGTACTGGCATTTTTAGTGATTCATTTATTAATGATGACGTTCCAGTGGCCACCAGCCCTCTGCATGGAGGCCACAACAGTGAATAAGGTTTGCACTCCCTTTTGCAAACAGATTCAGTCAATGGGATTGGGATGGGAGCAATATGAGTGCAGTTGCCACATAGCCAGTCCTGTATGCCACTACAGTCCTGGCCTTCTTTTGGTGTGACCTAAAACGGCCATGCAGATCTTGCAAAGCAAAGCTTGATTTTGAGGGACTGGGAGTTTCCAGACCTCTGTTGATGCTGCAAAAGCCATTGGCACCCACTGCTTCCAGCAATGACAGAAGCATGTTAGGAGCTTGTAGGAAGCAAATCAGAGTGGCTGGTGATCCACATTTACCAAACTGCCTTTGAGCTGTGAGTTGCTTACACTCCCACAGAGAGATCTGTACCAGTTAAAACTTATGGTGATTAAGAAGCAGTAATTTACTTTAGAATTAGATAAACTGTGTAAATATTGGTCCTAATTCCTCCCAGGTTGGTTTGATCCTGCCCCCCACCATAAATTAAAAGTTAATTTAAATTTTCTCTGTCCTTGGAAAATATGGGGAAACATTTCTTGAAAAGGGGCAGCTTCCTGCCAGTTTCAGTTTCCTGCCACATCTTAGGCATCCCTGGCTATACTTTGCCTGTAAATGACCATCAGCACCTGTGAAATTAATTCCTTTCCATTTGTTGATGGTGCATCATGAAAGTTACTGTGATGAGGCATTCCAAAGCTAGTGAATGGGAATCCCAGCCTTCATCTTCAAGGCAGTCCTTTTTCAGTATTTGGCATAAAGATAATAGTTTGTTTTAAAGTTGTTGATTCTTATAAGTGACTTTTCTTTTTGTCCATGTAATGGCATAATCATGTTGAGGAACTACTTAGTATTATGTAGCTCTGTAACTCCATAGGATTGTCCTGAATTTTTGAGTTGTCTGATATTCTTCCAATAACTTTTAAGACTTCATTTAAAATGTATTTCAGTTTTCCAATGATCAAGTGGGGTTTAGATTCCAGTGCAGTAAACAACACTTAGGATTTTGCTTCATGGTAAGCATGAAAAAGAAATACACCAAATTTTGCAAGCGTAGGTTCAAGAATTCAATTTTAATATAGTCACTTCTTGTACAGCACATTAGTTCCAGTTTGGGAAACCACTGTGTTAGGCAACTTGCTTCTTGCAACTTCCAGTTTTCCATTGCTGGCAATTATTTAGATAAAACTTTTTCCTCCGCGGTTTCACATTGTACAATGCAATGGGGGTTCCATTTTAGGAATTATTTGTAAGAAATGGCTATAATTGATTGTAGCAATTTTGATTTTGTTAAATCAGCTACCATACCACGCTCGCTTGGCATATGATGTGAAGAATATTCTCTGGTCTGAACCAAGATATTTCAGCCAGGAACAGAAGAAGCACTGAGAAACATGTCAGCAGTCACCTGCAGGGCAATGTTCTAACAAAGTTGTTGGCTGGCTGTATGAGTTTGTGTAGCCTGGTGCATAACTGTACACACCATGTGAGTTGCTTCAGTGGTCACCACTTGCCTCAGGTGCAGTTTTCACCCTTGGAAGCAATCAAGCTGCTATGGTTGTGTAGCAGTGCACTCCCTGGAAGAAACTGCATTCTTCCCAAGAAGAGCTCTGGGGAAGGGAATTTGTGATTTGAGGAGATCCTGGACATTTGGACCCTAGTGGAAGGTGCCAAATATTCATCTAGTATCTTGTATATTTTAAAAACACGATACTTCAAGTTGAATAATACAAAAGGTGCATGAAAACAGAGGGTCACACAGACATTATTCCCAGTGTTTCCATGGAAAAAAGATCATTGTGATTTTTTTTCTATATTCTTGCGAAGGAAACTATGAATGTGTTCATGAAATAAGCCAATCCTTAGTTCTGAGGACAGTCAACACTTTGTTTTCCTTCCCACTTTTCCAAATATTCTTTGAATGTTAGGATTTATTTCAGTAGAGCAATTCTGTGTAAAACTGCTGGTATATATGCACAATCTTCTGTCCTTGGTAAATTTTTATTTTCAATTTGTAAGACCAAGTTCTGCAATTCAGGGCCTCTCAAATTATTATGAAAGAAACCATATGTGCTCATAGTTGAATTATGTCATGATTTCACCACTTCACAACCATGTTTTTATTAACGGAAACTTGTCATGTAGTCTCTGAGCTAACATTTAAAATATAGAACACAGCTATTTGATGAAGGAATATTTCAGTTTTGTTCACATCTTTGCAGCCAAGGAATCTCTGAGCCAGTTTAGTCTAGTGGTTATGGAGTCATGTGAACCCTGCCTCATGTCATGCATTGTGCCATCAGCCCCTCCTCCTCCTCCAAAGAGCTATCTGTTGCCTGGGACAACCAAGGCAAGTTCATCTTCCCTGACAGTCAGGGCAAGGGAAGTACAGCTCAGGGGCTCAAAGTGAACTCTGACCCTATAGTCCAAGATGGCGACAGGTCAGACGAAGATGGCGGGCAACACCCTTTGCCAAGCATTCTGCGACAGAAGCAACAACAGTTGAGAAAGTCAGCACATCTTCAGGCCAAGCACCATTTTACCTATTAATAACGAGACTCTATCTTTTCCAGGAGGTATTGCTAAATCACCCCGTAATGTCTAAAGAGAAGAACCTAGATGAAATTACAGGCTAGATGCCTCAAAAGTCATAATTCCTTTACTGCAATCTAACACACATTGTCATTATAGCTACCAACTGTAGTTACATCACTGCCACTATGGCTGTGACAAAGAATTGACTGAATTTAGTTGACCTGGTTCTCTTCTCAAGAGGCTTCCAGCTACCTTGTTTTATTGAACAATAAATGTACATCTGTTATTCCAATTACTTCTAGGAATCTATATATCTCCAAGGTAACCCATTCTTCTCTTTTATGTTACAGGATATAATTTATTTGTATTCAGATAGCTGTATATTAAAAAAAAAAACACCTTCTGGATAAAAGCAGTTTTGCTGTTGTTTTTCCTCTTAGTATGTTTAATGCTATAAAGAATATTCTTATGCTGGCTCAATTCCATTTTTCTTTAATTCTCGGGCACATCTTTTCCTGTTTCAGAATTAGAACTAATAAGGCTACAGTCTTCAGGAAGTGGAATTTTGCCAATTCTTTTCATGCTGCTTAGTCTCTTCTGCTAGACCAGGGTTTCACAAACTGTGGGTTGGGACCCACCTCTAGGAAATTTAACCATATTTGAAATAACATTTTTGATGTAATTATTTAATTAATAAAAAAATTGTATTAAAACTTTGTTATTTGAAAAGTCCTTTATTCATATTGGTAATAGTTAAATTTCCTAGAGGTGGGTCCTGAGTTGGTAAACTTATATTAGATGGGTCGTAGCCCAGACAACTTTGGGAACCACTGTGCTAGACTTTTCTGCATGTCCATGTTTCCAAATCTTCTCTGATCTGCTTTGCCACAGTTTTTCCTATAGATACCTTTCAGTCACTCAGGAAAAACTGCTTGTTTAAAAGCTGTATACCTTTGAAACTAAATATATAGGACCAGCAAGTTTTGGGGTGTTCTTCCACTGTCACTAAAAGTACCCATTAATGGGTACAAAAATGCCATTACATACCCATTAATGGGTATTTAATGGGTACTTCTAGTGACAGTGGAAAAACACCCTTGGATGGCTTGTGATGTTTATTTATTTAAATATTTGTATTATCAGCCTGCAGTGTGGGGCAGCAGAGGAAAGATGAGGCTCCAAGTTTCACTTTGGATCAGTCTGAATCATTTGCTCTGGGAATCTTCAAGTTCTAGAAATGCCTTGAGCTCCTCACAGGCTGGCAACAATGAAGAAAGCCTGGTGTTCTTCTCCTTATGTCAAGTTAGTTCTTTACTCAAGTTAGCTCTTAAATTGCACCTAGGCAATGGAAGCAGATAAAGAAGGGCCCGGTCATGCATCCACACATAAACCTGCTGAGCTTCAACTGGCTCACAAATAGTTTGTGAACAAAAGTATTAAAGATGGGAGCAAAGTAATTTTTTTCAGGTGATTCATTCTTTTACTGGTAATTGTCCCATGCCATCATCCCAAGTCTTTGTCTGGAATTGTGCTAGCAGTGCTGTTTGCGTTCCTAGTATAGCTGTGGAGCACTTTTTACTGCTCCACAGCTATTGAAGATGGGGACATTCAGACACACCAGGAGCATCTCCAGAACGGAAGTGACTATATAATCTGTGTACACTCCGTGCTGGAGTATGTCCAATCTTCCCCATTGTTAAAGTGTGAAAAGGTCCATATTTTGGCAATAGGGTTTCAGAGGGCAAAATGTATAAATGTTCCTCAATTTCTTATGTACAGAATCATTTGTGCATGTGTTCCTGTATAATCATGTGTCCACAGCCTAATTTCATTCTTCAGATCAATGTTTATTCAATATTTTCCATGCATATCATTTCTGGAGTGAGAAATTGTTGGTAGGATGTAAGAACTATTGCTGCCAATTTTGAAAGCACTGAAAAGTAGATGCTTATTTCAGGAAAGCTGATACAACTTTACCTATAAAATAGCAGCCCAAGACATCTGTTTTCTATAAGTTTGTTATGTTTAATGTGCAGCTTAGATCATGATGTTATTTTTTTCTGTCACATATGACATATAAATCTAATTCAAGAGTTCAGGGAAAAACACACCATGCTCTAGGATTCTGTGAACTATACTTGTTGAGAAAGCTAAGGCTGGAATACAGTAGAGGTGACTTTTGATGGTGCACCAAGAAGCAGCAGTTGAAGTAGCATCAGAAGTTGGCACATGACAAAAAGAACCTGGCCATAAACTGAAACTTTCATTCCCAGTGGGCTTTGAAGCAAGACCAAGTGCAGACAGCTCTTGGAGCAGGCTACCACTAGCCTATCACAGCATAGCTCCAATTCACTGCCCCACATTTTGTGGACTGGAACAGCCCATGTAGTGTGAATATGATGTTTGTGTTTGTGTACCACTTTGTTAGTGGTAACAGTAGGAAAGAAAAAAAAGGCATACATTACTCAGATGCTACATTCCTAGAGAATTCCCAGAGAACTATTTTATCTTTAGCATTCTTCAAGGGACCTTGACTACATCCACACAGAGATCCAGTGGAAGCATCCTCTTGATTAAATGCCCCTGAATAGGGCAGGAACTTATGCATTCCATATGCTGCTCTGTCTCTGATTCTGTTTGGTCTAGTGGTTAGGGAGCCGGACTCTTATCTTGAAATACCGGGTTCAATCCCACCCTCCTCCACAAAGTCAGCTAGGTGACCTTGGGCTAGTCACAGCTCTCTTCTGAGCTCTCACAGCCCCACCTACCTCACAGGGTGTTCTGTTGTGGGGAGAACAATAGAAAGCTTTGTCAGCTGCTTTGAGTCCCCTTAAATGGGTGAGAAAAGGGGTAGAAAAGCCAACTCTTCCTCTTCTTCCTCTTCCTCTTCCTCTTCTTCTTCTTCTTCTTCTTCTACTACTACTACTACTACCAGATGTCAAATTCTATATTTTTTATCCTTTATTTTCAGATTTTTTTTAACCTAAAGATCCAAGTTCTAACCCTTGAATTAGCTATAGCTTTAGAGATTTTTAGGGGGGCTGTTAGTGTGTGTTTTTAAATCAAGTATTCACATTTCTTCCTACTTCATTCCTATTTCCTTTTCCTCTGGACCAATTTATTTGGATTTGGACAATCATTAGCTGCCTGCTGGCAAAGTCTTCCTTAGCTTAAGTATCAGTCAAATAATACCACCTCCACTTTCCCACAGATCGAAACTTTAAAATTATCTGTGGTTTCTGGTCTTTTTATTAGAATGTTGACATTCGAACTCGAATCAGATTTTTGAAAATCCGAATTTTAACGTTCGAACTTGAATACGGATTTTTGAAAATCTGATATGGATTTGTATCTGCCATGTACGAATATGTGTGAAAATTATAAGTATCCTGCGCTTAAAATATGGGATTAAAATGGAATGCATACAGGATAATACAGGATGCATACAGATTTTAACGGAATGCATACAGATATGTACAACCAATACAAATGTTGTTGACATTCGTATCTTTAAATATCAATCTAACATTCAAATGTACGGATTCAAATGTTACGAATCTGAACCGGATTTTATGACATTTGGATCTTAAATATCCGAGTCAAATCAGATTTTATGACTTTTGAATCTACTCGGATTTGACTGTGAAAAATACATTTGTGCACATCCCTAATGCTGCAAGACGCTTTACTAGAGTCCATGCTGGAATGTGCCTTCAAGTCCCTCAAGTTCCAGTGCATTTTTTTTCCAAATTCCAGGCATGGATCAAGGGTAGAATGGGAGTGAAAACACTCTCTGGAATCCTTATACTGACATCCCTTCCCCTGTGTGCAGATGTTAGCCCAAGACAAAACTCTAATAAGGACAGTAAGAGTTGACAAATAAGAGTCTACCTTTCCTTTGTGACAACTTGGATTGTAGGTCTGGAATAAAGTAAAGGCAAAAAACCAGCAAGATTATTTTGTGATGTGACATTCTGCATGTGGCAGATATGCAGTACAACTTGTTCTCTACAACTGCAAGGCACTCTCTTCCCCTCCCTCTCCCTTGTTCTTTCATTCTGTAGTCATTGTTCCTTAATATGCTTAGTTTTGGCAAAAGCAACTGGCATGTGGGGAAAAGAATCTGAAAAAAAAACCTTCTTGAAATGGAGTGTGTTAAATGGAAAAAACATGAATAGAAATTGATGTAAACAGTGTATATAATTTATTGGTAGATGCCTGACAGTTGTTGATCAGTTACACCAAGAAACATGAAGCTAATTGCTTCTCTCGTGCAACTGCTTCCATACCTGATATGGAGCATAGTAGATCCATGCTTCTTTTGTAAAAATCCCCCCCCCCCGCAAATGTTTAAAGTTATAGCATAAACTTTTCATTCCAAATAAAGGTATCCTGATATTAGAAAGGAAGACAAGGCTAGTGTGTCAAACTAAAGCTATGTTGACTGTTCAGTGTAATTTGTGTGATTGCCCCTGTCTGCATGGGCCAGTGTTCCAGCCCATAGAAGAGTCTAGCCCACTTTGTACCACCCATTAGTGAGAGACAGAGCAGCCCTCTCCCCAGAATGCTCCATCTACACTGAACAAAGCATAGGCTTGGATAGAGCACCCAAAAATGGTACCCTATCCCATCTTACTGGTAGACCTCAACAATGAAGTCTACTGGTGTGCTGGTAAGCATATGCCAGAGGTGGGGCTGGTAGTCAGTGTGTGTCTTCAGATGCTGAGCACAAGCTTCTAGGGCTGGGCTTTGCCTTTGCAGCTAGCACTTGATCTTGAACTGGGAGGAACTTCATTAGGAGGGCCTTGGACTGGGAGGGGCTCTCACTCTGTTCCAGGATAGTGAAGAGGTTTGTGTATTGCATTTCTGTGTCATGATTCATCATAAATCCCAGGATGGTTTACAACAGTATTAGGATTTTTTTAAAAATAGAATAGAATACATGAGTTGGAGCAAATGTTAGAGGTCATCTAGTCCATCCCTTTGCTCATTGCTTGAAACCACTAAACTTCCCACCAGATGGTCATTAACCCTCTGTTCAAAACTCTCCAGTGTGAAGGATCCACTGCTGTGTGAAGGATGACTGTTGTAACCCCTCCTTGACTCTCTTCAGTTCCTGTGGATCCTAATTTTGTCCTTGGGGGCAGTAGCAAATAAATCTGCTTTTTCTCATGGCAGCCTTTGATATCTGAAATTGTATCTTCCTCTGCCTTTTCCTTGGAAATCTAGACATTGCAAACTGTTCCTCAGAGGACTTGGGGAACTGTTTCCACGTGATAGCTTTCCTCTGCATCTGCTCTATTTTCTCAATGTCCATTTAAAATGTGTTCCCCAGAACTAAAATACTGATAACAGGTCAGGACACCTTTTCCTAAATTCAACACCACATTTGGGTAATGTCAGCAAATCATGCATGGCCATCTCATTGTGTTGTTGGTTGAAATTTTCATGAAAATAATGGTCAGTATTTGCCTTGCTATGGAAACTACCTAAATAAATTAGGATCCAGATTCTCTGCAGGAGTTGGTAGAAGGTACATGCTACCCCCAGTAAGCATGTCTGGGCTGATCGGTTAACCAATAATGTTTTAAACAAACATCAGAATTCAAATGGATACAGTTAAGGCCCTTCCTTTGGTTTAGGCAAGGTGGCACAGTAGATGAGAAAGCCTCATCTTAGATCCTGAGCAGAGCAGATATGTGTAGGAGAAGGCACTCCATCAGACAGCAATAACATTTTAAATTTGGCTTGGTAGCAGCCTGACTGGTAGTGGAGGGAGCGGTGTAAACTGCTAGCCCTATTTTGTGTCAATTCACCATCAGACAGGCTTTGTGCAGGTCAAGTTAGCTTTTAAATAGTTCATTGCAATTATTTTATGGCTTTTTACAGCCACGGGCTGCACTAGACAGCCAAAGCTCCAGCCAGCCAAGGCTGCTTATGACAGCCATGACACTCCAGATGTTGACCTGAACTGCTAGCACAGGACCTTGTACATGCCAGGTCCTAAGGGGCCTAATTGATACATATGGCTTAAGGCTTCCCTGTGTTTGATGTCTCCATGCATATGGTAAATACTTCAGCCACGTTATTATGCATGAACTTACATTTTCTGTGCATTAACTCTGCCAATTTTATGCCTTTAACTGTACGGAGCAGCAGATGATAAACCCAAATATATGATTAATTCTTGTCAATGAGATTCCATATCCATAAATCTCATCTCTTTCCTTAACTTGGTAACATTGGCATCCTCTAGTGGATGACTCATACTGGACAGAGAGCTCTAAAATTCTATAGCGTTGATGGTTTTGAAAGATAGGCTGGAATGCTGACATCACAACATTTAAAAAAATGATATCGTGCTCTCTCATTGCTTCGTATGGAACTGTTTCTCACTAAACGTTTTAGTGCAAGATTCCTTTGACTGTTCTCCATTGAAGAGGGCAGTTAGGGCCTCCAAAACTGGAGTGCCTAATTGATTTTATTTTTGGCCCAAGGTTGTGCGGATGTCACCAGAAGTGAGTGCAGCCATCCCATGGTCTCCCAAGTGCATGAACATGCATGACAGATGCAGATGAAATGAAGACAGGGTTGTTTATCCTCCATTCATTTAATAGCCAATCTGATGTGCATCCCGGAAAATGCATCTTTTTTATTATTTTTATTATTATTACTGCTACTTTGTTCTTGTGCTGCCATTGTGAATCCCACTGAGATTTGAGGAGATTTCCAAGTGGTGTCTTATTCCGCCCAATGACTGCCGCTGTGGAAGATGCTGTAAATTGCTGTATTCTCAAAGGTAAATACCATTGACTTCAGAAATGTGTGGTCTTCAGTGAGTGAGTACAATATAGGATAGGACTGCATCTAAAATTACTTAAACATAATTTCAACTGAATAACAACAAAAAATTGAACACACCACTTTTTGTTGTCTCTTGCAATATTTATTGTAAACATCATCAAATCTGGGCCTTTTTGCTCTTACCTTTCACTGAGTCCGGACCAGCCAGGTGTGCAAGTTTGGACCCCAGAAAAGCATCTGGAATGTTGCCATCTACACAACATTGCTGGTCCAGATCTACCTCCACCCTTGTTCCAAAGCTTGCAAGAGTTTTGGGGTTGGGTTTGGAGTTCTCCAAAGTGACTTTGATGTTCTACAAGAATGGGTTCCTCAGTAGTCCCAAACACTGGACAGGAGGATGTGCCTTTGCACATCCACCTGTTCTGGACCAGGGACCACATTTAGGTCTACCAATAATCCCTCCCTGCTGTGTTAGGCTCTGTCCTGTGCAAACAGAATGTACCAGTAGTGGGTGAGACTTTACAGATCTTTACTAACAAGGGAACCAATGAGACCAAGAAGACAACTATGGAGGCTTCTTTTATGTATTAAAGGAGCAAAAGGGTATTTTGAATGAGATAGGGTTTAAATATTTAACATGAGTGGGTGATCCTAACTGTCCACATTTGCTTAAGGAACCTACCACATGGATAGGGAGGAATACTGAACAGGACTAGCAGGTAAAAGTTGTCTTTTCTTTGTGGAATGTAAAGAGAAGAAATGGATTTCAAAGCACATTGTATTGTAGCTAGAGGTAATAACTGGTGATTTGTTTTAAATTGAGGATCTTTCCTGAATCCTAATTCAGAAAAGGTTTTGCACATACACTAACAGCTTAATGTTAGGGAGAAGTTCATGATACTTAATTCTAAAGCAAGGAACCACATGTAAGTAATATAGGTCCTGTAGCCTCAAGCAAAACATTTCTTTCATTTCCTGAGTCCCAAAACAATAATCCTGAAATAAGGGGAATAATATTAGGCAAGCCTTGACAATCCATAATTGTAGAATTGACTTTGGAACAACATAGTATTGTTCTTTTATCACAGTTTTCAAAAATACAGTAGAAAATTCCATTATGTCCACATCTCAAAAGTGATTTTGCTTCTTTTGATATTTTTATGTCACAGTGGCCTCTTGTGGAATACTTAGTTTGCATTGCCAGTGAATGTTTAAAATAAATAAGTAGATAAAAGACAATTTTATCTGAAAATAAATAAGTTATTCTGAAAATTTCCATTTAAGTTGAAGTGTGTTGATAATCTAAGCAAATAAAGTATTGTGAAAATATCAGGGCAGAATAATTGATGTTGACAGAAGAAATTGGCTACACTTCCCCACCTGCTGCCCTCCTGGTTCTTTTTTGTCAGTCACTAGAGTTGACTGTCTGAGGCAAGTTCTGCACAAAGGCATAGTCTGTGCTTTAAATTAAGATTGCTCTTAGAATGATCTTCATTGCTTTCATCATTGCTCACATCATGCTGTTTGCATGCTTACTGTTGCAGACACTGATAGATAGTAGAGTGGTGGCAGAGTTTACGAAGCACTGAAGATTTAATGAGTCTTCCCAGAGTGCAGGGTCTTCTGGATTTTGTATCTTAGGAGGACTCTTATATGTAGCTGATGCACCTCCACAGCACTCCCATGGCAACATTAAGGTTCCCTGCAAAACCTACCTGAATATTTGATTGGAGCTTCAATTTTGCTTTTTCAGACCCCTGTTTTGGTCTTATCACCTTACTGGTCATGCTGTATATGCTACCAGTGATATAGCCTTCTGTTTTAGAATAGGTAATCAATGTTACATACATGACTGGACAATGAGGGACTTTTCATGCTGCTCTCATTCTTTTCTCAGGAACAGGAAGTGCAACCTTGCTAGCTTGCCTTGATCTCCTTGGATTAGTTTTGTTTAACTGTCTGTAACTATGTTATCTGCTTCCTCAGGAGTTGACATTATCTGCCATGCTTTTTCAAACATCTGTATAAAGCTACTGGGAATGGTCATTGGGGAGTTTAGAATTAGGTGCCATCTCTCCATTCCATCCAACTCGTGAACTCTTGATTCCCTGAAATATGGAGATTTTCTGTTCTAGATGGGACTGTTAGAGCTTTTTACCATTATAGTACTTTAATGAACAGCTCATGCTCCTAGAGTGCAGGATCATATGTATCATGCACCGTAGAAGGGCTCGTTGACAGCACAGTCTGCTGCCACTGCAGTTGCACAATGAAATCAGAAATCAGGCAGAACCAGCAAGTAGGGATGTGCATGGATGTTATTATTATTTGATTCATATAGAATCAAATGCAAGAAAATTAGTCTTTGTTCGAATGGATCCCCTTCGAATGTGGTAGGATTTGAGTTCAATACAAATGTTCAATCCCATGCAGATCCTATACAAAGCTTCAGCCCATACAGATCCTATACAAAGCTTCATACGAATGTATCAAAACATTCAAATTCAGATGTTAATGTTCGAATGTGCCAACTTTCGATTAGAATTCAATCGTCTGAATTCATCCAAATTCGGATGAATTTTGAATGTTATAAAATGTGCACATCCCTACTTGCTGGTTCTGCCTGGATTTTGCTTCTATTATTTAAAGCTCAGGTGGCAACAGGCTCAGACTGGTTTGCTAGCTACAATGCTTTCTGGACAGAGATAGCCTGGCCACAGAAATCTAAGCTGCAGTACGTTCCAGACTGGTTTTACAGGAACTGCTCTAGACACACATTTTTAGCAGCATTCTCACAAACATGTAGGGTTTTAAGAGCTATTTGTTTATTTTAACTGTTAATGCATTGGAGCTGATTCCATGGGAGGAGGAAACATTTAGCATATCTTAACCTGAAGGTTTTTTTAAATTGAAATTTAAAATGGTGTCATGGAATGAACTGGTTTAAACTGATTTGGGGAATGTAGCTCCTAGTTCACATCCTAGGACTGACTAGGTTTGGTTGATAAGAGACAGCTGGAAAGTATATGTAGGTGAGGTTGTATAAGAGGAAAAATACAAACTGTTAATGTTTCCAAGTTGAGTAGACTTAGTTCAGACAATTTAAAAAAGCAAGTGACATCAACTTTGAAAGCAAGGAGAGAAAATGAGGCAATTTTCTACAGAGTATAGTGTAACTTAATACTATTATAATTATAGGCTTACAAAGGTTTAGGCACGGGCAATTAACTTTTATGAAGATTACAATTTTTGAACAGGCTACCATGTATTTCTAGGAACTTGAACTAGTTCTGTACTTCTTCCCAGACCATGGACACTTCTTAAACTCTTTAATAACACCTGCCAAAACTCGAACTGGTCTTAACTCCAGTCTAACACACAGGTCTATGATGATCTCCTCCATCTCATTAAACATCAGTTTCCTCCCACACACTACTTCAGCTAGAGTTGGAATGGGATTTCACATATCAGAGATGAAAACAGAGGAAAGGTCTGTAACAGACCATTGAATCTATTTGAAACACATAACCAAGGTGGGCATGCTACTTCTAGACATTATGCACCATGCATTTAATCTCATAACTGAGCAAAGGTCAGGCCTCCAGAGCCTCATGTACAAGTCAGTGCACATGTGCATTATTAGTATACTTGGTAACTTTATTACAAAGCAAGTGAGCATGAAAATACTTTCTATATTTGGCAAGTTAAACAAATGGCAACATATAACTATAATAGCAAGGCAACCAAGAGGGAAGGTATAACTGTAGTTGTAGTAGGGACACAATATTTTACTTGTAGTCAGAGACAGGGAGTTAGCTGTAACCACCACCACCCCATAAGAAGTAAAGTACAAGTTTCTGCCGGCTCTAAGGCTTAAAGCCAAGCAACAGAAGGAAGAATGAGTTTGAATTTCATCTGTGGACCAATTTCAGTGAAGTTCTCAGTTATTCAATTTGGGCATCCACATTATTATGTCAGTCTTGCAGTTGTTCAGCTGCTCTTCCCCAAGGTATGAACCTTAGCAATTTAAGTGTTGACTTCTTGCAGTGTGTTGTTTTTTATTTTATATTTATTTATTTATATTTGCATTTCTATTCTGCTCTATACCCTAAGGTCTCAGGGTGGGTAACAGCATATTTAAAACAACAACAACAACTGACTCTTTGAGAGTGTCAATAAATACATTGATAAAGGTGAACCAGTAGACATTGTCTATCTGGACTTTCAGAAGGCCTTGGACATCGACAGCTACTGAGTAAACTCATCAGCCATGGAATAAAATGACAGATTAAGGGCTAGCTTAAGGGCAGGAAGAAGAGACTAGCTTAAGGGCAGGAAGAAGAGAGTAGTAATAAACTCTCAGAGTGGAAAGAGGTAAAAAGTAGGGTCCCTCAAGGCTCAGTGTTGGGACCAATGGTTTTTAATTTATTCATCAATGATCTAGAAGAAGGAGTACATAGTAAAATAGCAAAGTTTGCTGATGACACTAAATTATTTAGGGTAGTAAAATCTGAAAGAGATTGCCAAGAGCTCCAAAGTGATCTCTTAGTATTGGATGAGTGGGCAACCAAGTGGCAAATGTGTTTAATCTTAACAAGTGCAAAGTAATGCACATCGGGACCAAAAATCCAAATTATGTCTAAAAACTGATGGGGTCTGAGGTTTCTGAAACACACCAGGAAAGGGATCTCAGGGTTTTGGTGGACAGTTCAATGAAGGTATCAACCTAGTGAGCGGCAGCAGCGAAAAAAGCTAATTCAATGCTGGGAATAATTAGGAAGGGAATAGAAAATAAGTCAGCAAGTGTCATTTTGATCTTTATAAATCTATGGTGAGGCCACATTTGGAATATTGTGTACAATTCTGGTCACCACACCTCAAAAAGGATATTGTGGAACTAGACAAGGTGCAGACTAGGGCAACCAGGATGATTAAGGGGCTGGAACATCTCCGTTATGAAATCAGGCTGCAATGTCTAGGCCTCTTCAGTCTGGAGAGATGGCATTTAAGAGGGGACCTGACTGAAATGTATAAAATTATGCATGGTATAGAAAATTTCTTTTCTCTATCGCACAATACTAGAACCAGAGGGCACTCTATGAAGCTGATGGGTAGGAGAGTCGGATCCGACAAGGGGAAGTATTTCTTCCTCCAGAGGGTCATCAGCTTATGGAATGTGCTGCCGGAAGAGGTGGTGACAGCTACCAGTCTAGATGGATTTAAGGTAGGGTTAGACAAATTTATGGATGACAGATGTATCAATGGCTACTAGAATTAATGTCTAGGTGCATCTTTCAGGCTGGGGGAGGGGGAAGCAGGGCACTTCTAAGGCCATTTGCTGGGATTCGAGAGCAGGCAAAGGTTCGTCCGTTTCTCTGCTTGAGATGCCCATGAGCATTTGGGCCAATGTGTGCAACAGGATGCTGGACTAGATGGGCTGTGGCCTCATCCAGCAGGGCTTTTTTTATGTTCATATGTAACAAACAAACATATTAAGATAAAACCATATATATATATATAACAGTATAAATCACTAATGTCTGCAGTGGGGGAAAACTGTGCCACATTTAGCCAAAGGCCAGTGCAAAGAGGTGGGTCTTCACCCCCCTCCTGAATGTATACAGTGAAGGGGCCTGTTGCACCTCGAGGGGGAGGCTATTCCACAGCCTGGGGGCCATTAATGAGAAGGCCCTCTCACAAGTGCCCACCTGTCTTACTATAGAGTTTGGTGGGACAACGAGAAGGGCCTCCCCCCAGATCTTAGGGCATGGGCAGGCTGATATGGGAGAAGGCATTCCTTCCTTCCTTCCTTCCTTCCTTCCTTCCTTCCTTCCTTCCTTCCTTCCTTCCTTCCTTCCTTCCTTCCTTCCTTCCTTCCTTCCTTCCTTTATTTATTTATTTATTATTTGCATTTCTATCCCGCCCTATACCCGAAAGTCTCAGGGCGGGTTACAATATTATATTAATCTTAGACAGGTCCCTGCCCTCAGGCTTACAATCTAAAGAGACAAGAAACAAAAGGAAAATGGTGTGGGAGGGAACAGGGAACAGCAAAAAGCAAACACTTGAGGTCTTCCATTCCAGTTCTTCTGTTTGTTTCTTATTGCTGGAATTTTCCTATTCTCTTTACTTTGACTTTTCTCTTCATTGATGACACACTGGATGATGGTAGAGATGGCCAGCCAGCATCTACTCAGCCCCGCCCTGCATGGCCTCAGGACCAGACATTTTCTCAACTGGTGGATTGGCGGCCATAGTCTCTTTGCCATCTTGTGAAGGGAGCAGTTGGAGGAGGGACGGGCACTGCTGGCAGAGCCCAGCCTGCTGCCTCTTCTCCACTCCTGTCAGGCGAGATGGTTCATCGCCTTGTGATGGCAGTTGGAGGAGGAAGGGGCACTGCTGGGAGCAAGACGGCAGAGCCCAGCCTGCTGCCTCTTCTCCACTCCTCTCAGCCGAGATGGTTCATCGCCTTGTGATGGCAGTTGGAGGAGGTAGGGGCACTTCAGATATTTGGGGCCCAAGATTTTGAGTCAGTGGACCTAAGTGTCTGTGAGGGGACAGGGTATCTTGATGATTTGGGTTCTAGTTTTATTACTTGAAATAGGATTCTGATTAGGTTGCAAGATCTTTTGCTATAAATTGCCTCTAGAGCCATCCACTCTAAATCCCAGGGTTCTTGTACACATGTATAGGCTCAATATATATAATGCTGAACTATTATAATGTGATCTGTGTAAAGCTGTGGCTGTAGAAGGAGTTGCACTCATTTCCAGTTTCTGGACATAATTCAAGGTTTTACATTTGATTAGGGATGTGCATGAATATTCATAACATTCATTATTCATACAAATTTGTACATTCAGACATTCACACACAAATCAAATGTTACAACATTTGTACATTAACATTCATAGAAATACTAAAGTTTTAGAACACTCATATGAATAATTTGGACATTCATTAAACTGGGATACGTATCGGATACATATGTGTTCATATATGCTATGTATCTGATACATATCTAAAACGTATGCATTGGTCTATGCATCCAGTATGTATGCATTTGTATCAAATAGAATCCTACCACATTCAAAGGGGATCTATTTGAACGAATATGAATTTTTAAACATTCAGTTCATTATAAGTTGAATGCCAAAAAAAAAAATCATTCATTCCCATCCTTACATTTGATATATGAAGTCCTAAAAACTTGGACCCGCAAATATCTAAAGAAGTACCTCCTCCCATACAGACTCTGTTGGCACATTGAAATCAGTTGAAGAAACCCTTTTGGCATTGTCACTACCCATAGATGCTTACAGGGGTGTTCTTATATATACTGTTATTGTTTTAATATGTTTGATTTTAAATGTTGTTACCTGTCTGGAGACCTTTACGTATAGGGTGGGATAGAAATAGAAATAATAAATAAATAAATAATGTTCTACTATACCACTGGCTAGTATGCTGGTAGACTTGGGGTTCCCTAACCCAGTCTATGCTCCATCATTTGTGGACAGAGCATATTAGGAGGGGAGGGATTCCCTTGGACCGTACCACAGTTTGAAGCAGGCAGAACTTTCTAATTATGAGTCCTTATTTGCTTTTGGAACTTATGACTCCAAAACCAACAAAAACAAATTGAAATGAAATGAGTCTTTTTAATTAACTTTACACTTTATGCACACATGTTGCTACATGAGATCAGGGGGTGGAGGGGTAGGGAGAAAGAAATAATCCAGGTTCCTTTTTCATGATTTCTGAATTTCCAAAGAAAGATTCTATCACATCTCTAATCAAGGATCCTCTCAGATAATATATTTCATCACATTTTATTTTGAGAACTAAGTTTTTAAAATTTATTTTGAGTTAGATACACTGTCCTTCAGGGACACAAGGTTTAAAATCAAACTGAGTTCACTATGCTTACACAGCGTCATCCACTATTTTCCCGACAACGCACACAAAAAAGAGCCTAGGTTTTGGCCTACATAATTTTACTTCTTGTCAACCATTTTCTAAAAATAAGGACTCATAATTAGAAAGTTCTGCCTGCTTCACAGAGAATATGGTTTTGATTCAAGCTCCAGCATGCTTGGGAAAGCTGCATGAGCAACTTGCTGACTGTACAGCAAAACTATTCATCTAATGTGATGCTGGGCTTGTGGGAAATTGAAAAAGAAAAAAGAAAGAAAGGCCAGCAAGAGAGTCTGTACTAGCGCCAACGAGAAAAAGTCGACGTTTTAATTTCCTATGTGGATTTGCTCAGCTTTCAGTCAGCAAGATTAAGTTTTGTGCTTACAGAGAACAGGCTTTTGATATTACATGAAATGTGGATAAGGATACAAGTGCACCGAGACTGCAAGAGGACACATTAAAACCTAACTTCTGCATGATATTCTAACAATTTATGCTAAGGATGTGTATGAATATTCATAACATTCGTTATTTGTACAAATTTGTACAAATTTGAACATTTGTACATGAATCAAATATTACAATATTCATACATTGACATTTGTATGAATATGAATGTTTCCAGACATTCGTATGAATAGTTTGGACATTCATTAAACTGGGGATGTGGGAAAGCCGTTACACCAGTCACATCTGCAATGGATCTAGAGCCTATTTTACATGGATTGAGAGCGTATTAAAAGCAGATTCAGGTCAGATCTGATGCTTTCAGAATGGATTTGTTATGGGATACATATCTGATACGTATCTTGGTTACATACAGATTCTCAGCACAAATTCAGTTTCTTCCACTTAAATGTTTGGTTAATTTGCTGGCAGAAATGGAGTCTCAAGAACTGATGGCTTCTCTGGATCAAGTAAATATGAATGCAAGATCTATGGAAGAGTTGGCACTGAAACACACTACAATGATTTTAGGTCTTTAGTGTTGTGGCCTCAGCAACATCTCAGGTCTCCTATTACTGTTAGTACTTACCCAAGGAAACATCAGAGACAGAGAAATTTTGTTGTAATGCTAGTTACCAGAAGACTGAACTTTTATACTGTATATAGAGTTCTGTACTGTATATTGATTCACTTCTTCTTAATTCCTCATTAAGTTTCAGCTTAAGTTACCAGACCATCAAAAACCAGTTACTTCTGGATAGCTACCAATAATTATCAAATGGTTAATTATTGTTTAAAATTCTCATGAGAACTGCATAGATGGGATTACTTTACAAATGTGTATAGTGAGTCTCTTGGCATAGTAAAATACCTTTTGTAAATAGTGACAATTTGTATAGCTTTGAAATCTAGCTTACTTTTAATTTACCATTTTTGTAAAACATTACTGGCTGTATATTTTGAAATTACTTGTAAGTACCGTATCCAAGAATCAAGAGGACTATGAAGGTACTTAATTTGTTGTTTTTAAGTTGTAACCCGCCCAGAGACCTTCGGGTATGGGGCGGGATAGAAATGTAAATAATAAATAAATACATAAATACATATTGCATACTTATTCGTTCGTATCCAATATGTATTTGTTCGTATCTGATACATGTTCATTTATGTCAGATATTTGTACAAATTTATACAAATACATGCATACTGAATAAAATTTTAACACATTTGAAAGGGTCTATTCATATGAATATGATTTTTTTACATTCAATTTCTTACTAATTGAATGCCAAAAAACACATTTGTACACATCCCTATTTTATACACAAAGTGACAGTAAAATGAAATTTATGCATACATACATCTCTACATTTTTTTCTTGGCTTCAGCTACAAATATCCCTGTGATTGAAGATTCTGTAACAGACCAAAGCCCATCCCATATAATTATAGGCCCCAAAGCATTGACAGAATATTATATGTCCTCTTGCCTCTTTCAGAGAGGCTAGAGCTCAAGACATTCATATATTATGCTTCTAAGTGAAATTAGCTTTGTGAGATCTGTCATGATGAACCTGTCCAGCTAAGTAGGGAGGAGCTAAGAGATTTCAAGCTAGTACTACAGCTGGGACATATCCTGCTAGTATTGCCAACACACATGGCTCCGTACAATGATTAAGCATGAGAAGAATTTATTTAGTATTTACATTTCTAACCCATTCAGTACTCTGAGGTCTCAAAGCAGATTACAGCAATTAAAACACGTAAAAAGAAAAGCTACATAACAATTAAAAGCAGTACTCAGAGGAGGAGGGAGATAAGTTCTTCTTCAACCAAAGATGTGGACAGGTAAAGCAGTGTACCTTTAGTAACCACCTAAATGTGGATGGTTATGATCCTTGACATGTCTTAGAGGGGAAACCATTTACCTCCTAAAGGCTATCAGAGAGATATCCCTCATGTGTGCAGATCTCCCCCCCCCCGCCTGTTCACTTTTTTTCTAGGCAAATAGGATGGAAATTTGCATTCATGCAAATGGAACCACTTCAAATGTGCTGGTATTCAAATTCACTTCTAATTCTCTTTGAATCCCTGCTGCCAGCAGTCGTGCCTGGAAATCCAGTGCAAATCCCATGCAAATTCAGTCTCAAGGTGACTGGGCAGCAGCTTTGAATGTAACATAGATTTGAACGAATGTCCAAAAACTTTCTCTTCCCTCGCAAATGTCAGTCTTTGAATATAGCCAATATTCCATTATTCTGTTTCGCTTTGTTTTAATTGTTATTTGATGAAATTTTGAAATGGTCAAATGACTGATGAAATAAAATCATTTTTAATTTTTAGTCTCCCAATATTCAATTCAAATGCGAAGTTTTGAATGTCCGCAATTCATACAAATTGCGGAGAAGACAAACATTTTTCCCCCATCCCTATTCAGAGGTCCTCCACGCTGGCTGTATGTTTGGCATGAACAGGAGCTGGGCCAGAATGGGCCATCCCAGTGTGGATGGCCTTGTTCTGGGCCAGTTGTAGTCCCTCCCAGCATAAGCATACCAAACTATGTTGGGCCATTTCAAGGCAGGTAGGTGCATAAATGACCTAAGATTCCTTTCCACTTCAGAACCTTTAGGCTTGTTTACTGGCCTTTGAGTCAGTTTGGTCTAGTGGTTAGGGAACTGGACTCTTATCTGGGAATACCGGGTTCAATTCCGCCCTCCCCATGAAGCCAGCTGGGTGACCTTGGGCTAGTCACAAGTCTCTTCTGAGCTCCCCCAGCCCCACCTACCTCACAAGGTGTTCTGTTGTGGGGAGAAGAATAGAAAGCTTTGTCAGCTGCTTTGAGTCCCCTGAAATGGGTGAGAAAAGCAGCATAGAAAAGCCAACTCTTCTTCTTGTTGTTGTTCCCTTAACCTCCTCTGATCCTTCTTAACAAGAATGCTTTAATTATCTCCTCCCTCCAAAATCTACAGTAATTATGCATTTGGTGTCCATTCTCAGGGTGTAGAGAAATGCCAGCTTCTTAAAGAAGCCAGCATTACACTGAAGTAGAGGCCACCAGAGAGCAGCTACCTCATTCAGTATAGTAATCGTCCAAGAATTTGGTGAGGCAGGGCTCTTTTCTTTTGTTATTTCCCCCCCACAAAGTCAGTTCCTAGATGCCAAGTCTAATGCTGTACTGATGCAGCACAGGACCAAATACCAGATATGTTGTCAAGCTGCCAGCATCTTCAGATAGTTCGGGAAATCCTGCTGTAAATTATATTTAAGCTTTGAGGATGACGTGCTAGCAGCAGCCTGACATAACGTCAGGCCAAACTGTCAGCATTTCAAGAATCTGAGGCTAACTCTGAAGGGAAAAAATAGTAAGAGCGCTAGCAGGAAGTTGCATTGAATTCTTATTCTTGCCCTTGAGAGAATGGCAGTGCCCTTGAGGGACAGAAATGCACCTGGCACTTCCAACTGATAGTTCTGCTGGACTTCTTGTCACTTAGCTCAGGAAACACTAAGCACTTTCAGACACTGTTATTGTTTTATTATGTTCATTTTTATATATTTGAATTTAATGCTGTTACCTGACCTGAGGCCTTTGGGTATAGGGTGGGATAAACATGCAGTCAGTCAGTCAAAACAAATAAAGTGTAGTAATCAGATTCTATAGCTGCTTGCATAAAAAATATTGCCCTTTCATAGTCATCCCTCCTATAACACGGTGTTCTACATCATGGTTTTACTTCTTTATGGTAAAGGTCAGCTTCCCTTGTATGATGAGAAACTGCCCAATATAAAACAGTAGTAGTCACTGTTGGTGAAGTAAAGCCAAAACTTAAAGGAAGTAGTAATTGTTTGTTTTCCCCAAAAGGATTTATATATAGTCAGAATATAATTTTAAAATAATTATGCATGAATATTTGTCTTGAGGTTTGGACTTTTAAAAAAATTGTCAATTTTTTTTTAAAAAAATTAAAAATTGTCAAAATTTGGGGAAGAAAGTGCAAAAAAAAAAAAAAAAGAGGGGGTGGGCTGGCTTTCTGCTATCCTGCACAATACTGAAACAAATCAAGCTACCCGGCCTATGATGGACCAGGCTGCCACCAGCCCTGATGTGTCCCAGAGACCAATTGCAATGCAAGCAGTCCAACCTGGATTAACTTCAGAGACCAGCAACTTTCATTTCTAGTCAGAAGAGTACAACACAGCACTTCATCACCAGAGAACAGAAAATTAGGACTTCTGATATTGGTGCATTTGGGGATATGAGACTTCATGGGCTTTACTGCATTTTCATCTTATTCAAAAATAAATTAGAAAATCAAGCAGCTGAAATATAGCTCCATGGGTTTTTTTCCACTGTCACTAGAAGTACCCATTAAGTACCCATTAATGGGTACTTAATGGGTACTTCTAGTGACAGTGGAACCCCCCCCCCCTTTGTGGAACCTCTGCTTGTGGCCTGTGAAACTGAAAATGGTCCCTTGTTGTCTGACTCTGATATAGAATAGTTTTGCACTGATCTTGCCATGGTCCAATCCACAGTGAGGCCCTCCGAACAATGCTGTCTGCACAGTGATACAGTTCCAGAAAAAGCCTCAAAACTTTCATTAGATTCAGGGACAACCTATGAGGTCTCTGGTGGCTAAAAATGCAAATTCCTGGGAGACCTATTGATGGCACAAAAGGTGTGCTGCCAAAATGGCTCCTCCTGTGTCTACAGGCGATCCAGATCAGTGCTTCCTGTTGTAGATTACTCTCTGTCATGTGTGGATGAAGCATACCAGCAGTAGGCAGCATCATACAGTCAGAAAATTCCCTAAAGAGGATCACAGTGGATTCTATTCTGGATCACATGTAAGTGCAGAAAGACCCATGGTTTTTGGTGTTATTAAACAGCTAACAAGTAATGGGGGGGGGACTTATCATTAGATCTTCCATTTAAATGAACCAAAGTATTTTGTGCTAGGATGTTTGTTTATTAAATGTTGTCTCTTTAGATATTGTTGGACTACAAATGAAGTTGTTCCTAGCTGTTGACTATGATGGCTAAAGTGACAGAAGCTGAATACGAGCATCTACTAGCATACACTGTGTGGACTGCCTGGACTTACACTGCATCCTCATGGTGGCTGGATGCAACTAAGGTCCGGGAAAGGAGACACAAATTGTGTGTGAACCCGTGTCTACTAAGAGCTGTGGTGTGTGCATGGTATTCACTTCATCATCATAGCTGCTGGAATACAGCTGGGAGGGGGACCTTACAAGATTTGAATTGTTTCCACAATGGTCATCCCTCCAGCTGACTGGAAATGACTGGCTTCCATGGTTGTAGTCTGTCAGAGGAATTTTGATGTGGAGATGGAGCCATGTTGTGGGTGAACTTAAACCACTTGCAGTCTTTCACTCAGGAGTAACTGTGAGTCACTCCAGACAGTGGTTTGAGTAACTTGGGAATAGTAGGGGGTGTATCTGTGCAGATGTAGTAAAGCATAAGCAAAAGCCCCCACTCTAAAAACTTTATGAGTCAGGCTAATGTGAAGTGAATTTTTTAAAAATGAGATATTGGTGAGAGTAAGAAGGAACTGGAAGCAGAGAACATTAGCTTTGACTACTTAGGCTTTATTTCAACAGAAGTTGATAGGCCAAGCCCGAAGATTGGATGGAAGCAGTTGGCTACTTGAAGGGTTCAGAAAACTATATGCACCATCATGATTTACACACAAGATCAACATTTCTGATATGAGTGTGTATACTAAAAAAATTATGTACAACCAATGCCTTCCATAGTTATTAGTGAATCCAGTGTTACTAGTATGGTTATCTTTTTCTTGTCATTAATTTTTAGTAGATTTTATCCCATTTTAGAATATTTTGTCATTTCCCTTTCTTTTTCCCTTACATTTTGCTGTACATGAGTAGGAGAGTATATAAATATAAATGAAAAATGAAATAAATTTCTTGTTCTCAATGCATTTTTCATTTTTTTCTCATTTATGAAGAATACTGTATGTATAAATGAACCTAATACGGTCACATATGACTAATCAATAAAGTAAATCCAGTTCGTGCACACTCCTTATGCATAAATGTTGCACTGACAATTAAAACTGTGATGGGCTAAAGACAAGGAGTGAGCATGCAAATATGTATCTTTTTTCTGTGTTTTCAACATACTGAAGTTATGTGAAATCAAGATTATCTGACAGTGCAAAAACATTTATTTTTGCTGAGTTTTTTCCAGCTGTGGTTAGTGTAGAATATTGCTCAGCCCCAGAAAAATGCAGAGCTCAAATGTTATTAATGTTGCTATTTCCTACAGCCCACATGCTTCCACCCCCACTTGCACTTAGGAGACTGCAGGCCCTGTTTATCCATTCTTGCAAAGACGTACTGGAATTTAGAATGGAATTTTTGTTAATGGTATCAGACCCAAGGCTGGAATTCCACCAGAAGCAGCATAACCCTTCTTCCAGCAAGGTTTGTACATTAGAGTCTATCACTAAATGCTAGAACAATGAAAGAGATACCTTAAATTTTTAATTTTTCCAGGTAGTTTTGATTGTACCCAAGCATCTCTTTTGCCAAGTTCCTTGGGTTTTATTTTTGCCTGGGTAGAATCTATTGGGACCTTTAAAGAAGCAACTTCAGCAAATACAATGGTTTTGTTGCAGCCAAATACTGTTTAGAAAAGTGTTTTCTCAGAATCTTGGAGGGGTATTTTAGAGCTGTCACTGGTGGCAGCCGATCTGTGCATATGATTATGGGTGTTTTTTCACAGTCACTAGAAGTACCCATTAAGTACCCATTAATGGGTACAAAACTGCCATTAAGTACCCATTAATGGGTACCTAATGGGTACTTCTAGTGACAGTGGAAAAACACCCTTTATGTAGGTGTGGGTGTTCTGTGATGATTTTCAGTCTAAGCACTGCTGTATGTATTCTTAGTACAGGCATGCCCCTGTATACATGATGGATAGGTTCCAAGACCCACTGCAGATAAGGGAAACTGTGAATATTTGAAACACCTGGAAATCATGGAAAATTGTCCATGATTCTCAGGAAATCTCACCATTTTAGCTGCACTATAACTCCAGGAGACCTTGGTTGAACCTCTGTGGAGGACACGATGGCACTGGTGTGTGTGTGGGAGGGGAGTGAGCCTGGTCCTGTTGACCACTGATGAGTGAATCCACACTTACCAGATTCACTGGATACAGGAGCAGGCTTATATAGGATTATTGATATGATAATGTAGTGCCACCTTAGAATCTTTTCAGTGGTAGCCCCAGATGGCGGTACCCCTGAAGAGTGCCAGGCAGGTTCAGTCAATATGTTCAGAAGACTGTTAAAACACATACTTTTTTACCTTGACCTTTGACTGACATAAGGAAAAATAAGGACACACCTGACTACTGAGTGGATAGAACTGCTCTGGGTGGTAGTTGCAAAAAGGAACTGGGAGGCTAGAACTGTAATGTTTACGGTGACATAAAGTACACTAGGATACAGTATCTGGGGTTATCCTATTTCACAGCTTTGTTGTGAGGGTAAAAGAAGTATTTATAAAAAATAAAAATGGAATAATAGAATTAATGTTATAAATATTATTGCTGTCCTCTGGAATGAATGTGAATGCCATACTATCAACCATGGAATCTTTCTACTGCCTAATATATGACCTTCTCCTACTTTTTTTTTTTAAAAGACAAAAGGGGAAGGGAGAGATTGCTTATTC
Organism: Aspidoscelis tigris stejnegeri; assembly: GCA_023333525.1. NCBI lineage: Eukaryota > Metazoa > Chordata > Lepidosauria > Squamata > Teiidae > Aspidoscelis > Aspidoscelis tigris. Next base: position 17,346,803 of record JALMGA010000010.1, read on the forward strand.
TGGAGTGCTCCAATCTGCACCATAAGTGGGAACAGGCCCTAATGTTGAGCCTGTTCACACTTGGTCTTTTTCTGGAGTATATCTCAGGATAGGGGTCTGTGGTCCACATGCTAATGCAGACTCTGGCAGGCCTCACTTCGGACAGCAGGCTCCTATTCCATAATATATTCCAGAGTAAAGCCAAGTGTGGATAGGCCTGTTGTAATTGCAGCTAGGAGAAGAATAATTAAGCCTCACCTTTCTGTACGCTGCAGTTCTGATGAAAACTGGACCTCTCAACATTTATGTAAAGGTTGATGTGATTGCTACTATTTTGAATGCTTTGTATGCTTAAGGCAGTTGGCACTGATCATTTGAAATATCATCTTGCAAATCCCTAGTTTTGATTTCATGTAGCTTGGAAACAACTTCTCCAGCAGCCCTGTAAGAGTCCATGCAAAGCTAGGTAACAAAGAAAACCAGGAAATCCATGTAGTGGCACAGATATGGTGAGTATGGATAGCATCAGGAAAGACAACTCAGTTCTGTGTCTTGCACTTTTTGTATTCTGTCCCTGGTTTTGGAGGATTTTGTTGCAGAGTGATGGTTCTGATTAATAATCTAAATATAGAGGTGTGCACGAATATTCAAGATATTCATTATTCAATTGAATTCAGATGAATTTGGGCATTTGAAATCGAATCAATGTCCATTAGTTTTTTAGTAATTGAAGAAATATGAATATTTCAGATTATTTGTAGAGATAATTTGGACATTTGTATGTGTACGGATACATATGCATCACATACATATCTTTACACATCTTATTTGTACTCATACACATCCATAAGGATACATACAGGATGAAAACAGAATGCATATGAGATGGGGGGAAATAAACTGTATCTGAAACCTGACAAGAGAGTCCGTGAGTAGAAAGTTCCTGAAATTGGGGATTTTGCCTGTTATAGATGTGCTTCCAATTCCCTGGTAGGGATCTAGTCCAGGAGTACTCTTGAAGTCATCTCTGTCATTGGAGGCTGAGGTGATGCCTGAAATCAAGGGTGCCTGTAACCAGCTTCAGCTGATATACACTGTTACCTGGCCACCATTGTCCATGCCCTGTCAGCCTCAGATTTAGCCTAGTGCAATGTGCTGTACGTGGGTTACCAGTTTTAGAAGTTGCAACTAGAAAACACAGCAGCTGGCTCGAGCATACATTATACTAAATGACTAGCTACACCGGTTGTCTAACTACAGGACCAGATTCAAAGTTGTATGCCGAGCATACCAGGCCATAAACACCATGGGAACATGATACTTGCTACTTTGTTGTCCCCGTTATATAATAGTAAGATCATTGTGATTGTCTGGGGAGGTCCTGCTGAAGGTACTACTGTTTGTTTGCTTGTTTATTATTTTTATATCCTGCCCTGTGAGTTACAATGTCTGAATATCATTTTGTGGTGTCTCACAGCAGGGCTTTCTGTAGAAACCTCTCCCTTAAGGTACCTACTGAAACCTATTTGTTCACTCAGGTTAAGTGACTGTGTATTTCTGCCCTGTCCTGTTTTAATTCTGTTTTAACAGATGGCTATTTTTATCTGTTTTTAACCTTATCCTTAGTTTTATATTGTAAACACTTCAGGAGTCTTTTAAGATGAAGTAGAATATTTATATTTCTATTTTATTTTAGAGAATTTATATCCTGCCCTTCATCCAAAAGGTCTCAGGGCTGGTCACAATAGTAAAATAAAATATGTAAACATATTTAAAATAAAGCTCTTCCTCTTTCTCAACTTCCATAACACCCAAAGGAAGCTAGACATCAAAGACATGGGTGAAGAAGTATGTTTTAACCTGATGCCAAAACCACATACTAGAGCCAACTGAGGCCTTTTCCCACTACAGCCAAAACGTCTGTAGTGCACTTAGGCTAGGACACTCCGGGATGCTTTCCCCATTCACACGGAGGCAGGTAAGGAACGCGTCTACACCTAGAATGCTTGGAGGACAGGCTGGGACAGGCTGGGGCAGTTCCAAATGGAACCACCAGCCCAGAGGAGTGAATGCTCCATCCTCCGTATATTCCAAAAGGCCTAGTGTGAAAAGGGCTCTGGTAAACCTTCAGTGAGAGGCTGTTTTAGAGTCTGGGGGCCACCACAGAAAAAAGCCTTCTTGTGTGTCTCTACCCCTTGCACCACTGAGAGAGGAGGAACTACAAGGCCCTTTCCTTAAGATCACAGTACTTAGGCAGGTCTATATAGGAGAAGATACTCCTTCAGATACCCAGGGCCCAAGTTGTTTAGGGCTTTATATGTTAGCATCAAGACCTTGAATTCGACAAAATGGAGAATGGCAACCCGTGCATCTAGCCAGAGACTCCCATTCTGCACTGGTTCCAGTTTTTGGACTGTTTTCAAGATTAGTCCCATGGAGAGCACATTATAGTAGTCGAAACTGGAGATTAAGCGGGAGTGGGTCACTGTGGTCTAGTTATCCCTATCCAGGAAAGGCCTATTGCCACGATGCCCAGCGATCCAGTTAGTGCCTGCCCTCTCTGAGGAGTAGCTTGGCCCTATTAGGATGCTGAGTTCGTGCAACGGCCAAGTGAATACTACAGTGTGGACACAAAACACTGGTAGCAAGCGTTTCAACAGTAAACAAAATCAAGTTTATTATTATACACAAGCAATACTAAAAAGATAATATAAGGTTCAGGTAGTTGTTAGTTTAAATCTGCAAGTCTCTTAAGGCTAGGAGCTACCCCCTTCTCCAAAGGAAAATAGTTCCCCTTTTAAAAGACAAGCCTCCACACGTTCCTCCCCCTCTGACTTGCTTTGCCACAGCTCAAGCCAAGCCAGTGTACCAGAACGTGGCCCTAGATGATCACAAGGCCCAGTCCGTCCTTGCTTGTCCGATCATCCACCTGGTCAGTTGCTAGTGAAGTCTCCCTCAGAGCTACAATCCACCCGATTGCCTCCTTCAGAAATCACTCAGCCCAAAAGACCACTGGTCAGCTACTGGTTCCAGCTCCCTCAGGATCAGCTCCTCTGTTCCCTTCAGCCTCAGTCCCAGCACGAAGACCCCTGGTCAACTACTGGTCTGGCTCCTTCAGGTTCAGCTCTGCTTCTCCTTTCAGCTCTTGTCCCAGCATGAAGACATTCTCTCCTGTACTCTGTGTTCATTTATACACACACCCCTGATCCTGATTGGGTCTAGCCGCAATAAAATGCTGCTGGAGATTCCTAACAGAGGTTGCTGTCCCTCCAGCCTGATTGGTGGGAACTCCTTCCCTAGCCCCTCCAGCACTGATCCCCGGACAGCTTTTCCCTCCAAAACCTTACTCCAGCCAATCACTGCAACAGGGCCCGCACAGGATTTCCCGCTCTTTTTGCAGCCCAAATCCCAGGGTTTGCAACAAGGCTGGCTATTGCAGCCTGCAAGAAGCCTGCAAGGCCAGAAAGCAAAACAGCCTGCAGCCTGCACCCAGAAACCGTCACACCTATGCTCTGGACCCATTAGATGTGGAGGTAGGCACTTCTGGCTGCCCTGCCACATGAGTCTCAAATGACAGTGATGAATCCAGGAACTTTCCCAGATCATGAACTTTTCTTTCTGGGGCAAAACAACTCTGTCGAGAACCAGTTCCCTTTTAAGTTCCTGGACACACAGTATCTCTCCTTGTCTGGATTCAGTTTCAATTTATTGTTCCACATCGAACATGTAAACTCACTCAGAAGGAACAGAGAGAAAGAGTTGGGTGGTCATCAATGTACTGATAATACCTCACTCCAAAGCCTCTGATTTCTCCCAGTTGATGTTAAAAGGAATAGGGGAGAAGATTTGACGACTGAAGTACTCTACAAGAAAGTTCCCAGGACAGATTGAATGCAAATCCCCCATTACTACTTTCTGGAACCTACCACGAAGATAGGATCACTGTAAAACCATATTTGAAATATATAAATAAGTCTTTATATAGGGTATCTCTTATACTTACTGTATGTATATTTGTTAATATGCATATAAATATACTGTATATCTCATCTGCTGTGTACTTGCTTTCTCAAATGACAGCCTACACTTTGATTTATTTCTTCACTTCTAGTTCTTTAACTGCAAAGACTAATTCATTGATATCTTATTAATTAATTATTATTTACTTAATAAAGGGAACGCTGTAGTAATTAGGAATAGGAAATTTGAAAGCTGAGAGTAGAAGGGCTGAGACTGAAATGTTGGGAGCTATAATTCAGAAACATTGGGGAGTTGAGGAATCCTGCTATAGATGCTGTTCAGTGGCAGCTCCCATCATTTTTTTTTTTTTTTTTTTACTATGGCCACAGTATCTGGCCTGATGTATGTTCTGAGTTCAGCTGTATGCAGAGGGCCATATGTTTCCCATTCCTTCCTTGGATCAAAAATAACTTGGAAATTAGAGGGATGGGGAAGAAATGATTTCCTATTGGATTCCAAAATATTAGATATTCTCTTAAGAACCAGGAGTAATGTTTTCTCCTGGAAAATTGTCCAGATGAGTCAGAGATAACTGGGAATATGAAACAATGACTGTATGCTCTGCTGAAATTTCAAATGCTATTTAACTGGGATTCTACACATGCAAAGTTCTTGGGATTGGTTTCAAGAATAGACCACATTTCTAGTGCAAGAGAAACTAACTACATAATCAGAAGTTGTGCTGACTGCAGACTGTGGATAAGAATCCAAGTCACTCCTGTTCACACTTACCCTCTAGTGAGCGTTGGTCTGTTCACACTCTCCTCCAGTGACTGTGTTCGCAGTCTGGGGGTGCTCCTTGACTCGTCGCTCCTGATGACAAATCAGGTAAATGCGACGGTCAGGAGTGCCTGTTATCAGCTTCGGCTGATACGCCAGCTGCGCCCTTTTCTGGAAGTAAGGGATCTCGAGACTGTTGTGCACGCGCTGGTAACCTCACGCCTTGACTTCTGTAGTGCACTCTACATGGGGCTACCCCTGTGCTTGACTCGGAAATTACAGCTGGTTCAAAATATGGCAGCCAGGCTTGTCTCAGGAACATCTAGGAGGGACCACATCACTCCCGTTTTGAGGTCCCTCCACTGGCTGCCTATCAGCTTCCGGGCCCAGTACAAGGTGTTGGTTATCACCTTTAAAGCCCTAAATGGCTTGGGTCCAAGCTATCTCAGGGACCGCCTCCTCCCGTACAATCCTCCCCGCACTCTCCGGTCCTCTGGGAGGAACTTACTGCAGCCTCTAAAATCTAGGCTTGCGGCGACCTCCCAGAGGGCGTTCTCTGCTGTCGCCCCCAAACTCTGGAACGACCTGCCGGATGAGATCCGTTAGATAACATCATTAGACAGCTTTAAAAAAGGCGGTCAAGACGGATCTCTTCCGGCAGGCCTTTCCAGATTAACCATCCCGGCCCAGATTCCCTGATTCCTCCCGTGGCCCCATCTTAGTGATGGTTGAGGATCAACAGAGGGACATCAGGGTTTTTAGTTTTTAAATTATTGTTTTATGCATTGATATTGTGTTTTAATATGTTATTCTTTTTAATACTGTCTTAAAGGGGGGAGGGATAAGGTGTTTTTAATTGTTATATTTTACATTTTACTGCTGTTAACCGCCCGGATTGGTTTGCCATAGGGCGGTATACAAATAAATATTATTATTATTATTATTATTATTATTATTATTATTATTATTATTATTATTATTATTATTATTATTATTATTATAAGTGTATATTCACCCCAGAGCTCAACAACCACTCTTCAGGCTTAACAAGCTGTGTAGTCCACAGCTTGGCCAGAAGTGGATAGCTGGCTCCTGGGCAGCAACATTTGTAATCTCTGCCAGGTTTGATGTTGCAGGTGAGCATGGCATCCCAATCACCATCACAATGCCTGGGTGTGCGCAGGATGTTGCTGCAGCTGTTGCCATGGAAATCTGCCCTGGCCTGACCCAGCCATTTTCATTTTAAGCACTGATGTCTTAGTATGAGTCAGCCACTGAGGTGCAGATGGCTCCCTCCATACCTCAACCTTACCATACTAGGCTCTTAAGTGTGAAAGGGCCCCATGGTAGAAATACAAGGGCAATTTGAAATCTTTTTCTGTTTGCTTAATTCAGATAATTCATGTCAGATGGGAACCAGTGGAACACCAGGACCTATTAAGCTCAACAGAAGCAAAGGTTTCAGTTAGATCCTGACCTATGGACTAAGACAGTGGTGCATAATATTTTACCCCTTATCTCACCCTCTCTATCACACATGCATACTTTTTAATGCCTCCCAAACTATGATTGGTTATAGCAATGGCAGTATCTGTTAGAACAATGAATTGTTAAGTTCCCCTATTCTAAATATTTTTTAATGAAACATGCTGCAGAACTGGAGAATGCACTCTGTGAAAGAAAATGGGTCATGGTCTCCTCTCTCCTCCATTCCTGCAGCATACAGTAATTTTTGGTACACTGTGATTCATTTGGCTTGGCCAGAAGCCAATGGGTAGATCCTTATAAATGAATGTGAGTTTTCAACTGTCAGCTTATTTTGTTAGTGCATCTTTATGGGGGGGAAAACTGTACCCTGATCTTGCCACCATCATCTCAGTATTGCTGATTTTACATTTTAGTCACGGAAGTTCCTTTGTCAGGAAATCAAAATCCTGTGCAAATGTGAACCCCAACTAAGTATAAACAGACAAGAGAGACAGATTTCTTTTCCCTCACTGTTCAGAGTCCTCTAGCTATTAGCTTGTGCTTTCTGCCATCTTGTGGCTATACACTGAATTTTTTACATGAACAACAAAAATTTGAACAATCTGCTTCTATGAAGTCATTAACAATACTATTGTTTTCAAAGAAAGCTAATTGTGTTGTCCCCTGTCCAGTTATATCAGTTTCAAATTGAATACATATGCTTCAGTATTCTTATTCAAGCCCCCTGCTTTTGATTTAAATATTCTAGTTCCCCTGGCATCAAATCCTTTATAACTGAAGGTTGCTAATACTTTAGATGGAACTGATAGTGCTTTCATGTGTTTCTCCCAATCAAAAAGATGTTCAAGTAAAATGTGCAGGTAGAGACAAGCAGGTTGTTCCCACAGTTGGGAAAAAAGGTTCTCCATTTATTTTATTTTATTTTATTTTATTAAATCTCATCCATTATAGATTATTAATTGATACATCTACCACAATCTTGGGTCTTCCAGCAAAGACCTGGGAGTTTTAGAGTCCTGTGGAGAATCTTAGCTGTTCCTAGAACTATGCTCTTCTGAACAGAGATCTCTGATGTTTGTCTTCAGATATGCTGAAGCCTTCCTTCCAGTTTGGGTATCACTGCCTCCAAGTGCTCCCATCAAACACTGGGATCGCGTTTATCTCTATATACATATTCAGTAAAGAACAATCCTGTTCAGCTTAATAAAAAGTAAAGTCTGACAGTTTGATGTCATGATGAATGGCCCAGAAAAAATGTATCTTTGTGAGTAGAACTCCCTGTGAGTAGACAGACAACTGAGAACACTTGTCCAAGGGTTCACCAGGTATTGAATCCAACCCATTTGCACCTAACTGCAGCCTCTCTTTAGTGGATGTGTTCAAGCAGAAACAAGGCACACTTCTGTTGGAGATGCTTGGGTTTAGATGACTGTGTAAAGTAAGGAAGTGAAATGAGTGTCCTAAATGTCTCCTTTCAATTTTATGATTCTAGGACAAACAATATCAGAATCTGAATAGCCTTAAGTATGGATGCCTTTTGATAAGTCTCATTTTTATTTAAAGCTTGTTCTCCAAATGGAGATGCTACTAGAAAGCCTTGTAATAGTAATTGACTTTTGTAATATAAATTAGCCATGTCTGAAGTCATAGCCCTAGACACCTCAGTGGGTCATCTAAGGTGTCAGGCACCCATGTTAAGCAGCATAAGATGCCCACTGGAGCCCCTGGGGGCTGAAAAAGGCTTCAAAGGGTGCCTTGTCCACAGCATATTTGGATGTCCTTGAATGCTGAAAATGAAAACAGGATCTGCTGGGCGATGTGGCAAGGAGTGTACTCCTGTTGAGATATCTCTCTAAGGAGCATCTCCTGCCATAGGGACATGGCCATTATTAGCAGAGTTTTTGCTCTCAAAGTGATGATAGTAGAGTCTCACTTTTCAATATGGTTTTTTTTCTATGCATGAAATACTAGTGATATATCATGTTACATGTAATAAAAGTATAGAATAAAAGTGACAATAGAGAGCAATTGCTGTTGTGATTAATAGAGTACAACCAGTGTGGTAGGTAGATGAGGCAGCTGGAGTTTTTCCTTTTATCTCTCCAAGACCATGGTTACACCTTCACTTTAAACCTTCTTCTGTCCATTTTCAGGTCTCACTGCTCATACCTTTTCATTTCTACCCATTTTATTTGTAGACTTTCTTGAATGGATGGGTCACAAATAAAATGGATAGAAATGAAAAGTGTGACAAGTCACATCTGAAGATGGACTGAAGAAGATTTAAAATGAAGGTGTGACCATGGCCTGCAGATGAAAATGTGTTTTGGAAGAATCACAGGAAAGGCTCCACTTGGAACTTTCTGCTCTCTCTTCTGCTACCCTACATGTTCTCCTGTATGAATTACAATAGATTAATATTCATTAAGCTAAAATTTTCAAGCAATCTCAACTGCCTCTTTGGCTGTATCCGGACAGGGTCAAAACCCAGTACTTATTTTGGAATAATATTTGATTTGGCAGATGTAATCAAAGTGCTGCTCACACAATCCTGGAATATGGACTTGATATCCAGGATTAATGTACTGTGTCACTGTGTGACATGTTAAAATGTGAAATGTCAACCTAAGGTCTGGGTAAAGTGAAATAATCCCAGGAGTGTTTTGTTCCAGAATATCCAAAAATAGCAAAATAGGTTAGCGATCTCTGGAGGGAGCAACTAAATTCCATGATATGGCATGTTCTCTGAAATTCACTTACAAAGATGGCTGTAGTCTAATAAATCCAAAATAAAACATATTCTAACTACAGTATATGGCCAATGCCATATACAATGTCTTGAATTTCAATGACTGCTATTTCAGGCTTCTGTCACTGGGGGGAAATGTTACAGTCTAGACATATAATTTTTTACTTTATTTTTAAGGGCAGGAAGGATGAATTTATTTGGGTTTTGTTTTATTTTAAAATTAATCCAAGCAGTTATGTCTTGTAAATGAGACAGATCTGGAATAGTATGTTTTTCAGTGTTCCAAATGAGCCATTTGTAAGGAAGGCATTGATATTTAAACTGCTTCAAGATTTCCCTGTAGGAAACAAAAATAAAAGTTATTCTACTAGTTCTTGTTAGGCCTCAGATCTAAAGCAGACGCTTTCTAGGGGTCCTTTTCTTTCCTTTTGTTCTATAAGCTATCAAGTGTGGATTGGTAATAGTAAATATCACATCTGCTTTATTTCTTTTTTGACATTGGCTGAATAACAGGGTACAGTATCATCTGATATCCTCAGCTATTGCTTTTTTTGGTCTTCACATCTGGTTTGCATTATGACAAATCGGTCAGCTGACACTATCAAGCTTTGTGGTCTTCAAACTGCATGTGTGTGAGGGGGAAGGGAGGGGGGAAGAAGAGAGACAACAAAATAATTTCCTGAGAATGACAGATGTGCCAAAAGGTGTCTTAAAACATTGTTTTAACTCTGCCCTGTTTTGTTAGATGAAGATGAGGCTTCCAACTGGAGTCTTAGTTTTCCCTTGTCAGGCTACAGTATGAATCTATGGACTAACTAGCCCACTTTTGACATCCATCTCTTTTGCTGCTTTTATCATTTAGGTCTTGTTTTGTATCAAAATACAAAAGGTAGTTAATGACGAACAAATTGTATATGTCTGGGGGGGAAATATACTAGCATCTAATCTGTACATAATCTTTGTAGTAGTTCTTTATTTAAAGTACAAAAACAAAAAGCAAGCCAGTTTTGAAATGTGAGCTATTAAGCTGGCTTGGTGAACTCTGTGGAGGTGAACAAAATGTTTTCAGAGTTCTTTCCTCGGTTGCGGCTGGGGACACAAGCCCAGACTATTTACATGGTTTTTTTGTTCCATTGACTTCCAGAGCTAGAAGATGCTGAAGAGGTTGCTTGCACACAGAATGGTCAAGTCTATCTGAACAGAGATATATGGAAACCATCACCATGCCAGATTTGTGTCTGTGACAATGGAGCCATTCTTTGTGATGAGATCCAGTGTCTTGAGGTGTTGGAATGTGAAAGCCCACAGGTTCCTCCTGGAGAGTGCTGTCCGGTGTGTCCAAACACAGCCCGGAATGGTTTTGAAGGAGCTATTGGTAAGATGGCTTTAAAATTTACAATAAGTTGGGATAAGCGGGTGAGTGGGTGTGTGGAATCACAATGACTATTTGGACTGAGTTAGGAGACAGATTCTTATCTGGGTTCCATCTAAGAAGGCTTCCCCCTGACAGCGATCGCGACCATCTGTGGGGTGTAGGCGCCTGGATCTAGGCGCCTGGATCTAGGCACCTACGCTGTGCAGATCACCCCCACCCCCCGCACCTCACCCCCACCCCCACCCACCCCCGCACCCACCCCCACCCACTCCCCACCCCCACCCCCACCCCCACCCCGCACCCACCCCCGACTGCGATCGCACCCATCTTCGGGGTGTAGGAGCCTGGATGTAGGCGCCTACACCCCAAAGATGATTCCCACCACCACCACCAGGGCCCGGGGAAGTGACGCGCGTGGCGGAGCTTCTACCTGATCGGTGTCCAGGCTCGTACTGAGCCCAGGATGCTGGGAGCACATGCCCCGTGGCGCGGCGCGGCCCCCTATTGGACGAGCAGTTCACGTGACAAAGAAATATATTTCTTTGCTAGAAAATGTTTGATAAGGTGAAAGGCTTCAAAGTCAATTTTCTGAATTAAGGCTGCAATCTCCCATACATGTGGGAGGTGAGATGCTTCAAGCATAATTTGCTTTGCTTCTGAATAAAACATTTCATAGCTTTCTGTAAATAAAGAGTTTAATCTTTGAAAAAAGCAATAGCAAATGCTGCCTTTTTGCAATAAAGAGTATGTGCTCCTACATCAAATGATTTAAGAATTTTCCTGACCTCCTGCAAAAATTGCATGCTAAAATAGCTGATAAAGTTTTCAATCTGTATAATAAGATATGGCTGGGAGTTTTTCTCCTTTTTCATTTACTAATACTTTTTGGTTTCTTTGTACTTTCTCCATTTTTTTCCCTTTCCCTTTTTCATCAGTAATTTGTTATTGTTGGATACTACTGAATCGTGGCTGACTCCTGTTCAGGGTATGGATATGCAGGCCTCCATGGATACTTTTGTGCAGTTTTTTGGGAGAGATTCAGAAATGGTTTGCCTTTACCTGCTTCCAGGGGGAAGCTGGGAATAGAACCAGCGACCCTATGCCTTCCAGGCAATTTGCTCTACCACTGAGCTACAGGCAGTCTGTTAAAGAGTAATACATAACCCCATAATTGGTTTTGGCTTAACTTCTTGTTTCCTGGCTATCTTTTCTATGTCTTCTATTTGACCCAGTCTTCACTTTGTCCCCTTCTGTACATTCAGATATTAGGCTGTTTCCTTTAGCCACCATGCCTGTTATCTCATTTTCCAGATCTTAAGCCTGTAGGCTGTCCATGATCTTCCTGGCTCTGTTCTTCTTCTCTGTATAATCATACAAACCAGTAAGTTGCAGTTAGCCAAGGAATGTTAGAACCTTTGCCCTCAAGAGCAACAACTGTATTGCAAGACGCAAAAAATCTTTCTTTGTGTTGGTTAATATAGCTTTTATTTCCTTAGTCAAAAAGAACATCTCAAAAGCAGGACATTATCAGTTTTTGTTAGAGACTCTCAGCTGTGCTTTTCCAAACACTTAGCTGTTCAATATATTTAATTATCAAAAGATACAGAACACTGTGGCTGCATTCCTGGAAGAGATCTGTTTCCTGCTGATATCTGGGACTAGATTTTATGATCCACCTGATGTGGCTGCAAATGATACAATGAATTTTTAGGTTGGCTCCAAGTAATATGAACGACTCTACTGCAATCTGATTCGTATTGTGTAGTATGCTGCAGTACCTGTAAGAATAATGCATGTTTAACAAACATTATGCATGTTTAAATGTAAAGTGCAGTCCCATTTGGGTCTTCAGAATATGGTTTTCTTTGTGTTCTCTTTCTATTTCTCATAAATAACCCTTTGTATTTGTGAAAGTTTGTGTACATTTTTGAACCCTATTTTTTGAGGATCTCAAACTGTTTGGTCCTGCTGGAGGTGCTAAAGATTAGGGTAGAAGACACAGAGTAAGGCTGTCTCTAGACAGCAAGAGGAAAATGCAGGATCTCACTGGCCCCGTCAAACAGTAGGGTAAACAGTAAACTAAGGTTGATTTTGCTAGAATATCAGTATGCTAGCATTTCAATATTATATCACAGGGCTATGTTGGGATTGCCAGAAACATGTGTGGCAATCTCAATATAGCCCTGGGATAATGCTTGTTTTAAGCTTTGTTTGGATGCAGCCCTATGTTGTGTTCACATCTAAGTTTTAATCCAGATTTAGTTCATCTCCAGAGTGAGAGAACCCGTCAACAAAGGACAGAGTCATTTTCTTTCCACATTAACTAACCCCAGAGTGAGTTAGATAATGCCAAAAGAAAACAGCCTGTCACTTTGCTGATGGGTTCTCTCATTATAAAAGTGGTCTGAAACTGGGTTAAAGTTTAGATATTAACACAGCCCTTAGACTCAGTTTATGTTATAATTCTCTGAGAAATGAAAGAATTGCTTGTACAAGTGCTGGGAAAAAACCTTAGCTAATTTTTCTTCTTCTTTAATCTACTCTCCCTCACCCCCACTCCCAAATTCCAGGCAGAGGACGGAAGGTGAGTGCTATTTCTTTTCTTTTTTTTAATCCTTCCACCTAATAATCTAGTAAATAAACTTTTCTTCCATAGCTAAACTGGTTGCAGAATGTCATAATAATAATTTCAGGATGCATCAACATACTTGTAATTATTACTTTCAAAGTAATAAGCATATAAGAGCAAACTGAGTACGCATACTCAAAGTAACTGTTATATCTGTTTTCTTGCCAAGTGTGAACAGCAGCTAAAGACCAAGGTCTTTTGGGTGTATTCCCTGACAGTCCTGGATCTTTTCAACAGTGCTCCATTACTCCTGAATAGCGCACATGAAACAAAGAACTGTTTTCTGGACATGTACTTGTCATCATTCTAGGAACCTTTTGTGGGGAAATCTACAGTGTGGTTCATTGTGCATGCATGTGACACCATCATGCATTTGCATGCATGATGATGTTATATACATGCCTACCAATGTGTGATGCAGGCCCACCCTTGAAGGGCTTGGTAATGGTGAGTATATATTTAGAAAGCAAGTAAGCTCCCTACTTTGCAACAGTACTGGAGTGATGCCAAAGAGGGCTGGGACCCTTTCTGTACTGGCCCTTATTCTGGATTATTTCCTGGAATAGTGACCTACCATCCACATTCTGGTGCAGATTACATCAGACTCCACCTAGGTGTTGTTGTAGGGCACACTAGCATGCAGATAGCTCTCTATTCCATGATATAATCCAGAATAAGGCTGATATTGAAAGGGCCAGGGATTGTTACCAAAAGCACTTGACAATCCTTGCCCTCTAACTGCTGTTCATGCTTGATTAATTGTAGCTTGATATCTTCCTATTGCTTTTAAAATCAAAAACACCAAATGCAAGCAAAAACATTTTTGTGAACTCAAAAGAATGAAATTTCAGCATGTGTAATGTATACTTACATGTGGAAGCCTCATAGGTACTCAACAGTGTTCACTTGGATTGTGTATGAAATGGCAGAATTGAGTTTCCACCTTGGGCGTTTCTGAGAAAATTGCATACATTCAGAAAACCTTTACAGAAGCACAAATGCTAATCAGTTCAGTGAGGATTCCTTGATCAGAGTTAATCACAAATCTTTTTGTTGTTCTACATCCACATTTCTGAATCCAAGTGGAAGTACCCATTGCACTTTATTGGTTTTCCTGTTTTAAGGAATGCATAGTCCTCTCTGCAGTAAATGTATTAATGCAGTTAACAATAACAGTCTCAAAGAGTCAAATATCTGATCATATCAGCAACATAATAGGAAATAGTTTAGGTAATAACAATGAGTATCAGCAAGTAGTATAATAACAAAATTAAAAGATGGTTTCAAAAGTCTGAACACAATTAACAAGTCTTCATTTGCTTTTGAGATTTATATGAGTTCATGCCAGGAGGCTGCATTGCAAAAATGGGAAGCTGAACATCAACTAACAAAGATAATTTACTAGTTTACTGTCTGGAGCAGAGTGGGGTGTAGATAGGAAAAAAGACCTGAATACAATCTCCGTTTTATAGATACAGTTAATGCGTATAGATCCTCTTTTCCTTCAGATATTCAGATCCTAAATCTGGAGTAGAGGGAAAGTTAACATTCATATTTTTGAACTTCAGGTATGGTAAAGATTGGTCCATGCGATACTGGCTTAAATTAATGTTTGTTGAAGGCTACATCAAGACAAAACCACTATTAAGGTGGCTGGTGTGCAAACAACAAGCAGAAAGTGTGATGGGGAAGGTAGGGAGAGGCCTACTGCCTGAGATTCCAAAGCAGTGCTCCATAGTCACAGAAATCATTCTGCGGGCAAAGTGTTGCCACTAAAGGCCTAGAATCCAGAGCACATAACCAGAACCTTTGGGTTGGCATTGTGGCAGGGCTACAGTTTGCACATTGTCCTCATGTCAAGCCCAGCACAATGGGATGACCTCAGAGTGGGAAATCGTAGTCCCTGGGTAAGTTCCCTCTTTTGGCAATTAGAATAGGAAGTGACTGCATGTGACGTTCAGCTAGAGTCATTTGACTTTCTGTCTGACCTCCGAGGCATGCCTCCCCCTCCTCAGCACTTTGATATGCTCCTGAGAGTGGAGCAACCACGACCTCCAACGACCCCAGCCACAACACACACCCCTCCCCTAGATCAAACTGTCAAGCTCCGCTCACTGCTGCTGGCTGCCGTGTTCTCCAGCTTCGGCTTGACTTTTAACAGTTAGCGCTGCCATATGTTTCCCTTGGCAGATGTAACCACAAGCAGGCAACAGACAGTTCAACTTTGTAACAAATGAAAATGTTGCTTTATTGAGTTACAACTCTTTGATGGACAATCTTTGCCAACTCTCTTTCACTTTATTAACTCTATCCTAACCCCAGGACCCTGTCTACCCTCTCCTAAAGGACTCAACAGAACCTGACTCGTAATCTATCACCCGCCTCCCCTGAGTCATGATCAGATTAAGACAATCAACTTTCTCCCGCCCTGTCCTTTTATGTCTTCCCCCCCCCCCCAGGTCTCTCTGCATCCCCATTGGCTGATTACTCAGGTTGGCTCACCCCTCCCCAACTGGATTGAGTAAGCCACACACCCCTCTAATCTGTCAACTTTCCCTATCTGTCAGCTAATTTCTTTCACATTGAGTTTCCCTACCCAGGGTCATTACACTGCATCTGATCTAAAGTGAGATCTGCACAGAAAGGGGGAAGAGCACTACAAGTGCAGCATTCTTCCAACTGTGAATAAATCCAATTGCCTCCCATCAAGATTGCAGCTGAGGAATCAAAGTTCCATAACTGTGATCTTGACAAGTGGAAGGGTCATCAAATTGAAAAAAAAATAGGAAAGTGTTGAACTCTAGTTTGATGAATACAGACCTCCCCCAAAAAGTATGGAATTGAAGGAATTCAACCTTGCATTAATTCAGCTGTCAGAGAAAGATGAGAGGGTCAGGTGAGTGGAACGTGTTCACAAGAACCTGTTAAAAAACAACAACACTCACTTGCCCTCTTGGTGCTCTTCCTAGTGGTCGGCTCTATTTTCCAGTGGCCTTGCAGTTAGGAGGGAATGTATCATCATTACATGAGCCACAGGGCTCATGTTCTTCCTGCCCTTTGTCTGTGCAGGGACTCCCATAGATTGCACCAACATGGGGAAGGAGGCTCCTAGTATACCTGTTGGTCTGGTACACCACCCAGTGTGGAATCACTCTTAGTCTTGTACTGATTTAGTGGTCTTTCAGGTGCTAAAAGGAATAATTACATGTTTTGCAACAATACACTGCTAGTTTTTCTAGTGGTTTTCAACATGTCATTTTGCACTTTATGTAGTGCATACTATCCTAGTATTCAGGTCTTAGCAATAACTAATTTTTATTTCATATTTATCAGGGTCAAAAAGGAGAACCTGGAATTGTACCAGTGGTAAGTTCTGAATGTTTTACCCTATCCTTACTTCCTTCCCCTCCCCTCCCCTCCCTTTCCCTTTTAATTTCCCCTTTCCTTTTCCTCCCCCCCCTTTTGCTTTTAAGCTGTCTTTGGCCATAAAGCATATTAGGGGTGTTTTTCCACCACACTCCTTTAATCTGGATCTAAGAAGATCTGAATCTAAGGAATGGGTACTTCCCTTAATCCGGATCTAGTAGATCCGGATTAAGAGAAGTATCCAATGTGTTTCCATTTCCAAATCCGGATTGACCCACAAGGGGTCTCCCTGTCACCCCAGATGTTTTGGGGGACAGGGGGTGCAATCTCCAAAGTTGCCTTCGGAGATTAGCAAAAACTCTGGAGTCCCTCCGAAGTTGCCTTCAGAGGTTAGCAAAGGTTCCAAAGTCCCTCTGAAGGCAACTTCTGAGATTAGTGCAGGCTCTGAAAAATAAACCCCTTGTGAGAACAATGCCAGAGAGGTGCATATTAATTAGTTCTAAAGTTGCCTTCTGAGGGACTTAGGAGCCTTTGCTAATCTCCAAAGGCAGCTTCTGAGGGATTTTGGAGCTGCCTTCAGAGGGACTCCAAAGTCTTGACTTTGGGGCACCCCCCATGGGTGCCTATCCCCCTGAGACTCCTCTAGACCCCATTGCCAGTTGTAGTGGAAACAGGCTCCATACAATCTGGATTTTCAGGCTGAAGACCCCATTGTAGACCCTCTGCAGGAAATCCGGATTATAGGTCCTGAATGACCCATTATGATCTGGATTTTCCTAGCTGTGGTGCATACAAATGTGTCCCTAATGGGGTCTGTGGTGGAAATGGGGTCATCCGGCTCTCAGCCAAATGGGTCCTTAATGGGTGCTTCAATGGGTACTTAGTGACAGTGGAAAAACACCCTAGAATAACTTTCATTCCACTTGTTGGTTGTTCTTCCCAGTGTAAGTGGGTGTAGTGTTAATAATAATAATAAAGCTCACTTGGAAGTAAGGACTGTATTGGTTCCACTCAAGAGAAATCTCTGCTGGACTTCCTGTTCCCACCACAAAAATGTTTTGTTTTCCATTGACTTGCATAGCCCCTGATATGTCCCCAATTACATTCCATGGCCTTTTCTGCACTGGGCCTTATTCCAGATGACAGCCTGGAATAGGGACCTGCTGTCTGCAAGGTAGTGCAGACTATAGTAGGCTTTGCCTGACACCTAGCATAGTCTGCACTAGCATTCAGATGGCAAGTTTGGATGTGATCATTGTATAAAGCTTGCATGTAGCATGAATCCCTTTAGAGGGATCTGCAGTATTGTCATGGCTGCCACATTTTGGGCATCTATAGCTTCATCTGTATGTCACTTCTTTATTCTGCTATATTTGGATATTCCAGGATAAAGCATGAATATTCCAGAAAAAATGGTGTCTTGATGTGCTTTATTTCAAAATATCCAAATATAGTATAACAAGTAAGTGATATCTGGATGCATCTTATGAGTCTTATGTAGATTTCTGACAGCAGTGAGAACTGTACCATCTGAATCCCTTGCTCCTCTCCTAATGCTGATCTGGGTGCATGGCATATTTTGAAGGAGTTTGATCAAAAAATGAATTTTGTATAAGCCTTGTTCCTGCAGAACCGCTTTGGCACATCTCTTGAGTTATATGCAGGTCGTATGAAGGTTGATTGAGGCATGTCTCAAGAAATTGTACATCTGGATAAACATCATAAATAGAAAGCATCTCAGAGGTGGCTTTACGATGAATCAAGCAGTTTATTTATATACTGCCTTTCCAAATATTACTTCAGGTGATTAAGAAAATAACAAGAAAATAACAAGAGATTGATTGATTGATTGATTGATTGATTGATTGATTGATTGATTGATTGATTGATTGATTGATTGATTGATTGATTGATTGATTGATTGATATTTCTATCGACACCCTATACCTGAATGTTTCAGGGGGGGTAACAACATTTAAAATCCAACATATCAAAAAACAATATATATTAAAACAATACAAACCACAACATTTTAAATCCAACATGTTAGAAACAGGACCATCAATTAAAACATGTCTTCTCTCAACCTCAATCTAAAGTATGCTTGGGATAGTGTGTGACAAAGGCAAGCATGTCAAATGAAACTCCAAGACATGATCCTCTCTTCTCAACCCCAGTCAAAGCAGTCATAGTTCTTATACATGGCTTAAAGTTATTTCACAGGTGGAATCATTCCACCCCCATGAACATCATAGATTAGAAAAAGAGGATTAGATTGGAATAGGAACTGGAATGATCTGCTTTTAGTTATGCTTTTAACTAACTTTTAGTTATACTTTTAACTGTGGCGGCCAAGGAAAGGAATTATCTTTGTGTTCATGGAGGTGCAACTGAAGTGTTTGCCTGGCATTGCTGCAGCGGGTAGGATTGGTTATGGTGATGTCAACCCAGCTTCCTATCAGGGGAGAGGGTGGGTGGGGAGAAAAAGATACGGGTTCACATACAATTTGAATCTGCATTGCCCCAAATGATGTGGGGGCGCTTTATTGTGAATTACAACGTGGATTTTTATGACACGCATCACAAGCGAAGAAACTGGCTTCCATGGGGACGTGCCCTGAGTGAATCTAGCGAAAATCTGTTGTTAATTCTCACTTGTTCTCTTTCTACAGGTTACTGGAATAAGGGGACGGCCTGGACCAGCTGTAAGTAAATGCTAACTCTTTTTTTTTTTAATGCTACAACCTCCTAATATTTTACTGACTCTTTTAGTCATTATTTTCTGATGGACACAAATGGGCTGTTTTTAGAGGAAACCATACCTTTTTTTGCAGACATGCTCTTTGAGCACTTCTGTGTAGGAAGCTCTTAAGACATTTCACTCCTTGAGCCAAAGTAAAATATGCCCCCCCTTATTACAGTAATAATAATGATAAAAAAATCTGATAGAATCTTTGACAGAACCTGAGGGAGTAGGCAAGTTTATGAATCTCAGAAGTGATGCTGGTGGTATGTTTGCGTGCATAGTTCCATCTTCCAACAGCTAGGGGCAGGTAGGATGCTTAGGAGGAACAATCAGATGCACATTATGTATTTCCAGTATCTGCCTCACTCTGCCCAATAGCATAACTCCAACAACAGCCAGATGGGCTTCATTGCATACATTTACTGTGCTCTTATGTGGCAATGGAAGAGTTCACATTTAATGCTAGGAGAAAAGTATACTTTGGTGGACATATAAAATAGAATCATGGATTCAAAATAGAAAATATTCCAGCATTCTGAGTAACTTGAACTGCTTTCTAAACTATATATTAGTGGTTTCTACAGTACTAAAAATTTCCTGTGAAAACCAGCTTCATGCTTGATCTTAGAACATTACTTAGAATTCATCCCACATTCATCTAGAGTTTCTAATAGTGAAGTAAGTTTAGCAGTATTGCTTAAGCTGCTGCTTAGGCAAGCTTTTTGCTATCTTTTAATTGACAAACTCCTGATAAGCTTCCAGCATCCCAGGTGCTTTCCAGAATACATTTTGAAAATCACGGTGGCAGCACTGTTCATCACAGAGTACCAAAATGTATTGACAAAATGGAAGCAGCACCAACTTTTCCATGATGATCATCCACTGTGGAAGTGACCACCCTAATTTAATTTCTGAATGACACTATCTTAATTATACTACTGCACATGTTAATTTGTATTCTCATCATTGCTTTAGGGTCCTCCGGGATCACAAGGACCAAGAGGGGAACGGGGACCAAAAGGAAGACCTGTAAGTTTTGCATGTTGTTTTAGTGACTCGTTTAGATACAAGGCTATGTGTTCTGTCCTTCCAAGCCAGGAGATTTTTAGGGGGAATGTTATTCTGGGTTTGCTTCATTGTGGGAAAATACCATTTTGGACTGTTACAGCTTTGTAAATGTGGTGAATCATGTATGCACTTTTCTATAAGTCTTTCCTCACTTACCTCTTAGGGAAATTCTGGAGGAACTCCTGTGTGCGCTATTCACACTTCCTGGAATAGTTACTATTCCAGGGGCAGCTGCACACATGCAGAACTGCTCCTGGAGCATGTAGATGTAGAGCAGTTCTGTAACTGCTGTACATCTGTACTTTGTGCAGCCAGGGATGGCTGCATTCTCACCTCTCCTGCTAGCGGGAAGTGGAGCAAAGTGCAGTTAGCACTGTACCATCCCATCACCACAGCAAGGGCATCACAAAAGTGTGTTGGCACTATTGCTGCTATCATGTGATTACCACCATTCTGGCAGTGATTTGCACCTTGCCAGCATTTCCTTCAGTGCTGGTGAGGTTAGGGATAAATCCATTATCCCAGGAAGGTGCAAATTTACCCTTTATTTACCACTGTATCTATCAATCAGAATTTTGGGCATGTCTCCACTTATCAGGGGAGGCATCTGGCAACGCATCTTCTGTTGCCACATGTGCCTCTTCCAATGTGGCTTCTGGACAAGAAATGTATGCATTAATTTTATTGCTAATTTTGTTGCTTTACTTGAAGGTTGGAAACTGGCTTGATATGAGTGGTTCGGCATATTTCTTGTAAGAGGTTTATAAATGGGGTGCCATACCTGGCATGCCTGTCATGAGATTTCTGGGACAGTGTAACCATATAACTTCTGCATCCTATTTAATCAGTGGTTTGAACTGCAAGTGTCAGCAGGGCAAGGGGAATTGGTTCTCAGCAGTCTGGAACGTTGTGAGAGATGAGTTAGAGGTGAGAAGTCTGTTCATTAGCTGGGGAAGTTTTGCTTTTCTGAGCAGAGTATGAATACCGTTGCTTTGATACCAGCAGAGTGGAAAGAAGTATACCCTTAGTTAAGTCAGTCACCTTCTATCACAGCTGTTGGAATCTGAGTAAAGCTTTCTTTGTCAATTGAAAGAAGTTGATTATTTTAGCTTAAATCTTGAGAGGGTCTAAGACAGTGGAAGCGCTTATAAGAGACAAGGAATGAAAGAAGTAATGGTTAATGTCATACTAGTGTTTGCAAGTGACTAGAAAGTCTGCCTAATACTGAAAAGGGATCAAACAAGCTGGATGAAACATATAGTTACCTGTGTAGTTCTTACAGTTCAGAATGTTGGTTGGGTATACTGGGATGAAACAGATAAAAATAACTACATAGAAGGGTAGGGACTGTGGCTCATGGTACAAAAGACCTGGGATTGCAAAGTCTATATCAGGTTTGGACAGATCAAATAAGTCTGTAAAGAATGCAGCCTGTAGGGGGGTCAAAGAAAGACATTCCATTGAAGTGTCCTATGGACTACTTTAAGGGCGAATCCTTACAGCAAGCTTATTTCGCTTTCCCTAAACCGAAATAATAGAACCGGATGCAAACGCAAATTTGCCTGTTCCCATTACTTTTAACTTAATTGCGTTCGATCTGGATTCTGAGGATTGTACGTGGCGTACGTGACTCAAGGTGGGACTCAAGTGGCTACTTTTTAAAAGCCGCTTTTCGGGGCTGCCCTGCCCTCTTCCTCCTGGCATGGATGCGCCACGCATAAGGGACCCCTTCACCAAGCCTAACTGGGTGGCTGGGTGACTGCCTCTTCCATGGATGGAGGAAAAATGGCAGCCAGCGATTCTTTCCCCTCCTCTCCCCATTGCTCAGGGCACACAGCAGCAGCGGCAACTAAAGCCCCTTTGCTTTAAACATTCACATTCAGCTGCTTTCCTCCCTTTCCCTTTCTAAAGTCAGAACTCCAAAGAGCTAGAATCACGCAAAATTGCAACATTATTATTCCAACCATCAAGGTGTGAAGTGGTTCCAGCACTACAGTGTAGCGATCCCTGTTAAGTGGATTTTTACACTGAAATCACTGTCTTTGGAAGCAAGCTATTGGGAGAGGGAAAGCCTAAACATGGATTCTCATCTCTTAAAATGGTACTGTCCACACAGTAAAAAATGTAAAATGTTTCAAGCGCACAATCCGGAGTGAGACCTGTTGAAATCAGGATTGAGATTCACCATGCTTTGGGGTGGTTTAACATGGGAAAAGCGTGTTAAGCCAAACTGCCGTGCGGACTCCGAGGATTGAAAATGTCTTGAATCCGATATAAGGTTGCCGTGAAGACACGGCCTAAGTGTTAAAAGAGGTTTTTTGTTGTTGTTATTTGTTTGTTTTCATTTGATAAGGCATCCTGGTAGGCTGGAAGTACTACGGAAGCAAAAGGCGGTCAGAATTTTACATATTAAATTAAATAAATAATCCAATTTTTGTCTGGAGACATTTAAAACTTCTGTTAAGCTTTTCAACAGTCTTTGTGTTTGAAAGGCAATAATGCAGAAATAAGTGTGTTCTGCTGCCATCTAGTGCTCCTCCTTAGCAAATATTGATTAATAATGTGCATTGCATTGTGGGAGAAGTTGACTAAGAAGCATGATGGCTAACCAATAGATAATTATATTTTTAAACAAATAAACTTAAAAAAACCTTGTGTATCACTTTTTGTGGGAGGGAACCTGATACTGGTAAATATTAATACTGTATTTATAATAAAAATGTAGAAGTTGGGAAATGCATAGTTTTTTTGTATATTGTAGGATTATTTAAGTAGACAGAAGATTTAAGGAGACAGAAGACATGTCAACTAGATGGGTAGCATGCCAACCTCACAGGTCTGCTGCACTTCTGTTTCTGGCATCCCAGTGGACAAGAGGGACAACATCCACAGGGCTCTTGGACCAAGATGGAGAGCACCATATTTTTGACCCTGCCTGTGGACTCTGCCTGGGCACAAGATCTGTGTTATCCAAACTCATCCATCCATTAAAATTGTACAATATTAATCATTAAAGTAAAAACAAATAAATTAGGGAGATGCATAGGGAAATCATAATTTTTCATACAAAATTTTGCTTATTTGTAAAAACCATGACCATAAATAGTAAATTGTTTTGCCTCATTACATTGAAATAAACTTGTGAATAATGCAGGCTATCTATTCCTGAAAGGCCAGTTCAGATATTAAAGCTATTGTCTAAGGTTGCTGGAGATGCTTTAACATGGGGTTGGTTCTGTGTATGAGTGCTCTATTTTTTTTTATCCTATTGCCGCCACCTAGTTCTACTCTACAATAAGTTAAATAAATGTCTGTGCATCAGCTGTTCAGCATGTGATTTGACTTGTAAACTCTGTGTTCTATACTCTTATATGTTACTTTTATACTCACTTCCCCTCCTTTCCTCCTGCTTTTTCTTTTTTAGGGTGCCCGTGGTCCTCCAGGTGTAGATGGCGAACCAGGTATACCTGGCCAGCCTGGTGACCCTGGACCTCCTGGACAACCATCTACAGGTCCAGATGGAGTGGGCAGAGTAAGTTACTTTTGTTATGGGTTTCAGAAGAATTGAAGATCAAGATAGCTGAAAAGCATCTGATATCTATTATTTCGAATCTTAGGAAATCGCATGCAGCATTTTAAAGGGAGCAAAGTGTCAATATGTATATTTTTGACATCTTGATATTTTTGAAAATGTTGGGCAGTTCTCCAGGGGATAAAAATTGCCTGAAGGCCTAGCTACAAAGAAACCTTGCCTTATGCTTTAAAATAGAAACCATTGTAGTGATAAATGACATTCAGTTTAGCAACAACAAACTATAAACACTTAACAAACTTCAAGTGCATTCATTCTGCAACACAATATTATCAACAAATCTAAAGTGGACACTCTTGCATTGTACCCCTTTCCTGAAGTGAACCAGAACTGTTAATGCTCATCTGGTCTATCATCTTGTTTTTGTTTTTGTTTTTTCCTGCTCCACAGAAGACAACCCCTCTTCAAAAAAAGGGGGAAAAAAGGCAGGCTGTGGCTGACATTTTACGAACAAAAGACAGGATTAGCACTCTTCTGCCCTGATAAAACAAATGACATTTTCAGAACAAAGGCAAGATTAGCATTTTTCTGCCTATTAAAATGAAAGGCAGGCTACCAGTAATGTTTTAAAAAACAAAAGTCAATGTTTATGATTTCACCATTAGAAAGACACTGGGCAAAAATGATAATTAGTGGAGAGTGAAAGCCACTGCCAACCAGACTTTTTTGGATAATGTTCTGTGAATGGATGAGTTGAAGGAGGTACTTTTTGGAATGTTCTGTAATCTGTCCATAATCTGAACTTTAAACACAATTGGGTTATGCAACGAGACAACAATCCAAAGCACAAAAACACATCCATCTCTGAATGGCTCAAAAGAAACAAAATTAAAGAAAGTTGAACTCCATTGAGATGCCATCACAGCACTTTAAACAGGCTGTTCAAGCTCAAAAGCCCTCCAATGGGGCTGAATTAAAGGAATTCAGCATAGGAGAGTAGATTAAAATTCCATAGCAGTGTGGAAGACTGATGTCCAGTTATCAGAAGTGTCTAGTTGCAGTTGTTGCTGCTAAAAGTGGCATAACCAGATATTAGATTTAGGGGGGTAATTATTTTTTTCACTTTTCAATGAATGAAATGATAATTTGAAAACTATATTTATTGTTTAGGGAGGTTGTTTAGGTCTCTATTATTATTATTATGATTAAGGTTTGAAACAGTTAAGTGTGACATCCAAAAAAGAAAGAAAGAAAGAAATCAGGAAGGGGGCAAAGTTGCAAAATCAAATGGAAGTGCTTCTTTCTCTCTTATTTAATAGCCTCTACAACAGTGGTTCTCAACCTGGGGGTCGGGACCCCTTTGGGAGTCGAACTACCCTTTCAGAGGGGTCGCGACGGGTCTCCCACAGCCCTTCCCTCCCACCTCCTAGCTGCTCCGCCCCCGTGGTTGGGGGTCTCCACAACATGAGGAACTCCATTAAGGGGTCACGGCATTAGGAAGGTTGAGAACTGCTGCTTATCTCCATGGTCTCTTTTTGTTTTGCTGTTACGTTGGATTTTAAAAATGCACTTTGTAATTCAAAATAAAGTGCCTCCATGAGGTTCAGGCAAACATGGCTTTAAATTGGAACAGTGAAACAAAAAGAGACCGGTTTTAAATCAGAGCCACCCAGGGAATTAGGTAGGCGAGCAGGGCAGAAGCCGCTGCAGCCACCAACGCTGAAATGGTGCAGCGTCCAATGAAAGAGCTGGCGCCCACCAGTGGAGAGAGGGGGATGCAGTGCTCACGGTGGCCACCAGCACCAGATTCTCCCTCTTGAGGACGGGGCACCTGGCTGCTGCTGCTGCTACTGCTGCTGCTGCTGCTGTCAAGGCAAGCAGGGCAGAAGCCACTGCCGCCACTGCCCCATAATCAAAGCAGCAATCTGTCCCTTTCTTTTACAGCTTCCCTTTCCTCTCACAAGGGTGCCTTCAGAAGAGTGAAGCTCACCGCCATTCAAGTTGTTACCAAACCATTCCAAAATATGCTTTTGTTTCAAAATTATCTACAAAAATTCTACTCCTCCCCCATTTGTTTTACAACAAATATACAACTCCAAGATTTACCTTGAGATTAATGGGACATCTTCCCCTCTTTACAGCCATTTACATCACAGATGGCAGGACTTGATGAGAAATCTGGACTTTCTGGTCAAATGGGATTCATGCCTGGTGCAGTGGTAAGAATGTTTTCTCTCATAGGCGTTTTCTTTTTTTAATGTACATTCAGATGCAAAATATATATTGTTGTATACCAGGATAGTTTGTGTGTGTCTTCTGACAGGCAGAGGAAATTCCAAGATCTTCTTTAGATCCCAGAGTTGCCTTTTGCTGATGCTGCAGGAGGTAGTCTTGGGATAACCCCATATCTGCTGACTCTTGGCTTAATTACTCCTATGTTAGCAAGTGCCCATCCCTTTCCATTTGTTTTCTTCCTGCGCTTGCTAATATCCAGGTATTTTGCAAGAGCAACAATTATGCAAAGACCCAGCAGAAAGAGCTAAGGAAGCAATTATGGATTTCCCATAATGCTGCTATTTCAGAGTATAGCCTTCATATCCCAGCACTATATTGGAATAGCAATGGATTTGTGTGGTTTGGTGTTCGCTGGATGAGAGAGAGAGAGAGAGGGATTGGCAGGCTTTTGGCAGCCCGCATGATGGACAGGAGGGGCGTGGCAACCAGGAGAAGCCACAACAGCCAAGCGACGTGGACCAATCAGCAGCCGAAAATACCAGACTATAAGACTGGCAGACAGAGCTGCCACGAGGCTGCTCAATCCGGGGAGTGAAGGTGGGAGCCTCTTTGCTCGATGAAGAGGGAAGAAAAGCCGTGGGAAAGTTGGTGTTTTGAGGGAGAGAGCTGCTCAGCTCCATGTGTGCATGTGTGAGCCAGAGTGTTGGATTTTCAGTTCTGCTACCTTTCTCTGTCACTTCCGGGCCCCAGTCTGTAAGCTTCGTTGCTTACTTCACTCAAATAAGCAGTCCTCTAGGCTATGTCATCTTTCAGAACTTTTCTGCTGTATATGAACTAAATAATGTTTTTGCAAAGTGATATAACTTCTCTCTTTTGGAACTTTACTCCAACAACTAATGGACACAGTTTGTAACATGTCCTTTTATCCTTTCTGTGAGGATAATCACATGAGTAAAGTAAACATCTGAAGATAAATCATTGAGTTCAGTGTAGCATGCCTGCTGTTAAGCAAAAATGTAACATTTCCTGTTGCTTTGAAGTGACTAGCCCTGGCAGCTGACCACATCCTCCACTTGTTGGTCAAGACAGCTGATTGAAGATCTTTCAGAAGGAGATTGCAGTAACTTTAATTATATTGCAAGACCGAGCCTGAAAGAAATTAATGTGAGATTTTTGGCTTGCCATGCATACTTTGACATTCTGTGGTCCTGATCTTTAGGTTACTACTGAACATTGAGAGTTCTTTTCTTTGTGGTCTATTCATGTGAAGTAACTAGCTAAGGAAGTTGTTTAGATTTAGGCTGCATCCACATTTATTCTGGAGCAAATGCAGTGCAGGGATAACCACCATGACAGATACACATGATTTGCCACTGGTGCCACTTTTCAAAAGCATGCTTCTGCAAGAGCAATATAACCATTTGGGGTACTGTGTGTAGCAAAGTTATCATCTCCCCCTTCCATGTATCCACAGGGGGGACAGGGAACTCATTTTCTGTGAATCACCATAAGAGCCATTTTGTTCATAAGCTTTGCCTGTGCTTGGATGTCCAAGTGTCTTAGCAGTGTCCTTGTGTCATGAACAACCCAGAGTGAAGGTAGAGGAAATCTAGAGCACTGCAGGAGAGGATTACATAGCCACCACTGATGTAGATGTAGCTTAGATTACATGGCCTATGCCCAATATATGGAAGTAGGCCACATTGATCTAAACTAGGCCTGCTTCTAAGTAGTCTTATACAAAAACAGTTAAAACAAATACCACCACCACCCCAGTTTTTTGAGACCTATAGAAGTGGAAAGGTTTTTACCTCCTCACAGCTTTGGAGGATCAGGAGCACACAAACACATTTTGGGACACTCTTGGATGGAGGTAATACCACAGCATGTAGATGGAGTAATTTAGAGGATTCTGGAAAGATAGGTGTGAAAATCCCACCTTTTTTCTATACAAAATTGTTTTCACAGATGAACATTCTTTCATGTTAACTATCAATTTTTGATTTGAAAGCCATAATGCATACTATGTATTTTTGTGGGAATATTCTTTTATGATAGACAACAAATCCAAGAGGAAAATGTTTGTGGTTTTAGTGAAATGTGTTTGATTATTTTTCTTTAAAATTAATATACTCAACAAGGGCTTTTCTTTTGTACCCCAGGGTCCTATTGGTCCAAGGGGGCCTCAAGGTTTGCAAGGACACCCAGTAAGTGATTTGTTTGCACAAGCATAATCATAATTGTGTGTATAATACATTGACTGCATCTCAATATAGTTTTTTACTACATGTTAAATCAAAGAGTATATAACTACTTGACTTGATGTTCTTTGATGGCAGTGTAAAGTCTTCCAGAATTGCAGAACCATGTTCCCAAAATATGTTTCTGTGAAATGCTAAACAAAGAGAGAATTAAGTCCTGCTAATCATCTGGTTAACCACTGTGACAGCAGCCCATGTCCATTGTAATTTAACATCTAACTGTATATAAAAACAAGCTGCTGTACTAGATGTACCATGGATCCAATCCAATAAAACATCTGAAAAGTCCTTATGGAATTGCTCTGACCTTTTGTTTTTGATTTTATTAATCTTAGCTTGACTTTAAGTTGTAATCCTTAATTGCTGTTTATCTTAAGCAAGGACACTTGTAACCATAATTCCAATGTCCGAAGATGTCCAGTTTCAATAAATGTAGGTTCAGACAATCAAGTCAAAAATGGAAACACAACTGCTGATCTTCTCACAACAGTACCAAAGAAGATAAATGTTTATGAACTTATTACTTTTGTGGCTTATTTCTTTAATAACAAAACAGAATTTTTGTTACTTTTGATACTATAGTTTCTAATAAGTTGCTTAAACATTTTTGTTTTGTTTTAACCTAATCACTTCTCCTGTACTGTCCCAGGAGAGTTTACATAATTTCTTACAGAATATTAATAATATTAGATCCTAATTTCCTCATTGCTGCAAATTTTTTAGAACTAAGTTTTATTCCCTTATGTATCTCTGTTTTTATGCTTAAGTGACAATGTCTATTTAAATAGTTCAAAATCACTTCTATGGTTTCTAAAGGTTTATTCGACTTTAGATGAGAGTTCATCTAGGTTGTTGATTTTAAAAATTCAACTAATACAACTTCAGTTCTAAACATATATATAAAGAACTGCATGCTAGCTCATAAAGTGTATACCTGTCTCTAGGTATTGAAAAGAAAATTGCTTTTCTTATAATTTTGTCAGAACATTACTCTTTGTTCCTGCAGAAATCATATCTGGATCTAGATTGTCTGGAGATTTTTAATTAGAAAGTGAGACTTGATTTTGATGGATCGTTGCTGATATTCCTATTGATATATCATATACCCTCCACTTCCTACACCCTATGCTCACATTCTGACCATGCTGTCTTTTTTTAGGGTGCAAGAGGACCACCTGGCCCTCCAGGTGAACCTGGGGATCCAGGCCCAATGGTAAGGTCAATTATAGAGATACTTTATGTAAATTATTTGATGAGAGAGATGCAGTGGTGGTGAACTGCAATAACATTCTGGTTGTGCCATCATTTCTTTTGGAGGTTAAAGTGTTGTGCTGAAAGTATGGTTTTGATATTATTTGAATTTTCTTCTTTCTTTTTTGCTATTTAGAATGAGCAATATTTTATCCTAGGAATTGTACCATTTCTTAATTTTAGCATTTTTCTTTCTTAATATTCTAGGGACCAGCAGGTGTTCGTGGTCCAGAAGGCCCTCCCGGAAAACCTGGTGAAGATGTAAGTTTTTGTGTGTTTTTTTAATTTTTAAGAATCAAATTATCTAAAGAGGCTCTAGGGACAGATAAATGCTGAAAACCTGGAGAATGAGAAATAAGAACCATTTAAATTAAGAAGTTTTCAGTCTTCAAAAATCCTGTCAAAAAACATTTCATGTTGAGAGCATTCAAGAGGAAAAGAGTCATCACAAAGAATGTCCTAAGCCTCATTTTGTTCTAATCATGATATGCATTCCTCTTAAACAAATGTTTTGAACTCATGAAGAAGCAGAAAGGTGTAGTTCCTGCATGAGGTATGGGCGTAGTTGAGTCATTAACTCCCCCCCTGTGCCTCTGTAATCTGTGTCCTCAGATGAACTCAGGAGGGTGAGGACTTTTACTGTATAGCTTTTGCTAAGCATGAGATGGAGATGAAATGCAGAAAATCATGATTTTTTTTCATAAGTGAAATTGATTAATTCTGCAGTCTGCAAAAATTGTCCCTAGAGTCTGCAGAATAATAGTAATAAAACTGATAAGAAATGGTTCTGAAATTTGGGGGATGGGTTGACCAATATTACCAAGAAAAGGAATGTACCTGCTCGTTTTAATTTCTCTTCTGAAACTGGGGGAGAGGGGGAAATGGATGCTCAAATTCTTTTGCTATGCTCAATTATTTTAAAGGCTGATCGGTTTTTGCTAATATCACTTACCAATTCAATCCCACTGCTTCTTTGGCAAAGCTGCTTCTAAAGTCTGGGAGACTGTTCAGGGCAGCAGAGGATGTGGCAGAAGCTGAAGTTGATGGGAAGCTCATTGAAATCTAATGTTTATCTTACAAGACCAGAAAAGCTTATGCTTATGTGATACCATCGCTCCACTTCCAAAACATAAAACAAAACCCTACAGGTTTATATGACTCACACTAGGGAAAGCATCTTATTGTTCCTTTCCCAGCTATTCACTTTCCATTGTGTGAAGCAATTTTGTTAGTGAAATTTTGTACACCAAGATTTCCTGTCAGGCAAGACAGCTTTGCATTTTACCAACCAGGCAATAAATGCAACCATGTTTGTTAAGTTACGTCAGCAAAGCAAATTTTTCAAAGGAGTGGCACAACATCAGATTTGTATTATTACAAAATAATTGCAAAGAGGGAAAATCCAGATTCAGCTATTTGAACTATACAAAATCCCTTATTAGGAGGCACAAGCGCTCATAAATATATACGATTTTAAATTAATTTTTTGCCTGTTCTTTTTTAGGGTGAATCTGGTAGATCGGGACAACCTGGAGAAGTTGGTTTCCCCGGCTCTCCAGTAAGTGTCTTAATGTTCATTCTTATGGAATCATAATTGTTGTTTTGGTGTTACACAGTTTAGTGGCAAAAATGCTCAGCAATCTGAAAACTATTTACATAGAACCAGCAAACGTTCTTCTAATTTCCAGAAAATTATTAAGAAGTCTTTCATAGTAATATTGCAACTTTTAGTCATGTTCCTTGATGATGACAAGTGACAAATCTTTTTTCCTGAAGTTGCATGTAATTAGAAGTACTGGCAATGAGTGATGTACAATGCCAGTATATGGACAACGATATGTACAGTTTGGGAGTGTTTATGGAAGGGCAGATTTTTCTGAGTCTTGGTGCTTCTTAAATTTTGCCATAATAATTAAGAACTGTCACAGCAAATCATATTCCTGGAGATGTGGGTGCTGAAAAATAAAGTTGATGGATAGGAACCCACTGACTTTTTCCTACAATAGCTTTAGGTTATGTTGAATCACTGTACAGTTGTCTTCTTTGTTAATTAGATATCTGCTTCTTACACTCTTTTTTCTTGCCACAATAAAGAATCCTTAGCACTGCTGATTGGGCTTAAGTTAAGTTAAACCTTCCTTGAAACATACTGAGGCCAAATATAGAAATACAGTAATTAAAATAAAATGTACTGAGCATATGTTGTCTCAAGCTACCTTCTTGGAGATATCTTAGCTGATGGACAATATAATTTTTATGGTAGTAATTAGTTTTTGTAGAGATTTTATGTGCCTTCCAAACTAATTTACACCAAAACAAAGTGTTAGTAAGGAAGCCAATGAAAATTATTATTAAACAGTAAAATGATCAGTCGAACAAAATCTTTACCTATATCATCCCCACTATCCATCAATTCAATAAAACAAAAATGTAGATTTCATGCATTCCAACAGCAGTGTCAAAGTTACACAGGTTCTATCAGCCATCCCATATATAACCATTCTTGGAAAATTAATAGTACATTTGTCTGATGTTGAGAAATTGGAAGGAAGGTCTCTCCAAGGACAGCATGTCATAAATTGAGGTGCAGCATCCTTCTTCTAAAAGAAAAGAAAAGAGGATCTTTAATTATGCACCCAAGATAAATATCTCCAATAAAAGTTCTGCTATTTTTGAAGCTGAGAAGCTGTTTATTTGACAAATAAACTAAAAACAATACTTAAATGTACACATCAGTTATTATTTGTGCTAAATTTACAAATAAAAGGTAGACACTGGGGACCTTCTGCATTTACCTTAGTTAATCTGGTTTAGTGAATCTGGATTAGCTAGATCTGGATCATCCCACAGGCAGAGATACCAGCATTGAGTGGGCTTTAGAACAGCATATGTGTGCTAAAGAGTGATGCAGTTAAGATGCCTAAACCCTGTTCCACATAAGTAGGTGCAAACTATTACTGCATGAACCACCGACACTGTGATGCAATTGCCCCACAGCACCTTCAACCTCTGATGAACTGAATGCTGCATCTGGGTTGTGAGGGTCAAGATGAAGTGTCTTTCAAGACAATGCAAAGACACCTTCACCACCATGATGGCCAAATGAAGAAAAACCTGGAACAGTAGTGACTCCTACAAAATGCGGCCAGTCTACCAAAATTTCTCCAAAGCACATTGATGGTTCATGCAGGAAGCCATCAAAAAATGCAGATGAACTTTGATGGACCTACAGTCCTCACACATCAGATAAGATTAATGATTCCTCCATTAGAAAGACACTGGGCAAAAGTGGTATTTATGGGAGAGTTGTAAAGTAAAAGCCACTGCTAACTAAAAGGAAAATAAAGGATTAGCTTAAATTTGTCCAAAGACACTTATGACTTTGGATAATGCTTTGTGGACTACTCTCTCTTCCAGAAGAGGGCTCACTGTTGTCTGTGCCACCATGTGGATGACAGTTGTCTATTTTGGAATATAACCCAGAATTAGGACCAGTGCAGAAAGACTCCAAGTTTCACTGTGTAGGAGTAAGGCAATCACATATACCCTTGCTGATACTCTTGAACTGTGTGACAGGAAGAGGGTCTTGAAAATTTTATTTAATCCCAAATAAAAGATTCAATAATACACTTAATTTACAGAATAATAAATAGATTTTAAACAAAATTCTTGAAGCCTAATGCTAATTTGCCAGACAATCGCAGTTGCAGAAAAATTCCCTTTCCATTGGATAAAGGCATCCTTAACTCTTTGGCAGTATCATCCTTTAGTACAAAATGGCTAAGAAGATTAATTGCTCTGTTCTGTTCAAAAAAGAAAAAAAAGGAGGGGAAGCACTCTTCTGGATGTATGGTTTGAAAAATGATTTCCCATGAGATTTGCTTGATTGAAGAAATGTCACAACTTTTTTTTTACAGTGATAATGGAAAAGCCCATGTGCCTCTCCTGTGTAAAACAGCTTAATGGTCACTGATTCTGAAAAATTGTAGCACCATAATATCCAGGTTCAGTCCCTGCTGTTAGTTTGAGAAACAATATTGTGATGTAAAGAATACCATACTAGAGGGACTGCTCTTGTATGGTGGCTGCATATAACTATTTGTAACTATGAGTTTTTCCCCCCTATTCCAGGGAGCTCGAGGTTTTCCTGGGGCACCTGGACTTCCAGGTTTAAAGGGACACAGGGTAAGTTTCAACATATCTATTTCTTCTATTAAAATAACTCAATTTTCCAAAATGGCATGTTTTTTAAAAAATTTATTTAGCTTTTTTAATGAATGTATGCTAATAATTATTGCATTTCCATTGCAGGGGCATAAGGGACTGGAGGGTCCTAAAGGAGAAATTGGAGCCCTTGGATCAAAGGTAATTTGTTCTGGGTCTACAAGGAAAGTTCAATTTCCTTTGGTCAATAGTTCAGAAGAAAAGTCTCTTGTATGTGGTTGCAAGAAATTCAAAAGCATCTATGTTCCACTCAAGAAGAAAGGTCTTCTCATCCCTGTTCATTCCTTCTTCCTGTATTTAGCTTTGGCCCTAGTCACACCTTTAGTTTCCTCTTTTTCAGAGGCGGATGGGCTAAAGGGGGTTGAACCATGTTGTGGTTGGTGGGGTCCAGTCTTTCCTTTGTATCTATATGACAGGGTACCTGTGAGCATTTAGCACTGGCTCGAATGTACTTATGAGCCAGCAAGTGCTGGGCTTCCTTCTTCAGAGGAAATTTAAGAATAGAGCAAATTCCTATTCTGGATGAACAAAATGCCTAAGAGTCTAATTATTTATAAACCAAAGTTTTTTGTATGTACAAAGTTATTTGTATGTTTGATTGAATTTAATTAGTTATTGTTAACCTTTTGCATATTTTTGTAAAATTTGTAGGGTGAATCTGGTCCACCAGGTCAGATGGGTCCACCAGGCCCTTTGGTGAGTATGTTGTGCATAATTAACCCTCCATGTTTATGTTGAGCCTCATATTTTAGCATAGCGCGCATGATTTATGTCTGCAAATGTTTTATTTTCTCTGAACACTAAGGGTGTTTTTCCACTAGCACTAAGTATCCATTAAGGACCCATTACGTTCAGAACAGGAAGACCCCTTTTCTACTGCAGACCCCATTAGAGTCATGTTTGTTTCCACCTGTTCTAGGGAAATCTGGATCGTATGGGTCCTTCAGGAACTATAATCCGGATTTCCTGTAGACCCCATTAAAAGGGTCTACAATGGGATCTTCAAGCATCAAATCTGGATTATACAGAGCCTGTTTCAACCATTGTCGGGCAATGGGGTCTAGGGGGGTGGGCACACTCATGGGGGGAGGTGCCCTGAAACCTAAAGCACCGAAGCCTGTGGCACAACCTCCGAAGTCGGCTCTGAAGCTGGCTCTGAAGCTGGCTCCAAAGAATAGCACAGCTTCGAAGAGGACCCCATGCAAGAGCAATGCCATTCCTATGGACCTTTGTCAAAGGTTCCAGAGGATCTTCAGAGTTTGCAGCAAATCACTGGAATTTATGGCAGAGAATCTTTGGAGTTTATGGCAAAGCTTCAGAGATTCTTTGGAGCCGTTCTGGAGAATCTTCGAAGAATCTCCGGAGCATCTATGGAGATTGCACCCCCTGTCCCCTAAACACCTGGGGTGACGGGCTTAGGCCCCACATGGGTAGATCCAGATTTGCCACATGGGTACTCTGGCATTTCCACTGCAAACAAGCTAGCACCCATTGCTATTGGGTGCTAGACCACCCGTGGAAATGCATTGGGTACTTTCCTTAATCCAGATGTACTAATCCAGATTAGTTGAAGGACCCATTCCTTAGACCCAGATCATTTTCAAAATACACTTTTAAAAAAAACAAAATGCAGATTTGGGGGCATAACACATGTAATATGTTGTGCGATTTGTTTTTCTTAAAAAAAAGGTAGCAGAGAACAGACATCAAATGGACTTAATAGTGAATAGTACAATGTAAAATAAAATAAAACTCCAGTTATACTTTTGTGAGAGCATCTACATATTCATCTTTATGGTAAAAGGAATATCTTACAGAATTCTTTGAATGATCTTTCGCCTTCCTTCCTTCCTTCCTTCCTTCCTTCCTTCCTTCCTTCCTTCCTTCCTTCCTTTCATTCTCATGCATATTTATTTAAAATATTTCTGTACCATCCTACAATATTGTTCCAGGGCAGTTAATAAATGTAAAACAGAATAAAACAAACAAAAATGTCAGTACAAAAGATCAACATTGGAGAAGTAATGCTCCCATTCTTTTCCCTCACCTTTCCTGCTACTATGAATATATACATATCTTTAAGCTGTAGTTGTGCACATTGTTTTGGCATTCTGTACATGTGCAGAGGCTTTGGGATCTTAAGAAATTGAGCTTGATTCTTACAGACCAAGAACTGACAGCCAATCCTTAGGAGATGGAGATGGGAGGTATAACCAAACAGGCTCTTAAACAATTAGAACTGTTCAAAAGTGATCTGAGACAGACCTCCTTGCTTTTTCTCCATGGTGCCTCCTCCATCCATGGCACATCCACCTGGAAATGGAGACATGGCCTATGTTGCAACCTTGAAGCACTTGGAATGAACATTCTGAATTGGAATGTTCCATATATCTCTAGAGTTTATTGTTCTCCTTGGTAGCACAACCCATTTCTCATGGATCCTCTGTCTTTGCAAATCAGAAAGAATATTCATGATTAAGTATTTGACTCTCTTTCTGCTGCAAGTGGTTCAGAAGAATGTGGTTCAGAGCTGCATTATGACTTCAAACAGATTTAGCCACCCTTCTGTAGAGAGAGCTATAAAAAGAAAATGAGTTCAGCATCCTGCTTCACTTTGGTCTGCATGATTTTTTTTCCTTTCCATTTTGCCGGCTTCAGGGTCCTCGAGGGATGGCAGGAGAAAGAGGACGGATAGGACCACAAGGCGCTCCAGTAAGTGGCTATTTATAATGGAATAATCATGAGAAGTATGTTGTAATTCTTCCTGTTAGACTATAAACCTTTTCTAGTTTTGCCTTTCGTTTTAAATGTGGCCACTTGTGAAAGATGGTTCCTTTGAACAGTGCACTGGGTGGGCTGGGCAAGTGTTGCATCCACTCCACATGGACACACACATCCTGCTGTCATGCCAGCATGAACAACTTTTAAATCACATGAATAGCAGACGAGGATTTGCACAAATGAATATTGTTTGTTCGGTTCATCATCAAACAGAGCATCCATTTGTCCAGTTTGATGGCAAGGTGGTTAATTGAACAAAATGATTGTTCGTGTTTGTTTCCAAACTTTTTCTAAAACAAAAAAAATATATTATCCTTTTTCCCATTGAAAAAAGCCATTTTCAGGGGCAAAAACAGGAAACGCAAACTGGACAATTGAACTGTTCATGTTTGTGAGAGGGAATATGGTTCAGTTTGACCTGATTGAGTTTCTAAATGTTTGGTTCAGCATGTTTGGTTTGATGCAAACCTTTGTAAACGTGAACTGTTTGATCAATTTTTGTAACAGAAAGAGAACTTTGCATATCCCCAATAGCAGAGGCTGTTTCCTAAGTTCAGTTGTCTCCTTTAGCTGTCAGTATCACAACCAGTGTGACTGAGGCTGGGGGCAACGGGCAGTGTGCAGCTAACATGCCATGTGATTCTTACCAATGTCTCAAAGCGAAACCATAAGAATTAAAATGGAGGAAGGAAACTCGGAGAAATGCTGAAAAGGGAAGAACTGATTGGTTCCTTCCAGTTTGATGAGATCCAATCAAAGCATAGAGTTAACATAATGAAAATGCTTTTTTCAGTTGGTTATCTTAACAGCCAATAAAAGCCAGTACTGTATTAGGAAAGAATTAACTTCTTCCTAAGTCTTCAAGAACAGCTTAACAGAATTTGACTTCTGAGGAAGCTTCTGGGTTGGTTTTCAAACCAAAGGCAAATGAAACTATGGAAGCCATTTTCTTTGGAGAGGTAGTTCAAGTTTTCTCCTACTATCTTATATGTTTTACAAAGGTGCCGAAGGCTATTCATGGCCTGGACTACTTGTTCCAGGCCAAAAACAGATTGGGTGAAGTGGTACGCAAGAGTAGCAACCTGCATTGCTGTGACTCCAACCTGGCATTCTTTATTTCATTCTCCAACCTCGAAAGTTACAGGCTGGGAGTTTTTTGTGCTGTGTCACAAACAACCAAATTCTGAGGCCAATTTTGGAGCCTGGAAAAATGCTACCAGACTCTGTGGCCTGCATGGGCTATTCGAGGCTGATTGGAGCACCCCATGGCTCTGGAATGCAAGGAAGATCACTTGAAAGTGGTCTCCCTTTAACAAGCTCTATGGCACAATTTTCCCAGCCAGTGTGTTCTCCAGGAAGCTGTGATTTCCAAGAACTGTTCTGGCAAGTAGTTCAGAGAGGCAGCTGGCAGCATCCATAGGAATGGTGCAGAAGCTGCCCTTGAGTGCTGAAACCTAAACACATTTGGATGCTGTGGCCAATGTAGTGTCTTTGGGTATCATGAGCTATAGAAGAGATTTAGACACACTAACCTAGAGGTGCTTTCTGCTTTTATGTAGGGAGCTCGTGGTTCTCATGGTATGCCAGGAAAACCAGGCCCAATGGTAAGTCACCCTGCTTCCACCTGTTTTTGTTCAGATTTCAGCTGTTTATTCATCATTTAATCTAACACCACATATTTCATGTAAATGAGACCGATAAATGAACTTGGTACTTTTTCATATGAGGTACTATAGTTAGCCTAGTCTCTTAGAACTGTGCTCTGGAAAATAGTTTTGTTTCTTGTTAAGGTGTGTGATGTCACAAGTGTCATAAGCAACAGGCACTTATGTATATCCAGATATAAGATGGTGTTTTCAAGAGTTTGGCACTGATGGAGACTTATGCCAGCCAGTGTTACCGCTTGAATGCCTTCTGTCATGTATACCAAAGTGGCATTATATTTGGTAGAATTGTGAGGAGGTCCAGAAATTTGGGAGATTAGTCCAAAATGTTTCATTAATTCTGCTTACACTTGTCTTTTTCATAATAGTAAAGGAGCAAAAATGACAACCAGTGATAAATATTTATTAAGTTAGTTAATTACGGCTGCACAAACTGTAATAGTGAGTGAGTAAAAAGAAACAGAAAAGTGGTATCTGAAGGAATACAGTCATTATGCACTGGACAAACTTCCTGACGATTTACCACACACAATGTACCAGAGGTTGTGGCATGTGGCCTGGAACTCTTGAGTATAGTTTTGGCATGGTGCAGAGCCCAACTCCCTGGCCAAATCCTCCTATGGGGACAACCTCAGAGTTATTCTCCCTCCCTACAGAATATCTGCTTCCTTGTGAATGGGGGAAGGAGGTATCTGCATGTATTGCAGAGCTTTGTAGGCACTTGCCTTCCCATCTGATTCTGTATAAGCCAAGGCTGTGTGAGTGGATGTAGTCTGAGCTCATTTCCATTCAGCATTCATTTGTTTTTGCATTTAGAGTAAGTGTTGATCATAATGCCATAAATAAAATGAGCTGTTTGTGATGACAATTTATTATTAAAAATATAGTAAAATCTAATGTATAAAATGTAGAAGATTACACATCTCACATAGTAAGATATATAATGCAATGCAAAGTATTTGACATTCAAGAAAATCAACTTGGCATTCCTATTTTAGCAGATTCATATTTTGCTTGTGAGGGTTCTAAGAATAGCAATTGTTTACTCATACTTACTGTATCTCTTTTGTAGGGTCCCCTTGGAATACCTGGTTCACCAGGTTTTCCGGGAGCGCCTGGTATGAAGGTAAGTCAAGATTTCATTTCCTTCTACTAGAAAGAAAATTCTTCATTATTTTGGTATATAATATGTGTATTCAAGTAAAAGGATTGCTCATGCACTCTAAGCATATGTACTCAGTGTGAAATCTTCACCCTGCTTGGATTATATATTTGTGCTTAATTAAAAAATTAACCAAATTGTTCTCCACCCTGAGACTTTAGGGTATAGGGTGGGATAGAAATACAAATAGTAAGTAAGTAAGTAAGTAAGTAAGTAAGTAAGTAAGTAAGTAAGTAAGTAAGTAAGAAGTAAGTAAGTAAGTAAGTAAGTAAGTAAGTAAGTAAGTAGTGGTTTATCTCTGAACTTCTGCTCTATGGAGTGGTTAGTTGATCATAGGATTGGTTCTTTGTTTCTGTGTGGAATAATTTAAGCCAGTTTAAGGAAAGTAGCATACACAGAATTGTCTTCTTAACTTTTCCAATATGCTAGGAAGATACTGCAAATTAAACTGGGAGAGCCTTGATTTAGTTGAATGCAAAAATTTCCAGTGTAACATCCAAAGTATGACATCTAGATTATATCATAGAAACTAAGCCTGGCCAATATTGGGGTCTTGTCCATACTAGAGACTTCAAAGAAAGTGAAGTCATGGAGAATGAGAAAGTCCAAGCCTGTCTCACCCCTTTGGACTTCTTTGGTACTGAAAGCCATTGTCTTTTAAAATCAATCTTATCTCTTTCAGAGTAGGCAGCTTCTCTCACATGGAGAGAAGCAAAGTAGCAGCAATTGTGAAAGCCACCACTCCTTAAGGTGTATAGGATTTATCATCTAGGAGATGAGCCCTCCAGGTACCTTTCTGCACTTGGCCTCATTCTGGAATATATCCTGGAACAGGGGCCTGCTGTCTGAATGCTGGTACAGACTATTAGGATGCAGTAAAGCAGGTGTAGAACCAACTTAATGCAGACAATATCAGTCCTTGACTGGGGCCTCCAATAGTACCAGCATTCAGATAGCAGGCCCCTGTTCCAGGGTGTATATTCCAGAAGAAGGCCAAGTACAGAAAGGCCCCTGGAAGGCCCATCTTCTAGCATAATATCATTTTCCCTGTAGTGCTTTTCCATGGTTTTTGTTTTGTTTTGTTCTTCTTGGCTAGGATATTGGACTATTTTGCCATTTCCTTCCTCATTTCTGGTCTGAGGTCTCCACTATGACCTGTGCATTTTCTCTAGTTCTGCACAGCATAGTTCATTTCTTTACTAAGCTATGGAAGCTCCTCTGTCATGTTGGGGATCATTCAATACTTGTCATGTCCAAATATTTTTGAGATAATCAAAATGATTAGCTGCTACCGGATAAGATATCAATAAAGTACTTTCCTGCAAATGCTCACATAAAACTGCAGTTTTGAAGTTCCTGGTTTTGAGATAGTTAAAAGTCTACTTACTAGACTTACTAGCCCTTACAGTGCACTCCTAATATTTTTTTCTTTTCAATATTTCCAAAAATTGAATGTTTTTTTTCAAAGAAAATGTTAATTTTCATATGTGACTGTACATTTGCAGGATCCCTTAAGAAACAAAACATTAGGGAACAATTTGTTTTAATGCAAGATGGTAGTGGTTCTGAGTTTTGTGGGACATAGAATAATGCTAAACAGCCAGGATGTTAATAGAGTCTGCTCTTCTCTCATGCTTGGCATAAAACCATGCTGTACGAGAAATGCCTTGAGCAGCAAAGTAGTGAAGATGTATTCATAACTTTAAATCTATGAAATTATTAACTTCAATAATTTTGGATCTAGATTCTTGTAAAATGTCTTTGTATTATTTAGCCTCAGTTAATGGAAAACATTTACTCTCCTCCAATTATTTTTCTAGTGGAGGTTTAATTTTCTCTTAAGAATTATGGGACTATGGAGAATTTGGGCTAAGACAGTAGCCCACAACTGAGCATTTTTATTTACTTACATGATTTATTCTAGAACACCTCCTAGCAGATTTCATGCTTTAATAAGTTTTAAATGGAAATGTTGCTAAATCAGTTGTATATTCAAGAAAGAGAATAGTTAGTGGGTCTAGGAGACAAGTTACTACATCATTTCTGGTCAGATTTATGCTTCTACGCAATGCATGTTATTTTAAAAGATGTATAATCTTGGGCTGTTTGAAATTGGGCCATCACAATTACTGAGTTTCTAATCATCTCATAAAGGTTGGTAACTAGGGGTGTGCACGAATGCAATTTTCGGGATTTGATTTGATTCGAATATCTGAAAATTCAATTCTATTTGAATCTTTAAAATTTGAATTTAACCAAATTCGATTCAAATTTAACCAAATTCAATTCAAACTATGCAAATTTGAATCTATTCCCCTCAATTTCCTATTCAAATTTGCACTTACAAATGTTGACAGCATTTGCATGTGCCCGTACGCATCGTTATGTATCCTGTACATATCCGTACATGGTCATATGCATCTCATAGTTACCCCATATGCAACCCATTTTTGTTCTATACACATCTGTACAAATGCTTATGGATGCGGGAATGATGCATATGTGCAAGTACACATCGTGTATGAGCCCGTACACAAGCAAATGTCTGGATAATTTGAACAAATAGATCCAAAATTTGAAATTCGTTCAAACTTTTTAAACTTGAATTTATGGACATTCAAATTCAAATGTTGAAATTCGAATGAATTCGATCGAATTTTGATTCCCTTCGAATATTTGTGCACACCCCTACTGATAACCTGAAATTAAATTATGCTTACATGGATCTAAGAGCTTCATGTGGCCAAGGGGTCTTTATGTTCCTCAGCACCTTCCTTTACTTTGATATTGTTGCTAGGGGCAGCCAGTGAAACTTCAGTGGTGCGAAAGGGATCACACTGATTTGTATTGCCCCTTTCATGCTGGCAAGTTCAGTTCTCAACCTTGCCAAAGAAGAAAGAAGAGACAATATAAGTGCTATGAATGTTTTGTTGCTCATTTTTTCAACAGCTGTGCATCCTCTACTCTTTCACGTCATTGTAACAGATTGTGAATGCAAAAATACACATAGGAAGCTATTTGTTGTAGAGTGATCCAAGTATAGCTTGTGAACTTTCCTCTGTCCTAAACTTTTTAAAAACTCTTCACAGCAAACATCTGGTAACCATGTCCTTTCAAAGGGCTGAACAGTCCAGCAGATGTTTAGTGTTGCATTTACCTTGGCATTATTAACTAAACAATTATCTGGCATTGACCAGTCAGTAATTTAAGTTATTAACTAGTAATCCCTTTAATGCATGGGAAACAAGATGAGAGGTAAACAATCTGTAAACATGTAAAGATACGAAACTTAAGCAAGGGAAGTACGCTTTTAATTTTTAATTTTTATATGGGTCACATTCCCCAAAGTTATAAAAAAGTTAAGTAATGCCAAAGTATTGTCATAAATTCTGTTCAGACTTAATATTTCTGTGTTGGGTTGGTGCAACTGTACATAGTAGGTACATTGTTTTGTGTACTTATTGCCCAAGGCTGGTGCAAACTGTGTCTGGTATTTATTCTGTATCGGTAGTGTCAAAACATTGGCAGGATTCACACCCCTGGGAATTGTAATAATAATAATAATAATAATAATAATAATAATAATAATAATAATAATAATAATAATAATAATAATAATAATAATAATAATAATAATAATAATAATAATAATAATAATAATATTTATTTGTATACCGCCCTGTGGCGAACCAATCCGGGCGGTTAACAACAATAAATATAAAAAACATCATATAAGAATAAAACATTATGGTCCCTCCCCCCCTTAAAAAGTATTAAACAATATGACAAGTTAAAATACAGTATCAAAAATATAAAACATAATTAAATGGGCTAACAGCCCTAGTGTCCTTCCGGAGCTCCTCAACCAACACTTATGATGGGGCCACAAGGGGAATGAGGGGGTCAGGGAGCCCGAGCTGGGATGGTTGATCTAGAGAAAATTAATCTGGAAAGGCCTGCCGGAAGAGAACCGTCTTGACAGCTTTTTTAAAGCTGTCTAGTGATGTCAACTGCCGGATCTCATCCGGCAGGTCGTTCCAGAGTTTGGGGGCGACAGCAGAGAAAGCCCTCTGGGAGGTCGCCGCAAGCCTGAATTTTAAAGGCTGCAGTAAGTTCCTCCCAGAGGAACGGAGAGCGCGGGGAGGATTGTACGGGAAGAGGTGGTCCCTGTATGATTCATCCTAACTGCAAAACATCCAGAATGATGGTATGATCGACTAAAGCACAATGTTTTACAAAGCACACGTTTACAAAGTATCATTTGAGATAAATATGAATGAGCTCTTATGCCATTGGTGCACTTGTATTGTATTGTATTGTATTGTATTGTATTGTATTGTATTGTATTGTATTGTATTGTATTGTATTGTATTGTATTGTATTGTATTGTATAGTACTGTATATAATGTATATCAGGGATTATATCTGGGGTAAGTGGATTTTGATTTGATACAGAAATGCTTTTATTCTAGTCTTCCAGTGATAATAATACACATTGCCCTTAAGATGTTTTGATGAAAGGATTCCTCCCATGGTTCGAGGGGTGGTTAGCATTCAAAAGCCATGCATTTTCTCCTAATTTCTTTCTTTTTTCCCTTTCCAATATGAAAATTTAGGGTGAAGCTGGTCCAACAGGTGCACGTGGTCCAGAAGGCCCTCAGGGACCAAGAGGAGAAACAGGTCTACAGGGTCCTGCAGGAGTTCCTGGTCTTCCTGTAAGTTCAGTTCATAAACTGAGGATCTGAGCTACAGGCTCCATCTTCTATATAAGTCCAAATTGTTATTGTGGAAGTGAAACCACAACTGCACAATAGAGAATCATTCTTCTTAACATCTTTTTTTTTCCTTTGCAGTGTATTGAGTCAGGAGTCATATGACTGAGTTAGATATAAGTGCACTTGGGCCATAATCCAACCTTCATTTTAAACCTTTTTCAGTCCATCTTGAGATCTGACTGCTTACACGTTTGCATTTCTGTCCATTTTATTTGTGGACTTTTCATCCAGGAAAGTCCACAAATAAAATGGATAGATATGAAAAGGCGTGAGCAATCATTCTTGAAGATGGCCCAAAGAAGGTTTAAAGTGAGATGTGACTACGGCCACAGTAAGAATTCTGAGCGAGAACTTCTTGTTGTTCCACTGAGTCATGGCAGACTCTTGGTTGACTGTTTGGGGAATTCATAGGGTACCTCTATTCAGGTTATTTTTATTATTTTTTTAATATTCAGAGATACAGAGGTGGTTTGCCATTGCCGACTTCTGGGGAAAGGCTGGAGATTGAACCAG
Source organism: Aspidoscelis tigris stejnegeri (assembly GCA_023333525.1). NCBI lineage: Eukaryota > Metazoa > Chordata > Lepidosauria > Squamata > Teiidae > Aspidoscelis > Aspidoscelis tigris. The sequence goes on from JALMGA010000010.1 coordinate 17,391,341, forward strand.
CAACCTTCTGTTTCTGAGGCTATTTTCATTCCCACTGAGCTACATCCCCTCCCAAGCAAGGACTAGGTGATATTTATTGGATGTAGTTTTGATGTACAGTGTATAGTTTACTTCAGAATGAATTATTCAGATGATTCATCTTTATCAGCTAAGATGCCTTTTTAAAAATAAAAATGGGGGAAATTACTTGTATATTCTGGCTTTGCTCAAGAAAATAAATGACTCCTAAGCATTTTGTTGCTGTAAATTACATTGCATATGTAAATTACATTGATCTCAGATTAGACCCTGGCTTTGTCTTCTTTGTCTTCTTTGAGTAGAAAGGCTCCTCCTGTCAATGCAAAGTGCTGAAAGAATGAGAAGTGGCTACAGATGAAATGACTAGCATTTTCTTAAACATGCTGGAGAGCACTTATCATTATTGGAACTCTGCTTAGTGGATATTCCTTGCCAGAAGAGACAAAATTCCAAGAACATTTCTGTAGGCATTTCTCTATATTTCCAGAGCTCTAAGGCAACCTACAGAGCTCTGCATAATTAATTATTATGGTGACTAATAAATGCCATTATATGATAGAAATGATAAAACAAGTAAATAAATAATCTCTGTATGGCACAACTATACCTATTAGTAAGATGGGAATAGCAGAAACTGCCCACCTATGCCAAAGTGCTTTTGAATGTATGTAATGCTGAAGGCCTCTGATGCCGTTCATTGTCAGGGAGATAGAAATCTCTCTTATTTAGAAGTGTTGTTTTAAACAACTGGGCATTTATATATTCTACCCTTTTCTTCTGTTGTTGTATGAAGGTGTGTTTGAATAACCACACATTTCCTATTCATGTACCTCTTATATTTCTTGCAGGGTACTCTAGGTACAGATGGTTCCCCAGGTGCTAAAGGGCCTACAGTAAGTCATCATGTCAAGCATACAAAACATCCTTTAAATGTGGATTCTTGCATCTGTGCTTGAAACTGCATCTGTGTATCTTATAGGGATCTCCAGGTACTTCAGGGCCACCTGGGTTACCAGGTCCCCTTGGTTCAACAGGACCGCAAGGGAGCACAGGTCTTCCTGGCATCCGAGGACAAACGGTAATATATATGTATATATATATATATTGCAGTGAAAATGAAACATTAGACAAAAGAATGTTGCACCTGGGAGCTGCTGAATGAAGATGGTTGATCTCCATGCTGCTGCTGAACTGGGCAGAGGCCAGCAGCCATTTGCCTAGATACAGTACATTTTTTGCTGCTGAAATGCACTCAGTGCTGATATTATCCAAATGGAGGATAGTTCTCAGTGGGGAGGGAAAGTTCCCACCCAATGCACTTAGGTGTCTGATTCCTGATGGCTTCAATTCTGATTAAAGGTAACTTGTGACTACAGTCTTGATTTAGAATTTAGAATCTTGATTTTGACACAGAATTGAATGGTTGCAAAGATGCATCAGCCTGCAAGTACCCATATTTTCCGGCGTAAAAGACGACTGGGCGTATAAGACGACCCCCAACTTTCCAGTTAAAATATAGAGTTTGGGATATACTCGCCATATAAGCAGACAACACCTGGTGTATAAGATGACCCCCCGACTTTTGAGAAGATTTTGCTGAGTTAAAAAGTAGTCTTATACGCCAGAAAATACAGTATATCATTAATAGCCTAATCAGTTGCCTTTGAGTCAAGGTCAACTCCTGCTAAGGACATGGACATATTCATGTAGTGTTTCTCCTGGGCACAATGCATAAAGCATTTGTTCACAGAAACGAGGAAGCTAGCACTTCCCATCAGTTTTGACAGAGTCAATGTACTGAAGGTTTTTGTTTTATTTCTTTTTTAATGGTCATACTTACTTTCAGGGAGACCCTGGCGTGCCTGGTTTCAAAGGAGAAGCCGGTCCTAAAGGAGAGCCTGTAAGTCTTCAAAATATGACATTTATTTATTTTTCTTGTGCTTGCTCTTGAATCCTAAAAAGACAGTTCTCTTATTAAAGCAAAGGAGTGCACTTTTGTCATGAATGTTTGTGGCTTCAGGACTTTAGAAACAGCAAGCACTCTAAACATAGTTTGCCCTCCCTGTGACATGGCAGGGGACAGAGGAAAATGGAGGAATACATGGTGCAGTGAAGATGGTTGAAGAGATAGCGTCTCTCAAATCTGTGTCTAGCAAAACAGTTGCTAGTCTGATAGGTAATTCAAAGTCATTATCATTTGAGATATCATCTTGTAAAACATCTGCAACTTGTGCTTGCAATTTAAAAATAGTATTTTACAAGTAGAATAAAATATGTTAACCAAAACATTGCGCCCGTTCTTTTAATTTGTTGATATGTTATGTAGTTAAATGATCCTGAGCCTTCCAAAGATCTGAGCAAGTTCTGTTGTATTGATGTCAGAGTAAGCAAACACAGAAGCCTTTTACAAATATCCCTGTGTAGGGAACAATAAAGAAAACAAGACTAAGTGGTTTCAGTCTCATTGTCCTGTCATAGACAGAGGTACTTAAAGTATGATATCTTACTATACCAGCTTTACAGCAAGGGTGAATGTACAACATTCTGAGTATCTACTGATGTTTCTCATAAACAGATGTAATCCTACCAATTTACTAAAGTAAAAATGGTAGCGGGATAAAATGGTGTGTAAAATAATACCCATGTGTCATAAGACCATGTCCTCACCTTGTCATGGTGCTTGTATCATCGTGGTATTATGCATCACAAAATTCAACTATATGTGCGTGGTGTAAGCATTATGCCTGGATGTCCACACACACCCTTACACTGTGTGTATACATTAGTTTTGTTGGTTTCTAGGTTTTCTTTGACTGCATGGTACTAGTTTGTTGGCTTTGGAATGAAGATTTGAACTGATACTTAGGTTGTGTTCACACTTGGCTTTGTTCTGCAATATATCCCAGAATCGGGGCCTGCTGTCCACACGCTAGTGCAGGCTATAGCAGGACCCAGCTGAGGCCTGCCAGAGTCTGTGTTAGCATGTGGACAACAGACCCCTATCCTGAGATATATTAGATGTCCAAGTGTGAAAAGTTAAAATACAACTTTGTAAAACTTCTGTTAACCTATTGAAGTTAATATACTCTTATTCATTCCCCATGTCTTCTATTTTTTTGATATATCATGTACTAGCTTTTATATGTAGAACTTGACCATCAGTTTCATCTGTATATGTAGAAATGTCTTGCTTTCTTTAATGAAAGTTTCTGTCTATATCAGCCAAATAATTATAGAATTAATTGCCTCTACTGCTATTTGGCTAGTTCTCTGAAAGTGTCTGATACAACCAAGTAAATTATCTAAGGAATGATTTCAAGAATGCTATCTCTGCAGGCATGCCACTTCGTGAAATATTAGTTGATGATTAATATAGAGGGGGAAATACAGTAAAAATGAATAGCTGCAAATCAAATAGATAACAATTGTGGTATTTTACTAGAAAATTAATATCTATCTGTGTAAGATGTGTATGTCTAAATCATGGTTCTTTACACTTATTTTTAAATTTACTTTTTTAAATAGGGTCCACACGGTCCTCAGGGTCCAATTGGACCTGTTGGTGAAGAAGGAAAAAGGGGTCCTCGTGGTGATCCAGGAGCAGTTGGACCACCTGGGCCTGTAGGAGAAAGGGTAAGGAGCTTGGGGAAAAACAAAACAAGATTTCCTTGTCCTGTTTAGGTCTGGCTTTTTAATACATATAGCACGCATTGCCTATAGTAAAACACTTCCTGTGGTTTATACACAGGGAGAGATTAAAAATTGATCTGAATGTAACTAAACACAATTTTAGTTACATTCAGAACAGGAGAACAATTCTATTTCCTGTAAGAAGCATGTGCTGATAAATGGGATTGAAAAGTACGTAAAATGTAAAAAGGATTTAAAAAAAATCTAATAAGGATTTGATTACCTGTTCCTTTTGCCCCATGTGGTTGAAGGTAAGCCTGAAATATAATGTTTTGCTGGAATCAAAGCTCTTTTCCTATTTTGATTTATTGAGGAAAATTGTGAGTTTGAAATATTCTCGGCCATTTCTGCACTGGGTCTTATTCTGGTTTGTGTCTCAGGCTAGAGACCTGGCATTGCCATGCTGGTCTATACTATGGCAGAATCTGCCCAGAGCCTGGTGTATTCTGCACTAACATATGAAAGTCAGGTCCCTATTCCAAGATATAATCCAGAACTGTTAATTTTGTACGTCGCTTTGGGTCCCTTCAGAAAACAGATGGGATATAAGTAAAGTAAGATGTAACAAGAAACAAGAAACAAGAAAAAGGCCCAGTGGAGAAAGGACCATGGTTCCTTTCTTGTTTAACTAGACTTTATTATATTATTGTCAATTTTCAAACATCAGCATCACATTTATACTTCTTACATGTCTTAAGGAATAATACACTTTCTAACTCTAGATATTTTCAGACAGAATTATAGGCAACACAACTGCAAAAAAATATTATGATGATAAGTTGCATCTCATATTATTTTGTTACTAAATCTTCACACCTTGTTTAATTTGCTCTTCATATTGTCTATCAAGGTGTGCTCTGTATGTTATAAATAAATTTAAAAACTGAACAGCCCATTTGTTCAAACAGCAGGACAGATTTGAATGTAAATATTCACCTCAAAATGAAAGATAATAAAATGAAATGAATTTTTTTTGTGTGTGAAAAAGTATGCTTAGAAATGTATGTCTTGAGATAATGTATAATTAATATATATTTTCATGTGAATTGAAAGCAGCAACAATTTAGATTAGCTGGGAGGTGCTTTCATAACATAACAAAGTGCAGTTTGAGAAGATGAAAATGGGGTTTTCCGTCAAAGTCTTGTCTTGTTTACACTGCTTCACAGTCACAATCTAGAACCAGTGCTGTTCTATCTTTCTGTAGTGTCAACGATTTGATTAGTGGAGAAATGGCACACAATAGTATATTTTGCACATACAGTTCTTGAGTTAGTGGTCATACATTTTGAAATTCAACGTTCATAATCTTTAATAAATTCAAAACATTAGAAAGTAGCTAGCAGTAGTTGCACTATAGTTATTGAATTATACATTACCAAAATATTAAGTATTTGACATTAAATTAGATTTCAGATTACTTATTAATTAAAATGACCATCTCAATGATGCAGCAAAAATAAAATTAAAAGAAAACATTAAAAATAATGTGACTACTAAGAACAACCCACCATTAATTAAACTTTAAAATATAAGGTCATGAATAGCAGCAATAATTGTCTTAGGCTCAGTCTATACTACAAAGGAAGCATTTGAATTAAATAAATCATCATCATCCTACAGTATCTAATAACATTGTTTGAGATCATCCTGCCCCTCTCCCTCCCCCCAGAATGTAATAATGTAATGCAGAATTAGTTGTAATTTGATGAGAATGTTTAATAAAGCATTAAAAAACAAAAATAATAATAATATTAAGAAATAACAAAAATTCCACTCAAATGTAAGAGTCAATATTACTCAAAACTGCATATTATATTTAGGATCTGATAATGAAGACTGACAGACTCAGTCAGGCCTGAATAACAAAGGTGTCTCCTTAAATTCTGTAGGGTCCTCCTGGAAATCGAGGCTTTCCAGGGTCTGATGGTTTGCCAGGACCAAAGGTAAGTTAATATGCGACCTAAAAACACTGAGACTCTTTATATCTGTAAACTTGTAAAGAAATTAACATATTTGTGATTTGCTTAAATATCCTCATTTAATATAAAATTGTACCTCGAGATTTAACTATGAGAAGTTGAAGTTGATGGAGCCGCCCTGTGAAATGGCCGTCTGTTTTGTTTTGCTTCAGGCTATTTTATGGATTTTTTTTTCAGGTAGTGGGATTTTATACTTTTAAGAATGTGTATGGTTTTAAAATAAACATTTGTTTTGTAGTCCTTCTCAGAAAATGACTCAGAGATTACCTATGAGTTACAGATATAAAAATCCCATGATATATCAAAGGGTGCTTCTGCATATGCCGCGGAGAAAAGGCGGATCCGTTCCAAATAAGGACGGATCCAAGGAGCCCTCCCCACATCTACACACATGTGGGGAGGCTGGATCGGGCAGCCAGATCGCCTGGGTGCTGCACGGAAGCCGCAGCCCCCTCCCAAAGGGCATCCAGCCTCCCACCCTGCTGACGCCGCCCCCAGAGCTGCAGGACTGGAGCAGGCAGCTGCCAGTCACTGCATGTTTCTGGCGGCGCGCAGTGTGCAGGGGACGCCAGAAGGAGGCAAACCAGCCTGCTTCTGCCCTCCCCAAGACGGAAGACGCAGGGACATCTGTCCCTTCTCCTGTCCATGTGTGGAAGCGTCCTACTTCCAACTGGATCAAGGCAAAGGGACGGATTGAAGACCTAATTTTCGAGGTCTTCATGAAGAACGGATTATTCAGTGGCAAGACCCAATTAGGGTTGGGTCTTGCACGGAAGCAGCGACCAGGAAGTGTCCCGGATCCAGCCTCCAATGTGGAAGGTAAGTCTTAATGTGCCTCCTATGTGTCTCTAAATGTGTTTTAAGGGCCTGTGCGGAAGCACCCAAAGACTCTTTTTTCCATGATCCTCCAAACTTTTAATAAGAAATTGACTGTCTTTGCAGGGAGCTCAAGGAGAGCGTGGCCCCCCAGGTGCTTCAGGTCCCAAAGGAAGTCAAGGAGATCCTGGTCGTACTGGTGAGCCTGGCCTTCCAGGTGCAAGGGTAAGGAAATAATTCCAAATTTAGCCATTTCAAGAGTAGATGTGCAAAACTTGCAAAACATGAATGTTGGCCAATTCAAAAAGATGGGAGATGATTTCTTGTATAACTTTCCTAGTTACTCATTGTTTTAGTGACTCTTATTGAGTAAAGTAAACAGAACAAAAAAAAAAATCAGAAAACCCAGAGAGTTTACACAGCTATAGATGAATAGAATACATTTGAGGACCAGTGTGAACGTTATAGAACAAAATATATGAAAGTCTAAGCGGAGCAACATAATTGCAAGAATACACTTCTGATTATTTCTATGTGTCAAATGATAAAATTAACTTGTTTGCATTGTCTTATTTGTATAGGGTCTAACAGGGAATCCAGGTGTTTCCGGTCCAGAAGGGAAAACTGGACCTTTAGTAAGTATTTTTTTTGTATCTGTGTTTTATTGTGAACAGCTTTCACGTTATTTTAATGTTTGCCATTTCAAGTTGAACACTATAAACATGCTGATTTTCACTTAAGCTGTTCAGTGTTTGTATTGAATCACATGGCCAAAATTCTACTGAGGGATTATTTTTAAGATAGTAAACCATCACAAAATCTTCTCTGAAGTTAAGAATTCCATAGTTAGTCATAAGGGCTTTACTAAAACTCTATTGTATTTTTCTAAATTACTATAAATATGTGGAAGAAAAAAATAAAACACACACACACAGTTGATTTCCCAAACTTGGGTTGGCATATAGCTGTTTAGAGAGACTCTGAAGCTTACAGAAAAGAAATAGACACAGTCAAAGACACCATCCAGAACTACAACCCAGCTATAATGTGGTTGCCTCCTGTATCATAGGCAACCCAAACTTAGCCTTGCTTTTTCAAAATACTGTTCCTGGAAAACCGAGCTCTGTGTGACAGCAGCCAAATTGCCCAGATTGTGAATCACAAAAATGTGCACAGACAGCACTGGCAGCAGAGCTGTCTAGAAAGTTGATAATAACATTGGGAGAGCAATATCCCACCTTATTGCTTTCTAGCGCTGTATCTGGGTGCCGTCTGGAGTCAGCCCCAATTGCCCCAAAGGCCCAGGACTCTCCTTAGGTTCTGGCCTTCAGGTAGTGTGTGGTGACTTTAGTTAAAAAAGCTAATACTCTATACATTGTTGTACTGGTGGAAAAATTCCAAGGGTTCTTCATATTAACATGGTAAGGCACATGTACATTCCTTATCTGTACACTTCACTCTGACCAGACAGCTAGCAAGAAAAAAACCCGGAATTAGACAGCTTGTGCAAACAGCTTATATTAACATTCTTTGCCAAGGTCTCAAATGGTGCCGGTTTGTACCAATATCTTGTCATTCTTATATCTGCTGTTAACACATGCAGTCATTTATTCTATTAAACAGCATTGGTGCAAATGGAGCCACTTTGAATGTGCTAGGCTTTGAATTGGCTCTGAATTCTCTTCAAATCCCTGCCGCCACCAGTCGTGCCTCCAAATCTGAATTGAATCTATACTGAATATGATTGAATCTGATCCAAAGCCAATCAGATCTGAAGCCGATCCGAATCTAATCAGAATCCTCTCTGGAGGTGACTGGTCAGCTGCTTTGAATTTACTAAAGTTTTGAACAAAAGCACAAAAGCTTTTGCTTTGCATGCAAAGGTCAATCTTCAAATATCCAATATTTGATTCAAATTTGCCCATCCCTAATTAATACTATTATATCCAGTTTCAGGCTACGATTCAGCCCAGGAGTAGGTGAATGTTCTCCACGTGGGTGATTTGTTCCAGCCCACGCTAGCTTTAAGGCCAGGAGATGCAAGTTCTCTGGCTTTGAAGTTTCCATGTGGAAACATTTTGCCAGAATTCAGAAATGCCTCTCCAGATAAGCCATTTGTGGAGCTTGGAGAATGTTGCCAGGCTCTGTTGTGTGATTTAGGCCACTTTGCTGCTGTCATCTTTCAACAAAGTGTCAGCAGGAGTGAACCTGGCTTGCATCATATTTGTACATGTTGCAGGACAAATTCATAACTATATCTAGTTGTTCTCATTTCCTTGCTTGTTCTACTTGCATCTTTTTTTCTTTTTTCCTAAGAATTTTCCTACAATCAAATTGCATCTAGAAACAATGCATAATGATCATAAAGTGATTAGTGCTAAACCACAGGCCTTTTCACACTTCAGCCTGATTCAGTTTGTCTGGTAAGGATGCATTCCCAATGCATCCCTTATTGGACAGGGCACAAATGATCAGTCCATCCCCTGCCTGTACCAGCCCGAAAAGGCTGAAGCAGGGGCATATGCCCCACCCCAAGCTACCAACATTGGGTCGTATCAGCCCATAGGCTGAGATCTACGCGAGGCTGTCCAGGGGTTTTGCTGGCTGCTGCCACCCCAATTACACTGATGGCAGCCAGCAGGGGCCTCCTTAGATGCCCACCCAGGGGTGCACACCACCCCACAACTCCCTGCAACCCACTTACTTTATCAGATCCATGGTTCAATCTGCCAGTCACAGGTCTGGTGCTCTCTGCACAGGTGCATGCCATGTCAGATTGCCCCCAGACCGCCCCCACACTGACGGACTCCAGAGCTGTCCAGTAGGGAGAGTGCAAATGCCGGGGATGGGTTGGGCCGGGTGTGGAGCACAATTTTGTGCTCCAAAATCTGGCAGCAATTAGGGCAGCCCTGAAACAGGCCGGGACGGTTCTGGATGGAACTGCCTGGCCCACAGAGGGAATGCTCTGTCCCAGGCCTGTCCTAATTCTGTCCAGAGGCCTAAGTGCAAATAGGCCTCATGTTTGAGCCACTGTTACACAACTCAGACTTTTTTTTAACCAAAGTGCAAAAAGGTCCTACATTTATTTTAAAAAAAAAGAATAGAAAGGAAGTTTGTCATTAAATTATGGCTACTCTTCTAGGGTGCTCCTGGAGAAGATGGAAGACCAGGTCCAGCTGGTTCAATAGGAATCAGAGGCCAGCCGGGCAGTATGGGTCTTCCTGGGCCCAAAGGCAGTAGTGTGAGTAATATGTTTAATATGTTATTTATCAAGTTGGCTAAAAGTTGACTTGGAATAAAAAATAAATAACTGATTTTTGTTTTGCAAATTAGGGAGACCCTGGAAAACCTGGAGAAGCAGGCAATGCTGGCGTTCCAGGGCAGAGAGTGAGTATTTTTTGCATTTTCTGACAGTTAAAGAGCATAGCATTTTTATGTAAGTCTATGCACGAGTTAACCAATCAACCTGGTATATATATTTAGGAGATCTTCAGTCCATCTTCGGCCCCCCGCCACTCACACATTTTTAAGTTTATTCTATGTGGGACTTTCCTCCCTTCAATTGTACTTTCGCTAGTCCTGAGGCCTTTTCAGACTACAGCCAGAATGGCTGTAGCGCAATTAGGCTACGACACTCTGGGATGCTTTCCCCATTCACACGTAGGCAGGAACTCTACCTGCCTATGTGCAAATGGGGAAAGTGTCCCAGACTGTCCTAGCCTGAAAAGGCCGGATGGGGGTGGGGACGCCCCTCCCAGGCCTGCCAACCATTGGGTGAGGGAACACCCAGGGATGGGAAGACCTGGCAGGGCCCTTCCCTGGGCTCTGCAAGTTCTAGGGGACAGAATTGTGTCCCCTTGGGCCCGTAGGGACCCATCTGGGCACCCCCATGGCCCAGGGATGCGTGCACGCATGCACCTACCTGCTGGCTCTCCTGGGACCGAGTGACCTGGCTCAGGCAGCGCCATGCATGTGTGCATTGCGTCCTTTTATTGGCCAGCCCACCCACATAGGCTGGCTGGCAAATCAGAGGCCATGCCGCACGCATGCATGCACAGCGTGGGGCCAGCTCAGCTGGGTCACTGAGACACAGGACAGCCAGCAGGTAGGTGGATGTGCTCACGTGTACATGGGCCAGGGGGTGGGTGCCCAGGGTGGAGGATTGTCCAGTGGGGTGTCTGCTGGGCTCAGCCGCCTAGATCTAGGTGGCTGAGCCCAGAAGAGATCATCAATCTGCCCTGATGGGCTGGGGAATGTGGGGTCTCTTGGTAGACTGGCCCTACCCATTCAACTACCAAGGGACCCCCCATCCCCTGGCCCATAGACATCCACAGTCCGACCTCTCCCCACCCTGGAAGGGAGTGAGGGGAGGCCAAACTGGGTGTCTCCCCGAGTCCCACAGTCGCAATGGGACTGCAGGAACTAGGAGTGAGCAACCCTCCCACACACACATGTGCAATCACTCACCTTGCCAGCCCTGAGGTGTGATCTGCTGCAGTCTGCACAGGCACACACGCTCCCAGTAGACAAAACCCACTGGGTCCTGTCTACCGGAGTGCATGTGGCCGCGCAGACCCACAGCAGATCGCACCTCAGGGCCGGCAAGGTGAGTGATTTGTGTGGGCCTGCCAGCTGTTGGGCCAATTTCGGGGCAATCATGGTAGGGGGGCATGTGCCACAGCTGTCAGGGAGGGAGGCATGCGAACACTTCCCTTCCTGGATGGCTGGCGATGGGCCGGAACGCACTGGGCCACATGTAGAACACAATTAAGTGCTCTGCTCATGGAATGCATGGAGAGCGCTCTGGGATGGGCTGATGCGGAAACGGAACCACCAGCCCAGAGGAGCAAATGCACCGTCCCGGCATGTCCTCCACGTGTTCCAAAAGCCTTGGGCGAAAAGGCCTCTGATTTTTACAGCTCTCAAGCTGTTACAGAGTGTTCATGTGTCTTCATTTTTGGTGTGATTGGGGAAGAGGACTGAACTGTACTATAAGGTGGATGCTGCATCGATTTGCCTTCCCTTTCGCCCAGTGTGTGCTGAAATGCTGTTGCAACACAGAACCTTTATCCTATCAAAGCACAGGGCGGGGTTGTAATGGTGGAGAAGGGTGGAGATCTAAAAAAAAAGTCTCAGAAAGGAGCCTCAGGATGGGAACAGAAACGGGTGAGCATAGGAACAGAAACTCAGGAAGGATTATCAGGTATTGGTTGTAGGTGGAGCTAGAACATTTTGAGTCTTGTTTCTTAATTTCAGCAAGGTGTGACTACAGCCTCAATTTTAGCTGGAGTTGATAGTATTGTGTCCCTAGTATACTAGGAATATTGCAGAACTTCTGGTTTTCAATTTTCGTCTTTTGGAATGCTTTTGCTTTTTAAGTTTTTTTTTTTAATGGCTTGATATTTAAGAGAGAATAAATTTTGACAGCAGTGGTGATGATAACAAATCTGTGATAAAATTTCAGGGAGCTCCTGGTAAAGATGGTGAAGTTGGTCCTGCTGGCCCTGTTGGTCCACCTGTAAGTAACCAAGCAAATTTAGTCCTTCACACAATCCTGATGTCCTGCATGACTGCATTCCAAAGTGAGAATGTCATTGAGATAATGCCCTTAAAGCTTATCCATATAATTGGCAGTGCTGGCTCATACCTTAGTGATGCACACCTATTGCCTTGTAATATTCACCTTTATAAAAGAGTGAAAAGATCAGGGTTACAGAATAAGTACGGAATAGTGATAAATATAGACATTCATATGTGTCAGACTGGCAAAGAATGGCCACGAAAATGATGAACAGTGATTTATTTCAGCTCAGCGTTAGGACATTTCTTGTTGGGAGCAACTTGGAACAGAAAGCTCAGCATATTTATGCATTTCATAGCTGGGCGGGGTTTGGCCCTTAACCAAATAATTATTTTTCAAAACCAATTTAAACTTGGAGCCAAAACCTTCAAACAGAAATGTATCACTTGGCCTCAGCAGGGAGTGGGGAGTCAATTGTCAACAGGCAGCCATTATATAAATATATACAGAATCTCATAGGCAGCAGAGATCTTACATACAGATATTATGGCAGGCAGCTAGTCCTGCTTGACAATATTCAAAAATGCTAAAATAAGAAACAAAAGGGAAAGCTTGGGTCCTGTGTCCATTCTGGTTTTAATAGTTGCTACATGCACAACTTTTTTATATATTGTCCTGATGACACAGTTCTCATCATGACTTCATGACATTTCTAGTCTTCTTTTGTCTTTCTTAATGTGATTTTTTCCTGCAGCCCAAAATCTGCCAGATAAACATTTTGGTTTCTTTAATTACAGTGAATGATCTTATATCTAGAATAAAAGTTATATCATTAAACAGACTTGCTGCTTACTAAAATGATAGATTTAGAAATCTTCCATTACTATCTGTATTAAAATATTTAGAGTTAAAGTATCCCCCCCTTTTTTTTTGAAGCACTATTTTTACTTTTAGGTTTGGTATTTAGCAAAGTGGTCCAGCTGTGGTCCACCAGGTGTTTCTGTTCCCACCAGCCTCAGCCGACAGAGCTAGTCATTAGAGCTGCAGTTCAGAAACTTTTGAAGGGCCACATTTTTGATCACCATTGTTAGTATTTGACATATTTGGAGAAAATCAATTTTGCTAATCTAATTAAAGTAGAAAATCCTTGAAATAATGCACCAAATAATGAGTGATAAATGAATACAGTATTGAGCTAAAATAATTTTTGATGCAGTATTAGTAGTGGTAGAGAAATATTTGAATATTCAGAAAGTCATTTGAAGATGGAAATTGTTATGGACCTGTGAAATTTTATTTTTAGGGTCCAGCAGGAGAAAGAGGAGAGCAAGGTCCTCCAGGGCCTACAGGCTTTCAGGTAAGCATTTAAAAATATATATATTGACTTTCATCCACTTCATCATTTTACTCTCCTGGCATACAGAATAAAATTGTCATTAAGACTGCAATCCTCTGGTGCTTGAAGAGGCAACTCTAGGATACAGAATTCATGCTATCTTAATGTCCAAGATTAAAGAGATTGTGACAAGCTTGGAGAGGAAGATCCTGAAGCTCTGAATCTGGAAAAATGAAATGGAGGATTGATTGGAGGATGTCTCAGGGAGCATATTAATCCAGTGACCCATTGCCTTCCTAGTTGGGTTAAATGCAAACCTTTTTTATGCATCACACTTAACTGCACCTGAGGATAAATAAGTTCCTAATGAACCTTTAACCACCAACCTGGCTACACTCCAGAAGCATCACAGCTTGCCAAAGTAAAGGTTTTCCCTTGCAACTCACCTGATTACAATATTCTTTGTTGTATGTAATAGATGCTTTTCTGTTAACCACTTGTACCTTGAAAATCATTAGCCTGATGAATGTTTGGAACTTTACCATAAGTATAGTATATTCTTCAATCCAGACATATTTCTGAGTTCAGAATGCCCATAAAATACCATTTGTATTCAGTAAAGATACTAGAAGGACAACTATTATATGTTATGCTGCATATACACTGTTGTTTATTTTCCTTCACAGGGTTTACCTGGTCCTCCAGGTCCCCCAGGGGAAGGGGGAAAGCCAGGTGATCAGGTAATTGCTGTGTAATTTTGTATTCAGTTTTTCTTTGTTTTATAAAGTTATTTTTGTTCTTTCACAAAATCCCTTCCAAGTTTAGAATATTGTTATGCACAGACCACCCTCTTTTGCAAAGGGTGTTATTCACGTGACAACAAATGCTATCATAGTTCTGTTTAAGATCTTAGGTTAGAAAACATGCAAAGAAAGGTAGAAAAATACACGTTTTAATAAAGCAGGCCGTTAGGAAAATCGATGTAATGTAACACAACCCTCACAATCAGTACGTATCAGGAAACTGCGCTCATTAACAATATGGGATACAAATATTGAAATGAAAAGTATAAGCTGATGCAAGATAATCTTCCATTCTCAATCTCTCAGAACCACTTCTCGTAATGAAAGAAGGCCTATACAAATTAGTTCCATATACAGGGACAACTTTTCAAGGGTTAATATTGTGCATGTTTCAGCATGACGGGATACTGCTGCTGAAAAGCAGTTGTATATAACTTACTTTTAAACCTATAATGGCAGGTGACAGATCTTAACTAATATTGCCTTTCCAAGCCCTGTCAATGCAGGTACAAGTTGCACCCTTGGAAGATAGAAATAAATTATTGAGATTATAAGCACAGACACGGATAAGAAATGCCCTCCTGGATCAGATCAGTGGGTCAAGTACTACAGCAGCCTATGAGTAGCCTAAGACTATAACTTACTCTGCTTCCTGTACCAGAAATAGGCTGTATCCAAATTATGGCAGGAGGTCAGAAGCATTTACTCCCATATCATACGAACATAAGAGAAGCCGTGCTGCATTGGGCCACAGCCCATCTAGTCCAGCATCCTGTCTCACACAGTGGTTCACCAAATAGCTCTGGGCAGGTGCAACATCCATGTGCCTTGCCCCTTCACTTTCTTTGGAGTAGGGAACCTCTGCAGCTTCAGAAGTCCTCAGCTTTGAAAAGAAGCCACCCCATTGCATTGGAAGTAGCCCCAGAAGTTGTCCATTTATGGACCAACACTTGTGCAGAAGAGATAAAGGGAGCTGATATATACAAAAATATAGTGTCAGTGAGATCACCTGAGAAAGCTAGTGCCCCAGGTACTTTTTCCCACTCTGTGGAGTGCGCTGCAAAGGGCACTTGCCAACCCTTAAGTGTTCTTGTCAGAGTATTATGCACCCATGGGCATTTCAGGCACAACATATTCCTGGTGCCTCCAGTTTGTGCCTGCTGGTGCTCATGTGAATGCATCCACAGTCACATACCATTAAAACTAGTAGTCACAAAAAATCCTATTAGCCATTAATTTTTCTAAAACATTTTTTGAGAAGCCAACCAAGATTATGACCAACATCACATCCTGTGTTATGTATGTAAATGAGTACCTTGAATTTTCAGAATTTTAAAACATTCTTTCAGAAAATGTTGTATTGAATAAATTCCTCTATTTAATATTGTACATTGTGGTCAGTGAGCTTAACTACAAATTAGTTCTGTTTAAAAATGTATAAAGTAGGCACTTGTAGGATTGCATTTCTGAAATTACTGGAAAGGAAACTGATTTGGATTTTCAGCACGTAGAACTTGTTAACTGTAATTTTCCTTCTTTACAGGGTGTTCCTGGGGATCCAGGGCTTATAGGACCCTTAGGGCCAAGGGTAAGTTTCTTTTTTTTATTTGCATTTCATAACAAAAAAACTAGCCTATTTGCTAGATCCACAGCTGAGACACAAATCACTTAAATTCAAGAAATCCCAAATCCCAAAATGTCATGTGTGTGGGTCAAAATTTGAACGGCATTTTGGAGTTAATATCTTTAAAATATTTGCTTCAAAGGCTCTGAATAAAGGACTATGTGTGTAGCCAAGATAGAGTCAACTGGATGTGGCTGCTGTATTTTTATTTTATGAATTTTATTGTCTATCACTATATCCAGACATTGGTTACTTATTCCAGAATACCCATGCTTTATTCCAGAATATCCAAATACAGTTTATAAGTAACTGATGTCTGGATGCAGGCTATGTGCCATTGTTTATTGCATTTTATGCCTTTCATCTATTACGCCTTTCGTCCATTAGATCATTCATTAAGGTTCTAACTGCAGTCAGATGTGCCTTTAGTGGTGAATATTGGTAGTGCAGTGCTGGAGTTTTGTATTGTTGGAATCTTCTGAGCTGAATTTTCTTTCTGCAAGCATCTTGCTATCAGACTTTGTCCATGTAGAAGTTCTTCTCTTTATGGATGAATATACATCTCTGGGAGATAGCGTTGCACCTGCAGTTTTTACTAGTAGTACAGCTTGAGCTGCTTATGGCAATTATGAGGAAATTGCATTAAATATTTTACTTTTGGATATATGTCAACTAAGCCCCTTTCTGCATTTAGCTTAATCTGGATTATGATCCCTCACAGTCCACTTCAGACCCTTACTGGTCTGCACATTATTGTGGAAATATGACGTCTCAGCCATCCTGGTATACTTCATCTGCATTAGACTTTTATAACAAGGTCTAATGCAGGACCAGTAGACCCTGATATTGAGGTCTAACAGTGGGCCAATGTTGCTTAGTGTGGAATAGGAGCCTGCAGAAAGCACGCCTCAATGCTTCCGACTACCAGAGACCTATTTTATCATGCATCAAAGCCCACCACTGAAATGGGTCCTCTGCTGCCTTTCATTCCTAGCCCCTGGAGGCAACCCTCAAAGCTCAGGGCTTCTCTGGACCAGTGTTGTCAGGTGACACTGCTTCAGACCATGTCATGTCATATTCCAGACCAGCTGGCCTCATTGATCCAGATGCTCTGGTTTGAAACAAAGTGAGGTGAATGCAGAAAGATCATCAGCAAATCTCCCTCAAATATACAGACTGAATTGTGTTATCCTTAGAAGCCTTTTCAGAAATGATTTATTCTTTAAACCCAATTTGCAGTCCATAAAGAAACAATGTCCTTCATATTTTGCTGCAATAACTTTTAAAACAGTACATCCATAAATAATTTCCTGTCTATTTCCAGGGAGAACGTGGTAATCCAGGAGAGAGAGGAAATCCAGGAGCACCAGGCATTCAAGGGGAAAAAGGAATGGCTGGAGGTCAAGGTCCTGATGGTCCAAAGGTAAGATAGTATTGTTTAGGGTTAGGTAGTTCATTAGCATGCAGCAAGCAGTGGTGATGAATTTCAGTTTAATGAATCTAAACATGTACAGGGATGTGAAATCTGAAAAGCCTGTTGAGTTATTTAAAGAAATTCCCTTGATATGATGATTAGTGTGGTGTGGCGTGGCATGGTGTGGTGTGGCGTGGCATGGTGTGATGATTGCATTATGTAAAGCACCTGCCTTAAGTTTGCTCTAGAAGCAAACGTTATTGATATTGCACAGATTGTCCAAAGCAGCTACTTTCAGGACGTTCCGAGCAATTCTATAGGTCTACAAATGCTACCAGCTAATTGTGTCATATATATGGCTCTGAGTGGAAAAACAAACAAAATTTTTATCAGCATCTGAAGGCATGCAATTCTGGCTGTCATTTTAATCTTTGCAGGCTGACATCAAAAGTAACAAATGAAATGAGGAGGCAGATGGTCAGTTAAAGATGAAAATGACCGACAAACTGATTGGCTGACCAAAAAAAGGACCTAGAACCTACTTATATGATAGTAATCTCCACTAAAGGAGATTAGCTCCATCATTTTTGTGAATGATGTGTGATTCAGGTTTGAATGATGTGTGATTATTCCAGACATAACTCATCAGCTGTATATATTCATGTTCAACTTACACGGCAGTAATATGTTAACATTGACATTAGTGATGTGTTTTAGACACAAATAAAAAGAACATAGGAGGTCTTGAGTTGGAACAAAATATCATTAAAATTAAACTTTTCCCTTACTACTTTTCATAGAAGCTTTCATAAATGCTGTCTTAGCTTCCCTTTCATGAATGGGGGAAAACAGGGTAAATCATCCTATTTCTGTGGTTAATTTCAGGGAAATCCAGGACCGTCTGGAACTCCTGGGGATCCGGGACCCCCTGGACTTCAGGGTATGCCAGGAGAGAGAGGTATTGCTGGAACTCCGGGCCCCAAAGGAGACAGGGTAAGCTTTTACTTATTCTGATCATTTATCTTCAAGTCTTAAGAAAAATTATTTTCCTTTCCAAGCGCCTGTTGCTATTTACCTTTTTTGTTATGCCTTTCTTAGGGCAGCATAGGAGAAAAAGGAGGCGAAGGTACAGCTGGCAATGATGGTGCAAGAGTGAGTCAATTTTTCACTTCTTTTACTTTTTATATAGTATTGTGAGATGTTTCTTCAATGGTTAATACAGTTGAGAGTTTATGGTGGTTGGGGATGAAAACAACAGTTTGCATTCTAAATTGTGTCAATATAGATTGATCTGTATTTTTTTATACATATATATGGAATTGATTTGGTAGAAAGTGCACCTAAAATACATTTTTCATTTCTGGGTTTTGATTTTAATTTTTAAACTTCAATAGATTATTTTAAGTTGCCTGTCATAGCAATACTAGAAATAGTTTTATGTATAGTACCTTTAAATACCTCATCCAAACTGGTTCCCTCCAGCTGCTTTGCACTATAGCCTTCAGCATTCTTGCCCATAGGCCATGTTGGCTGGTGTTAATGGGAACTGAAATACAGAATTTTAATTCTGTTGAAACTAGTGGATCGCAAAGCACAGAACTGAAATGGAATAATACTTTTATTTTTTTAAAAAAAATTTTAATGCATACTTCTTAAACTTCACTAACTTGACTAAAATGTCAATTGTTTAATAGGGTCTCCCAGGTCCATTAGGCCCAATTGGTCCTGCAGGTCCTGCTGGTGAAAAGGTAAAATAATTTGATGAATAACAGGAAATTATTTATTCTCACCATTGATTACTTTACTCTGTTCTGGAAAATTTATAATAATCTACTGCATTATTATTTGTTTTTTAAGGGGGAACCTGGACCTCGAGGTTTAGTTGGTCCTCCAGGCTCTCGTGGAACTCCTGTAAGTTTGCTATTTGCATTTTTATAAATTTAGTTAGTTAGTTTCTCTCACGCTAAGTAACATATCAGGCAACAATGTTATTCCAGTTACTCTGGTCAGCAGCCAGAGTTACAGCTTCATCCCATTTTACATTCATCTGTCCAAGATCTTTTAGAAATGTTTGACACCAGGTGTTACGTGGTCTTCCTCTTGTCCTGTGACCACCTGGTGGTACCCATGTCATTGATTTTTGATGGATTTTCTCATTGTCCATCTGTGCACATAGGATGTTGCCGCGGCCATCCAGCTTGCTCAGCTTTGGCCATCCACTTTTCAAGTGCTGCTGGCCTAGTGTTATGATTTGCTATTATTTGGCATGTGTATAGCCACTGCTGCATCTCTGCTTACCAATTTGCTTACTACTAAGTGCAAACAGGCCCCATGTTGACCTCTCAACAATAACAAATAATCATCTTAATTCCTATTCCTAAAAGGATTTTTTGTATCTCTTTTCTGAACTGCTATTTAAATATTCTTTCTCAGGGTTCTCGTGGTGAAAATGGTCCAACTGGTCCAGTTGGGTTTGCTGGCCCTCCAGTAAGTGAATCCAAAACATAGTTACATAATGTCATGAATATTTTTTTCTTTTTGAAATAACTTCTGGAATCATAAAAGTCACTGTCCTCTACATTTGACAAATTGTCTCAAATTCTTCCTAAAATATGCCAAAAATTCCTGAATATTGTCATTTTATGTTGTCTTTTTGCTATTCAATTGTGTTCTGCTTAGATCCTATTACTTGAATTCTGCCTTGTTATTTTCTAAAAGATATATGTTTTACAGTAAGCTATAGAGGTTACTAATTCTTCGAATGACAAACACTGAAGTTCTTTAACATGATAAGACTAATGCTTATTAATTTTCCTAGGGTCCTGATGGTCAACCAGGTGTAAAAGGAGAGCCTGGAGAGCCTGGACAGAAAGGAGATGCTGGTTCTCCAGGACCTCAAGGTCTTGCAGGTTCTCCTGGTCCACAAGTGAGTAAAAGCAGCACTGTGAAAACAGCACAAGTTTTAGGTTTGTTTTTGTAAATGATTAACTTATCTTCTCACTTCTGGTCCAGGGTCCTACTGGGGTTCCTGGTCTAAAAGGTGGCCGCGGTACCAAGGGTCCCCCTGTAAGTATTGCCAGTTTACTTGCATTTGTATTTTACATAAGAGCCTTTCTGCACTTACTTGGGGAAGTCTGGACCAATAGGTCTGGAATAAAATAATTTGTCCCAAGACTGGAACAGATAACTCCCTTGTCAGCCCAAAAGCTTGCATGAGCTACAAAGACAACCTTTGAAATGTCTGATAGCCAGGGATGAAAGGTCCAGGCCTCAGAACCCCTAGGTGATCCATACCAGTGGTACATTAGGGTACACAACCAAAATGGGTCCCCATGTAAACCAAAAACCTGAGATGTGCACTTTCTGCATGCCTCTATGAACCAGGTTAAGTCTAGCCACTACACCAGCAGACTTTGATATCAAGGTCTATTGGTTATTCAGAGCCTTGAGATCAGGATTGTGCTCCAATCCTGTGCAGATGGGGCATACTAGCAGTGGGTGGGATCTTCCATCTCCCATATACTTTGTAGGTGGGAATGTTTTTGTTCTGCTTTACGTCACTTTATATATTTCACAGATGATGGCTAAATAGAATTTATTATATGCACACTTTTTCTCTTAATGTTGACATTACAATTTTTGCCAGGCGTCATGAAAGTCTGTTTATTTGTAGGGTGCCACAGGTTTCCCTGGATCAGCTGGAAGAGTTGGGCCTCCAGGACCAACTGTAAGAGGTTTTTTTTAGTATCAAAATAAAAACCTGATTAATAAACATATGCTGCAAACATTATTTTTAACATTGTTTTAGTACTTAATTCTAATCCACTGTTTTTCTTTACTTTTGGAAGCCCAGATGTTGAGAGTGTGAAAGTACTAGAGGACAATGCACCACGCATAAAATTTGAAATTCTTGGGTGTTGGCCCAGTTGAAATTAATAAATAATGGAGACATGCAGTTGAGAAAGCTTTTCTGAATAGCAAGATGGGAGGCCTGTACTTCCATGAAATATAATTGCTGTTTTCCTTTGCTTGCTTTTACTATACTGCTGTCTCAGTTCTATGTTGTGCCTGCTGCTGGGTTATCTTATGTGATATTTGGAGACTCCTAAATGCTGTACACATAAGAGAGGACCAACTGGTGGGTGAAGTCCTACTCACTCAGTTCAGTGAAGGGCATCAATCACTGCTTCATTTTGCTGCTGGAACATTTCCAAGTCCCATCTGACTTGAGAGAAAAAAATATTAAAGAAGAGTTTCCCAAGAACAGACTCAAAGTGGAAAAGAGACAGCAGTGAAAAGAAACAAAGCAAAATCCAGCATTTCAAGGAAGCACAGAACCCCCATATGGTCTGCTCATTCCAGGTCTGAAAAGTAGCACAATACATTCCTTGTCCTTGACCAGGGTAGAATAATTGAGATTAAATCTGAAGAGAGCAACAGAATTTGAAAACTTCAGAAACCATGTCCATTTTAAAGCAATACCAGAAGGCAGTTCAGTGTGAGTTGGTTGACATATATTAGAATTGTGTTCCAACCTGTTACGTTTGGTTGGAAAGAGCATGAATTTAAATATTACACTAACTATAACCTAGTGGAGTCTTACAATATGGTTTGATCTGCCATTGAAAAGCTACTCGTAGAAATAATAAAAAAACTTAATAAATGTGTCATTCCAAAGCCATCTAGATCTTTGTTCAATTCATGCCTCAGTGAAAGATTGCAGAAAAATGAAAATCCACAAATGTGACAAACGAGTGAAGCACCTCTTCTGTTGCTGTTGTTTTGTTAGATTACAATTAAATTCTAATCAGAAGTTTAATTTCAGGGAGCTACTGGTCCTGCTGGGCCTATTGGTGAACCTGGCAAAGAAGGTCCTCCAGGCCTTCGTGGAGATCCTGGTGCTCATGGCCGAGTAGGAGATCGAGGGCCAGCAGGACCTTCTGGCAGCCCTGGAGACAAAGGAGATCCAGGAGAAGATGGACAACATGTAAGTTAGTGGTGTCTGTGTGGATGCTGTAAATGGATATGTTATACATCTCTTTCATATATAGAGAGATAGAGACAGAGACAGTTTGAAGGACTGAAACATTTGCTTGCAAAATCTTTATACGAGTAATCATTTTACCAGCATGTGTATGAACAGGAGCAGCAAACCATCTTTATGAAGGTTTTGCCATTCTGAGCCTTGGGTGCCCTTTCTCCGGTGTAATGATCTTATTAAGTGTCCATATGCCTTAGTAATCTTTGCTTTCAATCCTATTCTCCTCTTTCATCCATTTGACTTTTTCATCCTCTGTCAAATTATGCCATACCTTTCTTATAAATAATGGGTGTTTCTGTTTTGGAAGAGGTAATTTGTTTGTTGGTTCATTAGTTTATTTATTATTTGCATTTTTATCCTGACCTATACCAAAAGACCTTAGGGTAGGTTACAACATTTAAAACCAAATATAAATGTATTAAAACAATGAAAGTCTCTGAAAGTACGGAGAAAAAGTTATATCCCCATTTAGCCAAAGGCCAGGGAAAAGAGGTGTGTCTTCACTGCCATCCTAAACATGTAAAGTGAGGGTGCCTGATGCACCTCAAGAGGGGGACTAATCCATAGTCTGGGGGCCGTCATTGATAGTTCACTCCAGATACTCCCCCTTTTGCTGTTGAGGTCAGTTGTCCAATCAGGCTTGCTATTGGACCTGGCTATAAAGCTGTCCATGGTGGTCCAGGTCACAAGATCTGTCCAAGATCTGCCTGTATTGTGGACAATCTAGCCTGGCCCAGCTCTAAGGGCCAGAAATTAAAGTTCACAGCTTTTGATTGGCCAGAACTTATTGGTCACATGCCCCATACTGGCATATTTTAGTGCTTCCTCTTGGCCAAAAAAGGCTTGATCTGGTATTCTGGTCCACAAAGTGTACTGTTTGCACACTCTTCATAGAGTAGTGTACCATCAATAGTCCACTGGTGGATAACTTTTAATAAGTCCACCAGTGGCACGACACATGGCACCTTTCCCCACTCCAGCATGCAGAAGACAGAAGCCTAGCTCTTCCCATAGGCCAGTCCTCCAGGTAATGCAGAAAGTGACTTTGAATTGAAACCATTTCTCAGAAGTCATATAATTTTGAGTATCCCTCTCCAAAAATTATTGTTGTATCACGTCATGCTTTTGGAGATGATAAATCCTGGATCTGAACAACATTTGAAGAGCATCATACCGGGCAAGGCTGGTTTAGAGTAAGAGAACTGATATTTAGGTCTACTCTTTTCTTACTCAGACTGGAAGTTTCAATAAATAACCTTGCAACTTTTTTTTTTTTTTGCTTGTTCTACTAATTTGTTTCATCCCAGTTAGCCCTCTTTAAATTAAAATGATACATTAAAACATTTTTTAACGTTTTCTTAATACTGCGCATTGGAACGTACAGCCAAGATTGAGCCATCTCACATAACATCCAACACTTCTTGGGGCATTGCATTATAGTAATGGTACTGCAAATTTATTTAATGCTGGTACAACAGCATTCCATGCACAGTGTTTAGAAAATTCAAAGTTTCCCACCAGTCCAGACAGGACAGCAAGAATTGTCAGCAAGAATGGGGCCAGCAGCTCAACTGCAATTGGCTGCCTCATCCAATGCGAAGTGTATGCTAACACAAACTCCCACGGCTTCCTCCTCGGAAGCTATAGGGGGCTGCTGTAGTCTGGATGCTGGATCCCCGCTTTGCAATAGGCAAAGTGATTTTTTTATATATATATAACTGCAGATTTAATCTGCTAATCTGGAAGGGGGCCTTGTCTGTTTGGCTTTACAAGAGTATAGCTTTTGTCCAGGAGTGACGCAAACAAGTTCCTGGCTCAGAAAGGGTATAGGAAGATTGCTTCAGGCTCTGCTCATATGCTTTGCTGCCATTTTACTCACCAAAACTGTTTCCATGGTTTCCAAATCTAATATTCCTAGAGCACTAAATGCGTAAAGAAAAAAATATTTTTGTTAGTTCTGTGATCCCTAAGGCTTGGAGCAGGGTGGCTCACAATAACATCAGAATAAAAAGTAAAATAAGATAGTTAATATGGTGAAAATGAGTGCACTAGGACGGGATGCTGTTCTCTCATTCAAAGGTTTGTTTTGGCTGTTGATAAATATTTTCTATCTATCCACATTTAGGTCCCAGGATGGGTTGGAAAAATATATATTTTTAACTATAAAACTGTTAAAACCAGTTTGCAATTGCTGTGTAAATTGTCCAGTAATGCACTTCAGTGCTCAGAAGGGAAGAGTAGTTTACCAGTTTAACCAAAGCCCCGGTAAGCTGTGATCTTTTGTCACATATACATTAGACATAATAATGCAATCCTGCTTTCTTCCTTGTGCCTTCTAGGGTCCTGATGGTCCACCAGGCCCTGCTGGAACTACAGGCCAAAGAGGAATTGTGGGCATGCCAGGTCAACGTGGAGAGAGGGGCATGCCAGGACTACCAGGTCCTGCTGTGAGTATCAGAACACAAGCAAAATCTGGGCTACATGTTCTCAAATGGCAAAAACAAACAAACACAGTGTCCCCAGTCTGTCTTTTATCATCTAGAATGTTTGGAAGGGAGGAGCAAGCAGGCATGTGAATGACCCCATCTGTGCTCCATCTCTAATCCTCTTCATAGATGATTTTTCAACTACATGTGAATGCAGCCTTGGACTGTGTTCAGACATAACAATAGGGGGCCCTTACATAAGCCTCAGAGAGACACTCTATGGCCCTCAGGTTCCCAATCCTTCTCTAATCCACCTTTTCTATCATGGAATGTTTATAAAAAGAGGGAGGGGTATATGAACAATCCTGACTCTGAGCTGTCTCTAAACTGCTTCAGATATGTTTCCTTTTTTCCCTGTGCTTGGAATCAGCTTCCATTTATTTTGCAAGATACCTCCTTATTGGCTTTAATAGCTGACATGCTATTTATTTCTGTGTTAGGGTACACCTGGAAAGCAAGGCCCAACAGGACCACCTGGAGACAAAGGACCTTCTGGACCCATTGGTCCTCCAGGTGCTTCCGGTCCAGTGGGTGAAGCAGGCCCAGAAGTAAGTGACTCTTTCCGTGCATACAATACTATAAGAAAACCAAATCAACATATGAAACAGTTGCAATAGTACTTATTTGATTGCTTGCCAAAAACCTCTATAAAAGTGTGTATGTTATTTAAACAATACAAAAAGATACTCAATTAATAACAGGGCAGGAATATACATGAATATTTGTAACATTCAAAATTTGTTCAGATTCAGCCAAATTCAGACCTTTGAATTCAAATCAAATGTTGACACATTCAAAGACTGACATTCAAATTTGAATTGAATGTTTTGATACATTTGTATGAAGCTTCGTATGGGATTCACATGGGATTCATACGGGATTGAACATCATATCAAATACAAATCCTACCACATTCGAAGGAGATCTATTTGAATGAATACTAATTTTCTTGCATTCAAATTGATATGAATCAAGTACACACAAAAAAATGTGCACATCCCTGTTACAGAGTAACAGAAGAACAGTTTGACCCATAAAGGCTTCCTCTTCATGAATCATTGAGTGATTTGTGGCTGGTTCTGGGAGGGTGTAAAAAGCCTGCCCAGATGGCCCCAGTTCCAGATTATCATTTCACAACTGTGTTAATAAAACTGCAGGCAGAGCACCATCTGCAGCAGTCACAATCATGGCTGGAGCTGTGGGCTGGAGGGATGGCTGACTTAGAAATCACTTCTCGAGGAGGGCACCTGGATTTCCTGCTCTTCAGTAAATGCATCCTTTTCATGACTTGAAGTGGAAATGTGACATTCCTGGAGCGTACAATTAGCCCATCTTCACTGTACTCACGTGCAGCCAAAGTGTTCATCTAAGAAAACCTCTACTAGTAAAGACTTCTTTACCTAACAATGTCTAACCATGGCTCCCCCATCTATATAATTCAAACATCACTTAATGCATGACTTCATTTTTTACTTTCTCAAATTCTAGGGGCCTGCTGGCAATGATGGTACTCCCGGAAGAGATGGAGCTCTTGGGGATCGGGTAAGAATAACATGATGGAGAATAAAATTCTCTTTGTTGGGACCATTTAGTGTATTGTCCATTCCTGTTCAGATTAAACTGACTCATCACTTTTCATTGATTCAGATGCCTGAAAGGTAACAATTGGGCTATGTCAGTATAATCTGGTAGAAGCAGGAGAACTGTTTCATCCGCACAGTAATTTACACATGATCAAGAATCACAAAATTGCCATAATTATTTGAGGATACAAGCTGTCAATAGTTTTTCTTTGTTTTACAAGTACTGTAAGAGGGGTTTTACAGAGGTGGTTATTGATATCCAATTTTAAAATAACTTATGAAGTTTATGCATGCTATTGTTTAGATAGCCTATATTACAGTCTGGAATTTTATTTATTTAAAAATGTATAGACCACATGTCCAAAAATAATCCATTCAAGGCAACTCACAAAGTTTCAGTTAAGGAAACAGATTTTCAAACAGAACAATGCTGTATCTAGGTTATAAGAGGTCTTGAGTGCTTTGAATCATGTTGCAATACACGTAGGAACAGAGCGAACAGAATCTGTAGTAAAATACTCAATGAAAATTTCAATAGCCATGCTATTTTCCTGGATTGTCTATTCAATTCCCTTTCCTATTGTTTTTCTTTTTATCCCCAACAGAACTTATTGAACTGTTTAGGTTAATGGCAGCACCTTTCTTTTGAAAGGAAGCATTTGGCACTCCCTTAAGCCTAGCTGATACCTTTTCCTTGTGTGTAGATTATGATATCCTGGCTTTATAAAGACCAGTAATCTTTAAATGAATGTTCTGCTAGTATATATGATTAAAGACTCAAATTCATTTTTATTACAGGGTGATCGTGGTGAACCTGGCCCTGCAGGGCTTCCTGGTTCTCAAGGTTCTCCAGGTACTCCAGGCCCAGTGGGACCTCCAGGAGATCCAGGGCAAAGAGGAGAACCAGTAAGAATGGATCTATCTGTCTGTCTGTTGTCTGTCATCTGTTGTCTGTCTGTCTGTCCATCATCTAGCTCATCCATCTTATCTATCATCTGTATCACTTTCCAATGCAGTTTCCCAAAATAAATATTTGAGATAATTTCCTAGCTACCCATTAGGCTGTACAAGAGGACCTTTCAGTGCTTAACAGACTGTTCTCTTGTCTGTCCCCTATTATCCCATAAGAAATTGAGGGAGTAGCAGGCAAGTGAGTATCATGATCATTTTAGGGCAGAGGTTTGAAACAGTGGTCAGTACAGTTGCCCTGGATGTTGGTGAGGCTTATCATGAGATTAACTGTTTTCATTACTTTATTAAAAATTCATATTTTTGATTTTGTTCCTTTAACTTTGGATGTATAAGATATAAGACCCAATATAAGACTATGTCATTGATATAAGGAGACCACAGTTGAGTGGAAAAGTTTGAAAAATTCTGGGCTAGTCGCTTCAGGCATGATCCTTCAGCTTCTCTAACTGGCCTTGAGGCTATTAGTTAGTCTTTCCCCACAATTTTACATTGTATATTTTATATAAGAAAGCTATAAATAATGTATGTTGACTCAATTCACAATTTAACAGCATTACTTCCACCAGAAATATAATGAACCAACTTCTCATTTCTTTTTAGGGCTCAAGAGGCCCAGTGGGGCCTCCTGGTCGTGCTGGAAAACGAGGTTTGAATGTAAGTTCTATTCCCCCTCCCACGTCTAAATTACTTTGACTTAACAAGAATAAAACCAATAACATCACAGTTTCATTTTTTCCTAACAAGATGGTTTGTTAATGCCTGTTTTCAGGACTAAAATAGTGATGTTAACATATTTTGTTTGCCCAACTGAATTTAAGAACCAGTTTCACTATGTCAAATTAATCCTAATTTATTCACAAACCTAATTTATTTACAACCAACTTGGAATCACCTCTGCACTATGAATTAAGGATTAATTTAATAAGTATATACAGTATATATATATATGATTCAAGGTTATACTAGCGACAGCAAAAGCATCAGTCTTTTAGACTTTGGTGCTATTGAACATGTCATGTCAGTAAGCAAATAGGCTTGAACCCATTTTCTTGCAAAGTCTGAGTACTTAGAAATAATGAGAATCTATAAATAGTTTCATATCTTAAAATAGCAGGCAAAGGTAGAAGGAAACCCAGATAAGAAGAGTTTAGAGATGGGCACAAACTTGAAAATCACTGTTCAGTTCTAATCAAACTGAGCCTTAAGTGGTTTAATTCTATTTAGGATTTTATTTGTTTTTAGGTGTTTTTCCACTGGCACTAAGTACCCATTGAAGCACCCATTAAGGATCCATTTGGCTGAGAGCAGGATGACCATTTCCACCACAGACCCCATTAGGGACACATCTGTTTCCACCACAGCTATGGAAATCCGGATCATATGGGTCCTTCAGGACCTATAAACCGGATTTCCTGTAGACCCCATTAAAGGAGTCTACAATGGGGTCTTCAGCCTTAAAATCTGGATTATAGGGAGCCTGTTTCCACTACAATCTGGCAATGGGGTCTAGAGGAGGCTTGGGGGCGGGGGGCGGGGCGGTGGCAGCCATGGGGTGGTGCCCCAAAGTCAAGACATTGAGTCCCTCCGAAGTCCCTCCGAAGCCAGCTCCGAAATCCCTCCGAAGGCAACTTCAGAGATTAGTGCAGGCTCCAAAGAAAAACCCGGCTCTGAAGGGTCTTTGAAGTTAGCGGCAGATCACAGGAAAGGCTGGGCAGCAGAGGATGTGTGGCCAGGGGTTTCTTGCAAGTGCGGTGGATCCCACGGGGATCGTGATTTTGCTTCCTTTCCCAGGCAAGCCACTTGCTTGCCTCGAAAGGGAAGTAAAAGCAAGGGAGTAAAGGGGTGCAGAGGCTTGAGTATGCAACATGTCTTTGGTGAATACTATTGACAGATATCAGAACTGATATGTGGGATTCCATCTTCATCATGGCCAGATGCATTTTGACCCAGCCTTTCTTATATCTACTTCAAAAGTCACACTTCTATTTCTTGAAATCCCACAGAATTCTATTTCTGTCTGAAAACAATGTAAAAGTAATTTTAAAGTGGGTTTGGAAGCCATTTTCTACCTTTCCAACTGAAATGCTTATGTGTGACTATATTTTCCCCCTATCTATAGGGTCCTCAAGGACCCCGTGGTGACAAAGGGGACAGTGGAGATCGAGGAGACAGGGGACAGAAGGGGCACCGAGGATTCACTGGCCTTCAAGGTCTTCCTGGACCTCCTGTAAGTCATTGTCATTTTGTTTTTCATATTTTTAGCATTTTGCCTTAGACTGTGTTTCCACTTCCAGTGAAGGTAGCTGTGTTGTGGGCCAGTGAGGAAGAGGCCCCCATCTGCAGCATCTTCCTCATTTCCATTTTGGACCAAGGAGGTGCCATTTTCTGCTGTCCCTCTATGCAGGGCAGGAAACAACAAGCCTGCTTCAGAGGCAATTGCTGTGAGTGATCACTTTGAAGGTGCTTACTACTTCCAAAAATGGAAACAGGGTGGTAGCCAGAACCTTTCTGGGCCAATGAGGCCACCTTATTCTGATAAGTGGATACATGATATTTAAAACAGTCTTTTAGGTCTGTACACAACTGCGTACCTGAATCTATCCTGCATGTATTTGTCTCAGTTAATTTCAATGCTAAACATCACCTTACAAAGTCACTAGGGACAAGCATAGTGTATTTCATTTTATGTCAGAGAGACAGAGATTGCAAATAAATCCAGGAGTGTTTCCTTAAAGCACACATGTTTTAACAGTGGAATGCACACTTTCATTTTTGCCATATCAAAAGGTCTGTACGAATGGCACTAACTTGTTTTAAAAAATAAAACCTAGGGCCTTCTCTCACAGGCAAGCAGATGACTGGCTATAGTTCACATCATTTCTTTGAATGTAGTCGTGCAAGGATGAGAGGATTATATTTTAAATATGTTTTAGTGCTGTGTGCATGCTGTTACCCCTCAGTTGAAGGGAAGGACCAAATATTAATAAATCAAAAATAAATAAATAAAATGTAAATCACATAATGTTATCCTGGTCGGCAGCCTTTCAGATAACTTTGAATTTGCATCAATTGTTTACAGGTTTAAAACTTAAAACAAGACTATCAGTGCTGCATAAAAGTGATAAAATAATTGGTTTAGTTTATTTCAGCTCTATCTTTTCATAAACTCTTTGCATAATTGTAATTTCATCTCCTCACAACCTTTTGTGTTTTGAGCTCCTATTATCTTGCCTTGAGGTAATTTATGCTGAAGGTTAGGTTAGGAAATATGGAAATAAATAACTCCTATAATAAAATAAAACTTCCTATTCATGGGAGTGCAGTTATGTGGTTGATTTGTATGTATTACATGGTGGGAATGCAAAGATGAAATGGTAGCCTCTCCACCTCAACATTTTCATACATTTTTACTCATAACCCATTCTCAAAAATGGCCAAAAAAGAGAAAGATATAACATAATATTTATTTTGCACAAGTTAGAAAAATCCTTCTATTTCTCTGCATAGGGTCCTATTGGTGAACAAGGCAGCCCTGGAATTCCAGGTCCATTTGGCCCACGAGTAAGTATCCCAGTTATGAAGAAGAATATGGAAACAATTAGATTTTTCAGCTGAAGTTTGCTGTTGGGCGGATGATGTTTGTTGATTTCTGAGTAAATGATCTTTGTATGGGGATTATGGTGTGCTTTCATTAAATAACCTTATGCTTGAGGCTGTTCATCCTCTCCAGTTCCCTGGCCTGTGGAATTCAAATATTAGTCTGGGATTTGGAAACAATGATGTCTTGAAAAGGACTTCAGCTTTCAATCCCAAATAGCAAGGTTCTGTCCCTCAGGGTGTTCTTAATGCTCCGACATTTGCAAATCAAAGATGCTTGTGGATTGTAGCCTCATTAATTTCAGTTAAGTTTAACTAATTAACTTGTTTAACTAAGAATATTTATAGATCCCATTTTAGGAAAAAGTCCTCACAGTGCCCTATTTTTTGGCCACAAACTTAACTATAGATGGTAATAACTGCCTAACTATGGAAAGTGAAGAATAATTTTAAAAAACACCTAAGCTGTGTTCAAACATAACTAAACAGAGACAGTTGTCTGCCACCATGACATTTGCAATCCAACCTTTCTAGTTTAGGGCTGCATCCAGACATCGGTTACATATGTAACTATATTTGGATATTCTGGAATATATTCTGGAATATCCAAATATAGTGGAATAATTAACATCTGGATGCAGCCTGGGAAAGAAGGAACAATCCCTTCTCAAAGCTTTCTCAAGGCCACCTCAGAGATGCCTTTTCCCCCTTGTGTCTGATCACAGACAAAGAACCAAACTAAAAGGAGCGTTAGTTTTGTCTCTTGGTTTTTTTCAAAATGGATAATCTATTTTACATTCACATTTTGTCAGCACAAGAATGAATGTTGTCTTGATTGATATCCTGTGACCAGTTCACATTTTCGTCCATAGTTGATAATTAGGCAACTTCTGGGCAAGTGCATGTGCACTTGCAGGAGGTGTTTACAGCACAGAAACACCCTGTCTGCCCAAGCATCCCTGCCCAATGAAGAGATTCCAGATGAGAAACTAGATGCCTATATCAGAGATAAGAATGGCTCAGTTTGACATGCAACTACAAACCAAGTTTCTTGCCAGCTTTGGTTGGTTTGGGGAACTAAAACGTCAATGTTGGCAGAAGATCTAAACCAGCAAAAGTGAGAAGAATTGGATATTCTAAGGTTTCATGGTATGCTGATCAACCCTTCCAAATTGAGTTTGTTCAACATTTGGTCAAATTCTGGGCATCCTTTATACCTGTGTTAGGTATAAAGCTGGAATTGGATAAGCAGCAGCCAAACAAATCTATGTATTCATATAAGCAATGCTCAAATTGCTTTTTGACATGGACAGAGATAGATTGCTTCTAGGCCTAGCCTCCAAGTGTTATGCATTTGCAAAATCTGAATGCTCAGATTTAGTGCACATTTAATTTTCTGTTGAACTATTTCTGTGGAATGGTAGTCTAATTCTGAAAATCTGTAGCATATGAATTCTTCAAAATTCATTCAAATTTTTTTTTCTTCAAATGTCAGTCATATCCTTAACTACAGCCTTCATGAAGCTTGGGAAAGAGCTAGAAATATAATTATTAAGAAAGAGAGTGAGGGGAGAAATACCTATATTACATTTATTGTTGCCTTAACCAATGTGGACCTTCTCTTACAATTCAGGGACCTCTAGGACCAGTTGGGCCATCAGGTAAAGAAGGAAACCCTGGACCACCTGGACCAGTAGGACCTCCTGGTGTCAGAGGAACTTTAGGAGAAGCAGGACCTGAGGTAGGACAATTTTATGTATAATATTTACTGGATTTAAATGTTAGATGTTGAGATAAATTGTTACTTTGTAATCTTTGTCAAAAAGTATGTGACTTAGTGTATCTCAGCTTTACTGTAAGGTGAAAATATATTGCAATATAAAATGAATTCTATGCCTGTTCCATGTGTACAAAGCACTGCATAGTGCAAAATCATGTTATACAAGCCTTTGCCATTGGGGGAAGAACATGGACTTAAGGTAAATGTGCAGAGGCCTTTCAATCAATACAAGTCAATAATGTCATGGAAGGTAATCCTAGTGTACCCATTTTAAATCTGTGATACTGAAGAGGGTATGGTCTATCTATCAGTGTAGAGTGCAAGTACTCTATCCACCACTTCAGCTAGACTGTAAAAAAAATAATGTTGTTCCCAAACAATCCCCTAAGTAGAATACCATTCCTTTGTCTCTCTTTTCCCTAATATTTAAGGACATCTTTACGACCGTATTCTGTAACTGCTTTTCTTGTTAGGGCCCACCAGGTGATCCAGGTCCTCCAGGTCCCCCAGGTCCTCCAGGTCACCTCACTGCTGCAATTGGTGACATTATGGGGCATTATGATGATGGACTAGCGGATCCTCCACCAGAGTTTACTGAAGATGAAGCTGCCCCAGATGACAGTAATAAAACAGACCCAGGGGTCCATGCTACACTGAAGTCTTTGAGTAGCCAGATTGAAACTATGCGCAGTCCTGATGGATCCAAGAAACATCCAGCACGTACTTGTGATGATCTGAGGTTGTGTCACCCATCTAAAAAGAGTGGTAAGTGTAAAGTAAATAGGCAATCACCACAAAATGTCAATGAATCCATATAAGCATTACAGCTGCCAGTTGAAGCCGTCTTAAAAAGCAGCAGTCAAAGGACATGCATGCAGAATCTGAGGCTTCATCTACACATGGCATGGGACAAGAGCTGTGACCAACCAGTAATTAGAGGCCCTGTGGCAGAAAGCAGAAACTTCAAGGGAATCAATACAAATTGGATATTAGGAAAAACTTCCTGACAGTGAGGGTGATCAGTAGAATAGGTTGCCATGGGAGGTAGTGAGTTCACTGGAGGTCTTCAAGTGAAGGCTGGACCTATATCTGTCTAGGATGGTTTAGGAAATCCTGCATTGAGCGGGGGTTGGACTCGATGGCCCAAGAGGTCCCTTCCAACTCTATGATTTTATGACTACTGCAAGGGGAATTTACTTTTCAGAGTTGTGGGTAAGGGGACCAGGAGCGAAGCCATAGGTGTGCCACAGCTCCAGCTCCCAGTGATGATTTCAGCAAAGATTTCAACTTTGGAGTCATGTCCTTACCTTTCTGTCCATCCACTGAAAGGAGGAAAGGGAACACTTACTGGTTGGTTACTCTTCGCATGTGCTGGCAGAAGTTGGAGTCTGAATGGATGTGAAATACTTTGGATGTCCTACCCCAGGTGCAGATGCAGTTTTAAGTTCCAGATTATTAAAGACATGTGGTTCTCAAACTAAGTTCTACTGCATATACCTAGCAATGTCTACTTAGCATCCCATTATTATTTCTTTACTTCTCTCATTCACAACCAGGAGGCATTGAACATTAAGAACTTCAGTTTGGTGTCATGAATTCCTCTGTGTTCAATGGGATTTACTTTAATTTATGTTTACCTTCAATCAAAATATTGGAAAAGTAGTTTAGTAAATTTTAAACCTTTATTGGAAAAAAAAATCTGTGATCTTTAGAAGCACTTTGTTGAAATCAATCTTAAATTTGTAAAGGTTAATTCTCTCTTTAAACTACTCTGTATGACATTTGCAGGAGAATATTGGATTGATCCTAACCAAGGCTGTGTAGAAGATGCCATAAAAGTGTTCTGCAATATGAAAACAGGAGAAACATGTATATCTGCCAACCCAGCTAGTGTCCCACGAAAAACATGGTGGACTAGTAGGTCACTTGATCTAAAACCCGTATGGTATGGACTTGATATGAATAGAGGTTCACAAGTAAGTAAATTTACTGGGGTCGAACACATAATTTACATTTTATTTATTTATTATTCATTATTTACATTTCTATCCCGCCCCATACCCAAAGGTCTCTGGGCCGGTAACAATCGTTAGAACAACAGACAACTGTTAAAACAACAGTTTTTACTTAAATTAATTGTTACTTCTGAGATGAAAATAACATTCTAAATCCAGCTGAATTGAAAAGTGATTAATTTACTAATAAATCTGATTCTATTAAAGCATTCAAGTTACTAAGAGCCTTACAAATTAAATCAAATAAAAAATAGAATAGCATTTAATAAAACAAAACTATTGAAAGCCACAGAATAATGGAATAATATACCAATTATAAATAACACATTCTGTATGAATATATAATATGTTGCATGAATTATTTTTTAAAAAATTGAAGTTATCAAATAAAATGTAGCAAACAATTACTGTCAAACATCAGCTGAACTGTATTTGAGTGGCAACCTCCCCTTATTTTAATTTTAAATTATGTAAAGTAATTTCCCACTTTTTCCATCATTTCCAGTTTGTCTACGGAGATAGTGAGTCACCCAATACTGCTGTTACTCAGATGACTTTCCTCCGCTTGCTCTCCAAAGAAGCATCTCAGAATATCACTTACCTTTGCAAGAACAGCATAGGATACATGGATGATCAAGCCAAGAACCTGAAAAGGGCAGTGGTTCTGAAAGGAGCTAATGATCTGGAGATTAAAGCTGAAGGAAACAGCCGCTTTAGATACACTGTCCTCCATGACAGTTGCAGTGTAAGATGGATTTTTTTTCTTTACTGAGTTAAAAAGAATACATAGAGAAAAGTGACTAGTACTACAGATTTCTTTATGGTAAAAAAGCATTTTAAACATGAGAATAATTTATACAGTGCTGGTAGATGACAAAAGTAGAATTCCAATGAGCTTATTTTACCCAGGCATGATATTTAATTATCAGTCATAGCAAAGCAACACTGCACTTGGCCATATTCTGGAATATAGCTTGTGATAGGGGTGTGTTGTCTGCATGGCAATACAGACTCTGGCAAGCCTTGCCTTAGGCTTGCCATAGTCTGCACTAGCATTCTGCAATGGAGGCTGGATCTGGGACTCTTCAAGGTGGCCGCTTCCGCACACCGGCACACGAGACCCGTTCTTAATGGGGTCTTACCACCGAAAGCTCCGACCTCCGGGAAGACCTGGAAAATTAGGTCTTCCATCCAGCCCTTCACCTTGATCGGTTCGGAAGCAGGAAGCTTCCACACATGGAGAGGAGAGGGGCCAGGTGTGCCGGTGGCTGCCATTTTGGGGAGGGCGGAAGCAGGCTGGTCTGCCTCCGAAGCCCCTCCCCCACATGCTGGCGGAAACACGCGGTGACTGGCAGCTGCATGCTCCAGTACCGCGGCTCTGGGGGCGGTGTCAGCGGCACAGGAAGCCGGATGCCTTTTAGAATGGGTGCTACAGCCTCCATACAGCACCCAGAGGACCCGGCCTGCACGTCTGCAGATGCCGGAGGCCTCCTCAGATCCATCCCTATTTTGGACAGATCCTTGGGAGAACGGATCACTGGGAAATGGATTTTCTTAAATCCATTTCTCGGCGGCCAGTACGGAAGCACACCTAGTTTCTACTGTCTCTTGCCTTTGGCAAAATTACTTGGGACAAAGGGAAGGTGAACTTCAAACACTTTTGATGGCTGTCAGGTTGAGGACAGCTGTATATTAGTCTACTCTACCTTTTAGAAATAAGTCTTTTAAAGGTGCTGAAACTTGAACTTTTTGTCTGAAAAATATATGCTGCCCATTGAACTGTCTTTCCTCTCCAGGGCAGGTGCATTGTGGGGACCTACAAATGCTCAGAAGGCCCAGAACAAACATTCCTGGACTTTGGACCACAGAAGCATGCCACCCACATACCTTTGTGGTCCAGTGTACCAGCCCTTAGGCCAATTTGCACTTGGCCTCAGTTTGCAATGGGTGAACATCTGAGCAGGTGCACCTGCACTCTCAGGAGGTGTTTACAGCCTAGAAACTGTCCCTGCTTTCCCAGATGTTCACCTATTGCAAACAAGCAGTGCTGCATGAAATCGTGCACCACACGCCAATTAACCTTCTCCAATCACAACTGAAAACATACCTGTTTCATCCACACTGTGACCATTAGTTTTAAAGGAGTAATTGTAGGTGCCATACAAGCTTGCTGGTACCTCAGATGACCTCTGATGCAACCGCACATGCACAGACTATCATCATTGCCATAGTAAGTGTCCAGGTACATCACAGGTAGGTGACTGTGTACTAGCATTCCCTGGTGTGAACAATAGTACACGTTAGTCTGTTATGCACTTCCCATCCAAAGGATGGGAAGGCAAGTGCAGAAATGCCCCTAGTGTGCAGATTCCTCTACCTTTACCATTCAGGTATGAGCAAAAAGGCCCTATATTGTGTTCAAACCATCTAACTAAAGTGATTTGGGAGGGACTAAACTTGTACTGTAGGATAAGTAATTGGTGGGAGCCAACATATCATTTCTTTCTCAGCTAGGTTGAGTTTTCTTCTTGGTACACAAAGCACTTTAGCAATAGCCTTCAGCCAATGCATCTCTGTATTGTTTTGTTGTTTCAGAAACGTAATGGAAATTTGGGCAGCACGGTCTTTGAATACAAGACACAGAATGTGGCACGCCTACCGATTGTGGATATTGCGCCAATAGACATTGGAAATGAAGACCAAGAGTTTGGAATAGAGATTGGACCCGTTTGTTTTGTGTAAAATAAATAAATACAGTAAATAAAATAAATAAAAAGGGAAAAACCTTACATATTTAACAGCAACAAACACAAGAACTTTGAGTGAAGTTAATCCTGAGACTCTTGAAGTAATGGCTGACACTGGGATCAGCATTGTATATAACAGTTTTCTATCATTCCCTGGCCATTTTTAGAATATTTATTTTACTTAAACTTTCCAATTGTCACGATTCAACATTTTAATGAGGTGATAGGACTTTAAAAGGGCAAATTCCTTTTTGATTCAAAAATAACTATCAATATATATATCAAAAATGATACTTAATCTATGATTACTGCTCAATTGAAATGATGCAAATATTCTAAACAGATGGATAGGTGTAATAAATTCAGTTGTCCTCTATGAGAGGCTCATTACTACACCAACTTATCAGGATAATAGTATTAAGAGTCCTGTAGGTGAATTTGAATTTATATGAAAAAATGACCAGCTCCACTGAATGTCTCTTATCCATTTAGTAACCTCAAGCAAAAAAAGTATATCTGAGGCACCTCAGAGAAGGCTTCAAAGTGGGATTGTTTACACACCATTCTTCCCCTCCCCCTCTCCTGAATGTTCTGTGGTAGAAAAGGTGGATTAGAGAAGGCTTAGGAACATGAGGGCCACACACCGTATCTCTCAGTCACCTCTGAGGTGTCCATTTTCTTAAATCTCTAAGGCTCTGTTAAAAGAAGCCACCCTTTCCTTCAGTGCATCCCTATTAGGTCAGAAGCCAACTCAGGACCTAACCATGGAAAACCAGATTCCGAAATCTCTAAATCTCTTTTATGATCCCATATTTTGTTTTGTTTTGTTTTGCTTTGCTTTAAGGCTCCTTCATTCAATTTTATGCTTTCACCATCTTTCAGTTCCAGAACTGGTCAATGTAGAATTCCCCATGGTCCTAATATGTCTGATGATGTGCCTCATGAAAAACAATGTTAAACTTTGTGATTGAGATTATAATACCTGATTGCCTTCTGATTGCCTCACATGTATTATCCAATCATGTGCGTTGTCACTTATTTGCATGTATTAATCCCCAAACAAGTATTAATGTAATGATTAGAGCCTCAATATTGCTGAGATAAACTTCCACTCAACAACTGGTCATGCATTACCAGAAAGTCTGACTTACCTGCCTTGACTGAACAGGGCATGCAAATAGTCCATCATTTCATAGCATGAGCTACCTCATCTCTAGAAGCTGGGATGCATTTAATAATCTAGTGTTTGTTCTAAGTACAGAAAGGTGCTATGCTTCTGTTGTAATTCCAAGAATGGGGATAGGCAGGGCAATATAATATTAAAAAAATAATAAAATAAAATGTAAAAAGAGAAAAAATGGGAATGGTGCTAAAATGGTTTCTGTAAAATTCAAAGAAAATAAAAGACTGTTGCCATCAGCTTCTTTTTCTTCTGTAGAATTTAGTACTAGATATATGGTATCCAGGGAAAATCATGTGCAGTGCATTTTACCTTATGGTTTTACCATAGACAAAATGTTGCGTGCATCAGCCATAGAGCATATATGGATGCAAACCTACTATCTGGGTCTGTTGTTTTGTTGAAGAACTATGCTCGCCTGCTTCTTGTTTCTTTCTTTAAAAAATAAGCACACGAAAAAAGAAAGAAAAGCCATACCATACCTTTATTCATGTATCCTTGCAAAGCATTTAATTAAATACATGTTTCTTTTTGAGTAGTGGCTTTCTTTGCGTAGAGTCTTTTGACATTATCAGCTCACTTCTAAGGGAAGAAAACACTATAAATATCACACTGTGTGTGCATGTGGAAGAGTGCTATATTATCTGTGATCAAAAGTTTAGTGCATACAGTATTTAAAAAATTAAATTATAATGAGGATAGGGGCAAACAAACAATATCAGTGGGCTTGAATGTGGAAACTTAGCATTTCACACTCAGGCTTTGGAACTCTGGAAATTCAAACAATTAATTGCTGCTGAATAAAATATTGTGATACAAACTAGTGTGTCAATTGAACTAATATGACTGCCAGTTAAACACATGCTATTGATTATTATATCATTTCAGATAAAAAGGTATGTATTTACTGCATGTTAATTCAGTGCTATGATCTAAAATCATGATTTTGCATTTTGATTCATGGAAAAATGGATTAAACAATACAAGATTGAATTATTTGCAAAACATGCTATTATCAGCCTTGATAATTTAGATGCAAACTTATCTAATCCAAAAGACACTGAGTACAGTACTTCTACTTTGGATTTAAATCTCTCAGTTAGGGTTAGGGTGATAAAATATTATTTTAAAATGAATATATTAAGATAGATAAATTTAACAATGATATGAAGTTCTTTTGATGATGCATATTTACATTTATATTTTCACAGATTAATTCACAAATTAATATGGAGGTAAACAGATGTGTGCCAAAAATGATATGGGTTGGAAGTACACTATTTATAAAGATGTGTAGTAGCCAACTGATTATAAACTGGACTGAGTATTGCAGTAATTTAGTTAAAATAAACTAGTCAAATCTATTTTGCTTTTATAATTTTATGGTAACCCATATGGGGATCTTCAGATATAGGGCAGGATAGAATGAATGAATGAATGAATGAATGAATGAATGAATGAATGAATGAGCACAATGCTCAGTTACAAGGTAGTTGGTGGCTGGATTGTGTTTTGAACTGTGAACACAACTTAGATCATATTAGTGTGAAATGGCCAGATATTGTTTTGCAGAGAAACTAATACTGGTTAGATCAGGTGCATGAACAGAATGTACATTGCACATTGAATACAAGAACACCATGTGACTGTCATTGCATTTTTCACTCAATGTCTGGTCAAACTTCATTTTGAAAGCCATGGAGGAGAGGTCTGAATAAATGGATGCAAAGCCATTTGTTGATCTGTGGCCATGCCTTCAGAGGATATGGCATGAAGGCAAAGTCTAATATGAAAATGGATTATTCTGGTCACCTTCCACATTCACCAATCACAACATGCTGAAACTGGACCTTTATAAGCAGTTACGCACCACTTCCAAATTCCAGATGCTGTAGTGGCATGCAGAGATGAGTAATCTGGGTGCTCTTCTACTAGGAACATAGGTCTATAGCTATCATCTCAGATGTCCTGGTGGTGCACTCACCCATGCTACATTGAAAAATTATTTGTTCAGAACACTGTGGAACTGCTATGAAAACCAAGTATGGTCATAGCTTTTATAACATCACAGCCTCTGTAACATGGCTGAATTATTTCTTTTAGATTGGAAGCTTCCAAGATTTGGAGGTTCATGATTTGATAGATTGATACCATGGGAACCTTGGGGTGCTTTTTTCGTTATATGGTGAAAGCTTTGTGGAGAGCAGGGAAAGATGCCGTGTGGTGCTATGGTGAAAAGATTTTCTGGTGGTGCAGTGTGAAACCTTGTAAACTGCCCTTTGATTACTGAGTAACACTGAAAAGTGCCTTAACCTCTCTATTAGTCTTTAAGGTGCTACTAGACCCCCCTTTTTATCTACTTGAGACAGATGTATTATTATGATTTATGCATTATTCAAACCAGTGTTTCAAAAAGTTTCTGAAATACTATCTCCTTAAAATATGTTGCATTTAATTATACCCAGTCCCTCCCGCCATGTTCCTTGCTTTGTTTCTTAGTAGAAACTTTCCCAGATGCATCCAATCACTAGGTACTCCTGATTAAATTTGTTGTTGTTGGTTACCAATGAGTTGTACCTGACTCCTGATTGATTTATGGGTGCCTCCATGGGCAATTTGATGAAGTTTTCTTGACAGAGATACAGAACTGGTTTGCTATTGGCTACTTCCAAGAAGTGGCTGGTTTTCCAAGGAGTGCTACCATTGAGCTACAGCTCCTCCTATACAGGGTTAATAGTATGTGCTGCCCACCTTCTAAGTAGGTCACTAAAGTCCTGCATTTCTGAGAGAGAAAAGCTTCCAAAAAGAATAGGATTAGCTGCTTTGAAGGTACCACTTTTCTGAATGAGCACCTTCAAAGCATGCTGTACTTGGAGAAGAATGTTTGCTATGTTCTTTGTGATCCCTTGGATAGGAGTATCTGCCCCAGATGATGACCATGTAAAATGTCATTGTTAATGCTGCATTCTGCTCCACTGAAATGGCTACTAGGTATGGGAAAGTGTGAGAAAGTACAGCATTCCCCCCCCCACACACACACACACTCCTCTTTCATTTTGGGGAAGACAAACCCCAGAATATCACTTCTCTCTTCTCACCCCCTGTCCCTTCCAGTCCTAATATCACTGTTTGGGCAGTAATTGTGAACTAAAAGGAATAGTGGTGAGATGGAGTGTGACATCCTTGTCTAGTGGCACCCACTGACTCTTTGTTAACCTTTGTTAGCACATGGGTTATTTGCATGTTATCAATGGATATTTGCATAGGAAAGATGAATGTTCAAAATGCTATTTGAATGGGTCGTGCATATAAAGAAGAAGAACTGGCTTTTCTACTCAATTTTCCTCACCCAAAATGAGAAATCTTCTGGTCTTCTCCCCACAACAGACACCCTGTGAGGTAGGTGGGGCAGTGAGAGCTCAGAAGAGAGCTGTGACTCACCCAGCTGGCTTTGTGGAGGAGGACGGAATCAGACCCGATATTCCCAGTGGCTCCCTAAGCACTAGACCATTTTATACATCTAGTCATCCTTTTATTTGTCTGTCCTCATCAATAGGTTTTCTTTTTACACAACTATACACTTGTTTCTGCACATTACTCAAATACAACTCTGACTGACTTTAACAACTTTAATTTCTAAGTAAGTGAATAGAGGCTTCCAAAGTTTATTACTTCTCACTCTGGAAAAGCTCTGAATTTGTTTCTGATTTCTTTACCACTGTATTAAATTTTCTTAGTATTATGTTTTAATACTATTGATACTATTTGTTTAATATTACATTTTGATACTATACTTTTGATACTTTGTTTTTATTCAAGGCTGAACACATGTAGTAAAACAGCACTAAAAACAAAGCAAAGTACTTTCTTCCTAATGTTTATGCCATCAATATAACACAATGTGTGGTAGATCACACACCACTTGTATTTTTTGTTTCTTATGCAATTTCCCCCCAATCCTCCTCGGCATCAATATCAGCAGTGATTCTCTTTGCATGTCTTTCCTCAGACTTCAGAGTGTGTAGGTGACCATGAGTTCATGAGTTTGAGGACACCTCTTTGGAAAAGTCCTCTTCCCTCCCCAAAGAGAAAGTCCCAAAGGACCCTTCTCTTCAAAATATTTAACTCATACTACTCTTGTAATTGTACACCTGTTATCCAGTTTCTGATATCCTCCTTTCCCCTACCACATTATTAGGGATAATTGAATGAAAGCAATGAAGTTGCCAACTGGCGTTATTTTCACTGGACATCCAGAAACAGCCATTATTAAAGCTATTTTCAGGATGCTTGTTAAATGATACTTCGCTTCACAGATGGACCAGGCTCATCTACCATGCACGATAAGTGGGGTACTGTCTGAAAATGGTTTCCGGTTGGCCTGCTTACTTGGTGCCATTTTCATGTTAAAGAGCAGACCTAGTGCCACTATCATGTGGGCAGGCTAATCTTTGAAAGACATAGCCTCCAAGTATTCCATAAGGGGTTCTGGCATGGGCCAGCATCCCAGTGTAGATGTTGCTGAAGAGAGTGAAAGAAAGAAAGAACTAAAAGTCTGGGCAAAAAATAAAAAAATCATCTGTCCACAGATGGATGGCAAGCCGATCTATGAGAAATATAGAAGAATATTTGAGACTTTTGTTCCCTCTTCAGAGACCCATCTGCCTGTTTTATTTGTTTGGGGTATAAGTCCTGAACTCCCCCCTGATTGGCTATCAGGGACAAGAAGGAAGGAAATTTATGGATGACAGATGTATCAATGGATACATGAATGAATGTCAAAGTACATCTTTCAGGCTGGTGGTGGTGGTGGAAGCAGGACGCTTCTAATGCCATTTGCTGGGATTCAAGAGCAGGAAAATGTTTGTCCTTGTCTCTGTTTGAGATGCCACGAGCATTTGGCGGGTCACTGTGTGCAACAGGATGCTGGACTAGATGGGCTGTGGCCTGATCCAGCAGGGCTTCTCTTATGTTCTTATGTTCTTATGAAATAGGTATCATTCACATAGGCATCTAAGACAGAGAGGGTGATAATTGCAGTGGACCTCCATCACAGGTGAGTTCCCCACACCTTTCCGAGGGGACTCACCTACTAATGAGTTGTTGCAAGTGCCAAGGAGACCATGGGGTTTTGGGATGAGACACCTGACAGCCCCAGGCCTCTCACTGCAGTCCATGGACAACAAACTGTGGATCAGTGTATGCCCAAATCCATGAATTGAAGCTTCACAGGAAATCACACCCCCCCCAAAAAAAACATTGCAGTATTGCAGATGTTTATATACATGGGATTTGTATCCACAGATTAGTCACTGTAGGTGAGAAATGGCCATATAAAGCAGGCATTCATTTAATTTTGCTCATGTATTCACCTAGGCTGCATCCAGATGCCAGTTACTTATTCCACTATATCTGGATATTCTAGAATATCCATGGTTTATGCTGGGAATGTCGGCGCTTTATTCCTGAATATCCAAATATAGCAGGATAGGTAACCAGTGTCAGTATACAACATTTGTGTGAAACTCTCTCTTAATGGAACCAGAGAGTTCTATCCTTCATTACATCACCATGTAATTCCCAAATGCTTATTTAACTGTTATCCTCACCAGCACAGCAGTTATTCATGTGTGCCCATAATAAAGGCAAGATTCAAACCAACTTTTACCAACACTGTCAGGCATATTTCTATCTTTATCTCCCATGAAGTTGATGATTGTTGGAGATAGTACATTAGGGATGTGCATGAATTCGAATTAGTATCAAACCAAATGTCAGAAAATTAGTATGTATTTGAATAGATCCCCTTCAAACATGGTAGGATTTGATTCAATACGAATGTCTGATACGAACACCCCCATATCTGATA
The DNA here is from genome assembly GCA_023333525.1 of Aspidoscelis tigris stejnegeri. Classification (NCBI taxonomy): domain Eukaryota; kingdom Metazoa; phylum Chordata; class Lepidosauria; order Squamata; family Teiidae; genus Aspidoscelis; species Aspidoscelis tigris. The sequence goes on from JALMGA010000010.1 coordinate 17,435,813, forward strand.
CAGATCTGATACATATGCAATACGTATCCCATAACATATCTGCTCTGAAAGTATCAAATCCACCCTGAATCAATCCACTTTCAATCCATGTTGAATGCACTCTGGATCCATTGCAGATGTGACTGGCGCAGCCACTTTCCCACCTCCTAGGTTCACGAATGTTCCTAAACATTTGCATGAATATGAATGTCAATGTACGAATGTCATACGAATATTCATGTACATACCAATATTACATCTGTATTGCATGAAGCTCCATGGATGGAAGCGAGCTTTGCTCCCTAGCCAGGAATGGAAACTTATGGCCCTTGGAATGCTGTTGGACTATGGTGTTCACAACCATACATATATTTTTAATGGTCAAATAGGCCCAGAGTACATCACTGCTAAATTTTGGGTTTTTAAGGACTATATGCTGTAAATTGTACTAGCGTACTTTGGGTCTGTCATAAAATTTGATATTTACCAATGGGCAAACTGGCTATGGGTAATGGAAGTGTTCAACAACATCTGGAGTTAATACTATAGCAAGACTCAAAGTAATCCTGCTCATATATAGGGTGTTTTTCCACTAACCTCCTTTAATCCGGATCTAATAAGATCTGGATTAAGGGAAGTACCCAATGTGCTTCCATAGGTGGCCTAGCACCCAATAGCAATGGGTGCTAGCCTGCCTGCTGTGGAAATGCCAGAGCACCCATATGCAAATCCGGATCTACACACGAGGGGTCCACCTGTCACCCCAGGTGTTTGGGGGGACAAGGGAGTGCAATCTCCGTAGATGCTCTGTAGAATCTTGGAAGATCCTCCAGAGCAGCTCTGTAGAATCTCCAGAGCGACCTGCCATTACCTTTGAAAATCCTCCAGAGTCTTTGACAACGGCATAGCTCGCACAAGGGGTTTTCTTCGGAGCCTGTGTAAATCTCCAAAGGCAACTTTGGAGGGACTTCAAAGTTTTGTGTTTGGGGCACCCCCCCCCAATGGCTGCCCACCCCAAGCCTCCTCTAGACCCCATTGCCCAATTGTAGTGGAAACAGGCTCCCTATAATAGGGTCTACTGGAAATCCAGATTATAGATCCTGAAGCACCTGTGTGATCTGTATTTCCCTAGCTCTGGTGGAAATAAATATGGCTCTAATGGGGTCTGTAGTGGAAATGGGGTCATCCTGCTCTGAGCCCAATGGGTCCTTAATGGGTGCTTCAATGGATACTTAGTGCTAGTGGAAAAACACCCATAGATTGCTATGTTGCTGCCCATGTAGCAATTTGCTTATCTATATGTTGTCTGTCCTGTGTGTCCAGATACATTTTGTTACCATAATGAAAACCAAACTGATTCATAACTGACTATTTTTCTGCTTTAAAAAAATCTTGTTTCCATTGCTAGCACATGATGAAAGACCCCTTCCTATGTTTCTCTTCCCAACTGAATTCATGCCAAAATATCTCAACCTTCTGCACATTCCTACCTGGTTAGTAGACAATTTATATAATGATACACATTATCCACTTGTGAGGTGGGGCAGGGGCAGCTAGTGATTAGCATCTTGCCTTTGAATGCATTGAAACACTCTTTGATTATTTGAAGATCCAAAGCATGGCCAGGAGCAATCAAAGGCAAGATGCTAATCACTGACTGACCCAGCAACATAGCAATCAGTGTTTCACTCCTCCTTTCTGGCACCTTCCACATACAGGGTGGGAGGGAACTGCCCCTGAAAAAAAGAATCATAGAATCATAGAATGGTAGAGTTGGAGGGGACCTCCTGGGTCATCGAGTCCAACCCCCTGCTCAAGGCAGGATCTCCTAAACCATCTCAGACAGATGGCCGTCTAGTCTCTGCTTGAAGACCTCCATCGAAGGGGAACCAACCACCTCCCGTGGCAGCCTGTTCCACTGGTTGATCACTCTTACTGTTAGAAATTTTTTCCTAACATCTAAACTAAATCTTTTCCCCTGCAGTTTCACCCCATTGTTTCTAGTCCTTCCTTGAGAGAGTGAGAACAGGGCTGATCCCTCTGCCTTGTGACAACCCTTGAGGTATTTGTAGACAGCTATCATGTCTCCTCTCAGTCTTCTTTTTGTTAGACTAAACATTCCTAGTTCCTTAAGCCATTCCTCATAGGACATGGTTTGCAGACCGTTCACCATCTGCCTATTCAGTGCCAATGCTGTGGTTGCACTGTGCAGCTCATGTTTAGAAAAGGCCACAGAACACCTATTTGTATTAGCAACATGCAGTCCGTGATGGTAGCACTTTGCAGTTGTTCTGAAGCCTTTTGTAACTATGGCTGCAATACAAAGCCTCACCAGCTGGCTCGGAGCGGGAATGAGCAGCTAAACTGTCACCAGATGAGAATTTGACATGATTGAATGTCCTGAGAGTAGAAAATCCCATTGTATTCTTTCTGCTGCCTCGGGTGGAGGATTTTTGTCTGCTTCATCCTGAGGGACCTCACTTGACCCCAAAGGTACACCTAGAAGCAGCCCTTGTCCCACTGTAGGGACATCAGTGTCACATTCTTTGGTAGTTACGTTGTACCATCAAAAATGGAGATGTGACTCCACAGCTCCTTCCATAATAAACCCAAGGTGATAAAGTGTTTGAGAAAGTCTTTACTGTTTATGAAGCCTATGGAAAGAGATCTGATTAGTGAAGCACATAAATGACAGCTTACTCTTTTATTACAATATTTTATTATGTGTCTCTGTAAGGAAAAGACCAACAACCATATAAAAGCTTACAAAGATGGTTAACCTCCAACACTATAGATGTGTTAATGTGACAAAAGAAGCTCATGATTTCTGCGTCTTTACTGACTTTTACAGAGGGAAGGAAGGAAAGCCCTCAGAAATGGCCTACCAATGATTTGACTTTTTGATGAGAGACAGTTACAGTTACAATTGTTGTCAAGCCTTGATCTTTCAATGCAAGTCAATAAATCTGGCTTGCAGATTTAGAAGTGAAAAACACACAACTAGCACCATCACAATAATCTTTTTACACTTCCCTAATTTTAGTGGTCTTGACCAGCAATGACAGGAAAGTATAGGAGCACCCTTAAAAAAATACAATGCAGTCCACCAATAAAATTATATTAGTTTGTTGACCCTAGGGCATTCACTTCTTTTAAAAGCACAGAAACAAACGTATGACCAGATCTTGTCATTGCTTCCACTGTATTTTGACTTTGCTTCCTTGGTGTGACTCATCAAATTCATCCCAGTTTCTGTCCATCTTGAGGTAGTTGAAACAGGGAATTTTATCTAGCTTTATGAACTATATTTAAAAATGGAGGGTAAACTTGGAAACTGGATTCATCACTTTTGACTGGTGGGCAAGCATTCCTCTAGAATTACAGTTTTGCTGTTTTGAGTGTTGAAGTTGTAATATAGCACCATGGAATTGTAGTCAGCAGATGGGAATTTGGTGAAAGAAAGTAGAGCAAAATGCATTTTGTTTTACTTTGTGTAAAGAGCAAAGGAAAAAAAGAGAAAAAAACAACAACCTTTTTTTTCAATTTACTTCTTCCCTCCCCTCCAGAATTTTTGCAAATAAATAATTGGGATTCAGATTTGACTTGAATTGCCATTAAGATTAAAACAAAAGGAGCAAAGATGGAGGACGGATTTGTTTTGGGTGGTTCAGAACGGGCATTACTCTTGTCTTATAAGAAGCAAACTGGGCCAATGTCCACACCAAATTCCTGATTGGGAGCGCCGATATCGAAGGGTGCAATATCTATCACAGGCAACCTCATTGTCTTGCGTGTTCTGTACTCGAAGACTGTCTTACCCCATTCATCTGTGTGTTTCTGTAAAATGTGAAAAAGGAAGTAAGTTAAAAACAATTCTTTTAGAGACATGTCTGATCAATATCTAGCTAAACATTTAACATTGAACATTGTGTGAGAAGCATTTTGTGACTGTACATAAGTGTATAATAACTAGCTCAGTGGTGAGCTATACAAGCATGATGCAGAAAAGCCCCCCCCTTTCCACCCAGGCTATGTTTTTAGCCTTCAGAAACATGGGTCAGGGTTCACACAAGCTTTGAGGGCACCTGACATGGACAAGCTGGATCAGTGTGGTTAGTGCAAAGAGAGCTGATCCAGACCATGCTGTCCCACTATCTGAATCAGTTAATCTGTACCCACTGATCTGGATTAACAGCAGGTAAGAGCAGAAAAGGCCTAAGTTTGTCAACCTGCTTGATCTATCTAAATTTATATAAATTTGGGAACAAACAGTGGGATTTATTTCTCAATAAATTAAATAATTTATCAAAAAAGTAATGAAATGTTGAAAATGACTGTGATAGGAACTTCAGCAGGTGATCAACCATGTAAAACTAAATTAGGTGGGGTTGGGATGGCTAATAGTTTATATGGTACATGCTAATAGTCTATATTGTACATGCTAGTAGTCTATATGGTACATGCTAATAGTCTATATGGTACAGGCAGTGGAATCTCCAAGCCAAAAAAAAAAAAAAAGTTTCTGGTCTCTAGAATAGCACCAGGAATAGAGGGAGGAAGTTAGGGAGGGAAGGAGGACGTGCAGTAGTGGAGTTTGCAATGTTTTCATACTTACAGTACAGCTGTCTTCTAGAACAGTGTATGTGAATTTGCTGTTTCCTTCTGCCTTGATTTCACTGTCAGTAGAACTCATAAGCTTCAGTGCTCTCTTCACATTTCCACTGGCCTCATCCATGTAAGCTATGCTGTTTTTGCAATGATACGTGATATTCTGGGAGGCTCGACTTGAGAGAATTCTAAGGAAAGCCAGTTGGACATCTGCAACTTCTTCTGGTAGATCAGGGTCTCCATAGCTGAACTGTGAGATAAAATGTTTTTTTTTTAAAGGTTGTTTTACCGCTTCACATAATCAATTGCATCTTATGCCTTGCTTTTTGAAATGCTAGGGCTAGTGGTAGTCTTGTTTTAGATAATTTAGATCAGTCTATATGTTATTTAACTATGTTTACTGATTGTTGCTACTGATTTTGTGTATTTTGTCTACTGCTTTAGTAGAATAAGTGTGTCCTAAAGAAACTACAGAAAGTTCTCTTGGTCAGACCAAAGGACTGTCTAGTCCAGTATTCTGTTCTTACAATATCCTACCAGTCATCTGTGAGAAGCTGCAAACAGAACATAGATAATAATGCTTCCCCAGTTATGCTTCCCAGCAACTAGTATTTAGAGGCATTGCAGTTTTGCACCTAGCGAAATTATTGCTAGAGTTCAGTTAATCCCCAGCTGAATTTGTAAGAGTGCAACTGAAATTTACTTTTGCAGTCAGGCTATTCATTCAAGTGACAGAGTCTTCTTACCTGGAAGCCTCCATTCATAGATTCTCCAAACCAGATATGTTTCTTTTCAGGTCCTGGGCTTGTCCACCAGTGCTTCTGTGGAACAGTTTTTGGATTTGCATTGATGCATGTCTCCCCAGTTTCCATATTGCAGTATACTTTAATAGCATCCAATTTGCAGCCTTGGTTGGGATCAATCCAGTACTCTCCTGTAGCAACAGAACAAAAAGCATTTTTATCTGTTGAATATGGATCTTCATTTTATGCATCCAGTGAAGATGCACCTCTTTGCCCTGGCCTTTGGGTGAACAAGGAAATGGCTTTCCTCCCCACATTCTGGCATTGTTATGGTTTTAATGTTGTAACCAGCCATGAGACCTTTGGGTATAGAGCAGGATAAAATTTCAAGTAAGTAAGTAAAAGTAAGTAAGTAAGTAAAAGTAAGTAAGTAAGTAAGTAAGTAAGTAAGTAAGTAAGTAAGTAAGTAAGTAAGTAAGTAAGTAAGTAAAAGTAAGTAAGTAAGTAAGTAAGTAAGTAAGTAAGTAAGTAAGTAAGTAAGTAAGTAAGTAAGTAAGTAAAGTTAGTTTATCAGTAATTTTGTGACAAAGAATTGAGCTGCCTGAATTGTTTGCCTCTTGGAAAGAACACAAACTCTTACAATAATATACTTCCGCGCTCAGATTGTTTGTATGATTCTTATGACCATGCAGAATAGGACAGATATTTCAAAAATATTTGAAGGCCTTATTTGAATGGTTTGTATTTCCTAAAACATTAGGTTTCCCCCTCTACAAGGGCTACTTATTTTGCTATGATTAGATAAGCATAAAAGGGCACATACCGCTTTTAAGCTCAGGGTGGCAGAACTTCAGATCTCTGCAGTTCCGGGCTGGGTTCTTCCTTGTGCCATCAGGACTAATGATGTTTTCAATCTGGCTGTTGATTGATTTCAGTGAACTTAAGACATCACTCATGGAAATTTTGTCTTCAGATGGCTGATCTCTATAGTAGCTTGGTCCTTTCTCAAAGCCAATTCCTCCAAGATCAGCACTGCCACCACCACAGCATGGACCAGGAGCTCCAGGTTGACCAGGAGGTCCTGGAGGACCACCGTGTCCAGGGGGACCCTTTACAATAAAGTGAATAAAAATTAATTTTGGCCCCTATATGTATACACAATAAAGTACTTTCCGTATGTACTAACCCCTTACAGACTTGTTCTGCAAAACAGTTACTCTCACAAAGGATCTGAGGCATTAGTTGTTAATTTCAGGAGCACCCTGACATCAGATGTGAACTTAGGAGTAGGTTAAACTTATATTGAAATAAATCATCATGGGACAGCCATTGAGGCTTCCAGAATGAGATGCTTGCACTTGTATCAAAGCTGGTCACATGTGCATTGATAATCATCTACATCAGCTGCTATAGTGCTCATGAACCAAGACTAACTGGATGGTAGGAATAGGCTTTACATGATTAAGTTGCGTACATTCATGTAAAACTTAGCTGTGATTTATAATGGATCAAATATGGGTTTGGCATACTAAGAAGAGACCAGAACTGATTATTTATTTATTAACTAAATTCGTTGACTATAATGCATCACAGAGTAAAACATGTACACAATTATTTGAATATGATTCTTTGGTGGGGTCAAATCTTATGTTAAGTTCATTTGCCTAAGCATGACACATGGCACATAGTTCCTTCAATATCTCAACAGTTTACTTGAATGTGTCAAAGCAGCATGCAGTAACTTATAATGTTCAGGATCAAGTTTCTCAGAAGCAAAACACATTCATTCATAAGAAGTGCAGCAACCCTTACCGCAGGTCCAGCTTCACCTCGGCTTCCACGAGGACCTGGAGGACCAATGGGGCCTGGATAGCCATTTGTACCAATTTTTCCAGGTGGGCCAGCTGGTCCAGGAGGACCCTAAAAAGCAAAGGAAATTGGGTATTGGTGTTTATGTGCTGTGAATGCAATATATTGAACATGCATTCAGTTCTCAGCAAAAACTGAATGAACTTACTCGAGCACCTGCTGGTCCTGGACTTCCATTCGGACCCTGGGGACCCAGTGCACCCTATCAGGACAAGAATGACACAGAAATAGTAAAAATCTAATTTAACAGTCCACCCCTTTGCATTGCAGCATTCCATTCTGCATAAACTCTATTGTGACACAGACTGTTTCCACATTTGCAAGGGTGTTTCTCATTTATAGATTAATGCAAGGATCAAATTGCTTTGCATTTCAGATTGCTGCTGTTTTTACTAATGGAAGTGGATTACCTGAAATTCATTTTCAGGAACCATATAAATATATGGTAACAGGAGCCCTGATGAGGCCTCAAGGGTATGGCCAAACACCCAGGGCACCTTCCATTGTACAGCACTCTTATGAGGGTGCAAAAGAGTCTGTAAGTGCCTTCCTCATGTCTTCCCCATAGACTTGATTAAGAACTCTGAGGGCACCCATTGCCCTCAGGCATTTCTGCTGCTGGGCTGCTACATAGATACATAGTGGTGCTGAAAGCAACTTAAGTTGGGCCTTTTCACACTATGCCTCTATGAGCTGGGAGGCATAGTGCTAGTATGCACTAAATATCTGTGCTTGTGGATGCTTAAAACATACTAAATCTACCCAACTCTTCCCAAAACTCACCTTAAATGCAAATGTCTGATTGGACAGCAGCCATCTTTGAAAACTATTGTCCTTGCTAGTGTACCAGCATGCCCCAACACTGGCGCAGCAGCATTACCAAAGTGACTGAGGGGCATGGCACATCATTACACATGTACCATACATCACGTGCTCCTTCGGTGCTTCTTCTGACCAGGAAGCAATACAGATGGTGTGTCTGGAGCCCTACTGGCTCTGATGTTAGCGCAGGCATGCTGCAGTTAAACTTGCACCATGAGTAGTGCCTGACTGATACGCTACCACAGAGAAGTAATTTCATCTGGGAGCTCACCCCATGTGCACTACTGGGCCAAGTGTGAATTGTCCCTATGTCTGGTTTGTGTAAGCATTGTGCAAAAAAAAAGACCCATTTTGGGTGCTATTTTCCATGCAACAGAGGCCCTCTCTTTGAAGGTGAGCAAATATTCTGTGCTAAGTGTGGGCATCTTGTAAACTAACAATTCAGTATTTTTTATCAAAAGAATTCTAAAAACTTACAGCTGGACCTGGGGGTCCTGGGTTACCAGGGAATCCTCGATGACCTTTCATTCCATTGCTGCCACGTTCACCAGCTTCACCTTTATCACCACGTGGACCAGCAGGACCCTTTAGGAACATAGTGATGCAGTGTTAAGAATTAAGAAATATATGTATATATTCCGTATATACCATATATTTCTACCCCCTCCCTAAACCCAGAGGTCTCAGGGAAGGTCATAATATTAGCTGAAGAAGAACTGAAATTATAAAGCCAAAGTATAGAAACTTACAGCAGGACCACGGATACCAGCAGGACCAGGAGAGCCAGCTGGACCAGCAGGACCCTGTGGAAAAACAGGATTTGGTGGGCATAAACAGCACATTAATGTATAGCATTAACTTTCTTAATGCAAAGTATGTGTGTTTGTTTAGAGTTAGAATGGGCGAGTATCCATATCTCAGTCAAGTACCTGATTTTCCCCAGCACTATAATCATATAGAATTTATACAAGGTGCCTCAAATAATTAAGTATTTCAAAGCAGGTGCATCTCCTATGTTTTCCAAAACTAGTGTCATCACAAGTACCCAACTCATTTGGAAACACAAGAAAATCTCTAACCAAATGCACAGAAGGTAGAACTTGTAGTTGTTGGACAGCAGGATCAATCAGAATGATTTTATCTAAAGAAGTTCTATATAAAATCTCCTAGAAGATCATTTTCCTTTCACCGATAGAATTCTATTTACAAATTAAAAGATTCTACAGTCGGATGGAGGTGGCTATAAATATGATTTACTGTAAATCCCCAATCTAGTTTACAGTTTTGTAGGTGAGAAGTAATTATATTTTTTCACACTTACAGGATGTCCTCTGTCACCTGGTTTTCCAGCTGGACCAACACTACCAGGGGGACCAACATGACCTGGAGCCCCTGGTAAACCAGGAGAACCACCTTCACCTCGGTCACCCTTAGGGAAAAAAAAGAAAAAAGAAGAAATCAATACCAGCCAGATAAATGCATTTATATCTAAAACAAAAAGGCAATGGAATATAAGAGAATGTATTGATTGAGGTCTAGCAACAGCAACTATGATCATTAAATTTCTCAATAGTCCATATGGCAGCTGTTTACCTTTGGTCCTGGAGATCCGTCACGACCTGGCAAACCATCCGATCCGGGATTACCCTAAAAAAAATTGCATCTTTTGAGAACTGCTATATTGTAACCTGGTACTACTGTATCGGATGGTATAAGAACATAAGAACATAAGAAAAGCCTTGCTGGATCAGGCCACAGCCCATCTAGTCCAGCATCCTGTCGCACACAGTGGCCCACCAAATGCTCACGGGCATCTCAAGCAGAGACAAGGACAAACCTTCTCCTGCTCTCGAGTCCCAGCAGATGGCCTTAGAAGTGCCCCAGTTCCTCCCCCCCCCCTCAGCCTGAAGGATGCACCTAGTCATTCATTCTAGTAGCCATTGATACTAGTATTCTACTGGTATGTAGAACAAAGCTTACATCTCTGCCTGGTTCTCCAGGTGTTCCACTAAGGCCAGGTGCACCTTGAGGGCCTGGAGGTCCTCGTTCTCCTGGGTTACCATTGGATCCTGGTTTACCATCTTCACCCTGCAATGAAAAAAGTTTGATGACATAGGCCTTTTTTTAAAAGATCCTACTAACTTTATAGATACATGTATACAAAACAGGTGATATAGAAGAGTTCTATTAAGCAGTGGGAAAACCCATAGGTATATAATGTTCCAATTCTGGCTCACATCAATTTATTTATTTATTTGCATTTTTTCCTGCCCTATACCCAAAGGTCTCAGGGCTGGTTGCATCATTAAAAAAAAGAAGTGTACAATGAAAAACTAAACAATAACAGTGCATGTTAATCAGCAAGTTATATAAAAAGCTGGGTATTTTAATAGATTATAATGACAAAGGAATGTGCAAAGAAAACTAGTTTTAATCTGCTACAAATCAAAATAGGATTCAGGAGCTCAGAGGCCTCCTGGAGCTGCACATGGTGAATTCACACTTTGTGTCCTCTCACTGGGAGGCAAAGTGCTAGAATGCTTTAGTTATCCCACACTTATGGCCACTATGGCAGCCATTGTGGAGCCCCAGTGACAGTGCACCTGTGTGGCACCGTTACCGTGGCAACAGGGCAATGCAGCATGTAATCACACCTGCACCACTTGTCATGTGCTCCCCTTGCATGTCTTCCACCAGGAAGAAGTGCAGAAGGAGCATGTAGGACTCTACTAGCCCTGTTGCTGGTATAGGTATTGAGCAGTTCTAACTGCTCTACTCCTACATGGTGCAGGGGATGCTCTGGCATGGATGGGTCCATTTCTGGTAAAGAAACAGCACCATGAAGTGCAGACACTCTGGGTCAGAGAACACGCCATGAGCAGTTTCTTGGAGACTGCATTGTACACACACAAGCAGTCCCTCTATTTAGCTCATGGTAATCATACCATCCAAGCAATCACATTCAAGGGGATGGGATTGTTTCAAAGTAGGAAAGTTAATGAACTGGCTTTGGTGGCTTCTGTGCAGGAGGTCATCTGGGAAGCTACCCTTCGTGTTTCTGCTGCCTCAGAGCCTGAAGGTATCATCCACAGTGAAAATAAATAAATAAATAAAAGTATGTTGCAGTTGCTTTTTAACAACCAAGACAGACATGTTAGCCTGCCACTGGGAATAAAAGGTACATAGTGAAACAATTATAGAGGGCAGAACAATATTCAGATTTGTATAAATGTCTCTCACGTGTAGAGAATTAGTAACATTGTTTACCTTCTTTTTGTTGCTATAGCGGTGGCAAAGGGTATATTTAAAGGGGGGATATCAACTGTAGTCAAGTCCTGATAAATCATTCATGTATAAATAAATCGTTCTGTCATGTATGCATAGACACTCACGTGCCTATGTATGCCAAAGTTAAATGACAAATTGTTATGATGATGTTCTATTGAAGATTGATATCTTACCTTAGGACCACTTATGCCAGGAGGTCCTGGTAAACCCCTACCACCTGGCAATCCAGCAATACCACGCTGTCCAGCTGGACCCAAAATTCCCGCTGGACCTGGCATTCCCTGTAGAAGGTAACATCAACAAACAAATCTATATTTATTATATGTTTAGATCTATTTATTATTTAAAACAATAAACACGCTGTTAATAGAAGACAGGTTTTGAAATATGTTGCGTACATTTCTAATGTGTGATGTTCGCAAACATCTGGAGGGCACCTTTTGGTCACCCTGCTGTAAAAGCAGCATATTTGGACCACAAAAACTAAGATTAAAATCTTGATTTGTGCATAAGACCCAGTAGACCACTGCTTCCAGACTAACTAACCTTGCAGAGTTGTAGTAAGAATATTTTTTAAAAAAAATCAAGGAAGCAAAAGAAGACCGTTTCTGAGCTGGAACATTTGCTCTACCCCTGGAACTGGGAGGTTTGGTGTCCACATACTCCCTGGTTGCATTAAGGGATATACAGGAAATGACCTTTGAAGTGGCCCATTTTCCAAGTGTCCCAAAATAGGGTTGGCCACAAAAGGAAACAAGAAATGGCCTTTGAAGTGGCCCATTTTCCAAGTGCCCCAAAATAGGGTTGGCCACAAAAGGAAACAGGTAAGTTGCTTCTGCTGCCACCACACCTTTGCATGGCTGTGGCTGTGGCCAATGAGGAAAGCAATCACAGTCTACAAAAAAGGCTGCAAAGCGTGACTGCCATTCAGTCCCTGTCATGTGCCATAACCATTACCTTCAACTGATGGCTGAGAATGACAGAAACTTAAGGACAAACTAATGTTTATTAGTTGATCAGTTGATGATGATTCATACTAAACTTACCGGTTCTCCTCTTATACCAGCTGGACCTTTTTCACCTGGTTGTCCAGGGTCTCCTTTTGGGCCTGCAATACCTGAAGGACCAGGGGGACCAGTAGAACCTGCTGGACCAGGAGGTCCATCCTTGCCTGGAGCGCCTGCATTACCAGGTGGTCCTGGGTTACCCTGTTAATTGAATGTTTGAAAACAAATCTAAAAATGTATTTATTCATTGAATCCTGTTTGAAAGAATGGGTCATTTATAGGATAGTTATAAGAGTTAAGTCAAATAATACAAACATGACCATGACTCCACACTACAAATCTGTTAAAGACTTGATACATCAAAGACAGAAACCTAAGCCCCTTCTGCACTAGGCTTTGGATTGGAATATATTTTGACCCAAGACCCACCTGTCTGCACCTATTGAGAATTAGCCTATTTTATCCACGCAGGATGGAAAGATGTACTGGGATATGCCACCAAAATGGAACCATATCCTATTTATGCAGTGGGCCTCTTTAAATAGGTCGACAACTAGAGCAGAGTCCAATATTTGAGACTATGATGGGCAGGCAGACAATGTGTATTTGTAGACTGAAATGCCAAGGGAGGCCCATTCTGGTGGCACAGGAGTCAATGTGCCACTGAAATGCCCCCCCCCAACTGTGCAGGCCAGGAACTAAAGTTCTTTGAAGCCTGGAGCCAGAAGTGGGTCACAATGTGCTGCTGAAATGTGGAAGAACTTGGACTGGGCATTTGCTAAGCTGCTCCAGCATGGTCCATCCAACTAGCCTGTGCTTTGTTGGCCAGAACAGCCCATGTTGTGTGGGAAGGGCCTTAACTTAAATTCTCTATAGACAGGTTACAGAGAAAAGTACTGAAAATGGTGTTTGTTAGCCAGGTGCACATCTATTCCTTGCCCTCATGATTTGTATAGCATAATGTATGTGGATAACTCATATTCTTGATTTAAACAACAACAACAACAACAATAACAACAATAACAACAATAACAACAATAACAACAATAACAACAACAACAACAACAACAACAACAACAACAATAATAACAATAATAACAATAATAATAATAATAATAATAATAATAATAATAATAATAATAATAATAATAATAATAATAATAATAATAATAATAATAATGGGGACAATGACACTTCTGGAATTGGAATTTGGGGACAGGAATTTTATCTTAACAGCTTTTACAAAAGTCCATCTAGTAATAGAAATGCTGCAGTTGGAGAAGGGTTGCTTTGGGCTGGTGTGCCTCAGAAGGCAAAGTTAATAATCTTTTAAAGCAAAAGTTGATTCAGAATTAAATAATTATATTCCAGTGGAAATCATGTTGACAGAGAATGTCTACCTAGATACCCCCCCCCAAAAAAAATCATTTCAGTGATTAACTTTCCAGTTGGAAACTTGAGTCACAGGAACTACATTTTAATACTTAGCTGCAAAAAAAGAGAGACCAAAACGCAGTAAAAAATGCTTACATTGTTACCAGGGGGACCAGGTAAGCCACGACCACCAGGAAAACCAGCCTGACCCTAAAATATATTAGCAGTGTTAATAACAGCATAATGTAAATGGTTTTCTTTTTCAAAAAAAGTGTATCCTATTTATTCCTTCAAAGAGACTCAAGGCAGGCAACAAACATCAACAAACACATAATAAAATAGTGCAAAATAAAATTAATGGCTTTTCTGCTCTTACTTGACCTGAACAGTTGGTCTGTAACAAAGCAATCTATCCTAAGGCTTAGACAGATCACTCTGGGCTTGAACAACACAGTCTGCATGGCAACAGCTGTTCCAAGCCTAACCCCCACACTGGTCCCAAAGCTCGTGCAGGATTTGGAGGTGATCTTCATGAGCTTTGATGGTCAGGAACTAAAGTTCTTGGCCACAAAACCCCTGGTGCACTCATTTCATGCAGCCCTGAAATGGGTCCCCCAGTAATCTGGAACATGGAGCCATGCTTCTCTGTGGTTCAGACTTGACCCTGCAAGTGTAATGGAGGATCTGATAAATCATTTGTACATGTGGAACAACAGAAAGTGCAGAAAGGCCCTAAGGCACTATCCACATGGGCTACAGAGGGGCTTCTGTCTCCCCCAGAGGCCACTTCAATCCCCAACAAAAGTGTTCCATATCCTAAACCATTTGTAAGTACTCTGAGTGTCCCAGTTGTGAGAAGTTGCTTCCTTGCCCCCATGTGGATGAATGGAAGCAGGAAGAGTTGACTCAGTGCTGCTAACAGTTTCCACCTGGAATTGCTTGGAGAAGAATTGAATATGGTCAATTTTTGACATCATTTCCAGACTCCTCAAAGACATCCAGGTGGTATCTCATTGTTGTTAATGGAGTGATGGCTGACAGAGTGATTTATGAAAGATGGGGACAATTTCATGAAAGATGGGGACCACTACACAGGTTCTACCCAGCATTGTGGGATGCCCTACAACCTTAATAGTTCTGTCTGTCACTGAAGAAGATGCATTTCAAGTGCTAACTTGTGCATAAACATATACTGTCAGTGAAAATGCTTAGATACCAGGTGAGCTGAAGTATATCCTCCCAAACCTCCCTTGTACATTATTTTACCATTGTTGTTATAAAAAGAAGCTAGTGTGTTGTTTTCTGATTACATCAATATTTAGGGTGTCAATGTGAAATAGCATTGCTTATTGCTTCTAGACAAGTTGAAAATACTCACTGGCGGTCCTGCAGCACCACGTTCTCCTTTTCCCCCTTGGGGACCAGGTGGACCCTAGGAAAAATTCAAGCATTACAATGTCAGAAAATAAGAACAGGAAGGATAATAGTTTATTGCTGGATAATAAAAGATTTCTAAGAATTGCCAGGAACCAAATGCAGGTAAGGTTGAATACTTACAGGTGCACCAGGACCTCCTGAAGGACCTGCAAGTCCTGGGGGTCCAGTCTCGCCTCGGTCTCCAGCTGGGCCTTTTTCTCCTTTTGCACCAGGTTCTCCATTTTGTCCCTATACAAAAGGGCCCAGAAATCAGTGTTAGTCTTTCTTTTCAGTAGAAAAGGGGTTCAGCTATAAAACACTTCCAAGCCAAAACCTGTACTCATCCTTGGTTCAGTATCCAACTTGGCTCATAGAATAAGGCCATGCCTCTATTATGTGGTGGAGATACAGATGGAGCAGTTGGTTATTCTCAATCAAGTAGAAGTCAACCCTATAGAAAAATGTTGCTTTATATAATAGAAAGGCTTATGTTTGTGTCTAGTGGTTAAGGAGCTGGACTCTTCTCTGGGAATACCAGGTTTGATTCCAGCTGAAGCCAGCTGGGTGACCTTGGGCTAGTCACACCTACCTCACAGGGTGTCTGTTTTGGGGAGAAGATAAAGCTTTGTCAGCCGCTTTGAGTCCCCTTAAACGGGTGAGAAAAGTGGGGTAGAAAAGCCAACTCTTCTTCTTCTGATATT
This sequence comes from Aspidoscelis tigris stejnegeri, assembly GCA_023333525.1. Taxonomy (NCBI): domain Eukaryota; kingdom Metazoa; phylum Chordata; class Lepidosauria; order Squamata; family Teiidae; genus Aspidoscelis; species Aspidoscelis tigris. The sequence goes on from JALMGA010000010.1 coordinate 17,451,620, forward strand.
TTGAAACCAGCCAGCCATTTCATCCATCTTTTCAAGGTTTTTAGAATCAGTTAGAATAGAACTGCTATTCATGTTCAGTATTCACATTTGAAGTGGCCATAGCTGAGTTGCTTGCACCCAGGAAAGGGCTGTGGATCTGGATAAAATAATTTTTGATCCTGCCCAACAGCAGTTTGGTCTGTAGCAGTTCAAAACACTCTTGGTCCCTTGCTGTTGGTGCTTTATAGCCACCACTGGCTAAAAGAATGTCCACCCATCCACCCACAAACCCTAGGCATCTGGAATTTAAATTAATGTTGCCGTCCTGATTCTAACAACACTATTTTGTTACTGAACATGCCAGATTTTCCGTAAGAGGTAGCTCACAAATGAAAGCTATGGATGGATGAAGAGAAAAGTGACACGAACAAAAAATTATCACTTTCATTGATCTGAACTAATTCCTGCTTTACTGTGCAGTAGGACATTGGTTGAATTAAAGTGAGGATCATAATTGCACTAGTGTCCTTTTTTTTTACTACTCCACATTGGTAATCTGTTTATCTTTCTTTTCTCCTTGCTAAGCACAATGCTGATGGAGCACAGGAAACAAAAGGGAGAAACTACAGTGAGGAGAAAGCTTGGAAAACAAGATTAGCCCCTTTAAAAGGGGAAGATCTTTGCAGAATATAGTAGCATCACATAAATGCACACATAAACCCTTCCCCATAGTGCCTCATACTTACAGGTGCTCCAGGAAAGCCTGCAGGTCCAGGGGGACCTGATTCACCTCGGTCTCCCTGGAAATCACACAGAGAGATTAAAAATAGCATAACTAGTCCCCCATGCACTTTTTAAAAAGACATAATTAATATCATTCATAATTACCCTCATTCATTGTTATTTGTTTGGGTTTATCCTGATCTCCACTTGGAGAGTTTTTATCTATCTATCTATCTATCTATCTATCTATCTATCTATCTATCTATCTATCTATCTATCTATCCATCTATCCATCTATCCATCTATCCATCCATCCATCCATCCATCCATCCATCGATTTATTTTAATCCTTCCCTATACCCAAAGTCTAACAGTGTGTTTCAACAGTAAAAATAAATAAAAATAAAAATAAATCTACTAATTTTTTTCAGTGAAGGGGTTTTTCGTAATTATTTCTTGGGTTTAAAAGTTCTGCAATGCTTTGAGAGAAATTAGTGAAAGCTATACAGTCTTAAGCTTTAAATAAAAAGAAAATAGTAGAAAAAACAATTGTTTTAAAAAAAAGTTAAAACAATACAAGTGAAACTAGAGACCTAACATACTTTTGCCTTTCATTTGTATTTAAGAATATCCTTCTCAAGAATATCCTCTTGTGAAGGATATTCTTAAGTGTGATCGAATTTGACCAACTTGACATCATGATGAGACTGGGTTGCTACCAGAATATTCCTCCTGTCAAGAGACTTTTTATCTGTGAGTTGCATGCTCAGGAAAATACTATACATTTTCTGCTGAAATGGTTTCTCTATGATTCCTTCAGACATCACTATCTAACCCCACTTCTTGCAAAATAGTGGCTAAACAACAAAGACAAGGTACACTGGTTTTGAAGAGGCACTGATAGGTTTACTTCAGCAGGTGTGGCTCTGTTTATTGTGAAAGCTGCCAGAGGTTGTGCCTCACAAATTAATTTTAGTTAGATATTTTATTATCATTCTAATTGTATCTATATTTGATTTTTATTATTGTGTTTGTATATACCTTTTTATTGATTTACCTGAGCATGGATAACTGTGGCCAAATCATCTCTGTCCAGAACAGGCCTTAGCTGTCGAACCAGCCATAGTTGGGAATAGGCACTCTTGGCCATGGCAAAAGAACTGACATACTTTTACATCTAAATTCAAAAAAGTGTTTGGATATGGTATTTTTGTAAGTTGTCCTTGTTTTTCTTTGATGGGCAGTATATAAATGGAACTAACAATACAAACAGCAACAATTTTATGCTAAATCAGTGTGCCGAAGTAGTATGGCCAGTGAAGGCAATGGTTTCTACTAAACCACGTTTCTTATTGAAAAAGAAGTTTTGAGGAAGAGCCATATAATATCAATTATCTATATTAAGGAAAGTTCACTTACGGGACCGCCACGAGGACCTGTTGGACCAGGAGGCCCAGCTGAACCATGCTCTCCCTGAGAAAGAAAGAAAGAAAGAAAGAAAGAAAGAAAGAAAGAAAGAAAGAAAGAAAGAAAGAAAGAAAGAAAGAAAGAAAGAGATCATCATCATTCAGAATTTATACAAATGAGCCTAGCAAATATTTATAAATGAATAGTTATTTAAATTTGAGACAATTACCTTATCCCCAGGTTGGCCAGCTGGACCAGGAGGCCCAATGGGACCTGCAGGACCCTGGAAAATTAGACAGTACATATTCAATAATATGCCATTAATAAAAAGCAAGAGCATACTAATTATGTCTGCAGTGCAAAATGAATTCTAAACATTCTTCATTACTAACTTGATAGACTTCTCTTGTGAATCTTGATTCTGACTTTCTAATGAAGTACATTTTCCCCATCAGGTTGAAACACTTTTATTTTATAAGCTATAAATCCACCTAGGGCCTTTCTGCACAGAAAGCTCATGATATGAACCAGTGGTCTAAACCAACAAGGTCATTGATTTGGACCATGGTCCACACAATGGTTGTGATCCAGTGGAAATATTCACACAAGCAAGGATGGACAATGTTGAGGGAGCCCATACAGTAAAACAAAAGGTAACTATTGGAGAAATTCTCTTCTTGAGAATTGTAAATAATGAAAACTAGGAAGACCTAAGGCAATTGTGAACCAAGTGAGGCAGAAGTGTGTGTGTGTGTGTCACATATCACCAGTGGAAATTTTACTTTGCATTGGGTACACTCATTAAGAAAATTATTGGAGGTTGTGTCTCCACATATCATTATATGAGCATTCTGGTCCCCAGGCAAGCACCCAATGATGCCACATCTTCATTTGTAGGAGCAGCAGATGACTCATAGCTATCATGCCACCCAGTTCTCTGTGTGATCACTAAACAGAGGCATCATTTTTGTAGGATGCAATTTTGCACCTTGAACAAAGGCATTTTTGTCTGCCACTGAAAAGACATCTTCTCGCGTGGAAGTGAAGACAGAGAAAGCATCTTTTTCAGTGGTGATTGTGAGGGCCTTTCCCACACTCCCTGTAATAAACTGCCTTGGTGGGTAAGAGGAGACCCAACTTGAACTGCAGCAAAAATGTATCTGAATTAATGTGTTCAACCAAAAGCTTTTATACAAGACAGAGAAATCCCTTTTACTTTTAGGGTTTTAGGCTTGTATTGCACAAACTTAGGCAACTATTGGACAACTGGACTAATTTCCATCAAACTGCCTGATGATACAAGAACAATATTCCACTGTTCCTGCAAAATTGGTATATATAGGCCCTCAAATTCCTTACACTGTACATTTTTTGCCAAATTCAATTAAATGATTGTGGTTGCTTAAAACATAAGACCTAGAAGGCAGTTCCAGAGATTCTACTTACTCGTAATCCATCTTTTCCAGGCAAGCCATCTCCACCTCTACCACCAGGCTCTCCCTATGAGGCAAAAGAAAAACAAGTTTTACTTTTTTACTAAAGCAATATCTATCTGTTAGCTACATCCTCTTGCACCAGTATGTTGTACAATGTCTATAAATTAGACATAACAGGTTTACCTGTGAAAGGAGTGTCAGTACAGGCAAGGATTCCTGCTATCTTGGAGGAAACCAGGCATCTCTCTGACTGTAGCTGCAACCCTTCCCCCATAACAGTAGGGAAAGGGATGAATCTGTTAAGACTTTTGGAATGAGGATATAACAGTCCAGCCTACCCTGGTCAAATGTATCCTCAGAACATGATTCAATAATTTTGCAGTCCTGTATGAGTACTGAAATATCCAATGACCTCATCTGCAAACACGATATACTTTTTCATAGACCATAGTTTGCCAGCTGATTATTATAATTTTTGAAAAAAAATGCAAAAAAATAATGTATACCTTTTCTCCCTTGGGTCCAGGGTTTCCAGAGCCTCCTCTCTCTCCAGGCATTCCTTGTAGACCTGGTGCTCCTGGTCCTCCAGGTGGACCTGGAGGACCAGCAGGGCCCTAGATAAAAAAATAAAGAATTGTTATTACAACAACAACAACAAGGATCTCTTGTAATTTCAGATAAGCACTAAACACACTAACATACCTTTGAACCTTCTGGTCCAGCAGGACCAGGGCCGCCTCTAGCTCCTGGGGGTCCTTGAGGTCCTTGTGCACCTCGTTCACCTGGGATACCGTTTTCACCCTAAAATAAAGCCATTTATTCTGTGATCTTTGAGATCTATGCATACAACATAGTCATTTGATTTTTTATTTATTTTTTATTTTTGGTATGTCTTTTTTTAAAAAAAAGAATCATTCAGTACAAAATTTACCTTGGGTCCTGGAAGTCCTGGAGCTCCATTTTCACCTCGTGGACCCTGTTACAAACCAAAAGTCAGTATGTTTCATAATTTAAATATCAGCATTCAATATAGATAGACATAGATTTTATCACTTTATTTTAAATCAATAAGATGTAAAGCTTATTGGATAAACTTGCCATACAGTATTTATTTGTGTTATTATTTCAAGTAAATTGTTATTTTACTAAATGATTACATTATTTTCTAAAAAGTAATTATTCATGGAATGAGAAATGTACAGAACTCCCCTTGTTGGTAATATATCTGTCTGTAGAAAACTCATGATACATAGATAGAAAAAAAATAACCCTTTTCATTGCCAACAGATACTTCTGTGGTTGTATTCCATATGGGGAAATTAATCCCACTGAAGTGAAATTTTCAAGTAAGAAAACCTAAGACAATATTTCAAATTATCTTCATATAAACTGGCAATGCAACTAGATATACATCTAGTTAGATTTCTATTCCATTTTGTGACTAAAGTCCTTAGATGGTGTTTTCAACTATAGGCTGCTATAGTTCAATAGCTGTCTCAACCAATGAAGTATCTACTCTTTCAAGTTTTCAAAATGTTCCCAAGAATCATCCATTGGCTTTAAATACATTCAAATTTAATCAGCTTGACTAAATTTAGAACATGGACTTCAGCCCAGTATTTAATTTCTTTAATATTTCAAAATGAAGAGTTAATCGTAATTTACCAAAGAGCTTCTCAACAGCTTCAATATAGTTTAATAGTTTTCTACTGTCAGACCAGGGGGGAATAAAAATATACAGAATACTATTTAGATAAGCACTGATGTGAAAGTACAGTATAGTCATTTTTAAAATAGGTCAACATCTGTCATAAGTGTTAAATCTTTATCGCTGTTGATTTTTTTTCTCTTTCTCCATTTATGGCTTTCTATGTATTTGCTCATACACAAGTTCTTCCTCATGCTGTGTTGGTTTCCTATGACAGATGTTATGTAGGTAGCATTCAAAACACATAATTCCTTTGCTTACTAACCACAGACAGATGCACCATTCAGGGGTGCTGATAATGTACATCACTATTCCTCACTTAGTGTATTCTTTTGTGTATTTTTACAAATATTTTTAATTCCCTACGTTAAAAAGGTCAGCACATTGCACAAAAATAAAGGCAGAATGAAATCCATTCATTAGTAGAGACCATTTATGTATTCCATCAGTGAACAGCACATGACTTTCTAAAGTTCCTTACAGTTTGGTTTCAGGGTCATACTTTTCATAATAAATGGATAATTAGGGAAACGAGATTCAGAAATCATTGCAGGAGTTTTCTTTGCCTAGAGTTGTTAGATACTTTGAATTACATTGTATATATTACCAGCTTGAAACATGATTTGTTTCTCTACATTGCCACTCAGACAGATAAAACACATAGCAGTTATGATTCCTGAGGAAAGCTGAACAATGTTCTTCACTCCATCTTCCCCTGCATTTAAAAGCTGGAGAATGGTGGAAGAGCAACTTACGGATTCCCCAGGCTTTCCACTCTCTCCGGGTGCTCCTGCAGTCCCTGGCAGTCCCTAGAAGAGGCAATATATATATATATCCATTTATAAATAAAAAGAACTTCATAGAATTTCATGATTGTCTTTGTGTCTTTTTAAACTTCTAAAAAACTATTCTGAAATTAGTTTATTCTCTTGATAACCTTCTTTTGTACACATGAAGCTGAATCATGATAAGTTAAATACTCATTTTAGACATTGCAGCAGTGAGAATTCTTCCACTCACTTGCTCAGCCCTTCCCTTCATGCTCAGCTCTGGTAGATCTGACTGCTCTTGGGTGAACATGAGTTTCCTCAAGTTCTCATGCAGTTTGCCCAAACAATTGTGGAATAATGGAACAGTCTGCAGCAGATATCCTTAAAAGTACTATTTTTAAAACCTGGAGTATCAGGTAATAACACACAACAGACATGTCTGGCAAATTAAAAGCTGCTGCTCATTCCACAAACATTTTTAACCCTGTCTGGAGGCACTCTACCTGTCCCAACTAGTTACCAATGGGCTGTGCAAAAGGATGCCTTTAACTCAGGGACATCTGCATTAAAGTTTACTTAGCAAAAATATGGAAATAGTTTACCATTGCCTTCTTGAGGCAAAGTGCCAGGACCTGAACCTAGAACTATTTACATATAAAACAAATGGTCTAGCTCTGAGCTGAAATGAGATGTCTTTTCATATTTCTTACTGCCCACTCACTTCCTGAAGCTGCACTTGCCATTGACCCACCAATTTAGCGATGGTTCATTTTGTTTACCATAGAGCTTTGGACAGTGATGCTTCCCAACTACAAATATTTCTTTACTTCACCCTTAATCATGCAAAATTAGTAAACCTAGTAAAAACATTTTACACTATGCTTTTTGCATCCCGTTGAGATGTAGGAGAGCCTGATTCTGGCAAAACAGCAGGGAGACAAGCTATCAGAATATTTATGAGACTGAAGAAATTTTGGGAAATATTCTTGTCTTGTAACTGTGATCTATTGTGCTTAAATTAGGAGGCTGGGGAGCTACAGGGAATGCAGGGTGTCAATGCACAAAATAATGCTAACATACCTGGAATCCAGGTGGTCCGGTGCTTCCTGGTTCTCCTCTTTCACCAGTAGGTCCCTGAAATAAAGAAAAAAGAATTAGTAATACTATTTTTCCACTACACATGAACATCATGTCAGCGGCATATTTGTACAATACAGCTGCATCTTGACTTATGCGTATTCCATTCCAGTGCATGAATGGCAATCACATAGACTGGGCAACTCACTTCAACATAAAACTGGGGGTTATCTCAATCATGTTTTAAATTGCCATTGACTTGCATTGGGTTGGCCAACCTCCCTGACAACTACATTGGCCCTTTCCACACTTGGGCCTTTTCTGGAATATATCTTGGGACAGGGGGTTGTTGTCTGCATACTAATGATGCTGATACATGATGCATGACCATTGAAGCCCATTCCAATTTTGCCTGTATAACATAGCATCACATGTCTTTGTAGACTTCACTTACAGGGGGTCCAGGGGGTCCTTGTGCTCCTGATTCACCATCCTTTCCAGGTGGTCCCTGTCCACCAGGAGGTCCAGCAGAACCTCGTTCTCCATTTTTACCTGGAGCACCCTAGGAAAGAAAAAACAGTACACTGCAGACTACATATCCAAAATCCAATCGCTTTATGGAAAGTTTTTATCCCTGTTGATTTACAGACCAATAACATTTTATTGTAACATTATCAACTGGTATGAACTAATGTGAAAAACCTGGCTATTTTTATGGACTTGCCATGTCTTCCCTAAGGAGGAAACCTAGGACTTCAATGCTTATAGCTTTAACTGGTGCCCGGGGCCCTCAGCCAGCTTGTGGGAAAACATACTTCTTGGGTTCAGCAACCAGAGTTCCCTGAGGCAGCTTCTGATGAGGATGTTCAGCCTATTTAACTTCATCATAAAATATTACTAAAGATCATAGGCAAATATGGCTAGGCATGGAGCTGGATACCTTTTTTAGGAGACAACTCTTCGCTATCAATCATCAACCCTTGTGAACTTAGACTTAGCTCCATGCATTCCTGATTTCTTGGTTGGTTTTTCTGTATTTAATTGCAGCCTTGATGCTGAACATAGTTTTGTTCCTTGAAAAAGTTAAGTTGACAGGAAGTAACAGATTTCAGTAATTAAGTGATAAATAAACCTGTTCTGGATTGTTGCTATCTTGGTTGGCTTTCTTTCATTGTCATATCTCCCAAACAGTATTGATGAAGAGCAACATAGACATTATTAAAATAAAATATTATTGTAGCCCACAAATTCCAGTTATACAGAATAGTGATGCTAGTTTAAAAATAACTTGGGCATGTATTAACTAATTTATTAATTATTAATTATTGGTCAGGATTAGAATGAAAAGTCAAATTTGGACATTCTATTGTCAACTCGCATTTCATAGGGAAGGTTTTTTTTAATCCATTCATCCTCCTGTGTGCAAAATTAAATTGACACACATGAAGTCCCCAGAATCTGTATGTATTCATAAAGGATGTGTTTAGATTATACCAACCTCATTTCCTTTGGGACCAGGAAAACCCATCACACCTGGTTGACCTCGTGGTCCTGCTGGGCCTGGGGGACCACTTCTCCCAGACTCTCCTGGTTGACCCTGAGACAAGTAAATGACAAGACATACAGCAGTTCAGATATAAACAAAGAAGCAGCTTCATAATCAAGAGATATGCAAAATCACGATGACAATGCTAAAATTTATGGATACATTTAATGATGCTGTAGAAAAAGGATGCTGTACTACTGATACATGTCAGCTGTTCTTAAAGCAGGATATAAAACTAATAAAGCTGCTACTGTGTTCTCATGACCATTATAATAAAAGATTTAGAAGTGCTAATAGCACCATTATTGAGATACAGAATAAGTTTTGCTAATATCACTTCAGAGAAATCAATATAATTAAATAGGTAACTCTGATTGTTATGTCAATTACAAACACACACACACACGCTAATATTTTATATCCATAATGTACATGAACACACAAATACACACTTTACTGTAATGTTATATTTGTTTGTACTTACTGCAGGGCCTGGTTTTCCATCTGATCCTGGAGCTCCGGGGCTTCCTGTTAAACCCTACAGAAGGAAATATTATATTTAAGTAAGAAATAAAATATAGCACATCAGAGAAAAATATCTCAATTTTATATGTTACTTTATTAACTTCTTTATTTTTACATAAAGAATATGGAAGTATGATCTGGAATACCGGCGGCTGCTATTCCTAGCCTTTGCGGGTGTATGGGTGCTGCTATTCAGTGGTGAGATATTGTGGGGCACAAACACCCCCCCCCCCAAGCCCCAAGACTAGAAACCTTTCCTCCTAGCTGTCAGTAGTGTGTGTGCGAGAGAGATGGCTGCTAAACTCATGCAAGCTTTATAGCTTGGGGAGGCTTGAGCCAGGTTAGTGTAGATGGCATAGGTCTGATGTGCATCTAAATCAGGAAAGCACAGAAGTGGCCAAAGGCTAAACTTTCACTTGCTCCCAATTCCTTGCTAATGCCCTTTATAGGCATCCTGCCTGTCTCTCCAACCTGGAGGCAGTACCTAATACACCTGTCCTCCATGAATTTGTCTAAAAGTATCCAAACTGGTTACAAACACAAGGCAGTTTGTTCTTTAAGTGAAGCAAGTGCATTACATCAGCTCAGCCATGCCTGATGGTGATTCCATTATTTTTAAAGTTCTACCCAAAAGGAGACTTTAACTTACTCTCATTCCTGGTAGACCTGGGCTGCCATCACGTCCTGGTTCACCCTGAATGCCTCTCTGTCCTGGACTGCCTGGACCACCTCGTTCACCAGGAGCTCCCTTTGAGTGGGAAATTAATGAAATGTGTAAAATTACTTCAGATTGCAGTCTGGACAAAAAGGAGTATGCTATTAGTTATTAAAAAAACAACACTAAAACAATAAGAGGGAAAGACTGTACCTTTTCACCTGGAGGTCCATTGCTTCCAGCAGGGCCACGGAAACCTGGGGCACCCTAAAGAGAGAGGGGAGAGAAAGGGGAGGAAAACATTGATTTTCTACATTGAACAATTTCTGGAAGAATGGGCTGAAAGTATAAGATTTTAATTAAACAAACAGCTGAAAATACCTTAGGCCGCATCTTCACTTACTACTGCTGTCTGTTTCTGTTGCTGCCTGAGAATGTGCCTTCATCTGCAGGCACTTTGCTACAATTCCACCACCTCATTTCCAAGTGCAATTGTGGATCGGAGAGTCATTGTTGCAGACCACAATTTTGCATCATGAATGAAGGTGCCCTTTTCAGCTGCAATAGTGAGTGGCTCTCACATGCACCTTATCATAAGCCATCTTGTTGGGTAAGTGGAAACTCATCTTTAGGGTCTTTCTTGATTGGAAGGCCATGATTTAAAGTAGTGGGTATGGAGCAGTGAGGCCTGCTGGTTGGACCACAGCCACATGTGGCCTGGAACAGTGCTGTCTATACAGTGGTCCAGACCAGCAGGCTCAGAAGAGCTAGGTAATTTCTAACCTCTGAGCCCATGGGGGACACAGTTGGGCATTCTGCCAAAAAAGGTCTCCAGGGACTCAGGAACGCAGAGGTTTCTGCATGCCTCCATTTTCCAGACTAGACTCAGCTGGTCCACCAGCAGACCTCAATATTGAAATCTACTGGTGATCCATATCAAGGATCCTTTGTTCTGGGTTATGCTCCATCCTACGCAGGCAGAGCATATCACTGATGAGTGGGGCCTTGTGTATTCCACATTAACATGTAGAGCAGAGACCTGTAGTCCCATTTCTGCCTAATACCTAATCTAGTAACTCCTTCCTAGCACAAACTACATGCAAGTGTGGAATGGACTGTAATCTCCCTACTTTATTGGAACTTAGACTACAATCCTTATTATGCTTAGCAGGCAGCAAATCTACTTGAACTTAGTAGGACTTCATTCTGTGCAGAAAACCAGACTGCATAGTTAGTCACATAATTATTTTTAGCTTGCCTGGAAAACTGTAATTAACTTAAATAGAGACCTCTTGCAAACTGTGTTCTCCTCAGCCTGGATTCACTGGATACTCACTCTTTCTCCCGGTGTTCCAGGTAGACCATTAGTGCCTGGTTGACCAGGAGCTCCTGCCTTGCCTTCTTCCCCAGGAGGACCAGCAGCACCAGGAACACCATTTTCACCCTTGTGAAATAACACAATAATTACTGAGGAAAAGAAAGTTCCACAAATGAATTAATTTCAATTATGCCAATTTAGTATAAGCTGTAATTGCTTATATTTTCCCACTGGAATAGGTTAGTTCAGACAAAACAAATACTTACACGTTCACCTCTTAGGCCTGGTTCTCCTTTCGCACCATTCTTACCAGGTTCGCCCTGAAGAGAACACAGTGCTATTAAAATCACTCCAGTAGGTTTATTAAACATGAAATGCAGATAATTCCTCACTTATCTGGTTAGTCCGTAGCTATACCACAATATGTATTTGCTATTCTTTAAGGGATTTTGCTTTGTTCTGTTTGTTGTGAAGCCCAGAAATGGACATGTCTCTGGAGAAGGTTAATAGACGAGTAAACCAAATAATAGCACTTGATTTACTCATGGTTAACATGAGTCCTGGTGATACAAGTGGCTCTTCTCAAAGCATGAGTAGGTCCAAGATTCAACTTACTGTTTTCAGTGTGCTTAAGAAGAAACCAAGAAATCATTTGTGCTGCTTTTGCTCAGATTGCATTGTTAGGAGCACGCTGGTTTGGTTTGTGAATATCTAGCACTTTTCTATCTTAACCAAAGTCTTCCATTGCAATGATCCTGCTATCATAAAATGGTGGTTTGGGGAGCACGAAGAATACTATACCACTATTTTCAATTCATTTCAACTTTTACTGAGTTTTAATCGTTTCAGAACATAAACATTTAAATACAGATCTCTTTATTTATTACTATTTCTTGCATTTGTTCTTCAATCGCTGATTGTGCATCTAAAGTATCTATTGAAATACTTTGGGGTTCTAATATCAATCCACCATCACCTCTCACCACAAGACCATATTCTGTCAAAGAAATTGTAGTGTTTTTTAAGGGTCTGCAGATAACAGCCACATCTCTAGTAGGTTGTCAATGTCAATGGCTCCCCCTGCTGAAAGACCTTTAGAGAGGTGCACAAGGCTTAGGTTCTTGTTAAAAATGCCAAAACCTCAGTGAATGAGGAGCAACCTTCAGGTCACTACCTTGTGGACTGATACTGGCCCTCACCAAGGTGAAACAGACATGTTCCTTTGAAGATGCCCTCTATGCACAGGAGCATAGTCTTGACAGTGTGCCCTTGATAGTGGCGATCGAGCTGCCAAGCTGCTTTCCAAGGCCGTGAGGATGCTATTAGGCTGAAGGTGCCTGGTCCCAGCTGTCTTTGTGAATTTGATAAAGCAAACTGAAAGAGACTTACAGCAGGGCCTCTTTGTCCAGGGATTCCATTAGTACCAGGGGGGCCAGGAGGACCACGTGCTCCACTCAATCCAGGAGCGCCAGACATGCCAGCAGGACCCTGCAAGGAAATAAATTGCATTCAATTAAAAAGCATAGTATGATGCTTCTGATTAAAACTGAAACAGGGCTTGGGCTGTGACCATACCAAAGCTATCAATATGTTAGAAGACTTACTGCTGGACCTTTAGCTCCTGGGCTTCCATCTCGGCCTGCAGGACCCTAGATACAACAAGGTATAATGTTGACATACATGATAGCTAACCCAGCTTTCAGTATACTGCTATTTTATTAGATTAGATTTTAACAGTTTTGTAACAGAACATGATACTTACAGGAGGACCTGTACCACCAACTGGGCCTTGAGGACCTGGTTCTCCTCTAGAACCAGGAGAGCCACTAGGGCCCGGGGGCCCAGCAGGACCAGTTTCACCCTAAAAGATAGATAGCTTGAGATCAGTTGCCAGAATGAGAGTAAATGGGGAGATGCAGGCAACAGTCTGCTGATAAATACGGTTCTCAGGAAAGGAATTCTGGTGTGCGCCTTGGCCTTTCAGTATATTATTATTTAGAATTATATCCCTCCCCCCAACTCCCCCCCCAAAAAAAATTTGGCAAAGGATCTTAGGGAGGTTTGTGCCTATCAATTGCCTTTTCTCTCACATGGATTCTGGGAACTGTAAATGATAAGGTGCTGAGAATTCTCTATTAGAAATATACATAGCACCTTGTCCAAAAATATCATTTATTCATATTTTAAAATCAAAATATCACTTTAATTCAGTTGGTTATTGGCTGTAAATAACCTTCTGTTCAATTACTCAGAAATAAGACATTCCAATTTTAAATAGTGTTCAAAGAAATACAGTGAAAAACTAGGGCAAACTGCTCTAAATTTTAATCGATAATAGTAGATTTTAAGCAACTAGTCATGCATTGTGAGAGCAAAACTGAGCACCCACATCCTAACCTAACTCAGTGCTTAAACCAATTTAAATGAAATATGTTCATCAGCGTAAGTAGATATTTAAAATGGTTATAGTACAAATCTGACTGCAGGTACATACATACTTAAGATTTTGAAGGATTCTTTAGTTAGGCATCCCACACTAGCTCTCACTAGAGAAAGCAATCCTCATTCACTGCCAGCAAACTTTGCTGCTAACAATTATTATGAAGATTCAAGTTGTGCATCAAGGCAGATTACCGGGGAAGAGCTTTCTATCCCATTTCAAGCTCACTATTGTCTCTAAAAAGCCAGCACCACTGAAAATATGCAAAGGAGCATTTCGTCCCTAAGCCTAAAGAAGGTTCAGGACACGCTAACCCTTACAAAACCTTTCCATGGCATCCCTGCTGCAGACAAGATCAGCCTTACTTCTTCACAGTACAACACAGATCATATACAAGCTTAGAAAAGCACCTTAAAGCCAGGAGTGCCAGGGAATCCTGAAGGTCCAGGAGGGCCTGGTGGACCCTAATAGAAAAAAGAAATTGGCATAGAATTACTAGAAGGAACTCTTATATGTACTGATGTCTTACATCAAGAGTTGCTCACATCAGCTCCCAATTCATGTTCACTTTGCTTCTCTGCATTTCATTTTTCAGTCCTTTCCAACCAGCTTCTTATCTTAGCAGCCTGAGCAACAGTGGAATATCATCAAGCCTTTCTTGTGGGTGATGCTTAATCCATTTCCAAGTATTGAAAGTGACATTCTCTGGGACTCCATTGAAACAAGACATTTGTCCATGTAATGAACTGGATGCTGAATCTATGGAGCATATTCCATTATTTGTAATTTTTACTGTGATGCCTGAACACATTTAGTTTTTATCTGTTTTGCCAGGAAGAGCTAACTAGTTTAAGGTTAATACTTGTCTGATAGAATCCCCAGGGTGATGCTATCAGAGGCTAAATATTTGCCAAATGTTCTCAAAAGCAGAAGTAATTATAATTTACAAATGTCAGTGGTAAATTATGATTCTCTGTACTTTCTTTTTTTGGCACTATTTTTACATTGTAAAAATTTTAATCAGGTCTATAGACTACAATAATAAATTAATTGATTCATTGATTGATTAACATGTATTGATCTTTTGAGAACAGATCACAACGCTTAGTAATTATAAAAAAAACCTAATAAAAGTCTGTGTTATAGAACAGCTGCCATATAGCATGGCCAATGCAGAGGGAAAATGTGTCCCCTTTGAAGTTTGTTTGGCCTTTTCTACCTGGCTTATACTGGACCAAAATAGGTGATGCAACCCATTATGGGAAGGGCTGCCAACAGCCTGTGCCAAGGGTTGTACGCATCGTGACCCATCTCATCCCAAACAAGTGTGGAGGCTAGGAATGCGACACTACCTCTCTCAATACTCTGATTGCTGCCTTAATAGAAATTACATGTAACACTGGGGATGGACTAAACAATATAGAATGGTGGAGGTCTGCATGACATAATGTTACTTACAGGTTGGCCAGCTGTACCAGGAGCACCATCATTGCCTCGAGCACCCTTCAAAGTAATAACAATAATGAAGATGAACAGTCACAAGCCTGTTTACTCAACCACTCCTAAGCTTCTTTTGACCCACTCTTTTTTATTATGTGTGAACGTAGCCATTGAGTCTGGGAGAATTTTGTATGCCTATCAGATGCCTCTTTACTGAATTATGGATAGAGGAGTGGATAAGTGAAGAATTATTTTGTAAATCACCAGCAAGCACACAATTTAAATGACTCGTAATCGGAGTAAGATTTGATTAATGCTCCGTACAGGAAAAATAAAATGCAAGACCTGAGACAATACTATATAAGAGAGAAAAATACAGAATTTATTCAGACCTCTTGGAATTGATAATCCAGAGCTTCAAAAAAGGTCCTGTGTAAGATTGTTGTCTTTTTAAAATGATGAGCATTTTTATACACCAAAATCAATATGCAGATAAAATTTTGTACACAGGATACAAGGTATCCACAATGAACTATATAAAGACACCCATTAGCCACCCACACCCCAATGCTACTATGGTTTTGCATATCCAAGGATTTTTTGAGTGGAATGCATGTCTAGTCCATGTGTGTCTTTTCTAAATGGTAGCTTCTAGAAGGCAACTAGACTGGGTATTTGTCATGGTCCTGAGAGCAGTAAAGGGCTTATTACCCTTGTGAATGCTATGCTACTATCTTCAGCTCTTGTTCTAGTCAGAAGAGCTAGGGATTAGCCCCAGATCTGATAGAATTGCAAATTTATCATTGGAGTCCAGACTTCAATAACAGTTTGAATTTTTATAAGTTTTGCAGATTTTTTTTTTTAAAAAAATTAAAAAGCTTGAATTCTGAGGTTTAAACCATTTCTAAAGGACCCTAGCAAGGCAGAGGAATGCATGTTAATTTATTATTTGGAAATATGGTTAGGAGAACAGAATTTAATTTTCATTTCTCCTGCCTCACTGCTCTAAAGGTTCTTGTAGGTAATGTACTTTGCCTGCGGGAAGACACTGGCACTGAAAATCACAGTATGGTGATTTGACTCAGCTACTTACAGCCGTTCCTGGAAGTCCAGGTCTTCCTCTTTCACCAGGTTGACCTCTTGGACCCTATATGAGAGAATACAGGACAATCAAATATATGGTACTTTATTAATATACATCCATCATACCCAACAGGTACTGTATATTCTGGCGTATAAGATGACTGAGCATATAAGACGACCCCTAACTTTTCCAGTTAAAATATAGAGTTTGGGATATACTCGCCATATAAGAAGACAACCGGCATATAAAACGACCCCTGACTTCTGAGATTTTCCTGGGTTAAAAAGTAGTCTTATATGCCAGAATATACAGTAATTCCAAAACATTATGCATTAGTGCCTCTTAATAATTTTGCATTGTGAGAAGTGGCCGATAGATGAGGCATCAGAAGAGACTAATAATATTTTTCTCAGAATTACACCATTTCTTTTTTAAAAAGTGAGAGTATTGCTCAAAATGATGAAATACAATGAGGAAATGAGAGGATGGACATTGGCCACCTGCATGTTGCATGTGAATGGCGCATGATTGCCAGATATGCCTGGTTTGGCCATAATACTAATTCATAGTTGATGCCATGATTTGGACATCATGATTTTGCATTATGGCAATTCTATATTTTCAGAATTTTGCATGTTTTCCAAGTTAAATGAAAATAATCTTGCTATTAATGGAGAAATGTCTATGAGAGAAATTTTACAGTTGCCATGAAATAAGTGAATTAATGACAAAAAATATGACTATTATCTGATCAATTTAACATGTCATTTCCCCCCAAACTTCCATATATAATTACCATTGGCCCAGGGGATCCATTTTCTCCAGGAAGACCATTCTCACCCTGTTTTCATAAAGAGAACACATAGTGACCATACAGAATGCTGTTTCACAGTTACATGGTACTAACAGATCTATATGGAGAATAAAAAAAATTGGTATTGTCTGTGTTCCTTTATTAATTATGCAAATGAAAAACCTAAGCAGGTATTGCTTGCATTACAAGCTTTTAACGGTCCTAGGAACACTGTCTTCTTTTTTTGCATGGTAATCCTAAATGGGATAATATTCCCAACCCAGGTCATGTCCCGTTTCTGCTATTGGAAATGACCTATTTACAAGACCATTTCTGGGCATGTTACACAACTCTCCGCTGTCCACAACTTCAAAGGCCAAGAAGGGACAGCCATCATGCAGACAGCCACCATAACGTCTTATGCCCTGCGGCAACCAGGATGAGCCAGGACCTGTCTGCACAGGGCAAGCTGGATAAATAATGAGAAAATGGCCTCTTTAGAATGTTTCAGAATGGAGAGAGACAAGGTTGTTGTGCACAGTCTTGTGTCTCTGCTCAGCTATAGTTAAGAACACCTCAATAGAACCCAAGTCCGGCACCTGGTAAAAGCAACTCTTTACCAAATTCACAGGAATCCTATACTTTACCTTTAGGCCAGGAGCGCCTGTATCACCTTTGGCACCATCTCTTCCATCAAATCCCTTTTGTTTAAAAAATAAGAAGAAGAAGAAGGGAGGGAGGGAAGAGAGAAAGGTATTAATTTGATACTCTGGAAATCCCACATTTCATAAAAATAGCAATAATAAACCTTGAATGTGTTCATTTTTTAACATTAAACTATGGACAATTGTTTGCCTATGCTTCTTAGACACAGTAGCCATTGGAATGAGTCATTGGAATTGCTGAAAAATTGTGGAAAATGTTTCACTGAATTAAGAGAATTTTTTCCCATGGTTTTTTGGACAAGTTGCCTTGCTATTAGCAACAGTAGCTTAGCCTAGTGGTTACTTTGTGAAACCTTCAAACAGTAGCAATGTACTGTTTCCAATCCTCCTCCTATTTTTTTTTTTTTTGGGGGGGGAAGGAATCAATATACTTACTCTGTGTCCTTTCATTCCAGGCAACCCAGGCATGCCAGGGGGGCCTTTATGTCCCTATGAGAGACAGGTAAACATGAGAGACAGTTAAAAAGAAATATACCATAAATATGAAAACTGAAGAATGCTTAGCTCACACAATCCCATACTGTGTATCTAGACACCTACCTGTAGAGCGAAGGTGTCTTGGCACCACCATCTTGTTCGCCAATGTTGGTGCCAGCATGTGTGCACCATCACTGGAGCAACCTTGGCACGCTGCACAAGCATGCTTGCATGACAAGTTACGTGACGTACTAGCATGCTTATGTGGTGTGGTGTGTGCCCCTTCAGCACCAGAAAAGGTGTGAATGGATCTGCCTGGAGCCTTACTGGGTTCAGCGCAGATAAAGGTAGGTGCAGAACGACTCAGAATGACCCACAATGTGGTTTTAGAAGACCGCATCAGGAATCCCCCCAATCCTAAACACAATCAACAGAAGTACTTCATGAACCACCATTGATTTTCAGGCATAATAACATTGTCCCTTAGAAATATAAAAGTATTTCCCAGAATCAAATTGCTTACGAAGCAATTCTATAAAAAAGGGAAGCGAGGTCTAGGAAGACAACAGTCTCTTTTGACTCTTCCAAGAGCAGAATCATCTGAAGACGGATATCACAGCTATATCCAAAAGCTTAGGTTTTCAGAAGAAACCTGGAAAATGGCATAATAGTGCAAAAACTGCTACAAATGAAATTGCTTGACAATTGGGCAACCAATGATTTTGAGGAAGTGTTGATATCTGAGGCATAAAACATTTGTATCATCCCAGACATGTTTTTGCTAGCTTGCCCCTAATTTCACGGTTTCTTTATTTCATGTAGCCCCCCCCCCCGCCTTCTCACTACTGATTGGTATAACAGTACTCATGGTTCACTGGAAAATTTATAGATATCCTATGCCATTTATGGACAAAAAAGGTATAAAGTAGTGTAAATACATTTAGAAGTGTCAAGCAGTGTTGACAAGTGATGTTTTCCATGAAACACAGGATTGCATAGGATACAAGGAAGGGGTGCTCTCACATTCTTTCAATGCAGGGACACACATGAAGACAATCCTAGCTGGCTGTTCAGACTGCATATCTAGAAGCATGCATACATATACTGCATCCAAACCAAGAAAATATTGTTTGCCTTACAGCAGGGCCAGGCAATCCACGTTCACCAGGTCTGCCGGGTCTGCCAGATTCTCCCTAAAGATAAACAGAAATAAAACATAAACTTTTTTGCATTGCGGTTTTATATAGTTATTTCAAGAAACTTTGAGTAAGGGCTAGAAAACAGGCCTCGGGGTAGCCACTGTACAAACTGTGTATTATAGCTCCTGAAGTGTTTGGGCCTATGGCCAGCGAAACCAAGATTATGGAAGCTTAGCCTGCTTCACAAGCTTCTTCGGTTCAGAAAGTATAAGGAAAAGAACAGAGCTTGCTGCCTCTATTTTTTTTTTTAAAAATAATTAGATATAAATCCATAATGAAATTAACATAAATTTAGACGTGTTTCCATAGCTCAACAATGTGAGCCAGGGGTGGGATGTGCATGCCCAGGGTAACAGGAGGTGACTTACTGTACCACAGGGTTGCTACTAAAATGGTAGCTTCTGAAGAGATGGATTGCTTGCAGAATCATTCCTCTAAAGGTTGGGATCAGCCACATCATGCATGTTTGTCAACCACTTCATTTGCCTCCACAGTGGCTACTGAGGCCATGTTTCCACTAATCCCTCCAAGACACCTCCATCATCCAAAGAAGGTGTTTTCTGCATCTCCACTCTCAGTGGCATCAGGTGCCTCATGGAGAGTGCACTGAATTGTCAGCGTTTTCTTTGCCCAAGACACCTGGGCTGAATTCACACTTAGGCCTCTGGTATACAATTAGGACAGCTCTGGTACAGCTCTGTACCAGAGCTGTTCTAATTGCATACCAGACTCCTAAGTGTGAATTCAGCCCTTGTATCCAGGGTAGTATTTTGTAACTCATAAAGAGATACCTGCACTCCAAAATCGAGACACAAAGTGTGATTATTTTTTGTGTGTGTGTGGCAGATGAGGGTACTTTACTCATTTATCCAGAAATGGGCCATCTCCAACTAAAAGTGGAGACATTGTCTGATCTATGATCCAGACATTTTTGCAGGTTTAGTTGATGTTTGTGCAAGTGGATGCTTCTGAATCTCCTAAAATTAATTAAAATAAGGATAAAAGCTCATTATATTTCATACTTGAGCCTTGTGAACTACTGAAAATCTTCTTATTAATAGCAAAAAGAAATAGCAGGCCAAGGATTGGACTAAGACGTTCTGAGGAAGAAGCAAATCTCTTCTTGGACTCAGATCCTTCCAAAGGTCATTTGGGCCACTGAAGATTCAAATATGGTTTGAGGAAAAGAAATAGAGGCTTCCATTTAGAGACCTCTCCCATTCCTTGCTGCTACTGTGGGATAGGGGTATGCATTTGAATCTGAGTTGAATTGAATATCTAATTCAATTTGATTTGAATGCTAAAAATCTGAATGTCCAAAAATCCAATTTGAATTTGTATTATTCGAATCCGTGCATTTGAATGTTAGATTTGTATTTAAAGATACGAATGTCAGCAATGTTCGTATCCATTATACAAATCTGTGTGCATTCTGTATGCATCCCATTTTATCCCGCATTATAAGGGCAAATACATTTTTTTTTTGTGCAAATTCATATGTAATACATATGAATCTGCACATTCGAATCATTTGAATATCATTCAAATATTCGTATTGGATTTTCAAAAATCTGAAATCTGTTCTAATGTCTAGATTCGAATGTTATTAAATCTGATTTGAATTCAAATGTCAATATTCATCGGATTTGAATCAGATTTTCAGATTTTTGAATATTCATGCACATCCTTATTGTGGTACTAATCATGAATTATCAGAGATTCATTTTGTTTGAAGAAAAACAAATCAGAACACAAGTGGCTAGAATAAAACCACTACTTTTGCAAAACAGATGGCAGGTTTCTATTCCAGGATATAATCCAGAATAAGGTGCATTGCAGAAAGGATCTGAGTTTAAGGCTTATTCCGCTAGTCTTCTAGTGGGCCTTTCTTTCCATCTCCTCCTCATCACTGTAATTGTGAACAGCTAATCTTAAAGGTCAAATATATAATGATATGGGATACGATGGTGAGGCAGGGAAGCAGCAGAAATCAAGGACCATTTAGTGCAAGTAAGAATGCAGCTGGATGATGGACAAACATCTAGATAGGTTTGTTAAAAGATTACAGAGAGCATTTCAGCAGGTATCCCTGGACAGTTTCATCTAGTAATATTTTCCAACAGCTAACAATGAACTTACATCTTTTCCAGCTGGGCCAGGTGGACCAAGCATTCCTGGGGGACCAGGGGGGCCCTGGAAATAAACAGAAAACAAGCTAGTTTTCCTCACTTTTTACCCATTAAAAAGAGATTAAGAATGAAATTGGAATAGCTAGATGAAGTCACTGCTAGGGCCTTTTTCAAATACAGTCTTTCCAAATATTGTTCAAATGAGTGAACAAAGTAACAAGAAAACATGAAATAATGTATAAGTACTTCAAAATGTAATAATATAATAGTAACAAGTAGTTTATGGGTGGTAAATGGAACAATAAAGGCTATAGGGGCACTACTACAACTTCAAAATCATGTTGTACTTTTGTTTTGATGCAGTGATACTTGATGTCAGGAACAAAATTACAATACTGATTTTGTTTGGTTTTGCCACCAATCTGACGATTACTTGAAAATCTTGATTCTCATAAGCTATATATGTATGTTTATAGAATAGGAACAGATGAAGCTTGGTTAAAAAAAATACAAAATCTGATAATTTATTGGAAGACTATTACTTACTGGACTGCCAGCTTGTCCAGGCTCACCTGGAGGGCCTTGGTATCCATGGGGCCCCTGTTAGACAAGATAAATTTCACATTTCAAAAATCATCCACTATTTTCTCATTCTACTTGCTGCTACAAAATCTTGACTGCCTAAACTGTGTCCATGCCGGGCTGCTGGTTTGCCCCAGCAGGCCCTGAGAAATGTGGAGTTTGCATAATACACAAATCTAATTAGAAACCATGCCTCCCAAGGACCAACGAGTCAACATGGAGTGCCCTATAGCGCAAAACTGGCACTGTAGTTTGCTCTACAAAACATTTTTGGTGGTAGGCTGGATCAGCTGCTCATGTGTGGATATTTATAAGTGGCTGATCTGGTCAACTGGAGGTAAGGAGCCCAGCAGTATTTTGAATGATCCTGGAAGTTCAACATTTATGGGCACCAGGCTAAAACCATCTCAGAAAGCAACTTTGTAGGCTAGGAAATTTCATTCCCTAGCACCAAAGTTGGGCTTAACCATCCATGATGCTACCTGTCCGATCCTGGGCAAGACTGCTCAATTCAGCCCAAGACTGTAGAATAATGTGCTATATGCGGATTCTGCCACCGCTTCTCTCCTTTTTCCTTTTCTCTATCCTGCAGAAAGATGTTGGAAGTACTAAGTAGACTTCTGATTAGATTTAAAATAATAGTAATAAGTAATAATAATAGCAACATGCCAATTTCATTCTCACTTGTCATGTTGGGTTTTTTTAAATTATGTTTTTAGTATATTGGTTTTATTTTATTGCTGTGTTGTGACAAACCCTGCAATTTGAACTAAACAAAATTCCCAGAACTTGAACAGGGCAGGGAATGCAGAAGTAGATATTTCTACTTTCTTCTTTCTGGTGGATGCTGAAAAATATTTTTATTGCATCCAAATATTTTTGGTCAAAAGTAAGATATCCACTGAGTTGAGATAGTTCCAGATATATAGGAGGATGGAACCATGGGCCATATGGCCTGTTCATTGGGACAATAATGGGCCTTTCCTTCCAGGACAGCCATGCATTCATACAACATAGAACCGCTTCCATTCCAGAGTTTCTTACAGTATTCACAGCCGTCCCCAGTCTTTGGAAGCTGCGGACCAGTAAAACCTGCTCCACAACTTCAAGTGTGAAAGCTGTGTGGGCGCAGTGTGGGGTGGCACAGCTGTGCAGTCATGTGCCGCATTGGCTAATTGCTGGAATGACTGTTGATGCCACAAGGCAGAAGCTCCCACATGGGAGCAATGTGAACGTTGGCTTCCATCCCTGATCTTAGCTGCCGTGGCATAATATCACAGAGCAGTAAAATACAAAAAGCCCCAATGATTCTGAATTAAATGCTAGAATAATTTCAACATAAGTTTGTCTTTTTATGAAGAAAAAAAAAAGCTAGCGGAAGCTGAATTCAAACAAAGAATAACAATAGTGTTATTGTTTCAGTGTGTGGATGAAATTCTATTAAGACCGCTTCTATAATATTAAGGGTGCCAAAGAAGAATAAGAGTGGGCTTTTCTACCCTGGTTTTCTCACCCATTTAAGGGGACTCAAAGCAGCTGTCAAAGGTTTCCATTCTTCTCCTCATAACAGAATACCCTGTGAGGTAGGTGGGGCTTTGAGAGCTCGGAAGAGAACTGTGACTAGCCCAAGGTCACCCAACTGGCTTCATGGGGGAGGGCAGAATCAAACCCAGTATGCCCAGATAAGAGTCCGGTTCCCTAACCACTAGACCAAACTGGCTCACAAGGAAGACCCAGGTCAGGTTTCCTAAACATTTAATAGTTTTGAAAGTGATTATTTCAGCAGCCATCTCTTACAATGAATAAAGAAGTCCCTATTTTTACATATTAAAGTTAAAGGAAGTCTTATCTGGGTTCTTTATGGCAACTGTAAGATTATTTTTCAGGATAAGATTGTTCAATGAAGCAGTGAGGTTTTATTTTATTTTTAACAAAACCAAGAGTTGCATATACTTACAGGTGGGCCAGGTTGACCAATAGGACCAGGGAGACCAGGTGGACCAGGCATTCCTGGTGCAGACTACAAAAGACATGTAAATTATTATTGCTGTCCAGTAAAGTAAATGTAGAATAGTTGCCACACATATTGAGCCATAAGCTAAAAATAACTGTGCTTTAACTGAGCAGGTTTGAAGGAAATATATCCCAATATCAGCAGAACAGGACTTTCCTATGCTGGTGGAAACAAACAAACAAACAAGGTCATTTCCCATAGATAGGAAAGAATAATACAGGATTTTAAAAATAACTTTTTTTCTTGCATTTATATCCTTCCTTATAGTTTCCAAGAGGTTTCACATCCAAGGATGACCAATCAAGGGTTACTTAGCTTTAGCAAGTCAGTGGTCTTACATGCTGTGTTTATTTACTGACTATGGCAGAGACTCCACTTTAATTACCAGGCATCTTCCATAAGCTTCCATTTACGGTGGTCATGGTGCCCCATGATGAATAAACTGCCTCAGTAAAAGCCATGAATGCTGTCCAAGGCATCCTCAAAATATGGACACAATTTTGTGCTCTACAGAAGGTTGGCTTGATTGCCACATCAACAGGTTCCTCTGTATTCTAAAACAGAACCAGAGAGGTGCCCTTCAATATAGCAATCAAAGAGCTTCCACCTTCAGACACACTCCTCCATGATATAGAGACACACAGCCTTTTTGTACTTGTTTGCGTTCCCCTGCCAGGAAGTGCACTAAGCACTTCCCTTTCACACTATAGTGCCGAATATGAACAGCCTTATCCACTGTCTATGCTCTGGATCACTGGTACACCCAAATACTGAGGTTCTCTAGCACAGAAATCCTTGCAGATGTATCTGTTCAAAGGCAATTTGTTGTGCTGTAAAAGCTTAAAGATAAATTGCCAAATTGAACATTTGAAAAGAATGCTTGTGAAGTTGCTGGAATGTTGAACTAGAAAATGGAGACCAGGATTAAATTCCTTATTTGGTTATGAATAAAATGGGGAAGAGTAATGTCAAGCTCTTTTGAAGAAAGGGAGGATATAAATGCAAATAGTGGAAGAAATGTGCCATTATACTCTTATTTGTGTAATTAAGTAACAAGACTTTGTAGTTGCTCTGCTAAAAGAAGAAAAGGATATTAGTTTGTCCCAGTTAAAACACAAAGAATATATTTCTGAGAACTGGAAATATATCCTATGAACTGGAATAAAGATAAAATAATTTTATACACACACACGGTAAAAAGACTCACAAACAAAAATGGTCCTTCTCTTGAGCATAGGATAATTGGCAAAGCAAAAGAATTCCAACTAAGATTATGTGCTTCATAGCATATAATTTAGGAAAATAAAATAGCAACATGAACAATATATCCCATAATGCAGTTTTACTAAATGTATTCTGTATCTGTTCAGTTCCAGTTATATGGCATTTATCTGCAACTGTGTAGATTTTTTTTTTTGCCCTAGATTTGATAGAAAATAGTTTAATATAAACACTAACATTTTGTAAGACAAGAGTCATAAGGCGATCGCCAGACTCAGCTTGCTTAATCTGTGACTTATTGATTTTGCAGAGTAACATGCTTCTGAAATTACTGCATATTGCTCAAACAGCAGGGCAAAAGCACAGGGCAAGCACATGCAGTGACCTATGTGGACCTTCGCTCCCACGATGGTGCAGCACATAGATCTGGATATTTCAATGATGCAAAATACCCATAAATGCATGATCACCACCTTTGCACATGTGTGACAGCCATTTTCAGGCTAGTTCCCCCACCCACCCACACATGCAAAATGGTCATTTTTAAAATGGCAGATCCCAGGCACAAGCATCCAAACCTTTCACTATATAGGGAAAAGCTGGGTTGTGATTTATTGTTTTGTCCTGCAATAGTGATACTGCAGGAAAATACCTCAAGATCCTGCAGCTGTGTTGGGATTGCTATGGGCACATGTGGCAATCCCAGTATAGTGCTTGGATAATCCCAGGTTTTAGGACCTGTCTGTATGCAGCCTAAGTGAATCAGTACCTGATGCAGTGATGGGCTCGATGGGGAACAATGCGCTAAAGCCAAATTCTGAAAACATGGAGACTCTATGAGTAGTATGAGTAGTATGCTATGTTACAAAATACATATAAATGTTAAAGCAATAATTGGGCTGCTATAGTCCTAATGCCTATCCTGTCACAGCACATCACAAGGTACTTCTCAAAGTGAATGATGAAAAGGTAAACCTGGAATGCACTAACACCCAGAAGAGAGTTATATTTTCATTTGGGCTATGGATTTTTCTTTACAGCATAAAAAGTGAATACCTTGAGACATATTTAATTAATAAGGGCTGTGACAAGTTGTAAGATCCGCTTAGATTCTGTGCACACTGCTGCAGAAATAATGTCACAAGTAAGCTAATGATCCAGGGATGTGCTGATTAAAAATATCCTTTACAGTTAATTTCTATTATGGGGTTTTGGTTTGTTTGCTTGTTTTTGCAAGTTCAATTGCTTATTACCTTATTTTGCAGAAAAGAAGCAACACAGTATGGTTCAAATTAGCAATTAAATACTTAGATTCACAGTGCTTCATAGCAATTATAATTGTATAATAGTAACCAAAGGATGGCACACACTATCAGCATGCACATCACACCGGTCCTAAAAGAGTTGCACTGGCTGCCCAATTCACTACCGAGCCCAGTTCATGGTGTTAACTTTGACTTATAAGGCCCTAAATGACTTGGGCCCCAAATATCTAAAGGAATGCCTTCTCCCATATCGACCTGCCTGTGCATTAAGATCTGGAAGGGAGGCCCGCCTGGTCGTTTTACCACCTTCAGAAGTGAGGCTGGTGAGCACCCAGGAGAGTGCCTTCTCAGTAATGGCCCCCAGTCTATGGAACAGTCTCCCCCTGGAGGTGCATCAGGCTCCTTCTCTGATTAGGTTTAGGAAGGTGGTGAAGACGCACCTCTTTGCTGAGGCCTTTGGCTAAATGTTGGTTATGTTTGCCCCTCACTGCAAATGCTCTATTTTAATTGATATTGTGCTTTTTTTTCTTTTAAAAGTTGTTACAAATATAAATATAAATCAATAAATTAAGAGTGTCCCTGTTCCCTCCTACACCATTTTCCTTTTGTATCTTGAAGCTGATTATCTAGACCCATTTCAATCTGGCTTTAGACCTGGGCGTGGCACAGAAACCACCTTGGTCGCCCTGGTTGATGACCTCCGGGAAAAAGACATGGGGAATGCCACGCTGTTGGTTCTCCTGGACCTCTCAGCGGCTTTTGATACCATTGACCATGATATCCTTCTGGAAAGGCTGTGGAGTTTAGGAGTTGGAGGCAAATGCTTGGCATTGGTTCTGCTCTTATCTCCAAAGCCAATCCCAGATAGTAGCTGTGGGAGATACAGTTTCGACACCCTGGGAAATCATGTGTGAGGTTCCTCAGGGATTGATCTCATCTCCCATGCTCTTTAATATCTATATAAAGCCTCTGGGAGAGGTCATCAGGAGATTTGGAGTGAGGTGTCATCAATATGCAGATGATACCCAGCTCTATCTCTCTGTACCATCTGAATCAGGGGAGGCAGGGCAGTGCTTGACAGGTGTCTGGAGGCAGTAATGGGCTGGATGAGGGCCAATAAATTGAAGCTGAATCCAGACCTAACAGGGTCTCAGGTCCAGATAGTTGGGAGATACCCTGTCTTCAATGTGGTGGCTATGCCCTGGAAGGGTCAGGTGTGTAATTTGGAGATACTCCTGGACTCTGCGCTAATGCTTGACGCTCAGGTGGAGGCCGTGGCCAGGAGTGCCTACTCCCATCTACTGCTGGTACATCAGCTTAAGCCTTTCCTGGATAGAGACAACCTGGCCACAGTGATCCATGCTCTGGTAACCTCTAGATTGGACTATTGCAATGCACTCTACATGGAGCTGTCCTTGAAGATGGTCCGGAAGTTGCAGCTAGTGCAAAATGTAGCCGCCAGAGTGCTGACTGCAACAGCTAGCTGGAAACGTATTACACCAGTTCTAAAAGAATTGCACTGGCTGCCAATTCACTACCAGGACAAATTCAAGGTTTTAACTCTGACTTATAAGGCCCTAAAGGACTTGGGCCCCAATATCTAAAGGAACACCTTCTCCCATATCATCCTGCCTATGCCTTAAGATCCGAAGAAGATGCCATCCTAGTTGTTCCACCACCTTCAGTAGTGAGGCTCGTGGGCACCCGGAAGAGAACATTTTCTGTGGTGGCCCCTAGACTGTGGAATAGTCTCCCCTCTGGGGTGCACCATGCCCCTTCCTTGTTATCATTTAGGAAGGTTGTAAAGGCATATCTTTTTGCCTTAGCCTTTGGCCAAGGTTGATTCATTCTCCCCTCAGTTACAGTTATTATTAATACACTATTGAGTGCACGGCTTATATCAGAACTTTTAAATATGTACCTTGTTTTAATTTGTATCTTGTTTTTAATAATGTTTTAATATGTTGTTTGATCTGTTGTCACCTGCCCAGAGACCTTTGGGTATGGGGTGGGATAGAAATGAAAACTAATTAATTAATTTAAATTGCCACTGAAAGGAGGAACCTCTGAGCCTGTTCTAGTGTTTCCAAACATAACCTGTAAAAGAATTTCTGGGCCAAAATGTAAATATAAAAAGCAGCATTATGGACACAATCTCAACGTGCAGGCATGGGGCAGCTCTTGACAGATGTCTAAGACACTAAGATGTCTCAGCACATCTGCAGTGTGTTTGGAAATGCAATCAGAAGCCAAACAAAAAGCTCATAAGCAACAAGCCATCTAAGCATTTCAACCACTAAGATACTTCTTTCCCCTGTTCTGTTTCAGTTCTTGGGTAAAAAAGCCAAGCAGTAGGTAGAAATGACACACACTGTGAAGAAAATTGGTAAGCAGCTGAAAAGGAATGACTAGATTAGAGGATGGATGGATGGATGGATGGATGGATGATGAACAAGCAATTAATGATGAACAAGCAATCTGAAAAAAACAAACAAACCTGTGAGGAATGGTAAAATGGATATGATGATTAATGAGCAGATGAATAAACAAACAAAGCAGAAAAGATGTAGCAAATGGTATTGATGTTGTTTGGAGAAAAAAGGACATTTTCACACTCAGACATCAAGATAGCTGCACATGCTCTGGGATACCCAATTTACCCAAACTCAAGTTCATCAGTGGCCAAGAGTGTGCATGCTCATCCTGATTTTCTGTAGTATGCAGCATTCACACAACTTCCTTGTGCAAAAGTTGTGTAGGGATGGAGAAGTGCAGCTGCAGCTGCAGAAATGCATGCCATAGATTGTCATACGAATGGTTCAGCATATGGTGGACATTGCTGTGACCATTGCTATGGTGATGTGGATATTCTGGAACAGGCCATCTGCACTGGGAGGGACACTGTTCAGGTTTTGGACAGTGTCAGCGCTAATGATGTAATCACAGGCTATCACCCGTGAACTTAACTGCAGTGGGATATTATTTCTCTGCAGTAAAGTACAAAAAGGCCCTAAGACTAAGGGGCCTTTTTCACTTAGCTGGGAAAGTATGGTTCTAGTAAATCTGGAGTTCAATGTGCAAACTTAAGTTCAAAGTGCAGTGGACCTGTTCCCATTGTGGACAGTCAGAAGTGAAAAGGGACATAGCCAAACTGGAGGCTCCCAGACCAGCTGGCAGGAGCTACTTGGTTCCTGGCAAGAAGCTGAGTTTGCCCAGTTGTAGCTACACCACTTCTTCCAGCATGTACTCCTGACCTGTTCTTCTTCAGGTTGCCATTGAGTGATTAATATTTTGTTTGTTTGTTTGTTTTGTTAATGGCTTTGGGAATGAAGAGATAGATACTATTTATACAAGGCATCACAATGTCTTGGGCTGGAAACAGATTCTGAAATCTGCTTTGTTCAAAGCATGCCTCCTATTTGTGTAAATAATGACAGCTACAACTGTATGTGTCAATTGCCCTATTAGTGGAAAAGATGAATTCAGTAGTTGGTATTGAAACCGTGGCCTCTCTCTACAGGAAACCTTTATCGAGCAATTTCCTGAGAGTTTTGCCCTCGTCTAAGGTGAAACAAAACAAACAACCATCTTATACCATGAGTAATTAATGATTTCAGCAGTCTTGCTGAAGGAGTCTGAGCAGCTGGAGATGAGAAGAATTCCATAGAAAGCTGTTTGTTTGGAAAAGGATAATAAAAAAGATATGTCTTGATTTGTTTAAAAAATTGAGTGTGGAAGGACAGAATGAGGCAGAAGGAATGAGCAGCAAGACCTAGGCAATGGGGAGGGAGAAGAGAGACCAAAGAAACAGCTACTGGAGACAAATTAGTGGAACAAATAAAAAGTAAAAGTAAAAATAGATATAAGAAGTAGAAAGTAGAAAGTGAAAGACCTCAAGAGGGAAGAAAGAACAAGGAGAAACAAGAAAATAAAACAAAGGACAGCAGGGGAAATGACAGGAAGGAAAGGGGAAGAGGAAAGGAATTTTTTTTCTGAAGAAGAAAAAGCATGAATAGACCGATGACTGAAAATGTTTCAAAGGAGTGGTCAGATCAGAATCCAAGGTAATGTATCCTACTTTAAAAAATTGCATTGGCTTAGAAACTGACCACAGTTGTTCCTCTTATAATCTGTGTAAGAGAAAGAAAACAATAATATCCAAAGACACTCAAATAAGCAGACGAGACACAGGGGTTATTATCTTACAAGTGAGGGAGGATATCCTCCGCCAGACTTGACATCATAGGAATCAGTATACTGAGGCAGCTGTAATTAAAAGAGAGAAAGAGAGAACTAGCCGTTAACAAATAAACAGGAATCCACTTCAACAATTAGAATGACCTGCAAGTTGGACACACTGAAGTACTTAACAAGTAACAGACAGGGACCACTGACAGTGCTGCAAGTCTGGAAGAGTGTTGCAGTTCTAAAGCCACTTTTACCTCCTTGGACCTACTTGGGTAGTGTCCGGACATCACTTGTTTGTTCTGCAATTTACTGATTTACAGATATAAAGCACATCTGGAATTATCAGATTTTGTCTAGACATTAGATTGATACTCTGCATTTTATCATTTCCTGCAGCAGCGTGGTGATGTTAAAGCTGCTAGGTTTTCCTTCCATGTGACCTAACCCTCCTGTCACATCATGCAGGTAAATAATGGTAACTATGTGAAGTATTTCCATGTAAAGACACTTTATGCCAAACTCTTGTTTGCCTTCTTACATAGTAATCCAGACAGTTCTGCAGTTACGGAGTAACAGGATATTGTACTATGACAGTTAACTTTAATGGAATAGCAATAACCCGATAAATCGGGATTATATGCTGGGACTATCAGGAAATGAGAAGAGAAATAAGTAGTAAAGAAAGGATACTCAGGCTTACGTTAGGATTATCCGAAAGGATCTCATGTTGCTTTGGTATATAGAGAAAATGAACTATGTGCTCCTTAGCTTGAATGACAGATATAAAAACCACTGACTGAATAAGAATTGTCAGACAGGAAGATGAGGTAAGGCATGGAGGAAGAGTAACAGCTTGACTAGTGGTCAAAAGCAGAGGCTTGTGTAAATAATTTGATTCACAGTGTTGGGAACAGTGGATTCAATGCAATGGGGCTCCAAGGTACAATCTGCCATAGATCCCATTGGGCATAACAATCTTTTAGGGAGGCACTTACCTTTCTGGGTGGAGCAGCAGTTGGAACTCTGTCCAATGCATGTGTATGAAGGCTGAACCAGGCAACCACACATGTGTGGAGGTGGTGACATACCCACCTGGGAATTTAATGGTGACCAAACTGCCTGGACAGCACAGCATATCACAAAAACATGCAAAGACAGTGCTGGCCAGATAGGAAGCAAAAATAGTGGACAGCAAACCCCATCTTATTGCTTCCTGTCACTATGTCCAGCAACCCTCTGGACTGCTTCATCAAAGCAACCAGCAGGCTTGGGCAGAGCTCATCCTCAGTTTGTCCAATTGAGGGAGCATGGCTTGAAGATGCTGTGACATAATGCCTTGGCCATTGACAGTGACTTTGCTACGGTGGCTTGTTTGGCTTCTGCAAAGGGCTGCAACAGCCATAAAACTGCCACAAAGATCTCCAAACGTGGTAAGATTCAATGTACCTTAAGTAATTGAATGCCAGGTAGGGAGCTTGTAACAAGCTCATCTTGAAACATCTCTGCTAGCTGCATCTCCTGCTTTAAGGGCAGAATCACACCAGCCAATAACTGCATTAACTAAAATGACATTGTGGTCCCATTCCGCTTCAAGTACTACCACTGCAGTAAACCACTCACCTAACAGCATTAACATAATATCCCTTTTTCATGACATTTCCTTTCCTTTCCCTCCAGAATGCTTCTACCATGGTGTTGCATTTGGTACACTATTAATATTGTTTTATTGTTCATCAAATAGTACATTCAAAGCAGTACCAACCACTTTCCCCATTTCTGTTGCAAACTGCAGGTCCATTGAAGTTTCCTATTTTTGTGTGCAAAAGATTCATTATATCCTGCATCTCCATTTGTCTCGGTTTCCATGTAGCTTTTTAGACAGACTGGATTGAAGAGAAGCATGCAAAAACAGCTAGAATGGGCACTGGCCTGCTCTTGGGAATGGAGAAAGGATAGAAGGGCACAAAGTAAATATGAAAGAAAAGGATTCCACATCTGCAAGGGTGGTGGGGTAGAGGTGAGACTCTAACTGTAAGCCAATCTTGTATTTCTCTGACACTTTTCAAGGAAATGAAAGGAAGGTTCCCCAACACAACTGGATCCCTAACCCGCTGCTTTAACAAATCTGATACATTGACTGCTGATGCTTGAACATTTAGTGCTGCTAACTACAGTCTAAATGTGTGCAAGCCTGGAACCTTGTTTGATAAGGGACATGCTTCACAGCAATGTTACATAAGACTGTAGTTTAAATATTGGTGACAACGCTTTCTGGGGGAAGAAAAGAGCAATATCTGGGTCTTCTGTATGGTATACAATGGAATCTCCTTTCACGCATGCTAAGTAAAGAATGAGAGGCTGAGACAGAGAGGGAAAGATGGGAGCAGACTGAAGCAATGAAGTACTTACTCCTGATGACCTGGAGCAATCTGGGCAGACTCCAGGGGGACCAGGATTACCAGGAATTCCAGGCTGGCCAGGGGGACCAGGTGAACCATTTCTTCCAGGTGGACCCTGTATATTATTTTAGAAAGTTTGTTTCTTTAAAAAAAAAATAACCATACACCATGTGCACAAACATCTTATTATTGGTAAAGCTAGAATGGGGTGCTATTAAAATGTAAACAAATCAATGTTCCATACAGAGGATAACTTATTTAAAAATACAGAGAATGAGCCGGTGGAAAGTCTAAATGTGCCAATGGCAGTACTAAATATATAATGGTAAATTTTAGCCTTCCATTATATCCAGACATTTGAAAGTAACAGTGTAATTCAACCTCATATTCTTCCATATTTCATACTTTATATCAGGATAGAAGGCACCATCTCCACTTCTGGGTGGAGGTGCCATGGACAGCAGAGGCACTGTAGAAAGAATATATCCTCTTTGCTTCCTTTTTGGGGTGTGGATGTGCCATGATATTGTATCTCCTCCATATAGGATAGGAGAAACAGTCCTCCAAAGGAGGTGCATCTGCCTAAAATAGCACCAGCAAAAGGGGCTGGCTCAGGTACCAACAACAGAGGCAGAGGGGCACTTTCAAGGAGTTGACCCACCTCAGTAAGTGGAGTTGTAACCTCAGTTCCTGAATATAACAGTTACATACGGTTCCACTTCATCTTATCCATTTATGTTCTTTACTTCATATTTCTTTTCCCGTATTTCAATCATTCAATAAAAATAATCTTTTAAAAAGAGTTTCTGGTTTTTAAAGAATATGCTATTGGTAATAGATTTCCAGTTGACTTATTTTTATTCACATTATTTAGATGCATAAAGGGGAAAAATGAAGACAGAACTTCTGCTAGAATACTTAAATATACAACTGATTGTTTTCTTCAATTTGACATAATATCTGAAGTTATCCTACATCTCTTATATACTACTGATCTTTTTTTATTAAATTAGGGATGAATATAAATATATATTTCCACAGATTTTGTATCTAGTATATATATTGTTCCAAGTAATTTCACCCAATGTAGTACACACACTTACACATTCACTAGCCCATTTTCACATGTTTTTATAAAAGAGCTGCATTACACAAATTTAAGTGCAATTCTACTTATATTTGTATTTTAGTTCTTGTATGAGTGTAAATTTTATAAAGGTTTCTATAGATATCTGTACAATGAAAAGCATACCTTCCCAAAGTGATAGCAACATTTATTTTTTAAATAATTCACCTAGTTAAAATTAGACATGTAATCCCAATTTCTAATACTTTTAAAATACAATTAAAATTCAATATTCTTTTAAAAAAGAATAACTCAATAATAAAATGTGAGCAATGGTCTATAAAATCCTCCTGAAGTCACTACTGTCAAAAGTCTAGGCAAATAAATATTCCTCTACCATATACTCAAATTCTACAGTTTTCCTTTCAAACTAAATAGGACGGACATGTTGCAGGCAGCTATTATATATTAACATAGCCTTAACTAATTCATTTGAAACATTAAAGTGACTACACCGCTATTACTTTTTCTATTCCTTTTCTCCTTTCATTCTGGCTTTCATTTAGCATTGCCTGCAAACAAAAATTGTATCCGCTCCCTGGATAAAACCAAATTCAGTTAAATTTGTCCAAACCTTTTTTTTTTTTTAAACAAAGGCTTTTGCAATAAAGATATGTCTAAACAGGTTTAGGTTTGAACATATTTAAATCAGAGAGGGTCATTTGTCTGTTTCAAAATGGTTTGAATTCAAACCAACGTGAAGACACCCTGTTTGATCTGAGGTATGAAGGTGTTCAAATGTGCCTAAAAGTTTCATTTTCAGACTGAACAATATACCTGATCAAAGAAGTTCAAATTTGAATTGAACAAAGGCATATTTTATTTGACTTGAATCGGCTAGTTTAAGTTCATGCACATCTCTATTTTGTAAGTTCTGGAGTCTGAAAAATTACATAGGGATAGGCTTGAAATATGTTAGGAGTTCAAATTTAGTTGAACTTTGTTTATGTCTAATAGTCAACCATTACAAATTTTTGAATTTTGTGGTCTGTCCTCCGTTATTCCAAATTGTCTCATGGAAGTAAAACTAGGTTGATGATCCCTGAACTGGCATCAGAAGGAAATTGAGAAGGCAAGGAGCTAAGGAATGGGTCAACCTAATGCTTTTCTTTATCTACTCCTTCTCCTTTGCCTCTCCTACAACTTATGCAACATTCCCCTAAGTTATTCCCTTTTTTGCATCAAGCAGTTTTGCTATTCTGACTCTTCACAGGCATTCCAGCTTGTGGTTGTCCTTAGAATAGCCCCTCTCACATTCCACTGGAGATCCACTGAAACCCTGTCTGACATGAACATACTTCTGCTTCTGTATTTCTTCCTTAAGATTGATTAAATATGCAGTTATTTATTGAACTTACGGGATCTCCTCTAGAACCTTTGGGACCAAGTGGAACATTAGGGCCAGAACTCTAGAAAAAAGGAGAAAAAAAAACAGAGATAATAATAAAAAGTCAAGATGAACAATGCACTTTATGTTGGCCCAAGCCCAGTGCAATGCATCATGAAGAACAAATCCAACTCAAAAGAATCTACAAGTACACTTTGTGAACCTGGTACCAGCACTTCTCCCATGACATCAATAAATGGATGCAATCTTGTGGATTTGCCTCAATTCCTTGGATTGCATGCTTGTCATCTTCTGAAATCCTGCTTGGGGTTCATGAGGATTGTAGCTAGAGATGCAGAAGTTTTTATTTCCCACTTGCTTCTTGTATTATCAACCTGCAATTGGACTTTCTCAGTTATTGAATCCGTTTTAAAAAAATATTTTTCACTTTTAAGATATTTTATTTAACATGCACCTTTTTTGAGTTTGCATCACAGATTAGGTCTAGCAGGTAGAAAGGCAAAGAACGGAGGTGATACTTTAAGCTGCTATAACGTGCTTTATTAAAAGTGGTCAAAACCCTTTTACATGAGGGCTGTGTCTGATTATTGGAACACCAACCAAACTCAGCCCTAGAGCAAGGGGAGTTCTAGCTCATCTTGCTCCTGGCTCTCCCTCTCTGTTCTTTCACAGGCTAGATGGGGTGGGGGCACTCACTACTGTGTCCAGATGTATAACGTCATCATCAAATGGCCAGACAAGAGTTCAGGACTGCGGGGTCTTTCTTCACTGCTTGCTAGATCTTTTAAAAATATGTATGGGCTGACAGGGGATGGAAGATAGCCTGAGAATCCCCTTAATTAATTACATTTCTATACTTCCATCCATTAACAAACAATCAAACCAGTTTTCAGAGCATTAAAAATATTTTAAATAGTAAAAAATAGCAATTAAAACATGTTAAAAAGTGAGTGGCCAAGGGAGAAACAAACTTCACAAAGGGAATGCCTGCAGAAAATGGATGTCTTTAGTAAGTGCCTATAAATGTTAAGTTTAGGCACTTTGCAAACCGCAGATGGGAGGACATTCCAAAGAGACGGTGCCACCAAGAAAGTCCAAATCCAAGTTATTGCAAAATGGCAATTTGCATTATGTAGAAGATGCAGTAAAACTTCTTAAACCCAGCTGTGTGATGATATCATCATGCAGCCTCTTGTGGTGATGGGTGGGAGTGCTCCCTGTAACCTGTAAAAAAGGTAAGGGATGCCCAGGAATATGATGGGTCAGGTAAGTGCTCACCTTGCCCTAGGATAAGGTTTTATAGGTATTTTCCCTCACATGCTGGACTCTGGTGTAAGAGGGACACTTACTGAATGATTGACATAGTGAAATAAGAAGGTAAGAGACCAGTTTACTGGGATTTCCACCAATACTTTTAGTACTTTTTAGAAGAAAAAACAGGGCTATGGTTGGATTGCCTTAGATACATGAGGTAACACCACCACAGCAGTGCTTTTTAGCACTATTGCCCCCCTGTCTGTGTGGTGCCTAAAAAGTGAAGTTCATCATATTGGAGGCAATTATGTGAGTCATTATGAAGTAGGAGAAATGCAATTATTCAAATAAAATAAAATGTATAAATTGCATTAAATTAGTGTGAAAATACATATATGCACCTGGACCTTCAGGTTTTCATTGATAAATCTAATGTTTTAACTTGCCAACGTTTTAAACCAGTTTCAGTTCACTTTCAAAATGGAAGAACACAGCAACAAAGAGATTGTCTATTTTCTGTCCACATTCTGAGTTAGATAAGGCCAAAGCACAGCTAGGGATGTGCTTGAATGAATCTCTACTCAAAAATTTGCAAATTTTCACATCAAAATGAACATCTGGACATCCAAATGAAACAAAAAAATGCTCCCAACACTTGAGTAGAAAACTTTGGTCAAATTTTCACACTTTTGTAGCACTTTACTGATGAACTTAGGCTTTTTAAATAGAAAAAAAGCCAGAAAAACTGTTGGGCTCTGAACGCAAACATCTGAACAAGCAATTCAATGAGGCATGAACTTTTGGAGTTTTTATTTCATTGTGAAATGAACATTAATTTTTCATTCATGCACATCCTGAAAATCAGTTTAACACTTTGCCAATGTGTTATCTCACTCTAAATGTGGACTGAAACTGGATTAACATGTAGCCAAGAATACAGCATTTTAACAAATACTTTTTGTATGTGTGCATAATTGATGTGGAGACTGGTTTATGAATTTTGTGAATTCACATTTATATCTAAGTTAGGTGAATTTTTCTCTCATCGCCAATTGAAGTCTAAAATATCTGTCACTAACAAAATACATATTGGCAATATTTTTTCTTGGATTTTTATTCAGGTTGTGTGTTTTAAAATCGCAGAACACTAGCTAAAGAGTGGGTACTTAGGATAGGCTCTTCTCATTGTCAGCTTACATACTACAGAATGATATGCCTATTGAGTTGCTCCAGGCATATTCATTATATACATTTAGAAAACTGGCAAGAATGGACTTTGACTAAGGAAATGACTTCCCCTCTTCACGCAGTGGGTTCTTTTAAATTTATTTTGACTGCTGTAAACTTCCCCAAAACCTTCATGTATACGGTGGGATAAAAAATACAAACAAACAAAATATTTTATTGAACTACATACATCACTTGGCTGGAACATAGATATACAGAATACAGATATTCTGTACCAGAGCTGTCCTAATGGCATACCAGAGGCCTATGTGAGAATTCAGTCCTGTATTGATGGTTAAAAAGCTTAACTGAATGTCCAAAACATCCAGCAGTACTGCTATACAAAAATACCAATAATCAGTAAATAATCTGATTCTGCCTGGTAGAATGTTATTTCGTTAGGTATAGCTTGGAGTTCAGCCAGCTTTGGAAATGGCTGCAAAAATGTGAAGGGTGTGTGTGCATCGACACACATGGTGTGTACACACACGCTCAAGCTTTTACCATAGTTTTTAGTATTTCTTATAAACATTGGATATTTTATTTTAATGAGGAATGGTACATAAATACTTTAATGTGTGTGTGTGTGTGAGAGAGAGAGTTTAAATCATGATTCATATCTGGACTTTGAACATGTTGAGAAGGAGAAACCAAAAGGTTAATAGGAAGTTAATTCAAAGCAACCAAATAGTGTGGGAAATTTCCTGCTGCAGTGCACATTTGGCAGTAGTGATTATGGGCAGAGCAACGATTCTCTAGGGATAGAGCTTAGTGCATTTTGGATCCAAAACACTTGGCCTCTGAAGATATTCCAGACTTGTATTCAAATTAATAACAAGCCAAATCTATTTTTAAAAAATGCTTGAGAGTTTGCAGCATCTCTGTGTTTCCAGCAAGAACAATTTTTCTTGGAAATTGATGGGAGACTCACTTGTTAATATTTGGGTGGGAAATGTTGCAAAAACAATTCTTTTACTGTATGTTCTGGCAATTTAAATTGCAAGCCTTTGTCATCCCAGGAAGTATCAATGTAAAAAGAAAGGAAAACAACCTTCCAGGACCTCCCTGAAGCTGACTGCTGGAATGTGGGGAGTGGCATTTAAGAAAAAAAAATCTCAGATAATTCAGCTCATTCTCATACTTAACATTGTAGATTTTCAGTTAGGATCTGACTATTTCAAGACCATCAGACTGTGGTTTAAAGAAAATGCTTCTTAACAGAAACAGCATCTTAAACCATGTAATTGCAGTTAACGCGTTTTAAGCCAGCAGTACAACTGCATGCACCTATAACAAAGTCCCACTGAATGGTGGATTTAAGGTCCAGCAGCAAATGGTAATGAGTTCTTACAGGTGGCGTCGTAGGTTGTGTGCAAACTGGGCAACATTCTCCAAATGGTATCTCTGGATTGAGGCAATCTAATTCTTGGTCGTCACAGACGATGTCATCACATAGCACAGCACCTGAGTCACACACACAGATTTGGCACGGTTCCGGTTTCCATACATCCCTGTCAGCGTACACTTGGCCAAGGTGGGTGCATGCTCCTAGGACGACTGAAAAAGTAGGGAGGGATAACAAATCAATGATAATCTTTAGCAAGCATCAACACAGGTATGAAATAACTATTGAACAGGTTCATTCAGCATTTTGTTTACGAGTAGCTGAACTAAATATCTCTTTGCTTATTTGGTGATGTATGTAACGGGATGCATCTATTTAGGGTTGAGGAGGAAATGAATGCCTCAAATCAATAAAGTGCTCTTTTCTAAGCACTTTCAGGGGCTGGCAAACAAAATAGTAAGTAGAAGTAATTAGAAGTTTAGTGAGATAAGCAGGATGCCTCTAAGGCCTCTCTGAAAGAAGTCGAAATCAGATGTTGCCTTTGTCTTCTGCTTGAGAATGCCAAGAAGCCATTGATGGGCCATTGTGCAAGACTGCACCATGGAATAGATGGGCTGTGGCCTAGTCCAGCAGGGCTCCTCTTATGTTCTTATGAAGGAAATTCTGTTTTAGCCAGAGCCAGTATCCCTCTGGCCTGATGAATCTAGGAAGGTGCAACACAGAAGTATTGCCACTACCACTATGGCAGCTAGCATTGTATTGTGCAACCGTACAATTATTCCTCAAACGTGGTATTTGCAGTTTCTGACTTGCAATAATAGCACTATTAAAAAGTTGGGGTCAGGATGTGCATCCTTACTTTTGCCAAGTATTATGCAATGTAAAGAAATACCAGAGTTTTCTTACTTTTCCTATATTGAACAAGTAGCTATCCATTCCTTTTGGGAAAAAAAATCCCAGTACAGTTAAAAATTACAGCTGAGTGTTGTCCAGTGGCTAATGCTGACAACCTCATTCCTTACCCTTGGCCAAGCCTGCTGAACCTGATGGGATTGTTCAGTGATATTGGGGTAGACACTCCTGTGGTAGATGGAAATTCTGACTTAAATTTTGATTGCATATGCCTAGGGATGCCCTGATCCATGGTTTACTCAGACTAATTTGAACAATATGTTCTCCATTCTGTGTTTAAAGGTGGGAATCCCATAAACCCAGAAAGTACCATGTCTCAATAAAAACAATTCAAGGTGCACTACAGCACTTTGCTTAATTAACAAGACAATGGCAATAGGGCAAAGACATCTCCTATTGTCTACATGGAGGAGAAATACTAGCGCTCAATAGAACAGCATCATTTTGAATGCATATCATCTCGAGGAGGGCTGTAAGAAAACCTTTGCTTGTTATCCTGGAAAAATGCTGCCGAGGACTGTCAACCACACTGAGCTAGATAGATTAAAGTGCTGATATAAGAACTTCAGTTACTTCACCATTCATGCCTAGAATTCAGGTATACTTGGATATTAGCAAGGCCCCTCAGTCTCTATGAAGCTAAGGGGGAATTTCTAAAGAATACTGCTTTATTTGTTTATTTATTTATCTTAGCAAATGTTTTCTCTGTCTTTCAGTCCCAACGTGACTCAATTATTCAAGTTGTTCACATAATCAAACCATAAATGATGAGATAAAAGTAAATCCTATACACACCATCTAAAAATATGGGGCCTGTTTGCACTTGGCCTTGTTATGGAATATATCTCAGGATAGAGGTCTGTTGTCCTCATGCTATTCCATACTCTGGCAGGCCACATTTGGGGCTTACTGTAGCCTGCACCAGCATGTGGACAGCAGGCCCCTATGAAGCCAAGTGTGAGGCCCCTGATCAGAGACAGCAGAACTAACTTAAGACCAGACATAAATAGATTGTAAAAAAAAAAATGAAGATAGGGAATTAGATGGCTTTATTATCCTATTAGTTACATGGAGCTAAAGCTGGAAAGCATTTCAGAGATTGTACAGAGCTCCTCTGGTTGCAAGAGATTATAAGTATAAAACAACTCTTTAGCAAAATAAGCTCTCTAACTTAGAAAGTCAAATTAATTTCTTCCAGTTAAAAGATGTTTTAAGGATAATAAAACACAATTGCTCTCAGCCGCCACAGCCAACTGAACTGTTTGTTAAGTACTGTTTGGATCTGAAACATTGTAATTCTCTGAAAAAATATACACTAGATGGCAGTATTGACCAAACAGAAATTGTTAGATGGACATCTGTTTATAATGACTTTCAGCTTTCTTTGGATATTGCTAAATCAGTTAAGAATTAAACCATGAGTGCTGCACTACAAATCTTTGAGGCTTTTGGCAGGAAGAAAAAAAGTATTAAATACATTTTTCCAGGAGGGTCCTTGCAAGTAGGTTGATTTGCCAATTCAAGCAACCCCCTACTTGGTTAAGATGCAGATCTCCATGACATGATGACATAATGCTCCACACATCACATATAAAGATTCCTCCTTCCTCTCTGCCCTTGGTAAGGTAAAAATACTTTGCAAAATTGAATTGTGTTCCAGCACTGGAAAAGAAATAAAAAGAGCAACGTCCCTTGTTTCCAAACTTAGAGTGGAAACTTTGGAACAAAACAATATAGGAGCAGCAGTTTTACTTATTTCATGAATGAACCTTTGCATGCAGCTCATGTTTCTTTCGCAATAGTATATAGATTGAGACCCTGAGGGATTTGGAAACCTTAGTGTGTATTCAGACATAATAAAAGAGACACCTCAGAGAGGTGTCAGAGAGACAGGGTGTGGCCTTTGTATTCCCAGCCGTTCACTAATCCAGCTTTTCTAGCAGGGAAGGAGAAAGATGAAGGGCAGATGGTTATTTAAACAATTCCACCTCAAGGCCTTTTCTAAGCCACCTCAGAGGGTTTGGTTTTGTTGCTGTGTTTGGTTACAGCCTCAGTTACTGGTCTGCAATTAGGACAGCTCTAGGACAGGTCTGGTACAGAGCTGTCATAACTGCATACCAGAGGCCTAAGTGCGAATAGGCCCATTGTCTCTAGTGTTAAAATATCCCCTTGCTGTGAAAGAGCTTCAGGCCTCCATTGCCACCCTGAGATGAGGGCCAGAGAAACTGACATTTAGCCAGTTAAGCTGACTTGAGAAGGTCTGTTTTTATTGATCACACATTGGCAGCAGCATCCCCACCCAAAAATCCTGGGGTGACTCCTCTCTCAAGCAGATTCAGTAAAAGTTAAGTAATGAACACAGCCTGTGTTGCTCTATATCTTATTTGACTGGATGGAAATTTTAATTGTCTCACTCTTGTTACTGAATTCACAGGGACCCAGTATATCACACCTTAGGAGCAGCAGCCACATTTAAACCTAAATACCAACAAACCTAGCTTTGATTTGTGTCAACATTTTGCAAGTAAAATAGAAGACACATTTCGTTTGGGAATTAAGGGCAAAAATTTTGCCAAGATCCTCAAGCTATGAATTGAGTGGTGGAAGAGCCAAGGCAGTGGGAAAGGATTACAAAAGATGTCATATTGCTCCTGGACTAACAATTCATAAAATGACAGCAATATGGACCTCAGCAAGGCAACTGTTTGTTCTACTGAGCTTCACTCAGATACATTTGTTTCTACTAAGTCAAAAGGTATATAGTGACAAATAAGAAGACAACTCTTGGTCACAAAAAAATAAATATGCTGATCACAATCCAACAATGACTATGGCGAACGTGAAGCACTTATTACTGTGATTAAATGGAGGCTGGATTGTTGCCCATTTTACAAAAGATCTTATAAAATGGTAAGAATTGATAAATTGCTTCTGTGACCAGTACATACAGAGATGCTGCCTGTTTAAGGGCACTTTTAGATACATTTTGGGATGGCTTGGCCATAAGTGTTTGGTCTTCTCCAGATAGCGAGAGAAAATGTGGGATCTTGCTGTCTCTGGCAGATGGCAGGGCAAAATTGCAGTACAAGCCCAGGCTCTTACTTCATCTGGCACTTGCCCCTGTATTTTGATAAAACAAACCTAGAACGAACAAGGATTCAGACAAAGTAAGCCATCTTGCTAATTTGGGAAAACCTGGGGTCAGTTTTCTCTTTCTCAGTACAGCAGTATACTGGGATACACATGGCAATCCCAATATAGTGTCAGTATAATTGTGGGTTTTAGGTCCTGTCTGGATGCAGCCTACGTAAATGTTATTGAGAATCTCTCTGGAAGGCAATTCGTGAAACATGAAAATGGGAAAGTTCTTGTTTAAAAGCTGTGAGGTAGCAGAATACTAAAAAAAGTATTTTGTAAGTTTGCAATACTAGTTTTCTACAGCAGCATGTTTTCTTTATTTTTAATTTTGTAGTAAATCAAGTGAAATCAGCCTTCCTTTCTAAGAATTTCATCTTGGTCACAAAATTTCCAGGCAATTTTTGCATGGAAAATCCAGATATTGTTGGTTATATAAGAATACGGGAATTTTAATCTATTATGATTTTTGTTTTTATTCTCTATGCTATGTAAACTGCTTCAAGATTTTAATAAAGAGCAATATATAACTGAATGATGAATTAATGAAATTCCTATTGGTCATCTTATCTAGGGCCAACAATCCAGAAGATGACACTTTGTCATTCTTTAACAACGCAGGTACAAACACAGACTATTGCTTTTTCAAAAATGTTAATGGCCCATGACAGGTAAAACAAACTAGGGGGCAGCAATCAGCTAATTGTAAGAATAAAGAATATTACTGTGCTATAAGAGTTTATCTTGACTTACAATGAGAATTATATAATTGCACCATTAATGTGCAGTTATATTTACACACTCCTGAAATGTGTCATTCTCAGTGGTGCTTCCTTCTGGGAAGGTCTGTACAATGCTGTAAATATTACAATAAACTTTCCTTTTCTTTGGAAGGTTTAGATTAAGGACCCAAATCCATGTTGCCCCCCTCTTCCATTATGGCTTCACGAAGGACTTCATCCATATGGATATATCTAATACCTACACTGCAGCGGGCTTTAGGCTTGAGCTATAGGGTAAGAATACTGAGACGTTTTCGCATTACTCCCGTCCCATTTGGAACGGGAGTAGGACGGGAAGATTAAGACAGCTCACGACGCTTTCACCTTTCACACACAGACGTGCCGGAACGCGTGTAAACGCGTTCCGGCGCGTCTGTGTGCGAGTGCTCAAAGCATCGTGAGCTGTCTTAGCCGGCAAAGGCCGGCCAGGGGCGCGGAGACAGCCGCGGAGGCAGATCGGCAATCAGCTGATTGTCAAACAGCTGATTGTCGAAGCCGCGCCGGCGTCGGAGGCGAGCCCGCAGCTGTTAGGGAGACAGAAGCAGGCGTGAATGCTTCTCCTCCCGAACGCCTGCAGGCGGCTCGTCCGCGTTCGAATGCATGTAGAGCACTTTAAAGTGCTCTACATTTCGAACGCGAGAAAGACAGCTGCGGACACGTCGGAGCGCAAGCCCCGCTCGGGCAATGCGTATGCCGTGTCCGCAGCTGTCTCCCATGCGTACCGTTCAGCCCCGTGCGA
Organism: Aspidoscelis tigris stejnegeri; assembly: GCA_023333525.1. Taxonomy (NCBI): domain Eukaryota; kingdom Metazoa; phylum Chordata; class Lepidosauria; order Squamata; family Teiidae; genus Aspidoscelis; species Aspidoscelis tigris. The sequence continues at coordinate 17,496,528 of JALMGA010000010.1, forward strand.
AAACGTCTCTGGTCTTATACGTATCACCACCCTGGCAATGTTTGGTGAGAAGAACAGATGTAAAGCAAATAAATAAATAAATATCTCACAGTGTGTGATCAAGGCTGGATGCTAGTGTAACCTCTCCACCAGCCATCTGCCAAAGCACCACCAACTCCTAGGGGCATTTAACTCCTTATAGCCACTGCTGGCACACTCTCATCTACATGTGAATGGAGGCAGTCCCTCCAATCCTTTAAGCTGTTTGTGACTGGAATCTTTTCCAAAAGTAGAGGGCAGAGAAGTTACATTATTCAACAATATTTCTATAGAAATGACAATCTGTGACTTTCATCTCTTTTCTTCCTTAATAGAGCTCTAAGTTCTTATTAGTAAATTAGGGGGTCCATTTGAGGAACACAACAGAGACCACTGCCGAAAAATGACACACACACCCCATGGGAACTCAGACAGCCAGGGACTTTAGTTCCTGCCTTTCAGCACCATCTCCAAAGCTGTCCTTGCATTTGCAGTCACCGGGCTGGAACGACAGGGGCTGACTCAATGTGTTTTCCCCTAGCCCAGGATAATTAAGGTAAATGCAAATATTACCTTAATCTTTCCACTGTGGATCAAAGTACAGTTTGAAGTGATGAAAGGAGGGTTTTGAGTTGCCTCTAGGGCCCTTTCTGCACTTGGGCTTATTTTGGAATATATGTTGGGATAGCAGTCTGCTAGCCACAACCGAATGCAGACTAGGGCAGGGCTCACCTGGGGCCTTCCACAGTCTGCACTAGCATGCAGATATGAGGTCCGAATTCTGAGATATACGCCAGAAGGCGGCCCAGTGCAGAAAGATCTTAGATTTTGCCTCTGGAGAGCTGGAGGGGAAAAAAAATTGGGAGGAGGGTCCTTTCTCATCTCCAATCAGACAAAACAGGAAGAATCCACCTCCATCCCTTGCAAGAGAATACCAAGTTCTTCCTCTTGCAATGGAAAGGTGAAGAAAGGCATGGGAGAGCTAAGCACCTCTCTTAGGGCACAATCAGACAAGACTTTTTCTATTGTCCCTTTATGAGATCATTCATTTCATAGTCACACAGAAAAGCCTTACAAACAGATAAAGGAATAATCCTAGCTCATTTCCCCTCACTTCAGGGTTCTCTGCCTTCAGGTTTGGCCATATCTTCCCATCAATGAGTGCTTATCACTGATTGGCCACTCAGATTTGCAGCTTTCTGTGACCTTGATTGGTCACTCACTGGCAATATTGTTCCCATGCTGTGATTGGCTACATTATCCTCCTCTGTGCCTATGTTGCTTCACATCTTCATTTTAGAGTGCAGAATCACACCCTGAAAACAAGGCACCTCCAAAGGTGATTGTGACATGGTTGCCGCCACATGCCTGCTGCTGCCATGAATGGAGACGTGGCAGCAGGCACCTTCTTTAGATCATGCAGGCACCTTGGACTAGTATATGGAGACACTTCCACAGTATGTATCAGCTGCAAAAAATAAAAATGAAAAATGAAAGCATATTAAGAATAATTCAGTTGGAATTATAAGTAATGTTGGAATGCTTCAGGAAAGGTTTGGACCTATTCTTGATGGAGAATGTTACCAATGGTTTCTAGTCCTAATGACTCTACTTGGCCCTGGTCACACATATAAGACAAAGCATCCTAGTTCATCATTCGAAATGAGGTTGTTCCAGCTCTGTTTACATGTAGAACATTATAGGTCATCCTCAGGCCATCCTCACTCTGGGCTGTATTTTTCACATCTTTCTCTGCGATCAATCTGAGCCTCCTCCATGGAAATCTTGGTTCTCCACTCCTTTTACTCCATCAAATCTATCTCCTTTCTTATTGGATACTGTTGTGTCACTCAAGGAAGGAGAGGGTGTGAGTTTGTGGTTCTCTTCTAAGCCTGCTTCCCCATCTCCATTCCCCCCTTGCTTTTTTATGTGCTTTTCTGTATGATTAATTTAAAATAATAAGAACTTGTGAAAGAATGCTAGATAGAGGAATCGTACGCTTATACTGAGGAGAAAAGGGGAGGTGCCTCATGAACTTTGTGTGTGCACATTGGCAGAAAGGAAAGACTGGATCCACCCAACGCAGCACAGTTCAGCCTCACCCCACTCACAGCTGAGGAAGCAAAGACAGCCTTGAATGCCAGGTTGGGGTGAGTCCTCTGCAAAAAAAGACTCCGGTCAGAATGGTCTAACATGGTAGTCCGGCTTGGAAAACAAATTGAATAAAAATAATGTGAGTAATATGATCTGAAGACGACCTGAGGTTGTTCTAAACTACGAGTGTGACTAGGGCCCTTGCAGGGCTGCATATGGAGTTGGTTGCTGCTGTGATAACTTGCTGGAGTAGATTGGCATTTGATTTGTTCCAGCAGAATGTTTCTGGTTCTAGTTCTAGGAATATTTATTGGAAATTAAGACTTGTGGCTACCATAGCTCTGACTCCATGAATTTGTCAATTTGTTAAAAAAAAAAAAAAGTTACTCAAATTCATTGACATTACCATATCTTGTAGTACTGAATTCTATTGCCCCTTCATTGCAGCTGCATTGGGTGATCCCTTATATGTTTGGAAAGGCAGAAAATCTTTCCAATAGCCATTTTTCCACACCATGAATAATTTTACTGTGTATATGAAAGTGTGGAGAATACGGACAGGTTTAAGTGAAAGGCTATTTAAAATCACATCCATGGATTTGTATGGATTCCCATTTTCGTCTTGGAAGACATTTATGGGCATGTTACAAGCAGTGTTCTTTTACACTTACCAAACAACACTGACAAGATTAAAATATATTTCCCTTCGGAATGAGCAGCAAAGCAATAAGACTTTTCTGTCTGTCATTATGGTGATGTTTATAAGGAAAGCTAACACATACATTCCTCACTAAGATTCGTAATAGAAGCAGAGCACATACTCATAATGAACTCATTGAATTCCTGAGCCAAAGTGCAGAGTGTTTTCAGTTTTGGGCAATTAGATAAGTGCTGAATGTGGCAAAATGGAAAGATTTTCCTCATAAGACTTATATTTGGACATGAATATAATACAAGAATGCACAAAGGCTTATAAAAAGAAAAGAAACCACCCTCCATGAATTGCTCCTGACCATGTTTTTCTCTTCTGGAAGGAGCAAAGAAATAAGCACAGATATTTTGTAGGTTCTGCAGGAATTCAGTCATATCTAGCAATACCTCTGGCTCCAGAATATCCATCTTGCTTCTCTGTTTTAATGGCTTCACTTTAGCAGGAGATAAAAATGTATCTCCCCTAGGAGCAATGTTTTTTTGTGGAGCTTTCCCCTCCACTGGAGCACATAATCCTAGTTGTGATAGAAAAGTTGTTTTTTAAATACACAGTCGGGTCCATTTTAAGCCTCACATTTCTTAATCCCAAATGTAAGTATTTGCCATCTTTGTTTCAGATATCACCCTTAGGTTTAGCAGACAGTCTTTCATTTCTCTTTAGTGTTCAATTCTAAACTGATATACTTTCATTTCCCTGTGTTTGAAAACCCTTTTGTCAGATATGAAGCCAGAGATTCCCCACTTTGAACACGACAGCGAAGGGATTGCCACTTTCTACAGCAACACGAGTGCTATCAGCATGTGAGAGGAGCCTACTCTTTCCTCCACCTTGTCAAGATTGCTCCTGGTTTCCACCTTGAAGGGAGGCAGCCTCCCACCCACCAGTCATGATCAAAGCCACTGAGCTTTAATGCAGGAGGAGGGAGAGGTAAAATTAAAGTGTTCTGTTCCCTCTGTGTGTGGATTGTGCATCGGTTAACCTGTTTCATAAAAATGGATATGGTTAGTAAGTCGTCATTTTCACTTTCAGAGTCTTAAAATACTCCATTAGAGTATTGCTTTCATACAATTAACTTCATGTGTAGTTTCGCTCTCAAATCTACTTGTTGCCATTGAACTGACTTTAATGGAAAGTTTGGCAAGTTCTGGATAGTCCATTTTTGGGCTGAGGTGCTTTGTTTGGGTCCAGGAGCAGATAGGCAAGGCATTTGTTTGCCCTACACTTCCTGGTCCATGCTAACATGGAAGACACATTTCTCTGGCATCAAAGTGTCCATCCCAGAACCATTGCATGAGTTCCCAGAAATGGCCTCAGAAATTGGCTTTTTCCACTAATTGCTGCTCTGTTTGAGAGAAGAAGGTAGATAGGTACTGCTGCCAGCAATTTTCCATATGCAGAAACAGGAGTGATCCTGGGTCACACTAGAACTGAAGATTTGTTTTTTCTGCCCTGCAAATATTGTCTTCCTGGGAGCAGATTCTGTCCCCAAGGAGGTGAGTGGATCCTGAAATGTCATGATGATAGGCATAGTTCATAGTGGCTGTATAGATTCTGTCAGTCATAAGTAGCATTTGCCCTTTACAAAATGACATGACAGGCAGTTCAAACTTCAGAGGAAAGACAAGGGTTAAATGCTGCTTCTTCATGAGGTAGTCCTCAATGTTCAGAAGATACTTTTGAATGTGAGAACTGCTTGACCTCTTTGTTTCTGTGTGTATGTGTGTGAAGGGAGATAATGGGGAAATAAATTTAGCTGATCTTACTCAATCCCAGAAGTTGCATCATGTACTTGTGACACACATAACTTCAATCTCAAAAAGAGGAGAATGCCAGTACTGTAGGAAAAGGTATTGATGCCTGTGGCTCCAAGCCATATGCTAGCTATCACTTTGAAGCTGAGACTTAAACCATCGTCACACCTTGACTTTAAACCTTCACTCCATCTTCAAGGCTGTCCATTTTATTTGTGGACTTTCTCTTCAGAAAATTCCAAATGGAGGGTGGAAAGCCCACAAACAAAACAGATAGAAATTAAAAGCAGCAAGACCTGAAGATGGACTGAAGAATGTTTAAAGTCAAGGTGTGACCCATCAACTTAATTGTGATTGATCAAGAGGCATTTTTTTTTAAAAAAATTCATCTAAGTGCAACATGATTGGTATGGGGAAAAAACTTCTATTTGTATTAGAAACATATACTGTACATTTGAATCTCCTGTAGAATAAGCTCTACTTCACCCAGTGTTAGCAGATACATGTTTGTAGTATGACTCCTTATAAACATAAGGTATTAAGGCTGTATGCACAACACTGGAAAGATACTCAGGCAACATTATCTTAAGGTGCCCATGGGCACCCATACACCTGGATGCCCTGGGGATTGTGGAGGCTCACTAACCAACTCAATGCATCCCTTGAACTTATTATAACCCATGATGTTTGATTCCTGGGATGCATTCCATGGACGTGGGTTGCTCTCTCCCTGGGTAGATATCAGGAAACACTCAGGAATGACCCAACAGGCCCTGTCAAGTTGCTGTTCACTGCACTGCAATATCTGAATTCATTATTAGGTCAATGCCGTGTAGTATCTAATGAAACAAGTCTTGAATGTTTTCACAATAATTTAAAGTCCATTTTTTTACTGAATAAAGAGATGAAGGAACTAAGTGAATAATATACCTTCAGTCCCCCAATACTATCTAGAGTAAAGCCAAGAACTGAATTGTAAAAGATCTCTAAAATCACTATTTTCTTTATGTGCCTGCTGAAGAAACTACAACTATTGTGTTTTCATCTTGTAATGACTGCAGCAATGAACTTCAGTGAAGTGTAAGCAACTTTACTACATAATTAACTGTGGAAGTGTTCTTCCTGGTTATAATCCTCTCCCATTTAATGCAGGGAAGATTAACAGTAAAATTTTATTTAAGGTGCAACAGAAATGCCTGACAGCTATCAGTTGTTATAATTTGGCAATTGCTGTGTAATAATAATAAATCCCAATAACAAAATTGTAAGAGTCAATTACATTGGCATCCTGTTGACTCTAATAGCCCAAGGGTATGATCATGGCTCCTACACAGAGTAGGAAGAAAAAAAATTGCTCTTAAAAAAACAGGTTCCAACCTTCAGTATCTGTACAAGGCCTACAGACTTGGATTAAGGTCTCAAACCTTTCCTCTTTGTTTCCTGTGCTCTTCAACAGATCTTAATATACAGACTATCCCTTCCAGGGGAGTAAAACCTTATCAGTAACTCAGTCTTGATTTTTCAACATCAACTTATGGGTCTGTATCTATCCCAGTACAACCTCCAGGCAACCTTTGTACCACCTATGGGCAACATCCTAACTCAGATGGAAAAAAAGACAAAGTTGGCACCTCACTCAGATTCTGCTAATTACCACTCCCAGCAACATCATGTAAATATTTAAAAGCATGGGAGACAGGATCAACTCCACAGGTTTCCATAATGTTGAACAAAAATCCACCATGATTACTTTCTGGTACTGGCCATAGAGATAGAAGAAAAAGACGAATCATGATGCAGTGCCTCCAACTCCCAAAGCCCACAGAACATTGAGAAAGATACCATTGTCAATGCTATCAAAAGCCACTGAGAGATCAAGGAGAATCATAAAGGTTATCAGTCAGGGTACTTAATGCAGTTTCATTGGTTTACTCAGGCTTCAAACCAGATTGAAATGGGTCCAGTTAAATCACCACCATCACCTCGGAAGCCTTGTTCAAAAAGATTGTGTTGGCAACCAGGTGGTCCTTGTCTAACGATCTTGGGTCCAATGAGGTTCTCTGTAGAAGGGGACACACCATCAATCTTGAAGGGTTGATGGGACATCATCCATTCAACACTTCCTGGACCAACTTCCTGGGTGGTTTTAACAAGCCAGGATGAGATTGGGTCAGGGGAGCATGTGGTTAGATGGAACACAGCAAGCAGTTTGTCTAAATCATGAGACTTCAGTAACTGAAACTGATCTAAAATAACTGGTCCAGAAGGTTCTCTGAATGGTTCTATTGCACTATCTGTAATTGTTGCATCCAGAATCAAATGTGTCTGGATGTGTTTTATAATAGAATATCCAAATATAGCAGAATAAATAAGCAATGTCTGGATGCTTATGTTGGAATTACTACAGACAAGTGTAGTAATTCCAACACAGGCTTGGGATAATCCATGTTTTAGGCCCTCTCTGAACAAGGCTAGTGGCTCAGTCTTCCAGTGTGTTAATTTTGTTGCAAAGGGAAGGCCCAGTCTATAGTCAGTGTAAGTCCAGGATGTCATAGAAGCCAAATCACACTAATACATGGAAGTTCACATTTTATCCACCCTGTAAAAGCAAAGCAATGCTGTAGAATAGGGATGTGCACGGATATCCAAAAATTCAAAAAATCCATTTTGAATTCGACAAATATCAATATTAAAATTCAAATTGGATTTTCAAAAATCTGAATTTCCGAATTCGGATCGAATCAGGATTTTCAAAAATCCGATATGGATTTTTGAATGATTTGACTGAATTCGACATCATATATTACATATATCACATCCGAATATCGAGTCTATTTGCACATATAATATGGGATGCAAACGAAACGCAAACACGATAAAAACATGATGTGAACTGATTTGAAAATCAGATACAAATGTTCCTGACATTCATATAATTTGATTTGAATCAGATTTTTGAAAATACAGATTTGGATAATCTGGTTTTGAATCAGATTTTTGAAAATCTGGATTTTCACATTTCAATTCGAATTGAATATTCAATTGAATATTTACCACTTATTAAGCAAATTTATTAAGAGAAAAGAAGGCGAGAACAGAGAAAGAATGAAAGCAAGTCACATCTCAAGTAGACAATTACATGCTGGAGATGCTTGATTTGGATTCCTACATGATGTAGATTCTTGGATTTGATGAGCAAAAAACCTCTTTGTAGTTCTGTAATCCTGTTCTTTTATAACCCTTGACATCTGTCCCATAACTCTCCCTTATTCTTTCCTTAATGTCTGGTCCATCATGCCTACACTTCAGCCTCTAAATCATGTTAGACAATTGTTTTTTGTGTCACATTTGATAGTACAGTTAAAGATGAAAAGAGAAAGGCAAAACTTTCCCCTAAATAAATATGATGAGAATAATGGTACTAGGAGGACTAGAATTACTCTTGGCAACTTCTAAAGCAAATTCCTGATATATTTTAAAACTTTAGTTCATATCTGCTAATGTCAGAGGTTAACAAGGATAGTTCGGAATGACTTGTTTAAATTTCATTGGGAAGAAGCAAGTACTGCTACTCAGTAGTACGTATTTCCTCTCTCAGATCTAAAGATAATAGAAAATACAATAATATGAATTTATGGATATGGCGATATCCTTCCCTTATAAACATTTCATAACAAGCAACAAACCAAAATGAAAGCAACATTTTGGAAATGTTAATAAACACATCAGTGACAGCCTGCATCCACACATTAAAAAAAAAACCCTGGCTCAAAAGAAGGTCAGGCATGGTAGCTTCCACATGCTAGTGCCTTAATTCACAGTAAAGGCCTGAAAATGTTGCAGATATTATTTTTTTAATGTGCTGAATTTTAAGCGTTGTTACCCATCTTGAGACCTTTGGGTATAGGGTGGGATAGAAATACAAATAAATAATACATACATACATACATACATACATACATACATACATACATACATACATACATACATACATACATACATACATACATACATACATACATACATACACACACACTTCCACTTCCGTAATGCCTTCTTTGATCTCTAAGGTGGATTAGAGGTGGGATGGGAACACTAGAGTCTATATGCTCCCTCTAAACTGCTTTTGAGTTTTGTTTTAAAAAATATATGCAGATTGTCATAGGTAATGTTAAAATCCTTCTTTTCATTAATAGTAGGTTTAGAATTTTAGTTCATGATAAGCACAAAACATAGTCGATTAAATTACTTGAAGTAGAGGCTAATGATATCATTGAAACGAAACTTTTATGAGGCTAACTGCTAGGTGAATCAGCAGTGGTGGAAAGGAAGGACTTTGTCAAACCATATGGAGCTTTGGAGCAGCCCTTCTCATCCTTCCCTTCCTGAATGTCTCTTCATATCAAACTCTGCATGAAGAAAGGGATCTCCTGGTTGGCTTCACTGATCAAGGACAGGAAGTTATACTAAAAGTCAGGAAGTGTGCCATGTACAAAGCCTGATATGGACATGAGGCAGTCAACAAGAAGCTCGTGCCTCATCCAACTTTTTAAATGGAGGCAACCTTAAAGTATTTACTCCCACTGTATCAAATTGCTGCTGTTAGAGGAAGGGGAGGTGGGCCAACCCTGCTTGACCGGAAGTAAACATGTGGCTGTAGCCACCATTAGCCTAAGCTTTATCCAGACAGCATTTACTTATTCTGCATTATCTGGATAATCTAAAGTAAAGCACATCCAGACATATTTTATTCCGGATTATCCATGCTTTATTCTGGATTATTGAAATAATGCAGAATAAGTAAGTGCATAATAAATAATTGCTGTCTGGATCAATCTCCCATTGTGATACATGTAGAGGAACACGTAGATGAAACTAAATGCATTGTAGAGTTTGCAGAGTGAACATCAAATGTGTGTGTTTAACAATGTTTTCCTGTGGTGCACATCTGTGCTTGATTTGTGATTTAGTCTGAGAATGAGTGACAAAGATTTTTCACAAGGCTGCTCATAGAGTTATACTTTCTTGTTCTCTTCTTCTGTATTTCCCCAGTTCAGATTTATAAAAGGAAATTAAGCAATGGTTAGTTTAGAATTTCTGACCTATGGAATGAACAGTTTCTTTTAGGTTAAAGAAAACACTATACACCTAAGCAATGGGAGAAGGAGAGTATTCATGGACATCTAAGATGGACTTTTCATCAACGGAACAGAGTGAGCTTATGTGCTAGTATGTTACAAAGTGATTTTGGTTTTGGTCAATAACCAGCATAAGGTTAAATAGAAGAAACATCTTCATCAAATGTATGTTGGGACAAAGGCTGTACATGCCACCATGTGCTACAGAAGGCCATTACCCTTCTGTTATGTGTGATGACCACACAGCTCCTATGCCTGAGTGTGAACATGTGGTTAGTCCTTCTCACTCTGTGTAATCTGAAATGCCCTTGCATGTATGCAGGCTTATAGAGATAGAGATATATAACCAACTGTTGCTCATAACTGATCACCAAAAATATGGCAACCATTAAAACACAATGGCAGTAAACCCATCATAAAGAGGAACTCTGCTTGATTCATCCGTTCAAGTAATCACATTCAGATCAGATGCTCAGCTGGCTATCCTGATGCCACACACCCCTATTTGGGGTGAGAAGGACCTTAAACCATCTGTTCATAATTTGAAACTGAATGTTTCTGTAATAAATGAGCAGCAATTCTGAAAATATTTATCCATTATGAAGTCCTAAAGGCATCAAGTAAGTATTCTCATACATGTGTACATTTAGCACAAAAGTCATGTTTAGTTTTATCAAACAAGAACACAGGAGCATGAGCTTTCCCTTGATATACACTATCATTAGTTAATATGTCTGAAAATGATGATTCTTGGAAATTGGTCTATTCCCACAATGAAGCCTTTTTCAAGAACACATATTCAGTACTAAAGAAACATTCATGCTGGTATCATTATGATCACGTCTATCAAATGATATTGGTAAGATCTATCAGGGGCAACCAACAGACTTGCAACATTTGGAGAGAATCTGAATCTTGATACAAAGACCCTTTCTACACTTACCTCAATTAATCTGTATTAGCTAGGGGCTTCCTACACTTCCTGTCCCGTCCAGGGGATGGGAATAGTGTACGCCCATGGTCGTGCACTAACATTCACTTTTGTGAATGTTAGTGAATGCCATCCCTCCCCTCAAATGTCCGCAGACCTACCCGAGGTGCAGACGTGTGACTGGCATCACCATCTTCTTTCTGGAGGCTGGTGTGACTGTGTGTGTGCCGGCACTGTCACTGGGACAATGGTAGCATGGTGCTGATTCACACTTGCGTTTGAGGTGCCAGCATACTGGTGTGGCAGCTCAGATGACCTGCTGAGCATCATAGAGATGCAAATGAGCTTTACCAGAGATGGCAAAGGCTGCCTCTGATCTATGTAAGTCTACGTATGGAGCACTAAATTGTGTTCCACATGTAGTTTACGCGTGGTATGCTTCTGCACAGAAGGGGCCATTTCTGAGCTGGATACAGCCCCTCATGTGTAGATACTCCATCTGGGAACATACTGCATGCAAACTATGGGGCCAAGTGCAGAAAAGTCCCAGATCTGGATGAACCATGGCAGAAACATCTGCATTGAGTGGACTTCAGAACAGCAAATGTGTGCTAAAGTGTTCTAGGACAGATTAGACCACATTTATCTGTTTTACCACTAATCTGCTCCCATGCAGGCAATGTGTTCTTAGGAGAGCCTTGATCCAGATTAACAAATTAAGTGCAGAAAGGGCCAAAATGTAAGAGATAATCTATGTAAGAAGTCTCAAGAATGAAATATAAATTGCTTCAAAACAGGATCTGCTATATGCATTTCTTTTTCAGTAGGAGAAACAATGGGATTTTTTTTTTCTGTCAAGAGTGTCATATTTCATGCAATGAAGTTTCAACATAGTTTTGTGGAAGTACACAACCCATTTCTGGTCTGTCTCAAACTGTAGCACTCTGTCATTGCTGACACAAGGGTAATTCTGTGCTAATTGATCAATGGTCTGGATTATTCCAGGGCTTATGAGTCAGTGAAGAATTTAGTTCAAGTAAATCATTTTGATATCTATTAAAGTGTTTCAACTCTCTATCTAAAATAAATACTATAATCAAAAAGAAAAGTGCATGGAAGTCTCCTGAGATAAGGTAGATCAGCTAAAACACAAATCTTCACATATATGTATAGTATCAGCTTCCTTGTCAAACTCCTTCATGACTGATAAACATCTCAGTGACTACCAGTGTAAATCATATACATGTTTATTTAGAAGTACGTTCAACTTTCTTTGATGAATTCTGATACATAAGGGTATTAGTATATAGCAGAAGTGTGTACCACAATGTTCCAAGTAAATCAGAGCACTCACACACCCTTTTAAGTGAGAGCTTGTGTATAGGAGCGGTAGCCAGTGTTTGCAGTTCCCAAGCAGGAAGGTGCAGCCATTGTGTGGACTCATTCTAGGCACTTCTATGGAACTGAGAAGTTACATGGTGATGTACATTTTGAGGCCTGCATGATGGCCTATATGGGACCCCTAAAGGGCAAATGATGTTCCACTGTTCGGGATGACTTGGAACAAAGTGCCATGCACCTTTATTATATTATTTCCCTTTACCAATCTGGTGCCCTCTCCTGTATACTTTCCATCAGTGTGCTTGTGAGCATTCAAAAAAACAGGCAGGATTACCATGCTCTCTCTTTTCCTGCCAATCTTCTTTCCACAAAAGGAGAGAAGACAACTGGGAGCAAAGAACCATAATCACTTCCAGCTTGTCTGTGCAATCCCTGAGCTTTAAAAAATGCTTCTGAGCAATCTTATGAGTGCCACATTCTGCCAGCATCAAGGACTTGATCTTTTGATCTGGACAGACTGTGTTTGACTCAAGCTCAGGGGTGTTTTGTTGTTGTTGTTGTTGTTGTTGTTTTTACATCTCTTTAGGCACTATGAGGATGTGAGTGGTACATACTGGGAACTAGGCATGTGCACAACTATTTGTAGGCATTTGAAACTTGAATAGAATGTCTTGAAATTCGAATGTAATTTTGAATTTCAGATTTGTTCAAATTATACGATGCATACTTGAAGATCTGCATCTTTCCTGCATCCGTACGCATTTGTACAGATCTGTACGGGATGAAAAGGGATTGCGTATGTGATAACTACGGGATGCATACGGACGTGTACAGATGTGAGCAAGATGTGTACGTGCACATATGAATCTTGACAACATTCGTATGTGATTCAAATAAAAAAACTGACTGAATAGATTCAAATTTGGTAAATCTGAATCGAATCTTGTTAAATTTGAATTTAAAAGATTCAAATTGAATTGGATTTTGGGATATTCGATTCAAATAGAATGTCAAAAAAACATTTGTGCACATCTCTACTTGGAACATTCAACTAGAGTAGAGGCATTTCCGCACTGAATCGCGTTCGAAACCGAACGCGTTCAGGCGGAAAGCTTAAGCCAGCTTCGGGCGCTTTCCCCGTTCACACACAGACGCTCCGGAACGCGTGTAAACGCGTTCCGGAGCGTCTGGGTGCGAATGGTCAAAGCGCCCGAAGCTGGCTTAGCCGGCAAACGCCGGCCAGGGGCGCGCCGGCAGCCGCGGAGGCAGATCGACAATCAGCTGTTTGAAAAACAGCTGATTGTCAAAGCCGCGCGGCGTCGGAGGCGAGCCGGCAGGCGATCGGGAGACAGAAGCGGCGCGAACGCTTCTTCTCCCGAACGCCTGCGGGCGGCTCGTCCGCGTTGGAACGCGTGTAGAGCACTTCGAAGTGCTCTACATTTCGAACGCGGAAAAGCCAGCTGCGGACACGTCGGGACGCAAGGCGCGCGCGGCCAATGCGGATGACGTGTCCACAGCTGGCTTTTTCGCGTTCCGTTTTCCCCCGTGCGAAAACGTCTTAGGTTAGGAAAATAGTCTAGTCCTGCATTTTTCTCATATTATATTTTATATTTACCTATGTGCCCTAGGATAGGGATGAAACATTCATGGGAATTTAGCCTCTTGGCCCAGAAACATCTGAAAGTTACCCAAGATATCCTAGAAAGTCATGCCCAGCAGATAGCAACTCTTGGGGCAGCGTGATCTACTTGGTTACTTTCTACTTATCTGTCCCATTTAATCTCTAGAGCTGAATTATCCTGGCAATTTGGCCAAATTAGTAAGAAGTTCACATTCCTGCCTCAGTTGATCTCAGCTACTAGTACATCAGAATAGTTTGATATCTTCCTTCATGTCAATACCTCTCTTGTGCAGATCTGTCCTATGAGCTTTCAGGGTAGCAAAACACCTATTGGTAAAAGAAACCAGTGAAAATTGCAGTCACAGAAAACATCTTGAAAAGGATGTTTGGATAGATGATGAGATGAAGGATCAATTGCACAAGCTCTCTCTCTATATATATATATTTACCAGCACTGTTGAAAATATTTTATAAAACGAAGATAAGAACAAGTAGATATTATTCAAATGGCATCACATATCCCATCTCATTCTCTTACGTTCTCATATTCTTACTTTTTCTTTCTTTCTTTTAAACGACTTCTCCCTCTACATGAAATCTTGGAAAATGGAAGTGGTTTATTAGCTAATATGAAAGGAATCTCCTAGGCTGTGTTTTATTACATGCGGCCAAAACCCTCAGTGGTTGAAGCACTCCCAAAGTAAATTGAAACAAATGACTGTTGTTTGAAGGGTTATATCATGTTTTCCATTGTCATCATGACATGAAACAGGCAAAGTTTTCAGATCTTGGAACTCAGACCTGGCCTGAATTTAGGAATATAAAGAAATAAATGTAACTTTCCATACAACTAGGGAAAAGCTATTGCTTGTAAACAATTTTCCCTGTGAAATGTGTCCGGTACAATTTTGTTTTGTTTTTTAAATAGTTTAATATTATTTTACAAGGTTCTTTGGGGCAAATTATTTTGTTTTGTTTTGTTTATCTGTGTTTTTGTACAAGGTCAAGCTGAAATATAATCACTTATATTTTAAGCAACAGCTTGCTTAAAAAGAGAGAGAAATATGGTAACCAGAGTTGAACTGGAATCTCTTTGCCATATAAAGGTGGAGGAAAAGGACAACATCATAAAGATTACATAATTGGTAGCACTTACATTGATATATTAGTATATAAATTCTACATTACAGAGTTAGAACCTCATTTTGCAACAGCTGAATATTTTGCTGCTTCACTTGCACTACAAGTGATGGTACCTTTGTGTGCTTGCATTTGCAATGGGAACTGAAACTGGATATTATAGATTGTGGCAGTCTGAGGGTCAGCACATCTAGAGAACTACTAAGAATGGCATTTTTATGCCCTTGCCTGATGCCTCTGCACACTTCACACCACTCAGCCTTGAAAACTTCAAACCCAGAGGACAAAACTTGCCCAGATTCAAAGTTTCTGCCTGATCCCTCTAAAGTATATACAGGAAATGCTGTGTAAGTCAGCCATTTTCTGTACTTTCTTTAGTGGGCTGGGCCTAGCCATCCAATGCCAGATGGATGCCGCTAGAGATGTCAACTTCCCCTTAAGGACAGCTGAAGGGCTGAAAGTTGGGCAGGTATGAAGAGGTCATGTCCCTTGTGTCTACACTGGGTGCCTTTTGCATGGAGTGTGGATTCTGCTGCTACTGTTTGATCTCCCCAAATAACATTTTGATCTGCTGTGATATGGTAGAATCTGAGGGAGGCTTCAGACTGGCTTCTCCCTAACCACTTCTATTGCTGCACAGCTGCTGATTATAATGGTACTTTAACTATATTCTTGTTCTTTTAACAGCTAATTGGAAAGAGAATATTCATTCAGTTTTAAATGTGAACTGACACTTTTCACAGTTTCTGACTGAGATACATTCTTGGAAGAAGATCATAGGGAGTGTATTTAAGGATTATACAGGGATTTCAACCATACTCATTTGAAAATGGAAACCACTGGTCATCCAACAACCTTACTTAAGGCAGTCCCTCACTGGCCAGTATAACAGACTAGCAACTGTCCTAGGAACCTTTCTTCCATGTGCTAGTGTGATCTACCATCAAATTTAACAGCAAGTGGAAGGGACACTCCTAGTACCTTTGCAGGTCCAATATACCAGCCACTGTGAAATCACAAAGTGTGCAGCTGTGAATTGAGGAGCTTTCTCAGGCTACATTGGACTTGCCACACATATGAATGGCAATCCCAATATACTCCTGGGATAGTGAACTGAAAAAGTGCAATCAAAGCATGACAGATGATCTAGTTCTGACACCAGATTTTCTGTCATGCTGGACTGTTTACCTTGTTTGTCATTTCCTTCCAAAATTGCTGCTTTTGCAGAACTAACCATTTGTTGGATGCTTCCTATTTTTGCAGAAGCAGAGATTCTGTGAGAAAACAACAGAAAGAGCCGAGGTTTGCCTCAGAATTTAATAATCTTAAATAAACCATTTGAGTTAGCTGAGGCTGCTCTTGAGTAAATGGGATGAAGATTGCAATGCATTAAACAACTTTGCTGCTTCCATTTAGATTACATCTGCAGTTGCTCTGCTCACCATCACTTGGTAACAGAGAATGTGTCCTTTGTTCACATTGCTTTATAACTCAGGCAAACATGCCAACTTTGATGGCATGAGAAATAAACGGCTGTAAAATTAAATTTCACAAGGACAGAGAAGGTTCAAAACGTATGCTAGCAACTTCATCTACTTCATCTACTGAAGCATAACATGTCAGACAATAAGTGCCCTTCAGACTTTTCAGACCAGAGGTAGTTTTTAATTGTTTGTTTTGCCTCTGCCTTAATGTCGTGTATATGTGTGTGTGTCTGTCTTCATTCTCTGATCATGTTTCATTTCCCTTATCTTCACAGTGGTTCACAGAGCAAGAGAAGTGACCCCAAACCTCAACTGAACTTGGGGTTCAATAGATCAGAGCAGAATCTAGAACTCTTAAGGTTTTAAAATGCGAAAATTTGTTCAATGGATTATCCTACAGCAATAAGCCATCAATGTGCAGGCTCAAATTTATCAGGATTAAAAAAAAAAAAAAGATTTGGGGAAATTCGAGAATTTTGAAAAATGGAGAATTCTGACATGTCCTGAAAGGGTTAACAGCAGCTGAAGGTCTTGACCAGCTAAGAAACAAAAATATATGAGCCTGAGATCTGCAAAAAAACTTGGAATCCATATTTGTAGAAAAAGCACACAAATTGTGAATGGCACCCAAATCCTTTAAGGAGAACATCTCACATTCTTCAACCATTTTAGAATAGGCTAAAAATAATCCACAAAAGGACCCAGTGATAAAATTTCAAGTGTCAAGGGTTTATCACAACTATTCCTCAGCCTGAACACTAAAATGCAAGCAGCATTACCTTTCCATTAGAACTAGCTATCCACAACTCCCAAGAGCAGTAGTGCATAATAGTGAACCTGATTTGTTCGGACTGGGCTACAAACCTATGCCCAGTTACTGTCCTGCATTGAATTTGGTGTGTGCTTCTACAGCTCCAAAGTGCAGCATAAAAAAAACCTTAAGAAAATATCTAATAGGACCTAAAGATCTCAGCAATCCTACAGACAATCTGCTGGTCAAATTGAGTGGAGGACGAAAGTCCTTCCCACCATCACCCGGACCTGCTGGGTCAGATTAAAGGAATATTTGCCATCAGTGCATGGATTTCCCTTTAAGCCCGTGATCTGGAATTGGGGAGGAGGAAGAATCATCTGTCTGCGTTCATCCATGCTGATGACTACTGCTTGTCATTTGTGATTATTTGAGCTGCTGGTGCCAAGGCTGTATCCAGATGTTACTTGCATATTTCACTATATTTGGATATTCTGGAATAAAGCACGGATATTCTGGAACATTCATGCTTTATTGTATAATATCCAAATATAGTGGAATATGTAAGTGACATCTGGATGCATCCCTAGACAGTGGTTATTGTTTTTATTCTTTAACCTTCTGGATAGTAGCCTAAGCCTCATTGTCACTTGCCAGATCAAGAACATGTCAGTTTCCTGTGGGACTTTGGCAGATATCATTGCTCTTCCTGCTTTGAAAAAAAAAAAAAGTTCTTCAGCAGGGTTCCTTGTGTCAGTATTCCATTGTGCAAGCCTTTAATAAGATATGCATGGTGCTTTTGAATCATGCCAGATGGATTTCCAGTATGCAGTGACTACATGTCATCAGGCACCAAAAGAAGGCCTGGAGTGTGGGATCTATATGCACAAATCCCACCATTGTGTAGAATGACAGTGGTGACAAGAGCAGCCTATGTCATCCACATGGCAAAACAACCCTGTCTCAAAATTAGCATTGGCCAGGACTTACCACCTGATTGGAGCTCCCCCTCCCCCAGTCCTGGGCAAGACAAAGTGCTCCAGCCTAGAACTGATTCTCTCCATGTGCATCATGTGACAAAAGTGAATCTTGCCTTATTTAAGCATGCCTCAGTTCCCCAGAACTGGGTTCAAAGCTGATTTTTTTTCAAAGACAAGAAATAATTTAAGCCTTCCTCTAATTTCATATAATATTTATTTATATTTATTCTCTGTCTTTATAGCACAAACATCCAAATATGACATTTAAGAGCTTGTGCCCTAGGCTTTACTGAGAGCTGGTATGGGGCAGCATCAGCACTGATTCAACATTATTAGAAATTAAATTAAATAATACCAATGCCTCCTTTTGTAGGAAAATATTTGATGGGTCTTGGTCTCCAGTCAAAAAGCACATATGGAAAGTAATGGAAAGAAAAAGTAACCAGCTAATTTTCAGCAAGCCACAAATCTCTTTGAGTGCAGGAAACTGGTCTAATTTCCAAGAACACCTACTCACCTAGAGGATGTGGATTCCCTAGAACATAATTTTGATTTGGACTTTTCTAAATCACAGGAAGTCATGGAGAATTTTCTGTACTGGAGGTTATATTTTGCAACTCTTTGAATCCCCCAGACACTTGCTTTCAAGAACACACTCCTTTTCAACTGCAAATTCACAAACTAGCTATGGACAGCTGTGTGCTTTTAGGCAAGACTCTTTACAGCAAGGAATCTCAGCCATCTTCTAGTAAGTCACACTGCAGTTCTGCAACACCTCCAAAAAGCAATGAAGAAACAAACCATCCATTGGATCTGGGACTGAGTGTATGTGGAGGGACAAAGAGGTTGATATAGATAGGAAGATATCCATGATCCCTAGCACTGTAGGAACAGGTCTATGCAGATGTCTTAGGGCCTATTCACATTTACCTTAAGGGAGTGGTTCTGGAAGCTCCATGGGAGGTCCACCTATGCTCTGTACCACTGCTGCTGTCATGGAGAGTCTGGGAGTTCCCTCCAGCTATCTGGTCTTCCATGGCTCTGGGCAAGTAAAAATCTCTCCACAGCTTCACCAGGAGCAGCCGGTGATCTCCCAGTCACAGTGTTCCACACTGTCTTCCACGTGTGAACGCTATAAGGGGGAGGGCAGCTGTGTCTGTGCGGTTGCATGCTATGGAGTGATTTGCCATGACAATGTTCCGGCATGTAGCAGATGTTGCTGTGCCCGTTGTCATGGTGATGTGGTCTGATGGCCTGGGCAACCAAACTTCAAGTGTTGGAAGTTCTGTTGGAGAGTTCACTAGCACCTGAAGTGCAGATGCCTCCCTCTCTGCCTTATTATACCATCCCACTTAGTTAAGTGTGAACAGGCCCTTAATCTCCACACATCTCTACCCTATAATAAATTAATGAAAGCTTTTATGTTTTACTTGCGGAGGTGCTGTTCCACAGCAACTCAAGGCTCTTTCTGCATGGTGCATCTTATTACATACTGTCTTGGACCCTTTCTGTGCTGGGCCTTATTCTGGATTGTATCCCAGAATAAAGACCTGACATCCACAAGCTGATGCAGACTAAATTAGGCCTCACTCTTAGCCTGCCATAGTCTGCACTAGCATGTGGATGACAGGCCCCTATTTCAGGATATAAACCAGAATAAGACCTAGTGCAGAAAAGACCTTCATCCATGCTAGGTAACCCAGCCCATAGTGGACTGGTTTTACTAGCTGCCCATGTTAAGGACTTTTCTCTTTGCAGACAGCCCATCTTAGCTCAGCTTTGAAGGCCAGGAACAAGAGTTGCCATTTGCAGCATTTACAGTCAGACTCCATAACCTGCTACAACGCTCGATCCAGTGCGGATGGAGCATACCGGGGCGGTGTGGGCTCTGCAGTCTACCACAGCCCAATGTGGAAATGGCCTAAGGGCCAAAGTCACGTGAGTACTGAGGCTTAACTGGCAGATGCTGGTTTAGGCTTCAGTTAATAGACACTCCATGTTCTTTGCTTGACCCTGCTTCACTGAGCACAAACACAATAATTTCTGAAATATAGTGCGTATGATTCATATCCTGAAAAAGTGCTGATGTCCTAGATGTTTTAAACAACTTTCACTAATTTAAGGAAGACTGGAGATTTTTCTTGGTGTTAATAGTCCCACTGCTTTAACGTTAGTTCAGGGTATACCTTCAAATACTTCTTGGATACTTTGGAATATAATATACATTTTAAAAAAATTGATTGACAGATTCCACAATTACTTTGCACTTGAGAATTGATTATGAAGTCCAGAATTTACATGCCCAGTTTTATTTATGAATGTTGGCCACAACATAGTCCACAGCACAGATGTGTGCAAATAAATATGGGGAGGAAAAGATTTGTGTTTGTGTACAACTACTTGTATTTTATAAGCTGCTATTGTAACTTATAAACCAGGAATGGCTACCATCCAGCCTTTCAGATGCTGAGCTAAAGCATCACTCAGCCCCACCCAGCATGACCAATGAAGTGAAATGAAGTTCAGCAGTATCTGCAGGATGACTTAACTGCTAATCTAGTTTATAGTACATGCCAGTCCATCATAAATGACTTTATATACATGCATTGTAAAGAGAAAAAGTTCAGTCAAGCACACAAGGCAACACCAGAGTCTGTTTTACATGAATGGTTCCCAAGTCAGCAGTGATTGTGGTCCATGCCTTATAGTTCCATGACTTTGGCTGTGTCATGTTCCACAAATTTAATCACTTTAAGGGTTATGCAAGTTAGCAAAAATGTATTTTGCAACTGACAAATTTGAAGATCATATAATAGTGATGCTCTATGAAACTGAACTGTGGAGCCATAGTGAAAGGGCCAAGTCCTCACTGAAGCTTTGCTATAAGTCTCCTAAACTGTATTTTGATCCACCATAGACCCAAACGTAGTCCATGTTGCTGGTTCATCTTGCAAGTTGTTTCCATAGTAGAGTCCTCTGGTGGCAGATAATTAAATCCTTACCACAGATCCCGAAGATTTCATTTGTTCAAGACTGAGGAACCTACAGCTAGCATGGATCAATCCCAGTCCTAACATTTTAAACTAAGAACCACATTAAATTGGAGGACTTATGTGGAACATTATCCACCCAGAGTCAGTAACCCACTGAAATATGTGGTGCTGGTAGAAGATGGAGTACCACAGGCTCATCAGTGTTAGTAACTGTGATGTAGTATCTTAGCATAAAGAATTGGCAAGCATAACCTAGAGGTAGGAGGCAATCCTGGCACAATCTCAGACCCTTGCCTCATGTATCAGCTCTTCACATTCTTGTTCCTCTTCCAAAATACCCAGATGTTAGCAAATACCATCCACTTCCCTTTATATTTTTTCCCCATTCTCATTAGCATTGGGGTACTGCGGAAGATGGAGGTAAAGAATTGGTATTGCGTAAGCCCACCATTTGTGCTGGATTTCCCATAATACCAGTCCAGGACATCATTTCCATTTACTAGAACTATATTGAGATTGTGATGGATATGTATGACATTCCCAATACAGTCTTGGAAGAATTGTGGGGGTTTACTTGCATCTGGAGGCATCCAAAGAGCCCCATCTGCCCAAAGCCCAAACTTCATATTGTGTTATTTTATTTAAGACTTTGAAATTATTGAAATGATCAAGCTGCCTGGGGTGGGGTGGGGGCGGAGGTGGGGCTTTAGTTTTATAAACTAGGTAAGGATTTATGCCATTGTTTAAAGACCTTTGAGTCCAATAGTGGAAATGTTGAACTTGTCTAGGAAAGTAAGAATGAGGATTGTATGGCATAAATAACAGGTGAGAATGATGGACCACTAAATGCCCTATGATTAATGAATCTGTGAGACAGGAGGAAGAGAAGGCTCACAGAAACAGTTGTGTGCATCAGAAAACATCTGCTTAGGGAACTAAGAAATGAAAGAAGACTTGCAAGGCAGGAAGAATCTTGGAAAGACAAAAACTGTAAAATCCAAGTGCTGTTATTGGGAATTTTCCAATTCCAGGTGCCAGGAAAGGCTGAATGAGCAGTTAGCTGCATCAGCATAGAATAACACAGACGAGACTTCTCTGGAGAAAGATGAACATGCTACTATTCCAAAATGCAATAATGAAGTTTCATCGTTGTAGTCAGGGAAATAAAAATCGCAATGGCTAGCCTTGTTTGTCCTCCCTTTTTTAGATAACAGGGGAAAGTAAAGAATTACTGCCAAGGACCACAAATTCAGTGTGGATTCGGCAGCTAGTGGAAAGATATCCTATGAAAACTCTGTTGACAGTCATTTGATGTGAACCATATGCAGTCCATTCTCATAAGCAGAGAACAAATGAACATACCCAAAAGCTCCCAGCCAGTTACTAGTGTTGGTTCACAGATCACTTCCACCAGAGTAGCGGGGCGGGGGGGGGGGGGAGAGAAATATTGACTGGAAACTTCCCTTTGATCCCTCCCCAGTCACAATACTTTGGGCAAATCAAAGAGAAACATCCAATTAAAGAGCCTCCCTTCCCATACAACTTTGTGGAAATGCCCTGAGCCATACAAGCAAAGTATTTGTATAGGAAAAATGAGAGTGATACAACAGTGTACTAGCAAGAGACACAAAGAGGTCTTAAACTGAAGAGAGGATGCCCAAAGGAAGATCAGTGTACCAGTGCTACCAGAATTGATGTCTAGGTACCATCTCCAAGTTGAAGAGGCAGTCAGTATGACACTAAAGGCCATTTGCCATGATGGGTTTACCATTGTAATCTGCTTGAAATGTCCAGAAGCAATTTGTGGGGCATTGTGTGAGACAGGATCCTGAATTAGATGGGCTGTGGCCTGGTTCTGTTCTTAAATCTGCACAACAGCAGATTCTGGCACCTTAGGGCTGTGACATTTGCCCTGTTCTCACACACCCTTGCTCCCTGCTGTATTAATGTTGAGGCTGGGAAATTAAATTGCTTGGTTTCAAAGTTTCCAACCAGGCCATTTAGCATTTAGGAAGGTGGAAAGTTGCATCAGATTCTGTTTCCAACAGTGCCTTCTCTGGTGGGATAGTGGCCCAACAGGTGTGAGATCCATACACCCTTCAGGAACCTCCAAGGTCTTGTAAATGTGCCATGAGGATCCTGCTGGAATTTGATTTCAGAATTCAGTTACATCTGCTGGAATCCTATAACGTATTTTTTCTCAAAAAGCACTGTTCCAAATTCTGTGTGTAGAAATGCTGTCTATTCAATCTCATTTCCACATTAACATCCATCTGAATTCTGAGGTACTCAGTTTCTCTGCCTCTGAAACCTAATATTGTCTAATATGACACTAGAGAACAAAAAAAGAGACCCACAATGTTTGAAGATACACTGAACTTTTTCACATGCCTCAATGTATAGCCACAGCCAAAGATGAAGCACTTCTATTCATATATATGATAAATGGAGAGTTAAGTACAGTGGGATGTGAAAAGCAAACCAAAAGCTTGAGAAGTTTCAGGAAATGGCTTTTCTTGAAAAAAAATTCTCAATGCTGAGCAGAATGGTGATGGGTTGCTAACAAAAAGAATAGTATAGGTTGATGCTAGTATAATGCCAAAATTTAAAAATCCACACTCTTAGTAATGTACTTGAAAACATGGAAGAGGAAATACACATACCAAGAGATATAGGGCACCTAACAATGCAAGACCAGTCATGTCTAATTTGCACTGAGATGAATCTCTCTCAAGTAAATAAATACAGGACTACAGCCAAATCATGTCTTTTATTTTAGCCATGGAATCTGAATATTCAGTTGCAGTTTAAATCTCTGAGCCACACTGGATTTGCAATGATAGGTTTCAAGATTAGAATGTTTGCAGTGTGCTGAACAAAGCTGTGGAAAACCTGGTGCTGAGTTTCAAACACAGACAGCAGAAAGGTTTTGCCAACCATTAATTCAAGCAATAAATTCCTATAATTAGAGATGTGGATTGCACAAGTGAATGATTACGGGGAACTCCAATGAAAAGTTATTATTAGTTTAATTGGTCAAGTGAAGCAGTCCCATCAGTGCATGAATTAAAGTAATGGCATAGTTGTAACAATATGTTTCCAATTTTTAAATATATCTACTTGTTCAGAAAAAAATTGGCTAAATAAGCATGCATTATATTACAGGTTCGGAGAAATGAACACCGATTCATTTTCAAGGTATTATTTCTTTGAAGGTGTCATGTACTGCCAATCTTATGTATGTTTATTCACTTGTCAGTCACACTGTGTTTAAATCTAAAGCAGTTTGGTGCTGGTAGCAGATCTTGCAGTGGCTCAAAGCAGCCACTGATGAGCAATAGAACAAGCTTCAAGTTGGGAGGATTCATTTAGCTTTCTGCTTAAGTTTCAGCAGTGGCACATATGCACATGAAAACGCCCATTCACTCAGAGAGAGAGAACTGGAAAATCTTTTTTCTCAAAGCTGAAAAGAATTACTCACTCTGAGTAGCAAAATAACTTCCTTTTACATTAAAGCCTTCTTTTATAAGATACATATTGCTGACAAACCAAAGCCGCTCATACAGTAACATAAAGAACAGTCATGTAGTAAAGGATTTAACATACAGCTGAATATGATAAATGACTTCCAGATTTCACTGAACTGGCAATTATAGACTTTTTTACCTCAAGTCAGAGCAAAAAGAAAGGAGCCTATTCTTTCCAGTGCTTGTCAAGGAAAGCAATTTAGGACAGAAGCAAGACATGAAGCTGAGGAATTCTGAAGCCATTGTAAACTCTCTGAAGCCATTGTAAACTTTCCCCATTCTTAGTCTAGAATATTGGAGGATAGAATAGAACTATTAAACCAGCTTCACATGGCCGAGGCAGACAGAGGATAAGTGCACGTGCTCAAGGCTCACTTCCAATAAGCACAGAAATTAAACTGATTTAGAAAAAGTGGTTAAAATCCAGAAAATTCTTAAGTGGGAATTACTCACCATCTTGTTGTGCCAAAACAACTGAGGATTGCAACACAGCAAGGAAAAGCAAAATGACTCTCTGCACACAGCTCATCATGTCTGTGGACATGAGACTCTGTGTGCAAAAGAGAAGAAGAAAAAAGTGGGGAAAGGAGAAATCAAAAAAACACCATCAATTGTTTCCTGCCCTCTCAGCCACCGGGCCCTGCACACAAGACAGCCACAGACATTCCTTCGCTCTGGCCTTAAATAGGAAAATCTTTGGCTTCCTTTCCTTTCCAGCCCCTTTCTGAAATATGAGAGGAGGTCCCATCCCCTGAACATGAAATGAAATGATTAATATTTCTTTTGGCCTTGCAGAAGGCACAGCCAAGCAAAGCCGATACATAACACATCACATCTGGCATGTTCACGCTTGTGAGGCTCACTGTGTGTGTACATGGATCAGAAACAGACATGCATGTTAGGAAATGCCACTGGTGAACTTTAGATCTGTGTTTGCCTTAAAAAAATGCTGCACAGAAATGAGGGGAAAGCTTCTTTCTTGCAGAAAACTGCTATTGTGGTTTATTTTTATTTATTTGATTTTTGCCTTTAGTATCAGAAAGACCAGTTCTATACAAGAAAATAAAATAGGTTGCTGCACACTATAACTTACCTTACACTCAGAGAAAATTATGGGGACCATTTATATTTTCAAAGGGAAAAAGACTGTGATGTCACTGGACAGTTTGGGGGTGAATATTTACTAATTTGGGGGGGGAGTACTGCACAGTTTTTTAAATGGAAGTGCTTCAATGCCTCCTACCTTTCTTCTCTCACCTTTCCATTGGCTACCACTAGCTTGTTTGTCAGAAGATATGAACCTTCATAGCTTCTCACCTTTTAAACACCCATTGATTCTCTGTGGCCACATTCCCATTACAAGCTTAATATGGTTTCCCTAAACCGAGATAATAGAACCAGATGCAAACATGAATTTGCCTGATCCCATTACTTTAAACTTAATCATGTTTGATCCGGATTCTGAGGATCGTACGTGGCGTATGTGATCAAGGGGGGACTCAAGTGGCTACTTTCTAAAAGCCACTTTTCGGGGCTGCCCTGCCCTTTTCCTCCTAGCGTGAACGCGCCACCCATAACGGACCCCTTCATGGAGCCTAGCTGGGTGGCTGCCGCTTGCCTGGATGGAGGAAAAATGGCACTGGGCAGCCAGTAATTCTTTCCCCTCCTCTCTCCATTTCCCAGGGCACACAGTAGCAGTGGCAACTCAAGCCCTCTTTGCCCACTCACCACCACAGCCACAGCCTTAAACATTCACCTATCTCCCAGAACCTGCAGCTGCTTTCCTTTCTTTTCCCTTTCTAAAGGTCAGAACTTTCAGAATTGCGCAAAATTGCAACATTGTTATCAGGTGTGAAGTGGGTAGATTGCTACAGTGTAGTGGCTGCTGTAAGGGGTGGATTTTTACAGTAAAATCACTATCTTTGGAAGCAAGCTATTGGGGGAGGGAACCCCTAAACATGCATTCTCATCCCACTAAAACGGTACGGTTCCCACAGTAAGAAATGTAAAACATTTCAAATGCACGAACCGGAGCAAGACCTGTTGAAATAAGTGTTAACATTTACAACGCTTTGGGGTGATTTAACATGTGGAAAGCGTGTTAAGCCAACCTGACGTGGGGACTACGAGGATCGAAACCATTTCAAAACCGTTTTAAGCTTGTAATGGGAATTCACCCTGTGGCTGGTCATCAGATGAGCACCTCCCCTCCGAGGCTGAAGGATGGACCAAATTTCCCCCCTCAGCTTGAGCCTTTTCTGATAGAAAGGCTGCTATGCCAGTCTTCCTTGCACCTTAACCCCCCCTCCTGTCAACATATCCACTCCTCTGAGCAGTTTTACATTGTATGTGTGGACAGTGTAGCCATAGCATAGAATTCCACACCTTTTGTAATGGAGAATCCCCTGTTATCCTGTCTGTGAGCTGATTGGTTAGACATGTGTTTTAGGGATGGGCAAAAATATCTTTGTCAGCTTTGAATTCACATTCAAATTCAAAGCTTTGACAATTTGTGTGTGGATCGAAAAGGACCTACATTTGCATGTGAAGCCAATGTACTTGGCCTTTGTAGAAGCTGCGTAGAAGCTTCGACATGGCCATCTCTCCCTCCTTTGAATCTGGTGGCCACCACTACTGTTACCCCCACCACTACTTCCTCAGAGGCTCAACTAGGTCTCCCACAATTTGTGAATGAGGGTGGCCTCTTCAGCTGTGCACGAACCTCTGGGAGCCTCTGAAGAGGGTACAACAGGAGTGGTGGCAGTGGTGGCGGCAGCAAAATATGAGGGGGGTTCTCTTTCTGCAAGAATACTCAATGCATGTTTGCTTGTGAAGGCAAAGCCACCACCTATATTTGTGTGGGGACTTTGCATGAAGCCGGAATGTGCTTTGTGTACATCCCTAATGTGTGTCCATTGGCTACATCTAACCTGCCCTAAATAGTGACTTGCCCTGAGTGTTAGTAGTACTCATCTGTGGAAGGGGCGGATAATCACAGGTTTGTAGATGTGATAAGCTTTTTTTATAATTATTATTTTTAGCCTGATCCTTAATTTGCAAATGCACTCTACAGATGATTCTAAATAGACCCTTACGGCAGCTAATGGAAATGTCAGACTTTTGAATTTGACCCAGGGGTGGGCAGGCCTGTCATGTTCCTTCTCTGGGTTCCTGCCAGTTCTAGGGGGCTGCATCAGGTCCCCTAGGGGCCACAGGAAGCCTCCCAGACACCCACCCACCCCGAGCACAGGCATGCACAGGGCCGCACACGCACATGAGGCACTTACCTTGTGCTCGCCGGGTTCTAAAGTTGCCGGTGTGCTGGTGGAGTTGTGCGTCTGCCTGCCCCACCAGATCTGATTGGCTAGCCAATCAGAGCAGCCGGCGCACACAGATGCACAATGGCGCACTCACCACTTAAAAACCTGGCAAGCACGAAGTAAGTGCCTCGCACACGTGCATGTCCCAGTGTAGGCGTGTGCCTGGGAGGGGGGTGCCCAGGGGGTTCCTGCAGGCCCTAGGGAACCCAATCTGGTCCCCTAGAACCCAAGGAAGGTACATGACTGGCCTCCCTCCGGAACAGCTGCGGGACAGCCGTGGATGTTCGGGGACGGCTGCAAACGCCCTGGGCCGGCTGTAGAACACCTGGAATGCATGTGGGTACCCTGGGATGGGCTGGGGCGATTCCAAACAGCACTGCCAACCCAGCGGAGCGAACGCTCTGTCCCAGGACATCCTACACGCGTTCCTCTGGCCCTCGTGCGAATAGGCCTACGATCACCACATACAGATAAAAGGTCAGGACAAAATGATAGATGAGATTAAGTATTTTGACAGAATGTGGGAGAGGAAGGAAAGGGCCTTCACAGTGATTGCACACAGGTTCTGGCCTAGCTTCCCTAGAAAGATAAGACTGGCCCCAGCCTTCTCTTTTTCAGGTGACAAGTGGAGACCTTTTTATTCACCAGATGTTTTAAAGTTCTCTCTGGCTGTTAGTTTTTTTAAAGAAAAGGACAGCTATAGGAATAAAATGAATAAATGAAAGATAAATAAATAACTTGGTAAATGATAAAAACAATAAAAGAGTTGGCATGTCCTTGCACAAATCAAATTAACAAACCAGGGATCTTCTCATAGGTTACCATAGTCTCAACTTGCACGTGGGTGGCAGCTCCCTATTCTGGGACAGAGGACCTGTTCGTGCTTTCCTCATTATTATAGCATTCTGGTAAGATCAGGTGCTGAGGGAAGAAGAAGAAGATCTGGCTTTTCTACCCCGCTTTTCTCACCCATTTTCTGATCCATTCCCCTACTGGATCACAAGCACTGGCAGTGTGGATGGTCCAGCCTAGGCAGGCCAGATCACTGTGGCAATGCCCAGGGCTTTTACTGGGACATTACCATGGCAGCCACAGCTATGCTGGCTTGTTCATTCACAGTGTCAAATCCAGAAAAGAGTGCGAACACTACTAACTGGGACCTCACCAGCTTCTCCCAGACAAGTTGTGGATATGTTTTTACTTGTCCACAGCTGAAGAAGACTGGGACAACTAAAGGGAGCTCTTGGATGCTCCAGGAGACAGTGAAAGTGGAGAATGCATGCCGATGGATTGATGGATAGACCTCACCTGAAACATCTTCAAGTGCTTCAGAAAGGTAAAGGTGAATAGGCCCAAATCCAAAATAAGATCCAGTGCAGAAAGAGCCTTTGTTTCTTCCCCATCTTTCTGCCTTCGCACTTGGAAGGGTTTGAAAGAGACTAATAATGGGCTTCAGTAATGCCTGGTGCTGGTGAGTGCAAGTAAAAGCCCCTACTATTGTTATGCACCAGTTCATAGGCTTCAGGCAAAGCTCATGCGGGGGCCAGCAAGACTTCCATTTCAGTTTGAATTAAAGATTCTGGCTCAGAATGAAGACTGAGGTATCACCATTTACAAGCTATCAGTACCACTAAGATGAAGCCTGCAAACTAGTGTACAGCAGGGGGAATAGCATAAGAAGCAATAGTCTTCATACACTGAGTAGTACAAATGGCTTGTAAATGGTGATGCCTCAGTCTTCATCCCGAGCCAAAAATGGGTCTCTTGAGAAAGGGTAAAGGAATACAGACAGAGGAAAGGCTATCCCATAGTAAATAGGGGATCAATTTTACAATCAATGTGTTTTTGTCCGGCTATTTTACACAAAGATGACACAGCAGATGTGATCAGGCATGCTTAAAGAGGCATCCTTTGAACAGACACCCACCCTTCCGGATCTGCTATACCCCATCTTGAAGCATTGAAAAAGTCGCCTTTTCATCATTCAGAATTTCATATCTCTGAAGGTGTCTCTTTCTTTAAGCCAGGTTGGGCAGGAAAGTACATAAGCAAAGAGGCAGAAATTCACTGCCAAGTGACCAATCAGTGGGTAGCATCCATAGGGTAGATGTTGCCTTACTTTGATGTGAACGTAGGTTGCAATGTGGTAAAAGAAGGGACGTTCCAGAGTGTGCTGGGTTGTCCTGATTGCCTAAGTGAAATTAGACCCTTAGAATGTTTCTGAACTTACCTAGCTAGAACCCTTGGAAGACCCCATTAGGAACCCGATTAATACCTGATTGGTACCAATCGGGAAGGCCATGTCCTTACTTGGACATCATTGAAGGCCCCATCTGCAAGGCTCTGTTCCCCTGAGGGCTGGGGAGATCCGGATTTAATGGGTCCTTCAGGCCCTTAAATCTGGATTTCATGTGGATCTGATTAAAGGTGTCCACAATGGGGTCTTCAGGCATCTTCAACAACCAGATCTCCAGGAGAACCCCATCTCAAACATCTGGATCTTGAAGATCCAGATCTTTGACTTTGCATGGAAAAAAGGGGTTGGACTGCTTCAGCTTGAACTGCTGCTACTGAAATATTTCCCAACTCGAGCAAGCAGGTTGTCCTGAAACAAGGCTGTCCCCACTTGCATGGCCTGTTCTGAGACAGCACCTGAGCCCACAAAGAGCTTCAGAGCCTGTTATGGGGGTTCCAATAACCAGGAATGAAAGTTTCTGGCCTCAGGGCTCCATGGGGACCCATTTAGGTGATGTAATTTGATGTGCTTCCAAAGTGGCCCCCTTTACTAAATCAGGAAGTGTGTGCCCTATTCAGTTCCAGCAACCCCTGGCCTGCTGGTCTCCTAGTATCCTGGCCTATGCAGTCACTGTGGTCACCTAGCCCATACATAGAGTGCTAGCAGGAGGCATGACCCTTAAGTTGGTCTACCATGCAGAAGTGGACCTCTTCCTGGACCTGCGTCAGGATAAGTGTGGAGACAGGACAGATATTCTTTGCATAATCATGTATAAGGAGAAACCCTTTGAAATTTCTTCACAGATGCCTACTTATCAGAATACTCTTTCTTCTATTATTTATTGAGCACCTATAAGCATGTGAGCTCCCGTAAGCCCAGCTTACGGACTTTTCAGCTACATCAAGCCCAGGCATAAGACGCTGTCTGGCATGTCCAGAGTAGGCAGCAACAGTGAAGCACTGGCACATGAACACGCTCAGCTAGCAACAGCAAGACGCCAAGTCAGTTACCAGAGTTCTTGGACGTACAGAGTACGCGGAGTCAAACAGGCTAAGAGTTGGAGTTCCAGAGTGTCGTAAGTTTGGGAAGTCAGTCAAGAGTCAAGAATCAAGGTTCACACAAGTCAGGGGTTGGGTTAGGGTTAGATTCTTCGTTTGCAATGGTGGGTGCAGATTTGGGTGTTTCTTAAGTAGGACTTGGAGAGTCACACCCCCAGCAGTACAGCTGTTTTGCATGGAGGTGAGCCGAGGGCACAGCTGTTGTTGTTGTCTCTGGAGAGAACTCAGCTCTGGGCATTGTGTATCATCAGAGTCCAAACTATCCCCATTTGGGGGTAGAGAAACAGTTTCCAAATTTGGTCCCTGAGGCATGCCTCCCTTGCTTTGGCTGGCAGGAGCGGGACCTTCCACCGAGGTTTTGGAGAGGACACATGGCATGACACTGCCAGGCAATGCTGCCTTCTAAGTCTTATGACAAATCTGATAATTGGCATGAGGCTGGATGTGTAGATTTGATAATAATATAGGCCCCTTCCAGATTAGTGTATTGAATCTGCAGTATTAAAAAAAATGTGCAGCTTACCTGCTGTGAAGCAGTGGTCTGGGGTCCAGACTGAAGCAGCCCCCTGTAGCTTCCTGCTTAGGGAGCTGCGAGGCTTCCTTGTGGTGCACATGGTCACATGGGGTGAGGCACGCATCATGTGGGATGGGGCAGCCAATGGGAGCTGAGATGCAGTCTCAGCTCTTATTGGCTCTTCTCGCCATCCTGTACAGACTGATTTACTTAATGATGTGCAGTGAGTGCTGCTATATCAGCATTAAGTAAAGTCACAGTATCAACGCTATATAGTTATACCACTTCAAAGTATCGGCCATCATGTGTGATTGCTCTATATTGGGTGTGCATTCCAACGCACAGCATCAAGAAGTCTGGATGCAGCCATATATATCACAACACTGCACCAGGCCCAATAAAGATATTTTATATGAGATATGCTTCTATAAGATGTAAAGGCTTAAAAGACATGAGAAACAGATGTGCTCCAGAATTTCTCAGTCAGTGTTATGAAACGGACAGACAAAGGAGTCCTCCTTGAGTTTACTCCTTGAGTTTGTTTATGCACAGGACAGATCTGATGAGTACATAAGCACCTCAATGTGAAATCATTAGACACCCAGACAGCTTTTTGTTTGCCAAGATGCCCAGCTGGAAACAGCTACTTAACTCAAATGACCGCTATTGCAAGGACAAACTTGACTCATCAAGCAACAAGCCACGTCAAAATTCAGCCATTGGGACCCCCTGAAGCAATCTGGCTCTGCCCCTTTCCAGATTCAAATTTCCCCACTTCAAATCTGATTGGTTTGCCCCTAACAAAGCAGCCCTTTCAGCTTAGGGATTTCACAGTCATTCCACTCTGTATACTGTGACGGGCAGGATTTCTCACATTGGAGTACTGTACACTAGTTGAACACTAGCTGAAATCACTAGGCAGTCCTGCCCCAAGGACCTGCCATTCCCCTGCCAGCCATCTGCTTCTCCAGCCCTGCACAACGTCTCTTCTACCTTGGAGAGAGAGAGAACCTGCTCCTGTTTTTCCCTAGCTCCACCTGAACCTTTGCTGCCAATCCCTCCTGCAGACATCTTCCGTGGCTGGAGTGTGAGAAAACATCCCTCTACCCCCACCCCCACTCTATCTAGCCTATGGCCAGAGAGTAGGTTAGGGGCTTGACTTTGCTTTCCCTTGCTGGCTTCCCTCTGTCTTAGAAAAGGCAGCCTGAGCTCTGAGGCCTATTTGCACTTAGGCCTCTGGCATGCAATTAGGACAGCTCTTGTACAGAGCATCTGTACCAGAGGCCTAAGTGTCAATATGTCTCTGGACTCCAAACCTTGCCTAGCAGCCTTTCCTATGTAAATGCCTGTGCCAGTGACTTTAGATAGCCAGAGTTGTCCCTCTGTCTTCCTATGCCCTTTGCACGTCCCCAGAGAGTTTCCTCCTGGTGAGATGGCATTCTGCATAGCATCTCTCTCTGTCTTTATGCCATTTTACTTGCCTTTACTTTTGTATCATTAATAAAATCATTTTCCTATTGAGGAAAATAGACTCTGAGGTCTCTCTCCTTGCTGTCCTACACCTCTAAGCACCAGAACTCCTCTGGGATTTTTAAAAAAAACCTTCTGCAAAGAAGATCCCAACACAAAGGATGTCCTGATAAGCTATTCCCCTAAAGACACATGTCAGGACGTCCACTAACACACCTATAACTGCATAAGGCAAGTACCTGTTCCTTTTTATCCAGATCTATCTGGTATTCACTCAGATTCACTATTTTAATTATCTTTTTTTAAAAAAAATGAAATTGTTTAAAAATCTCCCCCCCCCCCCCCGTAAATTGCCTTGAGCCAAGTCCAAGATGGCATCATCTGGACCATTTTCAATGAGAGAGCTGGAGCAAGTGGCAGATGCCTTGCGGTCTTTCAAAGAGAATTACTGGAAGGCTCAATTTAGGGTGTGCATATACTTACTGTTTCTTAGACAAATCTACAGGGACCAGGCATAAGAGGCATTCTCAGTTAAAATGTACCCTTGCAGGTCAAGGTCTAGCTAATTTTGTTTTGCTTTAATTCAGATGAAAGAGTCGCCAGCAATTTACCTTGTGGTGTCATGCGGAGCCTTTCTTTTGTTTTCTCTTGCATTTATGCACACGTCTTTGAGTGTTTAGATAGGTTTACTTGCATCAAGAAACATGAGCCTGAGCTCCTTGGACCAGGGGGAGGGCACGGGTTGGATGGGGATGCACACAGCTCTTCCCTCTGATGATAGCTTGGACCAGTGCCTGAGCATGTAGTGATACACGGTGAGGAAAATGCAGCTCTGTCTTGTCTATGTGTGTGTGTGTGTGTGGGTCCATTCAAATATAAGCACTACATCCATGCAAAGGGGGATTTTGCCCCTTCCTCATAAGATCTCATACTTAGTTCCGGCATTTCCAATTGTTAAAGCATTAGCTTTAACAGGGGGAAAGGAAAATCTAATGAAGATAATGAGGAGTGCAGTAATTCATCTGAATCATGTCGAGGACTTAATGTGATGTCCAGCACAGCTGTAAGTTCTCCCAAACCACGTCCAAAATTATGACTGTAAACGGATGAACCAGGGAAGACCAACAATCAGTTGTCTGCAAATAAAGCTGTAGTTGGAGGCACATTTGGTAAGCATACATATTCTTGGCCTTTGGGAGTTGAAGATGAAGGCAGGGTGGAGTTTTGTTTGTTTGCAGCTACAGTATTAGCCAGTGATGAATCAGATAATTTGGAACATAATTCCAAAGTGCTGCTCTGAAGAGTTCACATCTTTCAGCTGAGTGTGTGGCGTTCTATTTTGCTAGAGGTTTCCCCCCACCCTTTGGAAAGGAACTTTGTGAGCATTTTAAGGTACCTTGATATGGCAACTCTGAGTTTTAAAGCAAGCAGGCCTTTTATGAAAAAAAAGGAAAAGAAATCATAAATTGAAGCATGCATCAGCTTGGGATTTTTGGATGGTGGTGAAACTGAAGATGCCTTTGTTCTATGGCATATGCAGAAAAGAGAGCAGTTACCTTCATCCATTTCTGATCCCCTCTTCCATACTGCCCTTCATGTCAGTGGTCAATCTGCTCCAGAAAGTTAAAAAATGTTTTTGTGCCATGGGGATCTTAAGGGGGAAATGAGATAAATTTTCAAAAATGTCCTCCCTTTACTTTTCATGTACAGAAGTAAAAAGAAGAAGAGCTTCTTAATAACAGAAGGTCACAAGCAGAAACAATTACAGCATCATAGCTGTGGTTTTTGTGCATCTGCAATTGAAACATTATTTAGCAGTTTTGTATCATTAACCATTTGCATTTTTGTGAGTTAGTAGTGAAGATCGAAGAGTTGTCACACTTACGTGAAGTTCCGTTCTGGATGGCTCCAAGCAGAATACCATTGGCTTATCCTCTTCTTTCAGTAACCGTCACAAGTCATGACAGATAGGGGGCACAGCAAAAAAATTAAATAGCACTCCAACTGTGCCCCCTGTCAGTTCATCTGAGGGAGCTGATACTTTCACCCCCTTTGGGTGAAAACTTACAAAGAGTGCTTCACACTTTCAAATATTTGGTGTTCTCTCAATATGTCAGTGGAAAACACATCGTGGGCGCATCTTCATGGCATGTGTTATTTCAGTTTAAAGAATTCGAAATAAAAGAAACGGAACAAAGCTGTCCAGACGACTTGCAAGTTGATCCGGTTCCGATGGCAGCCTTAACGCGGGATCAATACTCGGAGTCCACACGGCAGCATTGTCCTCCTGCCCATTGCCCACACTCTCTCCTGTGATTGGTTTTCCCTGCCAGGATCCCACCCTCCCTTCTCTTTGCGTCATGCTCCGCTGGGAATTCCCTGCCCAGTCCACCCTCCCCCTTCCCAGCAGCAGCAGCAGCATCCATCCATCCATCCACCCATCCACCCATCCACCCATCCATCCATCCACCCATCCATCCATCCATCCATCCATCCATCCATCCATCCAGGCGCTGCGGGGCTGCGGCGCTAGCGGCTTCTCCCTGGGGCTCCGCTGCCGCTTTTCCCCGCTTTGCCGCCACTTTGCCCCGCAGAGGAGGAGAGCCAAGGGGTGGACAAGAGGGCGAAGGGGGCTCCTCGCTTGCTCTCCCCCCCCCCGTGGCCGGGAGGGAACTCCGCCCCCCCACCTCACAGGGACCGAAGCTGGATTAAACCTTGGCTTGTGGTCACACCTAAGGTTTAATCTAGCTTCACTCCACCTTCAGAGTGAGAGAACACATCAGCAAAGTGACCAGTAGTTTTCTTTCCACATTATCTAGTCTAAAGGTGGATTTTCTGAGTTATTAACCCTGAAAGAAAACCAGCTTGTCAGTTTGCTGGTGTATTCTCTCACTCTGAAAGTGAACTGAAACTGGATTAAACCTTAGGTGTGACCACAGGCAAAGTAGCCTAGAGGGGGCTCAAAGCGGTTGACATTCTGTTTTCACCCTTCAAGGGACTAAGTGGCTGACAAGCCTTCTCACCATTAAGGGGGCTGAAAGTGACTGTTCCGAACCTTCAAAGGTCTGAAATTGCGCAAAATTGCAACATTGTTTTAAAGGTGTGAAGTGCTTAGATTGATACAGTGTTTCAGCTTTAAGGACTGGAGGTTTATAGTGGGTGTTTGAGGGTGGATTTTTTCAATGAAGGAAACCCTAAACATGACGTGCTTCTAATACGTTCAGCCATTGGTTACAGTGCGATTGGGGGGGCGGGACAGCCTTAACACTGAATCTCATCCCGGAACGATACTGTCCACACAGTTAAAAAGGAAACACGTATCGACGCCCGATCCGGAGTGAGACCTGTTGAGATCAGGATTTATTTCTAATCGGGATAACGTCCTTTAACACGGAAATACCGTGTTAATCCGAAGTGCCGTCTGAACTGCGCAAACTCAAAACGTTTTGAATTCGAGATAACTATGCCATGAAGACGCACCCCTTATGTCATGGTTCTCCCAGTCCTTTTCCTGAGTTACATTCACCTCTGAGACATATGTCGGTAAGCATATCTCCTGGCCTCTATGAAACCATGAGTCCACCTTTAGACAATATGCTAGATCTAGTCTCAAAATTATGGAGACATCCTTAAACTCACACAAATTTGCTGCCACAGAGAAGGCGGCTATATCGGACACCCTTCTCACCTATGTAATGGCTATGAGAAACAGTACCTTATAAGATAACAGTCTCAAAGATACCTCTTCCATCGGTTCAAATGGCACTTTTGACAAACCTAGTACTACAATATTCAGGTCCCAAGATGGATATCGATGTATCTCAGATGGATAGCAAGTCCTAACATCTAATAAAAAAAGCTCTGAGCTTCATCATGAGCTACTGTCTTCTGCCTACGTGTATTAATCACAGCAGATAAAGCAAAACCCTGTTTTCTTATACTATTATACTTGAGTCCTCCAATACATTATTCATAGATGGTGATTGGACAGCACCATCTGCAAAGTCCCTGTAAGATGTATTGGAGGCTGAGTGTCATTTACCTGCCAATGACGCATAGTTCCTTCCATTTTTCCTGAATGACCCATTAGCCGAAAGCATTTGAGAAGAACCAGCCCCCAAAATGGCATTACGTATAACAGATTTCTCATGTATCAGAATAATAATAAACATATCCAATCAACCATTTTGTTATTATAAAATTATATATCTGTAGAATATTGTTGTTATTACTATATTTATTATATTTACTGTATTTATAGTATTTATTACATTCATTATATATTAAATTTATTCATTCTATATTAATTGCAAAATATATATGTATTTATCTCCTTGGGCAGAATGCAAATAATGTTCAGACCTATTGTCCTTAGGCAATAGAACTCATTTGCAGACTGATCTGAGTTCCATCACCACATTAGGAGCTCATTGATCCATTGGCCAATAATTCAGCAGATGTAGCTGGTAACAAGACACAGCCAATCTGTTGGTGCAAGTCTATGGTCTCTGCCAATCAAGTTAAAAACAAGAGACTCATTAGCACCGTGGAGACAAATAACGAACCTTTCCTTACCTTCTCTCTCCAAACATTAGCCACGTTATAATGACAGACACAGACACTAGAATCAATGAGTGGTAGTTGTGGCATGCCTTGAACTGGTGGGAATGAGTCAACAAGCACACTCTTCATATCACACTGGTGTTACACTGTGATTGGCTCGCTGCACCAGCCAGTATTGCCTG
Organism: Aspidoscelis tigris stejnegeri; assembly: GCA_023333525.1. Taxonomy (NCBI): domain Eukaryota; kingdom Metazoa; phylum Chordata; class Lepidosauria; order Squamata; family Teiidae; genus Aspidoscelis; species Aspidoscelis tigris. The sequence goes on from JALMGA010000010.1 coordinate 17,534,352, forward strand.
GGAACATTGAACAAAGTTCTTTGTTGGAACCATGTGTTGTACTCTCAGCATGTCCACGTCAGAGCCAACAATTTCTGTTCACGCCTGTGCTTTTAAGCCAGTGAAGGCAGTAAGAACGTCCATAGAAGGGCAATGCTCCATTCAACGGTTCCATTAACTGTCAGATTCCAACAGGTGATCACCCCCATTAGAGCCCTATAAATACAGTTTACCAGAAACTAGGTCCCCGAGTCTCACCCTTCCAGATTTGGAGGGATCCTGGCGAGGCAATATGTGGAAAGTCAGTCAATTCTTTCTTTGTTTCCTTCTTTTTCTTTTCCTTCTTTCCTTCTTTCTTTTTAAACTTGCAATAAACAGATACACAAGTAAAAAACAATTCCATAAATCATACCCAAGGGATATAGTTTCACACTCAGAGGCAGTTCATTGTTATTGGGGAGACCCCGGCAAGGACAGTAACATGTCCTCAAATTCCATTGCTGTTGGAAACACGCTTTGCAAGGACAACAGTGGAATGTTTGGGGCTGAAGTTACATAAATGGACAGTTCAAGTTCTGTATCATTTCAAAAAATGAGCAACAGCAAAAGGAGAATTTTGCATTCAAATGAAGTAATTTTGGACATGGATAAAACCATTTTTATCTTATTCACAAGAATACCATGACTGGTAAACTTTCTGGATGCCAAGAGTAAAACCAAAAACAGAGCACCCAGCAGTGTCGTGTGTGATATCTTGAAACAATCTTATACATACATTTATTAAGCACTTGTGTACCAACACAGCACCTCACATGGCATCACCTTTTGTTATCATTCAACACGAGGAAGCATGTATAGAGCAGGGCCTTGCAATGTTTTGCATTAAACTTTATTGATGTCACAGTTAGAGGACCTCCTTGCAATATTTGCATTAAACTTCAACCATCGGAAGAGGGACTTTAGAACAATGTCGACTAGGAACAGAGTCTAACTTTACATGATAATGATGAGCTAGAATTGTAACACCCACTTATCAGAATATCTTCAGCCAAATACCCCCCGCCCCCAGATGTGGGAGTATTTGTATCCATGCACGGATATTCTACAAATATGCATGCACAGAATGAATAAATCCCACCCCCCTCAACTCAAATGAAATGTGGAAAAATGGTTCCAGGCACACCTTTATTCGATTTGTTACACATCCCTAGACCTGTCCCAACTTCACTCCTTGCACCTGGTGAAGTAGGCTTTCTATGAAAGCTTATGCTGCCAGTATCTTTCTCTGTTAGACTCTGCTGCTAAATCCCTTGCTTACCAATCCAGATTAACATGGCTATGTCTTTAAGTTTTAAGCATGTTTAAAATTCAGGAATAATCCACACTGATTCTACTCATTGACACTGGCATGGCTGGTAAACCTCTAATGTTATCTCCCATTCCAAACTATCAGGCTATACAGCTATTTTTGCTGAAGTAGTAGACTCTGGCAGAGATGGTTATAAGAAGAGTAATGAGGCTGCTTTGTGGTGTGACCAAGTTTGGATTTTTCAGTGTCTGGTGACATCTCACTATTCTGTTGCTGAACAGTAAAGAAACCCTTTGCAGCTTTCTTCTATTTATTTTTTCCTGTTCGTTGATCAAAGAAATTCTCTTTCTCTTAGAGCAAAAACAGATGCATGGAGACCACACATGATGCATGTGTTGCTGAGAAGTACCACTGCAGAGCATAGATACATGAAGATCCAAAGGATGACTCTGCATTAGCTGGTATACCAGATCAGCAAATGTACTAAGGGCGAATCCCCACAGCAAGCTTATTTCGAATTCAAAACATTTTCAATCCTGGCAGACCCCACGTCAGTTTGGCTTAACATGCTTTCCACGTGTTAAATCGCCTCAAAGCGTTGTAAATGTTAATCGTCATTTCAACAGATCTCACTCGGGATCCTGCGCTTGATACGTGTTACATTTTTTACTGTGGGGACCCTACTGTTTTAAGGGATGAGAATCCATGTTTAGGGTTTCCCTCTCCCAATAGCTTGCTTCCAAAGATAGTGATTTCAGTGTAAAAATCCACCCTTAACAGCAGCGCTACACTGTAGCGATGGAACCACTTCACACCTGATTAACAATGTTGCAATTTTGCACAATTCTAAAAGTTTTGACCTTTAGAAAGGGAAAGAAAGGGAGGGAAGCAGCTGAGGTTCTGTGTGAATGTTTAAAGCAAAGGGGCTTTAGTTGCCGCTGCTGCTGTGTGCCATGAGCAATGGGGAGAGGAGGGGAAAGAATCGCTGGCTGGCTCTCCACTGCCATTTTTCCTCCATCCATGGAAGCGGCAGCCACCCAGCCACCCAGCTAGGCTCCGTGAAGGGGTCCCTTATGGGTGGCACATCCATGCCAGGAGGAAGAGGGCAGGGCAGCCCCAAAAAGCGGCTTTTAAAAAGTAGCCCCTTGAGTCCCCCCTTGAGTCACGTACGCCACGTACAATCCTCAGAATCCGGATCAAACGGGATTAAGTTAAAAGTAATGGGAACAGGCAAATTCGCGTTTGCATCTGGTTCTATTATTTCGGTTTAGGGAAAGCGAAATAAGCTTGTAATGGGGATGCGGCCTAAAAGTCTCCCTTCCATGTGCTGGTGTGATGTAAGGGAGGCCCTGCCTTAGATCGCACCAGCATGTGGAAGATCTGCCATATTGGCCAAAGGTTTGTAGTGGCATTCCACATAAAATCCAGGCTTAGATAATTCTTTCTGATGAACTAGTTTTATATATGCAAGACATATTTTTCACATGCCTAGGGGTGTAAGAGGCAGTTAATTGTTCAATATCATTGCTTTCAGACTGAAATGGTATACTTAAAATAATTCAGCACGTAGAGCTTTTGTTCTTCTGATTAGGTTGCTTCATTGTTTTCACCCTTCAGATGATTCGTATGGCTTCCTTCACTTCCAGCCAACACAACCTTCTTTCCTTTGGCTGATAGGCGTTGCAAGCAAGTGGCTAGACTGGTAAAAGCAGCTTGCCCAATTTTAAATATCTGTGTTCTGTTTCAGTATTTTTTTTTCCAATCAATAAAACTGCAGTGGAATCGTGTCAACTTAGCTCTAAATATACTTGAGATTGGCTGTCAGTATCCCTAATTCTGTGTGCACACGTACACATCTGGACACGGGATAAGCCACATCCCAGATTAAAATATAAAGCCATGAGTACCTGAAAGGAACACTGTAAGAAAGTCATTTTTATTGCATTTTATACCTGGAGAATCCTAGAATTTCCCTTTTATGAACTTGTACTTTCTGGTTTCTCCAAAGCCAGGTGTAAGATATTAAAACTATCTGTCTGGCTGTACATAATGGGTTTGTTCACTCTTGGCATTTCCTTGCACACTAGCTTTGTTACTCTTATTTATGCAGAGCACTCAGTTCTCAAATTAAGAGCAGATTCCACATGGACCCTGGGCCAAGGAATGCACTGTCTGCACAGTAAAACAATCTCTCCTTGATGCTGGCCGTTAGCCTGCCTCTTGGTGTAAAGATGGCACTGGGGAGTACACCAATGGGAGATAGCTTTAAATTGGTCCCTAGTTGTTTCCAGTGGTTGACTAGACAAAACCATATATGGGGCCCACCATCATTTTGCTGGACTTCTGGAAATGGCCCATTTGTGGTGTACTGCAAGAATTCCTTCAACCAACTTTGTAAGCCAGGGAACTTTTGTTTCTGAAGTTAGGCTTGCTCAGGACACCCTTGGGATCTATGTAGAAGTTTGAAGAACTCAAGAGCAGTTTGGTGCTTAGAAACATAAGGCAAGGAAAGAGAAACCAAGAGACTGTTTTCTAGGAAAAAAATTTTTTTAATAATCAGTATTAGAAAGAATCAAAATTGTAAGGACACTATGCAGAGTTCTTCAAATAAGCAAAGCAGATTCCCCGTGGGGCAGTAGCATGGCTGGCAAGTGGGAGATACATAGAAGAAAAGAGGAGAAAAGCCTATCCTAAGACTGTATGCTGTGGTTCAACTGGCTTTTACCCATGCTGTTCTCAGGAGACATGTGGAATGCAGGTTTTCTTCAGAATGCAGCGAAGGTCTAGATGCAACTGGGAAAAACAGAAGCAGGTTCTCTCTCTCTCTCTCTCTCAGGCAGAAGAGACTGGTACAGGATCATGAGAAAGCTGGGTTTTTCTCTCTGGAGAAATGGCAGACAGGATGCTGGCTTTGTGCAGGATCAGAGGTCAAAGGCAGGACCAGTGATTTCAGCTTTAGCGATTTCAGCAAGCAGGACAGGTTTCAGCTCTTGACTCAGCATGGCAGTAGTGAAGGACCTCTGGAACAGGACCATCCTCTGTGAGCCCAAAATGGCTGTATTTATTCAGGACTTAGCCAATGAGATCTCGAGGTGGGAAATCTGAATCTGGGCAGAGGCAGAGCCAAATTTCTAAGGGATCCCAATGGCTGTCTGGTCACTTGATGGGTCATCAAGCACTTAAGATCAGCATCTGTCTCCAGCTGTGCATCTTAAACAAAAGGGTTGCACCTTCACAAATGAAGATGCTTAGATGTTAACTATTTCAGATCTTTAAACAAAAGCTCATGGCTTCCCATTGAGGTGTCATTTAGCTTATGTATTGATCAGGTCTGCCCTGTGCATAAACAAACTTAAGGAGTGGTCCAGGAAATTCCAAATCCTCCTGAAAGCACGCTTTTCTGAAGGCATTATTTTCTACTCATAACTCTTTGCATCCAGCTTTATAATCCTAACTTGGAATTATGATATTCAACTAATAAATGCCAACAATCACATTTGCCTTGCTTGTCTTAGAGAGAAGAGAGGGTTTGGGGGTCCATAGGCTTACAACTGAACAGAAGAAAATTAACAATAAGTGTTGTATCCTACTTCTTAAATAAAAACAACGAAGCCAATTTTTTTCGTACAAAATACACTGGCCGTGATCACATTGTGTTCCCTTAGCTCCTACTAATTCTGAAAAAGATGAATCCACTTATTTGGCATTTCCACATTCTTTTATATTATGATTTATTGTCATTATGTGTGCTTGGACAGTTTGGCTTTTGGGGGAGATAGGGTGCAAAGGGAAATGAGTTAATAAACAAAAAATGCAATGACCAGGGCTTTTCCACGTGTTCATGTAGTTTGGTTCACTACAACTGCCTGACATCTTTATGCCATTTTCATTTTGGCCATTTAATTTATGGGGATCTCTTTATTTTTCTTAATGCTGATACTGGATGCATCTCCACTCCTGGATGGGGTGGGAGGTGGTTTAGCCATGGCCATTTTCCCACTTACCAGCTAGGTTGCCCTCAGAAATGCTAACACTTGTGCATAAAGATTTCTCAGCCTCCTCACAAGTTGGCTGCACTGCACAGGTTCTGGCAGCTCTCTTTATATAGCTTATAGCATTTCCATGAATTTTTTGAGCCATTGAAAATCAAATTCAGAGTTAGGGCATCCCACTTCACAGTAAAGCATTCTTTCCCTCATACCCAGGGTGGCAGAGATGGTCCCCAGCCACATCAACATGAAGACCATGGGCCAATGCAGGAACACCTTTAATCCCAATGAAGGGTTCATGCAGAAAAGACCATAGGCAGGATTTGTACCACAGCACTACTTGCCACTTCCCCCTCCCTGCGGCAGTGTAAATGTTAAAGCTGGAGACCTCTAAGCCACTGGTTCAGAAGGCACGGGGAGCCTGATTAGTTCAAGCCATAGAGTGGTTGCTGAGTTCAAAATCAGATATTTTTTCACCAAATACAGAATAGAACTGGCCTGGCCAAGTCAGGCTTCTTCAGACCACAACATTTCTCAAGGGCTGCATAAAGGAGATCATAGGTCCTTTCCAAAGTATGTGCATTGGCATGCAATGCAAAGCAGGCTCCTGGCTTGGATGACTCTCTCTGGGACTAGAATGGAGCAGGACCAAGACAGACTGCACCAGTGGCTTTCCTTAATGATGTGGCCCTGTTCCAGCCTTCTTTGGAGCCCACTTCAGGTGTAGAAAAAATGGCATGACTCCTTGATCCAGGAACAGTTAGGAGGTCACTGTAAAGTATTACCATGTTTGCTTCCATAGTCACATGGCTGCTGCATTCCCTGAGAAACTCATGGTGACCACTCTGGCAAGCCCATGCTGTAGTCCATATGTCTTCAAGTTGAGTCACTTCTGGTGAGTCAACTAACACATCCCTATAAGGATATAAGAAATGTCCCACTAGATCAGACCCCTGGCCTATCTTGGCCAGCTCTTGCAGTAGCCAACCAGCTGCACAGAGAAGTAGGATATGAGCATATAGTTTGTTCTGCTTGCAGTTTTCCAGTACCTGGCCTTTAGAGACATACCACATTATACTACCATTGGGCCTAGTTGCCGTTGATAGCTCTAGCTTCCATGAATTGGTTGAGATCTTTCTGGAAAATGTCCAAAGTGGTCACTACCACCATATCTCATGGAAGTGAATCCCAGAGTTTACCTAGTTTAAGTATGCATTGTGCAAAAATTTATTTCATTTTATATGTCCTAAGTTGTCCAGGATTTAGCTTAATGTAATTAACTTCTGGTTCTAATATATTGGGGAAAGGGAGATAAAAAACTCCTATCCACTTTGTCCAAACCATGCATAATTTTATACACCTCCATCATGCCATCTCTCTCTTGTCTTCTTTTGAGACTAAAAAACCCCAGATGTCCCAACCTTTCCTTTCCTTTTCCTAGAGCTATAATTTTCTTTGCTATTAAAAATAATTAATTTGTTGATGTCTTATTCTGGATTTTTAAGGCTTAAAATTTTTTTTTTTCCCAGTACAGCCTTCAAGGCCAAAGATTTTTCTGGTACTCTTTTATCCAAGTTTTAAGCAAGTCACACCCTTCCTAGCTTTCTGAGATCAGCAAAGGTTGGCTAAGATTATGTATATTAAGAGATAAGACCCCTGAAATGATTTTTTTAAAGCTACAATGGTTTTCTACGGTACATGAAATAGAGGACTTGGATCAGCAAATACCCAAACAGAGGACATTTCCACATTTCCTGCAGAAACAGGATAGTGTGAGGCCTGTTTCTCTTCAAGACCCTCTCTTCTACATGTTTGATTGGAGTGAGACCAAATGGTTGCCTATACTAAAACGCTGGCTAAAATGGGTCTACCAACATTCCAGGGGCCATAGAATCGAGCAGGCAGGCATGTTGCAAGTGCTCAGTGAACTCAAAAGCGGCTCTGCTGGGAGCACTGTCAGAGAACAGAGACCAATTTGCATGAGGGCCCCTCAAAGGCATGTAGGATGTCCTGGGATGGAGCATTTGCACAGCTGGGCCGGCGGTTCCATTTGAAACTACCCCAACCCCTCCCAGAGCATCCTACAGGCATTCTGGGTATACAGCAAGAAATTGTGCTCTACACCCAATTCCGGATGTCCAGGGACGTCCCACAGCTGTTCGGAAGGGAGAGCATTTGCACACTCCCTCTGGAACAGCTGCGGGCCTCGCCCCTGCCTGCTGCCTTTGGGTAGGTTTGTGCATGCATTCTCGGGTAGGTCCATGCCCATGGGGGGTTGTTCCTGTGGGTTCTAGGGGACCTGATCTGGGGCCTGTTCACACTTGGCCTTTTTCTGGAGTATATCTCAGGATAGGGGTCTGTGGTCCACATGCTAATGTAGACTCTGGCAGACCTCACTTTGGGCCTGCTGAAGCCTGCACTAGTATATAGACAGCAAGTCCCTATTCCAGGATATACTCCAGAATAAAGCCGAGTGCGAATAGGCCTCTTGTCAGGAATTTTTGTTCCTGGCCATTGGAGCCTTCAGAGTTGGCTTTGGAGCCTACACAGGGCCTGGACCTGAACATCCGTCCCAGTGCAAACAACTTTCAGATGGATTCTTTGGACTGAATCACTGTGGACCACTCTGTGGAAATGGCCTCTGGAGATAGAATATAGTCATTGTGAATAATAGTCACTGGTAGTCCTATCTTCTGTGCTATTCTCATACTTTCTGATGTGGTATCAAAAGAAATAGTTCTTTATTGAAATATTAATTTTCTGGAACATTCATCTCAGTGCAAGCAACAGAATCACAGCAGTATTTCCCCTCTTTGGACTTTTCCCATGGATATAACTTTGGAAAAGCTAAAGGTTAACAGTGAAAAGCATTTGTCACTGTTGTTAACTTGGTTGTTGAAGCCAAGGCCAAAATGAACAGCAAAATGATTAAAAAAAGAAACCAGCAATTTGCTTTCACCACTTCATGGGGCCTCTCTACAGTCTCATTTTCTCTACAATTACCAAAAGTCTGTTTTTACTAGACTAGAGCAGTATATGTGCACACCTGAATTCACATTGGCCAAGAATGAACTGGTGGCAGCTTAAAACAATAATAAGAGGCCATATGACTTCCAGGGAAATTTGAAAGTCAAGACAATTTGTATGTTGCAAAACTGTAGAGGGAAGTGCCATAAAAATGGTTATTAAATATATGTTGTTTTGTTTTGTTTTTTCAAATTATCTTTTTGCTGCATCATCTTGGTAGGAATTTTGGAAAAATAAATTCAACAATGTTATGGGTTTGTTTCTCCATTCCTCTCAAAACTTGTAATTATTATCCACCATGAATTTAACTTCTGAATTCACAGTAAGACAGCTAGTCTGCAGAAGCATTTTATATCCTAACTAGTCCAAGAATGATGTTTTGCTTTTGATGTCTGCTGATTCCACCAGGAGCAACCAATGACTCATCAGGTTCTTCTAGTCTTCACAGAGTTCGATTTCTGACTCATCAAAGGTGCCTTCCTTGCATGGTGACCGGAAAAACAGTGGCATTAGAGTGAAAACAATGAATAATTTGAATATTGGAAACTGAATTTACCTAACCTATTTTATGAAATGGGTTCTATGTTTAGTGAGTTGTCAAGCTATCTCCTGCAACCATCATGTCACTCCTCTACTGTAGAATCAGTGGTAGTATTTTTCAGCCCTTTCCACACTAGGCCTTATTCTGGATTATATCTCACAAACCTCACTTTCCCTCGGCAGTGCTGTGCAGACACTCATTGTACATTCAGGCAAAGCATAAATGCATTCTGTGGATCCTGCCATTGTTATGAGGACATTGAGAATATTGTCACTAGTGCTTGGTTGACTGTTAGCTATTGCACAAACAAGGGCAGTAAATATTCAGTGAAAATTTAAGAATTTGTTTTAAAATACAGGATTGTATAAAGTGGCTGCTTTGCCCTAGGGAATACATTTGTTATGCAATGAGCAGTATCCCCATTTTTCTTTCAAAGAAAATGCTCTTAATAGTACTGAAAGTTTGTCCAGGCAATGGAACATGTCATTCAAGTGTGCAGTGGGTTGGTGATGGTGGTGAAAATCAGGCATCTCGCTGTACATGAACACAGGAGTTTCAAATTATGCAGATGAATGACTGAATCCCATTGTGATCCTTTAGTGTCAACCCCAGGACACTGCCTTCTAAAGATTACACAAATATTACAGGAAAAATCTATGCATGGGAGGCCTAGCACATTACAGCCTATTCAGCCAAATGTCCCTATAATTAGGACAATCTTTGCAGAACATTGGAGATCTGAGTCTCATTCCCTTACTGCAAAACAGTAATACAGGAAGGAGGGTGTTGTCCTGCTGCATGATGAAAATATGAATGAACCCCATGACACTGCCTGAAATGACTTGTGTGGGAGAAAAGCAGATGCTGTTGATTCTTCGTGTGTGTGTGTGTGTGTTGTGTTTTTACATTGTATATCTCACATTGCAGAGAAACACCATAGCTCAATAGCTTCGGATGATCCCAGCTTAGGATCTCCTGATCTGTATTGTTGCCAGAAAAATACAGATCAAATGGAGTTCATATTTACTTATATTGTTCCCTTGAACAACCATATTCGGTAACAGTTATGCTTTAATTCATTGTATCTTTATTTTAAATTATTTCATTTGTCTATTTTATCTCATAGGCTGTGTTCCCAAAGGCAATAAAATCAGAATGGATTTGGGTTCTGCATTGAGAGATCCCATTGAATTCCCTAGTTGTCCAAATCCAGGAAGGGTTGTCCTCATGCCAATTGTTTTTCCCTGGATTTTCTGTAAAAAACCCTGCAGAAATCCAGGGGGGAAAAAACCCTCATTAACGAGGACTTTTTCTGATCCAGTCCAGATTTTAGGCGAGCCGATCAAAGGAAGAGAGCCGGCAGCCGCGGCAAGCAAGTGAGCAGCGAGCGGGGGGCGTGTAGGGAGGGCATCAGAGGCAACATCAGGCAGGGTGGTGCAGGGGGTCCTTGGATGGGGGTGGGGAGGGCATCAGAGGAGGCATTGGATGGGGTGTGCGGGGAGGGGAGGCCACAGGCATCTGAGGATCGGAGGAGAAGGAGGAGGCCGGCAGCGGCTCCTGTCCAAAAACCACCACACCACACTGTCTGCTGGTCTGCTTGTGCACACTTGTGGGAGCTGTCTGGGAACAGCCCGATGCAACCTCGGTGCTGTTCCTGGCCTCTACTTCAAATCCGCAGCAGAACCCGGACCAGAGTAATCCGGTTTCACTGTAGGTGGGAACGCGCCCATAATCTGTCTTAATCCATAGAGTGTTCAATGAGCTTTAAGTATAAATATAATGGTCAGATCTTGTCATCAGAGGAAAAGTGAGACAAGGACACCCAGCCACCTTTTAACAGTATTTAGCCACAAAAAAACTAGACCCTTTAGCCAACCTAACATGAGGGTCAATGATTGTTCACAGCTTCCACTGGATATTCAAGAAAATGGCTTTGGCTGCAGTGAGTTGATGAGAACCTGGTGCATGTGCTGAATTTGTGGCACCTTTTGCTGGCACATGCGTGTGTTTGATAAGCATTCCCCCTGTTTATATTAGCATATTTTTAATATGTACAATAGAAATTTTAAGCATTGTCACTAAAAGATATCATGAAAATTAGAGCACTCCCCATGAAAGGTTTTCTGAGACAAATGACCTAATGTTTACACTTAACACGTTACTTCAATATATATGATTTGTGGGAAATCACGATATAGTGGAGGTGGAGGTGGTGGTTCAAGAGCTCCTCAGATGATCATGGTCTCTTGATACAAATGAAATCAGATGCCCAATAGTGCAAGTAGAAATGCAGGAAGAACAAATCAATGCTTGGCAGAGTGAAGACATAAGATGATCTCACAGTTCTTGTCCATCTCCAGTTTCCAGTATTTTCCAAAACTGTGCCATTTGAGGATGATGTTATTTGGTCAGGGACCTGTTTCAGCGGAACACAAAAATGATTTTTTTTTTCAGATTTAAAATGCTAGCATAGTAGTAGATATAGTCCTAAGGAGTAATCATTTTTGTTAGGGAAAAAGCGATGACTAGACTTGATGAATAGCATGCAAAATTTTCCCCATGCTCTTGCTAAAATAAAAGAGGAAAGCTTTATTCCCTCTCCATTTCTGGGTCAATGGCACAGGATCTTAGTATTTCCCATTAACCCATCCCTTCCCCCAGCCTCATAAACAGCACAGATTACATTTCCAGAAAATGTCTAGTTTACATTTTGTCTGAATTTTTTCCCCTTCTCTAGCGTTAGCAGTAATGTTTTCTCTGCGGCATATGTTGTAAAGACCAGAACTGAAAAAGCAATTTGAGGAAACTGGACAAAGTTGAACATGAAAAACCAACAACAATAAGGTCCTTTACTTCAAGGCTTGTGGAAAACCAATTTCAGGGCACACCTTTTAAAGCAAATGAATACATAAAACTGAAGTTATTTTAGAATAATGTCCCATCTACCTGCAAAAACTGAATGTTGACAGTCACATTACATTCCAACATTCTTCTTGATGTTTTTGTGGGATGGGCAAAAGGTTGCAGATCTGTCTATATAATCTCCTGTGTTTCATTAACTAGATTCTTCAAATGAAAAAAGAAAGAACATTTACACCAGAAGATGAAAGACCAGCTGGTTGGGATTGTTCTGCAAATAATTTTATAAATGTAAAGGGAATAGATTTGAAAATGAAATCTTTTTATCACCTTTTATTAGAAAGGACCCAACAAAATTATAAAATTCTTATGAATATTGAAGATACTCTGGAATTAGAAACATATTTACATATGTCGTAATAATGCTCGGTTGTTCAAATGTTTTGAGAAAACACTAAGTCAGGATTAAAGACTAAATCACTAAGATGAGAGCTCGGTGGTACAGGAAGAAATCTGGAAAGCAAAGGGCTCCCGGTTCAGTCCTCAGCCCCTCCCAAAAGTAGACAATGACAAACTATTTCTGTAACTTTGCCAAGAAAGCTGCATACATGTGCCCATGGAGGTGCCCATGAAGTCAACCAGGAGTAAGCCACAACTTGATGGTGCCCAACTACAACTACAGAAACACACTGATATTTTTTTTAAAAAGTCACCCTATTACAAAATTATATTTTTAAGTTTTTGACAGGAATAAGATACCAGCAGAACAGAAGGGAAACCAGCAGAAAACAACAGATACAAAAGACCAACTTTTGGTAGATAAAATAAGTTTAGGGCATGTTCCCATTACCACTTAAAACTATTTAAAAATGGTTTAGAAATGGTTTGGATCCTCGTCGTTCCCACCTCCAGCCAACTAAAACTGTTTAAAAACAGTTTGGATCCTCATCATCCCCATTCCCAGTCAGTTTCAGGGGTATTTTGAGGATTATTTGGAATAAATTTAAAATGGAATAAATAAACACCAGAATTTTCCACGTTTTTGCCACTTTTGCTTTTAAACCATTTCTTCCTTAGTGCTGTGGGAATGCTAGAGTATTCCCCTATACAACAGATTACTGTTTCAATGTAACAATTCAGCCACTTCACACCTGATAACAATGTTTCCTTTACCACCCACGCAAGCCTAAAGATTAAGGAAAGAGCAATCCTGTGCAATTCTGGCTGTTTAGAAAAGGAAAGCTACTGCAGGAACTGGGAGATGTTTGTATGTTGAAATGTGTGTAGGAAAGAGCAATCTTGCGCAATTCTGGCTGTTTAAAAAGGGAAAGTTGCTGCAGAATCTGGGAGATGTGTGTGTGTTGAAGTGTGTGAGTGTGTGCAGGTGGCAGCGGCAACAGAGCCAGCCAGCCAGCCAGGGTGCTTTTTGTGGGGTGAAGCTGCTGCAGGAACTAGGAGATCATGTTGAAGTGTGTGTGTGTTTGTGCGGGCGGTGGCGACAGCAGAGCAACCCAGCCAGCCAGGGTGCTTTTTTTGGACGGAACCCCTGCTGGGGATGGTGGCTGAGGAGGTGGAGTGGGCAAGCGGGGCTTGATTTGCCGCTTACCCAATCTGTTTTTGGAAGTGTTTTAAATGTTTAGAGTGGGGACACAAAATTGGGGTTGAATCCGATTGCCAGATGCTGTTTGCTTCCTTTTAACGTGCTTTACATATTGATGTAAATCCATATGTAAATCTCAAAGTATATTGTGCTTTATTCCTTGAATGGGAACTCGCCCTTAGAGAACTGAAAGTGAAGGGAAAACATATAATATCATATTTGGACTGATTACAAAAAGGTGCTTGACATTTTCCAAAGGTTAGCAATGAAGAAGATTTGGCTTTTATATTCCACTTTTCTCACCATTTTAAGGGGACTCAAAGTGGCTGACAAAGCTTTCTGTTTTTCACCCCACAACAAACACCCGATGAAGTAGACAGGGCTAGGAGAGCTCAGAAGGAGAGCTATGACTAGCCCAAGGTCACCTAGCTGGCTTCATGGAGGACAGTGGAATTGAACCAGGAGACTACCAGATAAGAGTCCAGCACTCTAACCACAAGACAAAACTGGCTCACATAGGGAACTACTTGATAGGTTTGGGATGGATCCGGAATCCCAGAGTGTGGACATATCCAACCAATCCCAGGTGTTCACTGGCCATTGCATCTCACAAAGTTTCAAAAAGACCCTGTGAAGCTGCTTTGTATGAAGGATGACAGAATTTCTATTTTAATAAAACACTATTTCATGGAGTTAGCAAGTGAAATTCTATATTGAACTCTAAACTCTTCAGAACTCTTTAAAGATCATGTGGAAATGCAGAGGAACACACTCATTTAAAAAAAAAGGACAATGAAAAAAAATTGTTGTGGCAGCAGAAGTAAATTTTACCTAAACTAATATTAATTTGAAAATGCATGTGTATTCCAACACATGAGAGATTTGAGAGATATAAAATAAGACTTTACAGTTCAGATTCTATTTCTTATTTGGCAAAAATTACTCTTCCTTCAAAATGTAAATGGTTTTGAGGGGAGTTATTTTCCAATGGTTCTTCCAATTGGCCTAATTCTACTTTTGATAATGTTTCTGGAATCACACTCTGCATGCATGCCAACGAAAACATATTTAAAAATTGGTATGATCTGAATGCACTTTTTAGGGGAAAATATCTTAATTCTCGTGATTTGCAAGTAATTTGGGGATGCTGGTAGTAATCCTAAATACAATTTTATTTAGATTTGACAAGTACACGGCCTGATGATATGGTGAGTATTTTTTAATTGGGGTAATTTTATGGAAGTAAATGTTATAGATATTAAAACAAACTTTGGTCTTTCATACTTAGCTTATAGAAACACAGTATCATGTTATTTCTGTGTCCAAGAAGATTTACAGAATGTGGACATAGCAGTTACTTTCCACTGTGTATACTGCAAATATGCATGATATTACTAATGTGTTTCTAACAGGATTACAATGACAACTCTTAATATACAAAAATGGTACGAACATAAGCAGCAATGATTGCTGAAATGATAGTAGTGGTACATCAACACTACTTAATATTCATAATGGGGAAGAAACATGTTTATTTCATAATTCCCACAAGACAGAACTTAAGAATGAGGCTCCACCCAGACAGGGTATAAAACCAAGGATTATCCTGGCACTATATTGGGATTGCCACAAGTATCTGAAGCAATCCCAGCATAGTTCCAGGTTAAGTTCTGGAAGGTGCTATGGATGGGGGATTACACCACCTTGTGGACCAGAGCACTTCCTCTGTCCCCGGGGCATGATATGCGGTCACGTCTTGTACCTCACCACGTTGCTACCTTTGAAACTGGGAAAGAACACCTGCCATTTTCAAAGTGACAGCATATCCATATTTCGCCAACATGGAAGCTGACCATTTACAGCATCCATAAAATACCATTGTGCATAGTTCAGTGCAGGTAGGACACTTGTGTGGCCGTCTATCTACATGGTGGCACAAATTCACTTCTTCCAACCTTGAAGGCATGCTGTGCGTCCAGGGATAAGAACAAAAGAGGGGCCCTGTTGGATTGGGCCACGAGCCATCTACCCAAAATTCTGTCTCATCTAGTGGCCCACCAATCAATTCTGGGTCTTCTCAAGCAGAAAAAAAGATGTAAAACCTTCACCTGGTCCTGACTCACTGTAAGGCACCTTTAGAGGCATCCTTTAGAGGTGGTACCTAAGTGGTATCTATACTAGTACTCACTGATGTTAAGACATTGTGTCTCTTGGGCACTAAATGGGTGCACTTCAAACCTGGTACAGATGCAGGCCTAGTTAAGAACTTAAGAATGTAAGGGATATCTTCCTGGTGTGGGTCAGTGCTCTGTTTAGCAGAAGCCTGTTATCTCACTAGCCACCCAATTGAATATGAAAGCCCAGAAACAGGACAAGTGGACTTGACCCTTAAGAGCACATCACATTCTATTTTAATGGTGGCCAAACATCTGTCAGGGCTAGCAGCCATTGACATCCTTGCCTTTCCTGAGTTTCTCCAGACATGAGAGTAGAACTAGCTGTTAGTGCTTAAATGGGCATGTGGCAATGCAAGGAATTGTGCTTTGGAAATATTTTCTGTTGATCTAAATCCAAGAACTTCTCTTGGTGCATGACATTAGAATCACAGGTCCCAGGAAATGGGTAACAGTAGTATGCCCATAGATGCTGAGGACATAAGCATGAGATACGTTTTCCATTCTCCTGGGCTGAACAAGTACAGTAGTCTTCAATAACTTATTGCACTACAGGAATTTTGAAGTACAGCTTCCAAGAGGTCTAAAATCGATATAGAAGTATCATGGTTCTCTTCTCATCCTGATCTCCCCTCAACACCTGATGCCATCTAATTTGGTTTCCCCCCCTTTATTTTATTTAACAGAAGTCCAACAAAACATGCCATAGAAGAGCAAGATTGAGAGTCAGACCATATTATCTTGTTTTTGTTTGTTTTTTTAACTATAGACATACTTGAAACCTTGCAGGGACTGCTCTTTGTAGAACATGCTCACATATGAAGTGTGGCGTAATCCTTGAACCTTGTTCTGACTTTCATAGTTGAAGATATGTTGCAAAAGGATGAGATGCAAAATAGCCCTCATACCTATTAAAGTCTTCCAAGTGGTATTAAATCTACCCTGGGACTTGTGCTACTTGTCTTGTGCTACTTTCAAGCTATGAGCTATTTTCTTGGCTATGGCAAGGAACTAGATCTTGCTATGCCAGATGACCAGTGACAAATCAGAGAGGAACTGCAACTCTGGGAACTGCAAACAAGAAAAAAAAGCCAGATCCTTGACCTCATTTTTAAATGAATTTCATCAAATAGAATTTATAATAGCTGCTGCAGGCTGACTCAACTGGACAGGACTACTTAAGAGCAGGAAAAACTCTCTGAGATTAGTGTGCAGCTGTTCCCCCTCTCAAGGTGCTTTTGGAGGCAATGTGTGACCATCCACCCTTGACTTTGATTCTCCTTTTCATAATTCTTACCTGTATAATTCTGAACACATCCCCACAAAACATAAAGAATGTAAATCTTTGGCTATGGCCACGTCCCCATGCACTCCATTTAGTCCAAACTGGACAATATTTAGTCCAAATACAGAGCTGAGTCCAAATTGACCCAACCCTATGTGATTGACAAAAGTGTGGGCTCAATTTGAATATGCCTGTCTCCATGCAAACTGCACTAAACCCCTGCTCGCGGAAAACAGCATCATTTTCTCTCCGCCCCCTCTCTTCTGATAGGAGCTCGGTTGATGTCACCAGTCCCTGTGCTACCCGCTGTAGCAAGGGCAGGGAAATGCCACCCATCACCCCTTCCCCAATCGCAACTGCTGTCCATTTTTAAACAGTAATCAAACAGAAACGAGCCTCTTCTCTCTGCGATCCGATCGCCAGGCAGACGTACAAGAACTGATCGCCCCAGTTTGACAGGTAAAGACACAGTGATGAGGGGGGTCATCTGGCCCTTGCTGTTCCATGAGCCTCTTCCCGCAACCCTTATTCCACCCCCTCTCCCTGCAAGCAGCTTCTGAAGTTTTCCAGCTCAAAAGCTAACCAAAGCTGCTACAATCTTTAGAGGCAGTTTAGCAGAGAGTACAGGACGTGAAACTTCACCTCCCAATGACGCCAGAGTCTATCCCCTTCCCAAATAGCCCGGGAGCATCCCCATGCACAGACTCGGGCCCCCAAATAATGTGGACTTTGCTCCCAAACCGTAGCAAGAACAGTTTTCTAGAGGACTAAGTTTAGCGCAGATTTGGGTGATTTGGTCTGCATGTAGTCTGGTTTGGGGGCTTGCATGGGGATGCTCCTTGTCGAAATCAGATTCAATTTGGACTTTATAATGCATGGGGACACACCCCGAGAGTGTTAGTTGACCATGAATTTTTCATTTACATAGAATATGAAATAAATATGTTTTAAACGTGGCCTCCTCAGCTCTGGTTTTATATATAGATGATCCTGCCTTCTGAAGACTCTCTCCTTCATATACTCGCACAACATCCTTGAGAAGGGGCCTTTGTGCACTGAGCTTCGTTCTGTATTAAGATTCCTCAAAGTTTTCTTCAGAGCCTCCATTCTGCATGTTACTGCAGATTTGTGAGGCCCTATCCACTGCTGGTACATTCCATCTGTTTACAATAAAACTTAATCTGGATCAAGGGGCCTTGTTCTGGATCACCTGTTGACCTTAATATCAAGGTTTACTGGCAGATCAGTGTGGCCTAGCCTGGAAAATGGAAAAGGCAGAAAGCATATCTCCATTTCCTGGACTATCAGGGGACCTATTTTGGTGGTGCACCAAAGAGTGGCACTAAAATGGGTCCCCTGATGTCTCCAAGACTCGGAACTTTTAATTTCCAACCCTTCAAAGCCCTTGGAGGCTGGCACTAATATTTCGAAGAGCTTTGGGGCCAGTACAGGGACTGGGCTGAACCAGTGCCATCATACAGGAAGCACCGTTCCAGACCACATCTTGCCATATTCCAGAACAGTGGGCCTCACTGGTGCAGAGCCTCTCGTCTGGGACATGGTACAGAAAGTGCAAAAAGGGTCTAAGAGATGGTGGCCGGCTCATGGTTACTCAGTATGAATTACAGAATGATTCTGCCCTGGGCAGTATTCTGGACCAGCAAGCCTACTTGAAGTCTCTGTTCTGCGCATTGACACATTCTAAGGTTAGGTCAATAGCATGCAGAAATAAAGCTC
Source organism: Aspidoscelis tigris stejnegeri (assembly GCA_023333525.1). Classification (NCBI taxonomy): domain Eukaryota; kingdom Metazoa; phylum Chordata; class Lepidosauria; order Squamata; family Teiidae; genus Aspidoscelis; species Aspidoscelis tigris. The sequence continues at coordinate 17,552,852 of JALMGA010000010.1, forward strand.
CTAGTCCGCTTGCTGGTATGATTATATTGGGCCAGTGTGGAATCACCCAATCTAGTTGGCAACATCTAGTATCCAGTTGGCAACATCAGGGTGGTCCTGCTGCCCAGAAAGAAAGAAAGAAAGAAAGAAAGAAAGAAAGAAAGAAAGAAAGAAAGAAAGAAAGAAAGAAAGAAAGAAAGAAAGAAAGAAAGAAAGAAAGAAAGAAAAAGAAAGAAAGAAAGAAAGAAAGAAAGAAAGAGGGGGTTGGAAGGGAAGAAGAATCAAAACCAGGCATAAATCAAATGCAAACAGAGCAAGCAGAATGCAGGCATAAAATTCCTCCCACTGGGATGGAAAGAAACAATTATCTATTAAAAGCTCAAGGGAAAAGAGTCTTCAGTCATTGTCCTAAGACAATAAGAAAAAAAGAAATTTATATGCTCACAGGGAGGTCTTTAAGTATCTTTCCAACAATGAGTTTTACAGCAATGCAGTGCAATAAATATTCAATGGAGCGAGAAGATAAATCTTTGACAATAAATTTTACAAAATGACTTCAACCTTGTACCTGATAATTATATAATAGATATAATAAAGTAGGGTACAATAATCCCTCAACTTTTGTGAATTCAACATTTGCAAGTTTGGGTTACTTTTTTTACGGGTTAATGGTGATGTATCTCAACATTCTTAAGGCAAGATTTTTTTTTATTGCAGGGTAAGAGAGTTCATTTTTTTGTGCTGGGACCTACTTTTCTGCTTTGAGAAACTTTACTGATGATCCCAAATTCTAGCAGTTGGCAAAGACAGTAGTGGTCAGAGCATGACATGCAAATGGTGGTGTTCCATTTGCCTTTGTTGTCTTTGAAGTTCAGTGAACAAGGCCCTAATTCAACAGAGAAGTCAGTGCTTCTGGATCCTTCCCCTTCTTGGCTGATAAAATCTAGGTGGCAAAATATGACGTGGTGGGTCTAGGGAGTAGTGAATGCCTCTTTGAGAGATCGAGTGGTCCTGGTGGATCTTAAAGAGGCAGTGATCCACTCCCTCCTCAAGAGGGCCTGGAGAGCTGAGGTAGACCCGGAAGTGCTTAGGACAAAAGCTTGTGGTGGTGGCAGTGTGATTAAAGGTAAGGGAGGAGGCAGGAAGGGAGGAGTGGGGGGATTTAACTTCATTTATGCATGAATATCTGTACAAATATGAAGCCCCACATATTCATGGAATCAAAAAGTTAAAAATGCATTTCCCTATTAGGAAAATGATGGTGTGAGCTGACAAAAACTGTAGGCTTAAACTACATTACATTACCTGTTTGGCTAACTGTTTAACTCTAGAACACAACTTTGTTTCCATAAATTATGCAGGGAAAGCAACAGAGAACAATGATGGAGGGAGAGAAGGAGGAAGAGGATAATGATTCTCAAGAATCAAGCAATACCACAGATGCAGGTGAACAAAAGGGTGAGGAGGTGTTTCCAAAAATCCATTTTATTTGCACATGAGGTTCCTGACAGATCATCGCAGGATTCATTAGGTATGTATGAGAACACAGTGTGCTTAATCACTGTCATATCCTATATTTGTCATGTGCTCGGAGCAGCCATGAACCTCAAAATTTCTCTGAAAGTTAACTTAACATGGAATTGCATTTGCAAAGACATCACAAGAGTTAGTGGGGGTGGAGGAGGATAGAGAATCTGGATCCAGAAGAAGAAGAAGAAGAAGAAAGGTTGGCTTTTCTACCACACTCTTCTCACCCTTAAGGGAATTCAAAGTGGCTGACAAAGCTTTCTGTTCTTCTCCTCAAAAGAAACACCGTGTGAGGTAGGTGGGGCTGTGAAAGCTCACAAAGAAAGCTGTGACTAGCCCAAGGTCACCCACCTGGCTTCATAGAGGAGTGCTGAACCAAACTCACTGAGTACAAGATATGAGCCAGGCACTCTAACCACAAGATCAAACTGGCTCATGGCCAGTCCTCATGTTCCCCTGGTTATTTGTCCTACTATGGGCTGGGTTGTATATCCCGGGTCAAGGTCTCACATCTTGGTTCATAATAGCCAAAGTAAGTGCAGAAATAACCTTAGTTCCTGCACAATGATTATCTGGGCATTTGTTCACTGTAAGAAGAAGGTGCTCTGTACTGAATGGTCTTATCCTAAAAGGCTTTTGTGTTCTGCTGCCCTTAACTGATTATCTGTTAGGAGATTACCAAAAGGCCCCTTTCTTAAAAACATATGTTAGCTGTCTTCGCCACATATGCCAACAGTAAGCTTCCCTATGGGGCTGCAGAGTCATCAAAGCAATTCAAAAGAATTACTGTTGGATCACTAGGGGCTGAATAACTTATAATATTATTGATCCTTGCAAAAGGATTCTTCAAAAGCCTTCAGTTTTCTCACACTGACAGCAAAAAGTATTATCCAGTGTCTGATTTTTTTTTCTTTTGGCAGGATGTCTCTATTATCATCAATGAATGCATTCAACATTACCCTTTTAAACCCACAGTTTATCACTGTTTATACATTTTTTTTTTTGCATTTCTTTTCCTTAAGCCTTCACTGATTGGACTCTTTTCTTCAGGTCATATACTTCCTCTATCCCTCCTCTGCTCTCTCTCTCTCTCTCTCTGTCTCTCTCTCACTCTCTCATTTTGTGGAAGGATCTGCCACATTATGAAGGCTACCAAAGAGACAGGCAAGTGCCCTTGAGCATGCATTGTCCCACTGTCAAGTCTGAAGCCAGGGATTCCTTTGCTGCAATATTGACACTGGAGACAGGTCAAGATTGTCTGTAATCCTGAAATCAGGAAGGGGGACATTCCCCAACAACAAGACCTCAGCTGGTGAATCCCCAGGTTCAGTCTTGATGCCAGGAGGTCACCAAACACAAGAAGTTGGGTCACTTAAACCATTTTCAGGGTCGCAGGCACAGCAATATGAAGCTGAATCTAGATAACAGCACTATATATCATTGGTTCTTGGGTCCAGGAATAGGAAGCCATCCTAGGTGTGGGTATCAAAGGGTGCTTCTACACAGAGGCAAATAAATCCGGATCTACCACACCCGGATTTAGTAAAACCGGGTTCCAGAGGAACCAGTTTTACTAAATCCAGATGCCCGGTAAATCCGGATCTACTCCCCCCCCCATCCCTCCACACACGCGGCGGGAGGGCAGAATAAATCCGGATTAGATGTGGGTGCTGTGTGGACACACAGCACCCACCTCCCATCCGTGCTCCAGGGCCCTCCCCCAGCCTGCCATGATTGGCTCCTCGGAGCCAAGCATGGCGAGCCAGGGGGCTCCTACCTTTTGGCTCGCCCTCGCCCCAGAAGCGGTGGATTGCTGCTTCTGGAGCCAGGGTAAGCTTCCCTAAAGCCTACCCTAGCCCACCTGGGGGGGGGCATGGAATCCCCTCCTTACCTGTTTGGTGTCACCCCGAATCTGCGAGGAAGAACCCAGCATGCAGCGCGCCTGCATCCTGTGCGCCTCCTGAATGGCCAGGGCTGCTGCTGGCAGCCCCTGCCTTCAGGAGGCGTTCTGCGCAGGCATTCTGTGCAGACTGCAGCAGCCCTGGCCATTCAGGAGGCGCGCAGGACGCAGGTGTGCTGCATCCTGGGTTCCTCCTTGCTGATTTGAGGCGATGCCGAACAGGTAAGGAGGGGATTCCGCGGGCTCCCCCCCAGGTGGGCTAGGGTGGGCTTTAGGGAAGCTCAGCCTGGCTCCAGAAGCAGCGATCTGCCGCTTCTGGGGTGAGCCAAAAGGTAGGAGCCCCCCCCCGGCTCACCATGCTTGGCTCCGAGGAGCCAATCATGGCAGGCCAGGGGAGGGCCCTGGCTAGGCACACTTTCACTGTGTGGACGCATCCTAAATTGATGCGTTTTCACAGCGGAAGTCCCATCAAGCACACATCAAATGTGATGTGCAAGTAACACCCATTTAGCACACTTTAATTACGGATAGGTGCGGACGCACCTAACCAGAAGTGTGCTAAATAGGCCCGCAAATGCGGACGTGCCGCCACAAAAGTGTTGTTAATCCGTGTTGCTGTGCGGACACACCTCACCGGATGTGTCCGAAACAGCAACGCGTGTGTGGAGGCGCGTTGCCAGATGTGTGCTTAAGGGTTGTTAAAGGGCCTGTGCGGAAGCACCCAAAGGTTATAGAAGTAGAATGATATGTAGTGACATCATTATATTTGTTTATACCACAAATCAATTCAACTGTAGCAAATACTCTTGAGATAGTCCCGTGGGAGGCAGTGAATGACATAAAATCTAATTTCTCCTAGCCCAACATAAGTGAATTAAGGTTGCACCCTAAGTTGCTATTTTAGCCCCACACACCTTTATGACAAATCATTACCCTATGCTTTGTCAGGCAATTATTCAATAAGCCAAGTGATAGACTTATTATACTGCATTTGTAATATTTTAAAAGGACGGTCAGGTTATAGCAGAGCAGGTGTTCATGCCATTGTTCTGTTGCTGTCTATGGAGGCTTGAGCATGTCTTTCAAATGGGTAAGTACAGAAAGGGCCTTGGGTTGGTTTCCAAAGTTAGAAGAAGCAGCAAGTTCTGTATGTCCATCAAAATACATGATGCGAGAACCACTCCTGGGCCTGAAAGGGCTGTAGTGGGCTGCCGAACAGTCAGGCTGCATTTGCACGTAGCAAAAAGAGCAGCTCAAAAGTTCCTTAGAGACAGAAGTGTGTGCCCCTTATGTGTGCATACCGCATCTGATCCACCTTCTGTAGCCTAGAATGTTCATGAGAGGGGCAAACTGGTGTGTGAATGATCCTACCTCCAAGCCTTCTCTAAGATGCCTCAGAGGCATCTCAGAGGTGTTTCTTCTCACAGCCTTAGAGATCATGGAATGAATGTTCTTTTGTGTGGAAGTTGCAACCGGTAACATTTTGCAGGGTCTGGAAATGGTCCTGGAAATGGGCAATTCTTGGAACATGGCCAAATATTGATAGGCTTCGGAATGGGCTGCTGGCTATCTTGCTGCTATCAATCTTCTGCATAGTGGCAGCAGGAATGATCCTGGTGCATCCTGTATGTGCAGAGCAGTTTTTCCTGCCAGATCAGGATAGGGTGACATTCAGTCATGCCATGGCAAAGGAGGATCTGATCGTCCTGAGTATATCCACATACTCGGAACCATGTCAGCACAATGAAGAGAATCATGCAGATCCCGTCTGAATCTCTGCAGTGAATTCAGCTACATAATGTAACTAAATCAGTTAGATTAATGCCTCGAATGATCAAAGGAAAAGTTCTATTCTAAAGTTTTTATATAATGGGAAAAAAACAGAAGTTTGCATTTCTATATAAGCCATTGTTAGCTCTGTCTATGAGCAAATCTGGATACAATCTTTTTTGACTCATATATTGAATGATTTTAAATTATAATGTAGCATTAGTTAAAGAAAAGTTCCAAAAAAAGGTTAATAAACAGAAATGGCAAGCACTGTAATTATATGCAGACTCTCTTGGAAAATTGCTAGCACAAGATGTTTTCTTTTTTTGCAGAGATCAGCTCTTTTGGTTTGCACTGTCAGAAACAATTGGATTGGACTCACCAGATGGAAAGACATTCTACCATTGTTGCTAGAAAGGACAGAAGGAACCCCGCAAAGACCTAATCAGAGTTCTGTGCCATCTCTCTTCTGCTGCTATTCCAAGGAAGGGAAGATTTGACATATTGCTGCAGGGTCTAATAGTAACCACACAGCAAACCCACCCACCTCTATAAAACTTACATTGGTGTGTGAACATAGCTTCTTCACAGTCTGTGTCCCCATTTAAGTTTTAATCTACTTTCAAAACACTTTCAGAATGAGAGAACAGATCAGCAAAGTGACCAGTCATTCTATTTCCTCTTTATCCTAATCCAAAGATGGATTTCGGAGTTAGAAAATGCTGAACAAAAACAGCTTGAAACTCTCCTGATGTGGTCTCTCACTCTGAAAGTGGATTAAAACTCAGGTGGAAATGCAGTTTCATGAGGTTGTCTTCCACCTGGTACACACAGTTAACAACACCCGGGGACATAGAATCTTTGTATCTTTAACAAAATTGCCTGCTCCAGAGTTGGCAGAAGTTGGCAGTGATACAGAGTAGCACTGGTGCTTCCTTTGAACTAGGCCAGTGATGGCAAACCTTTTGAGCTCGGTGTGTCAAAATTCGCAAGAAAACGTAGCTTAACTCGGGTGCTGTGTCACTTCTAGAAATATCCATAATTTTGTGATATTTGTAGCTCTAAAAAAAAGTTATATTTTTGATATATGTATTTTATTAAAAGAAAAAACAAATAATTCTTTACATTAGCGACTTTTGTTGCTGAATTTTGTTTGCTAAATCTTCAATTGAAAGTTAGTATTTTGCACACTTCAAGAACAAGCAAGCACTACATGCCCAGGTGCCAGGGTGACCAGGTGTGTCACCTAAAAGGGCTTGGTGTGTCACCTGTGTCATAGGTTGCCCATTACTGAACTAGGCACAGAACTGCTGTGGATCAAAACCAAGGCTGGAGCAAGCAAACATGCCTTTCTCAATTCCCAGCGTGACCCACCTTCTCCTGTGAGCTGATGGATTCTCACCTGGAGGAGGCAGTTTCAAGATACAATTATTTTATGTCTTATTTTACATTTTAGGCTTTGGGACATATATGGGCAAGGAAGCTTGGACAGTTAAGTTCATCAACCATCTCCTTCCTTCCTTCCTTCCTTCCTTCCTTCCTTCCTTCCTTCCTTCCTTCCTTCCTTCCTTCCTTCCTTCCTTCCTTCCTTCCTTCCTTCCTTCCTTCCTTCCTTCCCTCCTAATCAAGCATAAGCCTCTGATAGAAGATCCTCTCCCTGGCATTTACCAGCTCAACCAGGACTCTGACTCCACACCCCTGTGCAGAAAAGGGATATAACTCAGTCTCATTTTTGGCTTGGCTCTGCCTTACATGAACATGTAGTTGGGATAATGCAAGGCTGTTTTTCCCTGAAGTTTCCAGCAGCCAATATACAGAGTTAAGATAGCATCTCCTTGTTGCCTTGGCTTGTGAACGGACACAGTTGTTCTGTGGCAGGCCTCTCCCAGATGCTCTTTGGCATCTGGTCAAAAGCTTTTCCAGGAACTTGCAGCCTTCCAAACTCCTTAATCCCTTCTCTCTCAGTGCTTTCTTGACTCCTTTTTACCCTCTCTGCAGCCCTGCCCTATCACTTGCCAACTCAACAGCTGCGCTGCTAATGGACGCAGACCTCAAGAGTTCGTCAAAATGCCCCCTCCTCTAATGCAACCCAATCACAGTGCGATAATGCTGTGGGTGATAGGGCCTCCTTTCCTCATAATCTGAAATGTTTCAGAATATCAAGGTCCTAATATCATGAGTTAGTTTGGTCCAGTGGTTAGGGAGGTGGACTCTTATCTGGGAATACCAGGTTTGATTCTGACCTCCCCTACGAAGCCAGCTGGATGACCTTAGGCTAGTCACAGCTTACTTCTGAGCTCTCACAGCCCCACCGACCTCGCAGGGTGTTCTGTTGTGGGGAGAAGAATAGAAAGCTTTGTCAGCCGCTTTGAGTCCCCTTAAATAGGTGAGAAAAGTAGGGTAGAAAGCCGACGCTTCTTTTCCCAACTCTTCTAATAGGACCTTTCTGAACTCACCTCTTCATGAGCTGAGCTCTGAGCATTCCAAAGATCTAGAAACAGAGTCACTGAGGAACCCATTTCAGTGGCATGCTTTGGTGTGCAATCAAAAGGGGGACCCAGTACACCAAGGCCACATTCCCATTACAAGCTTAATACGGTTTCCCTAAACCGAAATAATAGAACCGGATGCAAATGCGAATTTACCTGATCCCATTACTTTCAACTTAATCACGTTCAATCTGGATTCTGAGGATTGTACGTGGCGTCCGTGACTCAAGGGGGGACTCAAGTGGCTACTTTCTAAAAGCCACTTTTGGGGGCTGCCCTGCCCTCTTCCTCCTGACATGAACATGCCACCCATAACAGATCCCTTCACGGAGCCTAGCTGGGTGGCTGGGTGGCTGCTGCTTGCCTGGATGGATGAAAAATGGCACCGGGCAGCCAGCGATTCTTTCCCCTCCTCTCCCCATTGCCCAGGACACACAGCAGCAGCAGCAACTCAAGCCCCCTTCGCCTTAAACATTCACACATCTCCCAGAACCTGCAGCTGCTTTCCTTTCTTTTCCCTTTCTAAAGGTCAGAACTTTCAGAATTGCACAGATTTGCAACATTGTTATCAGGTGTGAAGTGGGTGGATTGCTACAGTGTAGTGGCTGCTGTAAGGGGTGGATTTTTACAGTAAAATCACTATCTTTGGAAGCAAGCTATTGGGGGAGGGAAACCCTAAACATGCATTCTCATTCCACTAAAACTGTACTGTTCCCACAGTAAAAAATGTAAAACGTTTCAAATGCACGAACCGGATTGAGACCTATTGAAATGAGTGTTAACATTTACAATGCTTTGGGGCGATTTAACACACGGAAAGCGTGTTAAGCCAACCTGACGTGGGGACTGCGAGGATTGAAACCATTTTGAAACCGTTTTAAGCTTGCAATGGGAATTCACCCCAAAATGGGTGTGTTTTGCTTCAGTAGTCCTCCCTGATCATCAGGATTTGCCTCACAGTTTCACACAGCATGGACTGAGGGAGCCCAGAAGCCAGCTATAAGGGATCCTATTGTAAGTGCCCCAAAGACCCATACATTGGATTGGGATCTGCCTGGTTCTTCCAGCATTATTGGATTCCATTTGCAATTAGCTCCAGCTCCCAGCAATACTATGTTGATACTATTTCTAACCTAGCAGGGAGGAAAACAATGGGCATTCCAGGTGCTAATCTTGTTCTCATCTTTCTATTCCTTATTTTTATTATACCTCTTGACTTTCATTTTTAACCAAAGTCAAACTGGACAGCAGAGGCCTTTTTGCACTATAGCCTCTAGTTTTTCAATCCCATCCCTCCAATGTGGCATCTGGTGCATCTGCATAAGCAACAAAGGCAGCCATCCTTTCCTGCCTTCCCCAGCAGAATAATATTCCGATCCTTCAATATGCTGAGACTTTCTTGCCTTTTTCAGCCCCCAAATGTCAGTTGCCTCACTGCAAAATAGCGTGCACCAGATGTTCTAGCACTCATCTTCCCTATGGAGGAAGAGAATGTGGTCATTGGACTTGGCACAACATAGCAGAAACTGCTTGGGTGGAATTTGAGACCAATAGTAAAAAATGGAGAGAACAAAAGAACATGAACATGCAACAAGCAACGAAACTTGACTGTTTGGAGAATTGTCTATCAGTGCTCGGAGGTGGGGGTAAAGTTTGGTAGAGCACAGACTTTGCATGCCAAAGTTTAAAGGGGAAAAAAGTAGGTATTCAGAAACATCTAGGTTTAAGGTCCTGAAGGGAGAGGCTGTGTAGAAAGTAGAGATGCTCACAGATGTGAGCTAAAATCCATGATTGTCCAGAACGCCATTCATAACTGCAGCATTCCCATTATAGTACTTGGATAGTGGGGTGATCTTGCTAAAAAGAGAAATCCAGCAACCATGTTGACTTTCCTGTAATTGTGATAGTTGCCTGGTGTCTGCTGGTTTGTTTTGTCATAATTCCACTTGGAGTTATCCAAAGGTTAGTCAAGCATGTGAAAAATCAAAGAGAAGTGGACAGGTGACAAGGAGACAAAGATACATTTTGCACTTGCATTTAGTCTGGACTTATGGGTTGCAAATCCACTTCACTCCACACCATTCCACAAAACTGTGAGGCCCCCATTGCCCCCAGTGAAACATTTCATCTGTATTAGGAAGAACGTAGCCAGGAAGGCTCTGATTGGGACTACTGGCAGACCTGCTTAAACATCCCAGGGAAGTGAAGATGGGGAATGGATCAAGAGTCCAAACTCTGAGATGCCAGATCCATCCCAAACCTAGTCAGGACTTCCCTATGTTCCCAAGATGTAAATTGCCTCTATCCTAGGCTGCATCCTGACTGGCCATTTTAATCCAGTTTTTAGCTCAAATTATTTAAATCAGTAGTGAGGTTTGTATTTTGGCATCCCGACTGCCACCGTATAATGCTGATGCATGGGACAGACCCCCCTCCCCTCTATTCTCTGTCATGACTTCATTGGGGGTGGGCAACTGAAACCCCACTCCCCAAATAAGCCTGTTCATTCAGATGATGGAGTGCTTATTCTTGGGCTGTTTGGTCAAGGGAGGGAGAATCAGCAGCAGCCTCCCGCCCTTGATCAAGCAGCCCTGAAGAGGAGGAGGGGAAGTGCTGCTGAGGCCAGGGGGAAGGCAAGGAAGGAAGGAGAGAGAGGCCAAGAATTGTGCTACATCGTGATGGCATCTCAGCATGATATGGCGCAAAAGGGAAGGCTGGCTTTTACATAACAGCCGACACTTTCACAAGTGCAGAAGCTGCCAATTTGTAGCATTTGTAACAAGACAATCTGCAGGCTTGTTACAATATCAGCAGCAGGCTCTCCCATCCCCTTAGGTAGTCCAGGAACTCACAGCTTATAGAGAATGCCCTTAAAAAGTATGGTTCCACCCCCCAAAAAAACCTGGGTGCATTCCCACAACCAAATAAAGAGGATTATTCCAGGATTCAGCAGCGAGTCCTGCTATACTTCAAGTAGGGATTCCCTGGACTTTCAGACCTTTAGTCTGCAGAAACTTGGGGTCTTGTCCAAAGTGTTGGGATGGGGTTGGGGGGGCTCAAGCCGAATTCAGGCTGGACCAAATGGCCAGTGGAAACACATCCCTACACATGACCACATCACTGTGGCTATCAAGTTATGCCATGCCTGCACTGCCCTAATAGCCATGCCTGTGCTATTCCATTCCCTAATAACCAAAGTGCAAAAAGGCCCAGTGTCCAAACTCTGCAAGACTGTGTTTCGTATTTATATATCCTTAAAGGTATTTTAAGACTGAAAAACTCTGTGTGTATAGGCTATGATAAAACTGTAAGAATTGTACAGTGGGGAAGCAATAAATCTCTGGGATGAAAACAAGATACTGTGGGAATGTGATGGATTGCTGAAGTCCAAAAGCTGCCATCTGGGCTTGTCAATGAAGGATGTATGGATCCCTGGGAAGTGTTTGAAAGAAGAAAGCTTATTAAATGTCTTGCAGAAACAAGTTGTCTTTTTGTAGTTTTCTACCCCACATTGTCCAATGAAGCTCATTTATTGGAGTTTTAAAAAAAATCATATAAAAGGTGCCTATCCATAAAAAGTGAGCTGTACTTCTGATGTCATAATTGTAAAATTTATAGAAAAAGTAAGCTGCTTTCAAAGCATTTGGCTTTAACTGGAATATAACTCATCAGGTTACTGTTGCTAGTATGGATTTCCCCCCATTTTTCAGTTTAGCTATATAGTAACACTTTAAAATGGAGACCGTATTGTTAAGCCTTGAACACTATTCATCATATTGCAATTTTGTGTGAAAAACCCTGTAATCTTTCTGCCTGAGAAATGGCAGAGTTGACTGCAAGTCAATTCTAATGCTTTCTTCTGTGCTATAAAATATGTAGAGTGAGATACTGAAGTACAGGTTAGGTTTATATGGTAGAAAATGAGTCCAATTTGGAGGTGGCGAAGAAGATACTCTCTTAGGCTACATCCAGACATTGGTTACTTATTCTGCTATATTTTGATATTCTAGAATAAAGCATGGATATTCCAGTATATCCAAATATAGCAGAATAAGCCTGGATGCAGTCTTAGATTTATTTCCACTGTTAAGTAAAACATATGGGCCATTTTGTACTTGATATTTCACCATCTTGTCCTAGGAGACACAATCTTATTTGTACTAGTTTTGGGGATTTTGTGCCGTTTTCCAGAGTTTGGATACAGACACAATCTGTTCCAAGGGTGCTGGCAGGGTGGGCAGCAAGGGATGTACCAGCTTCAGAGCTGGCCCTGGGGCTTCTGAAATTTTGTTCCTGGACTTCAGAGCTTCTGAGGGCCCTATTCAGTGGTAGCCCAAAGGGGTTCCCTGTGATACACCATTCTGCTATGCTCAGGGCCCAGCACAGTGCACAAGAAGTAGCTTCACAGCTTCTATTCACACACACTGGCCGTGTTTCACGGCAACCTTATCTCGGATTCAAAACGTTTTCAGTCCTTGGAGTCCACACGGCAGTTTGGCTTAACACTCTTTTCCCGTGTTAAACCACCCCAAAGCGTGGTGAATCTCAATCCTGATTTCAACAGGTCTCACTCCAGATCGTGCACTTGAAATGTTTTACATTTTTTACTGTGTGGACAGTACCATTTTAAGAGATGAGAATCCATGTTTAGGGTTTCCCTCCCCCAATAGCTTGCTTCCAAAGACAGTGATTTCAATGTAAAAATCCACTTAACAGGGATTGCTACACTGTAGTGCTGGAACCACTTCACACCTTGATGGTTGGAATAACAATGTTGCAATTTTGCGCAATTCTAGCTCTTTGGAGTTCTGACTTTAGAAAGGGAAAGGGATGAAAGCAGCTGAATGTGAACGTTTAAAGCAAAGGGGCTTTAGTTGCCGCTGCTGCTGTGTGCCCTGAGCAATGGGGAGAGGAGGGAAAAGAATTGCTGGCTGGCTGCCCGCTGCCATTTTTCCTCCATCCATGGAAGTGGCAGCCACCCAGCCACCCAGTTAGGCTCCGTGAAGGGGTCCCTTATGGGTGGCTCGTCCATGTCAGGAGGAAGAGGGCAGGGCAGGCCCAAAAAGCAGCTTTTAAAAAGTAGCCACTTGAGTCCCCTTTTGAGTCATGTACGATTTTCAGAATCCAGATCGAATGCGATTAAGTTAAAAGTAATGGGAACAGGCAAATTTGCGTTTGCATCCTGTTCTATTATTTCGGTTTAGGGAAAGCGAAATAAGCTTGCTGTGGGGATCCACCCACTGAAGTATTTGTGATTTGGAGGGGAATTGTTTCTGTGATTCCTCACACACCTTTGGGGTAGGGTGCTATGAGACAGGCAAATATTAATGCCCCTCAGTGACATTTTTAAAGCCATGAGGAGAAATGTCCCATATAATTTTGTCCAGGGGCACCTTGCTACGATAGAAGTCAGCTGAGGTTTTAGTTGCAGTAATAGAAAGATGTAGCAGTAGAAAGAAGAGGGAGGACAGTGTTTCTGCCTGTATTCCCACTAAACAAAAGCATAGTTAAGGCACATGAAACGTCTTTGGTAAACTAAATTAAAACAGCATATTCCAATCTCTTGTGCATCTCAAATGCATGTAGACCCACTTCTCCACGTCTATTTGTATTCATCACTACATATCATATTTATTGCATATCATGTTTAAACTCTACAAATCTTGTTTATTGTGGGGTTGGATATTGCTTGTAGACTAACAACAAGTATGTATCGTGTTTTGAGGGACCTGCTCTCCAGAGAGAACTGTGTTCATAATGATCTTTAGGCTGAGAAGGACATTAATCAGTCTGCAGGATCTTGAAGATTTTATGCTGGAGGGCAAGATTTGTGCCAGAACATAGAACAGAGCTTTGAAGTGACAAGCCTGAAAGTACTTGGGAGCTGATCCAAAGTTGTATTGTTCCAAAACTCGAAGGCAAGATCCTCATGGCCACGATAGGCCATTCGCACAAAGTACAGGATTGCAGGAGCACACAACACGGTATGCTGTGAGTGTGTGGTGATTGCACATTGCTGCACCCATCCATTATTTGCCCCACTTCTGACAGTGGAATCTGTTCCTGGTAGCCCTCCTTTTGCAGACCAATAATAACCTCTCTGCAGAAGAAACTCTGGCCGGGGTTCACTTCTGCACTCCTGAAGCCTGGGCCCATGAAGTGCCAAAAATATCTGATTCCCTGTCCTTTCAAGGCTAGTCTCACTTCTACAAGATGGACCAGTTGGCCATGTCACTAGCAGCCACATCTGCATTAACCATGTATAAATATAATTGCTATATTTATGTTCAGGTATTGGCAAGATTTACATGATGATGGATCAGGATGCCTGATGGGCTGAAGAATGACTCCTTCCTACCACCATTACTGCTGACGCTGGGGAACAAAAATTCCGTACCTTTGAATATTCAGTTGAGAACATTAAGAGTCGTGCAGAAAATGGATCTGGAATTTTGCCATTTTGTGCACATTCCTGATTGGTACCAGGCAGGTAAGTAACAAGCACCACCACCACCATCCATCTGTAAAGCAGTAGCAAAGGCAGGAGGGTAGGAAATGCTGTGTGTGTGGGTGTGTGTGGGTGTGTGTGTGCTCTGCATAAACCACACACATGTGGTCATGGAGCCCCTTGGACTTTTTCCAGGTACCTTTTGCACCCAGTGAGTATCCTGCCCCTCTCAGCCTTTGAGGATTATGAAGACAACTCTATAACTAATGACAGCCTGGAACCAAAGCCTATGAGTTGACTGAAATTGAGGAATCCATGCTTTTAAATAAGTCCTCAGAAGTTTAAGTAAAGGCTGAAGAGATCAATATCTTCAATCTTAAAGCCCGAGTCATAGGGCTGGGCTAGGGTTAGGATGTCTCTGGCTTTTTCCTGGATGATGGAGCCTTAGTAGCTTGTGACACATACATATAAATGACATGCTGCCAATAGTTGCTTGACACTGTTCTAAAGTTAATCAGCAAATCTAACTGAAACTCCACGTTAAGTCAAAACAGATGTTCTTTAACAAACTGTTTATATGGCATAGAGTTTGTAAAGGGGCCTCTGAGTGTACACATGTTTCTGAACTACATCTGGGAATGAATCAGAATTTTTTAGCATAAAAAAAGAGAAAAGTTGATCTAATGCATGATTTTCATTAGCAAACAGTATATACATATCTACATGCACACACACACACACACACACACATATGTGCGTGTGTGTGTATACACTGATCAGCAACTGTGTAAGATGGCATCTGTAGCAATCCTGATTTTGAATACCGACCCCTTGTTCAGCCTTGAAATGCATGAGCTTTGCAGAGCAGGCAATTTGGCATGACTGTGACCAGGGGCCTTTCTGCACTTTTCTTTATTCTGGTATATATCTCGGAATAGCAGTCTTCTGGCCACAAGCTAATGTAAGCTATGGTGGGCCTCACCTGGGGCCTTCCATTGTCTGCAACAGCATGCAGATAGCAGGCCCCCTTTCTGGGATATATTCCAGAATAAGGCCAAGTGCAGAAAGGGCCCCGGAGTGCAAACAAAGCAACTGGATGGATGGTCAAAGCAGGCTTTGAAATGTAGTTGAGTCAGCCTGAAGAACTCCATCTTGTCTTTTTAAAATCCCTGTCAGCCTCCTTATTTTTTTTTATTATTATTTTTGTCAGCCTCCTTACATCCCCTTGTCAATGGAGTAATCTTTTGTCTCTGTGTGAGAAGGAACTTCTTACCAATCAAGGCTGATATTAGGTCACTCTACCAACAGGGCCTAATGGGCGAGGAACTTCTAAGATTATGAAGATGTTTCACCCAGGAAGTATTAGACTAGCAATAATCAAAGTACAACCTGACAAAATTAAGACAGAATATTATTCTTTATTGAAGATGGAAACCAAAATCAAAATATTGTAAGGCATTTATTTCTCCCTTATGTACCCATGGGTCATGGGTGCATGCTCAGACCTTCCCATAAGTCAGTGTTTCCTAAACTTTTGACATATGTGTACCCCTTCTATAATTTTCATTACGCTGAGTACCCCTCTTTCCTTGTTCTGTGGGTGCAGCTAAGCACGGTGCAGTGGATATTCCCACGTGATCCCCACCAAACTCCGGTGCAACATGTACCCCCACCAAACTCTTCCTGTACCCCTGGGGGTACATGTACCACACTTTGGGAAACACTGCCATAAGTACTTACTATGGAAGCCTTTTCTGTATGTTTCTAATCACTCCCAATGATCAGCCAAAAGCCTGTGCTGTGGTCAACAGTAGGCTAGGTTTCTATCCCCCACACGAATCTTTCTAGCCTTCTAACAATGCTTCAGATCCAAGATCTCCCCTGAAGGTTTCTTCCCATATTTGCTTCCCAGCTGGATTACAGAAGAAATTGCAGGTAGATGACCACAAGTCCAGCTTCCTTCCCCTTTCTGCAAGATTCTTGCAGGAGATGTAAAGTTGTAGCTGTGAGTGAAACAAGAACTCAGACATGGCACAAAAATGGCACCTCCAATGGCAATCTGCACTTTTTCTGAATGCCATACTTTAGGATAGTTGGAACAGGTTAGAATAAGAAAATATTGTTAAGTGTGCTTATTGTGTTTGTTGTGAACTGAATGGTGTTTTTGCAAAGCGAGTGTTTCCATCTTAGATGCTTAATATCCCCATCTATCAATATGGACATTTTCCCTTTCTCACTTTCCATTCAACTGACTTCAACTACCACACGCAACTGATGGAATTAGAAAACTCTGTCTATGTAAGGATGGTATTTAAGCCTAATAAGGCCCTGTTTGAACTTACCATCTAGTGAGCTCATTGGGAAAGCGTGGTCACTGAGGATCTGCATCCACACACCATATCCTGGAGCTAACCAACTTCTTCCTGTATCCTATGGACTGCTAAAATGCAACCCACAGGTTGACTGGGAGCACCTAGGTAGCTCCCGGGCAGTAGCATCTGCACCCTCTTCAAGGTGGTGTGGCTGTGGCTGAGCATTCATGCCCTGCATCCCAATCACCATGGCAACTTCCAGACACATGCTGGATGTTGCCACAGTCATTGCCAAGGTGATCTGGCCTGGCCTGGTTTTGCTGGTTGTCTGGTCTGGGGCTTTACTAGCCCTTGAAGGGTGGATAGCTCCCAACATGCTTGATCTTCCCCTGACTGGTATGTATGAACAGGCCATAAGAGTGCTTAGCAGTACCCTGTAACAGCAGAAACAATAAATGCTGCTGCTAGAAACATAAAAATGAAAATGTGTCCATTGGCAGTAAAACGTAATGGACTAAATAATTGTTTGCTGCTCTTAAGGGACAGCCCCACCCTAAAAGTTGAATGAAAGCTTGCTTAATATGATCTCAAATGTGCTTGCAGCCTGCAGGAGGAAAAGGAACTGTGCAATTTTAACAAGAATTCAGAACCAGCTTTCCAACCCTGTGAAATCCCATGGATTTTATAGCATCAGAAAGGTTAACCATGAGCCAAAGTCCTACATTCCTAAGACTCTATGCAAGACTCTTGACTGCAGCAATACATTACATGTAATGTTTAATCTGAGGTGCCAGTTTTGTATTTACCTTGGAAAACAAGACTTGTATCCATGTTCAGCTCTATTCATGCTCCTTTTTAAATTAAAATCATGGCAATGGCTCAGATAAAGGTCTCCCAGGCTGCTCTGGGTTTCTTACTGGAATTTAGTTTTTGCTTTTTCCTTTCTGACTCAGAGGCCATGTTGACTTTTGAGTGTTGCTGTTTCAGACAATAACTTGACTCCCTTCCAGTGTCTTCTTGATCCAGTTCCATGTAATATATTACAAATCAGTTTTCGCTTTTTATGGATCCACTCTTTTCAAAACAGCAGGGTAGACATTGGAAAATTATTGCACTAAATGCTATAAAAAGGTTAAAATGGGCAACATATTTGAATCGCCATCCTGGAAGATTCTAGGTAGACTAAATATGCCAGTAGCTTGTCAACACTGTAGAAAGATTACAAAGGAACTCCAACACTATTTTGGTCTTATTGCCCTTTTAATTTAATTTATTGTTAATTTATTGTTAATATAGCCCATACTAAGTTTAACTGTTCTGACATGGAAGGACTTCACCAGAAATCAGGTGAAGCTGCTCCAGCATTGCATTGGAAGCTACTTCTGGGAGCTGGCCATGGTGAGCTCTCAGGTGTTGCTTTTGATGCTATGCTGAAGAAACCCCACAAGTGTTTGTTGGGCTGTGTTTGGGGGAAATGAATAAACACCTGGTATTTCCTTGCACTGTCTGCTAAGTCCCCCTGCTAAAAAGGCTTAGTCACACTTTCCTGTATGACTTTGCTGTTTTATTACTTCCAGATACTTAACTGGAAGTCATTTTCACTGTGGCAGGATCCATGCAGTAGAGGGGTTGGGGTGCCATAGACCGCACTAGCATACAGATGGCAGGTCCCTATTCTGGGATATAATCCAGAATAAGGCCCAGTACAGAAAGAGCCAATAGTGCTTGTCTTAGCCAAAATGGTAGGTTACCTGCTTTCTTTCTTAAGGAACTGAACAACTTCCTGTACTTGCTTTGGTTTGGTACTAAGATCACTGATAGTCAGTTCCTGGGTCTGTTAATGCAGATTGGTGAGGCCCCACCCACAGCTGGTATCTTCCATTCACAAAGAATGGAGTGTGATCCAGATCACTGGTAGACCTTTTGACTGGCAAACCATCAGGCCTTGGTCCAGAACTTGGAGTTGTGCAGGAAGCATGCCTCCATGTTTGTGAATATTGGGGGACCCATTTTGGCAAAGTACCAAATGGCACTGTTGAAATGGGTTCCCAAGTGCCCCCAAGGATAGAAATTTTTATACCTAGCTTTTGTAAGTTCTATAGCAGCACAGCCCCAAAGCTTGCATGAGCTGCCTAGCCAAGGGTGATGGTGGCAGTCTGGATCACTGGTATTCTGCAGATGGTGCTGATGGATACCCTGTCATGCTGTCTTCTGGACCAGTGGGCCTTCCTGGTCCAAATCTACCAGCTCAGAACAAGACATGAGACTTTTCCGCACTGCAACGCGTTCCAAACGGAACGCGTTCAGGCGGAAAGCTTAAGACAGCTCCCGGCGCTTTCAGCGTTCACACACAGACGCGCCGGAACGCGTACCGGCGCGTCTGTGTGCGAAAGGTGAAAGCGCCGGGAGCTGTCTTGGCCGGCAAAGGCCGGCCAGGGGCGTGGAGACAGCCGTGGAGGCAGATCGGCAATCAGCTGATTGTCAAACAGCTGATTGCCAAACCTGCGCCGGCGTCGGAGGCAAGCCCGCAGCTGTTAGGGAGGGAGAAGCAGGCGCGAATGCTTCTCCTCCCGAACACCTGCGGGCGGCTCGTCCGCGTTCGAATGCATGTAGAGCACTTTAAAGTGCTCTACATTTCGAACGCGCCGAAGACAGCTCCGGACACGTTGGAGCGCAAGCCCCGCTCGGGCAATGCGTATGCCGTGTCCGCAGCTGTCTCCCACGCGTACCGTTCAGCCCCGTGCAAAAACGTCTATGGTCTGTGCAGAAACACCCTCAGACTGTAGTCCTGAAGGAGCTAATATCCAACCCATATAGCAAGGTTACATCAATATGAATGATGAAAGGCTTCTGGGGAAGGCCTAAGAGACACAGTGTCTGCACTCCTGAGGTGCCCATGGGCCTCTTCCAAGTCTTACTTGAGGATTGGCAAGTGTCCTCTGAAGTGTCCTTCTTGCAGATACTGAGAGCACCCTCTACCCTCTGTCATTGTGTAGACTTTATGGCTACTCTGAGCATGGAAACATTTTCCACAGCACTGAAAGTGGCCTGCATCCAGGTCCATTTCTTACATGAAGGACAATCCTGTGAGCAATCTGCAAAAGTTCCAAGGCTTCAAACAGCGCAAAGGTATACAGCTGCCAATGTTGAGCACCATGCCTTTGGCTCAGAAGCAATTCCTCCCACCCTTGAAGTACTTGCTGCTGCTGCTGTTCAGATCTGAAAACCTCTACAGAAAAAGACCTCAGCATTTGGTGACAGCAGGGTAAAGACTTAAAAACAAAAAACAAAAAACAAAACCCTTGTAGCTATTAAAATCTGTTGTCATATGGGGCCAGTAAGACCCTGAACATCTCTGGAACTCTGCCGAGCAAATCAGTTGACTTGGTTCAGCTGTTTCATAAACCTCATTAAGATGCTCTTCTGAGTCAGGTTACCTCTGCTGCTTCAGTAAATATTCTGTTAACTTGACCCACCCTTATCCAGATGCGTGACTAAAGATGCTTTGTTTCAGAAAGGACTGCTCTGTAGGCAATAAAATCCAAGCAGAATTATATAGTTTTACTGGCCATGGTGCAGCTTGGTCCCAGTACATGGTTCCAGGGAATGACCTAGATGCAGCTTCTGAGTGTGTCTCCACTCTACCCCCTTTGGAAGATATACTGCAGAAATCCTTTCAGGATGAGATGAACAAACTTGCCACTATTCTAATCTTTACAGAAGTGGCTATTTGTGGAAGAGAAGGCAAATGATTCAGAGTGGGGCAGGAAGAGAAGGCATCGATCCCACACAGGGCATTGATAACCAAATGTGGATCCAGAAGAATCCCTTGTAGCTCAAAGATGGGTAGACTGCTTAGTGAAACCCCAGCAAAAAGAACACTGTTAGATGTTTTACAAGCAAGCTAGGCATCATGGCACATAAGCAGAAGTAACACAGGCTGTTTCAAGACAATAAAATACAAGATTTATTAAAACAGTTTTTACAAGGGTGAAAATCAGCATCTGCCTCATTAAATAAAATAGCCAGTAAAAAGCTAAATGAATTGTACAATCATGTCTAAGGGTGCATCTTTTATATTCCAGTCCTATAGTGTTATGAACAGGAAGGCTAAAACCCTGGCAAAACAAAACTCACCAGAGGACTCTGAAGTATGGCTTCCCTTCCAGGGGAAATATGGATCAAATTTTAGAATAAGAGAAACAAGATGGTCCCCCGACCTGATGATCCAAGGATTAAAGATAAGCATTAATGTTGGTTTGAAAGCTGTTGAACAGTTATAGAATTGTCTTTAATATTTTAACATCCTAATTTTTTTGTGTTACATTAAATAGTATTATTCTATATGTCAGGTAAAACCGGGTTGATGTATTTCTTTTTAAGCAGTTTCTGGTACTGTCTCATGAAGGGAGACAAATAGCGTCCAAAGACAAATGGGATTCAGGGAGGCATGGCTTCCTTTAGGATTCTGTCTGGCTCCGCACAACAGCCGGACATCCTGCTAGCAAGGGATAATCCAGAGTATTGATCCTTCAGCACTGTTGCTTGCTATTTAGACAGTGCCATGGCTGGCACTATCTTTCTGTATTTTAGCAATGCACATATCCAGGTATTTGGCCAGTGGAGAACACCCAGAAGCGTGTCATCACCACCACGCATCTGTGGCTATCTATCCTCCACCCTCTGACATGTGTGATGGCCAGATCAATGATAGCAGCTCCAACCAAAAGATACATGATCAGTGCTGTTCCCCCCCCCCCCACCCCCAGAAATAGGTTTTCATGCTGTGCTGGTTTTTTCCAGATATAGGCAATTTTCATTCATTCTTAATCTTATCAGTTTTGCCAGCATACATTCATACTGGTTGCAACATGCATCAGAACTCTGTGTTACACTCAAAAGCATGTAGGGAAAACCTGTTTCAGAGTAATAACAGATGTTGCACAGTTAATCAATCTACTGAGGAAATCCATTTGAAATTATATACTTCAGATTAAAATACTGGACATGGTTCTGTTAGGCATCATCCATCATCAGACACCCTTCTTTGGTTGGGTGGGGGAGGGGCGTGGCAGGATGAGCATATGATGACCAACCTCCCATTCCAAGGGCCACCAACGTGATCTAACCATCAGAGGGGGATACACTATTATGATGATGGGGGGGGGGATGTAGTCACCTCACATGGGGATGTTTTAAAGTTTGTTAGTGCTTCAGAAGAGTATCCTTTTTGCCCTTACTTTGGTTAATCTGCATCAGTGAATCCACATTAGCTAGACCAGGATCAACCACAGGCAGTGGCATTTGCACTGAGCTTTTAGAATGACAAATGTGTCCTAAAGAGCAATGAAATGCAGATGCCTAAGCCCTGTTCTGCATGAGTGGATGCAAACTAAGGCTGTACAAACTGCCCACACTGCGGTGCAACTGGCCCACAGCACCTCCAACACCCAATGCAATTGGTCACTTTTCTGTCAATCAAATGTTACCTCCAGGTAGTGGATGGGGGTGTGGCCACTGTGGCTGCTCTTGCAGAGGTGCTTGAAGTGTCTTCACAATCATATTGCAACTGTGCATATCACTCAACATGATGTCCACTTTCTTTCTAGACCTGGGCCCTTTCTGCACTTGGCCTTGTTCTGGAATATATCCCAAAATAGGGGCCTGCTATCTGCATGCTAGTAAAGACTATGGAAGGCCCCAGGTGAGGCCTGTTAAAGTTTGCATTAGCTTGTGGCTAGCAGACTGCCATCCCGCGATATATTCCAGAATAAGGCCAAGTGCAGAAAGGGCCCTGTTATACATATGGATGCCTCTTCTTTGATCCACATTCATCAGGTCTAATCTAGATTAATAAACCCTTAGCATGGTTCTGATCAGGATCCTTGCTAGTCCCCTAGAACCAGATCTATGCTAGTCCCATGCACACAACATATTCTTAGCAACTCCTATATCCGGATTAACAAGTGCTGAAAGGCCCTACATTTGGCTCTTTGTCTTCTTTTTTACTTGAATTCTTTCCATTGATTTCTCATCACTTGTGAACAGTTGAGAAGTGAATTGAGGACAGGCTTTAGTAGCCTGTACAATTTCAGCAAGTTAAAACATAATCGTAACATGAGAGAAGTTTTAAATCCCCTTTCTTTATTTACAAGGTCTCTCAAAGCCTTGTGTGAGTCTATACAGTAGGAAAGAAAACAGCCGCAAGTTTGCCAACTGAACTTTGCTGGATTTGTTTCCTTTATGTATGACTGTGCTCATTTTCTTAGTGCTAATGGAGAGATATTTACCTTTCTTTTCCTACCCAATGCCAACAATTCAACAAGGAGTACTCTCTACCTAGCATATCCTAATTTTAAAGCAGTGGAAGGAAGTTATGTTGTGATGCTACTGGGAAAGTTTGGTTGGAGCCTCAAATTACCACCATGCCAACCAGCTCATTTGGGGTGTTATGAAACGCATTCTGGTACTTTATTTGTTTTTTTAAAAAAGCAGAGGAGGGGCGAGGTTCTCATGGAAGTTCCATTTACTATTCCACCTCAGATAGCAGAATGAGGAAAGATAGCCCCATTGAAACTGATTATTTACTTTGTTGAACAGATGGTTGGTAAATAACTCAGAACAGTGACTTGTGGCATAATAGCCTTCTAAACAAAATTTAATGGTCAAAAGGTTAAGGGAACACACTCTAAGGCCAAGTTCCCACTAGGACTTTTTTGACCGTTCAAAACAATTTCAAAACACTCTGTCCAGACTATTGACATTTTAAAATGGTTTGGATTCTCTTTGTCCCCATTACCAGATTTTTAAAGTGCCAGGAAGCCTAAAGCCGTTTTCTGTCCCCTCTCAGAGCACTTCACAGTTTCATTTTCGGATAATAAGTAACAATTTGGAACACTTTCATTTCCCTCCCACGCACAATGGTAACAAAGTTACTGCTCGCTCGCCGGCTGTCTCTTTCTCCTGGCTTGAAATGCGGGAATTATCTGTGCATGTGTCTGAGTTTTCATGTGTCTCTGAGGCTAGGGGTGGATGGCTGTTGCTTTGGTTGTTTGGGTTGTGTTTGTTAACAGTCAGGGCTAAGGATTTTGTGGAACATGTAAATGGGGTTTAGTCTATGGAATCAAACAGGAGCAGCAAAAGCCAGAGGGAGGGGTCTGGGATTCCCCACATCATCAGATCAAAGCCAATGGGGAGAGAGGGGTGGGAAATGGGTGAGGAGGAGAAAGAATCACTTTCCCCAGTCTGTTTTTTGGAAGTCTTTGAAGTGTGGGGACCCAATTCCGGGTTGACTGCGATTGCTAGATGCACATTTGCTTAGTTTTAAAGTGTTTTTAAAACCATTTAAAATAATGTTTTAAATAGCATTTTGTTCCATGAGTGGGAATTCAACCTTAGAGGCTCTGTAGTAAGAACACTAGGAAACATGTATATTATGTCAGAGGGAATGGATAGATGGGTCAATGATGGTTCACAGAGCATTTCCATAAGAATGGTGGCACAAATGAGGCCAAAAGGGTTTCCCTCTCCCCCATCTCCCTCATGGTTCCAATCGCTGAGCTGGTGGACTCACAGCAGTTTTCATTTTTGAAAGAGGCTGCATCCAGATAGGAAGGCAAAGGAGTGCCCACTATTAATACAGAGGGAGAAGGTCCCTCCTCTTTCTGTGTGGATGCTGCCTGGAAGAAGCACTTAATAGAAAAACTTGCTCAGGAGCTCTGATATCAGAAAGAGCATCCAATAGGCAATAATTGATTTGTTCATTTTAAAACACACACACACACACAAGTTTAAAGAGGGAGAAATTTGAATTACAGCTGTGCTGTGTCAATAAGTGGTGTTTACTGAATGAGGCAGTGAGTCAAGGATTTCATCTGTTATTGAAGGAAAAAAATGTGAACGTCTGGGTTGGAAATCCCTGACTAGGTTGCATCTGTGTCACTCTTTTCCCAGAAGGGCAACTGTAATATGTAGTCCTTCTTCAGCATGATACCTAATTTGAGGGGGGAAGAGAAAAAGAGGGGTAGAGACATGAAAGATGTTTTAAACTTTACTTTTCGTTTTGTTGGCTAGGATTTTGACGTATTGTGTTCCTGAGAAGTCAAAGGTCCCATCCAGAAAGGGGAAAAACATCATCATTATGGCTGCACTAGATGATTACGGAGAATTTTCAGATATTAAGGTGTGGTTCATCCCCATGTTCCAGATTTGTTGTGCAGTCATTAAAATTAATTCATGAAATACGTTTTTTTTACCAATCTTCTTTGAACAACAGAAGTGTTAACCATATCATTCAGTACTAATTATATAATGTGTTGGAAATACAGCATTTCATGTGTGTACGAGAGAGACAGACAAGTCAGCCTAACCTGACAAAAAGGGTGCATAGCTTAGCCTTCTTTCAGTTTGTTTAGTCACTTGGGGCCTTTCCGCACTTGGCCTTATTTTTGAATATATCCCAGGATAGGGGCCTGTTGTCCGCATACTAGCGCAGACTATGGTAGGCCCCAGGTAAGGCCTACCATAGCCTGCATTAACATGTGGACAACAGACCCCTATCCTGAGATACACTCCAGAATAAGGCCTAGTGCAGAAAGGGCCTTGGTTTATTATTATTGAGATAGCCGAGAACAGATCAGTCTGTACTAGGTTATTCCTGTTGCTTTTTAAGTAAAGTTAACTTTTATTTTCACTAGTCTTTTGACTGGTGCATTTTGGGGATCCCTGCAGAGTCTCAATTTGCAAACTCTGGGAAATCACACAAGTCTGATTTTTCAACATAATGTACCATCTCTCCACCATTTGTTTTCATCTGGAAGACTATTTCTAACCATCTGGCTGAAAACCAAATACATAAGAGAAGATACCGAAAGCAGCTAAGAAATAAGTTCCAAAGAATTCATAGTCACAAGAGTAATAGTGCACAAACTTATTTTAAAAAGCACTAGGATAAGCTATACTGAATCATCTGGGTATGTAATTTCTGGTTAAAGCACTGGAATCGTTGATATATACATACCTTGGAAATGGTTCATTCAGAAAAATAAAGGTAAAATAAAAGGAGATTTAAAAAATCACTGAGCTTTTGAAATGTGTTCATCTCTGAAAGGTATGTGCTACCAAATATGTAAAGGAGGCAAACTTATTTGAAAAGATGGTCAATACTTTGTAAACTACCACAATAATGTTGGAGACTAACAAATCCTTCATAGTTTAGCTGTTAGATTGTTCCATCTCAGTGTCTTAGGACTGTTTATCTTTTCTCAGGCTTGATTTACAAACATAACATGGCACTGAGGAAGGGAAAAGCTCTCCCAAATTAAATGTTTATTTTTTACTTTGTGGCCACCCACTACTTCTGACCAGGGACTTTTCAAATAATCTACAGAAGGACCTTCTGGAGATGAAATTACTCATAGCCTCATTTTCATTTTGTGTCAAGGACAAGAGTAGGCACGTTGGTGAATTTAGTTAGATTCACATTTTAAGGAAGATGATGACCTAATTTGTACTTGCAAAGCAACTGCTCTTTAAATTGATACACCCAGCCTTAAAAAAAAAGGATGCAAAGCGCAAACATGATGGTGGGGGGGAGAGATTTAACAACTAAAATTAAATTTTTGTGATGCTGTTTAATAAGGGAAAATGGGAGCAAATGAAGTTATGACTGTACTGGAAACAGACTGATATGTCTATTCTTTGGGGGGGGGAGGGGGGGAGCCCACCACCACCTCTTCTTGCTAGTTCTCACATTTACTATAAAATTTACTATAACACGGAAGAAACTACTTTTGGATTGAATAAAGTGTGAAAGAAACAAAGCTCTTCAATGTCTGTATTCAAGGACTCAAATTGTAATCTCTAGATGAGCAGTGCTGTTTTCTTCACATTCTTAAGTCAGTTTTGACTGTGGGTCAATCTAAATGCATGAACAAATGTGCTGGGGGAGTCATGCTTTATAGCTGGCTATATAGAGATTGCATGCCAGCAGCATGTGTTTCCATAACACATTAAAAGTCAAGGGAACTTCTGCGTCCTACAACTCTAGTTTAAAGATTTCACAGCACTCCCCTTGCCTTTGCTGTGATTGCCCTACCTTTTCAGCTCGGTGTGTCAAAATTTGCAAGAAAACCTAGCTTAACTCGGGTGCTGTGTCACATCTAGAACTATCCATAATTTTGCGATATTTGTAGCTCTAGTAAAAAAGTTATATTTTTGAGACATGTATTTTATTAAAAGCAAAAACATTCTTTACATTAGTGATTTTTGTTGCTGAATTTCATTTGCTAAATCTTCAATTGAACGTTGGTATTTTGTACACTTCAGGAACAAGCAAGCACTACACACCCAGGTGCCAGAGTAACCACGTGTGTCACCCAAAAGTTCTTGACATTTCACTTGTGACACGTGTGTCATAGGTTGGCCATCACTGCCCTAGACCAATGATATTGGAAAGGACAATCTTCATCTTCATCTTCATCGCTGTTGATTTGGCAGCTCCCACTGTTCAACAACTGTTTCTTCTCAGTCCCAGATCAGGTTCCACAAATTCAGAGCACAGAAAAGAACAGAAGCAGCTGTTGTCAAGTTAAGGTTGTATCATATCTGCGTCTGCATCCACACAGGCAATAGGAAGCACATGGTGGAGGACCAAAGGGTGTGAAGCATGATTCCAGCAATGCCCCTGACCATGCAGTGTCCCTCCAACTGTGCTTGAGGACAAGCAAGCATCCTTTAGTCATTTCTGCAGAGTAGTTCAGCTGGAACCTTTCCAACTGGAGTGGCTTCAGACTGGAGCACTCTACCCAGCCTAGGAAAAGGCCATCCATACTTGGACAACCTGTTCCAGGACAGGACCTGTGCCACCACAGAGCACCCCAAACTTAATGTGAGTTTCAGAGAGTGCTGTGAAGGCTCTAGAACTAAAGTTGAGGTGGAGGGAACTCATACTGTATGTGCCAAAAGTGTGGCTGCCACCATTAACACCTGGGCATTTGCTGCTTGTGCCCCACTCCCTTGAGGTATAAGAACTATGGCTGGAGCAGAAAGAAGCACTGGCTAGCTCCTGCACCTCCTCAAGTATATAAAAAAAGAAAGAAATGGAAATGGACTGAGACCTTTGGTCAGCTGCTCTGGACTCCATTCGGCTTATTTTCCAATGTTTTGTATGATATGCAATTTTTATAATGTATTGATTATTACTTTGCATTTTACGTTTTCTGTTTGTTGTCAACCTCCTTGGGGAAAAAAATTTCTTTTGGAAAGGCGGTATACAAATAAAAACAGAAATGGAAACACCCTCTCTGTGGTGGAGATACATCATGAGTACATGCAAAGTCTTTGCAGGGGCACAGTTGCACGTTGAAGCTTTCTATGTGATGGCGCACAATGTGATACTGCCCATAGAGGGGCAATTAAGGCAACAACCCTTCACATTTTCAGTGGGACTCACATACTTGTTAATTGCTACAGGTACCAAGGAGATCCCAAGGTTGTTAGATAAGACACCTGACAGTCCCAGACATCTCTAAGCAGTTCTTAAGAAATAGACGTCTAACAAACTGCAGTTAAGTACAATGGATTTTTAGGAGATAATGTCTGCTATGATTAAACCATGTACAAAACAATAATAATTTATAGCAGATTTCCTGTTATTGGTAATAGGAAATTGTATTTCCATTCTCACTGGAATAAAATGTGTTTTTTTGAGGTCACTTCATAGAAGCAATTTATCCAACGAAATTGATTCCCAAGTCATTGCAGATAGTGTTTCTAAATACCTAATAGAAGTGTTTGGAAAATGTCCAAAATAAATTTGAAAAAGTTCTTCAGTGAAGTGTAGATAGTCTACAAAGACAAGTTCAAGGTTAAATTCTGAACAAAATTAAGCAAACAACCATAGAAGTATGAGAAAAGGGCTGTGTTCACAGGTAACAAAAAAGCATCTCTAGAAGCACCTCAGAGACAGTAAGTGTGTGGCTTTTGTGTTCTCTTCCTACCTCTATTCCACTTTTTGTAGCCTACAATGTTCATGAAAGGAGGGAGGGACAGACTGGTATGTGAACAATCCCATCTTGCTCTATTTCTAAGCTTCCCCTCAATTGCCTCAGAGGTGTTTTTTTCACTTCATCAAGTGAATGCAGCTAAGGTCTATCATAATAATATTTTGTCCCAGTGGGGTTTCTGGTGTTGATTCGTGCACTATGGTTATTTCATATTCATTTAATTGAAATACACATAAGCAGAAGGAAATTTGGAAGGAAGGAAGTCACACTTGCAGACCCTAAAGTTACTAAGGGGGTAGCTACACACAGGTTTTACTGTGCATTGTATCAGCTTTCAGCTGTGGTAAAATTATACCACAATGTGAGTTTGCATATCAAATCTGCAGTATTTTGAAATGAAACTGCATTTGTTTGGCTTTTGTTTTTCGCACAGTGCTTTTTCTAGCATTCCAATGTAGGCTTTGTTTGTTTGCTTTTTAAGCTGTACTCAAGGCCTGAGGTAAGTGTTCTAGGGGAAGATGAAAGGCATCACCTCAGCTTTTCTCATTGTGATGGGAATCAATAATTTATGGTACTATGGTTTTTCCAGTTCTTCACAAGCCTGTTAAGAGGTGAACAGCACACACTCGAACACAGAGTTTTCGCTGGAAGAGCTGGCATGAAAGCCCAGAAAGCCAAAGTGGCTGCTGTAGCTCTGCTGTAGCTGCAGAGTACTTTAGGAAAAAAAAATAACACAAGGCATTCAATGAATAGGTTCAGAAACTTGCGTATAACTAGGGCCTAAAATCAAACAAAATAAGATAAACAATCAGTCTTCTTCTTCTCCTAAAAAAGCTATCCAGTTTTGAGAATCTATCACAGGCCAGCCTGCACATCCTCCCTCCCATGTACACTGAAGGCTAAGAAATGGGAGGATATCAGAAGGACCACATGCTACCATCTCTGTGAACAGCTTCTTTGGGGGGCGGATGGGTTGCTACATGTGAATGTAGCCCAAGTTTCACCCCTGAAATTGTGTTACTTTTTATAATGAAAAAGTACTTGCAAAATAGCCATAAAACTAAGAACCTATAAATGGTGATGCCCAGAAGGGGACTTGTCCTGTAAGCAAATCAAGGTAAGTATTCAGTCACCGGGGGGGGGGGGGGCAATGTCTAAAGCTGACTAGCACTCCAAGTGTGAGTGCTAGTCAATGTTGGTACATCGTGTTCCTTTCCCATCCAGTGGACTGGAAGGGAAGTGCAAACCCCCTCCCCGCCCCTCCTTTAAACATTCTGTGCTAGAAAAGGTGGGTTAGAGAAGGGTTGAGAACATGAAGACAACACTGTCTCTCTAAGGTGCCTCAGAGGTGCCCCTTTTGTTACATCTTAACACAACTGATGATTCTGAAGAACCCCATAATGGAAGAATGTACATACAGAAGTAAGTGATCTTTCATCTACCCTTAGACTTGAAGGACTTAAAGGCCAAAATCAGCACTCAGAGATGGCAGGGAGGCATTATGAAGCATTTCAGCACATGAACAATCTATGCAAAGTTCCTCAAACATTCCACCTCTGCTACTGTGCACTGTCTACAAGCTTGATTTTACTGTTGCCGACAGCGATTTGCATTTCATTTGCAAGAAATGGAAATTGATCATAATGCCCATTTCCATTGAGTAGTACTTGCCTTGAACTGATACATAGACATATTAATTTTGCTGACAGATGTACTGTACGACAGAGTTTACCATCTATTAATTCTTATTTCAGCAAAGCAGTAACTGCACCATACACGTAAGTACAACATAAAATGTACTACACAGGAATATCTTCCCCAGTTTCTTTGAGGAATGTTGACTGAATATAATTTACCTACCTATTGCACAAGTGCAGACTGGAAGTGGAAATATGAATGTCATGTTTCCTAAGTAATCCCAGAGCAAATATATTATATTTCTTTTGCCTGCAGTGTGTGATTTCCAACATGGGAACAACAGGTTGATGTGTTCATGCTTGTTTCATTATATCTCTTAATCTGAAGTCATTTTGAAGTCATTTCAAGTCTGAAATTTAAATAACTAGATGAACCAGGTATTGAATTCTTGCATCTCATTGCTAGATTAATTGTAGATCCATAGCACCTTTCTTGACCTTTCTTGAGCTTCTAAAGGCTATTTACAGGGATTCAAGAGTAGGTGAAGACTTTGCCCTTGTTTTCTGCTTGAGATCCCAGAAGTAATTGGTAGGCCGATATATGAGACAGGATGCTGGACTAGGTGGGCCATGGCCTGATCCAGCAGCGCTCCTTTTATGCTGTCTTATGTTATGTTTTATGAACATTTGTTGCTCTCAAAGGACCTCTACATCTACTAACCTGCACCATTGAAGAGGACAATGAGAAACAATTCCTATGTAGAGTGGGATATATTAATTGAACTGCTAAGCTCTTTGGGAGTTGAATGCATGGCCTCATCTGAGCAGCGTGAAGAAAACACATTCCGCTCTACTACAAGTATAGAAAAGGAACATCTATTTAAAAAGGAAAGGAAAGGAATCCTCTGAGTCATTGTCTGGTTCTTATCAAGGGGTGGCTTTCTCTCTTCCAGCTTGCTTTTCAGCCCTGTGTCAATGAATCACCCCTATTCCTGATTATTTCTGCTTTTCCATTTGCAGCTGCAGAAGTGTATGTCCAGTAGATTCTTGAGAACAGAATATTCCCAGCTGTCTCTAAAACATTAGCTCCCATTGAATAAGTCTCTAAACAGAAGATTGATTAAACTCATTTGTCTCATTTGGTTACCAGCAAAAGGTACATAAATTGTGCTTAGGTACTTGCTTGAAAGAAGAAAGTGTTAAAATAGAGGTAAGGACTAGGGTTGTAGCTAGAGTTGAATGTGTGTTGGGAGGGAGGTAAATCTCTTATTCTATGCAAACTGAGGTGAAGCCAACATCCATTCAGCACCAAAAGGCTGATTAGAAGTCAGCAAGGAGGTAGGGACAGGTAACTACCAGTTTATTAGATGAAAGGTACAATCTATTTGAGATATGGTAAAGTTGTTCCACTTGGAGGAATTGGTATGGGGCAAATTTGGATGCCCCCATTATACCCATGTCAATCCTTTGGGCAGAATTTTGGGCTGTAGGCCTGTCCTCTGCCTGTCCATTGTCTTTCCTCTGGTCCTACATCTGGTCTGCCTCTGGTGAGGCCAGGTAGGAATGTCATCTACTAACCAGACTTCTTGTACAGATGACCTAGGAGTTATGGGGCTCTGACTTAACCTCCACTTGTCAGCCACCACCCTGCTCTGCCACCCTTATGGGCACTTACTTGAAAATAGGCTCCACCCAGTCCTAAGGAGTGGTACACGTGGACAGAGTTCAGTTTCTGGCTTGGAGTGCAATAATAAATGAGCACCAAGTTCATGAGCCATCCTAGTGTTCCAAAAGCAATCTCCCCAACTTTTCATTCTGGGCCGATGGCAAGAAGCCAGCCTTGTGCAATGGCAGTCACATTCCTGGAATTAGTAAAGGAAAATGCTAAAGCTAAACAGAAAGCTATGAAATAACACTGTTTCTGTCATCTTCAAAAATAAATATGGTGCTTTCCCTCCTCTTCTGCTTTAGAACTCAACAAATTGCAAGTTAAGGCTGGTATTGGACTGGAGAAACATAGCTGACATGTTAAAATTTGCAGTTGGTCCAGATAAATTATGCTTGACCACTACCAGCACGGATGTTAGGTCAAATTAATCAGACATGATTCACTTCTGGTGCACATTCCCTTGAAGAACACAGCTGTAGGCCTTTTTAAAAAAACACTTTGATTGGCCAAGGACCTTCAGAATCAGCATTATTGAGCTTTTCAACTATTTATCACATAAAAATGCTGTTGTTGACACAAACATTTATTGCCAGTGTTAACAAAGAAACCATTAATCTAATACATTTGGCAAAATACTGTTAAAAAGATATTTCTGAGCCAAGAAGAGTGTAACTTGTAAAAGGAGGGGGGGGAAGAGTGTTACACAATAAACCCTGGACATCGTTGCCCTTAGTTTTAGACATATGGGAGACCAAATTATTGGCATTTGTTCTCCCTTCTGCCCAGCTTTC
Source organism: Aspidoscelis tigris stejnegeri (assembly GCA_023333525.1). NCBI lineage: Eukaryota > Metazoa > Chordata > Lepidosauria > Squamata > Teiidae > Aspidoscelis > Aspidoscelis tigris. The sequence continues at coordinate 17,585,379 of JALMGA010000010.1, forward strand.
AAGCCTATAGGAAATTAGGTCCTTTCTGCATTTATCTTATGTGCTGATTAAGGGCCCATTTAAGCATATTCTGGGCCTCCCATCCACATGCTAATCAGATCAAGGAGCCCCCACATCCCACGGGTCCTTCTGTACTAGATGGAGCAAGATTTGAATTAAGAGGCCCAGATCTCTGGTGGAATCACTTATTCAGGTCCCAAAGAGGGCCAGGGCATGACAGGGCTTTTGGCATGGCAGTGAAGCTGCAAAACTCACACAAGCTTTGCAGCTTCAGTGTAGATTAGATTAGCACGGGAGTCTGTATCAGTGGGACAAATTATTCTGGACCCACCAATTTTGATCTACAGGATGTAAGTGCAGAAAGGGCCACAGCTCCCAACATTGTTTAATATGGAAAACGTATTGGACTCTTTATAGGGTTTAGCCTCAGCAAAGTGAATCCCAGAATAACCCCAAATTAAATGGTTTTCCAACAGCCCGAATTCTGGTATGGAGACTTTAGCACTTAAAAGGGACAGTCCTTTTCTCTCTGCTCTGTGCATTGGAGACCACTTCGTGGCACAGAGGGAAAATGGATGTCCTTCTAGTGTCTTTTCATTTGTGGCTTCTGTAATCTCCAAAGCCAGGTATTTATCTACTTATTTTGTATTAATTATGCATCACTCCAATCAGATTCTTAATTTATCACCCCATACTTGCAGTCTGAAATTCAAGTGTCAGAGGGTGGCCACTTAATAGTGACCAGCTATATGAATGATCTTGCTGCTATCACCTGTCCATTTTTAAGTAGTCTCCTACTGGAGCACTCCAGTTCCCATGTCTGGGAGCAAGACAGACTGGTTGCTTCCTCATTGGTCACTAAATACCCATTAAGCACCCATTAAGGACAAATTTTAAAAACCTCATCCGCACTACAACACCCATTAGAACAGCGATTCTCAACCTGTGGGTCGCGACCCCTTTGGGGGTCAAACTACCCTTTACGAGTCTCCCGCCACCCCTCCCTCCCCCCTTCCAGCTGCCCTGCCCCGTGGTTGGTGGTCTCCACAGCATGAGGAACTGCATTAACGGGTTGTGGCATTAGGAAGGTTGAGAACCTTCCTCTGGAGCCAAGCATGGCGAGCTGGGCGCTTCCTACATCGGGGCTCCCCCTCACCCCAGAAAATGTGGATCACGGCTGCTGGGGCCAGGGGGGGCTTCACCTATACCCCTCCTACCCACCCTGGGGTGAGCACACATGATCCCCTCCTTACTTTCAGGCAGCCAGGCCGATTCTGGCTGCCAGGGCCCGGCGCACTTTGCGTGTGTGTGCAGCGCACCTCCCTATTGGCCAGGGCCATGCCTGGCTTCAGGAGGCCCTCTGCACATGTGCACAGGCCTGGCCAATAGGGAGGTGCGCTTCACACACACACAAAGCGTGCTGGGCCCCGGCAGCCAGAATCGGCCTGGCTGCCTGAAGGTAAGGAGGGGATTGCATGTGCTCACCCCGGGGTGGGTAGGGGGGTGTAGGTGAACCCCCCCCTTGGCCCGAGTAGCCGTGATCCATGGCTTCTGGGGTGAGGGGGAGCCCCAAGATAGGAGGCCCCCGGCTTGCCATGCTTGGCTCCAGAGGAGCCAATCATGGAGGCCAGGGGGAGGGCCTTTGGAGCACGGATTGGGATGCGGATGCACCCACCCCAAATCCATGTCTAAATCCATCCTTCCCTTCGGGGTGCAAATGAGTGGGGGTTAGAAGATCTGTATCTACTAGATACGGATCTTTCTAGGCACAAATTTCCGAAATACAGATCTAATAGATCCGTATTTCGGAGGGCCAGTGAGGAACCACCCACTGAGTCAACACAGTCAACACATGCCTCACAGAGAACATCATGGTAGGTGGATGTTACAAAGCAGGAATGTATTTGACTTGATATGGACTAACTGAACTGTGAAAATATCCATGTGTCTTTGTCACATGTTTTCTCACTGCACTACCTGTAATCTTATTTTGTTGCAGCCTAATATCCTATTCAGAGGCAAGGCAATTACCATTCCTAATTCCATCTGTGTGTCCAATGGAACTGGCAGAACAAAAAGGGAGGTCTTGCATCTCACAATGAGGTAGATAAAACATGAGATAGATTAAAGCCAAGGCTTCAGTCCTTGTCAGTTTCACTGCATGGGCTTCTGCTGCCAGAAATGATGTGTATCCAAAGAGTCCTGCACAAACTGTGAACAAAATGGCACAGAGCAATATGTAACTGCCAAGTGCAACTTTAGTAAAAACAGAATACACGCCACATGTGCAAGAACCTCAGTACATTATAACAATGGAGGTCATGTACACGGGTCCAGAGCTAGCACTTACTTACTTGTTTGGTTTTGTCACTGCTATGGGAAGCAGTAACAACAGCAACCATGTTGGTGACCTGATACCCATTTTGCATCTTTCATAATGCAATGAAGTTTTGGGGTACTGAGGAAAGTGGCAGCTGAACCAAAGAGGAAGAATTCTTCAAAGCAAGTTTCCTTTTCTGAGATGTCTGAGTAAGGAAAGCCTGGTCTTAGACATGATGGTTTAGCTCTAACCCAAAGTACTCCCAGGCTTCCAGAAACAGAGGCCAACACTGGTGACTAATGTGTATACTGTAACCTCTCTAGGCAGTATAACATGCCAGCAATAATTACTTCAGCCTTGACTGGATGCAGCTTTGTCTGACTCATACACAGCATGTCCTCTAACAGGGCTGGCACTATGTAACCATAAGCATACTAAGAGAGAGAGAGAGACCCTCAAAGTCACCAGCATACAGAAGATGCTTCACTCCAGAATCTCTAAATGATTTTTGTATATCTTCTAAACCAGGTTGTTTTTGTTTTAAAAAAGAAGAGCTGAAATCAGCATCTAATGGAGTCACACAGGTTAATGGACTGCTTATCAAACTTGCAGACGGCAAAAGACTGGGACGTCTGTCTAGTGCCTCAGCAACATGGCAGAAAGAGACTTCAATCTAATTTGGGCCGGCTAGGAGACTGAGAGGACATGATGCCTTTCAGCAGGAAGAAATGTAAGGCATTAAGATTTAGGGAAGAAAAATGTGGAGCATAGTTACAAAATGAGAACTCATGGGATGCAAGCACTACATCAGAGAATGATTTAGGGGTGGTCATTGGCAACAAGCTGAACATGAGCCAGCAGTGTGAGGTGACTTTTAGAAGGGCTAATGGAGTTCTTGGACACACCAAAAGAAGCACTGAATCAAAAACACACCAGATACTTATTCCACTATACTAGTATGGTCAGTTTTCAATCCTGTACACCACACTTCCATTTTGACTGATTGGAACAGGTTCAGAACAGAACAGGCCTTGCAAGGACAGATGGAGGGAACTGGGTATATTCAGTGTAGAAAAGGCTATCCTGAAGCAGAGATTTTGAGCCTGCTTGCACTTACTGGTTGGAGTGGTTCCATCTGCTCACTGCTGAGGCCCATCTGCATTCTGCTGAAGAATCTCTCCCTGGAACAACCCAGCTGAGAACTGCTAAAAAGTCCACAGCTTGATCTGGAGGTGTATCACTCCTGAGTAGGTGGTTCGTCACCCTTTTCCAGATGCTGTGAAGAGAGTGGTGCAGTGCAGTGACTTTATTTTCTCCTTTACTTTTTTAATATATATTTTTTCAAAATAATTTCAATGTCTGTATACTACTTTTGTATATTATCTCTTACAAAATGACCTATAATTCTCAATTGGAACCAGTCTTGTTCCAAAATTAGTGCCCTTTTTCTAATTTCCTCTGTACTTAGTGGTTGTTTGATTACAGTATAAAAGTTTTGCACTTCTTCCAAACCATATTCTTTTAGCCATTTAATATTTCCACTACTTACCATTTTTTGATACTGATTTATTGCTTCAATTGGTGCTATTTTTGAATTTCATTTGCCATTCTTTCCATTTACTTAAGACATTTTTCATATAAATATTGTCTAGGCTCGTATTCATTTTCTCAGGATGTTTGAATATGATTCCCTCTGCCTCCTCACTTTTACCTTTTGTCTCTATTCCTATTTGGTTATTTGCTATCCTCAATTAATTTCCCAAAGGTGGAAGAATTCTGACAGAGATGACCTCTTTCAGTGGTTCTTCAGGATTACTTGCAATTGGAAATCTGCTGGGGATCCTGCATTTCCTATCAGAAGTATTCGTATTCACTGTACCGAAATAATACAATTTGGGAAGGCTATTACTACTGAAATCCAAGCAATCATGGGTATACATTTTAGATGTTATCCAAAACTATGTCTATTGCAAAATTATAAAGGGCACAATGTAAGAGAGGATCAGAAATATATGTTAAATCAGCTGCTGATTGCTGCCATCTCAACAACAGCAAGAGCATGGAAGGATGTGGGTAAATGTAGAGACATTGCATAATTATATTGCTGAACATTTTAAATTTGATTTTTATAGACATCAGCTGATGAATTACATGGGAGTACAGAGTAGAGTATCAGTCGAAGAGAAGTGGAAAGACTTATTCAGTTTCATTAATAGACCAGGAGTGACAAATGTATTGAGTGAAGAATAAGAAAATAATTTAATTGTAAGATTCACATTGGATGGGAGGGTTAGGGAAGGGGGGGAAAGGGAAAATGAAAAATTGGAAATATGCTTGGAATTCGTAATTCTGAATGCAGATGTAAAATGAGAATGTGTGATTGTATATCTAAAATGCATATAAATATATATATATATTTTTAAAGGAAGTCCTCCTATTAATTATATAGATGGGGAGGAACCAGAAGCCGAATGACACATTAGGATCTCAGCTGACGTGTCTTTCAAAATGAAAATAATGGTGGTGATTTGATCAGAAACAGAGCAAGTAACGTATGATCTTAGTAAATAAAGGCAATTGGATCATATACCAGTGGAACTTAAGGCAAAATATATTACAGCATTTCCTGTGCATTTTGCCAAGAGGATAAAAGCTGTGATTTTGGAAGCTGGGCTGATCTTAGTTGGCATTTAGAACTACACTGCTTTAAAAGCAGTGTCATAAGAGACAAAAATCTCTCTCTATTTGTATGTTCTAATTCCTGCAGACGGAATTTCAGAACCTGAGGCAAAAGGAAATAGACCTGCCAAAAAAAGCAGATCGACAAATTGGTGCTTGCCTGAAGTGAGTGGCATGAAAAGGAAAGCTCTGAAAACATGACAGATGTGAAAATGTTGATAAATCACTTCTCCCTGTCCGTACAAAGATAAAGGCTTTCTGACTGGCATGTATAATCCCCCAGTAGTCTTTCCGAATTCTTGCTGCAAAACTGCTTGATAGCATCAACTTTGGCTTGCGTGTGTTTAATAAATAAACTCACTCTTGCACATACGCCGTCCTTCTCTCTCTTCTTCACCTTCACTGAACTATACTGTATGACATTATAAAAATGTTCTTGATCAACTATTCTCCTGTCCTATGTATCTTTTATTTCTGTAAGTAACTACTGTTCCCTTAAACCATCACAACTTGAAAGAGTATTGATGAGTAGGTTGAACTGAAAAGGGCCTACATTCATAGGCCCCCAGTCATTCTCCTCCTAAACCAATGTATCTGGCCTTCATTGGAGCTTCACAGAAGCTTCAACCAGGGCTGGATCTGCCTACCCCTTGCCTTGAGTCCCCCCTGGCCACATCCCCTAACCTGTAAATTCTGCTGCTGCCACTGCCACCACCATTACATTGTCCTTCAAGGCTCTACTAGGCCTTCTGGAGGTGTGCATGTTCTTCCTGAAGACCTAGTTGACCCTCAGAGGACAGTGTTATGGCAGTGGAGGCTACTGCAGCAGCAAAAGGTAAGTGGGGTAGTGAGGCAGTATGGGAAAGAAGGGATGGGGGTTCCCTTTGTGTGCAAACATTTGATGGATATCCACGCATGAAGCTGAAGCACCCCAGATTTGAGGGGGGGGACATTGGCAAGAAACCAAATATTCTCCCCTTTGATTTGTATCAAATTGAGGGTGGGGGAATGGGCTTTGTGCACATCCCTATCAAAGACTCTTAATCACATGTGTGGTCAGGCTTTCGGAGAGACGACCCACCCAATGATCTCCATCCTCTGATTGTGCATCTGAATGACTAAGCATGATTGTCATTTGGTCAACTTGGGTGTCTAGATGCTTGGCAGTTGCCTGCAACCAATGTGCCAAATGGTATGTCTCACTGCTAGGCCTCAGCAGTGGCACCTGTAACGTGGAAGAAAACAGTGCAAAGCAAACCTCTTCCCCATCCCCTTATTTTGAGGAATGTGTGCAGACAATGGCCACAACATTAACAACAGAAGCACAAACAAGCCTGAAAGGTTCTCTGCAAGAGCTGAAAAAGTACCAACCACTTGCCGTCAGTCCCAATGGGGGAAGATATATTTTAAATCAGTTTGGCACTGCATATAGGAAGGTTCCATAAATGAGAATCTAAACATGATATTGTTGAAATAATTCCATAAACATGGAGAAATTGAAAGTCAGCCAAAAAAGTCCCCACAACAAGAAAATATTCAGGTATTTTCTACTTTGAGGTAATAAAGGTTGCATTCTAAACACACATGTTCTATAATGACATAGGAATTTGAATTCCTCTTAAGTCTCTCTCTTAAGGCCTTCCCAATTATATTTGAGTGATTAGATAACTGCTGAAGAGTTTAGTCCCTCCAGCAGTTCTTGTTTTCCTTGGCAGCTAATTTTTTAGCTTGGTATTTCAACATACTCATTAATGAAACTATTTATGCTTCCAGGTCTTCTGCTTAATGGTCTATACCATCCCTCTTGAAGGACGAGAACTTCATGATGAGCCTACAAGAACAGTTCAGCACCTGCAATAAAAAGCAGTGATCCTGCAGGCTGAATAAACATAGTCACCCATAAATATTATCAGGGGGAAAAGATAAACATGGGAAACAATAAACCATAAATGTGATGACTGGCTGTCCTTTGGGGAAAGCATTCAAAAATTGCCCTATAGCTCAAAACCTACAAAGCTGAGGGATTAAGTTAAGAAAACTCTTGTAGACTTAATTGGCAGTGGTTTTTTTTTTAATCCATAGGGAATATTCAAATCCAGCACAGCTGCAGAATTTTATTACTCAAAAATATAGCTGTGCTCTCTACCTAGCAACGACTGTGAAGTTGAAGGCTTCTGGTTTCAGAATACTTAACTATTATCCTGGGAAACTTGGTGGAAAACTGCTAGGAAAGCAGCAGATTTCTATATTTAATAAACATGCACTTTGTGTTGGGTGTTATGGCCATAAATAGGACTATTTTATAGGGGCTGCACCAATGCCGGTCAGGAGGAATCACAGTAGATCCTTGGAAGGGACAGGAGGATAGTGGACCTGGAAGTGATCATTTAGATTCTTACTTTCCACAATATTTACAGTTCATGACAATCAAATGAAAATACTACCTATGGGATATGGTTAAATAATTGAAGTATGTTATTGGTTTGGTTGCCTCCTTCATCTGGCAGTTTTGGTGATTTTCCATGCTCCCTTTCCCAGAAGTCTCATTCTTACAGTCAAACTGTAATCAGTTCTATGCATGACTTCATAGTGAAAGGTGCAAATGAAACCATAATAACCGATAATTAGCTATAGTTATTGAAGAATGCTTTGAAACTTGAGCTGTGCCAGAGACTCCAGTGCAAATAATTTTCTAATCTTGCAGAAATGATTCCCCCCCCCCCCCAAGGCAGGCATGAAAATTTGAACACAAATTCAAACAAAGCAGCAATTGGTTCTTTACAAATTTGTAAAATCTACTAAAATTGAAACGGGATGTGATTGCAAATGCTTTCAGAAGAAATATAGCATAAGAACTGAATCAAGTGAGCACAAAGCTGCTTTGGTCATTCGCTAACTGTACCCTGATCCAAAATGTGAACTACAGCAACTGAAGTTCACCATTAGTTGCTTTTAGGTTTTCATGATGCTTTTATAAGCACCCAATAAACATTTATTAAGACCACTGCTGCTCTGTGGGTGTCTGGAGGAAGGCCCTGTGATGATTGCCCTGATGGACATCTCTGCATCTCCATTTTGGCATAGGAAAGCATAATTAGAAGTGGTAATCCAAGCTGTCTATGATGAAGGATAGATACTGCCCCATTTCAAAAAGGCATCTCCAATCATGCCCAAAAATAGGGAGGTGCACTCACCACAAGACTCTCATATAGCCACTTGCGCAAGACACCTACTGAAGTAAGTGGAGATGCAGCCTAAGTTTTCTGATACTACGCCAATCTTCTTTACAACTATTTACTTACTACCTATGTGTTTGCATGTCTCTCTTGCCCAATACCTTAGGGCCTTTATGCACTTAACCTCCGTGAACGATATGGATGCGTACTGGGCCATCCTGATCATCTCATTGTGAACAGGCCCTTAGAATGGTTTGCAAGAATTTAGAAATGTGACATTAGTCAAGAACACCAAAATATGAATTTAAAACAGCAGTTTTTTTTTAAAAAAAACTGAAATCTGAGAAGAATATTATCTTAAACGCAAGGCTATAAAGGGATCTGAGTTCAATGGGTATTCAAGTTGAAGTAGTACAGTACGTTAGCAATGCAAATTCATCTTGGTAGCTTCCATAGTTTCTTCAGCTTTCCCTCAGAATTGCTCTGGCAAACATCTAAGCTTTCCTGAGATTTCAATAAAGTTAAAATGTGGAGCATAAGACCTAATGGTTGCTCCCTTTCCATGTTTTTTTTTTTTTTAATGGCAATGTGCACAGGCCACACTTTTGGTTTCGGACCACAATTTGGCACTTCAGAAAAGAGCAAATGTGGGTCTCATGCCCTTTAGAAGTTCATCTCCGAGTCCAAACCAAAATATCACTTTAGAAAAAATAAATTTCAGGCTTTCTCCAAGTCTATTATATGGAAATCAAAATCTGTTATAGGGAAATCAAAGCCAGCTATAGCATTACTTCAGACAGAATTGGAATAAAGTTCAGAGCTCTCTCCAAGAAGAAAACAGTTTTGCAATTGCAGATCACATGTGTTGCTTCTTATATCTGATATTCCCACCTTTCCCCAACCCAGATCAGCTGACATAACAAGTGCTCTTGCTGATTTATTAAACGAAGAAACCAATGACTGAAGAAAGGACAGTGCGTCTAGTCACAGAAGCCCTGAGCTGGGTAGATAAATGAGAACTTTTGCTCACCTGCTACAAAGTGCTGACTCCCATCTCTCCTCCCCTCCAGTCCTGCCTCTTGCTTTCAAAAGCCAACACAATAGTTTTAAGAGTTTGTTTTCAATATATGGTTTCAATCACAAACAAAACAAAACAAAACAAAAAAACCCTCACATTTGGGAAAGAGAGGGTGGGGGTATTATTGTGCCGCTCAGGGGGCAGGACTTTCAAGTGCTCAGCCAATCATTATTCGAAAGCAAAGCAGAAAGAGGGGAGGTGAGGAAACTGACATTAAAACAAAAAGCGAGATAGCTTGTGTGGCCTTGATTTGAAAGGGTTCTGGGGGGAAAGTTTTGAAGTAGCTATGCAGGGCAATTAATTGAGGATGTGATATGTGTATCTATAGAGGCAGAACTAATAGGTGCCTTTTTTGACTGTACATGTGCAGAGGCCACCTTCAAGATGGTGGTTCCCAGAAACAGCATCTAGAAAGGTAAAAATATAGCGCTATTTCAGGAAAACACGCATTCAGAGTATATGGCCGCATCCCCATTATAAGCTTAATTCGCTTTCCCTAAACCGAAATAATAGAACCGGATGCAAACGCGAATTTGCCTGTTCCCATTACTTTAAACTTAATTGCGTTTGATCTGGATTCTGAGGATCGTAGGTGGTGTATGTGACTCAAGTGGCTACTTTTTAAAAGCTGCTTTTCGGGGCTGCCCTGCCCTCTTCCTCCTGGTGTGAACGCACCACCCATAACGGACCCCTTCACCGAGCCTGGCTGGGTGGCTGCTGCTTGCCTGGATGGAGGAAAACCGGCAGCAGGCAGACAGCGATTCTCCCCATTGCCCAGGGCACAGAGCAGCAGCGGCAACTCAAGTAAGGGGGCTTTAAACATTCACACATCTCTCAGAACCTGCCTAGCTTTCCTTTCCCCTTTAAAGGTCAGAACTCCAAAGAGCTAGAATTGTGCAACATTGCAACATTGTTATCAGGTGTGAAGTGCCTGGATTGCTACAGTGTAGCAGCTGTTGTGAAGGTTGGATTTTTACACTGAAATCAATGTCTTTGGAAGCAAGCTATTGGGAGAGGGAAACCCTAAACATGGATTCTCATCCCTTAAAACGGTAGGGTCCCCACAGTAAAAAAAGTAACATGTATCAAGTGCACGATCCGGAGTGAGACCTGTTGAAATGAGGGTTAACATTTACAATGCTTTGGGGTGATTTAACATGCGGAAAGTGTGTTAAGCCAAACTGACGTGGGGTCTGCGAGGATTGAAAACGGTTTGAAACCGATATAAGCTTGTAATGGGGATGTGGCCTATATGTTTTCACCCTGATATTGTGGGGTATGATGAGGTTGCCACAGATACATGCGGCAATCCCAGCATACAAAGACACACGGTGTCCCCTCTCTGCTTTATTATTTCTACACCCAGGGACACCTACAGTTTTCACATTTTAGGCCTTTTTTGCACTTTCCTCCATTCTTCTGTATTAGCTAGATCCAGATCAATTACAGGCAGAGGCATCTGCGCTGAGAGGGCTTTGTTCTAAGGACTGCTAGCCCAGATGTAGATAGACCACATTTATCTGGTCTACAACTAATCCAGATTAGTGAACCCTTAGCACAGTTCTGAGCCAAATCTACTCTACACCCATGCAAATGGTGTTTTTTTTAGAAGCTCCTTGATCCAGATAAAAAGCAAGTCTTATGCACTGTCGACTCACTTTGACTTATTCACCACTAGTTTTGAAACTGTTGTATAAATTCTGATACAAAACAGATTGCTAACACAAAACATCTTAAATAGCCATTTGTCTCTTATTCTATAGTTAACTTTCAAAACAGACTCATACCTGACATCATTCAAACCATATGCATCGCGGTGTCATACATTTGTTTTGCAAATGGCAGCAGTTAGAAGTATCAGTGGTGATCCACCACAAACAACGTTTGACCTGGGGAGGAGGAGGAGGAGGAGGAGGAGGAGGAGGAGGAGGAGGAGGAGGAGGAGGAGGAGAAGAGAAGGAGAGGAGAAGGAGGAGGAGAGAAGAAGAAGAAGAAGAAGAAGAAGAAGAAGAAGAAGAAGAAGAAGAAGAAGAAGAAGAAGAAGAAGAAGAAGAAGAAGAAGAAGAAGAAGAAGAAGAAGAAGAAGGTATCCCTCACCGTTTGTGGAAAATAACACTAATGAACTCTTTTGCCCTACTAGGATGGGCAAATACTGGTTTAATTCCATAAAAGGACTGGCTCACCAAATGGGTGAATTGACTATGGGGGGAATACAACCACAATTAGTCATGAGGATTTTTTCCCAAATATGACAGAACTCTGTGGTTTAGGAATTGTAACCGATAGTACAGATGACTGAAGTTTAGGGAATATATGCCTCATGATAACTAGTGTACTGCTGAGATTTTTAGGCTTACACCAGAGGAAACACCAGAGGAGCACCCATACCCCATGGAGCTGGCTGTATTCCAGAAAGGACTCTGAGCATGCTGGAACATTCCCCCAGGCATGTAGCTGTACACTAAAAAATCTTCTTTAATATCATCTGATTAGTACACACTGGCATGGCTCCATTCACACCCCTTCTGAGTGAACTGAGTGTGAGGCAGGTCAGCAAAGCTGTGGTTGCATGCTGCCTTGCCCAGTCACCCCAGCAAGGATGCCATGCATGACCATTGCCATGGTTAGTTGATTGCCTCATTTGCACTTATCCTCACTCTTCTCTGCACATGCTTGAGCTGCTGGTGGTGGCTGAGCATGCGCCTGCCCCATTGCTTGTGAGTCAGTTTCTGTGTCCCAAAGAGGGCCAAGTGCAGTCTGTAGCCAACTCAGCCCTTGCCAGCATGTGACCTTCCATGGCACGCATTGCTGTTCAGACTCCAAACTCTTGGTGCACATTACGCACGGAACTCAGCAACCATTTTGAATGCTGCCTGGCCCCTGTGTCCTGCTTCAGTTTTAGGCATGGTTTCCTAGGCTACATGCACACACAGCTTTCCACAGAGGAAAATTTTGGTTTTTGCATTTACCCTAAAATGCTCATCATTATAACTATTTTTTTTGTGTTTGTTTTAGTATTTCAAAAATAGTAAATGTGTCAAAATGGATATCTAATGACACCAATGTTCCATATATTGGTTACAACACTGTCAGTTTCTCAGCTAACAACACCCTTGCACATTCTTAGTTTTATTTCCTTTCTCTCTTGAAAAAGCAAATTCTGTGTTCTTAGTCTTGAGCAATTCTTCAATCTTGTGCCACTTCACATGGGACCATCGCAATAAAAAGGCATTAGTCAGAACCAAAAAGCAATTTCTCTAATTCTACATGAACTTTTCTAGCCCTTTATCTCTAATGGCTTCAAGAGACATATATAAAATCAATGTTTTCTTCACTCCTTTTTTCATCAAAGAATTCCATTAGTGGCTTCCTGTAGCCTACTAGAACAACATCAACAGAAAAGTTCACAATGCAAAGCCGATACTTTAGGATAATAAACAACGGTAACTGAAACCATATTTCAGCATGGATGGCAAGTACAGCTGTGTTAAATGTCCCGAGTTTGGGGTTTCATGAAGTCACAAAATGGTCTCTGAATGGATACCCCACTATTGTTGCTGTTGCTTTGCTTGATGTTTCACATCCTGTTCAGTGCTGTTCACAAACAGCCAGTACTCCTCCCCCCACCCAAGCTTTCTTCTTGTGATTGAAATACTAGCCAGTTACAAGACTGTTTGTGAACTCCACAGCATTTTGTCTGATTGCAGCCCTAGATCCATGACAGCAACAATTGCCATCACTCTGTGCCCCTGAACATGTAGTGATGGATGCGGCCTCCCTTCCTTTCTATGGCAATATCTGCCCAGGGAAATTAAGAGAATTACGAACATAATGCTATTCCCTCTTCAAATCAAGAGGAGCATTGTGCTTACAGCACTCCTCTTAAAATGACAGTGATCTGTCTGGTTACTCACAACTGCCCCATCCTGTTTCCCTGCTGCTATCTGGATAAGTGACAAGCAGCCTGCCCATCGGTCAAGACTGCAGCTGATCTTCACTTGAGGAGGAAGAAAGGCAGCCTCTTGTCCACAGCCCCTGCCCCCCGCCTGCCAGTGCCGGTCAGTGTCACAGCCGATCTTGACTCAGGGAGTGAGGAGTCATCAGCTTCACAGCTGGGCTTCTCTGGCTTCAGTTTCAATGGCAGTGGGAGAAGTCTGACCTCACCCATCAGTATCACATAGGCAGCAGTTTTTGTTTTGGTGAATGGGATGGTACTTTGATAAATCATAGCAATTCCACCACCCTGCTCTTTCCTCTTAAGTTGATACTCTGCTGAAAAACAAGACAGGCATAGCTAGATCAGATTTGTTCCACATAGCTCTCCCACTTATTCATTCATTCATTCATTCATAGCCCACCTTACTTGAAATTTCAGGGTGGGTCATGATATCACTACAAAAACAAATAAGCTAGCTATAACAATGTATTGGGAGAGCATGCTGTTCCCTCCACATACCAAGTTAACTCTGAGAGGGCTCGTCCCCATGGGCTCTGTTTCTTGCGGTGCTGAATTGGGTCATCCCCAATGTGCACTGTAGTTTGCATTACCATGTCCTCATGCGATTGAGGAGAGCGTGTGTTCAAGCCAAATCTGCCTGTCCCCATGAAAACTGTGGTAAACCCCTTCATCGGGGAACCGCATCCTTTTTTCTCCACCCCCTCCACCCTGATGGGAAGGCTTTCCTGTCTGGAGTTCTCAGAATATCAAATGAACAATAAGTAGAAACATCTATTTTCAGGGCAGACCTTTAGTGTTTTGTTTTCCTTGCTCGTTTCTTTATTTTTTTTTTAAACAAAAATTTCCTCAGGGCACTTCCCAGGCATTTTGCTGGGAAGCAGTTGCAGACGTTTCAGGATTTGATCAATGCATGTACACTTATATAATTCTGTATCTTTTCTTGATTTTTTTTCCCACCAGATAAAGTTCACCTTCAGATCTGCAATGTTGTGGAATGTAGAGCATTACAGGGTTTTCATTTCCCCCCTTTCTGCCTATATGTGTATCATAAGTTGAATCAGATATTCGCAGGCACTTGGGTCAGTTGACGCTTTCTTACTGTATTAATGAATTTATATAGATTTATAAATCCTCAAAACATTGCAGACTATAAATATGCTTCTTCTTTGTAGGAAACTGAAAAACCTAGGGTGTTTTTCCACTGTCACTAGAAGTACCCATTAAGTACCCATTAATGGGTACAAAAATGCCATTAATGGGTACTTAATGGGTACTTTTAGGGACAGTGGAAAAACACCCATACTCTCACATTAAGTTTTTGCAAGTAAAAAGGGCATTATTAAGAATTAACAAATGTATCTAATCATAAGGAATGGTGGGAGAAGGCGCCTCACTGTGTTCAAACACACACAGTGGTATGAGGGGAAAGTATATGAGCATGTGACAGATATGCAACAGGTATTTCTAGATACCTGCTAAACGTATAAATTATGAGCAATCTCTGGGTCTTTCTGCATTTACTTGTTAATCCAATCATCATGTGTACTGCAGTCCAGATCAAGGACAAATAATCTGCATTGGAGTAAATTTGCACTTAGGCCACTAGCCAACAATTAGTAAACTTCTGGAGAAGGAAATCTGCAGTTGGAGGAGGCTGCTACAGCTCCCAGGCACTCCTGGCCTTCCTGGAAGTTCAGTAATTGGTGATTAACACTGTTAACCCTAAGCCTACCTAGAGCATCTGGGCAACAGCCATTCACCCCTCTTCCAGTGCTCCGGGGTCATCTGAGGTGCCACAGAAATATGCTGGCACCTTTTACGACCATAGATGTGACTGCACATGTGCAGAACATCACCACTGCCATGGCGACAGTGCTGACACACGTGCAGTCATGCAGGGCACCACAGCCAAAATGGCAGCACCCAGAAGAGGACCGGCACCACAATCGAATCAGAAAAATATTCGATCAGGGGAGGGGGAGGGCTAAAGTTGACTAGTGTTCCAAGTGCGAGCATATGTCAATGTTGGTTCATCATGCTCCTTTCCTGTCCAGCAGATGGGAAGGGAAGTGCAAAATCACCCTAGATCTGGATGAGAAGTTTGTTAAGGGCTCACTAGTCCAGATTAGTGGTAGACCAAATAAGTGTGGTCTTCATTTGTGCTAGCATTCCTTTGCAAACATTTGCTGTTCTAAAGCTCACTTAATGCAGATGCCTCTGCCTGTGGTTGATCTGGATCTAGCTCATACAAATCTAGCTAATATTGATCTGACTAATATCAATTAACTGAAGTAAGTGCAGAAAGGGCCTCTACTTCATCTAGATGGAGACTTGAAACCTAGAGTTTCAGAAGGGCCCACCACACACTCTGGAGCATCTCGATACCCACACAGCTTTGGCTTTAAGTCAGCACAAAAACTATATGCCATTATTAAGAACCATGACAGCATGGAAGAAGAAAATAGCTGGAGATATATGGTCAAAATGCCATAGAAACAAATGAATATTCAACTTAGCTGGTGACTTATCTTGACTCTTTAGATGACGGATTGAATGTAATCTTCCTTGCTTTTCCAAATTCACTTTCCCTGCACTACACTGCTAAGTCTTGGTTTGAAATAGTTTGCTTAGAACAACATTTAAACTCTGCAAACTTTATTAAGCTGCAGTAAAAACTTATAAAATTTCCTCACATAAATTGGCTTGCGTCAAGAGTGTAGCAACTCTATTTGAGCAAATTATGAGAAATTCTATTGTGAAGGCTTTATAAAATCTTCCTAAACAATTTATGATGCCAAATCAAACAAAGCTACAATCCAAGTTAGGAGATAAAACTCTCCTCCTCGCATCCACACAATGGCCTTGAAAGCTTTGTGCAGTGATACTACAGGAATGATGCATTTCACATATTGGTTTATCTTATGGGCAGTTTCTACACAACAATGGATTTTACACTGTACCTTTCTGCACTGGGCCTTATTCCAGATTATATCCTAGAATAGGAGCCTGCCTTCTGCATGCTGGTGCATAGTATGGCAGGACCCACCCAGTACAGAAAGGGCCAAAGAGTGCTCTTTGAGTGATCTTCATTTCATAAGATGTCCCTCACAGTGGCAACAGTATGCCGTTTGTACAACTGTTGCTGCTCTGGGTGAAACACTGAACTGAGAACTTATGTTCTCTGCTTCAGTGTTTCTACCTAGAATCTTCTTTGCAGATCACAGGGAGTGTTCACAGAAGCTGGCTATTTTTCTGCGCTCTCTTTGGTAGGTCTACATGCTGTGACCCAAATAAACCTCTGGATGGGCCTTTTTACACTAGGGCTTAGAATCCTTCTCAGACCCCATTAGGAACCCGAGTGGTACCTGATTGGTACCAATTGGGAAGGCCCTATCCCCACCATTGAAGGTCCCATCTGCAAGGCCCTGTCCCCATGAGGGCAGGGTAAATCCAGATTTAATGGGTCCTTCAGGCCCTTTGACTGTCCATGGAAAAAGGGGGGATGAGTGCTGTCAGACCCCTTTTTTCCACACACAGTCAAAGATCTGGATCTTCTTGGAGATCTGGATCTTGAAGATGCCTGAAGAACCCATTGTGGACACCATTAATCAGGTCCACAAGAAATCCAGATCTAAGGGACTGAAGGACTTTCCCTGCCCTCTTGGGGACAGGGCCTTGCAGATGAGTTCTTCAGTGGGGTCCAGGTGGGGACAGGGCCTTCCCAATTGGTACCAGTCAGGTAATAATTAGGTTCCTAATGGGTCTTAGAAGGGTTCTAAGCCCTAGTGGGAAAAGGCCCAGAATTGTCCTCCATGGTTTATTGTTATAGTGCTCTAATAGTGCTGAGGGCACAGACAGCATTCCAGGAGTGCATGATACTATGACCTAGTACCATGCAAATGACAGTCAAATTCACAAATTCAGTTAAATTTTGTGAATTTGTGGACATTTGGATCAACTCGAAAATCTGGTTGTGCCTAGGGTCCCTCCTTGCTGGAATCTTGCTTGGAAGGGAGTAGAGAAGCAAAATAAGATTTTTACTATGTCTTCAAAACTCAAATGCATTTGAGGCAATTCTTATTTATACTTGGGATTGCCCAAAAGCTGTTTCTGAGCTTCTTGGAAACCACATGTTCTTTAAGAACAGCACATTTTGGCCATCCCTGTCATAAGAAAAGCCAATGTAATCCTATATTTATTCTTTGACACTTCAAGTCCTACTTGTGCTCTAGTTCACAGCTGGACAGGATTTTACATTTCCATAACTGCATAATCTGTGTTCGTAATTTTTGTTTCAGGAACATATGGGCTTGCATTATACACAGACAGCAGCAGTTAGAATGGGAATTCTGCATTCTCTCTTATTTCTGTCTGCCTGCATATCTATATATACTGCTTCTCATATGCTTAAAGTAAATAATATACCATTATTTTCCCCCTTCCCCTTATTCTTCTTGGAAAGATCACTAAAAACAGAACATCAGAAATGGAAAACTCATAAAACCTCAGCAACCTAAAATAAATGCCAAAAGTCCCCTCAGCCAAATGCTTGCTAACAATTGTGTTACTGAGCCCTGGAGAACAGTTTGTGACTTCACCAGAGTGGCCAAAACCATGGGACGATTGGAGCAGGATAACATGTGTGAACAAAAACTCTCTCATGGTAATGCCATTATCTTTAGAAGCTACAGCGGTGGAGACTCAGGGAATAACCTTCTCTGAGACAAGGATGTGTAAAATTCATCATTATGCATTAGATAGATAGTTGGTGAAGGTGTTTAGATAGTTGGTGAAGGTGCATCTCTTTACCTAGGGCTTTCATTGAAAAAGCAGTCTATCTTCCTCTTCTTTGCATGGTACTGTACATTCTAGGGTCACAATTAATAACAGTTTTAAATCTTGTTTTTATTTGTTTTTTTAACTGTTATAAATAAATAAGTCTCCTGCTTGAAATAAGTGGTTGGAAATGCTTTCTGCTCATAAAGAGTAAAGAAGGAAATGTTTCCATTATTTTTTTTTAACACATCCAGACATGATGATAATTAGAAGCAAACCATGGACCAATTCACACCTTGATGAAGCATGATGACCAGCTAACAACTAGAATAGTTTGCATGTCTGCCTTAACTAGGTACATGGTGCACAACCGTGCCTGCCCTGCCCTGCCCAGGCTCTCTTTGCCCAGAAGAAGTGATCCAGATCAGGCCACTAGGGAAATCGTGGAGCACAAAGCATGGTCCACAGCTATCTTGGTTGCAGGATGCACGAAGACGCTTCTAGGACAGAAGTGTCTCCACACAATGTGTGTGCTCTGACTGGGAGTGTCCCTTTTCTCCATGTATGAAAAGGCCCTATAGCTGCATCCACACACAGTAAAAAGGAGTGACTTGAAAGCTGCCTAAAAGTGGTAGCATTTGCACACTAGTATCTCTAATAAAGGCCAGAACATGCACTTTTAAAGGCCTGTGATGTAGATTAGACGTGTGATGAAAATACCATCTTGAAACAGCTTTCAAACTATTTTTTCCCATGTGTGCAGATGCAGCTGTTTTCATGCAATTATGTTTCACTTTCTTTGGTCACTTTTACACAGTGTAAATTGCCCTATACTCTGCAAGTCTGGGCTAGGTACTATGGCCCATAATGGGCTAGGATAGCCCCAGTGCAAGCTAAGAGCCATCTGTGTACCTTAAGTTACATCACATGCTGTCCCAGCTTCAAAGTTTCCAGGGGAATCCTTTTCCTAGCACAGGACAATGTTCCGTGTGGGAGGAACTTTTGTTTCAAATGCTCCTCCTACCTCCTTTACTGTTTAATCCACATGGCTTGCATTTGTTTTATTATGTTTTATATACACGTCATGATACATGAAAAATAACTGTAGATTCTCCATGGTTGGGAGAATCTGTGAATTTGCTTATTCTGGGTGCATGATCCCTGAACAGGGAGGGAGAAGAAAAGAGGAAGAACCAAATGAGCACTCTTTTCCAGACATCTGAAGGAACCACTATTCATGGGATTGTACACAGGATGCAGTGCCCTAGATTCTTTCGTTACTTTGTAAAACCTGGCCTGAACTTACTTCAAACATAAAACAGGAAGAGTAAAAACAGGAACTAGTTCCAACTCTCTCCAACATGTACTGACAAAACCAGCAAACCAAACCAAAAGAAAACACCCTTGTTTCATTTATTAATCTGCCTCTTTTCAGGCTGGCAGATGATGATCAGGAGAAATACCCTCACTTGCAGTGAACTGCACTTTGTCCCACACTGTTTTTATGCTCAATTGGAGGAGAGCAAAGATGTATCTGGGTATTACTGTTCATCCCCTTTGCCCATCTCTCTGCATAAACTGGCATCTTCCTGCTCTGGATGAAGCAGATTAAAGACTCAAGGGTTTTTGAGGCAGGATCTCTCACTTTTTAATTTGCTGAACCAAACCATAAAACACAAGGGGGTATTTTCTTGATTTGAGAAGGGGTCACATTGAACAACCCTGTTCTCGTCAGAGAAAATAAAGAGGAAAGTGGGAGTATAGTTGTGTACTTTAGCATAATAAATTATGTATAATTACAATCATTTGTTTACAATCCCATTTTGTCTATATTTACATTTACATTAGTCAACTATATACACCCCTCCATCACCTGCCCATGTGCCAGATCTTTTACCTTCATTTCCTCTTGTCTGCTGGGATATGATTTCATATATTTATTTTCATTGTTCATTTCCCATTGATCTTTTTTCCATATTCAATCACTTTTTTCCACCAATATTCCATTGTTTTTTTCTTCTTTGTTCATTGTGAATATACTGTAGCTTCTTTGGGATTCTTGAATGGGAAACAACTTGGAAAGGAAAGGAAAGGAAAGGATGTTGCCCATGGTTTCACTTACTATTCTTAAGGCTGAGTTTCCTTTCTCAGGCTCCATTGATCAGCAGCTGCACTTGGGCAAGCAGGCTGAAATCATGAGTGGATGCTGCTGCACAGGTGCAGCTGGGACATGGCATAAGGAGGGAAAGGTTAGGGCATGAGGTAGCGCTCTCACCTTACTTTCCTGGGTAATAGAGATCCTTCTTCACAGATACTCCAACATAAGAAAAGGAAACCAGACATCTTGTGCCTAGTAAGGAATCTTTATGATGTAATGAAGACATGGTTGTATTTACCACTGAATCAGCTGAACACACCATACTAATTTATTATATTATTCAGCCGCTACATTATAAGAGGAAATCCATTTAAAAAAAGATGTCCCAGCATCGAATCATCTTCAAAATAAATTTCATTAATAAAAAAGCACTTCTGCCCATTCACGTATCAGAATCTAATAATACACCTGCCCACTCCTCTGTGTTCTTTTGTGTGGGGGCACTTCCTGCATATAGGCACATGTGCAAGAGTAGCAATCCTCCAATGAAGTGGCAGACAAGGCAAACAATCCAACATTACAGAAAACAGGGTGTCACAGCTGGATTTTCCGTAATGCCTATATAGTGCATTTCTAATGGACTTTGAGGAGAGTATATTGGGATTGCCATGGGTGTGTGTGGTGATCCCAATATATCCTGAGAAAATTGTGGTCTTAAAACTATATTTCTAAGATTTAGTTTAGGGATGTGCACATTTTTTTCTTTTTCTTTTGTATTTGATTCATATTGAATCAAATGGAAGAAGATTTGCATTTGTTCAAATAGATCCCTTTGAATGTAGTGGGATTCAAATTTTATAGGAATGTTCAATCCCATACAGATTGCATACAGATCACATACAAATGCATATGAATCCCATACATATCCCATACAATCTCATATGAATTCCATATAAATGCATATGAATCCATACAAATGCCATACATATTCCGTACATATCCCATACAAATCCCATAAGAATTTCATACAAATCCCCTACGAAGCTTCATACGAATGTATCAAAACATTCAATTTGCATTTAAATGTCAATCTTTGAATGTGCCAACATTTCATTCAAATACAAATGGCCAAATTTGACCAAATTCATACGCACAACCCTCGGTTATATGCTTATTATAGTATTCAGAAATAAAATACTACAGAAGACAAACAGTATAAAGTTATATTATTAGCCTGTTGTGCTTTTACTAAACAGTAAAAGTCACTAGTGATGGTGGTGGATATTCACCAGTGCTTCATTCACTGGATTTATATTTGTTCTCCGTGAATCTTCCCTCATCTTTGTGGAAAAAATATATATTAAACTTAGCCAGGTCATCTTGAGGAGCATGCAGGAGCATGCAGGACTCAAAATGCAGAAATGAAATTTGGGAGAAGGCCAAACCTCTCCTTCTTCTGTGTATGAGTCTCTCTGGATCCAAGCTTATCTGCCAAATGCAGACATGGACATCACCATCAATCACCTTAGATAGAGTATTTGGCTGCTGCAACTATGATAAACAACCTAATAAAGACAAAGTGTGAAGACAGAAGCTAACATAGCCCTATTTGGTCTAAAAGGAATATAAATAAATACCCATTAGTGTAAATGCTCCAGCTTTAGTGTCATGTAAAGCTGTCCATCTTTGTAGCATATCCTTTTCTTCCATGCATTTCAAAGCTAAAAGGTGTTTATTTTTGCCTGCTTCAATACTTGCCTCTTTTGATTTCACTGTTTGGCTGCCTTTTCCCTGTACCATCCTTTCCAGGATGCAATTTCTGAGCAAACATTTCCAGCAGACATTACTTTAGAAATCCTAAATTTGCTTAAACTGTTGAGGTAAATAGAAAATGTATGTTTTACTCAGGTTACGCCCAGACAAACCAGTGGACAGGGGGCAGGCTTTGCATTATTTTCTTCTCTTTTGAAAGCGATACATTCTGTATGGAGAATATTTTTATTTTATTCACCCCTTGGCAGGAGAGATTGCCAATCTTGTCTGAAGTGGAAATCCAAGAAATTGCTCAAGCCAAGCCCAATCAACTTTAGAGCAGCTATATAGATGAAGCATATTTCTTTACTCCAGACGTAATGAAAATAAAAGTATGTGCCAAATCTAAAAAAAAGAAAAAGAAAAAAAAGCCAAATGCAAAACTCTACTTAGGAGTTGTATGGAATGATGACAAAGGGCAGGTTCCCACTAGGCAATTTAAATCAGTTTTAAATCAGGATTTTTTAATCAGCAGCAAAGTCTGGGTTGTTTTATGTTCCCACTAATGCAGACTCACTCTCTGTTGTTCAGTGCCTGGCAGGGGAGGAACCCCCTCCCCTCTCTCCTCCCCTCAGCAGAATCCCCTCCCGCTGCAATCAGCAATTGGACACCATCATACCCCAACTTCATCAGGGGGAGCAATTTAAACCCCACCCTCAATATAAACTTTCTCTCAGCTTTATTCATTATTATGCTGCATGATGTGAGAGTCTCCCCCTTCCAGGAAACGTCATGTGGGTACTAAGTGTAGTGTCAGCTTGCTATACCACCATAAAAAGCAATCTAAGGAAATTTTGATGACAGCTATATCAGGGCATCTGAAATGAAGGATCTGAAACATACTGCTTGGGAAAATTAATCTGTACATGATGGAAAGGGTGTGGAGAGGAAGAAATATGATGGACTCTGTAATAAAGGAATCTCTATGATATTTTGCCTGTGTTGCACAGAAAGATAATCATATTTGGAAAAAAAGTTATACAAAGTATAACTGAAGGATCAAGAGGAAAAGAAAGTTCTAGATAAGGCTAGATAACAACAAACAAAACAATAAAGCAGGATCTACACAGGTACTGGATGGCCTGCTCTTAGCCAAGACAACTTTATGCCAGCTCAGAAATGGTGAGAGGGTGATCGGTGTGATTTGTGAATCCTGCCTGTACTGATTTTAGAGTCATGAGAGCAAGAATTCCAGCACTGAAGTTCATGTCCAGGTTTTTTTTTTCCCCCAGGTGAAGTTCTTCAAATATGGCTACCCTTCTGAATGACATGGCCAAAATTTGTAGACATGCCTTTATTATGGACTCCATCATATTTCTTCCAGTCCATGTTCTTTCTATCATCTACTGAATATAGTTTCTCTTTTCAAAAGCAGCCTCTGTTTAAGCCTCCTCTTTTCAGGTGTTCTGATACACATAACTCCATGGCCCACTTCAGTCCTTCCCATAATGGTATCAGGCTTCGGAACTGAAGGCAGGTGTTTTCTGCTGCCACTATCTTTCCAAACAGCAGTGGCAGGACAAAACCAGATTTGCAGAGTGCTTTTCCCTGCTCTGAAAATGACCTTTTCAAATGGATAAAATTCATGACCTTTTGAGGTGTGGGCAGCAAGTGGTTTGATAATGGAAAATGAAGAACCACGAACTACCATTCCATCCCTATGAGGGGGAATGTTGTATGTAGAGGAACATATGAGGAAATACTTCCCTTTTTTTCTGCTTCTGATGCCTTTTTAAATAGTCTGAAAGTCACCAGAGATCATTTTGTCCAAACTGTTCTTTGTTCCAGAAGGAATTTCTTGATTCACTATGGGCTTCAAAAGGAAGGAAGGGAGGGAGGGAGGGAGGGAGATGAACTGGCCCATACTGGTTTAGATCCTTACAGCTTGACCCATACTGCCATCAGCTGCTGGTATGTGCTAAACTGATTTGTAGCATCTAGAACCAGTATTCACAAAAAATAAAAAAGTCATAAAGCAATTTTGACCAATACAATAAAGCAGTCAGAGTGAAATGTTCATAGTAATTAATCCAATTGTTTTACATTTGAAGGAGGGTATACAATCATAAGCAAAATGTAAACGCGGCCATCATCTTTATATAAGCCAGCTTTTTCTCTACAGAAGTCAATTAAGGATGTGACCATCCATAACTCTTAGAAACTCTTAGAAACATGTTCCCCGATGTTCAGATATCCTCTGATGCAGCATTATATTCAGTTTCTCAAATCTCACTGAGGCCGCATTAGCACCTACTGTGAATCTGGATTACTCTGGTCTGGAATGGGGCTACCCAGATTTGGACTACTGGGCAATTTAATGGGAACTCTGGATGCAGAGTCTGAATCCAGATTTTAGTCCCTATGGGAATGCGTTGAGGGAAGAGGAAGGCAATGAACTCCTAGACGTTCCATCTGCCAGCATGGTAAAGGAATCCCATGAAATCTGGTGGCCCACAGCACAGAGTAATGTCAACATTCTGTAAATAGTTGACAATTTCCTGTGCTTAGTCAGGGAATCATTGAAAAAATTAGCTTGTGCCCCATTAGTAGGCTCTTGGAAAGGTTCTTATCCGAAAGTCATGGTCAGCAGTTTTATATACTGTCCCACTCCAACAGCAACCCATTCTAACTTGGGATGGCTTATGTATCCTGGGGTGGGGGTGGCTTGTCCTGTCCCAGGATATAAACAGAGAATGTGGAAACTGCTAAAATGACTACAGATAACCTTTTTTAAATGTGCATGCATGCATGTGCAGGCATACATGTGTATGTGTTTAGCATTAATGTCTGTAAGATTTCCTGAACTCCTTAGCTATCTCATTTTGTTCCTATTGAAGTCTAGAGGAACCTGATTTTGGTCAGTATTAAATGACTTAGAAAACTGCAAGGGCCAGAGGGATGAGGAACTTCATAGTTAATTCAGCTTGATGAGTACCCGAACTGACAGGGAAGACTGGATCCGATTTCACTTGAAGAAGTTAAACATTATTAATCTTAACTGAAACTGAAGTGAATGGAATCAGAAGGAGACTAAGAGTTCATTTATCCCTTTGGGGAACATCATTGTACCATATTTAAAAAGAGTAGAGCACAACAAGAAAA
Organism: Aspidoscelis tigris stejnegeri; assembly: GCA_023333525.1. Taxonomy (NCBI): domain Eukaryota; kingdom Metazoa; phylum Chordata; class Lepidosauria; order Squamata; family Teiidae; genus Aspidoscelis; species Aspidoscelis tigris. The sequence goes on from JALMGA010000010.1 coordinate 17,610,378, forward strand.
AATTAGGGGTGATAGAAACCGAATGAGGTCTTCAAGACAATAAGGCTGCGTCCAGACACATTTTTACTGCACCTTGGAACGTGCAGCCCCGATTGAGCCACACACGACGACTGAGTCACACACGATGATTGATTGATCATCATGACGTCGCATTATACCATCAGGACTGCACACCAGCCTTAATACAGGATCAATGAAACTCGCTGCACATAAAGAAAATCCGGAGCTTCAAGTCAATGCAAGCAGGAGGGTGAGAAAAAGAGACGAGATCCCGGCAAAGCTCAGAATTTGAATGGCTGCCTCAACCCACATGACAGTGCAGCCCCGGCCAATCAGGAGGCGTGCAGGATGCAGGCACGCTGCAACCTGGGTCCCTGTGGCCAGAATCAGTCTGCACAGCACCCACCTCAAATCCGGATTAAAGCCGTCCTTCCACCATGTGTGCGGAAGGACGGGGTGGGTAGATCTGCATCTATTAGATGCGGATCTACCCCCGTAAATCCAGATCTACCGGGCATCCGGATTTAGTAAAACCGGGTCTACTGGAACCCGGTTTTACTAAATCCGGATGAGGTAGATCCGGATTTATTTAGGCATGTGCGGAAGCACCCTTTGTCTAAAGCAGAGGTTCTGAGTAGAACCTACCTTTGTCCCTTCTTCTTTCGTAGAGATATAAGGAACACTTAAAGCCTGCTGGAGGAATGGTAGGCTACACTCTTCCAGGACACCCCTTGCCCCACAGGTATGCTGAATCATGCAGAACCTGCATAGTTATGTGGTATTCACAGCAACTCATTGGCACTATATACATTAGTAACGGTAAAAGATCCAAAATGAATTCCTGGTATTAGATTTCTTGAATATGTAGACAGGAATGTTACTTTTTGGAAGCATGCAGAGACTGATAACTGAAGAGGCAGAAATACAGGGAATTGAGAATAATATTCAAGGAATGCTGCAATCCCATCTTTTTCAAGACTGATATCTTGTAGATGCTGGTAGGCACATGCCTTCTCTTGCCAAGGAGTTGAGATAAATGGTTGGCTTATATCCACCATCCATGTTCAGTTCCAGGAGCTAAAGAAAGATCTTATTTGTATCACGGTTTCTGTGTTGCTGTTATAAGCATGGAAAGTTAAAATCATCAGAAAATGCATTCTATACTGGAACAAATCACAACAGCTCTATTGTTCTTTGTGGACTGGAAGCAGGGCTTGAAGCAGATTTAGTACCTCACAAATTCCAGATGCATGCAAATATGACAAATCAAAGCCAGTAATGCACCAAACTTGATCTACATAGCAGATATCACTCTGTTTATAGGTTTTCTGCTGATAGGAATAATTGATTGTCAATAAAATGGGTGTAATAACTCAGTGTAAGAGTTCATTTTACATATTCAACGCTCTGGGTACAATTCCTGACATCAGTTTCTAAGAATAATTAAAATTCTCTAAGCACCAGGTGAGGCCTGCCATAGTCTGCAATAGTATGTGGGCAACAGACCCCTATCCTGTGATATATTCCAGAATAAGCCCAAGAGCAGAAAGGGCCCAGGACATTTTGTACCATTTATCTGTGGTTTGGATAGTAATGACTGCCATTTGAATGTGTGAATTTTTATTGCATTTACATTTTATTTTATTTTTGTACTGTATTGTAACTCATGTTGAGACCTAGAGATAGAAGGGAGGCTATAAATATTAAATTTAATAATCTAATCGAATCCAATCTCTAACCTAATATTAAAGTTCATACAGAAAAGTGACAGTAGGAATATATCTTATATCAAGTGATGCATATGTAAACTAGACATATGATCAGACAAGGCTTCTTTCAGTTGGCCCTTTTAGAAAATGTCATGTTCTGGGAAAAGGCCTTTAGTCCCTCTGGTAATACCCACTAAACAGTACTTGCAGAGATCCAGGTTTAGAGCCTTTTAATCTGAATCCTGCTCTGTCTAGTGCAGATGGAGCAAGACCAACAGGAATGGGGGGCTCCTTGATCCACATTGATGTGCAAATGAAGAGGCCCAGAATCTGGACTAGCCATAGACTAATGAAATCTAGTTCAAAACAAGCAATGGGTTTTTATATCAGCTATCTTTACTGAACAACTAGCATGGTGTGTTTAAAACTCAACATCATGTGAAAGATTCATTCCTGCCAGCTTGTTTTTTATTCTCTTCCAAACTCTCCTATTTTAATCTGTTTTTCCTCCCTTTCTTTGCAGAGGATAATGTCCAACATTAGCAAATAAAATGGAACACAATTTTATATCTTTCCCAGACATTTTAGCCATCTTCAGTTGGAAAATGTGTTACCCTATCAGAATGAGGTCAGCAGAAGTAAGAATTTCCATCCTTCCGAAAGAAAAATCTGAGCCTAATTAGTGAGTGCAAACTTAACCAAAAAAACAAAAAACAAAAATCTTTTCCAAAATGAAGAGTTTCCAGAAGGAATGGTTTTAATTTAAATTATATACACAAAACAAATGTTATCTTCAACAGGATTTCAAATGGTGGGTGGTGGTGAGGAAGTTCAGTTTCTAAGCAGGAAAGATATTCAGGCTGCATCCACACACAGGTTTTGTTTTGTTTTGTTTTGTTTAAAGGCAGCTCAAATGTGGCTTTGAGGGGATAGCATGCAGGCATTAGTGTTTCAGCTCCATGTTCTCATCCCACCTCTGATCCAGAAAGTGTATTTGGAAATGCATTTTCTGCTATTTAATGTGGGTTAGAAACACTTACATGCAACATTACCACCTTTTGAACCACTCTTTTAGAAAAACTGTTTGGGACCAGTCTCACAACTGTTTGTTTTAGGGAACAATGGGGACAAAGCCCATTTTTTTGCTTGATCACAGCTATCTAGCATAGTGCTTGTTCAGTTCTTCTTTCTTTGTCCACACTATTCAGCTTTCTCAGCCTCAGTCTGGTAATGATACCCTTTCTATTTCTACTTCTCCCATCCTTCTCCTCCCTTTACTCCCTGTGACTGAATTCAAACCCACCAGTCAAATTTTGGTCTTTGGGGAAAAGGTAAGCCCATATCCCTCCATGCCCACACTCTCCACCCTTGTCTCTTTTTCCTTTTTGACTCTTTCCCTTTTCGACTCCAGGTTTAATTCAATGATAGCTACACTGACAATCTATTATCCTCTCTCTCTCTCTCTCTCTCTCTCACACACACACACACACACACAGAGAGAGCAGAGTTTACAGAAAGTAACAAACAATTATAACAACATCAGAAATACTGTAATGTTAAGACAATAGGACATATGTTAACAATAAGAAACAGTTTTTTTATACTAGGAAGCAATTAAGGCCAAAATAAAAACAAAAAGCATGGTTAGAGGGCAACGGATGGAAATTTTTCAAAGAGGAAGATATTAGTTCAGAAGAATATAGGGAAGGAGTGAAAATATCGCCAACAAATGAAGGCGAAAGAGATCTTTGTCTTATGGTTCTCTCTAACCAATGGCCCTGTTTTGCCCAACTGTGCACTACTATAGTTGCAGACAGGCACTGCAAGGCCCACTCCAGAGCCATTTGTTCCAGTGTCCCCTACCCTGCTGTGGCAACATCTGGGTAAGAGCATCTGTACTTAGAGGAGACTGCTACAGCGCCCAAGTTTTCCCTGCCTTCCCAGAAGTTGCCTAACTGTTGATTAGGTGTGGAGCATGAAGCAAGCTAACCTTTACCTGCCACATCCAAAAGCTTACCTGGAGCATCCAGAGGTGTAGCCATTCCCTCTACTTCTGTTTCCCTGCATTTGGTGGGTGGGGAACATGTTGTCCATACAGGTGTGGTGGCAGCCGTGTTTGATCACTGGCTGGTACATCCCAGTTCTTAGCCAGCCTTTGCACCAGACAAAGGTGCCAGAAGGCTGTATGATGTCCATAGATGTCAATCAAAAGTTACCTGACAAACCTTTCTGGGAACAGCCCTGGAGCAACAAGACCCCATAATGCAGTATATCCCACTCAGTTCTCCAAGCTGCTCCACATGCATACTCTACACAGTGATACAGACTATGATTCATGAACAAGCTTCATACATGCAAAACCATGTAGCTGTAGAGTCCCCCAAAAGAAAAGAAAATGTATAAATTAATATGTATAACGTATAAAACATAATTTTCTGCCAGCACTATGTGAGGTAAGCTCTCCTTCGGGCAAGGAAAATGTGCATGTTTTAGAATTATCCCATAAATAAAAAACATATTTTCCCAAGGTCTCATGAAATTTTTAGAGTAAGATGGTTGAAATGAGGCCTAAGAATCTAAGTCTTCACAGATGTTCTGGGCAAGAATGAATAGTACCAAAACTGAAATTGGCTCTCTAAAAAAAATTAAAACCAGGGCCTAACTTATCACAGCAAAATAATAATTACAGTAAAAGCCCAAGTTTTGGACCAGCCCACAAATGTTTCTAAAGACTTGATTTTTCTAAAAGGTTGATTCATTTTGGTGGTGCAACAAATGATTGCTGAGGAACATCCCAAAAACATCTTCCTGGTGTACAAAAAATTGTTAGCCAGAACATTACAAATTTAATCCTTCACTGGAATCATCCAGAATTTTTTCTATCACATCCTAAAAATATGAGTGATGGTTAAAAAATATGGTCAGATGACAGGTTGAAAGCAGTACATAAGCAGTAAAGAAAGCACAACTAGAAAAGTAATCCTTATGGGTCCACCTCCTTGACCCATTCACTTGTGCCCATCCAGTCTAGGGGTGTTTTTCCACTGTCACTAGAAGTACCCATTAAGTACCCATTAATGGGTACAAAAATGCCATTTCGTACCCATTAATGGGTACTTAATGGGTACTTTTAATGACAGTGGGAAAACACCCTAGAAGTCCACCAGCCACCAGTTACAGAGCACAGAAAGGATCCATGCGAAAAAATTAGTTTAGCCACAAGCTTTACTAATAATACATGAACCTGTACAAAACTGATGATAGAGGCAAATCCATTTCATACCTATAGTTTCTCCCTTTATATGTATGATATCTCAAAATACAGAAGCAATTTCTGATGGGATTTTGGAATCATTTAGAAAATTGGAAGCTATTACAGTTGGTTGATTTTTATGGTACATCAATTAAAATTCCAAAAATTAATGAATTAAAACAGGGTACAGTTTAAAAAAAACACATTGGTTATACAGTATTTACATGTCTATTGCTGCAGTGGGGTGACCGCCATAGGATGGTGGCAAAGTGCCTGGTGAGTTTGGCATGTACAGTGGTACCTCGACATACAAGTGCCCTGACATACAAGTGTTTTGAGATACAAGCTGCCGAGCGAGTGATATTTTGCTTTGAGATGAGAGCAAGATTTGAGATATGAGTATGTAAATACAGTACAGTACATAACAAAAACAACTGAGGTGGTGTTTTGGGAGCTGGAATGGATTAATGGGAAAATTGCTTTGAGATACGAGCGATTTGACATAAGAGCAAGGTTACGGAACGAATTAAGCTCGTATGTCAAGGTACCACTGTATCAGGCATTCCAAAGTGCGGATGCCAATCGATCCCAATTCTTCACTTGTTTCCACTCCTAGCAAAGGTGCAAAAAGGCCCACAGTTGTATCATTCCCATCAGTTAAGTGAAAACAGGCCCTTTCTGCCTTTTCATTAGATCTGTTCAGCTTTAAAAGAAATCATACATGAAGGTTTTCTTAGGGGGAGGCAGGATTAGCAGCTTGCTCCTTGTTCATTTTAAATAGTCATTAATGTTATGTTTCAGTCTTCTTTCTTTAGATGTATGGGATCAGCAATGATCTGGGTCTGTTTATGAACTAGCTCTCAGCTTGATTTTAGCTCCTTATTTTCTCTTGGGATGCTTGTCCTGTCTTCTTTCAACCTGTCATCTGAGCACGTTAATTCAGGTCAGCAACTGCAGGGAGGTTTCATACAGTGAAGAGCTTAATACTTGACAACCGTCCCTTGTAGTCTAACCAATCCAGAAACATTATACATTCACATACCACCATGCCTGCAGATCAGAGCTTTGCAGTTAATATTTCTCTGTGCTTCTCTCCAAGGGGTCTGCATACAAATACAGTCTGAGATAACATAAGTCCTTTGAACCCTCTGCTCCTTTCTGCACTAAGACTTATTCCAGATTATATCCTGGAACAGGGACCTGCCATCCACATCCTAGTGCGGATTATGGTGGTCCATGGGTGGGGCCTACTAGTCTGCACCAGCCTGTGGATGGCAGGTCCCTATTCCAGGATATAAGTAAACCGAGAAGTTGAGAATTAATTGTTTATTGAAATCCTGATAACATTTACACAACTGGTAATAGTCCAACAATGGGTAAATGCAGGAAAAATGAAACGATGTATCGCGAGTTGTGAGAAATGTTATTAGATGATATAACAGCAATGGGGAAACTGCCACCATAATCCCTGGATCCCATTGTGGAGCAGTATCCAAACAGGTAAGTCCTTTTGCTTGCTTCCACTTCTCTCCAGCCATCTGAGCAACAAATGATTATTCCAGAATAGTTTTATCCTGAGACGTTTTCGCATTACTCCCGTTCCATTTGGAACGGGAGTAGGACGGGAAGCTTAAGACAGCTCCCGGCGCTTTCCCCTTTCACACACAGACGCGCCAGAACGCGTGTAAACGCGTTCCGGAGCGTCTGTGTGCGAATGCTCAAAGCGCCGGGAGCTGTCTTAGCCGGCAAAGGCCGGCCAGGGGCGCGGAGACAGCCGCGGAGGCAGATCGACAATCAGCTGATTGTCAAACAGCTGATTGTCGAAGCCGCGCCGGCGTCGGAGGCGGCCGCAGCTGTTCGGGAGACAGAAGCAGGCGCGAATGCTTCTCCTCCCGAACGCCTGCGGGCGGCTCGTCCGCGTTCGAACGCATGTAGAGCACTTTAAAGTGCTCTACATTTCGAACGCGAGAAAGACAGCTGCGGACACGTCGGAGCGCAAGCCGCGCTCGGGCAATGCGGATGCCGTGTCCGCAGCTGTCTCCCACGCGTCCCGTTCACCCCCGTGCGAAAACGTCTCTGGAATATTGCTAAATAGTGTTACATTTAGGCACCATCTATAGGCAGCCTTGTTTTGTTTTTTAGTTTTAATTTTGGCAGTTCATTAGCTGGCTTATTTATTTACTTATGATGTATATTTTAACTTAATAAGCCTTTATAAGTTCAATAAGTTTTAACAAAAGAAACATGCATCTTTTTCTTTCTTTTTCTTTCTAGAAGAAAAAAAAATTTGAAGATAATTTTTAAAAGATATCTATTTTAACTTAATAAGCCTTTATAAGTTCAATAAGTTTTAACAAAAGAAACATGCATCTTTTTCTTTCTAGAAGAAAAAAAATCTTTGAAGATAATTTTTAAAAGATATCTGTATAGTTACTTTTACCAGCCTTTAAGTATGCTTGTTTTACTGTTCTTTCTAGTACTTTTCCACATTCTATCTTTATTCACTCCATTTCAACCAGGCCATAGACAGCTCTGAGTAATAAAATTAATGGTCCCTATTGAATCTTGAAATGACAGATACTGAGTTGTAAGGTGGGGGAGGAATAAAGATAATAAAACAAGAAATAGAAGTTGGCAAGTATTAGATTGTGATTCAAATACGTATCTGGTCCCAGTTTTCAACATTGGTTCTTCAGAATATTAGACTTTGCAAACAGCTCCATGAAACTTCAAATTTTCTGGACTTGGGAATAATTGCTGTTCTCCCTTTATTATTTCTCTCTAGATAAGAAAAGAATGCTTCTAAACTTCATGTTTTTTGGCAACAGCATTTTTTACTTGGCTTTCTGGTGATGTACACTGGAGCAGTTATATATGCCTTGGATTCACAACATATAACCTTCTGTCCTTTGGCTTGTCTTCATTTACTTGGAAGAACCTTAGCTAAAACATCTGTGGCCATGGAAGTTGTCTTAAATACCATTTTGCATGAGAAGAAACAATATATTTAACTCTCTAGTGTTTAGTGAAAAATTAGCTGTGCCCACATATTACTTCAGAAGACAAATAGTAGTCATATTTTTTGATGGTGCTTATGCTGCAGTTGAACAAGAAGTGTAATCCAAGCATAGGTTATATTGACACTGGGTGAAGAAGATGCCAAGTGAAGGCCCAAGGGAAGTGGAACTGACATGCCCATGCCACCTTCAGGCATGCAGCCTCCACTCAAGAGACTCTGAGAGGATTTCCTGTGCTTATGTGCCCATTTGGTACTTGCCACTGGTCAGACAGATGGTTAGAGCCATTTCCTGCCTTTCTCTTATTGGGATCGGGTGGAAACTTCAAAGCCAGGGAACTTCCATTTTGCACTTTCAAAATGGGGAGAGGGGATGTGCAGACACTGAGACATCTGCCTCCAAGGCTGGCATAGGGGGCAATTTCCCCCTATGCCATGGAGGGGAAAACATAGGCAGGAACCCACAATACCATTCTGGAGCTATGACAGTTCCATATGCATACAGGTGCTGCATTATCCCTGGACTCTTGTGATGGCATAAGCACGCTGGAGGAACATGGGGTCCTCCTGACCCATGAAGAAAACAGACAAGTGTAATCATCCAGTGGAGCATTTTAGCACCAAAGCAGTGGGAATAATGCAGATTAGGAATGTGCAAAAATATTCGTAGGCATTCGAAATCTGATCGAATGTGCCGAATTTCAATATTCAAGCTCGAATAGAGTGTCCCGAAATTCAAATGTAAACATTCAAATTGAATTTCAAATTTCAGATCTGTTCGTTCGAATTATACGGATCCATATGGGATGAAAACGGGTTGCACAGGCCTTTTCGGAACGCGTGGAAGACAGCTCCGGACGCAGCATATGCATTGCTGCGGCCGGGTTTCCGTTCCAGCATGTCCGGAGCTGTCTTCCATGCGTTCCGGATGCAGAGCACTTTAAAGTGCTCTGCATCCGTTCCAACACGGACGAGCCACCCCGGCGCGTTCCAGGAGAGAAGCGTTCGCGCACGCTTCTCTCCCTGACAGCCGTCGGCACACCCCCAGGGCCCGACTTGCCGGGCCGGCGATCGCGCAGGCGCGGCGAGGCCGGTAGACGGGACTCACCGTCAGATGGGACAGGGAACCCCGATTCGGTGGGTCCCGTCTGTCATCTCCGACGGCCGAAGCCAGGGAGCCACCAGCATTGGCTTCCTGTAGCCCCTTTCCGGGGTGGCAGGAGGCCGATGTCGGGCTGGCTGGGGGCGAGGAACGCATCGCTCCGGTCCCCCAAGGGTCCCCCCCACCCCCATCCCGGCTGTCTGCGGGGCGCGTGAACTGCTTGTCCAATAGGGGGCTTAGGTGGGCTGCGTGCTGCGCGCTCCCAGCATGCCCCCCTCATTCGGAGGCCGGACGGCGACGAGGTAAGTCCTCCGTCGCGCACGCGTCCTCCCAGGGCCCTGGGGGGGGGGAATCATCTTCGCGGTGAAGGTGCCTCGGGCTCGGAGGGTTCTGTGGGTTCCGATCTGTGGGTTCCAGGATTTTCTGAACTAATGGAGAGTTGTAGTTCTAGAGCACTGCAAGAACTTCACTTTGAGGAATCCCTGCTTGAGGATCTTCCCTGTAAACCATTCCAAAAAAGCCTGTCTGGACTGCTATGGACACACAATGAAGTTTGGAGGCAGACTACAGCCCCAAAATGGCACTATAACCCACTCCAAGCATTGACCACTTGCAAGTATTCCATGCAGCAGTAATCTAGTTGGTATACAGGACCAGTGGTCCCCATGTGGACAACACAGGGGCTGTGGTCCAGAATACCATGCCACATGCCCAGAAGTGGTGCCTGAAGTGTGTTCAGCTAGAGCATCTTTGGCTGGCAACCTCAAAGGCTGGGGCAGGTATGCTACAAGTAAAGTGAATGGCCTTTAGGGCACTCTATAAGCAGCCCTAAAACAGGCAGTGGCAATTTTGTATAGAAAGTAAAAACTGCTCCACAGATTTGGAAGACTGAGACATCTCAAAGCCACTTCTGGATAGAGATGGTCCCACGACATGCATATGGAAAGACTCAGAACATGTGAGACTTTCCCAGTTGTGCAAGTGCAAAAAGGCCTGATATGGCAGTACTAGTAGAGGTGAGCATGTCTTCTTCTGGGGCATTCATGAAGTTTCATCACTGGTTCCTATTTGCTTTACTGAAAGATTACAAATGTGTTTATTTCATGTTTCATGGAAGCCTGGAAGAAAAAGCTACACAACAAAACTGCTAAAGGGCAAGGACTTAAATTCGACACAGATTTTAACTATAGGTAAATGAATTCATACGTATTCATTCGAAATTATGTTTATAAAAACACGACAGTCTTTTGCCAAACATAAAATGGGAACAGGCAGGTTTGGAAAGAATCACAACTCAGTTATGAAAGATATGGGGCTAATTGACAAAATAACCCTTTAATGCAACTTAGAGTTCACTCTTAAAGGCATCCAAACTTGAAGGAACAACAGAATGTCAGTGTCAGGTCTCTATCCCCCCTCCCCCCCGGAAGAATTTTTCATGGAAGGACTCCTCAAGTAACTTCTTTATAAGTATCTGAATAAAACTCAGAGTTAAATTATTAAGCAGGAATGTATATATAACAGTAATGCCTTGGGGTGCCTCCAGATATGAGTAAAAACACATAGTTCTCCTGGGAGTACACTGGGAATGGCACACATATCCATGGCATTCTCAGTATAATCCTGGGTTAGTTTTTTGAAAATCCATGCTATCGCAAGTATTGATTCCAGTCCCAGGCTCTTTGGTAGTTTGTTGTTTATTGTTTATAGTATTGGATACATGTCAGATAAGCAGATGTATGATTAGTTAAAGATAGGTTTATGGGAAGCATAATGTTGGCATAATTCCATATTAAGAAATAAAATAAAAGAACTGTTGTGCCCAAATCAAATTCTGGGTGTCCTTCCAGGTGCATTCAGCAAAATAAAACACCCAAAGGTAAAGTTTTTTAAAAAAAGGTTTGTTTATTGGTAGCAAAGAAAGGTACATGAGGCCTATTCACACTTAGGCTTATGGTATGCAATTAGGGGTCTTTCCGCACGCGCCGCCGGAAAACGGATCTATAAGATCTTTAAGCAACCAGTTTTGCACGCCAATGTATGGACGTGGCATCCTGAAAGGGACCCTAATTCCGTTCCCTTTGCAGAAGCCATGTCCTAATCTTTCCCACATCTGGCCCTAAACGTGTTTTTAGAGCCTGTGCGGAAAGGCCCTAGGACAGCTCTGTCCCAGTTGCATACCAGAGGCCTAAGTGTGAATAGATCTATGGAGACTAGGGGCTTTTCTGCACTTAGCCTTATCCTGGAATATATCTCAGGTTAGGGGACTGCTGTCTGCAATAGCATGTTGACAACAGACCCCTATCCAGAGAATATTCCAGAAGAAGGCCAAGTATGGAAAGGGCCTAGGTATCTTTAAAAGGCAGACGCATCTATTTTTCATACTTACAGCATTTTTATACTTTTCAATTTTGGGGAACTAAAGAAAATAGAAGTGTGATAGTTCATATTCGGGTATAGTATAGACATGTGTAATATATCTTTACCACCCTGTAACAATCAGCTAGGCCCCATCCATATGGAAGGAATATAGCACCATTACAGCATCTGAAGCAACCACACCATGGCCCCATTCCCTCCCTCCCAAAAAAGCACTACAAATTATTACTTCAAAATCCAGTAGCTGTGGGCTTTCCGATGATAACACATGTACTTACCTTCTGGATAGATCTTCCATGATTGCTACATCCAGCACACATGGTTGGAGGCTGAAACAGATGTCCACCCATGCACAGAGGTGATGATGAGCACTCCCAGGCATTCCAGATATCCAGATGTGCGTGTCAGTAAAATGCATGAGCAGCACGCGCTGAAGCACGGTCTAGCTAAGAGGAGGTAACTGTATGAGGGAGAGTTTCACACATTATCACCTCCTAATGGGATATCTGGCTGCTTTCTGGAGGCACCTTGAATATGCCAATTGACGCCATGTTAATGAGACATTTGGCTGAAGGGCTACAAATTGTTAATCTTTTATTGTTAAGAACTAGTTAGAATCTGTTTTATTTGCAAAGCCATTTTGGCTATGTTTGCACCCAAGTTTTAATCCAGTTTCAGTCTACTTTCAGAGTGAGAGAACACATGAGCATTTTCTTTTTATTTGATTAACCCAAAGGCATATTTAAATGGTTAATCAATCATCCAAAACAACGGAATTATGCTGGATATCTGGCATCCTCCATGTGTCCACATTGCTCCACCCCCACACAGACTTTGTACAAAAGTAGTGCCAAGGCTGTGTGTGGACATATACTAGGAGTACCATAGACACTCCTAGTGAAGCTGTGGAGCAGGTTTCACTGCTCCACAGCTTCTGAAGACTGAGGATGCCTGCACATGCTGGAAGCCACTACAGGATGGAAGCAGCTCCACGGTGTGAGTATACTCTATGCTGGAGCATCCTCAGCTGTCCACATTGTTGAATTGCAGAAAAGCCCTGGATTAAACCAAATGCTATTTACAATTTAATCAATTATTCGCTAAATTTTAAGGTGCTGTTCAAGAGACCTAAGAATGAGTTCTTTTTATATGTAGGATATAGAATAGTTCTTATAAATGTATTAATCAGATTTCAAATTCCAGCACAGTGGTTCCTCGTATAATGCATTTTGGTCCACACGGTTATCCTCACCTGCAGTCATTAAAAAGAATGTGAAGCTTACCTTAACTGAAATGGTGTAGGGTGGCCAAATTTTGCTAAAATCAGCCAGGCTATAAGACACACCTGGCTTTTTTTTAGGTAAGGTTGTATGTAGGGATAATTAGTCTGGCTGATTACTGGGCAGCCTGAAACAGTGTTATAAAAGTCATTGTCAGTAGTACAGATTTGAAGATCAGGGGAGCAGTGATTGCTTTCAATTAGGGATGTACACAAATGGTGTTTTTTTGCATTTGATTCGTATCAAATCAGAGGTAAAAAAATTCATATTCTTTTGAATAGATTCCCTACGAATGTGGTAGGATTCTATTCAATACAAATGTATTCTTAAGAATTCATATGAATATCCAATATGACCACATACACATCCGATACGTACTGATACATATCTGATATGTATCTCTGAAAGCATCAAATCCACCCTGAATTCACTTTGAATCCATGTCGAATGTGCTCTGGATCTGTTGCAGATGTGACTGGTGCAGGCACTTTCCCACCTCCCTGGTTCACAAATGTTCTGAAGCATTTGCATAAATACAAATGTCAGTGTACAAATGTTGCAAAGTTCAATTCTTATACGAATGTCAGAATTCATACAAATTCATATGAGTATTGAATGTTACGAACATTCATGCACATCGCTTCTTTCAATTCTTTGTTTTATAATGTTAGACCTGGAAGACTAGAGGTGAAATGCCCACTTCAACAATACAGAGCCAGATCATGAGTTCACTCAAGTGGTAGAAAGCACCAGAGGGAGGCATCTCTACTGTAGAAGCCTGACCATTGCCCACCCAGGTCAGTCAAGCCCACCCAGGCACATTTTCACTGGGTGAACCATCATACAAGGAGAACCTGTTCTGCACAAAGTCTTCCTTCATAGGCATAGCAGTCCCTTGAATCAGCCGTGGCTCATTTTGATACATCAGGTGGTTTAGGTGTCTCTCCTTGTACATTGATCTCTAGGCACATTTGATGGACCCAGGGATGATAGTGATGCCTTGAAACGGAGACATGGACCCAAGCTGAGGGTGAATCATGAATATTTTTAATGTTACTGATATTTTATTTATTTATTATTTACATTTATATCCCGCCCCATACCCGAAGGTATCTATTTTAATTAATGCAAGATGTGTATACATGACACTGAAATTTCCATTTAAGTCTGAGTGCACCAGTGGTGCATATCAACAGTCAGCTCTAAGGTAAACAGTTTTGTCTGCTGTTGCCTTGTAGATATGTTGTGACATCCCTACAGACATGTCCTGTTAAGATATTTGGCAATCTATCATCACCAGTGTCTTGCTAAATTCCAATAGACCATGTCCACTTAAGGTCAGGTGTGTTCTCAAATAAAATCTAAGCCAATTTGCTTGGATGACTACAGTATGATGTGGTTCTTATTTGATCACACATGATAACTCAGTAACACTCAGAAAAGCAAGGTTAGTTTTAAATGTCTCATCTTTTTCGTGCTCACATGGATGAGACTGTGGGAAAGATGACAAAATATGCTTGGAGACACTGTCTGCTGTGTCTATGGAAATAAATGATGAATTAACATTTAAAAGATAGTAGCATGGAAATATTTATAAACATGTAGTTTGCTAGGAGATTGGGAGTTTAAAGACTTCATGTTACTTTGAATGCAATTGTCTGAACTGCAGACAAATTCTACAGAAAAGGATGCTACAATTAAGATTAGAAACATGTGCTGTACAATTGTGACTGCGTTCAGGAACAGCAAAGGGAAGGAAGGAAGGAAGGAAGGAAGGAAGGAAAGGAAGGAAGGAAGGAAGGAAGGAAGGAAGGAAGGAAGGAAGGAAGGAAGGAAGGAAGGAAGGAAGTCTGAGGTGATTTTGAGATGACTTTGAGATGGGATTGTTCACATATCAGTCTGTCACTTCCCCTTCTCTTAAATATTCTGTGCTAGAAAAAGTGAATTAAGGGTTGAGAACATGAGGGCCACATACTACTGTCTCTCTGAATTGCCTCTTAAGAACCACTTTTGTTGTGTCTGAATCTAGCCTATGTGTGTTTGGGACAGAATTAAGCACTGTGAGATTTCAGTCTTTTAGAAATCCATAGGATCTATTAGTACTTTTTATGCTAAAGTACAAAACATTCTGATTTCCAATATGATAATAGATTATATTGTGAATTTTACACCATTTCCCCATTCAATTGAGCCAAATGCTGAAGAAGATTCTGAGCACATGCAGTCACCTTTCTGCAGACCAGCCTTCCAAAGCTCACCACTGTGTAGGTGGGATCACTGAGGGTCTTCCATGTTGGTTACTAATTAGGAATAAAAAGAGTGGTGCCTGATGCCTCTTATATCCTTTTTCTTTCTTTTTTCTTTCTGTGACAGGGCAGAGTGTTTCAGAACATTTGTGAAACAGGGAGGCGTGCCAGTCACATCTGCAGTGGATCCAGAGTGAATTCGACATGGTTTGAGAGTGGATTCAGGGTGGATTTGATGCTTTCAGAGCAGATATTTTACAGGATACATATCAGATATATACAGGATACATATCGGATACGTATGTGTCCGTATGAATACTTTCATATCAAATAGAATTCTGCTACATTCATAGGGGATCTATTCAAATAAATACTAATTTTCTTACATTCGATTCCATATGAATTGAATGCAAAAAACACCCCCATTTGTGCACAGCTGTAGTATGCTGAACCACAGGAGCATGCCATCTGCATAACCCCTTAGTCCAGTATACTAACCCTGGACTAGCTGCAGACTTCAACGTTGTTTGGGCATGCTTCTCCTTTTTTTGGAATTTGCTCTGCAACAAGGGGCAATATGAATGGAAAGAGTGTGAGATGAATCTGGCTTCTGCAGACGTTTTATCGCCAGCCTAGGTAGCATTATCTAAGCAAATGTTCTGCGAGTGTCGTGAGTGACAAGTTAAGGGCACAAGGGCCAATGGAGAAGAATTCTTGAGCAAATTATGTATTGGTTAGATAAATCCTGCAGTTGTTCAGGTGGAGGGAGTGGTGAGAGAGGAGGGTCAGCTGCTGTCAGTTATATTTACAAATGTATGTGTAATGATATTTGATGACTGAGATTGTGGTCCCTGCCCCAGTTTGTTGTCTTCCATAATGTCACATCTGCAGAAAGAAATCAAACTGGGGTCAGTGGCTCAATTTTGCAACATTGCTCACTTTCATCAAGACTCGTTTGAACAACTTTCGTCCCCGTCCCCCACACACAAATGGGTTTCCTCTGAATGCTACATTTCTGAAGAATGTTTAAAGTTTCAGCCTTATGCCTTAAGGTTTTTGTAAGACTCTAATCACTGTGTGAAATATAAAAGATCATTGTTTTGCTCCATTTGGAGTAATTTTGGCAAAAAACAACATCCATTCGGTGATGTAATACACCCACCAATTGATTTCTTCCAAGAGGTTGGCAATAAACTACCCTGGCAGCAGCACACTCATGGATTGCTAATACTCATCACATTGGTTTAACAGTTTATTTTATTCAGTTTTTTTTATTTTGCAGCTAAATTGGCTTTGATTCATGTCTCCATATTCTTTGCCACAACTCAGTCAGCATCACTGAATCACAACTAAGTTCCTTTAAGTCTCCCTGGTTTCCCTGAAAATCCTGAGCAATCTTCTCAGATTTCTCTCCTTGGATGCTGGTTGATGATAAACTTTGGGGCTTACTCCTGGACAAGTAGCATTATACCCGGGATTACTTCTGGATAAGTAGAAAAAATAAATACAAGCTACTAATAAATTAGTTACACAAGTAGACCACAGGAAGGTTGAATGAATGAATTTATTTATATGGTCACCAACCAGAATCAACCTCAAGAAGGCTGGACCAATTTAAATGTGAGTGATGGAAATTAACAAAGCAGTGTTACACATGATTGGAAGCAAAGCCCACTAACTTTCACAGACTTTTAAGTGTGCTAATGTTCATTCACTAGCATGGGAATAATTCTACTTGAACTCTATGCTTCTGAGTCTATTTCTACACAATGTTGTATACAATAGTCACTTATATAGCCTGGTTTTACAGAACATGTTTTTGCTTTTGAATGGCTGGTAGAATGTGACTTTCCTTACTTAATACAAATATGGAACATTCAGTAACGTGGGGTACCTCCAGACAGCAAATTAAAAATGCAGAGCTCACCTTTACTTCACAGTAAAGGTCCTCCGCAGGGAGAATGTATCATCCCTATGTTCTCCAATACTTTACAATAGCAGGGAGGCTGCTTTCATGGAAGTGCTCAGTCCTTCTCTCTCTTGTCAGTCTGCTGTTTCTGGATAAGGGCAAATTCTCATGAGAGCTCATGAGATCTTGCCCAGGCACTCTTGAAAATGCAGAGGAAAGGAATATTCCACAAAGAATGCTGATTTAAGTATAGGTGTTTTTTTCTTCCAGAACACCAGGCTTTAATCCACAGTTACTCTCTGCGTGTATTTTTTTCTTTTTCTTTTGCAATGACACAGTTGATTATTTAAAAGAGCAATGCTAAAGTCCATAGTTTTAGAGCATATGCAAAAATTTTCAGCTAAAATTAAACAACTGAAAACAATATCCCATCTATTTGAGAAAGTGGATTTTAACCCATGAAAGATTATGCCATAATAAGTGTAGTTGTCTTTAAAATGCAACAGAACTTTTTTCCCCAGCATACAGGGTCAAAGAAGTCTGATTGCTAGAATCAATGTCTAATGTAGATTCCAAGTAAAATGTCTCAGAGTATCACATCACTTCTAGTAAGCTGTTTAAAAGAACAATCACACACTCAAGGTTTATGAATTTGTCTTGTGCTAATTCGTGTTAGTTCATAATCTGTCTTGTCCTCATTTCTATTCAGTGTGAATTGGTAGCTTGGGAAAAAACCCTTGTGTTTCAGATACATGACTAATAATCTCTCCTAAGACTTCAAAATATCTTCATTGTCTTTTAGCTAATCCTTTCCCTTTGCCATTTCATGGGAAAGGTCACTACTTTGTTTTAAGGCCGTATTTCTGGTCAAAATTACAGAATGCTAAATATTTTAAATCAAAACCTTATTGTTCGAACAAGTCATTCAAATTAGAAATAGAATTTGCTATGTGATTGGCTAGTATTGAATAATGGATGGGGGAGGCCCTATATAGCATTTAATCAACAGCTCACCAAAATGGTTTACAATTCCTAAAAAAAATGTAGTTACAAAAATTGGTGATATAAGTGATATGAATGGCACAACCCTTAAACATCCTAAGATTTGGAGACAGCACAAGATCTGGACACATAGGGGTACCGTGTGCTCATCCAGGTGTTCTGAAGCTGTACACCCACATTACAGGACACAGATGGGGACTGGCCATCTATAGGTCCATGCCATGATCCAGCCCCTTCTCCTCTCCATCCCCCTAGAAGAGAGAAATTACTAGTAAGTCTCTTCTCAGGGAATATTGGTGGACAGGATTCAAATCCCCCTCCAGGTAGATACATTGGTAGAATCAGAGGTACTTGTCCAAGGTTACTTAATTGATAGAATTCACATTATTTTCACAGAGTATCAGGAGTGACTTCCACCAAGAGCCATTTTAGGGCAGACTGAAAATGGATGTCTTCTCAGAAATGGCTCCAGATAGAAATCCAGTATCATTGCTATTCCCTTACCAGGCAACACTCTGCCAGCAGTCTTTTGTCAGTTGTGTGCATGGGTTAAGGAGCATGTACTTGTCTAAACCCAAACAAGTCACGTGTTCACAACCTAAGATCAGTAATGGAAACTGATCCAAACTATCTGGATCAGAAAGTTCTCTGGACACTTTTGTGAGAATATTTTTAATTGTGGTTTCCAATTTTCTGTAGTTTTGAACAATTTTGTCCCCAAAGTACCTGGCAAATTTGTAACATGCTAGTTTCAGACTGCAGTAGCTCTTCTCCATCCTGATGTTGTTAGGCCATTCTCCACTCAGAAAACCTCTGCTGGAATGGTAGTTGTGAAATGCTTTCTTTTTCTACTGTCATATTGTAAGCACAATAAAAATACTCTGAGTTCAGTCATAATCTACCAGAGATCTGAATTAAGGGGCCCTTAGTGCAGTTGGAGCTGGATCAGCAGAGTGGGGCCTCTGTGATCCAAATTAAGTGCAAAAGTACAGAAAGGGCCAAATCTCACTGTCAGATAATCCTTCAGTGACAAAAGGCTTATCAGTAGCATCCCTATCAACAGACACATCGAAGTGTAACTGTAGACTTGGCTTTGACCTTCTCTTGCCTAAGAATGAGAGAGGAAGATATGGGGCTTTTTTTGTCTCTTCCAGTTAATTTGAAAAAAAGAAAATCAAATGAGCACAGATCATGAAAAAAGATACTTAGCATTAATCATCAGCTGGAAAATTCAAATAGCTGAGAAATCCAGACAAACATATTTCTTGCTTATCTCTAGAATACTGCTGGTGATTCTGGAAGAATGCATTTCAAAGTAATGTAGAGGGTAAAATAATATAAAAGAAAGAATAAGGCAAACTTTGAAAAGTCGAGACAATTTATGATGGTTTTAGTGTTAATATAGGACAAATACGGCAAATAGCATATAAGATTTGATGTTTGCATCCATTGGGGGGGGGGGGGAGAGACAAGAAAAACATGATGTGTTTTACTGCTGCAGTATTTCCTTCACAGACTACCATAACTGGAGAACAGAGGCTTTTTCCTATGCCCTGATATTTGGGATAATAGTTCATTCTATGTCTTTCTTTTTTTACTGAAATATTACAGATTTCATAAATGAGCTTTACAGATAAAACACAAACTTTGGCTCTCTCTGCATTAACTTAGATCTGGATTAAGGAGCCTCTTGATCCAGATCTTGGGCCTCCATATCTGCATGTTAATGCGGATCATAGAGGCCCCACTTCACACTGGTTTGGCTCCATCTGCGCTAGAGGGAACCAGCTTTGATTAAGAGACACATACTCCAGATCTCTGGTGGACATATTCAACTGGCTTTACCAGAGGACTAAGAAGCTTGTTCTGGAATATGGGAAGCATGCAGACAGCATGCCTCCATGGTCTGGGACTTCTAAGAGCTGTTTTTCAGATTTATTCTGGACAAGGATCCAAATGTAAGTTCAGAAAGAATCTTAAAACAAGCACAGGATTAAACAATTATACTTAACATTGGTCAGCTCATCAATCATTAACAAAGGAAGCTGTCTGAATCTCACCTGGAAGAGAGAGGGAACCACACTTGTCACCTCATGTGGACCAGGATGTTTATGATCCTGACAGATGAGCCAAGCCCCCAGGATGGATACCAACTGAATGGGAGACGCTCTGTCCTCCAGTACTGAATTTGTTTCTCCGTCCTTTAATTATTTAGAATTCCAAACTTTCCTGGAGTTGTAAATACAACAGTGTAAAACAAATGAACTCTTACAAATGACTAGGACATTGGGCTTTTTCCATGAAATTGTGCACAGTTCAATATTTTGCTCTGTATCTACTTTGATTATTGTTAAATTCAGGTTGAGTCTGTATGATGTGCAATCAGTATCTAAAAGATGTAGATGCTGCCTCCTGCCTCCACATCCATTAGATGTAAGTGTTGGAATGTGGTGTGTTCTTCTGGCCCTCTTCTGGGTTTTCAATCTGGCACAGAACCTCCTTCATGAAAATTTCACTTCAAAGCAGCATAACTCCCTCCTCCCAAACACTATGACATGTTCATGTTGGGTAGAAGCAGTTTCTTTCTATGATGCCATGATAACAGTACCATGACATCAAGTGGGACCAAATACAGTTAAATTCCCCCCCCCCATACAAATGAAACTTTTATTGCAGATACTGCCCATATAAGAATATTTGCAAATCTTCTCTTTTAAACACTTTGATATTTGATATATTAAAATCCTGAAAACAAATGGCATTTTGAAGATCAGCCTGATATGCACAGAAAATGACACAGTTTGTTTCAGAAAAAAATACTTTCCATGGGTGAAAAGAATGGAGGACATGAAAGACCTAACTATATTAATTTCCAGGAGAAAAAAGAAGGAAGAACGCATTAAAAACAACCCCCAAAGAATGTATACACATTTCTAAACCATTTTAAGAAGTAAGTTATCAGGGATTCTGACATTTTTTTTCTAGAGTCCTTCCAAATGCCCGATTTTGCCACATCTGTTTGGACAAATATAGAATCCTACCTCCAGTTCCTCCTAAACCAGAAGCAACTGCATTCCCCCCCCCCCAAGTTTTAATCCAGCTTCAGTTCCCCTTCAGGGTGAGAGAACACATCAGCAAAGTGATGAGCTGTTTTCTTTTTGCAGTATCTAACCCAAAGGTGGATTTTCTGAGTTGGACATTGCCAGAAAGCAGCAGAAACCTAGGCCCTTTTCGCATGGACCATTGATCTATATTAAGACTCCATGCTACTAGACATCTGGGCCTCCATATCCACCAAGTAATACAGATCATGGAGGCCCTGCCCCCTGCTGATCCAGCTCTGTCCACATGTGACAGAGTGAGATCTGGACTAAGGGAGGCCTTAATCCAGCTCTCTCCTGGACCTGTTTAGTTGGGTCCACCAGAGGGACAATAATGGCATGATTCAGAACATGGAAGGCATGCAGAAAGCCTTTTTTGGTCTAGTGGTAAAGGAGCCAGACTCTTATCTGTCACTACTGGGTTTGATTCCACAGTCCTCTATGAAGGCAGCTGGGTGACCTTGGGCTAGTCATAGCTCTCTTCTGAGCTCTCACTTCCCCACCTACCTCACAGGGTGTTTTGTTGTGGGAAGGAGAACAGGTTTGTCGGCCACTTTGTGTCCCCTTGAATGGGTGAGAAAAGTGGGGTAGAAAAAACAACTTTTCTTCTTCTTTCTATTTTTAGGACTACTGAAGGGTGCACCTTCAAAAAGCTCCCATAGAAGGCCTAAGGCTAGGAATTTTGTTCCTATCTTTTGGGCTTGGAGGCTATAGCCACAAATCTTGTGTGAGCTTCACCATCATGACATGGGCTAATCTGAATCGGCACTGATGGTGCAGATGGTACTGATCCTGCCCACACCTTCCTGAAAGCTGGATAAGTAAGCAGGTAATCTGGATCTACTGATCTGAATCTCAGCCAGGTAAATGCATTTAAAGATATAGATACATTCTTCAGGTTATGAACTAGCAATCTCAAAACCCAAGGACTGAATTTTTCTGAGCATTTAGGTATAAGAAGAATCTTGGCTGATGGTAAAATGAATAAATAAAATGGTTGAAACTAAGAGGAGCACAATATGCTGCCTTGAAAAATATTTAGGAAAGGTTGATGCCCTTAAAGTCTACTTAACCCCAGTCACTGCAGGTTGCACTGAACACTCAACACTATGAGGAAAAGCTACCAAGGTGTTGTATTGTGCCCAGTACAGGTGGTATGGGTGGAGCAGTATGAATTGCAGCTTCATAAATGGAACGTTGAAGCTTTGTAGAAATATTCTCTTGATGCTGCTAGAGAGAGTAGAGTCGGCCATCCCATAATTGTTTATGTACTGAATGCCAATGATCTCATTTCCATTCTTGTCGTGTTTGTGGGGTGCACAAAACAATCTGTAAAATGTGATACATCTATCAAATTTGATGAAGCGGAGAAAAGGTAACCAAGTTGAAGGACTGGGCACAATATTAGGACCAGGAAAGGAAGTGCTTGAAAACAGTGACGTATGCAATAAACCTTGTGGACTGCTTCGAATAGACCTTCTTGGCAGCTTTTAAAATGGTTTGTGCAAGATACAAACAGGATTTCAGTTGTTCTTGCACAAAATCATAAGCACAGTTCCTCAGCTGAAACTGTACTTGCATGTCTCCCTCTTTTTGCTTTGTGACTTATTATTCTGTCCTGCCATGTTGTAAGAGTATCCTGGCAGACAAAAGGGTCTAGACCCCTGCTCTTTGTACATAAGTGGAGACCAGCAGAGGCCTTATCCCACCCCTAGTTTGCTTTATCAGCAGCATATTCCAGTCTGTGGTGCTGTAACTTTTGAGTAATCCATAAATTGACTATTTAGCACATCTCAGACCACAAATGGCAGGCGTATAGCACAACCCATGGTGCAAAATAGTAGGTCCACCTCCTCTTTGGCAAAACACTAAGAAGTGCCGTTGGAAGTAGACATATCTCTGAAAAAGCCCTGGCGAGAAACTTCAAAGCCTGGGAACTTCCATTCTGATCTGAAGTATGGATTGGGCCAGGCTGTTTGAATGTAGAAAAACCATGCAGTAGGCCTAGACTCAGTGGGCCACAGTAGCTGCTTTAGGCTCTTTGGAATATAGGAGGGTTATAAATGCCATAGATCAACAAATCCCTTCTGTTATTTACCTTGTAAAAATACTGTTGTCTGATTTCCCTCACTAAGAATCTGTTCAAAGACAAAAATCCTCAGACCTTGCAGAATACATACATCCATCTCCACATTTATGCAGAAATGACTCTCCCCGCCCTCCTACAAAAATTCCTTTGCATTTTCTGGAAGAATATGAAATTTCAGCATAGCCACAAGCCATACTATGGTGATTCAGGAACCCCGATCCAATTAATGTGATGCTATCAATTCTATACTGAGATAAAATATTCAAAATTGCACTATAAAAAATACATATCTTTTGTCCAGTTTGGTCTAGTGGTTAGGGAGCTGGAGTCTTATCTGGGTATATCAGGTCTGATTCCACACTCCTCCACAAAGCCAGCTGGGTGACCTTGGGCTAGTCACAGCTTTCTTCTGAGCTCTCACTGCCCCACCTACCTCACAGGATGTTCTGTTTTTGGGAGAAGAATAGAAAGCTTTGTCAGCTGCTTTGAGTCTCCTTAAATAGGTGAGAAAAGCAGGGTAGAAAAGCCAACTTTTCTTCTCCCTCTTCTTCTTCCTGTGTATGATCACAGCTTAAGGTGCCATTTTGAGCTTCCTAGTCTGACCTATGCTCCTGTATGCATGATTGAAGTGTATGAGGAGAGGGGACCTCCTTTATCCCACGCCAGCATGCAAAAGACCCTTTCCTTTACCTCAGCCTACAAGAGTCCACAAGTTTTAAAAAGAACGATAAGTTCAACTATTACATTATTAACACCCTGTTCCAAAATTTCTCCTTATTCTATAGCTGCCATGCTTGTGATTCTCTCCCCCCCAAATAAACAAATAGAACATTTTATTGGTATGCCAATTTAGCATCCAAAACAAAGTGAAACAGTTGTCAGATTTGCTTCACTGACTAGACAACAACCACCACAACAAACAGAGCAAGCTAAATTGCCAACTCTTATATAAATTGAACAGACAAATTATAATATTTGGAGTGTAAGTTCTTTCTCTGGAGAATTTCATCAGTGGTTTGCATGGAAATTTTGTCATGTTCAAAAAATGCTTAATTTTAATGCAGCTGAATGCCAAAAGAGAAAGCTCACAGCTTCTCTTCTGAAAACCCAGCATCTGATTCTTTTCTGGGGGGGGGGGGGGGGGAGAGATATCACAAATCTTGATTTTACAGATTTAATGTTACAAAAATCGGAGGCTTAAACCACATTTTCCAGGTGTTTCTTTATCCTGGACCATAGCTTCTACAGTAAGGTTAGATATTCTTCAAACAATCTAGCTTGTGCTCTGAGAAGTTCTCAAGAATTAAAGTTCATTTTTGATGATTCATACGTCTGAGAATCCGGGGGTGGGGGATAAGCAATTGGAACTTTTGTAATGCTTAACTTGAATGACACTACATCCCAAGGGCATAAGCAAAGAAGGAATACACGGGGGTGAAAATGTCCAGAAAAGGTTGGTCTCCTTCCAGGCAAAAGATGCCAGAGGTAATAAGCCAACGGAGACTAATGATGAGCAGAAGTGCGGAAATATGTCCTTTTTCTCACCAATAAACTTTCCAAAACCATCAGCAATTGGAGTCAGAGAACAGCAAACACTGAGAAATTTGAAGATGCTCCCCTAAATAAGATCCATATCTCAAGGCTCAGAACTTTCCCTGACCTTATGGAACTTTCTCAAAACATTTTGCCTGTAGGTCCAAATGCAGTTATTCCACCAGTCGCCAGGATTTGCTTGTGACTCCAAACCATTCCAGGCATTTTCTTGGGAGAAAACTGGAGACAAAATTTTGCAAAGCTACATTTTATCAAAAGTGGCCAAATCAAGAGTCTATATCTGTCAGGATTTCCCCACCCATAGAAATCGCACAGAAGTATAGCAGGGAAGTATTCATTTATTGAGTTGATAATCAAAGACATTAGCTTATACTGTACAATGGTCTAAATCCTAAGGAATCTTACCGCTGAAGTCCAAGGTCAGACCTAGGAGCAGAAGCAGAAATCTAAACAAAGATCCTAGTTGCTAGGGAAATGCCTGGGCAAGAATGTGAGGGGGCAAGCTACTCTCACAGTATGTTACTCTGCAGAAGTTTTGGATCTATAATTCTCTCCATATTTGATCATTTACCCTTCAGACTGATGGGGTTTACAGGAAATCCAGATTATAGGTCCTGAAGGACCCATATGATCCGGATTTCCCTAGCTGTGGTGGAAACAGATGTGTCTCTAATGGGGTCTGTAGTGGAAATGGGTCATCTGGCTCTCAGCCAAATGAGACCTTAATGGGTGCTTCAATGGGTACTTTCTGCCAGTGGAAAAACACCCTGTATGTATGTTGCACTAGTTAGACTGCACTTAGAGGAATGCTTTCAGTTCTGGTACCAGGGTATTAGCGTGGATGCAAGGAAGGGCTATCAGGATGGAAAAGGGTCTGAAGAACTGTGAAGAAAGTAACTGAAGGAGTTTTCAAACTTTATGGCTGGAGGAGAATATTTACAGGAGTTTACAAACATTTACGGGATTGTTACATGCGAGAGAGACTGGGTATCCCCCCTCTACCCTGGGGAAGGGGTAACTTGATCAAATTCGGCTGAATTTGGGCATTTGAATTCGAATAGAATGTCCAGACATTCATTTTTTAAAAGGTATCTGAACAAATACTAATATTTTGAATCATTCATATGAATAGTTCGGACATTCATATGTGTACAGAATACAGATATGTATGCACTACATACGTATCTGTATGCATCTTATTCTTATCTGTACGCATCTGTATGGATGCATACAGGATGAAACGGAATGTGCACGGGATAAAAAGGGGATATGTATGGCTGTTGTTGACATTTGTATTATCAAATATGTATCGGATATTTGTACAAATAGATACTAATGTATTCAAATTGGTTTGAATTTGTTTTCTCTTTGTG
This sequence comes from Aspidoscelis tigris stejnegeri, assembly GCA_023333525.1. NCBI lineage: Eukaryota > Metazoa > Chordata > Lepidosauria > Squamata > Teiidae > Aspidoscelis > Aspidoscelis tigris. Next base: position 17,636,391 of record JALMGA010000010.1, read on the forward strand.
CAAATTCGGATATTCAAATATTCTAATCAAATTGAATCGAATGTCAAAAATTGCATTTGTGCACACCCCTATTTATTTATGAGTTTCAGATATCTGTGCATTTTGACAGAATCAAATCCTCATGAAGAGCCTATGCAAACCTTAGCAGAGTGGTATGTTGTGTTGTTTCTCCTTTTCTGCAATGTTTAAATGCAGAAAAAGGGTGGCGATGGCTGTGACTGCAGATAAGACCTTCTGCCCAGTGTTTTATGTAGAGCTATCTGATACCCTTGAACCCTAATGCTTCTTTTTTGGGAAGTTAAGCACAAGACATTTGTAATTAGAGGAAAGAAAAATAAGTCAATTTTCACTCCTTACTATGTTATATTTTCCATCTTTGTCCTCCCTTTCCTTATCTTAAAAAAGAAAAGGGATGGCTAATCTGTGAACTTTTCTTTTTACTGATCTTAAACTTTTCTTTTTAGAGTACTGAAGCCAAATTTCTGAGTCATCAGCATTTTCCCCTGCAACAGAGCAATGCTGTACATTGCTCAAGAGTTTATTATGTGCTGGTTCTGCCTCCTGGAGAGTAGCGTTTTGGCGGAATATCCCAAAGTACATTCATCCTCTGCCTCTTGTTGAAAAATACACTGCTTGAACCACAAAGAAATCCTGCTGGTGGCAAAAGTAATAATGTGATGTTCAGTCAAAGTAGAGCATTGTACATCTTGCTCCTCTGACTCAACACAGTCCTTTTAAACTAAATTGCTATGTAAGCAAGATAGCATCTGTAGGATGGAAAATGAGAAACAGTTGTGACACAGACCTCTGTAAGAGAAAACCTGTTTATACACTGTATGTATAATCACCAGATTGGGCCACACACGGGTTCCATAAAATTACCCTTGATTGTTGAGAAGTCTCCCTAAGAGATGCTGGTATCATTTCAGCCTAGCAATGTTTAAAGGTCTGATTATGAGTATTGCTGCTGGCCGAAGAGGACTATTGGAGGAGCTAATTTACCTACTGTGAAGAACCATACATCAAGCTTTGCCTGTGTACTATCTGGCTGAATGCTTATCGTGTTGTTTGCATTATAAGTCCTAACTTCATTGGCAGCTTGTGATTTGAATGGGATGGAACAGGAAAGCACAGAGGCAGTAAAGTCAATGCAAGCAGGCATGTAGGAAACCAGACACAGAGTTGGTTTTGGTGGTCCAAGTAGGTCCTAGGGTCAAAATAGTCTCCCAGGCTGCTTAAAAGAAAAAGTTTACATTCTTTTTCCCAGAGTGTTGCTTTTAGGAAGATTTTAAGGGAGGTACTTGGAGGGCATATTTCTCTTATCTCAGTTATTTAGACAGAAATATTATTTGTGCTCCCATTTTTCTTATTTTATTTCTTTTTATTTTTTTTAAATTAAATACTGTCACTTTGATACATACAATACTGACTATAACATGACATGTAAAGCTCAAAGGAAAAGACAGAGAGACACAGAGAGATATCTTAGACACAATACTCTCCTCATATTTTAAGTATAGCATCACTCTTATTCTGGGAAAGATCAGGGAGCTTCACCATTACCAGCTGAGTCTAAGGAGAATTCTAAGCGGAAGGAACAAAATGCAAATATGAACTAGCACGTAAATTGCAACAGATTTAAGGGTGAGGCAGAAGTACCAGGGTGCTAGTGAGCTTTTTATCACTAGTCCAGAAGAGGTGGTGACAGCAGCCGGACTGGGTAACTTTAAGAAAGGGTTAGACAAATTCATGGAGGGCAAATATATCAGTGGCTCCTGGAACAGATGCCTAGGTATACCTTCCAGGTTGGAGAGACAGGCAAGATGCCCCTAAAGGCCATTTGTAGGGAGCTGAGAGCAGGCAAAGGTTTTGTCTTCATCTTCTACCCGAGATGCCCAGAAGAAACTGGTAGGCCACTGTTTAAGACTAGATGTTGGACCTGGGCCCCCTCAAGACTTGTGGGAAAAATCTGCAGTTAAGGGGAAAATCATAGCTTACCTGCTGTGAAGCAACAACATGCTGTCCCGAACCAAAACACAGTTCCTTGGCTTCCCATAGGAAGCTGCGAGAGCTCAGTCATCATGCACCATCACATGGGATGAGGCAGCCAATCGGATTTGAGCTGCCCTCTCTGCTCTTGTCTCTCTTCTTGCCATCCTGCCCAGACTGGCAGGAAGATTCTAATTTAGTTAATTTAGTTCTTCATCCCCTACTACGGTAAATTTGCAGTAGTGATGGAATAATGTGTAGTCACTACAATCTGTCAATCGTAGTGTGTGACACCCCCACCACAATGGCACATTCTGCTCTGCAGTATTGAGTCCAGATGCAGCCTAGATTGGCTGTGGCCTGATCCAGCAGAGCTTATCTTATGTTCTTAAGACAGGGAACAACTGTTCAAATATGGTGATATAAAGAAATTTAATAGTTTGCTCAAAAGTGATTGAGCTCTGTTCCACAAAACTGCCTTAATTTTTTTTAAATGAATTATATATTATTATGTTCTTTTACTTTTATTATTACTTTAAAAAAAAATCTGTTAGAAAGCCCTCCAGTTGAAGTGATTCCTTTTGAAAGAATCTGGATGCTGACATGTCCAGCGGATGTTTCAAGGTCTCACTCTGCTCCTGAAAGCCCTTAAGAACATCCTGTGGTTTATTTCCCTCCAGCTGTCTAGAGACAAGAGTGATGTCAATTGCATGAAATTCATAGCCAATTTCAACACTTTAATGTCCTTACCCCCCCCCCCCCGAAAACCAGAAGAAATGACCAAAATATTCAATGAGAGAACAAAGGGAAGGGGCACTTTATGTGCTGTGGTAACAAATTCCTTCGTTCTCATATTCATCAAAACATTGGAATTTGATACATTAGGAGCATTTGTCTTTTTAAAAATTTACAGTGATTCTTTAAGATCCTAGGAGGTGTTGCAGAGAAGTCTCACATAAAAGCTCTTGATGCGTATTTGGACATGTTCAGAGATTCCTTCTTGGCCTGATCCAATTTGTATAGGAGCTTCACAGCCCCCAAAGGGGCACCAAGCCATGTGGTGGACTCCAACAATCCTGTCACCCAGCTAGGAGGTATGCATGTATGCGACCACATGCTTCCTGCCCTTCCAGGTGTGAAGGTTTGGGGAAAACCTTTGAGGCTACAGCAATTTTATGGATGATGCTTTATCACAGCAGGTAGAAAGCTGTGAACTGTTCAGATATTGGCAACAGGACAGAAGAGGACAAAAAGAACTGCTGGACTTCTCTTTTTTTACATTCTGCATGAAAGATGCTTCTGAGACCACTTTCTGCCTATAAAACCATAAAGCCAATGGGTGTACAGTGTGCAGATGTTCCACCTCATGAGCCTTTCCCAGCTGTGTGGATGAATCCACAGGATCATTTCTGGTTTTAAAAGGATATGCCATGACAAGGGCCCATAATGATGAATGAAATGAAATAAATCTTTCTAAAAGTATTAGGAATTTATGCAACTGTATTTTAATTACTATTATTAAATAATGCATTTTATATCTCATTTTATCCAAGCAGGCAACTCCAATCCAGAACATGACTGTCTCAAGGCCCATGTTGCATTCTAAGTAGTAATGTCCCCCCTTTTTTTTATTTGCTCTGCGACAAGATGGATTTGATGCTCTGACTCATTAGGAAGCAGGCCATAATACAAAATTATATATCTAAGGGCTGATGCCTATTTATATACATATAAACATATTTTTGCATTCTTAGCACCTTCGCAATGGCATTTTTGTTAACTGCAGAACTTGTTGTGGAAAACCATTTCATCACTAAAGCGTTCCAGCCACAGCTTTAAAAGTAAGGCTTAATCCACCCAAATCTGCACAATCCAATCTTAAATAGCTGTGCTAATTATTTATTCACTGTAGATAATTATTTGTTAGCAGATTCTGAGAGTTATGGTTAGTTTGCTTTAGAATTATACTTCCCCATTTAGCTTGCTCAAATGTTCTGAAAAGTAATCTGAACAATTTAATAATCATAATCATAATCATAATAAAGTAATACTCAGCAAACAAGACCACTATACTGGCTTTTGTGTTAGATGCTTGGGAACCACTTGACATGTTATTTAAGGGTGTTTTTCCACTTAGCACTAGAGTACCCATTAAGGACTCATTAAGGACCCATTAAAGGTTTTTAATGGGTACTCTAGTGCTAGTGGAACCCCTCCCCAAGAACTGTTGGAGAGCAAGGGTTTTTTTCCACTAGCACTAGAGTACCCATTAAGGACCCATTAAGGACCCATTAAGTGCTAAGTGGAAAAACACCCTAAGACTGTGTAATGTATCAGTATATGGTCCATGCAGAACTGAGCAGAGTGTCCTTTGGCAACTGACGGATGATGATTTTTTCAGTGCCAATGGTTTTCAAGTGCTGGCCAAAGTCTTTAGGTACAGCACCCAGTGTGCCGATCAGGAGCAGCCCAGTTGTTTCAGAGCTCTGTTGGCCTGACAGGAATCAGCTCATGTGTGTGAAGGGTGCCGTGTCCCAAGCAGGTGGCGTTCAGGAAGCACATGTACACACGCCCATGCTGGGCTAGCAGCAGCAAGCAGCTGGTTCAGGTATCAAAGTTCTTGGAGGACAAAGAGTTGATATATGTTCAGGAATATCAGAGTTGAAATACCAGATAATCTTCGTAGCTGTAAATCAGTGAGAGTTCAGGAACACAGAAGTACACGAGCTGAGATTGCTAGAAAGATCCTTTGTCTGCAACAATGTTTGCTGGGTTTGGGTTTTTCTTATGTACGGCTGGGAGAGCTGTGCCCTCAGTGGCACAGTTGTTTGGCTTGGAGATGTGCTCAACGTCACAGGTGTTGTCATTCTCCCCTGAGAGCATTCTGCTTGGGGCATTGGCCAGTGTCTGAGTTCAACCCGTCTCCATTTTGGGATACTGAAACAGTGTCCACGTGTGGCCACTGAGGCATGCCTCCCTCGTTTTGGCAGGCAGGGAAGACTCCATCTTAGCTGGCATAGGTGACAACCTCCTCATCAGAGGAGGAGGTGCTGATGGCACAAGTTATGACAAAGGCCAATTTTGCAGCCTCCATAGCTGTTGTCCTTACCATGCAGTCACAGGCAGCTCCCTAAATTCAGCTTGCAGGAGCTCAATGGTCACTGCTAGCCAAATCAATGGGTTGGGCACCATCAGAATGGGACAATCCCACTCTATGCTCAGTGTTCTGGGCCTCCAGTCACATTGCCAAGGCAGGATGTGGAAATTCACAGCTATTCAGACAACAGAAGGTCACCATGATAGTGCAGTGGAGATGGGTCCAGAGTCCAAACACAAACATTTGATAGACTGTAGAAATGGTAGCAATATTCAAACATTTTAGGCATTTGGATGGCTCAAAATGCTAGTAGAAATAGTGTTTATGAAAAGATGGCTTCACTCTGTGTCCCAAATCAAGATGCAACATAAAATAGTTTTGAACAAATTACCATTGCGAGGAAATAATATTTTGTGTAATTATCTTTAAAAGTACTGTTTGTTTTGAAGGATTATCTACCATAAAGCTCATCTAAGCTTGAATATGAAACATAAAATATAGGATTTATGGTTATTAATTTTCTAAATTATTATTAATCCAAAACTAAATCTTGCAAATATGTACTAATTAAGAAAGGAAAGCCCTTTTCTTTCATGTCTGCTTAATATGATCCTTTCTTGCCTTAAAAAAACAGAAAATGCAGCTGTGAGACTAAAAGTAACTTGCATAATAACTTCACTTAAGTAATGCTTAAAATTGGCCTTGAAAAGCTGTTCACTTGTAATTTCACTGCATTCACTGGAGAAAAATAGAAAAGCCATTTGGAATAATGTTCATCATTTTCCATCAACATCCATTTTAAAGAGTGCAGTTGAATGCTAAGATTGTTCTCAAAAGGTCCACCTGCATTATACTCTTTGCTGCATTTCAAAACTCACAAAATAATTTTGATCATTAGAAATCAGAGCAAGTTTGGACAATGAATGTCCTTTCCTTTCCTTTCCTTTCCTTCCTTCTTTTTTCTTTATTTCATAATATGGTATATTCCACTCCAAGGCAAAGTAAAGTAGACCACTCGTGGGCATTGTTTCACTTAGGATAGTGTCTTCCTCATACTGAAGATATTAACACTGAGAGCAACCATTTCTTTAAGTTGCATTGAAAAAACTCCTTCCAACAAGTCACATATTTATTATTATTATTATTATTATTATTATTATTATTATTATTATTATTATTATTATTATTATTATTATTATTATTATTATTATTATTATTATTATTATTATTATTATTATTATTATATTTTATTACCACATCTACTACTACTGAACCGATTTTTAAAAATTCAGGTCTTCGCTGACTAAAGGAGTTTGGCTTTTAAATCTGACTCAGTACTCTTTCAAAGGCAGCTTAAGCAATGAGGAAGCAATTAGTTAAACTCCTTGGTTTTCTCTTCCTGGGAAAAAGTTTGTCTCCATTTTCTCCAGACTAATCAAGTGCACTGCTCCCTTTATTGTGGTATTCTTTTGGCATTTGTGCAATCAGTTCAAGATAAATTATTAATGTCAGACTCTTTTTCTGTAACATATAATTTCCCATTTTGACCTTTTTCACTGACTCAGTGCTGCAAAGGAAGCAAGTAGCTCAATCCCCTTTAAATCAAAAAAATTATATTTGAACCTGGGCCCTTAAGACAGCACATCAGGAGTAACTACTCATTGGTACATCTAAGGCTCCTATAGAGCAGGAATGTGCCAATGGAGATTGTGGGTTGAAAGAAGAAAGCACAGCAGAAGAAATTAAGCACTGAATGAGAGGGAGAACTTGAGTGAAAGTTTTCATATCTGGTTGTGAAGAGAAATCAAATGAAATGCACTTTTTGCAGATATAGTTATAGACTGGAGTCATGAATCAACTACCTTTTCATGTAGGAAAGAATATAAAATGAGACCGCCACAAGGTTCTCTATAAGGAAAACTTAGGCACACTTGGGGAGGTCAAAAGATTTGTAAACATTTAGGAAATGGGGAGAAGAAAGAAGTTTAGGTGGTCTTTTTCTTCAGAATTCAAATTTCAAATCTGTGTGTGATTTTATGAAGCAGCAATCAAAACATAGCCCATATTTTGAGAGTAAGGCTGCATCTACATTATGTATTAAGTGCACCTTAATCAGGCCCTTATACCAGCTGTTCCCCATTGGGATTAATGGAAACTAGGGCTACTTAAGGCACTTTAGCTGCCTAATGGAGATGTAGCTTAAATTACATGAATAACTACCTACTCTTCACTTCTAATACAGAAAGTTCATCTTCTGAGATCCTATTCTGGGTTCCCCTATAAGGTGAAATCAGTTAGGTTTCCATCAGAGAGTAGGGTGAAGGTGTACTCAAGAATAACATCTAGGCTACTGAATGCCTTGTCTGGACAGGCAGCTTTGCTTAACCTTTTCAGCTCCAGGTGAAGATTTTTGGTGTTATTTCCAGATGGTTTTCACTTTTATTTTCAGCGTTTTTAATTTCTCAGACATATTTTTACATTCTCATGATGTTCTTTGTCTTCCTGACAGTGTTTTATCTGTTTCTCTGGAGCTTCCCCTGTGCTTCAGTGTTTTTTCCCCCACAGGCAAACACTCTTTTTCTGCTTCATCAGACTTGGTCTCCTTAAAAAAAAAAAAAAAAGTGATTGACCTCCTGAATCCCTGCAGTACATGGCCCTTAGAGGCATCCTGCCCACCCCCGTCCAACCTGGAAGCAGTACCTAGAAATCCATTCTAGTAGCCATTGATATACCTGTTCTCCCTGAATGTGCCTAGCCCTCTCTTAAAGTAATCCATGTGTTTTCTGTCACCACCTCTTCTGGTAGTAAATTCCATAGACTGATGACCCTCTGGGTAAAAAAACAAAACAAAAACAAACAAACAAACCTTCCCCTTGTCAGTTCTAATCCTTTTGCTCTTCAGTTTTAGGCTGCCGCGTGTTCTCTCATTAGCATGTGTTGTTTCCTTAATTAAACTTGGCATGTGTTATCTGTCTTTGGAAGATGCATCATTGTGTTAGAAATGAAAGATGGAAGAATTTGACAAAATCTTTAAAGCAAATATTGATGCATAACAAATAATTTATTTATTTTTCTTATTAGATGAAATAGCTCCTTACAGCCACCCACACGCCAATTACAGTGGTACCTCGACATACAAGTGCCCTGACATACAAGTGTTTTGAGATACAAGCCACCGAGCGAGTGATATTTTGCTTTGAGATGAGAGTAAGATTTGAGATACGAGTATGTAAATACAGTACAGTACATAACAAAAACAACTGAGGTGGTGTTTTGGGAGCTGGAATGGATTAATGGGAAAATTGCTTTGAGATACGAGTGATTTGACATAAGAGCAAGGTTACGGAACAAATTTAACTCGTATGTCAAGGTACCACTGTATACCTGCACCCCTGTTAGGTCAGGCAGTTCAAAGTTTCTGTACCACTTACTGCAACAGGAATGTATTCTCACAATAATATTATATTGCCTGCCTGGGAATATGATGGGATTTAAGCAATGGAGTAACAGAAATTGAAGCTTAGGAAGTGTGTGTACACGCACACGCTTTTCAATATGCTGTAGGAAAATTTCCAATATGTGGTGAGAAGTTCGAAGGGATTTTACTGCCACATAATGACTCAAGCTGTATGGACTCTGTCTGTACCACATTCCCCTCCCCCCAATTAATGTCGCTGGGTAGTAGTATGAAGTCATTCCCTTCTATAATTATTATTACAGGAACCCTTCTGAAGCATGATATTAAAAACAGAAATGTGGAAAAGGGAAGCTGTCTCGAGTGCCACTTGGCAACCCAGACTGAAGAATTTCCACCCATTGGCCCATCTTTAACAGGAGGCCCTTTCCAGTGGAGCAGAGAAGGCCTGGGATAATACTTGACCCAGGACTTCCCTTTTGGCATCACAGCTTGGTAAAAGCAGAGCAGGCACTGAGGGTGGCTGAACGCTGACTAGGTCGTAAAACAGATCCAGTCTTAAAATATCTCATATTTGTTGCAAAGGTTATTTGAATTGCTTAGAATATGGCCTCAATACAGTTCCTAACAGTTCAGAAAGCCAGTAATTTAACTACATGGAACAGGCATGTTCAAGTGTCAAGATGAAGAAGGGGAGAAATACCTTTAAATGTGTAAGACGTATGTCAGCCTTTGCATTCCTCTCTCTTTCCACAATTTATGCTTTATTTTTCTATTTTCAGGGATGCTGTGCCCCACTGAAGTTGCAGTTCACCTCTTTCCTCCGTCACTCCTTTGATGGTATAACTACTCAAGACTTCCTCTGCACTCTTCAGTGGTCAGATTTCCTAGGGATTTTGACATGAACAGAAAAGCTGGAAACAACTTTTATGCTGCAGTATATCAAACAGCACATGCATATGTTAAATTAGCATGCTTGCTTAAACTCTTATACAGGCTACAGAGCCTGAATGGTTCATGTAAATGCTTCAAAAGCAAGGTAAATAGAACTATAATACAGCCTACATTCTAATGATTATTGTTTACAACCCAAGTTCTTTAATAGGCTACTTAAATGTTGCAATAATTGCATCTCAATATTGCTACAACATTTAAGTAGCCCTCAAAATAAAAATATCGAAGAGACATGGAATATAGGGGGGAACAGACAAGAACACACTTCCTGCCAATACAGAACAGTCCAATCATTATCTCCCATGGCTGTGGGAGGAGAGAAGCAAAGATGTCATCATCTTTTGTTTTCTGCCCATGGCAATATTACTGGCATTTCTGTCAGTGGGAATTTCCTCCAATGGAAACTCATCTTGTAGCTGAAGTGCCCTTGCTCTTTTTCCCCTACTTATTAGCAATGTGGTGATTCCCAGAAATGGGAGATGTGCCTGCAACTCTGGAAGGCCTCCTTGGACCTATGAGGAGTGTGCAGCAGTGGCAGGGGCAAAAGGTAAAGATGTGTAGCTTCAGGGGGAGGAGAGGCCAGGTGTGGAGAGATCTGGCCTTAATCAAAGCTTCTACAAAGGTTGGATCTATTTGATGTGCGGGCAAATGGGGAGCGATGAACGTAGGCACCTTTCGATTTGCCCATGAATTTACTATATAAATTCTGAATGTGCCAAATATTTGTACAAATCCTTAATGTCTAGCATTCGGGAACTCAGCAGTGCCAGTCAAACTTTGTTTGTTTGTTTGTTTGTTTGTTTACATTTCTATCCCGCCCCATACCCGAAGGTCTCTGGCTTGGATACTTTTTCATCATTAAGGGGGAGGAGAATCTAAAACCAGTTCCCTTTTTTTTTTTCCATATCTGGCTGGTGTCAGGAAGTTGATTCCTACTGGCTTTGCTAACTAAGGAGAACATTACGGTTTGGATTTGGATTGCATCGTATCACATAAGCTCATTTGGATGGTTAATAATAATGTTTTATTTAGCACATTTAGTTGCACTGCAACCAGCTGTGACATCCTGTTCTTTGTAAGCTCATTTCTTGAACATGTGCAACATCTTAAGACTGATTAAATCATTTCTTTTCCTGATGTTGATAGTAAATATTGACAGAACAGGAACCACCTGGTAAATTTATGGGGCCATCACAACATAATAGTTTAGCCCATCTTAAAACCCAATTGAGACTCAATGTGTTATTGGGTTAATCACACCCTTTTAATATAATTCTCACAGAGTCCATCTGTCCATAATTTTTAGTCTCCCTGGACTGTCTAGTGATGGTACCTCTTCCCCTCTCCACCCCTCCCATCCTTCCCCTCCACATGCCTCCTGTGAATGGATGCATTGCCATCAGTCAGTGTTGGCTTCTCTGGGGAGGGTAAGGCCAATTCCTTCTACCCCCCCTTCCCTATCTTCTGATTATCCTTGTTAGAGGAACGTATACAATGGGGGTTTCCAATCCAAGTTTCTGGACATTCAACAACAGTGGCATCTCCTCTTACCTTTTTCCTTGTCCTATTTCTCCTCCATCTTTTCTTTTTAAAAAGCAAACTTTGCACCTATGTTATCATTATACCTATGTCATGCTCCATGTTATAATTTTAAAACATTATATATTGTTTTAAAAAATGGAGGAAGGAGGGCATACCACTGTTCAAACACCTACCTGTTCAGATCATTAACGCCAGTGAACAATGTTTTGTTATGGTAGAATATAGACTTTCACAGCTTTTTACAGTCTTGCTTGTTACAGTTTTTGAGTTGTTATGTTATGTTCTATAATTTTGGATATAGCTGTAGTATCCATCTTCAGAGGATCTGATTTCAGGAAGAGTAATTAGTTGCATTTAACTCTTCCAGAAGTCAGAGCCTCTGGAGATAAATATCACAGCTTTATCCAAAAGCTCAGTTTCACAGAAGAACTATGGAACATGGCATAACAAACCTAAAACTACAAGGCTGAATTCCCACTCATGGAATAAAGCAGTTTAGAAATGGTTTGGAGCTTCTTTGTCCTGATTACCAATAATTTAAAGTGGTTTAGAAATGATTTGGATCCTCTTTGTGCCCATTATCAATCTGTTTCAGGGTTTTTTGAGGATTATTTGGCTCAAAAAATGGAATAAACAAACAACTTTTTTTAGGGTTTTTTTTCATTTTTGCTTTTAAAACGCTTCTTCCTTATTGCTGTGGGAATGCTGCAGCAATATTGGGACAGATGCATCATGAAATGGATAGGATTTCAACCTGCAGGACAGCCCCTTGTCAGTTAAAATGCCAGGTTTCCCCTCTACAGTAGACAATTTCATTTTCAGACAGTAACAATTCACCCACTTCACACCTTATAACAATGTTTCCTTCCCCACCCACACTTCCCCTCACGCACACATATGCCTAAAGATCAAGGAAAGAGGCAGGGAGGAATCTTGCCCTTCACAAGCGGTCCTGCCTGCGTAATTCTGCCTGTTTCCCTCCCAGCCTCCTTCCTTGATCTTTAAAGGGGGAAAGGGGGGAAGCTGCAGGAACTGGGAGAAGCAAGGAACTGGCAGCCCAAGGAACAATGCCTCCACCTTCTGACAGGTCTCTCAGCCAGAGCGGGCAGAGAGAGAGTGTGTGTAAATCAAGGGGGCTTGATCGCCAGCTTTTCGATCTCCTAGGTGTTTGTGTCTTTGGACCCTTTTGAAGAAAGGAAGGAGGCCCAGGAGGGAGGGGCAGCTGGGATTTCCCACCCTTGGCCATGTCATCAGATCAAACCCAATGGGGCAAGAGGGTGGGCAAAGGTGGGGAGAAAAAAGATTCGCTTTCCCCAAGGTGTTTTTTGGAAGTGTTTTTAATCCTTTTCCTGTGGGGACACATTTCTGGGTTGACTGCGATTGCCAGATGCTTGTTTGCTTTATTTTAAAGCTCTTTAATTAGTGTTGTAAATAGTGTTGTAAATAGCATTTTATTTCATGAGTGGGAACAAGGCTCAAGTGTGGGGTTTTGGGGGGGCGTTGGTTTTTGGTTACAAGTGAGAATTGTGAAATTCTGGCTGTGAGGAAGAAGAAGAAGAAGAAGAAGAAGAAGAAGAAGAAGAAGAAGAAGAAGAAGAAGAAGAAGAAGAAGAAGAAGAAGGAGGAGGAGGAGGAGAAGGAGAAGGAGAAGGAGAAGGAGAAGGTGAAGGTGAAGGTGAAGGTGAAGGTGAAGGTGAAGGTGAAGGAGACGGAGATGGCGACGGCGACGGCGATGATATAAACCTGTCCAGGGCATTCATGTCCATACATTCCTCACAGAATCTAACAATCTGCAGAACTGTGTAGGGCTATGTTGTCCACATTTAAAAGATAAGAATTTATAATGCCAAATCTTCTGGTCGTTCACTGTTTCCAAACATGCCTTTTTCACCTACTTTTAAAAGAAAATGGCCAATTTAGCACAATATTTTTCTGTATTATCTGCCATCATGGGGAGGGGGTGCGAGGTTTCTCTGCATGTAACTTTATAGCCTTTTTCTTCGCCTTAGCATATTGTGTGTGCATTGAAGAGGGGTCCTGTGAACAAGTGCAGACTTTTGAACTTTTAAAGGCCTATGCAATAATTTAAAAAAGAAGGGGACGCTCCACTGTACTACCTCTCCCCATGTCCTTTATACCTGCATGTTCCCTGCCTCTTGCAAAAATCTTGGTTGTTACAGAAAGCGGGGGATGGGGCAGATGTAATGCAAGGAGGGAGTGAAGAGCCATGCCAGTGCTCCTCTAGAGCACCCACAAGGTCAGACATTTTCCAGAGAGGGAAAGGGAAACCCTCCCTTTGCCCACCCAGAACAGAGGACATTTTGTTTTTTATGTATGGGTTATATTTCTATAACCACCTGATGTTACCCTTATCTCTATCTTTTGTTCTGTTTGTGAGTTGTTTTGTATACAGCATAGTACATTTGGGATCCAATTTCTGACAAAAGTTTATCTGAATCCTCAGTTCCTGTCACTAATAGTGCAAGGATGTCTTACAAAATTGCAATAATGGAAGATTATTTTTTCAAGATCCAGAATTAGGAATAACATAGTCTTTCCCTTAATGCAGCTGGAGAAATAATAGCATAGTTGCTATGGTTACAAAGGAATAAATCTTTACCTGGGCAGCTTTACCTTTCTAAATGAGGGGCCTTTTATAAGTGCCATAAAACACTTCATCATATTTGTCAGGAGAAGTGGTTCACTTGATGTTCTAAAGCTCTGGGACCCTTAAATTGTGAAAGTCATGATCTGCTGCGGCAAGTATGATTAAACCTACATCACTTCACACTTGGATATTAATTTCTTCCAATGCTTTTTCTTTTTGTTCATTGTAACAATGAATGAAGGAAATCTTCAGTACCTCATGCTGTAGAATTCTACCTATGTGTAAATAGCTTTGTTTTACTGCTGTAACCATAGTAATATATAAAGTAACTGTCCAGACTAGAAGCTTCTATCCATGCTGCTAAGGTTTCAAATATTTTATAACACCTTCTCTTTTCTGCTGGTAAAAAATAAAGTAAAATAGTGTCCCTTGTATCTGTTAAGCAGCATCCTAATGGCAGTAAATATGTTAATAAAAGTAAATTAATATGGTTGGTATTAATGATCTGCATAGTGGTATTCATTATCTTGTCTGTCCTGAAAAACACAGAAAATAATGTTTGTATGGTCATTGTTAAGAAGCAAGATCCAGTTTAATTTAGAGCAGATTCACATTGGATTGGCACTGGATTTGCAGGAGTAACTAGTGGCAGCAGGGATAAAAAAACAATTTGAAGCAAATTCAAATCCTAGCACATTCGCAGTGGCTCCAATTGCACAAATGTGATTTTCCATCCCATTCATTTTGATGCAAAGGAAACGAGGGGGGGATCATGCATGGGTTTTGCCCCATTTCTGTGCTCTTTTGCCTTCCATCTGGCAGCAGAAAAAAGCAGGAACAGGACATTTATGCCATAATCCTCTATTCCCCATAGACTTCCATTTCTTGAAAAGTATGAGTTTGATGTTTGTGTGGGATTTGGAGACTCTAGCCTTCATGAACATCAGTGGCTGAATGAATAATTGTTCCAAGAAGTTGCCACCACTCTACAATCCTTTGAGTCATGGAATTTTAGAAGTTCTATTGGTACAGGGAAGTTCACCCAAGATGATAAAAGCGTTGGGGAAGGTAAGGTAGCCACTAACTGCTTGTCTGTCTCCACCACAGCACCACAAAAACAACAACAGAGTTCTGCCAGATAGTTGGATGGAGACCTCATAATTGTAGTCACTGAAAGCCAAGTGTTGTCCATGGGTTTCAGGAAGCCAAATGACCTCTGGCAAAATACGCATGCACAAACGCAAAGCCTCAAATCCTCTTCAAAACAGTGCCTGTGAACAAGACTTCTGTGTTAGAAGACAATCTTTCAAATTATAAAAGAAACATTTGGGATTTTAAAATTTTGTTTAATTTTTTAAAAGATGACACTCAGCTGTCACTGGCAGTTTTCCGGATAGTTTTGCCCCTGTAAATATCAAGATCAAGTGGATCGTGTCAGACTTCATACAATCCAGAATTAGTAATGTAATTATCATTGCATGGTTTTGTAAATGCACAAACGGCACAAAAGACTTGAAGCAATTCTAAAAGGAACCAACTGGGATACCAGGAATTGTAATGTGCATGTAATTATTGAATCCACACTTCAGAGTTATAAGCTTGCATACTTTAAAAAGATATTTACTTGGTATAGCTAAAGTGAAGTAGGGTTTGGGGTGCTATATAATCAGACTCTTTTTGCCAGTAAATCTTTTGACTAATAGAATTGACCAAGACCACCTTGTCCCATACAAAAAAAAGCAGAGACCTCTTTTAATTTACATTTGCTTAATGATTTTATTGCAGTGCAAAACTGCAGGTTTCTAGCTATTCATCTGGAGGCCTATTATTTCGAAACAACCTTTTGATTATGGTATCTTCATTCAAAAGCAGCTTCAAGGTCTCAGTACACTCCACTTGGAAAAGGATGACTTCTTCCATACAAAAATGAAAAATGCAGTTTAAATCCTTTAATTTAATCTTAATCTTCATATTCCTTCTTTTCTCATGTTGGGAGAATTCACACCACTTCCCTGGGAAATCATCACAGGGAAGTGAATATTGGAGATGGATGGGGCATCCACATTTGGTGATGACCAATCCATTCCAAACTTATCCAGCAGTTCACCAAGCACCAGGTAAGTAGAATTGCTTCTATACGAGAGCCAATCACCTCACCACCACAACCGCAACAGACATTCATGTGGCCATTGCTGCAACAACTGGGCAATGTGGTGTGCAACTGAATTGCTCCCCTTCATGCAAAGTTCACCTGGAAGAGGTGTGAACAGTGTGTGCTCAGCTTTAGGTTTTTGTGCTACACCACTATCCCTCCAACCAGTGGGGAGATGCTTCCAGGATGGAGGTACATCTGTGTGGTGTGAATGTACCATCTTGAAGCATCTCAATTTCCCCTTTTGGCAAAGTGTGAAAAGGTCCCCTGTGCGTCTTCAACCATCCCTATGGTTTATGAGAAAAGTTGTACTGTTTGAACTATAGCCATGTATAGGGGAAAGATCTGCAGTCTTTCTGGTGACTGGGTTGTATGGTTTAGTTTGTCACTTTGCCGTAATACCAAGTGCTTGTAGGATTCTGGTCAGTGACAGTACAAATAAAACTCAAAAATTCAATTCAGGTGCTTGTAGTCAAGCAGCCATCAAATAAAGATCTGTCTAAGCCCTATACCTTTGCATGAGCTTATGGCATTTATTCTGACGGCCATTGTTCCTCTGTGTTATTTCTTTCTTTCTTTTTTGCCTGTAGGGTGCTTAGGAGAAAAGCTGTAATTTATGGGTTTGTGTCAATTAAGTTGTGCTTTCTGACAGCTAAGGCTGCACTGGAACGTATGTGTCACCTGAAAACAGCCACCATGGTCTTCCAGCACCACAGTAAATTGGACAGATGGCACGTGGTAGATATTTGATTTTCAGGATCTGTCTCGGGATTACGCTGTGTGCATTTAGATGTGGCTTGAGTCTGAATCCAGCACTCAGACTTGGGGCCTTTTTGCACTTAACTGCAGTGGCAACTTCCAGTGCGTGCTGGGCTATTGCTATGGTGATTGCAAAATGCCATGTGACTTCATAGCCACAGCTGCACAGCCCCACCCTCACACAACATTTGCACAAGGAAGTAGTCTGGGTTTTACCTGAAGTATGTTCTGGGTCACTGTGGGATGAAGGCTTGTCCCACAGTGATGTGAGAATAAGCATCCCAGAATGTGTACTGTCATCCTGATTACCTAAGTGTTGAAAAGACCTTAAACTATTGGTTTCTGCATCAATAAAAAGTTGTAGTTGTGAGTTAAATCCTATTATCCTAGTTGGAAATATCCCAGTAAAGTCTATTTCCGCTCTTTCCTTCCTTGCTTTCAGCAATATGGATCAGAGCAGTTATAAATGTTTGGAAATTTGCTAAGAAGTATTTGTTATTACTACAAGTTAATGACATTTATATGAGGCGGTGTCTCTCTCTGGTTAAGGGACTTTAACCAGGACCTTAGGCCTTTTCTGGGTAATGAAAACATAGTTTGAAACTGGGTATCTGCATTCTCTCACTATTTTGAATAACTGATCCAGTTCTTTATAAATTACTTAATGATCCAAATTGATTATTAGACTTGTTTACTTCTCTTTCTTAACTTTCCTTGGATTTCAGTCCTCCATGGAATTTACTACCAGAAGAGATGGTGGTGACAGCAACCAGAATGGATAGCTTTAACAAAGAATTAGACAAATTCTTGGAGGACAGGTGTACCAATGGCTACTAGAACTGATGCCTATACATCTTGCCTCCAGATTGGGGAGACAGGCAGAATACCTCTAAATGCCATTTGCAGGGATTCGAGAGAGGTGGAGGTTTGCCTTTATCTTCTGCTTGAGCTGCCCAGAAGCATTAGGGCCTCTGTGTGAAACAGGATGATAGACTAGATGGACTGAGGCCTGATCCAACAGGGCTCTTCTTATGTTATAAAGTTTGAATAGGCAAATGGTAGTGATCAGGAGCTGATTTTCTGTAAAAGGTAAACCATCTATCACTGGAAGTAGTATATGCATTATTTAAATGACTTTTATTTGTTTTTATTTCTTCAATGAAATATTCATTTATATTTCTCTATTAAGGATAGATATGAAATGTATAAAGTTAGACCATGTCTCCATGAAAATGTGAAGAGAGCCTGAGGTTAGGCAGCTAAGCAGAGGCGCCTCCTTCACCAGGTCAAAGGATACCTCTGTTTCAGAATATGAAGGTGTCTGATAATGTGGTGATTGGCATTCTTCTAAAGAATGCAAAATCACAATCTTCATATGAGGGTTTTTCCAATAGCACTCACCCCAGTGCCTAGTTAAAAATGTGGCCTTATTCATTTGTTGATGGGGGAAAAAATGATTTGAGTAGTAATCACAATGCACTATAAAACCAGTTAGGCAGCATACATACCTTCATATGACCCCTGGTTAGAAGAAAACCTACCTGAAAATAGCATTTTAAATTAAAGATATGTCAGTCGGGGCTTGTGAGTCATTTCTGTTACATAAATACTCTTTGAATGCTTTCATTATGGTAATATCAATATGATCTACTATATATGACTACCATCTCTATTAGCATATTTCGCCAAGAGCAGGGCAAGATTCATTCATTCATTCATATCTAACTTTTAAACAGCTGCTTCAGCCACATTTATCTAATTATCCCATCCAAGCCAGCTGACAACAGTAAAAAGAAACCATGAAAAGTAGTACAGCTGTTGTCCTCTCTGTCTGGTCCTCCCCAGTGTGGTTTTCCTTTTCTTCCACTAGTTAAAATGCAACATCCCTCATATAATGTGGCAAGAAAACCAGCTCATTTTGTAGAACATCACAATATGAGTAATGATCAGCTATGGGAAGTCATTGGGTAGAAGAATTGTTATCAAAAGCTGTCCTCCAACACAGTTTAGCAATATGTGGTAGTCTGTGGGAATGAAATAAGGCTAATATTATGTAGCAAACAACGATAGGTCAAATGTTTGTCCGTACAGTCACCAGCAGTCAAGCTGTACTTTATGACAATTAAAAATAACAATACAAGCCTGAATCAAATTAAACACATTTTTGTCTTGTTTTTCTTTGAAAATGGAACTCTTCAGAGCAGTAACTTCACATTAACTTGTTTGCATTGTAAGCAGTGTGTGATATTGCAGTCATGTCTTCTTACCAAGGAATAGGAGATGATGCTTTGCAGTAATGAAATTTACAAGTTCTGCATGATTTAAAGTCCTCCCTCCCAATAAAACTCTAACAAAATCGTAATCCATTATTAGGAAAAGAAAGGGTAGAATTTTTGCTTAGTATAGATATTGTTTTAGGCTGCATCCTGATGGCCATGCTCAGCCAAGAGGGATGCCACACACTCAGCTTGGACCTACTGACCTTTTGAACCTTGAAGTTGTGTCACAGAAATCCAACAGCTTTGCTACAGACTCCTGCTTCACATTGCTGATGGAACAAATATGATTCTGGTGATAAAAAATGACTAGCAAACACCGAACAACTATTTTTAGGCCCATCTCTACACAATGTTCAAAATGCCTTGGAGGAGCATTGGAATCTATCTCCATAGAACCCCACACCAAAAGGGAGCACGTAAAGGGATTTCTTTCTTTCTTTTTTCCTTCTTTCTTTTTGAAATGAAAACCTCAGCACATTCAGTTAACAAAACAAAATATCCCAATCCTATCTAATAATGACTTATCTCTTCTACCCTATTTCTTGCCCTAGGTATCTGACTGGCAGCCTCATTTGATAGTATGGAAATATACATCCTTATCCTCCTTTCACTTGAAAATCAAGAAGTATTTTCTTTTCTTCAGAAATGTTACATTAACTTGGGAAGCAGGATTTATATGAATATTAAGGATAAGTGTCCATGTGTCCATGTGTGTGTGTTTCCCAGTAAAGTTAATACCACTGAACCACGCTGCATGCTAAATTGCTTTTAAATTTGTTCAAGTTCCAGACACAGGGTACAGTTTAATGCAGGCATGAGAACCAAATGTTATAGTGTCAGGATCCTCCCTCCTACAAAGACATAAATGGGCATGTGTCTATGTCTTCAGCTAAATGTGTAAAGTTTAGAATTCTCTCATTAGCCATAGTGAATCAAATTTGAGGTTGGAATAATTTCTTACTTACAATTTCCACCATTATTTGGCAAAGCTTTTCCCATGGTTTTCTGGCTAGTTTGCATTTCCAAAAAAAAAGAAAGAAAAAAAGAAACAAAATGTGCTTTGTTCCACTTTTAAAATAACTGCTGATTTGTTTACTCTGTCAGATCCATGTGAAAGCTGCTTCACGTGTTACTCTTCTGACACGGGAATTATGTTGCCTTTCAGGAAAATAAAACATTCTCCCTGCGTGTGCAGATCACTGTCCATTTGACATCCTGTAACCCAATTAGAGAGGTGTACAGGGTTTACAAATGGCACCAGACATGTTTTGCTTACACTGTCCATTGTTGCAACATAAAACTTTTCCAAATGGTCATAACTAAAACTTGCTCTCCAGGGGAACAAATTGCATAGTTCAATGATTTTTTGAATGTACAACACTTGCAAGTTTGTTTTAGCTTCAGGCATTAAAAAAAGGAGAGGCATTATTTAGCTAGCTCTTCTATGTTTTAAGTTCATAACATGCACAACAAACTTGCTTGTATAGGAGATCTCTCTGAATATTGCAGCCAAATGTTTCTTAACAAGCTTGAGAAAAGAAAATATTTTAACTAGCAATCCAAGCATATAATAAACTTCTGTTCAAACTAGTCTAATGCATACATTAATGTATATACGTGCAGTGTCCAAGACTCCTACTAAATTTCACTCAGTTGTAAAATTATCTTCATTGTTTAGGGTAATATGTATGTTATAAAGAGACCCTGCCAAAGAAAGTAACATGGTTCCCGTTCACTATACACTCTGAATCTAAAATCTTATATAAGCTGGGCATGCTCAGTGATGGCTCATGTCACAGAATTTGTTTTCCAAAACAGAGGGTGTTGTTTTTGTTTGTTTTGCTTGCTTGCCTGCTAGCCCCACCCACAGGGAGGTGAGTAATGATGGCAGCCATATTGCATGAAAATGATCTCTGAGAGATGTGTAAGTTGCTTGCATTATTTACATAGACCTCTCATCTACTCCATAGGGAACTCAGGGCTGGTGCATGAGGCACCTCAGAATCCTAGGCGTCTATGAGTTTCATACAAACTGCAGTCTGGCATATTTGCTTCACATCTAGTGTGGTACCTTCCTTGGGACTTCTGGAAGCCGGTCAAGTGCCCACCATCTATCCTTCCTTGTGTGGCCATGTTCACACCTACATTTTAATGCAGAGTGAGATAACACATTGGTAAAATGTCAAGCTGTTTGGTTTTGGCTTTATCTAACTCAGAAAATACACCTTGACTTGGAAAACATGGAAGGAAAATGATTAATCACTTTCCTGATGTGTTCTTCCACTCTGAAAGTGGACTGAAGCTGAGACGTTTTCGCACGGGGCTGAACGGAACGCGGAAAAGACAGCTGTGGACATGTCATCTGCATTGGCCGCGCGCGGCTTGCGTTCCGACGTGTCCGCAGCTGTCTTTTCCGCGTTCGAAATGTAGAGCACTTTAAACTGCTCTACACGCGTTCCAACGCGGACGAGCCGCCCACAGCCGTTCGGGAGGAGAAGCATTCGCGCCTGCTTCTATCTCCCGAACAGCTGCGGGCGCGCCTCCGACGCCGCGCGGCTTTGACAATCAGCTGTTTGTCAAACAGCTGATTGTCGATCTGCCTCCGCGGCTGTCTGCGCGCCCCTTGCCGGCGTTTGCCGGCTAAGCCAGCTTCGGGCACTTTGAGCATTCGCACCCAGACGCTCCGGAACGCGTTTACACGCGTTCTGGCGCGTCTGTGTGTGAACGGGGAAAGCGCCCGGAGCTGGCTTAAGCTTTCCGCCTGAACGCGTTCCATTTCGAACGCGATGCAGTGCGGAAATGCCTCTGGATTAAAATAAGTATGAATGCAGCCTGGAACTCGCAGCAGTCCTCAATGAGACAACTTCATATGCACCTTATAAGGTGTAAACTTAACCAGGGCGTCAGAGGACACTTGGCAACTCTGCTGGATTTCTCATGATGGCCTTGCAATGCATTTTCTTCATGTTGTAAACAGCGTTGCATTCCAAAAGCTGCTAAATATTCTGGTAATCCCAATGCAGTGCCAGAGGAAACACAGGGATTACCGCACTTCTGGAGGGAGTCTAAAAGGCTTTAAGACTAGGCTTTGGTTAGATGCAGTCTTTTCCCTGCTGCGCAAGGTGAACATTTAGAACCAGGGGCCTGTTCACACCTGACTTTATTCTGGAATATATCCCTGAATAAGGGCCAGCTGTCATCATGCTAGTGCAGGCAACAGCAGGTCCCAGGTGAGGCCTGCCAAAGTCTGCATTAGGATGCTGACAATAAATTCCTAACCTGAGATATATTCCAGAATATGACCAAGTGCGAATAGTCTCAGATAGGGATGTGCAAGAATATTCAAAATATTCATTATTTGATCAAATTCATCTGAATTTGGACATTAATTTTTTTAATATTCAGACAAATATTAATATTTCAAATCATTCATACACATCTTATTTATACCCGTATGGATCTCTACGGATACTTACGGGATGAAAATGGGATGCATACGGGATAAAAACAGGATGCATATGGATGCATACAAACGTTGTCAACATTCATATCATCAAATACATATCAAATATTTGTAAGAATAGATACAAATGTGTTCAAATCAGTTTGAATTTTAATACATTCATTTTTTCTTTAGTCGTATGAATTTGGACATTCAAATTGAATCAAATTTTGAAAATTGCATTCTTGCACACCCCTAGGGTGCTTCCGCACATGCCCTTAAACACACATTAAGGACACATGTGGAAGCTTGCAGCCGCACAGTGGCAGCTTTTTAAGCCGCTTTTAGTACAGAGCATCTGCACAGTAACACCCATTAAGCACACATGTGGGAAACCGCGTCCGCACAGCAGCACCCATTAAGGACGGAATGGGTAGACCATGTCTGCACAGCAGCCCTGGCCAATCAGGAGGCGCGCAGCATGCAGGCACACAGCCTACTGGGTCCCCGCAATCAGAATCAGGCCAACGCTGAAGAGCTAAGGAGGGAATTGCGCGGGCTTTCCCTTGGGGGGGGGGGCTAGGGAGGGGTTTGGGGAAGCTCCCCCTGGCTCCAGAAGCAGCAATACGCCGCTTCTGGGGTGAGTGCGAGCCCCGACAGCAGAGTCCCCCGGCTCGCCACGCTCAGCTCCAGCGAAGCCAATCATGGCAGGCCAGGGGAGGGCCCCCAGGACATGGATGTGAGGCGGGTGCTGTGCGTCCGCACAGCACCCACCTCAAATCTGTATCTAAGTCGTCCTTTCACCGCGTGTGCAGAAGGACGGGGGGGGGGGGTAGATCTGTTTCTGGATTTAGTAAATCCGGATCTATTCTAAACTGGATTTACTAAATCCAGATGGGGTGCATCCGGATTTACTGTGGTAAATGCGGAAGCAGTCCTAGTCTCAAATCTTGCACATTAGAGCACTGTACTATTTTATGTCACCTTAGCAAGAATGATCCTGGAATTTCCTATAAAATGGAGACACAGGGCCTAATTACATTTTGAAGCTGAATTTCTAACTACAGGGTGGTTAGAAGACAAACTTGTCCCAGAATCCAGAGCAAATATAAATTGTTTTTCTTCCTCTCAGTGACTAATCTCTTTAAAAGCTGGGAAACTAATGAGATCAGTAAGGTAAGAACAGAACTTCTTCCCACAAGTCACCTTGATCAATTATTCAAGCAAAGAGAATAATTCAAGTGCACACAGTGTATTAAAGCAAGTTCAAATGGAAGACAGGAAGCAAGACATGATGAAATAAGGCTTCAAATGGAATTATGGGATTATTATTCATTTGTAAAAATATTGTGGCAGGCCAGGTCAAATTGACTGGGGCTGCAACCAGAGGACGTTTGTGCATTGCTTTCATAATGCTTGCTTGCATCTCATTAGAGATAGGCTTTACTTTGCTGGGGCCACATGGAGCTGTTATAGCTTCATGAAATTTCCTATGACAATGGGCCTTTGTTAAATATGTGTGTTCTTACGTGTTGTAAACTGAAGTGCTATTTTACTTCATTGTTACCACCATTTCAAAATTATTATTATTATTAATAATAATTTCTAAAGCGCTGTACATGTACTCATCGCTGTACAATATTATATTAATCTTAGACAGGTCCCTGCCCTCAGGCTTACAATCTAAAGAGTCAAGAAACAAAAGGAAAATGGTGTGGGTGGGAACAGGGAACAGCAAAAAGCAGCTCCAATTCTTCTGTTCACTTCTTATTGCTGGAATTTTCTAATTCTTATTCTTTTTACTTTTTTCTTATTCTTTTTACTTCCCATTGGCTTTTGAGTTGGAGACCCTTCAAATATCATTTCTGCACTTACCTTCAGTGCAGTTTATGAGGGGCTGCAAGGGGCTGCTGTGTGTACATTAGTGGCAGACAGCAGTGGGCCCACCCCCCTGCTCGTTTGCTTTGCTCTCATTAGGTGAAGCTACAGAATGGAATATAGTGCCACTGAGGTAGCTTCTGGTATAGTAGGAGATATTTCTGATATGGAAACCCCTCCTGCAAGTGCAGATAGTGCTTTCCAGAAGCTACCCCAGAGTGCATTAGCATATCAAGTGCAAATTGGCCTGTGGATCTGCACTCTGCCTGCGCATTAATTCTACCACAAAGTTGTGAGAAACTTCCACCCTCTTAGCTGAAATGCAGCAGGCTATGGATTCTGCTTCAGTCTCAGAATATCTGCTTCCTTAGCACTGTTGATTGATATTCTGTGAGTTGCCCTTCTCCCACCGCAGTGGGAATGTTTTTATACATTCAGAGTTTGCTTAGGAATTCTGCTTATTATGTAGTGGTTATTGAACTGTATATTAATTTGGAGTGTTGGCCATGGTAGGCTGAAGACAAAATCTTTTCCTAAGGAAGCCTAATATGTAACCGAGCTTGGTTGTCCACAATAAGACCTTAAGCTACAGCAGGAAATAAGCTTATATAAAAAAGAATAGCAATTAATCACACAAAACTTGAAATCAACATTTTTTTTTAATCTCCCAAAGAATAGTGCCAGGAAATAGTTGAGGAATAGATTTGCTAATCTTTGAAAAGCTAGGACTGTAAATAGTTTGGATACCTTCCAAGTGTATATAATTTTTTTTGACAGAGAGTCAAAACCTGCAAAGGCCAGATGAGGCTAACAACTGGAGATGGGAGAAAGTTTAGATTAGAGGCTTCCTGTACATGAAACATCTGCAAAACAACATTGGGAATGATCCTTCTCTGTCCTTCTGCAGGCATTCATCTACTTGTTTACGAAATTGTACAGCATGACCTCATTTTGCCTTCATTTGCATGGGCATAATAGGGCACCCATTGAGGCCTGAGGGGTACAGTGTCCTTGAATAGGCACAGCCTTTAGGCCTGTAGCCCATCCCTGAGGGCCAGGATCCATTAGGGTGACCTTTGGGTGTCCTTAGGGTATCCTTTGTACAGTCCGGCTCTGAAAGCACTTGCTGACCTCTTTCCACCCTGTCCCCAACATGCAGATGAATGGTGATGGCAGAGGCAACTTACTTTTCCCAGTGCCACAGACAGGCAGAAACTTTAAAGGCCACGGAATAGAAGCTTTCCCTATGCCTCAAAGCTTGGAAGGGAAGAAGGTGCCCAGATATATTTGCAACACCCCCACAGGACCCACCACACAAGGAGGAGGAGGAGGAGGAGGAGGAGGAGAAGAAGAAGAAGAAGAGTCAGGTTTGGGGATTGGAAAACACATCTTTGTTGGACATCATCAGTAGAAACCTGCAGGTGCAAGTCGAAGTCCTTGGCATTGATGTTTGCTCGTATCAGGAGCTTCCAGTGCTCTCCACACTGCCAGATGCTACCTATAGTAACTAATGTACACCTAGAAATAATCCCATTTCCTCCTGAATAAAACACTTTATGATTGAAAAGAAACACAAGGTGGATTTTAGTGCCACTGTGTGAGTGGCAGGATCATCCTTTTTGGTGCTGTGAGTGAGGAGACTGGGCCAGCATGACCCAGTGAGGTACACTAGACGAGTGTAGTGCCCACATGGATCGACACTCCTCCAGCTTCCATATCACCCAAAGCACTCTTTTGAGCATCTGAATGACACAGTGATAAGAAGAAGTCCTGAAGTTTTTCCTTCTGTTCTCATTGGCAGCTCAGCCAACACTATGCCACTGCTGCTGGAGGAGACAGCCCCCCCCCAGCCACCAGTATCACATCTGGGCAACAAATGTTCCCTGGCTGTGATGTTACCATAGCAAGGAACAGCAGGTGGCACAGTGCCACTTTATTTGGAGCACTACAAGCATAACTCTCCTCTTAATTTGCTAAGCTTGCAGCACTCTTTCCTCTGCCATGCAAAATTTGCTAAAGATTAAGCAGATTTAAGACCAGATGCAGGTGTTAAATATCAAAATATTGTTAGTAAAGTAAGAGTGTACACCTCCTTGTAACATTGGTACAGATGAAGTTCAGGGAGGGGACGGGAGGAAAAGAAAGAATTATAGCCCAAAGGCAGTAAAATGAGAACATGTTGAATTCTCAGTTCTGTATTACTGTAAATAAGCCTAGTCCTTGCTTGGTATTACAAGTTCATCGACTTGAAACTGAGTACATATTAGAGCTTGTAGTGCTGCTATAAGGATCTTTACCTCCGTCATCAGCTTTCTACATGAGCTATGTCACCCAGAAACATTTTTATAGAAGCACAACAGCTGGCATTGGGGTATGCATGGATGCTTCTTTTTTTTGCATTTGCATTTGAGCTGAATCGAATGTCAAAATATTCAGTGCCATTCAAATGTTTAAAATCTGAATGTCAAAAAATGTGATTTAAATCCATAACATTTGAATCTATTCATTTGAATGTTAGATTTGTATTTAAAGATACGAATGCTGACAACATTCTTGTCTGTTATACGTATCTGTGCGCATTTTGTATGCATCGCGTTTTATCCCGTATGCATCCTGTTTTCATCCCATATTATAAGCGCAAATACACATAATACTTGTACAGATACATAGATAATTAGGAGTGGATTTTTAAAAAAGAAAAAAATTATATTTTATATGTTTCACTGAGCTATGATCGCAATAAAGGTTGTTGATGATCATTTGAAGTGCAGTAAAAACTGGTAATACATTTGGAGGTTTTATCTTAAACTGCCATACATATTTTGCTGTTGATAATAAAGTTTTCTATCAATGTTTTTCAAGAGTTCAAGTTGATGAACAACAGAGGTTTTTTTGCACACACCTGTGTGCATACCTTTTGCAGTTCCTTATTCTGCATTGAAAAGGGGATTCTCATTGACTAGAAAATCCCTAATCCGCCATCTCAAGAGTCCCTTATTGTGCAAGAGAATAATTGGACTTCATCAAATCAGAAGGAAATTATCTTCATTGGCATTTTTGGCTTGGCTTAAAAAGCAGGCTGATAGACACTGGAATAAGACATTTTGTATAATTAATTATTTGTTTGAACATTGTCCATTAGGAACAGTAAAGCCTGATGCAATCACACAAGCAGATGCTTCTTAGTTGGTTATCCTAACTGTCCATCTTGATCAACTTAATGTTCTGGGCTGATTTCAAATTCCTGTGGAAACTATGTTTGCTTTTCCATGTTTGCTAATGATGGTCAGAACATCTATCCTGAAGAAAATTTGAAAAAGTGTTCAAGGTGTTTTCTGCACTGCGCCTTCTTTCATATCATAGCCCAGATTAGGAACCTGCCCATACACAAACTAGTGCAGACAGCACACAGATGGCAGGTCCCTATTCCAGCGGCCAATTCACACTTGGACTCATAGTGCATAAGTAGTGAACATCTGGGAAGGTGCATTTGCACCTGCAGGAGGTGCTTACAAACTGCAAGCGTCCCTGCCTCCCCAGATGTGCACTAATCTTGCACTAGCAGTGGGGCACAAAATCATGCTCCACACACATCCACACACGACCAGAAACTTACCTGTTGCATCCAGTTGGTGAGGATTCACACCTCTGCTGGCTGGTAAGGTCATTGGAGCTGCCGTGCAAGTGTGATCACAGCTCCAGTGACCCCTTGACATGACTACAACTGTGCAGAACATCAGCATCATTATAGTGATGGCATTGATGCATGCACAGCCATGGAGGGCCACACTCTCAAGATGGCAGTGCCCAGAAGAGGAGCAGCCTGGCAATCGAACACAGATAAGGGTTCAATTGTGCAGGGGGTGGAATGTTAGCGACTAGCAAGTGCAAGTGCTAGTCACGGTCAGTTTATTGCACACTTTCCCCATCTACTGCCTGCTTCCGAAGCCCCTCCCCTGCGTACCGGGTGCCACCAGAAACACAGAGTGACTGGCAGCTCACTGCTCCAGTCCCGCAGCTCTGCGGGTGGCGTCGATGGCGCACGAGCCAGAGGACTTTTGAAATGGGTGCTGATGCATCCGTACAGCACCCGCTCCATCTGTTCTCCAGAATCTGGCCTTCCCACATGAGTATGGAAGCATGGGGCCTTATTTGGATTCATCCCTATTTCAGACGGATCTTCCCAGAGACGGATTTGAGAAAAATGGTTTCCCTTAATACGGCTTTCAGGAGGCGTGTGCAGAAACACCCTAAATTTTGTGTGGATTTGGGCAATTTGGTCTGCATGTAGCTCGGTTTGGGGGATTTGCATGGGGATGCTCCTTGCTGAATTTGGATTCAATTCAGTCCCATATGAATCCCATATGGAGCTTCATACAAATGCATTGAAACATTCAATTCAAATTCAATGTCAATCTTTGAATTTGCCAACATTCAATTCAAACACAAATGTCCAAATTTGGCCAAATTCATGTGAATTTTGAATGTGACAAATATTCATGCACATCCCTAGTGTGGAGTCATTTCTAGTTAAGAAATAGCTCTGTGCAGTGTGGATGCACAGTCTGGAAGCTTACCCCCTGCCTTGACTGCTATACCAAATGTGGAAAGGACATGGATACAGTCTATGCTTTGTCACTTACATAAGACCCCTTCTCACACTTTCTAAGGTAAAAGGAATTTTGCAGATATATGTAAGAAATATATCAGCAAACACAGAGTTTCTACCAGAATCCTTTAAAAAATAAATGCAACATAACTACTATTCCTTTTTTATTGTGGTTTAATATCCTGTCCTCTAATCAGAAAGTCCACAGTATGCATGCACACACATGCCTGGACACACCACAGAATAAAGATCATTTTAAAAAACCCTGTGCTGTGCTGGTTTTCTATCAGATGAATTCCTTAATTGCAGAAGTATGGCATTAGTCCACCTTTTTGAGTTCCTCTTCCAGATGCTTTTCAAAGCTGTCTCCTTTAAGCACGGGCAGCTGTTCTTGATGCTTTCCAAAAACATATTTACATTTTCTCCATGCTTTTAATGAAAGATGTTCTTCCAAACATATCATTCTTTCTCCAAAAAGCATTCTTTACATAAGGTGCATTTGCAGTTGATGGACTCAGATGCCCTAATCCAGCAAAGCGGGGGATGCATGCAGAAGATATAGATCTATAGCTGGTACTAAAAATGCCATACTTGAAATTTTTCTTGTAATACTTTCATTAAAGAAAAGTGAGACAGAGAAAATATGTGTTGTTATCTTCTGGCACTTGTAGGCAGCTCTTGAGCTCTCATTTCTGCATCCCATATTGCAGCAACGATCATAAGAATATCAGGAGAACTTTGCCAGATCACTACCTGAATATCTAGCTTTGGTGTACAAAAGGGTGTAGCTCATACAGCCAAGAAAGTGTATTTCAATCACTCATCGTACCTTTACTACCTGTCATCTAGATCCCTGGCCCATCACTTGCTTTCTTGCTAACTTCTTCCACAGGGTTGTTGGGAGGGTAAAATGGAGGGAAGGATAATGGTTTGCACCAACTTGGGCTCTTCAGATAAGAAGTGAGATACAAATGCCATAAATAAATGGATAAAATATGAAAGCATCAGTCCTGTATTACTGTTCCAGTGGCTTAACCTTATTTCATACTTCTTTTATTCTTCACAGATAAGCATATTTCTCTTTCACTCTCATTTGACATAATTATAGTTTCTGATCTTGCTTAGAAATGGAAATTAATTCATAAAAGCAATATCTGAGGACTGAATAATCTGCTTAATCCTGATGTTTACACAGAATAAACATCATAATTTCCTAAAATGTGGTTTTGTGGTGATAATTACTGTTTTACATGATTTCCTGTTTAAATATGTTTCTGTTTATCTCTTCATGAAACAATGCTTTCTATTCATTCTTGCTTCCAACTTGCTTTTTGTCCTTAGTAATTTATTAGCTGTCTGTAATTAAAGTTGTGTAGATTTAAATCCATGGATTTGTTCTAATCACCAAAATAAATAAATATTTTTTCTTTCCCTGTGCATCTACAGTATATACACTCTTGAAGGGAAAATATATTGGTGAGTTGGTAGAAAGTCAGTGCGCAGTCAGGCATGCCATTTAATCAGTTTCCAGACTGTTTTCAAAAGAATGCCTTTCCTATTTTTTCTCTCTTGGACTAAATTGGCCAAATTTGGACTATTTTTCTTTTGGATTAAGTAAGTTCTGAACACATTTCAGATTGTACCCTTTTCATTTTGCAAAGTGAGAGTGTGCAAATAGGTTATTTCAATTGGAAACCATATTTTTCTGGGTAGGCAGAGGGAACTCTTTCCATCTCCTTTTGTCCAATGACAAACTTTGGGTATTTTTGGACCTAGGTTATGTGCAAAAGCTAGCACACAACAGGGATGCATTGGGCATCTGCATTTTGGGACACCTGATGCATCCCAAGCTCACTGGCACTTCACTAAGTGCTGGGTAAGTGCAATCATCTCTATTAGAGATGATGCGCTGGCTATCACTGTTGGTGACCGGATGATGTGGCACACACCTGTAGCTGTGCCACTCCATCCCACACACCCTTCACCCAGAAGAGATGTAGGCTGTGTTGCCATGGCCATTTTAATCTGAATTCCATTTGAATTCAGGAAGGAATGTCCCCATAGCTACTGTGATTAATCCAAAACAAATTCGAATTTGGCACCCAGTGTCCCCATGCAATTCCCTATTCCCGGATTTTATGAGGACTATCCTGCCTAAATCAGGAGAAAAAGAAGTCCTGATGAAAACAGGACTCCCTCCCCTTTTTGGAGCCAAGTCCACTTTTTTCTAGGGCTGTGCATGGATTTTATTTTATTTTATTTTGCATTCAAATTTGAGTCAAATCGAATATCCAAAAATTTGATTTGATTCAAATGTTTAATATCCGAAAATCCAAAAATCCTATTTGAATTTGCAACATTCGAAACTGTACATTTACCACAACATTTGCACTCTTTGTTACATTGCTTAATTTTTGCCGCTCATCATAGAATTGTTATAAGCTGGAAGTATGCAGATAGTTTAAATATAAGCAGATGGTTTCAGGAATTATGGTATATTATGTTAAATGAAATAATGAACAATCAAGGACGACGCTATTGAAGGGAGCCAGATGCTAACAAGACCTTGCACATATGGACAATATGTATTGATGAAATGTCAATGACAACGACTCAACATTACCAGAATGAGAATTCCTAATGGAATGGATTGGCAATACTACTAGATAACTGGATTTTGGAGCTCACGAATGGATTAGGGGTGGTAGGGCAGGGATGGGGTCACAGGTGAAGTGAACAATGTACATAGAAAGATTTATTGCATATTATAGACAAATTGTACAAGCACAAAACTTAATAAAGATATTTTTTTTAAAAAAGAAACTGTACATTTGAATGTTATATTCGTAATTAAAGATACGAATGTTGAAAACATCCGTATATGTTATATGTATCTGTTCACATTCTGTATGCATCTATTTTATCCCTTATGCATCCCGTTTTCATCCCGCTTTATAAGCACAAATATGCATAATATTCGCACAGATATGTATGTGATACATGCGGATCTGTACATTCGAATATTTGAATATCCGAATGAATGTTTCAGAAAATCTGAAATCCGTTTGAATGTCTAGATTCAAATGTTATTAGATCCGATACGAATTTGAATTCGAATGTCGATATTCATCAGATTCGAATCGGATTTTTGAATATTTGTGCACATCCCTGCTTCCCCCCGATGCACACACACATGGGGATGATACCGGGCTATTTGAGGTGGAGGTCTAGCAGTCTAGCCAGATGTTTTTTTTACAGATGTAAAGCTCCCCCCTTCCCTTGCCAGGCTCACAAAAGCTTTGTACGGCACGAAAAAGGCAGAAAGGTGGGAGGCGGGGCTTGTATTTCTCTTGTATTTAAAACATTTCATAGCCACTCATCTTGCTTGCTCTCTTTCTCTGAATTTCCTTCCCTGCCCCCTTTAAGACTCTGCTCAAGTTGCAAGAGGCCTACCAGCATTTATTATTGCTGTTGTTAATCAAATGTATATCCCTCACTTAGGCTCCATCCAGATGTTTGTTACTTATTCCACTATATTTGGTACCCATGCTTTATTCTGGAATATCCAAATGCAGCGGAAGGAGTAACTGATGTCTGGATGCAGGCTTCTCTGCCATCAAAGTCTCAGGGTAATTTTGAAAAAGAAAAAAGAAAACTCCATCTTCAATGCTAGTTGTTATAAACTTACAAAGAAGCCAATTAATTGAAGCATCACAAAATAGGATCTATTAAATCTTAGTAAAGTACTTGATGTCGTCTAAGAATTATTTAATCACCAAATGCTATTTTTATCTCCGTAGTTCATATAGCAGTGTGCAAGATAAGCTACAATGATTATGTTTCCTTTATTAAAAAACAAAACAAAACAAAAACAAAACAGGTGCCAGGCTGATAGTAACTTGTCTAAATTATTTCTAGGTTTTGATTTATAAATAATTTCCAGATCAACCATTTTGTCACTAAGCTTCAGTCATCACTTTTCAGATGGCATCAAGAAGAGTTTTGCTATAGGCTTCACTATCTGTTTCCTTAAACAGACCTGGGTATAGTCCAAGGCCTAGAAGAACACTAATCCCACTAAAATTAGTTGCATATAAACCTCCAACTGTAGGCTTGTATTTCCTTTATTTCATTGGTACTTATGGGCCCTGGTCACACAGGCCTAAGACAGGATGACCTATTCATTAGGCCAGTCTTGGTCTCACCTGGATCATTATAGGTCATCCTCAGAACATCCCCACCTTGGGCTGCATTGCCCACACCCTTCTGTGTGATCGGCCAGAGCCTCCTCCACAGAACTCTTGGCTCTCCACCCCTTTTGCTGTGTCAAGGATGTGTGTTTGCAGTGCTTTTTTAAGCCTGCTCCCCCTTCTTCTCTGTGTAATTTTTATAATAATATTTTGTTTGTTTGTTTGTTTGTTTGTTTACATTTCTATCCCGCCCCATTCCCGAAGGTCTCTGGGCAGGTAACAGCAGATTAACCAGCAGATTAAAAACAAGATAGACATTTAAACAAGATACACATTAAAAACGGAATACAGATTAAAAACACTTTAAAAATTCAGCAAATTTAAAACAGTACGCTCCATAATAATAATAATAATAAATTTGGGTAAAAACACTAGATAGAGGAATCATACACATAAACTGAGGAGAGAAGGGAAGGTGCCTCACAAACTCCATGCGTGCCAATTGGCTGAAGAAATGACTGGGCCCCACACACCACAGCACAGTTCAGCCTCCTTTAACTCGTCCCCCTGCTCACACTTTGAGGAAGCGAAGACAGCCTGGAATGCCAGGACCAGGTTTAGTCCTTGTCAGTCCTCTAAAAACAGGACTTCAGGTTAAGACAGTCTA
The DNA here is from genome assembly GCA_023333525.1 of Aspidoscelis tigris stejnegeri. Classification (NCBI taxonomy): domain Eukaryota; kingdom Metazoa; phylum Chordata; class Lepidosauria; order Squamata; family Teiidae; genus Aspidoscelis; species Aspidoscelis tigris. The sequence goes on from JALMGA010000010.1 coordinate 17,669,972, forward strand.
ACGGGGGTAGACCAGCTTGGAAAATGAATTAAATAAAAATAATATGAATAACAGGACCTGAGAATGACTTGAGGTCAACCTAAAACACTAGTGTGACCACAACCATGGATACTTAAGGTTTTTTGGCTTGTTTCTACATATTTTTTAAATTCACATTGGCTTTCCACAAACAACTGACATACAAATTAAGATACTTTAAAAGATCAACACACACACACACACACAAATCCAACAACATAATCAGAAGATCAAATAACAGCAACAAAAGTTCAACAAGCTATACTGCAAAAGGTACATTTCATTATTCAGGAGTTCACAAAGTAGAAGATACAGTTTGGGAGCATAATCCTTTCAGAAGCAGAAGGAAAACTATCTTTGGAACTTAATACAGAAAAAGTTGACTGTGTTACAACCCCAGAAGACTACAGGGCCTTATGAAAGAATGGCCGACAAATAATAATAAGGGCTTTCAACACTTTGGCATGTTTATATGCCTAGTTAAAGGAAGTCTTGGGAGGCTGGTCACATTTGGATGTAGCAATTAAAAACATATGTCTTGTGAAAACACCTCAATATTACTTCAGGTGTTTGCTGTTTATTGAAAAATATTGTAAAAAGGGGAACTCAAAAGATGAAAACTCAAAGGAAGCCAGGAGCTGTAAAGGCAGTGGCATTTTTACCATTGATATACTGAAGGGATGTGTATAGACACTAAGAAAAGATGTTCTTCTAAGGGCTCGTCCCGATGGCAAGGAGATTGTGAGGTGAAAGCTATTTCGCCTCGCAAGCATCCAGATGCAAAGCCCTAAATTGGGTGAAAAGAGGAACAAAATCCTCTAATTTGAAAAAAAAACCCTTTGCAAGTGTACTCGCCCCAAATTACAGGGCAAGGGTGGGTTATAAAGGGGGCATGGGGACACTCACGGGTTACGATCGCAGCATTAGTGGGCAGGGCTTCGCTGTCCCCACCACTACCGCACTCAGTCGCCCAGGTAAGGGCTTGATTCACGCTTGACAGCTGCCCTGCACAGCTGAGCAGATGTCATGCGCAGAAGCAGAGCACCGCAAATGATTAAAACAGACGTGGCTTTCGCGTTGGTTTTAATAATTACTGGTGCTCTGCCCTGCTCTTGACAGCCTGCCCAGCTGACTGCAGGGCACCTGCCAGGCGAAATTGTTTGAGGTGAATCAAGCTTTACCCCAAACAACTGCCTGACAGGGCAGGGCAAGTCTGCAGAAAGATGCTTGACTTTGCTGCCAAAGTTCAGCAGGAAAGCCAAGTGTCTGCTGTCTGTCAGGATATCACTAAAAGGAGGTGTAGAAAGTTCAACTGGCAATTCATAACAACAAAAACTCACCACTGATTGGCCAGCTGTCTGTTCAGCCTTTTTGGGCTCTGATTGGTCACTGGCAAGCAGTGTTTGTTCTCTTGCTGTGATTGGCTACATTTCCCTCCTCTAATGAAAGTCACCTTCAGTGGTGTTATTCTCTGTGTGAAGAAGAGACACCCATTCCCAGGCTTAAGGACACAATAAGGTACATGGAGGGTTCAAATGTCTGGCATCTCCATCTCCATTTCTTCTTAAAGAGGATTCCCATGTTTTCAGTACAAAGTGAGATGTTAAGTTGTATCCAAATTGCCCCTAAAAGGGATGTGTTTCAGGCCAGTAACAGAACATATCAGCTCATATCAGCTGAACACATACTCAGAATTGCCACCACAGGCTGGAAATGCTGTTTCCAGTACCAGGCAGTGATTGTGGCTGCATTCTCGGTTATTCAGTTGGCTTCTGGCTATCATATTAGTAGCCAAGATTCCAAGGATGACTGCATTTTGGTGAAGTCTAAGTTCTCTCTGTGAGCAGCAGGAGTTGCCTCTTCGCAAGAGTTGTGCAGTAAAGCAATGTGCCTAGAAAGCACATTGTAAGTTTGATCCCCTAACATCTCCCTGGAAGAACGGTAATAACAAAAAGTTTCCTACCCTGATAGAAGGATACAAGCAACATAACTTCCTCCCATTCATGGGCCTTTTTGCACTTGGGCAAAAAGGCCAGTCCATGGATGCTCATGCATGGAGCAAACACAGCACTTGGAACTGCTTCCACTCCATGTGTGCCAGACTGTCCCCTGGCTAGATAGCAGTGGAGCACTAAAAGCCATTTGCAGGGATTCCTGAGCAGGTTAAGATTTTGCCTGGATGCTGGACTAGATGAGCTGTGGCCTGATCCAGCAGGGGTCCTCTCATGTTTTCCTGGCAATTTGCTCTACCACTGAGCTGCATGAGCAGTAGTCACATTTAAAGCAGAAATGGCTATCTGCTCCTCTCATTGTCCACACTTTTTTTTTAATGATTCTCTCTCTCTCTCTCTCACACACACACACACAAATTCACTCTCAAACAGTTCACTGCATGTATTCTTGTTTTCAATGTGTAGCCCAAGTCCAACGTTTATTTCATGAGAAACATTATAAACGACTTTAGATTGACTTAAAAAAATAATGTCATGGATATGATCTGTGAACATTAATAGAGGAAGTAAAGTTATACCCAGACGGGAAGAAACAGAAAAAGCAATGTGGGGTGTTGGGGTGGAGGAGGATGCTTAATCTCTCCTTTGCTCCACTTACACTATCTAAATTGTTCTATTGGTGCTTGCCCAGTAAGTGTCAAACATTTTAAATGAAGAAGGGTGAACACAGAGATTTGAAGAGGTGGAGCAACAGAAGATGAAAGAGTGAATGCTCGCTTTCCCTCTCTTCTTCCCTCTGTCCTGTGGCTTGTCTATTCATAAGCCACTTTCCCTTTCCTAAAGTGGGGCGGGGGGAGCAGTCTACAGCTGCATATTCTACTGGCCGCAATTCATAGTTTGTGCCTTAAGGCTGCTAGAACCGTTCGACCTCTTTCAATGTGCCATGTTTGCTTTTTCATTTCTAAGTTCGACCTACACTGTTCAGGCAATGGTTTGCTTCATTTAGCTTTGAATGAAAGCTGATAGATTCCATGCAGGATCCTCAAGAGCAAAGGGCAGCTTACAGCCAGCTGCTGCTTGCGTGGCCTTTCCTTGTCCTGATTTAGCATATTTGGTGGAGACCATCTGAGAGATCTTGCAGATGTTCTTCCTTACCTCACTTAGTCCAGCATCTCTAGAAGCTTGCCAAATCCTTGCCTTTCTTGGAAACGGATGTGTAAAATCCTCCTATGTTAAAAAATATAGCCTGATAGGGTCTGAAAGGGACAGATGGACCCTGTAACACTGACACTACCATTCATGCTGGGGCATTTGCCTGAGAAGACAACTCCCACCTTGTGGTGAATCAGATCTGCAATGTCTTCATCATGCACATATGTTTGCCTGAGAAATATGAGGATATTTGTAAATTTACTCATTTAACATCTCATTAAACCAAACATTTCTCCTCTTAAGCCCTCATGGACACAATGGAAATAGGGCAAAGTGATTTCAAACTCTGTTTTGATCTTCCTGAACAGTCATTCACTACACAACATCATTCAGGAAAAGCAAAGCAAAGCCACCTCAGTCACCTTCCTGCTCCTAGTCCTGGTAAAGACATTAAATATTGCTGCCTATTTATTTATTTATTTTATTGTCATTTTTATACTGCATTTAATGTTGGTCCCAGTGCAGCAGACTTAAAGCAATTAAACATGAGAAAAATAAAAACCATGTACTACACTGAGCTAAAACAAAACAAAATCGGGAACCCATAGACTCCAGGCTTTATTATTTATGACTGTTGACTGTGCAGCTGAGAATGCTGGGAACAGAAGTCAGAAAGCAAAAGGTTTCTGTCCTCTTGTATTGAATAATATGGTAAATTCATCATGGAGATATTAGGTGTTTTTCCACCGTGCTCCTTTAATTCGGATCTAAGAAGATCTGGATCTAAGGAATAGTAGATTCGGATTAAGGGAAGTATCCAATGTGTTTCCATGGGTGGTCTAGCACCCAATAGTAATAGGTGCTAGCCTCCCTGCTGTGGAAACACCGGAGCACCCATTTGCAATCGACCCACAAGGGGTCTGCCTGTCACCCCAGGTGTTTTGGGGGACAGGGGGTGCAATCTCCGAAGTTGCCTTCAGAGACTAGCAAAGACTCCGGAGTCCCTCTGAAGTTGCCTTGGGAGGTTAGCAAAGGCTCCGAAGTCTCTCAGAAGGCAACTTCAGAGATTGGCAAAGGCTCCGAAGAGAGCAATGCAAGACAGGTGCATATTAATTAGCTCCTTGTGAGCATGGATGAGACAGCCACATTAATATGCACCTCTTTCCATGCCTGAAGGTAACAGGATGAGTCAGCCTCATTAATATGTACCTCTTTCCATGCCTGAAGGTAACAGTCAGCTTTGTTCTGGCAAGGGGTTTGTCTTCAGAGCCTTTGCTGATTTCCAAAGTTACCTTCCAAGGGACTTTGGAGTCTTCGCTAACCTCCCAAGGCAGCTTCAGAGGGACTCCGGAGTCCTTGCTAATCTCCAGAGAGATTTCGGAGGGACTTCGGAGTGACTTCAAAGCTTTGATTTCAGGGTTCCCCTCCCCCATGGGTACCCCCCTCCCCCTAGCCTCCTCTAAACCCCATTGTTGGGCTGTAGTGGAAACAGGCTCCCTACAATCTGGATTTTCAGGCTGGAGACCCCATTGTATACCCGGGGTCTACATGAAATTCGGATTATATGTCCTGAATCCAACCCCAGAAGTCAGACATGACAGAGACTTAAACTGGATGCATATTGCTCATACAATAAATCTGCCTCATCTGCATGAAACATAAGAAGGTAAGAGGAATCCCCCTGTATCAGGCCTCAGACCATCCAGTCTAGCATCCTGTCTCATAAAGTGGCCCACCAATTGCTTCCGGGCATCTCAAACAGAAGACAAAGGCAAAACTTTCACTTTTCATCCTATCACATAAAGTGGTCCACCAGTTGCTTCTGGGCATCTCAAACAGTAGACAAAGGTAAAACATCCTGCCCATCCTTCCAACCTGGATGCAGTACCAAAACATCCATCCTAGTAGCCATTGATACACTTGACCTCCATGGATTTGTATAACGTTCTCTCAAAGCCATCCAGGCTGGTTGCTGTCAGCATGGCAGCTCTCCCTCACTTCGCTATCACACCTAGCCCAGTTTGCTAGTCACCTCATGCCTTAGGACTCAATGAATAGTTGCTTTCTAGCCGTAATGTAGAAGAGGGTTATATCTTCATCCCCTCTTTCCATCCTTCTTTCTGTAAGATCAGTTACTTGCACAGTCAAAACATCATACACAACATCCATGTGTGTGAGGGAGGCACACAAAGGCTCCGGGAAACATCAAAATTTACAAAAAGACAATTTTCTTTTTCTTTTTAATTGTATACAGCCAGTCTTGAAATAACATATACCGATATTAAAGTAAGCCAAGGGTAGGGAAGTGTGTAAGGGAGACATTCCTCAAAACAATGGACACTAAACATGTTCAGTGGTCATGGAGTTAGGGGAATAGAAAAAAAGAAACTAAACAGCCGTGGAAACAGGCTAGAGAGTTGTGGGGATGAGCATTACTGTTTGAGGAAACTCTAGAAAGAAGAGATCTCCTACATGGCTGGTTGGCCCACATGCACAAAGGGGGCATCTTCCTACCACATCCAATAGCACAGAGGGTAAGTCCAGTCTTGACTCAGTCCAGGACTGGTAAATGTGTTACACAATCCTAACTAAGGCCTTAGCAGAGGCAGTTGCCTTCACATAGACGAACGAACGAACGAACAAATGCACGAACACGCACGAGTGAACGCACACACACATGTGTGAACGAAGGCTCAGAAATGCCATTGAAACAATAGTATGTGTGGTACTTATGGTCTCATCCCATCTATAATCTATCTTTTCTAGCCCAGAATTATCTTGAGTTGTGTGTGTGTGTGTGTGGGGGGACATGATGACAATGATCCACCTGCAATCTATGTCTAATCCATAACTGAGCTGTTGCAGCATTTTGTTTCGTTTTTAAACTGTGGGTGAATGAATCTGCCCTGCTGTTGCCATCTCTTGTTTTGCTGCACATCCATGTTTCTGAGAGATGATGGGACACATTGAACAGGGAGGTGCCTTATGCTAGGTTTGGTCATTGGTCCACCATAGACCAGGACTGGAATATTGGATTAGATGCATCAAAGGGAAGGGCAGCATGGTTGCTTTCAACTGGAAAATCCAAAATTTGAACCTGGGATTTCCAGCCTGCAACGTGTGAGTTCCATTTCTGCAATACAATGTTTTCCTCTGCTAGTCATTTCCTAGGGTAACAGCGCCACACTGAGGACCAAAATGGGAGGCAGAGGGAAGGGAAATGCTAACAATAAAAAGATGCTCTTAAATGGAATGGCAGCTAGCAGAGCATTCCATGAGTCAGGCTACAAATATGTCAGAAGCAGTTTCCTTGCTGTGCCATACACCAAACTTTATGTGGAACTTGCAACTGATTTATACTGTCCGTGTTTGCAAATATAATGTACTGAGAGGCTTTTCTACATATCATAATGCAGTGCTGTGTACACAAGGTTTGCGGCTGATGTTTAGAAAATGGGGACAAATTAGGCAAGGACAGTGGGAGTGCCTTCTGAAGGCAAAAAACAGAAGCCCTGAGATGTTTCTCAGAAGCCTTAGAAGAGGACTCATGCAAAATGTGACTGAGGCAGAGTTTGTGCAGAGACAATTCCTGCAAACAGTGGGTGTTTCCGCACATGCCGCCGAGAAACGGATTTAAGAAAATCTGTTTCTCAGTAATCCTCGGAGACCCCGCACATCTGCAGATGTGCAGGGAGGCCGGATCCCCTGGGTGCTGTGAGGAGGCCACAGCACCCATTCCAAAGGGCAGCCGGCCTCCCTCACCGCCGATGCCGCCCCGGGAGCTGTGGGACTGGAGCATACAGCTACCAGTCACTGTGCATTTCTGGCAGTGCACGGAGGGTGGGGGAGGGTGGAAGGAGGCAAACCTGAACTGAAGTATATAATCTATGAAGTGGAGAAACTTCTATCCACGTGGAGGCCCTCTGCCTATTCTAATTTTGGGGAACAAAACAATCTTTCTCTACTGTACCTTATTCTGGATTAAATTTGAGAATGGGGCCTGCCATCCACAGGTTGATGTAGACTATGGTAGGCTCTGGGTGGGCCCTGCCATTATCTGTACCAACATGTGTATAGCAGGCTTTTATTCCAGGATACAAACCAGAAGAAGGGTCAGAGCAGAAAGGGCCTATGTCTGCCCTGAGAAGAATGCCGAGAAGTATCTACTACAGTATGTGCTTTTAAAAAAATTAATACAATTGCCCCTCCAAAACTGATAAAATAAGTGGTCAGACCTTCAGGTATCCCCTTCAGATGTAGCTGTCCAACAATCCATTAGCATCTATCATCACAGTTATGGTGGAAGAAACGAGTTAAAGGCCAGCAACATCTTAAAGCCATTCTTGTCTCCTGTATCACTTACCTTTTCTCCAGTGTATTATATAGTAGTGTTTTTTTTTAACTACTTGGTGATATCTGAAGCTTTGGAAATTCACAATGTGAAATTGTGAATGCAGTTTTCTCATGGTATAGGTCAGAAGAAATAATAAATCACAATGTATGGTAATTGAAAGGGGGCAAGGAGCTGATTTGTTTTTTGATCATATTTCATTCATGTTGAAAGCATTGTATTATTGACCCAAGGACAGGAGCTACAGCCAGGAGGCAGTAATTGATTCAGGGGAGGGATGGGGCTGAAGACACTGGTGAGCCATGGGGTGCAGCCTTGGATGACTGAGCTGGCCAAGCTGCCAAGTTCAGTGTGTCCTGTGAAGCCACACTGCTCACACAACCCTATATCTCAGCAGTTCTCAACCTTCCTAATGCCGTGACCCCTTAATGCAGTTCCTCATGTTGTGGAGACCCCCAACCATGGGGGCGGAGCAGCTGGGAGGTGGGAGGGAAGGATGGCGGGAGACTCATCGCGACCCCTCTGAAAGGGTAGTTTGACCCCTAAAGGGGTCCCGACCCCCAGGTTGAGAACCACTGCTATATCTGGTCCCATCTAAGGAATAATAGGTGAATTATTTTGGAACCATGTTGTTTGTACATGTAACTTGTGATGCCTGCTGTGTGCCTGTTGGTGCCATAAATAATCATAACAGAATAAAAGGGTTTTCAGAAAGTAAATAAATTAAAGCAATTCTTTCTTCCTTTCCTTCCCTCCTTTTGTTTCTCTATCTTTCTATGAAACTATCCAATACGTTAGTTTCAAAATTTTGTGAATTCATTGCACTTTTTTCAGGCATTCTGAACACTGTTAACAAAGAGCATGATGATTTAGATTGCTTTTAGGTTACATTTGATATTCTTCAAACTTCAATAAGAAAGCACACAGGTCTTTAAAGGCTTCTCTTTTTCAATGGGGGCATTTTTACAGAGCTTTCTCTGTTGCCTTAGAAACCAATATTAATTTTGAGAGAGGGTTCCATGGAATTTTGGATTCAAAAGTCTAAGGGCTTATTCCTGCCATGCAAAGTTTCAATTTTGCAGAACATTGTGTTTATTTTTTTTTAAAATAATACTATGCCCTGATACCAGCTATGATTATTAATAAAAGAATTGGCTAAATAAAAGTTCTGGTGTCGGAGCAGTGTCTTGGGCTTTGGGTGCAGTTCCATCAGAGCTTTGGGACTCAATTGGAATAAGAAAGAGGCGGGGACCATTAACTTGGAATAAAAGCCTTGGACTTTTTGCTTCCAAAAGCAAAGGAAGGAGATGTGGCATTTTGCAAAACAAAAACAGATCTCTCCATTGAATTACAAATTGCTGTTGGTTCCTGCATCTGATGGGCCACTCAAGATTCTGCCTGGAGGCTAGAACAAGGGTTACAAAACAACCATCAGTCACTGGGGTTCTGGAAAAAAAAGAGAAGATATCTTTTTAAAAGAATATATATATAAAAATTTGGAGTGCCCTGGGAAGGGGATCTTACTAAATGTTTCATAGATGAGAGAATTTGCTGAATTCATATGAGCTATTCCATTACATTTTTAACCTGAAGGAAATAACAAGGAAAACTTCATCAGTACTGGGAATGTCAGGATTTCTGTTGGGCTTGTTTATACCTTTTGTCTACCCCTTGGATAAGAGTGCCTGGAGGGAGTCAGAGAAAGGTCAGGAGATGCGCCAATCAGAAATGTTAATTTAAAGTAACTTCCATAAGACAGGAATGGTAAGGTTGGAGAACATCTTATTATTTTAAGGAAGTGGATCTTATAACACCTGAGCCATTCCATTATACTCTGTCTTAAAGGGAATAATAGGACCAGGATTTCTCTGAAAGACATATGCTTACAGGACCGATGAACTTTTTTTGGGACAGACTGAAGAGAGATTACCTTTGCAGGAAGAGCTTTGGAGATGCTGTTAGGGTAATTTTTGCATCTTTTTGGGAGAAATTACAGGACACTGCAGTTTCTTTTATTAACAAAGGAAGGACCATAATCGACAGATTTTAGTTTTGTTTTGTTTTGTTTTGGTTCCAATTTCTGATTATAAAAAAGGTAGAGAAGAGAAGGAGTTTAGGAGGAGCCATCCCCTCCTCATATCTGCTATGGAAGGAGTCTACTCCTTCTCTCCTCATCCAACCGAAGGGGTCTTCTCTCTCTGCCATGAGGAAGACCTGAAGGAATCTCCTCCATTCCCCCCCCTTTTTTCCTTTCTGCTACATGGAAGTCTGGTTCAGACTGAAGATTATTCTTCCAATTTAAAAAAAAAAAACATTTTTTTTTGTTCCTGCAATTGATATGTTTTGCTGAAATCCTACTTATCTACAGTTTTGTACTTCTTGGGCAAGATGGTGGTGAGACAGAAGATTTGTTTCCTTCATTCACTTTCCCCTGTTTTTCTTTAGAACTTTTGGGTTAAGGGATCTTTCTAGTGTTAGGAGTTTTCCATTCCCTTTTTGGCTGTCATAGGTATATATTTTAGGATTTGCAATTGGTTTTTTTTCTCTAATGAAGAATTCTACTCTTATTTCTTAAACATCTTACTCATGCAAAGCAATTTGTTTTGGGGTTTTTGGGAGGCTTTTGCTGCATAACTATAAATTAATTGTTTCAATAAAAGAGGGATAAATTCAGTTAAATGTTCATTTCTTTAGTCGTTTTGCAGTTGTTGTATGCTTATTTCTGTTCTAAAAATGCTTCTGATATGGCTCTATATCATTTCATTTCAACTTCTCTTCTGTATTTCTAATAAATTCTTTGCTCTGGTTTAACAAGAAAACTGGTTTTGAGTCTGAAATTGGTCTTGTCTCTGTTTTCTGGTTATTCCTCGTTATTAAAACCTGTAGATCTAGCTACTAATTCCCCTATTACTGGAGCAGATTTGGTATCAGCCCTTAAAAACTTCCTGAACTTTGTTGGAATTAGAAAACCACCTAATCAGTGCAAACTGCTCATGGTTCTCTAATGCTTAATGAAAGTCCAAACATTACAGAAGGTTGCTTCCTGGAAAGCTTCCCTTCAGGCTTCATTTAATTGTTTCCACCTAAAGTAACAGTTAAATACCACAAACAATAAAGTGCAACCCAGTTTCTATGGGAAATCGCCACATCCCTTCTTGCTACAGATGTTGTGTGGATGGAATCTCCATTTCTTCCTTCTTAAAACGGTAGTGCAAAACACACAAGCTTGCAACTTAGTGGATCTTGGTGCTAGATAGGCTTGTAAGTAGGACTCACACAGCACAGTTGGGAGGCAGAAAGTCAGCAAGTAGGGATGGGATCCAAGTAGCTCTGTCTGCACTTACCTTAGAATCTGAACTAAGGAGTGTCTAGTCTGGATTCTGGGCCTCATCCTCACATTAATGTGGATCAAGGAGGCCCTGCCCCCTGTTGGTCCTACTATGTCAGCCTTAACCATAGCAGGATCTGGATTAAGAGGGTCTCAACGTGGACCCCTGGTAGTACTGGAGCACCAAGGGTCAGTGCCTTGATTCCAAACACTTGAGATGTGTAGACAGCACACCTCTATGTTCTGGGACTGCTGAAGGGTTCTGCACCCTATCATGCCACTGAAAATCACATCCCTGGGCCCCCCAAATAGAAACTTCCATTCCTAGCCTTTGGAGGTGCAGGGAGGCAGCAGTGAGACTCAAATGAGATTCCAAGGACCAGCAAGAATGTGCTGGACCAGCACCATCAATATAGATGATGCTGATCTGGCTCATGCCTCAATGCAATCTGGATCAATAGACCTAGTCATTACGGACCCAGTGATGTGGATCTACACAAGGAAAAACAGAAAGGACCCAAGTGACTTCCACACATCTTTGCCTCAAGTGGAAGAGGAGAACAGGCAATGGTTTTGTACTCTAGCACTTGCAAAGGAGTCTCCAGTGGGGAGACTGTCTGGTAGAGGGGAAAGGAAGGGGGCAAGATATGAGTACCCAGTATTTTACTTACTTACTTATCTTACTTACTTCTTATATTTTTCTCTTTGCTCAAACGTCCCAGGACAAGTAACAGTATTTAAAAACCACACAGTAAAACTTATTTAAAATACAACCTGACCATCCTAGCTGAACTACATTCAGATGAAACTATGCATAAAGGCCTGGGTGGAGAGGTCTGTTTTAACCTGGGGCATTTTTGCATTTCTCATCCTGTCCACTGGATGAGAAAGGAGAGCGATTAACCAATGTTGACTAGCACTCGCAGTTGGAGTGTTAGTCAACTATGGCTATCCCCCCCACCCCTGTGATCGAATACTTACCTGATTTGCTTGCAGGGCTGGTCCTTCTCTGGTGCCACTACTTTGGCTGTGGTGCCCTCCACAACTCCACATGCGTCAGTGCTGTTGCCATGCTGATGCTGATGCTCTGCATATGTGCAATCATGTCTGTGGTCATCCAGGGTGCCAGTATGCTTGAGCGGCACCTTAGATATTCCTGGAGCATTGGAAGAGGTGTGGAGCATTGTGTCACTGTTGGCTAAAGTGTGGAGCATGATTTCTATTTGGCCTGCTATAAACAATGCTCTATTCCAAATGCTTTATCTGGAATCACACCTAGTCAACAATTAGTGAACTTCTGGTGAGGCAGGGCACATTTGGAGGCTGTAGCAGCCTCCTTGAAGTGCAGATGCTCTTCACCAGAAGTTCACTCATTGTTCACTAGAGACCATAGTGTGAATAGCCCTCCGGTGTGAAAACCTACCTGGACCCAAACCACCTTAGACGACAAGCTCCTCAAAGAAAGAAAAAAAAATGTGGGAGTCATGAAACTGCCAATCAACATCAGGGCAGTTGTCTAAATAAGATCACGAGCTGCAGTCTGGTGCGTGAAAGTTTCATGGAAAGCAGCAGCATTTAAAAAATTATTTTTGAATGCATGTTTTCTTGCAGTAACTATTGGGATTGTTCATGTGGAGAGGATTAGTTAGTAAGTTCTATACTAAGCATATCATGATTGAGTTTTTGCTAATCTAGATTTCTACCACTGTTTATGAATTCATGGAGTCTTTATAGCATCCACTTGCTGAGGAATCAGAACTAATTTATGGTTAACAAAATACCTACAGCATACAATTACATGCAAATGATCTACGCATATCCACAAGTATTATTATTTTCATGGAAGGGTGCTGAAAGATGGATTAAAGGCAAAATATCTGTATTTTGTTCTTGGCAAATGCAAGGTTCTTGCATAATCTTACCGCAATGTGAACCCTTCTATAAGAAGTGCTTTGAAGCAATATCCTGTTTCGGAATTTTCTACTGCAAATTAAGTCCAAGCAAAATCTTAGTGTGGCACAAGCTTTTATTTAAGTCTAAAGTAAGGATTGTAAGACTTAATGCTGTACTGTAAATTCTCTGTCAACAATCACATTTTGCAGAAGAGTATATTTCTATTTGGCCTGCTATAAACAATGCTCTATTCCAAATGCTTTATCTGGAAACACACCAAAGGATAGTTTTTCCATCACACAGTATGCATTTGCTATTTTAATATCTTGGGATGGCTAAGTATGGGTGTTTTTCCACTGTCAGAAAGTACCCATTTTTGCACCCATTATGGAACCATTTGGGTGTGAGCTGGATGACCCCATTTCCACTACAGCACCCATTTGGGACACATTTGTTTCCACCACCGCTGGGGAAATCCGGATCATATGGTTACATCTCAGCCTTTAATCTGGACTTTCTGTAGACCCCATTAATGGGATCTACAATGGGGTCTTCAGCCAGAAAATCCAGATTAAAGGGAGCCTATTTCCATGAGAAACAGGCAATGGGATCTAGAGGAGGCTAGGGTGAGGGGATGCACCCATGGCGGGGGGATCCCTGAAATCCCAGCTTCGAAGTGATTTTGGAGTCATTTCAAAATCATTCCAAAATGACTCTGAAGTCACTCCGAAGAGATTGGCAAACACTTCGGAGAGGCTCCGGAGCTGTCAGCGTGGTCCGTTTGCTATTAGCACAGACTGCACAGACTTCCCTCCGAAATCCCTCCGAAGCAATTGGCAAAGACTTCAGAGTCTCACCGCTGGCCTCTGCGAAGATCAGTGCCGACTTTGGAGGCGCTCCGCAGCGATTTCCCGCTGACATTGCGGATGCTCCAGGTCTGTTTTGTGCTGACTTCAGAGATGTTCTGAAGGGACTCCGGAGCGGTTTTGAAGTCTGTGCCTGTCTCTTCGGAGGGACTTTGAAGAGTGCACCCCCCATCTCCCGAAACACCTGGGGTGACAGACAGAACCCTTGGGGGTCGATCTGGATTCCCCACATGGGTGCAAAGGTGTTTCCACATCAGGGAGGTTAACACCCATTAGCAATGGTTGCTACACCTCCTGTGGGAACACACTGGGTGCTTCCCTTAATCTGGGATTAAGGAATATATACCCTATGATTCTAAGGTTTTTAAAAGCAAAATAGCTCATCTATAAAGTAAAAATAACATCAAACTAAGGCCCTTTCTGCACTTACCTTGGTTTATCTGTATTAGTTAGCTCTGTATGACAGATGTGTATGACAGTTCCTAGCCTTGGAGCCTGTAAGGAAGATTTGGCAGTGCGTTATGGCACGTCACTGAAAAAGCAGTCCACAATGATCAAGATTATGGAGGTGTGCCATCCAGACCAAGGCCCTTAGTTTGCTTCTAGACTCTATTAAAGGCCTCTTAATCCAGATTTGGCTGTCTTCTGCAGATGGAGCTGGTCTAACAGGGGGCAGAGCCTCCTATATTCAAATCACAAATCCAGAAAGCACCATAACAAAATAATAACAGTAATCTGAAATTTTAATGGAGAATGAGGTGATCTTTTCCCCATCCTTCAGATAATACACTGGATTATAAAATACTCGAGGAACAACTGTGTTGCTCTTTTGTTGTTCTTGATCAGTAGTGTCATCAAGCGAGCAATAGTAATTCTCTGCCACTGCCAGCAATGCAATAGCCCTTTGTCAATACTATTGGAGGTCACTATTGCCTCACCTTGTTGCCACTTCAATCTTCTCCCTTGTCCTGGCTTTTTAAACAACAAAACAGTCCAAAAAATGTGAAAGGCAGTGAGCAAGCAAAGGGATGCTTGGGTTGGCTAAGGACCACTGGTTGGCAAGGAGTCCTCTTGTAGAGTGGAGTAGAGGTGCAATAGCCCATGACTTGCATGCACTGGTTTATAGACAATTTTGCCACTGATTTAGGTAAATAACTTATAGTAGTATATCTTGCCCTTTCTGGTACTTTGAAGATCTGATTGCAGACTTTGCTATGAGAAAACAGCCTTTTCTAGAGAGGGCTTTGCCACAGACAAAGCAGCCATTTTTGTAATATTCCCATCTGATTAAATAATGTTATCTATGAAACTGTCGCATTTAGTCCTACAGTTGACCCTAGGATTGTTTTGGTGAGGGCTTACAGTTGCTTTGATCAGTCACATGTGAACAATATTCTGCTTCAGCCATATAAAGCTAGATTTAACTGTTGTTGCTGTATTTACACAGACCTCCCGCATTAGTGGGCAAGTTTTTAAATATACATAACTATGAACAAGGATCCTTTGTGTAAGTCAATGCTAACTGATTTATTTACCACAATTTCGTCTAATGTTATATTTAATTATGCGTACACAGTGTTTAGGTTAATGGAAAAAAAATCTGTTCTACAATGCAAAATTATTTAAAACATTTATTTGAAGCAAAATTAAACAGACAGTTGAGATTACAGAGAAATACAAAGTTCCACCAGAGCACTAAATCCTTTAATTAAAAATGTACTTTGCTACTGAATTAATTTAGGTGTCCTTGCACTGACTTGATCAGTTAGATCACATTTAGCAATTTGTAGAATCAGTTCCCATAAAAATCAGTAAAACAAATATTTCTTAAAATGTGCAAATATCTTCTGTGTTTGTTACCATCCATAGTAAATGGCTCCTAAATATATGCTTACTACATAAAGCTTTTTTTAAAAGTACAATAAAAATACAAATTCTGTTTGTTTAAAAAAGCCATTATTATGGCTACTAAACAACCTCATTGTACAAATTGCAAAATACTATATGACAAACAAAATTATAGACTCTGTCTATGAAATGCACCCTACTCTATTTTTTTTTGTGATTTCATATATCTATACCGACAGGCCCATAGGCCAAGATCCAAAGGATGATATGTAGTGTTTTAAGTATGTAATGGAGGTTTCAGCTTCTCTTCCTGCTGTACCATTTAACCACCTTACCACCCGACAGAGAATATTCCTGAAGGTTTGTCATACAGCACAAAATATGACTGAGAGTCTATAGCTGGAAAAGTGGTAGGTATTCTATTCTTCTTCCTACAGAAGTCCTTTACAAATGCACTTACATTTCTTTGGATTCTATCTATAGATAAAGATATATGTGCACACAGACCAAATAAACAAGGAAGACTTATACAATGCAAAATAATAAAGACTCGATAGAGTCACGTAACTAAATAGGTGCTCAACTTCTACGTGAAGAATCCTAGATCTTCCAGACATTAAGCATTTTCTGAAACAGAAACTAAACTTTAAAAAAGTAATAATATTGCATAAATGTATTCTATTTCCTGTGTAAACCTTACAATATAAGGTGAAAAACTATATTTAGCAACCCGAGTACCACAAAACTAGTTCTTCTTGCCTCTAAAAGATAAAACCAGTAAAATAATCTCTTGTATTTATTCTCTTTTTTTCTCCATACACCCCTCCCCCCTTTCTATTCTGTTTTGTAAAAGGATCAGTAGAGAAGGAAAAAAGAAAATTCCTCCAAAGAAGTACACTGTGGAAAAAGTGACAAAAATGGAAATATGTAAGGAACAAGTTCATTGGTATTGTAGGAAACACACAACCAAAAATGTCAATTTATTGCTAATTTGAAGGCTAGTAGAAAGGAAAAATACAGCAATGCTCAGCAAACAGCTTCTGTTCACAATTACAAATGATGACAGGATAATTTGTTCAACCAATAAAATATTAATAAGATATTAATCTTTCTCTAGGTGTCATCCAAACATCTATCAGTCAGTCCCACATTAGGAGGTAGAATGAAGTTATTTGTTACTGTGTTTTTACTTTCAACAACTTACAAAGGCAAACTCTCACCTAGACTGCAGATATAGCCAAAGCTGCTAAACTGTTAAACTGAATAAAGGTCGAATCTTGAACCTCCTGAATTTCATAGGTCTGAGTTCAAAACAGACTTTCTATGTTTTTCCAAAGGCATGCATAAACTGAGCCATTCCTAGTAAATCTGAGAGTGTTCCCATTTTTATATAGCACTGTTATGGGCAACAGAAGCACAAGAACTTCTTATTCTCATCACTGAAGCAGAAATTTCAAGTACTGGATTCCCCCCACCCCACATTAATGCTTCTGGACATGGGGAAAAGGCTTATGTGTATTTTTGTAAGCGTGAAAAATAAACACCTGTTTACCATGGTCTGCAACCCTTCCCTTATTTTAATGTGCAGTTAAGCTTGCTTGTGATATACCTAACCAGAAGTTTAAAGCCTGGTTGGAGAATCCCCAGATGGTTGCCATGTAATGGCTCCAGTCAACCTTGGTCAAGTTGGCTGGGGTTGCAGGAGTTAGAGATAAGTAACATCCGTAGGGCTGCAAGTTCTCCATGGCTGTGTTATAGAAAACACAGTATTATTAAGTATAGTATTATTATTACTATACTATTATTAAGAGAGTATTATTAAGTATAATCACAGATTTTCAAGAAAAGTAATAGGTTTCAAAATGTTACTCTAGATTATCCATTCAATGTAATAAATGCAGATAATAATCTTAATCCAGTGATTTGGATGAGAGCAAAGGCTGCCTCCATCAATTTTACAACAATGTGCATGCACAAAATTAGTTGCTAGCGTGAATAGGAAAAGCCAATGTGAAGAGGCACACAGAGAAGGTCCAGAGTGGATCAGAAACAGTTAACCAGAAATATTTATGAAGCATAGCAGTTCACGTGTCACTTATAAGACCAACCGTATTTGCCTACAAAGTTGGAATCAGGAATCCAGTTGAGAAGATCTTCCGTGTTGCCTTTTCTAGTCATCTCTGAAACAGGTAACATTTGCCAAAATGGAATGCTATGCATGGATGGTCCAAAGGACTTCCCACAGTACATGGTGACCATTAATTAGGAACAGAAGTTAACTTCCAAAATGTGGAAGGCAAAGAAAGACAGCAGCGTGAGTTCATTTTGGTTTCATATACATGTGTAACTTTTTTACATTTTTACAGAGATAATACTGGAAGCTATCTGAAGTAGTACAGAAGCAAACCTCACAGAAGTTAACATGTTGAAAAACATTTTTGGCACATTAACAGTATTTGTAATGCATTTTAATTTTTTTTTAAATGGTGAAGGGTTTTCTTTTAATATTTCTGTTCTTGGTATCAGCACCTGCTGTCTAGAGGATCAAGAGAAAATACTGTGCCTTCCAGAGTCAGTCCCATTTTGAACCCCTCCTGGAATAAAAAAGAAAAAAATGCAACAAAAATTAAAGTAAAACTGCAAGCTTAAAACCACAAATTCAGTTCAGAAACATTTGTTTGCACTATTCTTTCATGTACAAGTTCCGTCTATTTCTAATATCCTGAACAAAATAAAGTGAAACAAAAACTGTAGTCTATTCTGGGTAAACTTAGCCCTTGTGATTTAGCTTTGGTTCTTGTGGAGGGAAAAGTCACAAACTATTCATCAACTATTTCAATGTCAAAAAGTAACAAGTGTGAAATCTGATAACAATTGAATGTAGCTTCCAGGAGAAGAATAATTTTAAAGCTATGATTGATCTTAGGGCCTTACCAGCAAGGGCAGTGAATACACGTGCACTGAGGTGAAGTACTGGGATGGAAAGTAGGGAGGCGCACGAAGCCAATTTCCCACATTTGATTCGTAGGAAGGCCTACTTGTGCCTATTAAGGGAGTGTGCAGCATTGGTGGCAGCATGACTAAAGGTAAGGGGGGAGGGACGGGAGGCCGTGAATGTAGGTCCTATTTGATTAATCCGCAAATGTCATTATCCATATGAATATTTGTGCACATCCCTAAAGAGTGATCCACAGAATCAAGGACTACAGGCATATCAGTTCAGCCTAGTTCTGAACATGGAGACATACAGAAGGCACACCTCCATGTTCCAAACAACTGGGGCAACCAGTTTGAAGGTGCACTTTCATACCTAATCCTTTAGAACTCAGCCCTGGAGCTTAGGCAAGCTTTGGGGGCGTGGAGGTTGGGTTTACACTACACCTTGCTGTGGTCCAAACCAGTGGAATTCGCTGGTCTAGACCACTGGCTTAGATCATGGTGTCACAGTGCAGACAGGCCCCTAGTTTATATCAAATGTGCAAAGGAACTTAAATTTCTTTTTTAAAGGGTGCTATAAATCACATGCTAGTCTGAGAAATTTTAGGTGTGAATTCTAGAGCAACCTTATCTTATTGATGCTGCTTCTACCTTTTAAACAATGTATGTACAGTACTTCATATTTTAAGGAAAATTATAGCTCAAACTTCTAAAAATATCCATAATTTTAGAGAACATAATGACAGCATATTAATAATAACCCCCAAGTAAAATTACATGTGACTAGAAATACTCTCAGTATAATCTTACCGGAAAATATCAATAATTTCATATATTCATTCTGAAGTTGAGTTAATTTTTTTTGTTTTAACTTAGAAAAGCCTAAAACACTTCTGGCCAGGCAGCCTGAATGACTTTTTTCATATTAATGATGAACTGTGGGATCAATGCAGTGATGCAGCACAATTGAAGTTTTGTATTGACCTTTTAAAATGCCATTTTGCTGCACAATGGACCATAATACAATATAGAAATCAAAATGCCCGAGACTTGGGATCTCTCTGAAAGTTTTCTTTTTCTTTTTTCTAGGTGACAATGTGCAAGAGATTCCTTATGTGATTTGTTATATGATGGTTCTTATCCCACAAACTGTTCTTCTGTAGTCCATTGAAATACTACCAGGATCTTGGATAGAGCCTAAACTGTTCCTCATGTTTTCTGTTTTAGCAAGGTGAGAGGAGGAATCAGTTATTAATCTAGTCACTTTTTAGTAAAGTAACAAGCAAATAGAAACAAGACAGTACACAAACTATGAACAATTTAATTTTACATGGTCACACACAAACCATAAACATACGAACACCGTGGTCACACCTCCACTTTAAACCTTCTTCAGTCCATCTTCAGGTCTGACTGCTCACACCTTTTCAATTCTATCTGCTTTATTTGCAGACTTTCCATTCAGGGAAGTCCAAATGGAGGATGAACAGTCCACAAATAAAATGGATGGAAATGAAAAGGTGTGAGGATTGCGATCAGAAGATAGATCAAAGAAGGTTTATAATGAAAGTATGATGACAGCTTAAGTTTTATTTCTAGGTGAAAATGCATCCCAAAACTTTATAAGCAATTATGACATTTTATTTGTGAAATAGTGATGTAATGCACTGATACAAATTATGCTAATAATCTGAATAGTTTTGCTCAACTGTTTCTTGATGATGCGTTCACTCAGGTAAGAGGAGGGATCGCGGGTAGATAATACAGCGAGCCCCAGCTGTGAAGACAGCTAGGGCTCAATGGCCGGACGCCGAGGGACAAGGCGCCCAGCAGAGCCAATCCAAGTTCCAAGGCCTACCGGATCCTGAGTCCTGCTGGTCAACCTCCTGGTTAGGCAACATTTTTTTAACGGTTGCCTGGCTCAGTGACCAAGGTAGACTGGGCAAAGGAAGGAGGAGTCAACCCTAACCCTCAAGTGATAGCCTACTGCCATCCACAGAAAACAAAAGTTCCTCAGTTTCCAAGATTGTGTCCAGTGCAGTTTAGCATCAGATAAAAGATAGCCCTTGAAGTTGGCCATTTTCTATTCAGCAAGTAGAAAGTGCTCTGGGCAGGTTATTCCCAGTGGCACTAATTGTACATGGCAGGACCACAAGAGGGCCAAAGCTACCCTCTGAATTGTTCATTGTGCTGTGCATCACCTCTGAGGATAGATCTGAGGCTGTATAGATATGAGTTGAATTTTATTCTTCACTGGCTGTATTTTTGTCATTTCTGTCTTATTATATGCCAGAAGACAGGTAGTGACCTTTATAGTTTAATCCTACACCTCTCTAGTCAGATAATATATGCCTCCTAGGAAATATTATTAATAGGATGAGTTTTAAGAATTGAATTAATTCTTAATGAATTCAGTCTGACTTATTCTCAGTTAAGGGTGTAAAGGACTGTGTTCTTCCACTTCCAGGGAGCAGTCCAAAACCAAGTGCAATAATCATTTTTACTGAAATTAAGCACAGTTGGGCCTGATCAGTGCAGAAATGTTTTTCATTTATATGCTGATTGCTACTTACATTATTTATTCATTCATTTATTTATTTATTTATTTATTTATTTATAAATCTGTCTTTCACCAAGTCCCGGGTTAGGTTACAATGGTAAAAAAAGTATGATTTAACTCTTTTAACATAATTAAAAGGCAGTATAAATTACAACCCTACCTCCCCACCACACCCCCTGCAGGACTATAGTCAGCATCATTTGTTTATTATTATTATTATTTTTTAAAGCCATGCCTTTGACAGTAGTGACTAAGAAATTAGTCTACCTGGGTAGCTGCTTCCTGTCCATTCCCTTGATATATTCCAGTGAGTTTAGTGCTACAGTCATGGTGATTTCTTTATCTATGGCTGCATCCTACTTCTTTGTTACATTATTTAGTCTACAAGATTGTAAGTCACTTCTTGAGTTCTTATTAAATATGATTTTTTTCCCCATATAGAATCAATATATGGTGGTACTGTTATTTCTTTAAACTGTCACATAAATAACGCTTGGCAAAAAGGACATGCAAACTGAATTCCACATACGGTATGTATGCAGTGTGGTGTGACTATAAGGATGATCTTACAAACCCTATGGAGTCTAACCTTCTAATGAAGCTTCTAATGAAGCTGTCTGGCAAACCTGAAAAGACTAGAGACTTCAGAACATGGCACCTAAACAAGAGCACAGAGAAACACACCTTAAACTCAATTCTCATTAAATAACTTAAAGGATTTGTTCTAAATAACTCTTCAATCAATCAATTAACATACTCATCACAGAGGAGAAAACTTTGTCCAGTGATGACTTATTAAATCTGCCTTTTCTCATCCATTCAAACAGCCAAGTGCTAGGCTGTGCTTAATAGAGCACTATTAAGTTATCCTTGAGCAACCTTAAAGGGAAGCTGTTGTCCCTTCCAAAATAAGATCTAGTGGATAAATAGATATAAAAGTGCAGTTCCAATGTTTGAAAACTTGCCTCGGAAGAGCTGTCTGGTTCTGCATGAATGTGCTCCAATAACAGGTCTTCTCATCTAATGCCAGCTCTTATATCATTCAAGTACTAGATGGAGACTATATTTACTGGGGTGTTTTTTAAATATATATAATGGTTTGTTAATCATTTTCATGGTGCTGTTAATTAGCTCGACTCACTGCTTTTGGAAAAAAAGATGAGGGCTTGAATTTATTTTGTAATTACTCTAGAAGTAAAGATGTGAGGGTAGGTTAGTAAGAAAATTCACTTGTTTAAAATAATATCACATTCCTTAAAGGTGCTTAATTCAGGAAATGAAAGGGTCATTTGAAAGCTGTATTTTGTGTTTACTCAGGCCGTGTCCCCATGCAAGCCGTTTGGTGCTGTTTGGGCACTGTTTGGGCTTGCAAAGGCTGGGCGCGGGACTGAGATCAAATCTTGGGTGCCCCCATGCCATTCACCCTAACACATGCTGGAGGCGGGCTGGGGGCACGCTGGGGGCAGATTCAGCCATCCCCAAGCAAACTGCACCAGAATCGTGATTTTGTTCCCTTTCTGAGGCAAGCCGCTTGCTTGCCTTGAAAGGGGAGTAAAAGCAAGGGAGTAAGGGGGTGCAGAGGCTTGAGTTTTTTTCTCTTTTCCAAGGAGGCAACTTTACTGCATCCCTGGAAAATAGAGAACTCTCAAGCCTCTGCACCTCCTTTTTCTGATCTGCTGACAGACAGAGGCTTGGCTTTACTCCTGAAGTAAAGAATCACTTCGGCAGTAAAGCCAAGCCTCTTTCTGTCAGCACATCAGAAAAAGGGGGTGCAGAGGCCTCAAATTTCTCTCTTTTCCATGGAGGCAACCACTGAACACTTGAATAGCTGAATGTGAAGAGAGGAGGACTTCCCACCAACCAATCTACTACCTAGAGGTGTCTAAAGTGCAGGAGATGTGAACTTTTAAAAATATGATAATTAATTAGAGGTCTTCCCCCTCACAAATAAAATAAAATTGAGAAAAGCGAAAGCAAAGCAAATGGGAAAATTCCAGTTGTACGGAAAATGCACATTTGCATTAGCTTAATTCCTTAAAGAAACGTATATGTAAAACCTAAAATTCTAAATACCTCTTTGCAAGTGATTCTGATTTGGGCAAGTACAAAAAAAAGCCTTGTTTAGGGCAACAGTGTGGCTTTTTTTTTTTACAAGTACTCCTTGAGTGTGAAAGTATTCTTTCCATCCAGTGAAAGGAGTATGTGAGGAACAGTGTGAATTAGGCACCTAATTACTTTTGACAGGAATATGTGTTTTAACTGTAATGTCATATAAACAGCAGTAAAAACGTGCCAGTTGCTTCCACTCTGACCACACATCATCATCATTACGAAAAAAAAGTGAACCATCTACAATTCAGGACAATACAGTACTGATTCTTCCACAAAGCCTGCATGTGCCCATCTTTAAATATCACAATGGATTAAGAGCATGGAAAAGGTCAATATTCCACAGAGGAAATGGAGCCTTCAAAAAAATCATCTGAATTTAATCACACGAAAAATGAAAGCAAACTTGAGTGCTAGATAACTATGATGAATATTATAGGGGAGAAAAGTTTAAGCTTGAAACCTTTTAACAATGAAGAATCTACTTCAAGTGGTACAAATTAGATCTCAAACACCAAAATTATAACAAAAGATACTTTGCAGAAGTTGAACTGAGAAGCACATAGAAACAATATACCAACCATCGCTGACGCTGCACATCCATGCAAGCAAAAGAGATAAAAGAAACATTAGGTTTTCGGTAGAAAATGCTTAATATCAGTGATAACTGACCTAATTCAAAACTGCACTCAATTAGTTAAGTTAAATTTGTTAAAATAAACATTTAACACAAAACTGGAAAGTTTAAAGTCAGCTGGAGGGAAAGGAACATTCAACCAATTTCTTTTTGTACAATATTTCTTGGATAAATACAAAGTTTTTTTGCAAGCATAAAACATTTTCCACATATGCTTTAGAAATAATTTGTGCAAGTACTTGGTAACTTTTCTTTCAGATCACAGCTTTGGGAATGTTACAGGACAAAATCACTTTTCTTATGTAACTTGGGATGGGCAGTGTATAGTAACAGGAGGGGGTGGTATAACAAAAGCTGCTATGAAAAGGTTTTTTTAGAAAACACAATGTAGTCAAAGATATGCTGTAGGAATGAAGACTGAGGCACAAAGTATTTTGGGGATGGGGGTGCTTAAATGAAGTTGAGATGGTGATTGGAAACAGCCAATTGGAAACAAGATGGCTAGAACATGAAGAAATGGGTTGCTAAAAGAAGAAGCTCACTTCCCATTATCCTATGCCATCTTTCTGGATAAACAGCACTCACAATAATGTTTTTCCTGATCTAAAAAAAGAGGCAAATTATGGGATGTAGAAACCAAGGAAAGGGTGAACAAGTTCAGCAGGTATCATACTTGGGGTGAATCTTAGAAGAGCTCTACCACATGGAAAGCAAAAATGTGCTCAGCAGGAATACACTAATGTGATCTTGGCATGGCTACATTCTTTTTCAGTGACCGTTCAAAGGTCATGTTGTTATCTGCAAACCAAATTCTGGATTGCCTCATTAAAATCTATGGTACTTCTCAAGATGGAATACACACAACGTAGAGCAAGTCAATGAGTTGCTTTGAAACAAAACAGCCTCTCAGTCACTTTGCAGAAACTGGTCAGGATGGTGGGTATCATGTAAGCATCCAACTTCACCCCGAAGGAGACTGGTAAATGAAGGCTTTCTTTTGACACTGACAGGCTGTTTTGAGCAAGCCATCTGCATGATGAAATCCTCTTCCTTTGAAGAAATGTTACATATGAACAAATACAATGAAAGGGCATAAAATTGTCTAAAGAAGGTGGACATTTGAAAAGCTGTTGATTAATAACACAACTGGTCTTCTCTCCCTTTTTATACTGCATCTCTGAATATTTCACAGCCTATGAGCACACTGCCCATTACATGATATAATTTCCTTCTTAAAATCCCAGTGTTTGAACAGCAAATGAAAGCAATTCTTTGCAATGCAAAATATTTGATCACCTGCATCTCATCTAGCTTGGACTGAATGTCTGGAGGGAAATCTCCTGCTCCACAGCTAAAAGGGTCAAAAGGTTCTGCTCCAAAAAGGTCTCTCTCTGGAAAGAATTGAGACAAAAACAACAGCAACAGAAAAGGAGTCAGAAACAAGAGACGGTGTGTATGCAAACATACGGCTACAATAGCAACACTGGCAACAGTATTTCTTAGGATACAGTAGAAACAACCATGAGAGTGAGAAACTTCCTAAATCATGATCTCCCTACTTCCCAGCATTATAGGTTCCCTAAGGCTGAATCCAGAGGTGCTTTATTGTGAGATAACCAAATATAGTGGAATAAATAACCAAAATTTGGAAGCAGCCTAATTCTCTTATGTGCCTTTATGAGCCAACTTATTGCAATATGAATGTTAAACCAGGAAGAATGGAACACCTGAAATGGATATGTGCATATGTTTAATGCTGTCTTATTCATGGATTCTGCAGTTAAGTCAAAAGCAAAGAGATACTTATACATTTAGGGCTGTATTCACACCAGGTCCTGACAGTCTGCCTCAATGATGGAGCAGGCAACTGCCCTTTTCAGTGCCGTGTGTGTGTGTGTGTGTGTGTCTCATCATTCCTGAAAAGGAGATGGCTTCCATCTCTACTATGTGATTACCAATAGTTGTCCTTTTTATGCCATCTGGATGGCAGGTGTCTTGTTTGGTTATGGAATGTTCAGGAACAAAATACTTCTTATTCACAGTTGTTATTGTACTTGAAAAACAATTGAGATGAAGATTGTGTACTAAAACTGCTACCATTGTACAGTAGGTACAAGTAGAGAGTGACCATAACTCAGTGGTACAGCAGCTCCTTGGAAAAAAGGGTAATAAGTTTGATCCTTTCCCACACAGAAATGTAGCGCGCCCAACATTATTGATCCTGATTTGAGAAATGTGGCCTAGCTACAATGCATTATAATTCCATAGTACAGCGACAAATTTAGCAACCTGAAGTGATACACTGATTTATAATTTTTACTTTTTCAAGGTTTTAAAGTAACTTATAATAGCACATTGCACTTATCTATCAAAGTGCAAATCTCAAAAACACAGTAACCTTGTAACTTAGATGGCTATAATTTTTTTTGCCAATATCTGAAGATGCCAAGAGATAACGGCTACCATAAAGCCAATTAACAAATGGACTGTGTTAATGGATTGAAATTACAGATCTGAATCAGAAAATTTGCCATACAAAATTTTAGCTCATTCTTTGGGCATTCTGGCACTTACCTGATGGTGATCTGGATCAGTGGTCTGGATCAAGCAATTAGTTCCAAAGTTGATAAAGACTGCTCTGAACTGGAACATGGCAGTTGGGATGGCTATTCCAGCCTAGCTTTGGAGCCAGCTTCCAAATGCTCCGATGGCCAGAAATGAAAGTTTCTGGCCTTGAAGGCCCTCGGGGACCCATTTTGGCTGCAAACCTTGACTGAAATGGGACCCCATGGTCAACTGATCCATGGAGGAGTGCAATCTGCATACCTCCTTGATTCCGTTTCTTACCAACTAGTACAATGGTAGAGCTGTTTAAACTGATCTACTGGAAATCCAGATCTAGACTGGATCAGGAGGCCATTCTGGGCCTCCTGGTCTGGACTATGCTCCATCTTTTGCAGATGGAGCACACTAGCAGGAGGTAGGGGCTCTTTAAACTGTAGTAACTTAAGGAAGCAGAGGCCCATAGTCCCCTTCTACATCTGGTCTACCAGTAAGTGCAGAAAGGCCCTTTATTTCAACCAATCAATTCATGTGCATTGTCCATATAACCTCAAAAGATATTCTGAAAAGTAATTCAGAGATTTTTTTTCAATATGTATCCTGGTGAGGGAGAAAAGAGTTCGTTCCCACAAAATGAGTTAAAGAAAAGCTGAGGCAGTCATTGAAAAAACTTTTACCTTCAGATCTCAGTAAGCTTTCAGGAGGGCCTCAAACGAAGGTACTGCTTCAAGGTCTGACAGGATCGTTAAAAAGAAAATAAAAAAATGCCTAACATAATGGTTAGAGTGGAAAGAATGAGACTCCCCCCTCTTAAGGAAGAAAGCTTTAAGTTTAATTCATTTTTGATCAGATATTCTTTCTGCTGAAACACTGTGATCTTGTAAAAGTCAAGACTTGCAGCAATTGATGCCTCTTGTTTAAAATAGCTGAGGGCTTCGATCTTGATCAGCAGTCCTTCCTTGTTTCCTGAATATATTGGAGATTTTCTGAGTTCTGAACATGTTGGTGATTTTCACCTCTGCCTGAGAACATAAATGACACTTCTTTGATGTTCAAACTCAGATCTTATGACGTCTCTTTAAAGGGAAAAATGGCTCTGCTTTCAGACAAGGATAGAAACCAATGCATGTGGAGTTAAGCATTTCACATTCTGTTCCAGAGACTCCAAGCCCCTGATTACGGTCTAGATTCTGCTCCTCACCTTGACATGCACTCTCCAGTTTTTCCCTGAAGCAAATGCAGTTAAGAAAATTGTTTCTGTGAAGGTTGAGGAAGAGTGACCATTGACTTGTAGAAAACGTATAGTACAGAATCCTATACTTTATACTGTAAAATGCAACTGAACCGACTTT
This sequence comes from Aspidoscelis tigris stejnegeri, assembly GCA_023333525.1. Classification (NCBI taxonomy): domain Eukaryota; kingdom Metazoa; phylum Chordata; class Lepidosauria; order Squamata; family Teiidae; genus Aspidoscelis; species Aspidoscelis tigris. Next base: position 17,697,537 of record JALMGA010000010.1, read on the forward strand.
ACAGTCTCCACAAGAAGGGGATGGAAATGCCACCTCTCTTTTACAGAGGCCTTTTTGCACGCCAGGCCACACGGGGACACAGTCCCCTTACGCATCTAGGCAGGTAAGGAATGCGTGGGGACGTGTCCCTGCCTACCTACATGCAAATGGGGAATCCATCACCACATGGCCTAGCCTGAAATGTTCCGTCCCTTCCCCAGGTTCCTGCGGGGTATAGCGGACCTGATTGGGTCCACTACAGCTAGCAGCAGCCCACCCCGGGCACCTCCCACTGCAGACATGCACCTCCTTAGACATACACCCATGAGGGACTTACCTCCTCACCAGTAGGATTCAGACTGGTGAGCCCGGGGGCAGGGCTTCCTGGTGTGGTTGGAGGCGCTAGGCATTCTGCGTAGGCATGGGGCACTGGCCAATCAGAGCCGATGGTGCATGTAGACACAGAACGCCGACGACCAGACTCCCCCAGTCTGGACTACAGCAGCGAGGAAGTAAGTACCTCTCTCACACGTGCCCCTGAGTAGGCCCCAGCCCTGGGTGGTGGTCCCGGAGGGCGTCTGTGAGGCTCAGCTGCCTAGATCTAGGCGTCTGAGCCCCACCAAGGCCAAAGTTCCACCCTGGTGCGCTGCAAGATGTGCTGCTCTGTGTGGTAGAAAGGGGGTGGGTGGGTGGGGGCAGATCTGTGGGTTCTATCTGCTGAAGCCTCAATCAGACTGCAGTCTCGATCGGATTGCATCATCCAGCAGTTTGCTTTTATTTAATTCCAGGAACAGGAAGCAACTCATGATGTCATTCAGCACGTGAATGAGTATGATCATGTCAGTGATTTGCACCTGAAGAAGCAGGAGCAGCCACCAGTTGTGACAGGGACCAATAATATGATTCAGTTAGTAAAATCTAGGCAGAATATTAGTAGGTATATTTTGAGACAAGGCTACGTACTGTATCAAAATAAAACAACCACCAATACCCCAAACCAACAACGTCACAGGATAGCTGTAGAAATCACTTGTTAGCTTCATAGCATGAGCCAGAAAAAACAAATTCTTGAATACAATAATAAGTTTATAAGTTTTGAGGAAAACCTAGCAAATGACTCTTTTGGATTGGTTCGTAAGAGTCTTGGTAGTCCTAAAGTAAAGCATTCATTATTGCTTTTTCCTGGTAGGAATCCCCATGTGGACTAAAACATAACATCCGTTCTACATATCTTCTGTAGTCACTGGAATATAACAGAGTAATTAAATTCCTTTCTCCAGAAGAGAGAAAATAATGAAGCAGTAGCAGAGAAATCATGTACAAAATGGTATAAAGAAGGTTGGAAGAAACTAGGCTGCTGCTCGAGAAGGTATTTGCAGCAGAATACTTCTGCATGAAATCAAACAATTAATCTGAAATGCATGATGTTTTTCTTCGGTCTCACAGAGCTATACCTGCATCATTACCAGGCTGAGACCCAGGTTGTGTTCAGACATAAAAAGTGCCTAAGAGGCATCTCAGAAAAGTAGTATGTGGCCGTTGTGGTACGAATTCTTTTTTTACTCCACATTTCAGACACAGAATGTTCATGAGATGGGGAGGGGCAGGCTGGTGCAGGAACAATCCTACATAGAAGCCTTTTTTAAGCTGCTTCAGATTTTCTTTTCTTTTTGCTGTGTCCAATCACAGCCCCACTGTGCAATGTCATTAGTTGCCACATGAAGTGGAGGAATGCTACTGCAAAAAGAAGCAGTTTTCAGCCCAGGTCAATCTTCAGAGCACTGGAAATATGTTTGGAAGTCAGCTGTCTTTATTCACTATTAAAGCAGCCTTGGGGAAAAAACTGAACTGGCAAATCACCTCCTCCCACAACGATGTGGTTAGAAGGGGTTTAACAATAAGTTGTTGGGGATTTGGGGGCAGAGAAAAGGTCAGGAGGGGGCAAAGAGTTTAAACATCCTGCCCTTGGCCAACTTGAGTCCACACTATATGCTCTCTTGTAAATTTCTAGTTCTTTGCTATATGTATGGTTAAATACATGCTTACAATAGTTGAGAAAGAATAAGGTAATGTAAGTACATTGCAACTCTGCAACACATTTACTAAATTACCACACCGACTGGAACAACTAGCGCATTTACTCATTTAGAAGAAGGGTCAGACAATGATGATGATTAATAATAAACAAACAACTTAAAAAAGATATATCCCTGAAAAATACTGAAAAAAACAAACAAGCCATCAAAAACTGCACTGAGTTTATAGCACCAAGATGAATATAAATCCTTGTTGCTGTTTTGGGGGAAAACGAGCGTAAACAAAGGGTTAGGTCAGTCATTAAAAAAAACTTACTGATCTCTGCAGATCTACTTGGCACTGGTGGAGGCTGTGTGCCATTGCGAGTAGGAGTTGATGACTGAGGGGATATGGGAGAAAAGGGAACCATATCAAAGATGTCAGTGGAGGGTGATTTAGGTGTCACACTGCCTGCCTACAATAAGGATAATAAACATTAGGGTAGTATTTCAAAGGACAAATTCACAACGCTGAACTTTATTTTTTTCTTTTTTGCATGCAGAAGATAAAAGCTACATTATTGAACAGAAAGAACAGCATGCCCAAAACAGAACCAGTATGAGGAAATGGCAGGCATTTGCAGCATTGCGTTCATATGAAATGCTAAAGTATCTCTCTCTTACACACACACACACACACACACACACACACACACACAGAATGTTATAATGTTTTAATATTTTCAGGATATCAGTGTTTTTTAAAAAAATTGTCAGACTCAAAGGAGCTAGGAAAAATATGAATATTTTTGAATGGAAGAAGAAAAAGTCTCATCACCAGAGTAGAAAGTTATAAATCAGGCACATATATCTAGTGCCTGAAATTAAGAGAGAGAACACCTACTTTTTAAAATTAAATCCACCTTGCGTCATAATAATTAATATATTGACAATTTGACAGATTGCTTGTCCTGAATACTAAGAAATATTGAAAAACCAGCACATTAATAACAATAATATACTGAGTTATTTTTTGTCTGCTTATTAATGAAATATTTATCACAAATAAAGCTGAGAATGTATTGATGGGTTCAACCAAATACAGCAATGTAACATCCCTATGATTAAGATTAATTGCTATTATTGTCATCACTATTATTAAACAAGAACTCTGTTTTAAGAACAAGAGTTGCAGTAATCATGTACAAAAATGGTAGATCAATATACAGGCCAGAATCAAGATAAGGAAATCTCACATAGAGAACTAAATATGTATTGATTGACACTGAAAGAACCAAAATAGTAAAACAACAACAAAAAATAAAAATAAAAAAACCACTTTTGCTGTTTTTATATGATTAAGCAAATCAATTTCCAGTTTGATCATAGTGATCTTGCACTGGAACAAGGTTTACTGTAGCTGTTCAAACCATTTATCTCTGCTTAATAATGGAAAAAGTTCCCAATGCTATACTGATAATGGGCCAACTTAAAGATTGCTGGCATGTTCTATTTTACTTAGTGTTTAGATACACAATTGCCTTCAATACTGTATTAATAAATTTTCCATACATGCCCTTCTGTATACAGAAAGACTGCTTCCATTATGAAAACATATTAAAAGAGAAGACTGTGTCTGGCACAACACTACAGTCCTCCAAAACATCTTCCATGAAGATGGAGGTGCACTGAGAAAAAATGACATTCTTTGCATTAGAATGGAACAGCATAGGTTTATCCTTAAACATTTTTAATGAAGGCAGAGCTCCTGCAAAAGTTCATTGTAGGCACAGGATCTTAGAAGGTAAAACATAATCAGCATTAAAAAATAAAAAAAACATATGTATAAGCATCTGGCCTGTTCCTTAACCACTGTACAAAATGTAGTACTTCTGATAGAATTCATACACTAAGAGATATAAAAGTTGGGGAGGGGGCGGTAGACTATCTGTGCTCAGAGGATTACACAAGGTCTTGGTATGCTGTGTTCATGGATTGGCTTTGGGAGACCACACTTGGAAGGTGTTAACAGTCCAGATGACTATCTAGAGTCAGGATTGCTCATGGGTGTTAAGAGTAATGGAAGAGATATCTAAACAAGAAGCAGAATCCTCATTGCGACACCAGAAAAAGGAGGAAGGTCTTTGAAACAAGGGTCTTTGCAAGACTTCAGAAAACCTGGCTCTTTTTGGCTATGGAAAGTAAGTAAGAATTAACATGTGGAAAGCTAAGAACTTGGACTATATACAAACAAAAGTATTATATAATGCATTAGACATTAGCACAATATATATCACAGAAGTCATTATGGTGCATTTTACTGATAGGAAATGCATTATGATGCAGGTTTTGCTGACATTCTACCTACTCCTGACTTTAAAATGGTCTCTGTAGACAAAAGAATAATTGTCGAAGTGCAGTTTCAGCAGGAAAATGAAGTCATTTAAAGCTTCTGTTTAAGATTAGCAAGTGCTGTGGTATATCCCTCACAGATTTCAATTTTACCATATCTTGATTTAAGGAATTCCGTAACATAGATCAGAACTGAGTCCCTCCATCACAGCATGGTTTTCTAAAACACAATGGCCTTTTAAAAAAGAAAGGCGTTTCAAATTACAAATAGTTCACATTTGACTACCTACAAATGTTTGTTTTTCACAGCTGCTGGCCTTCACTGTGAGTAGGAATATAAAATAATGAGGCAAAACCACATGGTTTGAATAAATCATGGCTACTTGATGTAAGAAGGACCAGACCCGTTGTGTTAAAAATGCGTGGGAAAATGCCCTTTCTGGCAGGCTACTAAAGCCGATCTTATGAGTAATCCCACAGTGTCTGCAGAAGGCATGGTACAGTATCACAACAATATCCTTTCAAGTCTTATTGATTTATGTCTCCCTCCTAGCTTCTGAGATTATTAAGGAAGTGGCACAGGTTACCTCCAGCAGCGGTCTGCCTTGTGCCCCCAGACTCCCAAAGACTGAGAGGGACTTGAGTTCTTCTCACCTCCTCCTCGTTCCAAGCCTCCTGCCTGAAGTACCACAATCAGTCAGTTTGACTGCTACAACCAGACTATTTCCTTCTCCTGGTCCCAAGACACAACAGGCCAAAAACAAAAGTAGAAAACCCCGATAAGGCCCTTATCCATACTGGGCCACATTCTGGATTATATCCCAGAATAGGGATCTGACATCTGCATGCTGTGACTATGGCAGGTCCTGACCGTGGCCTGCTGTAGTCTGCACCAGCCTGTGGATGGCACAGTTCCACTCTGGGATATAATCTGGAATACGGCCCAGTGCAGAAACAGCCTATGATTGGGACACTAGAATAATTTGGTTTGCATACTAAAAGGCTCTATTTGAACCCTGCAAGTGACTTGCTGGAGTTTACAACTAAATATTTAGAGGCTGAACTATAATTATAGAGGAGTGGGGGATGGATTAACCTATGGCTAAAGGTATCTCTATGCAGGAAGCAGTATGGCAGAAGAACTCACAAGATAGGACAAGGGCTGTCACCACCATTGAAGGAGTGGATTTATGGAATATTCCATGTTTGCAAGGGTGAATTACATCATAGTATCTGCCTACTGCAAGTCAGTGATACATATTATACTATGACAGTTTTATCACAGAATTAGAAATAAAGCTGTCAGCTTTTGGTGGCAACGATAAAGTATGTTTTTAAGGCCAATTGTTTAAATCCTCTCTCCTTGATTGCCAGTTTCTTTATATCTTTAATACTGTGCTATAAAACTTTCTGCTCTATTACAAACTCATTTAAATTATATAATATGGACATAACTAAAGATTTTGAATGTGACTCAGGCTCCTGAAGAACAAAAAAACTACAGCTTCAACCCTTGAAGCCTATTTGGTATAGTAAAGACTTATCATAAAAAAGCATACAATGGGTCAATTCTCACAAGTAATTATCCTGTTACTACTCAAGAATACTTAAGAAAGCCTTTGGTAATAAACTGGTATCTAGGTATGCATGCATGACTATATAGGTATCATTTATTTATAATACTCGTATCTCACTCTTCACCCAAAGATCCCAGAGCAAATCACAGCACACATAAAAAAACCCAACATACTACCACGCCCCTTGGTATTTTGGTTTTATTAACTGTGGTTTTTAAAAAATTATTTATGTTGGAGGTTTTGTGATCCTCTATCGTAACACACAAGGCAAAGTGGTATTCACACTCACATGTCTGCAACTTTGGTTCCCGAAAACAGTGGTTTTCTTGGAGTTTTCTACATGAGTGAGCTCAGAAAATACTGTTTCCCAGTACCTGTGCTATTTGGAGATTCTCCATACATGCTATTTTGGCAAGAAACTACTATATAAAGGAATGAATGGCTTTACTGGTAAAGCAAGCTGGCTAGAGAGCAGAGGGTTTCAGGTTCTGTCTCCAGCCTCCCCCTGGATGTAGGCAAATAGTGAACTACATCTGTATCTTTGTAAAAAAAAAACACAACAACCCTGCATAGAGCTGCCCATGGAGATGCTCACTCAGTCAACCAGGAGTTAGGTCTGCCTTGATGGTACTCAACAACAGCATCAACAACCATGCAAGGAAAGGGCACTGCAGAAATAATTGGATAATGAAAATAACCATGGTGAATCAGTACTGCCGAGGACGGCATGAAAAAAAAATAGCCAAATGGGAGGAATGCAGAAATAGGAAGAATGCTGTCAAAGGAAATAAAAGCATTATTGTCTTGCAGTAAGTAAGTAAGTAAGTAAGTAGGAAATGTAAGGACATACTTGTCATACTGGTACGGTACAGCAGTATCGTATCATGCCAGTAAGCATCCAGTACAGTGGTGGCTATTCACAAACAGTCAACTAGACCCATACTTGGCCAGGAGCATCTGAGGTGCAAATGGCCACTTCAAGGCTGGCTGGATTGCCAAAACAATGTACAAAGAAACATTGGTCGTATGCTTAGATGTTGCCATGACGTTTTGGGCACTGTACATAACTCAGCAGCCACAGTTGCAGAGGGTGTGGATGCAGCATCCAGGAGTGATCCAGCCACTCCTAGTAAGCATGGGACTCCTTTTTAGCAGTCCACAACTGGATCATGCCAGGAGAGCCTATAGTGACTTGACACAACTCCCTGGTGAAGATGCAGTGATTCAGAAAACAGTCTTGATCATTCCATCACACAAGTGCAAACAGATCCATGATTGTGACATCTCTTTTCAATCATTATCATTTTCCTCATAAATTTTCTTGCTCTCACATTCTTCCCCTTGATGCATGTCATATCTTAGAAAAAACATTTCTATGAAATGACACAAATTTCTATAGGTATATATTTTATCCATATATCATATCCGTATTATATATAATATATACAGATTTAACCACAGATCAACATCTTTGACTGGACACATTATAAGGCATGATTTGATTGTCATTAAAAGAGATTTGCAAATTTCTGACTTATAAAATGTCCTGTAATTTACCAATCCATGTCAACTAAAATGACTTCTTCAAAAGAAGTATTTTCTAAGTAATAAGTACACAATATTTATTTTAGTCATCATTTATGTTAGTAAAAATATTTTTGCTTGAAGCACAGTATTTTACCTATCTAATATAAATAACAATTGAGGACACATAGTGGAATCCTAACCCCACATTGAGGGGACTGAAGATTTGCACAGCACAGATTCAGGCAGCTGTCCTCCTTCAACATGGAGGCTGCACTACCTGACAGCCCTGTATTTAGCAGTCTCGTTTGTGACAGGCCAGACAAAGAAGACCTTTTAGGATGAGCCAGGATTTGGCCCAGGGCTACTACACAGTGCTATCGGGAGACCTGCACTAATAGCTTGCAAAAATATATACAATGTATTTCTTTTGAATGGTGCCAGTGGCTCCAAAAGAGATTGGTATACATGGTAAGGAAGTACCACGTCACCAACAAAAGGCAAGATTGCACTATGACCTATATACAACTCTATTCAAAACAAATACAAAAAAGCAAATAGGCTATTGTAATATTTGCAAAAGTAACTAAAGTAATTGATGTAAAATTAAAACACAAGCATTTGAACAATCAAAAATTGCACATAATAGATCTGTACTTCTTTAATTTGGGTGAAACAGAAATAAACCAACAGTTATAAGATTCAATTTCATAGTTTCATAATATAACAGTCCTAGACATTAATGCTTTCTGCACTATACCCTTCCTAGGGCCTGCCATAATCTTCTCTACTAGCATACAGGCAGTGGGCCCCTATTCCAACATATAATCTGGAATAAGGCCCAAGGCAGAAAGCTATCTAGAACCATGTCATAGTTTCAGATTACTTGAGGCAATCCATGTTTTAAATGCAGCCAAACAGATTATGAAACCATATTAAATGGGGTCATAAATAGGGTCTGTTTCCTCTTACTTTTATAAATTAGACAGACAATTAGAACAATACTAACCTTAATAATTTATAAGTGGTTTACAAGATCCTAGATTTACAAGAAAAAAAATCACACAGAAACTCAATTCATTCACGCAGAAAAGGTTAGGGAAAATAATTAGTTAAAAATTAACATACTGCACATAGAATACACAGGAAAGTAACTTATGTTTGTGACAAAAACCTCAGGATCATTCCTTTTCCCCAAACCCAGTGCTCATTTTCTAACAGTGCTTAATTTCTAAGGAATGAACACAAAGAAAGAGAAGAATAAATGCCAATTTAAGTCCTTCTTAAATGTACATGTTTGTCAATGCACTGTACTGCTTTGTGGTAAAGAAAAGGCAGCCTCTACCTATTTACACATTTTGAAAGCTGCACTTATTTTACAAATTCTTATTCATTGTAGCCTGCCTTCTGGTATAAGGCAGGATATACATGTCAACTGATAAATCAATCAGTGCTTCAGTGTTGAATTCACTGAAAACAACACGTATTGAGAAAATTTGTTGACTTCTCCAAAACCTCTCCTCAAATCTGAATGTGCTTTCTAGAAGTAGAATGGAACATAATCTCATAGTTTATATTGAACAATAGCTGCCAATAATGGAAAATGTTAAGTCAGCTAGTTAATGGCATGGCTTCGAATTTTAATTTTATCTTGTCACAATCTTAACAGTTACTTTACTGTTAAAAATCAGCAGGCATTAGTTAAATCAACCCGAAAGAAAAGTGTGTGTTAAATGCTTAAGTTACAATATTTTGCTAGAAAGGTGGTTTTACTCAGAATACTTACTGGTGATGTGTGTACCTGGCTTATTCTTAACTGGTTCTCTAAATCTTGCACTTTGTTTTTTAATTCCATATTTTCTGTTTCAAGTTCATGAATCTTTTAAAAAAAGAAGTTATCAGAGAGGTGAGAGGTAACTGGGATAAGGTATGGATAAAGTGAGTAAATAAACCCTGAAAATGGCCAGAAAATAAACCAATCATGGATAAAAATATATACCATTAATGTTATTTTATGCACTCTATCAATCACTGTAAAATAAAAATAATCAGTTCTTGTAATTAAATAGAGAGGAAGAACATCATATATTACACCATGTGGTGTGTTTAGCCCCCACCCCCCCCTCCAACTTCCTGAGTTTTAAAACACTGCACTGTTTAAACAGAAATTCCACTATTCACACTGCAGAAGCCTACTTCTATACTGGAGGTCTTTAGCTCTAGAATCAGTGCTGGGCCATTTCTGCACTTATCTGAAGATACCGATCAAAGGGCCTTCAGACTGGATCCTGGGTCTCCTCATCCACACATTAATGAGGATTAAGGAACCCCCCCCCCCTTTAGTCTGGCTCTGTCTGCACGAGATGGAACCAGATCTCAACTAAGAAGACCTTTAATATGAATCTATTGTAGACTCATTAAAATGGTTTTACAGTAAGATCATAGATCCAGATTATGGAAGCATGCAGGTGGCATGCCTCCATGATCCAGAACTACCAGGACCTGACATATGGAGGTGTGTCACAGCATGCTGTTGAACCCCCCCCACACACACACACACTCCTCCCACACCATTAAGAGCAAACGTTCCTAGCCTTGGGAAGACTTGGGATGGATCAGTGCTGATCTGGCCTGTGCCTCCCCATGATCCAGACAGTATGTCCAGTTAATTTGGATCAATTGATCAAGAGATGATTCAGACCTTGTGGAGCACTTCACTCACCTGAGCTGTTTTTATCTGAGACCAGGAATCTTTCCCAAAAAAGATGCACAGCAAACATAATTCAGTGTGTGCAAGCACAAAGAAAGCTTGACACTGCCTCTAAAGTCCCTTGATTTCTCTCAAAATAATGTGTGTGAGAAAGCATATTTCCCCTGGTTTAGCCTCTAAGAAGGTTCATTTCATAAGGAAGTTGGGAAATGGGTGGTTCTCACTAGAGTGCTATTTGAGCATCTGCAAAAACAGTGGGCTCATGAGGGACATAGGGCATTTCTGCACTTACCTGGGTGCAGATCAGGAATAAAACTATGTTGGAAATGCTGGAATGCACCTAAAGTGTATTACCACTGTGGAGAAAGTTTAGGAGGGACTAAGCCTTCCACTGACTCCAGAGAACTGAACAAAATCCTTGTACTGCAGTCACCTGCATGTTTTAAGTAAGGAGTTTTCCTCCTTGCTTTCTTTTCCTGGCATCTTTTCCACTAGAGTAAGAGAGGAAAGAAGGAAGAAGTAAAAGAGAAGGGAAGGGCACAAAAGGAGGTTTGCTTGTGTGCTTAATATTTTTGAAGACAAAAAGGAAACAGACAGGATGGCTAAAAGCAAATCCTCCAGTCTTTGCATAGCCATGGAAAGAACTTGCAGGTGAAGTAAGTAAGATGTTCTCAAAACAGAACTCTTCTGGGGTATCTGGATGAGAGTGAGGGAGTCAATGCCATTGTTGCCAGAGTCCTCCTGCAAGATGATTCCCAGAAAACAGTGGATCTTACCTTCTCTTCCACCCTTCCCACTCCCCTGTATGGAAACAACCCTTCTTGGGACTAATAGCAGGAATGTGACTGAAATTGAAGAATGTGATTTCCTGTGAAATAATGTGACTTCTGCCAGGAGATATTGAACTCTCCTATAATCACATCTCAAAGTTAGTGTATTACCCTGGAGTAGTATTCTATGTTCTGTTAGTCATTCATAATGTTGTTTTGTTTTATTCTGATATACTATGATTTTTTTAAAGCTAGATGGTAATTTATTTAAACCATAAAAGAAGAGGCTTTAACTTACTCTTTTCTGTAACCCTGCAATCTGTTTTCTTGTTTCAACATCCTTTCCACCAGATTCCAGAAATTTCCTGTAAGCCAGGTCAAATGCTTGACCAATAGTTAAAGTTATCTCTTCTGCCTTTATGTAAAGCAAATTATTACCATTAGCTTGCAAACTCTAAGTCATATAACAAAGAAAAAACATTCAATGTATGTATTGATTTATTTTCTACAATTTTCAAGGGAAAAGGTTGATGCAGAAAACCTAAAGAAAATAGAAAAACTACAAGCCACTATCTGGCATTCAATCTCAATGATGAGTTAATTATTTACTTAAATGAACAAGCCCACAATCAGATTGTTTCTGCTACAACACAATTTAACTAGTGAGAATGCGTTGCAATGGATGTTGTTGTTGTTTTTTAAAGTTCACAATGCACCCATGAGTTTTAAAAGCATTGGCTGATTGCAGAAAAAAAACATATTCAGAGCACTTTGCCAAAGGTAATGAAAATGACAAGGACCCTTTCTGCATGGATCCTTAATCTGTATTAAAAATCCATGCTAATACACATCTGAGACTCCATATTTGCGTGTTAATACAGGTCACTGAGGCCCTGCTCCCAGCTGGTTCAGCTCTGTCTGCATGAGAAAGAGCAAAACCTGGATTAAGGGAGGCCTCCATCCAGATCTCTGGTGGACCCATTTCACTGGGTCCACTACAGGGACAAGTGTGGCATGATCTGGAACACAGGAGGAGGAGGAGGAGGAGTTGGCTTTTCTACCCTGCTTTTCTCACCCAGTTAAGGGGACTCAAAGCGGGTGACAAAACATTCTATTCTTCTCCCCACAACAGAACATCCTGTGATGTAGGTGGGGCTGTGAGAGCTCAGAAAAGAGCTGTAACTAGCCCAAGGTCACCAAGCTGGCTTCATGGAGGAGAGCAGAATCAAACCCGTTATTCCCAGATAAGAGTCCGGCTCCCTAACCACTAGACCAAACTGGCTCACAGGTGCATACTGATATCACCTGGCTGGGCCAGGAACAGAAGTTTTGAGCCTCTGAAGTTTCCAGTTGGGGCCTTTCAGGTGGGTGCCTGGGTGAGGTTCATTTATGACATCATCTACAGGTGTCCAGCCAAATAGTATCAGTAGACCATATGCTTGCCAAAACACACTGCTGTTCCAGTTTACCAACAAGAGTCCAGTATTTTAACACAGTCAGCTGGTGGAGTAGCATATGGCACCATTTGTACACCATATCCCACTTCAGTGCTTTTTCCAGTATGGACAAAGCATTCCAAGAGGGAATGAGCCCTCTGCTATCCTGCACCACCATTTGGAAGGCAGACGCCTGGCCCCTCTATGGGGTGGGATAGCAGACTATTTGGAAAGGGCCACTGTAAGTCAAGTCAAATGTGACTAGCCAAGCCCAAAGTAAGTCTAAATGGGCTCAAGTGCTTGTTCTTATTATTATTTATTTAATAAATAAATAAATAAATAAATAAGTGAATGGGAACGTATGCGTGTACTCTGCTTTATGCCCCCTGACAACAAATGTGATTCAAAATTCTTCATTACTGAATGCCGCTGTTTTTATTTAACACATTGTGAAGTCACAGTTGATTAATCCTCCAACGAGCAAACCTACCTTCAGCAGTGACTGGCATGCAGGGTACAGAAGTGGAGGGTGAATGGCATTTGCCTTGGATGCTCTTGAAGGATGGTGAATGAAGCTTAAATTGGCGTTAAGTGCTTTTTTACCACTCTTTAAAGACATTAACGGTGAACAGCAAATCACTATTCATGCCCACTGCTGAGCCTTGCCCATCAGTTATCTTTAGAGGCATAGCCTTATCTAAACAACTTGTGGTGACTGGGATTTAAGGTTCAGGAAAGAAGGAACATTAGGCATGATATAAATTAAGGGAGCTGTTAGTGACACAAGCTGTAGATCATTTCTCAGCTGCCATCTGCTGTTGGAAAGGACACACGCACACATACGCACACGCTCTTCCCCCGTGGTTAGGAGCAAAGGTTCATAGCCTTGGGGCTTTGGGAGGTGTTTTTTGGCAGCGTGGGAAACTGATGGCAAGCTGCAGAGGGAATTCACAGCCAATTCCTTTTGGACAGAGAGGAATCTCAGAAGCTGCTAAGGAACGTGTAGCTGCATCCTATCGGAAATATGCAGCATGCTTACTTCAGGGGGGATGTTGCAGGGCATATGGCTGGTGACTGAAGCTGCTAAGTCCCTCCACAGCTTTCCTCGTGTCTCAAGGCACCTGATGTTCCTAGCCTAAGGGCATGTGAGAGGACTTCTATCCAGTGGTGCAACATAGCATGGTGTTTTTAATTTTTTAAAAAATACAAAAATTAGTGGTCAAAGGAATGTGATTTTTCTTAACATAGTATAAAATGCCCCTGTCTGGATAGCAGGAATGTGACTGATCTTATGGGGAGTGAATGTTTGTTATGTAAGCCCACTTACATAAAGAGAGGTAAACAAATGCAATTAATTAATTAATTAAAAAAACTAGCATTTGAGTTGTAGTAAGAAATCAAAGAGCTTGAGGTAATTTTGAATATCAAAGCATAAAACCAATGATAGTCAACTACAACTAGGGATTTCCTTCCTGCCACCAAACAGCAACAATTGCAGCTCTTTTCTTGAATATGGAAGTAGTCAGCCACAAAAATGAATACAAGGTTAGGGTGGTAGTGGTGGGGAAGTGCTCTTAAGGGTGGTGTGTGTTTTTTTTGGTCTGCTTTTAATCAATGCCATTAAAACCATGCACCCTAGAGATCAGAATTCAAACTGGCACAAGGGACTTCTTATCCAAATTGATTCAGGTAATCAGACTGTCTTAATCAATGCAGTTAGCAACTGCTTTGAGTGCCGACTAGCACTAGGAAACATAAAGGAAAAAACCTGCTAGCACGTTCTTCCACACACACTGGCACTGCTTTCACGCCTATTCTGTTTGGGGGAAGAATAGCAAACCTTTCCACTAACACAGTATTAACAAGTCACAAAGATAGCATAGTTGAGTTCAAATATACATTTTGTTTTGGTTTTTGCATCCTTCCATCTTAGCTTTGTTTACTTCCATTACTTTTTGCATTTAAAAACAAACAACACCACACTCAATCCAACTTTAAAAAACAGGGCCTACTTACACACTTTTCACTGTCAAAGACATAGCACAAATGTTTATTCGACTCAGAATCTTTGCATATGAAGGTGAATATCCTTTTGTCAGTTTTATCGTCAGCACAAAACGATATCCTATGGAGCTGGCAATTATGTAGGACTTCCTGAAAACAACAATTGTGCAATTATTCATTACGAATTGCACTCTGTAATCCTGGAAAGAAGAGACTTCCATCAAAACAGCATGAGAAACAAACTCACAAAGCATCCAGAAATGGCCTTTACCATGACAACCTGTAACACTGTTTTATAATATTCAGAGCTTCTCACACTGTATATATCGTAACAGCTGTTTTGTGAGACACGACTACAGTCTACGCAGGCATCTGGGTCCAATTTTCAGCTACGCAAGGAAAAGAATCATAAACACAACATGTTCCATTACAGATACTGGGGAAACTCCAGCATCACTCATAGGACTCTTTCCCTGGATCACGTTCTGTGTAATTTTCGAACAAACATGTTCCTGCTGTACATAATGTTCTTTTGGATGCCTGTACATTTAGCATAGTAACTGCAGGACGAGAGTGTCTCTTTCTCAGACAGAAGACATGATACTGGAGTGCAGAGAAAATGACTATTGCCAAATTCTTCTCAGTCCTGTCATATACTCACCAAACAAAATCTTCTGAGAATATTCCAATTGAGCCTTATTGCAAAGTATGTTAGAAAATAAAAAGAAGGGATCCAATGTACGTTTACAAAGAAGATATGGCAAAATTTCAGTTTTCTTTGAGATCACTGGGAAACCATTTCTCATTGAAATAATTCACACATTATATATGGTGATATGGAATATATATGCAGCTCTGTATGAGCAGAACCTCCCTCAAGAGTATGTAGATGTAAAGCAGTTGTTTTAACTGCTGTACATCTTCACTCCCTGCTGTGAGGCAGCCCCCCCCCCCCCCCCCGCTGCCCATATCCTTCTCCCTGCCTGGAGAAGTACAAAGGGGTGAGCAGTCGTGGCACTGCCCTGTCATCACAGGAATGGCACCATACAAGTGCATTGGCGTCACTGATATGGTGATTTGCATCTTGCTAGCAATAAGAGAAGAGAGGGAGGGAGTTTGCATCCAAAATGAAGACTCCTTAACTTTTCCCTGTGTTTGCTTCCCAGGGAAGTTCTCCCCAGGAAGGGAAGGTATGACTTCACCCTTTAAACATAAACTTATTCTGCTTTTCCATCTAAAGAAATAGGCAGCATTTTATAACCTTTGGTTGGTGCCATGTGAATTGCAGCATCTCATTGCTCTCACCTCAGACATAGGGTGTACAGTGTCTTCATGATGTGCACCTCAACCTCCCGCAGTTCCCAAGAGGCAGCATGGCTGTATTTTTTTTGCCATGCTGGAAATGATTCCAAAAGGTGGCCCCTTTGGGCACATAAAAAAATACAATTGTTGGTTTATGGGCCAGGCATGCCCGTATCTGTGGGAAGAACTCATCCTACGGCCCTAGTTATCAAGAAAAAGATGCAGCTTGTACATGACATATCTTCTTTATAAATATCTTGTTCTTTGTTGTTATATGAACACCAGGGCAGACTAGGGTTCTCTGGGCCTTTGCTTTTTTGTGGTGGGTGGAGATTTGTATTACAGAACTTCTCAGCTTTCTTTCAAAAAATGTTAATATAATAAATATTTGCACAGGATGGCACCTGGGGTCCGTTTGCACTTACCTTGAAGGAACAGTTCTAGCCATTTATATGGAGGGCCGCAAACCTCTGCCATCTCAGAACTCCATAAGTCTATCTGGTGCTAACGGGGAGCAGCCAATGATCTCCTGATCGATCAGCAAAATTTGTATCCTCTTCCAGGTGCAATGCTGTGAATGGGTGTTTCAACACAACTAAGGAGTACAGTCAGGCATTGTGGGTTTGATTGCCATGGCAATGTCTAGGCATGTGCCAGGTGTTGCCAAGGCCATTGTCATGGCAAGCCTTCCTGCCCAGGCCTGGCCATTTATACTCCAAGTACTGGTACTTAGTTTGCAACTGCATCAGTACTTAAAGTGTGGATAGAGCTCTCTGTGCTTGATCTTCACCTCATTGGAATGATATTTATTATGTGATTCAATGCAAGTTTACAAAGCAGTTGTGATGACACAGTAAGTCAGTGCAAACAGGTCCCTGGTCTTATCATTTTTTCTGATGTCATCTTCTCTCCCTAGTCTCTCCTGTGGCACTGAATTGGCATTGATCTATTTACCGTTTACCAAAAGAGGGGCTTGCTTCATTATTGTTTTATGGTTAGACCTTTGGGTGCAGACCAGATGTTGCACAATAGAAGAGATAGAGTTTATTCACTTATTAGGTCCAGTCATAGCCCTGTCATCTGTGCTTGCTCTGCAGCTGAATTTTATAGTGGGTGTACATGGAACCATTCTCTCTCACACTCTCTCTTCATTTGCTTATTGGTTCTTCCCAAAAACTTCCCCAAACAGGTTAAGATAACAGGAAGCAGTGAGAAAGCAGAGACCCAAAGGCAAATGCATACATTCTGCATTTGATTTTCCATGATCATTTGGGACATTATTAGGTTAGATGAAGAGTTCACCATCTGTGGAACACACATGCTAGAAAGTGGGTGGTGGGTGAAAGAATTCCACCAAGTTTTCTATCTCTGCACAATCTTTTTAAAGTTTCTTTTGGCGGTCTGGGATGCATCAGAAGCAATGTGGTAGGTGGTCTAATGGAGCTGCAAAAAATCCTTTGCCCTTCTTTCAGCTGCAATCTCTTTTAGAGGAATCCTTACATTTATCTAAGAGACAGAAGCATTCAATGAAGAGCACAAAGGTTTAAAATAAGCAACATCCAGTAAGTGTTCTGCTCCTTGTTCAGTTTAGGCCATATTTATTTTTAACTTTATTTCACTGCACTTTTAACCCGCCTTTCCTCCAAGAAGCACAAGGCAACACAGATAACATAATGGACTTCTTATTGGCAGTTTCACTTTTCTCTTTCTTTTTAAGAAAGTGGTTAGTGCTTTGGAGGGAAGGAGTGAAAAAGATGATTCTAACCTTTGTCTTTGGATCCAGAATTTTCACTCCATATATTGAGATCTGTAATTCAACCTTTGGTGTTTTTTGACCTTCAGATTTCTTGATGTGTCTTGCAAACTAGAAATAAGAAATGATAATATAAGAATATTTATAATTTCAGCATAATCTTCCAGTTAGCCGACAGCTATTTACTTTACCAAAAATTTGCTAAAGATTACACAGCAAATAACCTCCCTCCCTCTATCTTCCTATTCAGCAAGGTCAAGCAAGGAAGTCTTGCTAGAGATATCAATTCTGACATGTTACTCTAACAGGAAAGAGATGACGCCTTCCTGTGGATGCTTTTGATATTTTGGGTTTCTGTTCCGTCTGATATTCCCTAGATTGGTGTTCTGCCAGTTAGGAAAGTGCTTAATAGCTGCCTCCAATTAGCTTGACATTTCATGTTTCAACAGGATAGAAATAAATACTGAATAATTTATTTCTCTGTGTTTGGATTACATACTGTTTTAATTACTGTTTTAAATGTGTGCTTGGTTTTTCTTTTGATTACCCCCTGCCTTGAAAACTTGGGCAAACTGAAAAGCAAAACACTTGTTCTTAAATAATAGATATAAATGAATGTATAAATAAACAACATTGATTATAAAAATACTATCTGTACCTCCACCTGAGTTCATTTTATTATGTACTACATTTAGTGGAATGGATTGTGTTGTTTCAGCCTATATTTTTGTACCTCTGATCAATATGTGAGTAAGGATCACATCAGAGGTAGTAATAAATCACTACCTTAGCAACTGTAGTGCATGAAGTCCTTAGAACTGCTGCAAAATTGTTATTATAATCCTAATAGTTGATGCTGCCCTTGATTCTGAAGAAGAAACATGTGAAAGCCAGTAGGAAACTGCCTTCGTCAATAAGCCACACTGTCACTATCCAACTACTAGAGCAGAAAGATCAATACTAGTATTCTATTTAGTAATAATGTTTCCTTTTAAGAGGTAGGGGGAAATTTGACCATGGGTCAGACATTCACTCACTATTTATGATTATAATTGATTTGCAGAAGTTCACTGATCTCATATTTTATATCCCTTCAATTAGAATAATGGAAATAACTTTTTTTTTGGGGGGGGGAATGAAATGTTCAAATTGCAAATTTTAGGATCCATGACTAGATGGTCTCTGGCCCGATTCAGCAGAACTCTTCTTACGTTCTAATATCTACAGTCCTCTAGTAGCCATGATTTGTAGTATTCTTAAGTAAACATAGTTATAAGGAAATAGAATGCATTCCTTAAAAAACAAATTGATCTGCATAAACTTGCATCATGAAGGTGATGATAGAACAAGAATGCCCCCCCCCCCCCATAAGCAAAACAATTATGGTTCATTATGTTGACTCAGTACCAACAGAAGAGGCAATAATGAAAATCTGGAAGAGAGAAGAAAATTAGGCTTCCCACCAGTGCTTCCTTTGTTGATGTGGAACTTCAGCACCACCTGCTGGTGAAAATCTAATTATATTGTGCAAACAATACATAATTTCACAGACGAATGTGTTTGGGGGAAGGCGCCTAGTAAAAGATGTTAAATCTTTGGTTCCAGGATCAAGCTGTTAAATGTTTAATCGTGCAACTAAGTTTTAAAAAAAACAACAACCCAATTTCATCTGGATGTAAGTTACAGTGTACTATAATTAAGACTAGCAAAACAAAATTTCTCAAAAATGTAAAGGAATATAGCCATTAAATAGAAAATGGAAGCTGAGAACACCTAGTTATTTCTGAACATGAGCTCAGTTTTTTGAAGCATCGATTCCTTTGATGAAAACAAGTACCCTTAACTTGAACCACAACCGAAATGTATGGAAATTTGAGGGGGGGGGGGTGCACACAACACAAGCTTGAGTTTATCCAAAATTTATTATTAAACTTCCTTCACTAACAGCAGCCTCCAATTAATTCATCCGCTTTTGAAGTTATGATACTCCTATGGTCTCATGAAATTTTAACTGACACTTTTCTTTTTTAATTAAGAAAGAACAGATATGAATACATCTTTATTTCTACCATTCAGAATTCTTAAGGAGAACATGTCTGTCTTTAAAGAAAATTCAAAAGCAAGGGATTCTTTTACAATGCTTTTCTATTATGCTTGTCCTAAGGTCCTGTTCACATTTTGATCACCACAATGGTATTATTATACCAATCCAGAGAAGCAAAAATTAGGGCTGCATCCAGACTGTGCATGCTGACTCAGCTCTCGCAGCTTCCGATGGGAAGTTACAAAGCTGCTTTTCAAGTCGGGATGGCTGGCTGTCGCTGCGCAGCAGTAAGTCTGGAGGCAGCCCAGGCACAGAGAGAACCATGCACACTTCAAGCACTGCTGCACTCTCCAGCTGGACACTGGTTGTTGATTGAATATGTTTGTTGTTCTGCTCTTAGGTGGCATAGGCATTATAAATAAATGTTGTGATGAAGCAATCAAGTTACACAAAAGGAGGAATTTGCGCCAGTTGTGCAGAAAGCCAAGACAGAAAAGCAGTGGAAAAACTTCACCTTTGCTTGTTGATTTAGTACAAATATTTTATTGGACAGACAGCCATGTAACCCACTTTCATTGTTACAGAGAAAAAGAAGTCAATATCCCAGAAAAAAAGCCCAGCATGGAAAGGGCCTATAAAAAAATAGAAAGTCAGTACAATGTTCAGAGAATGTGTACAGCTGAAAAGCTGTATAAAGGGTAAAATAAAGGGACAGGTTCGATTATAGACAAAAAACAAAAACAAAACTGGCTAAGGAATAAAAAACAGAGTGTCAGTTTCAATGGACATTTCTCACAATGGATGGAAGTAAGAAGTGGAGTAATCTAGCATTCTGACCTGGGATTGATCCTTTTCAATATACCTGTATTTTCCGATGTATAAGACGACTAGGCATATAAGACGACCCCCAACTTTCCGGTTAAAATATAGAGTTTGGGATATACTCGCCGTATAAGAAGACAACACCCGGCATATAAGACGACCCCCAACTTTTGAGATTTTCCTGGGTTAAAAAGTAGTCTTATACGCCAGAAAATACAGTATTTATAAATGATCTGAAGTCAGGAGTAATTAGGTTCAGAGTGGTAAAAATAAACTAGGGGGACTGGGCATCAAGATGGCAGATACATTCAATGAAGATTTAAAAATGTGCCCTTGACTACTCCATCCATTAATGGGATCAGAACTCTCTGAGACTGATCATAAAAGAGATCTTGCAGTAACGGTAAGGGAAGATGGTTCAATGAAAGTGTCACTACAATGTGCATCTGTTATTAAAAAAAAAATCCAACAAAACACTAGGAATGAAAGAAATGAAACTGAAAACAGGGATACTAATATCATAATGTCCTTATAAAAATCAACAGTGCAACCACATCTGGAATACTGTGTAGCATTTCTTGATATGATATAGAATTGTAATCATTTGTAAGTATGACATCTTTTATGGCCAAGACAATAAGTAGAGTCTTGTCATCATCGCTTCCTGCCTGTTTATGTTTCCTTTCCCCCTCTTAGCAACTGTTGGCATGAAGCAATTGGTCAGTTGTCTGTCCAGTCTTGTCTCTGGATTCAGCCATCTCTCTTACCAAGAGGAAGAAAACTAATACTACCCATACTTCAAAGAAACTCCCTGAAGGCTCCTGACTTGAAACATGGTGAAATGGGCACAATAGCAAAAGCCCTTTTTGCTCACCAATCTGCTGACCCCTTTTGGACTGATATGAGGAAGGAAGGAAGAGAAAGAAAGAAAGAAATATGGCCTTTCTCTGTGCCACCTGAGAGGAACTCTGAAAGGCAGTATTTTACATTAGAATTTATTTGGGAATTGGATTTTCTTTGTTCTTTCGATTTTGGCCACACCTATAACTCCTGTCTGTCTGTCTGTCCGTCCGTCTGTCCGTCCATCCGTCCGTCATCAACAACATCATTATCTGTCTGTTCTTCTATTCAGATGGAATCCAGTTCTTTCCAGAATAAAATACAATTTTCTGCAATCAACTTAATTAAGAACCACAATAATGGTGCATTTCAAGTACACTTCACTTTTGAGTTTTATCTAAAGCATTTCAAAAGGTTTCCCTACCTTAAGTTTTCTAACAGCATCTCTCACAACTTCTGTTCCTTTGGGTTGCTCCACTTCTGTGCTGCCAAGAAACTGAGAACATTATAATTTGTAAGAAAAGAGATATAAGCAAGACATGTGTTTTACTGGTAACTTTTGCTCGTTTGCCTACTTTTTTTTGCCAAGTTTGAATTTTTTTTAAAAAAATGTACTTTAGATACCAGATATTTTGCTCAGATAATGCCCAAAAATACTGTGAGATTAGTAATTCCTTTTTTAGTGCCATGGCACTAGCTTGTTTCAGATAAACCATCAATTAATGGGAAACCATATTATGCAAGAATTTGCTAATTATGGGAATATGTAGGTTCAGGAAACCATGAAGACTGAGAACCTTCCTGCAGTGCCCGTTATTCCAGAACAAATACTAGAAAAGGAGGCAGCAGTCTGCACACTAGTGGACCAGGCCAAGCCCAGCTCCCTTTCATGCCTTTCCACACTGGAAAAAATGTGGACAGATCTAGGGTGCCAAAAATGGCTCCCTAGCCTGGAATAGGAAACTGGAGCAGGATTAATATAGTGTACAAAAGAGGTGTGCAGATGGAATGTTCCTGTGCTCTGGTATCTCACAGTGGATCTGTTTGGGTGGTATTCCAGGAAAGGCTGCTTGAGTGGATCCACTAGAAAACCAGCCAAATGATGGTTTGGAGCCTTGTCCACCTCAGAGGGCTCTTTGGAGCCCACAGCAAGTGTTGGTGTGGGATAGGCCATCCAAATATAGATGGCCCTGTCTCACTCCAGAGGCAACCCACCCCAGCATGGGACAGGCTCCTTGTTCTTAGATGGGGCAGCCTGTTCCATCACAGAGAAACAGATATGAGTCCGGAAAGGGCCTGAGTGTTCAACTTAAATCAATGGCTCCCAAGAAATGATACTCAAACAGCCAATCATGAATCAATCATGAATCAATCATGTTTTGAAAGGAAGGCCTAACCTACCAAAGCTAAGTCAATTAACACCCTCAGAAGCAAAAACATTTTTGCTTCTGAAACAAATTTGCTTCTGAAATCACATTTCACCAACCATATAATGGATTCACTCACATTGCCAATATTTGCACTACTCTGGGGTTCAGAAGGGAGGCAGATGTTTCCACATTCTATTGGTCCCTCAGACCCTCTGAAGAGTGGTGAGGGTGGCCTTTTTGGGAAACCTGATTTAAATACCCTTAAGTCTCCCTTGTTGTTACACTTGTTACTCAAGGCTCCTATATGAATACTTGTAGCAGCGTGGAGCCAAGTGTAAGCTTATCAATGAAACAAACCCTTCAGATTTCCTACAGAAATTCTGGCTGCATTTGGGCTGCTGCAGCTTTCCCCAAGAGCTCTAAAAAATCTCCTAGGTTCCCCACATTTGTCTTCACCCCCAGTAGCCCATGGGAACAAAGTCAATGTTATAAAATACTTTTGCTATAAATTAGATTGTTATACCTAACTTATGTTTAATCATGAGGATATCTTGCCCCAACAGCACAATTTCCACATAATAGCCTAATTTCAGCTCTAACAGAATTCCTACAGTGCACAAAAGGGGCCTGGAAAAATGCCCAAGTGGCATGGATACTGCCTGTTACAACACCTATTAGGTTTGCAGCCAACGTCAGGGAAGTTGCAAGAGTGCAAAGAACAATTCAAAGGATATTTGCTGCTCTCCTCCCTTACTGCTGTGCAGATGGATAAGGTTGAACACTAGCAACGTAGCTGCAGTACTTTTTGACTCAGGTCATTAAGCAAAGCAAAAACAGCTTTGTCACATTTTGGTCAGCATCTAGGTGCGCTTCGTCCACTTTGCTCAGCGGCCTTGGATGGAAATTTAGAAGCTGAGGGATTTTCATTTCCTGACTTTGCTATTTGCAAGGGCAAGAGGTGGAAGACATGCAAACAACAGGTTTTCCATCTCAGGGGTGAAAACCGTTTTTTCACCCCTCAAGAACCTATTTTTTACCTCCACGCTGAGGCTTCCTCTTAGATGACTGTGAAAAATGTGACAAATGGCACCCAATGATTCTGCCCTTGCCAGGATAATAGTTCTGCTTCATATCTGCCTCCACTTCCTTTACCCTCATTGTTGAATCTGTGTTGTCCAAACCATGTAGTTGGAACAATGAATTATTACTGCTGCCATCAGCAGTATAACTCATTTTCACCTAAGCAAACTGTCTACTCATACCATAGATCATACGTGGTCTGAGTGGAGCACTGATGCACAAGATATATCATAGCGCTAAAAGACAGTCATATTTCAATTTGCCACAGATCCTTCTTCTGGAAGCAAAAAATAATAATAATAATAATAGAAGGAAAAGACACAGGGGGCTGGAAATATGTGGTCATTGGTCTAATTAGGGAAGACACTTCATACATTCTTGTAACTCTTTCCCCTTTTAATACACTGTAAACCCCATAGGGTCTACGTTTAGCTTAGGAATCCAACAAACAACTAATTAACCATGAGGAATCATAATTTCTCTTAACTGTACTAGGATTATATGGAAAACTGTACTTGCTTTTGTTTTGAGTAAGGCCCTTTCTGTGTTGAGGGTGCAGTAGATCCAGATTAGTAGATCCAGATTTCCTGGATCTACTGACTTGGATTATGGGAAGGTGAGAGTTGGATGAGTGACATCAACACAAAAAGCGCTAATCCAGATTAATCCTCCTGTGACTGCAAAACCTAATCTTCACAGCCATCTCCCACCCACCCACCTACCTCGACATCTAGGAATGACAGATCATGGCTTCAGGGCATGCAGGGGGTGATAGTTTCGTATGACACACCAAAAACTACTTCTGGGTGTGCCATCTGTATGCCTCCATGATCCAGTTTCAAGACCTTATGCTTCATTTTGTATTATTTATTATTTATTTTTTTGTATTTCTTTCCAACCCTATACCCAAAGGTCTCAGAGCAGGTAACAACATTTTAAATCAGACATTTATTAAAACAAGAGTATATATTAAAACAGTGACAGTGTCTGTAAAGTGGGAAGAGACAGTATGTTCCCATTAAACCAAAGGCCACGGCAAAGAGATGTGTCTTCACTGCCCTTCTAAACATATACAGTGAAGGATTTTGATGTTCCTCAAGGGAGAGACTATTCCATAGCCCAGGGGCCATCACTGAGAAGGCCCTCTCCTGGGTGCCCACCCTTTTTTACTACTAAGGGTAGTGGGACAACCAGGAGGGCCTCCCCTCCAGATCTTAAGGCACAGGCAGGTCGATAGGGAAGAAGGCATTTATTTAGATATTTGGTGCCCAAGTAATTTAGGGCCCTATAGGTCAAAGTTAACACCTTGAATTGGGCTCGGTAGTGAATTGGCAGCCAATGCAACTCTTTTAAGACCAGTGTGATGTCCCGGTCAGCAGTCTAGCAGCTGCATTCTACAGTACACCAGCTGCAGCTTCCAAACTGTCTTCAAAGGCAGCCTCATGTAAAGCACATTCCAATAGTCCAATCTGGAGGTTACCAGAGCATAGATAACTGTGGTTTCATTAGTTTTGTTCAACATATTGGTCATACCATCCCTCACATCATCCTCTGAAGACAAGCTTTCCTTTCCCTCAATGCAATTTTGAATTATTTCAGTAGCCATACTTAAATTAATTATTGACATTATCACAGTTATTTAAAAGCCTTTCCAGGAATCCTGATCACAAGGAAATCTGCGCATGTATTCAAGCAAATGAGCTTACTTCTGGTAGAGATGAGAAATTTGTAAGTGATTACATGTCTCGGGAAGTGGATTTGATTATATCCTACTGAAAGTAAATTAAAACTTTAGAATAGTCTTTGTTCTTTAAAGCATCAGAACTAGGTCCTGAAAGAGCAGAAACACACAGACTTTCTGCTTATCTGCATCATAACTAGGATATTGCAGTATTACTCTATCCCCTCCCTTTCCAATCTAATCTTTTCCAAGGACAATTACACTTTCAGAAATGCCAGGTCTTCTCCAGCCAATACAATAATCATCATTATTATAACAATTACTAGCCCTCTTCCAATTTTCCTAATGAGTGCACTAATGCGTGCCTCCCGATGAGTCTAGTTTAAATAGGTGAACAAGACTTTAGCTATTCTAATTTACATATTACAATATTGGATTGATAGGAAACCCCAAGGCTCAGCCCAGCTATCTTATTGCAATAATTCTCCAATCCCAATGATAGCTGTGAAGTAGACATTGCAACTATTTCACTGTGGAAGCCTCAATCTTTCTATTCTGAAAAATGTCATTTTGAATCGACCAGCTGCATTATTCAAGCATGATCTCATCACAATGAAAACAGTTTCTATTGTACATCTTTGAAAACATAAATTTCAAACAAAATCTCCATGTATGAGATTGGATTTGCCCTCAAATTCATGTATATTGGGGGCAACTTAGCTAAGTTGGAAAAAGTACAAGCTTTGTCACAATATATACATGCTCTCAATTGAATACTGCATCAATATTGCTCCCAAACTTGACATAATTTTATTGAAATCTGGCCAATGGCAGATGAATATGCTTCAGAATGTCTTGGCTTTAATGTGATTCCAGTAATAATCAAAGAATTGCTTTAAATCAGTTTCTAATTATACCATATAATTTTTAAACTATATTTTACAGTCCTTCACTGCAGAAGGCAAAATGTGGATAATTCAACTCTCGATTTAAGACACATCTGTAAATCCTTCTTTCGCTTCCAGTAGAGAACAGTACAGGGTTTTCGAGTAAAATGCTAGAAATAACATCTTTATTATCTTTAAATTTATTCTTTTGATTTCACAGTAACTTTCAAAGCTTTTCTCTCAATAAATGCTATTTTGGGGATGGGTAGGCATAGGTTTCCACAACAAAAACAGGTACAACAAATTGTTACTGTTATCTTTTTGAGGTACGGCACCATCCACAGATCTTTGAATATTACAATTAGCTGACAGATACTTTATATTTCCTCTTTTTAACACCTCAAATGCAAAACGTCTAGTGGGTCTCCTGGCTGAAAAGGAATTTAAGGTAGTAGTGTCCATTTGGTAATCCCTTAGTCCACATTTCAGGCCTTCAAAAATGTGTTCTCTAGTCTTTAACGTGGACCAGATTTGGGATGGGAACACTAATATCTGGCTCCCAGACTGTGGAATAGTCTCCCTCCTGAGATGCATCAGGCACCTTCACTCCATGGTGCGTCTGCATGCAAGCCAGCTGATGCGATTTGGACACACGTGATAAAAATCCACACTGTAACATGGAATAAAGTGTCTCCATGTGGTTAGGGGCAATGCAGATCAAAACCATAACTGCCTGTCCCCATGGAATGGTAGGAATGGCGGCGGAGGCAGCCGTGAGAAGAGCACTGCAGTATCCCCTCATCTGCCCACCGGCAGAGCAAGCGAGCAAGGTTATTTTCCCATTCATCCCCTCCTCCCCTGCCTGCCATGGACAAGGAGGGGCTAAATGGGAAAATAACTTTGCTCACTTGCTTGCTTTGCCGGTAACGTTACCTCCATTTACATTGTTGGAAGACAACAAGTTTGCACTGAAGGAGATGAACTGTCAAGCAAATGTGCGCAACAAGCAAACTTGTTGCCTTCCCAGCCATGTAAATAGAGGTAACATTACCAGCAGAGTGAGCAAGTGAGGTTATTTTCCCATTCATTCCCTCCAGGAGCGTCCGCATGGCACCAGGACAATACGTATTAGCCCCTTATTTTGTATGCAGAACACTTGTGAAGTGGTTTTTTTTAAACACATATTGATTCCCGTGTGCCACGTATTAGGGCTTTGTATGCAGACACTCCCAAGGCAGACACGGAATCCTTTCGGATTATTTTTTGCATGCGTACAGGCCCTATGTGTTTAAATAAGCTGTGAAGATGCATCTCTTCACCCTGGCCTTTGGCTAAGTAAAGGAACAGCCTTTTCCTCTACACATTCAGATACTCCCGTGGTTTTAATATGTTTAATAGATTATTGGTTTTAATGTCTTAATTTTACATGTGGTAATCTGCCCTCAGACCCTTGGGTATAGGGCGGGATAAAAATGCAAATAAATAAATGCTACCAGCTCTAAGTCTCTGAGCTGCTTTTAATAATTTGGGCATAGCCTGTATCCAGTTCTGGCCATCCAACTTTAAGAAGACTTATAATGAACTGGAACAAGTTCAGTTCAGGAAAACAGAGATGACTTATGGACTTCAAACAAAATCTTGTTTAGAGAAACTGAGGTTGTGTCTCCACTCATCCTCCTCAGCTGCAGGGCGGGGGGGGGGAGGTAGGTGGTTAAAGAGAGCTCTTCTCTTCTCACAGCCCACAATCATTCCTGGAAGTGCTTGTATCTGCACATGGAGGATGATTTTTCCAGCCTCCTCAAGCGTCAGCCACATTACACAGGCACCAGCTGCTCCCTTAATTTAGGATGCAGCATTTCTCAGCCACTGCACAATACCGTGAACTAAACTAAAGAGTCACATTGTCTTGATAATTTAAAAATCATGCCCTGTGCCTGAAACCTTTGAGTCCCATCCCTCAATCACCAGCTGCATCAATAAGGGGATCTTTGGAAGCATGCCACTCCAGGGTGAGGAAAGGGTGCTTACATAGGGTGGTGGATCTGTGGCAAAGAGAAAACTAGATATGCTTAGGTTTGAGGTGAAAAGATTGAGGGGGGGCAGGTGTTGTAGATCTTCATCTGGGAAGATCTCAAAGAGAAAATGCCCATGGAAGAGTTGCAACTAGAGCACAGTGGTGGTGACAGTGCTCAACGTTTGTATTATAATGCCAAATAGGCCATCAAGTCCATAAGGTTGGCAGTCCTTCTTCTATTTGCCTCCATCTCTCAAGCTGGCAAGCCACTGCTTTTAAAAGGCCACATGAAAGTATTAGCAAAATTCATTCAAATCTCAAAACCTCAAATCTCAAAATCAACCATGGGGGAGATGATTTTTAAAGTGAAGAATGAACAGTACATGGTTATTATGTTTCCACTACAGCTCTTGCTTTGTCTTGGTACAGCCTGTGTGTCAGGAGCTCCTGTGGAAGCTTGCTAAGAACACTGATTCACAGACTCTAAAAAATTGCCAAAGTAAGCGATGAATAAATAATCTAAGTAATAGAAAAGGAAGCTGCAGAAAGATCCACAAATAACTATTGTCCCAGAAATGGGCATTTGGCTTTATTTCTTCATGCACAATATCTGTGATTTATTTCCTTTTTAACCTAAGCCAATAAACACTTCATTGACTATTCCATCACGGCTGCTATTCCAAATCAACGACATGGAAGAACTTTGAACAATTTATTGTAATCAAGCTTCTGGCAAGAAAAAACATGTTCTATCTACAGAGCTAATCTGGGGAAAGAGAATAAAGGAAGACCTTCCCTATACAGCTGCTGGCTTTCATTCTGCTCTTAAAAATTCTGGAATTTTATTTTGTGACAAAAATAATAGTAGTGTATCAAAGATCACTTCTGTGTGAATTAAGAAATTATGAATGCACCACAGCAGTTTTTGTTCAGCACTCTTCAGCACAGCATTAGGAACAATTTTCAAGTCACTGCCTTGATCTTTAGGTAATGCCTGGGAATGGGGATGCATTAATATACTTCTCCAGTTTCACTGCACTGGGATTTGAGTTGCACGGCTGTAGGCAGCACCAAAGACCAAGTGAAATAACTACATGGGACCTGCCTTCCAACCACTACATTTTAATGACACTCCTCAAACTGGTAACCATTTCTTTTACTCAAGATGTATTGTGGGTGCTCATTCTGACATACAATCAACCCAAACCATGCATATTTTCACTTTACAACTGTCAGGAAATAAGAGTGTTAAAAAAGTTGTCTTGTTGAACTTCACTTTTCCTACTCAAATTTAGCTCTCAAAAGTCCATTGAGGAATTCAACTGCATGAGACGCCTTTCTCTTCATTCTAGTTACCACTGAAGAATGGGAAAGTTCCAGGTCCTAGCTGTATGTATCCAGAGTTAATTAAAATTAACATTAAGCAGTGGGCCCTTTTGTTTGTAGTCATATTTACTTCCACTAACAACACAGGATACATTCCAGAGTTACGGAGAAAAATCAATAGGAATACCTATCTTTTAAAAGGATCTCATATGGATCCTTCTAATTATTTTCGCACAAGTGTATTATCAAAGGTGAATATATTGTATGTAATGTACCTTCTCAAAAAATTAGAGGCCATTGATACATTTGTCATCCAAAAATTTGTCTAACCCTTTCTTAAAGCCATCTAGGCTGGTTGCTGTCACCACCTCTTCTAGCAACAAATTCCATAAACTGATGACCCTCTGGGTGAAGAAATACTTTCCTTTGTCTGTTCTGACTTTCCTACCGACCAGCATCATAGAGTGCCCCTGGTTCTAGTGTTATGTGATAGAGAATTTTTCTATATCACTTCACTGAGGGTGTCTCCACATGCACGTTTTGGTCCCAATCGAAATCGGGTTTGGTAAGGGTCGGTTCCCATGCATTTTTTATTTGGTCCGATTTCTGCGGACCAAATTGCCCAAACCAGGACCAGATTTGGTCCTGGAAAAAACTCTTCTCATCCTGGTTTAGTGGCTCAGCATGCATTGCTTTGCGAGCCAAGCCTGCACATGGGGACAGTCCCAGGCTATTTGGGATGGAGATTGGTGGTTGTGTCATTGGGAGATGGGGTTTCATGTCCTGTGCTCACCTTTCCTGCCCTGTGCATTGGAGATCACAACCACTAGAATTTTTGAGAGTATATGGTGTTAAAGCGAAAACAAGGTATTACTATCGAATGACCTTTGCTGCCCCACAAGACTCTATTATATAAGTATTCCACCCCCTGCTTCCTGATCACCAAGGCGGGCATGATAATGGCTTGATTTCTCTCCCTTTTAAGCTTGCTCGCTGTTCTCACGGTTCCCAGTTGGAGCTCAGATGCGCAAAACTGCTCGACCGCCACCAAACCTTGTAGCTTTGCTCAAACAGCTGGGTTTTATTATTATTATTTTGCCCTTCGTTCCTGGCTTTTCTGTGCCACTAAGGGGGAGGATGCAGCATTTGCAGCAAGCAGCACAGGGGTGGGTTGATATCAATCCAGTTTTCAATGAGGAGAGAGGAGGCAGAGAGGAGATGGTGCTGTTTCCCTGTGCCAGGGTTTGGCATGGTTTGCATGGGGATGCCTGTATCCTCACCCAGCCCACATCCAGCCCGCGTTATGGAGAATGGCATGGGGACAGGCAACATCTGATCTCAGTCCTGCACCCAGTCAAATACAAGCCCAATCAGAGCGAAACGGCTTGCATGGGGATGCGGCCTGAGGTAAATCAGTAAAATTTAGCATTTGAATTGCCTAACATTTTATCCAGCTGAGCTGTAATACATTCCAAAAAAGTGGAATATCATGCAGATTTACACAAATATTTTATTTGTTGCAATTAATAAAGAGAATTAATAATTCTTTGTGATTTTTTAATTATCATTGGGGTCAGTAAGAAAACTGAGTAAACATAGTTATTGTGAAAATAAAACATCTGCTTTTAATATATATATATTTTAATTCCCCTTACTAACTGAACCAGACTTGGTGGTTTCTTTGGTACCCAGTTCACCTCTAGTCACTTTCATTATCTTTCTTTCCATGCCATTTTAACTTTTTCATATCACCTTACTTCTCTTGGAGCTGTGGGACTTGGGCATTTTTTAAAAGCTGATGCATATTGTAAGTAAGCAAAAGTTTATTTGATCAAAGATCAGGGGAAAAAATGAAGCAACATAACTCCAGAACTGAGTAATAAAATAGCTGTATACAACCAAATAGGAAGTATGAAAGTAAATTAAATAATTTTAAGTACAACAGATCCCTTTCATAACATCAACCAGACTTCAACATTATTTGTATGTGAGCTTGGATGGCTGCAATAGAATATTATATGTAACACTGGAGTTCTTATCAGGTAAGAGACAGGCAAGGCAGCATTCACCTGGCTGTCCTCGTGCTCCTTTCCCATCCAGCAGACAGGAGGTGAAGTGCGAAATCACCCCAGTTTGTATTAGGGATGCATTAGTCCAGTGTCCCCGTACAGATCCTGCCTGAATCTCCATTTTCACCTCAGGTGTTTCAGTGCTGCAGGAATTCTTCTTTGTCTCTTGCTCTAAAAGCTTCAGCATTGCTGCAGTACTGCTCTGTGCTTGTTGGACAGTGTAATTGATATGGATTTTCCAAAAGTCAGTGGCATGAAAGACTGTCTCTAAGTATCTGTAACTGTCCATTTGTGTATCTGGAGCCTTTTAACAAAGACCACCACTTCACTTTTATTGTAACTGACCAATAGTTGTTGTTCCTTGTAGTAATCTGCTAGTATCCTCACAGTCTGCTCGAGTTTGACTACAGTTTGTGAAATGATAGCTGTAGCTGATACATACTCTATTAAGACTAGATCTAAACTGGACAAGAAGAAACTGCCTCAAGTAAATAATTGCTGCTGGCCCATTCATCTTTTTTCATACTGCCTGCTCCTAAACTGAAGCTATTTGGAACAGGGAGAACAGACAGCAGGCTTGTCCCTCTTTTTCCCCATGGAAGGAAGGAAGGAAGGAAGGAAGGAAGGAAGGAAGGAAGGAAGGAAGGAAGGAAGGAAGGAAGGAAGGAAGTTTCTCCTACCTTCTCCAACCCCATGTGCACCCCCAGACTTGCCCAAAACTGTGCCGTCCCGCCATTTCCATTTCCTGCTTGACAGACAGAATGGTTAGAAGCCATGTAGGGATGGCCTAACATGCCAACTGGGAACTGCATCGTCCCTTCAATGTGGCTTCCTGTCTGTCAGATGGGATGCACCACAGCTTGCAGTAGGGGCGCAGCATGTCACGGAAAACACAGAGTTAAAAAGATGCTGATTAATTAAGCATCTTTTTACTTTGATGAATGCTGGGCTGCTGCTGCAGGCTGAAAAAAGCTACACAGCTTTGGAGGCAGTCTGGACGGGGCCCATGTTTTTTGCATGTTGAGGAAAGGAGGCTTCAGTTAACTTGCAACCATACAAATGCAGAAACAGAGTTGAACCAATGCCACAATTTGGAAATTGCAATTAGATTTTTACTGGATAGTATGCAAAAAGAAGGATATGTATGAGAAGAGGTCCCACAGGCTGTGTTTTGGGAAAGGATACTTCCTTACATCCCTGGGTTAGATGTAGTGTGGCCTGTGGGTCAACAGCCTTTTATTTGCACAACTTACACTATCTACAAGCAGCTTAAATTAAAATGACATAACGTGATCCACTGGAGAAGCCAATGGCAAATTGCTCCAATATCATGGCAAAGAAAACTACATGCACAGTATCAAAAGGTTAAAAAAAAAAAGACAACAGAAGATAAGTCCCCAGGTCAGAAAATACTCTTGACATCTCTTGTCTTATTATTTTTTTTTTCAAAAAACTAACAATATTAAAGGGATAACAAGGAATAAGTTCAGAATTTAAACCCCCACCAGTAGGTAGGATTAGAGAAAGAAAGAAAAACCCCAGTCTCTACCATTTGGGAAAAATATACAAGTTTAAGGAACAAAGAAAATGTACTTTGGCCTCCTAACATTTAAAATGATACCAATGAAAAGGAATTGGTGCTAGGCCGTGTCTTCACAGCAACCTTATCTCGGATTCAAAACGTTTTCAATCCTCGGAGTCCGCACGGCAGTTTGGCTTAACACACGTTCCCCGTGTTAAACCACCCCAAAGCGTGGTGAATCTCAATCCTGATTTCAACAGGTCTCACTCCGGATCGTGCGCTTGATAAGTGTTTCATTTTTTACTATGTGGACAATACTGTGTCAAGGGATGAGAATCTGTGTTCAGGGTTTCCCTCTCCCAATAGCTTAGTTCCAAAGACATTGATTTCAGTGTAAAAATCCACCCTTAACAGCAGCGCTACACTGTAGTGATGGAACCACTTCACACCTGATTAACAATGTTGCAATTTTGCACAATTCTAAAAGTTCTGACCTTTAGAATGGGAAAGGAAGGGAGGGAAGGTTCTGTGTGAATGTTTAAAGCAAAGGGGCTTGAGTTGCCGCTGCTGCTGTGTGCCCTGAGCAACAGGGAGAGGAGGGGAAAGAATCGCTGGCTGGCTGCCCACTGCCATTTTTCCTCCATCCATGGAAGCTGCAGCCACCCAGCTAAGAAGGGGCTCCTTATGGGTGGCGCATCCATGCCAGGAGGAAGAGGGTAGGGCAGCCCCGAAAAGCAGCTTTTAAAAAGTAGCCACTTGAGTCCCCCGTTGAGTCACGTACACCACGTACAATCCTCAGAACCCGGATTGAACTCGATTAAGTTAAAAGTAATGGGAACAGGCAAATTCGCGTTTGCATCCGGTTCTATTATTTCGGTTTAGGGAAAGCGAAACAAGCTTGTAATGGGGATGCAGCCCTAGTAATACTGGGGAAGGAGAAAAAGGGTTATGTATATTTCTGCCCTCTTACAGGTAGCAGAATCCTCAAAACCAGAAATTTTGGAAGTAACCTGGCAAAATTCCAGGTTGTGTGGTAGAGCCAACGAAAGAACCAATGAAATAGTGATGGTCTCAGATGTCAGTGCACAGGAACATAGAAAACTAAGAGAAGCATTCTGGCTACCCAGTCAGCTTGTAAATCATACAAATGTGAACTGGGCAGTTTATCAAGCCTATTTCTAAAGCCATAAAGATGGGCAGATTTCAAGTACACTAATAATACATAGTAATAAATTGCATTATACATAATGTTGAGGTATTTTACAGACTAGCAACTAAAGAAAGAGCTATGAGGGATTCAAGACACCTTTGGTTTATTACTCTAAAGCATGATCAGTACGTTCTTCACATTTTCATGGTTT
The DNA here is from genome assembly GCA_023333525.1 of Aspidoscelis tigris stejnegeri. Taxonomy (NCBI): domain Eukaryota; kingdom Metazoa; phylum Chordata; class Lepidosauria; order Squamata; family Teiidae; genus Aspidoscelis; species Aspidoscelis tigris. The sequence continues at coordinate 17,731,975 of JALMGA010000010.1, forward strand.
ACCTCCCCTTGAGTTCTGTTATTGCCTTACAAACACTACTTTGATTAGCATTACATCATGCTGTTACATTTTTCTACATGCCATATCCTGTTTATAGTGTAAATTAGCACAATTACATTTCAATTTGTATTACTCATTTTGGTTTTCCAAACCCTATCTTAAAAAGCACAAATTATTAATAGCTGTTTTGACATTTGAGTTTTCATTCTTAAAAGCAGAAGTCCTCATTCGTTCAAAATGATATCTTTGAAAGCACTGCTAATATGAAGTAACAGTGTTCTACAGAATCAAAATTTTAATCAACGTGAAAATGTGGCAGAAGCAGTAGCTACCTACAACTTTGTGCTCTAGATTGTTTTTTTTTGGGGGGGGGACAGCAAAATAGACAGCTCTTAAAATAGGATGTCTTCAGACGAAGAACACACACACACCCCAAAAAATGCCACCAATGATCTGCCAGTGGGGCAGCCTGGAAGCTGATCTGGGGTGTTTTTCCACTGTCACTAAAAGTACCCATTAAGTACCCATGAATGGGTACGTAATGGCATTTTTGTACCCCTTAATGGGTACTTCTAGTGACAGTGGAAAAACACTCCTGATGTCTCTGACAAGCTTCTGGCCTACCAATATGGCAGGCTGGAAACCCCTGCACAGCAACACTGGAACTGTTGTGCAGCTTTGATGAAGTCTGGAGGGGACCATATTCTCCCACAAGCATGACCTAGAACACTTTTCTTAATCCTGTTTTTTTGGACAACTCTTCCTTTCCTTGGGTAACACTAAAAAATGCACATAGGTTTACAGATTTTACAGGAAAAAAAACTTAATCAAGAGTGAAGGACTTTTGTGAGACCTTGGATGCAGAGTGCACCAATTTCTCCCTGCAGTTAGCCCCCAAAGGTCAGAACTTGCCTTTCCTACATGACTTATGAAACCCTGTTTTGGCTCCACGCCTTCAGCTTTTCCCTGCAATAAGAGTGTTAGGGATCCAAAGAAGCAAAGAGAACACTTGGAAGATATAGGACAAAATGATGATGGAAATGTGAGTGAGAGGAGTCTGCAAATCTGTTAGGAATACACAATGGCCACTAAGGCACTTGAATTCTGCTTCAACATCCCACTGCTTACAAGTCAGGTGTTGTGTCTTAAGCCAACCAGGTCTAGGGAGCAAACACATGCATGTATATTCAGGGCTAGCAGTGGTAGCAAACAGCCAAAGTTTCAAAGTTCTTTCAGGGAGCAAGAGTAAAATGTAGTCAAATGTTTCAAGTTCAAAGATGCCAGAGAGTCTGCAGTGTCAGATATCAGTCCAAGGATCAGAAATACAAAGAGCACACGAATCTGAGTTGCAGGATAAAGAGACGTTATCTGCAACAGGTTCTGTAGACATGGGGTGCGCTTAAGTAGGCAAGGGAAAATCGTGCCCTCTTCATCACAGGTGCTTAGCCTGCAGATGTGCTGGTCATCTCAGCTGCTGTCGCTCTTGCCCCAGAACACTGAGGGAAGAGTGTGGCCTGGCATCTTTATCCAAGCTGTCTCTATCTTGGGCTATAGGGTCAGCTGTGCCTCCCTTGCCCTGACTGTCAGGGAAGCTTGGCTCACCTTGGTTATCCCAGGGAACAGATAGCTCTTTGGAGGAGGAGGAGGGGATGATGGCACAAGGCATGATACCAGGCTTAAGGCTTATTGTAGACTGTGACTCCACAGGACTTTGAGCTCCCAGCCTCACAATACAGATCTGAAAATGACTGGCAATTCTCGAGAGCCCTATCCTATGGAGACACCTAAGTTTCATCTAGATGTTGGTTATTTATTCTGCTTTATTCTGGAATATCCAAATATAGAGGAATAAGTACCTGATGTCCAGATGGTATCCCTAGCATGAGGAAGAAGCTGACACCAGTTGTAAGGATTATTTCTACGGCAATTGACAGTTGGGCAAACCCTTGTCAATAATTAGGACATAGAATGACCTATGATAAACTTTTGTCAAAGCTGATGCCTGCCAAGAACAAGCCACGCTATTCATAATTCCTGAACTGCAGCATGTTCCATCTCCCTGAGTTCTCAGCCTTGAATATACACGTCTTGTTCTCCACCCCGACATGAAGTTCAAGGCTCCAGCAAAAAACACATTGACAATCTAATTGGTTTTGACTTTTCAGCCCAGATTCTAGGGAAAGTACTCTTTTCCCCACATTTTTGCCTTGTTCTCCCCCCTCCCTCCTGTATTTCCATTCTCATAACAGTTTTCCAGCGTGAAATGTGTGTCTATATGTTCTTTCATCAGAGTAAGAATTAGCTGGAACAAGCTCACCCAAATGTGACAGATATGGCTGTTCCTCTTTCATACATTCTCTCCAAAGCATTCATTAGAAAGAGGTAAAAGAAATGAGAAAAACTGATTACAAGTCTGCATAAGTCTGTATTCCTTTGTCTATTTTCAGCTGCAGGTTCTGTGGTTAATTTTCTTTTTTCAGTCATGGTATAGATAAACTCAGAATAGGTGAAAAATCTCTTGCTCTGTCTTACACAGGACATCTGCACCTGTAGCCTGATCTTTTGATGGCCCACTGTCCAGATGGTAGTCCCCAATAGCTGGTTCCAATAATCAGATCAGAATCCCTTTCTATACCAGATTTCTTTACTCTTTTGTCATTACTCCACAAAAGTCCTGATGGGTAGTGGGAATCACAGTTAAAGAAATGATGGAAAAGGTAGTTGCAGTAGAGGAAAACGAAGCTACTGTCTTCCTGATGGCTCCCACAGCAAGTGCTAAAGTAGCTAACAAGAATTGACTGTTGCAAGCACAGGGTGCTTTGTAAATCAGTGAATTATGGACTGAGACAAGGCAAAAGTAGTACTTTGTTTCCAGGTGTTTTTATTTATTTATTTTTTGTGAATACAAGGGAGATAACAACTGCAGCCTAAACATTGTGATGCCTGATCATTGTCACTTAGAAGATTTCGTATCTTTCCCTCTTTCCATTCATAAAAGTTTCATACTGTGAATGTGTTATTTGCCTTGCTTATCATTCTTACTGCATGCCATTTGAGTTACTATTTTAAATGCTGTTTCTAGTGTTTCTCCACTTGACTGCTAACTCATCAAATATTCCGAATGCTAAATCACCCATTAGTGTGGTCTTAAATCTTCTTACCATTTGTACTCTGAACAGAATGAGATTTAGTAGGAATTCCAATGAGTGCAGAGATGTTTTCCCTTCCTCACTTTTCCCTGTGCAAAATGTTCTGCTCCTCATGTGGGGATGGCAAGGAGGGTGGAGGTGGGTTTTTTTCTTTTAGAGTTTTAATTATGTTTTAATATACATTTTATTCCTTCTTACTGTAACCCACCCTGGGACCTTTTGGTGAAGGGTGAGATATAAATTTTTTGAATGAATGAATGAATGAATGAATTTAAAATTATGGCTGTATTCAGATATAACAAAAGGGGTGCCTCAGAAGCATCTCAGAAACAATAGTGTGTGGCCTTGTGTTCCCAAGCCCTCTCTAAGGCACCTCAGAGATGCTCTCAGTCTCTCTCTCTCTTTTTTTTTTAACTGTGTCTGATCACAGCATATTAGAAGTTCACACAAAGTAGTCAAATGTTACCCCTGTGAACACACAGCGTTTGGGGGATATACTAAATCCATGTACTTTTAAAAACTCCTTTGATAGCTGTACGATTTGTGCAACTAACAAAAATATAATTCATGATAAATATCATGTGTATGGGGCAGCAAATGAAATAGCAAAATGCTTTTCTTTTCCATCAGCAGGAAATAGATTTGAACCCTATTCAGTTTGGAGCATCAGGCTCACTAAAGTGACTCAGGCTGTATCCAGACACATTTTATACTCCGCATGGAATTTGCAGTCCCAATCGCGCCATCAGACACAGTGATTGATCTATTGTTGTGGTGCCACATTATACAATCAGGACTGCGCATTTACCTTAGTGCAGGACAAAACAACTCTTGCTGTGCAGTATATAGAAAGATCAAATGATTATTGTAATGCAGGCAGGATGGTGAGAAACAGCGACAAGATGCTGCCTAATCAGGAAGTACAGCTCAAAATTTGATTGGCTGCCTCAACCCATGTGACTGCATGCACTGCTTCAACTCTTGCAGCTGAACCAGACGAACCCACAGAGCTGTTTTCCAGTATGGATGACTGGTCTTCCCTGCACAGTGAGTTTACTGTGCTTTTTGATTTAACTTTGGATTTACACAGCTAGTCTGGAGGCAGCATCTATTGCTTACTGGCTTTTGTTCTGCTTACTGATTACTTAACTCACAGTCACTGATTTCTATACTCCACATTTCTTCATTTATGTGCCAAATCAAGTTCATTACGTTTAATTGAATAATATATTGTTTCATGACCTGTATTTAAAAGCATCCCTTATTAACTACATAAATTACTCCTTCACCTTTCTTAGATCTCATTGAATTCTTAAGTCTCCTTATTTCCCAACCTGCAGCCATTTTATTGTTCTTGCTTTCAGCTCAATTACAGTTACCAGCAAATCTCATAATAAATCTATCTACACCACTTTCATTTAGAACAGCTGTGTTATCTCACCCTTTTACCTTATTGATTTTTCTATAACCCTGAGAGATGGAAATATTTCCTTTTAAAATTATCTGGAAACCCAATTCTCCACAAAATATCTATTTGTAGATCATTTGTAAACACTGAGGATGACTTTCTAAAACATGTTTATACATCAAACATGCATGTTCTAAATCCTTCCATAAACAACACAACAGGGCTGTTGACAGTTAAAAAGGGAAACTTATATCACTGCTTGTACCGGCTGCCTACACACTTCCAGGATCAATTCAAAGTACTTTTGTTGAATTTTGAAGCCGCCTGAGATCATGGCATCAGAGGGACTTTGTGCTCCTAAATTATCTGCCCCAAAACCCACATTCTACATCCATGTCCCTGATCCACCTCTTAATTGAGGGTAAGAGCTGGCCTGGGAATTGACCTTTTTCAGCAGTGACTTCCTCATAAAACTCTTTCCTCAAGTTTGGGAAACAATTTACTTCTTTTCGCAGGCATAATGGCAGAATTAAGAAGCTATGTTCCAGGTTTCCTTGGCTGCTTGTCAGCAGCTGACAGTATTATACCACAAAATGTTTAGATTTCTGGTGGGAATGTGATAGTATTAAAAGATTTTGGAGAATTATTCAGGATCAAATTAATAATATTTTAAATATAAGTGTGGAATTAACATTCTGAAACAGCTTTGTTTGATGTGATAACAAGGAGAATAACAACACATAAACAGTATTTATTTGAACAAAGGATATATGAGAGCTCAGAAAGAAAGCTGTGACTAGCCCAAGGTCACATAGAAGGCTTCATGTAGGAGTGCAGAATCAAACCAGGAAAACTAGATAAGAGTCTGACACTCTAACCACAAGACCAAACTGCCTCAGAGACAGTCCATCTGCACTGTGTGGAGCTGTTTCTTAACTAGGAATGGCTCCAGAAGTGTCAGATGATCCCCCAAGCAGTGTAGACATGGAACTCCTCCACATCTATACTAGTCTGGCAAGCTCGCATTCACATCTCTTCTGGGTGGAAGAGATGCAAAGGAAACCATCAACATGCAGCACATGCGCAACTGTGTGCTGCATCGCCCTGGTTGCCCTGGCAACAGCATAGCACAGACACACTGGTGCTATTGCCAGGGTTCCATAATGGCCATTTGCACTTAGGGTATGTTTCAAATGCTCTAGCCATCCACTAGTGTCCACAACATTTACCCCCAACAGAAGGCTGGGTTTGCTTTTAATTCCAGGACTCAGTTACAATGCTAAGAAAAAAAGAACTGGGGAGGGGAAATGTGCTATGAAAACTATATGATAAGTTTGCCTATATGTAAATTATCTGCACGCATCCTACCACTCTGCTAAGCCTCCAATAAGGAAAAATAAAATCATGGTATCTGAAAAGAATGAAGATTAAATGTGACTTCAGTCATCAGGCAGGATCTCTGCTGTAGCCATATTTTAAATTGTAATGCTTTAATAAGCTCACTAAAGGCTTGACCCATCTTCAAGGAAAATTAATTGTGATTAACTTTAGTAGAGCTATATCAGAGCTAGGCTCAAAGGATCTACAAAGCAGTAGTAGAACTTTTCAAGAAAGGGCAATTCCATGAATTTATGTGGTCCCTGATCACAGTACATCTCTTTTCTTGCTGTACAAAGAAAGATTAGAATCTAAACTACCTGCTAAAAAGGTTATCACCAAATTTTTTTATCCCATTTCTGCCCTACACGTTCTGCTGTTGTTTAAACACATATATACACCGTTTGATATATTGTAATGCTGGGGCATTAGCATTCAAGATTTAGTAGGATGCTAAATTCCACTGATAAGAGTAACTACTTGTAAAATAAAGGATTGCAGCTTTGATTCTAAGAATCCCTCCAGAAGAAAGTAATGGCAAACTACTTTTGTATCTGGCAAGAAAATTGCATAAAAATGTTCATATGGTTATCAGGTGTCAGCCCCCTAATCAGAGGTACCAAATAAAGACAATCACATAAAGAGTTTAAGCTATGGTCTTTCTCTTCTTGAAGGCATGAAGTAAATAAAAACCCAAAAACTTCTAATAAAAGAGCACAGCATTCAACACTACCTGTTTGATTTTGTTCATTGTCTCCTATAAGGAACAGATCTAGACATTCTGGCTATGACACTTAAGAATGACATTTGTGCGGAGGTCAGTATCATCTATAAATACATTAAGTAAAAGATACTGTAAGCTTTTTCAAATAAAGCATTTAGAACGCTGATTGTACCCAGCCCTCAGAACCTAGGTCAAGAAGCAACAATATCATAACAAGTATTATCTATTTCAATTCATAATGCAGTGATGGCGAACCTTTTGAGCTCGGTGTGTCAAGATTCGCAAGAAAACCTAGCTTAACTCGGGTGCTGTGTCACTTCTAGAAATATCCATAATTTTGTGATATTTGTGGCTCTAGTAAAAAAGTTATATGTTTGATATATGTATTTTATTAAAAGCAAAAACAAATAATTCTTTACATTAGTGACTTTTGTTGCTAAATCTTCAGTTGAAAGTTGGTATTTCGTACACTTCAAGAACAAGCAAGCACTACACGTCCAGGTGCCAAGGTGGCCATGTGTGTCACCCAAAAGGGCTTGGTGTGTCACTTGTGACACGCGTGTCATAGGTTGGCCATCACCGTCATAATGCAAAGGCAGTGTCTTTCACATATCCTGTAGTTGTTTATTATTATAATTATTATAATTATTAATTATATTTATTGATACAAGTGATATGGATGAATAAGAGACTCTATTTCCAATTTCCAACTCACCCCTCCCAAAGAAAGGTCTCATTTCCTTCCATATGACTCTCAAGATAGCAATCATGCTGCCCTACCCAGGTGATCCTGGAGGCTATGGAGGCATCTCCTGTGCAAAATGGGATTATGGGAATACTGAGATTAATGCTCTATCAATCCATTTAGTAACCTGTTCTACTAACCGAGTGTAGAGGAGAGAAAATCTGAAGAGTACAAAAGCTGCATTTACAGTGATTTCAGAGCTATCCCATTTTGGCACACCCCTGGAGCTGTAGAGCAGGCAAACAGAATCAGATGCAGGCAGTCTAAAACAAATTATACCTGGAAATGCTTGTAGTACAAAACCTACCGCCTCCAGTGTATCCTGTGCTCCTATGCTACAAGTTCATTTATTGAGATAATCTCCCTCTGTAAATTCTCATTACGCAGCAGCCTAGGAAGGTAGTATCACAACTGAAACACATTGCAAAACGGTGACACAACTGATGTGGATAGGACTGAATACAGAAAATTGCACTCAATTATGTGTGCCCTGCAGTACCAGAAAACACATTAAACACCAGCTTTCAACACCCTCCTTACTACAAAAATATATGGTTCATCAGACAAACAAAAGCCTACACTGTAACTTGCATTTCTGAACATCACACTAGTTTCCTTAATCTAATTTTAGTATAGGGTTTGGTAAGGCACAGCAATATTCCTTTAATCACATATACATCATTTTCAGTCACTACCTTTCCTTCCATCCACTGCCACAATGGACTCTTAGCTCTTGGTTGATGTTCTAAGCAGGATACTGATAAGAAGTTATACCCTGAAGCAACTGCCAAAATACTGGGACATGTGTGTTTGTGCATGTGTGTGTTCAGAGAATCGAGCATAAAAATACTATCAGATGCATTATTAGACTCGCACAGGGGACTGCAATGGATTTTATCCAGTCCTGTGACTAAATTTCCTTCAGGAATAAAGGCTTAAATATTATGCAAAACACAGCATTGCAGTTCTTTCCCTGAGAAACAAACAAACAAACAAAAATTGTTCTAAAGCACACAGGCACATATGCACACTCTCCATGCACCTTACTTTTGGAAAGGGTACAGCTCCCTTCTGAAGCTTAAGGTTTGACTAGCTGTAGAGCAGGGCATAAAATTTCACAGACACCAAAGGTAACATCTGCCTGGGATCACACAGTACTTTCTATGTTTGCACTGAGTACACACAACTCCCCACCCCACTTTTTTAAGCGTAGGAAGAAAATAGAACAAGCATCTGTTTCTACACAGTATGGGATGATGGATCCAATAGAAAAAAATTGTGGCAGTGGACCCATAAAAGATTTTCTTCCCAAGCATCAATGTTTGAAGCTAACGTAAATGGTAAACCGCAATCATTAATGCGAACTTAACCAGGAGATTTCAAATATTTTTAGGAGATTAAAATATTTTAATTACAGTGGTACCTTGACATACGAGTTTAATTCATTCCGTAACCTTGCTCTTATGTCAAATCGCTCGTATCTCAAAGCAATTTTCCCATTAATCCATTCCAGCTCTCAAAACACCACCTCAGTTGTTTTTGTTATGTACTGTACTGTATTTACATACTCGTATCTCAAATCTTGCTCTCATCTCAAAGCAAAATATCACTCGCTCGGCGGCTTGTATCTCAAAACACTTGTATGTCAGGGCACTAGTATGTCGAGGTACCACTGTATGACTAATTTGTAATTTCAGAACTGATGGGACAGCTGTAGGGATATGCACAGAGGCATTTTCCACATTCTATTTGAGTTTAATAGAATGTGGAAAAATTTGGCTCCGGTCAAATACCCCCAGACACAGACGTGGGGATATTTGTATCCAGGCATGGATATTATAGAATATCTATAGAATATCCATGCCCAGAACAAATCCCCACCACCCCTCCGTCCTGGGGCTGCCACTGTCCTTGGCCTCTTCCAGGGCCCTCTGGAACTGCAAGCAGGCTCCTGGGAGGTAAACACAGACCTTCTGGTTTTACCAGAAGGCCTGTATTTAGCCCTTGGAACCCTTTCGCTATCCCAGAAAGCCCTGGAAAAGTCTCACACCACCACTGGAGTGTGCCCCCCAGGTAAGTGGGCCCTGGGGAGGTGGGTACACATGCTCTGGTAGCAACACAGACCTTTTCTAGGGTCCTCAGGAACCATGAAAGGGTTCCGAGGGCTAAATAAGGCCTTCTGGTAAAACTGGAAGGCCTGTATTTACCCCTTGGAACCCTTTTGTGGTTCCAGATTGCCCTGGAAAAGGCCCGCACTACCACTGGAGCAGTTAAGATGGCTGCAGGGAGGCCACGGTGGGGGAAGTTTGGGGAGAGGGTGGCTGGGCAGTGGCCAGGGGAGGGATGTCCTGGGACATCCAGTTTCCTTAGAAGCTTCTACTGAAGCTTTTACAGATACTGGATTATCCAATTCGTGTACAGATAGGGCCCTTCAAATAGGGCCCTATTTGATCCGTCCACAAATCTTGGAATTCAGACGTATTTGTCCAGATTTTGAATGCACGGATAATCCGTGCACATAAGAAGGCCTATGTGAAAAACTGCAGAAGGTTCCACAAATGGTTGAACCACTGGAGAATGAAGCAGAGAAGCAGAAACTTAAACAGATATGCAGATAATTATTTTATTTGTTCACTTAAATTTCTTCAATTGGAATAGCAGAGGGGTTAATCGCAAAACAATATAGGCTAGGTCTAACTCTGCAGATATACAGTGCCATGAAAAAGTTCCCTTCTTGATTTCTTCTCTCTCTGTTTTGTTGTTGTTGTTGTTGTTTTGTTTTGATTTGGTTTTTTTCTTTACATATTTGCCTCATTTAATTGTTTCAGATATTCAAACAAAACTCAATATGAGACAAAGACAATCTGAGTAAACACAAAATACAGTTTTCAAATGATTTCATTTACTGAAGGAAATAAATTATCCAACACCTATGTGAAAAAATAATTGCCTCTTTAGTTACTTAGTCAACATATGAAACAAATGTAAATACACAGATTTGTAATAATGTTTAGTAAGCTAAAAGGCTTCAATGAGCAAAACACTATGTTGCAATCAAAGGGAATTCTGGAAGGGAAGTAGAAAGAAAGTTAATGAAGTATCTCAATCTGGAAAGGATTACAGCATCATTTCTAAGGATCTCAGACTCCAGCGAACCACAATGAGAGTCATTATCTCCAATTAGACAAAACATGGAATAGTGATGACTCTCATCAGAAGTGGCTAGCATACCAAAATTTCTCAAATAACACATCAATGGATATCCTGAAAGTCACACAAACACAAAAAAAGTAACCAGGCAAACATCTGAAGCTGCATTCAGTCACTACTGTATTATTCCAATACATTCGGATATTCTGAAATATCCATGTTTTATTCTGGAATATCCAAATGTAGATGAATAAATAATGGATGTCTGGATTCAACCAAGATCAGGGTCCATGTTTCTACTATAGCCACAAGGAAAAAAAAAACACTGCCATCCAAGAGGAACATAAAAAAATCATATCATATTTGCTAAAAATACCTAGCTGACCCTCAAAACTTTTAGGTTAATATTTTAGAAACTGATCACTCAAAGGGGGTTTTCCCACTAGCACTAAGTACCCATTAAATACCCATTAGGGACCCATAAAGGACCCATTAGGCTCAGAGCAGAAAGACCCCGTTTCCACTACAGACCCCATTAGAACCCGATTTGTTCACACCTGTACTAGGGAAATCCAGATTAAATCCAGATTAGATGATGCACATTTGCACCATGATCGGGTCACTGAGGTCCAGGGACAGGCTCTGGGTGGGCATCTTGTTGGGGGGTGGATGCCCCGAAACCCAAAGCTTTGAAGCCGGTGCTTATTCTCCGAGATGATTCCAGAGATGACTCCGGAGACGATTCCAGAGAGTGGCACAGGCTTCGAAGCTGTCTACTGGGGAACTCTAAAGAAAAAGAGGGAGGGAGAAGAAGAAAATAGATGGCTGTTCAACCCCACCTCTCCTAACCCATGCAAAGGGATATCAGGGCTGGGCTCTAAAGCCGCTCCGTAACCACTCCATAGCTTAATTTCAGAGCTTTGGCCCTGTTTACGAAGCTGTTCTATGGAGCTTTGGCCAGGCTCTGGAGAACCTCTAGAGCTGCTTGCTGCAATCTCAGAAGAATCTCTGGAGTGGCTCTGGAATTTGATTCCCCCCATGTGCACTGCCGCCCCCCCCCCCAAAAAAAACATGGTATGACGGATGTCTTACACTTGGGTATAGATGGATTCCACATGAGTGCTCTGGCATTCCCACTGTGAGCTTGCCTAGAACCCATTGCTACTGGGTGCTACATTGCCCATGGAGACACATTGGGTACTTCTTTAGATCTGGATCTTCTAAATCTGGATGAATTGAAGGATCCATTTTTTAGATCTGGATCATCTTACGTCCGGATTAAGGGAGGTAAATGGGAAAAATCCCAAAGGTGGGACAATTTAGAAGACATGGGAACTGCTGTATCTGGCATAAAGCTAACACGGCATTTCTCAATTAAGACATCAAGCTAACAGCCAAACATGCTGTAAAGATGGCTTTGCTGCTTCCGGATCTGGGTGATTTGCCATAATTGGCAAAACCATGAATCTTGCTCTCTACAAGAAGATCCTGAAAGAAAATGTCCATCATCAGCCATCAGTCTGTGATCTGAAGTTAAATACAAGCTAAAATGCAGCAAGACGACAGTCTAAAGCATCAGAGAAAGTCTACCTCTGAATGGCTCAAAAGATACAAAATTAAGGTTTTTGAGTGGCATAACTGAAGTTCTGACTTGAACCCCATTGAGATGCTGTGGCAGGACCTTAAAGAGCACTCCATACTCAAAAGCTTCCACTGTGACTGAGTTAAAGCATTTCTGCAAAGTCCAAAATATCTCCAGTTATCAGAAGCATTTCATTATACTTGCTGCTGCTACAGGTGGCACAACATGGTAGTAAGTTTTGAGAAGGCTGAATTACTTTTTTGCCCAGGTGATACAGGTGAAGCCATTTTCCTTCAATAAATGAAATAATCATTTGAAAGCTCTATTTTGTGTTTCCTGAGGTTGTGTTTCTCTCATATTGAATTCTGTTTGAAGATCTAAAACAATTAAGTGCGGCAAATATGCAAAAACAGAAGAAATTGGGATCGGGACAAATACTTTTTCACGGCATTCTGACTTGTGTTTCCTAACTCTAAGTTGCTTCTATGGAACCCAGGCAGCCCACGTAAATCTTGCTCATGTTTTGTATTAACCCCCACTTTTGTTGGACATGTGAAATTAATACAATTTTACAACTGACAGTTCTCTCAATTCACAACGAAATCCTTGTGCAATGATATACACAAAATATTTCTCTCTCTTAAAAAAACAAAAGCAACCCACCCACCCCACACACATTTTACAATGCTGCCAACATGTCCATCGGGTTTTTGGCATTAGCCAGTGTCAGAAAGATAAACTGCTGTGTCTAAATTTTTGGGGGATAATAGGAAATGTATACTCCATGAGTGAGACAGTGTGAATAAGAGAAGGAATAATAGAAAAGATTATTCAGTCAGAAGGGTTTTTTTTTTCAATCAGTGTTAAGAGAATCTAAGCCCTAAATCAGAAAAAAAATAAGAGAAAAGAGCTCTATAAAATCCCATCCAGGGTTCTAATTAAAACTTTGGTCAGTGATGACAATATTAAATGACATCTCACAAAATAAAAACAGAATGTAGACAGAAAGCAAACATTCAAACTATCTTTTACAACTAGACAATTTGATAGAACACGCTTAGTGACACAATCCAAATCACAGGTTTCCCCCAAATGTCCTTTACAAATAAAGGGCACAAACTCACCTATTCGGGTTCACAAAAACACATACATCATGAGAAAAATGAGTGAAATACAGAGCAGCTTATCAGTATTTCCCACGATCCTAACCTTTGTTTCATTTAGTGATAAGCTAACACCTTAATTTGGATTAAGATTAAAATGAAAAATGTTATTGAGAAGAAAACTTCTCTGGCTTGTATTAAAATACAAACCAGACAAGATTTCATGGCAATCATGCTTGCCTTGGTGTGCAAATTGTCAACGTTTTGCTCTCTAAATTTGTCAATGTTTTGTTTTCTACATTTGCAGCTGTCATTTATATAAAAGGAAATGGATAGCACAATCAGAATTTAGAACTGTCAGTAATCAGATAGGAAGAACAAAAAGAAATAAGTAGAACCCTCACCTTGGCATTGTAGGGAATATAGTGCTTTGATAAAGCTTCAGGTGTGTGCATCCATGTCTTGTCTAAAAGAAGGGGGGAAAACACAAATGTTAGTCTGACTTGTTTCCACACAGCTTACGTTTTGCTGGACAGACATTCATTGCTTTTAACATCCATCCATCCATTAATTCACTGTACTTATGCTTTGGCTTTCCTCAAAGAATTTGAGATGGTATACACTATTCTCCTCTCCTCTGTGTTATCAGATTAAGCTAAGAAACAGGGAAATGCCACAAGATCACAGTGTTCCTATCAAGTTCCTACCATAATTCTAAATACTTTCATTCTACCTTATCTCCCAAAGTTTCAAGGTGGCTACAAAAGTAAAAACTGATTAAAAAGAGCCCACTAAAAACAATAATAATGTCTAAAAGTGTGTGTGTTTGTATGTGAGTGAGATGTTTCCTCACCCAACTTTGAAGATCAGAAATAGGAAATTTATAGTCACATTCATATATATACTTCCACCATTCCTAACTGCCTATCACGGTGACCAGGTGCAATAGAAACGGTGGACATTTGGAAAGCATCAGGATGAGGAAGGCAAGGTTTAGCTTTATGCAAAAATTCAGCCCCTCCCTAGTGTGACAGTTGGTCATGTGTTCTTCTAAGTTTTCCTTCAGTCAAACTCTCTGTCTTGTCTATGGCTGCTTTACAGCACTGCTATGGCAGGATCGCTTCATGCATCAAAGACAACCCCATCACAGCCCCGCTTTTTCTTCCCTAAAAAGCATTTTTAACTGTTGCGGAAAAACCGAGCACCGGTAGCAAGTTTTCCAGCTTTAGTACTTTTTAGGGACCCATTGCCATTTACCCATTATCATGAATTCTATTCCTAATTATGCTTTGAGGCATTTAATTAGTAATCTTACCATCACTCTGCTGCAACCCACAGGTCTGACAGCAGCCTATATCTTTCTTCAAGACTAAAACATTATCTAACAGAAACAAATAATTATTTATATTATGAACATATGGCTCTTCTTTTTTAAAAAGCCAAGACTTATCATTCATGCTAAGAAGTGATTCTTGTGGAAAATATGGGAAACATGGATGGTTCAGGTGACTTTGGCTGCGTCCAGGCTTACCTCTAAGCAGCAAAGCTTTCTTCTGCCTGCAGCAGCAATGCAGCACCCAACTGAAAGGTGTGAAGTAAAAGGTGCTGATCAATCAGCATCTGTTTACTTTACTTATTTGGGGACATGCTGCATCCCTGCTGCAGGCAATGGTGCGTCCTGTCTGACTGATGGGAAGTCGCTCTGCTGGCGCAGTTTCCGATCGCCCTGTCAGGATGACCGGAAGCAACTGTGCTGTCCTTGCGTGGCTTCCGATTATCAGGTCTGACCAACAGAAAGCGGCTTCACAGGAACAGCAAAGTATAGCACAAGTCTGGAAGCAGCCTATATCTTTGGTGCTAAAGTATCCAAGAGTATCTTTCCCTTTGCCTTAGATTTCCCTTTCTGCCCAGACACTAAACTAGATTAAGAGCTCACATAGTTAGAATCTAAGCCTGATAGATAGAAAGTTCATACGGATGTAGGTGGCCATACTCCTACTCCTCTATTCTATCTGTTTTAGATGGAAGCATGATGCTAAACACAGATGACTTGTTTGGTCTACCAGTGGGCCTGACCCAGAAAATGGGAGATGTGCAGACAACCTGCCTCCTATGTTTTGAGAACGTGTCAGTGGTGCACCAATGAAATGCATCCTACATAGGTCCGAGGCTAGGAACTTTTGTTCCTAGGAAGTATAGCGATGGAGTTCACACACGCCGGTCTGGACCAACATGCAGAAAGCACTGACCCTGTATTCAGAATCACAAGGCCTTACTGATTCTGAACAGGGGCTTTTCTGTGCAGAAAGGTCCTCTATCTTTAGATCTACCTAAGCTGCATAGATACACAGAACATTTTAATAAATAATGTAGAAATCTAAAGCCTCATTTTCTTGTTACTAGATTTCAAGTTATAGTAACAGTAGGTTAAGACTTTATTTGAATATTTGAATTCGAATATTCAAAGTCTAAAAAGTACGTTTTAAAGGGTTTTGCATTTATTTGGTTATCTGAAATATCATCCTAAAAATATCATCCTAAAAAGAACTTAATTATGAAAGGAATATTGCTGAGAATATTCAATTTATTAATGGAATCCATATGATCATATGTCTCCCCCAATATTCTCTAAAAAGACCTTAGCACGGGTTTACAATTCACCTCTTATTACTTCATTTTGAATGAATGAATGAATTTTTGAATGAAACTTCATTTTGAAATAATACACATTGCAGCTTTCCAAAACAGAATCATAAAGCAACCATTGTTATGATTATGTTTATCACTAAGATTCTAGATTTCCAAAAAACATTCAAAATGGCAGAAGTTTCAGCTATCATAGGAAAACTGGTATACAGTAGTAATTCCCCATGTCATTTGAATGACCTACGAGACTATTAAATGGACAGCTCTAATGAAAGACAAGTATTTTAAAGTCCCAATGACATCAAATAATAATGTTATGCCAGTATTAAGCAGCTATCATCTCACAGTGCCCACAGAAACCTAATAATCTTGACAGCAATAAATCCAGGAATTGATATAAAAAAACTGGATGGACTGAGCAACTTTGTCTGGGCTAGTAACGTATAGAAGAGTTGAAGAAGAGTTGGCTTTTAAACCACACTTTTCTCACCCATTTAAGGGGACTCAAACTTTCTGTTCTCCCCACAACATGTGCTGTGAGGTAGTTAGGGCTATGAGAGCTCAGAAAGAAAGTTGTGACTAGCCCAAGGTCACCCAGCTGGTTTTATGGAGGAGTGCGGAATCAAACTAGGAAACATCAAGACAAGAGTCCAACACTCTAACCACAAGGACAAACTGGCACTCATACAGGAAAAATAAACATGAAATCATTAACAAAATCTCTCTATTCATATAGCAATCATTCAATCTTTGCATGAGTTAATATGATTCATTTAATTATCAGAACATACTTTGTCCAGAAGTCTACATGCAGTCTGAAATTCAATTAACTAAAACACATATGCAACAGAATCAGCCTAGGGGCTTTAATGCCCATACTGTAAGACCAAGTTTTCTATCCTAGATCATTTAACTTTCACATTATTTAATTCAAGTTTCAAAAAGTCAAAAAGTTCCCCATATATAGTTTCTCCAGATCATGTTTAATTTTATACACCTCTACTTTGTCCTCCTTTTTTAAAAAAAGTTTTATTTCCAAATATACATATACGAATACAGACACTCTAAACAAAACAAGATACAAACAAAATACAGCAGCCAATACTTACTAAAAAACACAAACAAAAAACCCTTGCACCCACTACATAAATCAAATATTTACCTCAGAAATAAGAAACTTACTTATTATTTTCTTCAAGTTGTTATTTACTTCCTGTTAAACAATATAGCTATATAAGTCTTTCCAATTATCTTCAACTAAAGTTTTAACATTCCCTCCCCAAATCCTGATTCTTCTTTGCCTGATCATATCATATTTAAACTGCTCAGATATATAATGATACCATGTATTGATTGTACACTTATCAATATTTTTCCAAGATGAAGCTATGGTTGATAATGCCGCCATAAACAATTAATCTAACATATACCTCTTACTTTTATGTATGCTTAGGCCCTTATACAGCTGTAATAATGCAATCTCTGGATACTTTTTTACCTCTATACCCATTATTTTCTTTATTTCTTTAAGTATCATATCCCAGAAGGGTAAGATTTTTGTACATAACCACCACATATGAAAGGTTGTTCCTTTTACTCCACATCCTCTCCAGCATCTTGATGAAAAATTAGGAATCATGTAGGATAATTGTGCTGGGATTTTATGCCACTTTTGATATTAATTTCATCATTAATTCCCTTCATCTCAAATGTTTCAATTGTGCTATGTCCCTTATTTTCTTCTTTACCTCATCTTTTGTTACATTAACATCCAACATCCATGTGCCTGTTATTGAATCTATTATTTTATTCCCGCCTTCCATTATCAATTTGTATATTCTCTTACTAATACCCTTCCTATCTTTTTTCCATTCTTTAACAATTTCTTCCATTCCTTTCAAATTATATATTTTTTTATAATCCTGGTTAGATAAGAGTAATAGGCCTATACGAATCAGCTGATTCAGAGTCCCTCTGACTTTTATATATTGTAATAACAGTACTTTGTTTCCATGAATCAGGTACTTTCTGTCTACACAACACTTCATTAAATAACTTTTGTAACTTAGGAATTATGAGATCCGTAAATTTCTTATAAAAGATGGCTGAAAACCCATCTGGTCCCAGTGTCTTTTCTGCCTTTAGGCAGCCAATTACTCTTCTTATCTCCTCTGCCGTTTTTGCTCCATTAAATTTTCTTTTTTGCTCTTGTGTAATTTTTTTTACCTATTTTCCAATCCATTGGTTCTATTTTACTACCACCATATAGCTTAACATAAAATCGTCTAAATGTTTGAACAATTTTATTATTTTCCACAACAAACTTATCTCCATTCTTAATTCTTATACCTTTTTTCCCATGCCTTTCTCAACTGCTTGATCAGTCCCTTAATACTTTGTATGTCCTCTGCATAATTCTGATATTTTATATACAGAAACTTTTTCTCTACCATATTACCCTCTATCTTCCCTAATTCCTTATCTAATTTGATCCATTCCTTTTTGTATCACACAGCTCCAGTTCTTAAATATTCTTTATAAGTTGTATCTATTTGCTTTCTTAATCTTTCTTGGATCTCCCTTAACTTTTTCTTTATCCCTATTTCTATACTGATACCTACTCTTCTCATAGTTGCTTTAAAAGCATCCCATACTGTATCTTATGACATGTTCCCATTATCATTCAAATCAAAATAATTTGCTATTTCATTTCTTGTTTTCATTACATCCTCTTCCAAACATCTCTAAACAGAATTCTTTTTTCATTATATTTAATTTCCATTATTAAGGGTGCATGATCAGATAGCCATACCTTATGTTTCTATATCTTCTTATATTTTCATATTAAATGATTTATTCATCATCATATGATCTATTACCGTGAAAATTCCATGCCTATGTGAATAATAAGCGGGCATCTTAGTTCCCATTTTTGTCTTGTCATAAACATCTAACATTTGCCATTTTTTAATATCAATTTTCTGACTATCATTCACCGATTGTACTCTACTCGCAGCCTTTGTGTATTCATTTCGTACATCTTTATTCAAATCACCCGCTATTATAACATTTTCCTGTACGAAATTACTTAATTGGGCCATAACTCTATCAAAGAAAACTTTCTGCAATCTGTTAGGTGCATAAATCCTACTAGCATTCATTACTCCTAACCCCTACATATCTCCCTTGGGTGTACTTTGTCTTCCTTAATATACTATATCCTCCCAAAAAAAAATTTCTTTGAACTCCTTATTGTTTCAGGCTGCATCCAAATGGGGCAAAAAAAAAAAAAAAAGAGCCTCAAAAGTGCCCCAGAGTTCTTCTCCCATCTCTAATCCATTTTTCTAGCCTAGAATATTCCTGAGAGAAGAGGAGGCAGGCTGGCACAAGAAAGATCCCATCTGTTAACCACCTCCAAGCACCTCAAAGGATCTTTTTAAAAACTGTGTGCAATTAAACTCTGCCACATTTGCAGCAGCTGCTTGGTGGGCCCACACTGGGCTATTTTTACTGAGCCATTCACCACTACTGCCCTGAGGAATTCTTTCCTAGTTAACTGCCACCAGTTCAGATCCCATCAGCTTATATGAAGTTAGCACCTTTTTGCTCCTACACACATCACATTGTACTTTCAAGTATCTAAACACTGAGTCATCAGCTGGAAAGGGAGGCTGCTAGCATGTGTGCCCAGCAGATGCAGAAACAGAGATTAAGAGCAAGATAAATTATAAGACACAAATGATGTTGCCCTGCATACCACGATATCCATAATGAGAAGGAACAGTATTGGCATAGGAAGGGTATGAATGTAGATGAGTAGGAGATAAGAAAAAGGAATAAGGTGAAGTAAGTGTATGATAAGGCACACAGTGAGAAAAATGAAGAGAAAGTCCAGTGATGAGAAGCAAGGTGACTTTCTGTGTTTGCAGAAGATGTCCTTCACCAGCTGTCCACATAAGTCCTTGAAGCTGCTGGGACTTTGAAGACACCTGAGAAAAGTCAGGAAAACCCCACAGTTTCTTTGATTCAGATCAATCTTTTACAGTTCCTTTTAGCTTTCATAACTATGAACAAATTTATTTATATTTATATTCCGCCCCATACCCAAGGGTCTCTGGGCAGCTCACAACATTTAAAAACAAACATATCAACATTGTATCAAATTGATGCCATGAGCAAAATTTGGCATTTCACTGCTCACCCATCACTTCAAATTATTTTGTGAACAATTTACAAAGTGCTAATCCTAAAGCAGATCATGCAATAGCCCCTTTATTAATCCCTCAGCCATTTATTCTCTGTCTGGAAAGCATAGGGTTGCCTATTTATTCCCCAGATCCTTTCTGTATTTACCTCAGTTAAACCATATGAACCACAGGAAGAGGCAATTGCAAAGAGTGGGCTTTAGAACAACAAATGTGCATTAGCATGGATGTAGACCACGTTTATCTGGTCTACCACTAATCTGGATTAGATGACCCCTTAACACAGTTCTGATCCAGATCTACTCTACTCCCATGTAGGCAATGTGTTCTTAACTCCTTGATCAGGACTGTCGTGCAGATGTCATGATCTTAGCAGTTCCTTGATCTGGATTAACAAATAAGTGCAGAAAAGTCTCTCCCCAGAAACAGGCAATGAGTCTCCCCCCCCCCCCATTTTGGCTCTAAGGGAACTCTGGGGAAGGTGCAGCATGCAGCATCTGCATTTTTGCAGACCAGCATCTTCCTCAGATGCTGTTCACCCCATGCAGTACCTCCCTCAGAGTGCGTAGATATAGAGTAGTTTTAACTGTTCTGCATGTACACTCCCTGCCACTAGGCAGGGCTAGCTCCAGGAGAACTACAAAGGGAGCCAAGGGAGGGCTGGTGCAGGCTGGATGAGCACTGCATCATCCAGTTGCCATGACAACAGCTCCATGTACCTTGTCAGCGCTGAGAGAAGTGTTGGGCAAGGTTAGGGAGGGAGCTGGTGTCCCAAATGCAGGTGCCTGAATTCTCCCTGGGAAGCGAAGATGCAACTTCACCCAACCACAAATCGCTTCTGTATCTCTGCTAAGAAAACTGCATAAAGGTGCCCAGGCAATCAACCAGGAAGTCAGCCAGGACTCAATGGTTCCCAACAACAACCTCATCCTCATTCCCATGCTTACTGGTTCTTTGGGATGAGGCTAGAGAGGACATTGTGGAAGATGTGTTAATATTTCTTCAGCTTTTCCATTAGCTTTGGCAGAACAAAACTTAAGCTAATTTCCTTATAGTTCTGGATCTGCATTAATCACAGGCAACCTTTTTAAATAAATGGTGTTATGATGGCCTCTTCTTAGTCATCAGTCAGGTCTGCATAACCAGCATAATGATAAGCTTCATATTTGTTGTTTGAAAATACTAATTTCACATGTGAGGTTTTGGTAACTCTTGGGTGGATGCCAACTGGACTAAAGATTTGTTAGCATTTAAATTTACAACTCTTCACTTGTTCTTACTATTTGCCTCAATCCATCAATCTCCTCCTCTGAGAAAGTTCAGGCTCAGAGATTACTCTTTTACTACAACTATTTATTTAGCTTCTTAAAATTTATTTTCCCCACTAGCACTTCTTGTCACTATCATAACTCAAAAGGTTCTCACCAGCTGGCCTTTTTGTTTCTAATCTACTTAAACAAAATGGCCCTCAGATATTATTTTGGCATCTCTTACCATCTGTTTGCATTTTTGGGCTAAGTTTGGTGTTCCTTCTCCCCACCTACCACTTCATTTATCAAGATTTTTGCCACGCACAGTATCAGTTACTTGATAAGATTACCACTGAAAGCCCATAGAGGAATCTACTGAAAATTTTCTCTTTTTTTGAATTTTATTGTCATTAGCAACAAATAACAGTACTGCATGAAGAGTCATAACAGATAAACAGGGTCATTAGTGTGAGAGAGATATTTTAATAAATTTGTACAGAATACTCACTAGGTATTGTAATATGCTAAAACTGATGTAACTTGATCAGAATTCTGATGGATTGATTAGGAAGGGCATATTTTGTTCCTATGGCTTGCATTCGAGTGAATATTGGGCTGTTTTTCCACCAGCCCCAAAGACCCCATTAAGAACCCTTTAGGAACCCGATTGGTACTAATCAGGCATGCCCTGTTCCCCCACAAGACCTCTTTAGGACCCCATTAGGACCCCATCCTGAAAGCCCTGTCCCCATGAGGGCTTGGGAAATCCGGATTTAATGGGCCCTTCGGGTCCTTAAATCTGGATTTCCTGCATACCCTTTTAATGGTGTCCAGAATCTGGTCTTTGTGACTGTTTACTCTTGTTGAACAGCAGTTTGCACAAGCTTAGTTTAATGATCAGTTCATATTATTTCTAAACTGTCTGGATGAAATCTAAGCTATTATAAATATATAAATGCCTGCTTCTGAATACTGTTAGTCCGTGTCCCCATGGTAAGGATACTGTGAGGCGAATGTGAGTTCGCCTCAGGAGAGTCCTCATGCAAAGCCCTAATTCGGGCTACATGAGGGACAAAATCCCAAAAATCAAAACAAAAAAAACCCCTTTATAACTGTTCTTGCCCTGAATTACGGGCAAGAACAGATTATCCTGGGGGGATTTGGACACTCCCGGATTATGATCGCAGCATTTTGCGTCTGTTTTAATCATCTTACAGGAGCTCGGCTGGTGCTCTTTACAGCCCCTATACCTGCCTGACAGTTGCTCAGCAGACTGTAGGGCAGCTGTCAGGCAATCGTTTGGGGGAAATCAAGCCCTTACCTGGGTGATTAAGCACTCAGGGAAGGGGGTGGTGGTGGAGAAAACCGCAGCATCCTGATGCAGGGATTTGCTGTGGTTTTCTTGGAGATGGTTGGGTTCACCTTGAATCCACCCTGTCCTCCATTGCCATGGAGACTCCTTAATGCGTATTAAGATTTGCATTACAGCTGCCCCAAATCCACCGCAAGGCAGTGGCAACTTCATGGGGACATAACCTTACTTTCAACTACTGGAGCAGGCAATAGCCCCATTAAATATATTTTAGCAAAATTTATGAGCAAATAATTATTTCTCTGGATGTAAACATAGAAGAGCAAATAATTTTTCACTTCTATATAGAGAACTTTCCCATGTAAAAGAAAAAAAGGGAAAATAATGGTTTTCAGTCAGTATTTTCAGCAATGATTCTTTTAAAAAAGGAAAAAAAACAACCACCAACAGCCAAGGCTTATCTTCCTTGTGCAGAATATCTGCTTCTCTGATACACCAGCATTTGTAAATGGATTTATGTGGCAGCTTATTAAAATGACAAAATGTTAATCAAATATTGTCAATTGCACATTGGATTCTTTGCTCATCCTGTGTATTTATGGCTGAAGCAAGAAATTCAGTGATGTTTGTGAGCATAGCAACAATTAAAGTCTTAAGAATTTATACTAGCAAAATGGAACAATGCTTTGCCTAATATTTTTAAACATGAAAAGAGGTAGCTAACTAGCAAATTTAAAAAACTTGCTTCTGTAACCTGCTTCAGAACATCTCTGAAAACCAAGTGATTAACTACTTGGCAAGAGCCATCACAAATCCACGCTCTATTTCAGCAATAAACTTACTAGGTAGCTGGAATAATACAAGAAAAAGAAGCACCTTTCTGGACTGAATCAATAACCCATCTGGTTCTTCCAAGGACAGCCAAGTGTATATAAATAAGAAGAGCAACAGTACACACCTCTGAGCTATGGCTACAAAAGCCAGTTGATAGGAGCATATGAGCAGAGCAAAGTGTATGCTTATACCCAACTTAGGTGTTTTCATATGCAACTAATTCTCACCATGAGAACCGTCTGCTGGTCTAAATCATTTTTTTAAATATTCTAAGTCAAGTCATTCATTCTCAACTGCAGACTCAATTTGTACTGGAAGTGAGTAAGACCTCTTATCTCACATTCTTGGAGGAAAAGAAAATCCTATTAAAATTGTTAATGTGTTTGAAACAAGCTAATGCTGACTAAGGATGTGACAAACTGAACTTTTGTCAAAGCCCAAGCTGGATCTAGAAGCCTGGGAGAGTCAAGTGCTTTATCTGACAATCCTGGAGTCTTCTTGTACCTATAAGCAACTCACAAGTAAGTAAGTCATATCAAAAATTTGCAAGGACCTCACCATTTCCAGAGGCATGGTCTCTGCCATTATTGCTCTCTCTTTAGGCAGGACCATGTCATGTGACTTCATTGTGCAAGCCTCAACACACATCTGGGCTTCCTTGACATGAAGATGTGTGGCACAATGCTACCCACAGAAAAGGGGATAATGGTGGCAGTCATGTTTATGGAAATGGTGCAAGAAGAGCTCAGGGTTGTAAGGCAATCCAGAAAAAGTACAACATTTACTCCTGATTCTCCTAAATAACAATATATTGTATGGTACTGTACAACGGACATCAGTTCAAAAGAACTCTTGGTTCTCATGCTGCTGACACTGAAATGATTATCTTTAATTCAGAGCAAAGAGCAGTTTCGTAATTGACCTTACTGGCCAAACTATTACTTGTTCTTGTCTGTCTGAATGCAGTTTGTGATCCATATATGCATAGCAGTGTAAAATGTAACCTAGCTATTTAGGGATGCTATAGTCAGGATCAGACATGAGTACAGAAGGAAACCAGAAAGCAGCAAAAGATGAATCTAAGGCTCCTGAGAACTTATTTTTAGAACAGTAACCAGTACTTTGCTATTATGAAGGGACCCACAGTACTTAGCATTCATTTTAAACTACTGCATTTGATACATAATTTAAAACGATTTCTCTTTCTGTCACAAGCAAAAATTATAAAACCTATCCATTTTTTAGCATTTAAAGAAGTTTGCTGGCTGTGCATGTTTTTATGAACTAAAGAGGGTAGTAACATTTCTATGTTCTGTTCTTATGCATTACGCTTAAAAAATCTTCAAGTGAATGGCTGTTCAGAACCAAGTGCAACAAAAAGCCAAGTTTTCAACAGGATGCCACAAGCACAAATTGCACTAAGCCCACACAGACTGTTCAGATTTCATATTCAGTAAAATATGAATATATTCAAAGTTGTCAAATTTGATTTATGAAGCCCAAATATCAGCAAATGGTAATAGGCTATTCAAATAATAGCATTTTCAAACCAGTTAACTCTCCACAAGGTTAGATACTCTACTTGAATTGCAAAGACAGTCTGAATTGCAAATCAGTGAGATGGGAGAAGCAAGCAGGATGGGACACAGGTAGAGAAGTAGCAGAAACAAGGCAGGAAGAGATATAAAGAATTTGACAGGGAACGCTGAAGACTCTGTCATTCTGGACTCCTGAATGTCAGGGCCTTCAAACGAAAATGCTTTCGTGCTGTAATTCAGGAACAGATGAGAAACATGTTTGTTGTAAAAATTAAAGCAAACATTCTCAGGAATCTGAAGGAACCAACCGACAGGGCTGGAAATCAAGGCTATAATTCACGAGTGGTGTAGCACACATGACGAATTCAGTGATGCTGTAAAATAATTTCTTTTCCTCTCTTGCCACATTTATACCCACCATGGCCTAGGATATAATACCATTTTAAAAACGCTATTATCTGTGTCTTCAAAAATTACCTTTATTAACAGTGATCATTTTCTACCACTTTTTTGTTTGTTTCTGCAAGCACGTTGTGTTTCTCTTCAGTTCTGAGTATTTCATTTTAATTCTTAAGGTCATATGGTGGGTAACAAATATATATATAGGATGAGGCCCAGCCACATCAGAAGCTTTATAGTACGAAAAATTCCCAGACAGAGTTTTCAGAAGTCTGCTCATGTCTCTATTAACATTTGCTATGTTAAGGCAAATGCTGGGAGTGACTAAGGGGATAAAATGGGGTTTGTCTGTAGCTCGTCTGAATCCACTCTTTTTTATTGACTTTTATTGGAAAAGTCCTGCTGCATCAGGCCAGTCTGTTTTGTTCAACATCCTGTCTCACACAATGCCCCTCCAATTGCTTCTGGGCACCCTCAAGCAGAAGACAAAGGCAAAACCATCACCTGCTCTTGATTCCCTGCACATGGCCTTTAGAGGCAACTTGCCTTTCCAACTTGGAGACAGTACCTAGGCATCCATTCTACTAGCCATTGATACAACTGTCCCCCATGAATGCATCTAAAGTTTTTTTTCCCTTTCCACGTTTTCTACACCATGCATGATTTTACATTCTTCAACCACGTTTGTTATTCCCCTGATCTCTTTACTACAGAAGTGGCAGTTATTTGGCTACTTTATGATAACCCATGGCCTCCTTACTGCTGTTTTGTATTTGGTGCCAGCAGAGATTTTACATGGGCTTTAAAAGGTTAATGTTCCTTGGTTTAAGATGTAATAATGTGTCACTGTTCATATATTTATTTTCATTTCAGGTCAGATCAAAGGGAAATTTACTGGTGCACAGGCATACAAATTTCAGTTGTTTGGCAACTGTAAGTGCTTTCGTGTGCACAGTTTGTTTATTCCTATGCCACCTGTGAAGAATTTTTCTTAGTTGTTTTCTCCCTGTTGGACATTTGTCAATGCCCAGTTTTCCAGACTTCTTATTACTACCTTGCAATTTCGTTGGCTCTTTATCTACTCAGGTAACTTCACAAAGATTCAACCAAGTATGCAAATCCCATTTCTTCTTGACAACTAGGAAAGCTCTGAGATGGAAGGACAACACAGTCTCTAGTCTAATAATTTACTCCATCAAGTAATTTCACTTCACAATAGGATAGCTGGTCACTGAAATTTTAATCTACATGTTCTATATTCAGTACGGTATTGCACTTTTCTCCCTGATCAAGGATTCTTGTTCATACTCCAATTTATAATTTCCCAAGAGACTTCATTAGTTACCACGACCCTTTTTACCTCTTGCACTGAGTTTATTGTAATTGCATCCCCCAAACCCGAAGCAGTACAGATTTTTAATCTTTGCATGCAGAAATCAAAATAATTTACTATATTATTATTGTAGTTCTTGCAAGAAATGCACTTTATCTCTTCTACCCTGTAAGAAATGACTAGGTAAACTGTGGCAATATCCAGATATAAAAAGTTGGATAATATAATGAATATTAGTTCTCTTGCTATTTTGAATTTTGAATTGCAGAGACAGAAGGAAAGCAGAATCAGCAGCACCCTAAGAAATGCTTCAGTGTGGGGAAAAAAAAGGCTGAGATACATTGCAGTTATTTCCACACACAGTAATGATGATGATGATGATAAGCCTGAAAAAGTGGTAGAACATGAGCAAGTTAAAATATTGTGGGACTTTTTTATTCAAAGTCTTAGTGCAAAACACACCTGATCTGACCATTGTTGAGAAGAAAAAGGTGTGGTTCATCGATATTGCAATACCTGGTGATAGTAGAGTCAATGAGAAACAACATCAGAAAACAGCCAAATACGAAATGCTGAAGACTGAAGTGCAGAGACACTTTGGCATAAGCCAGCAGCTGTGGTACCAGTGGTGATCGGTACACTGGATGCCATCCCAAAAGACCATGGGTAGAACTTGAAACAAATCAATGTTGATAAAATTACCATTGGTCAACTGCAAAAAGCCTCACTGCTCAGATCTGCATATATCACAACATCATAGATTTGGGGGAGAACATGATGCACTATGAAGACCAACCCTAACTAGGGAGCTGGTGGATGTGCTACACTGATGTTGTGTTTGTTCATAACAACAATAATAAAGCAGCTCAAATGTAGCTTAGAGGTGACAGTATCCACACACTAACATCTTCAATTCACATTAAAAATGAGAATATGTATTTCTTTAGCTTTTACTGTGGATTGGAAATGATATAAACACATGATTCCACATGCTACCACTTCTATGTTACTTTTGAGCTACTTTAATTTGTGCAGCTGCAGCCCAAGTGACAATGTGTGTTTTAAACAAAGGTTCAGGCTATAAGACTTAGTTGTTTCTTTTAGATTCTTCTCACTCTGTCTCCACCCCATTAGTGCAGATACCTCAGTGACAATGGCTTTGCTGTGGCCCAGTGGGGGTCAGCTAAGGTTGCACCCCGGTTCCATGTTTGCCATTTAGAGGAGGCACATGTTTCCGCACACAGATTCTGTGGGTGGACACAGCAACCTGCTGAATCAGTAGCAGCTATTTCACCACATTATACAACGTTGACAGCATGCAAAGAAAAGACCTTTAGGCACCTTTGATAGGTCCCTAGGGCACTACTGCCTCCCCAAACTAGCAGAGAAAGAACTGGAGACTGGCCAATCTAGTGGCCCATCAAAGTGAATTGGGTTCTACAATGTAAACACGAGGTGATTCCATCCTGGCCAGTATACTGGATCAGCAAGCGTATCAGCAGTATGCCTTGCACACACTGGTGCAGTCAAAAAATGTTCCAACTCATCCAGTACACTGGCCAGTGGAGAATTACAAATTCTGATGTAATTGTGCTTATTTTTTCTATACCTTTTCAAATAGGAGCGAACAACTTCAAAACCCTGCAATTGTTGTTTATCATCTGGATTTCACCACTGATAAAGGCTATTAGTATGTACGTGCACAAAGATTTTTAGAAGCATATTAGTTTTAGAAATGTCTTCTTTAAGGGTGATGATCGTAAGTTATTTCCCAAAGCTGTGCTTCTCCATGCTCCAGCTCTTATGTTTTACATTCCACTAGAACAGACATTTCTTCAACGTTCTAAGTTTGTCTCATGTCACTACATTAAGAGTTTTCTCTCATTTCAGGATTTCTTCCTTCTATTTTTTTAGTATTACTACCAGCAATATAAGCAAGTCATACCACTTACCTTTTTTCCTGCTAAAAGCACGATTCATGATGAAAAATCACCCAATGAGTATGTATCTTAATCTAGGAAAAATACACATAAAGTATAATTAAGCGTGCAGTTTCCATTATTTGGTTCTCGTTGCATGTTTTCAAAATAAATTTCAAAGAAGTCTTAAAACTAGAGTATGTTGAAACTACAGTTCCTCCTCTCCTTCCACGGTGCGTAATGGGATGAAACAAACATGTACAGGCTCGCTTTGTAGAGATGTGCAAAGTTCAGTTCACATTCAAAATCTGAAGTGACCATGTGGTAGTTTGGATATCTGGAAATTAAATTGGGTGGAAACAGTTTGCTGTTCATGAACATGACAATTCAACTGAATAGTGCATGTTTGATTCTTTTGCCATTGAAAATGACTTTTTAAATGGAGAAATGTAGTTTTTCTGTTTTCAACAAATTTGGAAACGAACACAAACAATTGTTTGTCTGAGGAACTGAACAATGATGGTGAATTGAACACACAGCTTTACGCATATTCCTACTGCTTTGTCAAATGGCAAGTATTTCCAATTAAGCATCCAAAAAGAATATACTGCATAAAGTCAACAGTTTTAAATATTCTGAAAGTTATAATGCAGGTTCTACAATACTATCATTCAAAAGGGACTTAGTAGAAAATTTACCTGGAGAAAATATAGCAGCATTTGAACAGCTACAGGGGTAGTAGTATAATCTTGCCTCAAGAACATTATTATAATGTTATGTTCCAGTATATACCACATCATAATGGACTGTATTTTTTCTGATTTCTGCAGTATTTCACATAATAATATGGTGCCTAATGTAGTAGGAATTATTGTATGTGCAGCTAAGAAATAATTTGCTGAAAATGTTATCAATACAATATTGCAAAACCAAATTGTTCATGGCATAACAATAACTAACCACCATAGCACTTTTAGGAGACACTTAAAATCATATTTTGGAATAACAACAGTCTTGATAATCTTAAAATATGCCATTATCCACTAGATTCTATGGGGTTTTGTATTGGAATATACCCTACTGTACTTAGAAAGCATTTGTTGCTGTTATTAGAATAATCAACAAAAAGCCATTGAGCACTGATATGAATAAAGTTTAAGATTAAAACAGGATTGACTTAACTAGGTATGAAGAAGCAGTTATTTAAATAAACAATTAATCTACTTACCAAACACTTAAATCAATTTGCTCTTCAGGCACTCATTACTTAGTTTCCTTTAATTGATCATGGAACTGTTTGGACTAATATATGTAAAATTTGTGAAGCTTAAAAACTAAGGCAGAAACACATTATGAGCATTCATTAGCTTAATAGTTTACACAACGTTTAAGATTAGACATCTCTAAGGAATGTAATATCCCGGCTTAGCGCAGAACTACAAGATCAGCTGATTGTTGGCCCAATCTGTGCTCATTTCATTTCACATTTCAGGGAAAGTGCAACTGATTCTTACACTTACGAAGTAAGATACAATATATATATATATTGTACTGTTATTATTTGCAATAATAACAGTAAGTGTGGGTGTACGTCTGTATTTCAAGAATAAAGAATATGAGTCTTTCTAGGTTCATTAAGGATTTTGTACATACCAGTTCTTATATTTAACTCTTAAATGCAGTACTGCAGCTTCACAGTTCCCCTTGTCATCCTACCTCCCTTTTTGAAGTTGGAACTGAATTAATCAAGATTTCTAAACCAACATTCCACAAACACAATATACTTATTTATTTCTACAAACATCATTCAAACATTATTTGAGCTCCATCAAAGTATCTGGTAACCAACTGTGTGCCCTATTCCAAAGATGATTTATTTCTGCTTCAGTGGAAAAGAGCAATCCTTCGGTCAAATATATTCAGAAAAAAAACTTGAAAATTATGTAAAACTTAAAGAAACTTCATATGATTGGAGTTCATTAACTGTGCATCTCCTAGCTTGCACTATAATGTCAGTTGGATCTACTTCCTTATTTATTCTGTCAAATTATTTATTTATTTATTTACATTTCTATCCCGCCCATACCCGAAGGAATATTTTCTAAAATTACAACATATGTGAATTTAAGAATTATATAAATCACAGTTTTGCAATTAAAACAGAAATTAGTATATGTATTAAAGAAATAATTATTTTCTTTTTTCTTGCACAGAAGTGAGAAACACTAATAGCTTTGGGCTGTGCAAGTATCAGAAACCTGTAGCAGGACAGTGCTGGGCACTTTGGCCAACTGTAAACATGTACAGTTGTTTGTAGTTCAGTGCAGTCACACAATGTAGTCATGCTTTATTTTAATTGCAAGAAGAGAAGCATATAAAAAGGGAAGGGGTATGTGAGAGTGGGGGAGCAGGCTTTAAAAAGAACTGCACAACCCTCACCTCCCTTGAGTGACATGAACGGCATCCAATCAGAAACAAGATAGATGTGATGTAGCAAAAGGGGAGAGGAGCCAAGAGCTCCATGGAGAAACACCAGGCTGAACACTGTAGAAATGTGTGACTAACACAGACAAAGGAGAGGTCGGCTTCTATTGATCCACATCTGATCAGCACTGGTACAAATTCATTAATAGGCCAACCTGATTGGGACTCATGTGACCAGGGCCTTATAGCCTACCGCCAAAACTTCCAGTTGATTCATTCAACTGGAATCTTTAATGCTATTCCACAGGTCTTAACTAGATCTAGCAGCTTGTTTTTCAGGTGTCTCCCCCCCCCCCCCATCACCCTAACTAAGCTATTTTGTGATTTCAGATTTTGGTAAGCACAGAAGAATCCATATAGAAGATGGATCTTTCTCTAAAGTCTGCTGCTTCTTGACAGGTGGAGCAATTCTGGCCAAATGGAACATAAAAACAGCCCATTTAATCCAGTATCCCATCTCACACAGCAGCCCAGCAATTGCTCATGGGTATCTCAAGCAGAAGGAAAAAGCACAACCTGTTCTTGACTCCCTGCAAATGGCCTTTAGAAGCATCCTTTTCTGTCTCTCCAATCTGGAGGCAATAACGAGGCATCCCTTCTAGTAGCCATAGATACATCTACCATCCATGAATATGTCTAACCCTTTCTTAAAGCTACCCAGGTTGGTTGTTGCCATTACCTCTTCAGGTACCCTTTAACTCAAGGAGTGTGTTTGTGGGATCCCATAATCAGCTTGCCGGTACCATTCAGAGCAACAGCATACCCTGACTTATACCAGACTGGACAGGGATATTCACTAGACAAATAATAGAGAGTTAATGCTGTTTTCTTAACCACTTGTAGTCTAGCTCCCCAAGTAGTATCTGTTGATAAGTTAAGTCTTTATCCACAGTAACACCTAAATATTTAGAATATCGACAGCATTCTAAAAGCACCCTTTCCAAATAAAATGTGTAAAGCACAAACATGGGATTTTGCTGGGTCTGATCTCAGTTGATTATTAGGATAGTATCAATCCAATAATAACGTAAATAAAGTGCAGTATACCAGCATAATATATTTAACCAGTTTGGAAAGATCATAGATCTTTTCCTTAAGAAAAATAATCATTCTCTAATTATAAAGCAGAAAATATAAAAATAAAGAAAAAAGAAAAAATGATAAGAAATTCAAAAGGTTTTAATCACTCACTGAAGAATCTAAGACCAAAATAAGCTAAAACAAGAAAACAGTAACTACTTAGCCATAAACATTTGTAGCACTCGGACAAGCTGGCTATTAACAGACGCATAAACTTGCATCCCATTTAAAAGCCACTTAAAAGAAATAACTTAAAACCCAACACAGGAAACAATTTGAATCTAAACACACACACAAAAGGTCAGCCAAGATCCAGCAGTGAGAAGAGTAGCTCCATATCTTGTCAAGCCACATGTAATCCCCTATTATCACCAGCATTTAGATACAAATTTTCCTAATGACTAGAAAACAAAGAATAGTGTATTTTTTTTCAGAATAACTGTCCTAAAATCACCCTGCGATCGATTTTTTAAAAATATTTTCCCTAAATATTCTTTGCCAAATTATAGGCAATATATTGCACAAAACAGGTACCTACACATACAAAGAAAGACTACCATTGAAGGATGGATTCAAAGAAAACCACTAAATGAGACTACCAGGAAAGAAAGCAATTCAAGGAAAATGAAGAAAACTCATTTTTTCAATCATGTTCAAGAAGAAAATCAGACTAGCTGCTATGTATTCTATTACTAAGTAATAACATTTTGGAAGCAAAACTGTCTGCAGAAAGAAATTCAGCTCAGATAGCCCCAATAATGCAACACCCCAAGACTGAACTACAGATATTTATTCATTGTTAAAGCAAAAGACACATAAACTTGAACTTTCCCCCCTATAAAATCTACAATAAATTATACAGGCCAGGCATCAAAGAACTGTAATACTGATTCCTACTGATTTACTCTCTGTAAATATTTCTGGATATTCTATTAAGTTCAGTTTGTTCAGTCTTCTGTTGCCAAGTTTCAGCATAGCTTTAAATCAATTTAATGCCTATTAATTTAATGACAACCACTAATGCATGCTTAAGATGGGAAAAAAGAACAGAGGAGGGAGAACTGAGAAGTCAGAAATTTCACCTCTAGGACATTTTAGTCCATTAGAGAGAACCACTTACAAAATGAATTTGGGAACAGAGAAAACTGTGAAGTAGAGGGAATAGCAGCTAAAGTGATACTGATCTTCTTTACATTAGTCTGATTATGTGAGTTCCTGCAAGGCCTATGGATAACAGATGATGGTGGTGATGATGATGATGATGATGATGGCATCTTGCCTCTTCTAACTGAATAATTTCTTGAAAGTACCCATAGTTCATGACTGGGTAACTACTGGAAGGAATTTATTAGTCATGAAAGATATCTGGTGTACTGAGTAACCACCAACAAAATATAGTGAAAACAGACAACAATGCAGTGGCTCTGTCAATGATCAAATGCCTCAGTTTACTGATAATAATGGTAGGCTCACAATTGGATTTGGTATTTTATCAGATCTGATCCTGAAAAACAGGCACTATCAGATCATACATAGTCTGGCATTTGGGGAATTTATGTGATATGAATAAATAAATTTTGGCAAACTTAGTGCTATACTTCAAGAAGATAGTGCACAATATGAGCATGACAGCAGAGAAAGATCTCAGAAGACAAAAGCACAACCCAAAAAAGGAGTTAGGGTATGGTCAGACATGCACATTGAGGCAACTGATGGGCAAATTTGAGGCTCTATGACATTTCCCCCCTTGCATTCATTTTACTCCACCTCAGAGTCTGAGAATGGGTACCTCCTTCCCTTCATTCAGGATTCACAACATTCTTTTGGTTAGATTATGTAGGAAGCTACATAAACACAGCGGTTGGAAGTGTAGGCATTCACAGCATGGGAATATTTGTTACGGACGAATGTCCAATAAGGCTATGGAAAGCCAGGCAGCTGAGAAGCTAATAAGTGAATTGCACTAATTGACAGGAAGGCATTGCCAGGCTTGGAGGCAAATGGAGACTGCAGGGTGGGCATGCAATAGGTTAATAGTTTGACTAGGGTTTTTTTAGGCATCTATCAAAAGCATGTTTTTTCTTACAGAGGTGACTGAAAAAGGTTTTCCTACCGCAGTGATAACAGTGGCCTTCTAGAAAAGTACAGGATTTCAGTTGCACGTAACCTTGACTAAGACACAGGTTTCCCCCGCTCCCCCTGTCTTAGCCTATTCTAGGAAAATACATGTAATAATGCAAGTCTTTGTTCAGCAGTGGGGCACATGTGGGTGAAGGGGGAGCAGCATACAAGGGATTGGTCGATAATTTCTGAAGGCAGGAATCCTCAGCAAAGAAGCTTTGCACATGAAGAATATGCACAGTGTGGAGCCACTTCTATCACAGATGTATCTTTGCACATGCCAGAGCGTCCCCTAGGTGGAAAGCAGTGGAGTACTAAAGTGTCCTCCACAGCTATGCTAGCCGCACAGCTAGCAGAGCCCCACATGCTCTGTTTGCACCTCCTTCTGGGCCAACAGAGTATGGGGTAGGGTGACGCATCCATGGTTGTGCTTTGCATTGCCTGGTTGCTGCAGTAATGGTGCCATGCATGCCTGCTGCTGTGGCAAAGGCACTGCAAAATGCAGACACCCAATGTATCCTAGAAGTCCACTGGCCATCGTGACAAGAGAAGGTGCAAAAAAGCCCATAGCCTGTGCTGATCTTATGAACTCCACAAGAACCATTTACAGGCTCAAATAGGTCACTTGTCATTGCTGGAAAAAAATGAGAAAGTTAAAGAGAATAAATTAAACCAAACAAAATAAATTCTCCACCATACCAGACCCCTGGGGCATTGCCATCTGATGCAGTTCCATTTATGTCTGAGTTTACCACTGTGTCTCTCTGTGGTTGTGAGCAGGATTACTTGGTGCCTTCCCAGCCAGGCGGGAGCAGCTTTCTCCAATATTTAATAGGCAGGAACACTTACAGCAAGACACTTCCACATGGGGTCAGTCATAACAACAGTTGCCCAGCAGTTCCAATGCAACTGAAAATCCTAAGAATGTACACTCACTATACTTTTGTTGTTGCTTTTTAGAACGCAGTAATGTACTTTGTATTGTATAGTATTGGGTGTTAATTAAAGATGATGGTCTTTATTCCAATTACTTCTACTGATTTTAATGGAATATTGTTTAACAAAGAAAATGCATCTAAAACCAAATTCTGAAGCGTCAAAGAATTTCAAGCAAGTGTGAATGAATTAAAGCATGGCCATTCATATTCTGTCAATCCACCGATGTTTACAATCCAGGTAAAAAACAGAATTAATGAGGCAAATGCTGTGAGACATACAACACCACATTTATATTTCATTGTGATTTATTTTACAAAAAGAAACGAGGACCTGTGCTGCTACAAACCAGAAGATGAAAGAATACAGCACTTTATTTTGAACTTTAAAAAGTCTTGAAAATACACAAAGCAGCAACAATATTTATTTATTTTGAGAAAAAAACAAACTGGATTAATAAGCCTGCTCTCACCCTTAAACCCAAAAGATATGTGTGTTTTCAGCTACAGCACAAATACTGCAAAGAACCTAATGGACTTTAGCTCTTACTTCAATTGATTGCTACAACGTACAGCAGCATAAATGTTCTTGGGAGAGTCTCCAGAGAATTGCCCCAGTCATTTATATATTGAAGCAGACGACTTGAAGAGATTCATTAAACAAAGCCCATCTGGACGGATGTTTCCTTTGCTTCTTCTGAATACCATTGTGAAATAATTCAAAGTGTATTTGACAACAAGCATCAGAAACTCAGTCAATCTTCCTACATGATACGAACAAACATACCCCCAGTGTGGGAAAACAGAATCCTTCTTTCCCTCACCCCCAGTTTAAAATTCTTGGGCATTTCCTATGAGAAACAAACTTATCTGGAAGAGAGCAGTTAGTACTGGAAGGGCAAAACTTTATTTACTTCTAACAGGCCTGTTACACAAGTGTGAGACATCTACATCCAACCAGTTTTAAAATGAACAGAAAATGAACGTCAAGCATGAGACCTGAAACATTAAACATTTAAAGGTTATTTGCTATTATTGTTTCTCTCTTGACAGTCTCTGGCATATGACAGCTAAGATTCAAAGAGATACTTTAAATATTTCCCAAAAAGGGATTTGGTCATCCTATCTCAATCTATCAGATGAGAAACCAAAATACCATTTCTGCATTAAAGGGACTCCACAGAAATGCCAGCAGAAAATTAAAGGGTTGCAGATTTTGGCCAAGGAATCATTTGTGTATTCAAGTCTATGTAAATTTGGAGGAGGGTGTGTTAAACCAGTGCACATCAATGGAGGTCTCTTTCACTGACTTGCACTGAGAGGCAAACTCCCCATTTCAGTCAGGTTAAGCAGGTTGTTCAACTCAATGCAATATGATATACTTTTCATGTGGACAAATCAAACCAATGTAAACCAATGAATGTTTCTGCTTTGGTTCCCCTAAGCCCAGATTCCACAATGCAGTCAACTGCTCAATTTACATGATTCATGTTCACATATATTTTCCCCTCAGAATGGAGTCCCATGTAAAATTAAGGTATAACTGAATTGCTGATTCCCAAGTTGCTCACAAAACAGACTTATGGAAGCATGTGTGAAAGAGTGGTAAAGCACACCTTCCCCCAAAACCTATGGCTGGAAAACATCTCCCAGAATGTAAAAAAAAAAAAGTAGCTGCTTTTCTCTCCCCTCTGCAGTGTAAGTGGCTGAAACCCCTCTACTAGGTAACATTTAAGTAAGGAAATTATAATAAAGGAGGTCCAGTAACCTCTCATCTACATGTGACATGAACTGCAGCTACTCTATGATCAAACACACACACACAAGTTTTTGAGGGTGCCTGTTCTGCCATAAGTGACACCCAACCAGCTTATCCCCCCCTTCTTCTCTGGAAGATAAACACAAGCTGGATTGTTTACTCTGTTAAGATGGACTCTATGCTAGACAACATGCTGCTGTTTTTCACTGTACTCCAGTAAAATGCCATGTTCACACTAGGTCAGTAGACTGACCCAAGGGACCAGTGAGACCACTATGTCTGCACCGATAAGCAGTTGCTGCTTCCATCTCAAGAAAGTGAAGTTCTGATTCTGTTCCTGGCTTATATCTCTATCAACCGTCAACACACCTTTCCTTCTTTCCCTTATGCCTCCTTGTCCTCCACCAGGATAGCTCCCATGGCTGATAATCTTGCTTATCTAGAGCTCTCCAGCTGTTAGGCTGGATAGCTATGGCAGCAATAACTCTTTAACTGGACTATCAGTGACGGAGGGCAACCAAGACTTGATGAAACCACTGCTCACTCAAGCCCACAGTTAAGCTTTTTACTATCTTTAGGACATCAGAAATTTTTAAAACACAAGCTGAGAATTACCTGAAGACATCTAGTTTTTTTTCTGATGCAACTTATAATACTCCCTCAAAAAACATTTGTTCAGAAAAAAATAGTATATTTTGAAAAATGCAGAGAAGTTCAACATCACAGTCTAGCACCATAAAACTTTTCACTTATATCTGCAGTACCTTTGTCACTAGAATTTGCAAGCCTCGCCTACTGGTAGTTCTCCACATTAATCTGAGCTTCTTATGTGCTACTGCTCTATCAGTAGCCTCCTACCCAAGACATATACATACAAACAGATGTATTTTGAGTTTGAGTTCCAAATTCAGATGACTAGCTCTGTTATTCTACTTTGCTTCTAGGCATTCTCAAGAAAAAGGCAATGGCAAAACCTCCACCTGCTTTCAAATCCCTTTAGAGACATCCTGCCTGCCTCTTTAACCTGGAGGCTTCTGCTTCTGCTGTACTGAGATTTGACATATTTGGAAGCCTTTCTTGATTTCCACCAGCAAGGGCCATATACTTATAATGGCACCCAGCCACAGGATTGGCAGCTGAAGAACAGAGATTAAAGGTTCTATCAGACTATAAAAACTCATTATGAAGAACTCTCTAGGGCTCCTGGGGCTGTATATGCCTATGACATGTGCACTGAGGATACCAGAGGACTGGTATGAAAACCAAGTATGGATACCGTACTTAATTTACTTATATTTGACCACTGACTCAGGCTTCGTCACTCGATTGACAGGAGTTACAGAAATCCTAAGCCTTTTTTCACCTTTACTAGTACTGATAGCCAGCAAACTTCTAGGGTGCATCAGATGTCTGCACTTTGCAACAATGCACCCAAAATTTACCCGGCGCTTCCCCGAGCACCGGGTAAGTGTGATCCATGAGCTACCCCCGCTGCAGCAATAGGCATATGCAACACGTGTCGTTGTTGTGCAGTGGACAACTGCTGCTGTGGCACCCCACTTCACACTCCATTTGCCCAGCAGAGGTGTGAATGAAGTGGGTGGGGCTGTGCTAGCCACACAACTATCCACCTAGGGGAGCATACTCAGCTCATACCACTAGGTCAAATGTGAAAAGGTTCAAAGTTAAATGGTAGGACTAAAGTTGTGCAGCCATGTTTGCAGTCCCACTTATCTAATATTATCTACCATTGCAAGGTAGATCATCCCCACAAATAACATTAATATAAAATAAGCTTTCTAAGAAAACACTTTCTTCAGAAGTTAAAACAAAACAAAAACTATTTTCTTTGGCAACAATAAAATCAATGGCCATCTCACAATGGACAGAAAATCAAAGGGATCTTCATGCATTTTGCAAGCTGGCTCCACAGAAGCATATTTTATCTTCCATTCATGCATAGTGTATGAATAATACATGTGATATGCAATCAATAACTTCTACAGATAAATACCAAAACCTACATTCAGGGTCCATCTGCAAATATAGCTTTTGAAATATTACCACTAGACTCAGATTTATTTACAATGAAATCTGAGTAGTGTTGTACAGAAATGAAATAAATTGACAAGTACATTCTATGTTGAATACTGTTTTAATTCTACACCATGTCCAAATGAGCCAACCTTGTCTGGCCCAGCTGGGGAATATGAAATTACAAGTCAGGGACAGACTGTATTTCCAACATTTACAATGTGAAAAATTGATGTTGACCATGTAAAATTCAGAACAGGTCTAATTCCATCTACGCATTTAGTAAAAATATGGAGGGGAACCAGCTGTATCCAAACAGTGCATCAAGCTTGATGAGGCCCCTCAGTCAGCAAAACTGTCTAATCCTGACATTGCTCTAAATGAAACACTGTGCAGACAACGTTGCTTGTGCAACCTGCAAGATCTCTTCCTAAGACGTTTTCGCACGGGGCTGTTCGGAACGCGTGGGAGACAGCTGCGGACACGGCATCCGCATTGCCCGAGCGCGGCTTGCGCCGCCTCGTGTCCGCAGCTGTCTTTCTCGCGTTCGAAATGTAGAGCACTTTAAAGTGCTCTACATGCGTTCGAACGCGGACGAGCCGCCCCGGCGCGTTCCGGGAGAGAAGCGTTCGCACGCTTCTCTCCCTGACAGCCGTCGGCACGCCCCCAGGGGCCGACTTGCCGGGCCGGCGATTGCGCCGGCGCGGCGAAGCCGGTAGACGGGACCCACCGAATCGGGGTTCCCCTTTCCCGTCTGCCAGGGTCAGTGACCCTGGCAGATGGCACAGGGGAACCCCGATTCGGTGCGTCCCGTCTGTCGCCTCCGACGGCCGCCGGGACGTGGCTCCTTCCCGGGTCCGGCAGCCCCAATGGCGCTGCCGGACCCGGGAAGGAGCCACCAGCATCGGCGTCCTGTCGCCCCTTTCTGGGGTGGCAGGAGGTCGATGTTGGGCTCTCTGGGGGCGAGGAACGCCTTGGGCGGCCGGAGCGCATCGCTCCGGTCCCCCAAGGGTCCCCCCCGCCCCCATCAGGCCCATCTACGGGCTGCAGGCGCCTGGATCTAGGCGCCTGCAGCCCGCAGATGAGTCCCACCCCCCCCCAGTCCCCAAAACCCCCACCCCCAACCACGCTCCGGCCCGGATCGGGCCCATCTACGCTCTCTAGGTGCCCACAGCGGGGCACCCAGAGAGCGAAGATGTTTCCCCCCCTCCCCCAGGGCCCTGGGAGGACGCGCGCGCGAGGAACGACCTACCTCGTCGCCGTCCAGCGTCGAACTGAGGGTGGCATTGTGGGAGCGCGCAAGACGCAGCCCAC
Source organism: Aspidoscelis tigris stejnegeri (assembly GCA_023333525.1). Lineage (NCBI taxonomy): Eukaryota > Metazoa > Chordata > Lepidosauria > Squamata > Teiidae > Aspidoscelis > Aspidoscelis tigris. Next base: position 17,772,376 of record JALMGA010000010.1, read on the forward strand.
CTAGCCCCCCTATTGGACAAGCAGTTCAACTGCTTGTCCAATAGGGGGCCTAGGTGGGCTGCGTCTTGCGCGCTCCCACAATGCCACCCTCAGTTCGACGCTGGACGGCGACGAGGTAGGTCGTCCGTCGCGCGCGCGTCCTCCCAGGGCCCTGGGGGAGGGGGGGGAAACATCTTCGCTCTCTGGGTGCCCCGCTGTGGGCACCTAGAGAGCGTAGATGGGCCCGATCCGGGCCGGAGGGTGGTTGGGGGTGGGGGTTTTGGGGACTGGGGGGGGTGGGACTCATCTGCGGGCTGCAGGCGCCTAGATCCAGGCGCCTGCAGCCCGTAGATGGGCCCGATGGGGGCCGGAGGGTGGGGGTTTTGGGGACTGGGGGGGGTGGGACTCATCTGCGGGCTGCAGGCGCCTAGATCCAGGCGCCTGCAGCCCGTAGATGGCCGCGATGGGGGCGCGGGGCGAGCCCTTGGAGATCAGAGCCAGGGGCTCTGATCTTCAAAGGGGTCCGGCCCCATAGGGGCCTTGCCCCGGGCCCCATGATGGGTGCCCGGGTGCCCGGGCATCTTCGTGCCAGCCCGTAGAGCTGGCGCGAAGCACGGGGCGGGTGGCTTGACAGCGCTGCCCGCCCCTTGGGTGCTCTCACCCAATGGGCGGGCAGCGCTGCGGCTGAATCCCCGCCCCTGGCCGGCCTTTGCCGGCCAAGACAGTTCCGGGCGCTTTTACCTTTCACACACAGACGCGCCGGAACGCATTCCGGCGCGTCTGTGTGTGAAAGGTAAAAGCGCCCGGAAGTGTCTTAATCTTCCCGCCTGAACGCGTTCCGTTTGGAACGCGTTGCAGTGCGGAAATCCCTCTACTGAAAAATTATACAAAAGTAAGCCATCCCATAACTAAATAACATACTGCTTGGCATACACGCACACACATACCGTGGTTAATTAGGTTTGCTATTTCTAAGAAATACAAATGGTTCATGAGAAAATAATTATGTATGACCATTTTAATAAGCAGAAGACAATAGATAAAATGGATGGGATGGATGTCCTTGGAAGAACTCAATGAAGACAATAATAAGCGTTTCCATATACTTTAGTCTCAAGGTGTGGGACTCAGCTCATTGGTGCTTAACAGTAAAAGCATGACAAAATTAATTTACTTAACTACCTTCCAAGTAAAAATTACCTTACATGTCTGTTATTTGAATGAAAGATGTAGCTCTACAAGAGGTATAAAATATTAACAATAATTATGCTCTATTTTACTTTCAGAAAGTGCTCTTCTAGAGGCTTCTTTAGAATTAATATTTTTAATATTGCCTCACATAATCTTTTAAAAAGATAAATGATCCACTGTACATTGGCTCTCTGGCAAAGGTGCCTGTTTATGTTTAAACAAACCATTTCTTTTCAATTAAACTTAATTTGCATGTTGCAGATATATTACCAACCCAAGCCATATTGAAAGCTGATTTTTCTGTAGTCTTAAGCCTATGACCTATACATCTAGGGCAGTTTCAGAAACCTACCAAGCAATGAGCAAACCCTATAAAAAATCAGCTTTTTTTAGGACACATGGGTTTGTGGCCAGGAAAAATAAAAATAAAAATAAAAAAATAGTATTTAATGCAATTTCTTGACAGTTACCCAAATGTCAGGGAATATTTGTCTATCATTGCCATTTACATGAAAAGCCTTTTTTTTTAAAGCATCAGTCCCACTATGGCCAACACCCAACACAATTGCATGTGCATGCACTGCATCCTCACAAGATACAGAAGTTGCTGCTGTCACTGTTGTGCTACATATAACACTGCTTTTCTTTAAAAATTCACCTTAGTGCACTGGAAAAGATGAATTATAAATGCAATATTTTTGAGGAACAAGGTATCATTTTATAATTGATAAAATTTAGCAGACTTGCTGCTAAAGTTAACAAGTAATTCTTAGATAAATTTTTGGCAACTGAAAAATTATCAGGATTAATGACAATATCAGAAAGTTCCTATCAACCGCAATCAAAATGGAGAAGAACTAGGAAGGATCAACATCAAGCATGAAATTCTAGGCCAACTGCCTTTCATCTCTACTCTTTCCTGCTGCTATAAAATTTCTGTCATTAACACTGAACAGGAACAGTGACTATGAAAAGCCAGGACTAAGTGGCAAAACAAAGCTTTCTTCTGTTCATGGAAAACCACCAGGAGAACCTGGATCACTGCTTAACATTATCAGAATATCAAGTCAAGACAGGGCAATGGAATTTGAAATTGAGAAAGACTTGCAAAGTTATAAATTAAATAGGAAAAACTGCTGAACCAGGTAAAACAAAATTCAGGGATGGAAACATAATTCAACGTCTTTATAAAGTAGTATAAAATGTTCAGATATTCTACAGTCTGAAGATATCCAACATAAATGATAAAGTTAAAAAGCCCTTTCTGTACTGGGCCTTATTTTGGATTACATCCTGGAATAGGGAAGGGGCCTATCATAGTCGGTTTTATCATGCAGATGGCCTGCCTCCATTCCAGGGCTGCGTCCAGACACTTTTATACTGTGCAGTGGAATGCGCAGTCCCGATCGAGGCATCACACCTGACAATTGATGGATCATCGTGGTGTCACATTATCCAGTTGGGACTGCGCAGTTAACTTAATGCTGGATCAAGAACACTTGCTGTGCAGTATAAACAAAATCCAAAGTTTCCCTCCAGTGAAGGTAGAACAGAGAGAAAAGCAAGACAAGAGCAGAAAGGGTAGCTCAAATTTAACTGGCTGCCTCAACCCACGTGACAGTGTGTATTGAATCAGCACTCACAGCTCCAAGATGGGATGCCCAGTTGTCACTGCACAGTAAGTATACTATGCTTTAACATTTAACTATGGATTTATTCCACTACTCTGGAGGAAGCCCAGGATATAATCTGGAATAAAGCTGAGTGCAAAAACAGCAAAGTTACAGCAGGGCAAAGGACAGCAAAGCAGAGTTCAGTAAACTTAAATTAGAAATATGGATATATTACTAGATTTGTAATGATGATAGTAACGATGAAGGGGGAAAGAGGAGGAAGAAGCAACAGAAGAAAAAAGATGAGTAGCAGTAGCAGTAGTACAAGGAATATAAGATATATAAAAAGACTTCATAAAATCCTTATATGAAAGCATAATGGAACAAATGCAACCTGGGTCACAACTGGAATTGCAAGGCAAGCCTGGGCCCTTACCTCACATGGCATTTGCTCCTGTGATGCAACTTATGGACTGCGCAAGTGCCTGCCCAAACACTTCAGTAGTGTGTATTTTCAGTCAAGTTTCACCCCTACCATTACAGCAGGTGGTATTTTCAACAGGAAGAATCCTGCAAGCATCAGGCAAGGTAAACAATATTGCTATGTGGGAAACCCCAAGTTTGGTGTTACTTTCCCCACAGTCATGAAACCTTGGGATTTTGCTACTATAACCTAGGAATACTGTATGTTGGGATTGCCACAGGTATGCGGTGATAATCCCAGTATAGTGCAGCGATAATTCTGGTTTTTAGAGCCTAACTGGATACAGGAGTGCAGGAATGCCTGACTGGCCATGATGAGAATGAGGCTCATTGGATTAAAAGATACACACAACACACTCATATCGCGACAGTAAAGGATGTTGATTGACTGTATACACCACATAAAACTCGGGCCACATAGTTATTATCAGTGAATCAAGCAGTTGAAGGGGGCAAAGAAGTTAAAGTGATTATATGGAGCATAAAAAAGTAATCAATATACACAAAGAAGGCATTGTAAGTAGTAACGAAACAAAAGATGTTTACAAAAAGATAACAGTGAAAGTCAGTTGGAAAGTTGGGAAGAAAAACAACCAGATACAAGGTCACAGATGACCGCATAGAATGAATACTGAATAAGAAATGCTACAACATACATACGTGTTGTGTGTGTATGATATAGCCAAATATATTATATTAAAAAAACTTATTATATATGATATATTGGAACCTGCTGTATATAAAAATATTGTAGAACATCAAAACAGATATCAATTCCACAGCTTTACAAAGCAGCACCGTTTGAAATTAGGCACATCCTTCGAAGATATCTGATTTATTTTTAAATTCTTGGTTATGAAATTAATGATGAACCAAACCTCAAGTCATTACATCCTGTAGAGTGTACAATCAACTCGTAATGTCATATTGCTGAGAACAATCCTTGTGAGCTTCCACTTGAAAGGCCCTCTGGGCTTACAGAATACACAAAGCTTCCAAATTAGTTTTACCAACTAAGAATGAAGTGAAGATCTTGGCAGCTAGAATACTTCTAAATATATTTACAAAACTCTTGTATGCAAGCTGGAAAGAAGTCTCATGGATGAAAGAGACAAACAAGAGGCAAACATAATTTCCTCCCCACTGCCCAGAGCAGATTTTAGTAACAGCTTAATAAGAATTCTGTGTTTTTTCTACTGCCCATTAAACCAACAATGCAGGTAGAAAGAAAGGGAAAGAACACTAGAACAAAACTTTTTACATGATGATGATGATGATGATGTAAAAACTAGTCTGTGTAGACTAGTCTGTGTAGACTAGTCTGCATTGGCTCCTGTGGAGCCAAGGGCGGGGAGGCCTGTTGGGTGCCTTCCCTGGGGTTCTGTGCACTCCCTAGGGCCATTTTTGTGCTCTGAAAACCGAACACGTCTACGACGCGTTGGGATGGCTGGGGCAGGTCAGAACGGATCTGGCCACCCCAGAAGAACAAATGCTCCGTCCCAATGCATCGCAGGCATGTTCGAAAAGACCTAATGCAAAAAGGCCTCTGGAAGCAGCGCCAGTTCTGGGTGCCTAGGCAATAAAAGCCGTAACTGGCAGCTTATGAGGCTGGGAACCTTTGTTTCCAGTCTGGGGTAAAATAGGTTATCTGTATTGCAAATGGATCCTGGTGCAAGCCACTCCCCCCTCTAATCTCGGGCCAGATTGTCTGATCCAGCCCAAGATCAGGTTTGCCCAGCACAGGATAACATGCACTGTGCAGATGGTGTACTAAGACCCTTCTCTGGACGGATGGGCCGCCGGACGGGTGGGGTCCTTTCTTTACCATGCATAAATGCAAGTAAAATACTGAAGTCATAGAGTGCTATTTATTTTCTTGACTGTACTCTATGGTATTCTAATAGGACACAGGGGAATAACTTTCATCTGAACTGATCCAAACAACAAAATATTTCCCTAGTGTTTTGCAGCAAAACAAACAGTAAAACAGAGCTTACGTTTCCATGGAAAGCCCCAATTTATTGTGTCAAACATGTATCAGATCCACACTACGTCAGGCCTGGAACTCTGAAATGAGCTCAAATGTAAAGTGGTTTTTTATATATATTTACCCCTGTTATTTTGCACAGATATGAAAGGGTTTGCCTCCATTCTCCCAAGTTTTCTTTGACTAGAGTACAGGATTTTCAAAGCAGAAGCAGTGGTGGTGCATTCCAAAAGTAAAGAAGGGAATCTAGCATTCAGCCTCTCTTCACTTGCACCAAACATTCCAGAGGTTTTGTGCAAAAAATGAAAACAAAAAACAACTGTACCTCTGTTTCTTATCACCCCTTCAACTACTTGTGACAAGTGTAACACATAATTATGAACTACATAGATTTCTATATTGGTCTTAAACCTGATTTGAGTTTTGTTATTGTTGAATGATAGAATGATGTTGAAATCAAATGAGCTTCCCAAAAGAACAACAACAACAAACGAACAAATGAACACAGGTGGGAAATCAATAGTTTGGATATTTCCAACTTGAAGTTATGCTCAGTAAAAAAGAAAAGACAAAAGTTGTTTCGTTTCCAATAGTATTTTTAATTCTTCATACTTCTTAGGGCAGAAGAAACAAGATAGCAGAATGCAGACTTTGATTTTTCTATCAATATTTGAATTTTCAAAACATCAGTAACCCATACTTTTCTTAACAACTTTTTAAAAAGAACATTTATACATTATTTATTGCAGATTGATGAAATGGCTTTTTATGTAGCAAAAACAAAAATACAAGGTGGGGTGTGTGTGTCATAATTTGAGGATACATGAAAGTGTGCTGCCAAAATGCATCCCCCAAAGCCCTTGGAGACTTTGTGACCTGACTTGAAGCTTGTGCAAGATTTGGATCATGGTGTGCACTGGTCTGGACTAGAACTGACCCCATCTACAACTTTCCACAGTCAGAATCAGTGGGTCTGGATGTTCCAGACTGTGGGTCTTTCAGTGCAGAAAGCCCTCTATCCAAACCTGGGGTAAAGGGTCAGTGCTAGTTAAGTGTGCAAAACTTTTGCACTATTCACATGGTACAATCCACATGAAATTGCCAGACCATTCTTCTCAATTTAACGAGACTTTGTCCTATTGCAAATGAATGAATAATCTAATGTATAAAAATAAACTATTTTTAATTTGCTGTTTGCATTCCAAGTTTCACAAAAGACTTCTAAAACCTTTTCAGAAAAGGTATTTCCCTCGCATTTCACTTCCTTTATGTATTGGATCTGTACACAGAGCCCACAAATTTGAACACAACAGCTTGATGTTACTGTTTCACAACAGTAAAATCTAGTAGCATTGGTCCTGCGCAGGAGATAGATAGCAAGACACTAGGAAGAGAAGTCTTGTATCACTTCCATGAAGTCCCCATTCATACAAATTTATTATGCTAATACCAAAGTAAATAGTAGTAAGTTAAACAGTAGTCCATAGGGATATGCACAAATGAAAACTGAATGCTTGGTTCAACAGTGACCCAAATATCTGTTTGTTTGGTTCAACAGCAAACCACTTAATTGAATGAACATTGTTTGCATTTGATTCTTGTCCAAAAGCAAACAAAAAATTCACTGAAAAGAACCTTTATAACAAGAAGAATATAGCAAAAACACAAACTGCATTCATAAGCAGGAGACTGCTTTGGCTCAAGCAAATTTCTGAATATTCAAACTGCATGTTTGGTTTGACGTGAACATTCTTGAACATAAACTGATCAATCTTATTTTTTGAATGTGAATCAAACTTTGTATATCCCTAGTAGTCAATAAATCTTGATTTAGAAAGTTATGACAAAATAAAAGTCTATCCAGATAGCACTTACATATTCCCTATTATTGGATAATCCAGAGTAAAGTACATCCAGACATATTTTATTTTGGATTATCCATGCTTTATTTCCAATTGTCCAAATAATGCAGAATAAGTAAGTGTTGTCTGGACGAAGTTTAAGTGTAACATACAAAATTCCATGAGGTGTGTTACATGAAATTCTTCTAGGAAAATTCAAATGGAAAAAGAAGGAAAGAGCACTTAATTAAGCTGTATTTTTTAAGTTTAAAGTTTTGACTCATGATCTATTATTAATACCTCTAATTAATCTGTAAACTATTATTCACAAAAATCATGTGTTTGACAACAATAAAATGCGAAAACACAGAACAATCATAATTAAATCTATAAATTCTCATTATTTCAGCTATCCCTCCAACATCTGCTTATAATCTCCATGGCAATTCATCAAAACACTGCTTTTAGAACTCATAGAGACTCCAAGAAGTATAATGTTAACATTAAAAAGACCCAAAAATGTTTTGCTGAAAAAGGAGAATTTTAGGTAGCTAGCAAACGGTAAAGCTCAAGTTGTGAGATGCACCTTGACTTGCAGGAATGTCCATGACTTAGCCACCAACACCCTAGCTGAGATAGCTACATTTAGGTCATCAGCTAGAAGACTATCAAGGAAAAGGGAAGGGACAAATAAGACAGAAGGCCTTTTTGCACTACAGCTTGTCACATAGAACCTAACTGGAGGCCATGGCCCACACCTGGACAGAATGCCACGGATCGAACTCAGCAAGCCTCACCCATGGAGGCTGCCAATTTGAACCTGGCATGGACCCCTGGTGGCATGATTGGGCTGGCCAGAGCAGGCAAAACACTAGGACAACACTGCCCTGGTCTTGCCCTTCCTCCGAAAGGGGCTGCCAGCTGCTGGGCCCTTTAGGGCCTAATGGCAGCACCCTAGGGTGGGGCTCCAGAGCTGTCCGGCAGGGAGAGTGTGAATGCTCTCCCTGCCGGACAGCTCTGGGACGGCCGGAGACGGCTTGGGCTGGGTGTGGAGCACAATTCCGTGCTCCACACTCTGGCCGCAATTAGGCTGCCCTAGGATGGGCCAAGCAGTGCAGCAGTGCAAATGCTCTGTCCCAGAGCTGGTCTAATTCTTCTCCAGAGGCCTTGGTATGAATAGGCCTAGTGATCCAGTAAGAAGTTGATCCTCTGGCCTCTTATTGTGATTAGAAACCAACAGGCAACAGGTGCAAATACCAACAGGTGCAGTACCATCTAATTGACCTTCAGAGACAGCACTTTTTTTTCACTTCTACAGTGAAATTTTGAATTCATAAACATCTGAATAAACTCAAACAGAATGCAGACAAAATAGAGATGCTGTGCATCCCTGGTCCAGGAAGTTAGCAGACGCTCAATTCTGGGCATAGGTGCTAGTGGTGGCCCAGGGTGATTATGCACATCACTTACGAGTCTGAAGCTCTGCCTCAGTAACCTCCAGGTTGGACTACTGCAGTGCATTCTACATGGGGCTTCTTTTGAGGCTGGCCCAGAAGCTGGCAGGAGTGCAGAATTCAGCAGCCCAACTGCTGTTGGGAGTCTCTTCTCAGACACACATTATGCTGATACTTAAATATTTGCACTAGTTGCCTGTACACTGCCAGGACCAATTCAAGCACTGAATTTGATGTTATACTAAATTACTAAATTACCTGGAGTAGTTGATGTATCAAATCCTAAATAACGTGGATCACCTGCTCCTATACAGACCTATCAGTCTACTGAGGTCATATGTTTTTATTAATTATAACCTGCCCTGAGTCCAGAGGATAAAGGGAGGAATATAAATAAAATATAAATCCAAGATAACCCCAATGTATCTAATTATTTCTTTATCATGGTCACAGACCCAAACAAAACTCTAATCTACAAAACTCTAATCTACTGGACGTACAAATAAGAATATGGAAGATTAAGCAGGTCAAAATAAAACAGAAACATATATCTGGAAAAAAAGAGGACTGCATTTGGCATTATTTTATGTCAATTTATTTCAGGCTCCAGAAATTGATAGAGTTTCCACATGTCCATTGCTGGTGTGTGCTGTGGAAAACACTACTGGCCAACTAGCAGCATACAGCTGATGGCAGTTGCTCAGAGGAGTAAAGGGTTTTTTCCCCCCTAGAAGTTGCATGTCCACCTAGAAGGTGACATTTCCCTGAAGCCTAGAAACAGTGGTTTTGTGAGCCTGGCAAAATGTTACCATACTCCAGGCCTGGGCCAACCCTCCCACTTCTGCAGGAATGAGGATGAAGCTTGGAATGCAGTGATCTCTTGCTACTGTGAGCACAGTTTCCATACTATGGGTTCTGTGTACTGCACTGTTGATCTGTATTAACCAGTGCTGTGGCTCCAAAGTCTACTTACACAAATTTCACAGTTACAGGCCCATACCTCTGAAGGCTAAGAATTAAAGTTTCTTGCTTCTGGGCCTGGAGGGGTCTATTTTGGTGGTATGCTATGGTGCACAACTGAAAAGCACTCCTTGATAGTTCCTGAACCCAAAGGCGTGTCATCTGCACACCTTCAATGTTAAAGAACAAGGTCCTGGTCTCTCTGGTGGACCCAATTTAATGGCTCCACCAGAGATCCAGAAAAAGCCTCCTTTGGATCTGGCTCCATCTAGTGCAGACAAAGCTGGACCAGTAGAGGAAAGGGCCTCCTTGATAACAATAATGTGCAGACCTTGACGCCCAGAATGTGGTCTACAGACTTCCTTATTCTAGATCAAAAGTAGGTGCAGAAAGGACCCTTGTTCGCAAGCCACTTGTGCTGCAGCAAGAAATGGTCAGTATTTTGCATTACTAAGTTATAAGTTCCAAGCAGAAATAAATGAAATTGTAAAAGTCTTTCTTGGCAGTTATTCATCCAACAGATTGAAAAAGCCCTCCTACAACAGTCCAGCTTTGGGGAGGGGAAACTGAAAAAGAAATGAAGCAGTGATTGCAATTCACTCAAGTTACATAGGTATTGTTGTTGGTCATGTGAAATACAGTATCTAGATGGTAGCCCTGGAGAAAACCATTGTCCAGAGCCTTCCACCTTCCACTGGCAAATAGTCTTTTGTCACAGTTGTATAGTACAGTCACAGCTGACAAGCATCTTGCTAAGCTGGTATCTAGGCCAAAATGTATGTGAACAAAAGATGTTGATAAGCTATTTGAGGCAATTGACATTTTGTTTTAAAAGTCAGTGCCTACAAATCAATGGGCTAGTATCTCTTAGGCTTTATTCAGGGCCTGAGATAATAAAAAATTCAATGAGAGGCTCTGTTGAGTTTTATACATAAATGACTTTAACCAATTCTACCAGTAAATTCAATCATAGATGTTCATATTTGGATATCTACTGAGATGCATACCAATTTGCCTCACTGCGGGCTTCAGGAGCCAGCAAACACATGGGAACAAGAAAAGACAGAGCATGGGCACTTTGCTGGCTGCTGGAAGTGAGGCAACTCTGTATGCTGCTCACCAGACATGCAGGTGCGCATATCTATGTTGGAATTTGCTGCTCACATCTGCTGGGCCATGGCAGAAGGCAATTGTGGGGTCTTGTTTATATTTCAGACTGCCTCTTGTTATCTGGAGACCTCCTAAAGCCTAAAATAAACTTGAAGTTGGCAGAAAATGTATTGATAGGTATATGTACCATCAGGAGTAGCTGTAGCTCAGAAGTGGTACAATGACAGGTTCAGTCCCCATCTCCACCATGAGAAGCCATTTTGTTTCTCCTAAAATACAATGATGCCTGGTTGTGCCTATGCAGTCACCAAAAGTTGAACCTAACAATGGGACTAAATATTAACAACTACTATTAAAGCTTTGTGAAATCATTTAAAATGTTATCTTGGTGCCAGTAAAAAACATATTTTCAAAAGTTGTTGTAAGAAACCGGGCCACAGTTAATTCACCAGACTGGCTATTTTCCAACACAGTCAAAATATACACCTTCTATTAAGAACAGATTCCGTCCCTGTAATAACTACATAACCATTATAACATCAGTAGATAAGTTTGAATGGTGAAACAGCCATCACAGATCCATCATCATAGGCCAAAGTGTAACCGCCATCCAACTGTTCTCCAAGCATAGTAAATACTTCTGCTCAATGCATCTGAATTCCCCAAAGATGGGAATTTGCAGTGCATCAATTCTTGTATCACATAGACAGATATTAAACCGTAAAACTCTTACCGTAATAAGACAAAATTTTTCACTGATGGCCCAAACAGCGTTTTGCTTTCATGGGAAATACATCACACTTTTCTCAGTGTCTTTGACTTCATGCTGCTGTCTTCTATTTTTCAGTTAATGTCAGGTGGACTGAAAGAGTCAAATGGGAAAAGTCAGTGAAAAAGCAAGAGCACCACTAAAGTACATGCATATTTCTGAATTTCTCTCTCTCTAGGGACTGAAGCTATTAAGCCTTATTTACTGCCTTCAGAAAAATGGGAAGACTTTCTCATGCTGAAAATTCAGAAGTCAACTTGCAAGAAATAGCCTCCTGATGCAAGTAACCAATTAAAGATGCACATTTTCACCTAGGCATTTGGCGTGCGATTGGTTGTTTTCACCCTAACTCACTCATTTTTATAATGCTCTTAACTGCTTGTATATTTTAATCTGCTGCTTTCGTCCTTGTTTTTAATGTCTTCCTTTTCTTTTTTATAACAGTTTCAAGATTCTTTATATAATTTCTTATATAAATATTAAATAACAATTAATAAATAAAAGCAGCCATTGCTGTTTCAGCTTCAATCCAGAGCCGTTTCTATACTTTGCTTCCCATCCGTGGGATGTGAAAAGTGCATTCCCACTGGTGTGCACTAGCATTTGCATTTGGGAACAGCAGTGCATAGTGAACCAATCCCCAAAACATCTGCAGACCTACCTGAGTCTCAACACCTGTCCGGGTGCCATCATCTTCTGTGTGACACCTCAGACAACCCCTGCTACCAGCAGAGGAGGAGAAGAGTTGGCTTTTCTACCCCGCTTTTCAATCAGTTAGTCAGTCAGTCCAGTCAATTAATCTTTGCAACCCTTCTCTGTCCCAAGCCCCTGCTTTGTTTTCCAGCCTGCAAAATATGCACAGACTGTGCTAGCCACATGGGTCTCTCGGGTGGGGCACTCATGTGTGACCAGAATGTTTCCAGAGAGGCCATGCTTCCTAAGAAGCAGATTGGTGTGCAGCACCAACATTCCACAATGCCAACTGGTCCTGTCCATGGGCTTAGCTATGCTCCAGCCACTACCATGCAGAGAGGTGGAAGAAGCTGGAACAATCGACATGGAAAATGGAGACATTTTTGCATGCTCCAATAATAGCCCACTTCCAGGCCTGCTGCAGAACTCCGCGCAGCCTGCAACTTTGGTGACCCAGACAAGCAGCTATCACGCCAATGACTGCTGACATGCTCTGGCTCTTCCTGGTCTATCTGAGCAAGAGTGACATTTGCGATGGAAACTGCCATAGAGACCTTAGATCACACAAAATATCAACATATTGTGACTGGGAAATGTGAGTGCAGTCTTGCTTCTAGGTGGCATCCTATACTAATGCTACATTCCATCTGACAGCAACCGAAACCTCAAACAAAAATGCAGGAAGATCAAAAGTCCTCTTCCAAACAATAATTCAGATTGACTTTCTTAAAGCATTAGTTTTTTAAATTAAAAAAATTGTGATTAAAAATTCAAGAGGTTATTCTAACCTTGACTAGGGAAATAGGCAAGGAACAATTATAAATAATAAACATTAGCCGCAGATCAAAATCTGAAGGAAAGAATTCTCCGTTCACAGTTAATAAGCCCCAGGAGTCTTCCAGGCTCCATTCACAATTCCTTCTTTATCTCAAAAGACAACAGGTAACAGGGGTGGCAGCAGAGGAGCACCAAGAAAAGAAACAACATGTCAGGCTGAAAAGCCCGGGGGACAACAGCAGACACAGCAGCCTTCAGTGTACTTTTGCCGTGTTCCCCAATCTTTCACCTGCTAAAATATAATACAAAGGGAAACTCAGAGGAAGTGTTAAAGCTTTCTTCATTCCTCCTTCACCATCACCAGCAGCCTCTACTGTCAATAACGTTGTTAGAAAGGAAATTAAATGCTTGGATGCTATGGGGGAAGGCAGATAAAGGCGGCTTCGGGTGATACACAGAAATGATTCTCTGTTTACTTCAATTGGCTCAGAAACCTCTATGAGTTTCTTGCTTGTTCAAAGGAAGTTGGGACAGATTCAGAAAATTGTTTCCCCATTTCTAGACTTTTCTCATATCCCCTCTGAATTTTCCAGCAGAGGCATTTTTGCACTATCTTTCCCATTCTCTGGTAAGGAAAGGAGTGCAATGACCCAACGCTGACTAGCGCTCGGGATCCGATACTCACCTTATTCGATCCCAGGGCCTGGGCATCCTCTGGGCACCGCCATTTTGGCAGCAGTGCCTCAATGACTGCACGTGCATCAGCGCCATTGCCTTGACAACACTGATGATCTGTGCACATGCAGTCACGTCTATGGTAGTTCAAGGTGCCACCATGCTTGCACGGCACCCCGGAGCACTGGCAAGAGTGAATGGTCTCACGGCTAGACACTTCATGTAAGTAATTAGGTAACATTGGTTAAGGTGTGGAGCAGGATTTTGTGCTCCACACCTAATCAACGATTAATGCACTTTTGGGGAGGGAGGGCACGCGTGTAGGCTGTAACAGCCTACTTGGCATGCATATGCTCTTCTCCAGAGTTGCACTAATTATGCACCAGAGGCTGCAACGCAAAAAGGCCTCAGGTTGAGATAAGAAAAATAAGTCTTACTTCCTAGATAAATGGGGAAAAACACTACAGAGAAGCAGGCATCAGTGTATTGAACCTGTGAAAAACCTCTGTCAGAATATGAAGAGGCTCTACGTTCAGCATTAAAGTTTGAGAAAGCTTTGTAGGGGTTTAGGGAGATCAGCATCCTGTGTGCTTGTAAAGTACAGGGTGTCTGGCATCTAGCACGACATCTGTACAGATAGCATTAAAATTTATGATAAACACTTGGTTGTGAGGGCAGTATCAGTGTTTTCTGAACCGCAGCTTAAGAAAAGTTATTCTCTAGGTGTGTCTTGGGTGGCATTTTGCCTAGTGTCTCTGTGTTCTGCTTTGCAATCTGAAAAATTGTCTGGGGCTCCTCTTATGTTCTTATTTTGTTCGACAGTGGGTTGGCTGCAGGAGCTGTTGGAGAGAAGACTAGTGGTTCTTCCAACTGCCTTTAAAAGCTCCACTCTGAATTTTCTTTCAGGGTCTACTCTCTTCTCCTTTGCCTTTCCCAAGCCACTCATAAGGCAGTGAGGTTATTTTACACATAGCTGGGAAGATGATAGGAATCAGGGTGGAAATTTGAACAGAGACTTCTGGGTTGTGGCCAAGTGCACTCAACCCCTGCGCCACTAGAGGGCCTTATGTGTAAACCACTGTTTTTTCAAACCGCTTTAGACATCCTGAAAATGGTTCTCCTTTCAGCAGCTATCCAGCTCTCCTTGGAAAACCTTGTTCATTCAAATTGTTCTCACTTTACTTCACTTATCCTCAATGGCATCACAACTCAGCTAATTTCAGTGGCCTATCTATGCAGTGTCATGAAGGCACAGCTTTACAATATAATCTCTAGTGGGATCTTTGATTTTATGTCACTCATGGATAAGGAAGCAGCTGACGCCAGCCAGGTGCTGAAGAAACAGCAAGCAGAGGAAACAGCCCCACAGAAAAGGAACTGAATGGAAAAAGTTCGCTTTGTTTTGGAAAGTCTCTTCATGAATCGTTGACTTTGACCCAACATAACCTTGAAAAATACAATTAGCAAGACAGTTTTGGAATGCCCTTCTGTACTGAATATTGGAATGCAGATGATGATTAATTTCTTCAGAGCCTTCAGAAACTTACTGAAACAATAACAGTTCTCCCTTGAGAGACCCTGCTCCGCCAAGCAATGTTTTGCTTGTTATTTGCATATCCATAATATTCCGTGACATTTTGTAAATGCTAATACTAAAAACAGGAAAATTATTCCCCTTACCATTCATAATAAATTATACACAACTATTCCAAAACTCTTTTGCTTTGTTTTTATCAATAGCAAATAAATGATGATCCCAAGACTCAGTTTTCAAGAAAAAGTAAAAACCCTTACAAACCCTTCCCTTTTCATTTTTCTTAAATGGAATGTTATGAATTCATAGCTAGGCTTTCTCACTTACATGAGGTTGTTAATGGTAAAAATGTTACAGAGCTGCAGCTAAACTGCCTTGGCATTCAAGTATGCCTGAAGAACCGTGCGCAGGTCATGCCTACAAGAGGAGGGGGGAAATGTAAGATGTTGATTGAGAGAGCTAAGTATATTTACCCTTGAGAAGGGAAGGCTGGTGCGGGAGATGATACTTCAAGTACCTAAAAAGATTCCAGAGAACATGGTCATCCCTGTAGGCAGAACATGCAATAATAAACTGAAGCTGATTAAATGTCATAAGAACTTAAGAACATAAGAGAAGTCCTGCTGGATCAGGCCTCAGCCCATCTAGTCCAGCATCCCGTCGCACACAGTGGCCCACCAAATGCTCATGGGCATCTCAAGCAGAGACAAGGACAAACCTGTTCCTGCTCTCAAATCCAAAGCTTCCTGACAGTAATTATGTATTGTTCACTCCTAACAAAGAAGGAAGACAAAAAAGAAGGAGGAGGAGAACACCTTTAATGTGGTAGCATGTGGCCCTTGTGGACCTATCCCTTCTCTAGCCTTCTTTTCTGCTCTGGAATATTCATGAGGAGAGAAGAAAAGACCCATGCATGAACCACCTGCAAACCACCTGAAAGATATCTCTAAGCTGCCTCAGAAGTGCTTTTTTTTTTGCGCAGCATTTGAGTAGAGCCTTAGAGCAACCTTGTACTTGCTCAACAAGATCAAATAGTAGTAAAGAGGCCTCGGACTGTCTGCTGTTTCATCTAGGAAACCTGGGCTCACTACAGCACCTGCCTCACACTCTGAAAGAAGCAGCTGGAGTGAGGGCTGGCATATGCACAGGTACAGAATCCCTATTCCCCCAGGTGCTATAGAGAGCCTAGGCTTGTTAGCTGAAGCGCCTAGCAGTTTCAGACTTCTTCATGGCCATACAATTCTGGCAATTAGCTGTTTGAACAAGTCTGCTTCCAAGCCATTCAGCACTGGAGCTAATTACCAAGAGAAGCCCTCACCTTTTGTCCATTTGATATCTGAAAGGAACTGGAAATCTACTGGAAATCTTTGATTAGAGTCTTGCAACCACTGCCCAAAATGTCCCCTTCTAGCTGTATGATTATCTTGGAAGGGGTGTGACTTTGAGACAAGAAAGATTTGTGATAAGAACACTTGTATCTTGTATATTAGTATTGATTGATAAAATGACGCTAGGGTGAGCGTGGAGTGCCTGAGGCTTTAATAATTTAAAAATAATTTTCTTTGATAGCAGGATTTAGAAGCTGGAAGAATTTTCATGAGGAACACACACAAAGGGAAAGAGCTAACTTGCTCAGATACTATCACAGTGTTAATCCAGATTGGAACTGCTTTCTCTTTTATCGAAAGACTGAGAAACTAGAGCTTTGCTGAAATATGTCTGTGGCCGAGTCAGATTCATGAGTGGCTACAAACATCAATGGATAATCTTAGGAAAACCATCGTTATTCTCCTTATTTCACAGGCAGCAAGCTTAAACAATTTACTACATAACTCTGAGTTCACATTATGTGTTACGAATTTTTTTTGTGTGTTCTATGTTTTACTTGACATGTAAAATTGTGATTTTTCTTGGTTTGTATCTATTATTTAACAGTCAGAAATGCACTTTTGATATAGACAGGAAGTAAAAAACATCATTTAAAAAAACCTTAAGGCTCCATCCAAACAAACTCTCAAGGCAGAATGCAGCTGAATGCTAAAGGAGCTTGCATGGAGGAGGGTGAGGTTCTATGAGATTTACAGAGCTCTGGAGCATCTATTCATGCCTTCTCTCTTGGTTGGCAGAATGCCACTTACAGAGGTGTATTCCATGGCCAGAGCCTACCCAGGGACTAGACACAGCAGTGGAAGTGACTGGGACTGCTTGCTGTTTCATCTAGGAAACCTGCAAACCACATTCACAACTGTGACCTTCATATGAAGGGTCTGCATAAAATAAAAAACAGGATAAAACAACAGTACACACAGAGAGGGACACCACATACACATCCCTATGCTGATTCCTCTGAAGGAAAAAAAAAACCCTGAACCCTCACTCCCAAATTACAGAAAGGTCTTGTTTGAGGAGGTGGGTTAGAATTCATCCATATCTGGCATAGGGCATTACAGGCACACACGTCTAGTCAGTTCTATGGCTGTGGTCGCACCCAAGGTTTGATCCAGCTTCAATCCACCTTCAGAGCAAGAAAACACATCAGCAAAGTGATCAGTAACTTTCTTTCCACATTATTTTCTGAGTTATATAACACTGAAAGAAAACAGTTTGACACTTTGCTAATGTATTCTCTCACTCCAAAAGTGGACTGAAGCTGGATTAAACCTCAAGTGTGACCACAGCCTATATCAGACATTTCAACTTGAGTCTGTATAATGGTGGATGGCTACCGTCGTCGTCCCCATTTGGATTTCAAAGCAGTAAGCCAATAAGCAATACACAGGTTTGACACACTATAGTATCTGGTGGGGAAAGGACCAAAAATGTTTTAGAGAATCTTAGGCTGCATTCACATGTAGCAAAAAGTGTTTAAAAGCTCCTCAAACTAGTATATGGCATTTGCATTCTCATTGCATCCCTAATCCCCCTTTTCTAGGCTAAAATGTTCATAACTGCATGTGAACACACCCTGAGTTTGGTTCAACACCGAAATCCACAAGTTTTAACCTTGGGGACACCACTTTCTCCAGTTCTCTTATGTATGGTTTGACACTGCCATGTAACAAAGTGCTTTATATATATTTTTTTGAAAAAAACTCACTACACTCCAAAATGACTTCATCTCACTCTGTCATTTCTGAGTACTGCACAGTGCAAGTAAATTGAAAATAAGCTGAAAGAATGCAGTGTTATCTGTGAATACAAGTACAAATGTGGAAAGGCTCAGCAGTGACATAATGAGAGGTCATCTTGGCAGACTTTTTGCCTTTAAGTGTATATCAGTGGCATTCAGATGAAAAGGAACTGATAAATAACAAAATGCAGTTTCAGGTTGAGCAAGCTCTGGTGAACATATGGCTCTGGAGAGCAATAGATTTGAGCAGGAATGAAGACTGAATTAAATGTAGCAAGGGTTTTATAGAAAATCTGATAATATTCATGAAAATATACCCAGTTTTCCGGCTTTTTTAATGTTTTATCTTCGTATACAATGAGGAAAATGCTATCAGTACTAGAAACCAGAAGGTTTCTAGAAATGGCCCATTTCCACAAATTGTCTGGACTTCAGATGTTTTCCTTGTTTCCCCTCATCTTACATACTTGCATCAGAAGGTATTTTATACCTGTGGGACCAGAATGAAAGTTCACCTAACAAACTGATAATTCCTTGAGAGCCTCTGTAAGCTCTGTCAAAACCCCTTTACACCTGGCATGACACCCAGTGTTGCATGAAATACTTTTTGGGGATGCATGAAATACTTTTTGGTTGATTGCATGGACACCCCCATGGGTACTCCTATACAGTGTTTGGCAGAGATGCAGAAGTGTTTTGCCATCGCCAAGCTGGTAACCCTCAGCTTTCCAGTTATTTTGCTTCTTACCACTAAGCTACAGCCACTCCCAGCATCAAAATGAGTATTATCACCTTCAGTTAATATATTAACACGGGTGGTAACACAAATTGTTTGTTTGAAAGCAAGGGTTGAATGGACACAGTGCAGAAGACCCACAAACTATATTTACACTGAAAATGAATGGAACTATCAAAGAGGGATTTAAAGTGCTCTCCTATGCAGAGACAACGCAAGTCCATTGTGAGACAGCTTGGATCCTCGAGTTTAAGATCCTTCAAGATGTCTTCTGATTTAGGGGAATCTGCCCCTCTCCACTATGGAGGCACAGAGTGCATAATGGATTTGACATTCAGGAGGTCAGGATGCACAAAGTTCTCATTTGACAATCAAATAGTTCATGTTTGTGAATTTTTGCTTCAAACGGAACATGCAGTTGTTCAGATATCCAGAAACTCAATTAAACAACCAGTCTGCCACTTGAGAACACAATCAGTTCAATCAAGCAGTTTGTGTTCAGTGTTTTTGCCATTTAACAGGACTTCTTAATGGGAAAAGGGTAGGTTGTTTTCAAACAAGTTCAAAAACAAACACATATGATCATTTGTTTAATTAACTAGTTATCCATTGAACCAAACATGCAATCGTGTTAGTTCACATCCCTAACAGGAGGCTTGAACCACCACAAATGAATTTCTGCTTCTTCTGGGTACTAGGACTACACGACCATTTTCATGCTTAACTTTACTAAAATAGTTTGTGAAAAACTTATTGTAGAAAATTTTTTCCTTCTAGAAATGAATGTGCCTGCCCACCTTTACAATAATGATTAAATACAGTTCACAGCTCTTGGAAAGGGAAGAAATTAAACAAGTAAGTAATTCCAATCATCCTTTTCATGTCCTTCATTAAAATCAACACCAATATATTATAGTAATGATTACAAGATGTAAATGCCATTTCATTTTTGGTTGGAACAATCTGGCTGATGATCACAATTATAAATGCACCTTCTGTCACTGAAAATCACAGTAAATCTTTTTTCAGTGACCAAGTCAGAGCAAAGATAAAAAGACAATTTTATGATATGTCTAACATCCTTGCTCTTCAGAGAAGCATTGCACTGAAATGTAACATCCATAAAATCATTTCATAGAATATTCCTCACATTTATGGCTCTTTGAAAAATGTGAGTTTCCACTGCTTATAGCAAACCTATAATTGGATCTGTTAGGCAAACGGGCTATGGTCTCTGCACAAAAATATAAAGCTTACATAACCTGCTCTTCTCTCCCTCCAACCTGATGGAATTGATCAGGAATTTGCTATGGACTTGACCCCCTTTATCCAAATGGCAAGTGATTAAAAGAGTTCTCTCACACGTAGTTCCTCCTACAACATGCCATAAGAATAATGTAGATCAAATATTAAAAAGAAAACTGCAGCAGTACGACCTTTAAATAATTTAAACTGCCATGCTTTTATACTTATCCTACAGTCACAGGCAATCTACATCCTAAATGTTTTCACACAATTTGTTGGAAGTTTTTGGGTGATTCCATGCTGGCTGGTATATTGGACTAGCAACTATACAGGGAATCTCCTTTCTGCATACCGTCTAAGGGAGGCCCCTGAGTGGGTGGAACTGAGGATCCATTTATGCTTGCTGTTCCAGCATACCAACCCGTGAGAAGCCACCCTTTGCTTCACTGCTTTGTCACAGCAAGATTTTCTATTTCAAAAGAATAGAGCAAAGTCAGGATGGATAGCCAAACATAGAATTCCTTCTACCAGTAGTTAAACACATTTTCTTTCTCTTTGTAAAACAGTTCAGCCATTCTCAAATTATGGAACCAATGACTTCCCAAGGCTTCTGAATATTGTTAACCAACTTGGCCTTAGTCCCTACAAGTGTTTGGAAAATAAATAATCCAGTATGGGTTATGCCTTTCCAGATGTAATGTAGCATGAAGACCTCTAGCAATTTTATTCATTTATCCCCTGAAAGGAGGGGTATTTTTCCACTGTCACTAGAAGTACCCATTAATGGGTACTTAATGGCATTTTTGTACCCATTAATGGGTACTTCTAGTGACAGTGGAAAAGCACCCAAGAAATCAGTTCCCCTGGATGCAGCCATAGGATGTCCCTCAGACTTCTGTAGAACCTTGGAAGTGCATTCTAGATTCATAAAACAGTTGCCTTAAAAATATGAAGTCAGCTTGTGAAAAGATATCATTGGAAGCAGAGGATTGAAGAACACAGTTTTTTTTTCATTTTAGAAATCAGCATTGCAGCCAAGAGTGGAAGCTTCCACTACCAATGAGCTCCAGTTCATTGCTTTTCTTTGCAACTCTCTGCACACTGCCAAATCCCCCTCTGATCCATTCTAAATAAGTTGGATGAAAATGAGATTTTCCAGCACACCAAGGGATTTAAATGAAGTCAACAAATGGATCAAATAGGTACCAGAAATGTCTAGATTGCCCACAAGCATGGACATTCTTTTTAGCAATAAGCAAGCATGATTGTTCTGTAAAGAACTCACATGGTACGTTCCCATATGAGGTAAAATCTGGAGTGGATTCGGATTCGGCACTGAGTGATCCCATGACATCCCCAAGTGCTCTGAATCCATTCTGGATTTTAGGCCCCCTGTTCCCATGCCAGTTTTCTTTCCCAGGATTTTCTAGGGAAAATTTGGGGAAAGAAAACCCCTGTTTCAACAGGGGTTTTGGGGGGACTGACTCGGGTTAAAGCCAAGCGAAGAAGGACAGCCAGTGGCCAGGTAAGTGAGCAAGGGGGTTTGTGCGGCCTGGCCACCAGCTGTCCTTCTTTGCTCGGCTTTAAATCAAGCCAGCCTTTTCTTTCCCCCTGTTGAAACAGGAGGAAAGGACGGAAAGTAGCTGCTTCCAGCCTCCTCAAACGTTCTCAGCTGCCTGCCTTCCTTTTCAGCTGGGAACAGCACCGAGTGCAACGGAGGAAGAGGATGGTGGTGCCATTCACAGATGTGCTTGTGTGCACCTGCATCCTCTTTGGGAACAGCCCGACACACACTCGGTGCTGTTCCTGGCCCCCAACCCACAGCAGAACCCGGATTACTCCAGATCAGAGTAAACCGGGTTTGGTCCAGGTTTGTGGATAGGTGGGAACAAGGGTGGGCCATACTGCTTTTTAATAAGTCTGATTCTTCACTGAAGCCTGTAAAAGGTCTCATCCTTTCCCTTTGGTTAAGAAAATACCTAGATTTTATGATACATTATACCTACATGTGAAGCTTTTGATTAGTTTTTCTTAACTGATTTCAGTTCTATGTCTTTTTGGCAATCACTTTCTGACTTCCCTTCTTTCTCACTCTGTTAACAAGTCTCCTTGTCACTCCTCCCCACCCCGCTTCCATTAAAGATACTTTTTTCTACTTCCATTACAGTTACTGAGCGTATGGATTCCTCTTCTTTCCTAGACAGGAGCTGCTCCATTTTCCTTGCATCAACCCCCTTTATAACAGATTTCAATCGTACTAGATTCAAAACACCCTACAGTTGCAATCGAAAACAACAGTGTTATTAATAACGCAGGAGATTGCTTGATAGCACTCCACAGTGGACATCCCCAGCAGATCATTACATGAGGAGACAAGAATAATCCTATAGCATGGTAAAACATCTGAGGCAGAAGAAAACAAAATGTGACTTGGAGCCTTACTAAGCAATGCAGTATCGTGAGAGGGAATAAAACTCTATGGGAGGTTACAAGTTCAGCCCTGGCCTGGAGCTCTCCAGTTAAAAACTATATCTAGTAACAGGCCTCAGAAAGTAAACAGTCAGTGTTCGACCATATGACTTTACAGAAAAAAAAGTCATTCATTTCTTAAAAGAATCCCATTCCTCCAACCCCACTGAATCATTACTGCATATGTAAGCCCAACAGGGAATAAATTCCTTTTATTCAACTGACTTGTCTATTCCCTGACTCTCATCTACATTTTAGGAAAATGATCAAATACCAATAGTTATAAGCTATTATGGTCTTACAACACTCGATATTATAGATATTAAGGTTCTGGTGACTGTTGAATGTGATTTTAATGACCTGAATATCAGATTTCAGGTTCCATGTATACCTGGACAAATTCATAAAATATATTAATGAAGGGGAATTTAATTGTTTTCAACAAATCAACCAAATGTATGCACAGTATACTTTCCCTTATGCCCTTTCATTTTATCCTTTTTATCTGAAGATGACTAATACAAAGGGCCAATCCTCAATGGATGGGACCTTGCCAGAGAACCCAAACAACTGTTGGGATGGAATTTCCTGTGGCATTCCCATGACAAAGATAAGAAAACTATTCACCAAGAGGAAACATATTTCCAAAAAATGAAGAACAAGATAGGAAAGAGAGCACCTATTCATGGGTCCATCAAATGCACAACATAATCTCTTGCTGTGGTCTTTCCTTGCAAATATTGGGGCATAACATCCAGTTAGCCAAAGAGATTTTTAAGCCACATGTGATGGACATTAGTGCACAAAATGATATTGCTAGCCTTTCTCATTTAAAATCACTAAAATGGCTAACACAAATGAAATCTATTTTCCAATGCAAAAAAAAATTAGTTTACAAAATGCCCCAGTAGTTAAGGCAACAATTTACCTATGCATGTTTTGAACTTATTGACTTCCTGGTGAAGTACAGGAAATACCATCTGGTACCTTATGATGAAAGACTGTGTGTTTGTGGCACAGAACTTTTTCATAACTTGTTTATCTGTCCCTTGTATTCTTCAATAAGAACAACTTGTTTTGGGCCCCTTTTACAAAATGTGTTCCACTAGAATGCAGAACATAAGTTGACTTACTTTTTGCAGGGAGAAAGTAAGGGTAGATATGCTTTTTGATAAAGCTGCCCGATTTAGGAAATTATTAAGTTGAATGGGGTGTCTCAAAAGGGTGATGGCGATAAATAATTATTTATTTTTATTTTTATCCTTGTATGTTTTGTATGATTTTATCTTTTGTAAAACTGATACGGTCATATGACTAATCAATAAAGTTCATTCACCAAAAACATTCATGATAAGTACCAACATAACCATCTGTGTTGTAACCAGTATTGGTTCATTCGGTGGGACAGCAAGGCAGTGACTGGCACCTTGCCTTTCTGTTTGCTGTACCACGTTCAGCACAATCAAAGAAACCAATCACCATCTTCCCCCACCCTTACATCATCTCCAAACCACCTCTAATAACATCTCTTCATCTGACAATACTTTATACTCATATTGCCTTCCCCAGCTTCAGTTCCAGAAGACTGGTAGGGGAGATGAAAGTTTCTGATTGGAAACCTCTCTTTGATTCCTTCCTCTAATAAAAAATATCCACCACAAATACTAATACAGTTTGAAGAGACATGGGGAGCTTCTAATCAGAACCTCACCACTCTCCTCATCTGGCAATCTTGATCAATGGGCCATCTCTATCTATAAGGATCTTATGATGACAGCTTAGAAGAAAATTGATCCTTGGAAATTAGCTTATAATACCAAAGATAAGGTTACCTTCTCACAAAAAAGAAAAAGCAGAAAAGTTTATGGAACACTAGCTACAATATGAGAGAAATCAATACTTCATTATGAATGGTAAAATCAATAGTAACTGTCTTACATAGGTCCAAAAAAGGTCATGACGTGTATCGCTTGAAAATAGGTTTTTGGTTTTTTTAAACTTTATACTACTTGCTTTGCTCAGTTATTGGGCATTTTATAATTAAACGAAGCTAATCTGCCAGCATGTCGTCTTTTTTTTTTTTAACCACTAGGTCAAATCACTGAATTTGAAATATTCAGTACTCGAATTCCAGATATATAGACTCAACTCGAGCAAAAGGGGCAGATAATACAGAGTATAAAATTATTATATTATATATCATATCATATTATAATTACTTCCGCATATAATTATAAGCACATGTTAAAAACACAACAACATGGCCCATCTAATACAGCATCACACAGTCTCACACAGGCATTCTTAAGCAGAAGATACTCAGAAAGCTGCCAGCTCAGCAGAAGCAGGTGACAAAACAGATTTTATTACAGAAATACAACACTGCCCAGTAATGAGTATTCATCTTGGTTTAGTCTTTGTGCTATGTTTAGTTATTCATCAGTTGCTAAAACTCACCACACGAGCTGTTTTGAAATTTTAAGAAACAAAGAAATACTTCATATTGTTGATTCTACAGAGATGTCTACACTTTCTGTTTCTCCACATTCTAATTATAAACCCTGAAACCTTAGGCTACCCACAGACTGCATCTAAGATGTTTGTCTATGGCCCCAGACATAAGACTTTTATATCTTTATATTTGTATTTTGTCTTCCTGAGATGTTGTGGTTTCATAGAGGATGGGCTCGTCTTCCTTCTCTGTTTGCTACCAATATTCCATAAAAAATTACTCCATTGCTGCTGGGCACAGCACTGTTTACTTGTGTTGCAAATGAAACCCCTGGCAACTTCTGTCTTTCTTTGCTGTCTTGCAACTTCTAAACTGTCAAAGAAATACAAGCTCTTCCAATGTCTTTGTCAGCTAAAGTACATCACAAAAACCATAGCAGTGCTATCAGATACTCTAGTAAAGCTGTTTCTGCACTTGTGGACTTTGGAGAGTTTCACCGGGAACGATTCCTAAATGATTTACTCCCAGCTGGAGTGGTCCCACTCCTCACTTGGACGGCCTATTCCTGGACAGGTCCCATGCTATGTGAACTCTGAAGCCCACTGTCACTCCTGCCGCGTGCACCACAGGGCTCCATGCCACCCACATCACTCTGAAGCTCAGCAAGGCCTAAAGAGGTGCATTTTGGCAATGTAATTGAACTGAACTGTGAGTTCTTGGAAAGGAAGGGAGACTGCATTTTATAAGTTATTTAGTTATTACAGTATACATGAGCCCTCTGTCACTGAACAACCTGTGAGAATAACAGTATATTATCTCTAAAACGCAACATGCATTAATGGTTTAAAGGGGTAATCATAACTTTTAGGGAAAATGATAACAATTTCATGAGTGGCCAAACTCACTTGACCTGCAATCTCCAAACATCTGGATTACTGGAGAAAACTCCCAACTCTAGGAAACAAATTCCATTCATATATTAATCCAGGATACATTCCATCCCTCAGTCCACATTGTTTTTTTGTTTTGTTTTTAAAAACAAACAAACCATATAGCAAGCATTGATGAGTAAGGTGCTAATAGAACTATAGGTCATTTCTGTGCTTACCTACTCTTTCTTGGAATCAGTGAGTCTTGAAATACCCTGCCCCAATGATCCTGAAAACAGGAAGGCATGCATGGGATCAGTGCCACTTACACAATGGTGCTGCTCCAGACCAGCCCAAGCCACAGACTCAAAGGTCAAATGAGCTTCACAGCTGTCATTCCATGCCTCAAAGGGCCAAGAACAAAAATCCCTAGCTTCAAGGCCTATGGGGGACACATTTTGGCAGTGCACTATGGGGCACCACTGAAATGTGTTCTTTTGTATTTCCAAACATGAAAGGTGTGCTTTCTATATGCCTTCCATGTTCTGAATCAGGATCACTGGTTTCATTGGTAAACTCAATCAAACAGGTCTCCAACTAAAGTAAATGGAACAGACCATTGGGGGGGGGCATGGTCACCTAGATCTGCATTAACATTTACTATGGTTCTTACTCTGCAGATTCTTAATCCAGATTAAAGGTGTATGCAGAAAGGGCCACTGAAAGATTATTTGTTCAAAATAGAAAATGTATTTTATAAAAATCAAGACTCATGATAGTGTAGGGCCAATATCTAGAAATATTCCAGTTGAAAAACTCATAGAAACCAGCTAACTGACAGTAGTGTATCATGAATTATGAAAGCATGACATCCTTTATAAGTATTCAATTTGAGGAACACAATTAAATTTCATTTTTGCCATTTATGAAGTCTATTTTACTCTGGTTAATATTCTACATTAGTGTTTAAGTCCAACCGTGCAGCCAAACTAGAGGAACACCATTTCCCCTGTTTGTCCTGAGCTCAGCATTAACGACATGGCAAATCTCACCTATACATGGAAGTAGGGAATTAAGCAGCAGCTTTAGCTGGGTCCCCTGCCAAAGTTCAGGGGAACACTCAGCTCCAACAAGATCCTTCAGTCCTTCAGGCTTTTTCATGGCACCATGCAGATTGTGCCAAAGTCATAATTTAAGAAAAGAGTTAATAAATCTGGCCAAGTGGTCTTGGTAGCCAGAAAATAAAACTTCTCAGAAAAGAATCTCAGTGACCTTCAGAAAGACTGTAAGCCATTATGAGATCGTACAGAAATAAAGAAATCATTTTGGTCAAAGAATGCGTCCTCATGCTATGTGTTCTGTTTCACATTATTCAGACATAACATAGTGCATGTGATTTGCCTAGTTAAACAAATCTTACCCATAACAAATACCAATGTCACTGAAGGTTCCAGTCCCTAAAACACTGAAATTCAAAATATTGTGAAGAAAGCCCTCAACCCTTCACTCACACAACAACAGTAAAACTTGCAGTTTAAAAACTTACAAAATTCAGTGAATGACAATAGCATTAAGTATTTTATCACAGAGCATCAAATACTAAGTTTTGCTGGTTACACTGCTCATTTTGTCCCATGACTTGATCCAAAACATATTCTATGAGTTTTTCCTCCATTCATTCTCCTTTCACAAGAGATGTGCATGAACAAAAATTGTTTGTTTGATTCAAATCAAACTGAACACCCCTTTTATTCAAATTCAGACCTTTTTCTTCAAACAACAAGGTGTATAATTCAGTTCATATACCTTCAAACCTGAGATCAAACAGGATCTTTGTTCAGTTTGAATTCAAACTCTGTTTTCAAACAGTCCAAGTGTTCGATTTAAACTCAAACCTTTAATTCAAACCAGCTCAAACATGAACCAGTTTGGCACATCTCTACCTTTTACCACAGAATGTTTTTTAAACCATAATCACCACAGAGTTGGAAGGAGCCTCTAGGGTCATCAAGTCCAGCCACTGCTCAAGGCAAGATTTCCTAAACCATTCCAGAAAGATGTAGGTTCAGTCTCTGCTTGAAGACCTCCAGTAAAGAAGAACCTCTCAGGGCAACCTATTCCACTGACTGATCACCCTCACTGTCAGGAAGTTTTTCCTAATATCTAATCTGTATTGACTCCCTTGAAGTTTCATACCACTGTTGCTAGTCCTCCCATCTTGTGCAAATGAGAATAGGGACAATCCCTCTGCACTGTGACAGCCCTTCAGATACTCAAAGACTGCTAGCATGTCTCCTCTCAGTCTTCTCTTCTGTAGGCTAAACATGCCTAGATCCTTCCCAGACCACTAACCATTTTGGTAGCCCTCCTTTGGACTTGCTCTAGTTTGTCAATGTCTTTTTTGAACTGGGGTGCCCATAACATTACCACATAATGTTTAAGCCATGATAACTCAGACACCCTATCAATACTGAGATGGGAGTGTGACATCTGTGAGCCATCTCAGGTTGACTACCAGTTGTTTTTGGCTCCTAGCTCTGCATTTATTTGTGCCAGTGAATTAGTCACTTCATTCTAATTATCTCAATTTGATTGCTATCACCTGTTTCCATTCAACCTGAAATGCTGCAGAGTGCTTAACTTCCTCCAGATCTCAGTATGTTTACTGGGCTGTGATTAGCTTTTGAATTAAGGTTCATATATAAGTATTTGCATTTTTAAATAGCTCATTACTCTTCTCCACTCAGTCTTCACTGCTTAAAGAGAGCAGTGAGTATTCTTCTGCTCTCTTTAAGCCAGCCACCCTTCTTCAAAACTACATCATTTTTCATAGTAGGCATAACACCACAAATTGTTTATGTATTTCTTCTTCTTTGACTAAGTACAAAGAGTATTATAAGCAGTAAATAAAATAACAGAATTCAAGTGCTTAGGATGCTTCATGAAACAGCTCCAAGGATTTCACACTGTATTCAAGTGGGAATTCTGCTGTTATACCAAGAACTTCTGAGGCTCATTTAATATACAGAGAAAGTAATACTGTTTGACAAGGGAGGGGCCTCTGCTTCTGAAATAAAGAACTGCACTGGGAAATCTTTTCCTAAGCGACATTTGCACTTGTGTAAATTTCTAAATGACTATGTGTCTCTATTTTGAAGGATCTTGTGCTGTACTGTCTAAAAAATTCAATAAAATTTCTTATACTAAAACATTTTATCCTCTGAATCAACAACAAAATTTACTGTACTGTCTAAAAAATTCTGTAAAATTTCTTATACTAAAACATTTTATCCTCTAAATCAACAACAAAATTTACAGGGATATGGTTGGTTCCACTTACTTGGGGGCTCCAGCATTGTGGGGGGGGGGGAGAGAGGGAAACTGCCTGCACATGTCCAAAAAACCTGAGTTTCACAGTTCATGCCACTCCCTTTTATATTCGCAAGGGTAACTCAGTTTTTTGTTGTCAACATTCACATACCTCCACTGGATCCCAGTATCACTTTGGGCTGCTTGTTACTCTAACAACCTTCCTGGTGAAACTTACCTAGTGTCCATAGTAATGGGACTCTGTATTCTGAACCAGCTTTATGATTTTTTTTAAATTTACATTTGCCTTCTCTTTTTCTTTCTTTCAATATTTATAGCCTGCCCTTCAGTCCAAAGTCACAGGTGGATTAGGACAATAAAAGAACAAAAACATACAGCATAAAGCAACCTAAATCCTACTTAAAATATAATCCTTCCTCCTTCCTCCCTGCCAGGACAACTAAACATCAAAAGCCTGGGTGAAGAGATACGTTTTAACAAGACCCCAAAAGACATATAACGTTGGCACCTGGCATACCTTCAGACAGAGGCTGTTCCAAAGGCCAGAGGCCACAAAAGAAAAAGCCCTCTCACATGTCACTACCCCTTACATCTCTGAAAATGGCAGAACTACAAGAAGGCCCTCACCTTGTGATTAGATATTAATATCTGGGCAGGTCTATAAGTGAGAAAGCACTCTTTCAGATATCCAGAACCTCAGCCATAAACACTTTGAATCAAGTTCAGTAGCATATAGATAGGCAGTGCAGATCTTTCAGGACCAACATGATGGGTGTCCAACCAGAAATTTTCAACAGTAGACCAGCTGCCACATTTAGCATTACTTCCAGCTTCCGGGTCATCTTATTTGGTAATCCCATTAAGAGTGCATTACAGGACTCTAGTCTGGAGGTTATCAAAGTGGGGGTCACTGTGATCAAGCTATCCCTATCTCGGAAAGGTTGAAGCAGGTGAATCAGTCAAAGATGGGGGCAAGCACCATCCTGGCTATGGACTGCTACGTGGGCCTAAAACAATAGTGACAAATCCAGGAACACTCTCAGATTGTGCATCTGTTCTTCCTGGGGCAAAATGAGTGTATTCAGATGTCCTTTGTCTTCCTGTACTCAGGACTGCAGGACAGTTTCAATTTCTTGGTCGACATTCAGTCCATCACTGCCTCCAGCCAGCAATCAAGCACCTGACTCAGAAGGTGTGCACTGAAGGGATGCAGAGATACAGGTGAATATCATCAACATATTGACGGCACCTCAATCCAACTCTCTGACTGACTATTCTCAGTGGCTTTGTATTTATGCTGAAGAACCTAGGACACAAAACCAACCTTTGAGGAATTCCAGATTACAGTTCCCAGGGCAACAAACAAAAGTTTCCCATTGCTACTTTCTGAACACCAGTTGACTTTAACGTATACTCCTTCAACACTATGGTAACAGGGCAGAATAGAAATTGAATAAATAAAACTTGTTCCCCCACTATTGCCTGGAGCTAGCCTGAGAGTACTCTGTTGAGATTTTTTCCCACAAAAGTGATATGTCTGATATGACAACATTCACATAATGCTTGCCCAGACTTTTTGTTGTTGTTCTGTTTGTTTCTTAAGTATGCTGGTATGACAGTAGCCACCCCTTCATTCAGTGTCATGAGCATACTCAGTGGCAGCTCCAAGACTATGGAACACTGTCTTCCCACAGAGACACACCAGCGATCAGCAGTGAAGAGTTTCTGATGACTGGTGAAAATAGTTCAGTTTGGCTTCTTCTTTTCATTCACTGTCTCAGTGGTTGTGGTTGTTTTTCTCTCTCTGTTTTGATCTGCTTTGTGAAGTATCCTGAGATCAAGGTATAGTCCAATACATTAAAAAAAATGTATTGGTAACTGAATACACTGAATGAGAGCAATTTATATAAATAATGTATATTCACGTATAGAATTCTGCACTGAATTCCCCATGCAGTACACAAAGAACAAATGGTCTTATTTCTTTACCCCTCTTAAATAAAACATTCAGTAACTACCCATTTCATTTTCCTCATTTCCCACATTTATGCATTTAAGACATTTATGACCTGCCATTGATGATACATAATCTCATGGCAATAATAAAATCTGAGTACAGTATATTCTGGCGTATAAGACTACTTTTAACCCAGGAAAACCTTCTCAAAAGTCAGGGGGCGTCTTATACGCCAGGTGTCGTCTTCTTATATGGCAAGTATATTCCAAACTCTATATTTTAACTGGAAAAGTTGGGGTTCGTCTTATACGCCTAGGCGTCTTAGACACTGGAATATACAATATGTTATTAATATTTACTGTTTATTAATTTTAATTTAGACATCCTTTCTTTTTCATCTTCTGTTTGGAAATTTAAACAAGATATCACTGATTAAAAAAAATGCAAGCATGTTCTTGCATGAAAGGGGAAAGTCTAATAATGCTTAATCACCACTCTGAAATATCAAGAGCTTAAGAATTATTCTCAGTAGGAAAACAAATTTAATGAGTAAGATCTGTTAAGCCATCAAGTCAAAATCTTGCATTTTGAAGCATGTTTCCAACAAGTCTGACAACTTTCTACTTTGTCTTCAGAACCAGGAAAGACTCAAAGAAGTGCTGCAGATTCCGGAAACTAAGTTTTCTAAATCCTCTGTGGTTATGTAACATGCCAGATTTCTCTAGCAGTCTTCCCTTGTCAGCTAGGATATCGAGTAACATCTCAAAGATAACATGCACCAAAGAAATGCAGCAGGCTATATTGTCCTTCAAAACATACACTAGTTGCATTGATTTGCTCAGAAACATGCACAATCTCTTATATCCTTTCAAACAATGCATTGGTAGCTGAACACAGATTAATGCTGCGCAAACCATGTGTGCAGGTTATTTTCTACCCAAATCTCTTTTCACATCACAACAGTATAAAGAATTCATTGGACATTTTAAGAAAAGTCTGTCAGCAGAACTATCACCTTTTTACTCGACTTTCCATCAAATCGTGACATGGTGTAGTAGAAAAGTACTGAGGTTTGAACTCACCCTGTCTCACTCTATGTAATTTAGTTTGTTCCCATTACTTGTGGTGATTACAAACTGATAAGCCATGTAGTCCTGAAGACAATTTAAGCGATTGCATCCAGATGAAGGCTGCATGGAGCAGGAATCAAGGCTAGGAAGCAGGAGATGAGTAACAGCTACTGCTATGATGGGAGGTGGCAAACAAACGGTGTGTCCCTTTGGCCAGGTTCTGGTGTCTGGAAACTTTGCTGCTGCAGAGAATCTCTCTTGCCATAGTTGCTTTTGCAAAGGACCAGAAAAGGCCCCAGAAATTGGTCATTCTCAGTCATTCACAAAAAGGACTCACAGTAAGTTCCTTCCTCCCCCACTCTGTACATCCACATGAGGAAGAAGGGCAAATGAGCTGTCATTACCACTCCAAAAGCTGTCATCTTGACTTATGGGGTGGTTGCAATGACTCACAAGCAGTGTAGGGACAGGACCATGTGCCCACCCAAGCTCCTATGCATCCAGACATTTGTTTGCCACTGCTCTAAGACAACTGTGGAATGCATGGAGTGGACACAACTCTTTACTTACAGTATTTGCTCTATAAGCCATCTACAAGCCTATAAGGATGGACAGTAAACAGGCATAATGGAGATCAAAGAAGAAACTGAGGCCCTTTCTGAACTTACCTGGGGTAAGTTGCTATCAGCAGACCATGAGAAGGCATGAGCAGGTTCAATGTCATATGCCCCGATAGTGCTGAGCCAGATCAGCCCATGGCACAGTGTCATGGCCACAAAGTGTGCACTTGGTCTCCAGATGCTAGGAAAAATGTTCTTAGCCTTGGAAGCCTTTGGGGATGGCATTTTGATGTGCTGCTAAAATTGTTTCCTTGTAATCACAAACATAGAGGCATTCCTCTGCATGGCATGCATTCTCGTTTGAGATTAATCATGATTACCAGTGATCAGGGTCTCCCTAATCACAATCACACTCCATGTAAAAGTGGATGGCATGTTCCAGGTGTGGTGTAGCCAGATTTACATGGTCTAACACCTTTCTATTTGGGCCCTTAATCCTGATGAAGGATCCAGACAGAAAGATCCTGATTCAGTGCTATGCTACATATCACAAAAGAACACTCAGAAATATTTACCAAGAATGATCTTAAGGGAAATGGATATCAGTACTATTACTATTATTTTACTTTTGCTTGACTTTTTGCTGTAGCTTTTTAAAAACTTTTGATTCTTTTAATTTCTAGTTTGAATTGGACTTATAACTTTAAGGATCTAATTAACTTAAAACAGTATCTTCACACAAGTGGATCCAGTCACTGTCTCAATATGCTTTGATTTATGAGACTATAACTGGCACTTTAATGGTTTATGGCTCTTCAGTAATGCTCATTAAAGAAGAAACTCATTCAATGCTGGGTTACAGAAGTCAACAGAACATCCACAAATGTTTGTTACCAATGAATGCTTCTGTTTACTGTCCATCCTTGTAGACGGCTTCTCTGATCAGGTTATTCAACAGAAGAGCAATGAAGCAAATGAAGACCAAAGCCTGATTTTTCATTTAAGATTCAAATCCTTTCAGCATTAATATCTTTAGTAAGATAGGAGGTTTTTAGGTGCTCGTTTTTAAGCTTTCTGACATGATGTTTTATTTTGTTTTTCCTGTGTCCACAGATGGGGTGATCCAAGGAAATGGATGCCCAAAAAGCCTCTATGATATCATATCCCAAGTGTACCAGTTCTGAAATAAAAATCTGCTCACATGGTAATTCATGAAAATGAATGGGAAATTCTTATCAGTGTGAAATTATTCTGTTGGATTCAAAATCAGCTAGTAATCTCAAATCTAAAATTAGTGCCACATTCGGTCTTTCCAATGGCCAAGTAGGTTAGAGTTTTTCTCTCATGGTTTTCAAGACAAACCATAATGAATCATAAAATACTGGTGGTAAGGAACTCAAGGTTTGTAGGGAGTGGCAGAAAAATAAAATACTGGTGGTGGTGTGAATTTCTGTCTCCTGCAAATAAATAATTTCTTAACAAATCAGTTATAACATGCTTGCATGTTTCCCTATGTTTTGATTGACAATTAATCTTATTTAGCTTGATCAAATTTTAAAGCATTTTTATATTTTGTACTAGATGTTAATGTTTGCTAGGAACCATGAGGATTTTTATAATGGAAGAACTGGATTATTTAAGAAAAATAATTAGTAACATGTTTTTACAATTATGTTACGGATTATTTTGAGAGAGATGAAAAATATGTTATCAAAGAGACTGAAATTTATATTACATTAACCTGTGCTTTTTAATAAGATGATGTTTTGTTGGTATATGACACTGGAGAAATTAGCTAAAACGTACAAGGATGTTTCCAATGTATGTAGTATGTATAGAAACTATGAAGGGACTTTTTAGTGGTGAGACCATTCTTTGCTAAAGGTTGGAAGCATTTATCAATGTTTATTGTAGAATATTAGTTAGTGAAATTATTAGATTTGGCAGTATGGACAAATTGACATCTTTGATTAGAAGAAAAAACATTGATGTGTTTGAAGGTTAATAAGGTTGTTTGCTTAACAGAAGTGAAACTACTATATTATTTATGGAGTGATATGAATATAATTGCTAAGGGGAAGATACTACTTTTTCTTTTCTTTTCTATTCTTTTCTTTTACTAGTTTCTCTTTTCTTCATTTTGTATTTTGAAAAGTCCTTAATAAACATTGTTAAAAGAGAGAGCAAGAAAGAATAAAACTCAAGTGGCAGAGTTTCCCAGTACCAAAGCATTTCCCATTTCAGAAGTAATGGGAAGGACAAATATAAAAATAATAATTGACCACCACACAGAATGAACTTTGGCTCAGCAATGCATTTTTCAAATAACTCCTTGTATTTATAATTCATCCAAAGTGAACACTAAAAATTAGCAGTATTATCAAGATCACAGGTCATAAGCATCATTTCTTAAATTCAAACAGAACCCTGATATATGCAGCTGCTCGCAAAAGAAAAAGAAGAAACTATGGGGACTTGATCCCAAATGTTAAATAAAGCAGCGTTACTCAGAAAGGCTATCACAGAAATTTATCTACTGCATCAAGAAGCCTGCATAACTCTTTACAGCATGCATTGTGTATTACTCCTGAATAAATTAAAGCTTCATTAAAGGCTTAACAATTCTCAAAGCAAAGTGCTTGCAAAGCTCAATTGCATCATATGAGTTGAGCACCAATCCACAGCCTAGTAAGTCCTGGAAGCTCCTGCTGTTGCACTCCAAATCAATTCAGACTTAAGCCAAAAGTAGTCCTATGAGGGACAGTGCTGCACACAAAAGTAGGTAGCACCTGGACTAAATCAGCAGACACACAACCCCACTGTTAACAACATCCAACTGAAAATATTTTGAGCAGTTCTGTGATTCCTGCAGATGACTATAATTAGCATCAGTGCTTGGAAACAATCCTACTCAGTGTTACAGTATCTTCTTACAGGTGAACACTTCCCATGGGACAAGCTCCTTCATGCTGGACCCTTTGCCAGTATGGAATTTGCAACAAGATCACACAAGAGATGTTCAAATGCCAAATAACCTCACTTCAAAATTTCAGAATCACTATAAAGCTTATCATACTTGAGTTCTCAGCAAGATGTCCTGTAATATAAGTTTCATAGTGGAAAGTACGTGCCACCAAAAAATGAGAGAAAGTGATCTGATGGGCTCATCTGATCACTGGATTTAAAAGTCAGGGAAGGACAAGAAGACTGCAAAAAGAGAGAGAGAGAACTGCCATACGCTGATCACTGCTTGAAATGTTTTCTCCCCAAACTAGTTTCAACAGCTTTTGACAGAGTCTGAATGCAAATAATTAAGTTGTCTTAGGATGTTTTTCCACTGTCACTAAAAGTACCCATTAATGGGTACAAAATGACATTTTTGTACCCATTAGTGGGTACTTAATGGGTAGTTCTAGAGACAGTGGAAAAACACCCTTAGACTGCATTCACACAGAAAAACAACAACAACCCTGTCCCCTTGGTAGTGGGTGGTACTGGACCAACAAAGATTCCCAGAGCACCCAAGGCTTCTGTAGGAATTACTAGGGTATCCATTAGGAAACTAAGTTTAAATATTCTTGAGCCACTCTATTAACTACATAGCTACCACATGAATGTCTGCAGCAGCAACACAGCCACAATCACTGGGAGGACTGAAACTGTAGTGAAATTCTACCTGGTTCTCACTCCATCAGTTCTGGCTAAGTCTGGGGGCTGCTGCTGACAACATTTCACTGTTGTGGCATTTCCTGCAAGCACCCTGAGGTTTTCACCTGAGCTGCTGGGATGCCCAGTCCACACCAGAGCCCAGACCAGCCTCCTGAATTAAAAAAGCTTTACTGATTTGCTTGCTCTCATCCTTGCCTCCCAAGTACATTATGAAAATAAAAAGAAGCAGTGCACCTGGCAGAATAAGATTGCAACAGATTTTGTGTCCTCTTAGTCCTGCCCTTGCCTCTACTGCTTTTACCTTGTCTCCTGCTAAAGCTTCTAAGGCCACTGACTATTAACCCCTGTTGACTAACAGGTGAAAAACCTTGTGGAATTTTCATCCAAACATTCCATGGCTGTTAAATGTCGGTTTTCTCTGCATACCTTTGGCTCTGACATAAAGATTATCCCTCCACTCTAAACCGTAATAATGGTACAGGGTACCCCTTCCTTCAGTCTACAGCATACAACCAGAATGTAGGTAGCTCAAATATATTTTGCCCTATCCTAAGGAATTTGAGTAATACATGGATGATGAATGTGCTAGAAAAATATTAATGAATTAGTGATTCATGAACTCTCAGTGAAATAACGTGTGTGTGTGTTTACAAGATTTGCAGTGGAGTGTCTGGACATTTCAGCTTCAACATTGGAAAGAAAGCAAGAACCAAACCTCATCTTGTTATCTCTACCTCTTTGTAAACACAAACCATTCCTTCTCACAAAAAGTGTCAGTAGGAAAAACAGAAATCTGAATTTCACACAAACAAACTGATGCAAACAAGTATTATTTACTCCCCTTTCCACCCACATGCAATTGTTCCATCTGTTACAACAGTTTCAAAATATCATTGCTGTAAAATTAATGTAAGTCTTCCCATGGCTGATAAAATAGGTGGACGCTTGATGATCTTCCCCTCAATCCCTCAAAGTATACAACTACCACACTCCTTGAAACAGCTACCCTACCCTGAATATACACTTGGTCACAGTTAACCTCATTCTCATGAGTTCTTACCCATGACCTCACTTGTAGCCACGAAAGGAATAACTGTCATTCTCTGTTTTCTGGTTCCCGTGGTTTCAGTATTTTCCCATAATTCACTACTTCAAAGGTGTGAGATTAGAGTCTGAATCTTGATATTCAGATTTTTTTTTTTAGGATGAATGACCCTTTTTTAAAAAATTGCTTTCTTGACTACCCCTACAGACTAGAACTATCTATCACACTATCCATTTAATGTCCTTTACCCCAAAGTAGTATCTAATATGGAAACATTTTTGTATCTGCTGATCTGCTAGAAACTGTCTTAAATTTTCTGAAGAATTACAGAAGTGATTACAAAGATAAAAAATGTCCTTAATTTTAAAGCCCTAGAAATTTTAAAGCTATATAGCTCACCCAAATTCTGCTGCCAGGCTCAGAGGCACAAGTTGAGAACAGTCTGCAAGTATAGGGCAAAAGGTGGTGTGTATGGTTAGCCAATGAATGCAGTTCCTCTCAAGAACAAGTGCCAGATACGTACCAATGGCTCATATGTACCAATGGTGCTTACATAGTCACAGGCTTACCACTATCTGAGCAATAAACACAAGTGCAGCTTCATCTGAGCAGAGCCAACTGAGATGTCACCAAATCAGACACCAATCAAGAAGTGACCCTAATCAAATCAGCAGGGACATAAGAACATAAGAAAGGCCCTGCTGGATCAGGCCACAGCCCATCTAGTCCAGTATCCTGTCGCACAGTGGAAACAAAGCAGAATCTACTATGAACTCTGTTACACACTACTTCAAGCAATGCCCCATTGGGTATTGCTGAGTTTTTTAGGTATAAAAATCTCCACTGCTTTGTCAAAGAAGGACACCTTTAGCTTTCCAGCAGAGCATTCATATCTGGGATCCTGCTTTAAATCTCCACCTAGAATAAGAGGATGCAGCACTGCTGAAACATTTTCCTCTTTCCCAACCAGTTCTGTTTAGAGGAGAAGATGTTATCCATGGTAAACACAGCTACAAAATGTTCCTTGTCTCTGCACACTGATTACTCTGTTGTCAATTTCACAGAAAATCACTGTTGCTTTTAAACTGAAAAATTGCTCCCATTATCACATATTGTGAGGGTGCCCTAAAGTTACTGGTTAATGAGCCATCAAGAACTAAATCTTACATTTGATATAAAGATACCCATAACACCAGAAATATTTCAATTACATAACTTTACATTGCAACAAACTACCAGATATGCACAATTATGGTTACATGAATTATTATAGACAGCAGTACTATGGTAGTTAGAAAATGAAAATATGTTTTAAATGTTACTAAACAATGTTGGCAAGAGATAATATGGAGCCAGATAGGCAAAAAGTACATTTTAGCATGGAAAAAAATCTGGAATCTATCAGTTATTGGATTTCAATCCCACATAAAGTAGGAGAGTCAGATCAGACAAAGGGAAGTATTTCTTCAACCAGAGGATCATCGGTCTATGGAATTTGCTGCCAGAATCCAGCCTAGATAGATTTAAGATAGGATGAGACAAATGCATGGATGACTGGTGTACCAATAGCTACTAGAATGGATCCCTAGGTACATCCTCCAGGCTAGGGGAAAAGGCAAGATTGTATAAAGGCCATTTGCTGGGATTCGAGAGCAGGTGAAGTTTTACCTTTGTCTTCTGCTTGAGATGCCCATAAATAATTGGTGGGCCACTGTGCGATACAGGATGCTGGACTAGATGGGCTGTGGCCTGATCCAGCAGGGACCATCTTATGTTCTTATAGGCTAAATTCCAACACAGCTACAATAGTCCAAATTCTCAGGAAGTGAGCACTGAAAATGTTTTCAGATTGTTCCCACCTGCTACCTTAAAACACGGGACTCAAGATGGACTGGCTCATTCCCATTCTCCATTCCTTTGTGCTTGGCACATGATAAATGCCCTGCTTCCCCTCCTCCCCTCACCAAAACCCCCTCCCCCTGCAGGCAGCAATTGTACGCTGGTCTGCATGTCATACTGTTACTTCATTGAGGTGGGAAATCCAAACCCCACCCTCTACATAAATCTGCCCTGCATCAGATCATGGAGTCCTTTGGCTGCAGTTTTCATTCACTACTTGTTCCCCCCACTCCATCTTGCAAGCACCATGGTACAACTTTTCACCCCATGTTAACAAGGCAGTAGAGCATCATTAAAGACCACTCTCCCTTTTTTCTTCATAATGGTGGTTTTGCACTAGATCACTAGAGCAAAGCAGCGTAGAATTGTGGGGAGTGTGACGAAAAGGAGTGGACGACAGAGTGGATCTGTATTGGTGTCATTAAGGTTAAGACTAGAGTTTGGCAAATCATCTCTGCTTGGCATGTCCCCACCAAGAAACCCATGGGGGCATAGGAAACAGCCGAGTCTCCCTTTTTTATTGGAATGGTTGTTTCACACTAGATTGCTATAGCAAAGCAGCATGAAATGGCAGGGAGTGCGGCAAAAAGGAATGTGTGACAGAGGGGACCTATATCACCAGACTGCCTTAGCCAACAGACTTCCTGCCAGGCCAAGTATTCCCTGTCCAGTCAAGTGGCTGCCAGCAAGTTCCACTTCGCCTCTAACCAGGCTTGTTAAAATCAGACACTTTCTCTTGTTGCATTGTCTGATTTCTCATTACATTGTGCCTAAGCTACTGTGGGCTCTTCTCATTCATGCTCCTTCCCCTTTCAGCCAGCCTGATCTCCTTAGCCCATAATGGTGGAGAGCATGGGGAAGAGTGGGGACAGCAACAGAGGAAATCACAGCTTATCATTGGATCAGAGGAAATGGGGAGAACACCCCTTTTAAGTATGGATCCCTCCCCCAAACGCCTGAGCTTGCCATTCCCATTGTGCAAAATAAAATGGAATGTTCTTGGGTACAGCAGCAAGACTATTTTTAATCTGAATATGGATACTCCATGTTTGGGGACCTTTAATCCACAGAAAGTGCAGATTCCTTAAAAGCTGTCAAAATGGGAAAAACTCAAGCTGGCTTCAAGACTGATTATATCCTATGTTGCAATACACACATAGTTAGTGTCATCCTTATTTTGAGTAGTTTTGACAGACAGTAATCAAAT
This sequence comes from Aspidoscelis tigris stejnegeri, assembly GCA_023333525.1. Classification (NCBI taxonomy): domain Eukaryota; kingdom Metazoa; phylum Chordata; class Lepidosauria; order Squamata; family Teiidae; genus Aspidoscelis; species Aspidoscelis tigris. Next base: position 17,813,080 of record JALMGA010000010.1, read on the forward strand.
CTAATAGCTACGATATTTTTATCTGCCCACTATTGATAGGGAGCATTCTAATGTAACATGTAGGAGTTTTCCACCTAGAGCAGGTGGGTCAGGGATGGATGAGAGAAGGTGAGGAGGGATAACTGGTATGCTTTATTGTACTTACAAAAGTTGTAAGCACTGTAGTGTTGTCATATTACATTTTTATTTTTTTAAAAATCAATAAACTAGTAATAAAATTATAAAAATCATTGAGACCTTTGCCCTGATACTTGCACAATACTACAGCCAACTCTCCTATGGCCATGTCTTCTTAAGTGTATAAAGCTCTGTGGGATGCGAATTGTGCATCTTCTTGTTACCAATTTTCCCCAAATATACACCAGTGTACCTAACAGTGTACATGCAACGGTAATGTTTTATTGAAAGGCCATGTGTGCAGGGCCCATAATGCAATGTAATGCTCCATGGGCTTCACACAAGAGGCCAATAATTTTGGAAAGAAGAAAAGTGGTACATCCTTTAAAAAAAATAAAGAGCCATCATCCCCTCCCATGTTGTTTTGCTCAGTCTGCACAACAGACAACTTGAGTACTGTATAAGAATTGTTCTGGCCAATGCAAACAGTGGTATGTGAGTTTACTTCAGGTGAAGCATGTGTCAGGCTAAGCTAGCCTGATGTGCCGGATGGGACAGCTGGACTTAATGTAAATCCTCAGACTTAGTTGGCACACAACCCTGGAGACAAACTACAACAGTTGTATTGTGCTTTTGCCCAATCTATGCCATTCCCCGTACTATTCCAACAGACTGATTTACATAAGAACATAAGAGAGGCCCTGCTGGATCAGGCCACAGCCCATCGGGTCCAGCATCCTGTCGCACACAGTGGCCCGCCAAATGCTCATGGGCATCTCAAACAGAGACAAGGACAAACCCTTTTCCTGCTCTTGAATCCCAGCAAATGGCGTTAGAAACATCTTGCTTCGGCCCCCACCCCCAGCCTGAAAGATATACCTAGGCATTCATTCTAGTAGCCATTGATGCATCCGTCATCCATAAATTTGTCTAACCCTACTTTGAAGCAATCTAGACTTATAGCTGTCACCACCTCTTCCGGCAGCACATTCCATAAACCGATGACCCTCTGGGTGAAGAAATACTTCCCTTTGTCGGATCCGACTCTCCTACATGTCATCCCGCTTTCAGGGAAACAAGTATATGTGACCCCACTTGGGATCATATTTCCCTCACCTTTAGGGTCATGCGCATTCTCTGGAGCAGTATGCAAAGCTCTGTGGCATCCTAGAGCACCATTGTGAAAATCATTCATTGGCCAAGTCTCGTTTTGGTTCTGTGATACTGCAGAAGAGGGTATAAAACGTCCAGCTATGCCCCACTATTTTTCACTTTTATTACTATAATAAAATCATTTTTATTGTTGAACATCGCTTTGCTGAAGATTGCCATGAGATCATCCATTCCATTGTTCTTTATCTGCTGAGATTGTGAGCTATTGACTGGTACAGTGGTACCTTGACATACGAGCTTAATTCGTTCCGTAACCTTGCTCTTATGTCAAATCGCTCGTATCTCAAAGCAATTTTCCCATTAATCCATTCCAGCTCCCAAAACACCACCTCAGTTGTTTTTGTTATGTACTGTACTGTATTTACATACTCATATCTCAAATCTTGCTCTCATCTCAAAGCAAAATATCACTCGCTCGGCAGCTTGTATCTCAAAACACTTGTATGTCAGGGCACTTGTATGTCGAGGTACCACTGTAGTTGCCTCATGCCTCATGCCCTTGCAGCACCCTGGGGTTTTGAGTGTAATCTCTCTCTTCCTCCCCGACTCTTTGAGGGTAAGCTTGAGTTCTAAACTGTAGAAAAAGTTCTTTCTCCTGCTGAAGCCAAACTGAAAAGCCTCCACTTCTCTGAAGATAGTTCCTGCAGTGCTGTGCAGCTCTGGCTATTTGTTATCACTTGAGAATAAAACCGTCCCTTTCCCTCATCTATTGCTGCTAAAGTTCCAACCCAGCCAACATGAACTTCTGGGCCTCTGACTCTGTGCTGCCTGGCAAGAGTCACCCTTTGTGAAGATCGCACACTTCCAGTGCTTTAACTCAGTGCCACAATCTGGTCACGAGGGCACAAATCATGCCCTTGCAAGCCCTCTCCTTCCTTTCTAGCTGGATGAAAAGAAACCTTCAAGATGAGAATGTTCCCCCTTCACTTGCAATTTTTTGTTATTTAGCTAAAGCTGGAAGGAATGTAGTGAGGTCAGACAGGGGCTTCAAACCAGGGTTTGGAGTGAGGTTAGTGAGTGTTTTGGGGAAGTGTCAGATGTTAGGAGGATGTCTGGGCTGTAGCTGGGTGCAGGAACAACTGGAGACAACTATTAGAAACCCCGTTAGAGTTCCTTCACAAAACATGCTAGAGAAGAGTCCCTGCAACACAGTTTAGTCCTCTAAGGTCCCTGTTACCAGGTAACTCTGCTGGAGTTTATAAAAATCATTCAGCTGCGAAATCCAATTATCACTTATTGTTAGCTTGATACTTTTGTTGCCTGTTACAATATGATTGACGTTTTTACAAGCTTTGGAACTACTGCCAGTATCTCTGCTGCTGCTCTATTCAAGTCCATTGCTTGCTATTCTAAAAGATTTTGCTGGCTGAAAGTGTTCTTTCTTTTTGTAGTTGAATAAAAAATTGTCAAATCTGCATCTTATTCATGTGCAGAACTCCTTCCTTAGAATCATAGAATTATGGAGTTGGAAGGGATCATCGAGTCCAACCTCCTGCTCAATGCAGGATTTCCTAAACCGGTGATGGCCAACCTATGACACGCGTGTCACAAGTGACACGCCAAGCCCTTTTGGGTGACACACATGGCCACCCTGGCACCTGGGCGTGTACTGCCTGCTTGTTCTTGAAGTGTATGAAATACCAACTTTCAATTGAAGATTTAGCAACAAAAGTCACTAATGTAAAGAATTATTTGTTTTTGCTTTTAATAAATACATATATAAAAAATATAACTTTTTTACTAGCGCCACAAATATCACAAAATTATGGATATTTCTAGATGTGACACAGCACCCGAGTTAAGCTAGGTTTTCTTGAGAATTTTGACACACTGAGCTCAAAAGGTTCACCATCACTTTCCTAAACCATCCCAGACAGATGCCTGTCCAGCATCTGGACCTCCAGTGAAGGAGAACTCACTACCTCCTGTGGCAACCTGTTCCATTTACTGACTGCCCTTACTGTCAGGAAGTTTTTTTCCAATATTTAATATGTATTGACTCCTCTGAAGTTTCATACTGTTGTTTCTAGTCCTCCCATCTTATACGAGTGAGAATAGGGCCAATCCCTTTGCACTGAGACAGCGCTTCCGATACTTGAAGACTGCTATCATGTCTCCTCTCCTGCAAGCTAAACATTCCTAGATCATTTAACTGTTCCTCATAGGAAGTGGTTTCCAGACCAATAACCATTCTCCTTGACCCCTATCCTTTTGAAACCACTTCAGCCAACTGCATTCTACCTCTGGAAGTTCATGAAACCTACTTTTTATGTCTAAAAGTCCCACATAAATAATTGGAGTAGAGTAATTCCCCACATTCTCTTATACTCTAACCTCTTGATTCTTAATCGAAAATATCATTTTAAAAAATTCATCCACCCTCCCTTGATCGCACCCAAATAAAATGGCCATTTTCAAACTTTAGATCTAAGGCCTTGTTGAAAAGAATCTCCCAGGATATATGCAAATTGCTACAGAGGCTCCTCTAACACTGTCCAGATTTCAGTACCTAACTCACTGGCCCTCGGTTTTATTTTTTAAGTCCCTCTTCCTAAATTTATATTTGTGGGTCATTGAATGCTGAGATACAGCAACATCAATTGCTTTTCAAGAGCAGCACAAGAGGGAAGGGAAAATGGCATCGAATGAAACATCCTGATAATTGCTGTTTCCTGGGAGACTAACTAGAATCTCTAAAACTGAGACTTTTAGAAGTTTAAAAACAGTCCGGAGGCTGCCTTAAGCTGCAAAGTAATCTTATGATTTCTGCAAAAGGGAGTGAAAACTCACCTACAGGAATTTATCAACAGCAAATTGAGGTTTAATCCCTCAGAAGACTCGGCGTCTGCTCGGGACTCTGCCTTCTCCCACACTCATCCACAGATAAGGTAAAAGATTCCTTTTGGACTGCCCAACTCTCTTTATTTACAAAGAGCCTATTAGATTTTAAATTTTTATACTTTTATATATTTATAATTTTAAATGTTTTTAACTTTTGATAATGGGAAAAAGGAAAAGAGAACACCTTCTCTCAGGCACACAAAATGGCAAAGCAAGCAAACAGCCAAAAACAGGGGAGGACTCTTTAGCTGACCTGTTTTGTAAAAACAAATACGAGCCATTACAAGAGCAGCACAAACTCAAGCTGATCTAATATCATGCTAAAACAATAGCCAGTCAGGTAACTCTGGAAATCCCTTCGTTATTTAAGTATACATTTTGTATGCAATGGGTTGGCTATACCAGTGATTTTCTATGGACTCACACCATTTCTGCTCCACAAAGATGCCATCTATATTTGTCGATCTGTGTCAGTTACAGAATGTCAACAACGTAGATTTTTGGAAGTCCAAATACTCTTTTCACCCAGTAGAGCAACTTGTTGTTTCGGTCTGTAAAATGTTCTGGATTCTGAGCCAAGCCCTGGGTATCTCCAGAAGACATTTATTTTTATTTTTATCTTTTTTTTTTTGAACTGGCCAATCCTTTGCTTTCCATTCCAGGTCTTGTGCAAGAAGATCTACAAGCAAACAAGTCAGCTTCAAAAAGTTGGGTCATTTGAGTTCTCTGAGCTGAGTTTTCCATTTGCAGGAGTTTCATTCCCAACTAAATAAAGTGAAAAGTAGAGCTGCTGCACTGACATGTAATGTTCATTAAAATTCAAAGCAGAACTGAAATTTATATTCATAGACAAGACAACCTTTGCAGAGAAAATCCATAGAATAAGTTTAAAATGGCCATTTCCCAACCATAACGAAGTCCTAATGTTTGTTCTAGGACAGTTATCTACTTATAGAAGCAGAGACAAACAGGTTTCTCCAATTTCTACTCCACTGCAATGCTAGCTCCTATACTGTCCCAAATCTGACTTTTCAGAGATTTTTAAGCACCACATGAAAGAAGAATTTTCAAAAATTGTCTTCTCCCAAAAGAACTTATATACTAAGCACCACCTGAGCTCTAAGACCATTTCAAGTTATGCTGGGCAATCTTGGATTGGATTAAGGAGCGTGCTGAACTACCATTGACTAGTGCTTGCACTTGGAGCGCTAGTCAACTTTGGCCGTTCCCTCCGCCCCTGATCAAATATTTACCTTATTAGATCCTGGGACCGGGAATCTGCAGGGTGCTACCATTTGGCTGCAGCACCCTCTGCAACTGCGCATGCGTCAGCACCACCACTCTGACAACACTGATGCTCTGCACATGCATAGTTGTATCTAGGGTTGTCTGAGGTGCCGAAGCACTGGAAGAGGTATGAATTGTCATGCCGCTATATGCTTGAGGTAAGTTCTGGAAAACATTGGTTAAGGGGTGGAGCACGATTTCATGCTCCGTACCTAATAAACAATTAGTGAATTTCTGGTGAGGGTGGGCATGCTTGGAGGCTGTAACTGCCTACTCCACGTGAAGATGCTTTTCACCAAAAGTTCACTAGTTCTTCACTAGAGGCCATAGTGTGAATTGTCCTCAGGCCTTGCTCTCCATGAACTGAAAAGCCCCACCTGAATTGTCCCACTTCAGACTTCAGTAAGCTGCCTCTTTCATCAAGAAACTTTCCCCAAGAAACTAAACGATCCATTAAAAAAGAAGAGAAATTCATTTAATCATCTTTCCAAGTGACTTTCATTGACTTTTTAGAAGATCACACTATGCTTTAAATGCTAATGTGCAGAATAAGGTGTTTATACAATTCTTTACCTCATCCTGCTGCATTCTTTCAGAAACATCAGCCTGACAAATATTTGCTTGAGATTTCTGTTAATATTAATGCCTATTTACTGAATGACTCTCAAGATCCGCAAATTTTTTTATTTAACAGCAACAAAAAAAATCGGCCTTGACATTATGAATATGATCAGCCTTCTTAAAAAGAGTTGCTGAAGGGTGCGGGCTGTGCAGTGCCAAGAGAAAAACCAGAAATATAATAAGGCCACCTGAAAAACATTTTTCCCTCCTTCAAAAACTTTTTTTAAAAAAAATTAAATGAATGGCAGAGTAAGTCACTTCATTATTATACTCTGTAGGTCATTAATCAACAGATAATGCAGTAAAATACAGATTTTCACCAACTGCTGTCCTACACCCTTCTACTGTTTTCAGCTAACCAAATGCTCTGTAACACATCTACGTAAATATCTTCTTTATGCATATGTGTGTATACAAAGAAGTTGCTATTTCCTAGGAGTGCAGAGAAGAGCTGAACAGCAATTCACTGCTTGTCTTTGATGTTCACTATAAGCAGTGGCTTCCAAACTGGATCAAATTAGGGTTTACTGCACACAATAAACTTCCAAAGCAAGTGGCAAATTGTCACTCAGGTACCGGACATTGCTATGCACATACAAGTCCCTAGAGAAAGTGTCAGATAATCCAATCTATAGGAAAACGTTCTCCATAGATAAGCCCTTTCTGCACTTACTTTCCTTAATAACTGTGGGACTGGAATAGTCTGGCCCACTGATCCGGACTACAGGAAGACACCATGGCTGCAAAGCTTGCATGAATTTTGCAGGCAAACCCCCACACCACCGTGTCTAAAAGATCCTTTCTCTGTCTCAAGCAGTGTAAAAAACCAGCAACAGAAGAGGCAGAATAAAGTAAAACAATTATGTAATAGAATAAACAGTAACCTAATTGGCATGATGAAAATATTAAAATTCTTTGAAGTAAACTCATTGCAAATGGGACATCTGAGAAATAACAAACATAACAGACCTGAGTTACAGACTGAGCAAGAACAACTGTTGTCAGCATCATTATTAAGAAATAACGTAGGCATTAAATGGAGGAGTTAGAAAAACATTTAGGAATGTCCCCTTGCCCAATGTTTCTTTCATTTTGAACTGCATTTTTCATTAAACAAGATGAGGGGAGGCTTTCTTGCACAAACTTGAATGCTTGAGGTAACTTGTGGTCGGATTCCAGGTCCCAATTCGCACTATGGCCCATAGTTTACAATCAGCCAGCACCCGGGCAGGTGTATCTGCACTTAGAGGAGGTGCTTACAGCCTACAAGTGCCCCCTGAATGCCCAAATGTTGACTAACTGAAAACTAGCTGTGCTGCACAACATCATGCACCACAAGCAACCCAACCCTCCCCAAACCCAACCATATCCTTACCTTATGCATCCGGCCAGCCAGTGGTCATCTGTACTCTGTCTGGCTGAGGAGGTCATCTGAGCTGCGGCCAAGTGCACTGGCAGCTCACATTACCCCCTGACATGACAGTGCTTGTGCAAATTGTCAGAGTCATCACAGTGACTGTGCTACCACACGTCTAGTCACACAGGGCACCACACTCAAGATGGTGGCGCCCTGTGGAGGATTGGCAGCACCACTGAACACAGGAGAGTGATCGATTGTGTAAGGACAAGGCTGTTGTTGGCTAGTGCTCACAAGTTGACTAGTGTTCCCAGGAGAGGAAAGGAAGTGTGAAAGTGTCCCAGGTTTAAAAAAAATAAAATAAGAAAGACAGTTGCCTTATGGGCCTTTAAACTTCTGCATGCAATTTTACATAAATAAAAATTCTGAAAGTACTATGCAGTCACTCATGACCATCTAAGAAAACATGTTTATGCTAATTTGCAGTAAAAGGAAGTCAAATCTTCAAAATACATAAGGAAGTCAAATCTTCAAAATACATAAGTAGTAATGGTTCCACGTGTTGCCACAAAGCATCATACGAGAAGAATAGTAGATAACACACTTCTTCTTGCAATAATCATCATATCTTTTCTTGTTCAGGGATTGTTGTCTGCAGTTAGGTTCATATTAAACTCAAACATATTTTAAACATGTTTTGACATACTACTGTATGTTTATAACTGAAATGGTTATAACCTGGGTATCCAGATGTTCTTATTTTTTATATCTGTATATTCTGGAATAAAGCATGAATATTCTGGAATATACATGCTTCATTCCAAAATATCCAAATATAGTGGAATAAGTAAATGACATCTCGGGCAAATTTGCCCTTCCCATTTGTCGGGGGGACAGGAAAGGTGAACTTGCCCACACGTTACCTAGTGCTCGCACTAGCAAAAGCTGGTTCATACCACATACATTATATGACACAAATCTGAAACAAAGGCAGAAGAGGCAATGAGCTTTTTTTGCAACTATTCTATGCTAAGGTTTATACAATAAAGTTTATCAATTTGTTATGCCTGGATATTAGGAATTCATGAAAGACTTTGGCCACTCTTCTAAGAAACAGTGGTCTCACAAGGTGAAGTACTCCTCATCACAGGCTTTTAATTTTCACCCGCACGCTCTACAGGTGTGTTTTTTTCTGGGAAGAAAAGAGATACGTAATCATCTCCTTGCCCTAGAGAAGGTTAATGAATATTTTGTGCTGAATAGAAATCTCATCCACAAACAAACCTGTTTTCATCAAAGGAGTTAACAGACAGAGAAAACTGCTGAGAAAGCAAATAACAGGAGTCAGTAAACCGAAACTATTAGGGATATGTTTGCACACTACTGCTTTAAGCAGAGATATAGCCCATAGACTGTAGATAGAAAGGTTCCTTGCTTTGGGAAAAACTCTGGATATGATCAAAAGTTATCTAAGCGTCTATGATAAGAAGCATGCATAGACAGTAGGGATGGGCACAAATATCTGAATCAATCAAAATTTGATCAAATTCATTAAAATTTGGACATTTCAATTCAAATTGAATTTAAACATTTTGAATGAACTGCAAAGTTTTGAAATATTCATATGAATTATTTGGACATTCATATGTGTACAGATTCATATATGATGCATCTTTCCTGCATCTGTACGTGTTTGTACAGATTCGGACAGGTTGAAAATGGATGCATATGGGATCCATACGGATGCATACGAGCACAGATGAATGTTGTCGATATTCGTATTTGCAAATATGGATCAAAAATTTGCATGAATAGATTTGAGCGTATTTGAATCAAATGTGAATACATTCAAATTTTAAACATTCAAATCGATTCAAATGTTCAGGTATTCAATTTGAATCAAATCCCAAAAACTGCATTTGTGCACACCCCTAATAGACAGTAGTATGTTCAACAGGGCCTAAGGACTTCACAAATGAACAAAGTTATGCTCACATTAAAAGATAAGAAACTGGAAAACAAAATAATTCCAGTGAACTCTTTTTAAGGTCTTGTTATATGCCTGAATAGTGCTTATTCATATTTCCAGTCTTCTAGTGGCACAGGAGTTTGCAGGACTAGGCTAGACTAGGATTAGGGGAACATCTGCACGCATCTTGTACTGTGCATATCATTCCAGGCCATGGGTGCTGAGCACACTGGCAGCCATCCAGTTGACAGCTGCCCACCTCAGTCTACCTTCTAGGCCCCAGAGATGTCCCAAAAGTGGGCAATCTTCTGGAGCTTGGTGTAATGTTAGTAGGCTGTGGAAGAGGAACTGGGACACAACCTTGCCCACATAAGGAGTTATTTAAAGTTTCTCTGACCAGGAACAGGGCAGGCGCATGGAGCTTCCATGATGCATGGTGGCATGAAGATAACCTACACACAGCACACATCCAAGAGGACTGTGAAGTTGTTCCTTAAGAGTCTCTTGGTTCAAATCCCCGCTCTGTCTTGGAAGGTTCTTGGGTACTCCCAGCTATGGATAAACAAAAAGAAAGCAAACCTGGAATAGTGCCCCTAAGGTGGTTGAACTGAACACATGTTAACACTCTATAAAGGTCCTGCAGCCAACCCAGTGCCGAATGTCATGTTTACATTCTCTGGATCACACTGATGGAAAACTATAATGGCTGGGCAACTCAGCTTTTCCATATTTCATACCCAAGCTATTTCCACTTGTCTTTCAAGACAACAACTATTCATGAGAGCTGTCACTGCAAATGAATGTCATCTCAATCTTCAGAGCAGATGCCAGAATTTATGTAACTGTAATCCATTAATCTTTCAACAAGAGGTTCTGTAATCTAGCTGTCACCAATGTCACCTGGCCTGGGCAGACTGAATCTGAATTCTGTAAGAAACTTTATTGATACGAATCACTAAAGATGCACAAGGCACGATTTTAAGATGTCTTTTTTAAAAATAAAACCTTTACTGAATTTTATACATACACCATTATATTTCACAATTTATTGATAATATATAAATAGTTTCACATTCTCACTTCTACCCTCTCCTCTCTTCCCCCTTCCTGGCAACAGTCAAGATAATTACTAAACATAAAATCAAATCATCTAGAGACGTTTTCGCACGGGGCTGAACGGAACGCGGAAAAGACAGCTGTGGACACGTCATCCGCATTGGCCGCGCGCGGCTTGCGTTCCGACGTGTCCGCAGCTGTCTTTTCCGCGTTCGAAATGTAGAGCACTTTAAACTGCTCTACACGCGTTCCAACGCGGACGAGCCGCCCGCAGCCGTTCGGGAGGAGAAGCATTCGCGCCTGCTTCTATCTCCCGAACAGCTGCGGGCGCGCCTCCGACGCCGCGCGGCTTTGACAATCAGCTGTTTGTCAAACAGCTGATTGTCGATCTGCCTCCGCGGCTGTCTGCGCGCCCCTTGCCGGCGTTTGCCGGCTAAGCCAGCTTCGGGCGCTTTGAGCATTCGCACCCAGACGCTCCGGAACGCGTTTACACGCGTTCTGGCGCGTCTGTGTGTGAACGGGGAAAGCGCCCGGAGCTGGCTTAAGCTTTCCGCCTGAATGCGTTCCATTTCGAACGCGATGCAGTGCGGAAATGCCTTAGGACAGCAATTTGTTAATACCAAGCACACAAGTTAGGAGACCTTCCCAATTTTCTTTCACTGTGATTTTTTGTTGTTGTTTTATCCTTAGGTGTAATCAACAACAATATCTAGAGAAACTGAACCTTATAAACTTGTACTGATAAAATTCCAGAACTTTTTTTTTACATTAAAAACTTCTTCCATGAGTTTCATTATATTTTCCAGAATTTGTACAACTGTTGGCCACTTGCAAGCAAAAAGCTTGTTTGATTCAGTTGAATTTCTGAGTATGTGAACAACAGTATGTTTGTTTCAATGCGAATATCTGCAAACACAAACTATTCAATCAAATTTTTGAATGAGAATTGAACTTTGCACATCTCTAAAAAATATCTGCATAATTTGGACTCTGCTATATTTTAGGATTTTTTTTCTCCCTTGATCTCTCTAGATACCGTTCTGTCCCTGTTTCTTTTTATCTTATGGTTTTTCACAGGTTTTTAATGTATTTTTGTTTTGTTTATTTTTCTTTTATTATTCTTGTTTGCAAATTCCCATGTAGCAGCCGCTGCACCTTGCAAACACTGTTACACTTTTGAGCAATCAATACTCATGAGAATTAGTTCGGCATCTCAAATGAGAAGTTCACCAGCAAAGTTCAAACTCTTTTGTAGAACACAGAAGCCATGCAGAATCCAAGCACCTGCTCTTGTGCACAGATACAAGTGTTAATTCAGAAGTGATGCGGTAAGGCATACTAGTGAAACCCCATGAAGTTCACCAATGCATTACTAAATGAAGACACCATTTGACACAAACTTGAGGCCATAAATCATTAGTAACAAATTTTAATCTTGATTGACTGAGCTCGTTTGGAGGTTCCAGCATGGGAGTACAGCTTCTGTATAGCCTTGATCAAAGAGCAGAGCTGAGCACAGTTAAAATTGCTGCACATGTCAAGTGGCTGATCTACTTCCTTTTTTTTAATCAAAGCAGCTTTTTTTGCTCCATCTTATGATCCTGATTATATTGCCTGTTTCCAGCTCTTCACATCTGGCATACACACAGCACCTTAGACAGTAATTTCTGGTGATGGCTCACCTATGTACTTTGCTATTACTATGATACACAGTGAAGGAACTGTGGCACGATGAAATAAGCAGACACCTGTCATAAATAACTATCTGTTCTCCTTTCTAACCCAGATATACAGTCAAGGCAGTGAGTCATCACACTGAAACTGACCTACAAGACATACTGAGAGACTACATTTGCCAAATTCAAGCTTTGAGATATTTGATTTGCTTCCTTCCAAAAGGATATGAGGTTGTCAACGGTCCATAATAAGCAAGACAGTAAAGGTGTGGCGAATAGAGATGTGCCATGTTTGTGCTCGTCAAATGCAAACAGGAGTTTTGGAACAAGGACAGAAAGGCCCTTTCAGCACCTGGTCTTATTTTGGTTTATATCTTGGGCTAGGGACCTGCCATTCTCATACTGGTACGGACTACAGCAGATCCTGCCCAGGACCTGCTGTAGCCTGCACTAATATGGGGATGGCAGGTTCCTATTCTGAGATTTAATCCAGGATAAGTTCCAGTGCAGAAAGATCCTTAAATGCATTCCCTAAAAGCCCTGATTCTATTCTGCTTCCTTATGAGTGAACAGGGTCTAGAATGTCAAACACCGAAAGTTCGCATGATATCACTGCACATGTGCAGAGAGCCTCAGTGTACAGTCACACATGTACAATGACAAGGTGCTTACAATGGTGGTAAAATAGAGTGGAGAAAGTGGATATGTTCCCTGTTTCATCGTTCTTCTCACAAGTAATTTAGGGAAGCCAAATAGAGCCAGGGCTTTTAGCGAGTGTAGCTATCAGTCACTGCCCATTTAACTCCTGTTCACATTCAACAAATACAAATTTGGCATATCTCTAGTGACAGCTGCCTTTGGCCCTTTCTGCATTATGCCTTATTCTAGGTTATATCTTGGAATAGGGACCTGCCATCCACCTGCTGCTGCATACTACAGCAGGCCCCAACCAGCAGGTCCTTAGTCCAAGATATAAACCAGAACAAGATTCACTGCAGAAAGGGCCTTCGGATCAGACATGGTGGAAGATATGTGCTGGTGAGGGCAAAGCGATATTTCTAATAAAAACTTTATCCTGGTCTTCATCACCATGCAATTCCAATTCAGGTCCTGCTACTTTTAGTGATAGACCACAAATGTGGTTTACCTGATCCAAATCCTTGCTATGCCACAAAATTACTGTTGTTGTTGTTTTCCTAATCCTACTTAAAGAGTCACATGCACCCAGATTCCATGGAAGAGGAGCTATTAACAACAAAAGGATGCAGTCCCAATTAAGACCATTACAAACTGCCCTTTTAAATTCCAAAATGACAACTCTTATTTATTTATTTATTATTTACATTTCTATTCCACCCCATACCCGAAGGTCTCTGGGTGGGTAATAACCTTAAAACAACAGATTAAAACAGAATATACATTAAAAGACTTTAAAAATTCAACAACTCTAAGACAATACACAGTATGTTTAAAATGATAGCGTCTGTCCTGGGGGGGAAATATAATCAGCTCAGACAAAGGCCAGGGAAAAGAGGTACGTCTTCACCACCTTCCTAAATATATATAAGGAAGGGGCATGACACACCTCGAGGGGGAGGCTATTCCATAGTCTGGGGGCCATCACAGAAAAGGCTGTCTCCCGGGTACCCACCAACCTCACTATTGAAGGTGGTGGGACAACCAGGAGGGCCTCACCGCTTGATCTTAAGGCATGGGCAGGTTGATATGGGAGAAATGTTTTTTAATGGAAATTTGACAGTGGTTTTAATTAATCCAAATTAATCCAAATTCACTTCCCTGGGTAACACAATGCAGCTTTTGTGACAAAGACACAGGAGTGTTTTGCCATTGCCAACTTCCAGAGAGAGACTGGGAATTGAACCTTCGCATACACCACAGCATAACTGCTGCTCATTGCAATCCACTGGCGTACAAGCTTGGGCTTACAGGCCAAAGAAACCCCATCAAATCAAGATACCTCTCTTCTTCATTGGCAAGGGACCCTGCAAAACACAGTACCTCCATCTTGTCTGGATTCAGTTTCAATTTATTGCCCCCATCCAGCCTACTACTGTTCCCAAGCACCTGTCAAGCACTTTGACCAGCTGCATGTTGATTATACCCCATTCCAAAACTCCTGATGACCTCTCCCAACAGGTTCATAAAGATATTAAGTATGGAGAATAATTTCAATCCCTGAATAATCCCATAAATGAGTTTCCACAGCACTGAGCAAAAATTTCCCATGCTGCTCTCTCACATTGGCCTTGGAATTAGGAGAGGAACCACAACACCTCCAAGTCCCAGACTCCATAGCCTTTCCAGAAGGATAACATGGTATATTGTATCAAATGCCACTGAGAGATTCAGGAGAACCAACATAGCGATATTACTTTTGTCTTTCTCCCAGAGAAAGTAATCAAGGTGAGCAACTAAGACAATTTCAGTGTCATAACTGAGTCTACCTATGTGCAGATAAAAGGCTGGGAAACAAAACAAATCTTTTGCAATTTTTCTCCAAGAAAAGATTAGATTTCTAATACTGTGATTGCTTAAGTAAGTATCTGCTGCAAAACAAACTCTTTGGAAAGAGACTACTCATCTCCTTCAGGTACTGTGTTACTCCAGTAGCAGATATCTGTGACCTTAGAATGTTCACATCTCAGAACTGAAGACACAAAGAGGACCACCAAAAGCCTGTGCCCTCTCCAAACAGATGGCTTAGTGCAGATGTGTACAACTTTTCCAACTGTGTATCAGCTTGAGAACAGCTGATAGATTGATGAGTCTCAGCCTCTACCTGCAGAGCACTGGGAGTTGGATAAAACTGTTTTGAAAATGCACATAATGAAAATGCAAATATTAGTTTCTTCACCCAGCTTCACTACTCAGATTTTACCTATATACCTAATAATCTATTGAGGCATGCAAAGACATCCACTCAACACCAAGCTATTTCTAGAGGAATATTTTAATACATTACGCACAATACTGAAAGATCATAACAAGAGAAAGCTTTTAAAAATATGTACTATATTTATTTAATAAGCAATAACAATAAACATGCTAAGGGGGAAAATGGATGAAAAATTATTCCTCCTGGGGAGTACTTAGCAAGTAAATACTGCTGAGCTTCAGCCTAGGTTTAGACAGTTATGAAGTCATTTATCTTCACATCTCAGCCATCCAACCATAAATAGGAACAATTATATAAGTATTAAATAAAAACAAAGGTATTACATGTGCGAAAACAATGTTAAGAATGAAAATGGAGGAACTTTGAACATGACAGCTTCAATCTGATAATTAATCATGTATCATTTGGGATCTCACTTATCAACTCTTTATTTTAATAGACATAAATTTGACACCACTACACTTAGCCAGTTTCTTACAGCAATGGTCCTAGTAGAAACCAGCTACTTTTTTCCTTACACCCCTCAAAGTCTGGAAATCGTTGCCTCTTTCTCTTTTGGGGTAAAATAACACTGAGGATGACTCTTTCTTTAGTTGGATTGGACAGGAAGCTATATAAGCACAAAGGAGAGAAATTTAGCCAATCACAGTGTGTGAAATGACTGGCACAGACAAGTGCCCAATTAAGAGCATGGAAAGACAGGCAAACAAGCAGCCAATCAATGGTGAGCACTATCAGGGCGAAGAACACTGAAGTGAGGAAAAATGAAGCATGCTTGCTTGTTTAGCTGTTTGAATGCTATTTTTATGTGTATGCACCTTTTCTTAAATAGGCAACCAAAAAAAAAAGCCCTGTCTGATGACAGCCTTAGTGTATTCATTTTATATTTTATTTTTATTGCTGTAACCCACCATAAGACCTTCAGTATAGGATGGGATAAAAATGCATATAAATAAATAGTGATTCCCTCCCGCCCTCTCGCTATATCACTTACATACATACATACATACATACATACACACACACACACACACACACACACACACACATACATACATACATACATACATACATACATACATACATACATACATACATACATACATACATACATACATACATACATACATACATACATACATACATACATACATACACAAAGTCAAGCTAAGATTGACTAGGCTGTCAAAAACTCCTGTGGCATTTAGCCGGGGATTTTCCACAGCTATGGAGTCTAATGAATCTTATTAAGTTCAAGCTGGCCTCAACAAATACAACCTTCAAAGCAAAGCATGAACACAAAAATTCCCCTAAGACAGCCTTTAGCTTTACGCTTGCAGGGCCAGTTAATATCCCAAATACTCAACAGAAATTTCAGTTTATGAATTCTCATTTCACAAGTTCATCAGACTCTCAAAGGTGTGAGGGGCCCAGTGAAGAACAATCACAGACAGGATGGATAGCAAAAGTAGTTATGCACGTTGATTCTAGATATGTATATCAGGATTGCATACATACAAGAACATATAACTATGAACTATACGTTCTGAAAACATATGAGTGTTTGGGCATAGCCTGCTATGGAAAACACCTAAAAGCCATCTTGGAAAAACCACAAGAAAAAACTTCCATTTTAAAACTGAGTGTTTTTCTTTAACACCCTCCCTTTGCTATCATTCCAAACATCATTCATACAAAGAAGTTTACTGTAAACAGGGATACCCTGAAGGCAGGGAGATCTCTACTAGAGCAAGTCCTTTGTTGAACCTAGAAAACTCCAGTCTTTGTTCACACCTTGGGAAAGAGACGAGTTTACACTGTTTGATCTGATCAGTGTTGTTCTCAGCATTTGGCCACAACATGTGTCACCACTCTTCAATTTGCATTTTACCTATAAATATTTCTGTGTATATGACCTTGTCCACATCACCTACTATCTTTACTCACAACACCCCTGTATAGTACCAGCTCATAATTTGAAATCTGTAGTCCCCAGACACCAATCAAAAGTGAAGGATTTCAATCTGCTTTTCATCCAGTCCCTTGCTTGATCTATTTTTAACACCATGAAAAGGGTATAAAAATGAGATCCCTGAACATCATGGGAGAAAGAAGATTGTGCTGGGAGATCATCCAGTACATCCCAAGGCCTTTCTGCACTTAGCTGATTAGGCTGCCATGAACTAAGGCCGGCAAATTTCAGGTAAAGGTGGACCATTCACATTTGCTAGGAGATAAGCTGCCCCAAAGCATCCATTACCGGCCAGAAGTGCAAATGGTCCTCCCATTTACCAGCCTGCACCACTGCATCCGAAGTTGGAAGGTCCACCTCCTCTCTGCTGCAATTGGCCGCCACTGCAGAGGAGTGTGTTCGAGCAGGGGGATATTGCAATCGATCACATCAGCACCCATAATCAAACACCCCTCTTGCAACTCTATGACTGGACACCACTTCCGGGGATCAGTGGTCTAATCACGGCATAGGTAATCATGGCAGCAACTACAGCCGCGCCTGCACAGACGATGCCTCCCCTGCCAACCAACCACAGGGAACCAGAGGAAGAGTGATTGGTCACGCTGCCAGATGCTTCAGGTAAGCTTTTAGTTAACGTTTGTCAACTAAATTAGAGAACGTCTTGGGAGGATGGGCACACTTGTAGGCTGTAGCAGCCTATTTGACATGTGCATGCTCTTCACCAGACATTCACTAATTGTTGTCTACCGGCCTAAGTGTGAATAGGCCTCTGGAGCCTCAGGCATAATTTCTGAAAGGTGAAAGCAGAAGAAACCTGTTGCCTTCTTTCACTACCTGCAACTAAAGAGCAAGAAGCCCCAAGTTCTCTGTAGATTGTTGTCTCTTTCCTGAAACCAATGTAGCCTCATGCTCTTGCAGAAAGAACTTCTGTCCTGATTCTCAACAGTGCTTTAGGCAGTACACTGATAGCAAATCTTCCCATCCTATGCAGATTCTGCCCTAAATTTGTCACTTTTTTCAAAGATTACCCCAAATTGTCATGTGCTATTGCTACCACACATCACCACTCTCAATGCAGCCACCTTGTAGACTAATCACCAAACGACGCAAGATATTTTCAAAACTGGATCTAGGTTATGAGGTCTCCCTGTGATGGTGGAGCTATCACGGAGGCAACTGTGTGGCCATCACATCACACCAATGCCAGTCCAAGCACCACAGTTCCAGAATCTGACACTGTACACAACCTGAGTGCTAGGCCAATAGTTGCTTCTCAGAGAACCTCTCTGTAGCAGGGGTTCCACTGTGAAAAGGTTCCAGTGACCACAGAAGACCACATCAGAATTTTGGCCATTTAGCTTTGCTCATCACAACAGGGACTTTCCATTACACACATCCTGCCCTGATCAGAGCATCACTCGAATGTTGCATAAGCCATCTCCTTTTATTAAGAGCAGGACATGAAAACTAGAACAAACTCATCAAAGGTGGTGGTGGTGGTGGTGGTGGGGAAAGTTCAACCTAACAGTACTAAAGCAGATGATGTGTTAGGTTAGAACGGCAAATACTTTAATTTCCAACTATGAAGCTTTCAAACTCCAGGAAAAGTCATTTGCCACAACGTCAACACTACAGACAAGAAATACTGATCCCCTTTAAAGCCAGCTTGGTCTTGTGGTTCGAGTGTTGGATTCTTATTTGGAGACCTCTCAATTCGAGTCCACACTCCTCCATGAAGCCAGCTTTGGGCTAGTCACAGCCCTCTTTCTGAGCTCTCACAGCCCCACCTACGTCACAGGATGTCTGCTGAAGGGAGAAGAATAAAAAGCTTTGTCAGCCACTCTGAGTCCCCTTAAATACCTGTAGGTGAAAAAAGCAGGATAGAATAGCAGGTACCTACAACACTGCTACCATGTCTCTATCATCCAAACATATTAGATACTGAAAACCCCAACAAAATAATATGTAGCAGAGTTCACGTCGTTCTCTCACTGTGCTCACATTAAGTTAGCAAGCTTTAATTTCTGCAAAAAAAAAAAAAAATCTGTAAGGTTTAATGGAACTAATTACTGATATTGAGTTCAACTGTTATTTCAAATTCCACCTTGTTCTCAGCTGTTCTGTTCTCATATTGTATTCTCTTGTTCTAGTTCATTGTTTTAAATTATATATCATTCTAATTAAATAATAATGACAGTAATATATAGTAGAGATATGCAAACTCAGATGCTGAACTACTTTGAATTGTCCTGCAGCTTTGATTGGGAACTTGGTGGTGACATGGGTTAAAACACTGTTACCCAGTGGGAGAAGCGTCACTGGCCTGTATTATCGAGGCTGTGAGGAACAGGTAAAGCACTGATGCCAATTTCACTCCATCCTCAGTGCCAGCAGCACTTTATTGTCTGCAGGGATAGTTGACATCCCTAAGACAAAGACAATCAAGTTCATAAAAAGGAATTTTAGCCCACTCAAACACCAAGCTCTCAGTCAGTGCTGCTGAAAACTTAGAAGCAGTTCACCACCAAAATTTACACCCTAAATTATGTTAAATCATGTTTCCTACAAACGTCTGATAGTTTTCTCAATCTCTGCCAGCTTGACTTTCTGCTTTGTTAGTTTTCTCTCAGCAAGACATTAATACCTCCAGAGAAATCTTTATTATTTATTTCCTTCTAATGCATATATAAAGCACTTGTAGAAAGCCTGTATTTTGTAAAACTGTATTTTTATGTAAACTATCTTCTGAAACAATGCAAATAAGTCCTTAAAATCACAGTGCCGTGAAGCAATTATACCAGGGGTTTGCAATTTAAAAAGATACAAAAGCACAAAGAAAAAGTAGCAGCCTCTTCCAAAACTACAGGAGAGCATGAAAGGAAAACCATATTTTTTCAGTATGATTAGTAAGCAGATTTTATAACATGCTGTAAACACTGAGATCTCTCTGTCGCTTGCAGATGGTGATAATGATGGAGCACCTCAATGATTGTTGGAGAGAATTCCTCAAAATATTATGGGAACTGCTGAGCACTGATTTACTGCCATTGCATAAGTCTTTATAAAGGCCACCAGCTAGCAAATCTCACTTGCATTTCCCCTACACAACGACCTGTGGGCATGGGAAGCCAGAACAGCGTGACTGCAGAGACATCACCAACATCATAAAATGTCTAAAGAGACACCGCTACCCAGAGTAATTATTCCTTCAAATGTGTCCTCCTGTTTTATCACTCAGAATTGCTCACCACTTTGTGAAAAAGCAGGTTCAACATTAGAGGTAATTAGGAAAGGCATGGAGAATAAGCCAGCACGCCTTCTTGGGCTGCTTTATAAATCTGTCGTGAGGCCTCATTTGGAATACTGTGTGCAGTTCTGGTTATCATACCACAGAAAGGATGTTGAGAAACTGAAAAATGGGTAGACAAGGGCAACCAGAATGATCAAGTGACTGGAACACCACTTTACCAAATCAAGATTCAATGTCTAATAGGAATGTGCATGAATATTCAAAATTCAATCAAATTCATTCAATTTGGACATTCAAATGTGAATCAAATGTCTATAAATTCAAATTTAAACAATCAAATGAATTTTGCATTTTTGAATCATTTTGCGAATTTTTCAGACATTTGTATGCCTGCATCCATACACATTTGTACAGATCCGTACGGGACGAAAATGGGATGCATATAGGATAAATATGGGATGCGTAAGAGCACATAGGAATGTTGTCGACATTCGTATTTGCAAATACAGATTAAAAATTTGTATGAATACATTTGAATGTATTCAAATCAAATCCCGAAAAGTACATTTGTGCACAGCCCTAATGTCTAAGTCTCTTGGGCCTTGAAAGAAGGTGTTTAAGTGGGTACCTGAGTAAAATATATAAAAATATGCATGGTGTAGAAAAGATAGTTGGAAAAAATACATTTATCTATTCTACAACACTAGACTGGGGAATTCTATGAAGCTGGTGGGAAGGAGAATTAAAAATGCCAAATCCGACCCACCCACAGTGTCATCGGCTTATGGAATTAATTACCAGAAGAGCTGGTGACAACGCCAACCTGGATAGCTTTAAAAAAAGATTAGACAAACTCATGGAGGACAGGTATATCAATGGAGATTAGAATTGATGCCTAGGTGCCATCTCTAAAGGCCAACTGCAGGGATTTGAGAGTAGGTGATGGGTTGCCTTTGTCTTCTGCTTGAGATGCCCAGAAGCAATTGGTGGGCCACTGTGTGGGACAGGATGCTAGACTAGATGGGCTGAGGCCTGATCCAGCTGGGTTCCTCTTATGTTCTTATGAATGGCATGCGGAAGCTTGGGGAAGTCAAGAGGGGGGTGAAGAATGAAGATTTTGACTTTGACTTCAGTTTAAGAGTGCCCAGAAACAATTGGTGGGTTACTGTGTGTGTCAGGATGCTTGACTGTATGGGTCATGGCCTAATCCAGCAGGATTCCTCAAATGTTCTTATGTACTTATGTAAAGCCAAGATGAACATTTTGAATTCTGCACTGCTGGAAGAGCTCTAGACTAATCACTTCAGACTCTAGATGAAGTACTATATTGGCCTGAATATACTGTATATTCTGGCGTATAAGCCTTCTTTTTAACCCAGGAAAATCTTCTCAAGACTCAGGGGTCGTCTTATATGCCGGGTGTTGTCTTCTCATACGGCGAGTATATCCCAAACTCTGTATTTTAACTGGAAAGTTGGGGGTCGTCTTGTACCCTCAGTCGCCTTATACGCCGGAATATATGGTAGATTTTGGTTTTTATCTGAAATACTGCCTTCCAAAACATTAGGAGGTGGCCCTACAAAAGGGATTTAAAAACAAACAAAAACACCTCTGCAACAACTTCTAGTTCATTATTTGCATAAGTGCATTCAAAGTGCAGCATTTCATCCTCAATCTGAAATTATAAAGTCCAGAATTTTATTGTTTAACCATGCATTGTGTGCACATAGGCTTTCAGGATTTTTATATTACTTAGGCCACACAAGCACAATCCGTCATCTTGTGATGTTGATAGACAACCAATGCCCTTGCAAATACTATAATCAGCAATACTCTAGCATTAAAAAGTATAGAACCAAAGTCTAAAAAGGGAAAAGGCAGTATGGCCCTAAATATCTTAAATGCTTATCTGAAAATAAATTCTGGTTTGGAATATCTTATGTTCTTATGTTCCTAATCTTATTTTAGTGAATTTAAATTACTGTTCACATTAGGTGATGACCCTTGCCTTTAGCACACACTCCAGATTCCCTAGAAAGCATCCATGCACTGTTGCATAATTAAGAGGACACTAATGCATGAAAATAAATGGTATTCTAAAGAACCAAACCACCTCTATTAACTGCAACAATTTTCTTAAGAAAAACAAAATGTTAAACTAATATTTACAATAATTTAAAATACCAAATGGCAGAAAATATGCAAGAAGAACAGCTGGTCACCAGTGTCTCATCTTTCTCTTTTGTTCAAACACAAAAGAGTGCTGTTGCTGACCAAATGCCTCTTAGGCAGCTTTCACCTGGACCATATTAGCTGCTGTTGGAGAATACAGCATCTGCTCACTAGAGCATCTCCCAGAGGCCAGGCCTCCAGAGGAATGCTCTGTCCACAGACGACTTTGTCCTGGAGTGCTCCTAAGCAGCCTCCCAAATGTTGCCAGCTTGTGGGCTGCTCAAAGTGATTCCAGTGCCATTTTGCCATGATCCAGCAACATTCCCAGAAGCGGACCATTGGCAATGTGCAGCAAAAGCCTCCGCCACCACTACGAACAGCCTAAATTTTTTATCCATGAGCCTCTGGGACAGGTTATGGAACTCCAAACTGACTTACCCCTGTCAGATTGTTTTAACAAGAGTACTCTTTTCCAGAGGATTCAGCCTCCTCGGGGGGGGGGGGGCTAAAGGAGGCTGAACCATGCTGTGGGGTGGGTGGGTTACAGTCTTACTTTTTGTCAAATGTCTAGGGGAGGGCAACACACAGAGTTCATGAGGCACTCCACCTTCTCTCTTCAGTTTGTGTATGATTCCTCTATTTAGCATTTTTCCACAAATTTATTATTTTTAAAAAAAATTAACCACACAGAAGAAAAGCACACTGAAAAGGAAGAGGGCATGGAGGTGGGGGAGTAGGCTTTAAAAAGAACTGCAAATACACACTCTTGCCTCCCTTGAGTGACACAACAGCATCCAATAAGGAGATGGACTTGATCCAAGAAGAGGGGTAGAGAGCCAAGAGAGCCAAGTAGAGGAGGCTCAGGTTGATTGCAGAGAAAGGTGTGAG
This sequence comes from Aspidoscelis tigris stejnegeri, assembly GCA_023333525.1. NCBI lineage: Eukaryota > Metazoa > Chordata > Lepidosauria > Squamata > Teiidae > Aspidoscelis > Aspidoscelis tigris. The sequence goes on from JALMGA010000010.1 coordinate 17,836,379, forward strand.
CAATGCAGCCCAAAGCAAGGACCGTCTCAGGATGACCTGATATAAGTGTGAACAGAACTGGTATGACCTCAGCTTGAATTATGAATATGTCCTGTCTCATATAGGTGTGACCAGGGCCTAAATATTCTCTGCACTGTACAAACTGAATGCTTATATCAGTCAGCAACAAAGATAGCTAATGGCTAAATTATTCCTTTCTATCATACTAACCACAAGTAGTTACCAAAGAAAATCCATCTCCAGTAGCGATTTGCTCAAGCTAAAATTGTCTGCTTGGTTTTTGATCAAACCAAACATCCACGGTTCCATTCAAGAGCAAATCCTTTAATCAAACAAACAGTTGTTCACATTCAGTTTCAAACTGGCTTTAAAACAAGGATTTTTTTTTCCATGGGGGTGGAAGCCCTTTTCAAGGGCAAAAACTTAGTGAACACAAATATCTCTAACACCCAGTTTTTAGCCTATTTCGCTGTATGCATATTTCCTACATTCCAGCAGTGCTTGGTAAATTCAACAATTTACAATTTATTTTAGTGTAACCTGTAAATTTCCCCAGGCAGTGCAAATGTATCTGTGGATAAAACATGATTCTTGGTGATGGCATGGGTAAATTCATGCAGTTTCCCTGGCAATAGTGCAAGAATTGTTTCTGTCATTTCCTCCCAGGATATTTTTTACCCTCCTAACCTAAGCAAAGAAATGTCCAGGGAGTCTTCCAGTGAGGCCTACTAATGAGACCTAACCTTGCTTAATTTCCAAAATATGACATAATTGATGAGGGGCAGTATAAATGGTAGGGAAGTTTCCTTGAGAGTTATATTTAAAGGCTCAAGCTTCTTACAGCAATTTTGCACCAGAGAAGACAGAACTTTAGCTAATGAATAAAGAAGCACTATTGGTTCCCCCTGTATTTAAAAGTTCACAACTTGTGAGATTCATATATTCACAAGGAAGGATTTATTATTCTTCCTTGCCATCCACAATACTAAACAGCATACTCATGTATTCCTGAGTTTTGCTCTGTAAAGCTGTTGTTTTTCAGGGACGTTTTGATGAAGACCTTAGTGATGACGCCTGTGACTTGCCTTGCACCTTAAGAATCACTTTGTAGGACAATCTGTTTGTTCTATGTTTAGGAAGATCACAAAGGGAGTAGTAAAGCACATTCACGGTGTCTGTTAGTCATACAGAAAGGGAATTAATGCTGAATACACTGCGGGTGAGTTCCCACTTAGCTCTGTTAAAGTGGAATAAAAAAAACAGATGCAAACACACATTATTGACGTTCCCATTTCTTTTTCTTAATTCCGCTTTAAAGCAGAGCATGGTGGCGGTGCAGCAGCAGCACGCGAAAGGGAGGGGGAGCTGCTTGGTGCTTGGTGGCAAGTGGAGAGAGTGAGCAGGGCGGCGGCAGTGACCGGCGGCAGCCACAATGGCAGGGACGAAGCAGCCACCGAAATAGCAGGTGAGCAGGCAGACAGGCAAGCACCTGGGTGGGCAAGCAAGGCAGTGGCGGGCAGGCAGGCGGACTTCTGCTTAAAAACGGTTTCAAAACACTCTGATCCAAGTGGGAACACACCTTAAACCATTTCATTAAAAAAAGGGGAGCGAGAGTTGTTTAAAGGGGTGTTTTATTTAATTTGTTTTTTGCAATTTACTACTGTTTTTAATGCAGAATGGCACTTTTGAGTCCGGACAGAGTGTTTTGAAACTGTTTTTAACACTCAAAAAAGTCCTAGTGGGAATTGGCCCTGAAAGTATATTTGGTCCACTGGAAACTGTTATTCCACAAAATGCAGTGACTGACAGTTTCTGGTGCTGTTTTCTTGTTTTCTTGTGTATTTTTTCACCAGAGTGTGAAAATTACTTAAATATGCAATATCTAGTTTTCTTCAGGTTCAGTATAAATAGCAGATGGAGATCTACTGTATTTATAACCAGCCTTCAGAATTCTAATCCTGCATTTTTGTGAGTGTGGAAGGATAATTTTATAGAAGATGTTGTTTGAAGTTTGTTTGTAATGCAGCTGAGGTGCATTATTTTGGTCAGATGCCCAGCCAAAGTGTCTCTCATCCACACCATTGGCTTCCACATTTTTCTCTACTTACATTATTTCCACCTACACCACTCCTCACCTCTCACTAGATGAACCTATGAAAATTATGTGATGATGAGAATACCTTCTCTGAAAAGGAACAGTTTTGCAACCCACAAAGGCTCCACCCCACATTTGGATGAAAATCTTCCTTTCAACCACTTTTCACCCACCAGTTTAAGGGGCGGGGGTGGGGAACAAGTTTGAAGGGTGAAAAAAGTGCAACAGGAGCTCTCCTTTGGTTGAATATATATTTATCTCCTGTATTAACCAAGCAAAATACTTGTTAGGTGCAGTTACTCAAAAGCTTCTCCCAGTTTCTCTGATTCCTCAGTTCTGCCATTCATTTATTTTTATTTATTTTATTTAGAAAATTAATATCCTGCCCTTCACCAAATGGTCCCAGGGTGGGTTACAATGAAATTAACACATATTGAACAGTAAAACATAATTCAAAGTATAACCCCCTTCCTCCCACCCCGACCCTCCTTTCCACCCCCACCCCCTAACAGGACAGAACTGACTCATGCTTAGGTACACATGCCTCTAATGATGATTTTCAGGGAATCGAGAGTAGGTGAAGGTTTTGCCTTCGTTTTCTACTTGAGGATGCTCAGAAACAATTGGTGGGACACTGGGTGAAACAGGACTAGAGAGGCTGTGGCCTGATCCAGCATGGCTCCTCATGTTCTTATGCCATTTTACACTCATGGAGAACACAAAATGAAGGCAGCTGGAAATGCCATTCACTAGATGGCAGAGACAGTTATGTGCATTAATATTAATTCTGCTAGCAAAATGAGCTTTTAAGAAGCCCTTTTATTTTAAATGCTAAATACAGCATTTAAAAACTAATGCTGAAACCTGAAGACATGTACTTCATTAAACATCTTGTCACTGAAGTTGTAAGATTTTTTTTAAAAAAACTCCCTTTTATAGTTTGCACATGAGAAAAACATTAAGAACTCATTCCTAACTCTGATTATGCTGCTTCTGAGGATCCATCTGGCAGTGACAAATTGTGAGCAGATGTCCCACTGCCCACTGACTGCCTACCCACCAAAAGTGTGTCAAGTGTGGTCCCATTACTGGCAAGAAAGATCTAAGTCCTATTTGGACCATAGCTGTCATACAATGCTACTGTAACACCACAGTGAAATGACAGCAGGTGGTGGCCAAAATGAGTTGAGGTTGGCACCAGTTTTTCTGCAAGAAAAGTATCAACAACAATGACAATGACCAGAGAACTGTGTAATTAATGACATTGACAGGAGTTAATTCTGCTCCACTGGCTACATAGAAATTACCCTCAGAAAACATGTACCAGGCTCCTCTATTGTTCCCTTTTCTGTGCATGGTTAAAACCATTCTTTTGTTTACCCTGGCATTTGACCTTGGTCTGGGGTAGAATTTTACAGAAAAATATCATCAGGATTTAATTTAATTTATTTTATTTTAGTTTTGGACTTGAGATGTATTACCTCTCTTTGCAGTTTTATAAAATGCAGTTACATTGATATCTGTTAACCGATTTTGAATGAATTAAATTTTGTGCTGCACCCTTGCAATCTGGTCTACGATATTATTCTGTATTACAACCATAAGATTGTGTTATTTTCTGCAATCTGATACAAGAAAATAAATGGGATTTATATATTTTCCTATATTCTTAGATTTTAAAATGTGTATGAGAATCACAAATCTTTAATGAATTTTAAAAATATGTACAAAAGGCAACTCTTTGAATTTTAAACACCTATGTTAGACTGAGTTTAAGAAGAGCTAAGAAATCCTAATAGTCCCCAAAGCAGTCATAGTGTTAAATTACTTTTAAATATGTGAATGTACAGTTTTTTTCTGGATATAGGCCTAGGGCCTGTTCACATTTATCTGATTAGCATGGTATAATAATACCATACCAGTCCGGTAAAGATCAAACATGGACAGAGTCATCCACACTTTAAGGGGTAGTCAAGTCCAATACTGGATGACCAGGCCCTGGCAGGCTAGATCACCATGGCAACAGCCCCAGCAACATCTAATGCATGCCCAGACATTGTCATGGTGGTTGGGACACCACGGATGACTGTGTAGCTGCACCACCGCACCCATTCACAGTGTCGTACCTGGAAGACAGTGCAAATGCTATTGCCTGAGAGAACCTAGATGATCCTAGTCAAACTGTGGACAACATTTTAGCATCCACAGGCCTTTCTGCACTTGGCCTTATTCTGGAATATATCCTAGAATAGGGCCCTGCTGTCTGCATGCTAGTACATTCTATGGTGGACTCCAGATGAGGTCTCTCATAGTCTGCATTAGCATATGGACAACAGAACATATACCAGAAAGGACCCACAGCTATTTAGGACCAAGGTAGGCTTGGTGGACTCCAGGATGGCAGCGCTGGATGGTATGGTTCGATGCATTTTCCAATACTCACTACAAGATGAGTGTGAACAGGCCCCTATATAGACAACTGCAAGTCTTACAATCACGATATATGGCACACATATGCATTCATCAACATGACACGTGGAAATGAGGAAGTGAGTACAGGATAAGAAGGGAAGGGAATGAAGAGGGGGGAATCTGTTGAGATACATGTGGCACAGTGCTAAAATGCACCAGTCAGGGAGAGATACTGTAAAATATACACAAAATATCACAAGTACTGGCAGCTCTCAATCACCTGTAAATTAGTTTACCATTTAACTTCAAATGAATTAATGTTCTGATTTTTGCATTAGAAAATGCTTCTGTAAAACTACAACAGTTAGCTCACTTGCAATGCCAGAGTTAATATGTAGCATTGCTAACCGATAAAATCAATCATGACCTATATGTAATCAAAATGTTTCTAGTGAAAGAGTTATTTAAGTTTGAGGAATGGATATCTTATACTTTTAAAAGTTAGTTTTAAAAATATCTCTATGCAACATGAAGTCTCTTTAAACTGAGACCCATGCCAAATAGCCCTGCTGGGCCCTTTTAAGAAGACCAGAGGGAGAATCAGCCTACCAATTTGTCCCTATGTCTCTGTGCCTTATCTGCATGTTTTTAAGGCTGTGATCAGAGATCAAAGCATCTCTGAGGGCAGCTCAGGCAGCTCAGAGAAGGCTTTAGATGGGATTGTTCACACACCAGTCTGCCCCTTTCCTCTGCTATTTTTTGTGCTAGAAAAGACAATTAGAGAAGGGAAGGGAACATGAGGACCACACATGGTCTCTGGCTGCATCAGACAGGATGAATACTTCATAGATACGGCAGAGCAGCCGTCATCTTTGCAGTATCTGTGAAGTAAGCACTGGCTACAGTTTTCCTTTTGTGAGAACTTGCAAGATTTCACTCTCACTCAAGCAGCAGAAGACCTACCAGAAAGGAAGGGGCTGACAATATTCTTGGAAGGGTCCTCCCTGTTGCTTCAAAGTATTGCATTCTTTGTTACCTTTTTATGGCACTGAGTTTATCTATACTGCCTTCCTTGCTTTCTGTCCCTGATACTCATTCCTCTATTTCAAGTTGGGATGACTCAACGTCCTTTTCTGTGGTCCAGCTCCAATTGGCTAAAGATTCCCAGAAAAATTCTGCTGACAAGCCTTGATCTCTTGGGCCTAATATTAAATTTAGTGACTCTGTCTATCTCTCCACTTGTCATCTCAAATTCCCTTACCCTTACTCCCAAAATGAGATTTTCATTATATTAGCCCATTTAAGGCCATGGAACAGATTAATCTTGCTTGCCTTCCATCTCAAACATGAAAATTTACCCAGTTTTCCAGCACAGTTTGCTGTGCAAAGAACTTCCTGCTCCCCCTCTTCATTCCTCTTCCCACTACCCTCACTTATCATGGTGGGCGAACACAAATATTTTGGAATCTCTGGTCTTTAGATTCCTGCATTTTCAGAAGTCATCTTCAATATCTACTGCACTGTTTAGGCTATCTTATCTTTGAGTGTTTTTGCTCCACGTTTCCTGTATGCTTTTCATTCTCACTCCTATCTGTTCCCTCACTGTCTTAGCCCTACTGCCTCCATATCTGAAGGGGCTGCCTCACCTGGGCATGCAGATTGCCCACCTTTGGCATCTGCTCAGCCATCTTACTCTGTCAGAAACTGGGCCATCTCTACTAGCTTACCTCATATTCCATGCTTTATTCCAGAATATCCAAATATAGTTGAATAAGTAATGGATTTCTGGATGCAGTTTTAGCATTTTGCTTGCACCAAGGGATAATGACTAGCACTTGGTTGTAGTTAGGTCACTCGGCTTCTCAAGGCTACACATCTGGGAAGATCCTGGGAGTGATCTTAAGTGTTTTTGTAAAAATATGGATGACAGAAGCAGGGCAGACAAGTGTTGAAATATATATATCTCGTTACTTTCTCATATGTGATCTTTTGCCAAAAAATCATGACATGCTGCAAAAGCTGCAAGTCTCTGTGGCCTTATGCTTTTGAATCTGAGCCTGACAGTGGGGGTGTGGCAGCATGAAATGGGGGACAGAAATTGAAAATGAGGATGCTCCCAAGTCAAACTGAACATCAGGGCACCTTTCTTGGCAACAAAATAGTGCAAGTTTCTTCTGGACAGTAAGCAAAGCAGGTGCTGTACCACTAAGCTTTTGCCATTCCCTGGATAAAATAAAGATATGCTGTCTCTGTCATTATGCATGAAAAGATAGATGAATATTCAGTCAATACGTCTGTATACTTCTAGAATCCATGAGAGTCAACATCTATCACCATATTTGTTGCTAGTAATCTCAATGAACTGTGAATTTTTTAATGGCTTGTTCAATCTACAATGGGCCTAATAGTGCATTTTTTTTCAGTTTTTCTAAGAACATTTTATAGATTTAAATGCAAGACAAAAGGAGCAAACAAACTAATTTATCAGTTCTCTAACATCCAGGAATACTAAGGGTGTTTTTCCACTAGCACTAAGTACCCACTGAAGCACCCATTAAGGATCCATTTGGCTGAGAGCCGGATAACCCCATTTCCACTACAGACCCCATTAGAGACACATCTGTTTCCACCACAGCTAGGGAAATCTGGATCATATGGGTCCTTCAGGACCTATAATCTGGATTTCCTGTAGATCCCACTAAATGGGTCTACAATGGGGTCTTCAGCCATCAAATCCATATTATAGGGAGCCTGTTTCCACTACAATTGGGCAATGGGGTCTAGAGGAGGGTCGGGGGAGACACACCCACGGGAGGGGGGGTGCCCCAAACTCAAGACTTTGAAGTCTCTCTGAAGCCAGTTCCGAAATCCCTCCAAAGTTGCCTTCGGAGAGTAGCACAGGCTCTGAAGAAAAACCCCTTACGATAACAATACAGCTGTCAAAGGCTCCAGAGGATCTTTGAAGTTAGCGGTAGATCGCTCTGGGGATTCTACAGACAACAGACCCCTATCCCGAGATATATTCTAGAATAAGACCAAGTATGGAAAGACACTTTGATAACAAACTCAGTTGGCAACTTACAAGCATAGATGGATACACCTGTTTACATGAGGATTCCCACCTGTACCAAATGTGGGGAAGGAAAAAACAAAACCTCACAGCTGAGCAATCTGTTAAAGGTGCGACTTTGTTAAAAATGTTCCTGATATTCGTCTAATAATAGAATTATCAGACTACACATTTCCCAAATCTTAGGCTTATTCACACTACGGCCTCTAGTGCACAGCTAGTGAACTCCTGGGAAAGAGCACACGCACATTGTGGAGGATGCTACAGCATCCAAGTATGCCCACCGTCCCCAGAAATTCACTAATCGTTGATTAGGTGTGGAGCATAAAATCGTGCTCCACATGTTAACCAACATTAACCAGAGACTTACCTGAAGTGTCCAGGGCAGGAGCATTTGCTCTACTTCCTCTGCTCCGGGTTGTTTGAGGTGCCGTGTAAGTGTGCTGGCACCTCAAATCACCATGGATGCGACTGCAGAGGAAAGGCCCCAGGATCAAATAAGGAAAGTATCCAATCTCAGGGGAAGGGAATGGCCAAAGCTGACTAGTGCTGAAGTGCGAGCACTAGTCAACATTGGTTAATCGTGCTCCTTTACCATCCAGCAGACAAGAAGGGAAGTGCAAAAATGCCCCTTATCTCCATACCTAGATTGCCTAGGAATGGGCTTTCCTGTGCCTTGTAAAAGAGTTAAGACCCTTTCTGCATGGGTCCTTAATCTGGATTAAGGGCCTTTTGTAGTTCAAATGTGGGCCTCCATATCTGCATATTAATGCGGATCACTGAGGCGTTACGTTCTGCTGGTCCAGCTTTGTCTAAGCTAGATGGAGCCTGATGTAGATTAAAAATCATTTAATCTGGATGTTTGATAATTGGTATTACCAGACGGAACAGAGTCTTGATTCAGAACGCAGGAGGCATGGAGACTGCTATCTCCTGTGTTAAAGATTACCACAGTGTTTTTCAGTGGCATCTCATAACACACTGCCAAATTCCTCCCCCAACCCCCAAGGCTAGAACTTTTATTCCTAGTTTTTGGAAGAATGGGGGTGTGGCTATGAAACGTGCATAAGTTTTGCAGCCATGGCATGGACTAACTGAAATCACACCTTCCCATGATCTGGGCTATTCCAGACTCAGTATAATCTGGGATTACTATTGGTAATTGAAGAAACTGAAAATGCTATAAAGTATCTTAAAAACTTTTATATGGAGTGTGAATGTAGCTCATGCTAATATACACTAAGAAGGTCCTAGTTCACTCCTAGTCATATTCAGATGTGCATGAGAAAGTCTTCTGCACAAAATCCTAGAAATCTGTTGACAGTTCTAACCAAAATATAACAGAATTCTGACTTGAAACAAAATGATTTCCGTTGTACTAATACTGAATAAACCATTTTGGCCACTTTGGGAATCAGGATGGTCTTACAACAAAACCCAGAAGATCACTGTGGAACATAATGATAGCATATCCAATAAACATCTGTTTTCTCTCATTTGTTGCCTTCTCCAGCTGTCTTAATTTCAAACTAACAATCTCCTATGCTTTGAGAATGGCAACTTGAAACTACATTTAAGACTCTTCTGTGCCTTTTCCAGCTCCACCGTATCTTTGGAAAAGCAACAACATAATCCAAATGTAGCACAGGCAGCATAGCTCTCGCTATTTTGTTTTCATGTCTTTCTTTTCCAAGATTGTTGTTAGTATGCTTTAGATGACAACTCCAAGATCTTTTGCTGTTTCAGTCCAGCTGGTTATAGAGTTAAATGGCATTTCTTACCCTGTTTGCACTGGGCCAGTTGACTGGTTCAGAGGGACCTAAAGTACATGTCATCTGCACTACAAAAGAGTCAACCATGAGGCCATACTTGCTGAAGACCATCTCATCTGCACAAGACAGTCTTGTCCCACTCCAATCATCTCCTGCATACAAGGTGTCCATGAAGGGTACTGTCCTGGTATATCAGATCATGGTCAATGTGTGGACAACACGCTGTGTTTGGCTGTTATATTAAGCCCACCACCAGTTTGGCAGGCACACAAAAGCAACACCTGAAGCATGCCAATTTGGAAGCCCAGACAAAATACTAGGCATGTGCTAAATTGACAGTGAAAGACTCATCACATTCCATAATTGGCACAATAAGAAAAGGGTATAGAGACTATGTTCTTTTAACTGTGTGTTTGCAATTATATTGCAATTGTTTTTAACCATTTTCCAAGCTGCCCAGAGAAATATGGCAATGAAACTGTAGTTAAACTGGCATAGTTAAACTGTAAATACATTACCACCATATAAGAATTGATCTGTCCATGGTAGGCTTAGGCACCATAGAAGTCATTATCCAGTTAAATCATCAGGCTGTCCTGCTTGCCTGTCTAGAGGAATATGGAATGCAAATCCAGCAAACGTCTCTGACTTGATGGTTTAAGGAACAGTTAATATTCTGGCCATCAAGGGAGATTAAGGGGGGAAAGTAATCTCTTCAGTGGCTGATAGCTAAAAGTGTATTTCTTAAATGGCTAATAGCTGTAGCTACAGCACACAGCCATTACAGTTTAAAAAGAAGGAAAAAGACTGTAGCCAGCTAAACAGAGAAACTATACCTCAGTGGTAATGCAAGCAGCCTGAGAAGCGGAGGGTTGCCAGATCAACGCACAGCTTCTCCCTAGAAATAGGCAAGTCAGTGGCAAACCATTTCTATATCTAAGAAGATGCCCATGGAGGTGTCCATACAGTCAACCAAGAGCCTGCCACAACTTGATGGTACCCAACAACAGACAGACACAGATGTCTCCCTCTCCTCACACTTTTGCTGCTGCTTCAAAAACTAACACCCTGTTCACCCCCCCTCCCACCACAACCACAAGCTCAACAGCAGATGTGAAAAACGTGTTTCTTTATCTCCACCTTCTCTCCAAAAAAGGCTGTTCCAGCTCCTGAGAAATGTATCAGGAACAGAAGCAACACTATTAAAATATTTTATCAATAAAGAATCTTCAAAAGCATGCTTGCCAAATACCCCTTTGGTCAAACCACACTACTGACTAAATGTACTCATGCTTCCCAAGCACAGCACACACAGATGAAAGGTGGAAGAAATGGAAGCATCTTAAACCCAAAGAAGTTACCCCACAAAAAGATGAGAAACACAGAGGCTGGGGTGAAATAACCTGCACTGATCATTTATCCGCAGTGCAAAGCAGTGTTGCTGTCCTTAAAGACTTGAGCACGAGACCAAAGGTAACTGAGAAAAGTCTTTCAGATTAAAATCAGATTAAGATCCAGCAACACCCAACTACAATAGGAAATAACTGACACTGATACAAAGACTATTCTGAATGCAGAAATAGAGCTTATACTATCTTCCAGTCCAGACATTAACACACAAGAAAACTGAATTAATGCCAAAACATTCAAGTCTACAATTAACCTTCTTCCTCCCCATTGACCTTCATTCCTCCCATGAAAAATGAAATTTACATTAACTTTAAAATCAGTGACCAGCAAATCTGAACTCAGTGATGTTAGACAAAAATGAAGAAATGGCACAGGAATGTCAGGTCTCTCAAAGTTTGAACTATGCCCCCATCTGCTAAATTTGAAAATAAGAGCCCAAGGTTTACCACTGCATCACTTCTTAAATAAGAAATTGAGGTTATTGCCTCCTTTCCAGACTTCCTGTGTCTCAACAGAATTAAACTATATGGGCACATTAGTCTGTTAGTTGACTCTGCAAAACTTCCCTGCATTCAGTAGTCTTAAGGAGAGCCCTGCAGGATTAGGCCACAGCTCATCTAATCTAGCATCTCATCTCACACAGTGGCCCACCAATGTCTTCTGGGTATCCTCAAGCAGAAGATGAAGATGAGAAGAGTTCCTCAAGCAGGAATTCTCAATGGTTCCTTGCTTCCTGCAAATGACTTTTAGAGGCATCTTGTCTGTCTCTCCACCCTGGAGGAAGTACTTAAGCACCTGATACACCTGCCCTCTATGAATGTGTTTAACCCTTTTTTAATGTGCGTGCACAATAAAAAGTCTCTTTGAGAATCAAGCACATGGTTTGAAGGTGAGATCTTTCCAATGCCAGTCTGCCCCTCCCCAACTCATAAACATATGCTAGAAAGGGAAGATTGAAGATGAAATGAGAACATGAAGGCCACATGCTACCAACTCTGAGACACATTTGAGACTCCCCCACATTTTTTTAACATATGAACACAGCCTAAGTCTTGTTTTCAGTGATTCTCGGGTGGGGGGGCACTAAATCCCACTTTGCTCTCATATCCTAAAAGCTTTCCAAACTTTACAGTTTCTACCTTCCAGTTTAAGCCTTATTGCTTTTGGTGGGTCTTTTCAGTTGAAACTGGGAATAAGCCTGAAAAGTTTAAGTGGCAATAAAAAACACAGTGAACTATGCAATTGTTCTCTCTGAACATAGGAAGGTATTATTTATCCCATGGACTGGTTTCAAGATATGTCAATGGCTATTAGAATGAACACCTAAGTACTTCTCTCAGGTTGGAGAGACAAGCAGGATGCCTCTTAAGGCCATCTGTAGGAAGTCCAGAGCAGGTGAGGGTTTTGCCTTTGTCTTCTGCTTGAAAACGCCCAGGAGCAATTGGTGGGCTACTGTGTCAGACGGGATGCTGAACTAGATGGGCTGTGGCCTGACCCAGCAGGGCTCCTCTTATGTTCTTAATGCAAACATGCACCCAGACTTGTGCATGTTTGGCTGCACCCAGACTTGTTTATACTGTCCAGCAGAATGCAAAGTCGTGAGCGGGGCATCACACATGACAATCAATGCATCGCTGTGCCTTTGCATTATCCAATCGTTGCTGCCCTAAGTGCTGACCTAAGGACACTCACTGCGCAGTATAAAGAAAATATGAAATTTCCCACTAGTCTAGGCAGAACCACGAGAGCAGCACAATAAGATGTGATTGGCTGCCTCAACACGCATGATGGCATGCAGCTCTCGCAGCTTCCGATGGAAGCTACAAAGCTGCTTTTCAAGTTGGGATGGCCAGTTGTCGCTGCACAGCAGATAAGCTGCATTTTTACCTTTAACTGCGGATTTATTCCGCAAGTCTAGAGGCAGCCATGGAGAAAGAGGCAGAAACCTCCACATCCAAGAGTGTCCAGAGAAGTCCAACATAAGGAGGTGCATTAAAAGCCAACAGCAATTATGTTGAAAACTTTTGTGTGAAAGCTGGATCCCATATGGATCTTCTCGATCAAATGAAGGTTTCATCTAAGTTCAGGAAGCTTCCTCCTAGGTAAAGAGGAACAAGGTTGCAACCTACATTATTTTAAAACAGCATCAGCAAAGCCAACATCAAAGATCTGTACTAATAACTGCATCCTGTCTTTTGAAGCATATTTCCCTGCTTCAGTTATTCCTCCACACTCATTACACGCTACTCAATTAACATTTCATGCTGTATCGGGTGTCTTTCTGCACACTAAGGCTGCTTTAATAAGCAGTTCCCCCTGGGCAGAAAAAATCCACCTGACTATAAGCAGGCTTGAATCGCAACACACAATACATTTATTTACTCAGAAAGCCACTGATTACTACTTTCAGTAATTACTGTAATTCCTCTCTCTCTTAAAAAAAAAAAACAAATAAGGCATGAAAGGTCCCTATAGCCATAGCGGTGAGAAAGGAGACACCAGCTCCACCAGCAATACCAAACACCAGCGCGATCCTCAAGGCACTTAAGCCTCAGCAGCCCATACAAAACTTAGCGGTGGGACATAATCCCCGATTTTAATCCAAACCCACTTTTTTAACAACCCAATCTGGTGGGTTGGCCACATTTAGCCGGAATTAAGTTCGACGGCGACTTGCTCTCCAAAACTTGCTCTGTCAGTGCAACCGCACAGATTGTCTCAAAGCCTTAAAAGAATTCCGACCGGCAAATGCCACTTTGGTTTGCGATGGAAAAGCTGCGGAATCAGAGACGCGAAGAAATCGGGGATAATTCAAAAGCTAAAGGCGCAACCAGGCTTCAAACTATGTTGTTTTCCTCCTTCCCTTCCCCCTTTTCCCCCCTCCTGTTCTGTAGAAGCAAGCAAGAACACACGCAAACTTTCACGCATCCACGAGAGCGATGCTCACCTTGGCACGGTCCTCGTTGCAGAAGAAAACTGCTGCAAAAGCCACGGGGGAGGGGGGGAAGGAGGGGGGAAGGAGGGGAAGAGGGAGACCCAAACAAACAACGAGGATCGCAGAAGGCGAAGTTTTCACAAGGCTCTGCAGAGACTAGGGGGAAACGAGTTGCCCAGAGAAAGGCAGAACGGGAGTCGGGGAGCGCAGCGCGGGGGCCTTCTGCTAAGAAAGAAAGAGAGAGAAAGAAAGAAAGAAAGAGAACGAGAGAGAGGAATCAGCTGCTGCTGCTGCTTCTAAAGAGGGGAGGCGAGGGCGAGGCGTGCTCGGCCCGAAAAGCGCCACTGCGGGGCGCGCAGCATCTCCGCATGAGGCCACTTGGCGTTCAACAGGCTTCTCGTCCGCCCGCGGGCGCCGCCGGATCCGCCTTGTGAGCAAAGGGAAAGCCGCCGGGCGGGCACCTCGAGGGCGGGAGGACGGACGGACGGACGGACGCTCCTTCCGTCCCTCCCTCGCTCGCTGAAGACGAACCCCGCCAGCATCCTCCCCCGTCCGCCCTCCGCCTCTCTTTCCAGGGGGTCGCCGAAACAGCTGCCAAAGTCTCCCCCACCCACCCAGCCCTCGCGCATAGCCGTCCCCGCTTGCGGCGGCGCAGCGAGTTCCCTCCTTCCTTCCTTCCTTTCTCTTTCTTCCTTCCTCTCTTTCTTTCTCCAACAACTCCGCCGACTTGCAGCCGCGTCCGTCCCGTTCCGTCCCTTCCCTAGCGGGAGAGACACAAGGGGGGCGCTGCGCTGCGCTGCGCGGGGGGCGCCGAGGCGAGGGACCGAGAAAGGCTACGAGCGAGGCGCGAGGCAGCGCGCTTTACCTCACGCCCAGCCTGGGAGAAGCGACGGCGGGCGGCGGAGGCGGCGGCATAAGCAGGGACGCGCCGCCGCTTGTTGCAGGAGCGGCTCTCCTTGGCTTCCCCCTTCAGCCCGGGCAGTCGCAGCAGCGGCCGCCGCCGAAGAAGAAAAGTTTCCTGACGTCACGGCCCGGGCGGGCGGGCGGGCGGGCTCGCTCCCCCCCACACCCCACACCCTCGCCTCTCTCCCCACCCTCGATCTGCTGGAAGCCGAGCCAGGCCAGGCCAGGCAGGCCGGGCCGGGCCGGGCTGCCTCGGAACACTCGCCTGCTCGCGGGATGCCTTTGCCAAAAGTTGCCTGGCAGGCTAGCTGGCTGCGAGAAGGCGGCGGCGGCGGCAGCTTCCGCCGTTCCCAGGCTGACTGGCTTCTCTCTCCCGAGCCGCCTTCTTGGCGGAGCTCCTGGTCACACAACTGAAACTCCAGGGCTGGTGTCCCCCCCTCCCCTCACCTGCTCCTCCGACATGTTTTTAAAACTCAAAGAAGGCAAGAAAACCGCCCTCGCTCTTAATCCAATCAAAAGCCGCCTCTCTGCCTCCGTCCGGCGAACGAAGCGAAGCGAAGCGAGGCCCCTGTCGGAGCATCCTGAGGGTTTCCATGGGGAAGGCGCGCGGGCTTTGTCTTTCCTACGCCCGCTCTCGGGCAGCGTGACTGAGGTGCCGCTCTGCGGCAGGCCTGGGCTTATTAAAACTATCGAAGGAAACGAGAAGCCTCTCTCAGGAGCAGGTGGCTCTGGTGTCCTCCTCCTCCTGTTTCTAATTCCCCTTTCACGGCCTAGAAATGTTCCTGAGAGGGGGAGGGCCATCTTGGCACACGAAGCATCCCGCCTCAGAACCATCTCTGACCCACCTCAGAGATGGGAGAAGGTTAAAACCACACGCCTACATGTCTTGCGATGCGCCCCTCCACCTTTGAGGGACCTCTACAAATCTTCTGACTTCACATGACCCAAAGCCTTGAATTACTAGCAAAATTCCCTGGGGACGGAGACCATTTCTAGTCGTTTCCAGACGAGCAAGCGTGCACAGGTTCCCATGCTTACTGCAGACCTGAACGCGTTTGAGATAGCTGAGGCTGAGGGAAGATGGGGAAAGGAGGCTTTGTGACTCAAGTGTACCAAAGAAGCCATTTTATTTAAAATAATTGTGCAAAATACAAAATTAAAGTTTCAATAATGTGAAAGAGCTGCAAAGTCAAATGCTGTAGTTGCTGGAAAATAGCTACACATAGCAAGAAGGGCCTGTTTGCACTTACCTTCCAGAAGCAGTTTCCACCACTCTTAGGGAGGTCACCGCCGCTGTTCTGCAGCATTCGTCAGCTCACTCCAGTTGCTCTGGTCTTCACTAGCTGTGGGCAAGTAAACTCCCAGTCAGCAGCATTTGCACCCTTTTCTGGGTGCAAAGCTGTGAGTGGTGGAGCAGCACATCTGTGGCCACACAGCTGCATGTGGGCACGAGCTAGATGGCAATGCCATTGCCATGGCAATCCTGCCTGCTAGGGTTAGGCTGTCCACACTTCAAGTCCTGGTGGTCTGATTGGGACTGCACCAGCACTTGAAATGCGGATGGCTGCTTCTGGACCTGATCTTCACCTTAGTGGAATGGTATTGCAAGCATGCCCAAAGTGTCTTATAGATCACTGGTTCCCAACCCTTTGTTTTCACTTGGCAGCCCATTTTCATAAAGTGCACTCTCTATATTAACAAAATGCAAAACTGTCACCATAGCACTGATTCAGAAGCAGTTACAAAATTACTCTGTATGGAATGCATTAATCAAAACACAGAAGATTTGTAAACCTAGCAAGTAGGGAAAAGAGCTTTACACTGCCAGTGTGTTCAGAGAAAGAGGCAAGCCACAAGTAAGCGTTTTTATCCACTGTACAGCCGTGGCTCAACTGAACAAGTCCACTTACTTTTCCTCTCAACTGCCCCAGATGCTTTGACGACATAATGAGAAGACTGAACTCATTGGAAAAGACCCTGATGCTGGAGAAGACTAAAGGCAAAGGTAGAAGGGGATGGCAGAGGATGAGATGGATAGTCTCCTGGGAGTGACAGACATGAGGTTGAACAAACTCCGGGAGACAGTGGAGCAGAAAAGGGTCTGGTGCATTATGGCCCACGAGATCATGAAGAGTCTGGCATGACTAAACGAAGATGAATGTGGAAGATGTTCTTATACGTTTCCTGCAGTCTTCTGGGGTGGATGTATGATTGCCCATGCTAAAGTCTACACATTATCTTCTAAGTATCAACTCTCTTAAGGATTGGAAAGAAAACTAACTACTTGTGGTTAGAGTTTCTCACAAACGTTTTCGGATCATCTGTGGAAAATTCTGCAGGGAGCTTGTGACTGAAGTTCAGTGATTTACTCTTAAGTGAAAAAGTGAGCAAACTAGATCCCATGGAAGTCTCTTATTTTCTGTGACCTAAGTGACTCCTGTTGAATGGAGGTCCCCATGGCCCAAGATCTCCTCAGAAACCTTACCAGTGAATGCTTATCCTTCTGTCTTCCTGCCACAAATTGGAGATAACTATACACAAGTGTGTTGTCCACTTAAGCTAGTCTCATGCCCTGAATCTATAGGTGTGTCAGAGGCCACAGTTACACAGGATTGTTTTAGGAAAATTTGCATAAAAAATGGATGTAGACTTTCACGTGTAACATCTCTGGATCTAAGATGGCCTCCGTTCAGATAAAAGATAAGGTATAACTATGGCCACAGCTAGCCATGTGCCCATAAATGTCTCTTATGTGTGGCAGAGAAGCAGCAAAGTTCTAAAGTTAAGTAATCCTGATTCTAGCAAATCTCTCTAAGCTTGTCAAAGAAAATGCAGCAAAGTGATCGTAGGGAGATTAAATTTATTTGGCCCCTGAGGGTGCTTGAAACAGTGAAGCGATTGTAATGATATCAGTAGAAATTTTTGTGTACCAACCTTTGCCTCCATAGGCAAATTATGGGATGGGAGACAGCATGGGGGAATCTGTATATCTCCAGTTTAGGATACTCTTCAAAGCTTATAGCCTTGAGTGTTCAGATCTTTGTCTAGATGTCTGCACACCTCCAGCCTTATCAATACAAGCTTGCTGGGCACAATGCTGATGGGATTAACCTCTTGGTATTTGGGATAGGATTTACTTGAGGGACAACTACTGCAGGGCTCTCAGTCTACTTATGTAAAGGAAATTAGCTGTGTTGCCGCAACAATGTCTGTTAATATACAGAGCTAAAGACAAAGATAACAAGGAAGTTAAAAAAAATTGCCCAGAACCTCACTATGACCACAGGTTTTGCATTCCTACCTCTGTTCTTCTGCTTCCAAAATCTGAGGCTAGCAGCTACTACTGCTCACAGCTTCTATCCTTCTTTGTTATGTAGCCAGCCAGCCAACTCTTAGAAGATGTATTAGAGGTGCTGAACACGCATTAAATGAAGGCCAATGGGGTTTATTCACTAACAATCTTGGCTCTAATTGGTAGCACTCAAAGTGGAGAACTTACCTGCTTTCTCCTCTTTATATGGCTGCATGTGGATGTGGCCCTAGAGCGCAGTTCTGTAGCCAAACGGACAACAAGGTCCAGTTCTCAGAAAAAGCTCCCTCAGCTGGGGGGGTGGTCAATGAAGGCAGAGTTTGGGAAGTGGAGCTATTCCAGCTTGAAGTGGCAGCTCAGGACAGCAGAGCAGCAACAGGAGAAAAAGAAGCAAATTTGAACTCTGGTTATGATTTTCTTACGAGGATGCGATGTGGCAATGTGGAAGGTGGATCTAGGTGACAGAGATCATGCCTGACACCTGATTCTAGGGTCCTTTATCCTCAGTCTTGGTACTAGGAGACTGATCTAACCCTAAAGGTCAGTCCAGGGGTAGGGTGAAATGTTACATAATGCTTTCAGAGTGCCAATTTTTTTGTCCCTCTGTCCTGATCCATGCTTCATCCAGTGTGGATGAGTCATGGCAAGGATGAGGTCAGATTTGGCCTAATCAAACACTATTGTGTGGACTGCTGCCTCTTATTTCATAATTTGTTCTAGAATAAGGGGCAGAACAGAAAAGGCCATAGAGTTTTACCCCTGTAACAGAGTACTGGAAGAAACATTTCTGTGCCTGGAATGTCCAAAATGTGTAAAAATTATTGGTGCTGTGCTTTTTCAGCAGCCCTTCTTCCAGTCTACTTCTGCTGCTGTTTCAAAGAACTCTTTTCAGCCTTTAAAACCTTAAATGTTTTATATTCAAATTACATGAAAGATTACCCAATTCTGAATATTTCTGAATGTCTTTTTCTCTGCTTTTGCTAGGTAAACTTCCCTAGGCAGTGGCACGGTATGAGCAACTCAGAGAACAAATTGGCACAGAAATGTCAGCCTGGTGAGGACCCTTAGGGAAGGTCTTTGAAGAACAGTTACTAGTTTGATAGCTACATCAGGTCATTTGTTTAAAAAAGAAAGGAAGAAAGAAAAGAGAGGGAGAGAATTTAATTTTTTTTTAAATGATATGCTTTTGAAGACTATTTGTTCCAAGGTAGTCTCTTTCATGAAGGTGTTTTCACTAAGCCATCAAGGTGGTAGAGCAGAACCCATCTTCTTGTGGGAAAAGACAAGACACTCATCCCTGACACAGCCTTTTCATTCCCTGTGGTGCCCTGCTATGATTAGAAGACATATCAGCAGCTTATATTCTACAGCATGAGAAATTCATCTGTCATTCCTCCCTTAAATGTTCACAGAAGAGTGCTATTGTAATAGCCATCTTTCACTTTATATTAATCCAGGAAGCAAACCATGAGACTAGCCATTTAGGAAAAAGTGAAACATGAACATGAATTAATGTTTTTAGGCTAAAAAAAACTGGTACTCCTTGAAACATGTAATTGTTTTATGAAATCTATTTGGATCCTTTTCAGCAACCAAGCTGTTCAATGTTGTCCCATATCTTCTCCCATCTTTAACCTTATTAGTATCTCTTGTTTAGGCTTAAAACAAAAGATAAGAGGGTGCTTGAAACAGCCTTTGCACAAAGGAATGACCAACATCCCATCATTCTTCAATATTATGAACATTTCTGCACTTACCTTTCGTAGTCCAAACCAGTCCCAGCTCCAAAGCTCATGTGAACTTCAGGGTCAGCCTTTGATGGATCCAAAATGCTAGGACTTTTGTTCCTAGCCTTGTAGCTGGGGTGGGGGTGGGGGGCATTTTGGCAGTGCACTTCGGTTCACCATCAAAATGGGTTCCTCCAGTACTCCTGAACATGGGGTCTTCTTCATGCTTCCAGGGCCTGGACCAGGCCCTGCTGATCTGTGGGCAGACCTGTTTACTGACAATCCCAATAAGTATTATGCTTCTTCCAGCCTGGACGCAGCATAGTAGTTGAGGGTGTGGCCTCATAGATCTGCACTACTATGCAGACTAATGAGGCTCAAAAGACAGCCATGTTTAATTAGGATTAAAGGTAAATGCAGTAAGGGCCCATGTTAATGTATAGAAATGTTTTGAAATGATCTCGCTGTGATAAAGGGAATGCACAGGACAGCTCTTAGGAAGAACCAGAATGCTTACATTCCATTATCTTTTGGCCACTTTGTGCAATTGTAGCAGATTTATGTCATTTTTTTTTAGATCTTTTTAGATCTGAGATGCCATAAGCATGGTTTGAGGCATTTAGTCTTTCAGTTCAGACCAGCTTTGTTGAGCAAACTGATGATGCCTTCAAATTCCTTTCTCACAAAGCATTTTCACATGCAGCAGGCTGAAAATAACCACACACTAGGTTGAACTGATCAAAACTATACCTATGCATAATTTTGTAAGAACCAATTGCTCAATAATCACTGTAAAGATAGCCTAGATTATGTATTTCCTTGGCTGTGTCTGAGCTAGATCACTGCAAGCAATATAACGACCATGATTCAGATAGTCTGCTGTTGGATGATGCCACTTTCAGTGCTATTAATTTAGTTCAATATGCAACTCGGGGATTAATTTGTAGTGCTTATATCCTACTAATACTCAACAAGTGGTCTCAAACTGGTTTCTGCCCAGAATAAATTGCAAGACCTGCTTTCATTATCTAAGATGAATATTGTGAGTCACAGGAATTATTAATAAAGAAAAGTGAATTTGACTCGGCACATCCTGAATACAGTCACAACTTATCTGACACATTTATGGTGCCGCTACTCAGGGCTTCTCTTGAAAATAGTAACTCACTTCTGATTTCCCATCTTCCTTTCTTTGTATTATACGCAACCTTGGCCACTTTTATACATCTTGTGGACAGAGCCAATCAGGTGTGTCTTAACCCTTCCAGAAGCTATTCAAAAGGTTACTGCCTGTATCAGGTTGGGGGCTATATGCGGCACTGCTTTATGGCTATCTGTGATCTTTAGCCATCCTGTGCCAAGACAACACAGCCAGATTGGTTTGGACTGAGAGGGCAAAGAGCTGCCACAATACAAATTCAAACAAAAAACTATTCACTCATGTCATGGCACTCTGTCCTTTGTTTCAGGGTAGACATTTTGGATGCATCCCCATGCACGTTTGGTCCGGTACCAAAATCAGGGTTGGCATGGAGTGTCCCCATGCATATTCGATTTGGACTGGTTTCCGTGGACCAAATTGTCCTAAACCGTGCCAGACAGGGACCAAATTTGGTAGCCCCCAAAAAACAAGTCTGGGCACAGTTTGGGGTCCCGGCACACATTGCTTAGTGAGCCAAGACTGCACATTGGGATGATCCCAGGCTATTTTGAGATGAGATTGGCACTCACGTCATTGGGAGGTGTGGTGTGCTTGCCGTTCCTGCCATGTGCATTGGATATCGCAGCTGCTGACATTTTTTGGGAGTGAAAAAATCCAGATCATCAAGGCAGGCAGGATAATGGGTTAATTTTTGTACTTTTTCCATGGCAAACATTCTACCCTGTTTCCTGGTCACCAAGGTGATCACAATAATGGCTTGATTTTCTCCCTTTTAAACTTGCTGGTTGTTCTTGCATTTCCCGGTGGAGCGGAGGTGCACAAAACTGTTCAACTGCCTAACTGCCACTAAACCTCATAGCGGCTTTGGGTTTTTTTAAAATTATTTTTAAAATTTATTAAACTTAATCTAAGTTTAATAAATTAAATCTGTGACTCCTGGCTCAGTCCTGGCTTTTTTTGCCGCTAAGGGAGGGGGGATAAGATTTGCAGCTGACGGCACAGGGGTGGGCTGATGTGAATTCGGCTTCCCCATTCCAGGGTTTGGTGTGTTTACATGTGGACGGCTGCATCCGCACCCAGCCCATGTCACCGGAATGGCATAGGACAGGCAAGGATCGATCTCAGACCCGTTCTTGGTCCCATGTGTGCCCATTCCATGCCAAATGGCTTGCATTGGGACACGGCCATAAACTGCTCACCTTGGGAATGACCCTCAGTCACAGTGGGAGTGATTCCCATCACCATATAAATGTGATTCTACTTGCTGTATTTATACTGTAGTGATATATTTGCACCCCGATTACCTGTCTATGTAATGAATTTGTAAAGTGAGTACGGGTGTTTCCAGACAGGCAGCTTGCTGCAGGGGGATTTCACAGCAGGTCCTCCAGATTGGTGGACTAGAAGCTTCACAGGGATGCTGAATTGGCTTCCAGACTGCCTGATTGGCTGATCAAAAGCTTTGGCATCCCTGGAGTGGCTTCCTGTCTGTCAGATGGGAAGCTCCATTGTCAGCAGTGGTGATGGAGCATTCTAAGATAAGTGTACATTTAAAAGATGCTGATAAATCGACATCTTTTTTAATACGCAGGGGGCAGAATGCTCCCCAGTCACTGCGGGGAATGAAAGCTGTGAAGTTCCTTCACTGCTTTCATCCCTGTCTGGAGGCACCCTAAGTTATTCCCTGAATCCTACGAGTGGCATTCTTTATCCTTAAGGTCATGAAGATTTGAGTTGCGTACAACAGTCTAGAAGGATGAGTAAGATAGAATGCTGTTTTTATATAATATTTGGTTTTATGTTCTGTTTTTGATACGGCCATATTGATTAATCAATAAACTTACTGATTCTTACTATTACTCAGAATCGAGAGAAAGATCTGGAAGACTGATCTGTGATACATTTATGTACTCCAGTTCAAATTTTGAGCCTAGGCGTATCTGTTCCCCACCATATTTTATATTATTATTCAGTTGTCTGCCTGTGTACAAGGTAGCTATGAAGAGAGGACCTATGGTTTTTTCAAGATACCCTACAGATACCACCTTGCTGATTTTCTACAAGCAGTAAATGGGGGGGAGGGTCTCAAAAGCTTTGTAAGTTCTTGGGGAAGATATCAGGGAATGAGGCTGAAAAGTGTTTAGTGGTTCCTGCTGGGGACAATTTGTTGGCCCTGCCCGCGTTCCTTCCCTGGCGTCTTCTCTTTCCAGACAAAGAACTGTGCATAAAAGAACTGGCTGGGCCTGAGCCTGAAGGTGCCCACTTGCTGTGCAGGGGAGATGTACTGTCTTTTATGTGGGGGTGGGGGTGGGGGCATTCAAGAAGTTTCCCCTGGATTTTATATTTAAATATACTTTATTGTAATGTATACAGTATTGCAGATTGATACTTGACTCTTGTAGTTTGCTTTACTATTTTGATTGTTTAATTAATAATTGCTTGTAGTTCATAAATCTGCTACAATTGCCTTCAGCACATCATAGAAAATTGGTATACAAATAAACCAAGGATGATGAATATCATGGTTGCATCCTTGGGCACTCAGGCAGACTTTGTTTTGCATAATTTCTTCTAGGAAGTTTGGCTTTTAATGTAACTGTTTACAAAGGAATACCTATTTCACATCAGGATGATGTTTTCATATTGTTCTGGCAGAAGCCATAATATTATCCTTCTTTAACAGTTCCCAAGGATATTTAGTACCTGTCATATGCTAGAATCCATAAAGAAAGGCCATCAAAAAAAAATGGAGTCAGCATGTTCAGGTCACATTGTGCAATTAACACCAGACTGAATGAGGCTTTGTCCCTGGGATAGAAACATTAAACAACATTATTCTGTTTTCCCTTGATTTGCAGTCCTTGGAGTAGAGCTGAAGGTTGATGATGGAAAAGCACATCTACTGTATTTGTTTAACAAGTGCTTCCTGACATTATGATTTATGTTATTAGTCTGTGATCTTTTTCTTTTTAAGAAAATCACCTATCTATATTAGGTTCCATGAAGATGTGGTGGTAGTGGTAGTGGTGGTGAATGCAGCTCTTACAAGGAAGATCTGTAAAACTGAGGAGTAGCATTGCTCCTGGAATTTTATGTGAGTGAAGCCTTGAGGCTTCTGCACTCATGTAAATTGTGCTGCTTCTAAAAATATATACTTGCTCCTTCTTTCTTTATAACTGCTCCTCATATCTGAGTGCAAACATTCAAAACTATTATAAAAGCCTTCAAGTCATATATGGTACTCCCAAAAATTATGTTGAGAGAGAGTAATGGAAAAGAATTAGGTACATCATTACTCATTTTCACTTTCTCAAGGGACTTCTATTGCTACCCGACTTTCCTCACAATCATTATGAGTATACTCTTTGGACTGAAATAGGGATCTCAGTGCTCTGGTGCCCTATGTCTTCCAAGTCTTGCACTTCTGCCACGGCAAGGCTGGGCTGCTGAACCCCAGGCTCCACTGGGGCCGGGAGGTCAGAACTGGGTCCTGGCACCACCTCAGGTTCCTCCTGCACCTGAGGAAGTGCATCCTCCTTGTCCTCTGAGTCCTCCTCCTGGCTGACCATGACAGCCACTGGCTTTTCCATCCATCTTCATGGCTGCAGTAATGGGTGGATGGGGATAGCAAACCATCCTCAGAGTTATTTTTTTCTGCACTGTAGGAAGGAAGCATCTGAGGGCACTTTCCAGCCCTTGATTGTGGTGCCAGCATGTGGACACTGTACCTTGAACTCTCAATGGGTGTCATGTCCTGCCTATGTGGATACAGTGTGAGATGACAGAACAAATACAGGACAGTTTCTGTTGCCACTAACAAGTTTTCCAGACGTATCCATCAAAGACCAACAGCCTAGAATTTCAGGAATGAAATTGTGTGACTGCTGGAATTCTCATTCTGCATGGACAAGTGTGTATGAACATCTCTGTGAGCACCTGTACCTTCAAAGTAGAAGTACCAGGGTTCATCCAGCCGATTTGGGAAGGAGACCTGGGGATGCAACATCTTCACTGTCCTCACGTATATCTACATTCCGGGGCTCTGGTGGTGTGCCAAGGTGGCTCCCAATAAACCCAAGGGAAGTTAACGGGCTATAATCCCTGAAGTGGTGACAGGTTCAAGGACAGCATGTTGCTATGCTTGGTAAACCAAGAATTTATTCTTATATTGAAGATGTGCCTTGGGAGTTTTCACAAAGTGATTTCCACGGGCAACACAATGAGCATCAGTGATCATAGGCTGGATGCTCAAGAGTGAACTTGTTGCCTGAAAAAATAGTAGTTGCTTGGAGAATGGTGCCAGTTCCTTAGGCAAAGCGAAGAGATCACAAAGATCTGGTTCACAAATCACACTGTTAAGTATTTATAGGTTGCCATTGTTAAAAGAGTATGACTAATCTGGTGCCTATCTCTTTCTTGCCAGTTGCAGAGTCTTCCAGTTTTATGGCAGACTTGAAGTTACTACTTGGCAATAGACCATGATTCCACTACTGAGGTTTAACCTTTTGTGCATGACAAGACATTCCTTGTTTCTGTGCCTGTGGGGATGAAGGAAATGCTGCACATTCCAGAAACACTCCAGATGGTGGGAAATCAAAACCAGAACAGATGTTCTGAAACGATCTTTATTGGCTTGATCAGAGAATGGCCTGAAACAAAAGATTCAATAAGAAGACTGCAGGTCTTTATATGTACACATTCATGTCATATTCAAAGAGACATGTTTTATGAAAGGGATTGAGAGAAAGAATATCCTTTCTTCTTTTTTGTTGCATTTCTGTCTTAAGGTAAAAGATGGATAACCGTTTAAGATGTATGAGCCAGAAGATTGAGAAGAGCTTAACATTTGTCAGAACATGCTACAATAAAATTTAATCTAGGATCGAAGGAGAAAATTCAATCCTGCAGGCAAAGTGCTGGGCTTCTGAAAAGTGCTAGGACCTAGATATGACCTTGAAAGGGTGTGCTATCTCTAAAGCTAAAATAATTTGTTGTTGTTGTTGTTGTTGTTATCATCACCACTACTAGATGTTTATGACCGGTTTTATACACTGACAATCAGATCCTGCCAAGGATCTTTGATAATCAGAGCTGTCTATGCTGTTCCCAGTAGTGTCTTTTGTAGCCTTTGGGTAGTGACTCTATCAACATCCGAAGTACTAGATATTGATCCAGTTCTTCTGGAACTGCACCATGGGCACCAATAGCTGTTGGCACAACCATCATCTTTATTTGCCATCAATGCTTGGTTCAAATTGCAGGTCTTCGTATCTGGTGACTCTTTCTAGTTGTGGTTCCTCAACTGCACTATTACTATGTACTGCAACACTGATAATACACTTGTGGCTTTTCTCAACCATTGTTACATCAGGGGTATTACATGCAAGATGCTTATCAAGGCTGCATCTAGACACTCCTTACTTATTCTGTATAAGCCTGTAACCCCATCTCTCTCAGCTACATCAAGCCTAGGCAGAAGACACTGCCAAGCAATGCTGCCTTTTAAGGCTTAAGGCAAATATGATAATAAGCATCCTGCTAATTGGCATGACGCTGGTCATAAAGATATAAGGAATAAGAAATAAAATGTGCTTCTAGAAGGATGTGCTTTATTCCAGAATATCTAAATATAGGGAAATAAATAAGGGATGTCTGATGCAGACTCAGTTTGTAGTCAGAAATCCCACAGTATTTTAGCCTGTTCATTTTCTATTACTTTCTCAACTTGAGATTCCACCAATTTTTGTTTGCTGCTGTAATATCCTGATGTTTCCATGGATAATAGTTGTGAATTTGTTGTGTTTTTCTTCATAATCTTTTTGTACTATCTCCTTGCTGTTTCTATTCTTATATTGGGGCCTTTTTTTTAACATAGATTATCTATATAAACAGTGGGTGGACGATAAGCAGAATACATTATGCAATATGCTTCTGAAAATGTCTAAAATAAGACCATGATCATTCAGGAGTAGTGACCTGTCACTAAAGGGATGACCCCCTCCTGGGACCTGTCACACCAGTCTACTGCTGCTCTGGCACTGGAGCACACTGTGAAGCATTTTATGGCTATGCAATGTACTATTCAGCCACAGCTATGGGCAATTGCCCAGTTGCTGTACTGTTAAAGGGCACTCCATGGACATCTGACCTGGCACAGTGAGAAGAGAGCACTGCAGAAATGCTTTGAGAGTGCAAAATCTCTCACTCTTCCCTTCTTTGCCTTTTCATGCCCCCACAATGAAGCGCAGCACTGACTGCAGCACCCATCTAGGGAGATCTGTATCTAAGGAATGGATACATTCTAGGAGATCCGGATTAAGGGAAGCACCCAATGTGTTTCCAAGGGAGGTGTAGCACCCATTAGCAACGGGTGCTAGCCTCCCTGCCATGGAAACACTTTTGCACCCATGTGGGGAATCTGGATTGACCCCCAGGGGGTCTGTCCATCACCCCAGGTGTTTCGGGAGACAGGGGTGTGCACTCTTTGAAGTCCCTCCAAAGAGACCGGCACAGACTTCAAAGCCTCTCCTGAGTCCCTTTGGAACGCCTCCGAAGTCAGCGCAAGACAGCCCCGGAGCGCCCGCGATGTCAGCGGGAAATTGCTTTGGAGCGCCTCCGAAGTCTGCACTGATCTTCAGAGAGACCGGCAGCGAGACTCCAAAGTCTTTGCTGATTGCTTCGGAGGGATTTTGGAGGGAAGTCCATGTGGTCTGCGCTAATAGCGAATGGACCACGCTGACAGCTCCGGAGCCTCTCCGAACTGTTTGCCGATCTCTTCTGAGTGACTTCGGAGTCATTTCGGAATGATTTTGAAATGACTCCGAAATCACTTCAAAGCTGGAATTTTGGGACTCCCCCCCCCATGGGTGCATCCCCTCCCCCTAGCTTCCTCTAGACCCCATTGCCCGTTTCCCGTGGAAACAGGCTCCCTTTAACCTGGATTTTCTGGCTGAAGACCCCATTGTAGACCCCATTAATGGAGTCTACAGAAAATCCGGATTAAAGGCTGAGATGTACCCATATGATCTGGATTTCCTCAGCGGCGGTGGAAACAAATGTGTCCCAAATGGGTGTCGTGGTGAAAATGGGGCCATCCGGCTCACACCCAAATGGTTCCTTAATGGGTGCAAAAATGGGTACTTTCTGACAGTGGAAAAACACCCTAATACACATGTTGCAGCAGTTATTTCTGCCACTTTACCAAGGTTGCCTGATAACAGCTGAGGAGTGAACTACTGCTGAATAGATACTTTTCTTTTGGCTGTTTTATGCTGTTTTGCCAAAGACATGCAGCTAACTTCAGTAGCATTATGAGCTGTCTATAACAAAATCAAGACTACAGAAAATAAAATTGGGAGACAGGAATAAATAGGTTAGAAGGCATCATATTTCTCATTATGTCTGTAGCTGACTCTGCTCCTGGAAAGACATAACAGATAAGCTCCAGGGTTTCTTGTCTTCTGCAACAGCAGTGATTTTTGTTGCTGACAGCTGATCACCAGCAAGTACAGGAAAGAATACCAGCACACCCAGAAGCTTGTTAGCAGGATGGGTTGACAATATTATTGCTTGCTTTTCCTCTGTTGTTTCTGTTTGAGAACGGTAGAAGCTATGAAGCTTAAGAAACTGAGGGGGAAAGGGGAAAAAACTATGTTGTATTATGGATATGAAACTTGGCATGTTTACTTCAAAATAACTTATAAAAGTCAGCTGTGGGATTGTCTATAGCAGGGTTTCCCAAACTATGGGTCGTGACCCACTGGTGGGTCGCGAGCGAATATTGAGTGGGCCCTGCCTGTAGAACGACACACCAACTGACCAAGCCTTTATTCATATTGGTAATGGTTAAATTTCCTAGAGGTGGGTCCCGAGTTGGTAAACTTATATTAGATGGGTCGTAGCCCAGACAACTTTGGGAACCACTGGTCTATAGAATGCTGCTATGCATTATCACTTGTCAACAAAAATGTATCTGGATTCTGGTCAAGGCTCCCAGTAGTGTCCCCTCCATCAGACATTAGCACAACAGTTTTAGAGTAGACCCAGAAATCTTGCACATGGGTGATCCTTCCAATTCCCATTGGGCCCATACAAGAAGTCTAGGCTGTGATTTGCTCACTTCAGTCTTCTGCAAAAGGAATATCAGTACAGGGAACACATTGGCTCTCTAATGGCGTCTGGTATACACTGAGAAAGATGAGACAGAGGACAAGACAAAGTAGCTCAGAGAACTGGTACCAGAATCAGAAGAGCCAGAGGTCATGGCAGGTGAGAGACTAAAGGGCTGCAGTTCTATTTTATTAAACAGACAAACAAAAATTATGAAAACATGAAAATTGACCTCACTGGACAGAAATGGATTGTGTTCAGCTAACTCTGAACTGAAACTTGTGAAGAAAAAAAGGGGATGTGGAGTCAAGTCTAGAGATGTGTTGAACTACAGTTTGCAACATTCAAACTGCCCAAAGGAGGAAAATGCCTTTATGTCTCCACAAGAAGAAAGAAAAAAGGAGGAGTACAGGTAAGTGACTGGTATGTTGAGGGGAAATTTTAAAACACAACCCACTGTCTCTCCCTCCTTCTGAGTTCTCCCACCCAGTTGGGAGAGTTCTGCTTTACAGCTGGGAGAGGTTGAGGTTGCATGGGTCTTTGATGACTTCATTGTATGGCTGTTATTCCTGATATTTCCCAGGGCATAGCCAAGCCTGAACATGGGTGGAAGTGTTATTTGTATTTCAGGGAGCAAGACAATCCAAGATGATTAAGATCACCTCCAGATGTGAGGTAAACCACATGATCCTCTTGGCATTGCATTGGGATTGCCATAAAAGGTATAATGTATATGTGAAGATATTAAAGGAGATGGTAACTGCAGAAGTCAATGATTGACATTTCAAATAATCTATTATTCTGTCAGAATAGTCAGGTTTAACATAACTGCAGAAATGAGCTATCAAATATGAGAAGAGCTTTCATGGAAGCACACTTTGGGTGAAAAATTATATACTCTGCTTGGGTTGTGGGGAGATTATATATTCTTCTTTACAGAATATGTCTGTCCACAGACAGACTGGTACATATCCAAATTATACTGTGGCCACGTCCCCACGGAAACCGGTTGCTTCGCTGGTGATGCATATCATAAAAATCTGTGTTGTAACGCAGAATAAAGCATCCCCATGTGGTTTGGGCAATATGGATTCAAACCATAAGTGCCTGTCCCCATGGAATGGTGGGAACAGCAGCAGTGGTGACAGCGGCAAGAGGAGCATTGCAGTATCCCCTCATCCGCCCACCGGCAGAGTGAGCGGGCAAGGTTATTTTCCCATTCATCCCCTCTTCCCCTGCCGGCCATGGACAAGGAGGGGATGAATGGGAAAATAACCTTGCTTGCTCGCTCTGCCAGCGGGCGGATGAATGCTCCTCTCGCTGCCATTGCCATTGCCACTGCCACTGTTCCCACCTTTCTGCAGCTATGAGCCCCCAGGTTTGTTCCCTCTCTCATCCAGCTGCTTTCCACCTTCCTCTTTGTGTACCTCTCTGGCAGTAAGACTGAGGAAGATGAGGCACGTGTGAGCAAAGCTCGCTGTCAAGCAAACGTGCGCACCTGTGTTTGACAGCGAGCTTTACTCACGCTTGCCTTGCTGATCCGGCGATGAGGGAAGGGAGGATGTCAGGCTTGTAGCCCCTAGTACTCTGGGAGTGTCTGCATGGCACCAGGACAATACGTGTGAGCCCCTTATTTCAGAAGGAGTACAGTTGCAAAGTGGGTTTTTTAAACACGCATTGTCTCCCATGTAACCAGTATTAGGGCTTTGCATGGAGATGCTCCCGGGACAGACACAGAATACTTTCAGATTATTTTGAGCATGGGGACATGGCCTGTGGCACAATTGCAAAGTTCAAGTCATGCAGAATACAATGAGTAAAGCAAATCCAGATAAGTTTTTAAGTGTATTGTACTTTGCTATGTACAATAGTACAAAGGAAGAAAAAAAAACCCTTTGATGGGGAAGGGGGGTTGAAGAGGACAGAACAAATAGTATGGATGCAGTCATAATGCATGTTCTACCAAATTAAATATTGTTGCATAGAAATGCCTGCCAGGTTTTGACAGCCTTCCTCATTCAGCAATTGCCAAAAGGCAATAAAAGCAGATTTATTATTTATCAAGCAGCTGGCAATACATGGGTTTTGGGATCTGTTTGGTTTTGTAGCTTATACATTTCCTGGACCTAGGTTAGTCACTCATACCTAAAGTCCTTTGGTTGCAACTTCAAGCAGAATTCCTCTACTTAGGATTAACCCGGTAGCAGAGAGAAATGGGGCCACGTATTTGAAACCAACTCAAGGTCACACAAAAAGCCACACTTGCCAGGTGGTTCTTTTAGATGCTGCCCATGTGCTACAAAAACCTGATAAAATATTGTGCAACTGTTAACTGTTATTTTGTTTAAGCCAGTGCATGCTACAGAGGAAAATCCCCATAAAATATGTGCACATGTCTGTTTGTGACCATGCTTTTAAACTACAGAAATCCATATGCCTCCTCTTAGTACAATTCATTCATACAAGATAGAACATAGACCAGGCTAAGGTATCTAAAATGATCCCCTTGTATAATCTAGTGGGTAGACCTCAATAATGAGTTTTACTACTGATTCAGGGGCAGGATCACGGATCTGCAATGGCATGCCTCCATAGACTGGAATACCCTATAATATCCATAGAATGGAGACCCTTTTGGGAAGCACTCCAGGAAACACCTCCAGAAGTAG
This sequence comes from Aspidoscelis tigris stejnegeri, assembly GCA_023333525.1. Classification (NCBI taxonomy): domain Eukaryota; kingdom Metazoa; phylum Chordata; class Lepidosauria; order Squamata; family Teiidae; genus Aspidoscelis; species Aspidoscelis tigris. The sequence continues at coordinate 17,867,953 of JALMGA010000010.1, forward strand.
AGCTGGAAGTGGCATGTTTCAGGAGTTCTGCTGGGAGGTTGTGTACCACAGTAGAGTTGTCCACATTGTGGACTCTGTGTTTATCAGGAGTGCTGGCGCTGGCCAGCAGCCATGTGCTGATGGATATTTTCAGGCCACAGAACATTTGTTCCATAGTCTCAAAGCCCAGAAAAGTTAAAGGTTCCAGCTATGCACACAGAGTGCCTCCCACCCTAGCATGGACCTGTTTTTGTTAGGTGAACACTGAATGCTGATTAGATTTATTTTGAGCAAATCACAGATAAAAATGGTAGGGAGTTTTCTTATTTTCTTTTTTTTTAAATAATTGAAAAAAACTTGTAATTAGACATTCAAACATTTGTGCTAATGCAGAACTAGAGCATGATTACCATAACATTGTACTTTGCAATTCTGCCACAGGCCATGTCCCCATGCTCAAAATAATCCAAAAGTATTCTGTGTCTGCTCGGGGAGCATCTCCATGCAAAGCCCTAATACGGGTTACATGGGAGACAGTATGTGTTAAAAAACCCCCACTTTGCAACTGTACTCCTTCTAAAATAAGGGGATAACACATATTGTCCTGGTGCCATGCACACACTCCCAGAGTATTAGGGGCTACAAGCCTGACATCCCCCCTTCCCTCATCGCCGGATCAGCAAGGCACGTGTGAGTAAAGCTCACTGTTGAACGCAGGTGCACATGTTTGCTTGACAGCGAGCTTTACTCACGCGTGCCTCATCTTCCTCAATCTAGCTGCTGGAGAGGTATGCGGAGAGAGAGAGGAAGGTGGATAGTGGCTGGATGAGAGAGAGGACAAACCTGGGGGCTCAGAGCTGCAGAAAGGTGGGAACAGTGGCAGTGGCAATGGCGGCGAGAGGAGCATTCATACTTAGGCATCCATTCTAGTAGCCATTTAATACATCTGTCATCCATAAATTTGTCTAATCCTTCCTTGAAGCCATCTAGGCTGGTAGCTGTTACCACCTCTTCCAGCAGTAAATTCCATAAACTAAAGACCCTCTGAGTGAAGAAACAGTTCCCCTTGTCTGATCCTACTGTCTTGCCCATGGAGAGGGGAAGCCATTTCCTCAGCCCAGGGCATGCATCTTTGGGTGTTTCTGCACTTGCCTTTCTGTCCATTGGATGGGAAAGGTGCAGAAGAGACTAAGTGTTTGTACTACGGAACACTAGTACAAGTTAGCCTAGCCCCCACATGCTCAGACACTCACCTGGGTCTGGTCACGTATCCGATCCTCCACAGGACACTGCCATTTTGATCACAGCACCCTGCATGACTGTATGTGGGCTGGTGCCAGTGTCATGGTGATGATGATGCTCTACGTATGTGCAGTCAGGTCAGGGACCTCAGATAGTGCAGATTACCACCACTGGATGCTACAGGTAAGTTTCTAGTAAGCATTAGGCTGTTAGTTTATGATAAGTGACCATCTGGGCAGGCAGAGAGTGCCTCCTGTAAGTGCAGAGACACCTCCTATTGTAAACTAAGAGGCCAAGAGCAAATTGGCCTTTTGTCAACCTTCTAAAAGTAAATAAAGAAGATGTTTGGCACATCTCAGGGGGAGGACTATTAGTCTAGGGGCTACCACTGAGAAGCCCCTATCTCTTGCACCCACCCACTAACTGGGAAGGCTTCATCTGCAGATTTTAAGGCATAGGTGGATCAATATTGAAGGAAGCAGGATTTAAATATTTGGGTCCCAAACCATTTAGGACTGTACATGCCAGTTACCACCTTAAATTTGATTGGCAGACAGTGCAACTTTTTAACACCAGCATGATGTGTGTCCAGCAAGCAGTATCAATTAGCAGTCTTGTTATGCATTTTGCACCAGAACATGACAATAGTTCAATGTGGAAGTTATGGATTACTGTGGTCAGATCATTTCTGTCCAGATAGGGTTATAGCTGGCAAACTAGTCAGAGGTGGAAGTTGACACTCTTTGCACCATCTCGTCTCTAGTTGTTCCTGCCTGAATTGAATGTGATGGCAATACCTATCAGATATTGGATGTCCTCCAACACGTCTAAGATGAGCAAAATTCACCAGTTTTGTTTCTCTTCTATTACTACCTGCTCATTTGCTCTAGTCAAGCATGCAAAGAGTAACAAGACTGAGAAAAGAACCACCTGTTTCCTAGCCCTCTCTTCCAAGTGGGTCAGTAAACGGACCCACAAATAAAATGAATAACTGGCCTTTTCCGCAGTCCTCTATAATGAGAGTCTTATCCTTTTTGGAGGTCTCTCATTCTGCACTCCAATGCAATCTACAAAAGTCTTGCCTCCTGCTAGCACAATATTGGATGTAGCATGATATGGTCTTATGGAAGCATGACTAGAACATGAGTAACTCTGAAGCATTACTGAGACACTAGTAGACCTGTTTTCCCAGTTCTGCCAGCATTTTAGGGACAGCTAGATTGGCCCTGGGAGGTGTTCAGAAGGGCACAGGTCTCCCTATTCCAGTTTAGCAGGGAAGTACATGAAATTGTGCCACTGAAATGTGTCCCCTTAAGTCTACAAAGCCAGGAATTTTACTTCCTATTCATTGGAGTCCTTGCATCTGGCTCCAGGGCTTATGTGAGCTTGGGCTAGCACAGGCCCTGTCCCAGAATAAAGTGACCTTTTGCCAGGACAGTGTGGGTGCTCCAGCTGGGATTTTTTTAAGAAGCCATTCCACCAGGAATGTCCTCCCCCCTGCACAAGTATGGAAATGGCCCAAGTGTACTTCTCTGAACCTGGAAGACATGATTTCAATGACCATATCTAGGATGTACTTAAAGAAGCCACTTAATCTCTGCTATTTGAATATCACATTCCTAGGCAGAATTTGGATTCTCGTCACGAGATTAAAAAACACCTAAAGCTAACATTTGCCATGTGATATTTTGGGACTTGTTCATGAGTGAATCAGTCTGATTACCAATTTCTTTAAAAATTAAAAATTACAGGTTATCTGAATGAAACTCTGGGATGAACACAATTGCATTTATTTGTTTTTGTAATAACAAATAACACCAGGTTGTTGAAGTGAAAACCTGTCAAGAAGTGGCAAGGGAAGGCATGTCACCATTTCCTGAGTCTCTAATTTGTCACTCTGTAGTTTTCCCTTGGTACAGATTGTTACAGATGTGAGATAGCCCTAATACATCTCTCTCTTCTGCTTGAGACTCTGGAACTGTTTCCCAAAGCCATCTATGGTTTCATTTGTCTTAAGTGTCAAGTAATCCAACCATGTTAAAGATAAATAGATAAATTAAAGCCTAAATGCATCCCCCTGTTAATACCTTGGTAACTTCCAGTATAGACTGTTGTCATATGCTGTATGTGAAGCTGCCCTTCAAAATAGTTGGTACAGCTTAAAACCATGTGACTGCTGGCCAAACCCAATCACATTGGTTCTAAAAGAACTGCACTGGCTGCAAATTCACTACTGAGCCCAATTCAAAGTTTTTAACATTAACATTTAAGGCCCTAAATGGCTTGGGCCCCAAATATCTAAAATAATGTCTCCTCCTCTATGCACCTGTCCATGCCCTCAAATCTGTCAGTGAAGCTCTCTCGGCTGTACCACCACCAGCACAGGAGAGGACCCTTTCAGTGGGAGAGGTTGTGGGCAGTCTCTGAAGCATAGCAAGCACATCTTTATACATGGTTAGAGGATTGGTGAAGACATACTATGAAGTAACATGCCCTGGTTTGGGGACAGAAGGTATTTTTGTAACCACATCTATAGAAAAAGTGGTTACAGTGGTAGAATGTGGTAGAATGAAGCTACAAGGGATACACTTATCAAGTACAAACATGTTCTTTTTGGGAATGCAAAGAGTATAAAAAGGCAACCCTCCCAGAATTGGGAGGGTGACAGACTCCTGGTCCCCATTTTTTTATTAGCAAATAAAGTATCTAAACTCCCATGCTCTATGGGGCTGTTCCCACCTGGCTTTTATTGCAGCTGGAAAATGATCTGAATTTTCTTTGGCCCCATTACAGATTGGGTTTCTGTGTTTTCTGAGGAATAAATTGCTAAAAATCACAATAAAAAACACCTGAAAAGAACAGCTCTCACTCCTGTTTTTGCTGCTAAAATGCTTTATTTTTTTTTCCTTTGGGAACGGTACTGCAGAATTGGGGGAGATACATCATGAAACTCGTCCCTCATTTGCAGAGAAGTTTAAAGTGTTCAAGCCTCTTTCCCTTGGCAGGCCACTTCACAGTTTCATTTTCACCCACTTCACACTGATAACAAGTAACAAGTAACAAGTTTCACTTTCACCCACTCCACTTACATTGATAACAAGTTTCATTTCCCACCCACGCTTTCCCCTCACTTTCTCCTTTTTCAGCTGGCCCCTTCCTGCATGAACCAACCACAGTGGGTGGGCAGGAGAAAGGTGTGATAAAGGAGAAAGTGAAGGGAAGTTGTGGGCGAGGAGGTTTAGGGAGGAGATTTTGTGCAATATCATGGGAGCAATCCCCTTGGTCATGCCCACTGGAAGGTTTGGCAAACAGTGGCAGCAAAAGCAGAAGGGGAGGCGGAGCTGGGGTTCCCCACCCTTGGCCACGTCATCGTGGGATCGAACCCAATCAGGAGAGAGGGGTGGGCACATCGGCTGGCAAAGGGTGGGGAGGAAAAGATTTGCTTTCCCCAAAGGGTGGGGAGGAAAAGATTTGCTTTCATGAGTGAATCAGTCTGATTACCAATTTCTTTAAAAATTAAAAATTATAGGTTTTCTGAATGAAGCATTTTTGAAGCATTTTCTGTGGGAACAGCATCAGGGTTGACTGCGATTTAATTTTTTTAAAAAACTGGAATGGACAGAATGCGCATTTGCATCGGGGTTAGCTTTGTTTCATTTTTAAAAACTTAAGTGGGACTGCAGCCTATATGGGAACAAATCCACTCTTTTGAGTTAGAATCTACAATAGCTCTTTACTCTTTAGAAATAGTACAAATTACTTACGATGCAGGATTGTATCAAGACAGAAAGGAAAAATTCCACAAAACAACAAAGGCCAAATCATACTGGTATACTTTATGGAGCAACTGAAAAACATCTATGGTGTGTGCCTGTCATACTACACAGGGAAGGCTGTTCCAAAGCCACCACCAAAAAACTCTTCTCCCTAATGGGCATTACCATGGATTCCATACTGTGCTGGAACCACTAGGAGAGTTTCACCCAATGAGCTTAAGTGACAAGAAGGACTGCATGGGACCCACATTGTTTAGGGCTTCCTGCTTTAGTCCTGTTTTTAACCACTTTGCTTTTATCTGTTGTAACCCATGCAGAGACTTTTGCTGTAGGGTAAAACAAATGTAAATAAATATCTAAATTATTTTTGATTTTTTTAAAAAAAAAAGAGGCTAATTTTTCTTGTTTTATTTTTTTTAAATCATAGCTGCATAGCATCTATGCTGGCCTGCTGATTACCTAAGGGCAACACTAGATATTCCACAGCAAAATCAGGATTTATTACATTTTATAAGAGGCAGGAAATGATAAGCAAGATTATCTAAAATCTCCCATGCATTTGGACCAAACTACAAAGAAGGAAGCTTTTGGCAATATTAATTTAAGGTATATCTCCCTATCACCAGAATAGGATGTTGGATAGAAGATTTATGAAGCCTTCTGGGCAAATATTTCAGATGAATAACAAAGCAGGTAGAATCAGTTGCAATTTTGGAATGGCGAAAATTCCTGGAAAAGTCACAGCATTAAAGTGTTGAAAAGCTAATAATGCTATGAAATACCATCAAGGTTCTGCATATGTTTCATTTAAAGCAATGTTTACATTCATATTCAATATAATACCCAGATTGGAAGAACACATCAGCAGTGATTTGTCATGTTCCTTCCATATTATCTAACCTACAGGTGGGTTTTGTGGTTAGAATAAGCAAAAAACAAACAAGTTTTCACTTTGCCAATGTGTTATCTCATTCTGAAAGTGGACTGAAGGTGGATTAAAATTTAGGTGTGACCACAGCCATAGAGTATTGTAAGAAGAACTCTACCTTCACATGGTGGGAAGAAAACATGGTTTTAGAGCCCACCATTGCTTCTTACTTCCCTGCCAGATGGCAGAGTAAAATCGTAGAGCAAGTCTGGGCTTTCCAATTCTCTGTCATAGAATTCTCCAGTGATTGTTCTATATAGCACATCCTACATTTCCTTAATTGTTCTCCTAAATTGTTATACCAATATTGAATTGTTCTTTCATTTGGAACCTTCCAATTTTTAACCATTACAACTTGTTCAGATAACAACATTAGCTTTGGTTGATAGTGGCCCTGTAATTATATAATGTGAATATCCATTTTATGAAAAAAAAAACCTATTTTGTCAAAACTACATTAGTATTCTACTCCAATGCAGGACAAAACCCTTTGAGCCTCCGGAAGTTCCTATCATCCCTTAGTGAAGTCCTCACCCCACTCTGGACCTATCCATCCATCCCTGCATGCCTTATTCTAATAAATCAAGTTGGGTAACTAGGGACTACATTGTGGGTTGAACAGCAGCAAGCATCCTATCCATGGCATCAAACCTTAAAAATTGGAAGTGATCCCATAAACTAGAACAGATAATGCCTTGGACATCTCATTAGACACTATGAAAAGCAGTGTTCAAGTTGACACAAAGATTAATGATTTTCTCCTCAATTACTTTGCAGACCTACTGCAGTAGTCTTCTGAGGGGTCCAATACTGAGTTTAATGGAACAGATAACAGCATCCTCTGTTGGCCAATTACTTGAGGAAGAAATGGAGGCTTCAAACCAAGCCATAGAGTAAGCATGAATAAGTACTCTTAAACACAGTTGACCCCCTTCATGATGAGTAGAATGTTACACGCAGTCCTTTCTTCCAGTCTTGAAGAACCAACTTTTATGAGAAACTCACTTTTTAAAAAAGTATGTTGTTATAAAACGAAGTGCCTCAAAAGTTTGTTAATTAAAGATTCAACTCTAGACTTCTTGTCTTATTAAGCAGCATACAATACTAGATGTGGACTAAAACCTGTGATTCTCACAATACTATATTGGCAAGATCATAAGCAATCATAGCATTCCTGATATAGTACTAGATTAGTAAACTGAAAATTCTGCATATCAGTATTATTGGAAATCCAGCAATTGTGCCATATCTTCCATGATATTTTATCTTATTTTGATGGCTTCTGGCAGCTTTTGAAATAAACTCAATTTGTCTAACTAGAAGCCATCCTAGTGTCTGAAGAATAATGAAAGAAGTGGCTGAATGCTTGGCTTGCTCTCTAGATATACAATTTTTTAGTTTTGGAGCAGCCTTATTTTTCTTGTCTTAAAAATATTTGTCTTTTTGGCCCCATTCTGATGCAGGATTTAGGCAGGCTTAAAGTCAGCTTGAGCTCTAACTGTCCCAACAGTTTCCAAGGAATCTCCCATTTCTGCGGACTAAAGATCCCAAAACACAGATGTGATGTCCACCAGGTACAGGTAAAGTAGGAAGGATTGGATTAACTCCAGTCCCAAGGCTGGAGAAGAGTTGACAGGGGGGCGTGGCCTAGAGACGATCCCCAAGGAAGGGGCAAATGCTCCTTTGCCTCTGCCCAATCAGAGATCGCAAACAGCAGGCAGAAAGTCCATATAAACCCACTGTGAGGGGAACAAAGGGTTCTTTCCAGGGGCAAGGTCATGGGGAGTGGGTCAGAGAGAAACAGGCTGAACCTAACTGATGCTCAGGGGGTAGCATGGTTTGGGAGCTCTGGGGGAAGGGTGACAACTGAGACCCTTTGGTACTGGTTAAGGGACTGTGTTTACTTCCATTTTAAAGCAAGTTACAGTGCACAATATCTTCAAGAGTTGAATAACTTACCTGAGTTGCATAGAAGTTCAAAGCTGTTCTCTTAATTGAGCTATTGTAAACAATAAACATAACTTCTTCGATTACTTACTTCTGTACAGACATATTTATTAGCTTAACACTCATCCTAAAGGGACAAAAGGGTTCTTGGCAACCCCAGGCAGTGGAGTTACTTTGTTGCAACATCTCAGGGTGGAGTGAGAGAAAAACCTCTGTCTCCTTTGTCTCAAGAGGGGGGATGCGGAAGGGGAATGCGTGAGGGTTTCGCTGTCTATGCTCTGTTTAAAGGGAAGTGAAAGATTAGGTGGTTGAAGCTGTGTTTACATGATACAGGGAAGAGTTGGGGCCAGCAGGCCATCACAATGGAGAATCCCTATTCCGGTTAAAAGAGGTCTCACTGCTGGATCTCCTGCCTTCTTCCCCTAGTTCCCGGGCTGTCTGCCATATGTGCCAAGGGGATCATGCTGGCTGAATGGGAGATGGGGTGGAGGAGAGACTGCAGCAGAGATACATATATCCAGGAGTGAGATGTAAAACATGAGACACATGTATCGTGGGTGAGATGTATCAAGAGATCAGATGTACTGGGTGAAGTGGCAGTGTCTGATTTTACAGATCAGTGAGCAATAGTGAAAGCTGTCAGCTCCTGTGTAAAATCCTGCCTGATCAATCCCTTCCAGCACCACCTCTTCAATCACCCCCTTTTGCCTCACCCTCTACTTTTTCATGCAGTCCTGATATGCCGCTCTTGCACAAAACAAAGGGAAAGTGATCTCCTACTGCCTTTTTAACATGAAAAGAGGCTGTGCTACAGTGAGGGGCGAAGTGATGGACAAAAGCTCCATGATCTCCAGGAGCAGGATATATAGGGGGTGAGGTTTTAACTGCCCACCCTGATGCAGTCAGGGTATGATGGTGTCCAACTGCTGACTGCATGGGAAGGGGTTCTGGTGGGGGGAAGAAGGAAGGGAGGGGTTTCTCCCCTGCAAGTCTGCATTACAAGCTGGCAGTGGGAATGCCAAAAACAGACCTCAATCATTTTTTTAAAAACCCTGGATTAAAACCTGGATTAAATTGCCCAGTGGGAACCTGGCCTTTTTATAAGCAGCCTATACAATTTTTCATGTAAAAATAAATTGCTGAAGTTGAATAAGAAGTCTGTTTTTGCTTTAGATTTAGGGTTGCCCCTCTCTCAGTAGTACTGCTGCACAGATCAATTGCTGTGAAATGGGCAGTTAAAAAAAAAAGGAAGACCTTTACAGCCACAGATAATCCAGGCCAACATTTTCATCAAACAGTAAACTGGGCTAATTAGGAAAACATGGGCTATGACTGGGAAACAACAACAACAAAACCACTTGTGTAAACTGTGGAGGATGCCAGGAACACATGAATGGACGCCAATTCTAATCCACTGAAAAAATACTAATCTAGTTACAGCCCCCCTTTGCATGGCAAAAAATAAATAGAAAAGGGTATATTTTCTTTTCAAGAATGGCAATATCAGGCCCTCAGTGAATATCATTTAAGATATTATTGTATCAACTACTACCACCATATATACCAGAAGAAGCCTTGCTGCCAAGGAAGAGTTAGGATTCCACCATTAATCATAATTTATGAGAAGTGATAAAATGTAGGAAAATGTAAGCTGCTTGTCTGGCCTGAAGCCTTCAGAAAAACATCTGGTTAGGTACTACGAGAACAGGGTGCTGGACTACATGGGTCAGTGGTTTAATGTAGCAGAGCTCTTCTTATATTCTTAAAGTTAAAATGCCATAGACATTCTGCACTAAAAAAAAAAAAAAGGATGGGTGGATTTACCATAATTAAGACATTTAAAACTCATCAACCGGGAATGCAAATGTCCATATAAGATTTCAGGCCAAATACCATCCGCAATGCATCTTATCCTCTCATAGTGAGAGTGAGCCAGAAAGAACCTAACTCTTTTTAGAGTAAGTGGCTTCCCAATCACACAAGCCCATTAAATATCCAGAGCGTTCACTACAGAAAGTACACCCTAGACAATAATGATCACTTTCAGCAATGAACACAGCAGGATAGCCTTTACTAGGTGGTGGGTGGTGGTGTGGGGGGAGTGCTGACCAATAAGACGATGAAACCCAAGACTAAGAAGAATATACTAATTTACAAGACTGTAGCAATTTTTTTTTAAATTATTTTTTAAAAATAAGCCAGAGTGTAAAAACTAAATTGATAACATGATTATAATTGGACCTGGTTAAGGCTATTGAGCTAATCGTGGATTCCAGAAACCCATGTAAGTTAAGAGCCCATGGCTGCTTTGTTACACACGTTTCTCTCCATATTTAGATTTCAAAGTAGATACTCTGAGCAGTCTCCTTTTGATTTTCTTCTCTACCCTTTTGGTTTCTCCACCAATTCCTCCTACATTTCTATTCCAGAGGTACTTCTAGGCTGCATTCACCCCTACATTTTAATCCAGCTTCAGCCCACTTTCAGAGTGAGAAAACACGTCAGCAAAGTGACAAGCTGATTTCTCTCAGCATTTCCTAGCTCTGAAAATCTGCCTTTGGATTCGAAAATGCGGAAAGAAAAATGTGCACATCCATACCAGAGATGGTGTCTAAGTCATGTTTAATAACTCATCTGAATTCCAGGCTTCTTTGCTTTGCTTTGGCCTTTTCTAGTATTCCTATAATTTCTCACTTGGTTTAAGTTTATTTTAATCGGTGTGTAGTGCAATGAAAGATTTTTCATTATGCCTTTTTACAGATAGATCACTCCTATTATGTATTTTTGGATATTGGGTCTTTGGATCTCTTAAAATATTTGAAATAATATGGTCATTTTATGTGCACAGATATTCCAAATGATTTCAACAGTCTGTTGACAGTTTCTGAGGTGTGTTGTATGTATGAAGAAGTTGGATAGTATGTGGAGTAATGGAGTCATATGGATAACTTTTCAGCTGAAAGGCTTTATATGTAGGTAGTCTGTTTCTGCTTTGCTTTTGCTCATCAAAGCAGAGTTTTTACATAGCTCTCTGTGTGTGCAGTAGGGTTGTTTTTATGATGAGGTTCCTGTGGAATTGATTTTAACAGACGTCTGACCAGCTAATAAGACTACTTGTTGTCTTTTGCTTTTATTAATTTTATTCCACTGAATATATTATTATCCTATGTGTATATTGTAGTAAGCTTTTCTTAAATATAGGAAATGTATCATGAATCTAGCAAAATCATATTTATGGTTTAATAAGAAAGTGAACTGTTGCTTCTACTTATTGAATTGCTGCTTCTGCTAGGAGTCCTGAAATGGGAGATCCCATTGGGCTTACTTTTATCTGTCTGCAGGATCTGGCCATCAAATTGGAAGTGTGTGGAAAGGCAGAAGCCTGTTAGTTCCATGAGATTAGAAATCTTTATTTTTTGTTTGTTTTGTTAAGCTGAATTTGCTCTGAACGTATGGCAAGTAGCTTGGAAAGCTAGTAATATTTAAAACGCATAGCATAGTGATAAAATGCACTAAGTTCTCCTAAGGACAAAATCTGTAGACGGTACATGGATTTTGACCAGCAATGTGGAGCGTACCACAAGTATCCAGAACTAGTTCATCCTAGTTCATCAGAGTTCTTTGAAGTAGTTGCTGGGGCAACAGATCACTCTATCACCTGACCTAGTGGTTGGAATCAAAGAGGAAGTGGCCAGCACACTAAAGACTTCAGGCAGCTCTGCTAGAGCAGTTCTGGTTACGAACATCTATCATAGGGGGTTCATGTTACTACTGGGATGGGATTTTCAGATCCATCCAAAAGATGGCATGGATGACAAAAGCAGAGAGTGATAACTCTGTACCTCACGTTTCAAACATGATGTGATTATGGGCTGGTACACAGTTACCCAGAATTACAACTGAAATGTTTCCTTATCACAAATTCCTTACCAGTGAGATGTTTCATGATATAAGCTGCATTTTTATCTAAAAGGGAACTCAGAAGGCTCAGAATCTCTCACTGAGCTATTGTATATTTCAGTTAGCTGGAGCAGGGACTGACTCCTAAGGTTTTATTATGATTTAGCAATTTAGAGGAAATTCTTTCCTATTCTCAGGTTACCTTGAGAGAGGAAAGGGAATGAGGAATCATGATGGTTTCTTGTTTATTCTTTTTTCTGCTAATGAGCAAATAGGGAGAGTGGAAACATTGGCAGCTTCCTTGTGGTTCCTTTGGACCAAAAAGCTGCCTTGTTTGACTGTGGGGTCTTCATGCTAGAGCATTTCCTTAGAGGCATGGCTACTGGGAGATCACACTTGCTACATGACCCTGGTGAGTGTCATGCCCAGTACCACTTCTGAGGGAGATTCCCTTGTATTTCCAACCTTAATTCCATTCCAGCTGCTTCCATGTAGACCAAAGGTGGTATCTTTAGCAGCTTATTTGGTATGCAGAGCTCATGTCATTTTGCTGCGCTCCAGACAGGGTCCACTTTCAGGGCCATTTCTGGGTGTCCTGTGGCATTCCCCCCAACCTGCAACTTCAGAGGCTAAGGAATGAAAGTTCCTCAGCCTTCAGAGATAGGCCAGGATGGGCTACTGTCTTTGCATCTCTATCCAGGACAAAGTTTTACTCCATGTTGAGATCCTAATTCAATTGGTCTACAATATATTCAGATTAAGGGCCTCTTAATCTGGATCTGGTTCCATCTTGTGCAGACAGAGCTGGACTAAAGGGAGGTGAGGTCTCCTTGATCCACATTAATATGTAGATGAGGAGGACCAGGATCTAGACCAGAGACCCCTAGATCTGGATCTACAAGTTTAAGTGCAAAAAGGGCCTTACATTGCACTTATAAGAGAGAAGAGCCACAGATAAACCAATGAAAAATTACAAGAGAGTTTGTAAACCAAATAGCACCAGAACCACAGAATATTTTGCTCCTGTATTTGGCAACCTATGTGGATGCTAACAGGAAAAATTAGATGCTAAGTCTCAGTGTACAATATTGAGAATCCTAAATGAACACACATAAAAAGAGTTCATAACATTTGCTAACAGTTTCTCTTCTAGCATGCTTTTTGCTGACAGGAAAACACATAGTATGTATTGGGCATTAATGATCCTCTCTACAAGATGAATGCTAAATTTATGGTTGTGACAAATGGACCAGTGCGTATGCTGTCTAGATCATTAACTAGATCCGTTGCTCACTAGATATTTGTTCTAGTAAATAGCAATGAGGGAGGGAAAGGACATGTACTCTAACAAGGCTGAAGAAATCAGATAGTTTATTAAAAAGAAAGGCAGCATTAGAATACAGAATGAAGTTCTAGAATAAAAATAGATGCTTTCTTCAGTAAACAAACCAATACAATTTAAGACCGCTAAAGGCTATGGTATTAAGTATTTATAGTAAAAAATAAAGTAAATGTTTCTGAGATTTAGGAAACAGCTGTATAGCTGACAAATTCTTAAACAACTTAAAACTTCTTGCTGTATTTAACACCATACAATAATATTACATTTCTCTGTTGTTCTTTTGATGACTTCCTCTGTTTTTCTGGCATCTTCTTTTCATATCTCTTCTCCTTTTGCTCCCTTGAATGTCTCTTTGTCCTTCTCAGCTGACCACTTAATTATTAATCAAAACCATCTGTAATTACTTCAATTTCTCATAGGCAGTTAATAAAGGGGTGCCAATCCTTTACAAATTTATCTGTTGTTTGGTCTTTTAATAAATTTGTCAATTTATCCATCTCTGCCAAATCAATCAGTTTAATTAACCATTCTTCCACTGGAGGTATTTCCTCATCTTTCCATTTCTCTGCATATAATAATCTTGCTGTTGTTACCATATATAAAACCAAAGGATTTATATTATTTAAACTCTCATCCACAATTTCTAACAAAAACAATTCTGGTCTAAATGGAAAATTTATCTTGAAGATTTGTCTCATTAGATTGTATATTTGTATCCAATACTTTTTTTTATTTTTCACAAGTCCACCACATATGATAAAAAGTTCCATCAGTCTTTTTACATTTCCAGCATTTGTTTGACATATCCTGATATGCCTTTGTTAATTTATGAGGCGTTAAGTCCCATCTATACATCATCTTATATATGTTTTCTTTTAAAACCATACAAATAGTAAGTTTCATATGTTTTACCCAGAGTATCTCCCATTGTTCCATCTGAAAATTATATCCAAAATTCCTTGCCCATGTAACCATACCTTCTTTAACCTGTTTATGTTCCACTTCAATCTGTAACATATGTGAACCACTGTAGGGATGTGCACAAATATATTTTTGACATTCAAATCTGAGTAGATTCGAATGTCAAAAAACCTGATTTGAATAGGATATTTAAGATCCAAATGTCATAAAATCTGATTCAAATCTGCAACATTCAAACTCGTACGTTTGAATGTTAGATTCGTATTTAAAGATACTAATGTCAACAACATTCACATCTTTTTTATGTATCTGTGCTCATCCCGTAAAAATCCATATGCATACCGTATTATCCCGTATGCATCCCGTTTTAATCCCACATTTTAAGTGCAAGATATGGATAATTTTCCCACAGATACAAATCTACACATTCGAATCATTTGAAAATCCTATTGGAAAATGTAAAAATTCGGATTTTTGAAAATCCAATTCGAGTTCTAATGTCAACATTGGTGGGATTCAAATTGAATATTCAGATTTTTGCCCTCTTAACTGTTCTCTTGTTTTTAGATCAAACTCATTTGTCACAACTTTTTAATATATCTTCATAGTTAAACCAAATCCCTCTTTCCCCAAACTTTTTTAACAATCCTTCATGCGGTGACACCATAGAGGAATTTTCTTGTAAAGATTGTTTTTATACTTCAGCCAAGTCTTATACAAAGCATTAACTTTCACTTCTTCATACCACAAATGCCTATGCCACCCCTATGTTAAACCTTCTCCTTCCAGCTACAATAATCTGTGGTCTTTCAGCCAGCACCATTTTGCATGGACACTTCTCTCTTCTGGCAGGCGGGTTTTATACCCCCTCACCAGATGTAACTCGACTCCTGATTGAGTGCTCTCTTCCCCCTCCTGTTATGCTAATAAGGGAGGTTTCACCCCCTCCTTACCTGCTCAGGCTGTCTGATTGAACTTCCTTGCTTATTCTGCATTGAATGCGCCTTCACTACCGTTTTTAAATTACATCACCCAGCAATGAAATTTAGTGTGGGCATCACAGCTCGTCTCAGTGTTCCCTATGCCACCAAGAGGTGGATGCACTCTAAATTAAGTAACAATGTGAAGAAAGAGCCAAGCTTTCCAAATATATGTGTTTTAATAATAATTCAGGAAGGGAGAATAATGTTTGCTACATAATTGAAATACCATTGTTTAAAAAATGTTGACATGTTTGGAAGGTTTCTTCAGCATCTACATTAAAAATAACCCAGACTGATTAATGCTGCCTTCATAACTGGAGCTTTACCTTAGAAATATATGACTGAGTCTTACTGCAGCGAGGGACTGCATTTGGGTGTTAAAACAGAATGTTGTTGAAAGTTTATTCCCACCTCCCTGTTAATGGGAAAGATGTTTTCAAAATAAATGATAATCAGGAAACTTGAGCTGTAAGGAAGCAGAGGTTAAAAAATACCAATAGCCTTGGGTTAAAAAAAAAATCATTTTGTGTTGAGTCACTTTTGTCGTAGCCCATCAACTATAAATTCAACTCCTGGAGGATGCAGTGAATCTGTCTAGAGAATTATATCACAGTACCAAAAAGGAGGCAGATACAGAGCAACTGCTTGACTAAGGATTGCTGTCAATTTGGACCTTTTCACACGTGTCTGGGGGACAGTTTCAGGCATATTTTGAGAATTCTGCATTCACACCACAATCTGCTGCAACTGTCTTTGAGGCATCCCAACCTATTCCTGAGGCTTACTGGCTGCGGATAGCTTAAACGCTGTCCCACAAACAGTCCTTCAGCATTGGAACCTGGTGTTTCAAGATGAGGGGCTTTAACATTCAGACCTCAAGGCTTAGCCTGCCCTTGTCTCTAAATTCGGATGTGACATCCCCTTGCCAAGTTGCAGTGAAGGGTATGTGGGTTGTCGATGTCCCACTAGGAACAGATCAGGAAGTCCTTTTCCAGTGGTCAGCATGCAAATGGTCCTAGACATTTCTGTTATTCATCAACTGCAAATGGTCTTCAGTAGGGGTGTGCACAAGTGCAATTTTCAGGGTTTGATTTGATTTGAATCTTTAAAATTCAAATTTAACCAAATGCAATTCGAATTAAGCAAATTCGAATCTATTTGTTTGAATTTTCAATTTGAATTTGCACTGATGAATATTGACAGCATTTGTATGTGCCTGGAAACATCATTATGCATTCTGTATGCATCCGTACACGTTGGTATGCATCCCGTAGTTATCCTGGATGCAACCTGTTTTCATCCCGTACGGATGCATACAAATGTGTATGGATGCGGGACAGATGATTACGTTCAAGTATGCATCATGTATGAACCTGTACAGATGTGAATGTTCAGATAATTCAAACAAATAGATCTAAAATTAAAAATTCCTTCAAATTTTTAAATTAGAATGTATGGACATTCGATTCAAATTTGAATGTCAAAATTTGGATGAATTTGATCGAATTTCAAATACCTTTGAATATTTGTGCACACCCCTTCTCTTCAGAGACAATCCCAAAAAGGTTAAGCATGAACCTAGCCTCAGAATGAGTTTTCATTCATTAACATCACATAATCAATTCTGAATGCTTGCACATGTAGCAGCATCAGGCTATTACAGAGGGGGGGGGGAAGGCATTTCCCCCAAAAAAACCATTACGGCTGAAGCTTGAGCCAGATGGATCCATGAAGAGTCTTTCAGCGCCTTACTTTAGCTTTAATTTTAGGTGACCAAATTCTTGCCTTCCAGATGTTGAGAGACTTCCATCATTTCTTATTCACCAGAATGGCTGAGGCTTTCAGAAACTTTGGAGGGGGAGGGATGCTGAATTTGGCCAGTTTTGTATAATAGATAGCATTGGTGCATGACTGAATTGTGTATTAAGGGAGTGAGGTTCCTTGTTACAAATAAGAACATGTTTTTAAAATGGCTATGAACATCCATCCCGCCCCCATCCCAATATCTTTAAAATTTAGTGCACTTCAAAGGAAATCAAATGTTCCCAACACATTCTCTTTCCTTTAGGCCCAAACCTAATGGTAATATGAATCTTCTTTTACAGACATTTCCTTAGTGGTCAGCAATGGAAACATTTTAAAATATTGCTGAGGAGAGTATATTTGTTTCCAAGAAAAGCTTTACAAATCTAATACTTTGGGGGTGGGGGAATCTAGCCACAAAGTACACAACAAGAACCCATATAAGCTAATACAGCTGTTTTCAAGAAGGTTGGCAATAGGTGTGTTCTGTTTCAAAATATTTGTCTTTCTAAAATGAACGTTCCAGAACAGTTGTGACCACAATTCCAAGTCAACAGGTTAGATTTCTTGCTACTCTTGCTTCATTAAGATACACTCAGAATCAACAAGTGGATGAATATGTTATTTTGTTCTCTTTCTAAGAAATTATTTTTTCAGCATGAATAAAACCATCTGAGTAGGCATTCTGAATGGAAATTTACTAGAACAGAGGGAGAAAGGCTTGTATTTAGTCAATAGGGAATCTGATATCCTCCAGATGTTGTTGGACTTCAGTGGCCTCATTGGGCTTGGTGTCACAAAAATATCCAGAATCTTAATGGTTCTTTTTATTTAAGACATTTGTGTTTATTTTGGTAATTATTTCAGCAGGCAGTAATTTTTTTTTTGAGTAGGGATACACTAAATGATTCAATGGTTTGAAATATTATGACTCATAACAGGATATTCTTTTTTTGTTAAAAAAAAAAAAACCAGCCCTGGAATTAAGTACCTCTCTCCCCTTCCCTTCCCTGAAGTATTTCTGTTCAGAGTTGTTTTCTTCATGAATTTGAATGCTATTTCGGATAGTTGCATGGGGAGTTGAAGGGATTAAAAAAAAAAAACAAAGCCAGCTGATTGGCTATGTCCTACCAACAACCAATTTTAGAAATCCCATGTACTATCCTTAAGGAACAGTGTGATAGGGTTTTGTCACATTGTTCTTCATGACCAGGACCATATCTATGTTGAGGGGGTTGATTGAGCAGTCACGCCCCTCCCCAATAAAACACAACCACCAGTCACCGTATTGCACTATCTTGGGATGGTTGTGGACCTGAGAGGCAATATTTACATGCCACCAGCAATTTCAGGCTGATATGGGAACATCTAAAATGCTTATACTCAGCCCAGTGGTTTAAGACAGCTTGGACTCACTGGCAAAAGATCACGAATGATGACCCAGGTGGTGACAGTGCATCTGGCACTGACCAATGTTAGGCCTCATTTTAAGTGTGGCCAGGAATGGTCAAGAATGGGGTGTGACCTGTTGGAACATCCAGTTCAGTACTATTTTGTTCTCACCTGAAACAAAGTTTTTTTTGAAAAAAAGTTAATCTGCATCAATTGGCCTCTGTTTGTCCTTCATGCTATTTGACACACTTTTCTTCTCCTGTAATTGGTTAATTCATAAATTAAATTTACCCCATGATCTCAGACTACCTTACAACAATTTCCACAAAACAGCCAAACAACAGATGATTTATCTGTTACCCATCCAAAGTCATGCCTACCAATTACATCCAGCTATAAAAAGGAAGTAATATTATATACAAGGGATGCACACAGAGTCACATAGGCATACCATTCTCTGGAATGTGTCCAAATGATACATCTCATTTTCTGCTGATCATTGGCAGCTTTGAAATGGACATTAAAACAATATGTTGGGAAATATAATCTTCACAGCATTATATATCTACTTGGCATTTTGCATAGATTTATAGGTAAACATTAAAAATGCTTGAGGGCATCATCCTTAGATTTATTACAATTTTGTTCAGGTTCATTCTATCTATTATCAAAGCTGCCCTGGAATGGCAAAACTGGACAGAAATATTTGTCTTCCCAGTCAGAACTCCTCACGGTCTTGTGACTTGTGTATTTATGTGTAAGAAGGTCTGCATGTATTGAAGGGCAGATATTGTATTATTACAGGCTGTTGAAAGAAATCCTAATAGCCATTTGACTGAAAGCTGCAGTATAAATCTTTCTTAGAAATAAATCACTACTTCGCAGAAATGAAGAGCACTTTATGAAGTCGTCTACTGCAACTTGGGAGTGGAACAAAAAAGGGATGCAGACGGATGCGTACGGACACATTCAAATGTTGTTTCTTCCTTTGCTGGCTTGGATTGCCCACTTACTAAATCATATATCTGCCATGTAAGATAAGAGTGAATGGTTTAAGAATTACCCAAACCCGGCTCAGCCAAGCCTATGTGAATTGAGGACTGCAGGAAATCCTAGCATTATAATCCCATTCACGTTCAAGATCTCAGCTCATATGGGACTGGTTAAGTACTGTAGGCACAATTTTGTGCTCTGAAATCCAAATGCATGTAGATGCATTGGGATGGGATGGGGCATCTCAGAATGGAGCCACCGGCCCAGAGGAGCAAATTCTCCATCCCAACGCATTCTACACACATTCAAAAACCCCTTGTGCGAAAAGGCCTTTGTATAGAAAGCTGGTGGGGGAGATAAAATGTAGTAGCATGCCTCAGAGATATGTTGCCACAGATTTATAAATACCACCACACCCCTGCCCCCAGCAACTTAGCATTTTCAAGACAGGAAGAGTGTGTATAAGCAGAACTGCAGCCTAGAAATGATGTTTGGCCTTTTCTGCACTGGTCTTTATTCTGGATTATATTCTGGAATAGAGGCCTTCCAGCAGCATATTAGTACAGACTACAGCAGTCCCTGGGCAAGGTCTGCTGGAGCCTACACCAGCTTGCATCTTCTACGCTCCAATTCTGAAATATAATGTAGAATAATGTCCAATGCAGAAAGAGTCTTTGATCTATTACTTTTCCTCCATTCTCTAGGTACCTGTAAATTTACATCTCTGGGACCAAAGGTGTGGATCAAAGCATGCTTGCCCTGAGAATTTTAGTGTGGCCTTTAGGCTGTATACAATCAATAATGCATCCTACCTTAGCAGGAGATCGGCTGGTGGTAATAGCTATCCTCTGTTTTCTCACTTTCCATACTGTTTTATTGTTTAAATAATTTTATTTTTATATTTAAAATTTTGACGCACACATATAGCATCTAATGTCTCAGGAAAAACACATTAAACCCTCAAATGAATGAATTAGATCCCCCAAAACTTCCAGAGAGGCATTTCAGGAGTGCAAATAGCTGCAGAGGAAGAAAAGACAGGAAGCATTCCTTCTAGAAATATCCTTGAGTAACATTTAAAACTTGAGCCATAGTGTTTAACATTCATATGGTGTTTTCCTAACGTGCACAGTGAACAATGTACATTTTGTAACCTGGAAAAGAAAAAGGCTACAGTGACGGATGGGGGGAAGTTGGGTTCCTATCCTCTTGTGGAGGAAGTTCCTGTCATTATTACCAAGGGATGAAAAACTAGGTTGTAAGAATCATGGACCTTTGGTGCTGAAAAGTTCTATTTCATGAGATAATAAAGCAAACAACTAGCTATTTTGTTTGCTTTTGCCTTCACTTCAAAAAACATAGACGTCAAGGTCAATGGGAAAATATAGTATACAACACAACACACAAAGGAAAATAGTCAATTAACTGTTTCTTCACTGGGGTCCCTGCATGACCTAGAAAATTCTTTTCTTCTGCGATCAACATTTTTCATTCTGTTCCTCAGTAAGGGAGTACATGTTCTAAGGGCTGTTTCTGTATTTATTTTAAAATGGTGTAGTGTGAGGCCTAGCCTCTCTCTTCCACAATCTGAAGTGGAAGAGAGAGGCCACCCCCACTCCCACCCCCTGCTAGCATGTTCTGTCTGCACTGGACACTCTAGAGCCCCATCTACTTGGCCCAAAATGGCCACCTAGACTGAGACAGTGGTAGACATTTTATAAAGGTCTACTGCTACCTTACTCCTGAGTAAACTTGCCAAGGGAAGTAAGAAGGGCGCCTGCCTTTTCTGTTTTTGCAGGGGCACCTCTTTCAGTGGGGTTCAGAGGCTAGGAACCTTTATTCCTGGCCATTATAGCCCATGCAGTAGGCTTTGAAGCTTGTAAGAACTTTAAGAGCAGGGCAGGGAGGCATGGGGCAGCATGAACTCTCTCCTGGAACAGCCTATCCAACTGCAGACAGCCTTGTTCCAGGCCAGATGATCTGCTCCAGCTGGGCACAACTGCAAAATGAACAATTACCATTGAAGTGCTCCAGCTGCCTTGGGTGGAGAAATGACTTAAGAAGCTGTTGTCTGACTCCTCTAAGGCAACTATAACCCAACAGGTAGGTAAAGGAACCTAAATTTGTCTTTTCAATATTTTGCAGAAATAATCAGTTGGTTGGCAGAACTTACTACAATTCATCCCATTTTTTCCTTCTGCAGATTAACAATTAGACTAGCCAGGTTTTATGCCTGTTCATAATGTATCTATTATTGGGGTTGGCGAGCAGAGACAAAGAAAGATCAGGTGCAATTAGTCCTGCAACCAAGGCCTCTAGCAAAGAATAAAAACTTCCTCACTTTGACTTAGTTTTAGTTTGCCTTTCACAATCAATAGCCAAGGTACAGGTTAGAAGGGCTCCCTGCTTACGCAGAGCATAAATCCAGTTTTCTTTTGAAGCTGTTTAAAATCATTTTGATGCCTTCACATACTGACAGAAAGATCAATCTGAAATTCCTGAGAATTGTTTTCTCAGGGTTCTGAAATAAAGTTGTCAAGATAGACACTGGCCATGGACCAGGGAAAACTGTTTAAAGGAGAGGATGGATCATCTGCTTTTTTACTTCTCTTGTACAAGTTTCCCTTGGGGTTAGTTTCTTTAGGTTTGAATCCTAGGGCTCAGGATTGACCTGTTCTTAAGTCATGTGTAATACAAAGCTGAGCCAAGACTTTATGATGCCTGAGGTAAAAGTTAATGTGTCTCTTGCTATTGATGGAGCACTTAATGAAGCTGATGGGTAGGAGAGTTAGATCAAAGAAGGGAGTCATCCGTCTATGGAATTAGTTGCCAGAAGAGGTGGGGACAGCACCCAGTTTAGATGGCTTTAAGAAAGGGTTAGACAAATTTATGGATGTCAGATGTATCAATGGCTACTAGAATGGATGTCTGAGTATAACTTTCAGGCTGGTGGGACAAGCAGGATGCTTCTAAGACCATTTGCTCCTTGAGATGTCCATGGACAATTGATGATGGACCACTGTGTGGGACAGGATGCTTGACTAGATGGGCAGTGACCTGATCCAGCAGGGCTCTTCTTATGTTCTTATGTTCTTATCTGCTCTACACATACAGAAGCTGCTTTTTATTTTAATAGTAACAATGAGGCAATGTTGTCTGTTGCTCTTAAGGGCAACACTTATTTTATTTATTTGAAATATTTTCTACCACTTCCCATCCTATAAATTCAAAGCAGTTTATAGTAAAGAAACAGAATAATAGATTGCATTTTTTTAAAAAAAGTATAAGTGGAATAGGAGCTTTTTAACGACAACGTCTTTCCTGCTTCAATTTAAAGACTATGGGAGATCTCACACATTGCTAGCATGCTCCATTTGCCCCAGACAGACAACAATACAGACCAGGAGGTTCCTGATCTGGATCACAAATATACCTCAGTATCAACAAAATGGGTCTCCTAGGGGCTCTGAGACAAGGAACTTTTATTCTTGGCTGTTGGAGCTCAAAGAGGCCAGCTCTGAAACCTGTGCTAGCTTCTTGCACCAGTTTGTGTTTGGCTAGTGTACTGGACTCTTATCTTGTAGTCACCGGGTTTGATTCCACACTCCTCCATGAAGCCATCTGGATGACCTTGGGCTAGTCACACCTCTCTTTCTGAACTCCTACAGCCCCACTCACAGCAGGGTAG
Source organism: Aspidoscelis tigris stejnegeri (assembly GCA_023333525.1). Classification (NCBI taxonomy): domain Eukaryota; kingdom Metazoa; phylum Chordata; class Lepidosauria; order Squamata; family Teiidae; genus Aspidoscelis; species Aspidoscelis tigris. Next base: position 17,890,847 of record JALMGA010000010.1, read on the forward strand.
AAAAACCAACTCTTCTTCTTCTTCTTTTTCTTCGGCATGGAAACTGACCAGGAACACACTGTTGCCATGCAGACAACATTGTTCCTGTCTAAGGGCAATTCACTTCAGCCATGGAACAAATTGCCTAATTTTCATGGACTAAGGGGCATTTCTGCACTTGGCTTCCCATCCACTGGGATTAATACATCCATTAATGTATACTAGCATTCACACTTGGGAATGCTAGTACACATTACACCAAGCCCCAAGCGTCCAGAGACTTAACTGTGTCCAGGCATATGTCTGATTGTTGGCAGGGCACCACTATCTTGATTTTGGAGCCTGGTGTGACTGTGTGTGTGCCATCACCATTGTTATGGCAACAATGACACTCCCCACATGTGCAGTCACATTTGGGGTCATTCGAGGTGCACACTGGAAATGGTCATGATGCTGGATGTTTCACGTAAGCTTGGGATAATGGTTAGAATATGCGGGATGCACAATTTCATGCACCGCCTCTAGTTTACAGTAGAGTAACATCTGGTAAGGCAGGAGGCCTTTCTGGGTTGTAAACTCCTCCTGCAAGTGCAGATGCACCTTACCAAGATGTCACCCTATTGTGTACTATGGGGCCAAGTGCAAATTGGCTCCTGATCTGACACGTAAGAGAAGAAAGGCCCATAGTTAGTCTGCATTCAGGGTGCGTCTTCATGGCATAGTTATCTCGAATTCAAAACGTTTTGAGTTCGCGCAGTTCAGACGGCACTTCGGATTAACATGGTATTTCCGTGTTAAAGAACGTTATCCCGATTAGAAATAAATCCTGATCTCAACAGGTCTCACTCCGGATCGTGCGTCGATACGTGTTTCCTTTTTAACTGTGTGGACAGTATCGTTCCGGGATGAGATTCAGTGTTAAGGCTGTCCCGCCCCCCCAATCGCACTGTAACCAATGGCTGAACGTATTAGAAGCACGTCATGTTTAGGGTTTCCTTCACTGAAAAAATCCACCCTCAAACACCCACTATAAACCTCCAGTCCTTAAAGCTGAAACACTGTATCAATCTAAGCACTTCACACCTTAAAAACAATGTTGCAATTTTGCGCAATTTCAGACCTTTGAAGGTTCAGAACAGCCGCTTTCAGCCCCCTTAAGGGTGAGAAGGCTTGTCAGCCACTTAGTCCCTTGAAGGGTGAAAACAGAATGTCAACCGCTTTGAGCCCCCTCTAGGCTACTTTGCCTCTGCCTGTGGTCACACCTAAGGTTTAATCCAGTTTCAGTTCACTTTCAGAGTGAGAGAATACACCAGCAAACTGACAAGCTGGTTTTCTTTCAGGGTTAATAACTCAGAAAATCCACCTTTAGACTAGATAATGTGGAAAGAAAACTACTGGTCACTTTGCTGATGTGTTCTCTCACTCTGAAGGTGGAGTGAAGCTAGATTAAACCTTAGGTGTGACCACAAGCCAAGGTTTTAATCCAGCTTCGGTCCCTGTGAGGTGGGGGGGGCGGAGTTCCTTCCCGGCCACGGGGGGAAGAGCAAGCGAGGAGCCCCCTTCGCCCTCTTATCCACCCCTTGGCTCTCCTCCTCTGCGGGGCAAAGTGGCGGCAAAGCGGGGGAAAAGCGGCAGCGGAGCCCCAGGGAGAAGCCGCTAGCGCCGCAACGCCGCAGCGCCTGGATGGATGGATGGATGGATGGATGGATGGATGGATGCCACCGCTGCCGCCTCCGCCGCCGGCTGCTCTTCCCTCGGCGCGAGGCTGGAAGGAAGGAAGGAAGGAAGGAAGGAAGGAAGGAAGGAAGGAAGGAAGGAAGGAAGGAAGGAAGGAAGGAAGGAAGGAAAGAAGGATGCACTTGCTGAAGTTCCATGCTTTGCACAACTGTTAAAAAAAGATAGGAACCTTGACTTGGATTTCTATACCTCTTTATAATAATGCTACCCCATACCAAACCTCCCAGAAGGAGAAGGAATTGGCATTTCTCACCCATTTAAGGTGACTCAAAGAGGCTGACAAAGCTTCCATTCTTCACCCCACAACAGATGCCCTGTAAGAGCTGTGACTAGCCCAAGGCCACTGAGCTGGCTTCACGGAGGAGGAGGAAGAAGAGTTGGCTTTTTTACCCCACTTTTCTCACCCATTTAAGGAGGCTCAAAGCTGCTGACAAACCTTCTCCTCCCCACACCCTGTGAGAGCTCAGAAGAGAGCCATGACTAACAACACTTCTGCTTGACTAAATGGCCAAGCACCAGAGCATGAGAGTGTTTTAAAGATCTCATGTGGGCAGCATTTTCATACAGTTAAAAAAAGAAGTGTCTTTTTTTGCCTTCTGCCCCAGATTGGGCATCCTTTGTTTGGGGGTGGCAGTGCCATGCAAGCCCAGGAGGAGTGGGTGGTGATGCAATGGGAGGCCAGGGGCAGCCTGCTTCAGGATGGGAAGTGGAATCTAATCTGGAATTCCCAGATAAGATTCCAGTTGCCAGGATATTAGGGTAAAGCGGACCATGGATAGGTGACCACTAGGAAATCCAATAGGGCAGGATCAATCATGTCCCAAAATCCTGCACCGCACTACCAGGCCTGGCCATGGGTCAATAAAGTTCTGTGCATGGGGAAAGTTCTGATCTCTGTTACTTTCAGAATGAGAGAATATGTGGTCACACCTAAGGTTTAATCCACTTTCAGTCCACTTTCAGAGTGAGAGAATATATCAGCAAAGTGGCAAGCTGTTTTCTTTTACGGTAAAATTCACCTCTGGGAGAGATAATGTGGAAAGAAAATTACTGGTCACTTTGCTCATGTTTTCTCGCTCTGAGGGTGGACTAAAGAAACAGCTTTTTCCTCCCCACGTTCAGGCAAAGTTATGGCTTTAATATGTTTAATATGAACACATTAAAACCAATGTGTTGTGACCCGCACTGAGAGCCTTGTGTATAGAGTGGGATAAAAATATGAATGAATGACACCCCACCACATCCACCCTATGCCTCTTTAATGTTTAAAGCCCCGGTCCTTTGATACAGAGCTGTATTGAAATTGCGGAAATTTGCAACATTGATAATCAGGAGTGTACCATATACACCGGCTTCGGGAGGGCGGGAGACGTGAGATGCTCATGCAATGTCTCCCACCCCCCAGATACCCCCCCTTCCTCTCTCTCTTTGGGAAAGGGGGGGGCTTCTTAGGAACCCCTCCCTCTCTCCTCTCTCTTTTTGGGAAAGGGGGGCTTCTCAGATACCCCTCCTTCCTTCCTCCCTCTCTCTTTTTGGGAAAGGGGGGCTTCTCTCACTTTAGAATCCCGTCTGTGCAAGGACGACACCCCCCCTTTGTTAGTCCCCCCCAAGACTCTTTTCCTTGGTGCCTTAGCAATGCCTCCCTTCCCCTCCCCACCCCCACCCAGCTGCTGCTGCCCCCTCTCCCCCCATCCTCATCTTCCTCATGCCACAGCGCCTGGATGAATGGATGGATGGATGGGTGGATGGATGGATGGATGCTGCTGCTGCTGCTGGGAAGGGGGAGGGTGGATTGGGCAGGGAATGACGCAAAGAGAAGGGAGGGTGGGATCCTGGCAGGGAAAACCAATCACAGGAGAGAGTGTGGGCAATGGGCAGGAGGACAATGCTGCCGTGTGGACTCCGAGTATTGATCCCGCGTTAAGGCTGCCATCGGAACCGGATCAACTTGCAAGTCGTCTGGACAGCTTTGTTCCGTTTCTTTTATTTCGAATTCTTTAAACTGAAATAACACATGCCATGAAGACGCGCCCTCAGAAACTTGGGAGGGGGATAGCTCAGAAGGTTCTTGGAGCAGCTAACAACTAATGTTCTCATCTTATCTCCAATCCCCGCCCCAACATGCTTTGGAAGTGATTTCTTATCTTTAGTATGAATTAGAGATGGCACAAGTGAATGTTTGTGTGATGGTGTCACCACTGAGGTTGTATCCAAATAGGATGTAAAACCTGGGAATATTGTCTGTGGCAACCCCACCATAGCCCTGGATATAGTATATCCTGTAACATTGCTTTGGCAGAAAAGCAACTCTCAAGCTTGTGATTTTCTGCTGCAGCAATATTGACTTCTCTGTCTGGATGCTGCTGCTGGGAGCCACCATCTTGAAAATGGCCTCTGTGGGGCCTGAAAATGGTGATCATGCGTGCACACATGGAGGCAATCATGCACTTTTGGGTATTTTTTGCTGGCAAAATCCTTGGATGTGTGCATCACACCATTGCAGAAGCAAGCATGAGATAAGTAAGTGCCTGTTTTCTCTACACTTTACCCACCTGTCTGTGCAACAGGCAATTATTATAGAGGAGCATTATTCTGAAATATTGCTAAATAGCAGCATTCTTGGGCAATATTTGGAGGAAGCCTGAAGCATTACTCAGCCACCTTGAGCTGTCCTTCCTTCCTTCCTTCCTTCCTTCCTTCCTTCCTTCCTTCCTTCCTTCCTTCCTTCCTTCCTTCCTTCCTTCCTCTTTTATTTTTATTGTGTGTGAGCACAGCCCTAGAGACACAGAGAAAGAGAAGACTATTCACATTGAGAAGGGCCAAGGTTCCCTGGATGGTGATGTCAAACCCTCTTGGGTTTGTGTTATCCTGTATCCACTTCTTTCACTTGTAGCTCAATAGCATTTTTCCTACCTAAGGTTGATCAAACAACTAAAATCCTACCTTGATACATAAAATCATCAGGTCACCAGACTTATCTGATATGCAGGTCAGAGTACCTCTGAAGTTGATACAGAAGTTAAAAATGGTGCAAAAAGCCATTCCACCAAGTCCCATAGTACATCGATATTTTAAAAATTACACTGTCTTCCATCTGGCTTCTGAACTGAATTCAGGGTGTTAACGTTAACTTTTAAAGCTGAAAATGACTTTGGTCCTAAATAATTGAAAGAATGTTCCCTGCTGTATGGAAGTGACCAACATCTACAGATCTTTGCTTAGATTAGACAGTGTTTCACTCAAAACTATTTCCCTCATCTCTGCTAGAAGGTTGGATTTAATATATTCTACTTCTTACCGTATCTTTTCATTTTACTTTTAAGTTCCTCATTATTTGGAAATATTCTTGCTGCCGTTGTGATTCTCAGCTCTCTAAGAATTCTTTGTATTCTACAGTATTCCTCCAAATATCCTGTATGAACCTCATTTTTTTTGTTATGCAGCCAACTAAACTTGTCACTCTGCAGTTTTGTTCTGTATTTCCTTATTGTTAAATATCAATCAACTAATCTGGCCATATCTTCTGTAACATAACTAAATGTGGGCAAATTGTCAGCCATATTTACAACACTATTACAAGAGAGAAAACAAAAAAATCTGAACAAATGGACTTAACAAAGAATAAAGTACCAAAGACCTAAAAGTGAAAAAGTACCCTATAGATCCCCCAAACAATTTTTTTACCACAATCTTTGTGAGTAATATCTCAATATGGGAAAGATATCTGGATGGCATTTTTTATATTTGACAAGATACATATTTAATATGACAGTTTTCATCCCAAACCCTCCACAGGAACTTGGCATATTCCCAAATGCTCAGATTAAGGCTTCTTTCACACTTACCTCCCTTGGAGTGATTTAACTAGCCTTCTCCAACCTGTCCAAGTCCAAACCCAGCGGGTGCCATCTGCATTGCAAGGTCTGGAACCACAGTCTTCAGGTTCAACACCAGCAGCAATGCAAGTGTGTCTTCCCTGTTTTGTTCCAGGAAAAGTCTGTTGCTGCAAAGTTACAAAGGTGGGGCTAAACTATCTCCATGATGGTCTTCAAAGCTTGCATGAGGAACCATAGAAAATACTGCAGTCCCATCTTCAAGCTTCAGAGTTTACCACAAATTATGCAGTTGAGTTTTCCCCATTTGGGGAAATCGCAGGGGTCAACACACCTGGAGTGCAGTGCATGAGCCTCACCCTGGGAAAACCATCTTCCTGATCATGGTGTCTTCCCTGCCAGGTGTGGAAACACCAATGCCTGGACTGGAACAGGTGACATTAGTATGCCTGCAGGTCCACTGCTAAACAGGGATAGGGAGTTCTTAGGGTTGTTCTGGACCAAAATGGCACTAGTCCTGTGAGAAAGAAGCATAGACAGCCACTTATTCTGGTATACCAAGAAAGTGTGGAAATATGAGGGATTTTCGCATTACTAAGACAGCTCATGATGCTTTGAGCATTCACACAGAGGGGCGCAGGGATGCGTGTAAACGCATTCCGGAGCGCCCGTGTGCGAATGCTCAAAGCGTCGTGAGCTGTCTTAGCCGGCAAACGACGGCAAGGGGCGGGGAGACAGCTGAGGAGGCTCCCGCAGCCGGCGCTGGCTGAAAACAGCTGATTGTCAAAGCTGCGCCGGCGGGGGAGGCAAGCCCGCGGCTGTTAGGGAGAGAGAAGCAGGCGCGAATGCTTCTCCTCCCGAATGCCTGCGGGCAGTTCATGCGCGCCTGAACGCATGTAGAGCACTTTAAAGTGCTCTACATTTGGAATGCGTGGAAGACAGCTCTGGACATGCCGGGACGCAAACTTGGCCGCAGCAAAGCGAATGCTGCGCCCGAAGCTGTCTCCCGCGCGTTCCAAACCCCCGTGTGCGAAAACGTCTATGTTTTTGGCAAGTTAATATCACAACTGCAACATAGTTGCTGCTACAACCACAAAGCAAATTACAGAATAGCAACAGAATGGCTATTGATACACATTCAAATGTAGTGAAAACAATTATTCTAAAACATGGGTGTGTTTTCCAAAACGTACCAAGATGTTCTGTCACAGTATTAAGGATATATTAGTAAGGTCTGCACTTCCAGAAGCTTCTCCTATGGAAATTAACACATTAGGTCATAGCAATGAGTTCATCCAGTATCTTTGTGGACGTTGTTCAGCATGTGGCATCTGTAGTAAACTCACTGTTAATCCAGAACTTTGCAATCTACGCTTGTGTGAGGAACCTGTAGCCTTCCAGGTGTTATTGGGTTCAATATCCATCAGCCCATGGGAGCATCAGCAACATTTGGTGTGTGAGACATTCCAAGTTTATGCTTTATTAGACAAATAATCATATATTTTACATTTTTTAAATATATAAATCTACTCACTCTACAACTTAGATGTTTCATATATATTTTGGAGTGAGGGAACTGTGGCTCATACTTGCAAAACTGCAGGAACAGCTTAAGATAAATATCACTGAGGAGCCTTCCATTCCTTTGATCAAGACTCAGCTGCCTTATTTAATAGGCTTAAACAAATCTAATTGGTGTCAGGCCATTCATTTTTTTAAAAAAAATATTTGATTGAATTCATCTGCAAACAAGAGAGTAATGCAATCCAGACAGGAAACTGATTTTTGATTGCAATAGTAATCAAGCATAGGATTATTAGACTCTCTTTGGTCATCTCAATGGAAAGCCACATCAAAAGTGAAAATCTGTACACTTTGTTTCTACATTGGCTGCATTTACAGTTTCATAGTGATGCTGGCCACTGCTCTTCTCTGAGTCAAAAGAAATCAGTTCATAGGGCAGTTCACATCCATAAGACACATTGGCTACTGTTGAGTTCATCCAGCTTTTGCAAATAAAACAAACCAGCCAATGCTAGAAATATAATCTATTCCTTACTACTGGTAAAACACACTTTTGCAGATTCACACATTGCTCTGTGTAGCTACAATATATGATTCTTATATTTACCCTTTGATTTTATCCCCTCAGTCACTATGGCAGTGTTTGTCCACTGTGTACAGCAAATAAATAAATAAATAAATAAATAAATAAATAAATAAATAAATAAATAAATAAATAAATAAATAAATAAATAAATAAATAAATAAATACTACCAATAAGTTTGCCTCCTGTGCTCTGGCATAGGATATGGAGACATATAGGCAGTAATGTGATGGTGTGCTGTCCACTTGCCTATCTTTGTCTCTGCCTCACTAACATATTATGATCTGGATGTTGACAGCTGGGTGGTCATCAAACACAGAACATGGACCCATGAGGACATGATAGGGTTACTGACAATATACCAAATAGGTCTGCACTTAATGATGTCAGGGATGCTGAAAGTGAGTAGAAGGAAAAGCTGTGAGATCTCTTCCTACCACTCTGGATTTAAGTGCTCTAAGTAGCACATGTAGTGGGGTGGCAGCTGGAGAAGTGTGAGTCCACTTGGATTCCACCCTTGTCTAGTGCACTTGATGCATCATAAGGGAGCAGAGTCATGCAAACCTTGCTCCTTTGTGGACTATTCATAGCACCAGGCAAACACTGTCAGAGTTTTTGCACTTCATGATCCTTCTCCAGAATTTGCATGCTCTTGAGACTGTACATGTGCTGCTACAGACCCCTGCTGTAAAATTATTGCTATCTTAGCCTAAGGAATGTGAGGGTAGAGGCAAAGCTAAACAAACACCAGCTTAACACCTGTCCCTTCCCACTGGTGGTGGTGGGTCTTAAAAATATTCATTTGATACAGAATAGAAAACTATCTTTTGAAATCCAGACCCTTTCTGTTCTGGGCCTTATTCTGATTTATATTTCAGAACAGGGGCCTGCCATCCACATGGCGGTGCACATTATGGCAGGTCCTGGTGGGATATAATCTGTAAAAAAGGCCCAGTGCAGAAAAGGCCCCAATGTCATGAAGATTCTGATGAAATTGGTTACAATAAGAGTGGGAATTTTTTGTAGCCTAAAGTCTATATAAGCTCTTTGTCAACAATCAGGAAACCTTGCAATATACTGTAACTAGCTGTAGTATTTTCTTGAAGAATTTTTTTCTTTCATGAGGCAATCACAGCAAGAAATGGAGGGCACTCTTCCTTGCCAGCTGCAGTCTTCTTATCAAACTTTCTTCGCAGTTAAATCTGAAGCCTTCCTTCTACTGGAACTAAGAAAAGACTCCCTTTCTTCCAGTTTACCTGGAGTGTGGCATCCAATTACAGCTGCGAAAATCCACATAGGCTGTGCCTTCACTTATTTCCTGTGGTGCCTTCATCAAGGAGTGAAACTGCCCCATTTCCACTTGCAGTGACACAAGATGCCCTGCAAGGATTGTGCTTCCCCAGCAAAGGTCATGATTATCACCAGAGGTGCCCTCTGAACCCTCCTGGGTTCTGAACCACCAGGAGTCTTTGCATCTCAAAATGGAGCCTCAGGTATCCCTCAATGTGGTGAAGGTTTTGCCTCTGCTGAGGCTCCCATTCTCAGCCTCCCTTTGTATTTGCATAGAGACTTACCCATAGAGCCCTAGTTTCTTCATTGCTGGTTCAAAGAATAATTCTGTTTTGTGAACTAGACTTGAGGACAAAACAAGCAGCACAGAAAATCCCAAGAGACACCACATAAAAAACTTCTCAGGATCTCTGGTGTGGTCTACAAGTTGACATATGACATAAATCTCTTGATAAGAACTCATCAACCTAGACCGGTGATGGCCAACCTATGACACATGTGTCACAGGTGACACGCCAAGCCCTTTTGGGTGACACACATGGTCACCCTGGCACCTTGGCGTGTAGTGCTTGCTTGTTCTTGAAGTGTACGAAGTATCAACTTTCAATTGAAGATTTGGCAAATGTAAAGAATTATTTGTTTTTGCTTTTAATAAAATACATATATCAAAAATATAACTTTTTTACTAGAGCTACAAATATCACAAAATTATGGATATTTCTAGATGTGACACAGCACCCGAGTTAAGCTAGGTTTTCTTGTGAATTTTGGCACACTGAGCTCAAAAGGTTCGCCATCACTGACCTAGACTATTATATTACAGGGTTTCTTTTCTATTACCCCTGTATAGGTAATCACTTTTCTCATTATGCAATAATCCCTACTAAAAATCACTCATTGACAGAAAAAATCCTGTTTTAGACTACAGCAAGGCATAAAAGAAAGAGACAAATGCCGACCCAATACTGCAGCCACATAGCTTATAAGGTCAAGCATTAGCTGAGAGTATACCAAGTTCTCCTGAGAAATAAGTTCAAAACACACTTATGGAAACTCTTTTTAAGAAGGAATCAAGTCACATTTTGTCCACTTATGCATGGAAATTCAGGTGCAGATAGAAGGGGTCAGAGGGCATGAATTGCCAATAGCCTGTTACCCCTCATTAAAAGAAAAAGAAAAGAGCATGTTTTATGGTGAGCTGGTCTTCCAATCTTCTAACTTCCCTTTGTACAAAAAATAGAGCATAAAAATGGGGAATTGTATATTATGAGCAAAGACATAAGTAATAGTAATTGCCATAAGTAGTTTCTTTTTTAAAAAAAGAAATCAATACTGATGTCAAGAGCTTTCTATAAAGACATGTAATAAATTGAATAAAAATTCGGGCCATCACAGGTGAAATGCCAAAGGGGAGCATTTCAATGAAAATGAAGCCTTTTATACTAGTAATTATTTTATGAAACATGTTAGTCACCTTCCCAATAAAAATAGATTTGAAAATAAACCATAAAATCAGCTGAATAAATAAAAGCATTAAGAAAAGGCTCCGAAGCAGACCTGAAGCCAGCTAGAGCACTCCATGAATTATGCTCTACAAAGCAGTGGTGTGTTGTCTTTCAGGACACCTACTGGATTGGCTGTGATGCCTTGCAGCTTGGAACCTTCATTCTGGGGCCGTGGTATTTCTGGTTGGGGACGTTTCTTCAGCCACAGGACACGGACCCAGAAATTGGATATTTATTGTATCTATAGAAAACAGGGCTGCCTGCAGTGGTTTGGTAAGTAGACCAGATAAGTCTGCACAAGCAAGGGCAGAGGCACAGAAAAGTGAAGTTGGGGCAGTTAGAATGCTTACCCTCATTTAGCCTTTGCCACAATCTAAAGAGTGTTTAGGGTGGAATGACTGCAGACCCCTGCAGATATGTACTCTTTCAGTGCTCCAACTATGCTGAGAGGCAGCTGCACCCACAAGTAACAGTGCCACACAAATTGTCTAAGGGAGAAGGTGTTCCTGATACACCTCCAATGAACTTTGGAGCTCTGAGGCATGCACCATGAGAATGCTGTGGGTAGAAAACCACTAGCAGCAGGGCTGTGAACATGTTGATAGTGCATTGAAGTGACTCCAATGGCTGCTATGCCGAAAGATCATAGGAACTGCAGTACAAAAAGGAAGGGTGGTCATAGATGTGCAGGCTTATTAACCTATTGTTTTTTCAGAGTTCCTTTTTGCACTTAGCCTTGTCACAAACCATGTTCTGGTCCATGGGCCTTTGTCTGCTTCCTACTGCACCAGCCTCTATTGTGCTTCATCCACAATGGATGAAGTTCCAAATTGGGATAAGGTGCCCAATTCTGCTGTGGACCTCTTTAAAAAGGCCTCCATATTTGAGGGGAAAGGTGGGGAACTCAGTGGTTCAAGGAACTATATGGAAATAAGTGGAATTTGAGAATGTCATCCTGGCTGGGTTTAGGAAGGAAGGGAGGGAGGGAGGAAAAGGAAAACAACTGAATCTCAAATGAAAATGAAATATAATATGTAAGAGATATTGCTAATGTAAATTTGAGATATACTGTATGTCTACGATTAGAAATTATAAATAAATTCAAAAAAAAAGAAAAGAAACATCCCCTGCCAACCCAGAAGCTACCCCAGCAGCTACTAGTGGTGGTGCATGAAATTGTGTACCACACATGCCTGCGACTATACCTGTTCCTGACAGAGGAGTGACCATTCGCACCTCTGCCGGTGCCGGGTGTTCTCTGAGGTGCTATGCACATGTGCATGTGCGGCACATCACCGTTGTGGTGGGGTCAGCGCCAGCACATGTGCAGTTGTGCCAGGCTCTTCAGAGAATATTGCAGCACCTGGACATGTGTCCACACCCAGATGAATGCACACCAGTGGGGATCCATCATTCCCATCCCATGAATGGGAAGCAAAGTGCGGAAATGGTTCTGGGCATTGTCTGTATGCAGGACTATGAAGGGCATGCAGACAGCATGCACCTGTATGTTGGAATACTGTGGGGGACACTTTTTGGTGATGCTACAGGAAATACCACTGAAAATGATGTTGGAAACGCTGTGGCCTGAAAAAGGACCTCACAGAGAAACCAAAGGCCAAGAACATTAGCTCCTGGTCTTCACACACTTAGTACTGCCTTCAAGGGCTATTCAAAGACAGAAACTGGCACTGGAGCATAATAGGCCAGATTGAATACAGATGCCTAATCCACTTCAGTGGCGACCATCCCAGTGTGGGATGGCTTGCTAATTCCAGGAAAAGGTGTCCCACTCTGTCCTGGATTAAGGAGGAAAGTACAGAAAAGGCCTGTGTCCAATCATTGAGGTATAACCTATCATACATGTAAACCATATTTACATTAAGTATCTGATTTATATTAACTAAGTCCATTAAATAGTAAAGATAAATAGGTCTGTTTTGAATGCCCTGCATGTTCTATTTTCCATCACATTGCCTTATTCTGTATTCACAACATTGTCCACATAAACATTTCAATATTTGTGCTTATCAACTTGAACATTTCTTTTACTTGAAAGTCTGCATTAAAAATATGTACTTGAGTCTTTGAATATTTGCCTTCTACAGAGACATTGCTCTAGGAAGTCACAAAGACATAGGTTTTAATTTCCAGCCCTGAACACCTTCCTCCCCATAGAACAGGGTTTGTTTGCTCAGTAATGTACAGAAAATTTCACATGAATCTCTCAGAGCTCCTATGAGATCAGCAGTTCTTTATTCTCAAACTTTGCCTAACTTGAACATGGAAGAGGATTAAGTCATACTGAAGAAACCTAAAGGAGAGGAGATGGCAAAGAACTTCAGAAGAGAGAAATGATTGCTACTACAGTGAAATAAATAATTTCAATAATCATCCCACCTTAGGAAAACATATGACAACTGCCTTCAAAACAAAATTTTGGTTCAAGACAACATAATTTCTTGAAAAAATTTCCTACACTATTTGATGTTCCTTTTCCCAGCAGCATTCAGCCATGCTGCAAGGAAACTTTACTTACTTTTTGGAAGTATCAGATTGCTTGGGGTATTCTGAAATACCAAAGTAAATTATAACATGCCCATATGAATGTGCAGTATACAGCATTCTGGATATTTTGAAAATCTATCCTTTGCTTTGAACTGGATCAAATCCTTTGTATTAAATTCTTGAAAACTTAGGATTCTTAACTTCTTCCATAAATTTCAAAGATAGAATGTTAGACCTCCATAAGATGTAAATTAAATTAATCATCCTAAAATCATTCTTTGGTTGTTTGTTCCACTATTTTGAATACTAGGTTGATAGAATTAAGCTGTACTTGTGGCATAAACAGCTAAACAATGTTGACAAATCCTGTACAGTGTTAGCAGATCAAGGTGTATTTGTGGGATGACTGGGGAGCAAATTATAAACTAGCAGTGGTACACAAAATTGTGCACCACAAGCTTACCATCCCTCCCCAATCCTGACCACATCTTTACCTTTAGTGTCCAGCTAGCGACAATCTGCAGTCTTTCTGGCTGAGGGGGCCATCTGAGCTGCCGCTGTGCTTGCACAAAGCGTCAACATTGTCAGTGATGGCGCTAGCACATGCACAGTTGTGCAGGGTGCCACGATCAAGATGACAGTGCCCTGTGGAGGGAGCAGACGCATGACTGATAAGGTGAGTGATCAGTCATGCAGGAGCTAGGCTATCATTGACTAGTGCTTGCAAGTGTGAGCGCTAGTCAACGTTAGTCTATAGCGCACTTTCTCCATCCACGGGAGAGGAAAGGAAGTGAAATCACCCCATATTTCCTTTACAACTGTTATATGTGTTTAATTATGAAAACACATATCATCATGAAGTGGATCACAGCGATCCCTCTATTTTACTTTATTTCTTATGAGTAATATGAAACATTATTCTACACTATTAAAATACTATTAATATTAAATATCCAAGTATTCCACATGGACTTTCTCCAGGTAGGTTACAGAATTTTTTTCCTTGTTATATCATAAACATGAACATGGTCATGGTCATTATTATTATTTGTAAACCAGATATTTTCAGCGTTCCTAGTGCCTCTGGCATACAAAACTTGTGATCCACCTTTGGGGATTATTCAGATGAAAATTACTCGAGTATCTCTAATATTTCCTACACGCAGAAAGTAATTTTTGTTCTCAGATGGCTCCAGCAGAATACTGTTGGGTTATCCTCTTCCTGCAGTAACCATCACAACCGATGATTGGACCCTGTTGGTTTGAATGAGGCAGTCCTATGTTCCCATCTAGTTCCCATCCATCATCTTGAATGTGACCACTGGGCACGTGTGGGGCCCAAAAAATGTGGTTGTGCACGTGCAATGGTGGCGATTGTGTACTTCCAGGTATTTTGTGCCATTGAAATACCCAGATGTATGTGTCACTACCATGTCCAAGGTCTATAATCCACTGATTGGTGTTTCAAGCTATTCATCATACCCTGAGGAGTCTTCTCGAGCACCAAAGTTCAAAAGAGTCTACACATTCCTTATCTTTCTTTGTCCTGTCCAACTTTCACATCCATATAACACAGCACTACAACCATCACATTAATCTCTCTGATCTTTGTGTTCAGTGACACTTAAAATAGTCTCTAATAAAAACCTTGCTCACTGGTCAAGAAATTTAAAATAGTAAAAGCCATTACAAACACATTAAAAATTGGACGAGTTAGTGAAAAAGAAAAACATACATGGGAATGCCTGAGTGAAGAGATATTATGCCAGAATGATAATGTCTCTATATAAATTTGTGTTTGTGATGGGAAGAAAGCACATCTTAGAGCTTTCCCTGATTATTTCTTTATATATTCAGGCTGTGGTCACGCTCAAGGTTTAATCCAGCTTCAGTCTGCTTTCAGAGAGAGAGAATCCATCAGCAAAGTGACCAGCTGTTTTCTTTTGCTGTTAAATAACTCAGAAAATCCACATTGGGGATAGGCAGTGTGGAAAGAATATTACTGGTCACTTTGCTGATGTGTTATCTCACTCTGAAAGTGGACTGAAAATGGATTAGGTGTGACCAAAGCCTCAGAGTATTTATATTGGGCTTTAACAATAAAAGACTCTCAGTTTATAATGGCTGCATCCACATGCTCCAGAAAAGGGCCCGAATTAATGGCGGAAGGCCAGGAAGTTCCATGGATGTGACCCAAGCGGTTGGGAAATGCTGCAAATAGCACCAGATGCCAAAGGAGCCAGCCATGAAAGTACTTTTAATTGGCTTAAGCTGCTCTGGGGCTAGTAGGGGGCAGATGTGTGGAATTTCATAATTCCCTAGACATCCTACTGTTTGGATGATCACTTCCAGATTAGCTAGGGAGATGCCTTAATGCACATGTTGATGTGGCCAATGTGAGACAGATCTATGTCCTCAGGCTTACAATCTACAACTGACAGGATGCAC
Organism: Aspidoscelis tigris stejnegeri; assembly: GCA_023333525.1. Lineage (NCBI taxonomy): Eukaryota > Metazoa > Chordata > Lepidosauria > Squamata > Teiidae > Aspidoscelis > Aspidoscelis tigris. The sequence goes on from JALMGA010000010.1 coordinate 17,906,255, forward strand.
AAGGATAAGGTGATAGGAGGAAAGTTGGGGAGATGAGTTCACAAGGTATCCCATTCTTATCCTCTCTCCCTTTCTAGCAGTCTGATGGTGGGATGGCTGCCTGGATGGAAGGCAAAAGTTGGCCAAAATTGGTCACCCCCAGCATTTCATCATCTCGCCAACATAACAATTTATATATATATACTATATCAGACTTAAAAATCAAGGACAATTTTATCACTTGTTTTCATTTTTTGGGCTTCACAACTTTTCTCCAATCACCTCATCCCTTTTTTCATAGAACAAGAAAGTTGACACCTGCAGTTATTAAAAAACAAGTTTTGACAAACCTTTTCAATCCAACTCTTTTCATATTGAAAATTAATTAAATAAATAAATAAAAATAAAGATAGTATAATCATCCCTTGAATAATGTTTGTTTCCTGCACACCAGCATGTAGTGCATAGCTAGGTTATGAACGTAATTCATTCTAGCAATGGAAAACCAGAACTTAGAGGAACTGCAGAAGCCTGGGGCCTTTCTGTACTTGGCCTTGTAGTTTGCATGCAGTACGCTCCCAGATGGAGCATCTGCACTGGAAGGGGCCATTTCCAACTCAGAAATGGCCCCTTCCATGCAGGAGCATACTGGATTCAAACTACATGTGGAGGACAATTCTGTGCCCCGTACATAGACTTTCCCCATCCAGTAGGATCCAGCAGTGTCCCCATCCACACCTATATGGCACACGGAGGGGCACGTGGCAAAAGCACACTGGTGCATCATGTCGAGTGCTGGCATAACTGTACATGGGTGGTGCATCACCATCATACCAGTGACAGTGACAGCACACGAACAGTTACACTGGCATCAGGACCTAAGATGGCAGTAACCAGACCACCTATTCACAGCTAAGGTAAGTCTGCAGAAGTGTGGTGGAGAGATGGCTTGTAATAGCATTCACAATTGAGAATGATAGTACACACCAGTGGAAGTTCACCATTCCCGTCCCCCAGATGGGATGAGACATGTGAACTCCTCCCTGGTCTATCAATATAAGACAATCAATATAAGACAATCACACCATAGGTTGTGTGTCCAGCCTATCTCTGTAAGATCCAGTTGTACCACACAAGACATATTGCACTATTTGCAGAGACTGGGAGGACACATTTTACTGACCGTGCAGAAACAACACTTTAGTTTACGGAACAGTGTTACATAATCTTTCTGGTTAGAAAATAATATATTTCCAAATCAGTTCTCTCATTAGCTAGAGAGAGAGAGTGGCCATATCTTCACTTACTAGGAGGAGCATCTTCAACATCCACCTAAGCTGCTTTGTCTCCATATATGATGCTTAGAGGTGACACACTGTTACTGCTAGAGTTGCCATCTGCAGTACCATTTCTGAAGGGCATGATTTCCCACCCTCATCTCAGGTGCCTCAGTCACTCTATCAAATGATGCATCCATGTTACAAAATGGAGGCATTTAGAGCAGAGACCATAGCACCTCTCCTAAGCTCCTGCACAGAAGTTGTCTCATTCATAAAGTTGAGACTTGGCTTGTCTTACTATGGGATCCTATATCCATAACTGGAAGATTAGTTGAAAAGGTCACTCCATTTTGGGATGAGGACTTTGAAAACCTTGTAACCATTATTGGCCCAAAAACTCATAAACCACTTCCCTGGCACTTATACAAATACATAGTAGTGATCTGACAAATTTCTGTCTTACCTCTTTAGAGCAGCTCAGACAACCATTACCAGGTTGCAGTGGTACATGACTTTATACTGGCTTTTGGATTTGGCAGACTGTTATGATGGATAAAATACTTTCTAACTTGAGATTCTTGTACAATGAAGCTGCATAGCCTTTGTTGAAGAATGGCTACTGTTTATCATGTATGTAAATCTATTAATGTAGATTATAATAAGTCTTTATCTGGATGTTAGCAAAGACCTTGGGAAACACTGAGTAAGCTAAGATGACACTTTCTATCCATTAATATTTTTTTTACACTAAATGGCTAAAGCATTCTGAGCCAGCTGGTTAAATCACCTGTAAAGATAATGCTTACTAAGTGATGTTCCCTGGTATGATTTGCTTTGATGCTCCATTTGTTTTTATATTGCATTTCTCTTTTATTGGTATTGTAGATTGATGTTTTTGTCTTTCTCTCCCCCCCCCTCAGTACCAAATGTTACAATAGTAAAACAAATTGTTTTAATTAATAGGCAATATTTTATTACCTTTAACATTAGAGAAAGTGTTTGGAAGGGTAGAAAAATGGTTGAGTGATTATGTTTTATCCTTCAACTACACTTTTTAAAAATAAATAAATTTTCCTGCATCCATAATCATCTGCCTTACTTGTACTTACATTCTGTCATGAAGCAATAGCTAACCCAGGAGCAGTTACCACCATCATCTTGATCTGGCTTTTATTACCTCTGCACAACTCAGTGAGGCACAGATAGGTTAAACTCAATCAGAGTTAACTAGAACATCAGCTATGAAACTCCTACTTGGTCCTGTAGTTCATGATAGGGTAACATCTGACCAGGTGCATCTGCACTTGCAGGAGACATTTCCAACCCCAAAACACCTCCAGACTTATGAGATGTTATCCTACTGTCTACTAGCAGTGGTGCCCAAAATTGTGCACCACATGCATCCCAAACCTTACCCCAAACTTACCTGAAACATCCAGCACCATGACCATTTGCACTATTTCAAATTTGTACCATTTCAGTAGATACAGCTTCCAGCAGAGAACATAATTAAATGATAAGTATGCACTAAACTCCAACTCCCTCCATAACCCCACCCCCATATGACCAAAGCCCTGCCCTTGCCCCACCCCAACACCACCCTGCTGGGCCATGGAAAAATGGTTTTGCTTGAAGCCGGTCCCTGGTGCAAAAAAGGTTGGGGACCACTGTCTTAGACCATAAGAGTCGCCAATGGTAGTAGAACCAATTAGATACAGTGATCATAATATTCTGGAATATAAGATGACTGGGCGTATAAGACGACCCCCAACTTTCCAGTTAAAATACAGAGTTTGGGATATACTTGCCATATAAGAAGATGACACCCAGTGTATAAGATGACCCTCCAACTTTTGAGAAGATTTTCCTGGGTGAAAAAGTAGTCTTATACGCCAAAAAATACAGTAATATATTTTAATAGCAATAGATAAGTTGGTTGCAAGTTTGACATGGTTTCTTCTAATTTTAAAAGGGGAACTTCTCAAAATTTAGAAGACAAGTATGTTTAGGGAAGTTACTGAGGGCAAAGGAGTATCTTCTAGGAAGGGGATGGCTTCTCCTAATGAAGAAAACAAAAAGAACATAAATTTTGGCAAGAGAAATGAGAGAAGCAAAAATAAGATTTGGTGAACTGTAAAGACTGACAAGAAATAATTCTTTAAATACATTAGAAGCTATTGATCCTTTGATCAAAGCAAAAACAGTAACTGGCATTCTGATGGAAACATAGGCCTTTCCACACTAGGCCTTATTCTGGAATATATCCCGTATTAGGGGAGTGGTGTCTGAATACTAGTGCAGACTCTGGCAAGCCTGGGTGGGACCTGGTGTAGTCTACAATGGCATGCAGATGGCAGGCCCCTATTCCGGGATGCATCATTCATTTTTCTTAAAAGATTAATTCTTAGTAACTTTTATGCTATACCTTAAACTTTAAGTCTGTATTTTTTTTATTTGCTGAAACATTAATTCTCTCTCCATATGAAAATAAACATTTCAAGTTAACTACTCTTCCTAACGTATCCTTACATCAATCAGTCTTCTTGAAGGAGGGCTTCAACTCTGTCTCTCTTGGCAGGAAAAGATAAGGTTGGTTTTTGTGTCCTCATTACTTATGTCTTTCCTTGTTATTTACTCTAAATCGTTTTCTCATAACTCATTTTAAAGCTGGCTGTAACAAATCCAGAAACAGAGCTGACACATTAATACATCTAGAAATTTGGACAGTAGTGAAATAGGTTTTGGAACATTTAGCTTTTGCTGGACAAACAAATTAATCTTCCAGAAATCAAATGGTACAGATTGATCAAAGCATCAATAACTATTGTTTTAACAAAGTAGCATAGAATGGATGCATAAGAAACAGTGCTAAAAACATTAATTGGCCTTTTTACTGTAGTTTATTCTGTCCAAAATTTAATGTCCAGACATTGTAGTTTAATGCACACATTGGATGGGAAAAGTGCACCCCCACTGCTATGCAATAGCATTCATATTTGTGAGTGAGTGCTAGTGCATGCCAAACTAAGTACCAACTTGGTCGCAGACCTACATGGGTCCAGACGCTGCCACCTTCTGCGCGGAGCCCAGCATAACTGCACATGATGTGCTGATGCCATCACCATGATGATGGTGATGTGCATGCTCAGCCACCTTTACCGTCATTTGAGGTATCAGCATGCTTGTGTGGCACCTCAGATGACCCCTGGTACTGGCAGAGGTGTGAATGGTCACTCCTCTGGCTGGAACAGGTAAGGTTTTGGATGCATGTGGTGCATAATTTCATACAAGTTAGATGCTAGGGTAGCTTCTGGGAAGGCAGGAGACACTTCTGATGTGGAAGTACCACCTGCAATACAGTGCGGGTGGTGCTTCCCAGAAGTTACCCCATCATATACTAACAGGTCAATTGCAAATTGGCCTATTGTCTTGTCTAAAGACTGTGAATATTTCTCATTCTCTCTTCCTGTTTTTCCTTTAGAATGGCACAGTCTGTAGCAGAGAAAAATAGAAGTTCTTTCTCAAGTCAATTCACCACTTCATGTATAAGAAATGAAAGATTTGAATCATCAGCAACTTTCTAAGGAAGTTTTACTGAGGATTCCAGAACCTTGTCCCAATTGCACCTTAACAGAAAGTCATTAGAGAACAATTAAAATGCGGGCAACAGCCTACAGTACAATTGATCACTACCTATAGCATTTGCTTCAACTGCACTTGGATTATCCAGGTGGAAATAGCGCAGCTTTTTAAAGGTTCCCTGCTTCCTTTCCCCAACTTCATGCAAAAAAGTGGGAAGTGACATTTGGGTGCATTTCCCCACAGCAAAGTGGGACCAGGAATGCTAAAGACTGATGGCCAAGTATCAGGTATATCTAACTATACTGCAAGAGACAGATAAGGTCACAGATTTATGAGTATGTTGCACTGCATGGTATTCCTGAAGGAGCATAAAAATACCACTTTGCTGAAACACAATAGATCTACACTGAGTAGCATTTGGTTGGGCCATGGGCCTTATAGGATGCCTAAGGGGTACCACAAATATCACATGCAGGGGTGTTAATCTACTTTGATGACTCTGTTACATGACATTAGAACTCTTTCTATTAATGGGCAGGAAAATTAGAAACAATAAAGAGAAGTATTTTTTTCCCACCTGGCTGGTCATTGGTCTGTGGAATTCACTGTCAGAAGAGATGATGATAACCACTGTGCAACTGCAGCAGTGGAGTTGTGTGTAACTGTCAGATTGCCATGGCAACATCTAGCTTCTCACATATATTGCTTTGGACATTCTCTAGGCAATCTGGGCACTCATGGCCTGGCTCTTCACACTAGAAGTGCTACTGGCCAGTTATGGGGGTAGTTTAGTGCTTCTAGTGTAAATGGCCACTATAGCACTGCATCCAGGCCTGGTATAGCTAGCAAGTGTGAACAGGCCCTAAAACTGCCTTGCCCTTTCTTTTTAATTTTGTTCAGACACTATCTTTTAAGATTGTATATGGGGAATTAATGCTCTGAATATTTTCTTCCTATTAATCAAGTGCTGCAGTAAGCAACCAACTTGAATGTGTAACAATCTGCCTAAGGAACATGGTTACAGTATGGAATCTGAATTTGAAGTTTCCCTTTATCTTCAGTAATTATATAAAAGGTAGACTCTCAGAAGATGTAGCTAATAATGTATGCAACAGCTGCTGGAAATATTTTTTCTATCAAACTATTAACTCCAGTTGGTATTGGTAAAAAAAAAAAAGTGACTTAGAATAGAAAAATATATTTACAGATTTGCAATTTGTTTACAATGGAGATATTTTGTATCCAGCTGTTTTTAATTCCCGCAGCCTATATATACAGTTTGTGTGTGCTTGTGTGTATGTGTGTCCCAGAATTACAGTTTGGTCTTGTGGTTATAGTGCCCAAATCACATCCCATAGTCACTGGGTTTGATTACATTCTCCTCCATGAAGCCAGTTGGGTGACCTCAGGCTAGTCTCTGAGCTCTCTCAGCCCCATCTACCTCACAGGGTTGTTGTGGGGAGAATAGAAAGCTTTGTCAGCCGCTTTGAGTCCCCTTAAATGGGTGAGAAAAGCGGGGTATAAAAGCCAACTTTTCTTCTAGTTTATCTTTTGAGCTGCGCGCAAAAAGATTTACACGTTCACTTGGCTCCACCAGTTCTGGTGAGAGCTAAAGAGAGCAAACCTGCCATCCATTCTGTACTTTAGCAGAGACTTCAGACTTAGCACACTGCCTAGCTGAATCTGGTTGATTGAAGATCCTGTCACTTAGCTAAAAATAGAAGTGATTGCTAGACACTTTTACGACTGAATACCTGACTCATTTTTGTATAGGTTATTTAAGAAACAAAGCAACGGCAGGCAAAAAGGAAAAACTAGTAGCTCCAGTCAACAAATCCTAGGATAGCCTCAGTGACTACTACTAACTTGAAAAAAGAAACAGGGAAAACAAAGGAAGGCTGATATGTTAGCTCTTCCTAATCTCAGTACTGGAGATTTAGAACAAAGCTGGTGATAGAACGATCCCAATTTTTATTTCTTCATGCTACTGAAGGCAGCTGATTTTACACTGTCCATGTGGATACCTATTTTTAGGTATGATTATTTGAAGATGATATTTATATCATGCCGTATTTGCAGAAGGCATACAATGTTCCCCTGTTGGTCAGAGCAGTTTCTGACCTTTCTGACCAAGTAAATACAAATACTCTAGGGCTGCCCATGTTTATTTTCACTAACTGGCAATCCAGAAATCCCACCAATGTGTGACAGCTGCCTGTGTGAACTTGGTGCCCTCCAATGGTTTGGGTTACAGTACAATTTCAGTGGGCTCAGTCAGTACACATCTGGAAGGTGTTACTAGCAGCTGCATTATGGGAAGTAGGAATTTAGATCAGTCTGTATGTAGTCAGATGAAAAGAGGAGGGGGATTTGCACTTCAAGTTGCTTCATAGAAGGGGTTGTGTAAGATACAAAAACTGAAATTCTTTCTCCTAAAGTTTTATATGGACATGATAGTGGCCACTGAAGTTCGTGGACTAAACAGCCCAGTACATATGCAACGGAATTTGAATTGGGTGAGAAAGATAACTCCCCTCCCCCTCTGGTGACAATTCCTATACTGTATGTAAACACTCAAGCATCAAATCAGCTGTGTAGGAAATTTCCCACTTTATAGATAATCAAATAAATTCAGGCAATTTCCATGTCACATCAAGTGGCTGTCATAGCTGCAGACAATACCTTGATGAATTTGACTTCTTTCTCTTCTGGCATGTTAAGGCCAGCTCCAAGAGCCACCCAGGGATATCTCTGGGCAATTTCACACTGGCCAGTATATCAGACAAGCAATAAGCATACTAGGAACCTTCCTCCTACACACTTTTGAGGTCTGAGGAATGTCACAGGTGGGATCTCCCTCAGATCTCATCAGTGAGTAGAACGGAGACTCCTAGTACATGTGCCTTTTGCACTGCAGCCCATAGTGCATGATTAGGGAACTTCTGGGGAAGAGCACCCACACCTGGAGAAGGCACCCACTGCCTTCCCAGAAGTTCCCTAATCATGCACGAGGTGCTCCACACCTTTACCAACATTAACCAGTTGCTTACCTGGTGCATCCAGTAGTGACCATCCACACCTTTTCCAGTGCTCTGGGGTGGTCTGAGGTGCCACACAAGCATGCTGGCACCTCAGGTGACCATAGACATGACTGCATGTGCACAGAACATCAGCATCATCATAGTGAAGGCAATGATGCATGCACCATTGTGGTGGGTGCCGCAAACAAAATGGTGGCACCTTGAAGAGGACCGACCCTGGGATCAGTCACAGGTGAGTGACTGATTGTGTACTTGCAAGTGCGAGCCCTGTTTAACGTTGGGTGATTGCACTCCTTTCCCATCCAGCAGATGGGAAGGGAAGTGCGAAATCACCCCTGGTCTGGTATACTGGCCAGTGCAGTATCACTCTCTGCCCCAGAGTACCGTTTGGTTCATGATCTCCTTCCTCCATGCCCCCATGGTGCTCAAAAGTTAAACTGGGGTATGTGGGAAACACCTACCAGCATCAGGGCTGCACCTGAGTGTTCCAAGCAGGCATCCAGGAGCTTTGTAGTCTAGTTCAGGTTTCTTTTCTTCAGCTACTTTGTGATACCCGCTGTTGTGCTACTGTGGGTTGAAAGTGTTATATTTTACATGTGTATACTCTATTTGTTCTGTTCTTGCTGTTTTCCTTGTATTGCAATGTAAATATCAGAGCAGCAGGTAAAGAGGGGGTAAGACACCCCTAGTTAGCATAAGGTAAGGGGGGAGCAGCTGCCCACAAACATCCAATCAGACGTGAGCCCGCACAGGGCCAGGGATATAAAAGGTACTACCCAGCCAAGTTTGGGGTGTTCTATGATTGGGCTTCCAGGGAGGGAGAACATGTGTGTAACTGCCCTGTGCCTGAGGGAAACACCAAGACAGAAACAGGGTTCCAGAGCTTAGTGTGAAAGCTTAAGGGAGTCCTGACAGCAGCCTGTGGGTGTATAGGTTGTTGGGTAGACTGACTCTGAGAAGACATTGATAGTTACTTAGTGTTTGCCTGTTTCTTCACAAGTTGTAAGTAATAAACCATTTTTCTTATTTATTTCAAAGAGCCATCTGCCTGCAGTATTCATTTGAGTCTTATAGGCCTTGGTCCTAGGGAAAGGAAAAAGCTGTGGTGGACTCTTTAGTCTGTGGGGGATAGGGAAGCAATGGCCAACACTTTAAAATAATTAAAAAACTAATTTTTCTCAAACAGTCACTAGTCAGAGGAAGGGGGAAGTAAAGTCTTGTCCGGGCTGAAAAGAACACCACATACATCTTCTCTTCTCATCCTCCCTATGCCTTCCTTTCCCACAGTGGGCTCATGGCTTTGTGTCTCCCTCTGGCCAGAAGCCCCATTTCTCCATCTAGGGGAGGGAGGAGGTTGGAGGCCTTTCCCAACTCTAGAGCTGAATAGGATCAGTTTAAAATAAAAAGATTATGTTGTTTGCAGGTACACTAAGGATAGTACAGTAAAGTTGAGCTCTATAAATATGGCAGGTGGTCGTGTCAGGGGATCAGGCACTGTTCTCTTCGGATTTTTGGAATTCAAAGGGAGTTTTTACTAAAGGAGTTACTTCTTGTTTATTGATGGTCTCACTTTTCCTGTGTGCATTTAAAAAATCTGGGCTGCCATCTATAAGAAAAAGCTGGAGTTGTATCTTGCAAGCAGCACTCCGGAAAAGCTGTGGTCTAGGGGCAGATGGAAGAAAAGGCAAGGAAAACCAAGTAGATCTTTCCCATTCTATTGGAGAACTCTGTATTTTAACAACATTTGTATGGACTTTCCCATAAACAGCTGTTTCAATGACTCAGTTAAGAATAAAAATATTTAAAATAGGAGATTAAAAAAGAATGGTTATATTAATTCAAAAGTTGTGCCAATGTCTGAGGCTGCACCCATGGATCCCTTTTCAGCAACTAGGGGGCAAGGCAGGCAAATGTTCCCACTATCACTTGGTTCCTGCACTCTGCAAGGGCAAAGGTGTTAGGAATCTCCTTGGGGTAAATTTGAGGCCCAAGGGACAGATTCTTTTTTTTAAAGACTTACTGTATCTCCAAATCCCAGATTATCCAACCCTTCCAACAGATGATAAAATACAATTCTTAGGGTGACTTCTGCCAGGGTGGATGGGGCAGGAAACTATAAAAGCAGCTCGGGACTGACCAGTCAAGAACCCAGAAATCTGATCACACTAGCAACTAACAAATGGCAAGTATTTGCTAGGCTTTATGACCAAAGAACAGCAACATGAATACTTGTTGTTTGGATTGGGTACATATGGGGTGCATATTGCAAATGGGCCATTTGAAAAAAAGCCCAGTATGATCACAACCAAATAACTCCCCCAAAAATTTACACTGAACCCCCCCCCCCCGCCCCGGGCTGCAAGAAAGTCAAAATATCTGCTTATATGTATTAAGAAGGACCAGAAAATAGCTGACTTCTTGCCATATTTCCAGTTCATCCCAGCAGATCAACCCAGAAACCTGATGCTCCTCTTGGAACCATCACATCTCAGATGTATATATGATACTCAGTTGTTCCAGTAGCATTTTGTATACCTTCTACTCTGAGGCAGAAGGCTATGCAGATGGTGCCTGATTTGCAACTAATAAGAGACTTGTCACAGTATCTCAACCATGTCTAGAGGTGCTATTGTGTTGAGTGGTGCTCATTCCCAGGAAAGTGAGGTTAGAGCTACAGCCTCAATATATTGGTTATTATTACAACTACTGAGAGAAAAGTGAACAAACACTGTTATGAAGCATTGCAGTATAGTTACAACACTGTGTTCCTTGTGAACTTTTGAACTTGAGAGTTTATTTCTTTCTCCTACAGAGATGCTTTCAAGCTGCTTGCTTAATGCAGGCTAGCGTTTCTAAGAGTGGCCGAATTAATCTTGAACTGCCCTAATTGACACCTAGGAAACTCCTGGGAATAGGGCGTTCCTTTGCCTTCCCCTGCTGTATGATTATAGAGCTTCATAAAAAAATTTTGGGGTGGAGAAACATTCAAAACCATCATTAGCTAGAAGCTGTCACCTTCCTGCTGCTTGCTGTTGTTTTTATGAAAACTAGTGGCCTATGCTCATTCTGTTGCATCTAGTTACACACTTAAGGGCATTTAAGGGTCACTTTATACCTTCGCATAAAATATACTACTGGGTTGTGGTAAGGCAGGAGGGATGCAGTTGGAAAAGCAAAATTATATTGCACAGATTGCCCATCAAATCAAAGCAGGGGTATTCTTGGGAACAAAGTCAGGCATTTTACAAGAACAACTGTTTCTGAAAGCCATTGCTTTTATGGGTGCCAACAATATTTTCTAAAGCTGTTCATTCTCCTTTCTGACAAGGACAATGGCAGATTTTAAACCATAGCATTTTACTAAAAGAACATGAAACTTTATGCAAGACAATTATGAAATTTTTCTTCATGAGTCAAATTGAACTAAAGTAGGGATAATATTTGTTGTACTTTTTTGTTGTTCTAAAGGGCGCAAGCACAATCTTTTCTTGTTATTGAGCTGTTTGGGGCTGCTTTTTTTGCACTGTAATAATTTACTACAGTACAGGCAATGGAAAACACTACAAAAGAGATGTAGTATCCAATATACTGTAAAACTGGTGTAAAGCTCTCAAGTGCAGTTTAGGAAGATTTAGGTTTCTGTGCCAGATGGTGCAACCAATGGTGCAATATCGAGGGACTTTAAAAGTGGGGTCAAAATTCAGCAGGGTTAAAATAAAATGAAGATAAAATTTGTCTACTCTGTCATAATGAATGACCAGGATAGTATTCGATAGAATAAAAACAAGCAACCCTATAAAATGAAAACTACACAGTCTATACATATAACTTTTCCCATTCTATTTGGGGTTAGCCTTTTGGCAGCTGTATGTATTTTGTTCGAAATTGTATCTAAGAGATTCCTGTTATGGTTCAAACCTCCTTATGTAATTGGCAACTTCTGCACATACCTCTTATGTGTGCCCTGTGAAGTTTGATCCTAGTCTAGAACAAGAGTTCCCAGCTTCAACGTTCCCTGGCCTCAAAGTTGCAGGCTGGAAATGTTTTTAGGGGACCTAGAAATGGTCCTGGAAGTGGTTCATCTTCCAGATCCTGGAAAAACGTCACTGGGCTCTGGAATGAAGTCTGGACTGTTCCTACCTCCACTATTTATGTACACAGTGGTGGCAGGAACTGAGAATAGCCTGCCTGGGCTGGGACTGCTTTAAATAATCCCTGGTCTCCACAACCAAGAAGAGGCCTGGATGATTAACTAGTGTGGTCAAAGAAGCTATTGGGACAAACAAACATCCTTTAGAAAGTGGAGTGGGGTGTTTTTTTCTTTTTCATTTTTTGTAATGAAGAACACAATCTGGGATGGTCCTCATAGACAGTGAAAATGTTACTAATATTTCTACCTATATCCAGATCTGGTTTCAATGGTGTGCAGAAGGCATGCTTCTGTCTTCTGGACTTTTGTGGGACCTCTTTTGGCAGTACACCAAAGTGCTTTGAAAATGGGTTCCACAGTGGCTCCAAGGCTAGGAACGTGGCCCTGAAGTTGGAGCCTGGTCCCAAAGCTCAAATGAGCTTTGGGGCCAGGGTTGGGGCTGGTCATTGTTGTCAGGCAGCACTGTACTGGACCACAGACAGATAACTGCAGAAAGGCCCTGGAAGTAACATCAGTTTCTGTCTGATTCCCACTTTCCAAACCAATTCAGACCACAATGATTTTGAGTTTACATAACACTTGCTAGGAATTACCCGACTGTTATCAGCACACATGGAATTCAACAACACAGTGGAAAGGAAGCATCTGTAATGAAGTCTAATATAGGCTATTGGATGTGATAGTGATAAAGAGAGCAATGCCTGAATGAGAGCACTACTGTGTAAACTGTGCTGCTACTGATGCACAATCATTCCCTTGTTCTATGTTGGCTGTTTTGTCAATTTCCTGGTATACTTACCCAAAGTATTGATATGTCACAAGTTAACTCGTGATTAACTTTGATGTACCCTTATCAAGCGACAAGTTTCTCTGTTGATCATTAGAACAATCACACCCTGAAACCTGACTTATATAAGCTATTGACTTATTGCTGTCAGCTTATTTTCTACATTGATTTATCACTGTTATCATATCATTGGCTGCATTCATATCCAGTTAAAACAAAAAGGTCTTCTGAGGCCCCTCATGGATGGGTTAGAGATAGTTGGAAAATGGAATTGTTCACATACTAGTGTTTCTTCCCTTCTCAGGAACATTCTAGGCTGGAAAAAAAATGGATTGGAGACAGGTTGAGGACATGAGACCCATCTCCAGGGTGTTCCTGAGTATTTATTTATTTATTATGTGTGGATATTGCCATTGTATGGTTAATAGGGGCACAGACTGCGGCCGGAAATACCTTTTAAAAAATACAATGAGCTGTACCTCAGTGGTAATGCAAGCAGCTTGGAAAACAGAAGCTTGTCAGTTCAATCCCCAGCCTCCTCATGTAGGTAGGCAATGACAAACCACTTCAGGGTCTCCGCCAAATAAACTGTATAGTGATGCCCATAAAGCCAACCAGGAGTCGGTGACACCTAACAACAACAATAGTGAACAGGATTAGATAGACTGACTTGTTATAGTCCTACATGTTGGGTGCAGGTTTATCTGAAATTACAAAATTTGGAAGGCCAGTAATAAGGTACATGCCATAATTGGACAACACTTTCTTTATTTCAAAAAGACAAGCAATATTATTGAATAAGTTACATAAATAATACAGTGTTTGGCAACTTGAGCTACATAAGTTATAGTGTGGCCATTTTGCACCAGTAACTGAGTGTGAATACTATGCAGGAAGTATAGTAACTTGCCTGATATACTACCTGAAATACCCTCTTCTCAATATGCCTGTTATTCAAGGCATTCATTAATCCTGCTCTAAACTGGGCCCTGGATCCAAGCTGCCAGACAACAAGGTTACATATCAGTTCAGGTGCCAGTTCCTCCATTTTGAAGATTAATGAGACATATTTGAAAATGGCATATCTGAAGGTTGCTGAATACAAGAGGGCTAATTTTGCCTGGATATTCTAGGTAAAGGAAAGGAGGAGGCAAAAGATTCCAGTTGGAGAAATTGTAGCTCTCTTTTCCTGATGAGGTAAAACAGCCCTGTTAAAATGTAATTTGCTGGCTAGAACTGCATCCTCTGACGTTACTGGCTCTTGCCTTTTTGGAGAAACTGTCAGTCACCTGAAGCTTTCTGCTCTTGTGGAAACAAGAAACTTTAAACAAGTCATGTTTGTTTGTTTTCCCCCTCCTCTCATGGAAATACTCTTCTTCCAATGGATGCATCTGAAAAAGGGAAGGGGTGGGAGAAAAAAGGATTCTCTCTCATCCCCCTGTTTTAAGCAGTGCTGTTGTTTTTAATAGCTTCTTTTAAAGTAGTTTCCAAATGGAGGGTGGAAAGTCCACAGTGAAATGGATAGAAATGAAAAGCAGTCAGACCTAACGATAGACTGAAGAAGGTTTAAAATGAAGGTGTGATCATGGCCTTTGTTTTTACAGTAACCCATGCCGAAACCTTTGGATAAAGGGCAGAATATAAATACAAATAAAGAGGGAAAGAAAAACAAATGTCTTGCTGGAATAAATCAGTAGTCCTGTCCTCACAGAAGCCAAAGATCTGTACATAGAAGTCAAGACATATAGGTTCACAGAAAATCAGGGCCCTTTTTGTGCTCACCTTTAGTCAGGAACAACAGCTCACATAAGAAGTTGGGCTCCATACATCCACCAATCAAATGCAGCTCTATAAGTCCCCACACTGGAATGTTCCACTCACATTAGACTGAGTGTGATCTAAATTAGGGAGGCCCTGTTTCATTTTGCCAGTAGACACAACTAAAAATATCTACTGGATTACCAAAGGGCCTGATCCAGAACACAAGAAGCATGCAGAAGACATGCCTCATCTATATCATGCCACCGAAATGCAAATTCCATAAGCTCCAAGGCTAGGAACCTTCAGAGGCATTGGAACCTGACCTCAAAGTCCATGGCTGCTTTGAGGTCGCAGCATGGGCTGGTCTGAACCAGCACCATCATGCACACATCACTGATCTAGCCCATGCCTTTCCATGTTTGATATCAGCAAGCCTAGTTGTGTTGGAACCACTGATTCCTGACATGGGCCTTTCAATACAGAAAGACCTCAGAATACTTCACATGTTTTTAATTTTTGATCCCAGATGCATTGCCAATCCTGTCATAATATAGTTAGCTTGCCAAAATATATGTAAGATACTCAGGTCATGATATGGATATATATATATATATATGCCTTTAACACAATTTGGCATTCAAATTCAAAATGAAAAAAAAACATGAGTGTTGTGTGAGTGGTTTCTAGAAAGAGAAACAGCAAAACACATTACTTCCTACAGTAGTGTTTCATCTCCCAGCCTTCTCCCCAGATAAAATATTTAAACAAGTTGTTCTGGACTCAGAATCATTCATTTAAATCCATAATGGCCTATGACAGCAAAGTGACAATTTTCCTTTTGGATTTTCTTTTCTTTTCTTTCTGTTGTCAAGTAATAAATTCCAGTTGTCCCAAACAATATTTTGGATTTGTAAAAGGAGCTGGGTAGGTTGAAAACAACCTTTAGTTTCCTTCCTTTTTATAGCGAGTTGAGAAAAGGTAATAAAAATGGGCTGTTGTGATTTAAAGGTGACTTAAATTTCCTTCTTTTATAGCAAAGAAAACTGTTTGCAAAATTCAGAAAGCAAAATTCAGGTTCTGAGCAGTGGATGGCTATTGTTGCTTATGTACATAAGGATGTAATAAACACTTCTGCCCTTCAGAAATAAAATTGTTTTAAAAGATTGTAGGAATAATAGTAAAGAAAGAAAGAAAACCCACTACTGGGCCAGACTAGTGCCAGTCTACATCAATCATCTGTTTTCAATGGCCAGTTAGTTTCATATGGAAGTCCATGAGCACAACTTCTCTCACATACTATCTTCATACGGTTCACTTAACAGGCAACCAAGAGCAGAGGCAATCAACTGAAGATGAACCAAACCAATCTGAATTCAGACCAGCTTGAATTGAACTGAAGGGTTCAACTGGTATGAAGTTAACTGAATCATCCTCAGATTTGGGGGCAATTAAATTGACACCATTCAATTTGATTGTTAGTATTTTCCCCTTTTAAGCAGGTTTTTTACATTGTATTTTTATTTATATTAGATTGAACTGGTTCAAGGTTCAATTTGAACTTGTTCAAGCTGGTTAGATTCAAAGAAACCACCATTTTTAAATTTGTGCACGTCTCTACAGTTCACACTAAGGCCATCCATAGAGATGTCTTCATAAATTTGCTTACACCCTTTCTGAAGCTGTCCAGAGGCCTATTCACACTACGGCCTCTAGTCAAGAACTAGTGAACTCCTGGTGAAGAGCATCTGCACTTCGTGGAGGCTACTACAGCTTCCAAGTGTGCCCTGCCTCACCAGAAATTCACTACTTGTTGATTAGGTGTGAAGCACAAAATCATGTTCCACACCTTAACCAATCTTTACCAGGAACTTACCTGGAGCATCCAGCTGCGTGACCATCTGCACCTCTTCTGGTGCTCCAGGGTTATCTGAGGTGCGGCACCTCAGACGGCCGTAGATGTGACTGTGTGTGCAGAGTGTCAGTGGCATCATGGTGACAGCACTGATGCATGCGCAGTCACAGAGGGTGCCACAGAAAAATGGCAGCACCCAGAGAAGGACCCACCCTGGAATCAAATCAGGTAAGTATTTGATTGGGGGGGGGGGGGAATGACCAAAGCTGACTAATGCTCCAAGTGCAAGTGCTAAAGTAATCGTGTTCCTTTCCTGTCCAGCGTTTAATCAGTAAAAATCAATATCATTTGCAAAGACTATGAAATAATACAGGTGACATCAGAAGGAGAAGAGGAGGAGGAGGAAGAGGAGTTGGTTTTTCCCACCCACCCATTTAAGGAAATTTAAAGCAGCCAACAAACTTTCTGTTCTTCTTCCCACAATAGACATCCTGTGAGGTAGGTGAGGCTGTGAATTCTCAGAAAGAGATCTGTGACTAGCACAGGGTCATCCAGCTGGCTTTGTGGAGGAGTGCAGAATCAAACCCAGTGACTACATGATATGAGTCCAGCACTCTAGCCACAAGACCATACTGGCCTTAACTGCTGTACTGAGGTAAATGGGAGTGAGAAAAGGATGTATAAATAAAATAAATGTCCCACTAAATTGGACCCATTGGACCCATTGCCCATTTAGTCCAGCAGTCTCCTCTGAGAGTAGAAGCTCACCAGTAGAACATTGAGCACACAGCTTGCCCTGCTTGCAGTCTCTCATACCACCTCTTACCACCATCAGAGCTACTAGCCATTGATAGCCCAAGCTTCCATGAACTGATCCAAACCTTAGGCATTTCCGCACTGCAACGCGTTCCAAACGGAACGCGTTCAGGCGGAAAGCTTAAGACAGCTCCGGGCGCTTTCCCCGTTCACACACAGATGCGCCAGAACGCGTGTAAACGCCTTCCGGAGCGTCTGTGTGCAAATGCTCAAAGCGCCGGGAGCTGTCTTAGCCGGCAAATGCCGGCCAGGGGTGCGGAGACAGCCGCGGAGGCAGATCGACAATCAGCTGATTGTCAAACAGCTGATTGTCGAAGCCGCGCCGGCGTCGGAGGCGAGCCCGCAGCTGTTCGGGAGACAGAAGCAGGCGCGAACGCTTCTCCTCCCGAACGCCTGCGGGCGGCTCGTCCGCGTTGGAACGCATGTAGAGCACTTTAAAGTGCTCTACATTTCGAACGCGGAAAAGACAGCTGCGGACACGTCGGAGCGCAAGCCGCGCTCGGGCAATGTGGATGACGTGTCCGCAGCTGTCTTTTTCGCGTTCCGTTCAGCCCCGTGCGAAAACGTCTCTTTTCTGAAACAATTCATGTTGTAGCCAGCATTACATGTTCTGATAGTGAATTCCAATGTTCAACAATGCATTGTAATATTTTTTTTTAAAACACCCCTGTTGTTTGCACTTTGTTGTGCTTTCTGTCTTCCTAATGTGTCTCTTGGATGTATCCACAAGCATATTGGAGGACAAATGACCTCCTTTCATTTTTTTCCCCTCCAAATGTGCACAGCTTTTGTATTTGGGATGACTGGAACTTCACAGTTTTTCTGCACAATGACTAGCACCCTGCTTCTATGTATCTAACCACATTTGGCCTTATTCTGGATTATATCCCAGAATAGAGGCTTGCTCTTCACATGCTAATGTAGACTACAGACAACTAGCTCCTATTCTGGGATATATTCCAGAATAAGGTGAAGTGTGGAAAGGGCCTGAGAGCCTTTCTGCACTTATCTCATTGGAGAACTCTGAGGTAACTCCTGCATGCTCCATCTGCATTATATGGAGCTACTTCATTCCCAGACACAGCCCTGTGTGTGCAGTTCTCCCTGTGTGTGTAAATGGAAAGCAGTTTTTAGGGAAGCACTGGTGAGGTTAGGGATAAATCCAGTGGCCCAAAGTGTAGAAACCAGAACTATTTCCCATCTTTGCTTTCTTGGGAAGTTTTCCCAGGGAAATGGTGATACAAAATCACCCTAAGATAGATGCAAAGGGATTTCCATTTTCTCTGTGTTTCATAAAATGCCTGTCACACAATAAAGAGCCAAAGCGGGTGCAGGGGGGGGGGAGCTTCCTCAGCTGTCATAAGCAGGGAACAGTGCCACCTCTGCCATTAAATATGCTGGTCAAGTAAGTGATTGATCATAGCTCAGCTCAGGTGCAGAACACTTTGCTTCACCATTCTCTGCACTTTTTGTTCTGAAAGAAAGGCCATGCTTTCTTCTTAGCATTTCTTAGCCACCAGTTTTCCTTTTTTTATTAAAGTTGAAGGGCTTGTTCCTGGTGTTGTAGAGCTGATGTATCATATCATCTCTTTACCATTGGCCCAGGAGGAAAGGATGGCATATATTTAATGGCCGAGTCTGATCTTGCTTTTGTTATCAGCAACTTTATGGCTGTCAGGTGTTTGAGTTATATAAATCCACTTACCTTGCCTAAATAAGAACAAGATGAACCTTGCCGGATCAGGCCACAGCCCATCTAGTCCAGCATCCTGTTTCAATTGCTTCTGGGCATTCTCAAGCAGGAGACAAAGATGAAACCTTCCCGTGCATTCAAACCTCCTACAAATGGCCTATAGAGGCAGCCTGTTCAATCTGAAAGTCCCTAGGCATCCATTCTAGTAGCCATTAGTACATCTGAACGCCATTAATCTGTCTAATCCTTTTTGGTTGCTGTTATCTCCTCTTCTGGTAATAAATTCCACAGAACAATGACCTTCTGGGTGGGGAAGAAAAACCCTTCCCCTTGTTGATCCTAACTCTTCTCAACATAAAAATATCTGCAAGGCAAATCTGAGACCAATTCACATTTGGCCTGCTAGTGTACATTGGGGTAGCTTCTGGGAAGCACCATCTGCACTTGCAGGAGACATTTTCAAACCAGAAACTTCTCCTGCCATCCCAGAAACTACCCCAATGTCCACTCGCATTGGTGCAGGAAATCATGCACCACACCCGACCAAAACTTTGCCTATCCTGGCCACTGGAGAGACCATTCACACCTCTTCCAGGCGCCAGGGGTCCAGGTGCCAGGCCCTTCCCAATCAGTACCAATCAGATACTGATTGGGTTCCTAATCGGTCCCTAATGGGGTTTTTGGGGACATTGCAAAAACAGTCATAGAATCTAAGCTGCCATGAGGTCAAATCCACTACTCTATGCCAGTATCAAACTCAAATTTCTTCAGCATGGATGGAAAAAAAACAAAAACTATGCAACCTGAAAATGGTGTAGCTTTCCACATTATTTGTTTTTAACTCCTGCAACCAAACTGTTTACTGTTGGATTGGTTTTTACATGAATTTTTTCCTGAGGGTGTCCTAAAAAAATTGAAGTACATAATCAGGTTTTTCAAAGTACATACAAAGCTTATACCTATAAGTTCAAGTAGTTGGGGTACACATTTACCCCAACCCCAACTGTACCCAGAAGAGTTCAACACTAGAATTGAACAAACAGCTGCTATAATGCCCACTTGAACAGAAACAGCGAGGGAACAGTTATTGTCTCACAGAAATTGCTTCCATTGTCAACCTGCCCTGTGTGGTATTCACTCTAACTCGTAACTTAAATGCTTTATTCAATATAGACAGAGAACAGCTCATGGCCTCCCTCTGTGTGACATGTGTTTGAAGAGGTTTGAAGAGTAGAATTGTGGCCTCTCAGTCTTCACTTTTCAAATGAAGTATAGGTATTGTTCTATTGTAAGACAAGAAAGGTAGGGATTGTTTACACATGGTTCCCAAAATGCTTTCAGATGCATTTTACCTAAAGCATTCTTAATTATTTTCCTAACAAGGGAATTTCAGTAGACATACATAACTTGCTTTGCAAGTGGTATCTCCTTCTTCAACACAGCTAAATGCAGGAACTCTTTTTAAATGTATCTTAATTCCTCTTAGAACTATGAAAGACTGTTCATTGGTGAATGTTTGAATTTTACTAAAATTGTGTCAGAAGAAGAGGTCTTTAAAAAAAATCTGCAAACATAAGTAATCCTACCTGTTTTATATTTATCAATCTTCCATTTCTATTCTTGAAATTATTCATGATAACACATATTTAATTCTTCCACATGACGTGTGCAAATGGAGCTAATAGGTTCCACAGTAATAAAATAATTTATGAAAGAGTAAAAAGAATAAATATCCCTGTCTTCTCTGCGATAATAGATCTACCACAGACACACACAAAGTAGCACACATACATATGAAGCAGAACAGAGTCAGTACTAAACTAGAATGGCTAGTGTCTTCTAGAGTGGAGGGCAAGCAGGTGAAAAGAACTAGTGGTGAGAGTCAGAATATGCAGAACTAGGGTCTTCTTGCACTCAACTCCAGGAACAGTGAGTGGTTCTTGCAACTTGAACACTAGCACCATTTCTCAACTTAATGAGCTGTTGCAGTGGCTGGGATTGCCATAACAACCAGGCCATTGCTATGGTGGTCACAGCCCGCCCCCTTGTATCATTCACAATAGACGTAGGTGTGAACACTGTATTTGGGAGTTTACCGGGAGCATACAAAATTCTCCAGGGGTGTTTCTGCACTTCCTGTCCAAACCAGGAGACAGGAATAGTATACCTCCACTGGTATACACTAGCACTGGCACTCACAAATGCTACTACATGCCAACCCACCTCCCACACATCTGCAAACTTATACCAGAAGTGAAGAGGTGAGTGCAGACACTGGCCTCTGGGGTCCGGACACCACTATCTTGGTCTGGATGCTGGCGCAACTGCATGTGCACTGGAACTATCAGCAAGATGACTGTGGCACCTCAGATGACCCCAAGTATCTGGAAGAGGCGTGAACTATCGCTCCGGTGGCTGGGAAAGGTAAGCTTTCAGAAGCATGTGGTGCACAGTTTTGTACACCACAGCTAGTGGGTGCTGGGGTAACTTATGGGATAGCAAGAGATGTTTCTGGTATGGAGATGCCTCTTGCAAGTGCAGATGGTGCTTCTCAGAAGCTACCTCAACATGTACTAGCAGACCAAGTGCAAAAGGGCTTTTGGTCAAGCTCTGGAGCAATTTTTACTGCATCACAGAAGATCAGAATGCTCCAAGACACTCTGGGATAGAGGTGGCACTGTGTCATGTGGATAGCACATTCTGGAGCACCCCAATCCATAGCCAACTTATACGTGTGAACATGTCCCTAATGAAAATATAGTTAGCGTCCAGCAGTGTAGCAATCTAAGCACAGTATTTAATTCCCTTGCATATATGGAGTTTTGGGAAATAAATGGCCTGAAGCATAGGTGAGAGGAACATATCCAAATTATCCTAGGTTTGGATGTATTCATTTTGTTATCTATTTGTTTATTTAATCTTACTTCTGTCTCTCCTGTTCTGACAACCTAGGATGCTCTATAAAAGTAAATGACATTTTATTAAATACAAAATAGGAATGTGAACAAACATTGTAACAAACACAAACTTTAATAAAGTCACCAATATATCTGTGATTAATATCGTTTGCACTGCTTTAATTTCATTCTCCTTGTTTCTCATCCCTACAGACTACAGAAGAGAGTACAATTCTCATTTTATAATAAGATCATTCATTTCAACATGTCTATGCTTTAGTAATATAATACTGTAACCCGCCCTGAGACCTTCGGGTATAGGGCGGGATAGAAATACAAATAAATAAATAAATAATAGTATAGGTCTGGTGCTTACCATTCCACATTCAAGAAAATATATGTAATCTTGCATATATTCCTCTGGAGTACATCCCACCAAACACAGTGGGGTTTATATGTCTTAGGGCACGTCCCCATGCACGTTTTGATCCAAATCAAAATCAGGTTTGGCAAGGGTCATCGCATCATTGGGAGGGGTTTCATGTTCTAGCTCGCCGTTCCTGCCCTGTGCATTGGAGATTGCAACTACTGAGATTTTGGGGGGGAGTAAATGGGATTAAAGCCAAAATGATGAGGGGGTTGAATGGCCTTCACTGCCCCACTAGACTTTTATACAAGTATTCCATCCCCCTTCCCCGATTGGCAAGGCAGGCAGGATAATGGCTTGTTTTTTCTCCTTTTTACAGGGCAAAAATTCCACCCCTGTTTCCTGATTGCCAAAGCAGGCATGATAATGGCTTGATTTCCCACTTGCTGGGTGTTCTCACAGTTCCCGGGAAGAGCGGAGGTGCGCAAAACTGCTCAACCACTCAACTGCTGCCAAACCTCGTAGTGGCTTTGGTTTTTTTAAATTATTTTTTCCCGTTCGGTCCTGGCTTTTGTGCCACATAAAATCTTACTTTATGTCTTGTGGCATTTAATGGGAGAAATTTGAAACACATGTTTTATCTCATTAATGGTGAAGGGTAAAGTTCTGTGATCAATGCACTGTCATTAAAAAATGTAAAAAAAAGTATATTTTGGGAACAAGATGTGGATAATTTGGTAGCAACAGGCCATATATAGAATTTCAGAAAGTGATAAAACTTTGACTGCAAAATATATGAAATACTTTGTCACATTAAATTAGTTTTACCAATCTATCCCTGCTACCCCTTTGAAGCTGAAGGGAGAGATTATGTTTACTTTCCCATTTGATCTTTTGACTGTACTCTTGTATGTTTTAAAAACTCAACACAAATAATATTCCCAAAATAGCCTTCCTGCAAGAACATTCTAGGTCAATAGAAACTTGTCAGTTGCTTCTCTTTAAACCAGGTTCTTTTAAAGAAGCCCCATCAGCACAAAATGCTGTGCACTCCAAATCTTTGTTGGTGATGTGTTTTGCAGAAACTAATATGGATTATCAGTACTCCTCTACATTGAGGACTACCAGACTATTAGCATGGTAAGTCTGGATTATGAAGGCATACAGAATGTGCACACACACTGTCACCAGCACTGGCAAAGTAAGATGATGGTGCCTGAACATTGCAGGTAGGTGACCTGAAGGGTTGGGTGGGGAGTTCGTATGCAGTAAGAATTTGCCAGTGCATATGCTTAGTGCATGCATGGGTAAATTTGCCTAAGACAACTGGAGGATGCTGAGTTGCTCAAGGCTTGTATTATGAAAGTCAATGGACACATCTCCACAGAACCAGCCTTGGTGCTAGATCAGGGCCTTTCTGCACTTGATCTTACTTAGGAATATATCTTGGGATAGCGGCCTGCTGGCCACAAGCTAATTCAGACTATGACAGGCCTCATCTGGGGCCTTCCACAGTCTGCACTAGCATGCAGATAGTAGGGATGTGAACAAATGCATTTTTTGCATTCAAATCCAAATCAAATCAAATATTCAAATATTCAATTTGAATCAAAATTCAAAAATCCAGATTTTTGAAAATCAGATTTGTATCCGGATTATCTGGATCCGTATTTTTGAAAATCCAATTCTAAACAAATGATATGAATGTCGGGAACATTCGTATCTGACTTTTGAATCTGTTTGCATCCCATTTTATTTTAGACCTCATATTATAAATGCAAATAGACCCGATGTTTGGATGTGATACATGCTGATGAATTCAGTTGAATTATTCGAAAATCTGATTCAAATTCAAATGTTGATATTTGTTGAATTTGAATCAGATTTTTTAATTTTCAAATATTCGTGCACATCCCTAGCAGGTAGTAGGTCCCTGTTTTGAGATATATTCCAGAATAAGGCCAAGTGCAGAAAGGTCCCAGGTTTTCCTAAAGGTCTCTTCTGGTTTCATGGAGCCTTGAGAAGGGCGTTGATGGCTTCATTGTCATCCCCAAGGCTTCTATATTGAAGTCTTTGTGCCTGTGCTTAAAGGGCCTCCTCACCCTTTTTATGCAGGTGCGGAAGGCCAACATAAAAGTGTGACCTGCTTCATTGCAGTGAGAACCCATCTCAGATTGCAGGAGCTGTTTTTTGCACACTGAAACTTGGAGGGGACTTGGAGTCCCAGTGAATTCAGTGACAATCCCTTGTCTGAATACCCAAGGTATTCAATATTTTGCTTAGCTCTCTGATCAAGATAGGGAAACTGAATTTGGGTTCCTGAAATGTAAAGATTGTGCATTTTTCTCACTAACCTAACCCAGGGATAGCCAAATTATGGCCCTACAGGTATTGCTAAACTACAATACCCATAAGTCCCAAGGAGTTTGCCCAACAGAAATGCATTAATGGAGTATCTAGAATCCATATTTTGGTTGATCTTGATGATGCCTAATGTCAATCTGCTTCCAATATTGTATTTTGAAAAATAAATACAATACTCGCCATATTCAGCTTTTCATGCAATCTTGACTGTCATAATTGCTAATGAAAAGTAGACTGTCTCCAGGTGAGGTTTAAAACCCAGGATTATTTTGGGGCTACATTTGGATTACCACACATGTCCCAGATATTGGAACAATACTCCAAAATAATATTATTGTAGGATAATGAACTCCCAACCCATGTTTCTTAAAAAAGAAGAAGAAGCAAAAGGACTTACTTTGTTTGGATGACATCTCCCATGATCCACCATTCTGGAAATGCATGTCCATAGGGGAGCTATCGTGTTGGTGATATTGCAGTATATTACATATCTGGAGGTAACCAAAGAGGCTGAATAGAAATCTACTTTCTGTTTTATAATCCTAACCAAGTTTATAAAGTCTACAGGCTGCTGCGCTTCATTGCTCATTGTCAAGAGGGTTTCTTAAAACTGCTTGAAACAGATATTGATCATAGGATATGTACCTGTTTGTGTAAGTTTTAATCTAGTTTGTTGAATTAACTGAGGTTGTAGCCACACTTGAGGTTTAATCCAGCCTCACATCAGCAAAGTGACCAGTAATTTTATTTCCACATTATCTGTTCCAAAGGTGAATTTTCTGAATTATTTAACACTGAAAGAAAACAGCTTGTCATTTTGCTGATGTACTCTCTCACTCTGAAAGTGGACTGAAGCTGGATTAAACCTTAAGTGTAACCACAGCCTGAATGAGATGCTATCAAATGATTTAACTGGAACAACAATTGGCTTCAAGCATGTAAACTACAATTTTCAATTCCAGCATGTAAATAGATTAACCCCCATCACTACAGCTGATATACCTTTGTATCTTTGCCAAGCAAAAGTATGTGGCTTGGAAAAAATATGATCAAGTGGTGGTGGTGATTTGGCAGCAGGGTCTAAAAATGAATAGAATAGAAAACAGTTTCACTGCCCACAAACTGCATAATTTCCCCTCTGTATTAATAAAGGTTACAAGACAATTCTGATGGGTTGCAACTGCAAAAGATTGACTAGAAAACCATCTGCTACTGTATCCTCAGAGTTCACTCTGAATCAATATCTGCCAACCTTTTCAAAATGATTTGAAATGCCCGATGCTTTATAGAACTAAACCACAAAGGTTACAAGGAGTGAATAATATGAGATCCTAAATTCTTCTTTTGTCATTATTGATTATATAAACATAAAGAAACAACTGTAGGAGAGGAAGCTTATGACTGGATGAGAGTAACAGGAAAATGACACATGCCTCCTAAAGGGGTGAATATCTGTAGCTCAGAGTGGAATGCTGCATCACTGATATTCTCTGAGCTGATATTGAAATTTCTGTAGAAAGAAAATTCAGTTCAGAGAACTTCAACAATGCTATGTGGTTGCTCAGCTGGAACCCAGTCAGAGAGAAAAAAAAATCAGTGCTGCTTTGCGTAAAAGTGTCAAAAAGAAGTGTCTCCAAAGCAGTTCAGAGACAGTAATGTTCACATGCTACTGTCCTAATCCATATTAAAGGCCAGAAAATATATTTTAAAATATCATTCTCTGACCTTTAATGTGGATTAGATGTGGGATGAATATTAGGGTGATTTTGCACTTCCCTTCCCACCTGCTGGATGGGAAAAGAGCACAATTAACCAACTTTGACTAGCGCTTGCACTTGGAGTGACAGTCAACTTTAGCTGTCCCCCACCCCCAATCGAACACTTACCCAATTTAATCCCAGGGCCAGTCCTCTTCAGGGCACCGCCATTTTGGCTGCAGCACCCTCCGCGACGGCACGTGCATCAGCGGCATTGTTATGAAGATGCTGACGCTCTCCATACGCACCGTTGCATCTGTGGTCATCTGCATGGCACCTCGGACGACCCTGGAGCACCAGTTAAGCTTACGGGTAACATTGGTTAAGGTGTGGGGCATGATTTTGTTCTCCACACCTAATCAAATATTAGTGAACTTCTGGGAAGGCAGGGCACGCTTGGAGGTTGTGACAGCCTCCTCGAAGTGCAGATGCTGTTCACCAGATGTTCACTAAGTCTTGACTATCAGCTGAAGTACAAAAAGGCTAGTATCTGTTTTTTAGCACCACTAGAATTTGCTTGCTGCCACCTCTGAGGATGCAGCCTAGAGCTGTTTTCTCTGGCTGCTTTGACCATACTAGCCTGTGCTGGTTAGTGCAAGCTAATCTTTGCTTGAGGTAAGGGCTGTCCACATTTTGGTGTGTGCCAGCCCAGCCTTGGCTACTGGTTTCAATGTCTGTCTCCAGCCCTCAAAGCCAATGCAATGTACTTTTCAGCAGCATGCCACTCCCAGCGGTGCTTCTTGAAGTACCACCAAAGAAGGTCCCATGGACCTACCAATATGCTGGTTCCAAAAGTCTACCTGTAGTCTACCTGTAGAGAGGAATAGGTTGCTATCTGGTGCCCTATCCCACAGTGCTGATTTGTTCTGTTCAGATGAAATGTTCTAGAAGGGGGGGATTCACCATCCAGCACCAGCTTCTGGAAGAGACACCGCTGGACCTCTTCCTAGGACAGAATACCTTTTGGTATTGTTGGTTGTTTGGGATCAGTGATATAGTTGTGCTTGGTGATGTACTTCTGAAGTTTTGTAGGATAAAAAGATTCCAAAGAGTCCATGAAACTGAGGAGCTATGTATACAGAGAACTTTTCCAAAGGCATATCATAATTAACAACAAATATTACAGAAATGTGCAACAACAACAATTAATAATACAACTTTAAAACAAAAAAAAAGTTGTCTTTTTTGGGTAAGCAGGAATAAACAGCTGTTCCTTCCCTGCAGCATGTCCAGACTCTTCCTGTGATCACCAGCCATGGAGCCTTCTCATTCACCAGTAGATCTTGTGCCTTTGGTCCAGGCAGCTTCTATATGCAGAGCTCTTCCCTGGGGCAAGAAGGTGAGTCTGCTAGCATAGTTGCTGTCAGACAATGAAGTCCATTTTTACCTTTCAAAGCACTTGTGTTGAGATTGGCCACGTGACCCCACTGTCACCGGCATTTTGACTGAGCTCCTTCAAACACAACTTATCCTGTGCATCCTGCTCTCTTTTCTAATGAACAGCCTCCTATCTTGATGGATGTCTCCTCCTTTTGTCAATCACCAGAAAATGTCTTTTACTCAGTTGTTTCTCTTTTTTGCTGGTTAAAGCCAAATTTAAAGATAAAAAAGTAAACGCATAAAGGAGAAGAATACATTTTTAAGTTATGTCTATCCACAGTTAACACTTGAACAGCAGGCACACAGATGTCTACTTTGACTCCTTTTGCTGCCGGGGAACCTCCATGTGCTCTAAAATGCCCAATATTCTTGACTCTACTATGCACGGCTAAGATGAAAAGCTTTTGTTCTGGTTACATTGCTCTAGCCCAAGATTTTGGAACTGGTCTTTCCCCCACTGCTGTTTGACAAGAAAACTATGAAGCAACAGAGGGAGGCTGTCCACCTTAGAAACAAGGAACAGGATAAGCAAGATACATCATGGGACTTTCAAAAGATTCATCATAGTAGTATTTCAAGGAGGTTTGCTATATGGGAACGTGGGCAGGGTTCCTACATTTTTAATGGCTGTGTAGAAGAGTTTCAGCAACAGCTGCTGGAATTTTATCCTCTGTAAAACTATACAATTTGCAGAGCTTTACCCCCTGTCTCCCTGTTGGATAACATGAATTTAGAGAGACCCGTGGCCCAAGCAAGGCAAGTACAGAAGCAAAGTTCTCTCAGGACTGTATTCAGAATGCTACACATATCTGTGGCAGCCCAGTATAGTCTGGGATATTGAAGCAATTTCCTCAAACATTGCTATTAGAGAAAATCTGATCTATGATTGCACTTGAAGGAAGCTGGATCCCTTTCTCTTTAAACAGCTGAAATTCTTAGTTGTTAACGGCTGTCAAACAGCTCTGGGTGGGTTGAGGCAACAGGGAATGATATGTAAAGATGTCTCCTCCAAGCCTGAGCTTCCTGCAGCATTTGTAATATATTGGCAAGGTGGTGCCCCATCATTCCCTGGGTGTGACCTCTCTAACCCAGGCTTTATTGGAATTGCTGCTGCGTAGCCTGGTGTTACTGCTGCATCTTTCAGTTCCTGCAGACAGCACACAGGCAAAAATGTGAAGTAATTTATTAAGCAGATCTAATGGCTTCCTATGTGTAAACCCAAGTAGCAATGGGATTCAATAAGGGTAGCTTATATCTGAAACAGAGACTGCTTTGGGAACTGTAAAAAACACCATGCTATTAAGACTGCAGTTACTGTTATTATTATTATTTATTTATTTTTGCTACACGGTATAATAGTGCTTTGTCAGTTCAATTAATGCTGAAGCCTGCTTGTTGTTACTCAAGCTTCATTGAGAAGCTCTGTTGCAGTATCTGACTTGTGTGTCCTGCTGTGTTTCCAGGGGAGGGAAAGTTTCAGCTTATGAGAGACTGTAAGTTCTAAAATTGCCCCAGTTGTTAAAACTGTGGAGCCTTGTCAGGGATCCAAACAGCCTGTTGCCCTTTTGCTGCTTCTTTTGCACCATATATCTGGCTCATTTAGTTTCATATTATGTGACATAAGAAGATGGGATGTCCTAGCATTTGGGGGTTGAGTGAGAAAGAGACAGAGATATGAAAGGCATTCAGGTGAACTGAAGGGTCTATTGGAATTGGCAAAGGTTACATAAAGCCCTTTGGCCTTTGAATCTCAAGCACTCCTTTCCTGTCCTAACTTGTTTTCACAACAACTTAATTGAGATTCTACTGTTCATTTGAGAATGTTTTGTCTCTCCTTTGGAATAATATGTTTTATCTAAAACGCTCATGAATAATAACACTGAAAAGTTCAAAACAACATCCAGTGCTGATTACCACAAAATGTCACTAGACTCAGCGCATACCTAATCTGTGCAGCATATCAAACATTTTTACCACATTTGGGCACGTCTGCTCTTCTAACTTTTGACAACATTTCCTCCACCTAAACATATCTGGGGCTCAAAACCACTATAATCTGACAGAGGAGAGGCTTAACATATGGGTGGGGGCTTGAACTTGATCAGATAATTCCACTTTATTTTTCATATTTTGAAAACCTAAATGCTAGTCTAGTCACGTGCACTTCGACTTCAAGAGGTACTGCAGTGCAACTCAGCTCAGCAAATAAATAATCTTGTGACATGAGAGGAAGCTATGGCCCTCAGAAGTTGCTGCTAAAATTCCCATGAGTCTCAGCAGGTCTGGCCAACGGTGGTTGTAGAACTTAACCTGTCAGTGTAACCCTCCCAGAAACCTTCAGGTTATTAAACAAACAAACAAATAAATATCAAATGACATCACTGCATGCCCTGTAGCAATCTTGCTGTTTCTACATATTTCCTTGGCCTCTGCCAAGCTTGAACAAGGTAGATAAAGGAATGGAGGTATTGCTGTGGGGTTCATACTGGCATCATCATCAGTCCTGTGCTATCCCACTACCTCTCAGGTGTAAAGGCAACTGGGAGGGGAAGCAAGAGGATGAAGGAGGTCCATCTCTCCAGCATTAGTCACTGTCATGCTCATCTTTCCCTTGCAGTCACAGAGGTCCAGGCTTGTAAGGAAACGAGTCTCATATTTTGGGTCTCTTTGGGAGGTTTCTATGTTTTGAAGCAGCATACATTTGGGCACATTTCTTCTCAGTAGTGTCTTCTCTTAGGAAAGGAAGATCAGGGTTATGGTCCCCCTTTCCCATTTCCAGCTTTATCAGCATGACACCTCTCCCCTTTGATTGTCACCAAATCCTTATAGTCCTTATACCAACTGACATAACTTTTCATGCATGCACATATGCTTATTTGTGTTTTATAAGTACAGTTTGCAAGCTGAGGGCAGTTAAAATGAGACTTTTCAAGCTTTTCACTTCAGCCTTGCTTTGAATGACAGACCTGCTGGATTTCCATTTCTTTTAAATTGTTCTGTCCCTACTTCCTCCTTGTGGATGGCTCTGCTGCACAGGTACAGTGTTCCATGAGAGCTGATGGCACAAAAACCACTCAAAAAGCTGTTCTAACTTACTAATCCACACCCACCAAAAACCCATTCCTCCTCACGTAAGGTACTCAAAACCACTAAAACCTAGGCAAAGCACACCAAAATATACACATCTATACTCAGAAATTGTTCAAACCACCTTCCCCACTGCCAAAATACAAGTATGCTGCAGGCTTCCCTTCTGACATCTCTGCCTTTGGCATTAAGTTTCACTGTGGTGAATCAAAATATTAATAGTGCTTCCGCTATCTTTATCTGAAGGCCACTTTGGCTGTGGTCATACCTTCACTTTAAGCCTTCTTCAGTCCTCTCCTGCAGTATGGGGGGCGGAAGACTGGATCTGGATGGGGGGGACAGACTGAGGAGGGGGCTTTTTATGTCCTAATGGATCCTTTATTTGGCAATATTATCCTCTGTTTTGCCCTACCATGAAGGAGGAGGGGAATGATAACACCGGAGGGATGGCAAACGACTTCCCTCCTGAGATTGAAACCCCACCTGTTTAATGATGCACCAATGTGGTGTTAGACATTGGACAGAAGGCAATTGAGGGGGACAACCCTAAACATGGGCTCTTCCCACAATACTGTGGCACTGTTCCCAAAGCAAAAAGGATAAAGAACACTTGCAGCAAAAATGAGAGCGAGAGCTTTTCTCTTTTTTGGGGTTTTTAAAAATGCATTTTTGGGTGATTTACTCCTCAGAAAGTGTGGAAAGCACATTTTTAATGGGGCCAAAGGATTTTCAAAATATTTTCAAATCTCAATAAAACCCCAGTGGGAATGGGACCACAGTGTCTGTAAAGTGAGAAGAGAGAGAGTATATTTTCATTTAACCAAAGGCCAGGGCAAAGAGGTATACAGTGAAGGGGGCCGATGCACCTCAAGGGGGAGCCTGTTCCATAGCCTGGGGGCTATTACTGAGAAGGCCCTCTCCTGAAGGTGGGGAAACAACTAAGAGGGCCTCCCCTCCAGATCTTAAGGCACAGGCAGGTCGATATGGGAGAAGGTGTTCCTTTGGATATTTGGGGCCCAAGTCATTATAGGTCTTATAAGTCAAAGTGAACACCTTGAATTGGGCTCAGTAGCAAATTGGCAGCCAGTGCAACTCTTTTAAGACCGGTGTGATGCGTGTCCGGCCAGCTGTCCCAGTCAGAGGACTAGCAGCTGCATTTCTGCACCAGCTGCATCTTCTGAACTGTCTTCAAGCGCAGCCCATATAGAGCACGTTACAATAGTCCGATTCGGAGGTTACCAGAGCATGAATAACTGTGGCCAAGCTGTCTCTGTCCAAAAAGGGCTTCAACTGTTGCACCAACTGTAGTTGGGAATGTTGGTCAGAGGTCATATCTGTCCTTCAAAGAGGCATTCAGAACTCACCAGACCCTTTCCCCCACATTTTTCAGGCTAGCTATTGACAGGCAGGATGTGCTTGGGTCAAGGGAACCTGTGGTTGCTTAGACCCTGGACAGCAGCGACAAATGAAACTCAGCTAAAATAGCTTAATTCTGATATCCATTTCCCTGCAGATTTAAATGATTGTATACCTAACTATGGGGCCAAAATTGGGGAAATAACATGTTACACTCCAACAGAATGTCTTCTTCATTCATACTTTTAACATACTTGTCTCCAATGCTGCTTTCTCCCCACCCCAAATCCCACTCCCACCTCCATCCCCAATATTATGGCAGCAACAATTTATACCTTTACACTTCAGGTAACATACCATGTTATCAAGTAATGCTGGGCTTGAATTACCTTGAGCCATAAGATGCAATCAGTGTCATGAGATTTCTGTCTGGTCTATCCCATGTATTTCTTAAACAGCTATATTCAATATGTATCAATTACAGCAGCTCTAAATAATTTCTTATCTTGGAAAGCGGCTCTGACTGTTCATTTTTCATCGGCTTGCAATGACAGCAAGACTTCTGGAGCGAGTCATTTTATTTGCATCTGCTTCTTTGGAAGTATTATTCTTGAAGTTTAAAGCTCCACAAAACCTTCAGACAGTAGGGTTACCTCCCAAGGTGGAAATTTACTGTCTAACATAAAATCTTGTTCTTCGTTTAGGTTCAAACCAAGATGTACTTTAGTGAGAATACAGTAAAGCCCAAGATAAATATTGCATGTGTCTGAGTAAAGTGCACCAACCGGGGGGGGGGGGGGGGAGAGAATGCAGGATATCAGGAATAATTGGATCAGCAGACTGGAATAAGCAAAATGTATAACTGTATTTTCTAGAATCAGAGTCTGTGTTTGTGCCTATGACTGCAACAGTGAATTATGAAGTGAGTTTGGTCTAGTGGTTAGGGAGCCAGAGTCTTATCTAGCAATATGGGTTTGATTGCACACTTGTACATGAAGCCAGTCCCCACCCTTGTCTTGTCTTTCTTTTTCCATGCACTCAAGAAGCTCTAGAAATTTATTCCAGCTCTGTTCTGGAGGAAGTCTACGAGATGCCTGATCAACCAGCGATACATTAGATTTACAGCAGTATCTTTAATGCAAATTGTGAGTGTCATAGGCTGGCATTGAGCCGGTCTACTGTTTTTGCTGCTATGATTGCTGCAATTTTAAACACACCTTGAGACTCCCTAACTATTTCTTT
The DNA here is from genome assembly GCA_023333525.1 of Aspidoscelis tigris stejnegeri. Classification (NCBI taxonomy): domain Eukaryota; kingdom Metazoa; phylum Chordata; class Lepidosauria; order Squamata; family Teiidae; genus Aspidoscelis; species Aspidoscelis tigris. Next base: position 17,939,646 of record JALMGA010000010.1, read on the forward strand.
GAGGCTACTTTTTATTTATTTATTTACATTTCTATCCCACTCCATACCCGAAGGTCTCTGGGCGGGTAACAATAGATTAAAATAGATTAAAACAAGATACAAATTAAGAACAGATACAGATTAAAATGAAATACAAATAAAACAAATACAAATACAACTTAAAAACACCTTAAAATTCAACAAATTAAAAAACGTGCACCCAAATAGCATGCATGCAAATAGACTGTATATCTGTGAACACGTTTCCCAGAGTGTTATAAATGCATTTCTCCTCTCCAGATCTCTAATTAAGTATACCTCCTGTAAGCCCTATATGTCCAGATTAAAACCTGTTGATGTGATGTTGTTGCCCATGTTGATACTGAGATAAATATTCTTGCCTGATTCCAGCTGTGCTGTTTTGCTTGTCAGATTTCATCTGTATGACAGCAACTGAGCCAATATAATTCTTGCCTCTGTAGGGAGCAAAAGGAAAAATGAAACCACAAATGTTCTGAAGGAAGGAATTATTCCTTTAACTCATCTTTGGATACAGACACGGTAAAATAAATGGCTTGAATTTTTTACTTTTTATAGAAGGCTTTCACCAACGGCATCCACAGAGTGTGTTATGGACCTTCCTATGTATGTTTTAATACAAAAGTCAGCAAAGTTTTCTTGCCAAAACAGCCATACTGTGCATTTATAATTTGTTTTAATAACCTTTTTTAAAACATAAAACATGGCATTTTAGGTAAAAGAATGAGCTTGGGGGTCATTAGTAGACCTTTTTCCACAAAAAGATATGTCTTTGCTGCTAACTTTGAATATGAAATTTACACTTCATTCCCCACAATTCATTGCATCCTTCAGCATTGTGTACTGACAAGAGAAGAGAACCTAGAAATCCCTGGGCTCAAGCGGAAGCTCACTGAGGGTGCATTCCCAAAGGCACTAAAGAGAGGGAGCTGCTAATGATACATTTCTTTCAAGACAAGCCTCCTTTCCCCTCTCCTCCACCGCTTCAAAGGCAAGAGAAAGCTGCTGTTTCCTCTGTTCAGCTGATTTTTACAGGCAGGCTGCTTTTTTTTCTTTTTACAGGAGGCAGGTTTTGCACTGGGGGGAGGGATTTTAAATGTCCTTCAATGGTCTGCTGGAGCTCAGGGAGTGGGTGAGAAAAGGAGAGAAATTGGAGGGTTTAGAAATCAGGGTTTATTTATTTATTTTTTTAAAGTGCCAGCTTCTAACGCTCCAGGGCTTCAGCTTAAGTGAAGGCTGCTTTGAATGGAGGCAGTGCACTGGGGGTGGGGTGGGGATTTAGAAGTCCTGGGAACAGCTATATTAGGATTTTCTCTTTGTGAGTTGGAATGTCTATATTTGGATTAATCTGCTGGGACTCTATTTTGGATTAAAAAATAGTCTTTTGACTAAAAAAAAGTCCAATTTTTCTAAAAAAAAAAAAGGACCAAATAAGCTAAGTGGGAATGCATTCTGAGTGACACTCAAGATCACTCATTTCATCCTATACGATGGACCTTTCTGCACAGAAGGGCAGTCATCAGAATCAATGGGGATGGAATAATCAGGTCTGTTGATTCCAACCACAGTAAGGTGCATCACCATGGCCTTGATGTGCACATGAGCTTCAAGGCCAGACATTGAGGCCTTCAAGGGCTAAGAGCATAAGTTACTAGCTTTGGAGACTCTGAAGGCTATATTTTGGGGTGCACTTTGGTGACTGCTAAAACTGCACTCCTGTTAGTTCCAAACATGGAGATATGTTTCTGCACAGCTTCTTCAAGATTGGGGTCCTCTGGTCCACCTTGTAGTCAGATGCAGAGTTTTCTACTTAGGTTTGATACCAACGGGGGGCACAGAGTCAGATAGGTGGTCATGGCAGAAGGGCTGAGGTGAGATCACAGAAGAACAACAGCAATAATAAAGACAGAGTAGGGGTGTTGTGGGTAAGGAACAAGAGGCACTTGGTGAGTATTACCTTTGGAGGCTTTTCAAAACCATACAAACTGTTCTCAACTTTCTTTGTCTGCTGTATACCACACTTAAACCATGTTATGGCATTGGAGTATATATATAAAGAATGTAAAGGGAAAAAAACCAAGATAGCTTAGATTTAGTTTGACTCAGTGCATAAATGAAGAAAAGTACAGTTGTGTCAAAATGAATTAATAGGACCTAGCCACTCTTTGCATGTAGATATTCATCATAGAACCTGTCTCCAGTGTGTGATATTAGTTGACAAGGAAACAACTGTATGCTCAACAAATCCAAATACTTGCTACCTTGGGAAAAGGTGGCTGCACAGTTATGCAGTTTTTCTGATGAAACTGAAAAATATAGGATAGATCTCTGTTCTCCAAAATTACCAAGGCTTTTCTAGTTTAGGGAGGTGTTGTCATCAGTAACATTTTATCAGAGAGGGAAATATGTTAATTTATATCACTTTACTCTGTGTCTCTCTAGTTCAGTGATGGCGAACCTTTTGAGCTCGGTGTGACAAAATTCGCAAGAAAACCTAGCTTAACTCGGGTCTTGTGTCACATCTAGAAATATCCATAATTTTGTGATATTTGTAGCTCTAGTAAAAAGTTATATTTTTTATATATGTATTTTATTACAAGCAAAAACAATACTTTGTATTAGTGACTTTTGCTGCTGAATTTCGTTTGCTAAATCTTCAATTGAAAGTTGGCATTTCGTACACTTCAAGAACAAGCAAGCACTACAAGCCCAGGTGCCAGGGCGACCATGTGTGTCACCCAAAAGGGCTTGGCATGTCACCTGTGTAACACGTGTCATAGGTTGGCCATCACTGCTCTAGTTAATAGCATGTGTTGGAAATAAGCATGAGGTGGAGTTTACTTCTGTACTGTTTGGTGCATTTGGTAAAGTCATTTGTGAAAAAAGTTTATTATTGGTAGCCAAGTTGCCAGAACATGGGCCAAATCTGCACTTACTTTAATGGCATAGTCTTTGAAGACCATTCCAGGCCAATTCACTTCACTTCTGGAATGGCTGGGGCCATGTGCACAGTGGGTACAGGGGCATTCCTGTTCCTGTCCAGGAGCAGCAGGTGTGCAAATGGCCGTGTCCCTGTCCTTGTGTTTGGTTGCCCCACCAAGGGATAGCATGTACTCTGCACAAAGGTGGAACAAGCTAGGTCTGTATGCAACACCCAAAACTGTCCTGTTCACATACCTGCTAAGGTACCCACATTAGGTAAGCCTCAGGTACAGACAGGAAGCCTCTCAGACTGTTCCCGGCAGATTGTATTGTGAATATGTTCCTGTGATCTGCCTGGAACTTCTATGTGTCATATGTGAAAAGGCCCAAGAACTAAGCACCGTGGGAGGGAGGGAGGGCATTGTACCAATTTATTCAAGTACTGTTAGAGTCTTTGTGCAAGGTGCACTAGACAAAAGGTATTAAACTATGTTATGCATTTGAGTTAACCATAGAAAAATTTCTAAGTATGGTGAGTGTAAGAAATTGCACAGGCAATTATTCACAGTAAGTGAAAGACCAAAAGTATAAAGCTTCTTTATTAAATTTTAAAATTGCAGTATTCAGAGTTCTGGAAGCTCATGTCAAAATGTGAAAGTTTAATTTATTTTACTTCTGATTTTCATTAAGAATATGTCCTGGGAAGCAATTGTTACTGTACAAACAACAGATCATGCATTTAGTAATTTGCACAGGAAAAATAAAAGGAAGAAAGACTTCACAAGCATAAGAACAAAAGAAATCATTTCTGAGGGAAAGGGAAAATAGTAGTCATAAAATGAGAATTGTTTTTTAGCAAAACCAAATGCTTCTAAAGTAAGTTTTCAAATGGAAAACTGGTGTTTGAAGATGGAAATGAATAAAAAGAAACAGATAATTAGTGATTGGCAAATTGCCCCAGATTTGAACTTGGCAAGCAATGCTTCCTTCCCCCGCCACCCAAAGGCAGAACTAGAATTCAATCATATTATTGACAGTACAGTACATAAAGTTGTAAATATCTTCCCCACCAGAAAATGTAGTGACAGCCACTAGCCAGGATAGCTTTAAGAAATGGTTAGACAACTTTTGAAGGACAGGTGTTACAGTGTTACTAGAGCTGATTCTTGATTACCATCTCTAGGTTGGAGAGACAGGCAGGATGCCTCTAAAGTCTGTTTGCAGGGAGTTGAGAGCAGTTGAAACATCTGTTTGTGTTTGAAAATTTCCAGAAGTATTTGGTGGGTCCCTATGTGAGACAGAATGCTAGCTAGATGGGCTGTGGCCTGAGCCAGCAAGGCTCCTCTTATGTTCTTATGGTTGTAGCCTATTTGTTATATGATACAATGCATTAAAACAGAGGGACTGGAGTCCTTCAAGATATTGTTTAATTACAGTTCCCAGCATAGTGTGCATGGACAATCTGGCATAATTGGACCAACCATCTGAACTGGAAAGGGAGAAGGACAACTCGCCAACCACCTGCAATGAGAACTCTGGGCTTGACTCTTACCTCCATTCTCACCTAGTGATGTGCCAAGAAACTTTGGCACTTTTGCAATTTATATGAATTACAAGGGTCCAAGGCTTCTTGTGTAAAGGCAAATGGACCTACTTTTGTAGGCCAGCCCTGGCATTTGAAACAAAGCTATAAGACCTTTGGCCAAAGCTTTGTTATATTTGGTGAGAGCAAGGCTGTTGGGGAAAGTCCCCAGCTGCCGACCTCTGTCCAGCAGCAGGTTTGCCAGACCCACAACAAGAGGCCAATGGAGATCAGCAGGAGAGCTTGCAGTGGAAAGTGCCCAGCTCTCTGCCTCTCTCTGGACACAGCTTTCCCAGAACCACAGCCAGAGGGAGGCAGAGACTGGCAGGTGAGTTTGCTGTGGAAAGCTGGCGGCCACTTGCCTCCCTCCAGCAGAGATCACCAGGCAAAGTCATGGGAGAAAGCCCCTGGCCATCCACCTCCCTTCAGCTTCCCAGATGGATAGATGCTGCAACAATCACTTGACTCAGGACTCGACTCTCATTGCAACTGTCGACACTTTCTTTGGTTGCAGCAGTCCCAGGAGAAATGAGGCCACTTGTGGTCATGCTGCATCCCTGCAGCCACTTGAGTGCAACATAAACAGCATGGGCTCAGCACTGGAAGGAAATATCACTGGAGGTCAAGACACACTTTGGCAAATTGGGGAGGGAAAGAGAAAGAAAGAAAATACTTTTCCTATCCTAAACTAATGCTAATGGTCAGCCAGGGAACAGATTCCCACCAATTCACGATATGACTAACCCCCTTTTCCACATACAGTCAAAGATCCAGATCTCTGAGATGGGGTGCTCCTGGAGATCTGGATCTTGAAGATGCCTGAAGACCCCATTGTGGATACTTTTAATCAAATTCACATGAAATCCAGATTTAAGGGCCTGAAGGACCCATTAAATTCAGATTTCCCCTGCCCTCGTGGGGATAGGGCCTTGCAGATGAGGTCTTCAGTGGGTTCCAGGTGAGGACAGGGCCTTCTTGATTGGTACCAATCAGGTACCAATCGAGTTCCTAATGGGGTCTTAGAAGCATTCGAAACCCTAGTGGGAAAAGGCCCTATGGCTGGAGAGCGATGGCAAGATGGAGTGATTTCAGCAAGGTAGGCAAGGTGGAAGTGATAAATCCTATTCATGTATGGGAAAGGAGCATAACTGGCTACCATTTTGATGGCATTTTTATCCCTGTTAATTCTGGTGGGCAGGGAGACTCCTTCTGTCATCCAGATTACTGGGAGGATGAAGGGAACCAATGAGATTTTGGGGTGGAAATTCCAAACTTCGCCCAAAGGGGGGGGGGTTTAGAGCAGGTGGAGAGAGGAGGGATAAGGGTGAACTTTGGTAGGGTGACCTGTATCTGGTATTACAATAGGCCAGAATGCAAGTTTATGACATTCCTGATGGTGCATCCCTGGTGATTAAGAACAAACAAAAGCTGCTGTGGTGCAAATGGCCTCACAACTGTGGCACAAGTTCTGGTATGCAGACGCCAGAAGCTATGAATAAGTTGATCTGTCTTGCTTTGCACATGCAAACAAAGGGGTTCTTTTTTCAGCTCATTTGCTGTCTCTTTTGCAATTCTTGAATGAGACTGAGAGATCTGTCTCCTTTATAGCATTCATATATTTATATATTATTTTATATATTTTTAGCAAACTTGTCACAGAATTATGATCTTTAAAACATAATAACCTTGGCCTAGTCCACATTGCTGCACTTATTTTGGAATAAGAAGCAGTATTAAAAGGGCCCAAAGTACCAATTGTCACTAGTCACAAGCGTGCTTATCTGCCCTGTGCTGTGATGGTTTGGTAAAACCAAACCCTTTCCATGATACCTAATGTTTATTTTATGAATTTGGAATCAGTGGAAAACTTTGCTTCCAAGGTTTCTGGATTCTGAGATGTTACTGGGTTTAGACCTTGCTAAGTAAGGGAACTGGACAAACCCTGGCAAAATCAATGTGAATGTGAATTTTTTTATTTTTCTCTTTCTAAAATGATTTTTGTTTAGTTTTGTTGCACCATATTATCTAGTTGTGAGCCACTTAGATGCTGAATATAGGGCACATAATCACTAAAACGTATAGGTTCATGATAGAGAGATTTTTCCCTTGTCATTCCCAATAATTCTGTGCAATGTTAAGGCTATGTTAACTATCACCTTGTGTTTTGCATATGGTTACTTGCAAATAAAATATTTCTGTGGCTGTTTGTTGATCCTTTGTGTTTGCTTTGATTTCACCAGAGTCCCCTTTGAAAAAGCCCTGAAACATTTATTGCAAAAGGGAATAAATAAATTCCATCTTGTAGAACAGATTTGTTACTAGGATGTACAATGTAGATCTGGCTGCCATTAAACAGTCATAATGCCCTAGAAGGTTTTTAATTTCACCAGCCTTCGTCTGATGCTGTAGTATCACTCAGCTAGCAACTTTGCTGTGCAAGTGATCTATCCTGACGTAAAGAAATGGATGATGAAAGGCCCAAAGGTAGTGATCAAACCATTTGCTTCAAGATCTATTGTAGAAATGTTGGGTCTCACCAAGTTGTGGGAGACTCTTGGTTGACTGCATGGGTTTTCTATGGGCATCTCCATGCAATTATCTTGACAGAGATACAGAAGTGGTTCATCATTACCTGCTTCTAAGGAGAGGTTGGGAATTGATCCAGTAACCCTCTGCTTTCTGAGCTGCTTGTGTTACTGCAGAACTACAACCTCTCTCATGATATAAATGTAGACCATCCTAAATTATATGCACATAATCAACATTTTAGAACAGTTCTTCTCAAAACTGCTGTATCTTCTCTGAGTATTACCAACCAAGCAGATATCAAGTTTTGATTTAAGTGAAATCTGATGGCATACATGCTGGATGAAGACCAAAGGAATGCCTGACTGTGATGCCACAATCACAGGCTGAGTGTTGAGACACCAGTGTGACTCCGCCATCTCCACATCTTAACAACATGTTTTCAGAGACAGCATGAGCACAAGCCCTTGGGCAGACAGGCTGTAATGAGTAGCAGACAGGCTGCTTCAGTGTTTCACATCAAAGGGGCATACAGTATCTGTCACTGATTATGACCTGACTGGGCTCATTCTCATGCCTATACCATGACATAAAGTGTAGAAATCCGGAGGGAGAACAAAGGAAGGATTGAGATGGGGAGGGACAGCAACAGTTTTTTAAGTTATGTAGTTCATATATTGTCTGGTCCCAGAGCAAATTGTTCAAGGAAAGACCAATATGGAACCAACGTCATGAAAGAGTCAATGGAATTGTCCAGCATCCCTGTTCTTTCTCTGCCGCATTGATCAGTGAAAGCCAAATGTTAATCCTGTGGTCACACCTAAGGTTTAATCCAGCTTCAGTCCACCTTTGGAGTGAGAGAACACATCAGCAGAGTGATAAGTAATTTTCTTTCCACATTATCTATCCCAAAGGTGAATTTTCTGAGTTATTTAACACTGAAAAAAAAGAAAAGAAAAGAAAAACCAGCTTGTCACTTTGCTGGTGTATTCTCTTACTCTGAAAGTGGATGAAGCTGGATTAAGTGTGATTCCAGCCTAGGAGGAGTTTTCTGTTTGCATATTAATTTTCTAGCTCCATTTACCAGTAAATCTCACTGACAGGGTCTATTGATGTGCTGGGACCTGATCTAGAACAATGGACCATGTGCAGAAGGTCTCTAGTCTAGTATGTGTGATGGTGCATTTTACCTGCAACAGGGAATGCTGTTGAAATGTCTCCCTGGGAATTCTGAAGGCCAGAAAGGACAGCAAACGAGGAGCCTATTCACACTTGACTTTATTCTGGAATATATGCTGAAATAGGAGCCTTCTGTGCACATGCTAGTGCTGGCTGGCAGTACATAAATTAAAAATACACATAGCCTACATTCTTTACTTTCCCTTTTTTTTATGATGATGCACCACACCATTCTTTTCTGGCCCTTCTCTATGTCCCCAGAGGAATTTGTATAACGTATTTATATCATGCAATGGAATCCAGCTAGGCTGTAGTTAATCAATGTGTAATAGACATCAGGACACAAGAATGGCATGGCTGTCCTTCCTAGCTCCAAATCATTCAAATGGGTGTCCCGTACTAAAACATCATTCTAGCATGGAAACTATTTAGTTGTTAATATGTCCCATCATTTAAAGAAATATTTTACTCCTCTTTGCTTTGAATTAATGGATTTTTATGATGACCTACAAGGAGAAGCTATGCTTCTGTGGTACGCCAGCCATTGAAGATCTATCTTAATTGTCAGCTGTACTCCTCAGTAAGATTAACATGACTGGAGCTTGTCTTAAAATATTTGACCTACTGGAATGCAGACAAGAAACTGTTTTGCCTTTTGTGGCAAGAGAATGCCCAAGTGACACACAAGGTTGCTCTATTCCTTACTAGGGCTGCACACCTTAGAAAAGCATGCCTGGAGCGGAATGTGGTTTCATGCACAGAGGATGACGAGGGCTGATTATAGCATTACTCCATTTCTTCTTCTTTGTCTCGTGTTTTTGTATTAATGCACATTTTTAGTTATGAGGGAGTGGTTTTCAGTTATGAGGAAGTAGTAGAGGAAGTAGTAGGTCAAAAGCCTGGAAAGCAAAGGGTTGCCAGTTCACTCTGCAGCCTCTCCTGTGGCCCTTTCTGCATTTATCTCAGTTAATCCAGATTAGCTAGAACCAGATTAGCTAAATCTGGATCAACCACAGGGAGAGGCTTCTGCACTGAGTGGGCTTTAGAGCAGCAAATGTATGCTAAAGAGTGGATATAGACCATGTGTATCTGATACAGATCTACTCTATTCTCATGCAGACAATGGCTGCGTTCCCACCTACCTGTTTCTGTTGCATGTTGGATTGGAGGCTGGAAACAGTACTCAGCACATGTCGGGCTGTTCCCAAAGAGGCTGCAGGTGTGCACAAGTGCACCTGTGAAGGGAGTGGCGCAGTGAGCCACTGCTACCACCAGCCTCCTCCTCGGCTGACTTCTTTCCTTCCTTTTCCCTCCCCCTGTTTCAACTGGGGGAAAGAAAAGGCTGGCTTGGTTTAAAGCCAAGCAAAGGAGGACAGCTGGCAGCCGGATAAGTGAACAAGGGGTTGCTGCATCTGAGGGGCAGCCTCCCATCTTCCCACCCCCTTGCTCACTTACCCGGCTACCGGCTGTCCTCCTTTGCTCAGCTTTAAGCCGAGTCAGTAAAAAAAAAAAAAAAAAAAACCCTGTTGAAACAGGGCTTTTCTTTTCCAGGATTTTCCCTGGAAAATCCAGGGAAATAAAACTGGCATGAGAACAGGGGGCCTAAAATCCAGGATGGTTTTGGAGCACTGGAGGATGTAATGGGATCCCTCAGTGCTGAATCTGAATCCACTCCAGATTTTACCCCCTATGGGAATGCGTTCAATGTGTTCTTAGCAGCTCCTTGATCCTGATTGCCATGCAATGTATTTTTTGCAGCTTCTTGATCCAGATTAACAAGTAAGTGAAGAAAGGGCTTGAATCTCTGCCAAGTGGTTCTCACGGAAGTGCCCAAATAGTGAATCAGGAGTTGGCCATGACTCAGTGCTACCCAGCAACAACAGTTTCAGTTTCCAGGGTTTTTTTTTTCTTCTCTTCTTTTCGATATGGTCATATGATTAATCTATAAAATTTGATTTGATTTGATATATATCATGTAGTGGATTTTATTTGCTCCTACACCACAGAGGCCAGCATTGTTCTAAGGCAGTTAGCCATTTCACAAAGTCATAAAATATTCCAGGAGTCCTGATTCTCTGATGCTTGGCCAGTATTTTTTTTAAAGTCCTATAATATCTGAAACTGTGTCACTTAAAGGAAGTAATCTCTAAGCATAGTAGAGAAGTCTAGGACACAGCGGGGGATTCCACCATGGCCTTCCAAGCAGAATAGCATAGTAGCAAGGAAGGGACTAATGTGGGCCCATGATTGGATCATGAAGAAACAGCTCTGCCAGTGCTTGAAATTGATAATGGTTATTTGATGTCAAAACTGCAGAGAAGGGCTATCTATTTTCAATGTATGTGTTGTACTTACATAATTGTCAGATGCATTATAAATATTAAAAAAGAATAGTGTAGGCTCTTGTATAAGAGCAAACAGATTTTTTTTTCCAGCCTTAAAGCCCAGCTTATTCATGTGGATACACTTCAACATTATTTGAACAGCAAGACTGTCTCTGTTTGATCCTTTTAGTACAAGAAAACATTTATTTTCTTACTTGATTGGTTTTACTCAGAAATTCATGGTGTTTTGGTTTTGCAACCCTTTGTCTTGCACGGGCTTTGAATGAATGCAATTTCTTTCTTGTTGCCATTCTGAGAGGGGATTGAGAAGCAATATAGAAAGAATAAGTCCTCTAAGATGGAGAGACTATAAGGTGCCTTGAATGTGAGTGAAATTGCACAAACAGTCCTGTGCAGTAGTTGAGGAAATAAATCAGAACCTTTCCTCAGCTTTGTAGGATTGCCAAATCACAGGAACTGCGTAGACAAACATACAGTAGCAACATGAGCATAGAAGCAGCTGGTGCCCACTGTGCAAGACAGGGTGTTGGGCTACATGGACTGTTATCTGATCCAGCAGGGATCCCCTTATGTTCTTTTGTATCCAGGTTTTGCAAGCAATGGATGGCCTTAATTTAAATTTAAATTCACAAACCAAGTCATTACAAATAATAACCCTAAAGTTATGCAGATCAAAAACCATTACACCAGAGCAGAGAATAAAATAACTTCAACCATTGCTAATGGTAGCATACCTGTGTTGAAATATAGCAAAGGGGAAATGGCTCCCTCTCATCATGCACACTGAGACCAAAAACAGACATAGGCTGCATTCAGATTAAAAAAAAAAAAGGTGCCTCAGGGGTGTCTGTCCTTCAAGGTCCAAGCCTTCTCCAGTTCACCTGCTGTGTGAACAATCCCACATCGGGAATGCTTTTCTGGGGGAGTGGCATCTGATCACAACCCTAGAGTGTAGTAGGGTGCACCAGGTTCCCCTTGCTACCTCACCAAAAAAAGAAATATGACTCAATGCTATGAATGCTTTGAGAACCATAATAAAATGGTGGAGCAGGCACCATCATATAGTAAGGCATACGGAACATTGTGCTGTTTTGTACACCTTACTATACGGTGGTGCCTGTTCCAATGCTATGAAAATTAATAATAATAATAATAATAATAATAATAATAATAATAATAATAATAATAATAATAATAATAATAATAATAATAATAATAATAATAATAATAATAATAATAATAATAATAATAATAATAATAAATAATGTAAAAACAGCAGTTACACTAAGCAAGAGATCACTATGCTGGATTTCGTACTATATCACTAGTTGGGCACTTCCCAAGCACCTAGGACTGAGTGATGTATCAGCGAACTAACCAAGCAGAACCCAGTAAAGTGGCTTTTTGTAGTTGGCAATATTGATATTTTGTCAAGGCCAATGGTTTTTAGGTGCCCACTGAGATCTTTTGGCACCGTGCCCAATGTGCCGAGGATGACTGGGACCACTTTCACTGGTTTTCATCAGAGTCACTGAAGTTCAATTTTTAGGTCTTCGTATCTGGTGAGCTTCGTATCTGTCACCTGGAATAGCAATGTCAATGATCCACACCTTCTTTTTCTTGATGATCGTAATGTCAGGGGTGTTATGTTCCAAAGTTCAGTCAGCCTGAAGCCAGAAGTCCCAAAGCCAGAAGTCCCTTTTTCCGGCTTGTGATCCCACCAGTTCTTTGTCACTGGCAGATGATACTTTTAGCACTATTATTGTTGTTGTTGTTGTTGTTGTTGCATAAGAGGCAGTAAAGTTTTAATCCCCATTAGATTCACCTTCACAAAGGCAGATGCACATGGCAGGAGGGAAGCACTATATCTCTAGAGCACTCCCCTGTTTTGCACTGAAAAATTGTGCCATGTTAGCACTATTCTTTAATGTGAAGTTGTGCTATATGCATACTGCCTCCCACCTCCCACTGTGAAGCTATAGATCATCTTTGATTTGATAGTGGGGGCGGGGCGGTCTTCAATACCAGGAAATGGCCCAATAGGTCAATCTCTTGGCTACAAGATTAAGAAAGGTGCCTCCATGGAATTGTTCTGTGTAGATCCTGCCAAAATTCCTCCCTTTTCTTTCAAAGTTCCATTGCTTTTGAAGTCTTACTTAAAAATCCAGTATTTTCATTTTTTCTGTGGTCTCTCCCTTTCTTCAATTAGACAGAAGAATAACTCAGTATGACACATTGCCTCAAGCATTTCTCAAAAACATTTTGGATGATTAACTTAAAAAAAAATGACAGAAGGACCGAAGGAACTCTGGAGCAAAATAAGTGTACACTAATTGAAAAATGATATTCCTCCAGTCACTTGTGTTTTCTAAAAACATGATTAGAAATTAATGCCAAAAAAAAATTGTAATGTAAAATAAGATAGGAACAAGGAGCCTTTCTGTACTTGCTGGTATTCCTTACCATCAGCAAGTGCACTAAAGGTCTCCCTTCCACACATTACGGCAGAAAATGAGAGGCACCTCCCACCATTTGTACATTCTCTATCTGCACAGGACAAAGTGGAAAATGGTTATCGATTAGTCTCCCCCTTGAGGTATGTTGGGCTTCTTCACTGTATATGTTCAGGAACACAGTGAGGACTCACCTCTTTGTCCTAGCCTTCAGTTATATGGGGACACACTTTCCCTTCCCACTTGAAGACACTGTTGTTTTAATATATGCTGTTATTGTTTTAATATGTTTGATTTTAAATGTTGTTGCCTGCCCCGAGACCTTTGGGTAGAGGGTGGGATAGAAATAAAAGAAATAATTCAGATCAGGGAGGCCCTGATCTGGATTACCAATAGTCTTTGACATGGAGGTCTATCAGCATACCAGATTGGCCTAGTCTGGAACATAGAGAAATGCAGAAGGAATGTCTTTGTGTCCTTGAATCCAAGGGAGCCATTTCAGTAGTGCACCAAAGTTTGCAAATGAAGTGGATTCCTCAGAAAGATTTGAGGCTAGGAACAGTCATTCGTAGCCATTTGGAGTTCTTGTAGGCAGGCCACAAAGCTCACAAAAGCTTCAGCCCCGGTGCACTGGCTGATCTGGATCCAAATCTTTCCACCAAAATGGGTATCCCTGGAGTTGGCTCCAAAGATCTTTAAAGCCACTGTGAGCTCTCCTGGAATAGTCTTTTGAGGGCCTTTTTTTCACGTTGGGGATGACCCAGGGACACTCTGGCTCCAGAACATCTGCACACTGTGGGACCACTTCTGTCTCAGAGCAGCTCTGAGTATGCCCAAATGTCCCCATCTTCAATAGATATGGAGCTGTAAAACCTGCTTCACAGCTACACAGTACTAGGAATGCCTCCTCGTGCAGCCCAGACACAAGGCCTTTCTGCACTTAGCTGATTAGATTGATGTGAACTAGGGCTGGTAAACTTCTGGTAAAGGTGGACCATTTGCACTTGTCATAAGGGAAGTTTCCCCAAAGTGTCCATTATCAGCCAGAAGTGTGAATGGTCCTCCCGTTTACCAGCCCACACAGCTATGTCTGAAGCGGGAAGTTCCACCTCCCCACTGCTGCAATTGGCCATTCTGTGGCATGCTTGGACACCATTGCAGAGGAGTGTGTTCAAGCAGAGGGACGTATTTTGGGTGATCACGCCAGTGCCCATGATCAAATGTGATCTGCTCAGTTGCTGTGTCCCCCACCCATTGACCGCAGGGAACTGGAAAAAGAGTGAATGGTCTGAATGCTTCAGGTAAGCTTTTGGTCAACGTTGGTGAAGGTGTAGAGCATGATTTAGTGCTCCATGCCTAATCAACAGTTAGTGAACTTCTGGGGGGGGGCATGCTTGTAGGCTGTAACAGCCTACTCTATGCATGGATGCTGTTTGCCAGAAGTTCACTAATTGTTGACTACAGGCCAAAGTCTGAATAGGCCTACAGTCTTCACACTTATTTCCATGCAAAGTATGGAGAAAGGTAAAAAACATGGCTTCCTGTTGCTACGAGCAGAAACTGTCATTGATAATCCAGATTTCATTGGGAGGTAGCAATGGAATGACCACCTATCAGATCAGCTATGTTTTCAGCAAGACCTAGATGCAAAATATGATTTCTGATATTCGCTGTTGTGCACAATAAATTTCTCAGAGAGCTAAGATGAACCAACCAAGACAACCATGGTATCAGCACTGAAACTTTGCAGGGTAAATTTTCAGTTAATACCCCAATACTGCTGCCAAGAACACCTTTACTTGGTGAAATGAACTACTGCTGGTTAATGTAAGATAATCACTGCAAGACTCAAACTTGAAATCTTCCATTTCTCCTAAGTCCTTGTTCTAATAACTTATGTAATCTTGAATTCTTCTTTGTCTTGGCAAAGGCTCTGTGACAGGAAACAATGCTACTTTCATAGAAGAACAAAAGGCTGGAATATAATTACAGTAGGTTCCTGACACACAAAAGGCTCTATATGATTTTTATTTGGGGAAATATAACCACATTCAGGTTTCACTTATGAAAACAGGCAAATACTAATGAACAGAGTCTTGCCTGCAAGCTTTTGTTTTTCTTTTCACTTTGCCAAGTTAACTGCATTTATTGGTCTTCAGCCAAGAAAACAGCCAGGCTTTACTTCTTTTTCCATGCAGCCACTTGCATCAGAAGCAGTTTTGTTATGTGAGAAATATGGTTTGGCTTGTGATAAATAATATAGTTTTCATAACTCCAGAAAACATCTAACATGCTCTGGAAAAAGTAATAAAAAATGAAAAGACCGAAAGCATACTAGACAGATTTGGCAGCCACACTCTGAATGAGAACCTAGTGGTGATGGATTAAAAAGGCTTGAGGTTTGTAGTTTTAAAAAAGTCTAGCCTCCATCTAGACAGGAGCTCAACATTCCACATTCAACTATTTATTTTGGAATGCTTTCATGACTAATCCTTGAGACCCAACAGCTTTGTGGGCGATAATTTATCTAGGGTTTGTTAATATTCTTTAAAATAAATTTCCTCTGGTATTTCAGTTGTTTGGATTGTCCAGGGATTATTGCTGCTTGTGAAAGAGCTGCCATAATTTAAAAAGTGAAAAATACCCCACACATAGCTGTTCCTGTTGTTCCTACCTACAAGAAGTAATAGCCAAGCAAGAAGAAAACTTGGTTTCCAAACTTGATTGGCATGTGGTATTTATGGTAAAGACATGGCCTGTACAATGATCAGTGCATTGAGTTTAGAACTACACTTACCAACCCAAATTTGACCTACAACAGAGTTAATATCTGGCTGCTTGCACACTTACCTTACTGGTCTGGTTCTCCTAAACAACCTCAGGCTGTTCCGCTCCTAGTCTGGTTGGTACTGTTCGCATTACAAGGTTTGGAATGGAACACCATTGTTTTTTGTCCAGAGCACCAACAATGTGGATGGCTCATCCCTTGATCTGATCTGTTCCTTGCAATCTGTCCTTCCATTGGAAGTCCCATTTGTTTACATACTAATACAGTTTATTTATCATGAATGACCCAGATACAAGCTTAAGCCATGGCCCACTGTTGATAAGCCAACATGATTGTCCAAAGAGTAGGATCAGTTTACCCTTTACACACCTGTGTTAGGTGCAAAGATCAGCATCACATGTTCCATCTTTGAAACACCTGACTGGGGGACACTCCAGCATGTGCAAAAACACTTCCAGGATGGAAGCATCTCTGCACAGTGTGGATGGCCCATGGTAGGGTACACCAGGATTTCCCTATTTACAAAGTGCAAAAAAGCCCAGTATCTCATGCAGTTATCATCTGATAAAAGGCAACGATGCCCAAATTCACACTGTAATTCTGAAGATACAATGTATATTTTCTCATTCTTAGCCCCAGCTCATTTCAAATCAGTCAGTCAGACAAACCAATGGCCTTCTTCAATAGCTTTGATGTTAAAGATAACTCAAAGGTTTCCATAAAATCCAAAGTTAAATCTAAACTGACACAAATAAAATGCTATTGCTACATAATGACTGACTTGAGAATCACTAAAAATGAATAATGTAATGCAGTATTACGTATAAAAACTCACCATACCATTCAGGGCAGATCATATTTCAACACTAAATCTCTGTGCAGTAGAATCTACTAAGATTATAAGCAGCTTATAAAGACAAAGTGGATCAAATATTGGATAAATCTGGAAGGAGTAGAAGACATAGCCAAAATCCTTACATATAATGTTCTTAAAGGGCAATACAAATGTAAAGGATAACCATGGCCAAGAGGCACTTCAAAGACTACATGGCTACTCAGTAACTCCAGGCAGCACCTAGATATTCTGCAAGCAAGCAATTATGCAAAATATTGTCCTTCTGGCATTATCACTTATTAGCCTGACAGTGCCGTGGACTGATGTGTACATCTGGGCATTTAACTGGCCATGCATAGCCATCTGGTTCTCCCTCCAAGCATTGAATGGTGGATAGTGCCACGGAGCAGTCTGAAGGTGATGGACAGGAGAGCCAGATCAGACAAGGTGATGTATTGTTTTCATCTAGAGGGCTATTGGACCATGAAATTTGTTGCCAGACGAGGTGCTAACAGTAACCAGCTTAGATAGCTTTAAGAAAGGGTTAGACAAATTCATGGATGACAGGTGTATCAGTAACTACTAGAACTGATGATTATGTACTTCCTCCAGGCTTGAGAGACAGGCAGGATGCCGTATGTAGGGATTTGAAAGCAGATGAAGATTTTGCACTTATCTTCTGTTTCAGAGGCCCATAAGCCAATGGTGAGCCACTGTGTGAGACAAGATGGTGGGCCACTGGGCCTAGACTAGAAGGGTCATGGCCTGATCCAGCAGGGTTCCTCTTATGAGTGATGATGGCAGCTTCACCCAGAAGGTAAATAAAAATGCTAATATTGGACAATTTGTCAGTAATGCTGGGTTTTCCAGCAATAGGAAATCACTCGTTTTAGGGGAGATAGAGCAGGGCTATGGTGAGGTTGCCACAAATTTGTGTGGCAAACTCACCACCATAATGGTGCTATATTCCCCCCTGTATGGAGAGTGCCTGTGTTAGTCTGCATTCTTCAAGGCACCATAGATGCCCCTGTTTATGAGGGCAAATCCTTGTTTTTGCAAAAACATCCCCAGCCAATCAAGAAGATTAAGAAGAATGCTATGAGAGTACTGCTCTTGTCAACATTCTGCACGAAGAGCCATACTTCTGCAGTTGTGCAGGTCCTATGATTTGCTGTAATATTTGATGAGGCATCATTCCTATCCACCCCTTTTCCAAGATGCATTTCAGCTTCTGTGCATGGTGCAAACTCAGAAGAAGAAGGCTTCCTATTGTTGGCTTGCCCAGCAACAAAGGAGAGATGCACCCCTTGCCTCGTTCTTTCCTCCCCTCTTGTGCAGGCATGACAATATGCACATAAACAACAGAGTCCAATCCAACACACTTCATGATAGCTTGACCCAAGATAGTCGGAGTCTACACTCTTTCTTCAATTACTTTAGATCTGGATCTGTTGGTGCCATGGTTCTCTTTTGAACTTCCTCTGGTTGCTTTGTTTGCACAGCACAGAATGTATTATGGATCAAATGGTCCACTATTCCACTCCTTATACCAGTAGATCGCAATAACAAGGTCTACCATGTTCAAGGCCCTGGCGACTCATTTTGGTAATGTGCCCTGTCTTGTCACCAAAATGCCCTCTCCCCAGGACTCTGAAACTGGGAACTTTCATTCCTGGCCACCAGATCTGGTTCTGGAGCTTACGAGGGTTTGGGCCCAATGCATATCAGAACCAGTTTCTGCCTGATCTGGATCCATAGATCTAGGCCTGCACAAGTAAATGCAGTAAGGTCCTTATTTCCTTGCTGGTGAGTATCTGTAGTGAAGGAAAACTGATACTGACTGCATTCAGATGTCAGAACATGGGCAGGCAAGTTTATAATGTTGCCTTTCTGTTCCTCTATCCAGATGGCTGGGGCTCCATCCATTCATCCAGTAGATTACAGTACAGCCTTGAGAATACATGATGGAGTTCAGTTTTACTTAATCAGCTATGCAAGTAATAGCAGTATGATGAATTATTTGTAATAAAGAAAAAGCATATACGAAGATTTATTGACAAGGCATTGCCTGATAATGAGATGGAATTAAAAATGGAAACCTCTCCTACCCATCAAATGGAACTGGGGGTAATTAAGAAATAAGGCACAATTCCAGCTGTTACTATGAATAATTACTTTGTGTGTATATTGTGTAGATAAGGGATGACGCCACACATACTATGGATATAACTGATCAGCCTCCTAGTAAAGGGGCTATAGGAAAACTGTGGAGAACATAAGAGTCAAAGACAAGAGGACAATGAATTTTCATTTTTCTGTTGCTTCCATTAACATTATTTAAATGATAGTTGATACCATGAATTAATGCTCCATTCTTTCTGCATTCTTGAAGGTGACTGTGACAGTGATTGTACATGTAGCAGAAAATCTACAATCTGAACAGTGAACGCCCCTAGAAATATTGTAGTGTAAGCTCTGAGTTGCCTAGTCAGGCACAACAAAACAGCAGAGCATTTTGCCCAGCAGCTAATCCCTGTTGACATATACAGACTCATTTTGCCAGTGTGATCATATGCCAAGGGGACAGAAAGCCACCACCACCCCTAGAACGTGCAAGGAGCTGTTTTCTAAGAACTCAGAAGGAGACTTTGCTTTATCATCTGATGCCCCAGGCAGTGTAACTAGATATATCACAGATTGTGCTGGAGATCCACTCTGTGTAAAGCAGGCATTCTTCCAGCAGACTTCATGAAAGAATCACATGGAAAAGATATAGGCTGCATCCAGACAGGGGGAATATAGCATCATTATGGTTCTGCTATGGTGGGGTTGGCTCACGTATCTTCCCCAAAATATGCTATATCTATTGCTGGAAAACCCAGCAATGTTTGCAGGCTTTCCAGTAACATCACCTTTTTAGGTCACTTTCTGGACAGTGGTACCATGATTGTTCCATCCAGTGTGCATACACGGAGGCTGAAAACAGGCATGCACAACTTAAAATGTACAACGACAGCACTGTGACTGGTACTGTCTAGCTAGCAAGAGATAATGGTGAGTTTATTGCTAGTAGGTTATTCAGCTATCCTCTGTAGGCAGCCATAGTATTGCTATAAAGCTCATTCCTTACTTGTCCTGCTTTTTGAGACTTAGGGACCTGGGCTGTTGCTATATTTGTGGGGGCTGGACACTTCTAGCTGGAACTGTCTCTGCTGAAGTGATCCAGCTGTCCCAGAACAATATTATTTGCACCGATAAAGGAAACTAATTCAATAGCATTTGGAAGTCACTCCTTGGGCCTATTTGCTGTGGGAACACTACATTTACATCATGATCTGCTGCAACTGTCCTCAAGATATCCTGACCTGTCCCCCAGCATTGGAAATAGTGCATCCACAACACTTCTGGTGTTGCAAGGTGAGGAGCCTTTAGGTTCAGGCATTCAAGTCTTGTAAGGTTCACCCTGCCATTGTGAACCTGACACAGCTCCCCACAGATAGGAGTAGGTGGGTTGTCTGACATCAGAATATCCCACCAGGAAAAGAACAGGAAGGTTTGCCATTCGCATTGCAAAAGCAGAGGGACAGGAACAGGTCTGTCCCAGGGTTCTATGTGCAAATGGCCCCAGTTCTTCCTGTTCCTCAACCTCCAGGAATGGTCTTCAGAGTCCATTCCAGCCAGATAAGTGCAAATTCAGCCCTTGTCTATAGGGATGGGTGAAAAATGTTTGTCACCTTTGCAATTTGTACAAACGGTGAAGGTTTGAAACTTCACATTTGAATCAAATATTGGCTGTATTCAAAGACTGACTTTTGCCTGCAAAGGCAAAGCTTTTGCACTTTCGTTCAAAGCTTCAGAGAACATTTGGAGAGGATCTGGAGTGGATTTGGAGGCACTGCTGGTGGTTGCAGGGATTTGAAGTGAATTCAAAGTGAATTTGAGGCCTAGCACATTCAGAGTGGCTTCATTCGCATGAATTCAAGTTTCTGTATAATTCACTTTGATATGAAGCGAATGGTAAAAGTAAAATAATGCACATCCCTACTTGTCTGGCATGACTTCCACTGGGGTTACTAAAAATCAAAACAGTTTCAGAAACTGAATCCTGCTATCATCATCATCATCATCATCATCATCATTTCTGTAGCTTGTGACTTTAATATTTTTTATGTTTTTCTGCTTGGTTAAGTTGCAGCCAGACATTAAGAAGATGAAACTTTTCCTCATGTGGAAAAGTTGTCCCTTTCTAAATGTCTGTGACTAGGCTGTTGTTAAGGACATGAGAGAAGAGCTAGTTAAAAGACTGGGCATCATAGTTCAATTATTAGAGCACGTATTTACATTTCTTTCTTCACAGACACCTAGTGACAACATCTGAATAATATTTGCTTAGACATCTTTCTTCCCCTCTGTTCTGCTATGACTTTCAAAAAAAATGATGATCTCTATTTTTTCTCATCAAATAATTTCCTTAGTTTCTTGCTATGTTCATTATTTTGTAAAGCGACTGGACTGGAAAACATATGGTTATCTCTCCCACCAACGCTCATTATTCAGCTTTCCTTCTCAGCTAATTTCTTCACCAGTTTCTGATTGAATGGAAATAGTAGCTGTGCCTACCATTAATTGAACCATGAAGATTTGCAGGCAATACACTGCTAAGCACTCAACATTGAACATAGTGGGAATTTCCATATGCTCTTTCTTTTCCATAATTGAATATTGAGTGATTTGCTTGTCTGCTTGTCAGCCTCCGAGATTACTCAACATGGTAAATGAGCAAGATAGGAAAGAACTACTTCTAAAAGTTCCTTCTTTCTCTTACTTGAAACTACAACCTGCTCTGAGCCATCAAGAAAAAGAAAACCTTCCGAACCAAGGGTCACAGATAAAGGTGGACAGGGCATGCAAATTTATTCTGTTACTCATTGCTAGATTTGTTGCAGCCTTGTGTGTGGGGGTGGGGGGTGGGGAGATGGTCCAATCTTCTTTTAAGAAAGAAGACTGACCTTGCACTCTTTTACTGCAGTGAAATGGAATAGGACTCCAGAAATAGAACCTATTTACACTTACTTCATGGAAACACTTGTAGATGCTCTGGGACACTCCATCTGCACACATGACACTGCCTCTATCCAGAGCATCTGGGAGTGACTGCAAGTGTTCCCAATCCTCCAGAACCATTGAGCAATTTTTAGCATCCCACAGTTTCCACAGGAGCTGCTAGGAAGCTCCAATTGAGCTCCCTAGCATTGTTCCCACCTTCTTTTGGTGCAAACACTATGCATGTGTGGGGAAGGCCAAGATGGCTGTGGCTGTGACTGTTGCCATGGCCATTGCCATGGTGATATGGCCAGGCTGGAACTGACCATTCACACTTCAAGTGCTGCTGGCTAATTGCAGGTTTGCCACAGCCCTTGAAGTGTTGGGGCATCCCAAGTCACCCCATCTTAACTTCAGTGGTATGATACTGCTAAGATCTATGTTCTATTCAACCCTGAGTGCTTACTGGAAGGAATGAAATGGAAGCTCAAATACTTTAGCCTCATAATAGAAGGCAGGATTCACTAGAAAAGGCCCTAATGCTCAGATAGATTGAAAGCAAAAGGAGAAGAGGACAGCAGAGGATGAGATGGATATATAGTGTCATTGAAGCAACAACATGAGCTTGAGGGGGGATTCAGGAGACCGTGGAGGATAGAAGAACTTGGTATGCTAAGGTCCATGGGAGCCACATGACTGACCAATTAAACAACAATAATGTTCCATTCCACAAGTAAGTGCAAGACCAACACAGTACACTTTGGGCTATCTTTGAACCCATGTGCCTCCATTTCTATTTCAGTGAGCATGGTAATCCACCTGCTTTAAGATAATTTAAGCACAGCTGAAAGAAACCCTATGAAAAGATTTTCCTGGCATTTTATAGTTGAGATTTGCTTCTGTATACCTAAGGATAGTTAAAAAGCAAATTTCAGCTCTTCTGTTTCATTATAAAACCACTATCAATTGTAGCAGCCCAGAGTTCTGCTGTTCTTCCCATTGCATCATCATCCACACCTTCTACGTCTGTAAGGAGGAAAGTATTTTTTCTCAGAAGAGGAGTTTCTCTCTTAACAGCACCTTCACCTTCATTAGCATTTAAACAAGTTAAATCTCTCTGCATTGGGCATGTGGCTGGTAGAAGTAGTGCATAGCAATTTTCAAGATTTATTACTGTTTTGGAAAAGTTAGGTGAATGTGCATTTCTGAACTCTAGGTGAAAAATTAGGTCTTTAACAAGTGATCGGAAACATGCGTTGTTGCTGTTAAAATAGCCCAATTAGCTCAGTTATAGCTCTGAGCTCTTAGATATAACATTGCTTCTTATTAATCCACATATAATACAAATTGAAGTGAACTACAGAAAAGTGGATAATGATCTCTTTGAATGTGGGGGTGGTTAAAAAAATGCTGTTTCAGAGAAAATGGGGAGTTAGGTGGGTGCAAACCAAAAATTACATTTTTATTAGCAGTACTACAGTGCAGAAAACAGAGTTTCATTAAGGCCCTTTCACTGATGACACAGTGGAGCCGCCCAGAGACCTTTGGGTATGGGACGGGATATAAATATAAATATAAATAAATAAATAAATAAATAAAATTGGTAGATCTGGATTTGTAGGATCTACTGGTCTGGAACACAGGGAGGCAAGGGCTGGATGAGTGCCATTTGCAAGGACAGTATTAATCCAGATTGACCCTCCTGAGGCTGCAAAGCTCAGGTGGTGTGGTGCAAGTTTCACAGCTATCCCTTCACCACCACCGCCACCACACCACCAACAAGGAATGACAGATATTAGTTACAAGGCATATATGTGTGTGTGATTTTTGGCTGCATGCTATGGCATGCCGCACTTAAAACAACTTCCAGGAATTCTGGATCATGGAGACGTGCCATCTGCATGCCTCTGTGATCCAGATTAGGGCCCTTATGCAGAACTGTAGACAGGATCCAGATCTAGCTCCATTTTGGGCACAGAGATACAGCCTAATGGTGGGCAGGGCCTCTTCAATCCAGATTAACATGTGGATGGAGAGGGCCTCCATCCAGATCAGAGGGCCTCTGATCCAGATCTAAACCTTCATGCAGAAAGGCCTATGTATCAGTGAAGAAACTGTATGGCTTATGGAAAACTAAAATCACATCTCCCAAATGTATTAAAGTCATAAACTGAAGCTTTCACAGAGGAGTGGAACTACATATCCTTCCTGTCATCCACAAAACGCATAGTGGTAGTGGTGGAAGTAGTTAAGTTGTTCATTTGTGTCTGACTCTTTATGGACTATGAACCATAGCGCACCAGGCCCTTCTGTTCTCTGCTGCTTCCCACAATTTGCCCAATTTGCTCATCTTTGCTGCTTCCATGACATTACCTATCCATCTCATCCTCTGCTGCCATTTTCCCTTTTCCCTTGGTTGTGATGGAGATTTTCAAATAGGTAAAGTAGATAACCTTTTCTTTCTTTAAGCTTACAATTTATACTTGATTAGATATTTTTATACTGCATAACTATAGATGTCTCTGTGCTGTGAAAAACACAATAAAAGAACAAATAATGCAAAATCATAACATTGTAGAGGTGTTAAAACTATTAAAACATAACAATGTTAACAATTGTAAATAGGTTCTTGTAAAGTTCTGGGTAATGCAAGAGATCCTTCTCTGTGGTGGCCCCCGCACTTTGAAATAGTTTCCCCTTTGATAGTTGTAGGATTCCTACATTTTTGGTCTTTTCGCGCTGGCTGAATATTTATCTTTTGACACTTCCAGAGTGAATGTGTGTTTGACTTCCTCATTTTAATCCTATTTTTTAATATAATTATTATGATTCTAGCTCTTTTTATTGTTTGTAAACTGCTCTGATAGGATATTCAAATGGAAAGCAGTATATAAATATTTTAAATAAGCATGCTATGCAAATAATTGCCATCTTGTCTACTACTGTACCTCAGTGGCACACCACTGCCAAAATCCAAAAGTGACATGGGCAAGTCTTCTTCACTACAGTACTCAATCTAAATTACAAGATTTAAAATTTTTAAAGGTTTCTTTGATGCCTCTATACAGTGAAAAGAATAACCAACATGGTTTGCATTGTTCATGCCATCTGCAGCATAGCCTAGATAGAACTAATTATTTTAAAAATGAGCAAAATAACAGCTATGATCCATGGGAACATTAGTAAGAATTACAGAAGCAAGCAGAAGAACAGTGGAACTACAAGACTGAAAAAGTAATAGAAAACAAACAGGCAAAAATACTGTGGGATTTCTGACTCAGAACTGATAAACATCTTGCACGTAATACTGCAGACGTAACAGTGGTTGAGAAAAGTCATGAGTGAATTATTGATGGTGATAGTACTGTTGAAGAACAACAGCTGGAAAAAGACTTGAAAATTGAATCAAGCATCTATGGCAAAGGAAGAAGATAGTTGTGCCAACAGTTTTTGGCGCCCATGATGCAGTTCCAAACGAACTGGAGCAACATCTTTACATCACGGGCACTAACAGAATCTCTACCAATCAGCTATAGAAGGCAACACTGTTGGGAGCAGCAATGACAGCTCTGATTATCCTAGATCCTTGGAAAACCTCTGATTGTCAGAGTACCAAGCCAGTCCTAAACATCCACAGCAGCAGCAGCAGCAGCAGCAACAACAACAACTTAAAATTCCCACGGGATCCAGAACTATGCATTATTAGGAAAGGGAGCAATTCCAGCCATTCTATTGTTAAGAGGCATCCTGTGAGAAATCACCTCAAATTTGATGAATTCTGCATAGACCTAGATGTCTTTTCTTAGCATTAAACACTCTGCTGCACATTTAAACCCATAAACTGCTTTTGCTTCTCTTCATCTTCCGGAAGAGCTCTGTGCCTGATTGATTAGTAGACAAAACTGGGAACTTCATATGATTCAGAGGCTGACTTAATTACCTGTTTCTAATGTGCAATCTGGTCCCTTTATGTTGCCCAGGGATTTGTAGGCTGACTCATCACCTCACAAATATTAGAAGCATTTTAACAGTGTCACATGATTGAATTACCGACTGCGTGTTTAAGTACATCAAACACAGGAGGGACAGGAGATAGAATTTCTTAACAGCAACAGCTTTAGAACTGTTTCACTCCAATGAGATCTGTATTATTCACCCCGTGCTACAGACAGCATTTGATGAAATGTAGCATACTTTTCACTCTCTATTACCATTTTAATACATTGGCAAGAGCACCTGTTCTAGGTGTGTCTGTATTCAGATTTGGATCAGTTTTTTCTCACTTTGTCTGTTACCAGATAGCCATTCCAGATTCCTCAGAAACAGTGCTAAAGAATGCACATAATTCCTTGGTCTATAATAGCTGGAGGGATCCTTACCTCCCATTGTTATGTGATAGAATTAGGGACAGAAATAAAATTTCAAGTCCTCTCAAATCTTCAGAAATCCAGCCCTTTCAAACACCCACTGTATTTTAATAGCTAAGTGCTGTACAACCTACCAATAGTTTTGCACATTCAACCTCAGTATTGATAATTTTGTATGAATTTGCATGCCACAGCATACAAATACAATATGAACCACTCCTTTTAGTATAATGGAAGTATGATACAATGAATTCATCTTCATACAAGTATTCATATAATGCCTGTGTGGTATTTGTACCTCACAGGATAAAAGTGCAAATCAATCTTTGATGGCATTTTACATGAATCTGAATACCGTAGGAGCATTCAGAATGGCCCTATACAGAGTTCAGCTGCCATTGGATTTGGACCAGAGCTGAATGTTCAAATGGAGTGGAACTTTGGATGGCCAGATTTCTCTACATTTATTCAGAAATGAGTATCAGTTGGGATGTGTGTGATTTTTCCCCCCTGTTCGTTTTTCATCAGTGTAAATGGGATGGAAATTTGCATTTGTGTGAATAGATCCACTTCAAATGAGCTAGGCTTCAAATCTGCTTCAAATATTCTCCAAATGTTCACTGATCCATGACACCACCAGCTGCACCTCCGAATCTGCTCTGAATCCAATCTGACTCTGTTTAGAGTCCACAAATTCACTTTTGCTAATATAACAAAGCTTTGACTGAATGCACAAAAGCTTTCACTTTGCATACAAATGTCCACCTTCAAATATAGCCAATATTCAATTTAAATGTGAACTTTTGAATTGTGAAAGTGACAAACATTTCCCCCATCCCTGGTATCACTCTCATTTCTAGCTCATTCCTAACTTCAAGTGGTTACTTCAGCAAACTGCCGATGAATTTATTACGTCCTCACCAAAGTTTCCTTGGGGCCCACTGAGATAGGTGAGAAGTATTTTTGTTGCCTGTGTTTGGAACAATGTCTCTTCACTCTTTAACCTCAGTCCAAAGATGAAAGGTCTCCTTTTATCAGAAGCCCATTGGGACAAGAACTTTTTTAAATAATTTTTTTTACAAAGTTTTACAAAGCAGCAACAAAGTAATATATTATATAAACAGTATAAACATGTACCAGTGGTGTGTTTATCATCATGGTAAAAACAGTAATTAATTTTCTTTTTTAAAAAAACTTTATTTGAAATCATCAGCTCATTTTTTTTAGCAAAGTTTGGAATCTTTAAAGGCAGAATAGGCACTTCTTGCTTGGCAAAGGGTTTCCATTTTTGATCCAATCTCTGATGGCATTTAACAAGATCCACAGTAACTATTTTATGATTAGTCACCACAGTGTTATTTTGGCATTCCTACACTGAGAGAAAGAAATTTTCAACAGAAAAAGAAAGATATTTAAGCTGGCTTCAGGCCATCTTAGCTTCCTATTAATCATAGCAACCCCTGAATAATCATTTCCATTTATTTGCATCTGTTTTGGTGACTTGTACAGGTATGGGGTGAGCTTGAATTCAGATTTGAGGATCCTTGTCATTAGAGTGAAATGAACCCTCAAAATGATACACAGAATGCAGTAACTGATAAACATCAGGATAAAGCCAGCTAAATGGTCCAGCACCACCCTTTGCTTCCTAGACCCATGGAGGGAAATGTCAGATAACTCAATGGCTGTTATTTTCCTGATTTGAGCACACACTCATTCTACATTTTCAGACTTTTTTGCTTAAATCCTTCTGCTTCCTCTTCCTATAACCTCACAATTTTCTCACCTGTGTGACCTTGCCTTGATCCTCTGAACAGAAAGGTATTTTCTGCTGTCAGCTAAGTGCACACCTGAGACCATATTTCAGGTTTTGCTCTTTCTCAGGGTCTTAAAAGGAGATCTGGTTTCTATAGATATAGATTCCAAGGGGATCCTGTTTGGACATGAATAAGTGGATGGCCGCAAAACTGGAGCTTAATTTTGAGAAAACTGAGCATCAACCTTTCAATGGTGCCCAAAAATTATCCATTATTTTCTCTCATGTCCATGATACATGCACTTACCATTAGAATTCTATAGATTTATAACTTAACATTTGCTGACATTTACAGGGTTAAATCCCTAGCAAGGTTATACTCAAGATTCTGCAAGTTAGGCTTCAGCAAGCAGAAGTACAAGCTGGTCTTTGAAGAGGCAGAGGAACTAGACATTAAATTGCCAACGTTCGCTGGATTATGAAGAAAGCAAGGGAGTTACAGAAAAATTGTGGCAATTTCTTAAAGAGATGGGAGTACCACCTTACCAGTCCTCTGAGAAACCTTTGTATGGATCAAGAAGCAAGAGTTACACCTGGACATGGAACAAAATTGGTTCAAGACTGGGAAAGGAATACATCAGGGCTGTATATTGTTGGCCTGTATTTAGGAATGGTACAGGGTCTGGTCAAGGTCATCACCATTGTGCAGACAGTTTTGTTCCCAATTATGCCTTGCTGTGACTGGGACCAACCGGCCTCATTTGTCCAGACCCAGAGCAAGGCAAGACAAGTGGGGGAAAAAACCCCACCTAATCTTGACATGAAGTTTTCATCATCTCTAGTACATATACCAGAAAAGAATCACATAGAAATGATCAGTTCTCGTTGAGCTGTTAGCACCTCTGGAAAAACATATGGGTAACATTATAACAAATCCTCCAGCATAAGATGGCAAATGTCCAAGAGGAAAAGGAGGAGTTTTTTTTTTAAATTATGACTAATGATGTTGGATTTAATGTTTCTTATATCAGAATGCAAAAATCAAAAATACAGTATTTTGTTTCTGTAAAAGCTTAATATGGAGAGTATTACATAATTAAGATCTCTTTAGTTATAATTAGGGATTAAAAATAAAGCAGATTTCTTCCCCAAGAAGCTTAATTATATTGCAAGTCAAGCCAACAGTTCTGTTATCCAGATGTTGATGGATTTGGGAGGAAACAGGAAGTATGGGCAGGGATTTAAGGAGGGCATCCTATGAGCAGAGTAGTGTAGTAAGAAAGATGAATAATTTTGCAGTAAGCTCCCAATCTTCCATTTTATCATTGTAGAAAGGAAACCTATTTCCATTTTCCTAATACACTTTTTCACTCCGAAGGTGGATCAAAACTTGGCTGTAGTTGGCGCCCTAAATTTTGGAGATGTAATTAAACTAAAGTGTCCTATAATTGGTTTTGACAAAGTGTTTTCTTTCTTACAGGAAGTTATTAAGTGTATAAATGACATAATTGGGAAATTTTTTATATTGAATTTCCCTCCCTGTGTCTTGGAAACTGTCTAATGAACAACTAGAGTGGATACTTTGCACTCTGGAGATCACCAAAAGACTTTCAGCCATGTTCCAGTAGAACAGATTGAAGAGCTACTTATACTTTTGTCATCTGAGAATGTGACATTTTCATGACAAATTTTGAATAGACCTATATGAAGATAAATAGTCACATATTTTGCATTATATGCATAGCTTTTTAGAATGCCTTTGTTATCTTCATAAGTTTTAATGCCAGCTACTTCATACCCACCCACCCACCCACGCACTCACACACTCACTCACTCACTCACAGAGACACACACACACAAATGTACTTCACTTATCTTTATTCTTCTTTAGCTTTTCCTTTTTCACTTTTTAGATTAAAATTTTGTAAACATCTAGCAAAGAAAGAGAACATAAGGTAAGAGTTCTTCTGTTGCATATTTCCCACACCTTCGTTATGACAATCTGTTAAATTATAGATGGATATCCAGGTTCTTGGAAATCTCCAGTGTGAAGGAAACCATTATCGTGTGGGGCACTCTGTTTACTGTTTAATTTCTCCTATAATGAGGAAATTCCTCCAGCTGTTTACTTCTGATATCCTTATTCCTACTTCCATCCCATTGGTCTTCATCTTGCCATCCCCCTTCTCATGACAACCCCTGAGATATCCATAGAGAGCTATCAAATGTCTTCAGACTTCTTTTTTCCTTGCACGCTAATAATGACTGCTTCTTTTCATCTTTGATTTTCAATCCATTTACCATTCTGATCACCTCCCTCTACCCTTAATCCAATTTCTGAATACCCTTCTAATAACATGGTACTCAGAACTAAATGTAGTACTTTAAGGGAGTCTGACTGGCAGCCCTTGAGTTTAGTCTCAGGGCGCATTCCCATAGGCAATAAAATCTGGACTGGATTCGAACTCGGAATCCAAGGTTCCTATGACCTAGGCAAGTAATCCGAACTCAGCAAGCAGTGTTCCCATTCCACTTCTTATCCTCGGATTTTCTGAGCACTATCCTGCAGAATTCCGAGGTAAACCCCACCTGGGGAAAATGGGACTTTTCTTACGATTTCCTGAGCCCATTTTTTTTCTCTACATGGAAATGCTCCCGGGCTTTTTGAGGTGGAACTGCAGCCTCCTGCCTAATGCCAGCCACATGTGGGAGGGGTCTCACAGCTTGCCATGCCTGCCATGCTAAAGAAAAGGCAAAAGGCTAAAGTTTTAAGCAGAACCGTGAGTCAAGCTATTTCTCCCCCCCCCCGATATGCTTGTATACACATGGCAGTCTTGCGGAGGTAGAAGAAGGCACCACTGCCACTGCCGCTGCCACCGCTGCCACTGCTGCTGTTATTCCTCACCCTTGGCTTGCTGTCGCTTGGGCAGGTGAAGAGGAGGAGGAGGAACCAGGCTTGCTGCCATGAGCCGCGGCTTGGCTGAGACTTGACGGGAAGTAGGGGGGGGGGACTCCCAAGCATCAGTGAGCCTGGCGGTGGTGGTAGCAGCTCCTTCCTCCACCTCCTCTTCTGAAAATAACCACCACACTCCTCCACTGGCAACCCCCACACACAACCGCTGCACCACGCTGTTTTAAAGGCAAACCCACTGATCTGCTTGTGCACACATGCATGTTCAGTTTACCAATAAGTAAATGGGAACAGCCCAAAATGCATGCTTGGTGCTGTTCCCGGAGGGATAGTCCAACCTGGACTATAATGGTTAAGTGGGAATACACCCTCAGAGCTGGATTTCTGAGGCCTGTCTTAGTTGCAGGCTTTCTTGTAATGCTGTCCTAAAGGACCCAGTCAACAATCCTACTGGTATACTAGTTCTGAATTCTGTCTTCAGGTCCAGACTGTTTTCTCTTCTTAATGTAATCATATTTTAAAGTTGAATCATTGCTAATTTTAGCTGTTTTTAAAGAAATTTGTGAACTGCTTTAAAATTACGTTATTTAAGAGGAAGTGTGTGACATTCCTCTCACAGACAGAGTGGCTCGTAATTACTGGTGTTTTGAAGAAAAAATAAAATATTAAATATGAGAATTATTTGGGCAAAAGAAATATGTTTACTGTATAAATTTGATCAAATTTGTTGTAAAGAACAGGAAACACCCCAAAGAAAGAAAATTAAAGGAATGGTGTAATTATATAGAAAAACAAATGCTTTTTGATTTCCTAAGGGAAAGTTGATTAAGATGTATGGGGCACCAAATTATAATATCGGCAACAAACATTTTGGGGAAATTACTGACATACTTGAGGAGAAAGATGGGCAACCCAGTGATTCAAGTAACTATAAAAGCAATCTCCAATTTGGAAATAAGTGGAATATGAGATGTGGGCCAGGTAGGTCATTCATGTGGCTGCCACATGTCTACCCAGTGGCAGCATGAACAGTTGAAGGTCCTCGGATGCCCTTTTCCCACTTTGTAGGAATGGGGTCTCTGAGGTCATATTTTGGTCCTCAAGCACTCTCAGATGTCCACTCAGGGGCACTGTTGGTGCACAGAAGTCACAATCCCTGGGCCTCCACTGGTTGCTTTCCATAAAACATATGAATGCAACTTCAATGAAAGCACCAACAAAGGCCATTTACAGAGCCTTCTATCCTTCACCTTCAGTAAGGTCCTTTATTTCAACCTTAAAATAAATTAGAGGCAGAAGGTGATCAAAGATTTGTGACAGAATAATCAATCTCCCACCCCTTAATCACTTATTTTCATGTGCAGTTGCTATCTTAAGTTGTGTTCTATCAAATTCATCTAAATATCATTTGTATAATGTTCATCTCAGCCTAAATAACATTTTCAAACCAATTTTCACTACACTCCAAAGCAAAAGATACTCACGCTAATGCTTTACTAATGAACCAAAAGAAAAAAAGGCAGATGCAATTCAATATTCAGGGGACTTGAAAATTCATGCATTGAAATATAGATAATTGTTTCCAGTGAAGATGCTAGTGTTTTAGTGCTGATTTTCTATTTAATTATGATTACTTTTTGGGGGGTAAATTACTCAATCCCTTTTGTTAAAGGAGGGAAGTGTAAAAAAATGTTGTAAGCAAATAAATAGAAAAGCCTAATCATTTCAGTGCTAATTACCAGCAATATTTTTCCCATTTTGTAAGACGTAGCCCTTGTTTTCCTTTCTTAAAAAAAACCTATCAGAGTTAAAGAAGAGGAGCAGAAGTTGTCTTTCTGTATCTGAGAAACAGTTGAAGTTGCACATTGTTCAAGGACTTAAACACTGTACGTAGGCCTATTGATTATCTTGCTTTGAACAGCACCCCATTGTATGCCACAAATTGCTTCTGGAATTGGGATTTGTGTAAGAGAGGAACTGCAGCTGGAGGAGCCGGACATTCAAACTCTTCCAAGTCCTCTAGAGTGACAGTGCAGCACACTCCAAAGATACACACAAACATTTAAGTTACTTTTGTTTTATTATCTGCCTTTGTAGTACAGCATGGCTGTGGCCAAAAGAGTGGGACTGGGACCACTTGTTGACATACAGACCTGCCCTGCCCTGTCCAAACCCGTCCCCCTTTCTATCACTTGGAGGAAGGCTGCAGGCATATCCTTGGATCCTCACTGGGTGCCTTATTCTCCTATTGTAGATGTGGCCTTAGAATTTTTTTCATGATTTTTTTCCTAAGAGGAATATAATGAAATACTGAATTGGCATTTAACCTTCAAGGCACCCATTAATGATTTCTGGATTCTTCAACATGGGAAAGAATCCATACTTCCGCCCTAGAACACAGAGTTGGTAAAAAGAAATGTAGTGAATAATACTCAGACTTCCGGGTGCAGGGCCAGATAGAAATACATATAATAAAATAAATAAATAAAATTAACCCAATCTTCTATTTGGAAAGGAATAGAGTAGGGATGTGCATGAATATTCACAACATTTGAAATTTGTACTAATTCAGCTGAATTCGGACATTTGGATTTGAATCAAATTTTGGACACTCAAAGATTGACCTTCAAATTTGAATATAATGTTTTGATACATTCATATGAAGCTTTGTTACTGATTTGTATGGGACCCGTATGGGATTCATAAGGGCTATGTTTGGGATTCTTATGGGATTCATATCTAGCATTCATATTGAATTCAACCAACCACATTCAAAGGGATTTATTCAAACAAATATGAATTTTCTTGCATTCGATTCAATATGAATTGAATGCCCCCCCTAAAAAAAAGTTGTGCGCATCCAAAGAATGGAGTATGAAGGACAACTGAAGAGCTAACAAGACTGATCTACCCATCTAGGGAAAAGGGTAAAGAAATGGAGTTTGACCTATTTTATTTTTATTAATTTTTCAAACAATATAAGTTAAAAATGAGTCTTCCTGAAAATGGCCTTTCCTGTATGCTGATCACTTGCTGAATGCTTGGGATCCAAAATCACACATATTTCTGCATATATGTACCTGCTTCTATAGGTAGCTTATGGATGAACACATGCAGCAAATGGCTACATCGAATTTGACTGCATCCACAGCTGGCAAGTGGTTTCCAGAACAACTGTGGTTTAAAAAAAAAAATTGCAGTGAACTTCACAGACTAGTAATTTGGTCCCAGAGCTCCACAGTCCAGATCTAATGCTTATTATTCCTTTATCATCACACTGAACCAGTTTGAGCTGGAACAAGGTAATTGGACCAGTCCCAATTTGAATCAAACCATCCTTGGGATCAAGGAGTCAACTTTAAACTCAAACTGAGCTAAGGGGTTCAGCTGAACTGAGTTGAGACAGCTGGTTCAATTTGAAACTATTTGAGTTCATTTGCACTTTCTTCTCTTTTAAAGTCTTTTTTGTATGTAATTTGACGTATCAACTTTGGTTGAACATGTTTGGAATTCAAATAAACCTATTCAAGCTGGTTCAAGCTGGCTTTAATTCTAACTGAACCACTGTTTTTGAGTCTGTGCACCTCTCTTTTCTCAGCCTTTTTCCACTTGAGTTAAATCCAGTACCTTTCTTGCCTACTTTGATTTTGTATCACGTCAGTTCAAAACCAGTGCTGGCAACTCTTGGCCCAACACGGTGATTGCATTGCGGCTTCCACTTCCTCTCTTTTCATTTTCCATATTGGTTGTTGTTTTCCCCACTGTGTATCTCTGTTAAAATTCTTTCCTTTACCTTCAAAGCTCTTTATAATTAAATCTCCTTTTAGTTCCTTCCTGCATTACATTAGCATTACATTATCTTTTCTGTTGGCACTTTTTGTGATAGCAGTTACAATAACATTTCAAGGAAATCCTTGCCCAGAGTCAACTTTAAAAAAAAATTCTCTTTTTCACATGAGCACATTTTTTTCTTGTTTGGAAAGATAAAATAAAACAAATAATGGAGCTTTGGGAGCATTGTCTTCCCAGGGCTTTTTGGGCTTGGTTTTATTATAATGTTCACAAAACAGCAGGAACTAAAAGCAATTGTCTTGCATCTTTTGAAACAGTGCTCAGTATATTCTATAGGTTTATTCTTCCTGGTATTCCACTGCTCTTATATTACACTGTAAGAAAATAATTGTACAACATCCATTGCTTTCAATTTGCTTTAATTTCCTCTTCTCTTCAAACTTTGGAGAAGTATCCCCCCCTCCCCCAACAACTCCAGGGTCAGGAAACAATTGTTCATTCACTCTGAGAATGCATGGTCAATATAGAAATTTTCAGGAGGATTCTAAAAGTGAAGGGCTTGGCAAATTGTAGAAAATTACAATAAAACCAGAATAAATTAACAGCCCTGTTGCAATACAACTGAAATCACATACTTTCAGACAAAGTCCTCATGAGTAAATTACCCAGCAGAAGAATGGGTCTAGGCTTCTGAAACAATTTACTTTATTATTTAAGATATTTTTATACAGGTTCCTACCACAAAATTTCAAGGTGATTTTCAGTACAATTAAAAAAACAGAAGAATTCATTTTATAAAAGCATTAATTAAAATAAAGGGTAGTATAAAGGAGACTCTTCACATTTGGAAAGCCTGGATGAAGAGGCATAAACAAATAAAACAAATAATGGAGCTTTTAAAGTAACTGTCTTTAATAGTTGCTTTAAAATTGTGATGAACATCAGAACCACTAAGAAATCCTGATTGTAAGCAATGGAAGATAACACAGTCTCTGATAACTACAGCAGAATCTTCAGAAATGATATTAGAGAGCTTCCAAGTTTAAAATAAGAGAAACAATTTAGCTGTTCTCAGCTCCCAGGTTTCCTGTATGTAAATGATAAAACCTTGAACCAGGACTAGTAACTAAATGGCAACCAATGCAGTAGCTTAAGCACAACAACCAGTTGCAGGATTTGGGACAGATAGAAGGATAGATTCACAGAAAGCTCACTGCATTAATCTAAACATGAGGCTACCAGTGCATAATTGCCACAGTGATGCAGAAGCTGGTAAAAGAATGAGAATAGTGCTGAAGAACATACTGAACATGCTATCTTTTTTATCCAGGGGGAGGAGGACAAGCTGAGGAAGGCTTTCGCACAGCTTCTAAACAACAGTTATCACTAAGTGGATCTAATTTTTAGCTAGGACTTTCTGGAAGCAACAAAGTGTGATAATTTATTATTTCATTTATTTATTTATATTTATATCTCGCCCTATACCCGAGGGTCTCCAGGTGGGTAACCTTTAAAACTGAACATATCAAAAACTATATCAAAACAATAATATCCAATACAACATTTAAAAACCAACATGATAAAAACAATGCAAAATCAGTTAAAACAGTACTGTAGTGTTTGCAGTGGGGAAAATGTAAGCCACATTTAACCAAAGTCCTGAGTGAAGAGGTGCATCTTTACCGCCTTCCTGAACACAAACAGAGAAGGGGCCTGACACACCTCCAGGGGGAGACCATTCCATACCCTGGGGGCCACTACTGAGATGGCCCTCTCCCGGGTGCCCACCCACCTAGCCACTGAAGGTGGTGGGACAACCAGGAGGGCCTCCCCTCCAGATCTTAAGACACAGGAAGGTCAATATGGGAGAAGGCATTCCTTTAGATATTTGGGGCCCAGGTCATTTAGGCTCTTGCAAGTCAGAGTTATACAGTTATAATTATCAATACAATATATGATGACCCTTCTGTTATGTCTACTAAATTTAATTTTTTAATTTTTTTGGTATCTTTCCCTGCTGTTGCTATTCTAACATTGACTTCAGAAAGGCAGCCCACCAACCTTATCCAGACTGTACCTTCTATATGTTTTGAATTCCAATGCTTTAATTATCATCTTTTCAAAAAAAACCCAGAGGCCTGAATGCCAATGCTGGGAAATACTAACAGTGAGAGCTCAGAGGGTATGTGCGTGCATTCATGTGTGCTTGGGCGTGTGCGTGTGCGTGTGTGTGTGTGTGTGTGTGTGTGTGTGTGTGTGTGTGTGTTGTCTTTTGGTGGAGATGGTCCTTTCCAAAATCAGACTGAATCAGAATTTTTAAAAAGTTGACTTGCAGTTCAGATTTTTGAAAACTCTTCTAAAACAACCTTGAAGAAAAAATATCTGCATTGAATACAACAGATGGGCAATAACTGCATAATAACTGCACTTTTTCAGACATGAAAAAGGAAGAGGAGGAGAGAAAGGATGTAGTACAGTTGCAAATTATCCAAGATTATAATTATTCATATTTGTACTGTGTCTGCTTTATGCCCTATATAATGAGACAATAACTCTTAGCGCAATTAAATTTTGCATTCCTACATCTGATTAGATCAGAATTTGATCTCCAAACTCTCCTGTGGTGCACTACACAGAAATAAGCAGAACTGAATTAATTTTCAAGACTGTAATATATAAAACAATGTGCAGCTTAGGTGAAGATTTGGCCTTTCATAGAAACATATCTAGCTTTCAAATTAGAGTGATGCGTTTGAGCCTGCACATCAGGGAACAGCAGAGGACTATGAAACTGACTGGGGCAAATCCTGCAAACATTAGTCAACATATTTACTGTGGGTACCTCCAGACATGACAAAACCTAAGGGATGCTGAAGCTTTTGTGGAGTCTGGAGGCCCCCTGTATGATGATGACCAGAAGCTATTAAGCGCTCTGCCTAGTACAGTGCCTGACAAAAGTTCTGTCGCTTATCCATGTTGTTGAAACCAAAGCCTATAACCTGACTTAAAATTCATCCATTGGTTTTAGAAATGACTCATATGAAAGCTGAAACCCTCCCAAATGAGGTTTTTAAAAAGAAAATAAATTTGCTTCACTGCTGAAATATTGATCATTTAATGAACACATAAAGGTCAGATTTTGGCTAGACAAAAGTTTTGTCGCCTTGTCATATAATGCACCTAATCCTAGTTTACAGCCTCACCTGTGCTTACTAATTGATCAGATAATTAGTGGGTGTGTATAAAAAGAACTCCAGCACTCCAGACCTTCACTTGAACTGCAACTTGACCTCTGACAACATGCCAAAAATCCACCCTGCGATCAAAGCCTTGATTATCAGGAGACTGAAGACCAGATCCTCTGCAGAGGTGGCTGGCACCTTTAATGTGTCTCAGCGTCAAGTACAAAGAATTAAAAAAAGATTTGAAGAGACTGGAGATGTTTTTGACAAGCCCAGGTCTGGCAGACCCCGCAAGACAACTGCTCAGGAGGAACGTTTGTTGGTTCGAAAATCAAGTTTGGTGGTGGAAAGATCATGGTCTGGGGTTACATTCAGTATAGGGGTGTGCGAAACATTTGCAAGGTGGAAGACAATATCAATAGCTTAAAATATCAAGACGTATTAGCTACCTCTTACATTCCCAATCATAAACGGGTTCAAATTTTGCAGCAGGATGGTGCTCCATCTCATACATCCATCTCTACATCAAAGTTTCTCAAGGCAAAGAAGATCAAGGTGCTCCAGGACTGGCCAGCCCAGTCACCAGATATGAACATCATTGAGCATATTTGGGGTAGGATGAAAGAGGAAGCTTGGAACACAAAACCAAAGAATCTTGATGAACTCTGGGAGGCATGTAAAACTGCATTCTTTACTATTCCTGATGACTTCATCAATAAATTATATGAATCATTGCCGAAACGCATGGATGCAGTCCTTCAGGCTCATGGAAGTCACACAAAATATTAA
Organism: Aspidoscelis tigris stejnegeri; assembly: GCA_023333525.1. NCBI lineage: Eukaryota > Metazoa > Chordata > Lepidosauria > Squamata > Teiidae > Aspidoscelis > Aspidoscelis tigris. The sequence goes on from JALMGA010000010.1 coordinate 17,978,134, forward strand.
ATATGGCTCTAATAGCACCACAACTTCATTCACCAATGTTATGAAACATATCTTTGTATTTGAAGTGAATTATCTGTTTGATTTTCACATTACTTTTTGTAGGCGACAAAACTTTTGTCTAGCCAAAATCTGACCTTTCTGTGTTCATTAAATGATCAATATTTCAGCAGTGAAGCAAATTTATTTTCTTTTTAAAAACCTCATTTGGGAGGGTTTCAGCTTTCCTATGAGTCATTTTTAAAACCAATGGATGAATTTTAAGTCAGGTTATAGGCTTTGGTTTCAACAACATGGATAAGTGACAGAACTTTTGTCAGGCACTGTAGTCTGTTGTAACTTTCCCCAGGCCAAAGGCTTCATGGTGCAGAAAATCAGTCACTATAGATGAATCTGTGTTTACCTCTTCTATCCCAGGGAAGGGAGGGCCCCTCATATTCTGCACTAACATGTGGAAAGGAGGCCTTTTGTTCGGTTGCTGGTGCACTGAAGAGAACTCTTTGGTAAAGGGGCAAATAAGCCAATTAGGATAAGGCAGCATCTTATATTCTTATTAGCTGCCTGTTTTTTTGGGAAGCAGGTCCATGAAAAAGGCTCATTGATAGCAGACTATGGACAGGAACAAGATGAAATAGTGTCACTTTTGTATGAAGGATGGATCTGCTAAATTGTAAAACATCTGGGTCAGATATTCCATTCATTTATTTAACGTGTGGCAAATTCACATCATAATACATTAATAAAATAGCTAAATAAAAGATAAAAACAAGAAAAATAAGGAAAAACCATGAAGTAAAATCACAAACATACATCTAAATCACAGATGTAGTCTACTGTGGCTTTTATCACTGTCAGAAATCACAAGAATTCCCACTATATGCTTGTTTTTGACATTCTCTCACTATATGCTAGATTGTTTGTCTTTTGGCGCCACAGTCACACATCAGGGGTGGAGTTATTCTCCATTTATAAAGAGCATCTGCACATCTACCATGTCCGATGTGTATGTACATTATAATTGTCCATATTATTCCATGCAATGGTCATACTGTTTAGTTCTTATTTTCCTCCTGTAAGTTAGAACAATTTGCTCATTTTCTTTCTTTCTTAAAAATAGCTACTACATTGTGTGTTTCTGTCCTTGATGTGTACAATTTATATTACTAGATCAGGGAGATCCCAGAAATTTATTCTTATTGTAATAGACTCTGATAGCAATAAAAAAAAATCAGGGTTAGGCAAGAAATCTGACCCCTTACTGACAACAAGGGTCTAAATTGTTGCCAAAATACTGAGAAGAAGCAGAAAATAGGCTAACAATTAGGAAAGTAAAAACAAATCACAGTGCAATAAAAGACTTTATGGAGCCGTGGGACTGGCCAGGTAGGATAAATGTCTAGCCCTTGATGCACAGTGAGCGGGCTCCTAGGGTGCAGGGTACACACATTTCTGGCCTTTTGAGCACCCTTTTCATAATGAGTGCCCCCTGGAGCTCAGAAAGACAGCTGTGACTAACCACAAAACCAAACTGCTTGATTCCTGACTTCCACAGCCATTTCCTGGGTGGAAATATAAAAAATGGGGAATAGAAGTCCCCTGTCTAAAATGTTTTTGCTGTTGGAAGCAGTGGCAAGTATGCAGGCAACACAGTGCCACTGCAATACTCATTACTGTGACAATTGAAGATGGCTGCAAAAAGCAATTTTCACTCCCTATACTGTCACTGCTGTCAAACACGTGGTAACAGCAAGAGTGCCAAACTCTCCACCAGAAGACTTTGGGCTTGGAGTCAGGCTTGCGGCTGAGCTGATTTTCAGGCCCAGTATTTGTTAGAAGAAGAGTTATAAATAAGGAACAGCACAGCACGGTGAAGGAAATACCAAGAACTCCATGCCCTCACATATCAAAGGAGCCTCTGGTTCTAGGCTATTGAAGACTGAAACTCAGAAAACTTTTAACTTTTATTTGAGGACACATTTCATCACAGCTTTGCAAGCTTGGGTGTTTTTCCACCTTATGGGTCTTTAATGGGTACTCTCGTGCTAAGTGGAAAACACACCCCTTGACAGCAACAGCTCAGAGGAATCTGATGAACTATTACTTCCACCTAAGCGTACCAGGTGGAGATCTTAAGTGTAGCTACCTCAAAGTTTCACTAGCTTGTGGCAACCAGGAATTCACAACTAATAAGAATTTGAATGTGGAAGAGGATTGAGGTATGAATGAGTCAACAAGCCCAGAATTAATTCTGGAATACAGTAGAGGCAAGCATTTGTGGAATGATGGATATTTTTGTCTATGCCAATTCTGAATAATAGAGGACAAAAACTTCCTAATCTGGGAGTTATTTAAATTGCACACTCCAATATGTTACACAAGTTTATTATATTTTTATTCACCTTAAGATCTCAATACATTAGAAAAATGTTTAAAATCCCATCAACGTTAATAAAAGAGAGAGAGAAGAAAAGAAAAATGAAATTAGCTAAAGCTCAAAATTCATCATTCTAGTCTGGCATGTAAATGTATAATGTATATTTGTTTAAAGAACTTTCTAATATCAAGATGGATTTGTTTTCCATTTATATAGCAATTGACTGAAAGAGATAATATATTTTCTGTCAGCTAAAACTATAATTCAAATTGCTAGGAAAGTTACAAAGCTTCTCACACAGTTTCAATCAAAGAGGATTAAGAACTTGATTATATATGATCATCCTAATTTTATTTGACTGGCCCATATATTTTTCATGCTGCTTATTTGAACAAAAGGAGCACAGCAGCCTAGTTTTTTACTGTTTTATTTGAAGTGTCTTTGGTGCAGAACTAAAATCAGGATGTAAAACAAAGTCACTTATTGTCCTGATGAGAACAGTTATGCAGTTATGATACTTTGGAGTTCATGCTAAGTTGATAATGTATATTATCCCCATTGGTGCTTGGGGATAGGCCAGTCCAAAATATTATATTTTATTTCTTCTTCTCAACTGTCTTAAGAGTTTCCAGTCTGCGTTTACAAAGCTCATGTGTTCAGACAGACTGCCAAAATGAATGTTCATACAAACAAAATTCTCCGCATAACAGACTTCATTTTATGATGAACTATGTTTCAACACTTGGTTTCTGTAAGTCTGCTTCAGTTTAAATGGGATCTATTTTATTTTGGCTTTGCCTGTCTCTCTTGGTGTTGCACAGACATTTTCTCAGATTAATAGCTTAATATAGAGATCTTCCTTCCTCTGTTTGCCCACATTGCTAAAATAGGTGTAATTAGGCCCTTTGTTTATGTTCACTTCAGCAAGTAACACTTTAGAGACTAAGGCCATGGTCACACCTTCACTTTAAACCTTCTTCAGCCCAAGCTCTGATTGCAAGACTCACACTTTTTTATTTCTATCAGTTTTATTTATGGACTTTCCATCCTCCATTTGGACTTTCCAAAGTCCTGGTTTTCACAGGTCTCAAACTGTTAGACAGTGTTCTAATCTGTTTTCATTATTTGGATATGATCAGGAAAAAGAAGTAAAGGGAGCTGAAGTGTACTTTGATCACATACCTCTGATGCCTCTGTTGATTGAGATAAACTTTATTATATCAGAGCCTGTGGGGAGAGGGTGTTATGGGGGTCAAAAACAAAAGAATAATGTACAGGTGACTCAGGATGATAATATAAAGGTGTGAGCATAGCAGCCCAAATTGAGGACTTGAGGAAGGATCAGCAGATATTAGGTATGGTTGGGGTTACTATGGCTTCAACTTGCTTCTTAATAAGATGGACTATTTTAGCAAGGTGTGATAATGACCTAATGAGAAAAATAAGTTGTTAATACAATCATCATCATTGTCATCATTATTGGTAGCACAAGCTTTTGTAGACTGAAGCTGCATCCTGATATCACCTAGTTATTTAGCTTTATTTGGATACTGAAAATAAACAGGGAAGTTTCAGAATACTCATTATGAATTCTGGAATTTCCTTATATAGCAGAATAAGTAAGCAATGTCTGGATGCAGCCTAAGCCTACTTCATACAGAAAACAGTGGATCAAAACATGATTCAGAAAGAAGAAAGTTTTCAGTTTAGTCTCCCTCCTTCCTTCCTAACGAGAAACTGTAGAACAGTGGAAATGCAAGCATTCTGGAAAACAGAAAATTGCTGGTTCAGACCCCAGCCTCTCCCCAGAAGTAGGCAATGGCAAACCACTTTTATATATCTGTCAAGAAAAGTGCATATAAGTACTAACGGAGGTGCCCACACCATCAACCAGGTATCTACTATCACTAATAATCCATCCTCCACTGATTTTTAATATTTCCAGCCAACTGGAAATAAATGGAAAGCTGAACTTTCTCATAATTTTTAACACATGTAGCTGGCAGAGCAAAAACAAACCTCTGAAATGGATGTGGGGAAGCCTATTATTTTTAGGTCAACAGCAAGTTTCTTTTCTTTGAAATCACCAGGAGCTGATCTCAGATCACTTACAGATACTTGTTTGCAACACCAATGTATGAACCAAAAATAAAGTTTCCTTAGAAACCAATTTTGAATTCTGTGAAAACAGGAACTATCTGTAGCTGAAGCCAAAACTGAGAGATCCCCTTCTCCAACAAATATAATGCCATGTACATATATAGTGCTTTTCTACACAAAATAAGACAAGAGAGGACTGTGTTTTAGAATGAGCAGCTGTGTGCACATCTCAGCTTGGGCAGGCCTGAGGAGCAAGGCAAGCATGAACAAGGAAACTCTGAGTCTTTATCTCCTGGGAGGATGAGATGAAGACATTCTCTTACCTGTGCATTGAGGAGAGACATATAGGACAAATTACAAAATCCTCTATATGCATTAATCCTCCCTTTGTTATTTTCCAGAGATGAGATTGAATTGCTGAAATCTCCCAGACAGTCTGGCACGGTTGGCTATCATGTGTATCTCATTGATATAGGCATAGCTGTTATGATGTTTTGAACAACTGAAAGAGAATCAGATGTGCTGACCTGAGATTTAGGAGAGGAGGAAACACTGAACACTTCTGAGCACTCACATGAAGTGTTAAGCATCCAGATGGGAAACAAAGCCTCCAGCCTAGCATCTCAGGGCACATGTGAGCCAGATTGGCTGGTGTTAAGAAATGGTTGGACAGATTCATGGAGGACAAGTGTATCAATGGCTACTAGAATGGATGCCTAGGTACTTCCTCCAGGCTGGATAGACAGGCAGAATGCCTCTAAAGGCCATTTGTAGAGAATCAAGAGTAAGTGAAATTTTGTCTTTGTCTTCTGCTTAAGAATGCCCAGAAGGTGGGTCACTAAGTGAGACAGGATACTGAACTGGTTGTGTTATGGTCTGATCCAGCAGCAGCGCTCCTATTACACTCTTGAGTTATTATTCTGCTTTCTCTGAACAGTTCTTCTCCATTCTCTGCCTTTTATAGAAAGTTTAAACATGAAACTGGGAATGCATTTTTTTTTTCAAAAAAGCCAAAATACATAATTAGAACTTTGGCCAAAACGGCTGTTTGGAAGGGGGAGAATGTTTCAGATATTATACTCATACCAAAGGGAACCTCTGCATTGGAGAAACAGGCATGGTTCCTCTTAAGACCATTTGCAAGGAACTGAGAGCAGGTGAAGGTTTTGCTTGAGATGTCCAGAAGAAATTGGTGGCCACTGTGTGAGACTGGAAGCTGGACTAGACTGGCTGTGATCTGATGGGCTTATGTTCTACTGGAAAGAGAAATGAGACACTAAATTGGTGAGACAGCTGGTAGGGCAAGATGTATATTACTTTCTAACCCAAAACCAACAATAAGTTTATAATTCAGTTAAATGATGTAGATAGATATGGATTTTGGTTTTTAAAAATATATACAGGAATCTTATCAATTAGCAAAACAAAACAGCCCTTCCAAACTGGCATTCAAAATACTGGAGCAAACAACCCAGAACAGAGTTCTTTTGTTTCATTTTTCAACAGATCTTTATTGTTCTGTTTTGAGCTTCTGACGTTCATCTAACCTATTGTTAAAATGGTTTGAGAAATTTTCACATGCACATTGGATATTCTCTCTTCTTTCCTCAGTACTAAGTAAAGTCACAATTACTAGCATTCAGTGAATTACACATTTTAGAGATTTAGACTGCACCTATATTTATGCTTCTAGGGCACCTCCATGGGTTCAGTACAGTACCCGCTACCACCCTGTCTCCATTTTTTAGTAATAGTGGGCACAGTGTGGCAACTGTGCCAGTCCTTTCCCCTGCACAATCACCAGTGAAGGGGTCCTTTTTACAAGGTGTTTTTTCCCATCCTGCATGAAAGAAGTGCAATTCTATGATGTCTCCTCACTCCAAAATGGAGACAAGGAGGACACTTTCCACAGTGCCTCCCCCTTCCATCTGGAAATGGAGACTAGGCCATAATTCCTTAGAAATAAGGATTCCTGCATGTATCAAACAGTTTATTCCCTTTTTAGTATTCTGTTCACTGGCCTATATTAATCTTTTACACTCTGGTTTCTTTTCCCACTGAATACAAATTCTTTCAAAATTAAAGTTCTGGTGCTTTTACTTGCAGTCCTATTTGCTGTCTGATATACACACAGGCAAATGCATGGGAAGCTTGCCCCATTAATTTCAATTGAAGTAATAAAATTCATGCACACAAAGCAATGAACATAGTCGCTTGTGCCTTTGGTTTTTACACATACTGAGCTCCACATAACATTGTTAACACCTATATTTCATTCCCTTTTAAACTTCTGCCCATTCTGAGCTCATGGAATAGAAGCAATTAAGCCAAGGCGGCACGTAGAACACTTCCATAGAGGTGTACACCATCAGAAAGAGGCATCAACTGTGAGCCTTCCTTTGTCCTCACTAAACCTTGTTTTCATCCAGATCAAAATGAGGCTCAGAGGGATTGAAAGGTGGCTTCCAATCAGAGTCTAATCCTTCTCTTCCTTATCTGGAGGATCCAGTCTGTGCTGCCGCCTCTGAGCACAGAAATATCCCTGTTCTTTCTCTAAAGAAGCATCTCTCTCCTTTCTAAAACAAAAAAGTGTGTGTGGGGGGGGAATACCAGATCTTTCTTGTTGCAAGATTCACAATCTTATTAGTACGTGTTCTGCCACTCAGTGCAGCTGAGATATTTTTTTAGAAAAAACTTCTGTTCTCTGCTTCTCAGTACAGTGGTACCTCGACATACAAGTGCCCTGACATACAAGTGTTTTGAGATACAAGCTGCCGAGCGAGTGATATTTTGCTTTGAGATGAGAGCAAGATTTGAGATACGAGTATGTAAATACAGTAAAGTACATTATAAAAACAACTGAGGTGGTGTTTTGGGAGCTGGAGTGGATTAATGGGAAAATTGCTTTGAGATACGAGCGATTTGACATAAGAGCAAGGTTATGGAATGAATTAAACTCGTATGTCAAGGTACCACTGTATTCTTTAAAGTCACCTTAAAAAAAAAATTAACAGGCAGGTGTCACTTCATGGATGGTTTTACGGTATGTCCCTCAAGATGATTCCCTTCTACAGTATATTGGTTTCCTTTCTAGCTACATAAATTTTGATTTTTTTTTTTTTAAAACATCTACATGGCTGTTCAGTGGCTTAATGCCTCATTTGTTCTGACGACTTCTTCATCTTTAACTTGGAAAGTTCACTTGAGAACAGGCCTCCGATTACACTGTGACAAGATTTGAAATGGGCCTCCTGCGCATCTTCTGAACCTCCAAGCCAAGCATAGTATGTCATCTATATACTGTAGTAGCTTAACAGCAGGTGTGATGGGGGAGGTGGGAGATTTGTGTTTCTTTGTTTTTGATAGGACATGGGAAAGACCGGAGACGTTTTCGCACGGGGCTGTTCGGAACGCGTGGGAGACAGCTGCGGACACGGCATCCGCATTGCCCGAGCGCGGCTTGCGCCGCCTCGTGTCCGCAGCTGTCTTTCTCGCGTTCGAAATGTAGAGCACTTTAAAGTGCTCTACATGCGTTCGAACGCGGACGAGCCGCCCCGGCGCGTTCCGGGAGAGAAGCGTTCGCACGCTTCTCTCCCTGACAGCCGTCGGCACGCCCCCAGGGGCCGACTTGCCGGGCCGGCGATTGCGCCGGCGCGGCAAAGCCGGTAGACGGGACGCACCGAATCGGGGTTCCCCTTTCCCGTCTGCCAGGGTCAGTGACCCTGGCAGATGGCACAGGGGAACCCCGATTCGGTGCGTCCCGTCTGTCGCCTCCGACGGCCGCCGGGACGTGGCTCCTTCCCGGGTCCGGCAGCCCCAATGGCGCTGCCGGACCCGGGAAGGAGCCACCAGCATCGGCGTCCTGTCGCCCCTTTCTGGGGTGGCAGGAGGTCGATGTTGGGCTCGCTGGGGGCGAGGAACGCCTTGGGCGGCCGGAGCGCATCGCTCCGGTCCCCCAAGGGTCCCCCCCGCCCCCATCGCGGCCATCTACGGGCTGCAGGCGCCTGGATCTAGGCGCCTGCAGCCCGCAGATGAGTCCCACCCACCCCCGTCCCCTGGCTCTGATCTCCAAGGGCTCGCCCCGCGCCCCCATCGCGGCCATCTACGGGCTGCAGGCACCTGCATCTAGGCGCCTGCAGCCCGCAGATGAGTCCCACCCACCCCCGTCCCCAAAACCCCCACCCCCAACCACCCTCCGGCCCCCATCGGGCCCATCTACGCTCTCTAGGTGCCCACAGCGGGGCACCCAGAGAGCGAAGATGTTTCCCCCCCTCCCCCAGGGCCCTGGGAGGACGCGCGCGCGACGGACGACTTACCTCGTCGCCGTCCAGCATCGAACTGAGGGTGGCATTGTGGGAGCGCGCAAGACGCAGCCCACCTAGCCCCCCTATTGGACAAGCAGCCCGTAGATGGCCGCGATGGGGGCGCGGGGCGAGCCCTTGGAGATCAGAGCCAGGGGCTCTGATCTTCAAAGGGGTCCGGCCCCATAGGGGCCTTGCCCCGGGCCCCATGATGGGTGCCCGGGTGCCCGGGCATCTTCGTGCCAGCCCGTAGAGCTGGCGCGAAGCACGGGGCAGGTGGCTTGACAGCGCTGCCCGCCCCTTGGGTGCTCTCACCCAATGGGCGGGCAGCGCTGCGGCCGAATCCCCGCCCCTGGCCGGCCTTTGCCGGCCAAGACAGTTCCGGGCGCTTTTACCTTTCACACACAGACGCGCCGGAACGCACTCCGGCGCGTCTGTGTGTGAAAGGTAAAAGCGCCCGGAAGTGTCTTAATCTTCCCGCCTGAACGCGTTCCGTTTGGAACGCGTTGCAGTGCGGAAATCCCTCGGGACTCATGCACGTGGCCATGAAGTGCACTGGGTGCTCTTGACTCATTCAAGTTAGGAGATTGTCTCCCAGTCTTCTGTACACTACTGGGTAGTCAGGGCAAGAAAATGGTGGTGGAAGTAGGGCGAAACTGTTCTTTCAGGTTTATAATGGGTTGATGCTGATCACAATTTCAGATGCAACAAAGGGCAATTTGGCATTATATGGAACAAAACCATAGCTCTTTTGATGCATAAAACATCATGTGGAAGTCCATGCAATCTGGTAGCAGTACACTAGAGTTGTGCATGAATATACATCACACTTGAAATTCATACAAATTTGTCTGAATTTGGACATTCAAATTAGAATTTATGTTGGTACTTTCGAAGGTTGACATTCAAATATGAATTGAATGTTTCTATATATTAGTACAAAGCTTTGTTATATTTGTGAACTTCGGGAGGTGCGAAAGCAGCTGCCCAGTCATATCTGCAACAGATCCAGAGTGGATTCAAAGTGGATTCAGAATGGATTCAAAGTGGACTGAGAGCACATTTGATGCGTCCAGAGTGAATACATAGGGGATACATAGAGGATTTGTAGGGGATTCATAGCAGGGATTCTAATTGGATTTGTATCAAACATTCATATCAAATTCAAATCCTACCACATTCAAAGGGTGTATATATATTCAAACAAATATGAATTTTCTTGCATTTGATTCAATACAAATTGAACATGACAAAAAACATTCATGCACATCCCTACTGTACACTGAAGATGACATTTGCAAAAGTACAAAAGGTTTCCACATTTAAATAGCACCAAAAGCTAAATATATTCACAAGCACGGTTAGTCTATTATTTTGCACATCACCCTGAGTGGGAATGGATACCTGTGCACTTGCCTTTGTACATCAGCACATGTGGGTCTTTTTGTAGTGACAGATCATCATAAAGAACCTTGAAAGGTCTGTGTTACTTTCATAAATCTTCTAGTGTCAGATCTTGATCAAGATGTCAGCAAAGTACACGGGACTGTTCAGACTATGACTGGTCTGAAGGGTTTTTAGATTAATCAGCTCAGAACTGTCAAGAGATAGAGGAGAAAAATGTGTAGATGTGAATAGGGAAAACAAATTCCACACAGGAAGTACAGGAGATAGTCTAGTTAACTTAGTAGCTTAGTATCTAGTAAGGAGACTCTTTCAAGGTGAAGATAGGTGAGGTGTGCAAACATCACCAGACTGAGACAGCATCATAGCTATTGCAACAGCTTGCGTAAGACAGAGGCAAATGACTCAAGATCAGGAGTTTGGGTGTCATTTGAGTCATTGCGACCTTGCTAGAAAAACTATATAAGTAGGTGTGTAGCCAATGTATTGTTTACAATCCGACGGAGCGCTGGAGAGAGCGGGGGAGACTTTGTATATATTGATGGGAGCAATAAAAACCCCTTCGGAGACTGTGACGTGGAATTCTTTCTAAACTGCGACAGAGGTGAGAGATGGTGCTGAAAGGACAGCTCCCGAAGCCAGGACGAAGGGGGAGCAGCGGGCCAAAGAAAGACAAGCAGGCAGAGAGGGAGAAGCAACACAGAGTTGCTGATTTATTTACGGACAAGGGTTATGGGCCCAGAGCGTTAACCCTGCGCGTGCTGGACAGTTCAACTGACTGTGAGTGCCGAAAGGCTAAGTGAAAAGAGAATCGGACGGCTGTCTGATTATCTAGTGTTGTGTGTCTGTTTTTTTGTCACGTTTGACAGAAGAAGGAGAGAGGAAACTGCACTGCCTGAGAGATGGAAGCTGCACGTTTTCCAAAACTGGATGAGACGAACTTTTCCGCTTGGGCTGTTTACGCGGAAGCGCTGCTCACAAGGGAAAGGCTCTGGGATGTTGTTGACGCAGGCGTGGCAGCTGGTACGGTTGCAGAGGATCAGAGGGCAAGGGCAACCATTTTGCTCACGATCACGCCGCCGCAAATCAACCACATCCGTGGAAAGGTAACTTCGAAGGAAGTCTGAGATACGCTGAAAGGGATCCACCAATCTCAAACAGCACTGTCAAGAATGATTTGGTGTAGGAGACTGTATGCTTGCAAGATGCAGAAGGCGCAAGCTCCTGAGAAGCACCTGGAAATCATGGCAGACTTGTTCCAGCAAGTTGCAACCAGAGGGATCGAAATCAGTCCAACCCAGAGAGCATTTATCCTGTTAGGAAGTTTAACTGAGGAGTTTGAAAATATCCTGTGGAGTCTGCAGTGTGTTGACCAGAGGCAGCTAACTCCAGAGATGGTGGCATCACGAGTCTTGGAGGAATGCCAGCGTAGGGACTACGAGGCGAAACTCCAAAGACAGGAAAAAGGAGTGAGTCAAACCCAGTCAATCGAGGCTTTCAATGATGTTGAGCCTGAAAAAGCATTTATGTCCGGAAGGAGAAAATGCTTCCACTGTGGTGGAAAGGATCATTTCATTAAAGATTGTAAAAGATTGGCTGAGGAAAGAGCCAGGAAACAATCCAAGTTTGCTGCAAGCAAGAAAGAGGTTGTGAAAGCCGTGAGAAGCTGTGAGTCGGTAGCCTGTGTGGCTGCAAGCCCTAGCTGGGTGTTGGACTCGGGGGCAAGTTCTCACATGGTCAATTGTGAAAAGCTCTTGAAAAATAAAATGCCTTCGAACGTACATTCAGTCATGTTGGCGAATGGCGAATCGAAACAGGTATGGGCAATGGGGACGGTACGAATGCCATATTTTGAAAAGATTTTTTCAAATGTATTGTATGTTCCTGAATTGCAAGACTGTTTAATCAGTGTTTCTGAATTAACAAACAGTAATTATACTTTGTGTTTCAAGGGAAATGATTGTACTATTAGCATAAATGATGAGATTTGTGCTAGGGCAGTCAAGCGAAACAAAGTGTATGTGATGACTGGCAGGGCAGAATGCGCGTTAGCTGTTAATGTGCCTAGGCACTTGAACTGCGCCCATTATTGCCAAGAAGCCAGAGGGCATGTGGACTTCACAAGTGTGGAAAAACTAGGGGAAGTGTGTCCAAAATTTCAGATGGAAATTTGTTCAAGTGATTGGGATGATTCAGTTTGTAGCAAGGAGAAGCCTGAAGCCCCTCCTGTAGCCAAAGTTAGCGAATGCACGACAGAAAGATTGTTTCGGACTGTGCAGGCAAATTTGGCTGACCCTGTAACCAAGCCTGTGGGCAGGAATCAGCACTTCATGGGCATTGAAAATTGTCCAACACAGTATTCGTATGTGATCCCTATGACAGGGAAAAATGAAGTAGCTGAACACTTTAGAGACTGGGTAAACATAGGTGAAAAGCATGAAGGAGTCTTAAAGCAAATGTGGGGGGAGGCAATGTTGACTGTTAATCATGTTGCTAGCCATGCTTGGAATTCTTTTGTAAAGGAAATGCTTTATCATATGCTGTATGGTAGACCATCAAACCTTGAATGTATAAGAGATTGTTGGCAATATGCAAATGTATATGATGTATATGTACCTGCAAATTTCTGGAAAAGGTTAATGCTTGTGGAGTATTCTGGAAACAGCTATAGATTTTGTTCAAGTCATGGAGAAATCTTACTGTCCAGGAGTGCCAACTTTGAGAGATATCCCAGCAGGGAAAGGCTCCACGTTAACAAGGAGGTTTTTCTCAAGCTAGGGCAGAGTGCCACAGATAGTGGGAATGGAGGGGCACGAAAGCAAGAAGGTTCCACAGATGCTGGAAATGGAGGGGCACTAAAGTCACTAAAGAAAGAAGGTTCTACAGATAGTGAGACTAACACTTCTGCAAATGAACAAACACAAACACAGCCTAGGTCAGATAGTGGGAATGACAAAGGAAGGACACAGGTAATCCTACCAAGGAGAGCTCAGAGAGTTAGAAAGCCCCCAGATTGGTTTGTGGGACAAACTGCAAACACTTGCATAGTGATAGCAGGAGGTAAGTGGGTATTCAAGAGGCAGGAAATGCCAGATGAAACCCAGAAACACAGAGATGGAGACAGCAGAGAGGTGAATGATCCTGAGATGCCTGGAAAGGACCAAGGAGGGAGAGTTGGTAATCCAGAGCAGTGGACAAGAACTGGAGTACTGTGTGGCATAGGTTGAAAGAGATAAAGTGTAGATAGCTTAAAGACTTCACATCTAAACAGTTTTGGAGGGGATTGTCAAGAGATAGAGGAGAAAAATGTGTAGATGTGAATAGGGAAAACAAATTCCACACAGGAAGTACAGGAGATAGTCTAGTTAACTTAGTAGCTTAGTATCTAGTAAGGAGACTCTTTCAAGGTGAAGATAGGTGAGGTGTGCAAACATCACCAGACTGAGACAGCATCATAGCTATTGCAACAGCTTGCGTAAGACAGAGGCAAATGACTCAAGATCAGGAGTTTGGGTGTCATTTGAGTCATTGCGACCTTGCTAGAAAAACTATATAAGTAGGTGTGTAGCCAATGTATTGTTTACAATCCGACGGAGCGCTGGAGAGAGCGGGGGAGACTTTGTATATATTGATGGGAGCAATAAAAACCCCTTCGGAGACTGTGACGTGGAATTCTTTCTAAACTGCGACAGAGGTGAGAGATGGTGCTGAAAGGACAGCTCCCGAAGCCAGGACGAAGGGGGAGCAGCGGGCCAAAGAAAGACAAGCAGGCAGAGAGGGAGAAGCAACACAGAGTTGCTGATTTATTTACGGACAAGAACTTCCACCCTAATGACTAATTTGACAGGCTGCAGTGAATTTTTTTATTATTATTGCTAAGGGGAATTCCACACCTATTTCTCCTAATTTATTATGACGAGATCAATACAGACCTTTATGTTGTTGCTATTGTTATTTGTTTTCTATGTATTACATACATTTTCTCAGTCATTTGATAGGATCCATAAACTCATTCACGACAGGAGTAGCTGTAGAGCAACTGCCCGGTTCAGGTTCACTGCTCAGCATCTCCCCCAAAGAAGGTCATGCACACAGCTTCATTATCTACAAAGAAAACTGCATGGAGCTGTTTATGTAGTCAGCAAAAATCGGGCTTCAGTCATTGGTACCAGCAGCAACACCTATTGCTGCATGGAAGGTGCTGGGAATGGTTCAACTGCATACTTACAGAAGCATATTTACAATCAGATGCTGAGTGTGTGGCCCTTTCTACACTCACCTTTAGCACAATCTAGGAAGGGTCTAGAGGTCTCCCTTCTGCATGCTTGGGCAGATTAGGGGAGCCATACCCTTTCTTAGAACACTTCACCCACACAAGGCAAGAAAGGAATAATGGGCACCCTGCCCCCAATCTATTGGTAGATCTTAACAACAAGGTCTACCAACATACCACTGGAGCTACGGATGACCCTTTCCAGTGGTGATCCAGGAAGTGCTGCTGGAAGTGATTATGGAAGTGGTGTACTGTCAGAAACGACTCTCCCAGGGACTCCGAAGACTTTGGGAGGCCAAGTGAATGCTGAGGGCATCTTTATAAGTACTCAACTTTGGGACTCCCTATCCCTCCACCTTGGTACTTCTCATTAGTGGCTGTGTTCCTTCTACCTAAAATCATCCAAATACTCTAATACTCAATAATAAAAAAGCTTTTGTTTGTTTTTAAGGCTTTATCCTTGTCTTTGTCTGTATAGCCTCTCTACTTCCAGGGAACTCAAGTACTTAAGTTCCACACCAATTCTTCTTCCCTTATTTTCCAAGCTCAGTTGAATTCTTGTCATAAAGAGTGGCTGACTGACTGAACCCTGCTTCTTTACTGAAGAAATAGGAGGGGATGAACCAAGGAGAACCCAGCCCATCAGAGAAAAGGGGAAGTCCCAGATTTGAAAACATAACAGAAATGGGCAGGTCCATATAGATAGGAGAGGATGAAGAGGAGAAGAAGTAGTGCATGTACTTTATAAAAAATGGAATAGGGGATGGGTGGGAGGTTGGAAGGTTTCAGTGATTGGGGAAATGACCAATGGCCCAGCAGGAGAGGGTGGAGATGGGAAAACCTCTTCATCTCTGCACAGTATTTAATGCAGATACGAAGCTCAGCACTTAGTGTGCACTTTATTTTAGAGGTGTGGACTTCCTTCCCTTCAATCATACTTTCCTGAGTCCTGATTTTTACATGCCTTGTTACAGAGTGTTAATCTGTTTTCAGTTTTTTTCTGTGCGATCAGGAAGAGGGCTAAAGTACTATAGTGGGTAGATACTGCATGGATTTGCCTTGATTACACACCGTTGAGTCACAGAATGTTTATGCTATCAGAGCACAGGGAGTGTTGTGATGGTGGAGAGGGGTGATCTAAGAAAATCTCATAAAGGAGTCTCAGGACAGGAACAGAAAGGTGTGAGCATAGTGCCCCAAACTGAGGATGAACTGAGGAAGGAGGATCAGTATTGGGTGTGGTCAGAATTAGTGAGTTTTGAGTCCTAATAACACAGACTATTTCAGCAAGGTCAGACCATGGCCTAAGGGTCTGAGGTACAAGGGTCTGACTGGAAGCCCCTCCCCCTTTGGTCTCTTCATATTTCATTTTGGTTCTAAAAAGACCAAAATGTGATTCATCTGCTTAATACTTACAAGAGGCTTGAAGAATTTCACCCATCTCCTGAAGTGACCATTGTGAGTCTGATGGACACTCAAGTCTTATAAGGTTTAGCTTGTGTTTCAACACTTGAGGGGATATAGATTTTATTGTAACCCAACCTTCAGAACTTTGGGTATAGAGTGGCAGACAATAAATAAATGAGTTCTGGGATTAAAAAGAGAGAGAGAGATAACACAATTAAGAGAAATATAATAGTCAACCAGCAGGAAATGTGGATGCTGCTGTTCAAAATTTAAGCTCTCCTGACTTTTCTACTTCTAGGTTTAACATTTTGGCGTGGAAACAAAATTAATACAGCTTCATCTTATAATTGTCCTTTCCTAGAAATATTGGAGAACAACTTTAATTTTCTTCAGAGTCTAATACTGTGTTATGAAATTAGTACTGCAGCATCTGTATATGACAAAGTAGTAATTTCTTTATTACCAAGCCCTGGAGGATAGCTTTGTAGTCGTCCAAAATTATTAACCCAGTTATGTATTCTAAATTGTGTTGCATGAATTAGATTTGAAAGCACACACCTTAATTTTTAAGAGACATTTTAATAAAAAGACTTAATTAGAATGCTATGACAAAAAGGCTAATTTGCCCCAGGATTTCTTTTTCACCTATAAGTATTAGTTAAGATTTCTGTCAAAAGAATAAAGAATTAGCAAAGTATTGTAGAGAAGGTTAGAGATGATTTAATAAAGGAAAGCTTGTATGCTTATGCATTTGTGCGATATTGAAAAGTCATGTGAAATCAAATAAAAGGGCAAAAAATATCCCTTTGTAGAAATTAATCAGTCTTTTGTTTATGTTCAACATCTATAGCCCTTTCTTCACTGTCTTTTATTTCAGAGCAAATTCTGGGATAAGGTGGAGCAGTAATGCTTTGATGCTCTGATGCTTTGTCCTCATTGGATGGAATGTAGACTGGGTTGGGGCACTGAAAATTCTGAGCATTGAGGTATACAACTGGAATTCGGGTAGTATAGATGGAGGGTTGCAAACAGCATGTCCCTCCCTCTGGTCCCTTTCCGGTGGCACTTCAGGCTGGAAACTCCAAAGGCACCAGTGAGGGCTGGAAATATATAAGGCTATAATTTTAGAATATACACAGATGAAGATGTAGAAACACAGAGGGAAAGAATGGGTGAATTAGTAAAGAAAAATGGGAGCGATATCAACTATATTGAATATAAGAAAATGATACTGAAGTTGATTCTCAGATGGTACCTGATTCCAATTAAGTTGTTTCTAACTATCTATCTGTGTGTCTGTGTGTGAGAGAGAGATTGAGAGAGAGAACCTCCATGGGAATGTGGGGAGGTTTAAAAAAATGAGCAACGATTCACACAAGAAATGGAACCAATAATACAGGAACCAATGTAATGCAAAAGACAAGGAAAATATGGAATGCATGGGAATCATTTATATTTAATATAAGATATAAAATAAAAATGGAAGAAAACAAGGTGAAAAATGAACTTGGGCACATTTGGCAGGTTTGATTATTAAATAATATCGAGACTTCAAAAAAAAAATCAAGAGGAAAGGGAAAGGATAATGAGGTACTTCCCAATAGAAATAACTGGAGAATTGACCAGTAGGGGTGTGGTGGGAGAAATATAAAATGTTGGTTTATGAGGAAAAACTGTTGCATTGTGCTAATTATTTTCTGTATATTCAACAATCACAAAAAAGAGAGAACTAACACTTTTCTCATCTATAATGGTAGTCAAAGGCGCTGACAAACATTGTTCTCCCAGAACCGACACTCTGTGAGGTAGGTGGGGCTCTGAGAACTCAGAATGAGAGTCTTAGGACACACAGTGAAGCATTTTTTTATCATTATTATTCAAGGTATGCTTTAGTGATAACATTTACAATAATATATTTATAAATGAGCTAAACATGAAGCACCTCATCCTCTAAAAATCCCATCTACCAGCTTCTGAAGCTGGCTAAAACCTAGACTCTCTTTGTTTGTAGTCATAGAACCAAAATTAGTCTCACCTGTATTCTGTCTGGGTGAATTTAGATTTAAAGCTCACTCGCCTTGTTCTTTTCTCAATATTTTTTTCCCCTCATTCATTCCCTAGAAGCTTAAAAAAGGTGTACCCTTAGATTTATATATTTTGGATATAATATTCAGCTTTAAGGAAATGAGATAAATGTGTTTGTGGTTTCTCTTGGAGGTATGACTTACTTTAGGCCTGAGGTCAGGGGATCAAAAGCAGCAGGAGGCTGTTGGCAATCACAAAACTGCAGCCTTTTAGGTCTAAGCCAGAAATTCAAAACTCAGACAGGCAGTTTAGGAACAATGGAAGATACATGAGCTAAGCAAAGGTCTGAACCACAAAAATTCAGATAAAAGTAACTCACTACCAAGCACAGGACACATTTCCATCATGAGAAATGTTACTGAGCTAGGCAAGCTATTTTCAATCATTCAAGCAAATCAGTACCCCTAATGCAATGAAAAGTATGATTTTCTCTCATCTCTAGGTTTACCTTCCTTAGAGCTGAGGTTTCTGGCTCCAAAGTACAGGGCAGTTGGGTTCAATCTATCAGGGTGGGAGTGATTTCAGCAAAGATCCAACCAGTGTAAAAACCTGTGTATTTTTAAAACATGTGCCAGCCTTTGGCATCTATTGGGACAACAGCAGAAATTGTTATGTGCAAATTGATATGATTTCAGTCGCCTTCTTTGGCTGCTTTCTTGATTGAAATGCCTTATGGGCCTTTTAGTGTGTTGTTTAGGAGCAAAATCCCAAGTGAAAGGCTAATCTCTTTATTGATATGTTCATGAGAGTCAGCTGGAAAAGTTCTAACCCAAAATGAAGTGTTGATAAGATTAACAGCATATGTATCTCTGGCTAATTACCACTTGGAATAATCCCCAGGAACAGGCCAGGTTGTGAATTGTTGCATCTCAAACCGATGTTAATTGTTATCATTTCAGGTGCCTAGATCTCTGTTCATGTGATGTTCTTAACTATAAAATATGAGCCTTTTGCTGAATAAAAGTGCGGGCTCAAGTCAAATACACCTGTTCCCATGCAAACTGCACTAAACCCCTGCATTGGGAAACCACATCTTTTTCTCTCCACTCCCTCTCTCCTAATAGGAGCGAGGGCAGGGAAATCCCACCCAATGCCCCTTCCCTGATCACAACAGTGATCAAACAGAAATGAGCCTCTTCTCTCTGTGATCTGATCACCAGGCAAACGAAAAAGAACTGATTGCCCCAGTAAGATGCAGTGATGAGGGGGGTCATCTGCCCCTTGCTGTCCCACAAGTCTCTTCCTGTAACCCTTATTCCACCCCCACTCCCTGATCGCCAGCAAGCAGCTTCTGAAGTTAGAGGCAGTTTAGCAGAGAAGCACTTCTCCGGTAAACTGCCTCTAAACATTGTAGTGGCTTTGGTTAGCTTATTCCACCACTGCTCCCCAACAAGCAGCTTCTGAAGTTTGCCAGCTAAAAAGCTAACAACAGTCACTACAATGTTTAGGGGCAGTTTAACTTTGGTAAACTTTAGAAGCTGCTTGCCTGCCAGCTAAAAAGCTAACCAAAGCTGCTACAATGTTTAGAGGCAGTTTACCAGAGAAGCGCTTTTCTGCTTCTCTGCTAAACTGCCTCTAACTTTAGAAGCTGCTTGCTGGCAATTGGGGAGCGGGGGTGGAATATGGGCTGCAGGAAGAGGTTCGTGGGACAACAAGGGCCAGATGACCTCCCTCACTGCTGCATCTTTACCTGTCAAACTGGGGTGATCAGTTCTTTTATGCTGTCTGATCTTTAAAAATGGCCAGCTGTTGCGATCCCTAATGCACAGGACAGGAACAATGAGCACAGGATGTGAAACTAATGATGTGAGTGTCACTCTCCTCCTCTGATAACCCGGGAATGTCCCCAAGCCTCCAAAATAATCCAGGCTTGCCCCTTGAACCACAGCGAGAACAGTTTCCAAGGGGGAGTTTATTTACTGCGGATTTGGGTGATTTGTGCCATATGTAGCCCAGTTTGGGGGCTTTGCATGGGGACACTCTGAGTCGAATTCAGATTTGATTCGGTGTATAGAGTACATGGGGATGCCCCCTTAGAAATGTTTCCCTTTAACCAGACTTATTGCTGTGTAAGTGCTGATTTGCTCTTTCTGCCATGCTTGAGGTTTATTTTTCACAGCTCTGCATAGAAACTGTAAACTTTGTGCTCATAAAGAGGAGTACATGGAGAATCTGTATACAGGATTTCTGACACAGGAAATCAAACCCAATAAGGCTAACAGTCTTGAGTGTACTTATTTTTCCACTGTCTGAGTACAATGTTGATAGGATTTAACTGCTGGTATTTGAATATAGGATTTATTTATGGGTCAACTATGTCTGGGCTGACACATTTCATGATTTGGTTATACAAACAGATTAACTATGTTGTATACTCAAAGGCATTCAAAAGATTTATTCTTCATCTTGACTCTTCAACTCCATGTTCAGAGTCTGTGTTCATGGTTCCTATGGCTAGCAGTTACTTTGCTGGCCTACTAGAATAACCATCCATCCAACTCAGGAAAAATAAAGTGGACAAAAGGTATTGAGGATCTTTCTGTTATATTCTCTCAACACACCCACTTGTTCCTATTCACCCAAAGCCCAAGAAGCTTATTAATAACACAGATCCTGTCCCAGGAATTTTTAAGATAGGAAGCCATTTACATGCCCAGAAGCTGTTTTCAGCTGCCACACATTACAGCCACCAGTGTCAAAGGTTTACTGCAATTTTTCTGTTGAAACTTTGGGTTTTAAATTAAAAACATTTTCTTATTCTGAATTTTTGTATTTTATGTTCACAAGCCTTTATCAGTTCACCAATTCTCATACTCATCTATAAAACAGTGACTCTTATTTAATTAGAATTTTTCTTTCCCTTCCATTTCTTTGTTTTCCTGCTCATGTAACCTAAGGGTGAACTGCATGAATGCAATTTTTGGGATTCGATTCGAATCTTTAAAATTTGAATTTACCCAAATTTTATTTGAATTGAGGAAATTCAAATCTATTCATTCAAATTTTCAGTTTGAATTTGCATTTATGAATGTCGACAACATTTGTATGTGCCCGTATGCATCATTATGCATTACGTACACATCTGTACACATCTGTATGCATCCCGTATTTATCCCGTATGCAATCCATTTTGATCCCGTATGGATCCATACAAATGCATATTGATCCTAACAAATACGTGCAAGTTCATGTTGCGTATGAACCTGTACACATACGAATGTCCAAATAATTCAAATGAATAGATTTGAAAATGTGAAATCCATTCAAATGTTTAAATACAAATTTATGGACATTTGATTTGAATTTGAATGTCGAAATTCAGATGAATTCAAATTTTGAATGTCTTTGAATATTACTGCATATCCCTAGTGAACACAGTTAAAACTGGTCAGAATATTCATTGCTTGAGAATCAGGTATTCATTGTATCATTTAAAATGAAAGAAAAAAAGTTTAACTCACAAAAGTTTTAAAATACTGAACAATAGATCCAACTTGGAGCTGTTTGCTGGGTCCTACCTGAGGCTCTTTGGGTGTTTCCACACTGGCCCTTAAATCCCCATAAAGCACACAATAAGGACACATATGGCACACATGTGCAAGGTACCTTCCGCAAAGCAGAACAGATTAGGACCCCTTAAAGGACACTGCTTCCGCCCAGCCTCGCGCAAGATCCATCTCTAATGGGGTCTAGAGGCTGCCAAAACTGGTTTCTGGGAACACCTGAAAAGTTAGGTCTTCAAGCTGTTCCTGCTCACAAAATCCGCATCAAAGGAAGACGCTTCTGCACAGGAACAGGAGAGGGAATGCATGTGAGTGGGACAGGAAGTTGCCATGTTGAGTGAGGCAGCAGCACCACAGCAGCCATGGGATCTCAGGCATGTCGCTGATTGGAGGGGAAATGAGCAGTGACTGACAGCTGAGTGCTCCAATCACGCGGCTCCTTGGGCTGCAGGGCTGCAGAGAAGCCTGATTCTGCTGGATATCGGTGCTGCGGCATCTGCACAGCAAACACATGAAGTGTTCCTCGCTATCTCTGCTTCCCACACAAGTGCGGAAGTGTTAGACCTCATTTGGATCCATCCCTTTTTCAGATGGATCTTCCCAGGGATGGATTTCTTTAATCCAGATTTCAAGTGGTAAGTGCGGAAACACCCTTTTTGGCTTCTGTCTCCACGCTCCTCCTCCAGGTAAAGCCATTTAGATTAATAAGTGACTGGGAAAAGAGTTTTTAGGGTTGGGGTTTGCTCAGTAGATTTAACTGCTGGTATCTCAATATAGGATTTACTTGTGGATCAACTATTGCTGCACTAATACATTCCTTGATTTGGTTATACATATAAATTATGTTGTACATTTACTGATACTCAAAAGTTTTATTCTGCATCTTAACTCTTCAGCTCTGTGTTCTAAATGTGTTCTTAGTTTCTATTGCTAGTGTTTATTTGTCTATCCTACTGTAGTAGCCAGCTCTCCAGCTCTCAGGACAACTGGAGAAAGTAGAAAGAAGTATTGAGGATCTTCTTGTTATATTTCACTTCTCCAATATATATATAATCCTACTCACCAAGTGCCCCAAGAAGTTTATTAATAACAGAGACCCTAGGCATTTCCGCACTGAATCGCGTTCCAGACGGAACGCGTTCAGGCGGAAAGCTTAAGCCAGCTTCGGGTGCTTTCCCCGTTCACACACAGACGCGCCAGAACGCGTGTAAACGCGTTCCGGAGCGTCTGGGTGCGAATGCTCAAAGCGCCCGAAGCTGCCTTAGCCGGCAAATGCCGGCAAGGGGCGCGCCGGCAGCCGCGGAGGCAGATCGACAATCAGCTGTTTGAGAAACAGCTGATTGTCAAAGCCGCGCGGCGTCGGAGGCGCGCCGGCAGCCGTTCGGGAGACAGAAGCGGCGCGAACGCTTCTTCTCCCGAACGGCTGCGGGCGGCTCGTCCGCGTTGGAACGCGTGTAGAGCACTTCGAAGTGCTCTACATTTCGAACGCGGAAAAGACAGCTGCGGACACGTCGGAACGCAAGCCGCGCGCGGCCAATGCGTATGACGTGTCCTCAGCTGTCTTTTCCGCGTTCCGTTCAGCCCCGTGCGAAAACGTCTCCTGTCTGAGTAGATTTTGAGGTATGAAGCCATTTACCTGTCCATACATTGCTGAAACTACCACATATTGCAGTTACCAATGTCAAAGGCTTGTTGAGATTTTTCTGTTTAAAAATTGACAGTTTTAAACTAAAAGCTTTTTCTTGTTCAGAGTTCCAATATTTTGTGTTCACAAGCCTTTTTTTATCAGCATTGTACTTCTCTATGAGGCACTGGCAGTGATTCTTATTTAATTAAGATACTTTCTCTTTTTTGTAACTTAAAGGTAACATTTCCTTTTTTGTGATAACACTATTAAAACCAACCAGAATACCATCAATTCCCTTATAATTTGTCATCGATTTTGTAGCTGAAAGTAAGAGAGAAACCATGTTTTATTTACAACATTTTCAAATAACTCAACCGTGCTTCCAGCCTGTGAAGTGGAAGAAGGCTGCTCTCCAGAGACCAAGGAAAGGAACAGGAGTTTGGCAGAGGAATAAGTCTGGTGCTCTGGTAAGCCCGTGGGATGGATTTTCTGAGTTTTGGGGAGATTGTTGGGGACTTGTAGGGAAGGTTTAAGTGCTAGAAGGAAGCTGATGTCTAGGAGAATTTCTGTGGCAGTAGGCCTGAATATAGACCTTCAGATATTATATTTCTGCTCACAGCTGATGCAAGTCATAACTCAGCAGCATCCTAAAATCCACCTATTAATTTTTTATTTTTTCTTTGTGCTTTGTGCAGCAGATGCAAGTTCAGAAGTAGATCCTCAGTTCTGTGCACCCTTTATTTAGCAAATAGTTAACTTGGTTACATCCCTCATTTAAGGATCACCCAGGAAAGCCAAGAGCCTCATGAAACCATTTTTATTTTAGTCTCTTTGTAGTGAATTCAGCCTTTTCTCATTAAGTTGCTTTGTAGCCCTTGTTCGTTTCAATTATGGAATGTGCTTGCTTTATTGATCTGTGACCACATAATTAATTCACAAGTGAGACATTTTGCAGCAGTGGAAAAAAAATTCCCAGTCTTTGTCCTGCTGGTTGCAGTGAAATTGCTTGTTAAACTAGAAGAGCAAAGCAGAAAAGCAGAAAAGTTGATTGTGGAACCAAGGCAAGAAACTTGCAGCTTTAAGAAACAACAGCTGTGCTCTAAATGCAAAATACTTTGGGATATGTTTTCGTCAGCTCTTTTCAAGAATCTAATGAAAGAAATCCAAGTGGCCCAAGGCAACAATAATGGTACAAGGTCAAGTCTCGGAAGTGTGACACATTTAGAAGTTAGGGTACCCCACAGAACACTGAAAGTGGGCGTGTCTCCAATATGCCATCATCTCTGCTGGATCAGGCTCTCCTGGTGGCTTCAGGCAGCCCTGGGAAGGAACTTGATGGTTTTATTTATGTGTTTATTTATATTTATATTTATATTTATATCCTGCCCCATACCCAAGGGTCTCTGGGCAGCTCACAACATTTAAAAATGAACATATTAAAACTCTATCAAACTATACTAAAACCAGTACAAGGTTTAAAATCCAGCATAATAGTAATAATAATAAAAATGATACAAAAACAGTTATTTAAAAAACAGTAGTGTTTGAAATGGGGGAAGTGTAGGGAGCATTTAGCCAAAGGCCTCAGTGAAGAGATGCGTCTTCATCGCCTTCCTGAACATAAACAGAGAAGGGGCCTGACACACCTCCAAGGGGAGACCATTCCACAGCTTGGGGGCCACTACTGAGATGGCCCTCTCCCGGGTGCCCACCCGCCTAACCGCTGAAGGCGTTGGGATAACCAAGAAGGCCTCTACTGGTTCCGCTACTGTCCATGAGGCTGCAGTTCTCAAGTCTCCACACCTGTCCTTGTCCTCTCTGTGCAGGTACAGCAGGTGTACATGCAAACATAGTGAATTTTGTCATAGTGAAAGTCCAGCTCAGTTCATGAACAGTGTCTTCAGAGTCACTTTTTTGAGCCTCGGAGGGAGTTTGTATTCTTTCCAAATACCCTCACACCGTCACAGGAACTGTGAAGTCGAGCAGATGTTGGTGCCATTCCAAGGCATTGAATGCTATCTGAAGATGTGGCCAGCAAAAGCGCCTTGCCTGAAAGACCCTCAAGATTAGAAGAAGAAGAAGAAGAAGAAGAAGAAAAAGAAGAAGAAAAAGAAGAAGAAGAAGAAGAAGAAGAAGAAGAAGAAGAAGAAGAAGAAGAAGAAGAAGAAGAAGAAGAAGAAGAGTTGGCTTTTCTACCCTGCATTTCTCACCCATTTAAGGGGACTCAAAGCGGCTGACAAAGCTTTCTATTCCTCTCCCCACACAGAACACCCTGTGAGGTAGGTGGGGCTGTGAGATCTCAGAAGAGAGCTGTGACTAGCCCAATCATACCACATATGAAGAGGATCCATTTCGATGAATACAGGTTTTCTAACATTCGATTCATTACAAGTCAAATGTCAAAAACATCCCTAATTCCACCTCAACAGAGTCTTGCCATTCTAGTTGGCTTATTTTGATGCCTAGATATTAGTATGGCATGTATGGGATGTATAAACTGTTTGGTATCGGATGAAATTTAAATCAACATAGATATTAACTAGTGCAGCAGAATGCTTGATCTGTGCAAGCAGGTAGATTAAGGAGATGAAAAATCACTATTGCGCTAACAGTGTTTTGTGCTAAACACAAGGTGCTTCAGGAAGTTGTTGGAAGAGAAGAATGTAGTAGAAAGGTTTGTAAACAAATGATTCTTGAGTAATGACACTGGAAAATAAGACGGTGCCTGCACTTTTCATTGTAGCTGGCATCGTTTGTAGAAGATGAAATACAAGTCTAAAGAAGCACAGAATTCATCTGAATGGAGAGAAACTTTATGTACTGTAGATCAGAGGTGAATTGTTTTCATTTATTGGATTTTAGGCAATAAGGACAAATCCAGGGGTAAGATCAGACATGCAAGAAAGGGTCATAGACATCAAATATTTTATGCCAATATGCATCTCACTGCAATCTGAAGTCTCATTATGTGTGATTTCTTCAGTTAGATGTTTACAACTCCAAGGACGTCCTATATTTTCAGTTGGATTGAGTGGAAAAGAATGTTAGCAAGAGGCAGATATTTTCCGCCATGAGTGGATGAAATTAATTGTTATTCCCTTCTTTTGTAGCATTGGCCGATAGTAATTTGTGTTTGTGCTTCTGCGGAAATGGGAGCCCCCTCCAATCTTCATGGCAGATAACCAATCAGTGAGTAGCACCTGTCATCAAAAACAGGCATTGCCAGATTTGAAGATGGAGGATAAACATATGAACAGAAAAGATAGCTTTCTGACATTCCTCGAGAATGCTCTTTAATGCCCTTCAGAAATATGCACCCTAAACAACCTGTATTGGAACATATCCCAGGTGAAATGGAGAAAAGTTCATGCCAGCAATCTGATGAATACAATATAATGAAGCTGCAATAGCTAAGGTGCCTCCCATATGCCTTCTGCTATTTAATTCAAGTCATAGGCTCAGTTGGTTTCTCTTGATTTCAGTGCAACCTGTTCTTCCTAGAAGTAGTCAATAATATGGAATGGCGTCAGACAAACAGCATGTGATGTTACTTTCTAATTTGTTGCTAGCCTGTGGAATGTTCTCCTCTTGAAGATCACATTGACAATCATATTTGGATGAAAATTGGTTTTAACTGGTGAGCTGAGTTGTGGTGCTCAATTTATTTGCGGAAGAGGGGAAGAAGAAAATTGAGCTAATTATTTAATTGCACATTTGGATTATTTTATGGCTGCATCTTGGCTGTTATCTGATAGTGATTGATGATGATGAATGTATTTTAAAGAGGGAATGAAGAATCTGTGTATATTTTTTCTACAGTAGAGAGTCGATTCATTGTGACTTTAGGTTTTCTTGGCAGATATGGAAGTCTGCTGTTTCCTTCTTCCAGGAAGATGTTAGGAATTAGGAGTGTGCACGAATATTCAAAGGTATTTAAAATTTGATCGAATTTGTCCAAATTTCAGCATTCGAATTCGAATCAAATGTCCATAAATTCAAATTTAAAAATTTAAACGAATTTCAAATTTCAGATCTATTCATTCAAATTGTTCAGACATTCACATGTGTACGGAGTTGTACATGATGCGTACTTGCACATACACATCTTTTCTGCATCTGTACACATTTGTACTGCTCCATACTGGATGAAAATGGGCTGCATACGGGATAACTACGGGATCCGTACGGATGTATACAGGATGCATAACGTTGCATATGGACACATACTACAATTGTTGACATTTGTAAGTGCAAATTTGAATAAAAAATTCAAACAGATTCAAATTTGCTTAACTCAAATTGAATTTGGTTAAATTTAAATTTTAAAGATTCGTATCGAAATGATTTTTTGGGTATTCGATTTGAATCTAATTGAATCCCAAAAATTGCATTCACGAACACCCCTATTAGAGATCAAACCAGCCATTGTCTCCTGTCTAGGGAGTTGCTCTACCACTGAGCTACCACCTTTTGCTGCTTTTCTAGAACATCTGACATCTGTGATCACTGACCATGCTGGCTGGTACTGAAAGACGTATGAGCTGAACGTAACTAGTTCACATTATTGTGTTAAGGAGAAAAAAAAAGATGAAATACAAGAGGCCATTTCAGATAAAAGCATGCATATTTTGGCAGTTCTAGTAAAGTAACTCTAGCTGTGTTTTTTAAATTATTTTGGAATAATCACCCCGATTATTATTTTGATTTACAATGAATCACGTTTAATCTTCACCTACCTTAAAATAAAATGAGTAAAAAGAAAAAATGAAATGGTTAAAATTGTAATTAAATCCTCTGTGGACCTGAACACATTAGATTTTGAGGTAGGTGCAGAACAATGATTAAGACTAATTGGCTTGTAATAATATTGCTCAACATTAGTGCAGCAGGAAGGACAAATTATTAATCCATGTTGGCTTCAATTTCCACATCCTCTCAACAAATATTAATTTGCCCTGGAGCAGTGTCAGTCTTCCAAAGGCACATGGTGTTTTAGTCATCTTCATTTCCTTGGGACATTTGCCTGACTTTTTCTGCATAAGGATGAGCATAGTCACCCTTGCATTATGCGACATTTGCTCCCCATAAGGCATCATATCATACAAATCTGTGTTATGCAAGTCATACCCATTTATGGGAAACTAGGGTAGGACCTGTGGAAAGCCAGGCTACCATTAGAAGGCTGCTTTCTTATAGAGTAAAAAAAGTAGCTCAAAAGCATCTTGGAGATGGTAAATACTCTCAGGTACTTCTGAATGTGTAAAAGGGTACTTGCAACATCTCCTTCTGCAACTTCTGAGCATTCACATGCAGTAAAAAAGAATAAGTACCTTTGGATGGGTTTTGAGATGCCTTTGAGATTTTCCTGAGATGGAATTGTTCACATGCCAGGTGGCTCCTTCCCACCTCATGAACATTTTAGACTAGAAAAGGTAGATTAGAGATGGGCCACACACTCTGAGACACTTTTGATATTTTTTTTCCCCTACATGTGAAGGTGGTAGGGATCTGCACGAGTATACTTCAGGGTCACAATTTTTACAAAATCATACTGATGCATACAACTTCAGACGTTCACATTTGAATGGAATATTGGCTATGTTTGAAGCTTGGCGTTATGAATGTGAAGCAAATACCTTTGTGCAGTGTTTTGCTATATCCATCAAGTGGCAAAGTGCCTGCCTAGTTACATTTGCAGTGGATTCAGAGTAGATTCAGAGTGGATTCGGGGGTGCAGCTGGTGGCAGAGATTTGAGGTAGATTCGAAGAGCATTTCCAGAGGATTCAAATCCTACCATATTTAAAAGGGATCTATTCGCATGAATGCAAATTTCCTTCATGTTTGCTTTGACGTGAAGAGAACATTAAAACAACTGTGCACATTCCTAGCAAGCAGCTTTAGTGTGCCAGTATGTCATTTGTGCGAGTTCAGCAGTGTGTAAATGGTACTGTGGATGGAGCCCAGTCTACCAATGTAAGTCAGTTGTATCACAGGCCCTTTCCACACTTGTTTGATAACCTGGAACAAGCACACTGTCTGTATGGAATTAGCACCATTCCCCATCCAGCACCATTCCAAGAGGCCACGATCCTGGGTTAGATGCAGGCCTGTTTGAAGAGGTCTACAGCCATCCCAAGCTATCTTGTTCCAGTCCAGCCTTCTGTGCTTCCGAACCAAGTCTAGATCAAAAGGGAAAATGTGACAGCCCCATCTTTTAAGTTTATTGTTGGTTCCAAATATCATTTTTGAAATCCCAGAATTTCATCCCCACCCTTGTACATAAGACTGATGTCTTGGCCAATGAATGTGTGTGTGTGTGTGCTCAGATGGAGACTAAACTGCATGTAGGAGAACTGTGACATTTCTGCATTAGCCCAGGTCAGATGGCATCCTGACCCTTGCAATGTCGATAGTGCCTCACTCTTGTCCTGGAACACAATGGACTGGGATACTTAAACATGAAAGAGTCCAAATCACATTATTGACTGTGCTACCTGTGGCAGATTAAATGGTTTATGCTGATGAGTAGGCAACTGATCAATACTTTTGATCCAAGATTTTTCTGGTTAGAGGAATGCACTATAAGATCTTCCTGATGCACTAGATCCACTACTGACCCAAAGCCTTCTCTAACTTTGCTGATATGAGTTCAGAAAATGAGATCTTCTCAAAGACTTCAAATGTGGCTTCAGTCATACTGTGATTGTGTAAGTCCTTATATATCCTAACTACTGTTATATGGGTAACATCCATACAGTTTTCCAGGCTAGTAATGGCAATGTGAACTGTTAGCAGAAGGGATGTCCATGAATATTCATCACATTCAAAATTTTTATGAATTCGGACATTTGTATTCAGATCAAATGTTGGGACATTCAAAGACTGACATTCAAATTCAAATCAAATGTTTTGGTACGTTCATATGAAGGTTTGTTACGTTCGTGACCCGGGGAGGTGGGAAAGAAGCTGTCCCAGTCACATTTGCAATGGATCCAGAGTGTTCTCAAAGCGGATTCAAAGTGTGTTCAAAGTGGATTGAGAGTGGATTTGACACATTCAGAGCGGATACATAAGGGATTCATAGGGGATATGTAGGCAATTTGTAGCGTATATTCAAATTGGATTTGTATCGAATTCAAATCATGCCACATTAGAAGGGATCTATTCTGATGAATATGACCTTTTTTGCATTCAATTTGGTACGAACCAAACACACAAAAAATTTGTGCACATCCCTAGTTATCAGCAAAACAAGGGATATTAAACAAAAGAGGGAAAAGGGTAGCTGCATTCTATGAACTGTGACATCAGTAGAGTTGCTGGTATTGAAGGTCTTCTCTGGTACCATAGTGTTCACTATACTGCATCTATATCAACCTTTGACCTTCCCTTAAGTTATTTATGTGGCATATATAAAGGTTGTAGCAGCAAGCACAAATCACCACAAGTTTTCATAGATGGCTGTATGATATAAATTCATCAGAAATTGTTGAACTTTAACTGAGGTCAAATTATCTCCTGTCTTCCCTACTGTATACAGAAACAGTGATAGGTTAGAAATGTTAATTGGCCTCCTCCCTCCTTTCCCCTTTTGAAATAACTTTAGTAATTTACTCAGAACTTTGTTGCACTGTGCCTAGCCCAGAATATATCCTGGTTAGGTTTGCTGCAAGACAGATCTGGAGACCACCAGAACCTCTGGGTAAATCTCCACAGACTTGAAAATATTAAAAACAAAACAAAACATTATCCCAATGAGGGAGATCACACTTCTTTATACACTTGGTTCATCTTGTGAACTTCATCATATAAAATGCACATACTTAGCAAAAGAAAATATAGAAATTCCAAGATTAAAGATATAAAGACTGAGGTCATCCTTTAAATATTACTTGTATTGCACACTGTTTCACTGAACTGTCTACTATTCCCCCAAGTTCTCTTTCCTGATAGGTCATAATCAGCTTTGATCCCATTAGGGTATAGGAGTGGTTAGAACATTTAGCTCCAATGTGCTCTATACTTGTCCAGATTGGATGGTATCTGCCTTTGGAGTTTTTCACAGTGTCTTTTTGTTTTTACTACTCTGAACAAATTGGTGTCATCGGGAAACTTGACTATTCCACTAGTCATCATGCCTGCCTCCAGATTGTAACTCAACAAGGAATAATCCCACCACTTGTCACCAGATGTAAAGGCAGGAATATCCCAGCGCTTGTTACCAGTTGTGTATTTTATATATACACTATATGTGGTTATTCAAACCTCTGCCACCAAGATATAAATGCTGCCACCACCAATTTGAGAATTGGAACGTTGCTATAATGTTTCCCTTTAACGTTTTCTGTTTCATGTAGTGTGTGTGTGAATCCCTAACAAGGATTCTGAATCAGAACTTCCTTTTAAAAATATTTCTCCCTGCCCTTTAAGGCTGAATAAGATGTAGCAAAATGGAGTTCAGAAACTCTTAACCTCCCCCACTGGTTCTCTTTGCCAGTCAGGGATACTGTTGCATTAGACTTAGGGTTCTGGCTTGCTTAGATTTCCATGACAACGGAATGACCCACTCGAAGTCCTTCTTAAACAACAAGAAAATATGTTTATTATTTACAGTTCAAGTTATCAATCAGTTTCTTCTTAAAGTTGCACTTTGCTACTCCAAGTATCAAACTGTTAGGTCCTTAGCTTTCCCACTAAGTCTAAAGACTCTCAAACTTCATGAATAAAGCTTTCAATCAATATAATATGTGCTAGCTTGCCTTCGCATATCTTCAAAAAACAGTATCAATCATGTAATAATAGACTCAGGACCCTAATTCTAGCTTCCTCAGCTAAGAGCCCATTTCCCTCCTTCGTTAACCCCCTCTGGTCAGTTAATGCCAGGCAGAGAACACTAACAACCCCCTCAGGCTCCCTTAAATATGGGCCTGGCTGGCTAGCTTCACTCTGATTGGTGGAGACTCTGCCAGGAGTTTATTTCACACCCCCTCCTGGAGAGCTTGTTTAGCCCCTCCCTTAAACTACTTACCATTACTAAAACACACACTTTGCCGACACTTTTGAACGTCTGGACATACAGTGTTTGCCACACTTTGTATTTTAACTAAAATAACTTAATTTGGGGGTTGAGGGGTCCTAGCAGGCATCACACAGATAATTTGTAAATATGTTGAAAAAGACCAGTCAGGGAACAGAACTTTGGGAAACCCCACTTATTATATAGCTCCATTATGAGAAATACCCATTTACACCTAGTCTGCGTTCCCATGGTAAGGATATTGCGAGGCGAATGTGAGTTGCCTCGGGAGAGTACCCATGCAAAGCCCTAAATTGGGCTACATGAGGGACAAAATCCCCAAAAGTGAACCAAAAAACCCCACCCTTTATGTGGCAATTATGGGGCAAGAATGGGTTATCATGGGGGCATGGGGACACTCCTGGGTTACTATCACAGCATTAGCTGGTGGGGTTTCACTGTCCCCATCCCTAATACTGCAACTGCAACTGCCCCCCCTTACCTGAGCACTTAATAGCCCAGGTAAGGGCTTGATTTATCAACTGCCCTGTAGTCAGCTGATCAGCTGTCAGGTGGGTATAGGGGCTGTCAAAAGCATGAGCAGAGCTCTGGTAAGATGATTAAAACAGATGTAGCCAGGGGACGCATACTTATCTGGAGGTGGCTGGGCAAATTCTGGCAGCGGGAGGCCCGGCGTGCCATGCGCGTCCGTGTGCCATGGCTTCCCATTGGCCAACCACCCTCCTGAGAATCCAGCACTGGGAATATGGCTCTTCTCCGACCATTTGCGGAAGCATTCTGCTTCTGAAACGGTTTGAGGGGAAGAGCCAGATCAAGACCTAATTTTTCAGGTTTTCCACTAGGGTAGGATTTCAGCGGCAAAACCAGTTTAAGAAACCAGTCTTGTGCACCGATATGTGGAAGTGGCTTCCGCAAAGGGTCCTAATTGGGTTCCCTGTGCGGAAGCCGGGTCTTAATCCTTCCCCAATCTGGCTTTAAATGCGTTTTTAGAGCCAGTGCAGAAAGGGCCATAGACACACAAAAACATCAAAAGTCATTTTCTTCCATAAAATCATCCAATTTTTTTGTTCCGATACAAAAATGACCAGAAATTACTAAAGTTCTTTTTACTGTTTAATAGACTTCACCTTAGTTAAAGTAGCTGAATTTTTTCCCTTTACAAATTTTCTCCTCAGTTTATCTCATCTGCCTTTAATATACTAGATTCCAGTCCTAAATTAATGGAAAACATTGTGATATTGTGCTATTTAGTACTCATTTGATGGTTAGAAAAAATCAAGGGCAGTTATTGACCTATCAGCAGTTTTGGCAGTTTCCAAGCTCATTATAAACCATATAGCTGTTGAGAATTGCAAAACAAGGGTATGAAATAGGATTCAGTGCACTTTTCATTCCTCTAGCCCTTCTTCTCCACCTTTTTCTTTAATCCCTTTTCCTGCTCTGCTAGTATGGCGTAAGCACTGCTAATTTGGGCTGATTGTTATGGCCCATTTGTATTTTCAGGGAAGGAAAAGCTGCTGGAGAGACCTTAGGCATTTCCGCACTGAATCGCGTTCGAAACCGAACGCGTTCAGGCGGAAAGCTTAAGCCAGCTTCGGGCGCTTTCCCCGTTCACACACAGACGCTCCGGAACGCGTGTAAACGCGTTCCGGAGCGTCTGGGTGCGAATGGTCAAAGCGCCCGAAGCTGGCTTAGCCGGCAAACGCCGGCCAGGGGCGCGCCGGCGGCCGCGGAGGCAGATCGACAATCAGCTGTTTGAAAAACAGCTGATTGTCAAAGCCGCGCGGCGTCGGAGGCGAGCCGGCAGGCGATCGGGAGACAGAAGCGGCGCGAACGCTTCTTCTCCCGAACGCCTGCGGGCAGCTCGTCCGCGTTGGAACGCGTGTAGAGCACTTCGAAGTGCTCTACATTTCGAACGCGAAAAAGCCAGCTGCGGACACGTCGGAACGCAAGGCGCGCGCGGCCAATGCGGATGACGTGTCCACAGCTGGCTTTTTCGCGTTCCATTTTCCCCCGTGCGAAAACGTCTCTTGACTCATTTGATTGTGAGTCTGGGATGCATAAAAAGGAAAAGGCTGCATTTTTATTCTTTACCACTGGATACCCCCTGATTTGTGAGTAGCTCCTTCAGGTCAGGAAGGCTCGTCTTGTCTTGAAATGTGCCTAAAGTGTCATCAAACAGTGGTATTACATAGACATCATGGACATGACTATTAAGAGACCTATCATTATTAGTGCTTGTGAAACTACTACAGGGGTCTAGTTACCAGTTGGCAAAGCCTGTGTTTTTGTTTGCCAGAGCCCAAGAGCAAATTACCTAGAAATCAGAAATTTGCCAGTTTGCTCCTCAGCCTCTGCCAAGAAAACCGTTTATAGGTGCCTGTGGTGGGGATGGTCATGCAGTCAGCCAAGAGTCAACCATGACTCACTGTACCCAACATCAACATCAATAGCCAAATGCTTGTTCTGGGTTTGTTCAATCTGGTTGGGTCTTTTTGCACCTGGCAGGTGGAACAATCTGGATACTCTCTGGATAAATCTATCCAATCCTAGCCACTGCCGCAGATTACCCAGAGTTGCATCAGCCATCCCTGGAATGATCCAGCTGTGGAGAACTGTTACAAAGGAGTCTACGGCCTGATCAGCAAAGACTGGATCATTCCTAGGGTGGCAGATTCATACTTCTTCTGGGTGCTGTGTGGCGGCAGCATATGGGTTGCATGACTGTAGCTGCATAGTCATTCACAGCTTCCAGATTAGCAAGGCAATGTCTAACTTTACACTAGATGTTTGTTTGAACTTTGCTAAGGGGAATTCCAGGTGACCGTTAACACTGCAAGCACTGCTGACCAGGTACAGGGCTTTTCCTTCATACGTGGTGTGAATGGCCACCACTACACTTCAGCCAAACCAGTTAGGTAAGTGTGAATTAGGTCACTGGCTGTCAAGCCTCCTCCTCTGCCTTCTAATCATTATTAGGTTTTATGATGGGTTGTGTGGAAAGCCATCATGCTTTCTTTGCCAGTGATTCATTACACTATTTTTGGTCTAGTATTCCCCAAGGATTCTTAGAAAATGGTTCACTGATGCATTGTCAGATACATATGCAAGCTATAGAGTTCTTATCGCTTGCTTTTTCCTGGCATGACTAGCCATAGATTCTCATTCATGAACCCCTAACTTTCCAATCTTCTTATGATTTTTAAAGAAAATGTGGATAACACATTTAGCAGTTCTCTGCTTAAGTGAAATACTAGGGAGATAGTTCAGAGTCATCCAAGTTCCATCATCATCATCATCATCATCATCATACATCACACAGTCCTAGGTGCTTGGGAAGTGCCCGACTAGTGATGTAATACGAAATCCAGCATAGTCATCTTGTTTGCTGTGTGTAACTGCTGCTTTTACATAATAATAATAATAATAATAATAATAATAATAATAATAATAATAATAATAATAATAATAATAATAATAATAATAATAATAATAATAATAATAATAATAATAATAATAATAATAATAATAATAATAATAATAATAATAATAATAATAATAATAATAATAATAGTTGGCTTTTCTGGCCTGCTTTTCTCACCCATTTAAGAGGATTCAAAGCAACTGACAAACCTTCTCCCCACAACAGATACCCTGTGAGGTAGGTGGGGCTGTGAGAGCTCAGAAGAGAGCCTGTGACTCACCCAAGGTCACCTAGTTGGCTTTGTGGAGGAGGACAGAATCAAACCCAGTATTCCCAGATAAGAATCCAGCTTTCTACCCACTAGACCAAACTGGCTAGTGTCATGCATATTTAGGACATTTTTGTTAATGGAGGCTGGGACACCGGTTGGTATGTTTTAAGATACTGCAGTGCTCAGTGTTCCCCAGGAGTGAATGGCAACCTTTGACTCTGGCTGTATCCAGAAACCCATTGGAAAGTCCTTCTCATTGGTGGCAGATTCAGACCCTGAAGGAGGCTCAGGAATTGTACTGTTTACATGGCAGACACTTGGTGCAGTTTGGTGCCAGACCAGAAATGAAGTTGGACATTTCAGTCCATGGAGACCCATACCAGGTGAAAATACCTCCTGGTAAGTCACCCTGCCACGGCCATCACTTTATACACACTACACACAGAGTGCCTCCAAAGGTGAATTTTGCACCCTAGGGTAACCTGGCCTTATGAGAGTGGGCGTGTTTAATAACAACAAACAATGGTTCATAGAACACTGATAGCTTAAATCAGCTTAGCACACCTAGGGCATTTTCACATGCTATTCAAGAATCAGTCAAGGTGTCGATCTGGATTGTACTTCATTCAGTGTAGATGGAGTAGGGCCTCCCATATTCCACACTAATGGTGCATTTGCTAGTCAGGGACACAAACAAATGTGAAAAGGCCCAAAGTGTTACTTCACTGGTCTGCATCACCCAAATTAAAAATTGGAGGGAAAAAGAATTGGGATCTCAGAATGAGGTTTTTGGTGTGATATGATATTGCAGAAGATACCAGAAAGGTTGGTGCGGGAATTCCCAATATTCCTGCAGGCCCCAAAAGGTGAACACTAAATTATGATATTGTGTTGCAATGACACTGGAGTATGGAAATAGTAGAACAGAAAAGTAATTTACCCAAACTTCTGTTTATAAGATCTTTAGTCTATTTTTTTACCATAATGTCCTTTTCTCCCTTATATACTTTGGAGTTTATTCAGCAGCATCTCTCTCCTGTTTCTCAGTGACAGTTCTTTGGCTCCAACTCTGTTACAACAAATCCTCTTTAAAAAAAAAGAGAGAGAGAGAGTGAACGAGCATTATGCCTATGATTCATAAATTTCCATCAAATTATCACTGTGTGTACATTTTATGCTTTGCTGGTCAATGTATTCTTGACCTTCCAACTCTTTCACAGGGACATAGTAGTTTTGAAACAGAGCCTTATAAATGTATACGTGTGAAAGGATCCGTATTTAAGGATTTCGCACGACTTTTCTTTTGATGTATGCTCAGTTTGTCAGTAATGGATAAATGTTTCTGATTTCTCTGGTCATTGTTCATCATATTGCTCCAGTTCTGCAGGGGAACTAATTATTACCTGCCATGAACCTATTAGGGAGAATACAAAGAGATTAGATAGAGCTATATTTTTCTTTTCTTTCTTTTTTGTCTTAGCAGTTCCCTTGCAATAGCAAACAGCAAATCTCAGCTGTTACAATGTATCATGGTGTGCTTATGTAAAAATAAATTGGCAGTGCTGCAACTCACCTCTTTGACTTTACTTGGAATCTTTTAGACACAGTTAAATTCTTACTTGTAACTTTAATACGGTATATCAACACGTTCGTTGGTTTGGTTGGTCTGGTTGGTCTGGTTGGTTGGTTGGATCATTCTTGCACCCTCCAGGCATAGAGGAGATGAGCCCCATTACCTTGAGCTACCACAAATTAGAAAATAGATTGTTTTTGCTTCTTTTTGTGGCTAGGATGACCTCTCCCTTTGGAGTACATATCCATTTGCTTCTGTAGCAGCCAATTTGGGCTTCTAGATTATTGCCTCTTGGGACATGGGTTCAGTCAGGGCAGGGTAAATTAGAAAAGCAAGAGTGCTACCAACATTGTGCAGTGTAACTATCTGATGCAAATCTACATGTTCTACTCCTACTTACAATACAGAACAGCCTAGTTCAGCTAGCTAGCTTCGTATTAAGTCACTATTTCCCTGTTTCCTGTGTTGGCAGTTTGTTATAGTTCAGTCAGAGTTGCAGGAAGAAAAAATGTGAAGGTTAGTGGGTGGGGAAGCCATATATATAAAACAATATAAAACAATAATGTCTGTGGTGGTGGGAAACTATTCCACATTTACCAAAGGCTAGAGTAGAGAGGTGCGTCTTCACCACCTTACTGAACGTATACAGTGAAGGAGCCTGATACACCTCGACAGGGAGACTATTCCAGAGCCTAGAGGCCATTATTGAGAAGGCCCTCTCTCGTGTGCCCACCATCTTACTGTTGAGGATGGTGAGATGACGAGAAAGGCTTCCCCTCCAGATCTTAAGGCACGGGCAGGTTGGTATGAGAAGGCGTTCCTTGAGATATTTGCTATGTATTGCAGGCAGATGACAAAAAGGGTGGTGGTGTTCCATAGCTGAGATATATGATGATAACACATAACATTCTGGACTGTATAGGGGTGAACGATGGTGATGGTCTCTTGATTGCATATAGACTGTGGGTATAGATTTTATTTCCAAGTCAGTGGTTTTGAAGTTAAGCAATACTCTGTTCTTAGCACCCTCTGCATGAGGCTAAGAATTCTGAATTATTCATTTGTACAAAATGGAGTAAAACAACAACTTTACACCCAGAGCACAGCAAACATTTTCATCCAGTCTTCTGTGGCTGTGACCATGGCCAAAATGAGCTTGCAACACTAGCCTTAAACCACGTAACTGTACGCATACATGAACCTGCCACCCTCTGCTTTCCAGCTGGCTTGCTCTACCACCAAGTTGCAGCTTGATAAATCTTTTTGTTGGAAATAATAAGTCTTAGTTTTCCAGATAAGCTTCAGCATCATAGGGAAGTAGCTAGCACATGATGGTGATAGCTGTATAGGGAGGCACGGTAGCTAAGCTATAGCGGAGAATGGTTCTCTACAAGTCTGTGCTGTCACAGTCAAAATCCTGTTAAAGATATTTAATATCCTATGTATGGATACTTCATGAACATGTGAAAAGTTCATCTAATCTGCTGTTTTCCACATTGGCAGGTCACTGGAACCTGCTCCAATGAGAGATTGCTTCAAAGTGGTCTTCCAAGCATTCCATGTGGTAGATGGACCCAGCTATTTGCTGTGCAAGTCTACTGTATTTATGATTTTTTTAAAAAATGTTTTAACCAGTTGTAAACTATGATATCATACAATAGGTCAGGATATTGCCAAACAACTGGAACCTGTCCTTGAGGATTAATCAGTCCTCAAGTCCCCTAGCTGATCCTCTGTGAGTTGGGGAGCTCAGAAGAGGCACTGATGGACAATTTCATGTGAACATCAGTGATTTGTACCCTGATTGGGACTGTTTCTATGTGCATTAAAAAGGTGACTCTCAGTTGCTTAGGCATTGGGATGAGCAAATGGGGGTGTCCTGGGCCTGCCATTTCTTGTCGTGAAATCCAGAAGGGTCAGGTTGATCAAAAAGTGAGAAATCCAGCTTTTCATGCTTTCCTTTTTAATGAATCTTCCACATACTGGCATTTGGCACAGTGCACAAAGACCACTGAAATCCAATTTCAGCTCCTTCAGGAAGTGTCCCACACTTTGATCCTGGCTGGGACCTCATGTGTCTGGGTAGGCTCAGATTGCAAGACCAATTTCGGCATGATTCATTTAGTATTGTCATCTTTGGGGAATATTTTCTAAGTTCTCCTCTTCTTCCTTCAGTAAAGTTAAATTTCACATAAGATCTGTGGCCTTAAAAGCTCAGGGTTGGGTTAATAATCCTTTAAAAAAAAACTTTCCTAGCAGATGGCTTTCAAGGTATCTGAGGCAAAGATCCTTCAAGTCCTCTCTGTTGTACTCAGCTTACACGTAAAAGGAAGTAGATAGGACCAAAATGCATTTTTAATATATGAATATGTGTTTTTCATGTGGCCAAAAATAAGATGATATCTAAAATTAATGTGAGTAGAACCACTCTCAGTACATGTTAATGTGGTAAGAATGTTTATACTCCAGCAGATCACCGAATTATAATTGGAAGCAGGAGCTGCTCAGTTAAAGCTCTTTGAATTCTGCCTTGCAAAATCCCTGAGATTCCATTTGAGCAAGGAGTCACACCACACTTCTCTCTTTACAGAATCCCTGTTTTCCATATCTTTATTTTTAAGCTCGTTTTCTGTAGCTGCAGTATAGTTAAGCCCTTTTTAATACCCTGATGCTTCTCATCTCCATATTATCATACTATAAACATTCACCATGCAGTTACATAATTCATTACACATTTTAAAAGCTCAAGACAGTCCAATGAACTTGAACTGTACATAATTTTAAATTATAAACCAGCCAACTTTTAAAATATTTTTGATATCTTTTTTTTTAAAAAAAGAGGGAAATGTTTAAAAGCAAAGCTTTTGAACAGATCACACATCTACAGAGCTCTGTGAATGTGAGTATCCACTTTCCTTAACCGTGTGAGAAAAAGCTGAAAAAGTGTATTCACAGAATATTTTGTAGAATGATTCATCGGCAGATGGAAGATCATTTCTGCTTCTCAGTGAAGGAATGCTGCCTCACTCCTTTGACTTTTCTGGCAGCTGTGTTAGCATATTTATGTTTGTTTTAATAGAGCACCTTTCACTACAACAATGTATGAATTTCTTTGTCCTTGTCTTTTGCTGTGGGCTGCTCTGAGGCCTATGGGTAATAGGGTGGGATGTAAATCGATCAATCAATCAATTGAGCAAGCAAGCAAGTGAATGAATGAATGAAGCAAGCAAGCTACCAGAACCAGTAGGCCTCTTAGATCTCTTTTTCATTTAGCTATCCATGGCCTGAGTCATTGGGTCTGGACCAGACAGGCCTTCTGGGCCAGACAAGCCTGCGCCCCAAGCTTCAAGACTGACTTCTGGGTGCTCCAAGGACTCAGAGCAGGAGTTCTTGACTTCAGAGCCTTTGGACTATACATTTCATTGGCGCATGCGCTCCCCAAATGCCTCCCAGCAAAACAGGGGAAGCATGCCTTCTGCATGCTTCTGTGTCCTGGAGCAGGGGTTGCTGGTCCTCCAGGAGTCCCATTTAAAGGTCCCCCTGATCTGTATTGTGACCAATCGCAGACAGACAAAGCATACCAGCAAAGGGGCGGGGGTGCCCAGATCTGGTTGGGTTTGATCAAATTTCTGAATATTTAAACAACTGCTTGTTTGGTTTCATGTGAGTATCCGCAAACTAACTGGTTCTTGCTCACTGCAAACCAACTGATCCGGTCTGGTAGTCTATAAACTGTTGTCAGATACCCACATGATATCAGGGCAATTTGCACAAGCATTGTGAACATTTTGTGTTTTTCCAAATTCATTCCCCTGAAATCCAATAAAACACTTCAATCATAAGGTTCCTGAATATACAGGAAATTCAAGAAACATGATGTAGTGTAGGTGACAAACACCATAGGAGGAAATGATGTCAAGGACTGAGTTCAGTTGACAATCTCAAGCAGAGGCAGTATTCTATCTGAGAGGCTATCTAACCCACCTCTAGTAAGAGAGGCACAAAGGATGAAGAGCACAGGCGCCAAAGCTGTTCTTAGCAGGTGCACATGTGGAGTATCATAGACTGTGTCATATGTAAAACAGAGAGTATCTCAAAAGCACTTTAGAAACAGTAGTGGGTGGTGATCACATTTCCATCCACCTTTTCTAGCCTGAAGTGTTCATAAGAAAGGGTAGGGGCACACTGGCACATGAGCAATTCCACCGGCAAACCATCTGTAAGCTGTCCCTAAACCATCCCAGAAACACTGTTTACTGTGTCTGAATACAGCCCATGTTGATGTGGTCATAATCTTCACTGCTATAATTGTTTGGCATCTTTTTCTTCACTCTAGCATGAGCACATTTTCTACAAATCTTTGCCAAAAAATGATGTTATTTTCTCCTTCTCAATGACGTCACAGTTCTAGAATCCCACTTAACTTCTGATCAGACATGAGCTAATTCTTTAAATGTAAGATGTTCCTCTCTGTTTTATTGAATACTCACTGTTCAAGATTATAGAACTAAGTGAATTCATTTAAATTAAATTAATACTTTTTCAGTAATCTCTGATTTTCATTTGTAGCTTTGAATGATTGTGCCTGGTGGATAATATTTCCAGATAGGATAAAATCTTAAGGACACTATGACGAATTACAGTGCAGTGAATCCAATAATGAACAATTTGAGTCTCTTGCAGAGCCCTGTTTCATTGGCTTTCTGATTAAATGAGTTAATATATGTAATTATTATTTGCTCAATAATTAATGAACTGACTCATTTGTTGGCCTGCTGACTTCCAGGACATTTACAGAAAGCTGTTTATTATGATGGCTGAGGTCATGAGACAGAAGTGGCTGCAAAAACTGGAAGCAAGGGGCAGGTCTCCGATGCAACAGTATTGGGGTGTGCCAGAAGTTCTGTTCACCATTGATGTTCCCAGCAATTTGTCAGACAAAGCAAGACCATTTTGGTGACAGCCCCACGTTGGGCAACAAAGGTACTTCCCCCAGAGGATCATTGGTCTATGGAACTTGCTGGCAGAAGAGGTGGTAACAGTAACTAGTCTGAATGGCTTTATTAGAGGATTAGATACATTAATGGATGGCAGGTTTATCAATGGCTACTAGAATAGATACTTAGGTACTGCCTCCTGATTGGAGAAACAGGCAGCCAGGATACCCCTTCAGACCATTTGCAGGAAACTGAGGGCAAGTGAAGGATTTTTCCCCTTTGTCTTCTGCTTGAAGCCCCAAAGCAATTGGTGGACCACTGTGTGAGACAAGATGTTGGACTAGCAGAGCTTCTCTTATGTTCTTAAGGCTCCTAAGTATCTCTACTGTCACATTTACAAAATGTCAAATCTGCAGAATTTAAAGTACCACATTTTAGCATCAATATTTCTAGTTCTTAATGCAATTAGTTTTTGCAATGAAATTTCAGACCACACTAGCACTACTTGCTGCATGCCTGAAGGCCTGACCTAAAAGTTCTGAGAGTAGTACAGGCTAATGCTTAACACTGAATTACATGATCATTTTCAAGTCTTTGGGGCCTCTGCTAAAAACTAGCTTAACTTGCCAATCTGATTTCCTTTGATAACAGGCATCTCAATAGTTAATTGAACTAAGATTGTAAGGAATGGATTAGCTCATAGATACTGGCAATCATTCAATCTGATCCCAAACAATTCAGAACTTTGAAGGCTATCTGCACTTCAATTTGGGCTGGAAACACTCTTGCAACCAATACAACTGATACTGATGCAACACTGTGTAATAGAGAGGACTTTAAGTTTGAAGCCTCCAGGCATTCCTGATATAGAGCACCCACCATTTCTTGTCATTGGCCAGAGTTTGGAGAGGCTGATAAGGACAGCTGCAGCTGAACAACCCTTGGGTCATACAGTAAGCTCACTTAGTATTTTTACAGCTGAAGTTTTCAAATGGTCTTTTAGAAGCAACCCTATGTAGAATATGTCACCATTTAGGCTCCGGCCCCATGGGGCTACCACTGCCTCGCTATGGATTTGGGGGAGTCTTAATGTGAATCTTAATTCACATTAAGGAGTCCCCATGGCAATGGAGGACAGGGTGGGTTCAAGATGAAACCACCCATCCCCATGAAAACCATGGCAAATCCCTGCATTGGGATGCCGTGGTTTTCTCCACCCCCCCCCCTTGCCTGAGCATTTAATTGCCCAGGTAAGGGCTTGATTTACCCCAAACGATTGCCTGACAGCTGCCCTGCAGCCAGCTGAGCTGCTGTCAGGTGGTTATAGGGGCTGTCAAGAGCATGAGCAGAGCTCTGCTAAAATGATTATAACAGACGTGAAGTTGTTTATTTGTCTACCACCTTTATATAGTATTCTCAAGGTGATTAACAAACAACTGCCCAATAAAACACAAAAAAGTATTAAAACACAGTAACCATGTATCAGTGCAAATTCAGAATACAATACATTTAAAAGTAAAGTCCCCCCCTCAAATGCACATCTGTCAAGCACAATTGTTCTCCCTTGCAGAACATGTGGTAATTTTCACCCATAGTCACA
The DNA here is from genome assembly GCA_023333525.1 of Aspidoscelis tigris stejnegeri. Lineage (NCBI taxonomy): Eukaryota > Metazoa > Chordata > Lepidosauria > Squamata > Teiidae > Aspidoscelis > Aspidoscelis tigris. The sequence goes on from JALMGA010000010.1 coordinate 18,022,048, forward strand.
AAAGACAGTTCTTTTATGCAGAGAACTTTATCTGCAGAGTGATAAAGAAGTCAGAGGGGGAGACTTGGACAAGGACAACAGTCTTTAGTTGGATCTGGGTAATCAGCCTCCCTTGGGACTTCTGGGAGCTGCCAACTGTTCACTCCCAGTATCCAACCAGACATATAGTCAAATGAAGCTATCACAGCATTGTTGCTAGATCTGCTGTGATTGTGCCTTGCACAGCTTTATGTGTGTTACAACCAACATTGCACTAGAATGGCCATAGGGATGTCTGGTAATCCCAATTCAAATCCTTGAGGAACCTTAAGTTTAACTCACATCTGGAAGTGGCCATTCTTTCAGGTGGGTTCTTCAAGAGACCAGTAACTTCCTATATCAAATTTATTTTATTTGTATTTATTGTCAGTGCTATACTAGACTTAGGGCAGACTAAGATAGTAAAATAGAATAAAAAATATCACAACAAAATAGAATCAAAAAAGATAACAAGCACAGCATTAGAAGTAAAAGAAAAAAGATAAGTTGGGAGGGCTGTTTTTCTCATTAACTAAAGACCAGATTAGGGAAGAAGGCCTTTTGCTAATTATCTGTAAGCATAAATTGACAGAGGCTGAATCAAGTCCTTCATCTTCATTTGACAACCAAATGAAGAAATTAGGGATGTACATTTTGATTGAAGCTGGATGACACCGCTAAGCAAGTCAAAAGGTTTAGTTAGGAATAATGCCCAAATACACAGTTTTGCAGCATCTTGGACATGTGGCTCAGACTTCCTGTGACCTTATGTCTGAACACATTAAACTCTTATTCTAAAATAGCTGGTTAACTGAAAGGATGCTGCAAAATGATTGTTTTATCTTTGCCTACAGTTATCTGGCTGTTTCTGGAAGTACACATTTTATTAATTCATGCATAGCTAAATTATCTCAATAGATATGTTCAGGTATTTAGACAATGTGTGCAATAAACAAAATAAATTCCCTTAATTTATTATAGGAATGTGTTAGATTCATGTTCCTGAATTAGCATTCTTTTAAAGATTTTTTTTATTTGTATATTCCAAGCAGGTATATTGGCTTCAAAAATATATTGAGTTGTGACGGACTGATTTCAAGATACAACCTCTTTCTTTGATATAAACTATGAGGCATGTTTGTGAACAAGAATCCTGTAATGCAGGATTAAAGCACTGCAATTTATGTCAAGGCTCAGAACCTCTTTAGGTGCCATCCTATTAAGTCTGGGGGAAAAAAACACAGCTGGGAGATGTACCCTAAGGCTGGATTCACACCTAAGTTTTAATCTAGCTTCAGTCCACTTTGAGAGAACCCTACAGCAGAGTGGCAAGCTGGTTTCTTTCAGCATTATCTAACTCAGAAAATCCACTTTTGGGTGAGATTAAAGTGGAAAGAAAATGACTGTTCACGTCACGTCACGTTGCTGATTTGTTTTTCTGTTTTGAAGGTGGACTGAAGCTGAATTAAAACTTAGGTATGAATGCAGCTTAACTGTTCTCCCCACCCTCCCCAGACTTACTGCCATTGAACCCTAGCAATTAAATAGGTTCATCAGAGATCCAGATTAAAGGTCTCTTGATCTGGATCTGGCTCCATCTAGTGCAGACAGAGCTGGACCAGTGGAAGTGCAGGGTTTATACACACTACTGAGTGAATGGGAAACTCAGAATGTGGACTCCAGAGCTTTTTGATCTGGATGAACAGTAAGTTTAGAAAGAGTCCTGAAGTAAATAAGAAAGTTTAGCATTAGGAGGCCCAAAGGTCTTTTTTAAGATAAGAATTGGTGACTGCTCATCTCAAGTATACCTAAAGAACCTTTAAGACCTGAACAATATAAGGTTTAGCGGGTGAATGAAGTGGAGTGGGAAGAGGGAAGAGGAGGAAAAGGTACTGCTTTTCCATGCTGAGGATGGGAACCATTGTCAGTGGGAACAAAGAAATTTGAATTGTGCCCATTTTATCACTAACAAGTGAGAAGAACCAGAATGTGTACTTGGTCCTCAGGGGCCTTTAATTTGGATTAATGTTCTTTCAGAACGTGGCCAGAGGGCAGTATTATAGCATTTACATGATCTTATCATTAGTCTGTTTTATCTGTTTCATGCCACGTCTATTAAGGTTCATGAAATGTTTTCATAAAGTACTCTTTTTTAACCACAGCAATGATCAGTTAGAATGATTTTTAAAGATGCAGTCTCTTCTATAGCCCACACAAGTTTAAAAGTGCAGACAAATCTCTGGATAAAATTCCCACCTTTCACAGGCTTTCCTTGAAGATGTGACTAGACAGCAGCCTCCAATCACCCCTAAATCTCATGGCAGCTCAGATTTTATTTATGAAGAAATTTTACTGGAAGTTCTTTCTGATGGACAAAGTTTTCTATAATTTTTAACTGAAATCATCCATGTGCCCTGTCATTTCTTTTCTCAGGGCCTTGCTACACAGGCTTTATCACCCACTTTTTTAAACTGCTTGATTTTCCTATTAAGAGAGAAGAGAACCCTCCTTCCCTCCCTCCATTCATCCACCCACATACACACTTACAAAAAGACAAATCCCATCCCACATACAGGTGGTTAAGTTTTGTTTCAGTTTGTGTTTTCTGCTTTTCGTTCCTTGTTTTTCCATTTTCTTGTGTTCAATTAAAGGCTGCGGTTACACTATATCATTTTGGTTTGTACCCAGCCCATTTTCGGCCTGGAATGACCTTCCGACACTTACCTGCTGCAGTTACTGCCTTTTCCCACCAAGCCTTCTTGGGAAAAGGGAATAGTCAACTGGTGAAGTGGTAAGGGAAATACTTGGCTTGATGGAAAGGCATTTTGAGAGGGTAAAGGGGGGAGGAGTTGACAGGTCAGGGAGATGGTTTTATGCATGGGGTTTTATGCATGGTTGCAGAAGGTCAGGAGGATGAGTTTACAAGTCAAAGAGGTGGTGTTGCGGGAGAGCAAGGGGCAGAGGGAGTCTCTGGGGGGTCAGGGTGGTAGCAGGGCAAAGGGAGTTTTGTAGTGGTGGAGGAGGGCACCGATCAGAGCAGTGGCAGGTCAGAGGAAGTCTCTATACTGAAGGGGAGTGTGGAGGAGTGAGATCCAGAGCAGAAGCTTGCCAAAGTTTACCATTTTCTAGACAGCAGTGGGAGCAGGGATGGGTCTGGTGAGGGTACAAGTTATTTCCCTTCACCAGAGTCCATTCAGACTCAGTGCTGGGATAATCTGCATAGTGGATAGTCCTAATCAGGGAAAGAAAATCTGCATAAAAAACAAATGCAATCTTTCAAGTGTAATCTCTCCAGACCCAGGATGGCCTCTATCCTGATAAAATGTAAGGTGTAACTATGGCCAAAGTGGTGACAAATATGTGATCAAATTTGGTCTTGTAGTTGGAGTGCTGGGCTCTTATCTGAAGGTCTCCTGGTTCAGCTCTGCACTCCTCCATGGAGCCAGCTGGGTGACCTTGGGCTGGTCACAGCTCTCTTCTGAGCTCTCACAGTCCCACCTACCTCACAGGGTATCTGCTGCGGGGAGAAGAACAGAAGCTTTGTCAGCTGCTTTGGGTCCCTTTAAAGGATGGGAAAAGTGGGATATAAAAGCCAAGGACTCCACCACCACCACCACCACCTCCTCCTCCTCCTCTTCTTAATCTTAATCTTCATATTATTTTTAGTAGTAAGTAGACCATAGCTTCATTTAGACCCAATGGAAATTATGTGGCTAATGTTATGATCCACTAGATTTCTCTCTTTAATAAAAGTATATCATTTTGGGATTTAATATATTCCAACTTGTATCACTGAAATGTTTCAGCGTATCATGGAAAGAATGATGTTTCTTTAATGACAATCATTGAACAGATCATTAAACACACCAACTTGTCTGGTAGATGACTACTTTGTCCTCTAGTGTGAAGCAGCAAATTCACTTTCTAAAAAGTGGAGGATAAAAAGCTTTTATAAATCCTTCAGTGATATTTATTAAAGGTATGAAATAGTGCCATGGAAGCAACAAAAATGAGCTCAGGCAAACGCCAGGAGACAACAGAGGAAAAAAGAGCATGGCGTGATATGGTCACAAAGAGTCAGACATGACCGAACAATATTTGTAATTTATTACAATATATATTCTCCATACTGTATTAATTTTATATAATAATGACTTTGTATTAAATAATTGTTTGTATGGTTTAGATTATCATAAGAGGGATGTGCATGATTTTTTTTTTTTTTTGCATTTGATTCATTATGAATAGAATGTAAGAAAATTTGTATTTGTTCAAATAGATGCCCTTCGATTGTGGTGGGATTCTATTTGATACAAATGTACCAATATCCGATATGAATGCATACGTATCTAATACGTATCCTGTAACATATCCCTCTGAAAGCATGAAATCTGCCCTGAATCTACTTTGAATCGATTCTCAAACCATGTTGAATTCACTTTGGATCCATTGCAGATTTGACTTTCCCACGTCCCCATTCACAAATGTTCCAAAGCTTCTGAAACATTTGTATTCATCTGAATGTCAATGTACAAATGTCATAACATTAGATTTGTATACGGATGTATGAATTTGTATGAATAATGAATGTTACGAATATTTGGGCACATCCCTATTACAGACTGAAACACACTGCATATATATATATTTTAAAAAATATTTTTAAACACATGGTTTTTTCAGATATTTTGAGAGTATTTTCACCTCAACACCTTTGAGGCTTTTGACTTCTTTCTTATGTTTTACCCTCACTGGAGTGCTGTCTGCTGTGTTTTTGTTTGTTTGTTTTTTGGTCATTTTTTGGGATGTGCCAGGAATCTGTGACACTTTGCAGTGGGAAGCAGGTGCAGCTGTTGCCTATTGAGCCTATTAAGGCCCATTCTGCCACTTACATGCTATAGATCTGGATTAGTGGATTCAGAATTACTATGACCACTGATCCAGAGCACATGAAGGCATGGATCAGTACCATTTGCACTGACAGCAGATCCAGCCTCTGCCTCAACATGCCTGCAAAGCTCATGTAAACTTCTCAACCATCCCCAGCATCTGAAGGCTAGGAATGGGTGGTGGATTAGGCTGAAAGACAATGATTTCCCTGCAGTTCCACAGTAAACCTCCACAGCCACATGGAGATTTGAATGCAGGGACTCCTATGTTCTAGCTCATCCCTCCCTCCCTTTCCCCCTTTCCCCCCTTTCCCAAGGCATGCTTCCATTTAGCCCCAAAGGGGAACTTCCACACTTCATTTTACAGTATGAAGACAATTGACGTTTTGTGATGAGATTATTATTCTTGTGCATCTCATCAGTTTTACTTAATTAGTAATAAAGAGAAAATGTGCAGTTCTGCCACTGTTAAGACCTTTTAAGCCTTATTGATCTGAAGAAGAGACAAAGATAACCACGTGCTTTGGAATCAATAGGATTCTGAAGTGTTTAACTTTAGTTGATTCTTATTATGAAAGCATAATTTGGAGCTGGTAAGGAATAGAAGATTTGGGGGCAGGTCAAGATCCATAATTCACATCATGCACTGAGGAGTATTTTGCTGCCATGCGTAATATTCTTTGCTCTTCTTTAGTCTTTTCTAATAATTTTGTCACATCCATCTTTCTACCTTTATTATGAAGCGCTTTCATTTTTCCCTGCAAATACTATTTGGAATTGGCCATGGTATTCAATTTTATTTATATTATTTGCATGGCTGCCCCAGCATTGCCGTTCTATGTTGTAATGGATAACTAAAAAGTTTTTAAAGAAAACTGTCATTTTAAAACTGAGGAAGAGTTAACTTCTCACTGTAGGTCCAAAGCAGAGTGTCCTTCTGTACGACATCAGAAGAATTCTTAGGCTGCATTCTCATGTAGTGAAAAAAAAATCTTAAAAGTGCCTTAGATATATGAGTCTATAGTATATGTATTCTAATTCCATCTCCAGTACTTTTTTAAGCCTAGAATGTTTATGAGAGGAGAGAGGCAGACAAGCAAGAGCAGTCAGTGAAATATGAATCCAAAGGGAAGCAGAAAACAAAATAATGATTCAAAATTAAACTATAAAAAAGATCTATTGACTTATGTAAATATTGACACTAGCACAGAATAAATGAAAACAATATATATGTAAACAGTAAATCTAGAGATTCCTCAATCATGGACAAGTCAGATGCAGGCTTGAGCCAAGGTCCACTGGGGATATGTCAATGGCCAGCCTCTGTCCACTTTAAGAATGAAAGAATACATCAGCAAAGGGACAAGCTGTTTTCTTCCGATATCATCTAATTCAGAAAATGCTGAATAAAATACTAAATCTCTTTCTTGCTGTCTTCTTCCACTGTGAAGGTGAAATGATGCTAGATTAAAACTTAGATGTGAATGCAGCCATGATAGTCCAAAATGGCAGAGAAATGTCTCATGCAATGCATTAACAGTTAATAACTGGCAATGATGCTGAAATGAACACTGTAGGTTTGATTAGACAATCTATGAGTTCTTCTTTTTAGCCTCAGTTTTTTTTTAAGAAAAGATTAATGAGAATAAGTAACAGCATTATGCAAAGTAAGTGGCTTTTTATTGGCATATCTTTAAAAAGCTGTGAGATATGTTATTTGAAATAATAAGGCTATGTTCAGATGTTTTAAAAAATATTGCAAGCATCTGCTGCTGCCAACATGTGGGTCATTTAATCATAGACACCTGCTCTTACATAAAAAGAGTAAGCAGGAGAAAGGGGAGGATAATGCTCTCTCCAAGTTCTTCTACAGTGTTCACTGGAAGCCCTTCCCACCAGCACAGTGATGAAGGAGCCAACTGCATTTAAAGCTGTAAAGCATGCTGTGTGGCCATAAAATCTCACCTGGGGCCAATTCGCACTTGGCCCATTAGTGCACATTGGGGTAGCTTCTGGGTAGCACCATCTGCACCTTAAACATCTCCTGCTATCCCAGAGGCTACCCCAGCTTCCACTGGCTGTGGAGCAGGAAACCACCACACCCATCTAAAACCTTACCTTTCCTGGCGACAAGGGAGCTCCCCTGGGTGCTGAGGTTCACCTGAGGTGCTGCACAAATGCTCTGGCACCTCAGATGACTGAAAATGTGAGCTTGCATGCACAGCACATCACCATCATCTTGGTGATGGTGACTGCATGTGCAGTCATGCCAGTATCTGGACCTAAGATGGCGGCACCCAGATATGCATCTGCACATTGGGTAGGTATCCAGACACGTGGGGGTTGGGTTGGCATGTACTAGCATTTGTGAGTGTGAATGCTAGTAAACACCAGTCAAAGTGCACTACTCCCATCCCCTGAACAGGAAGTGCAAAAAAGGGCCATGGTTCTGCCCCAAGGGCACAGCAGCAATGTGGCTCCACCACTTCCACCCACCTGTCTATTCAGGGCTGAAGAAATAGAACACAGTTATCTATGGGCCTTTTGGCATTTGATTGTGCTTCTTAGCAGCAGGTCCATTAAGGGCCTCCCTATCACATGTTAGTTCAGAATACTAGAAGCCCTGCCCACTGCTGCTACACTCTCTCCACACATAATGGAGCATAATCCAGATCAGGGATGCCTTGATCTGGGTTACTGGTGTTCCTTAACATTGACGACTGCTGGCATATCAACTCAGTCCAGTCTGGATCATGGAGACATTCAAAAGGCATTCCTTCATTTTCTGAATTACTAGGGGACCAAAACACAGTGACAAAATTGATTCCCCAAAGACTGTAAGGCTAGGAGTTTTCATTCCTAGTCCTTTGGAGTCCCTGGAGTTGCCCTTGAAGCTTTTGCAAGTTTCATGGTGCAGGGGCTGGTCTGGACCAGAACCATCATGCAGACTATACCTTGTCATGGTCCAAACCAGTGGACCCTGATGGTCCAGACCTTCTGATTTGGATCAGGCAAGGTAAGTGCATAAAGGCCCTATGTTAAATGTCAGAAGACATGGAGAATTGTATTAATTTGACAGTAGAATGTGAACATTCTGGGGCCTGGGGTTTCTAAATAAAATTACTTTGACTATGTATCAAGCAAACAAACAAAACTGAAATGATCAAATAATCCCTGGCTCTAAAAGTTATTTGACTAGTATTTGTTGTTCAGTATGAGCTGCTTACCAACCATTTACTGAATCTAGTAATGAGTATTCCATGGAATGTCTTTGGACAATGTTTGTGTTTGGCTTGCAGTTGAAGTATCACAGAAATTAATGCTTTCATATTAATTTCTTCCTCAGGTAAATAATTGACTTACCTGTAATGCAGGGTTAACTTCCCTGTAGTTCTGCCAGACAGAGGAAAGAATATATTTTATACTGTATTTTATTTATGTTTTAACTGTTATAATCACACACACAGGGCAGAGTATAAATAAATAAATAAATAATGTAGATTTTGACATTTTACTATTTATTTATTTATGTTCAGGAGGCAGCAAACTAGCAGTCTCAATTAAAGCAATACAGGTATTTGCCATCATGGATACATGTGCTCAGAGAGACGGACTCCAGCCACTGACATAAATACGCAAGGGGGGTGTTAACAAATGGCAGCCCAGTCTCTGTTTCCTTATAACCAGAGATAGCCCAAAAATGCATTTATTTTTGTTTGGTTGCTTGGTTGTTTCTCTTTGTCTCTTTTGAGTAGACACATTGTACTGCTGATTCACATTCAGTTTTAATTGACCAGTCTATTAAGAACAGTTTTACATCCTGTATTCAGCCATGCTTCAACCGGGGTGAATCCGCTAAGGAAATGGAGGTGGAGAAGCTTATTGGAAACCTTCCTTTGGATTCCATGAACTGCTTTGAACTGCTGTTCAAAATAGATCCAATCATAGTTCAAAGAGATAAAAAGAAACCTCACAATCAATGTGAGGTCAGTCTAGAATAATATATAATTCATGACTTAATTCTGGATGAAGGAATTGACCTGGCATGCAACTTACTTACTTTTACTTACTTTCTTATATCCTCCTTCACCTGAAGGTACCAGGACAGGTCATAATAAGAATAAAAAGATAAAATATATAGAATATATACTAAACATATTAATATATAACACATCCTTCCTCTCTGGCAAGACATCTCTCAGAGGAAGGAAGCTAAACATCAAAGTTCTGAGTGAAAAGATAGGGTTTAACAAGGCACCAAAAACCATATAATGTAGATGCCTGGTGAACCTCCAGAAGGAGACTGTTACAGAGCCTGGGGGATACAGAAAAGGCCCTTTTGCACGTCCCTTTCCCTTGCATCTCTGAGAGAGGCAGAACTACAAGAAGACTCATTCTCTGAGATCTCTATACTTGAGCAGGTCTATGTGGGAGAAATTGCTTCTTTTGATAACTGGGCTTAAAGCCATTTAAGGCTTTATATGTTAACATCAATTCCTTGAATGGGGCTCAGCAGCAAATAGGCAGTCAGTGCAGATTTTTCAGAACTGCTGTGATGTGTGTCTGGCCAGAAGATCCCTTCAGCCATTCAGCTGTTGCATTCTATACTAGTTCCAGTTCCAGACAGCCTTCAAGGGTAGCCCCATTACAGTAGTCTAATCTGGAGGCTACCATAGCATGGATCACTGCAGCCAGTTTTCCTTGTCCAGGAAAGGCTGAAGCTGGCAAAACACTTGGAGATAGAGATAGGCACTTCTGGCTGTTAAACCATCTTTTTTTCTTCCCATTTGCTGCATATTAATTTTGTCCATCTCCTTGTCCATTAATACATTTGATGAAGAATTTCAGCCCCAGATCCATATCCTGTAGTTTCATTGCTGGGAATGTGTTGCTACAGCAGTAAATAAAACTGTTATGAAATGAAGACATTTGCTAAATTGGACCTGAGACAGAAGAGTTAACCCGGGAAATCGTTTATCCATCCTTTCTTGTGTGCAACTTGTAAAAGGTACTGAATATTCAGCTCACTTGACTTCTGGAAAGAGTCCAGTAGAGAAGGCAGGCTTCTGATTAGGCTTTCTGTATTATCTTCTAAATGATAGATGAGCTAATAGAAATGATGAATGGTCCATAACTTTCACTTTAGATAACGTCCTCCAAATAAGAAAAAGTGTTATTGCAATTGAGGGTATTTTCCCATTTGGATCCTAAGTAGAGAATACCCCCCCCCCAATGTTATAATAGCAATATATGCAAACAGAAAGGATTAATGGACATTGTTTCCATATGTTGCAATAAGACATTTTCTACTTTAGGCTCTCTTTAATAATAGTATGTTTTAGGAAATTTGTACTTACCATTTGGTTCACTGTGAGCCAGTCTATGTTTGATTTCTCTGTCTCCTGACTCTTCAGTTTATCATGTACTTTGTATTCCAAGTGATGTAAAATGAAAGGAAGAGGCACTGAGGAAGGAGAAGGAAAAAGAAGATTTCTTCTGGAACTTAGGGATATGTGTAAATCTGTTTTTTCCATTTGCTTTGCATCAAAGCAAAAGGAACAGAATTTTGCATTCATGTGAATGGAGCCACTTTGAATATGCTAGGCTTTGAATTTGCTTTGAATCCCTGGTGCCATCATTTATGCCTCCAAGTCCATTCCGAATCCACCCTCGAGCCACTCTGAATCTACTCCAAAGCTTCAAATGAAAGCATAAAAGTTCCCTTCACATATGAATGTCAGTCTTTGAATATAGCCAGTATATGATTCAAATATGAAGTTTCAAACCTTCACAATTCATATCAGTTGTGAAGGTGGCAAACATTTTTCATCCATCCCTAATGGAATTGAATAGGAAATAGAAACAGCACACTCAGGCACATGGCGTAATGTATGCCTGGATTTGGAGTTTCCTTAAGTATGGGAGCTTTTGGTATTTCCCCCCTCAGGACATTGGTTTTGGGAGACTTCAACTTACGCGCAGACCCCTGCATCCAGACAAGCCAGTGGCCTCCATGATAGCTATGGGACTGTCAATTCAGATTGTGATGGGATGGCATGAGGGGGTAATCAGATCTTGCTGCCATCTAGTGAGGTTTGGTTTAAAGACACCACATTTCTGTTGCAAGGGTGGGGAACTCTTTATTATGGTCCACCTCAGAGACTCATGATGAATATCTGAATGCTCTGGGGGAATTTCCAGAGGCCAGAAGCAGTGGTCCTGTTGAGTCCTGTTGAGGTACTTGTGGATCTGTGGAATATGAAGACCTAATGAACTGCCAAAACATTTGCTCCCAAGTATCTTCTTTGACTCTGTGGAAGTCAAGCAGTTTTCTGAGGAGATTCAGTGGTGAAGTAGGCTAGGGGATGGCTAAAGTGTAAGTGGTCTGTACAATTTGACATGACGGTGACAGAGCACATGTGAGAGCACATATTCATACCTACAGTGGGACAGGGAAGGCTGTGAAAAAGGCTGATTTAACATCCTCCACTGCATCCTCAAACAGTGGTCCAGAAGAGCTATTCTGAGCTGTTAAGGGGCTGTCTTCTGCTACTGGAAATCCAGCATTAGAATCCTCAGAAGTTTGCTGTGATAAATTTGCAAGATATTTTGAGAATAAAGTTGCTCATCTCTATACCAGCTTAAGCACCTGGTGAGATGTCTTGTCCAATGTCATGGATCACTTTCCATTTGTGAATACTCTGTCTGGCCTACAACATACATTCTGGACCTGTTGCCCATTGTGGCTTATTGGAGGGGGATGCACCCAGGCATCACTTATGTATTCTGCTGTAACTGGATATTGTGGACTGAAGCACGTATACTTCAGGAATATCCAAATATAGCAGAATAAGTAACCAATGTCTGAATGCAGCCAGGGAGCAGTGAATGCATCTTTTTGTGAGGATGTGGACCCATTGGCCTTGAAAGAGGGAGTGGTTCATCCACCCTTAAAAAAGCCATGCCTAGACCCAGAGGTTTATTCTAACTAATAAGTAAGTAAATAAAAAATCCGTTTTCCTTCTTTTCTCTCTCTCTCATTACTGTAAAATAAACTGGCCCCTATAGAAGGTGCCTTCAGCCCTTAGTTGTTCAGAGAAGGAACCTGGCAAAACAGTCTAGTTGTTTTAACAAAGTATGCAATATTACTTTGGAAGTTGAGTATGACAAAAAGTAAATGCTAATACATGATGCATAATTAATGCTTGGCACAAATGCTTGGCAGCAGTGAAAACAGATAAGCGGAAATTTATTTCTGCCTGTCTAGCTTCTTGCTTTACTTTTTGTTTGACCTTAATAAGATGTACATTTGGAAACAAAAAGGCACAGACTCAGCAGCCTTGAGATGAGCTGTGCATTGCAGAAGCTTCAGCTTAGGAGTGATGACTTGAAGCTAGAGGTGTACATTTGGTGTGAATCAAATGTGAAAAAAATCAGCTTGGCTGAATCCAACCCCCATGAATGTGGGGGCTTCATATTAATGCACAAATATCCAAACAAGTATTCATGCATGGAATGAATGCAACCTCTCCTCTCCCTACTCACTCCCTCACTTACCTGTCCTTGTCACCCTCACTGCCACCACCACCGCCACCGCCCCTTCTTCTAAAGCACTTCCAGATCTGTGCCTATAGAATTGGAAGTGCCTTTTCAGCCTCCAGAAGGTCCATTTTGGCCTCCAGAGCATGCCAATATAGGCCTGGGGATGCCAGCAGAGGCCCCAAAAAGATAAGGGGCCTCCAGTGGTGTTCCCGTTCCTATTTCAGGGCTCTCCAAAGGCCTTCTGGAGGCTGAAATAGGGTTCAGAACCAAGTGCATTTCTAGCCTCCAGAAGGCCTATTTTGGCTCCCACAGAGTGCCAAAATAGGACCAGGATGTCACTGGAGGCCCCCTAAAAGGTAAGAAAGCAGATGGGAGGCAGGCAGGAGGTCTCCAGTGGCATCTCCAGACCTATTTTGCTGAAAAATCATTTTTGCTTCTGGGGTTGCATAACCACATGCACACAGAACTGGAAGGCCTGGGAAGAAGGGGCAGTGGCAGGTATGTGGACTGATGTGGCCCACAGGGGTCCTGCGGGGGGGGGGATCCAGTATTTTCTGAAGCTTCAACCAAAGCTTTTATGGATACCTGAATATTTTATTTGCGGATGAATAGACCCTACAAATGTAGGCCCAATTCAATTTGTCCACGGGCATTGGAATTTATGCCTATTCGTATGAGTTGTGACTTTGTCAGATATTTGTGCACACCCCTAATTGAAGCTTCTCTTGGTGACTTGTCAGGTCTACTATGAACACATGGACCACTAGGTTAGAAAGTACCAGGACTCTGTGGCCTTGGTCTCTTTATTTATTCAAAATATTTATACAGTATACTACTTCCTTTTCAAATACAATCTCAAAACAGTACACAAAGATTAAAAACAGCTTCTCCAAAGCTTCAAACAAAGACACAAAAGCTTTTACTTTGCATGTGAAGGTTAGTGTTTGAATATAGCCAATGCCTGATTCAAATGCAAAGCTTCAAATATTTGCAATTCATATGAATTGCTAAGGTGATGAACATTTTTCACCCATCCCTACTCTGCAAAATCCTGGGTAAAAAGATGGTCTTCAAGTGGTACCTCAATGCCAGGAATAGGTCGCTTATGGATATCAGAGGGAACACTATTCCAGATAGTAGGTACCATCACAGAGAAGACCTGAGAGTGTGTAGTCATCATGAGACACCATTCAATGATCCGTGGTTTGCACATGAGGACCTTCCATGAAAAACTTAATTATCTCCCAGGTCTGTCAGAGGTGATCTACATAATTAAGTTTATCCCAAGTTGTTAAGGCTTTGTATGCTAAATATAAAGCCTTGAGTCTGGTCCAGTAGCTAACTTGCAACTAATGTAGCTGCTTAAGCACAGGTATGATATATGCATGCCTTTGATGGTAGTCCTTCATGGGGTATGATTTTGACAGCACTTGTAGGTCCGAAGGCTTATCCCATCAGTGTGTCAAGAAGGCTTAATGTGTAAGAAAGACAGCTGACCTGGACAGGGTGACGACATTTGAAGTGAAAAAGCAGCTGCTTAAGATGATAGAAATGTTAAAGGTGCACATTTTTTCCTTAAGAATGTGGTTTGAGAAAAAAAAATATGACAAATGTATCAGTAAAAATATATATTTAGAATATTGGTTGATCTATAAAAAGGCCATTCTTCATAAACCCTGCAGATGTGTTTGGACAATAATGTCTATAATATTGGGTATACAGCAATTAGCAGTGGAAGATGTAGATTTTTTTTTATGTTTTTAAAAAAGAGATTCATGACCATGACTATGGAATTTTTATTATTACAGAATGAGATTTTTTTTCCTGCTAAGGATCAAACTTTTCACCCTATTGTGACATCAGAATTCTGCCAGTTACACCCATCAAAAATTAAATGCACCTCTTCCAGCTTCATACCTAATTTGTCAGATTTAGAGAAGAAGATGCATATAAACATAAATATTTCTTTACTAGCCTGGTATATTCCTTGGGTAAGAAGCAGACTTGGCAGGATGCCATAATATTATAATTTCTAAGCATGCACTTTTTATTGCAAATTAGCTAGACACTATATATGCAGATATATCTATGCAAAAGAAATGATTGCTTCCATTTGGGATGTGATATTTAATGTGAATATTTTGTAGTTCAAAGAAAGAAAGAAAAGTTGTTTGTTCTTACTCCAGATGATGCTTACATATTCTAGTCCTCCCATTGTTTCCTTAGAAGCATATCCTATTGTGGTCAATGATACTTGAAGTTCTTCAGCGAAACGGTCAATAGGGTGGGATAGATGTTCTTGCTCATTCCTGCCACACCAAGAATCCAGACTTCTAGCTGTTTGCACAGATAGGTATGTGATTAAGGGACTGTGAAAACCTGAGCATTGCTGCTCCAGTTTTAGCTGACAGCACCTCAGCTTGGCACCAGAGGTTTGCGGAGAAAATATTTCCATCTCCTTCAACCAGGTATCCAGGGAAGATACAAAATGACCAGATCACCCCTCCTTCCCCAGAAGAAATAGAATCCATTTTCCTTGAAACACTTGGAAGTGAGAGTCTTTGGTCCAGGCCTCCTAAATTATAAGACTGTAGACCATGCTTGGCCAAATATTGGACTGGTTCAATAAAATCTGTCCTTCTGGTATGCAGATGGAAAATGTTACTACCCATTTTGCTCCTTACCTGAACATTAATTGATAGTAATAGATCTCGCTACTTACATTTTTGCATTCATGTCGTTTTTGAAGTAGATTGCAAAGTATAAAGGGAAATATAAATGCAGACAATGGTCCTTGGTGCACTTGCTTGGTAATCCAGATCATGGAGCCTCTTAATATGCATCATCTGCATGGGATTAGTGGTAATCCAGGTCAGATCTGTACTAAGTAATCCAGATCAGTGGTAGACCTGATAAATTGGCATCACATCCATACTAGTGTCATCTGACATGGATAAAGGAAGGGGCATCCACATGTAGAATTTGGAAGACTGTGGGGTGTGGCGTTGATGAGCATGTGCTGTGAAAGTGAGACTGAAAAGACTTCCTTCAGGGTTCCTTCAGAACATTGCTTTTGATGGCAATTAAAAAGTGCCTGCAAAGATACCTCACATGCACAGCAAAGGTATCTTTATGCTGCCTGTGAAGACACCTTTCCCTGTCAGCTGGATGCAGCTTTTGAACGGCCAGTTACATCGGGTGGGGGCGGTGCTGGTTCCAATAGTTTGCATCCATTCATACAGGACATGGCTTAGGCATGCACATTGCATCACTTCTTAGAACACGTTTGCTGCCATCCAGGCCACTTAATGCAGGTACCTTTGCCTCTGGTTGACCTGAATCAAGCTAATCTGGATTCACTAATCCAGATTAAGGATAGTAAGTGCAGAAAAGGTAATAGAATCTCAGGGAGTTATATCTGCATTCCTTTCAAAACCTCTGCTGAGCTCAAAGTGAGGCTTTCAATCGGTACTTCCTTCCTACCCCTCCTGCTCTGAATCTGTATGCCACAGCTTGCTGCTGAATACTGAAACTATTATACTGCATGACAACTTAATGTTTGCCTTGTTGCAACCCCCTCAACACATCCCTAATATATTTCCACAATTTTTGTTTAACTAAGACCCATAAAGACAGTTTTCTGTCCCCATCTAATGTGTTTCCAACAAAATTTCAGAAGTAAATGGTGTAGTTTGATTTTCCCCTCTGATTATATGAGATTTTTTTTAAATGAGATATCATGGTGAGTGGAACACATGAGTAGACCTGTTTCTATTTTAGTTTTAATGTTTCTTTTGTTCACAATCTCTAATTTGGCTCAGTTTATGAGATTAATATCGAAGACTGTACTGCCATGTGATGTCTGCAAAAAAAGAAAAAAAGAAAAAAAGACTTTGGAAGAGTTTTTGTATAGTTCAACCCTGATTCAGTGATGGTTTAGATATATGCTATGAATAGCTGAAGCAGCTGTGTTCCTTCTTTGTATAATATAAATTTTTTTTTAAAAAAAAATACAGTGCTAGGAAAATATGTTACTTTTAGGTAACATAAAATACATTTAGATTGATTTTTAAAAGTACAGCACTCAGAAATAAAGTATCTGAAAGCTCATCATAAGGGAAAGATCCTTGAAATTCCCCCAGATCTCCTCTTGAAAATAAAAATAAAACAGGAATTGGAACAAGAAAAAATCATGGTGAGGCAAATGCTCAGCAAGAAACAAACTGGATTTTTCTATGGGGGGCTATGCATCTGAAAGACCACTAGGCTTAAAAAATGATAAATGAGACAGAAACAACCTTTAAGGACCTCAACAACAAAAATGATGATATTAAAGAAAGAAAGAAGCATAGAGAGTTAGAGGCATGGGGTATTAAATGTGTGAAAGCTCAGCTGCATTTGAAACAAAAGTATAAGATTTATGGAAATAACTCAAAAACTGTAGTCTTTAAACTGAGAAATCAAATGATAAAATTAAAAGAGAATAACATATTTCAAGATAGAGAAAATATTACAAAAATTTATTTTTATGAGAAAAGTGTTCTAAAACTGAAGACCCAACTTTTTAAACAAAATATTTAAGAAAAGCCAAATCAAAAATCCTGATGGAAGAGCAAAGAAAATTATTGAATATGCTTGTCAGTGAAGGAAACACTGGTCTAAATGGCTAAATTTCCAGATTTTAAATCACCAAGAATGGATAGTTTTACATCTGCTTTCTCTAAAGTCTATAGTGAGGTATTAACCCCTCAGATGACAAAATAGAATAAATGGCCCTTTCTTCACAGATTAAGGATCTGTGTAGTACACATCTACATCTCATATATTTGAACAATAATGCAGTTCTATGAGCTCCCTCCCTCCCTGCCTCAGTCTTCTCTGTCTGAATTAAACAGAGGAAGATCCTGATTAGGGAGAAATTAATTAGGATTACTGGTAGGCCAGTTTAATTGGGTCTACCAGAAGCCCTGATTAAGAACACATGAAAACATGTTACTGCTAGGGATGTACACAAATATTTGTCACATTCGAAATGTCTGAATTTAGACATTAAATTTGAATTTAATGTTGGTACATTCAAAGATTGACATTCAAATACGAATCAAATGCTTTGTTACATTCCTGAACCTGGGAGGTGGGAAAACAGCTGCCCCAGTCACATTTGCAGTGGATCCAGAGTGGATTCAAAGCAGATTCAGGCTGGATTAAAATTGAATTGAGGATGGATTTGACGTGTTCAGAACAGATACGTAAGGGATATTTAGAGGATATGTAGGAATTCATAGACAATCTGTAGAGGGTATTCAAAGCAGACTTGTATTGAACATTTGTATCAAATCCAAATCCTACCATATTCGAAGGGGATCTAGTTGAACAAATATGAATTATTTGCATTCAGTTAGATATGAATAAAAAAATTCATGCATATCTCTAGTTACTGCTAATGCAGCTCTTATTCTTTCTCCTCTCCCCCAGTTTATGCATTTAGTGGGGGATTATAAGGACGTTTTCCCTTGAAGTAAAATTCAATTATCCTTACAGTAGGTCCAGCTTTCAAGAGTAATATAAGTTTTCAGTGTAGTGATATTATTATGATACCAGCCCAGCTTTGTGCCTCAGCACTTTTGGTCTGATCCAGACTACCCTTGAACCTGTCTGAATAGTTAGATACAGCAACAAATCAGGCACGATTTGGAAAAGGGGAGTCTGATCTCAAAAACAGGAGGGGGGACTGATTTTCTTTCTGAACTCCTCCTTACTACCTAAATTGCTAAACTCTGGTTATTTTATTATTTCATCTTGCACTTATCAACCAAGGGTGAGTTACTTGCTCATGAATTTTGAGTCATATAAATTTACATGCTAATTCAAATAGGATGGTGCTAGTATTGAAATGATAGATTTAACATCATTATATGAGAGATGTACCTTTTATTTTTTTAACTATTTTTTCCAATTATTATTGTTGTTATTGCCTTTTAAGACACAACTTATGAAAATAAAAATGAATCAGAAGACCAAAGCAAAACATGATGAAGGTCATTAAAACCAGCTAGATTAGATATGTGAAAACTTTGGCCACAAAAGCTAACTGGGAAGCAAGTAAAATTCTTTTTTTAGGGCTTCCTGAACTGGCTGTAGCTCAGCAGTAGAGCAAACTGCCTGGAAAGCAAAAGGTTACCAGTTCGGTCTCAAGGCTCTTCACAGAAGTAGACAATGGCAAACCACTTCTGTATCTCTGCCAAGAAAACTGCATTGATGCATCCATTCAGTCAACCAGAAACTGGCAACAACTTAGTGGTTCCCAATAACAGCAATATTACAGATGATACAATAACTTTTCATTGTAATTGTTTGCCTAGCAAAACTGTTATATCACCGTGAAGATTAATATGGGAGGAAGCAGGATCCAAGCCAATTAGAAAATTACTATCTGCAATTTTTTAATAGACTTCAGAATTATAAATAATACCAATCCAATTGCTAGTCTATATCATATTGCACTAATACCTACACTAAAATACCTACAGTTTTTTTTTCCCAGGGGCTATTCAAAATTATCCCCTCCCCTCCTCTCCCACCCCATTTTATGCATTTGGATCTGTAATTGGCTCCACGAATCAACTGGCTTATTGAGCATCCCATTGAAGCTGCCAAGTGAGTAGGTGGTTCTTGGCAGTAAATGCTGGAGTCTGGTCATGGCCAAACATCTGTGAATGAGCATTTTTGAAGTCTCCAGTGAACTCTTCTTCTTTAACCAGTTTTCATTCCATAAAAGAAAGAAATCAAAGGCCCAGCTTGAGCTAGGAGCTCAGTGCTAAGGAAGCAGCAGCAGAATTTCCTAAGGTGTACAGAACGCTATGGCAATAAGTCACAAGAGCTTATTACAGCACTTCAAAATGAAAGGCCACTATTTCATTTCCTCCCAGTCCATTGTGCCAGAGGTCAGAATGAGGGCTGTTGAAAGAGGCGATTGCTATAGACTCAGTTTCCGAGCATTTAGGGCACCAAGTCTGAGGAAGAAGAAAAAAGTAAATAAAATCAAATACAAAAAGCCTTTCAGAAAGGAGGGGGGAAGACAATGATCATTGATATGAGATATCAGAATGAAACACAATGAATGATTGGGCCCACTGTATTATACGCTGCTATTACCTATCATATACTATTCATCTATAACCAGCTCAGCTGAAACTCTTGGATATACTTTAGATTTATCCCCAACATTGTGATAAATGGGAAGTTTCAGGCATTTGAGGTTCTTTCCTTAGAGCAGCATAAAGAGAAATTTCTTCTTGGCCTTTGGGACTGCAGCTTATATTCTTTCTTTTTTAAAAACCAATTTAACAGCTGAGATGAAATCACTCTCACATCCTCCCCTTCACTCCGCCTTCTTAAAGAAACGGCTCAGATCTTTCAGCTCCATCTGGATTACCTGGGCTGAGAGTCCATCGCCTGTTAAAGGTTACCTGTATTCTTGAAAATGGGGAGCTGCAGCTGGTTGACAAGGGAGCAGTGGAATGACTGTGGATGCCGCTGGTGCTCTTTCTCTCCTCCTTAAATATGTCGCTACTCTTTGGAAGCCACCAGCTATAGAGGAAATAGGAGACTTTAAACAAGTCAAAGCCACAATGGAAGGGATCCTTCTCTCAAGAATGGTGCTTCTTTTGAAATAAGATGCCAGTCATTTTTTAAGTGTACAATGCTTCTGTATGGAGAGCATGTAGTAAGTGATAAACTAGAAATATCTCAGACATATAAAATAATATTTACTTCTGTATGTAGGGCTAAGTACATTATAGGCCTTAAGCAAAGGAGGAGAAAGAGGAGAAGAGGAAGATAGCGTGATCTCTGGGTGCCTCCAGACACCCTTAATATTTTGCAGTACCTCAGCAGCAATTTTCCATCATCCATGTGGGACAAATGGAAGCTGCCCAGGGTAGGGATATGTATTTGTTCAAATAGGTTCCCATCAAATGTGGTAGGATACGGGACACGTATTCAATACATATCTGTAACGTATCCACTCTGAAAGCATCAAATCTGCCCTGAATCCACTTTGAATCTGCTCTCAAACCATGTTGAATTCACTCTGGATCTGCTGCAGATGTGACTGGCGCAGCCACTTTGCCACCTCCCCATATCACGAATGTTCCAAAGCTTCATCTGAATATTCCAAAACATTCATATTTGTACAAATGTCAATGTACGAAAGTCGTAACATTTGATTCATATATGAATGTCCAAATTCATACAAATTTGTATGGATAATGAATGTTATGAATATTTGTGCACATCCCTAGCACAGGGCATAATGTCTCTCACCCCAGATTTTAGAAGCATTTCTATATTCTACTGTTGTAAACTGTTTTCAGTTGTATTTTTAAGTTTTGTTCTAAACTGTGTTGAGATCTTGATGTGAAGAGGTGGTTTAGAAACATTGAATCAATCAATCAGCAGTGAAAGAAGTAAGTGGTTTCCTAGTGTTCTTAGTTCAAGACGTTTTTGTTAGTGAAGACCTTCTAAAACCTCTATAATCTCTTCAGCCCTGCTAAGTGATGGATGTGATGGTTTGGCAAGTGCGTTTTCTTTACGCCCTCAACTTCACAAATGATTTTTTTTGTCATCCCCAAATTGACCAATGACACATATTGATACACATGTCAGTGGGTGTCAAAGCACAACTTCCTTTTTGCATTTAAGAAGACCTGAGTTAAATCTGAGGAGGAACAAGAAGTCAATGCGTGTTTCATGCATATCAAGCTAGATTTTGTGTGGGGGTAGACAGGACAATGGTCTTGTGACTATGCCCTGCTCATGAGCTTTCCAAAGGCATCTGGTTGGTCATCATGGGCACTGGTTGACAGCCTGAGTGTCCCCATGGACATTTCTGTGTAGTTGTTTTTGGCAGAGATATAGAAATGATTTGCTATTATGAATTCTTCTTATGGTCTTATATTGTGATGACTGGAGATAAGTTGATAGTTGGTCCCACCAAAGAGGAAAAATAGCCTACAGCTCTTGGAAATCCTCTTTCTGAGAAGGAGGAGGAGGGGGAGCTTTTCTCACCCTATTCTTCTTCCAACAAGAGACAACATGTGATGTAGGTGGGCTGTGAGAGCTCAGAAAATAGCTGTGACTAGCCCAAGGCCACCCAGCTGGCTTCATGAAGGAGTGCAGAATCAAACCTGGTGATTCTTCAAAATGTGTAAAGTTCAAGTTGATGGGGCATCATAGTAATTTTAGAAAGCAGATGTTTAAGATTTTGTATGTGCGGTTCACGTATGTGTTTATGTCCATCACTTTTCACTTCTTTGTTGTTGTTGGGTACCACTGAGACATGGCCAGTTCTTAGTTGACAGCATGGGCGTCCTTATAGGCACTTAAATGTAGTTTTTTGGCAGAGATACAAAGATAGTTTGCTATTGCCTACTTCAAGGAAGAGGTTGGAACTTGCAACCCTACCTGTCCAGGACAGAGAAGGTAAGAAATGACTCCAGTCAAGGAGGCTGCATTTGCATGTAGCAAAGGAAAGAAAGAAAATCTTAAAAGCGACTTAGAGATGGTAGCATGTGGCCTTTGTGTCCTCATCCCATTGTTGATCTGCACTTTCTCACCTAGAATGTTCAGGAGAGGGGGAGGAGCAGAGTGGCATGAGAAGAGTCCCACCTGTGAACCCTCTCTGAGTCACCTCAGAGGGCCTGAAGTCTAATTTTGGGTTTTTTTTTCCGCTGCACGTCTTAGATCCAGATCTAAGATGATCTGGATCTAAGGAATGGGATTAAGGGAAGGACCCAATGTGTTTCCACAGGAGGCATAGCACCCATTAGCAATGGGTGCTAACCCCCCCCCTGCTGTGGAAAAACCTTTGCACCCATATGGGGAATCCAGATCATCCCCCAAGGGTCCGCCTGTCAGCGAGAAAGAGCTCCAAAATCCCTCTGAAGTCTGCGGTGATCTTCGGAGAGACCGGCAGCGAGACTCTGGAGCCTTTTGCCGATTCCTTTGGAGGGATTTTGGAGGGAAGTCCACACAGTCTGTGCTAAAAGCGAACGGACCATGCTGACAGCTCCGGAGCCTCTACAAAGTCTTTGCCAGTCTCTTCGAAGTGACTTCGGAGACATTTTGATATGACTTCAAAATCATTTTGAAGCTGGGATTTCGGGGCTCCCCCCCCCATGGGTGCATCCCCTCCCCCTAGCCTCCTCTAGACCCCATTGCCTGTCACTGGTGGAAACAGGCTCCCTTTAAACCAGATTTTCTGGGAGAAGACCCCATTGTAGACCCCATTAATGGGGTCCATGGAAAATCCAGATTAAAGGCCAAAAGTACCCATATGATTCGGATTTCCCCAGCGGCAGTGGAAAAAATTGGGTCCCAAATGGGTGCCATGGTGGTAATGGGGTCATCCGGCTCACACCCAAATGGGTCCTTAATGGGTGCAAAAATGGATACTTTCTGACAGTGGAAAAACATCCTTGGATAAGATCCCCAAAAGGAAAATTGTACAAGATGCAGTATCTACATGCCTGGATCTAAATACAGTTTGGGTATTATTTTTGGCTAGAATTTATCCATGGCAAGATGTTCAATACTGACCTCCAGCTGTTAATGTAATTTCATGTTCCAAGACATTAAAATGAGTCATTAAGAAATGAACAAATAGTACTGGCACTTCCCTCCACATAACATTTTATTTTAAGAAATGATGTACAAACAGTGAAATGGCATAAGCTATATGCCCATGCTAGCTTTCTGTAGAATACCACTTAAGAGTCTGGCCATATTTTCCTTTTTTTATCGAGTTATGCACTCAAAGTGCCAGACATGGTTAAAATGAATGGACAGAACTTCAGATCATTCAATCAAATTTAGAAATCCAGAAGAAGGCTATGTTTAGCACCACTGTTCTGCCTCTGTCTTCTGGAACTGATGAGTCCCAAAATCTAGAAATGTGCAAAATGAGCAACAAATATTTCAAACTTAGATTGATCAGCCTTGAAAAACAGGTCTTCCTCACATTTACCCAGTATAGGAGGGGAATTAAGGGCAGTATAAAGGAAGCCCGTCCCCTTCCTAGTGCACTCCATCCACATTGGACAGAGTGTAAACTAGTACAAAGTGGACTAGGTAGCCCAAAATGAAGCCATTTTGGGCTGCCTAGCCCGATATACTGGTGGACGTCTTTAAAGAGGTCTACCAGCGTACTGTATGAAAATAAAACAAATTCAGAGACTTGTGAATGGCACACACTTCCATACTCTGGTTTACCATTGGAGACCGATTTCAGTGGCACGCCTTACCGGGCTGCCAAAATGGCTCCTCCAGAGCTCAGTAGGCCAAGAACCTCGTATCCAACACTGAAGCTATCATGATCTTCAGAGCCGGTATGGCGGACTAGGTTGGAACAGCCATCCAAATGTGAATTGTCTTACCCTGTTCTGGAGACAAATCTGTGTGCATGTGCGATGGATTCCTTGATCCCAATCAGAGTAGAATGCTCTGATCTGAATAATTTAAGTACGGAAATGCCTTAGTGCCTTTTCTCAAGCTCAAACAAAGGTTAATAGGAGTAATTTCCATGTAAAAATCAAAATTATTCTAGAACAGATAAGCATGGCAGACTGACACTTTTGCAAAAGCAAATGTTATTTGTGGAAAAATGTAAAACTCTGTATCAAAAGAACAAGCCCTTTTTGGCCACCAGCAAAGACTTAGATGAAACGATGCATGTTCAGATTCTTTGGATTAGCAAATTGGAATGAAATATTATTATTGGGTGACTGGTTCAGTAAGCTAATGAACTGGGTTCACCAAAAGGTCAGCAAGTTGCTTGCTAGGTTTAAATCACGTCATGTCTTCATTCATGAACACTTTTGCTATCTGACATATTTGCACCTAATGACAAACGTGAGAGATTTTCTCAGTTCTGCTAACACCTTTTTGCATTTTTTTTTTAAAACCAGCATGGTTTCCAATTGGCTTTCTTGGCAATATTGTTTCTGTTTTTGTTTTTCCACCAAATCATAAATCCTCCAGCATAGTTGTCTCAAGGGAATAGTGAATCAAATCCAGTCTTTCTAGAGAACTAGACAATTGAAAAGTGTTGCAAATGCAGGAAGAAATAATACTATGGAGCACACTTGCTGATTTATGAGCTTCCTCCACCTCCAAGAATGGGATTGTTGGAACTCAACAACAGCTTGGTTTATTCCCAATATGCATCCACAGTTCCACTAGCTGGTGCATTAATGTCTCAGATTGTTTGCCAAATTATAATGGAAGAGGAATGCTAGCCAGTGATAGAAGGAAACCTCAGATTTTATGGTTAAATTTCAAGAAGCATAAATAACAAAGAAATCTCATTGAGCTCCACTTGTCAATCTTTTTTAGCTAAACCTCCTAAACATTGAGACAATAATGCAGAAATCTTGTCAGAGAAAAGGATATTTAGGCCTGATTATAGCCTTTTCTGCACGGACCCTTAAGTCATATCAAAGGAGTGTACTAGGGATGGGCATAGATATTCATAACATTCAATATTCATATGAATTTGGACAAATTTAGACATTCAAATATGAATAGAATGTTGTGACATTTGTATGTTGACATTTGTATGAATACAAATGTTTCAGAACATTCGCATGTAGCTTTGGTACATTCATGAACCAGGGAGTTGGTAAAGCAGCTGTGCCAGTCACAGCTGTAAAGATCCAGAGTGCATTTAACATGGATTGGGAGCTGATTCAAAGTGGATTCAGGGTGGATTTGACGCTTTCAGAGCTGATATGTTATGGGAAACATATGGGATACATATCGGATACGTATCAGATATGTATGCTTCCATATCATAAATTTGTATGACTTCATATGAATACATTAGTATCGAATAGAATCCTACCACATTCGAAGGGGATCTATTAGAACGAATAGGAATTTTCTTACATTCACTTCAATTCCCTGCTGATCTAACTCCATCTGCATTAGACAGAGCACAATCCAAGTTAAGAGAAGCTTTAATTTGAATTCCTGCTGAAACCATTTTAAGTGGGTCCACCAGAAAGACTAGCATGATCTGATCTGGAGCAGGGGAAGTGTGCAGAAGGCCAGGTCCCATATTTGAGACTACCTGGGTGTGTGTGTGTGTCTTTCAGTGATGAAAAGCAGCTCCCAGAGTCTGCAAGGATCAGTGCATCAGGATACTCCAGACTCACTCATCCTATCCACAGGTAGGTAAGTGCAGAAAGAACCTAGGCTCCTTCCAAGGGTTCAGCCCATAGAGAACTTGAAAGGGAAGCTACCCATGGATTGAATGCCAGGGCATGATGTATGCTATGTATCACCCAACTCACAAAAAAATTGATCCATGTGACAGTATGCATATATGTATATGCATTTAAAAAATGTATTTATGTGTGTGCGTATACATACTTGTATGTGTGTATTGGTCCTCTTTTTTATTTAGGCCCAGTCCAGCATGTTTCTGGCAGTCTTAGGAACCTTAGTGATAGAGACACGCATGGATGAAAATCATGTGTTTGGTTCAGCACTGAATTGAACACTCATTTGTTTGAACAATTGAAAAAAGGCTCTTTTCAAGGGTAAAAATACATTGAACAAATACTGTTTGATCAAATTGTTCATATTTGCAAGCAGGGGGCTGATTTGGTTCAATCAAATTCCCCATTATTCAAACAACTGCATGTTCAGTTTTATGGCAGATGGCAAAACATTTGCTATCTTTGGTAAAGATCAGTGGTGATTCACCGGACTGGAAGAATTTTGCTATCTAAACCTTGACATCATCATCATTCTGTGGCTTCATCAGTCTCCTCTGATTCTTTTGTTCTAACCTCAGACAGCAAACAGTTTGGATTTTGTCTTGTTTCTCCAATGAAAACATTTATTTGCCCATTTTGGTTCATCTCCTTTCCACTGCACAGTTCAAACGTATCTACTGTCCAGAATTGCTTGTAAGGATGCAATGAAGAAGAATTTTTATCTAGTGTTTTAAACTCCTCTGAAAGAAGATAGAATATCAGTTGATAAATACATGAAAACCGGGGAACTGAGGAAGAATACAGTCCCTAAACACAAATGGGACAGTTGAGGAATGATAAAAAGTGGTATTTAATGTCCCTTGAACCTGATGTGTGGTACAATAAAAAAGCAAACATCAAACTAAGCAGGCAGCTAAATACTCCTGTCTCCCTGGCAAAAAGCTCGACTCTCTCAGTGCTCTGTTTGACATTGCCTCTGGTTTACTCCTATTTTGCGTCCTTTTCCTTCAGCAAGCTGCAGATCAGAATAATATCCAGCCCAGAGAGAACAAGAAATGTCTTTTATTTGATCCCTTTCCCTTGTTCATCCCCACCTAGAGACAATAAAGGTTTATTTCTACCTGTGAAAGAACATTCCATTAAGCAAACCACTACCTGCAAGTTGCAACTTATGGGTTTATTACCCTGGTGAAAACCAAGGCCCTTTCCACACAAATTGTCCCATGTTAAAATAAAATGGTGCCCTAGTCTGGTTACTGCTAAATCTTGACATCAAGGTCTATGGGTAAACCCTGGAATTAACATATACTGGTATGCCACCTACCTGTCCTGAAACAGAAGGCTGTGTGCAGAAGATGCACAGACCCCTCTTCCAGGAAATGTGGGGCCCAGGGTTCATCACCAAAATGGGATCCCCAGAACTCTAAGACATAAGAACTTTTATTTCTGACCTTCAGAGATTTCTATACCACCTCCAGAGTTGACTCTACACCAGGGGCAACTCATCGCATTCTGTGACAGGTTGGTAATCTCAGGGCAGGTTGTTCCACCCTGTCTCATGATTGTTCAGGTAAGTGCAATAAGGCAGCAAGATTTATTCATACAACAAAATCAGGTGGCAAAATTATCGAACAATGATATGCTTTATTTTGCAATATCCTGTGACAGGCTTTTGACTAAGGGCGAATTTGCACCTTCGCTTCCCAGTGAAGTGAAGATGGGGGATGGATTGGGCTTCTGCATTTTGCAGTGCCTGATCCATCCAAACTTACCTGGTGCTTCACCAAGTGTCAGGTAAGAGTGTTTGCCTTGCCACAGCAATGGCAGCGACACACATGTGTGGTAGGGTTTTTTTCCTGTAGTGCTAAGTGGAAAAACACCCATTGACACTGTCTCCATGGATCCCAAAGGCTACTGAAGGAAAATACTTAGCCTTGAGCTTTTGAGAAGTATTCAGATGACACTTATTTTGGCAAAATAAGCATTGATGGGTTTATGAGCTGCTTCCCTCAGCCCCATGCCAACCCTTACTCTGAAAGATTGGGCCACATGAACATGCTCCAGAGCCTAACTTTCAGATTCACACACAGTTTTCCAGGTGGAAAAGCACCTGGGTAAACAGATATTCCAATCAGATTGAAGGTTTCCAGATTGCCCTTCCACCCCTGAGAATGAAGTACGTCAGCTCCAACTGAGCCACATCAAGGCTCTATTTGGATGCAGTCATTGTGTCACAATCAGATATATTAACATAGTGTGTTTTAGATTTTTGGGGTTGTATGTACATTTCCTGTGTTTTTCTACACACCTTGTGCATAGCCTTCCTGAGAGGAATGTAGTTGTTTTGCTGTTTGTACAGATACTAGTCTAGGGGGGTGCCATGAAACTCTTTCTTAGATGGCTTCATAGACCATTTTCCAAATAGCACTACTTAAATAGATAATAGCCTTTTTCACACATATTGTGTGATAGACATGGGAACTATCTTAACTGAGATTTCTTATCTCTGTGGAATTTAGAAGACTTTCATTGCTTGGAGCAAAGTATCATTTTTGCATTTGCCTTAATGAGCTGTCTGTCTTTATTAGATGCCTTTCATTTCTCTTTAAATTGATATACTCTATTAGCTCTATTTTAAACCTGTTAAGTCTACTGGACATGTGGTAATAGCTGAGGAAATAATATTACAGTGCAGTTCCTGTTATATGGAGAATTGGGGAGGCTCTCATTCAAAGACAATCTTAGTCAGAAAATCCAGGTATTTACACCATGGTATGGAATAAGTAATCTCCCCCCCTTCCCCAGTTTCTCTTTCTTTTCTGGCAGAAGTTTGCAAATTTATACTTTTTATTTTATTTTAGGTTACATACTCTTAACTATGCTTGTTTGGAAGTGAGGAGATGAGAAGTGCAAGAATATTCAAAACATTCAAAATTTGAATTAGTTTCAGTTCAGATATTCAAATTCTAATTGAATGTCTATACATTTGTTTTTTAACATTCAAACGAATTTGAATGTTTTGAATCATTCGTATGAATAGATACAAATGTTTCCAAATCATTTTGAATTTGAATACATTCATTTTTTTCTCTACTCGTTCAAATTTGAACATTAAAATATTCGATTAAAAATATTCAAATCCAAAAGTCTGCATTCATGCACACCCCTAATGTGTGTGTATGTGTATATGTTCAACTTACAATATTCACTATTCTTGAACCACTACACAAATAGAGAACTAGTATTTCAATTTTATGATGTAGTTTTCTGAAATATGAATAAAAATGCATTTGAGGAACACACTGCAGCAGACAATAATGAAAAAATGAATTCAACAATAAAAATCATTAACAGAAAAATCTTTTTTAAAAAAATGTTTAATATTTCTTTTAAAATATTATCAGCCGATTTTGATTGTGTCTCCATTTGAAAATGGAGGCAGCAGCACCTGGAGCATGGGAGAAGGAACTGATTGGCACTTGCCAGGATGCCTCCTTGTCTCCACTTTGGGTTGAGGTGGCATTCTTCAGAGTGGCACTGTGAGGATTCGCCCTCACCGAACATCATCTCAGGAAGTGTTTGCTCTCCCTAATGGAGTGGTGCAGTTACCACAAGGCACTTTCAGCTGTCGCAGGCAGAAGGCTGGTGACAGAAAATGCATTACCAGGCACTTTGCCCCAGAAATGGAGGCACA
Organism: Aspidoscelis tigris stejnegeri; assembly: GCA_023333525.1. Taxonomy (NCBI): domain Eukaryota; kingdom Metazoa; phylum Chordata; class Lepidosauria; order Squamata; family Teiidae; genus Aspidoscelis; species Aspidoscelis tigris. Next base: position 18,051,471 of record JALMGA010000010.1, read on the forward strand.
GCCATAAATATGACATAAATATGGAAAAACAAACTGTGAGAAATGAGCTGCACCTATAAATAAAAAACAAAATATTTGCATTCTGCTTTTAGTGCTGTAACCTGCCCTGAGATCTTTGGATAGATGGTAGAATAGAAATACAAATAAATTGCTATGTAGGAATCGCTTGAAAAGGGTGGGAGCACATCAGGTGCTGCAGTCCCCAAGAACTGAATGTATCCTGTACAGGAATTGTAATGTCCCAGTGGGTTCTGGTTGAGAAGTAGCAGCCTATATGTACTTAGCCTTACTGTTTGTGGATATGGAAAACATAGAGCCTTGATTTAAAGAAAAAAAGAAAAAAATTGCCTTTACAAGTTGCATAGATACTTTCAAAAATGATATTGTAGATAATGGCCTATATATAGACTTTTTGTGCAGTTATGGAAACCTTATCAAATTCCCTGTTGGATCAGTGACCACGTGCACAACCTTTTTGTTTGTATGTTCACTTTGCATCAAAGTGAATGTACCAGGAGTTCACATTTGTGCAAATATAACCCCTTAGAAAGCCGATCTGGCTGGGCGCTGTTGGTGAAAATGGCAAGGCGCCAGGAGTCAAATCATGGAATTGGGTGGGAGCACTACCAGATAAGATTTGAATATAAAATTAGATAAGATTCAAATTCGAATGATTTGCTTCAAGATATTATTCAAAAGCTCCCTGGTGACTGGCCTCTTTCATCAGCAGCATCCAGCTGAATCCAGAGCCATTGCAGAAGCCAACCCATTGTCACGTGATTGGGCAGCAGTGCTTCTTGTTAAGGTTTGAATGTACAAATTTGACATTCGAATCTGTATATTAGAATCTTATGTGGAAGCACCACCACCTGATTGCATGATTTGAATGCTTTTTGGCAGATGGCCATTTTGCGGCATCCAGAGAGATCTGAATGTGACATTGGTGTGACTGGACAGCTGCTTGCTAGTGGTCCCACTGAGGCAGCACTGCCATGCTACCAGGCCAGCAGCAGGTCCTCACATTCAAGAATATAATGAAATTTGATAAAAGGCAGAAAAACATCCACTTCACATTCAAATTTCAAATGTAGCCAACGTTCAAACTTGTACAAATGGTGGGTGTAATGAATGAATATCCATCTGCAACCCTATTGCAGAGGTGAAAAGTCTCTTATGACAAGAGACAGAAAGGCCCAGCTGAGGGCACATTGCCCCTGGAAGTTTTCAAAGAATTTTCTGGATTGTTGGCTCCTTAGTTGGCATTCATATTTACTTACATTAACAGTACTGGATAGATTTCAACAGGCTGGAAAAACAGTGTGGCAATCCATACTTATACATATTTTCTGTATGTTCAATCTGAATTATTTGCCCATTAGCTTGATAGATCTAGGCTGTAAATTATACTCAAGACTTCTATTGATAAAGTTACAGGAACAAGTTGAAGATAGACAGACCATTCCCTGGAACAAGAAGCTTTTAGGAAGGGATATACTATGCTCAGTCAATGCTTTACATTACAGTTTCTATCATATAAGACTATCTACAACCTTGTAAATTTATCCCCAGTATCTGATATGCTTAACAGAGCAAGAATGTTGGAGAAATCTTTAGCCACTGACATGGATGGGAGGTTTCCCAAATATATGAGGGTAAGACTAGATCAAATGGAAACACTAACTAATAAGGCAAAAGTTGTATTTTGGCCCCTTCTTTGTTTAGTTTTCCAGTTGGATAATCCTGCCTCCAGACTTACTTCACCATCCGTCCGAAGCCGCTTCCTGTTGGACAGATCCAATGATTGGAAGCCACACAGGAACAGCACAGTCCCTTCTTGTTTGCCTGACAGTGCAATCGAAAGCTGTGCTGTCATGCCCAAGTGGCTTCCTATCGGTCAGATGGGATGCACTATTGCTCACAGTGGGGGTGCTGCAGGCAGAAGAAAGCTGAGCTGCTTTGATCTAAGTCTGGACACAGCCTGACTCATATATCAGAGTTAGGAAGATACCAGTATTAATGTATAATGATAATATGGTCCTCCTTTCACAATTTAGGTAGGAATGTATAGGTTACTAAACAAAACCAGAGTGACTTTTCGAGAAGGCTTGTTAATAAATTATTCAAAGATGAAAATAGTTTATCTTACAAAAAGAAAACCCAAGAGACATAAATGGATATTGAATGGGAAAGTTCTAGAACAAGTGAACTCCTTGAGGTATAAAGTACACATATTACAAATGTATTTGTATTTTTGTTTGTTTAAAATATATTTCACCACTTCTCATTAAAAATATAATTTCAGAGCAGTTCGTGGATATGATTAAAATCAACTAAATGCCAAAGCAATGGTAATATGATCTATGAGAGCTTGCTGTTCATTTCATTATTCAAGAAGAGAACATCTAGTACAGTTAGCAATTAATTTTTTTTAAAAAGCAAAAACCATATTGGAGCAACTATTTGAGTTTATTACTAAAGCAATTTTAGCACCTCCACCTAATATCCTGGCTCCCTATTTTAAGCTAGAAGTTTTACTCTATACTTTTGTTATGGTAATTAAATCAATTATGTTATTTTATAGGAGACTGATATAGATGCCACATAACAGTTTAGCTAAAGAATGCTTTCAAGAGCAACTTTGTAGAGGGTGAACTCATACCTGTTTAAAGTTAGGGTGTTTCTGCACTTAGCTTTCCTGGCCTGGTCCAGGAGATCTGGGTCAAGGTTGGAGCAGTTCCAGCACCTGGACTGCTCCTACCATCCCTGGACTGCTCCTACCACGTTTGACCATCTGCTCTGAGAAAGTCACTATAATGACCCTAATGATCATGTAGTCTTTGGAGACATTCTCCAAAAGCTAGGAGCTCAAAGCCTCCATGGGCCCCTCTTCAGTACATTTGCAGCCAACCATTTTTGCAACGTTTTTCCCATTCAAAAAGCCTATTTCCATCAGTAAAATACTGCAAAACTGTGAAAATTCATTGGATTTTTTTTATTCACGACCCAGGAGCTTTGTTTGATTTTTATGAATGTCCAGACGTTTGAACATCTGTATTTTCAGTTCAGTGTGAACATTTGTGAATTTGAAATTTTGATAAGAATTTTTGAATGCAAATTTGTCTGTACACATCCCTAACTATAACTCATTGGACACAAACTGTTCAAAGAGGGTGAGGGAACTTTTGAATTCCATCCTGCATATTTTTACCCATCAGAAAAGGGAGGGGTGAGGAGGGAAGTAAAAACTGCATCTAAGACCACATTCCCATGCACTCCATTTAGTCCAGATTGGACTATATTTATTCTGAATATGGAGGCGAATCCAAATTGACCCATCCCCATGCAAGTGATGAAAGGTGGGCTCAATTCAAATGTGCCTGTCCCCATGCAAACCGCACTAAACCGCTGCTTGGGGAAACAGCATAATTTTCACTCTGCCCCCTCTCTCCTGATAGGAGGCAGGTTGACATCACCAACCCCTGTGCCACCCGCTGTACTGAGGGCAGGGAAATACCACCCAACACCCCTTCCCCAATGCTAGGCATTAAACAGAAATGAGCCTCTTTGCTGCCATTCCTGTCCTGTACGTTGGGGATTGCAACTGCTGGTCATTTTTAAACAGTGATCAAAAAACGAACCTCTTCTCTCCGTGATCGGATCGCTGGGCAAACGTAAAAGAACTGATCACCCCAGTTTGACAGGTAAAAATGCAGTGATGAGGGGGTTCCTCTGGCCCTTGTCATCCCATGAGCCTCTTCCCGCAACCATTATTCCACCCCCATTCCCCAATTGCCAGCAAGCAGCAGTTTACATTATAAACTGCCTCTAGACATTGTAGCAGCTTTGGTTAGCTTGTTCCACCCCCGCTCCCCGATCGCCGGCAAGCAGCTTCTGAAGTCTGCCAGCTAAAGAGCTTACCAAAGCTGCTACAATGTTTAGAGGCAGTTTAGCAGAGAAGCGCTAAAGAAAAGCAGAACTTACAGCACTTGGGCTGAGTCCCCAAAAAACTTATTTACTTCTCCACTGTCACTCTACTGTCACTCTACTGAAGTGGACTTTAAAAGTGCCATGCAAATCAGGAATAAGCGTCCGCATGAGGCTCAGGAAAATGTGTGTTTTTAACGCACCTTCCGTCCCCATAGGATCCCTGTTTTCTTTGTGCGCATCTTTTTCTCCCCGTCCCTGCTCTTGTTCATAGGGTGCCAGCGGGAATGGGGAGGGACTGCGCTCGGTGTGGCCACAACCAGGAAGACAATCCCTGACAAGTGCAAAGGAAAGCGATCGGTTCTCTGTTCGTCTCCCAGATCTCCCCCGCCCCTTAAATGGCTTCTCGTGCTGGAAAACATTCACTCTCACCACTTTCCCTGTTTTTGCTTTCAAAAATCCACCCTGCCCAGTGCACGAGCGCTGACAAGTCCAAAGGAAAAACAGCGATCGGCTCTCTGCCTCTCCCCCCCTTAAATGGCTTCTCGTGCTGGAAAACATTCACTCTCACCACTTTCCCTGTTTTTGCTTTCAAAAATCCACCCTGCCCAGCGCACGAGCGCTGACAAGTCCAAAGGAAAAAAAGCGATCGGCTCTCTGCCTCTCCCCCCCTTAAATGGCTTCTCGTGCTGGAAAACATTCACTCTCACTACTTTCCCTGTTACTGCTTTCAAAAATCCACCCTGTCCAGCGCACGATCGCTCATTCACTCATCACTTTCCCTGTTATCGCTTTAAAATCCACCCCTAGCAATAATCCACCCATTTCACACCTCACAGCGATTGCAACAATGTTGCAATTCTGCGTGATTCTGGCTCTTTAGTTCTGAGCTTTAGAAAGTGAAGCTGCTTTTGTGTTTCTGCTGTGTGTGCAGGCAGCAATCCCCGCCCCTTTTGCCACGGAGCGTCCTCAAGGTAAATGTAGCGAGGAAAACCCGTGACTTACAGAAAGAGCGCTGGAAGAGTTGTTTAAAGTGCATGTATTTTGTCGCGCAATTTCCACGTTTTGTAGCGCTGGAACCTCGTTAAAAACCCTGGCTTGGGGACGCTCAGAGGCAAAAGGAGAGTCTTGGCAGACTTTTTATTCCTTGGGGACAGGCCCTTGGTGGGCTCTCTCTGAAGCTCAGCTTTCTCTCCTAGCTCACGAGTTTTCTCTTTATAATGTAAACTTGCTCTTTGGTTAATTGTTCCAATTCCAGCTTTGTAATGTTATGGATTTGGTTTTATTTTTATGGTTTAACCTTCTAACTTCAAGCTCTTTTCTACTCTTCATTCCACTTCCAACTTTTCTTGTATCATACATTTTTTTCTTAAAAGACCCCCAGTATTTTGCAACATAGTAAAGCCTGCAGTATTTAAATTCCCTTCTCCTCTTCTGTCACCTGTATCCTGTTCTTTTGATATCAACCCTTGATTTATCCTCTTTACTTTATCTTTCTGTTCCCATCATTTAACAGAATTACTTTTTCCTTGATCTTAATACAGCATCTGTAATATTAAATTCTTGAATTTGTATTTATATAATGAACATCATTATTCTCCATTCTATGCTTAATAGATGGATTTTTTTATTCCTTTTTTTTTTCAAACAAGCAATTTCTTATAATTTTAACTTGGAGAAAAACCTTCAAAAAACAATTAGAGAATAGTATTATAATGTATTTGAATTTCTATTACTGTTGCAGAATCTGCACATGGAGGGGGTGGAGGACTTTAAGCCTTCACATTAATCATAATTAAGGACTATAATTAATGCAGTGGCATGCTATCTTCATGCCACCATTGCTTGGCCTGTTGAGATCAAAGGTGGGTCTTGCTGTGATCATAACAAGTAGGGGGGGAGACCTCCCCCACACACACAATGCACCTGATGTATCTTTGGTATTGATTTCAACAGTAGGATGAGGAATACCCCTGTCACCAGAATCAAATTAGGGGAATATTCAGATTTGATTCTGATGACAGGGATAACAGGAAATGGCCCATGGGCCACTTTCTTTATTTAATAATGCAGAATGCTGCAGATGGGACTATTAAGGGTCCAATCAGGGCTTTTTAAAGTAGACCCTTTAATATCATCTGAATATATGGCTGAAAACCTCCTTTATTTTGCCATACTGCAGTCTGCATTTACTAGGTTTATGTCAGGCAACACACACCCTGATTACAGGTACTACCCACTGATTGGCTACTCAGTTTATCTAGGTTCCTGTCCCACTGGCTTAAAGGAAGAGATGCTTTTCCAAGCTTTCAAGATGCAGGAAAAAAATGTCTGTCATTCTGGATTCAAGTTCACCTGGAGGGTGCATCTTTAGGCATTTCTGATCACACCCTAAGTCCCTTTGGGTGATGGCATCAGCAGCAGGATGGCTGCTACCATTAGGTGATAACATGTTGAAGAGCTCTGAGATGCCTTCAACCAGACCTGCTGTTCAAGAATGACTGCTGTGCTTATGATGGCATCATAGCAGGAGAGTGCAGTGTCCATTTGGGCATTTTGCTTTTCCTGCATATTGAATGTTCAGTAATGGGGGGGCAGTGGCTCCATCTAAACACAATGCAAAAAGGGGCTGAAAAGCTGCTTAGAAGTGGTAATGTCAACACTCTAGTGCCTTAATCCACATTAAAAGTGGAAAATGCACTTTTATGTGTGATGGCCACACTAGTGTTCGTATGCTAGCTCTAAGGTGCTTTTGAGTTGTCCCCTTACCTGTAAATTCCCCCACCACAGCTGGGCCCTCCTCCAAGTCTCAACTTCATTCAGCTGCCTACTACAGAAGTATTTCTTTCTTTTTTTTAACAAATCATAAAAAAACTATACTGGAGCCAAGCATCTTTTTTCCTTTGAAGACATCTCAATGGACCTTCTGAATCCATGAAGTTAATATCTTCTGCTTCACACGTATCTCAAGTTCGACATCTCTTAGCAAGCAATTTTGATAGGTTAGGAAAGGGAAGGATACTAAGCAGTGGGGATTAATTTGGGACCAGTCATAATTTGAGACCTTCAATTTGAGCTCAGCACCTAGTGACTACAGAGGCATTATCACACAAGTTTCAGAGCTGGCCTGAAAAAATTCCTGGTCTTGGAGGCCCCAGGAAACTTATTTCAGTACCGTGCCTTATTGTACTGCTGAATCAGGCTTATATAGGTGGTGAGGTCTGGATCCCCACCCCATGAAGTATGATGGAAAAGAGAGAGGGGAGGGGTTTCTCCCCTGAAAGTCCACATAATAAGCTGTAAGTGGGAATGCAAAAGCAAAACAGAGCTCACTTAAAACCTGCACTAAACTGTGCAGTGGGAACTTGGCCTTAGGTAGCCATTTTGGTCCCTATAGCTTCTCTGTGCTCTGGCTAATGCCTTTTTAACTCATTATTGTTGTATATTTAAAATGTATGTTATTTATACACACACACACATGCTTATGTTTGTAGTTGAACTATTAAATTGTTAATCATCAAGAATAATGATTTTTAAAAAGAAGAGTTTTCCATTTAGAAGCAATATTGGCAAAGGAGACCATGCTATCCTGTAGTTCTTGGAAAACCCATCCTAACTTACTCGAGAATTCCAGCAGTACTGGATTTGTTCAAGCAAAGTGGGGTCTATCATCTGGACCCAAACTAGCTCAGGCATTGTTTGGCCATTGATTCCGTGCAGTTAGATGTGCTGGAGATCCCTCCTGATGTGATTGCTATGCTACAGGTATCATGGCCTTCCACTCAAAGCATTTACAAGGCAACATGGAAGTTGTTTTGTGGCATGGTGTCGCGAATGGGAAATTTGTCAAATTTGTCAAAATTATGGGGATCTCTGATTACAGTGCAAATATGTCATATTTAAGGGTAAATATACATTGAAGCCTGTGCTGAACAACAGCAACAACAACTTTCTCACCCTCTACAGTTTTCAAATCTGCTAACCTTGTATTTTGTGTTCTTTTGTCTTGATATATGCCAGCTTGAAGAACACTGGTGAAGAATATGGAAGTTCCATAGAAAATAGAGCAAGCTTTGAATAATGAGATCACTTGGCATTTTGATGCAATTTCAGGGATTGTCCAACAGCTCATTCTGCCTGATGCTATATCAGGTCAGCATCAAGATGTGGATGAGCATAGTTGGATACGACATGCCTATTGCCTGGTTTTTATCTTTTGTTTTGTTCTTTGTTTTGTTCTTTTACTGAAACTGTGATTCAGAGAAGAGAATAATCTCAAGAGTTGTCTTTTATGTGACACCAATCCAACTGGGTTAGAGTCAAAGAAATCTGACATTAATTTGTAGACAAAGGAGAAAGGAGAAGAGAAATCCTTTAAGGTTAAAATTAAGTAGCAAAGTCAGTAGACAGTAGCATTGGGAAATACTCTGCCAGCATTTAAGACTGTTAAGAGTATTCCTCAGATAGTGTGTGCTTGGCTGGAAACCTCTGTTTATTATGTGCTACTCTTTGAGACTGGTCGCACAACAACAGATTATTCTGCCTTAGGGAGTGACAGGGACTCAGTGTGTTATTGGCTTGATCACTCATCTAATTTAGTGTCTTTACTTCTTTGCCCACAGTTTTCAGCTTCTTGGCCTCAGTTCAGTGATAGGGTATTTTCCCCCCTCTGCACCCATCCCACCCTCCCCCTACCTGCACCCTCTGTGATTGGATGTAATCCTTTCTGTCAAATTTTACCTTCTCAGGAAAGAGTAAGGCCATCCACCTCTTTCCCCAACATCCACATGGTCCAAATGTAATTAGTGGAACTTAAAAAGTGAGGGTACCTCCAAACATGCCCCCTGCTTTGCCATAATTGCAAAGCTCTTTCCTATCTTCCAAACATTCAAGGCAAAGCTGCTTCTGGTCCTCCAAACTGGAGGACCAGAAGCTTTAATTAGGGGTGTGCACAAATGCAGTTTTCAGGAATTGATTCAATTCAATTTGATTCGGTGTGGGGTCTCCTTGATCCAGATTAGCATGTGGATCAGGAGGTCCAGGATCTTTATCAGAGGCCCTTTGATCCAGATGTAGAGGCTAGTGCCTCAAAAAAAGTCTGAAGTGATCCCAAACCAAGGATAGTTTGATTTAAATTACATTTTATGTGCATCTCTAATACTGGCCTTTCTTCTTCTCTTGTCCTTTCTCCTTCCTTTTTCCCCCAAGGCAGAAACTGAAAAGCAATTCAATCCTTTCAATTGAAGGATACAATCTGAATCAGAAGCAGCAGCTGAATGATGAATCCATATCTGCACATTAATTCAAGACTGATGGAAATGTATCTTTCCTTCAGAAGCAGCAGATGAAGAGGAAATGTATTTTAATTCAGAAAAGTCAGGACATCTATATCTTCATGATTTTAGCTTAGGACACTATTTTAAAATACTATTAGATTAAGATGTTTCTAAAATTTCACAACTTTTCTGCTGAAGCCAGAGTTTTGTTGCTTCAACATAAAACAATAAAAAATGGTTTACTTTAACATAGCAGGTCATTCTGTCCTTGCCTTGCTAAAAAGTATTGCAGTAAAGCAAGTTAATGACAAGAAATCCACTTCACTGCAGTCAATTGAAAATAAGGGAGGGAGAGAAATCACTTAAAATGGCTGATTAACTTTACTGTATGTGGATTTTATAACATAATATTGTTCCAAGTCTTTAAATAAGGGCCCTTCTGGAGGTCTCCACAAATTTGTCAATCAATCCAGTTATTCATTTTCATGGGTGACTCACCAAACATCATTACCTTGTAATTTTGCTGCATTGTTATGTTATTGAGATATATCCTGACTTATCCTATTATCCTATTAAAGCATTTGCCAAAGCATGTTAGATATGCATTGGTATACCTGTCCCAATGCATAGTTAAAGGCACATGAGGATGTCACTTGGCTAAAATTAAGCAAAACTGTTCAAGAGGAACATAAGAAATACCCTACTGGATCAGATCCATGGCCCATCTAGTCCTGCAGTCTTCTCTTGCAGTAGTCAAATGGTTCCACATTGAGTCTATCAGCAGAACACAAGCACACAGATTTCTATACATACATACATACATACATACATACATACATACATACATACATACATACATACATACATACATACATACATACATACATACATACATACATACATACATACATACATACATACATACATACATACATACACACACACGTCTGCCTTCTCCAAGATTTAAAATAGAGGTCTTTATCTAAAATATCTGAAGATGGGATTTCATGCATCCTTCTAAAGTGAGGCAAAAAATTACTTTAGGGCTGAGTTCCCACTGGACTATTTTACTGCTATTTTAAATTTATATTAATTTAATCAGCATTCAATCCATTTTTTCATGTCCCCATTTATGGCTTTTTATACGGATTTACAGGGAGGAACCCCTTCCCTCTCTCTTTTGCATCATACCCTGACCTTTTGCCCAGTAGAAGCAGCTAAGCAAAAGAACAAAGCAATTTCACACTTTCCATTTCAGATGAATCTCTTTCCCTGCTGGTTCTTCCTGTCTGTGCTTAAACAGGAGAACAGACACCACAAATTCTAATGGAGAGCTGACAGCTCTTTCTGTTTCTGTTTCTGTGAGGTTTGCAACAATGTAATGGCTTCAGGCTTGAGTTTTAAATGAGCAGGAATTTTGATGCTTTCTTTTTACTCTTGCGATAGTGTTCAGAGCAGGCATGGTGATGGGGGGGGGAGACCTTCACAGCTCTGAAATCCCACCCATATCTGTCAGGCATTGGTCAAAAGGACATATCCCCACCCCAAATAATTCAGTACCGTTCCCACTCGGGAAAAAGAATGTGGGCTAGGGGCAAAACCGGGATTGAGAGCTGTTTCTCCGGGGAGTTTTTAAAGCAAATTTTGGCTATTTACTCCTCAGAAAATCTGGGAATCTGTATTTGAATGGGGCCAAAGGACATCCAAACCATTTTCAAGGTGTTACAAAAGGTTTCTGCTGATCTATGATGATGATGACATAAAACAACAATAATGCACAGCAAACAAGATATTTATGCTGGTTTTGGTGATTGTTATCACTAGTTGGGCCCTTCCCAAGCGCCTAGGACTGAGTGATGTATCAGCAAATGATATGAGCAGACCCCAACAAAGTGGCTTTCTGTAGCTGGCAGATGGAGCTCAGACGGAGTTCAGTAATTTTTGAATCTAGATAGTCTTGTTTCCTTAATTGTTGCATCCTTTTCTGGTTTCCACGTTTTTGGGTGCTGGCTTGAAATTATTACTTTGCAATTTTCTGACCCTGAATATAGAAAATGAATATACAGTGGTACCTCGACATACAAGTGCCCTGACATACAAGTGTTTTGAGATACAAGCCGCCGAGCGAGTGATATTTTGCTTTGAGATGAGAGCAAGATTTGAGATACGAGTATGTAAATACAGTACAGTACATAACAAAAACAACTGAGGTGGTGTTTTGGGAGCTGGAATGGATTAATGGGGAAATTGCTTTGAGATACGAGTGATTTGACATAAGAGCAAGGTTACGGAACGAATTAAACTCGTATGTCAAGGTACCACTGTAGTTCATTTTGTTCCTGTAGCCCACTGGTCGAGGGGTGGCCAGTTTCCTCAGCATCTGCTCTGGTCCTTTTTACCCTGGGCAGTGACGAAGCCAGTATAGACTTCTTTTTTTTATTTTGTCTTTTCACTGGTGTAAGTGGGTTGGGTGCACTTGGTCCTGCTCCTCAGCTTTGACCTCTCTGGCATGGTTAAACCTAACAGTAGTTTGCACTGTGGCCAGCACAGCTCTCAACTTTGTTGGAGCAGTTAAGCCCCACTGCCTGGACAACGTGGCACCCTTGGGGGGATTATTATTGTTCTTATTGTTGACATAAAACAACAGTAAAACACAGCAGTATGATATTTATGCTTGTTTTGGTCATTGTTATCACTAGTCGGGCCCTTCCCAGTTGCTATTGTTGCTGTTGCCCAATGGATTCTGATAGAAAGTTCATTAACAATGATCTCTAGCATTACAGCTCCTTGGAGAAAGTAACATGTGAAGTGGACTTCCCAAAATTGCGTTAGCCTATAGTCACACCCAAGGTTTGGAATGATGTGAAGAGGGTTCTCATGCTTGGGGTTCACACCCATGATTTTATATGAGCCATTCCTCCAAAATTCACCCTATCTTGTAATTGGCCTATGTCAGCTCTCAAATCATTTCGGTTCCATAGTCCAGCTAGATTTTTGCAATGTAAATATGCCATAGACTATTGGAGGTGGTACCTGAACTTCCCTAGATGGGCCGAGGAGGTTTCCCTCCCTTTCTTCAGCCAGTGCTGGAGCTTGTGGATGCTCAGTGGGACAATACCATCCACTCCTGCCTTCCCCCTTGCCCTGTGTCTACAGCTTTCTTTTTTTGTTGTTGTTTAAAAACAAGATCTCCAGAGATGTCAAATCCTGTACCTTCACATATACATGGAAAGGGGCCCTTGGATTTCCAGCCAGAATACTGAGGGCAGGGACGAGGACAGAGTTAGCAATGTCATGTCTGGCAACTGAATGGAGGGACTGATGGGGCCCGGAAGAGGACTTAGGATGCCCTTGTTCCAATTAAAGGTGACTGCAGAAAGAACCTACATTCCATGGTTGTGATAAAGCCAATACTGAACTCAGATCCCATTGTGCAGTAAGGTGAACTATACAGATGAGGCATGGTCAGGCCCTTACTGTGCAACATTTAGACTTTCGTGGGGAAATGCAGAACAAATGCCAGCCTGAGAGGAAGACAGGCTTAAAAATTAAATGGACTTTTCAAACAGGAAACTGGGGTGTTACATCTCGTACCAGCTTAACTTTGCTCTTAGTTGTTTGAAACTGACTTCTAGGTTGAGAAGACCTTTCATGATCACAAAATGTATAAGACTGCATTTGTTTATGGCTATTATTCCTCAGTTTTAGCTTTCTGTCCATTATCAGAAAGGGGGAGGGGAATAAGCATAATCTTCAGTAAATTCTGGCAATTTTGTTTTAGGATATATATTATAGATTTTAAAGCAACATTTTTTAAAAAGCCAAAGACAAGATTAATTTGTGTGTTTTTTTCGTTCTCAGCATTTTACTGTTGAGATATTAGCAACTATGTAATAACAAAATTGTCAAAAACTAAAAACCTTTTCTTGTTAGAGTATTAGAAAAGCTGTCTTATGTTTGACTTATGAATAAAGGAAATTGTTTCCTCTGCAGAAATCAAGTGGATGTTTAAAGCTGTACTTTGAGATGGGTTTATTTCCCAAACTATAATATTAATACTATACGTTTTTTTTTTCTTTACCACACACACACACAATTGCACCATGGTGTATTATTGTGTGCAGAAATGCCTAGAATCCTTACAATGCCTGGCTAAAAGCTTGCCTGCCTAAGAATTAACATCATGCGGTACAAGCTTATTTTCTCTTCTTCAAACAAATGAAGAGTGACAACTGAGGTCTACCAACCATCCTTGGCCTTAGAAAGCCTGTAACTATCTTGTGGAGGAAAACTTACTGAAAAAGAGGGAAGGAAAAGTGCTGGCAAATGTTGGCACTTTGAAAATTGGGAGATGCAATTAGGCAAGCCCCGGGACAGTCCCAGGACAGCCTAATTGCATTCTGAGTATAGAGCACAAAATCGTTTTACACTATCTTTGCCAGACAGCTGTGGGCCCTGCCCCGTGGCCATTGGACCCTTTCGGGCCCTCTGGCCAACAGCCCCTTTCGAGGGAGGAGCGAGATCGGGACGGCCCGACCTCAGGTCCCTCAAGCCATAGCCAAAATCCACCCCTTGGTAATTTCCAAACATGGGAGGCAAGACTTCTGCAAAGAGTTGTTGGTAGACCCAGTTAAACAGGTGTAACCCAGATTAAAGGCCTCCTTAATTTGGATCATGCTCCATCTAAAGCAGATTGAGCTGTATCAGTGGGGGACTGGGTCTAGATGTGTACTACATGAACTTACGAAACCAGGCTGCAACGTCTAGGCCTCTTCAGTCTGGAGAGACGGCGTTTGAGAGGGGACCTGATTGAAGTATATACCTGATTGAAGTATATAAAATTATGCACGGTATAGAAAGGGTGGATAGAGAAAAATTCTTTTCTCTATCACACAACACTAGAACCAGGGGGCACTCTATGAGGCTGATGGGTAGGAGAATAAGGTCTGACAGGGGGAAGTATTTCTTCACTCAGAGGGTCATCGGCTTATGGAATGTGCTGCCGGAAGAGGTGGTGACAGCTACCAGTCTGGATGGCTTTAAGGTAGGGTTAGACAAATTTATGGATGACAGATGTATCAATGGCTACTAGAACGAATGCTTAGGTGCATCCTTCAGGCTGAGGGGGGGGGAGGAACTGGGGCGCTTCTAAGGCCATCTGCTGAGACTCGAGAGCAGGAGAAGGTTTGTCCTTGTCTCTGCTTGAGATGCCCATGAGCATTTGGTGGGCCACTGTGTGTAACAGGATGCTGGACTAGAAGGGCTGTGGCCTGATCCAGCAAGGCTTCTCTTATGTTCTTATGAACTCTATATCTGCATTAAAGGTCTGTGCAGAAAGGGCCACGGTTTCTTTTATAGGAGTCTAAATCATTTAACCAATTACTTAAACAAAGGAAAACACCATACTTAAATTAGAACTAGTTACTCTGAGGCTACTGGTTCTTTTCCTTTTAAATTCTTTTTAGGACAGAATATCCTCAAATGGAGGATATATTTTAATCCTCTGACAGATTCTTACAACACAGGGCTATTCTCTGTAAAGCAGAATCCCTGGATGTCCTAATTCAGGCCGTCATTCTCTAAAGCTATACAATTAAAAGGGAGGAAGGGAAGTTTAAGGGAAACAGCTGTGATTACTTTCTACCAACTAAACTAAACACTAGCAGAGGCTACCAGAACAAACGCACAGTCTTGACTGCATTAAATGGTTGGCTGGAACTGTCAATGATAACTAGGAGTTCTCAGGCGCAATCATGCTCAATGCAATGCTGAAAGCTTGACTACTTTCTCCCTACTTGACTACTTTCTCCCTACTTCAGAGGGCTTGTCTTCATGCTGAAAATATTCCAAAATTATTCGAAGTCTGCCTCAGGAGCTTCTCCATGCAAAGCCCTAATACGGGCTACATGCAAGACAATACGTGTAAAAAAAAACCCACTTAGCAAGTGTACTACATCCGAAATAAGGGGCTAGCACGTATTGTCCTGGGGTCATACGGATGCTCCCGAGTTATATGGGGTGGAGCTTGGCGGCCGCAGTATTAGCAGGCAGGGTTTCGCCTCTGTTCCTTGTTCCTGCCATTTGTTGTTTTCCTTTGAAGCCTCAACTCCATAGCTAGTAAAGCTATCGTCTTTTTTAAAAATAAAAAAAACTTGAATGCTGGTTTGTGGCAGTACAAATCCTGCCCAAATTCTGCTCAAGATTCTATTTAGAATTTCAGAACCAGAATTGCAGGGCAATAAAAACATGCGGATGTGCACACCTCTGCTAACCTGTGGTGGCCAAGGACAGGAATGATCTTTGTGTTCGTGGAGGTGTTTGCCTGCCGTTGTTGCAGCTGTTTGCCTGTCATTACTGCAGTGGGCAGTACGGGTTATGGTGACGTCAATCCAGCTTCCTATCAGGGCAGAGGGTGGGTGGGGAGAAAAAGATGCGGGTTCACAGTGCGGCTTGCATGGGGACAGGCACGTGCGATTTGAATCCACATTGCCCCAAACCACATGGGGACGCTTTATTGTGAGTTACAACACAGATTTTTATGACACGCATCACAAGCAAAGCAACCAGTTTCCATGGGGACTTTCACATCTTGTAGCACTGGCAGCAAAATTACTGGTTATCAATTGGCTAATCCTTTAAAGAAACACCTTCAAACCATCACACCCTTCCCTTGGAGTAATGGCAGGTGTGCAAACAGTGCACTACTGCCTCTGTAACTGATGGCAAGAACCACAGAGATCGCTCTAAAAGCGACCTTCATTTAAAGCACAGGTTCCATCCTTGTCTCTGGCTCTGATCATACCTAAGTTTTAATTCAGCTTCAGGCCACATTCAGCTTCAGAACACATCAGGAAAGCAACAAGCTGATTTCTTTTCACATTATCTAACTCTGAAGATTCACCTGAATTAAAACTTAGGTGTGAACATAGCCTTAGTGAAGAATGTCCACATGGCACCAAATACAGTACAAGGTAAAATAAGCTTTATACATTGCAGTACTGTGTATTTTTACACAGAGCTCCATTTTCCACATAAAATACACTTCAAACAGCTCGCCTATTTCCTGACAGAAAATAGGTTCAGTGTTGTCTCAGTTAACACTGCAGTTTCTGGGAACCTAATTACAGCATTAAAGAAGCCTAACTGCCTAACCCAGATGTGAAATGAGCCAGTCTTTGAAGAAACACTGAAAGTCTACAGATTGCTTTAAAATGGATTCTACAAAGTAAAATGGGGGAAATTTAAGCAAGGCTTTCGGGCCAAGATGCTGACCTCCACTTAACAAAAAAGGAAAGTACTTGCGAGTGATTCTTTCCTTATCTGCCATGGCCCAGACAAAGCCAACTGACCATATTTTGCCTGTGAATATTGTCATTGTCTGTTCTGATCTTTTACAGCTCTGACGTGCCTGCTCATTACGGGCGCTGTCCTTCCAAGAAGTGTCTCAGGCTCGCTGTCTTAAACTAGCTTTTGATTTCTTCCATCACTTCTTGTTTAAGAAGTATTACCATGTGTGCTAGCTATTCACTGTCAAGGCTGAAGTCATATCTTATTTCCTGTTTAAAATGGGAGAGAACAGGCCTAACATTCATGTGAGGAAAGGAAATTATTCTCCCTGACTGCGGCCTTCTATCTCTTCCAGATTCTGACTGTCTGCCCTGTTAATGTCTCTTTCTGTTGTCCTACTGTTGCCCGCCTGTGTGCATTGAAGACGGAGCTGAGTATAATGAATGTCGTACTGTTGGAGTTCATAGTTCTCAAGGGAAAGAGTAGAAAAAAAGATATATAGATCCACACTGCTTGTTAAATTGCAAGTGTGTTTTTTCAGGGTTCTATATCACCCATTGTACTTAATAGTGCAGCATTATTGTACATATACAGTGTTAATTTACAGCGTTATAATTTTATTATAAGAAATGTTGATTGTGATGCTGATTTATTCTGAAGCAAGTTTCTATACATAGCCTGCACTTTGCCTGATTCAACAAACCAGCTTTAAATTGACGCCTGGAAGAAATTGACAATGTTCACATTTTTGAAGTTTCAGATGGGAAAAAAGAGGCTTACTGCCCCCTAGCGGTTTACTATATGAAATCTATAAGGTGGGATCCAGGGGGTCTTGACAAACTTTTTAAAAAAAGGAAATGGTGAAGATGATCCATTAAGAATAGATCATTCCTTCCATTAGGTCTTTTAAAAGGGAGCTTGAATGGCAGTGTAATAAGATTTCTATTTTCTCCCCCATAAATCAGCATGCTTGGTCCTCCTCCCCAAAAGCAAAGCATATTTTATTTATTTATTTTTCCTTCTATAAATCCACTTCCCCAGACACTTGTATATTGGAAGCAGACACCTGAGTTAAAGGATCCTTGTCTTTGATTGATGCATCACACCAAAATCCCTAGCCTGGGGACTGTAGGGAAGCTATTTGATTTAGGGCATTTCCACAGTTACCTGGGCTGTGCCACTTCAACTGGAGCTGTTCCTACTGGAACGGTTTCTGTCTGAAGCAGTTCAGTTTAGGGGTGTACATGAAACACATCCCCCCTTTTGATTTGCGTTGAATTGAAGGGGGTAATGTTTGGTTTCATGCAGGGCCCCTCCCCATGAATATAGGGGGCTTTGATTCATGTGAATTGAAGCCCCCATCCTCTCTCTTGCCCCCCACTCACCTTCTGCCAATGTCGCTGCATGCAGCCATGCTGTGCCATGCCACCACATGCCACTATGTGGGGCCCACTAGGCCCAGTGCTGACCCCTTAACCCTGACAAAGCATGCACATGGCTGAAATGGTGGCCTGATACCCTGGGAATTGCAGGGAATTTCATGAGATCTTGGGGAATCACACAAGAGTCCCTGCAATTCCTAGGGGATTGAGCCACAATTTCAGCCATGCATGTGCCTCCAGCAGGGCTTGGAACTCCTGAGTTGGGACACACAGTGCAGTGGTGGCAGAAGAAGGTGAGGTAGGGCCTTTCCGCACTGGCTCTAAAAATGGATTTAGAGCCAGATGTGGAAAGGATTTAGATGTGGCTTTCGCATAGGGGCTGGAATTAGACCCCTTTGAGCAAGCCACGTCCGCATATCAGCAGGTTTTTAAACCGTTTTTGCCGCCGAAATCCTACCCAGATGTAAGACCTGAAAAAATCAGGTCTTACATATGGCTTTCCCCCTGAAAACAGTTTGGAAACAAACGTTTCCACACCAGAGGGGGAAAAGCCGGATTGCTGGTGCATGCCCAGCTCTCAGAGAGGCAGAGCGCATGCTTTGCCATTCTGACAGCTGGGCGCGCCTGGCAGCCAGCTTCCCTGCCTTCCCCCTGGCCAGAGAATGGAGAATCCTCTGTTCTCTGGCGAGGGCAAGGCACCCCCACTCCTTCTGTCACCCCAACCCCACGAACAGCCCCCTTCTACGTACCTGATCGCCTCCATTTTGATCGTGAGTCTCAGAGGGACGGCGGCAATCGCACACGCGCGTGCCATTGCTCTGACGGCCCTCCCAGCAGCTCAGGACTACATTTCCCAGCGTCCCTGGGCTGCTGGGGCCATCAGAGCAATGACGCGCGCGTGCGCGAGTGCCGCCGTCCCTCCGAGACTCACAATCGAAATGGAGGCGATCAGGTATGTAGAAGAGGGCTGTTCGTGGGGTTGGGGTGACAGAAGGAGTGGGGGTGCCTTGCCCTCACCAGAGAATGGAGGATTCTCCGTTCTCTGGCCAGGGGGAAGGCAGGGAAGCTGGCTGCCAGGCGCGCCCAGCTGTCAGAATGGCAAAGCATGCGCTCTGCCTCTCTGAGAGCTGGGCAGGTGCTGGTAGGGCCGATTTGGGATGGGTGCTGGTGCACTTGCACAACACCCATCCCAAACCGTTTCCCAATCCGGCCTTGCCGCCGCAGCCCCGCGTGTGTGTGTATGCGCAGGGTCTGGGAGAAACCGTTTCTGCTCGAAACAGATTTCCCTTTGGGAACATTTTGGCCGAAAACGGATCTTATAGATCCGTTTTCGGCGGCAAATGCGGAAAGGCCCGTACATTCCTTAATTCAGATCTAGCATATCCAGATTAAGGGAAGCACCCAATGTGTTTCCACAGGAGGTGTAGCATCCATTAGCAATGCGTGCAAACCCCCCTGCCATGGAAACATCTTTGCACCCATGTGGGGAATCCAGATTGTCCCCCAAGGGTCCGCCCATCACCCCAGGTGTTTCAGGGGACAGGGGGATACGATCTCTGAAGTCTCTCCGAAGAGATTGGCACAGACTTCAAAGCCTCTCCGGAATCATTTCGGAATGCCTCCAAAGTCTGAGCAAAGGACCCCTGGAGCGCCTGCGATGTCAGCGGGAAAGAGCTCTGAAATCCCTCTGAAGTCTGTGCTGATCTTCGGAGAGACCAGCGGCGAGACTCCAGAGCCTTTTGCTGATCGTTTCGGAGGGATTTCGGCAGGAAGTCCATGCGGTCTGTGCTAATAGCGAATGGACCGCACTGACAGCTCTGGAGCCTCTCCGAAGTCTTTGCCAGTCTCTTCAAAGTGACTTCAGAGTCATTTCAAAATGACTCTGAAATCACTTTGAAGCTGGGATTTCAGGGCTTCCCCCCCCCCCGGGTGCACCCCCTCCCCCTAGCCTCCTCTAGACGCCATTGCCTGTCACTAGTGGAAACAGGCTCTCTTTAATCCAGATTTTCTGGCTGAAGACCCCATTGTAGACCCCATTAATGGGGTTTACATAAAATCTGGATTAAAACCCCAAAAGTATACATATGATCCAGATTTCCCCAGCGGCAGTGGAAACAATCGGGTCCCAAATGGGTGCCATGGTGGTAATGGGGTCATCCGGCTCACACCCAAACTGGTCCTTAATGGGTGCAAAAATGGGTACTTTCTGACAGTGGAGAAACACTCTATGACAGGCTCCAGACTGGTCCTGTCATAGTCTGCACTAGCACGTGGATGGCAGACCCTTATTCCATAACATATCCCAGAATATGACCCAGTGCTGAAAGGACTTTCAGCAGTATAAATTTTCCTGCCTAAAATGCAGTTGTGTGATTTTTATGTGTGAACATCTAGTTACCACTATGAAAATACTTCTCTTAATGCTGTTTTGACACTGTGTGGAAGTGCCTGAGGGCCATGGGGACTTTGACTTTTGCAGGGCGTGGTATGTCAAGAGAAAGGGAGATCATTTCTCTTCTCCTTATCTATCATTTGCTCTCCTAGGTAATTCTTCTGTTTCTGGACTAGGATCCATGAGATCTTGCTTGGGTGCTTATAAGCTGTTTGTTGCTTCACGTTACCTGTAGCGCCTCAATGAACTAGCTAACTTCCTTTCATAGCAGAGTATTCTTGCACAGAAACTTTATTTATTGCTTTCATGAAATATTTCAGTTACCCCAAAGCCTCCTAAATAATGAATAGTCTTTTAGAAAATGGATTATTGATATATATGTTTTGTATGATCTGCAACTTTCTCTCTCTCTATTTTTTTCAATCTCATTATCTTTCATTGTAATCTGCTGCTAACAGCAGGCATAAATGCTATGTGCTTCATTCTAGTTCATGATCAAATAGCATTTGAATCTAATTGACCACTATAAAATGGTAAAGGCATTAGTTTAAATTTCTTCTTGTATCATAATGTGATGTGGTTCAACCTTCTAGGATGCAGAGAAGCATAATAATTGAACAGTGCAACTTTCTATTGGTTTTCCCCTGCCTGCTAGTTTCTAGAGATGTGCACAGAAGGGTCGTTTTTTTTTTTTTACATTTTATTCATAATAAATCAAATGTTAAAAAATCCATATGCATTTGAATAAATCCCCTTCGAATGTGGTAGGATTCTATTTGATATACATGTATTCGTATGAATTTGTACGAATATCCTTATCCAATACATATCCTGTAACAAATATATGCCTTGAAAGTGTTAAATCTGACCTGAATCCACTTTTAATCCACTCTCAATTCATGTCAAATGCAATCCCAATCCGTTGCAGATATCAGGCGCACCCGCTATCCCACCTCCCCAGTTTAACAAATGTCCAAGCTATTTGCATCAATGTCTGAACTTTTTGTATGAATGTCCAAAACATTCGTATTCATATTAATGTTAACGTACAAATGTTGTAACATTCGCTTTGTGTACAAATGTCCAAATTTGGACAAATTCATACAAATAACGAATGTTACAAATATTTGTACAATCCCTACCAGTTTCCCATCTTCTGCAATGCTTTGTTTCTGATAGAGGCCTTTTCTGTAATTATTACTGGTCCAGCTTAAGCAGACTCTTAATCCAGATCCTGGCCTCCACATCCACACATTAATGTGGATCAAGAAGGAGTCCACACACCCACTGGTCTGGCTTTGTCTGCACTGGATGGAGCCAGATCCAGATTAAAAGGCCCTTAATTTAATTGATTCCACAAGGGGACTAAGAGCATTGTTCTGCCATAGCACACCACAAAAAGCACCCTGTGTCCATCTAGGCTGGAGAGTCACCCAGAGGGCAGAGTGGTCTACGCTGCCACCAATGGACCACTCCCAGGAGGAGAAGTGGTTTAAAGAGCAGATTAAAGAGTAGCAAGTGCAGAAAAGACCGTAGCTTCCAGCTTTGTAATTGTTTCTTGTACAGATTAATCCCTACAAGGTAGTGAATATAAGAACCTAAGAGAAGCCCTGCTGGATAAGACCACAGTCCATGTACTCCAGCACCCTGTCTCTCTCACACACAGTGGCCCACAAATTGCTTCAGGGCATACTCAAGGAGAAGACAATGGCAAAACCTTCACCTGCACTCTGCTCATTGCAGATGGCCTTTAGAGGCATCCTTCCTTTCTCTCCACCCTGGAGCTGGTACCTTGGCATCAATTCTAGTAGTGACTGATATACCTGTCCTCCATGAATCTTCTGATTAATCCTTTCTTAAAGCTATCCAGATTGGTTGCTGTCACCACCTCTTCTGGCAGTAAGTTCCATAGACAGATGACTCTCTGGGTGAAAAAATCTTTCAGTTGTAGTCCTATCTCCATCAACTTCACAGCCCCCGTTCCCACTGGGACTTTTTGGCATGTCCAAACCATTTTCAAAACCCTCCGTTCGTACTGAAAAGTGGCTTTCCGCATCAAAAAGAGGAGTAATTGGGAAAAAAAAGAATTAAAAAAAAAAACACTAGTTCAAACAACTCTTGCTCCCGTTTTTTTAAATGAAACATTTATGGGGCGTTCCCACTTGGATCAGAGTGTTTTAAAACCATGTTTTGAAGCCTGCCCGCCTGCCCACCTGCCCACCCACTACTGCCTTGCTTGCCCAGGTGCTTGCCTGCCCACCTGGCAGCCTGCTGTCAGCCACTGCTGCTGCTCTGCTCACTCACTTGGCTTCCCACTGAACAGCCCTGGTGCTCCTGAGGTGTAGGAAGGAGGAATGGAAAGTGGCGGGCGAGTGAGCGAGCTCCCCATTCCCTATCGGGCGCTGCTGCTGCTGCGACGCTACCACCATGCTCTGCTTCAAAGTGGAATTAACAAAAACAAATGGGAACACAATAATGTGCGTTCACATCCCTTTTTAAATTCCGCTTTAACAGAGCTAAGTGGGAATTCACCCACAGAATACTCTAGTTCTAGTATTACGTGACCGAGAAAAGAATTTTTCTGTATTCATCTTTTGCACATCCCACATGCAAGGGGAATTCACACTTTAACTGAAATAAATATTTGAGATACACAGAGAGAGACCCACAAGACCGACAGCTGGGAAGAACTGCATTTAACTGCATTTGATTCTGTTTTGCATCTACTGATCAAAAAGAGGGAGATAACACAGGTACTTAATTCTTAAGTGCCTGAATGCATTTTATTAGTATATTACTTTTACTGTTAGTGAGAACATGCATAAAATAGGCCCTCTAATTCCAATCAAATGTATTTGCTTTTATCGTTATTCATACTGCTGCTGTCGTACTTGAATTACAGATCTTCCCTGCTGAGGTAATGGCATTAAGACAGAAGATGAAACAGCTCCGATAGCAAAATGATTCCATTTGATGTTGGCAGTTGGCAACCAGACTACTACAATGAATGCCAAATAAGTAACAGTTGCTTTCAGCAATACTGTGTTCAGCAGTGTTGATCCTTGCAAACATAAGAAAGCACAGCTGTTCTTTGAAGAGGAATCAAAGCTATATTCCAAAATGTTAATATAACTGGGATGGATCAGGAGCCTGCTCTTTGGAATGCCGAATCCATCCCAAACTTACCTGATGTTTCACCAAGGGCTGGATAAGTGTGATTACTGTTGTACTACCAATGATCACCTTGCTCTGTCAACAGCCACCCATGTCAGCTGGGCAACATGCATGCAACTGTAGCTGTGCCACCCAGCCCCATGTACCCTTCTTCCAGAAGACGTAGAAAAGGTGTATGCCAGAGAATACCAGCCACATCCCAGCCATAGACAGTATCTGTCCCTATAGAAGAAGAAGAGTTGGCTTTTCTACCCCACTTTTGTCACCCATTTAAGAGGACTCAAAGCAGCTGACAAAGCTTCTATTCTCCCCAGACCAGAACACCCTGTGGGTTAGGTAGGGCTGTAAGTCACTATACCCTGGAGGTCTTTTTGACAACAAAGTCCATTTCTTAAAAAAACAACAACCTTGCTCTGTATTTTTAAGCTTTATTGGGACTTCCCAGAAATATTTAAAAAATGACAAACAAAAGCCACATGAAATAAAAAAGGAAATTCTTCTCCGACAATTATATGCAACTCCACATATGCTTCTTTTGACATCGCCAAATGTGTTAATCTTCAAACCCTGTTACTATTTTTTCCTTTTTTTCTCAGAAACTTAGTGAGGGATTCCCATTTATTTTTAAAGGAAACAAGCATGTCATCTTAGCCATTTCAATTAAACCCAGAAGGCAAATAACTGATCTGATCTACTTGTCAAAGTATCTTACTTTTATGTGTATCCCCATCCGATATTATAAATATATTCTCCCAACTACTGTATCACTGTCAGTTCTGTGTTATTGCTTGATGTTACTTCAAATGCAGTGAGCTTTTGTTTTGTTTAATGAATCAATTCAACCTTCAGCCATTTCCCAAGATCTGACAAATTTAATGATAATAGCATGTTTGAACAGGGACTATTTAAAAAGCTATATTCCAAAATTGGTGTGAGACAAAATAGAAGATAAAATGGCAAAAAAAAATTGTGGAAGATTGTGCATTGTGATAATTCTAATAGATGGGTAGACGGTTGAGAAAGCTTTCACATGAAAAAAATGGCATTAGACTCTGATTTTCAGTTTTATGAAACAGGATTCTTGAAATGCAGTTACTTAGTGGCTACTGTATCATTACTTAAGTCTGGATAAAGATATACTGTCATTTGCATTCTTTCCTCCTATATCTTTAAAAGAAACGTTAACAGACACGAGGACATCTGGAGGTATTGTCCAACTTTTCCACTCTTCGGAGAATATATCTGTTCTGTACTTATCTGAGGTCCTTTCTGCACTTTCCTCACTTAATTCGCATTAGCTGCAGCAGTATTAGTTAGATCCAGAGCAACCACAGGCAGAGGCAGCTGCATTGAGTGGGCTTTCAAAGAGCAAATGTGTGCTGAAGAGCAATGCAGTGCGGATACCTAAGCCTTGTTCTACGTCAGTGACTACAAACTGCCTCTGCATGAACCTCCCACACTGTGATGCCCCACGGCCCCATCATTTGAATGTTACATCTGGGTAGTGGTGGTAGTGGCATGTGGTGCCTTTGAAAGCAATAAGAAAACAGCTTTGCTGTCAAGATACCATTGCTGTCAACTCAGGCATTGTTAAAGAGGCACAGTGAAGGTGTCTTGGCGATCACGTCATAACTGTCACTCAACTTCTCACGTTCTTCCTAGATCCGTTTGATGCACAGATGCCCCTTACTTGAACCGGATCAGAGAATGCTTTGCACAGTTCTGATCTGAATCAACTCAACCTCTGCACAGACAACATGTTCTTAATAGCTCCTTGATCCAAATTGCCATGCAGGTGATGTGTTCTTAGAGGTTCCATTATCTGGATTAACAAGTAAGCGCAGAAAGAGCTTAAGGCTGGGCATCAGTTTTCTCCAAATAATCAAAATATTTGGTTTATGTAAGATCTGCACAGATAGTAGCAGGATGCCAGGTACAGGGTGACCATACATCATTGTGCACCAAAAGAGAGGCAGGCTGCTTTTGGCACAAAGCAACCATCCATCAACAGCAGCAGGCCTGTTCTTCTGTTCCAAGGAGTACCATATTTGCAGAGCAGGAAAAGCCTGCAAATTTGATGCAAGGCAAGAGCACTCCTACTGCCACCTTGCAGAAAGACAATGACATTTCGCAAGGCTCTGAAAATGGTTAACTTCCTGAGCCTAGTGAAATGTCCCCAAGTGTAGAAGAAAAAGAAGAGTTGGCTTTTCTGCTCTGCTTTCCTCACCCATTTAAGGGGACTCAAAGTGGCTGACAAAGCTTTTCAATTCTTTTCCCCACAACAGAACACCCTGTGAGGTAGGTGAAGCTGTGAGAGCTCAGAAGAGAGCTGTGATTAGCCCAAAGTCACCAAGCTGGCGTCATGAGGGAGGGCGGAATTGAACCCAGTATTCCCAAATAAGAGTCCAGCTCCCTAACCACTAGACCAAACTGGCTCACTTTGATTCCTAGGAATGTTCATTCCTCCACCTCAAAGTTAGCTTGCACTAGGCCATCTGTCAAAGCAGACAGGCATGCAGTGTGCACTCTTATGGTCCATTAGGAAACAGAAGGGAAAAGGTTCTAGGGAGATTTTCCTGGAAGCTGCCTGTTAAGAAGAAGATCTGGCTTTTCTACCCCACTTTTCTCACCCATTTAAGGGGACTCAAAGTGGCTGACAATTTTTTTTTTATTCTTCTCCCCACAACAGAACACACTGTAAGGTAGGTGGGGCTGTGAGAGCCCAGAAGAGAGCTGTGACTAGCCCAAGGTCATGCAGCTGGCTTCATGGGGGAGGGCAGAATCATGGGGGGGGGGGAAAGAAATGTCAGAATACTTTTTCCAAAAGTTGTGAAAGCACTTTCCACAACTCAGTGTCAGGATGGTGGCCCAGTGCATCGTCCTGCTCCCTTCAGGCCATGCTGCCTCAGTTTGGCAGTCTCTTTATTTGGGGTGAGTAGCTTTTTAACAAATTGTGTACTAGCACAAAGTAGGAAATATAGAAATAAAAGAAATAAAAAGCATGGCTAAAATATACATAATGACATCTAAACCACCTCTCCATTTCATACATAACATTACATAAGATGAAAAACAGCACCCTCAAAATGTTAAACACTAACTAGAATATTATTTGTTATCATGTCTATATTTTTTATAACTCAGTTAATGAGTATTATCTATATAAATTTATCTAGTCCTTAAAATCACATTATACCTCTTCATATAATTGGTAGAAACACACATTATACTGTTATCAATTTTCTTTCGAAGCAATTATTAGTGCAATAATTTTACTAACCATTGCAGTTATTACAATTATCACACAAAATTATTGGTTTCTCTTTGTATTTTCTTTAATATCATAACATCAGCCAATATTCATTAAATTCCTATTTTCTTATTATTGATTCCTTCCAAATTATTCCTTTTAAATAATTTCCCACATTCCACGTCCTTAATATATTTTATGAAATCCAATTATATTAGTATTTAAATAGATATGAATAGACGTAATAATTTTGAAATAGATTTGGGGGGCAGAAGAAAATATACATACTGTTTTATCTAGATTCTTATTTCTCAATTATCTTTTTTTTTAAAAAATGTTTCTCATAAAAATCATGAGTGTTGTTACATAATATCAACTCTAGGTCCTATACAATCTATTTTCTCTTTTCTTTTCTCTTTGGTTGGGGGAGATAAAAACACTTGAATTGAGCAATAAAGTCTCAGTTTGTCAATTCTTCTGAATTTTTACTTGAGGAGTCAAATCATTTGCATTAAGCAATAACATTTTGAGAGATAGGTCGAAGAGTGCAGAGTGAACCTTAGAGATATTGGAATTGCAAAAAAAAAAAAGAGAGATGCAATGCTTTGTTTCTCTGGTATACTGAAATTATATTGTCACTGTAACTTAGAAATACAATTTTTAAAAGTGACACAAGAATACTAAAAGATAAATGGAGAGAAGCCAGAAACAGACAGTATAAATGTTGAATATGCACAGAAGAGATCTTTATCAAGAGATCTTTTGGTAAAATTTGTAAATAGGAAAGCAAGAGACACAATCTTAAAATGGCCCTGACCGGAATCACTAGAGGTAGCTGGAAAGATTATAATAGTTTTGAAAGAGGACCTCCCAAGAATATTAAAGTGAAGAAAATAATATCAATTCCTAGCAAGAATTTTAGGACATTTCTGCACTGAGCCTTGTTCTGCGTTATACAGTATCCTAGGAGAATGCTGTCGTCGTGCTAGTGCAGACTACAGTATAGGAGACATTTCCTCTCCTCCTCCTTTCCCCCCCACTTCTATTTCTTTTTTTTTGGGGGGGAGTCCTTTCTGCACTTACCTTAGATCTGGATTAAGGAGCTCTTAATCCAGATCTTGGGCCTCCATATCCATATGTTTTAATTTAGATCATGGAGGTTCTGCCTCCTATAGGGTGGTTCCATCTGCAATAGACAGCCAGATCTGGATTAAAAACTATTTAATCCAGTTTTCTGATAGATCTGTTTACTTGGATCTACCAAAGTACTAAGGGCCTTGTTCCACAACATGGGAGGCATGCAAGTGACACACCTCAGTATCCTGGAATTACTAGGGATGGTTTTTCAGTGGTGCATCCCTCCCCCCTCAAGTGCTGAGACTGTCAGGCCAGCTGTGCAGCCACAAGGTGACATGGGCCATATTAGTGCCGCCGGTGCATCTGGTGTTGATTCCAGACCCACGGATCTGGATCTATACCGAGTAAGCACAGAAAGGAGTTAATATGTGGTGGAAACTCATCTTTTCTATTCTTAAGTTGCAGCTTAACTGATTTGTTGATTGTATCTCATATTGTTACACCCTGAACCAAAGTCATTTATTTATGCTGGGCAAATTACTTTAATTCTAAGAGCTTTACTTTTCCCACTTCTTCAGTGTCAATAAAATGTACTTCTTTAGAGCAGCATGGGAATTATAGTTTTTTTAATTACAGACCACAAGTAAATTAACCTCTTTGTTCAGAAAACTATGCAGTTCCTTGCCTTTGTGAGTTCCTGGAGTGAATAATGCACAGTATGGCACATGGCCAACAGCTCAGATACGCATCCACATAGCACTGTACTCCTTCTTCCTTTCCCCCTCCCTGTGACAAGGAGTGGTGCATTAATTCTTGGGAGGAATCCCCATACATAGATATCAGGTATCCTTGCAGAAAACAGAACTTACGATTCATAGCTACATGTTCATGATTACTGCGCTGAATAAGCAAACACATAGCAAATTCTGTAGTACAGTGAAGAAATCACAAAGCAAAGCAATCTGTCATAGCCACTCTCTGAGCTGAATCCAACCTTTTAATATAAACACTGCTAATATTGCTTTAGCCTGCTTGGTGATTTAAGCACTGTGTTGAGCCATTGCTTGATGGACACACAGTTCAAAGACAGTAAAAGAATGCTAAGTGAATGAATCTGTGTGATGTTGCAGGAAAACAGACAAAAGACATGTGCAAAGATCATACAAGTGGTGTCAGAAGATCTCCTTGGTCTCCATACTTTGTAAGTGGCAAGCAGTAGAGCTTGAATACAAACCCTCAGTTTCTTCACAGATTTAGTGCTGGAGGTTACACAATTTGCTGGCTTTGGTGAATGATTCTGCCAAATGTCCATGGGTCTCAAAACTTCTTGGAAAAGACTGTCCTGCAAGTACCCATGAACACTGAGTTTTCCAGGAATAGTTTTCAGGGGGTTATAGCAGGGCTATGGTGTAGTTGCCACAATATGTTTGATAACCCAACCATATTGGTGCCATGATAGCATTATAGTCTTCCCATCTGGATGGGGTTCATGGGAAATATTGAGGGCAAGAAGAAGAAGAAGAAGAGTTGGCTTTTCTACCCAGCTTTTCTCACCCATTTAAGGGGACTCAAAGCGGCTGACAAAGCTTCTATTCTTCTCCCCACAACAGAACACCCTGTGAGGTAGGTGGGGCTGTGAGAGCTCAGAAGAGAGCTATGACTTGCCCAAGGTCACCCAGCTGGCTTCATGGGGGAGGGCGGAATCGAACCCGGTATTCCCAGATAATAGTCCGGCTCCCTAACCACTAGACCAAACTGGCTCACAGGAAATGATGGCAGAGAATGAAATAGATAGATAATATCATGAAAACAATGAACATTGGGCAAACTTTGGAATACAATGAAAGGCAAAAGGGCCTGGCATGCTGTGGTTCATGGGGTGATGAAGAGTCAGACATGACTAAACACCTAAACAATAATGACAAAAAAGAAATATTTCTACATAGTTTAAGAGTTGCCATTGTGATGCTCTGAAATATAATCATGTTTCTGCGGGTTCACCTGGCTCATCCAAATATTCTGAGTCCCCCATTTACTGTATGGAGGGAAGAAGTAACCATGCCATACCTTTACATGCCCCAGAACTGTGAATCCCTGATATAGTTGCTTCTAAACTCTAAAAAAAGTAAACTAGTTTAAGTGCTGATGTATCATATGAGAATGGAAAACCCAACGAGATAATGTAAATTGAGCTGTAGGTGTCAGGTAGGCTTCCATAAGGAAATCACTTTCATCAAATCAAGGGTACCTACAAATTGTCAGGAACATAATAATGATGGTCATAGTATTACAATGTATTTTCCATTGGTATTCTTTGACCTGATTTTTTACAGATAAAGTTAGCATTTTTCTATGTATAATTTGTGAGAAATTACTCCGTTTAAGCTTCCACCCATTTTTATGAAAAAAGTACTCAAAGTGTACGTTGTAATTTAATTCCATAGAAGCCCTGGAAACAATAATTATACTAAGGTATTCTATTAAGAAAGCCTGGTTTGTGTTTAATTATGACAAATGGTTGAAACTGACGCACATGACTGACCAGATGGTTAAATGTTGTGACACCATATGGGAAACTATCATGGTTGTATAAAAATAGTATGCTTTCTACAATGCAGCTGGCCAAGTGTAATGTTTCTATAATTTTATCTGACCATAACATCTGCTTCTTTTCAGTCTTTCCAACTGTCTGAATCCTGAGGATTGTTTTATGAGAAGCAAGTAATGAGCATGCAAAGTGAAAAACAGAATTATATCCTTATTCTGTCTTGCATATTTGAGGGAGTAATTAGGCAAATGAATACAAGATCTGCAATTTCTTCCACAATATCTCTTTTACCTGGATATCTTCCTTTTGTTAACTAGGGTTTTTTTTGTTTTTTTGCTGATTAGTACATGATGCCTAGGAAGAAAATATGCATATAGAAGTGTGCACCTGAGACTTTAGCCTTGTCTAGAGCAACTTAGGAAATCTCCTTGGGCCTTTTTGTAATCAATTATAATCATGTATCTGTCTCAAAAATGCTCTCATACCTCATTGCAAGGACTCTGACTTGAAAAACACCTTTCCTACAGGTATACTGCCACCCACACACCTGTGTGTTTTTTTTCCAGGAATATTGTTGTACCTCTCTATTGCATAAACTTAACAACTTTCCAGACAGTGTAAAAATGCCGACAGCTTTCTGGCAGCGCAACTGGACTGCTGGACAGATGCAGCCAATCACCTGCTATAGGAACAGCCATAAACTCTGCACCCTACAGATGTTTGGGACTGTAAAATGTATCTTTCCAGGCAGCACAGCTACCTTGGAAAAGGATGAGAAGCTATCAGTTTGGAAAAGGTTCTCTTCAGAATATCCAAAGCTAATTTATAGATGATATTATACATCACTATGTATGGCACATATACTAAGAAATAACAATAGAGGATATTGGAAGGGATGCAGGAATAGACCAACTTATTGCCATATGGGTTGGGATTGTCCCCAAATTAAATGGGGGTTTTGTTCAAAAAAAGTTCATAGTCGTCTATGAAGAATGTTTCAAATACACATTCCACGAGCTTTGAAAATCTTTCTACTATGTGATTTTTCAGGTATGACTATTGGAATAGAAGAAAAAACAATTATATCTTTTGGTGGCAGCAACCCAACAATGCATAGTGCATAATTGGAAATAGGCTTTCAGTCTGACCAAAGCAGAATGGCATAGAATGGTATGGAGAGTCATGATGAATGAATATCTTTCAGTGGAATATTTGAGATTGAAGGAAGTTGGTAACATCCAACAAGTTAGATTGATTTGGAATCCATGCGTAGAAGAACTGAACAAGAGATCTTTCCTAGGTTTAGCTGAAGAGTTTTAAAAAAAAACCTAAAAAAGGCCCTAATGACTTAATATTTTTTTAAAAAATATATAATGTACAGGTGCCCAAGTGGAAGGGACACTTAGAATAGGGCATTTTTTTTCTTTCATTTTGTCTGTGCATTCTTTATAGTTAGTATAGTTTGTGTTTCGCTTTGTGTATTTATTTGTTGTATAATATTTGTGTATATACATATATACTTATATAAAATAATAAAATATATGTTTTAAAAAGTACACATCCACTTCCTTTCACTGTTTTCCATTTACCTGGCTGCTTCTGGTAGCAGCAAGTGAGATGGTAAAAAAATGTGTTTGCATTCATGGAGATAAGCATCATTATTTCAGAAAATCTGGCATTGTTGTTGGATTTCCCACAGTAAAGATATAATGGGTTCTCATTTTACTAACTCCCCACTATATCTGGCATAATTAATATAGTGTTATAAAAAAGGAAGGTTTTGGCCCACATCTGGAGGCACCCCTGGAGCAAACATGATAGTGATCCTAAGCAGCTCTAGTAAATAAAGTCCAAAGAATTTAGAACCTTTGGACTAGAACTGCAGTTGGTGATAAATAGTTAATTATGTGCTACCCAATCAAGACCCCACAGTTGACACTTGCAGTTGCAATGTTCATGAATGATGTCACATCTAATTTCACCCCCAGTGCCATCAAACTATAACGGTTATATCTTTGGCTCGGCAATAAACAATAACTCATGCTGATCACAACTCCATTTAAACCTTGTGCTATGCCTATAATTCCTTCTATTAGACCAGTTCAAATTAACAGTTGCTTTGGCAACAGTAATGTTAAACAAATCTATTTCAGAATCCATTTCTATTACCCTAGAGCGAATGATATTGCGTTGCTTAATTTGCATGATTCACTTAAGTGATCCCATCACTAAGAACCAGTTGTATCCAACTCGTTTTTTTATTGCAATGCATTACTAAAAATATTATGTGATTGAATTATCCACTATAACAGTCATATTTCATGACACTGTTAATGAGAATTAAATTAAACAGGGATGGTAATTGACTCTAAGAGTGTATCACCACCTTTTACTGAGCAGAATAAGGACAATTAATTTCCTCGGCTTGAAGCAGTAAGAAAATCTAATATTTTGACTTTTTATTTTGATAGAATAACAGCCATCCCATCATCTAAAACTAGAGGTGGGAATGGGAAACCCTTTGAGTTTTGTTTCAAGTCAGAAGGTTTCCGTCAAAAAACCATATTAATTGGGCATTAAGGCAAAATGAGTACCAGCTGGGAGGGGGGGGAATACTAACTGATCTGGCAATATTAAATTGTTAATGTTTTTTAAAACACTCCCAACTGCCAAAGGAGGGAATACCTTTTTCAGCAAGACTGATGACCAGTTTTAAGGAACAAAGTGATAAGCAGGAAAGGTGCTGCTGCCAGGGGTGACACTAAATGTTTGGAAGGAGTTATGAGTTGGGGGAGGGGAGAGGAAGAAAAGCAGTAGTTGTAGGATTTGAGAACTGGTGAAGATCTGACAGAAAGGTCCTGGGCTTGTCTACAATCCTGCCCTCACTAGACGGCGCACCTGCGCAGAACGCCTCCTGAGGACAAGGGCTGCCAGTAGCAGCCCCAGCCACTCAGGAGGTGCGCAGGATGCAGGCGCGCTGCATCCTGGGTGCCTCGTCTCAGAATCGGGGTGACGCTGAACATGTAAGGAGAAGATTTGCTGCGCTCCCCCCTGGGTGGGCTAGGGTGGGCTTTAGGGAAGCTCGCCCTGGCTCCAGAAGCGATGATCCGCCGCTTCTGGGGCGAGGACGAGCCAAAAGGTAGGAGTCCCCTGACTAGTCATGCTTGGCTTCGAGGAGCCAATCATGCTGGGCCGGGGGAAGGCCCTCTGTAGACACACTTGCGCCGTGTGGACGCATCCTAAATGGATGCGTTTTCATGGCGCAAGTCTCTTTAAGCACACTTTAAATGTGGTGTGCAGTTAACACCCATTTAGCACACTTTAAGTACGGATAGGTGCAGATGCACCTACCGAAAGTGTGCTAAATAGACCCGGCAAATGCGGACGCACCGCCGAAAACCGCTTTCAAAATGGTGTTGCTGTGCGGACACACCTCACCAGAAGTGTGCCAAACAGCAATGCGTGTGCAGAATGGCTGCACCAGAAGTGTGCTTCATGGGTGTTAAAGGGCCTGTGCGGAAGCACCCTTGGAATCTACTTTGCCCCGATTGGTGAATCACTGCAGTAGCCATCTTGGAAAAGACTGCAGTTTTGTTGCTGCTGACTTGCATATTAGTGTTCTTCCCCTTTTGATTAACTTTTTAAAAGGCAGCTTTACAAAGCTTAAGCAGGGGTCTAATGTCAGATGAGGCATTTGTTGCCTCTAAATTGGAACAAAAAGCACCAAAGGCCAATTCTTGCAGTAGTAAGCCTTTGGCTGAAAAGTGAATTCTTCAAGTGAAGGTAATTTGGCCTTTGATTGCTTCTGGACTACACCAGATAAAACAGAAGGAAGAATAGACAATAAGAGGAAAGTTGGGATGAAGCAGGGCAATAGTGGGTGCCTCCAGATGTGGATAACAGCCTGGAGTAGAGTCAAGACTTATATGAGTGGGGAACTCAAGATCCAAGGTATTGTAAGAGCAACCTTCAAGATGGAACAGAATAGATTGTAAGAATTTTCAAAGGCAGGGGAACGGAGGATAACAGAAAATAATAAATGGTATAGCATATTATATTGGAATATACATTTTCTGATCTATTTTTTTAAAATAAAATCAATAAAGAGAAAAAAAACTTATCTGTGAAAATCCCAGTATAGTTCTGTAATATTGGTACAGGATCCTGAAAGATCAATATTAGGGGAAATCCAGCATTCATGCTTGCTTTCCTTCAATAAGGATTACTTACCTCCATCTGCTGTGCCTTCGTATTATTGTTTCTGTTCCAAAATATCCAGCTGTTATCCAGGATGGCGAAGGAGGGGAAGGGAGCTGGGTGGGAGCTTGCTAACATCTGAATATTTTGGAACAGGAATGAAAAAAAAAGTCAGCAGACAAGATAAGAGTCTGGGATTGTCTCAGAATTTGGCAGGTGCAGCAAGAAGCAATTGCAGAATCTAAAGAAGATCCCACAATTTCCTCTTTCTGTTGGGAGATACCCTGTGATCTCCTTCCTCTAGTCATACTGTGTCATGCTAGTAACTGATTTAGATGGAAAGAATGGAGGCTTCCAGTTACTATTTGTTGGAGAAACAGTATAAGGAAATTGAACTCTCCACCACCACTGCCAGTCTTCTGGGCTGTGTGTGTATGGCATCTTCATTACGTGGCAAGGCATCCTAATCATGACCTATGGGCAGCCAGTATCCATTATAATAAAAGAATCTATCTAACCTGAGGACCTGATTAAAACGCCGTCATTGCATAACAGAAATGCAACATATATTGCACACATGCCCAAAAAAGCAGTGGTATATATATTTCTGACAGGTGTAGGTGGATCTTTTTGGCCTAAATTTCCACAGATCATGTGGAGGCAAGAATGCCATTTAGTAAGAAGTTTTTGAAAAACACAAGTAGAAAGCTCCCACATGTGTCCAAATAGCAGCCATATCAACAGCATTTAAGCATCTACTTGTTGCTGAGCTTCCTTCCCAGGCTTCTTCTACTTCATGCATAGAACAACTTTAAAATACTAAAGGACCAGTTGGTTATTTCTCTCACTTTGTAAATGTGGGGCATATAGGTGATGAAGGATTCAATTGTGTGTGATTCCTCTGTCACGAGAAAAGTCATGTACTCTTGTATTTTTCAGTCACATTAGCGTGAGGTTTGCCAAGCAGAACAGTTTAGAGTTGAAAAGTCTGTGTGATGATTTCCTGCGAAGCTGTAACAATAATATTAGTGATCTCTTCTGCCTCAAGACGACACTGTGAAGATACAGAGATATCCTCAAGGATATCCTTATGAATATCTGTGGCTCACAGATAAGCAAGAATACTATTTTACTCTTGGCACCCAACAGCTAAAGTGCCTCTAAAAATAAAACATCTCAATAATGTCTGTTTTCCTGTCACATAATTATGCAGCCAAAAAAAGTTCAAAAATATTTAGTGAACAGAACTAGATGGGAAGCATTTGACGTGTTTCTAAAATGCAAGGTACTGGAAAAGTCAAATAGGTTAACACTGAGTTTTTGTTGCTAAATTTTAATTTTACCAACATTTCTGTATAGGAAATAAACATGTTCATACATTGTTTATTATAATGGCATACAAGCCTTTCTAGCGCTCAGGCTGGTTTCATCCTCTCCGCTTAATCTGAGCAGTGCAAGCCCTTGCCAATTTAGGGTGAATTCAGCAGCCTTGTTAACAAACCAGTCACACAGGAAAATCATATTATAGAGGCACTTTATTCCTACTGACAGCCACAGCTTTTAAAAGATAAAAGGGGAAATTTTGCAGTTGATTACCATGTGATGACCAAGCTGTTAGTGACAATTGCAGCTGTCATGTGAATGGAATGCCTGCCTGGCTTTACTCGGCTAGTCAGGGAGCTTATGGTTATGTGTCTTCTTTCCACCTTGGATCCAGAACCTTCTGCATGTGATCTTCATACTCAAGCAGCTATGTCCTTGATAGGATTACACTTCTTTGAAGTTTGGGCCTGGTGAGTGTATCATTGAAATGCCCCCATGCCTTGAAAATTTAGTACTAGAATATGGGGCTAAATGTCAGAACATCTGCAAAAATTGCCTATAATCTTTGTCATATGATGTGATTGAGGGTATGCTTTTAAGAATCATCACCTACAATATCTTATGGGAAAAGATGGTAGCATGAACTTTTGTAAATTAAGAGCCTTTTTGCATGTATCATATGGAAGTTAAAATCAGAGAAGGAGGCTGGTGTTTGCCCCATCCCAAACCTACCTGGAACCTATCCTAAATACAGCAGGGTAAGTGGACCTTTCTGGCCTTATTCTGCAATATATCCCAGAAAAAAAGGCCTGCTGCCTGCATGCTTATGCTATGATGAGCCCCAGGCAAGACTAGATATCGTCTGCATTAGCATGTAGACAACAGACCCCCTATCCTGAGATATATTCAAGAATAAGGCCAAGTGCTGAAGGGACCTACATTTTCTAGGTCCCTAAAGCTGGGCAGTTAAAAGGCAAATGCTAACTTAAGATATATTACAATTCAGAGCCATGGCCATGTTATTCTTGATCAGTAAGCAAGGTAAGTCTAGCAGCAACATAGAGACTAACAAAGAGAAATAAGTTGGTAGCATGAGCTTTAGTCTAATGCAATCTGATAAAACAAGTTTGAGAGCTTTTCACACTTGCAAAATGGAGACAATCTCTGGCATAGAATGTACTCACAGGTTGGACCTGTTTGTGTCCTGGGGAGTCCCCATGCATGTTTGGTCCAGTACCGAAATCAGGTTCAGCAAGGGGTGTCCCCGTGCATTTTCGATTTGGTCTGATTTCCATGGACCATATCACCCAAACCCATGCCAAACCAAGACCAAATTTGTTACCCAAAAAATCAAATTTGGTCCAAGCTGAGTTTGCACATGGGAATGATCCCAGATTTCAAGATCTTGGCTGACGGGAAAGGGGCTTGAGTTTACTTTGGGAGTAAAGCCAAACCTCTTTACTGTGAGCCAGTTTGGTCTAGTGGTTAGGGAGCTGGACTCTTATCTGGGAATACTGGGTTCAATTCCGCCCTCCTCCATGAAGCCAGCTGGGTGACCTTGGGCTAGTCACAGGTCTCTTCTGAGCTTTCATAGCCCCACCTACCTCACAGGGTGTTTTGTTGTGGAGAAGAATAGAAAAGCTTTGTCAGCTGCTTTGAGTCCCCTTAAATGGGTGAGAAAAGCTGGGTAAAAAAGCCAACTCTTCTTCTTCTTCTCTTTCCTGTCAGCTGAGGTTGGGAACAGGGGGTGCAGAGGCTTGAGATTTCTCCCTTTTCCAGGGAGGCAACCTTATTGCCCCCATGGAAAAGACAGAAAACTCAAGCCTCTGCACCCCCTTATTTCTTTTCCATGCAACAAGCCTGTCAGCCAGGATCATGAACAGGAGGTCCACTGTCCTGGCACAATTTGCATTGGGATGGCTGAATCCATCCCCAGCTCACCCCCAGCCCACATTACTGGGAATGACATGGGGACAGCTGAGATTTGATCTCGGCCCTGCACCTGGTTCCATGCAAACCCAATCTGCACCAAATAACTTCCATAGGGACATGGCCCCAGAGTGACTTCCAGCATGCATGGCCATCCCCATCTTCGATAGCTGTGGAGAAGTACAAACTTCTCCACAGTCATACAGGGAGTGCTGGCAATGTTCCTAGCATTGTTCCAAATTCAACTTTTGCACCTACTTCTGTTCAAAGAATGAGTGGAGCTGGGAGTGCAAAGAACACATAGAATCGGATGGTGCAGTTGCACAGTCACGTGCCATGTCATCTGAACACCTTAGCAATGGCCCAGTGCATATGGCCATTCCTGGTGTTCACTCCTGCATGGGAGTGTTCCCATTGGCCAGATTTGCACTTGCCCGCCTGGTATGGTATAATAATATCATACCAAAGTGTTAAGGGTCCAGTGCATTGGTGACTGTTTGCACTACAACTGCTAAACAACAGCACTAGTAAGTGCGAACAACCATCCTAGGGCTGCCTAGACTATTAAGGCAAAATCTGAAGCTGCTTCTGGGCAGCTGGATCTCTCCAAGGAGAGGTTATCCCACTCCAGGGATGCTGTAGTGGTGGAGCAATGCAGATGTATCTGATCAGTGATTGGACAGAACTGTGAAAAGGTCCTGAGTTGGTTCCTTTGTATTGACTAAAAGACTTGTCAAAACCTGCTCCTGAATATTGTTCCTTCTGCCACTCCGTATATGCAGCCTAAGCATCTTGTCTGAAGAGGTCTACAACTGTACTAGTGGTGGCTGTCCCGATCCAGGCATCAGGGCTTCCAGATCTGGTCCAGAACATGCTAGTGCAGGCTACAGCAGGCCACAGGTGAGACCTGCCAGAGTCTGTATTAATATGCAGACAAGTGTCTAGGTACTGCCTCTAGGTTGGAGACACAAGCAGAATGCTTCTAAAGGCCATTTTCAGGAAGTCAAGATTAG
This sequence comes from Aspidoscelis tigris stejnegeri, assembly GCA_023333525.1. Classification (NCBI taxonomy): domain Eukaryota; kingdom Metazoa; phylum Chordata; class Lepidosauria; order Squamata; family Teiidae; genus Aspidoscelis; species Aspidoscelis tigris. The sequence goes on from JALMGA010000010.1 coordinate 18,090,243, forward strand.
GTGAAAACTTTGCCTATGGCCCTTTCTGCACTGGGCCTTATTCCAGATTATAATCCTAATAGGAATAGCAATCTACATGCTGATAGAGATTATGGCAGGACCCACCCAGAGCCTGCGGTAGTCTGCACTAACATTAAGATGATGCCCCTATTCCAGTGCAGAAATGGCTTTTGTCTTCTGCTTGAGAATGCTCAGACATCATTAGTGGGCCACTGTGTGAGATGGGATACTGGACTAGATGAGTTCTGGCCTTATTGAACAGGGCTTACCTCATTTTCTTATGTTCAGGCACATGCAAAAAGGGCTAAAGTGGTGAATGCCTTGAGTCAGAAAAAGCCAGAAACAAATCTTTCTTACCTCTGATGAAACCAGAAAGGAATCTTCAAAATGCTGAGTGAAGAAGAACAAATATTTTTTATCAATTTCTCTTCCTCCTCTGAAGCAGAAAACCGAGGTTCATGGTACCGTGATGGCAAGAAAGCCAGAATATCTCTTATAATAAACACCCAAGGTCTTTTCTTTTTAAAAGTTTCAAAAGACTTTTCCCACCCCATCAAACTGAAATTAATTAACTAAAATAACCTGGAATCATTATATACAATAGCTCCCACTCAGGTCAAGCAGCACAGAAGCCTATCTTGTTTACACCTTGAGTTCTGTTTTGCAGTGCAATTATGAAATTGGCTTCCCCTCATTAATCTAAGCTAATGCAGCTTTTACAACATAGAAATAAGTTATTACCTGCTGCAAGGACTTGAGCAAGGCTGCAATTTACCTAGTGTTTCCTTTCTCCTTTACACCTGTGCAGGATTTTGCTGACATTATTTATGCAGAATGTTGGATGGGGGAGGGGGAGAGTGAAAAGAGAAGAAAGGAGAAAACATTTCAACATAATGAAAGAATAAATTTGTTTCTTCATTATCATGAGTGACTTTTGCTTTAAAAGAAAGGAGGACCTTCTGTGCCCATTTTGTTGCTATTATTTTCCAAATAGCAGCTAGCAGCATTTAAACCTAATTTTCCTTGTTGTATATGGTTTTTAATACAATATTGAATAATAGACTAAAGTTTACTGGGTAGCTGGTGCATGGCTAGGAATGTTCTAGTAGCACATCAGAAAATGAGTAGATGCTTATTGCATGTATTTCTCCCATGAAATGGGTGTCATGAAACTAAAATATTTAATGCTTTGAGTGCAATCTAACAAATGTGACCTTCAGTTAAAACTGTGGTCCTGAACCTATATAAAAAAAGCCCCATTGAAGTTAATGGGATTTTTGAAGTGCATAGGTTCGGGCTGCCTGTCTCATTTCTTTCTTTTCATGAATTATGGCCTGTACCTTTGAGAACTATCTCTGCTCATAAATTGAACTCAGAGACTGATTATCCAGGGATTCTCATCAAACTGGATTTGGAGGGATGTATATTTATTTAAGAATTTATATCCCACCGTTCACCAAAAGATCCTAGATGGATCACAATAAGAAACAAGATTAAATATACAAAATACTCTTAAAACATGGCAAGAGGAAACTAATCACCCAGAGGGAACTAATCATCAAGGACCTGGGTGAAAGGTATGTTTTATCTAGGCGCTGAAAAACATATAATGTCAAATTTCCAGAGGGAGGCTATATCGCAAGGTTCAATCCTGAGCGTAGGCTTCTGCATCATAATTATTAATAACTAGTATAGCAAAGAATGGAGGATATAGCATTGGGAAGAATAGCAAATTTCTCAAAGATAGAATCAAAATTCCAAAGTTCTTGTTAGGTTAGAGATCTGAGGTGAGAACAGTTGAATGAAATTAATCACAGATAAATTCAAATTGCTACCCTGAGGAGAAAAGAATCAGTTTGATTTAATAAGATGGGGAATATTTGCCTTGGAGGCAGCCTGAGTAAGATGCTCAAATTTTCATTGAGCATAAGCTGTACGTGAGTCACTAGTGCAGTGTGATGACAAAACAAATCTTCCAGGTGCTCTCAAAGGTGTGCAGAGATATGACTTCAGGGAGGCACAAATAAGACACAGTGTGCCGCTGAAATTCAGCTGCTGAGAAATCTTTGATGCAGGAAAGTTCCTAAGGCAGTGAGTGAAGGGTAGCATGGCTGGAAGGCACTCCCCCATGGTGTATTGGTTGCTGGGCTTTTTGACAAAGTACTCATGCTTCAAGTGTAGCCACCATGGCTGACCAACATACCATGGGGGAGGATCTTCCAGCTGAGACACGCTTTGCCTGTGGCCAATGGCAGGGTGTGCTCTTATGCTTCATTTGCTGGCTTCCATATGTACCTGGCTGTCCCTGTGAGGAGAAACTGCTCAATAGGCTTCTTGTCCAGCACAGCAATTCTTACGTTCTTATTTGGTACTTTTATAGTGGCAGATGGGGAAGTGGAAAAGCAATGTTAGCCCAGACTTACTTACACTTTTGAGAACTGAGGACTTTCTGCACTTACCAGCAGTGCAGATCTAGAAGAGGACTACAGGTCTCCCTTTTGCACAATAGTGCAGTTTAAGGGAGGTCTCATCCCCAAGATGGAGCATAGTCTGAAGCAGGAGGCCCCAAATGGCCTTCTGACTCAGTGCAGGCCAAAGTACAGGCAGATCTGTTTAAACAGGTCTACTAGTGGACTAGCAAATAGCATGTCTCCATGGTCCAGTTGATCCCAGGGAACTCATTTTGGTGATGCAACAAGGCATGGCACTGAAATAGTTCCTCCAGGGGCTCCAAGGCCAGGAATTTGTTTCAAAGCCCACTGGAGCTACAATGGGCAGCCAATACAGTGCTGAAAGCCTTGTTCTGGTCTGGAGTTATCCATGCCCACTTTGAAATACATTATTTGATCTGGACTGGCTGATCCAAATCACTGGCAGGTAAGTGCAGAAAGAGCCTTGGGCTTAGTCAAAGTACTAGTAAGTGCTATAATCCTTGGAAGAGAGGTGCAACAGTGATCTGAGGTCCTTTCAGATTTGGCCCTTATTCTGGATTATATTCTGGAATAGGGACCTGCCATCAGCATGCTGGTGCAGACCACAGCAAGCCCCACATGGGATGAATATAGTGCCATTTCAGCACTGCTATGATAAAGTTCTCTCACATATTTTAGGCTACCATAGTCCAGCTTTTTCACCCCTAAAAAGTATTCTCAATTGTTATTGGAAAACACAGCGCTGGTCACAGGTTTGCCAGGTGTAGAGATTTTTAGGGAGCTATTTACCTGTTTGGATGGAGCAGTGATTGGAGTTCCTTCCAGCATGCATGCACAAAGACTGAAGCAGGCCTCCACACATGCATGGAGGTAATCATGGGCACATCCAGGAATTTGATGGTAGCTGAGTTTAGTGACATTTTGTGTGTCACTAAAATGTGCAAAGCCCGTGCTGTGGAAAGCACTGTCTAGGCACAAAGCATTAATAGTGGGAGAGCAACGTCCCTTCTGGAGGCAGCCTAGCTTTACTTCTTCCAAGTCCTAGCGCTGTTTCCTTTTAGCAGCCTCCACTAGTCACAATGGGTCCCAAGCGTCATTGCTGATCTCCTTTTTCATGACATTTTTGACACACTTTTCTATAAAGTCTTAATTCAACAGCAGTTTCTCTGAAATTAAAATGAAGTAGCTGTGGAAAACAAAGGCTCCTTTGATAGAGAGGATAAAGAAGAAAAAATAAATGTGGGCTGACAGTTTAAAAGACACATTAATGATAACAATGTTGCATGTTCAGTAATCTAATGGTATTGTATCCTTGATAGCTCAGAATGACTCACGTTCCTCACTGAATACATCTATGGTTCAACGCTTCTCTAAATTCCAGGATTTATATATCTGTATTTGTGTGGGCAATAGAATAGCGTAATTGGAAAAGCATTCTTACTGATGAAACCTTTATTTCTGAGAATTTTAAGAAATGCATTCAATTATTACAATTAGATCGTTTCTTCTGAAAACTGATGATGAAATTGCTTGTTGAAAAGATGCCAGATTTCTGTAATAAGAGTACCAAAAATCTTATTTCTTGCCTTGTGTGCATATGTTCACATTACATTATAGTTGAACATTTCATGTATTGCTGCAGAAATTGTATTTTGTTTGTACATGCATCTTTTAAATCAACTTTGCATGTTATAGGTAGAGAGATGAGGAAAAGAAGTTGATAGAAAAATAAGAATCAGACTTATGCACCGTGTGCTCATAAAGCAAAAACTAGTGCAGATGACATGAACTTCATATCACTTATAAAAACCCATCATTGTTTTTAGTGCATTAATTTTATATTTTGTTTTTAAATAAGTAAAAATAATAAACTGAGGGAAAATGTTGTACATTCTATGGTTCAGATACGAAGGAATTAATAGATGATAGGCCTCTGCTTAAGTAAAAAGAAGTCACCTTTTTGGTGAATCATACACTAAACAGGGGTGGGACATGATGGTGTCTGAGGCCCCTTACAGTTCCATGATTTTTCTATTCAACTTCTGCACAACTTCTGCGCAATATGGTACATGCTGTCCATACCATGGCCTCAACTATTATGTGAGCTTTGTGGCTGCACTCTCATGCCTCTGAGGGCTATGAACAAATGTTCCTAGTCTGGGGTTTCTGGGGTATATTTTTCAGTGGTCTGATATGGCATACCACTGAAAGATACCCCTTGATAGTCCTGAACATGGGAGCCATGCTGTCCCACACCCTTGGTAGATCTAAAGTGCACTAAAGCTGGAAATAGTCCTGAAATTCTTCTACCTCTATTGATTTATTTTTGGCCTTTTCCCTAGCATGGAATAGTACACCATCACACCAAAACTACATTGGTTTTATGGTCTTAAGAGATTTGTAACTGTGTGGCAGTGAACTATAAATTCTGACAATTGCTTTATTTATCAAGGAAAGCAACTGAAAGACAAGGGGAATGTCAGCTGCTCTGTATGTGTAGATTCATCTCCATCTATAATGGAATTCAATTGTAAATATATGTGACAAATTCCAAGAGCCTTAAGATGTGAGATTAAATCCCAGCACTGTTCATTCGGCTTTGTCCCTCACCACAGTTAGACTTTCTCTTTTGTGCTTTGATGATAGTCTTGTATCTTGGGTTCGCTCTGTGGACATCAGGTAGGAGTAAACAATTATTGTAGTTCTCTAACACTTTGGAGGGGCTTTTAAAACTAGACTTTTTCCAATGGGCCACTTTGCATATTCACAGATTATATTTCCCTATTTTAATCAGATCACCAAGGTGTCTAACTGTTGTCAAATTAGGAAAGCATTATTATACATATGTACTACTCCCTGTCTGACCACCAAAGCCACACAGCACAATATTTAAATATTTAAATTGAAGCACAATACATCTGGTTTGGAGGTCATGGAAAGTAGTAATGAAAGTAAAATAGAACTAATGTTTTGAATGTGTCCTCATGGCTGTGTTTCTCAATGTCCGTGAGCTCAGTGGAGCCAATTCTTTTCATGGTAAACCGTCTTTTAGCTTTACGTGAGGATGTGGTTATTCAAAGGAGGTAAGGCAAACAGGTCTTCAGGCCATGTAGTTGGTGACTGCATGGACACATATTGGCAAGGTACATTAATAGAATCAGTGCAGTTTTGCAAAGACAGGCAGCACCTGAATGTTGACACACAAATTGAGTTCTGTGGTGGTAGAAAAGGTGCCACAGATATAGCTAATGTGTTTAACTTGTAGTTTCAAAAAGCAGCTTAGGTCTTTCTACACTTACGAACAGAAATACCTCATTCCCAGGCACGGGGGGCGGGGAGATGCCACAATTGCTACTGAAAATGTTGCCTCCAAATCTCCATTTTAAAACACGGAGGTGTTCTATCAGCAATTATATGTGGTAATGAGAATATGGCAGCAAAGGACACATTTCTGAGCACCTAGCCTGGTCAGTGAAGACCCAGCCTGAATTTTTTTTGTAATGCTGCCACAGTGACGATGCTTCACATAACTTTGCACATTATTCTGCATTTCTAAAAGGCTATATTGCTTTCCTTAAATGTATCTTTTGGAAGAGTGGGAGCCTATAGTGTAAATAGTGGAGCAGATGTTAGCCCTCAGGATTGGTTATAAGACAATGAATCAGGATTTCCCCCCTCATAAATGAATTGTTGCTATGGGTGACAAAGTTTAATCATGAAATAACAGTTCCTTTTCTATCCTCCTGAATTCTCCCCTCCCTCCCCCCCCAAAAAAAAAGTCCAGTATTTTTCACAGGCTTCATGTGAATATTCAGCAGTTTGACTGCTGCCTTCTTCAGACTCCAATTCATCACTTCTAACATTTCCACAGTGCTGGATCTCTGATGCTCAGCTTCAGAGGAATGTTTGAGGAAGGTTCAACACAGGGAAGCATACAAGAAAGCCAGGGAGGCCAGAACACCAAAGTGCTGCAGAGTTTGAGCCTGAGCCCCTGAAATTGGCATAATGGCCTAAAAGGACTGCTTTAGGGCACACCACCTGGCAGTCAGGGACTTTGAAACAAAATGAAAAAAACCCACATTTTTTTTAAGGCCAGCAGGGCACCCCCACCTCAGACCAGAGTGCAAACTAAACTAACAACATGTAGCTGTCTCCATGCTACTCCACCTCACCCTACCCCTAAGACCTAACTAAAGAAGAAAATTGTGAGAGTGAAGCAGCCAACAAAATAAGTACATATCAAAAACAAGTCAGAGAGAGCAGGGCAGATCATGGAACTTAGCCCAGCTGGCACAGAGCAAAGCCAAGTCACAGGAAAAAGAAAAGAGAGTCAGACTAAAGTAGAGAACCCCCAAGCACTGTCTTTGAGGGAGAAAACCCACAAATAGCAGCAATTGTCTCCAGAAAGTTTTCCATTAAAGGAAATCTAAAGGTTTCGCCTTTTGTCTTCTGCTAGAGAATGCCCAGAAGCAATTTGTGGCCCTCTGTGTGAACCAGGATCCTGGACTAGACAGGCTGTGGCTTGATCCAGCAGGGGTCCCCTTATATTCTTAAAACACTGTTCTCTCTGTACTTTTATACTCTCAGGTTCCCTTCCTTGAGCTCCCCCTGCTTCCTGGTTCTCAAAGCAGCCAATGGTATACCAGTTTTCTTGGCAGCAGAACATAAAGTAGTCAACAGCCTTTAGAAAAGCAACCATTGGAACTCATATCACCCAATTGCAAAAGGCAACAGAGTAACCAATAGGTGAAAAATTTGTTTAAAAATTGGTGAGTGACTGAAAGCAGAATAGAGATGGGAATAATAAAGGTACCATCAAATGTGAACTGTTTGTGGCGAACAATGGCCCTGTTCGGCTCAGTACCGAATATTTAAACACCCCTTGTTTTCCACAAACTGCAAACATACCAAAACAAATTGGCATATCTGTAGTTCCCCCCTAATGTTTCCATGCTGGCTTCAAGGGCTGGGTGCAGCCTTCAAGGCTAGTGTTGGAGCCGAAGGGATTGAAGGGGCTGAATCATCCCAGTGACATCCTCGTGGCAACCCATCTCAGTGTAGGTTATTTCTCATTGGCAATGGTGTCCTGCTCTAACCCAGAATGAGGGATGTGGATGTGGAAATAACCTAAGTCTCTTCTTCCTTAGCAACAGAAGGCAGCTATAGAGAAACAGTTTTAGGATACATTATAAGCGGCAGTCAAGCCTTCCTACATTAATTACTTCATAAGTTGGTTGTTTGTATTCACTCCATATGTGCATCAGGAGCTACAGAATCTGGTATTTGGGTTGATCTATGCATAGACCATCTGTATTCTAACCATTTAACTAATGTAAAGTCACTGCTATCAGCTGCAGTGACTTAGAAGCACAAATGATTTTTGGAACATATTTTAAAATTGTAATTGCAGTATATTTTGGAAAGGATGGCAATCCTGTAAAAATGAATGCAATCAGTCTGGGATGCTTTTAAAAGGTGCTTTTTAAAAAAGAGACTGTCCCTCTTCTATTTGCCTTTTTAATTTACAAGGATCCTCTTAAGTACCCTTCAAATGTCGCTAAGCTCAACCATCTATCAAATTTCTGTTTAACACCACCTCTCCACATCAGCCTGGATCCTAAAAACCCTGGATTATTTTTCTTTTTCGAAATGCGTTTTGTATACAACCATTTACGTGTTTAATAAAAGTGCCCTATTAAATCCTGAACAAGAGGATTGCTGTAGTTCCATGGTAGAGCAACTGCCTGGAAATGGGTGTCACAGGTTCAGTTCCTATCATCTCCTTGATAGAAGGGGATCATAAACATTTTTTGTATCCCTTACGGAAACCACATGGATGTTCCCCTGGGGTTAACAAGGTCCTGACAACAACAAAATTGTTCAGCACATTTGTAGGCATACTGAATCACCAGATTTTGATAAAGTCAGGTCAAGTCAGGTCAATGATGCCTAACAGCCACTACTACCAACATAATCACCTACTCCTGAAAAAGTAATGGTGGCAATGGTGATAGTGGTGATGGTGGTAGAAGAACAATCATCCCAGATTACGAGTGTTTTATGCACATTATCTAGAATTATAATTGCACATATACAGGGATACAAATAGCAGTCATGTGGATCCTAACTTGATAGGAAAGAGATAGAAGGGAAGGCAAAGGGTAACTAGTGAAAATAATTATTGTGTAATTGAATGAGATGTGTAAGAAAGCATCTGGAATATTATTGCATGTATAGGCAATAAAAATATGATGGTGGTGGTGTTGCCAAAGATGGTGGTGATGATAATTAACCCCAGCTTCTGCTTCCCTATATGGAACAAAGCACTGATAGTTGCAGAAATGTGTTCAGTTGCAGCAAAATAATTTAACAGGAATGACTTGTTTACATCCTTTAATTCCAAATATTGTCTATTTTTCAAGTACATCCAGAGGACCATGCCGTGAGGCTCAGGCATTCTTTGAGGATGCAGTAAAATCAGTAGAAGGTTTCCTGTTGAGTTCACTGGGGGAAATGCGTCGGTTCTGAACATCTGTTGCTCTAATAAAAAGGAATTAACTTCTCTTCATTGTTTTTATTGCTTTCTTGCTGCACATAAGGGAGGAAGATAGATTAGCCACTGCAGTAGTGGTATAATAAAAGGCATTTGCCTCTACATCAAGTGCAACACCTCTCTATTTTCTCTTGTCTGGTTTTGGAATAGATTCATTAATTCATACATTTAATTTAATGTATAGATAACAGAGAGCTGAAATGCACGTTTCTGTTTTCAAGCACAGTTTTTCAATTCACTTCTGACTTTCTGCTTCCACATTGATCTAAAATACAAGGACACGGGATTCAATTTTCTGAGTCTGAAGGGCTTCTTGGCATCTCTCTTTATGTATCACATTTCTGCACAGGAGCAAAGGATACAGAGTTGAACACAAGGAAAGTAACAGAGTAAGGGAACAGAGGTCTGTGCGTGCATTGATAGAAAGAGAGAGTGGGCGGGAGAGGTGTAGAAGGTTGCAAGGTCCATCATTATGGGCCTTTTTGCACTTTCAAGTTGGGGAAAACCTGTAAATGCTCCAGCACAGAGCATCCACACAGCATGGAGTTGCTCCTGTCTGGAAGTGGCTCTGAGCTAGCAGGGCTTCCCTCCCATTGCTGATAGCTATGGAACACTTGGGTGGGCTCCACAGCTGTACTAGCAGTGTCTATGGTGCTCCTTGTTAATTCCTGAACAGAGTCTTCACACATATTTCTGTACAAAACTGCATGGAGGAGGAGCGCCACAGCTGCAGTTGAGCTGTTGCATGCCACATATCACCTGGTCATTTTACCATGCATAGCTCCGAGGTAATCTCTGCTAGACAGCAGTCTTCACATTTCCACAGCACTTACTTAAGTGCTGGGTAACTTTGAGATGAGACCAGTGTTCACAATGAAAATGCTGACAGAGTCCCAGGTAAGTTCAAAAGTGCAAAATGTCCCTAAATCTGGTAATCAGCACCTGTTCTTGGGGTTCAGTTGCTTGAAAGCAGAGAGTGAAAGATGGGCCAGGTCTGTGCAGGGACTGCAGGGTGGGCAGGAAAGACACAAATCACTAAGGGAAGCTTGATCCAGCTCTTCCTGCATTACCTTCCTCCTTCCTAATCCAGAACAGCATGATTTTTGAGACTGGCAAGTTGTGGCCTGATTAACTGCACCAAAACAATCAATTAAAGAGAAGAGAATGAACAAATGCAAATGATCCTTCCTTCCTTCCTTCCTTCCTTCCTTCCTTCCTTCCTTCCTTCCTTCCTTCCTTCCTTCCTTCCTTCCTTCCTTCCTTCCTTCCTTCCTTCTCTCTCTCTCTCTCTGTTTTTCGTTCTTCTAGCTCTCTCTCACAGAGAGAGAGAAAGAGATGCACACTTTTTGCATCTCCCTGCTGGTTTTTATCTGGCTTGAGGGAAATGTCAACGTCTGGCTATGCCTCCCTTTTCACCCTAACCACTCATGTTGTTGGCCTTTGCAATATGTCAGCTTAGCACATTATGGCAGACTGCATGACCCAGAGAGGCAGTTGCAACATTACATGTGCTTCAAAAACCTCACCACTCATACCTACTTGAGTGAAAAGCTAATTATTAGCTTATTCTGTATTGTCAAAGAGTTTGTAATTATATCTGAAATGACCTTTACTGTTAGCAGACTTGCAGTAAAAAGTGTTTATAATTGTGGGAGGGGTTTGGGGGGAGGGAGCAGAAGAAATTTATTTTCCCAAGTTTGGGAATTGCTTTATTTTCCTCTAGAAACATTAAGGCAGCCTGTGAGACAGGTTGGCTATACATGTCATGGTTTCCCTTTTGATACCTGGCTGTGCGTGCATGTTGGAGAATCACTAACCATTTACTGAAGATCACTTGGAGTAGTCCACATGGAATGCCTCACCCAAACCACAGACTGATTTCCAGGAGGCCATCCCTCATGGTGGAATGCCACATCCTCATAGTATGAGACATTGGACTGGGGCACGATGCTACAATGGTACCATAGCATGCTCCAGAACAAGTTTCTGAAGCATTCTGCAGTAGTAGACTGGACCAGCCAGTCATGTACAGACAGCTATGAATGACTGATGTGATTTGCCAGGCACACAAATCTCAGTTCCATTTCATTTGGCTCCTGGAAATAGCTGCAGATATGTGCCACCTCTGGCCACAAAGCTAAAATGTCCCTGGCCAGGAACTTCAGAGGCTGGAAATTTTTGTTCCCAGGCTTTAAAGTTGTGCATGGGGCAAATGGGAAATATCTGTTTTCTGCTTTAATCCCAGTATCAGTTAAGAATCAAGCTTTTTCAGACTAGGCAAAATATCATTACTACATTTGAATGATATAGTTCAGATTTCTGGGGTAGATTGGACCTGTAACTTTATGGAGTTGTTTCTGTTACCTGTGGGTTTTTTGCTTTATTTGTGAGTTGTGTGTGTTTGTGATGCTTCCTTGACACTGTTATCTGTTATTGAAATCATCACCATTATGATTATGTTCTCCATAAGGATACTGATAACTATTTTAGACAGCTACATTAGCTATGGCTATCATATCGGAAAGCAGAATCTTGGAGAAGGAAGAATTGGAGAAAATCACAAAGTACCAAGATCTATAAATCAAAATCCAGAGTCTCTGGATTACTGGAGCATTAAGGGGTATAAAAAAGAAACTCAATGAATTTTTGGAAATATTTTGAAGACATCAGAAAAGATTAAAATAACTGCAAAAGTGAAAAAAGCAACACTACTGGGTATTAGGCAGTTCTTTGAAGATACCTCACTAATTCCTAAATCCGTGATTAAGTTTTAAATGAGTGATGGGCCCAAATTCCAGATATTACTTGTAGGGACTGTGAAGTCAACAAATAATAATAAACCCAAACTCAAAAGTTGTTATCAAGGCCACAGTTATCATAAAAGAGAGATCCAGGAAGCCAAAAACATAAATTTCTGAGATTAACTAAAAATGTAAACGTTTTGTATAGTGTTGCGGTTACACTCTTGCCTCTGACCAAGAAACTGCACTGGGACAACTTTTGTCACACTGGCATGAGATCAAAGTACTCATAAGCATCACATTTGGATACAGGGGTGGATTTTTGTGTGTGTGTGTTGAATTCTAAACATTTCACTCAAGCTGCCCCCTTCCCTTCCCTTCTAGATACACCTCAAGAAGTTGACAGTTTCTTCCCACTACAGACATCCTGTGAGGTAGGTGGAGGTGTGAGAGCTCAGAAGAGGGCTGTGCGTAGCCCAAGGTCACCCAGCTGGCTGTGTGCAGGAATGTGGACTCAAACCAAGAAACTACCAGATAAGACTCTAACACTCTAACCGCAAGACTAAACTGGGTCACGAAGGCAAAATCTACACAGCTATGCACTGCTTATTGGTTCAATAGGTGGTACTAAAAATGCTATTCATAAGGCATCCTTGCCATAAGCAGGTACTTCTGAAAAGCCTTATTACTGCCTGCAGTGGAGGAAATAAGTCTAATTCATTGCCTTCCCTTCAGTCTTGGAACATGATCTTGTGGATGAAGTTCTTGTTGTATGCAATGATGGTGTTGCTAAAATTGTAAATAGCATTGCTTGGGATACAGACAGATGCAATACAAATTAATAGAGCTAAAATATACATTCAGCTCCCCATGTAAAATATAGATGTCTAGGGAATACTTTTCAATGTTTGGCTCCGTATCTGCTTTCTGACAGCTCTTGGGGCAAACAAAGAACCTTAAAAGCAGATTTCTTTGGATAAAGAGTTCAGGAGACAAGCCCAGTCATGCTATTGACCAATTTCTGGGAATATTTCCAATCCAAACACTTAATTGTATATCCAAAGAATTTGGACATGTTCGGACTTGAGGTTTCTATGGTAAATTACCACTTAATTGCACTAATATGTTCTATCTCTGAGATATTTTGCACTAAAAGAAACTACACAGAAAAGAAAACTATGATCTGGGAATTTGATGAGAGCAATGGTATATGGACAGCACCAGGGAAAGGCTGATGGAATGGATACATTTTTCACCCATCTGTCTTCCAGAAATGGTTGGTGAATTAAAGCTCAGCCATTTAAAATAATACCATTTTGAAATACACTTTTCCATAACAAAATGTACTATTTACATAATGGTTTGACCTCTACAAAGTTATCAAATACAAACTTGCTTTACACCAACTATGCTATACAAAACTTTGCTAGTGATGTAAAACCAGTAGTTAAGAGAAGTGATCATTCTGCTCATTTCTCCTAACACCATTTACATTATGTGGTAGTTTCCAAATACGCAACCCCTACATTACATTACCCTGCTTGGTGCAAATCAAATCAAATTAACATACAATTCCCATAAATTTGAAATCTCATTAAAATCAACATACTCATAACATAAGCAATACCCACATGCCATCACTGTCTTTCTATTAAAAAAAAAAGAGGACAATATTTAACATGATAATGCTATAAATCTCATTTTGTACTTCAGCAGAAATAAAAAATTGTAATTGAGCAGTGGTGTATTTTATAGGAATGGCTGTAGTTCAGCGGTAGAGCAAACTGCCTGGAAAGCAGAAGGTTGCGAGTTTGCTCACCAGCCCTTCCCCAGAAGTAGGCAATGGCAAACCACTTCTGTATCTCTGCCAAGAAAACTGCATAAAGGTGTCCATGGAGGTGCCAGTACAGTTAGCCAGGGTTTGGTCATGACTAAGTAGAGGTCAACAAGAAGAAGAAGAACTGATCTTTTTATACCAGCTGTTGAAAGGATTGTCTGGTTGTTGTGCTTTTCAAGGGGATACCCTAACTCATGTATTCTTTCAATGATAGGGATATATTTTTGTAAATACTTCCCAAGAGGGTACATTTATCTAAAAGTTAAGAGCACAGTTATCTCCACAAACGGTGTCTTCATGAAATATCATCAGCGAGGGCTGTTTTCCGCTGATAGATTTTTTTTCAGTACTTAATGGATTTGCAAACTGTAGGGGGGATTGTGTTGATTCCAGCCCAGATGCATATGACTCTTAAGCAGGGGAAATAACCTAACTGCAGCAATGAAAAAAAAAACGACAAAGGCAAAGTGATAAAACTATTTATTGTGAAACAGCCGTGCAGAAGCCCATAAGCTCTCTTAAGAGAAAACACTCAAGGGTACTTGTCATTATCTCCTCTTCTGACTATTTGCATTATGCCAGTCCCATTTGTTAGTATAGAGAGGACTCTTATTTGTTAGGGCAATGTGAAACCAAAGAAAACCAATGTCTGTGATTGATGTGTAGAGGAAAGAGAGAGAAGTGTACACAGAGGGCAGAGGAACAATCCCTTGACAAGAATCCATAACTTCTGTAGCCTTTACACCTAATTATATTTTATACAAGCATGGTTATGCACTGGAAAGAAAGAAAGAAGGAAAGAAAGGGAGGGAGGGAGGGCTTTTCTGATATTTGAGAGTTTGAATAATTAATATTAAAAGAGCCTTCTCTCTGCAGCTTCCTAGCTTGAACACACAAGAAGAATATTATCACTATGTGCTCAAAGCAGCCGCCTGTGGCCATGAAGAGAGTAAGTGAAGCAAAGCCTTCTCCCTCCCCCCCTCCATCTATGTGTAAGCCAGGATGACCTGTCACACCTGCCCCAAGACTGAGCAAGGAGATCAAGGGTCAAAACGGGCAGAGATCTTGAAGAGTTTTAGTGTGGCACATACTATAGCCCTACATGCTTTACACCTCATTAATGTATTATTACATTTATACCTCTGCTCTTGCATTCTTTAAAGCAATGGACATGAAACATGTCTCCTGCCTTCCCTGCTAGAGTCACTTCTAAAATTCCTATGCTCCACATTTCCATGCAGTTATGTATTAAAAACAGAGGCTGTGTTCAAATACAACAAAAGGGGTGACTCAAAAGCACCTTGGAGAGATAGTGTGTGACGCTTGTGTTTCTAACCCTTCTCTAACCCACTTTTTCCAGCACGGAATGTTCATGAGATGGAAAGGGGCAGACTGGTGTGTGAACAATCCCACCTCAAAGCCATCTCTCAGTGGCCTCAGGTGTGCTTTATTTTGCTGGGTCTGATCACAGCCTATGTGTCCATCATAACATGATGCCAGCCTAGCAGTATTCTGATCCCATAAGAACATATGACAATATAAGATCATAAGAGAAGTCCTGCTCGTCTACGCATCCAGCATCCTAACCAACATGTATTTATACACTGCAGAAAGAGCACTGGCAATCATCACACTTTCACTAGGGCTCCTTAAAATGCTCTCACATTTTGCTGAAAGACACCAACTGGACAACTAATTGTCCATAGGAAATTAACTGTACAGCCATTCACCAGCTGATGCAGATGGAACCACAACACCTTCCTCAAGTTTTGCACCACATCATACCAACACAAACAGTGCAAAAGTCCTTTACTCAGTGGTGTTGACTGTTTTCTCTGTGAACTAGCCAGTACGATTGTGCTGACACCATGTTGACTCAAATTGTTATTTCCGAGTTTTCTCAGGTTCTGCTTTTCTACTTCTCAAAGCTGCATGCAACTTAAAAGTCAGCAATACAAAATTCATATATATTTTTGTAATGATTATACTGAGCACATTTTGGAGTTATAACAACATGATTACTAGATCCCTATTTTCATACATCTGAGATCCTTACAATCTTTGGTATTATTATAATTTATTATTATTATATCACTATTTTTTCTCTGTCATTTTTCATATATAAATATCGGCTATCCAGTGCTTGAAAAACTCTGCCAGTGTAATATTATAGATCCCAAAAGGGAACCTCTCCAAAGGATAAAAAAGTTAAGAAGAAAGAAAGCAGCTAAATATACTTAATTAGATCATTTAATTGAGGCATATTGGCATAATTGATTTTGTTAGGAATTTGCCTAAGGGAGGGGATTCCCTTATGGCCACAGTCAGCTAAAATTATGAAGAGGATATTTGCATGCAGGAAAAAAAGAGAGAGAGGGAGAAGAGCCATTATGGAAACAGACCAGATCTGCAATATAACTCTCAAAGCCACTAAGGCTTCATTCACACCTAAGTTTTAATCCAGCTTCAGTCCATTATCAGAGCAAGGCAACATTTCAGCAACATGGCCGGTCATTTTATTTCCACTTTGTCTAACCCAGAGGTTAGATAATGCCAAAAACAAACAGCTTGTCATTTTGCCAAGGCATTATCTGAAAGTGGATTGAAGGTGGATTAAAATGTAGGTGTGAACACAGTCCAAAGCATCATTCAGATGATACTACCTGTTCAGGGCAGAAGGCAAAAGAGCTGCCAGGATGGTGATGAGGATTTGGCCACCTGGGTCAATTAAACCTTGGCCACATGATGGGACAAACCAAGTCTTAGCCATGAGGCCTAGGACCTGTGGCAGCAAGGGAAAGGCTGCTGCAGACAGAACAGCTCCCACCAGCAACACATACCCCTTCCAGAAACAGCCATAGAGACTGTGAGTATAGCTGGGCATGTGTGGCAATTCTAGGTCCCTGCCTGTGATTCCAAATAGGATCTGGGCTTCACATTATGTCTTCCATGTTTCCATACAAGGATGAGGTGCTAAAAGGGAAGATTCTTCCTTCTCAAAAATTTCTGCTTTCTGATATGATAGTCACAGCTATTGTAGCTTTCTAAAATAGTTTACAGTATCCTTATAGAAAACATAATCACTTGGCCCTGTATCCGGACTAAAATAGTACTACAAGGACTAAAATAGTCCAATCAGGACTAAAAAAGTCAAGTGGGAACGCACCCCATGAGACAGGCATGTGGCACTCCTGGCCTGTAATCAGATACAGGGGGAAAAAAGAAAGACCTCTGAGGTAGGGTGGATTAGAGGAGGTTTGGGAATAAAAGGACTACACTGCCTTTCTGAAGCATCTGAGACATCTCAGAGAAGGCTTTGAAGTGGGATTGTTCATACACCAGTTTGCTCCTCCATCCATGAATATTCTGTCCCAGAAAAGGTCAGTTGGAAAACATGAGGGGCCCACACTGTCTCTCTGAGGTGCCACTGAGGCATCCCTTTTGTAATGGTTTTTTTTTTTTTTTGCTTTGAAAGTTAATTATTGGCTCCTTAAATGTTAGTGTAAGCCCACCTATGCTTGAAGGCGTCAGGCCTACTTTCTGCTTTAAGAAGCATGAACAGTTCAGCATTCAGGAAAGCTAGGAAGTATTTAGTGATATCATCTAGTGTTTTGCCTCCTGAAGTTTCCATAGCCTTGAGCAAACAATCAACCATCAGAACTTAATAGAGCCATTTTTCAAATACGTATAGCTAAGATCATCAGAAATATTTACTGCAGCAAGTTGCACTGTGCTTTATAAAGAGCAAGAGAACCTTCCTTTGGTAAGTGAGCAAAGAATGGAAACTGAGGTCAAATCATGAAGAAGAAAAGCAGTCAGTATTGATTGCAATACCCGATTTGAAAGTAATAACTTATGTTTATGTATTTATTTTCGAATTTCAATAGACACAAGTTCTCTGGGTGGATCACAATACCATACATTAAAATGTACAAAATATACAAAAGCAATGTAATTCAAAGACATGCACTGAATATAAAATAATAAAATTACAAGTTATAAAATGATAATGATGAAGAAGATGAAGAGGATGATTAAATGCTGTAACCCACCCTGGGACATTAAGGTGAAGGGCAGCATATAAATACTTGAAATAAATTAAATGATACATAGGTCCTTGGTTTTTGAATCCCAGAAGCAAAGCCATTCCTGCATGCAGCAGTTAGAAGTAGCTCTGAATATGAAATGTTCCATCCCTTAGAATGATAGGTTAATGTTATTCATGGATGGGGGAGGGGGGAAATGAAAGAATTTGGATTAGACAAGATCCAGATCTGGCAATATGATAAATCTGAGGGCAAAAGCTAAATCACTCCATTTATAAATAAATCAATAAAAACCAAGCATAAAACCCTGTAGGCGTTTGGGAGACATTGGGCAGCAATCAATGTTATATTTTATTTCTGCTGAGATAAAGCCAAAATACATTTACTTTTGAACCTGCCCTTTGGGAGATATTTGAGTCCATGGAGATATTTTTCTGGCAGATTTGAAAAACATAGCTGCCTTATCACAGCTCTTCAGCTGGCTCCAGAACCCAGTTTGTAGCCCTGGTAGCTTTGTACACTAAAAGACAGAGGGCTTTTGTTTTGTTTTGTTTTCAGAATCACAAGAATTATACTGGCAGCATTTGTTCCTGATCTTGCTACTCTGTGCTAGACAGGAGCTTCATATGCAGGAAACAGGCAAGTGGAAACATTCCTGGTGAAAGATGAAGCAAGGTTCTTCACTGTGTTCATACAGGAAAGCTATATTCAAGCATAACAAAAGGGGCTCTTCAGAAACAGCAGTGTGAGGCCATCATCTTTCCAAGCCTTCTCTAATCCACCTTTTCTAGGGCAAAATGTTCATTAGAGCAGAAGGGGAAGACTGAGACGTTTTCGCACGGGGCTGAACGGAACGCGGAAAAGACAGCTGAGGACACGTCATCCGCATTGGCCGCGCGCGGCTTGCGTTCCGACGTGTCCGCAGCTGTCTTTTCCGCGTTCGAAATGTAGAGCACTTCGAAGTGCTCTACACGCGTTCCAACGCGGACGAGCCGCCCGCAGCCGTTCGGGAGAAGAAGCGTTCGCGCTTCTTCTGTCTCCCGAACGGCTGCCGGCGCGCCTCCGACGCCGCGCGGCTTTGACAATCAGCTGTTTGTCAAACAGCTGATTGTCGATCTGCCTCCGCGGCTGTCATCGCGCCCCTTGCCGGCGTTTGCCGGCTAAGCCAGCTTCGGGCGCTTTGAGCATTCGCACCCAGACGCTCCGGAACGCGTTTACACGCGTTCTGGCGCGTCTGTGTGTGAACGGGGAAAGCGCCCGAAGCTGGCTTAAGCTTTCCGCCTGAACGCGTTCCGTTTCGAACGCGATTCAGTGCGGAAATGCCTCTGGTGTGTGAACAATCCTACCATGAAGCCACCTCAGAGAAGCTCTCTCTTTCTCTCTCTTTTTGCTGTGTCTGGTCACAGCCGAGTTAAAGGTTGGCTGGGCCTCTGGAGTCCGTAGCCCCTACAGACAAGGGAACTTTATTAGCACTGACAACACAGATCTACAGCATTCTGACATCTATGCTATCTTGTTGCCACTTCTATTCATTCAACTGGGGGACAAGACTGGATTGAAACCTTCATCATTAGGATTCTATAACATTCACTCAAAAAAGTGAAGACTGCTTCATGTCACCTGCCTTAGGTCTCTGATGGTAATAATTATCTATATCTATGCATAAAATCCGACACCTCCACCATGCCATGGGAAGGCACATACATTATATTAGAAAACACTGACAGTTAAGAAATCATCCAAAACAGTTTGACATTTAATTTGTGAAACAAATTGTGAATTATTAAATGTTGGTACATAGGGTGGTTCTGCACCTTAAACTCCACTAGTCCATTTTTCCTCCAAGGTGCAGTTTAAGGGGGCTCCTAGTGTTCTCCTGGTGCTGTATACTGGCCAGTTCAGAATCACCCCAATCTTGATCATAACTCAGTTTTTAAGAGAAATAAATATTGTACTTCAACTTCTGCCTTTTTAGGAACCTGGCTCATAAAATGTTCATAAACATTCACTGCTAAATTATTTCCAGCTCCTTCTATTGCTATATGCATCCCAGCTATATGGTCATAGAAAGGGTCCACCCAAGCCTGGAATCCACCATAATCAGGAATTTACTGACTATCCACTCAAATCAGGATTAAAAAAAATGGATGATTTGTGCACCTGCTAATGCATCCCTAGGATACTCCACATATTTTGCAAAGGGGTTTCATCCATTTCTAGTCCATTTTTCCTCCAAGTTACTCTATCGTGTTATTTTGGTTTGAATGCTTGTCCAAATTACGTGTGGCTTGAGGGATTCTTCCAGGAAGGGGAAAGAGGCTCTTCCTTCCTTCCTTCCTTCCTTCCTTTCTTTCATCTTATGTGGCCAATGATAGCACAGCAGCAGAAGCTGTCAGCAGAACCTAATGGGCAAATTTTAATTTTAAGTTGCATTTGTCTTGTTGGGAAAGGAAAGGAAAGAATTCTACGTGTATATGCCACAACAATATGCTGGCTATAGTAAGGGAGGATTTTGAGTAATTCTTTATATGCAAAAATTAAATTAAATTAGAGTTGAAGGGAATAGGAAACTGCCCCCCATCACCCATACTTTGTTACTCCTGAGGCACACCTAACATAGCAGTTCAAGGTTGCAGATTGACTTCTAACATTTTTCTTCATTCACCTCCCCCCTTTAGCCATCAAGCTCTTTTTCGGCTTGTAGTGCTGCAAGGACTTTACTCGGTGCTATTTCTGGAAGAAGCATCTCTTGATTGGTGGACACTACAGACTTTCTCAGGATCCGGATAATGAGGGTAAGTTCATTAAAACTAGAGAATATGTCCATAACTTACTCACCTCATTCTATGGCTGTGGTCACACCTAAGGTTTAATCCAGCTTCAGTCCACCTTCAGAGCAAGAGAATAGAAAAGTTCTCGGATTCATAGAGAAGCCTTCACATTTGTGCCGGAAATGACCCCCAAAATGTGCATGATCCCTGTGCAAAATTATCAAGATAGGTCACTAGTGCGGTTGCCATATAACTTTATTCTGCTCTGCAAAAAGACACAAGGAAGAAGAAGAAGAAGAAGAAGAAGAAGAGTTGACTTTTCTACCCTGCTGTTCTCACCCAATTAAAGAGACTCAAAGCAGCTGCCAAAACTTTCTATTCTTCTCACCCACAACAGAACACCCTGTGAAGTAGGTGGAGCTGTGAGGGCTCAGAAGACAGCTGTGACTATCCCAAGGTCACCCAGCTGGCTTTGAGGGGGAGGGCAGAATCAAACCCAGATAAGATTTTGGCTCCCTAACTGCTAGACCAAACTGGCTCACTGGAAGCACCTTGGAAGAATGTCCTAAACGCATGGGCACCTCAGGCATTACGGCATCATTCCCAAGAGGTCCCTTCTGGATGCCTTCCACTGCCAATATAAATGTATTAAAGACAGAGGTGGTTCATTCAGTCTCTGAATGGGGTTGGTTTGGTCTAAGTGCAAAGGAGAAGGACGGAATAAGCAAATTATGAATGCTGCATTTGGAGTGGGGATGGCCAGAAGGAGCACAGTAAAGATAGAAATTGCAAAACATTAAAATTGAGCATTGGAAAAATTATCAATTTTCAAGTGACAGAGAAAGGGGCAGAAAATTATAAGCAGAAAGGAGAAAGGCTTTATGGAGCAGACTGTGGATGGAAAGGAGCACCTGTGTGCCCTCTGAAATCAGCATCAAGAGTGCACTTTCTGCTCTGTGAACTTTTGGACTGAGTCTTCTCAAAGGAAAAATGCAGACCAAACAACTCTGGTGTACTTGGGCCCTAAATGATTAAATAAGCATATGCTCACAAATAACGATGATTCTAAAGAGATATTCTTCAGCAATGGTGTATCTGTCAAGAGTGACAGGGAAAATTAACTGTACTCAAAGCACGATACAGTCAGAGGGGGAAAGAAACTTGTTTTTGTTTTTCTAAAGATTGATGAACCAGTGCCACATGCTCAAAACCCAGCAATTTTTCTCTGGGTCATTTAGAATTAATAGTGCAGGCATTTTGACTGAAGCTGTGGGTGTACTGTCTTTCCATTTTATCAGTATCGCTCACATGTCGGTCATATAATTGCTTCACCACTGCAAAATGGCAGAGTTCTGGCTCCATTCCATTATTATTTATAAAGCTTATTAAATTTCAGAAGATCTATGCCTTTTATTTCTAAATGGACAAGGCAGCGTGGCAAAAGAGAATTGAAACCATTTGTACCAGACCATGAAATGCAAAGTTTAAAATTAAACAATGTCAGATGATATTCTTACTTGGTCACCTTCTCACCTCTTTTTTGATGACAGGGGGAGATATATACTTATTTCTTTTCTTTCTTCTTGAATTCTGTTTACTTCTTATCTTACCCTTCCTTTCTCACTCCTTTATTCCCCTTGCTTTGAAGAGAGAAATGAGCTTGGTTTCAAATTTCCCCTTTAAGTCTAATTGCTGAGCCCATTACAGATCATTTTATTTGGATTGTTTCTTGTTCTGTTCCTTTCAGTCCCTTATATGGGGACCTTTCCACTCTTGCCTGGTATACCTGAGGTATTTCTACACTTGGCTTCCTGTCTGCTGGACAGGAAAAGTGCATTACCCACTAACATGAGCTAGTGTTCACACTTGGGAATGCTAGTAAATGCCACATCAACCTCCCATGTGCCCAGACATTCACCTGCATCCAGTCATGTGTCCAATTGCTGCCATATTCTTCATGCCTGTTGATGCAACTGTGCATGTGCTGGTGCCATCACCATGGTGACAGTGATATGCCACACACGTGCAATTATGTTTAGGGTCATCTGAGGTGCCAGTGTGCTTGTGTGGCACCTCAGAAATGGTATAAATGGTCATGGTGCTGGAGAGAAATGTAAGGTTCTGGTAAGAGTGAGATGTGTGTGTGAAAAGCCAAGAAAGGCTCTCATGCATCAGATGTGCCCTTGGAGTAACAGAATGATGGGCCAATCGCAGGGGAGGGTGATGGTCCTTGCAGTGGAAGTATGCTTTATCTGAAGTAGAACAGGGAACAACAGCATTACAAACTTCACAATGTGGGCAGCACCCACACTGCTTGGGCAAGGACAGGCCAGAGTGGACTAGTCATTCCAAGGGAGGTGAGTGTGGAAAAAGTCATGAGCTCTATTTCATTCTTCTCTGCTGCACTCTGTCTCTAGCAGCTATGTGTACCTGTGTGGAACAGTGGATCAACACCCCCAAAGCAGAAAAACACCAAATAACAAAATTCAATCTAGATTTAAAAAATACCACAATTTCAGCCATTTCCCTTCTTTTAATCAGGGTTGTAGCTACAGGATCAGTTATTCCTCTGTTTCAGTGAATAGCAGTGAAATGGATGGAAGTCACCTTAAGAACCATGGGGTTTATTTTTTCAGTGATCCAACATTTCTAGCATCCATAAGCAGTGATCCTGGACAGCTGTAAGGGTCCAGGGCTCATCTCCACAGCTCAGAAAAGAGTTGCCAGCTGCCACTTGAGAGGCAGCTCCAATGACCTTCCCACCTGGCAGAGGTACGAATGCTTGCTGACTGGATGTGACAGGCAAGTTTGTGCTCCACAGCAAGTATGAAATTAGGCAACCTCTGGGCAGGCAGGGGCATTTCCTGACAGTGCAGATGCACCTGCCCAGATGTTGCCTTATTGCATACTTCGGGCTGAAGTGCGAATTCAGCCCTAGTCTATCAGCAAATGTGAAATTCCCCTTAAGCCACCTTGATAGAGTGTGTTATGAATATAATGTGAAGTGATACAACACAATGTGATGCGATGAGAAATTTGCTACTTTTAAAATAAAATAAAATTGCATTTCACAATGTTAAATCTGGGTTACCTTTTTTTCACCTGTACGTCAAGTCATGCAAGTTCAGTGAAACTGTGGTGCTTCCCGTGGTAGTTCAGTTTGTCAAGATTTCAAAAATGCAATTTCCTCAGTATTAAGAAAACAATCCTTTCCGTTCCCAAACCTCATTCTTCTTGAGAACTTTCTATTGATCAATTACCTAAGCTTTGTTGACCATTTAAAGCTAATTAATTCCATTTGGTTTAGAAAAGGATTCTTCGGCCATCCTAATGGTAATGGTTCTGTAATCAATTTAAATTTAAATTTGAGGCACGAAAGGATTACTTATTTATTTTAAAAGTGGTCATCTAAGCAATATGTATTTTAAAATAACTTGAAGAACAGAGATGTGCACTGGGCTGTTTTAAATGTTTAAAATGGCCACCATCCTATAAAAGAAGCCAGGTGTTCAAGCTCATTAAGATCTTAGAAGTGGGGTTATCCTTTATTTGGGCTGACTTGTGCTAAGTAGGATCTTTTCCAGCCTTTCAGGGCCTGCAAGTATGGGGAAAGTTTTGTCAAAATACTGAACCATGGTGTCCGTTTGTTCTGCTGGAACTTTCCTTCTTCAGTGCGAGCTCCAGAAGCCACAAGAAATAATTGTATGAATAGAAGGTAGAGGTGTTGAACAAGAAATAGAGATGTTATGACTGTTTTCACTAATATCTGTCACATTCACAAAGCTATGTTTTGCATGCTCCTTTTGCAACCCCCCCCCCTTGAAATTACTGCACATATCCCATCCTTCTGAGAAATTGTCATGAAAAAGACCATCTCTGGGGCAAAAACCTGGAGGCCCAGACCTCCACAATCCTCACAGGTTTTCTCCATTTCCAGTTTGGCAATGAACCAGAAATGGTCCCAGATGTTGGCCATTTGGGGTGCTTCTGCATTGACCCTTTAACACCCATTAAGACCACATTGGGAAAACCGCGACCACACACCAGCACCCACTAGCAACACATTAGGAAAGCCACTTCCACATTGATCTGTCGCTAATGGGTGCTAACTGGCCCTTAAACTGGTTTCCCAGAAGACCACATATAATGTGGTCTTAATGGGTGTTTTCACTGTTAGGACACATCCGAAATGGACATGTCCGCACAGCAAAAAGGGTCCCTAACCTGGCCCTCCCCTGGCCCACCGTGATTGGCTCCTCTGGAGCCGAGCATGGCGAGCTGGGGGACTCCTATTTCGGGGCTCCCCCTCCCCCCAGAAGTGGTGGATCACTGCTTCTGGAGCCAGGGGAGGCTTCACCTGAGCCTCCCAAACCACCCTGGAGAGACCAACCACAAACCCCTCCTTACCTTAATGCAGCCAGCCTGATTCTGGCTGTGAGGACCCAGTTTCCTTTGCGCCTGCATCCTACACACCTCCTGAATGGCCAGGGCAGCGCCAGGGCAGGTAAGGTGGGGTTCGTGGTCGGTCACCCCAGGGTGGGTTGGGGGGGCTAGGTGAAGCCCCCCCCCGGCTCCAGAAGTGGCAATCTGCCATTTGGGGGGCAAGGAGGAGCCCCAAAATCGGAGTCCCCCAGCTCGCCATGCTCAGCTCCAGAGGACCCAATCATGGCAGGCCGGGGGAGGGCCTCTGTAGATCCGGATTGAGGTGGGTGCTGTGTGGAAGCATCTCAAATTCGGATCTAAATTCGCCCTTCTGCCATGTGTGCGGATGGAATGACTGGCAGTAGATCCATATCTATTAGATCCGGATCTATTGGATCCGGATTTCAGAGGTAAGTGTGGAAGCACCCTTGGAGTCCAGTGCTAAAACAAGACATGCAGAAATCACCCCCTCCCCAGTTATTTGACTCCTCCACCAGCACCATAACCCTACAAGGCAGTGGAAGAGGTAATAAGACCACTGCCCGCCCTTGGAGTAGCTTATCCATCCCTTCATCCGGGGCTGCTCTGTGAGTGGATACCATGTGTTTGCCCTCCCTCTCTGTTTGTATGATGGGTAGATAAAGCTGAGCTGACTGATTATAATTTCATCTGCTTGCTTTTTATTTTTTTGTTTAAAAATGTGTTTGTGCCTATTAATTTGCACTTTGACTGTGCTAATGTTTTCCTTTTATATAAACCACCCAGGGAATTTGCACAGAATATTATTTCATCTTTGATGCAATAGCAAACAAAAAACATAGGCTGCATCTTGATGAAGACAAGAGGGATGAGGCTACAGAATATATGTATTTGGGCTTTCATAAAAGCTTTGAATAGTGGGGCTATTCTTCAAAACCTAAGAACATAAGAGGAACACTTCTGGATCAGGCCACACCTCATCTAGTCCAGCATCTTGTCTAACACAGTGCCCCACCAATTGCTTCTGGGCATTTCAATCCTGCTTCAGACCCAGTCATGGCACATAAACCATCTTGGTCACCCTGGTTGATGACCTCCTCCGGGAGAGAGACAGGGGGAATGCCTACCCTGTTGGTTCTCCTGGACCTCTCAGAGGCTTTTAATACCATTGACCATGGTAGTCTCCTGGAAAGGCTATGGAGTTTAGGAGTCAGAGGCAATGCTTGGCATTGGTCTTGCTCTTATCTCCGGAGCTGATCTCAGATAGTGGCCGTGGGAGATACTGATTGGACACCCTGGGAACTGATATATTCATTTAAAATATATTAATTTTTCCAGTGCCCTATCTGCTTTAAGCCTTGTTCTTTCAAGGAATGGTACAGGTCAAGGGCAGGTTGCTTATGCCACCTGTAGCTTGCAAAAGGTAGCATGATCGACTTGACTTTAGGTTGTACTATTTCTCATTGAAGATTGTTGAGTGTTGCTCCAAACATAGGATGTTTTTTCACTGTCACTAGTAGTACCCATTAAGTAACACCCATAGTAATTCTCTGCATCTAAAAAATGATACGCCAGGGAGAGAGATTTTAGGCTAAAGTATACTTTTAAAAACAAGAAGCTATTTATACATCAGTGTGTGTTCAGTTGCAATAAACAGAAATAAAAATGCATGGCTACCTGTGGATGAATGAGAACATATTCAATCTGCATTCAAATACCTGTCTATTGGAAGCAGCAAAATAATAGATACATAATACCTGCTTTCAGTATGCTTTGATGTTCATCCAAATATGCATTTGACTTATATTTGTGGTCCCTGATCCAGCTGGTAAAGGATTGGATTATGTATAATTTTCCTTCCGTGGACTAGAGAACTTTGTCTGAATGCTACCTCTGTAGTCACCTTTACAAGTGTGTTTGTGATCCAATACCCCTTTCAATGCACTGTCTTGGGGTAAAAGTTTTATAGTTATTCTGAACTTTTCCGCACTTACTATTAGCATGGAACAAGAAAGGGTCCATGGGCCTCCCTTCTGCCCATTAGTGCAGTTTAAGGGAGGCCCTGTTTCTGCTAGTACACACAGGATGGAGTGTAGACTGGGCTAGGGAACCCCTAATGGCTTCTTGGTCTAGTGTCCATCAAGCTAGAGTGTGTGGGGATGTGCAGGAATTTTTTTTCATACTTGATTCAAACTGAGTTGAATGCGAGGAAATTCACATTAGTTTGAATAGAGTCCCTTTGAATAGGATTCAAATTCAATACAAATGTTCCTCACTTGCTATTCAAATCTGATTCAAATCACTGCCACCAGTTGCACATAGAAATCCACTCTGAATGAATCAAATCAGCTCTGAATCCACTGCAAATGTGACTGGGTGGCTGCTTTCCCACCTCCCCAGGTTCATAAATATAACAGAGCTATGAAATAAACGTATAAAGGCATTTGATTCACATCCTAATGTCAATCTTTTAATGTTGCCAGCATTTGATTTTAATTCAAATGTCTGAATTTGAACAAATTTGGTCGAATTTCAAATGTAATAAATAAATATCCATGCATATCGCATATCCCCAAGAGCATGTTGCCAAATGGGTCTCCTGTGAGCAATGAAGGGGCCAGAAGCAGTCCATCCCCATCTTGGGACACACAGCCTATCCCACATCAGAGCATTCCATGTCAATCCAGGATAGGTGAAAACAACTTCTATTAAACCTATTTGTAACAAAAATAGCAAGGGCAATTCTAAGGTATTTCATGTCGTGATAGTTATTTTAGGATAGTGTATATTTTATTTCTGCTGTGCCCTGGGCATGTTGCAGAAAAACAGGTTGCAAACAGATTAATAAATCAATGATCCTCTCAGTAGCACCACTTTTATTGTGTGTTTTAAATTCCTCATATTAATTTTATAGAGTTGTGATGTTGTAAATTTGCCTGGACTTCCTGCAGAAAGAGGTTAGATATAAAAATGACTGAATGAATACATTTTAAAAAGAACACAGCAAGACATGACACTCAAACTGTCAGAAGGATATAATTTTAATAGCAGATAAAGGCAAAAATTTTGGAAATGAAGGCTTCTTTTTGCAGTGTTGCTGAGGATTTATGAGCTACTGTTCCCTGAAATGACTGAACTCTCTCCCCTTCCATATCTTAAAACAATTATAATGCAACCGATTCTACATCATGCAACAAGACTAGCTTAACAACTTGGCTGTGGTCATACCTTGCTAAAATAATCTCTCTTATCAAGAAGTCAAACTTATCAAGAAGTCAAACACTGGCAACACTAAGGCTGCATTCCCATACAAGTTTAATCTGAATAGAATCAATTTTTGGGATTGGGAGATCCCATTTAATTTTTTATTCCTGGACTTTATAAGGACTATCCTGCAAAAATCTGCAAAAAAAAAAAAAAAGTCCTCACAAAAACTGTTCTCAGTCCCCTTTGGAGCCCAGCCTGGATTGTTTTTTGCCTTTGGGAATGCTACCAGACTATTAGAGGTGGAGATCTATGTTTCTGGCTAATGCTTGCCAGGTGTGGGTGGGATTTCACAGCTGTGAAGGTCTCCGCCTTTTGTCCCTTCACCATGCCCGCTCTGAACCCACTGCAATTAGGAGAGATAGAAGCACAGAAAACTTTTTAAAAACACAAGCCTCAAGTGATACATTGTAGCAAAGCTGCTACAGCAGGGGAAAACTAAGCCATGAGCCTCTGTTTTACAGACGGAGGGAAACTGAAAGGGAGAGTAATAGCAATGGAATGAGAGCACACACGGGGCACAAACTGCTATCTCTAAGGCCCAATCCCCAAAAGACTTATTAGCCCCTCTTGGCTTCCTCTGCCGTCACTCTGTTATAGCTGACTTTAAAAGTCCCCTCCACTTCCGGAATAAGCGTCCCCATGGTAGCCGCCATCTAAACGGACTTTCCGTCCCCAAGGAAGCCTGTTTCCTTTCCCCGCATCTTCCCCCCCCCCCCCGCCCCCTCTCTTGTTAAAAGGAAAAATAGCCAGATCTCCGTCTCCTGAAACGGCTTCCTGCCCCTAGCAAAGGCAGATGATCGCTCATTCATTCACTTTCAGCACTTACTTTCACTCAGTTCTCTGTTAGAAAAGGCTTTCTGCCCCGGCAAAGTCAGCGGCTGCAGACATCGGCAGCGCGATCCTTGGCTCATTCTCTTTTAAGGCTTTCACAGATCACTGATAACAATGTTGCAATTCTGAGCAATTCTGGCTCTTTTTACAAAGGAAAGGAAGTGAACCTGCTGCATTTCTCAGATGTGTGAATGCTTTTTGGCTGTGTGTGCAGGCAAGCAATCCCCGCCCCTTTTGCCACGGAGCGTCCTCAAGGCAGATATAGCGAGCAAAACTCACGAATCACCAAAAGAGCACTGGAACTCTTCTTTAAAGTGCACATATTTTATCGCAGGTGTCTCACTTTCCTAAGCTCCCCAAGTGCCTTGTAAAGCCTGGAATGGGGCCGCTCAGAGGCAAAAGAAGAGTTCCAGCAGACTTTCAATTGCATGGGGACAGGGCCTAAGACTCTTTTGAATGCCTTTTTTGCCATGTGTGAATGCATCCTAAGATGTTGAGCTACTCCTGAGCTGTAGTCACTTAAATATTCTATATACTTTGTAATGTGGTAGTGTCTGGTAGTTGTTATATATAGATCACACCTGAAGTCATTGCCTACAGAGAAGACGCCCCAATACAACATCCTGTAATATACAGATGATGCTTGATGAAATATGAGACGTTTTCGCATTACTCCCGTTCCAAATGGGACGGGAAGCTTAAGACAGCTCCCGGCGCTTTCCCCTTTCACACACAGACGCGCCAGAACGCGTGTAAACGCGTTCCGGAGCGTCTGTGTGCGAATGCTCAAAGCGCCGGGAGCTGTCTTAGCCGGCAAAGGCCGGCCAGGGGCGCGGAGACAGCCGCGGAGGCAGATCGACAATCAGCTGATTGTCAAACAGCTGATTGTCGAAGCCGCGCCGGCGTCGGAGGCGCGCCCGCAGCTGTTCGGGAGACAGAAGCAGGCGCGAATGCTTCTCCTCCCGAACGCCTGCGGGCGGCTCGTCCGCGTTCGAACGCATGTAGAGCACTTTAAAGTGCTCTACATTTCGAACGCGAGAAAGACAGCTGCGGACACGTCGGAGCGCAAGCCGCGCTCGGGCAATGCGGATGCCGTGTCCGCAGCTGTCTCCCACGCGTCCCGTTCACCCCCGTGCGAAAACGTCTACGATCTTTGAATTCCTGGCTGTCACTGAAGGTATGGAGATAAATTGATATCTGATGCTGCTGCATTATGGGAGTGGGAACATGCTATAGGATTATAAGCTGAGGTGACAACTCAGTCATAAAGGCCATGTCTAGACAGACCAGCTTCAAGGCAGGACATCACCTTCCATTGTGTTCAATGTTTGACATAACTGTGGCCACAAGCTAAGGTAATCTACTCTGTTTTCATAGGCAATGCCATAAGGAGGCAACAATGTGTGTGTTCCCTGCAGTCTTTTTTTGTTCGTGCTTGAGCCGCTTCAGTGTTGTTGCTGTTTTAAAGAACAAGGTCATAACTCTCTTGAAGGAAGCACTACAGGAGTTTTGTCTGTCCCTGGCTTTTGACTTTACTTTCAAGTGGCATATTTGTAAATGAAGGCAGATGGCCTCTTTTGGAGAGGGAGGCAGGGAAGAGACAAAAAAATCAATAAGACATTATTAGTCTGAAAGATGTGTCTGCTGCACACTAAAGCAACATTAGACCCCTTCTTAAAAGCAGTGCCCTTCTTTATCAAGGAGCACATGGCCATTATATTTTTAACACCTGGGGTCATCAAAGGAAGTGGATCAACTGAAATGGAATTGAAAAGTGAAAGTGGAAAATTTGAGGATAACCTAGTATCAAGAAATAAAAGGAAAATCTGAACTACAACAGGCCTGAGGTCTTGAACATCTGCCTTGCTGTGGAGCTGAGGCTCTTAACCTTCATTTATATTTGGGGGGGGGGTATATTTCTACCCCAGATCTACTGGAAAGTTGATTATCCTGTGGTATGATCCTACATTCTTGTAAATTTAGAAGATTGTTAGAAATCCATCTAGGATTAAATCTTACAGAAAACAGCTTTTTAGCATGTAAGACATTACCTCTAAGGGGGGGGGGGATTTTAAAAAATCACCTGTTTTGGTTAATGCAATTCTGAGGCGTTTTCGCACACGGGGTTTTTGAACGCGTGCAAGACAGCCTCGAACGCGGCATACGCATTGCCGCAGCGGGGCTTGCGCTCCGATGTGTCCGGAGCTGTCTTGCGTGCGTTCGAGATGTAGAGCACTTTAAAGGGCTCTACATCCGTTCCGGCGCGGACGAAGCGCCCGCAGCCGTTTGGGGAGAGAAGCATTCGCTCATGTTTCTCTCTCCCTGACATCCGCGGGCTCGCCTCCCCCTCCAGCACTGGCTGACAATCAGCTGATTGCCTGCCTTGCCAGCTGCAGGAGCTTCGGCAGCCGTCTCCCCGCCCCTTGCCGGCATTTGCTGGCTAAGGCACTTCAGAATGCTTTGAGCATTTGCACACAGGCGTGCCGGAAGGCGTTTACACGCGTTTCTGCGCTCCTATGTGTGAATGGTCAAAGCGTCCTGAAGTGTCTTAGGCTTCCTGTCCTACACCCATTCCAAATGGAATGAGTGTAGTGCGAAAATGCCTCTGGTTAATGCAATTTTTTGACTGCACAGAAGCCTATTCGCACTTGGCTTTATTCTGGAATATATCCTGGAATAGGGACTTGCTGTCGATATGATGGTGCAGGCTTCAGCAGGAACAAAGTGAGGTCTGCCAGAGTCTGCATTAGCATGAGGACCACAGACCCCTATCCTGAGATATACTCCAGAAAAAGGCCAAGTGCGAATAGGCCCCTGGTTAACACATCTGTGTTTTACTGTTTGTATGCTGTTTGTTGCAATGCCTTAAAAACATGTTTACAATTGTTTAATTATGAATTTTAGTCTGTATTGTATTTCTTTTACTCATTGCCAGCTCCTTTATCCAAGTCAGCTCTGAATCAGGCCAGGAACGCAGCACAGAGGTTCAGGATTCAAGAAGCAAGGAACGTGGTGGCTGAAACTGCTTGCAAAAAACTTGCTAGCTAGCAGCAACGGACAAGTCACTGAGGCCCAATTAAATACAGATTTCACTGCACAGCTGGCCTAATCATGCCACCTATGCCTTGCTTTCTCTTATTTGCTCCCTCTGTTCGAAAATATGCTGTCTCCATCTTTCAGCAGCTGGGATAGTTTCAACTCTCTCATCCTCTCCCATCTGCTAAAGTAATTTCTCAAAGGCATTGGCTAGGAGCAGGGCCTGATTGGGACAGGCCCCTCCATCAGCTGGCCTGACTAGGATTGGGTACTACAGCTGGGCAAAATCTCTTCCTTATCACTCCCCATGATAGGAATAGCTTCCCACCAGAGGGCCTACATGCAGGTAGCTGGCCAATCAGAGCCAGTGGGGTGTGCAGGCACACAGCACTACTAGCTTGGCTCACCACTTCGGAACCTGGCAGCAACAAGGTAAGCATGTGCGTCCCCATGTAGGCCTGTGCCCAGGGGGGGAGGTGTCCGGGGGGGGTGTCTTGCAGACTGTAGGGGACCCAATCTGGTCCCCTACAACCCACGGGGACCTGGGAAAGGACCAGACAGGCCTGCCCAATGGGGGCAGCCGGAGGCAGGGCCCACAGCTGTCAGGGGGGCAGGGTGCAAACGCTCTCTCTCCTGAACAGCTGCAAAAATTGCCGGGGATGGCCAAGAATGTCCTGGGCCAGGTGTAGAACATGATTTCGTGCTCTGCACCTGTAATGCGAGTGGACACCCTGGGATGGGATGGGGTGGTTCCAAACAGAACTGCCAGCCCAGCAAAGTGACTGCTCCATCCCAGTTCCTCTGGCCCTCGTGCAAAAAGACCTTTGATTTGCCCACTGATTGTTCACCTGGGTCATCCCAGGAAGATCCCTGGCTTAGTGAAAGACTTTGGGGGGTGGGAGCCTGAAATAAGTAGCTCTTGGTTACTTGTTCTTGGATTTCTATGGCTTGATTTTCCTTCAAGTTCTCATTATCTGCAAATCAGAAACTGTAGTCAGAACATCAAAAATGTATGCTTTACAAAAGCCATGTTCATTTCCCCCTCAGGATTAAAACTTGTCTTCATACATGTCTGTCATTATTTCTCTCCCCTCCCACACACACTTTCTGTGTGGTAGGTTCTAAACTACAATGTGTCCTCAGGAGCACCACCCTGAAAATTCCTGATTCGGAGTTAGGTGCACAGAAAGTGGTCAGATGTACATCTTCTGAAGCTTGTTCATAGTAAATCTGGATTTATTTATTTATTCACATAGGTAAGTCTGAAAGGGGCGACTTCCCCTCAGAGCATGGTAAACCAAAGTTGGCATGAGGTGCAAATGTACCTTGTGGCATCAGTCCAATGCCAAATCTATGTCCAGAGTTCTGTATCACATAAACTATGTTCTGATATGTTGACAAATATTGTTTTCCCATAATAAAACCTTATTTGCATATTGGCCATACAGCAAATTTATACTTTAACAGCTCTGACACAATGAAAATTCTAAAGTCAGAAAGCACAGTCACAAACTATAGGTTATATACTCTGAAAGTACCTAATGTTTGGAGGAAAAAAAATAAAATTTCCTTGTCCACACAAAGCCATGGAATGGAAACACCACAAGATCTGTGGTTCACAGATAATTTTCGACAAATTATGTATTTTTTGTTCT
Source organism: Aspidoscelis tigris stejnegeri (assembly GCA_023333525.1). NCBI lineage: Eukaryota > Metazoa > Chordata > Lepidosauria > Squamata > Teiidae > Aspidoscelis > Aspidoscelis tigris. Next base: position 18,123,813 of record JALMGA010000010.1, read on the forward strand.
TGTCTTTAAATATCCTTTATTGTTTATTATATAGTACTTTTGCCAAGTAATATATTAATTCCTTTACTATACTCATTTGAGGTATTAAAAGTGATTTACAAAAAGCTCTTCCTCCCTTACATAAAAATGCTGTATCATTGCCAGTTTCACATAAGGTTGCTAAGCCATGTTAAATCCAGAATACTAGCTGATGTTTTCACAGTTAACAGGTAGGGGACTTTAAATCTATTTTAAAACTATGGCCTGCTGAATCTGAAATTCTAAAACACCATGAGATGCTGCTAGTTTTATTCTAAGAATACGGAAAATTTTGTTCCATGTGTTCAACAAGAGGCTTGCTGCCTTGGTGTGGTAATACACCTTTTACGGCTGCCTATGCCCATTCTACACTATGGTAGATCAGTATCTCAGTCTAGTGTGGTCCAAGAAATGCATGCTCTACCAGGGAACTGGATGCCATGCCCCACAATATGCACCATGCTCCCCAAGGCTCATCCACATTGGACCAGGCTGTGAAGCACAATTATTAATCATTTGTATGGTGCATAAAACTCCGAAGCTGTACTATGATATTTGGAAAAGCTGCAGACATGTAGATGATGACCATTTCTCAATGGAAAACATGGATCCTCTGTTTCTCATCTAACGGAAAAACTCATTTGGAAAAATAGTTTTTAAAAGGTAAGAGGCTTGTCTTTTTCATCTTCCCCCTCTTGCCTCTAAATGCTACAAGCAAATGTAGATTGAGATTGGAGCAGCAAAAGATCAGCCAAGCTGAAATTACATTATATCTTTTGAGTGCTGGTTGCAGTAATCCTATCAAGGAGGAAGCACTTGGAGCAAGCACAAGTGTTGGACTCAATACAAATTCGGAAGCAATACTAGTCTGTGTAAAACTTGCTGAAATTGACAAAAAGAGCTTCTTTATGGAAACCAGCTCAGCCTGGTCCTTTTCACTGGGATCCAAAAATAATTACTAATATTTGCTTCAAGCAAGTATGACTGCACCAACTGATTACTTGATTGACCTTTTTAATAAGCTACCTTTTGACATGGCAAAACCTAGCCTAACTGAGCCTTTTGTGTCCACTTTTGCTCCTTTTCTGTCCAGTCCTTTTGCCCAAACTTCTGTCTTTCTCCTTACAACACTTTCCCAAAGTGGTATAAAAAGCTGCCATCATTATTTGGTTTTATGTGGGTTCTGGGGTCTTGAAAGAAATCTGTCTCTTGACTCCTTAGTTCTGATGACAGCTTAGGTTCTGGAGACTGGACAAAACTCTGGTTCAAGTTTCCTCATCTTGTTGCTGATCAATTTCCCACCATGAAAATTCTCTTTCTGCTGTCTGAAGATTGCTACCAATGCCTTCTCTCCCAATATAACACCTCCTTGCTGCTGAGTTGTGCATTCTGGTACAGACTCTTTTCACTTTGCTAAGTACTATATAATAAACATCTAATAAGACTCTCACTGTTTGAGACTGAAGATGTTTGTTTACCTCCCTCCTCAAAACTGTCTGTTGCCTTCCATTGCTTTCGCCTCTGTTCTTTTACTTGCTCTCCCAGGAAGATTGTGCTTATAGAGGTCTCTGATTTGTAGGGATGTGCACAAATGGTTTTTTTTTTTTGCATTCAATTCAAATCGAATGTCAAAACATTCTTTTCGATTCAAATGTTTAGAACCCGAATGCAACAAAATCTGATTCAAATTGAATACATTTGAATGTATTTGTTCAAATGTTAGATTCGAATCCGAAGATACGAATGTTGACATCATTCATATTAGAAGATATGGATGTTGACAACATTTGTATGTGTCATATGTATCTGTATGCATTTCATACACAAATGCATACAGGTACATATGAGATGCCTACAGATACGTATCTGTACATTTGTATCTGTACATATGTATCTGGAGTTCGAATGTCCACATTTGTGCACATCCCTACTGATTTGTGCACCCCACAATTGGCTAACCATTGTCTTATGTTCTCCAGGCATGGAGCTGGGGCCCTGGAGAAAGGGAATCATCTCTTTCTTTCCATTTGCGGCATTAGGTTCTGTTTTGGGGGAAAGGTATATTTCCTCCCCATAACCTTGTGAAGACACAGGATGAATCAATGGAGAGTGAGAAATTGTTCTCACTGCACTCTTATTTGCTCATTTGTTTAGTTATAATAGTACTTGTGGTTGGAATCCAAGGATAGTGGGGTGGTGGGCTTCAAACAGATAAGAACAGTGCTTTGAGGAAGGGTGTATGAATCCGGGTTGGATTGGTGGGCATCAAAGGGCTTCAGAATGAATTCTAATCTTTATAAGCCCAAAAAAACCATTAAGAAGAGAATTCTAGCCCTTAAAACCCTGACCATAATAAGAAATACTCTTATGGTAACTGTAAAAGGAAAAGTACTGCTTTAAGAACGATAAAACCACTCAACCATATAATCCCATTAATGCTTCTTTAACTTATTACAGTTTTACTTTCTCTGCCTGTATGTATATTGTGGCTATTTTATCTTATGATTCTTGCTGCTTAAGCGTTATTCAATAAAAATGGTTAAAATACCAAGTTCCTAATCTTCTGGACTCTGCCTTTCATTCCACTATCCCTACAAATCCATGCTAACCAATTGCATTTCATTACACCAACCAGGGCCTTTTCTGCACTTGGCCTTATTCTGAAATATATCTCTGGATTGAGGTCTGCTGGCCACAAGCTAATACAGACTACTGGCAGGCCTCACTTGGGGCTTTCCATAATCTGCACTAACATGCAGAGAGCAGGTCCCAATTCAGGGATATATTCCAGAATAAGGCCAAGTGCAGAAAAGGCTCAGGTTGCAATCTATTGGGTGAACTGGGGACTTTATTCCCATCAGACTACTAATACAAGTTCACATAATGCAGTCCTCAGGTAGACTTGAACAAAATAGTCTACCAGTAGACTATTTTAGTCTACCAGACCACAAAGAACATATGGACATCACATCTCCATGCTCTAGTGCACCATGATACCACCCAGAAATAGCATCTGGCTGAAAGAGCTATAGCCAGCAACTTCAATCCAGGGCTGGGTCGTCCACAACGCAGACAGCACTAAAGCTGCTCTATAGTAACCCATCCCACCTTGGGGCAGGTTGTCTATTCAGGATTCAAGTAGCCCACCATAGCACAGGATGACCTGGTGCCTTTTCACTTTGGCATGTAGTTAATAATTAGGCAACATCTGGGCAAGAGCATCTGCACTTAAAGGAGGCTGTTACAGCCTCTAAGCACACCCTGCCTTCCCAGAAGTTGCCTAATTATCAACTAGCTGTGGATCACAAAATCATGCTCTACAAGCTACCTAACCTTCCCCAGTCACTTACCTGAAGCATCCAGCCAGGGAGCATTTGCACTTCTGCTGGATGGGGAGGTCAACAGAGCTGCTGCACAAACACCCTGGCAGTTCTGTTGACCTTCTGTCACTACTGTGACTGTGCAGAGTGTCAGCGTTGTCATGGTGCTGATGCACACACAGTCGCAGAGGTACTACACTCAAGATGGTGGTGCCCTGAAGTGGACCAGCCCTGCGATCAAACAGAGGTAAGTATTGGATCATGGGGGTGGGGGGGAGGGGCTAACCTTGACTAGCACTCCCAGTTGCAAGTCGTCATACTCCCTTCCCATCCAGTGGATGGGAAGGGAAGTGTGAAATCACCCCTGTTCTGCTGCTGAAATTGCCTTAGAAGCCAGGTAAAAATTCTTACCTCAGCATACCTGCTCCTGCTTAGGTTGTTTGCTTTCTCCAGATCTCAAAACTCAGGGTCAGACATTGCCAGCGTGGGCCATTTTGTAGATGCTGTGTCTTCAGGGCATGTTGGAGTATCCACTGGCCCGTAGCAGTCTTCAAAAGGAGAAATAACACATTATTTTAGACACTGGCATCCTTATGAAGTGTGCATTTGCTGTTCCAAATACATATCCCTATTTAATTCCCACTCCCTTTGGAGCTCACATTTGTATCAGAAACTCAAGATTTACAGGATATTCTTAGATAACCCATTTCGTACAGCTCATGACTCTGGTGGTTTCATGATTGAGCAGAGCTTTAATATGAGTGCAGTAAGAAACAAGATTTCTGCCAAGTACTTTTTAAAAATAGTGTGGGTTTATTTAAAAAATAGAGAAAATAATCTTCAAGGATGCACAGGTTCAGGCACATTAAACTTCATAATACAACTAGCAATAATAGAATCACTGTAAGTGATATGTTGTCATATGCAATGGTCTGTCATGCGTGGTGAGTGCTAAGAACCCCAGAGTATATGTACAATCTATGTACTGTCTAAGTACTATGACAAGCTTTTTTTGGCTTGTTTTGCAGTGTTTGCATGGATTGCAACCAACCATTGGTAAGAATGCATAGATGAACTGGAAGCTTCTGAATGAGCTTTATAAATAAGATATACAGATCAGCTGAAAGATTTCTAATACATTAAGGCTGTGTCCAGACACATTTATACTGCACATTGGAATATGCAGTCCCGATCAAGCCATCACACACAACAATCAATTGATCATTGTGGCATCACATTATATGACTGGGACTGCTCACTTTCCTTAATGCCGGGATTGAGGACACTTGCTGCGCAGTATAAAGAAAATCCAGAGCTTCAAGCCAATGCAGGCAGGAGGGCGAGAAAAAGGAGACAAGATACTGGCAAAGCAGGAAGGGCAGCTCAATCCACATGATGGTGCACACCTCAACTTTTGCAGTTCCAATGGGGAAGTTATGGAGCTGCCTTTCCAATTACTGTGTTAATTCCACTTTAAATAACTTAAGTGGGATCATGGCCTAAAGCTAGTGGATTTTTATCATGGCTGAAGCTTTTGTGAACCAGCGTCTACATTAATAGCAAGAAGTGCTATTCTCAGGCCCTGATTAGATGGGACAAATATAGTGCCATTACAGTGTTCCTATGGTGGGTTCGCCTCATGTACTGCACATAACTATACCATAGTTCCACATTTTTGGTAACTTAAATTGTGTGTTATTTCTTTTCTTGTTGATCTTGTTTTTGATACCAAAAAGGAATCTCTCTATTTGTTCTTTGATTTAAGCTTGCTGATGCTGGTTGATCTACCTTCTTTGATCTCTGCATTTTTCTTTGTATCTTTTAAATAAAGACTTTTCACTTTTGAGTTTCTCCAGGTTGTTTCTGGATAGCCTAATTACATGCTCTGAAATCACAGATTTACCAGGAACTAAGTTAATATTATCCTTCCAAGAAAACCTATGAAGGAAGGGGATTGCTTATCCCTAGGCCATTGTCAAAACACCCAAAAGGAAAGGAGGTGGCTTAGACCTTCAGTTTCAAGGGCTTGGTAGCAGCACTACTCCTCTGATAGCCTCTGTACTTGAAAAGTGGGCTTTGCTTGGACACATCTGGGCAGAGCCCTCCACCGCAAGCAGCTATGTGCCCCCCTTTATGCATGCTTATAAGCAAGCTACTGATCCTGTGCAGAAGGCCTGGACTACTGGATGATGTGGACCCCCAGTCCGCCATGTGGAAAATGTTTGCTATGGGACACCCTGGACCAGTCTACCAACCCAAAGCAGAAAGCATCTGACTGACCCTTAACACAAAATGATGTGAGACTTCTCTCAAGTTGGTTTGGCTTCATAATAAGAGCACCATTTTGTAACTGTGTTGGCTGCAGAAGACAGAAAAACACACTGAAGACTGGTGCACCAAACCTACAGGTACAGAAATGAACAAATGTCATTAAAAGTTCACATCATCTTATGTTCTGATGGTGCTTTTATATGGCATAAACCACTGTCTGATACCTGAGGAAAGCAGAGATAGAACAAAGCCTGTGTAGATCAAAGGGGAACTTCCAGTTAGAACCTTCCTCACCACCCTTTGTTTTTGTTGTTGGGTTGCAGGAAGTTGTTGTAAACTTCTCATTGACTATGTGGGCACCTCCATGGGCACTCCTATGCAGTTTTCTTGGCAAAGACACAGAAGTTTTTTGTCACTGCCTACTTCTGGGGAAAGGCTGGGGGTCAACTGACAGCCCTCTGCTTCCCAGGCCCCCTGCATTACCAAGGAACTGTAGTCCCACCACCCTTATGGAAGTGCTAATCTGAAGCCCTTGCCATAATTGTTTTTAGTGGATTCATATTATTTTTCTACTTACTTTTGCAGCCTGCACAGAAACCACCAGATATGAAATGGGATAAAAACAGAAATAAATAAATTTAATAAATAGTTGGGCCAACCTTGGAAAGACGAGCTGTAAACAGGGGACTCAAAGGGAAATAAAATGCATCCATTACAGATAGTGACAATTCAATTAGAGACTGAATGTATGAAAATAAGTACCATTACACTTTACAACAGAGGAGAGCAGTAAAAAATAATAGACATGACAGTGTTGAGTTAATTAACAGCTTCACTAACAAAAGGAAACCACTGTCTCCGTTCAGCCCCAAGTGAACAGAGTATAACTTATTGATGAATTATAGTTTTCCGAATTCATGGTAAAGCCTATCTCCTCCTTCAGTGAGTAACAGGATTACTGAGTTATTTTTCTCTTTTCAAGCACGTTTTTCAGGGAGTCTACTCGTCCCACTGCCCAACAGTCATGTATTTTGCTTTTATATGTTCCTTCCAGACAGATCTGTTTTAAACATGTTTTTCACCAAATAAGCCCTCAGAGATCAGCAAGGATTACTCCATAGTAAAGAAGCTTTGGATTTCCACTTTCACTAATATGACAAGGGCATTTTGTGATTTGGGAGGCCTGTCTCTGAGTATAAAGGCCTCTTAGCAAGCGAGCGTTGGTCAGGAATCAGGCTGGCACATAAAGGGTGAACTAGTATGCCTCCAGATGCAGGCTAAAGCCCACAGTTCTCCAGGGACTATATTGGGAATGTGACACATAATGGTGTATTCTCAACATAGGCCCAGATAGGGGTGTGCAAGAATGCTTTCTTCCCCATTCGCTTTGCATCAAAGTGAATGGGGAGGTACTTTGCATCTCTATGAATGAATTCACCAATGAATGCTTCATCGAAGGTTTGAAGTGAAGGAAGTTTTTCCACAAAAGTGGCTGGCTGAAAAAACAAAAACAAAACAAAACAGCATGTCACCTTAGTACAAAGCAACCTATCGGGGCTACAGATATGTACTGTCTGTAGGGTGTTTCCAGGCTGGGACAGAAGCAGCGAAGCAAATTTGGTGCTTCTGTCCCTCACAGTAAGAGTGTGGCCTCACCCACCTCCTGTGACGTAAAAAGTGGCTGAACTCCATTCAAGAGGTCAGAGTAATGGAAGGAACGTAGAGAGGAGATCAATGCTTATGCAGAGACCATTTATGATTGCTTCTTGACTATCCATAGGCTTTTTTGTTTTATTGAGAAGTTCGCTGATAACAGGCTGATAACAATCCCTACCAAATGAGAAGTGCTTATTTTAAATCAACAAATTAACTATTAGATACGTTCAGGGATTCCCCTGGCTAAGAGGATATTGGCACTACTATAAATTTGTAGAAAGACTTGTGTAATGTTAGAAACATTCTCTTTTTCAAGGTCTTCTCATATGCTCACACTCAGATGATTCTGTTTGCAAAGATTGCCTGTAAAGAGAAAATACAAGCAGGATTAATTTAATAAACTTAGGCAATTCTGAGTGTCTATCTAATTCCAGGTACAGACAGTTTGTCATGTGCTGTTTTACCTTTCTCTACAGTTAAGGATTATTAATTTCTCTGTGAGTGGATTCCCAAGGAGCTCAGGTCAAGGAGTAAGAACTTTTAATGGTTTGCTGAATTACCAGTCCTCTGCTTTCTGGCTAGGATCCCTCCTTTTCTTTCTAAAATGTGTATGATCTGCATGCTATTGTACTGCCTGTTATTCTAATTTAGAGGCCAAGGTTTTGACAACTCATCATCTAATTTGTTCCAAGGAAATGGAGCATTACCACCTCCAAATGCCCTTCAAAGAACAGGCATTCACTTGCTGTTTAAATGTATTAAATAGCAACTTGAGACGAATTGCTCTCAGTGGCTCATTACAAGGGGCCCCATAGCATAAAGAGATTTAAGATTCAGTTCCTACAGAAGTGATATTAAGCATCTAGTTGCAACTAACCGGACACACATTTGACCTGGGGCCTATTCGCACTTGGCTTTATTCTGGAGTCTGCATTAGCATGTGGGCCACAGACCCCTATCCCGAGATATACTCCAGAAAAAGGACAAGTGCGAATAGGCCCCTGGTGTTGGCCTTGGAAGGAGATTGGAAAATCATTAGTAGCTGTACAGCTAGTATGCCCACTATATGAGTGCATCACCTTTGGAGGAGGGAGTTGATGGGAAGCCCTTAGAAACTAATATTTTGGACTTTAAAAAAAAATAGAATATTGACACAATTGCTCCCAAGTGTTCTTAGCAATCCAGTAGATACAAAAAGGTGTGCTGGTATATCAGTGAACTTTGAGCACTAAGGTGGGAAGACCAATGAACAGAACACAAGTAAGGAAGTATTATCATGCCAAACATGTCGTGGTATGAGTAACAAAAATAATTTCTCTGTCACTATTTCTTCCTTGAATAGCAATCCAGCAGGGCTTTCCTTGAAAAGGAATGGGCTTTTGAGATACAGCTGGAGGCAGGGAGCAATTTCTCCATCAGAAGCCTGCCATAATAAGATTTGTTGAGCACTTTCATGATGAAACTGCACCAGCACACATGAAATTGGATGTCGTAGTTCAAGGCGGTGATGTGGAAATGTCTAGAGGACCTTTGGCTCTATTATTTAATTCAGTTACTGTTAGGACCATTTGAGAATGAAGGCCCAAACAGCTTATAACAGTTTGGCCAGCCATCTGTTCTTTTGACCCTTGGCCGTAATGACTCATAAAAGCCAGACAAAGGGATGTGATGGGGTCCCTGGAGTAGTGAATGTCTCTCTGCCTCTCTTTCACATTAAGAATAGTGTTACTGATGCAGTGTTATTCTCAATCTGGTGGTTGGTTGTCTGCATGCCACTGCTATCAGGTCACAGCTGGGGATACTCTGCTTTGATAATGCTAGGTGGAGGGAGGACAGTCCTCTTCCCAACATCAGAATCAAAGTGACGGGATCCTCAGCTTCAGTTCTGACAACAGGGATTCTAATGGGCCATTCTCTGTATTGGAAGACTAAGAATACTGACATTCTCCTTCCTCGGATGAAAAGAGCTCTTGATCTTGTCTTGTGGAAGGAGGAGGCAGCCTCGCTTACTGAAGAGATATGTGATGATTCTGATGTTGAAGTGCAGAGACAACCCCTCTGCTCCTTGTGGTCAAAGCCAGGGTGCCCCTAGCTTTTCTTTCAATGAGGGAAAGGCTACCCCTCATTGATAGATTCCTGGCTTTGAATTTGATTGTGGGAAGTTATTGACCAGATAAAATGCCTCCATGATTGCATGAAGTAGCAGTAGTGGTGGTGTGATAACAGTTCTTATCGTGGCCTGGTGGCCTAAGAACATGACAGCCATGTAGATGTTGTACTTTTTGTTCACTGAATGCACAGTGACAGGGCAATGTCATACGGACACTGACCTTCAATGCACATTGAAAGAACTTTACCAGTGCTTTATGGATCCTCCTCAAGTTCATGTTCTTGAGCCCAGGAGATTATAAATGATCCAGATTCTGGTAACCTCCAAGTTAGACTACTGTAATGTGCTCTGCATGGGGATCCCATTGAAAATGTTCTGGAAGCTGGAACTAGTGCAGAATGCAGCGACTCAACTGCTGATGGGAGTCTCTGGCAAGAATCGCATCATGCCATTCCTGAAAGATCTGCTCTGGTTGCTTATTTGCTACTGAGATGTGCAGCACATGACTGCACAATTGCAGCTGCCCCACCTCACTCCTATGCAGCCTTTTCATGGAAGTAAGAATAAAGACTGTGACACAGGTGCTCCACAGTTAATGGTAATGGGGATAGCTGCATATACTCGGAAACTGCTCCAGAATGGAAGCAGTTCCATGTTGTGCAGATGCTCTCAATAGGAGCAACCCTGTACTGTCCCTATTGCTTAAGTGCAAAAAGGCTTTCTGGGACTGAGTTTTCTGTCTACCCTATTTGCATGAATTGGATACCATTTTATACATGTATTCTGGAACTCCATGTATTCCATGTAGTGCCTTCTATACTTTCCGCACTTGCCTTAGTTTGGTACAAAAATCCTTCATACTCTTTTCAGAACCTCATCAACCCACATGTTAGTTTGGATCTATGGTCCCCATATTTGGTATGATCCATCATCAAATGAACCAAGTAAAGGAACTCTTAATCTGAATCTCTAGTACCCTTATTAAATAGTTCTACCAGCGAACCAGAAGGCCCTGATCCAGAACATGAAGGTGTGCAGAAGGCACACCTGTGTGTCCAGACTGCTAGGCAACCTATTTCACTGGTGCACCAAAGCATACTGGTGGAAATGCTTCCTAGCCTGGTCCCGAAGCTCACACAAGCTTCCAGACTGAGGTTGGAGCTGGTCGGGACCACTTCTATTGTGCAGACAGCACTGTTCCAGACCATGCCTTTTTGTGAGCCTGACTGATCCAGATACACTGGTTCAGACCACAGAGAGGTAAATGCAGAAAGGCCCCCAAGATACATCTGCTCACATATGGGACCACTTGTCCAGAAAATGTTATTTCAAGAAAGTTCAATTCATCAGTGAGGATTTGTGGATGGGATGTTACAAAATAGAATGATCTGAAACCTCATCTTTGGTCAGGGTGGTTAATTAGTCAAAATAGTAACCAGTTGGACTGGGGTGGTCTTACGAAGGTTCTTATGCCCTGGTTAAATGACCCTTAAATTAGAGGAACCTTTTTGATAAATGGTATCGTTTGTTGTAATGTTTTAAAGCACTAGAATGAAGTGTGTGTTTTTAACTTTGTTAGCCGCTCAGAGTCCACCAAGGTGGAGATGGTGCGGGATAAAAGCTAAAATAAATAAAAAATAAAAAATAAATCTTTACCCACACAAAATTGATACACCACAGATGTCTTGCTGATTGTAAAACTGAGCCTCTCCATCTTGCTGCTGCTAATCCATAGGCTCCTGCTGTCCATATTGCTCAAATTACTGTGACATTTATGTATCTGGCAGATAGTAAAATATTTTCTGGAGAATACCTTTACTGATAGGACCAAGACTTTGCACATAAATTAATAACATCCACATTATTGTCCATTACAGGCTAACTTTTGCATATATTGCAAAGAGACAAGCTTTTCATTTTTGCTTTAGATAGCTAATTTTAATAGCTATGTCAAGCAAGAGCACTCTCTCTTGAATGAAGAACACTTACCACAAGAGCATCCTATTAGTGCTTATTGTTATACTGATAATAGCTCTGAAGCTGAATAAAAGCAAATCAATCTCTTTTAAAGTGTCTTTGGTCTGTTCGTCTGTGGCAAACCTACAGCACTCAGTTCAAAGTTTATTCCATGCTTGTTTTCTCCTCAGCACAGTTAACACAAATGTGCTTCTACTGCAGAATTGTTTGCATGAATTTTTATTATATTAAGGATTCTCTGAGGATATTTAACTATACAAATGAATTAATTACATCAGTTTAAAAATGTTTAGTAATTGTAATATTCCAAGGCTCAATCAGGCTCACATTGTGTTTGCCCTTAAGATTTTTTTTCTTTTCTCACAGCATTAGCAGAGGGAACATTTTTAAAAAGAGAAGAGTTACGTGATGCTTCTTACTCTGCAGGATTTCCTGTGTAAATAGTTGTTTGCTTTTCCTAAGCCACCTGGTTTTTTTTTTACTCTTGTTAATGTTCAATTTTTGCAAACTGCTTCAAGATTTTTATTAAATTGTTTTAACAAGTGAATAGATAATATTGATACGCACTAACATTTTTTGCTTACTACTATGTAGCATTATTTGTACTTTACTATTTGTATTTATTTAGATTTCTGTGCCAGCCTTTACAAAAATCTCAGAGCAGAGAACAAAATACATCGTAAAAAAACAAGTTGATGAAATACGTGGATTCACAAAAGCCATAAAATGTACAGCTCATGCATAAATCTAGTAAGAACAGAAGACTTGGTAGAGTGGTAACAACTTTGATGGCAGAAAGGGAAGAAGAATTAAAAAGCCTCTTGGGCCATGGTCACAGTTTCACTTTAAAACTTCTTCAGTCCATCTTCAGGTCTGACTGCTCACACCTTTTCATTCCTATCTGTTTTATTTGTGGGCTTTCCACCCTCCATTTGGACTTTCATGAATGGAAAGTCCACAAGTAAAACAGATAGGGCTCATCCCCATTATAAGCTTAATCCAGTTTCCTTAAACCAAAATAATAGAACCGGATGCAAACGCGAATTTGCCTATTCCCATTACTTTCAGCTTAATCACGTTCGATCCGGATTTTGAGGATTGTAGGTGGCATACGTGACTCAAGTGGCTACTTTTTAAAAGCCGCTTTTTGGGGCTGCCCTACCCTTTCTCCTGGCATGAATGCGCCACCCATAAGGGACCCCTTCAGGGAGCCTAGCTGGGTGGCTGCCGCTTGCCTGGAGGAAAAACGGCAGCGGGCAGCCAGCGATTCTTTCCCCTCCTCTCCCCATTTCCCAGGGCACACAGCAGCAGCAGCAACTCAAGCCCCCTTCACAGCCACAGCCTTTAAAACAGAACCTCCAGCTGCTTTCCTTTCTTTTCCCTTTCTAAAGGTCAGAACTTTCAGAATTGCGCAAATTTGCAACATTGTTATAAGGTGTGGAGTGCGTAGATCACTACAGTGTAGCTTTAAGGAGTGGATTTTTATAGTGGCTGTTTTGAGGGTGGATTTTTTCAGTGAAATCACTATCTTTGGAAGCAAGCTATTGGGGGAGGGAAACCCTAAACACAGATTTTCATCCCTTAACACCGTACGGTCCCCACAGTAAAAAATGTAAAACGTTTCAAGTGCACGAACCGGGGTGAGATCTGTTGAAATGAGGATTAACATTTACAACGCTTTGGGGCAATTTAACATGCAGAAAGCATCTTAAGCCAAACTGATGTGGGGTCTGTCAGGATTGAAAACAGTTTGAAATCGAAATAAGGTTGTAATGGGGATGTGGCCATAGAAGAGAAAAAGTGTGAGCAGTCAGAACTGAAGATGGCTTGAAGAAATTTTAAAGTGAAGATGTGACCATGGTCACTCTGAATCAATTTGTCCACCTGCTTTCCGTGTTTCTTTCAGTCACCAAGACTGGTCAACCACTGGAAGGTTCATCCTCAGTATTCAAACTTTATTGCCCACCTATGTCACTAGGATTCACTATTTTAGCTGTTAAAAACTAAAACACTTTGGGTTGTTTAAAATGCATCAACATAGCAGGCATGCATAACTCCAGGGCAACAGCTACTGACAAAGACCAAGTGAACAGAATTCAACAATTCTTGGCATATTCGTAGTGGGGCAATGTAACTACAAGATGGTAGGGATGTGCATGAATTATCTCTGTGTTCGGAATCCACCCAAATATGTCCAAATGCCAAGATATGTGGATGGATTGAATAGGGCTCTATTTGAAGGGCCCTCTCTGTCCACAAATTAGATAATCCAGGGCTGGCTTACACCAAACCTGGGCTGGCCAAGGATTATCATGGGCCAGCCTACCCCAAACCTCCCCCCGCCCCGAGGCCCACTTCCCTGCTTCAGCAGTGCTCCAGGCCTCTTCCAGGGCTCTCTGGAATCATGAGCAGGCTTCCTCGGAGGTAAATACAGGCCTTCCGGTAAAACAGGTAGGCCTATATTTACCTCCCAAGAACACCTGCTCGCAGTTCCACAGGGCCCTGGTGAGGCCCAGAGCACCACCGAAGCTTTCCCGCCCTCTTCCCTTGTATTTAGCCCTTGGAACCCTTTTGCACTTCCAGCAGGCCCCAGAAGGGGTCTGCGCTGCCACCGGAGGGCACCCACCAGCCTCCCTGGGGCCCACTTCCTTGGGGGGTGAGCTCCGAGGTGGTGTGGGCCTCTTGCAGGGCCTGTTGTAACTGTGAAAGGGTTCAGAGGGTTAAATTCAAGTCTGTATTTAGCCCTCAGAACCCTTTCACGGTTCCAGCGGGCCCCAGAAGAGGCCCAGAGCAGCAGTGGCACCGCAGAGAAGGCACCACAGAGGTAAGAAAAGTGGGGAGGGGGTGGGAAATGATGGGGGATTGGGAAGGGCTGGAAAAGGAGGGAGGGGAGAGGTGTGGAAAGGAGAGGTGGGGGGATTCATTCCAGGTGTGGAAATTCTATAGAATATCCAACAATTCAACATGAATAGACTGTGGGAAAATGGCTCCATGCACACCCCTACAAGATGGGAGGACATGCCACTCTGTTTGATGTTTCTTTCTTGCATTACATGTGACTGTGCATTACTTTTCAGCCAACTCTCATGTTTCTTACTGGTTGTGCCATTTCTACTCTTAGACTGTATTTTGAATACCTATCTAGGCCAAACAAGTGGACAATTTATCCCATTAGGTTGTTTGTCACAGGTGTTAACCAGAACCTTTGTGGGCAATAGATAACAATAGTATACTTCCCTTGTTCACAATCAGTTAGTTTGCTGCTAAAACCCAACTTCTATCTCCAAAATAGGGCAGCACTTAAGAACACAAATGTTTGGTGCCATTCATTTGATTCTGTCCTCATCAAACTGTGTGCCCTTGCTTTTTTCTTGAGATAGACTTCCTTTGATTCAAAATTTTTCTATATCTATTTTAAAAGTAGGTCTTTTTTGATCTCTAGTCATATCAGCTGAATGAACTGCTTGCGTCCATCTGGATGTACCCTGAATCAAACAGCTTTACTTTGCTACAGTCATGTATCATTTTGTTATTGCCTGAATGACAAAGGACACGGCAACCGTTTCTCCCTATTCTGTACAAATAATATAAACAAGATGAGCTACGACTGCTTCAGGCAATATCACAATCAATGAGAGATTTGCTGAGTGAAACCTGTGATATCTAGAGCCTTTGAGGGATGTTTGAAAGTTGAAACTGCTATGATCTGAAACTTTTCAACTTTATTGTTCTTGTTTCCTTTTTCTATCTCCTATGTTGATCAATAGCGCTTTGAAGGCTTGTGATGTTTTAAATCTGTGATCCCAGGAGATAACCAGAAGAAGAAGACCGTCCAAATGATTTTTTTGCCATTAATTACACAATCTTCTAAGCAAATTCAATAAGCAGCTGTAGTAATAATGAAAATCAATATTACTATTGGTAGTAGTCAATGGATATATCTTATTTTGGCACCCAGACTCACATGACTATGATCATGTGGGGTAAAAAAACAATCAAATCAGTTACAGTAGATCTGTGTCCCACTGGGCTCTTTCCAATGGTACCCCTACTTTTTTGCCATTTAACGTGGATGAGGAGTGGAATTGGAGCACTATTATTTGGCAGGCGCCACCTCTAAAATGCTTTTGAGATGCTTTTTTAAAAAATGTGTGTGGATGTAGCTTGTGCTAAACTATCTTTTTGCTTATATTTGTGCAGTTCCTGTAACCTTTGCAAAGTTAGTAGAAGGGTTGCAACTTCCTTTTCTAGGTGAGAAATCTCTCATGCTCTCATGGTCACTGAAATGTATTCTCCCTTTCCTCTAAACACATAAAAATATCAAATTACTGGGATGCAGATTATTATTAGGTCCAGGAAGCACAAAGGTGAGTTGCCCCCCTCCTTCTTAACATGCTTCAGTTCAGGGTCAACTTTTGTTTATATAGTACAGTCTATTCAGTGAAGTCAGTTTTCATTTACGGGGGTGGGTGCACAGAATTTCAGTCTGTTTTGGTCCAGAGTTGATGTGAAAAGGGCTGTCCGTTCAATTTACACATCCTGACCAATGCACATTTCAAGGCAAGATAACAAAAGTTCCCTGATGTCAAAGTTTCCAGTCATTGATTTTTGCCATAGGCTCACACTGCAGGAATAGAGGTAGATTGCTCCATTAACCACTAGGTCCATTAACCACTACATGTCAACCAAAGGAGAGAGCCAGGACCATGCTGCCTTTAGCAGAATAGTTTTGTACCATTCTGCAGAAGGAGTGTTTTGGGGAGCCAGTTGGGTTTGGGGAAGAAGCTGGGCTCATGCACAGTCATTGCAGTCTTTGCACATAGTGGTGTGTAGTTTCTGCTGTTCCAGTGCTCTTTGGGAGCTGGCCATATGGATCTTGCTATGCCTTTCCTAGCTTTTGCCTTGCACCCACAAAGGACATAACCAGTCAAGTTATTCTTCCAGCAACCCTGGACATAAGAACATAAGAGAAGCCCAATCGATTGGGTCAAAATCCATCTAGTCCAGCATACTGTCTCACACAGTGGCCCATCAATTGCTTCTGGGCATTCTCAAACAAAAGATGAGGGTCAAATCCTCAACAGTTCCTGGTTCCCTTCAAATGACCCTGAGAGGCACGATGACTGTGTCTCCAGCCTGAAGCCAGTATCAAGGCATCCATTCTAGTAACCATTGATATACATGTCCTCCATGAATTCATAGAATCCTTTCTTAAGACTATCCAGACTCAATGCTGTCACCACCTCTTTTGATAGTAAATTCCATTAGCTGGTGACCCTATGGGTGGAAAAAAAAATACTTCCCTTGTTGGTCCTAACTCTCCTGCCCATCACCTTCATAGAGTAGCCGCTGGTTCTACTGTAGTGTGATTGAAAAAAAGAAGTAAACTAGAAAGGAAGAGCCACAGCACAGCTGGGTTGTACCTTGTTTTCCTTTACAAGTTTCTGCAGAACTGAGATTATCATATCTCCCTTTGAATAATGTATCTTTAATCCTTGAACCACATTCATCTAGATTAATCACTGATTTGGCATGCTTCTCTGTGCAAATGTAAGGATGCAACTTGTCATTGAAGATAGGTATAGAAAACATGAGAGGCAGGACAGAGGATTTAGTGGTTTGCATGGCAGTCTGGAAGAATGTGATCAGAAGGGAAGATTATAAGAGCTTTCGGACAAGAGCAGCACTCTCTGTTTAACACATTTCTTCCTGGCACACTCAGTGCTCCTCCATAGCTGTGTCAGCTACTACATAGCATGGAACATCTGGATCCAGCAGAGCCCTCATGCAGAGAGTGACAGGGGTAAAATGGCATGTGGAAATAGCATTGAGACCAGCAGGGACTCCTTTCCACTTGTACTGAGGACATGTTGAGGCTGAAAAGAGAAAGGCCAAAGTCATCTTGATAATTTATAAGATGGTGCATAGCAGAGTAAAGGAGATGTTGGCTAAAAAATGCAGAACCATATGCTATCAAATGTGTTTCTGAGGAATCTTTCTTGCGTTCATATTATACGGAAGCTATTATGCCAAGATTCATCTTGAAATAGTTTGGGAAATAAACAGACAGAAAATAAACAGAAAGGAATCAGTTGCAAAAGAAGATAGATTGTAAGTCTAGCTAGGGACAAAGCTCTTCCAGGCTCATTCCTGTTATATAAATCACCATCATTTTTAGGTCCCTGGGTTCAATTGGAGTTTTGTAGTTTGATATTTTTTCCCACACAGTAAAGTTTTCTTGCTGCCAGGAAGCCTTTATTAACACTACACTGGCAACTCTTACTTTATAGTAGTTTAAATATATTTCTTCCTAGCCTGCCTGTCTTGAATTAAGCACAACTTTATACTGACTAGATATAGTTAGAACAGCACTGCAAGGCATGGACAAGGATGATTCCTGTGTGGAACTGGCATTTTTGTTTATTTTATATATGAACTTTTACTACCACCACTCCAACAGTGGCATTGTCCAAACCAAAATGGACATAATGGCACCAAAATGGAGTCCGCACATCTATTAAGAACACATTCTGCCATAAGCACTGTAAAAGCACTTTAATGGCAGAGCAAGAGAAAGCATTCCCTCTCTTCTGTCCCACAGCCACACCGCCAGGCCCTTTGCCAGGCCCTAGCAGAGATGCTTCATATGCAAGGTGCTTTCTCACACCCTGCACAGAGGTGTGACAGAAAATGGCACCTTCTTGATCCAAATGAATCCTCCTCCACTTTGAATCCCTTCCTCCTTTCCACCAGTTGGACCTCCAAATCCTCTCTGAATCTGTTCCGATTATCCTTTGAATCTGCTCTGAATCCACTGAAGATGTAGCTGGACACTTGCTTTACTACTTCATAACATTTGCTTCACATTTGAATGCCAGTCTTTGAATATAGCTAATATTCGATTTGAACGTAAATGTTTGAATTCATACAAATTGTTAACCCGATGAATAATTTGTGCACATCCCTACAATGCCGGGGGGGGGGGTGCACATCCCTCCTCCTTTCTTTTAACAGACAGTGTTTGGATCTCAAACACAATATTCTGGCAAATATTGAGAGAGAGATCTTCTCAAATGGATACCAAGAAGGTTAACGTATGGTCCTTCAGCACCCACAATTGACATTATTGTACCACATTCTTTCATGAGACAGACAGACAGACAGACAGACAGACAGACAGAAAGAAAGAAAGAAAGAAAGAAAGAAAGAAAGAAAGAAAGAAAGAAAGAAAGAAAGAAAGAAAGAAAAACCCACCAAATATCATCAACTGTTTTTGTCAGGTATAAGGAAATGACCTTTTTATGCTGTTGTTCTTTTAAAAATTCTAAGTGGAATCTAATGTATAGTTCTATTTGTTATGAATGCTTTTTCCCCCTCCATATGACTCCTTATTTTGATTTATGTTTTTCATTCTCTCTGATGGCTGTTAGTTTAAACTATATTACCAATAAAATACTATGAGTGGCTATCTGCCAGAACCTTTGAGTTATATACTATATTGTATGTTAATCAAGCAGTCTTTAAAATAAGCAGTAGTTAAAAGGCTGAGATGCTTTCTCCTTCACTTTCCTTATAATTAGTAATCTATTTAAGGAGAAGTAACTTCTAAATTCAGTGGCTTTCCAGGAAATGTTCCTGTGTCTTAGCCAGACATTTCATCACCTTTATGTCCAATAAAATAGTGTTCCTGGAAACCACAGACTAATTTCTTTAAGTGAAGTATGTCTCTCCCTTAAATAAACAAATGATTGAAACTTTGGCCATGAATAAATATCAAAATTAGTCCAAGACCAACCCCCACCCCACCCTTCAATCTTCATAGGGCACAGGTATGTATATCTATAATTTCAATGTTATTCATTAAGTCTTATTTGTTAAGTTTGTATAATGTATATCTAAAAAAAAATGACTTCTTTAAAAAAAAATAATATCACAACTAGATTATTGGCCTAACCAGGTTCCATTAGTCTATGCAGAGGCCTACATATCAGGGCAACTTTCTATCACCCTCAAGACATGGAAATTAAGCATCCTCCCACCCCAAACTGGCTCTGAACCCCCACTGCTCCTCCAAGGGGTCAGGGCACACTGAAAAAAGAGAGGGCTTCTCCCTCTGATAGGACCTTGTTCTACTGCTTCAGATTGGAGCCGCCATTTACTTGGTGTAAGTGAAGTTGAGTGGAGTTGGGCAGCCTGCACCTGCACCTGCATGGCAAGGCTGGCTACCTAGTGTGTAAGCAAAGAAACGTACACACGCACACCCAGTTTAGGGATGTGCGCAAAGCTAATCCCCACCCACCCATTTGATTCAATGCTTTGTAGAAATGTTCATGAATTATTCATCAGGACTACGGATGTGCACGCATATTTGTAACATTTGTTATTTGTTCAGATTCTTTCAAATTTGGACATTCGTACATTACGACAGTTGTACATTAACATTCGTACAAATATGAATATTTCCAAACATCCGTACAAATAGTCTGTATATTCATTAAACTGGGGATAGGTATCAGATATGTATCAATAAATATGCATTCATATAGGAAACGTATCCGGTATGTATCCAATATGTATGCATTGGTATAGGATACATATCTGATATGTATGCGTTCATATAGGATACATATGCATTCATATTGGATATTCATACAAATTCATGCAAATATATTTGTATTGAATAGAATCCTACCACATTTGAAAGGGATCTACTCAAATGAATACAAATTTTCCAACATTTTATTTGTTAGGAACCAAATGCCAAAAAATCCATGCCCATCCCTAATCAGGAACTTTTCCTCCACACCAGCCAGTCAAGTAAAAGAGGCTGGCTACCAGCTTGACCACTGCTTGACAGTGTTGCACAGATCCATGGCATCAGAGCATTCACATCTTGCCCTACACCTGCCCAGCCTCCTGATGCCCCTGCTGCTGAGGCCTGAAGGGTCTAGAAGTATGGTTTCACATTAAATGAAAAACTAGAATTAATTGATATTACAATTCTCAGTGTGTAAATGATGCTGGGGGGTGAAATTAAAAACCAAAGGGATCTTCAAAGGGTTGGTTTTGTTCTTTTCATACATTCATAACCACACACTGTAAAATTAAAAAATCTGTTCCCTTCTACATCTTTCTCAAGTAGTTCAGAGAAAAATGTTCACTTCAGCACTTCTTGAATGGCTGAGAAATTTTCAGATGTATTTCTTTAGTAAACGAAGAGAACCTTATTGACTACAGAAGACAAGAACAGAATCTTAAAAGGGCAAATCTATAAAATATGTCTTCCTGGGACTTCTCAGCTTAGTGATCTTTTAGAAGCAGCCTGTAGATCAAAGGACTAAAGAAATTACTGCAAGTGACTTTCCATGGCATTATAAACTCCTGCACATTTAACTATGGCTAGGTATTCATTGACAAAGTGATGTATCTCCATTGTGGGTGCATGGGGTGGGTGCCTCGATTCACTACTGGAAAAGAAAGATGCTTATCTCATTTTAGTGTGTGGAGACATTGACCGTTTTTTCCCCTGGATCTTATTCTGCATCAGCATGTAGATAGCAGGTCCCTATTCCAAGATTTAATCCAGAAAAAGACCCAGAGCAGATGCAATGAATGGGGGGGGGTTGGCCCAGCATTAATTACTCTAAAAGGCCTTAGATTTCATTTTGTAGATCTTGATATTGTCTGATTTTATGGTAATCTTGGGTGTTTTTCCACTAGCACTAGAGTACCCATTAAGGTCCTTAATGGGTACTCTAGTCCTAAGTGGAAAAACACCCCTTACTTCTCAAAGCATCAATCATCTAGGGTAGCCATATCTGTTATTATAATATTGGCACCATAGACACATCCTCTTTTGGGGGGATTATGGGTGTTTAGGAGGCTAGATGTACCAACATGTTGACCTTCATTTGGTCTAGTGGTTAAGGAGCCAGACTCTTACTTGGGAATACCAGGTTTGATTCCACACTCCGCCATGAAGCCAGCTGGATGACCTTGGGCTAGTCACAGTTCTCTTCTGACCTCTCACAGCCCCACCCACCTCACAGGGAGTTCTGTTGGGGGAAGAAGAATAGAAAGTTTTGTCAGCTGCTTTGAGTCCTCTTAAATGTGTGACAAAAGTGGGATTGAAAAGTCAACTCTTCTTCTTCTTCTTCTTCTTCTTCTTCTTCTTCTTCTTCTTCTTCTTCTTCTTCTTCTTCTTCTTCTTCTTCCATTCAGCCCCAGCCTGAGACCTATTCACACTTAGGCCTCTGATATGCAATTAGGACAGCTCTGGTACAGATACTCTGTCCCAGAACTGCCCCAATTGTGTAGCAGAGGCCTAAGTACAAATAGGCCCCAGAGCTGTCCTAATTTCATACCAGAGGCCTAAGCGCAAACAGGCCTCTGGTCTAAATCTCAACAGTACAAAGTTGCACTGTTGCAGGTGAGCCCGGTTCTTGGACAATATTAGGATGCACAGCCTGGCCAGGAGTTCCCTGTATGCTCAAACACTTGCCTGGAATCACTGCCGAGTACTGACAATGTGGTGGACTTCCACATAAACTTCCAGACTACAGCAGTGATTCCTGATCCATTTTGGGCTACTGCAAGCTGTGTTGAACTGCAACAGTTTTCCCTTGGGTTTCTGGAGCCTGCAACAGTTTCCTCAAGACACAGCCTGGAAGTTAATCCCTAGAAGTAATGTCAGGTTTATTGTGATACTACAAATGCTTACCTGTTTGTATTTTCAACATTTTTTTTCCTGGTTTATCTTTCCACCTGTTTTCTCCCCCCCCTCCCCAAAAAAAAGCTGGTAAATTGTACTTAAGGATTTAAGTTCCAATATAACATTGCTGCAGCTTACTGTGACATTTCTTATATTCAGTCCATGGAATCTTAGCACCTTTCCATACTTACCTTTGGGTCAGTCTATGATGCAGACTATGGGCCTCCCTTGCATTTTAAACTGGTCCAAGGCCAACCACTGGTACACTTCATCTACATAGAATGAACTGTAATCCAGGTGACCTTTTGCGCTTATTTCAGTAGCACAGGGCAGGTCAAGTCTCAGGCACACCAAATGCCCAGAAACGGCTCCCTGCATCTCAGAACGTCCTGGAGCTGACCGCACACATGAAGAGAAGAAGTAGCCACCACTCAAAGCAAATTTTGATTGGATTTTGCACAGGCTTATTTTTGCATCAGCCAGATGCCTTTTTGGGGGTCTCTGCTGTAAACCTGGTTTGCCATGGTGAGGATTTTTAAAAGATCTTTGGTTTTTACTTTTTAGAAAGATGAAGGCAAGATGTCCGTGTTTTGTCCCTTTACCAAGACTTCCTGTTGTTGATTGCTGATGACATTTTGGGCTTTTTCAACACATTTTATTTCCTGTGACAGCCAGAGCTTAATGAAGGGGGAAAAGAACTATATAGTTCTCTGTGAGAGTGTTTGTAGCTTCTTTAGTGGTAAATGCTCTTAGTTCATGCAGTTGTGTTTTTGTTGTTTTGCAGTCTTGGCATTTAAGTATAATGCTGATGCCTGTTTTTGAAATTGCTTCTACATGTTTATGGTACAGTTACGATTACCACTTATTTGATCAACACCTGAAAAGTTGTTTCTGAGGTAGCTTGCAAGTTTAAAATAATCCTATTCACTCAGCACTCAAATCAGCTCAATATATGCATATATCAAAAACATATGAATAGAAGAACATGATTTATGAACAGCTGCATTCAAGAAACACACATTAAGTCAGTGCTGAAATATGTATGCGTGCAATCCCAGTGTGCTGCTGAATTGATGAAAGGTGACTAGTTAATTCAGTAAAAGATGGATTTGGAAATTTCTTTTCTTTATGACACCTCCCTTGCATGCAAATTGCCATTTTGGGTGGCTATCAACACTATTTAAAAAGCATTATTTTCTTAGGCTTAGCTACAAACAAGCTTCACCTCATACTTCAAAATTAATTCTAGAGCTTCAGGTTAGGAAAAACGGTGCACTTGTTCTTCCAACTATAGGATTGTCTGTTCCCTAATACATCCTGTATGCAGTTCCCCTCAGCAATCATAATCGATTAGTTTCCTCAACCTGTTGATATTCAGCAGCTCTCCTCTACTTTTTTGCTTACGTTCTCTGCTTCTGCAGAAAAGGACAGGTGTTCTCTTTCTCTGCTTCAGTGCCACAGAGTGTTTTGTTTAGGCAGCTTGCCGGCAGAGCAAACATTCTTTATATTTGCACGGGTAAAAAAGAAGAGGCAAATTCCTCATGTGAAGGAGCAGCTACCAATTTTGAAGCAAGGAATGAGTTAAGTGGCAAGCCAGCCTTTGCTGTGCCTACCGACAGACACGTCCTGGGCCCCCAAGGAACTCTACAGTAACAGTATTTGGAGAGAACCTTCTTGCCAGTCCAGCATTTTTTATACATACAGGACAAAAGGACAAGGCTTCCGAGTATTGAAAGCATTTAGCAAAGGCCAACTTTACTCCTCCGATAGTCTTTGGAAGTTTCCATATGTGCACTGGGTATTTCACCAGGCCATGAAAAGCTCCTGGTGACATAGCCTTTCTGCATGGTAGTGGCAGGAACAAACCTGGCCTACATAACATTTGCAGAGCAGGTTTTCCCATTTTGCAAATGCGGTGCTACCAAACTCATGTTCTACCTCTGGAAGCTGACAAGCATGAGGTCCATGTGCTGACCACTAACTTCACTACCCTGAATATTGATCTCCTCACATATTACCCCCTTTGCACTGAACTTTCCCCCGTTGTGCTTTGGTTTGAAATTGCAATTGCAAAAGGAAAATAAAGGGAAACTGGGATTTAAAGAAATTCTACCATGCAGTGAATGTGGAATTGAAGGTCTCCTTGGGCGGATGCAGGCTGGAGGGGAAGAAGGAACAAATGGTGAATGATTAGTAATGTCATCAGGAGAATCCATGCTCTGATGTTGTGGCAGAGAAATATAGAAGGTGGTGGAGATTGACTCCCCCCCCCCCCCGTGAAGTCAAGATTTGAACACTGGAACTCCCTCTAATCAATGACTGCAAGGGGGTAGGAATTTGGTGAGAGGTGGAGAAAGAAAGATGTGGTTTCCTCATGCTGAGCACAGGACACATAAAGAGTGAGAATAAGCAAGTTCATTTTGAGCCTGTGCTACAACAGAAACATGGGAATGACTGGAACATGTACCCATTACTCATCTACCCCCCTCCCAAATATGGGTAGTCTCTATGATGTCTGACCATGCCTATAAGCACTATTACAAAAACTGCAAATACACACAAAAAAGCTGATACAGCAGCAACCTCTTCCCTCCCATAACTGTCTATGCACATAAGAATGCAATCCATGGCTGCCTCAACAACAACAACAACAAAAATGGGAACCCACTGTCACCCTTCCCTGGACTGTCCAGTTCATAGTCCTATAAATCCACACAGTATGTGTAGACCTCAAAAAAAGTGTATGTAAGAAAGCTTTGTGCTTTGAATCCTGGAAGAATCACTCGGCAAAAAAAAAGTGAAATGAAGGGGAAATACTGTGCATTCCACATGCATTCTCACATCTTGGTGTGGTTTCCGTATAGCTGAATCTAATTTCATGCAACGCAAATCTCACTATTTCCTTAAGGCCTAGACTATAATTTAGCATTATCTTGTTCAAAAATAATGTCACAGCAAACTCACAACTTGAAACGTTTCAGGAAGATTGTCCATGTTCTAGATGATAATAAGTAATGCATTCATGATCGACAATACTTGGTTTCAAATAATAGAGAAGGTCCTTTCTTTCCCCCTAGAACATCTCAAGACTTCCTGGTTTTTAGCTTATACTGGTTTTTAAAATGTCATTGAAGCATTTGCCCAAAGCATTTATTAAAGCCATCGAGTGTAAAGTGAAGTTTTCAGAAGATCACTGGACATTGATTTGACCTTGGTTTGCTCAGGGCACCTGAAAACGATTAGAGCTGTGAAATCAGTTTTCTGTGAAAGATGTTTGACTATTATTAATGAGTTACTGCTCTGAAAAGCACCTTT
The DNA here is from genome assembly GCA_023333525.1 of Aspidoscelis tigris stejnegeri. NCBI lineage: Eukaryota > Metazoa > Chordata > Lepidosauria > Squamata > Teiidae > Aspidoscelis > Aspidoscelis tigris. The sequence goes on from JALMGA010000010.1 coordinate 18,149,191, forward strand.
ATTTTTCAGAAGCTTAATAATGAAACAGACTAGAATTAACTCTGCTTAGATGTACTAAAATCTTGATAATGTAAGTACTGGAAGATGATGATGATAATGATGACTCCCCATAAAGCTGTTTGGTTCTTCTAACATTAATTCATTGATGCTCCTAACTTGCAAGAGTAGTAATGACTCACTTTGGTATGCCTTGGTGACACGTTGCTAGAATCTAAAGCAACATCTGCACTGTCTTCTTGGACTGATGTGTGTTGGGGGTAGGGTTCCACATGCCATTGCACACCATGGAGAGCCACTGCCTTTTATACAAAAATACTGTGCAAGGATGGGAGGCACACCATTTACATGGTTGGCACATTTAAATGGTTGAAGTACCAGACCAGAAGCAGCTCCATAAGTCAGGCAGTGTTCAGTTGCACAGGGTGGGGATTGTCCCTGATAAGCCACTCCCATCCCATCATTCTACCAAGTTAGGTAGGGGCAAATCATAGCGAAATCTACTCCCAGATCTCAAGGACAGATTCCACTGCTTTGGGGGCTCCCTGCAGCCTCCAAAGGGGCCTGAAAGGTCACCATCATTCATGTTGGAGTTGTGCCCCATATCTATCATATGGATGCAGCCAAATGTCTCACAACAAGAGTGTTATCCTTACTAAAGAATTACTGAATCCAATGGAATTTGCAAAGTGCTCTTAAGTCCCTGAGGATAATTACACTTAATAGTTTCATCACTTGAGAAGTTTATTGCTTTTCAATCTGGAATGTTAAACTAAATCTAGTAGTAACTCTAAAAATGGCTACCTTATTGTCTCTGGCAAATGTGGAAGGAATGGAATGTTGTTTTTTTAAACAAATATTTTATAATTCTGTTTTAATGTTTTAACACTCTGTTCATTACATATAGTATAATACAGTATGAGGATGTAGTACGAGGCATCAGGGGTTCAAGATTAGCAGGCCATCTACTTGACCTCTTCTATTGCTTAATTCTGTTGCACATGTTCAGTTTATTGTTGCTGCTGACCTGCTAGCAGATAAGAAAGGAGGATATTTCATCAAGAAGGCAAACACCATTCACCCTCCCAGATTAATTACAGGAAATAAATGCCCTTGAGTAAAGATGTAGCTGAACAAGGAATGGGTTGGAACTACACAGGAGGTTCGAATTTCTACAACCTTTTCAAAAGAAAAAAATGAGCACTAGATGTAGACAAGGATGAAAGCCACACAAACACAAAGCATACATCTTGAAAGCCACCTAGTATATAAATTTGACTTTGGGGGTATGTGTGGATATTGAGGGACTATTATATCTCAATCTCAATTGGTTAGCACAAAAGTTGTCCTAATTTGACTATCAGCTCTTAGATTTGTGCATTTTTCCTTCCCTTTTATATCATCTATCTGTCAGTCTGTCTGTCTATCTGTCTAAAATCTATCTATCTATCTATCAAACATTATTAAAACAATATCAGCATATAATAAGGCAAAGTGTATCCCCATTTAACCAAAGGCCAGAGGTGCGTCTTCACTGCCTTCCGAAACATATACAGTGAAGGTGACAGACTCACCTCAAGGGGCCATAGCTTAGAGGCCATCACTGAGAAGGCCCTCTCCCGGGCGCCCACCCCTTTTGCTGTTGAGGGTAGTGGGACAACCAGGAGGGCCTCCCCTCCAGATCTTAAGGCACAGACGTAGGCATTCCTTTAGATACTTGGGTAAAGGCAATATGTCCCCCTGAGGCTGTCAACCTTTCTTCTTTTTTTGCTTTCTTGGTCTCTCTACATTCTGAATAAAGACAATATGACCTTCTGAGGCTAAGAATTTTATTTATCTGCCTTCTTCTCCTATTAAGCCTTTTCTTATCAGGTGTATAGATGAAAAGTTCACCAGAGGCTGCCAACTGACTTTATTATAATGTCTTGAATATTATTTTGCATTGTGTATTTTCTGTTCTGATGGTTATCTTCAGCAAATTTTCTTTTGGAAAGGCAGTATACAAATACAATGGAGATGGGGAGGAAAATCTGCACAGGATAGAGTGTAATCCAGATCAACATCTACATCAACAGTAGACTTTAATACTGAGGTCTAACGGCAGACCAGCATGGCATGGTCTAGAACAGTGGTTCTCAACCTGTGGGTCGCGACCTCTTTGGGGGTTGAACTACCCTTTTGGGGGGGTTACAACACGTCTCCTGTTGCCCTTCCCTCCCACCTCCCAGCCACCCCACCCCTGTGGTTAGGGTCCCCACAACATGAGGAACTGCATTAAGGGGTCGCGGCATTAGGAAGGTTGAAAACCACAGAGGTGGGCAGAAGGTATGCCTCCATGTTCAGAAAACCCTTTTCAGTGGTGTACCAAAGACTGCTGGCTAATTGGGTTCCAAGGTGCTTTCTTGACTAGGATCTTTTGTTCGTAGCCCTTCAGAATTTGGGGGGCTGATCAAGATGCTGGTCTGGACCACCAACATGGTGAGGTGGTGCTGCACAGACCACATCTGGGCCTTTTCTACACTTGGCCTATTTTAGGACATATCTCAGAACAGGGGCCTGCTATCCACATGCTAGTGCAGGCTATGGCAGACCCCAGATAAGGCCTGCCATTGTATTAGCATATGGACAGCAGACCCCTATTTTGAGATAACTTCCAGAATAAGCCCAAGAGCAGAAAGGGCCTTGGTTGTGATCCAAACAAGGAGGCCTCACTGGTCCAGAAGACCCACTAGTTTGGATCACAGCCTTTCAGTGCAGAAAGGCCCATTAGTTGACATTTGGGAAATAACCAATAAATTAGCCTAAATAAGTAAGTGCATATATCATCATTTAAATGTTAGACATTAAAATGGGAGGGAAAACAGTCATAATCCTTCTGGAACTGCACTTGAAACAGTTGGAACTAGGAGGGAGCTACAACCCCCTTACAAGCGCACTCTTTTAAATCAAATTTGACTTCTAATTGTTGTACCAGGAACATTGCAAGTTAGCATTAATAATAGGAGACTACACACCAACAATTTTGAAAGTACTGAGAATTCTTAAACATAGACAGCAAGAAAAACCTGAAACCCTAACAGAAGTAGCCCTGGGGCAAAGACAAAGACCATCAGACAAAAAGAAAGAAAAAGAGTAGGCACTTCCCTTGTGAAGCAAAATAGAGCCCATGTAGAACACTGTACAGTCCCATTAGCTCATCGTACAGATAGAAGCTGATGTAAATAAATGTAGGACAGCTGTTTGGGGATTTGTATGCTCTATATAAATTGTGCTATAATTGCTGGTTTCAACCATTAGTGCCTAATATAGTACTTATCAATATGTGTGAAATTCTGATCTAGAATGTTGCCCTCCTTCATAACCTTCCCAAGAAAAATATTAACCTCCTCACCATCCCCTCTATATTTCTTTATTAGTGGCTTCTATAATTCTTGCTACTCATTACTAAAACCTTCTTACAAAATGAGTATGGATAACCGTATTTTCCTGAGGCTGTAAACTCTCCTTATTTTTCTATCAAGCCTTTTCGTATCAGGGTTAGAAACAAGAAGTCCACCCAAGACTGTTAACTTTTTTTTCCTTTTAAGACTGAAAGCTTTTTGCAATTTTCCTCTCAACCTCTATACATCATGGGTAAAGGCAATATGGCCCCCCGGGGCTGTCAACTTTTCTTCTTTTTTTTAACTTTCTTGGTCTCTCTATATTCTGAATAAAGACAATATGACCTTCTGAGGCTAAGAATTTTATTTATCTGCCTTCTTCTCCTATTAAGCCTTTTCTTATCAGGTGTACAGATGAAAAGTTCACCAGAGGCTGTCAACTGACTTTCATTCTAACACTGTATGCTTATTGCTATTCGTTTATCAGCCTTTCCACATTATGGGTAAAGGTGCAAATACCTCCCAAGACTGCTAACTTTCTACTTCTTTCTTTCTTACTTCAACAGATCATCAGTTAAATCAAATCAAAAACAACCATGCCTTGGTATGATATTTGTTTGTTTGTTTGTTTGTTTGTTTACACTTCTGTCCCACTCCAAACCCAAAGGTCTCTGGGCAGGTAACAACGGTTAAAACAACAGATTAAAAGAATACCAATTAAAAGCACATTTTTTAAAAATCAATAAATCTAAAACAATATACAGCACGTTTAAAATGATGGTATCTGTGCTGGGATGGGAAATAACAATAATCTCAGCCAAAGGCCAGGGTAAAGATGGGTGTCTTCACTGCCTTCCGAAATATATATAAGGAAGGAACATTTTGCACTAGCTGCAACTTCCGGACTGTCTTCAAGGGCAGCCCCACACAGAGTGCGTTACAGTAGTCCAATCTAGAGGTTACCAGAGCATGGATGACTGTGGCCAAGTCACCTCTATCCAGAAAAGGCTTCAGTTGATGTACCAGCCGTAGTTGGGAGTAGGCGCTCCTGGCCATGGCCTCCACCTTAGCTTCAAGTGTCAGTGTGGAGTCCAGGAATACCCCCAAGTTATGCACCTGTCCCTTCCAGGGCATTGCAACCCCATCAAGGACAGGGTATCTCCCAACTACACAGACCTGAGACCCTGTGACACACAACATCTCTGTTTTATCTGGATTCAGCTCCAATTTATTGGCCCTTATCCAGCACATTACTGCCTCCAGACACCCGTCAAGCACTTCAACCACCTCTCCTGATTCAGATGGTTCAGAGAGACAGAGGTGGGTACCATCTGCATACTCATGACACCTCACTCCAGATCTTCTGATGACTCTCCCAATGGCTTCATACAGATGTTAAATAGCATGGAAGATAAGACTGACGCCTGAGGGACCCCACAAGTGAGTTCCCAGGGTGCTGAATCAGTGTCTTCTACAGCCACTATCTGGGTTCTGCTCTGGAGATAGGAGCAGAACCAGTGCCAAGCATTGCCTCCCATTCAATGGTATCAAAACCTGCTGAGAGGTCCAGGAGAACCAGCAGGGTAGCATTCCCCCTGTCTCTCTCCCAGAGGAGATCATCAACCAGGGCAACCAAGCTGGTTTCTGTGCCATAACCAGGCCTGAAGCCAGATTGAAATGGGTCTAAATAATGAGCTTCTTCCAAGCATACCTACAGTCGAACAGCAACAGCTCTCTCTAGAACATGTTGCCCACCAGGCAATGGTTATTTAAATCCTCTGGGTCCAGGGAGGTGCTCTTCAGGACGGGGCACACCACAGCCTGTTTCAGGGCCAGTGGAACCACCCCATCCCTTACAGAGACATTCACTACCTCCTGGATCCAGCCGGTGGTACCTTGCCGGCTAGTTTTTATCAGCCACAAGGAGCAGGGTCCAAGCAGTTTGTCTGCATCCTCAGGCTGCAGCAATTGAAACTGATCCAAGCAAACTGGGCCAGACAGTTCTCTGGACACCTCGTTTGGACTCTGTCTAATTGTGACATCCAATCCCCTATGAATCTGGGCAACTTTGTCCTCAAAGTGCTTCACAAATTTATCACACCTTATAATTGGCCCTGGCTCATGCTTCTTTAAGCTCGATTTTAAAAGGCCATTTACTACTCTGAAAAGCTCTGCTGGATGGCTACTTGAGGATGCAATGGTGGTGGAAAAATGTTCTTTTTTGCTGCCGTCACTGCCACATGGTAGACACAACAGTGTGCTCTAACCTGTGTTTGGTCAGACTCACAGCCGGATTTACACCACCTGTGCTCTAGCCATCGACCTTCCTGTTTCATGGCCTGTAGCTCCATGGAATGCCAAGGAGCTATTTGGTCTCCACAAGCATGCTGAGGGCACTTGGGAGCAATTGTGTCAATAGCCCTGCACATCTCCCGGGTCCAGAGAGAAACCAGGGCTTTGACAGGAATGCCAGTAATGTCAACCATAAAATCCCCCAGAGCATTCAGGAATCGCTCAGATTCCATAAGTCTCCAGGGGCAGACCATTTCAATGTCCTAATAAACTTTTAGCTATTTCACATCTTTTCTTGGTGTGAAGGCTGTCTCACTCCTAGGATGTATCAGGCATCTGCAGTTTGCAATGCCCAATGCATCTGAAACTTACCCATCAGTATGCCAAGTGCTGGGCAAATGTGATTGTCTCAGTGTCATAACCGGTATGTGGGGTGTTATTGCTGTGGTGACCTGGTGACAAAGCATCCAACTATAGCTGTGAAGCTCCATCCCACACTCCATTCACCTAAAAGAGGTACGGACAGAACATGCAGGACTTTACTACAACTATATGCCTAGCAGATGCTTTGACACAGGCGGAGCCACTTCGGCGATAGAAATGTCTCCACACAGTGTAAGTGGTCCATGCAAGACCAGTTTTTGACTGCCCCACCAAAGCAGATGTGGAAAGGTCCTCAGTTACTGGATTCTTTGTTTTGTTTTTAGCAGTATGTCTGATTTGAATGGGGTAAAGTATTCTAATAAATGTTGAAAGTCTAGGAAAGGAGGCCATTAACATGATTCTCACGTTCTAGGGGTTAACTATCTAGTGTCTCTTCAAACTAACAGAATATGCCGATTAATGTTATGGGGCAGAGGAGAGGAGGACATTAGGGGAATATAATAGTATTTAATCTACGTGATCAACTAGCAATTAATAGTTAGACTAAGGGTGTGAATGAATGCAATTTTCAGGATTCGATTTGATTTGAATCAAATACTCAAAAATTCAATTCAAATCTATTAAATTTCATTCAAATTTGCACTTCCAAATGTTGACAACATTCATAGATGCATGTACACATTTTCCCTGGGTCCATACACATCTGTATGCATCCATATACATCTGTAAGCATCCCATAGTTATCCCGTATGAATCCCATTTTCATCCCATATGGATCTGTACAAATGCATACAGAAGCGGGAAAGAAGAAGAATTGGCTTTTCTACCCTGCTTTTCTCACCCATTTAGGGGGATTCAAAGTGGCTGACAAAACTTCTGTTCTTCTCTGCACAACAGAACACCCTGTGATGCAGGTGGGGCTGTTGAGAGCTCAGGAGAGAGCTGTGACTAGCCCAGGGTCACCCAGCTGGCTTCGTTGTGTGTGTGTGTGTGTGCTTTGATAAGAGTCCGGCTCCTTAACCACTAGACCAAACTGGCTCAAGATGTGGATCTTCAAGTACGTCCGGATTCTGAGATTCATGGGGAAGGGTGGAATCAAGCCTGGTATTCCCAGATAAAAGCCCAGCTCCCTAATCACTAGACCAAACTGGCTCACTGTTTGGAATAGAACAAAGGAGAAAAGAACCAAAGCCATTTCATATGAAACATGTAGAGAGAGAAAGAGTGATACATTCTTCCCCTCTGTGTGTATGCGTGAGAGAGAGGGAGAGAGAGATGACTGAGATTAGGCTAGGAAGATGTATTCTTGAACAGAATTCTCAATGCCTTACTATGATGCGCCAGTTCCCAAAGTTCTTTGATGAACCAAAAATTTGACAGAGTATATTTTCCAACTCTTCAGTGCTCTGTATGGTGCAGGATTATCATGTAATGGGGAAGCTCATTAAAATATCATAAATATTTCAATTAGATAATGCATGTTTGTTTTGCTCCATTAGTACTATCTGTTTTGAATGCTACAATTATGTACAGCTAATGTGTTAGGATAGCCTAAATAAAAGCTAGAGGAGGGACCAGTAATTTAACTTCAGAAACTTATTTCTAGTGAAACCCTTGTTAATCTTCCACTAATACACTTTCCTGGCAGCTTCGATATATGAGGCATACATTACTAGTTACTGGCTTTAATTGTTCTTGGGACTTCATGGTAGAGGAGGTGCAATTCTTTGCATACAAAATTTCCTTGGCACTGCCATTTCTTTGTAGATTTGAACTACAGGCCTGCTTACTCTAATGGAAATATTGCTCATTTTTCTAAATACTGTTTTATTCCAGTATGCTTCTGTAATAAAGGGAGAAAAATATTTAACTAGTGTTCCTATCTCCTTGGTGGCTCAGCTTATATTGTTTTTGTGGATTTTAAATGTTATATGTTATTCTGAGTTGTTCTTTTAGAAATGTTCCAAAAGGTCTGGAAAAGCTTCAGTTTTGATTACAACTCCCATGATAGTGATAGTAGCTGCCAAAGGAAGAATTGTGGGAGATGTAAGGCCTTTCCACACTTACCTCTTTTAGCTCAGAATAGTAGGGAAAGAGTAACCTGTTCCAAAGCTGGGACCAATTACTCTGGGCTATAACAGTGACATCTGTGCTGCAACAAAGCTTGTACAAGCTTCAGTGGCAGTCTGCACATTCTCCAACAGCCAGGAGCAAACATTCCTCACCTCAGAGTCCCTGGGGTACTGATTTCAGAGGTACATTAAAGCGTGTCACCAAAATGGATCACCCTGGAAACTGGACAACAGAGGCAGGAGCCTTCCGGATGCCTCTGTGTATCAGATTAAACCCTATTAGTATGCCAGTAGACCTTGATTACTGTCTATCAATGATCCAGACCAGAGCCTTCCTGATCTGGATCATGCTCTAGCTAGTGCAGAGTAGAAATGTTTTAGGAATATGAATAAGGACTGCATTGTTATTCATTTATAAGCAATAGTACAAATCCTTCCAGGGCAGTTCACCAAGGAAGGACAGGAAGGAAGGAATAGCACAGGGCCTGTGTTCATCATGCCTAGCATCCTGATAAGGACTTGGTATTCAAATTCACAAATTCACTTTTTCAAATTGGCAGATTGGCATTGGATCAAAAATCCAGTTGTTCAAACATCCAAAAATTCATTTGAACATAGTGACACCTATTTCACTATGTTTGAGGGAATAAAAAGGCCTTTTTTAAATAGGGGGAAAGTCCTGAAAAGTTCACAAAACATTCAAACATGAATGCAAAATCGTTGATTTCACAATTCAAAGATGAACCAAATTTTCTGATGTTTCTTGTATCAGCCATGTTCAAATCAGAGTTTATGAAGGACTTGGGCCCCTGTTTGAACTGAATTGCATAGATTGATATAACTATGTTATTCCACCACAATTAAATATGGAGATGGAGGACCATGTTTGCACCCCAAGCACTGGTGTATCCTTCAGTTCTACCACCAGTGCTTGCAGTAAGGACAATTCATCCCAGACTGTCCAAATCTCTATGGCGATGTCAGTGGCAACTTTACTGTGCATCCAGCTGTTGTCATGGTAAGCTAAAGCTGGAAAATCCAATGGGGACCACACTGTTTTTTTATTAACTGGCACATATATATCCTTGTAATTGGTGATTCTCATTCTTTAAAGCTAGAACTAAAGTGTACCTGAATAGCATTCCTAAAAGTTGAACATTTAATTTTTATAAAAGTAGTGACTGGTTTTGTGTCTACAAGATCTTTGGCCTTATCCCACTGACTGTCTGGCTGGAATCAACTGTCATTATGAAAGGTCAACCAGATTCTTTCTGCAAAGTGACCTTTAAGTTTTGATAATCTTATACTTCCTTTATTTTATTACTGTCATTCATCTTTTAATTGAATCTCAGTTGCAGAGTTTATTTTTCTATTGTCCAAAGTCTCTTAAGAAAATCATTTTTCTAATTCACAAGATAAGAGAGAAACGGGAATTAATTTAAATGACTGCACATGGTTTATCAGCAAATTGCTTCAGTTAGTAATGGACTATTTTGGTGTTCTCCAGAAGCTGAAATGGGCCTTCCAGAGTCCAGAAATGCACTTCTAGTTGTGCATGCTCAGACCCAGAAATTGTGGTAGCAGTGACGAGAAGGACAGGTAAGGGGAGGCAGGAAGGGATTGGGGAGGTTGCATTAAGTTCATGCATGAATATTCATTTGGATATTTGTGCATGAATATGAAGCCACACACACACACACACATTCATGGTGGTGGGATTTGGCTGAAGGCAATTTTTTTCACATTCAATTCAAATTTCACACTGAATCAAATGTGAAAAATGGCTTCATGCACACCCCCAGTCAGGAGGCCTTCACACATTAGAAATGCCCCCTGCCTGCCCAGAGGTTGCCTAATTCCATACTAACTGTGAAGCACGAATTTGTGTTCCACAAGCTACCTAACCCTTACTTGGGACTTATCTGGAGTGTCCAGACGATGAGCATTTGCACGTCTGCCAAATGGGAAGGTCAGTGGAGCTGCTGCACAACTGTGCTGACAGCTACAATGACCCTCTGACACTACTGCGCAGAGGGCCAGTGTCATAGCAATGGTGCTGACATGCACATAGTTGCAGGGGGTGCCACACTCAAGATGGCGGTGCCCAGAAGAGGATGGGCCTAGAGATCAATCACACGGGGATAGGGGAACACTGACTAGTGATCGGAAGTGCAAACATTAATCAACTTTAGGTGATTGCACACCTTTCCTGTCCACGGGACAGTAAAGGAAGTGCAAAAATGCCTATAGTTTAGGATCACATGCTTAACCAGCAGAGTTCTCAACTAAAAGTCACAGCTGGTATTTCTGTGTCTTCTCTGTTCTGGACTGAAAAGGAAAATATTCCCCCATCAAAGCATAACTAGGCAACTGAGCATTGAAGAGGGAAGCTTGCAAAACTGGAAAGCACTGGATTAAGGCAACATGTGCTCCATGAAATTGTGAGCTCCCTTTGGTGTAACATGGAAAGAAAGATGACAGCATTTTCAGGCCTTCAGTAAACAGCATTTATTTTCCTCAAGTATTTTGGAACCATGACAACCTGTCCTGTGACTTCTACTAGCTCACAGATACAATGCACTTGATTTCCACCAAGTGAGAGAAGCATTGGAACAGAAGGACTAAGATTTTTCCCCTCCTCTAATTCCTTAAATAATAGCATCACTATGGGACTGCTCACACAGAATGAATACTGCAAACCTGCACTGACTTCAGTGTAGCATATCCAAATGACAATCATGGAAGATACAACTTGTTGTTGGCTCCCACTGAGTCATGGACGAGTTCTGGTTGATAGCATGGGCACCTCCATGGGCACCTCTATGAAGCGGTTTGCCAATGCATACTTCAAGAGAGAGGCTGGGGAACGAAACGGCAATCCTTTGCTTTTCAGGCAGTTTGTTTGATTACTCAAAGAAGTAATACTAAAATGATGATGATGATATAATAATAATAAAGTGACTTCAAAAACTATTGATGCTCCTAGTTTGCAGAAAGCTACCCAATACTGTACTTAAACAGCATGATAGAGCTTGACAGTGTAATACAGAAAGACTGTTCTATAACAGGCTTATAGCAGAAGAGAATTTGGAATCTTTTAGATATTTTCTTTTATTATAATTTTCTCTTTTCTTAGTAGGAAAGTATTTTACTAGTTTTCCTTTTCCTGTCTTGTCAGAAAAAAAGTTCTGATTGTGTATTAGGCATAGATGATAATGATGAAATTTCAGAGAGAAAATATATGTTTTTCTTTATTTGACCTCACACCATGCTTCCCATTTGATGGCCTTAACTTAGACACCAGATGACAAGCCTGAGTGCCATTCACATGACTCAGATGCCATTCAGAGTACTATAAATCTTTGATCATATGCCACCTGAGGGATTATCTGGAATCACATCAACATATAAAGTATAGAGGTTTCCAAGCATCCTTCCCTCAAAGGACAAATGCATTAAAAAGTACTACGTGCAATCTAGAGGAGAAAATTTGGGGAAGGACACAAAAAACCTATCTTGATGTTTTCTTAGGACACCAAGTAGAATCTGTTCCACTTTCAGTTAGGAGAACCTGACAGGAAATAGATCAGGGCCCTTTCTGCACAGGCCCTTAATCCAGATTAAGGGTCCATGTAAAACGCTTCTAGGCCTCCAGATCATATGATAAGGCAGATCTAGGAGGACCATCCTCATCAGGTATGGATCCGTCTGCTTTAAACAACGCCTGATTCAGATTGATGAGGTCTTAATCAAAATCACTTGTAGACCCATTTAGTCGGGTCTATGAGTGGACCAGTGCAACCCTGATCGATAACACAAAAGGCATGTAGACAGCACATCTCTCATGTTTGGGACTACTAGGTCATGTCTTTCAGCAATGGGTCATAGCATCCTGCCAAAACCTCTTCCCAGAGACCCCAAGGCTAGGAATCTAGTTCAAAGTGAACCTGAAGCAAGGGGTGTTCTAACAAACCAAGCAAACCATAGTGAATTAAGTATGGTTCTCTATAGTTCACTTAGTTCACTTGAAAACCAAAATCAAACTACCCTGTAGTTTAAAGCAACAAGGAAAACAAAGTTCATGGCAAACCATGAACCAAGCTTCTAAATTTCAGTTCGTGAACATCCCTAATCTGGTCTCCTTGACATTATTATTGCTGTATTAGAACACTTCTTGGATAAATAAGTCCTCAGCATTCTCAGCATTGAAATAAATGAAAGAAGTATAAATGAATTAAATTATATTTCATTTCCACTTCTATGCTGTGTTACATTTATGGCATCCAAACACCAGCTACTTCAGAGACTACAAGTATGCTTTAGAAAAGGTAGAAGTCTGCAAAGAAGGAAGGCTGTTAAAAAAAAGGCACATAGAGATCGTTTAGGAAAGGGAATTCAGACAAGTGGGATTTATTTTATAAGATGCTTGCCTGGAGGATTTTTCTGAGCTGTCCAAGTTCAAGTGAAAAAGCTTATGTCTGAGTTCACTTTGTATCATAAAGGTGACTCTCAAGTACTTTATCTCCTCACATTGCTATTTCCTAGCTCAAAGTCTGATTAATAACACCCTCTCCCTTTTTTTCACTGGACCAACTTCACACTTTCAATCTTGCCGTGTGAAAAGATTATGATTTCTAAGATAAAGTACTTTGGAACACCAAACCAGTAGCCCCAAAAGAAAGGACAGATGCAGTCAAAAAAACCAGTGACATTTATTTCTTATTTTGCCAAACTGGTTGAGTAGCACACTTGCCACCTCACTATAAACCACAAGGTTGGTAACTTTTGTGTGTGTGCGTGTGCATGATGGGTTGCGTCCCCATGCATGTTTGGTACGGTTCCGAACGCAGGATTGGCGAGGGGCATCCCCATGCGTTTTGGATTTGATCCGCGGAAAGTGGACCAAATCCCCCCAAACCGTGCCACACTAGGGCCAAATTTGGTACCTGAAAAAACAAGTCTTGGCATGGTTTGCGGGTCCAGCATGCATTGGTTAGCAAGCTAATCCCGCACAAGGGGACAATTGCAGACTATCTGGGAAGGAGATTAGCGCTCATGTCATAAGGAGATGGGGTGTGCTTGCCGTTCCTGCCCTGTGCATTGGAGATTGCAGCCGCTGACATTTTAAAATCCCGATCACCAAGGCAGGCAGGAGACTGGCTTGATTTTTGTGCATTTTCCATGGAAATGTTTCAACCCCCGTTTCCCGATTGCCAAGACAAACATGAAATAAAGGCTTGATTTTCTCACTTTTAAACTTGGCAGGCATTCTCACGGTTCCCGGTGGAGTGGAGGTGTGCAAAACTGCTCAAGAGCCTAACTGCCGCTAAAACTCATAGCGGCTTTAGGTCTTTTAAAATTATTTATAAGTTTATTATCATGAAGTAAGCTTTAACTTTTTTTACATGCCTCTCAGCCCAGTCCTGGCTTTCAGTGCCACTAAGGGAGGGGGGTTGTGGCACAGTGCTGAGATCAATCCAGCTTCCAATGAGGAGAGAGGGGGCGGAGAGGAGGTGGCGCTGCTCCTCCATGCCAGGATTTGGCGCAGGTTGCATGGGACCGCCTCCATCCATGCCCAACCTGCACCTAGCCCATGTTGCTGGCAGTGGCATGGGGACAGGCTGGGAGTGATCTCAGACCTGCATTCCAATCCCACTCCAGATGGTTTGCATGGGGACATGGCCATAGTGTTACACTTTCATTTGCAATGTAGAAGCATTGGCTCTCCTTCTCTCTTTCACCCATGCACATGTACATGTTGTGCTCTAAGATATTTCTCAGATGTGCACGAATATCCATAACATTCACAATTTGTACAAATTTGGCTGACTGACATTCAAATTCAGATTGAATGTTTTGATACATTTGTAAAAATAAATTCATATGAAGATTCATATAGGATTCGTATGGGATGTGTATGGGATTTGTATTCATTTGAATGCATTTGTATGGGATTCGTATGGGATTCGTATGGGACTAAATATTCATATCGAATTTGAATCCCACTACATTCAAAGGGGATCTATTTGAACAAACATGAATTTTCTTGCATTTGATTCAATACAAATCAAATACACACAAAAATTTGTGCAAATCCCTACTGTATATGCATTTGCAGCCTGTGTTATTAGGTTAACATGATGCTAAACTTACTAATGCATTTTTATAGAACACAATCAATCCTTTTGGGCCCATGACTCAATTTGTCATGGGTACCTTACCCATGGTTACTTATTGGAATCAAATGGAGGGTGGCTCAGAAACTCTACAGCTTATTTATTTATTTATCCAAAATATACTTAAAATATATGCCTCCTTCCTTCCTTCCTTCCCTATCTCCCTGTGAGGTCAACACTCAAAGGAAAGTAAGCATCAAGGGGCTAGGTGAAGAGGAAGGTTTTAACCAAGTGCTGAGAGACATACTTCAAAACAACACCTCAAGATGCTATCTTAATTGTAAATTGTTAGATATATCTCCTTTTTGTCCTCAGTAGTAATATCCCCTATTATGAGAAGGGGTTGGAGAGGGTAGTGTGTGCTGGCACTTGAGCACAAGATAGCCACACCATCCTGGCCTACTTTGGAGCTGAGGGACAAAAGTCCACTGTTCTCTGAAGTTGTACACTACGGATGTTTCCCCATGGCTCCAGAAATGGACTGAGAAGTGGACTGTCCTGGGGAACCCAGCAAAATGTCACTGGGATTCAGAATGAGGCTGGGCTTCTCCTGCCATTTGTTCACATGGCAGCAGCAGAAATGGGATCAAACTGGTCTGCGAGACCATTTTAAAATAGTCTTCTGCTGGACTATGGCCAGATGTGGCTTTCATGCCCAGGAGCAGACCAAGCACGGTGCCCAGGTACAGTATACTGCACACCAAGCGAGGGTTCCTAAACCACATCTGGAATGGTCTCAGAGAACCATGCTGATTTTGCCAATTAGGTTACTCTACCATAAGCCATATGATGAGATGCACTAATGTTTTAGAGTCTCGGGTCTTTAAGGTTAGTTGTGTGCACATGTGTGCCGTGTACGCAAGTGTGTATATGCATACAGCCTCATAGGCAAATAAATACTGTTGCTTTGTCTGGATTTGTCAGCCATCATTTTTTGAAAGCTTAACTTTCAGAAAGCTAATCTGATCCTTTGAAGTACAGCATTTTAAAAAGATACAGGGAAAAGTACTCAAGCTTTCAAAGGAGCCAGTCTTTTTTAAATGTTGAATTACATTCAGCATCTGACTTCAGTTTTTTGGAATAAGATTACTGTTGTTATCTTATTTTTTTACAGGTGGTCTGTTTTCCTTAATTTAAGAGATGAAAAAGAAAAGAAATCAATTTTGCATTTCCCCGCTTAAGAATTTTATCCCTAAATTCACTTTAACAAAAAGAAAGGAGGAGATGGCTTAATACAAATCCTGGATTCTTCAGAATTCTTGAGAAATGAAGCCTTTAAGATAAGAGATTATATATTTCATGGAATGTTATGCATGTCTATAGTTGGAAATTGAAATTCAAAACACTACTTAGCACCTGTATTGCATCCAAAATGTTGCTTTAGACAGATGAAATTTAATACTGGCACGCTCACTCATCATTTTGCTTAATATTGAATTTACTTTTGTCAGATTAATTACTGCTTGATCTACATTAAAATACTGGTTTTAAAATTTAGTTTTGTAGTAGAGAATTTGCTGAGACTAAAAAAATCAGCATTTCAAGGCCTTAATTCATACTTGCATGCTTCATATACAAGACAAAGATCATTAGCTGCGGATTCTTCAGAGTGGAATGTAATCTTGAGCTGGAGGAAAATATCCTCATATGGTCAAAAGTAGGGCCATGGAAAGGAGACTCGTCTATAAGTGCTCGGGTGGACAGAAATTACTGGACTCCAAGACAACTCTTCAAGAGTCCACAGAAAATGCTGCTGCCAAGAACACAGTCAGGTTTCTGAATCCTGAACCTTCATGCTGCATTCCTAGTTTGACTCAAAACAGACTGGGATGTGATCATATAGGGCTTTTTTTTTTTTTTTTTGGTCACCTCTTTAGCAAGACTCACCCCTCTGTAGGCAAATTTAAAAGTGTGTCAAACACAGTTACCAGATTGAGTGCCTAGAAATCTACCCCATTCTTTTCTTCCTTCTCCTTTCAAGGACCAATTCACACTTCAGCCCATAGTATACATTCATGCAACATCTGGGCAGGTGCATCTGCACTATCAGGGGGCGTTTACATGCTAAGAAACACCCCCTGCCTTCCCAGAAGTTGCCTCCACACTAGCTGTGGAGCTTACTAACCTTTACCAGGGAATAGCCAGAAGCATCCAGCGGTCACCATTTGTACCCCTGCTGGACGGGGAGATCATTGGAGCTGCTGCACAAATGTGCTGGCAGCTCCAGTGACCTCCTGATGCAACTTAGACTGCACAGAGCATTAGCGTCATCACAGCAATGGTGCTGACATGTATGCAGTTGCAAAAAGCACCACACTCAAGATGGTGGCATCCAGAAGAGGACCTGCCCAGGGATTGATCAAAGGTAAGGGATCAATCACATGGGGGTAGACTAACATTAACGAGCACTTGCAAGTGTGACTGCTAGTCAACATTAGTTCATTGCACAGCTTTCTTGTCCATGAGACAGGAAAGGAAGTGCAAAAACGCCTCCTGATGACGCCTTGCCATTGATGCCTAGCCAGCATCTCATCTCCTTTTCTCACCATCCTGCTCGCAAAGGATTAAAACTTTGGATTTTCTACATACTCCACAGCATATGAATATTGTAACATTTGATTCAGGTTTGAATGTCCAAATTCAGCTGAATTTCAAATGCTGTGAATATTCATGCACATCCCTAGTGACAGCTCGATCAGGACTGTGCATTCAATGCTCAGTATTAAACGTGTCTGGATGCAGCCTTAATTCCTTCAGAAATGAGTCATCCTCGGTGTTATAATTTCCCATCAAAGAAAGGGGTGGGCGTTCAGAGGCATTGTAGGTATTTTCTGTCTGTCACTATAGCCTCAAATTCACCCAGAGGGTGATCTTTAAAATGTGTCTGATTGCACCCTCAGATAAAGACTTTATTCCCTGCTTTATCACTGAAAGGCTGCCCAATAAGCTGTTAAAAGTTTTATTGCCTGGAAAATGTACTACTGATAATTGTAAAGCATAACACAGATTTGAGAGAAGCAATTGCTTCTCTTAAAGTAGTGGGGAAAAGGTGCTCTGATTGAAGTGTTTTTTTTTCCTCCCTGAAAATTACTTTGATGCTTTATGAATTTCTCAGGTGAGGAATAACAAACCATGGGCAAGTATGAAGTAAAAAAAGGTTAAGGATATATATGTGAAATTTATATGTTGTATTTGACCCTGGTCCACATAGCAAGAACAACAAGATCACCCACAGCATGGAGTGGGAAAAATCTGTTTTCAGTCTATCCATGCTCTGTCAATAGAATTCTCTGTATCAGTCATTTGGTGTCTATCCCTGTATTTAAAACAACAACAACAAATAAATACATTGTGAGTAGAGGAAGTCAAAGGGGAGAGGATATTTGGTCAGTACAACCACCAACAGATGCTAGCAGAAAAGCAGGGAGAGGAAGGAACCCTCAGCATCCATGTCCATAGTAGCTGAGAGACTCATGGCAATCCAAAAATAGTTGTTAATAATACTTGCCATATCTTGGACATAGTCAAATCATACATTTTCTTTCAAGTTGTTAAAGTTTTAAAGTTTTTTTAATGTATATTCTGTTTTAATCTGTTGTTGAAGGTTGTAACCCGCCCAGAGACCTTCGGGTATGGGGCGGGATATAAATGTAAATAATAAATAAATAAATAAGTCTAACATCTTCTGATCAATAGACATCTCAAATGGCTTTCATGGCCCTTACGGGCCCTAATCCTGATCTGCATGGAAACCATAGTTGGAAGGCGTATGTGAGCCACTGTTTGGAAAAAAAAATAGCAGTAATGAGGGCTTTGTGCTTTTAACAAGTCCAGGCTCTCTACAACACACAGGAGTAATTAGCAGAGAGAACTCAACCTTCCCATTGACTACACATCATGACATTTGTCCACAAGCATGAGGTGCTTCACTCTTGAATGCAGCATTTGCCAATGGTGTGCACATCTTGTCTGCAGATATGTACAATACCCTCTGTCTCCTCTGTCTCATTTCCAGGTGGTCTTTAACTACCAACTAATATGCTGATATGGATAGTTAGTCCTTAGGGCTTCGCTTTAGGCAATAGGTTCATGCAGCAATAAAATATTGGGTGTCAGAGGGGACGGAGGGGGGAAATGCATGCTAACAGTAATTCAATGTCAATCCTGTAGTTCCAAGCATTGTTATTTTTCGTTGATAATAGTTTAGTGTCAAATGCTCAGCTGTAAAAAAGGTACTTTTTAGTGTGACTAGTAAATTACCATGCCCTGCTTAAAGTGTCAGCAGATCTTGTGATTTTAGGTGAAGTGTATGCTCCGTTAGCCATCACTACCAGTGTGTGTTTGGTAAACAGGCAGCATGCACCTGAAGTCATCAGCTAGATCAGGTTTTACAGTCCAGCTAATTGAGGGAGTTTACAGCTCTGACACTTATTCACCACTGCTGTCATGCTAGTGTTTTTATGAATATTTTCAGTGCAAAACATTTGCCATCCCCCTCAGTATTATTGGCACATCAATTACAGGAAAGGATGTTCAAACAGCATTTCTTCAAACCCTCAGTCACAGGTGTGGATTGACATTTGCAGATGTAAATTTTACTCTGGTTGGAGACCTGCTTTGGTATGGCTAATAAATCTGTCAAATCTCATTTTAAAATGGCACCTGTCATCATGTTCTCCTGTGAGAGATAAATACTTGCTTGTTGTTTGGTCTGTGTGTGTGTGTGTGTGTGTGTTCAGAAACTGCAGTTGGTGCAGAATGTAGCAGCTAGACTACTGACTGGAATGGCTACCTAGATGCATATCACATCAGTCTTAAAAGAGCTGCAATGGCTGCCAGTTTGTATCTGAACCTAATTCAAGATTGTAACTTTAACCTACATGCCCTTAAAAGGCTCAGGTCCAAAATATCTAAAGGAATGCTTTCTCCCATATCAATGTGCCTGCACCTTAAGATCTGTAAGGGAAGCTCTCCTGGTTGTACCACCACCTTCATTAGTTAGGTAGGGACCTTAGACAGGGCCTTCTCAGTGGTAGACCCCCAGCTATAGAATTGTCTCAGTATGAGGATCTCCTCTGTCAACCCTACCCCTTCAGGTTTGCCCACCTCCGTGCCTCTGAACATTAACCAGGCCATGGGATCACCAGAGATCACCCACATTTACCCCCTTTCGCCTGCTCAAACAGGAAAGTTTTTCTTTAGCCTCTGGCTGAGCGTAGTGAAATGTATCCACTTCCCCTTAGTGGAACTGTTACAGTTTCCCTTCACTGATGGCTTGTTGCCCACACTTAATTATATCACTCACACACTCCATTCAAGGGAAAATCAAAATAACTTTAAGCTTTATTAAACAGCTTAACAGACAGAACAACTCCTTGAATCTTCAGTTCACAAAGGCTGCATCACCATGGAATTCGGTTGTTTCATGGGTGACGCACGTCATAAAAATCTGCATTGTAACTCAAGCACAGGAGAATCACTAACTGCCTCTTCTTGAGCTTTTATAGCTATCCATGGCAACTCTTGCTCACCTCCCATTTGTTCCGGGCTTGTTGGAAACCACTCCTGCCTCTACTGGATCACTGCAACCACGCCCCCTTTCTTTCTTACAGCTCCTTGCCCGCCCTATTGGTGCTTGAATTTCATCCTGGCACTTGTAAACTCAGGCATCCTTACTTCATAGGTCTCAGGTACCCCCACTTCATAGTTTCAGGAAATCTGTGAAGACACACATGTCTTCTGATCTGGATCAACACTAGCCCCATGAAGATGACATTACTAAGTAGCTCCTTGAGCCTGATTAACAAGTAAGTGCAAAAAGAGACATAATACCCAGTCATAATTGCATGCCCTCAGCATCCATTTTGGATGATATTCCTTGCAGCTATTGTTACAAGCAAACCTTTTTTGTTTAGATTTCATTTTAAATCCCCTGTATAAAACTCTGTGTTAATGGAAATATTCCAACAGACAAACTGGAGTTAGTGTGGTTGAGCCCTGACCGTGAGAACTGATCTTGTACCTTTTCTGTGTTTAAAACTTTTGTGTTTCCCTTAGCTCTTCTGAGATGGCAGTTGCTGGCTGCAAAGTTTGTTATGTGGGCATGCATGCACAAATAACATAGATACTAATGAGATTTGGCAGGTCATTATACAAGTGCAGTATTTGTGAGCAAAATTCCTCATGAATAGTTGGATAAAATGCCCCCCAAAGGTCTAAGGATGGAATCATTAAATGTTTTCAGCAATGACACATTTGTGAGAAATGTCCAGTGTGCCAAGTTTGTATTTACATTCACTGGGAGATTCAGAATGACCTCCAATGGAGATGATTTTTGTTGCAATGTGTATGGGTGGAAAAGTAAAAGTCTGAAAGATAAAAGGATAAAATAGACTCTGGATTCCCAGTGTGATATGTTCTCAGCCTATGCCTGTGGCAAAGTTTCAGCCCTCTTTTTATAAGACTTTCAATCAAATGGTCACTGATGGTTTTGTCTCTTAAATTCCTCACAGCCACTTGACTTCATTCTCAATGCAAGGCTGCTACCTTGGCCTTTCACCCTTTGTAGCTGCTTGACATACGTACAAGGATGGAGCTATTACATGAGAAAGTAATTCAGGATCACCAGTTGGTACAGTTGATTTATAACAGACCACAAAAACTCTTCTGTGGCCTTCATTAATAGGAATATAATATTCTGTATATGTGCTAGGCCTGAATGCATTTTAGTGGTTTTATAGCCAACTATTATAGGTGCTGGAAAAGTTTTGTTTTTGTTGATGTTTTAGACACAAGTTTTTGATGGGTTGTTTCATTTTTTAATCTATTTTTATAATAAATATTTATTTGTTTAATAAATTTATATACTGCCCTTCACCAAATGGTCCCAGGGCAAGTTACAATAAGAATGAAACATATTGAAAAGAAAAAAGAAAAAGAAACATAATTAAAAATATCACCCACTCCCTCCCACCCTTCCTCCGTAACAGGACAGCACCCCAAGGAAGCTATGTAGATGACAAAAGCCTGAGTGAAAACATACGTTTTCACCAGGTGCCAAAAAGTATACAATGTAGGCACCTGTCAAACCTCAAGAGCAGAGGTTCTCAACCTTTTTAATGCCGTGACCCTTTAATACAGTTCCTCAAGTTGTGGTGACCCCCAGCCTAACCCTAACCCTAACCCCCAACCATATAATTATTCTTGGTGCTACTTCATGGATGTTTTTCCACTGTCACTAGAAGTACCCATTAAGTACCCATTAATGGGTACTTAATGGGTACTTTTAGTGACAGTGGAAAAACACCCCATAATGACACCTGTGAAAGAGTAAATCAACCCACAAAGAGGTCCCAACCCACAGGTTGAGAACCACTGCCCAAGAGGGAGGCTGTTCCAAGGTCTAGGGGCTACCACAGAGAAGGCCCTCTTGTATGTTCCTATGCTTCATACCTCTGCAAGAAAAGGAACTATGGGAAGAACTGCAGAATAGAAGTGGCTCCATGAACAGTGTATGCCCCTAGACATTCCTCACAGATGCAGGAGTAAATAGACTCTTGCTTTTATATCTGAAGATGTTGATAGTTTAAGTTACTATCTGAAAGGCTTAAGTTACTTTCTGGAAGCTGCTTGGAATGAATCAGTTCTGGGTTACTTCTGGGTGGATTTCCTGCTAGTTAGGAGTGATGTAGAATGTAGTCTAGAACATCTGAAGATTGGTTTAGATGGTAGAAGCTTCTTATTCTTTTAACTTAGTTTTTCTTCAAATGAGGCTTTTAAGAAGCTGAAAGAAGAATGCTTCGTTGGTTTGTATGACATATTTTTATTTTTTGTAATTACACTAAAGATCAGCATATAGGAAATCTGTTTCTTAATGTGTCATTGCACTGATGACTCATGGCTTAAAGCAATTGCAGGATGTTATCCGGTGTAGGTTGGCATTTTCCTGGCTCCTGCCGAGAGTGAGCTCAACCAGTTGTATTTGCCCCCCAAGTTCTTCCCTTTATTTCTCAGTACCCAGCTTTGACAGTCATCACAACAGGCAAGACTACTGCTTTAATGAATCTGATCTTTATCCTTCATGACCGGTTCCAAGCTTGAGAAGGTCACAATGGGGCACTGGTATTGAAGCCCAAATATAACAACAGTTATCCAGTGACCACAACATGCACAATGAAAGTTGGAGGAGAAGGAGCAATGATAGTATAATTTATTAAAATACCTTGCTCCCATGGGAATATTTTATTAAATTAAACTTAGGTTAATTAGTTTACAAGGCATCTGGATCCACCTCCATGACCTCCCCTGACTCTGACTCCTTGACCCCCTTGACTCCCTCAACTGTGAACACCCAGCCTGGAAGCCCACCAGCCACCACTTCAGAGTAGGTAATTAAATTCATGCTTAAATTGTTCTTGTACTGTGCTGTTCTGAGCTTAGCACAGTATATCCATATATATTGTACTGCAAAAGCAGAGAGAATCTTCTGCTCCTTTCTCTGATGGAGGTAGAAATTTCAGAAAATATGTGTAGGACTGCTTGCCTATTTTTTGACTTCTGCCTTAAGCTGTCAGTAGCAAAGTGGGTGAGCATAAAATATACTGTCTTTAAACTCTCCTCTTCTGTGGTTTTCATCCTTTCTTCACATTGCTAGGGGGAAAGAGATTCGTCATTTTTTGGTCTCTGAGGTTTATCAGTCTATCTGCAATTGATGGAACTACCACAAAAACTAGATATTTGTATGTATACTTCAGAAAATGCAGAGAAGCTACAGAAAGCCAAAATGGTCATTTCAAGGAGTTACAGCAAGAGCTCATTCCACTTTGGGGGAGAGTGAGACATGGAAATTCGCTGCATGAATTCTTTGAACAATGTTTCTCATTCCCATAGAACTCAATTAGGGCTCCTTTGCCCCCTCCTCTTCCCTGCTACAACTTCAATACTGCTTGAAATACTGGAAAGGAACAAAACCCCAGGAGTTTCTTTTCACATACAGCGTAAATGCAACTAAAGCCCTACAGGAATACAGTTCCCAGGAAAGTAAGAGGAAAATAGTGATTTCCAGTATGTTAATGTTGCCCTAAGCACAAACTTATTTGGATAGTTTGGAATAAATATTAGACCAATCTAATAAAATATTAAACCATAAAATTAAAAACATCCTAAGTACAACAGATGTAAAATTCCCTGCCCCCTCAAATTCAGTCATTGAAAACATCAGACTTTATAAGGTAAGATAGGGACTGCAGATTTTTTGCGTCTCATGGAAAAGTATGAAATTTGGAAAACATGCTTTTGGCATGCTTTCCCCCCAAGCAATGAGTTGCAAGGGTCAAAAGCTTTGTGAGTCCTAGGCTGAAATTTCCATTCCTTTTCTATCATGATTGGTTTATCCTTAAAAGGTGTTCCTTTAGAAGAAGAAGTAGAGTTGGCTTTTCTACCCCACTTTTCTCTCCCATTTAAGGGGACTCAAAGTGGCTGACAAAGCTTTTATTGTTCTCCCCACAACAGACGCCCTGTGAGGTAGGTGGGGCTGTGAGAGCTCAGAAGAGAGCTGTGACTCGCCCAAGGTCTCCCAGCCTGCTTCATGGGGGAGGGTGGAATCGAATCCAGTGTTCCCAGATAAGAATCCGGCTCCCTAACCGCTATACCAAACTGGCTCACTTACTTACTTCTTCTCTTATTTTTCCATTATTACGTATAGTTGGATAGCCCTACCTAACATATCAAGACCTACTGGAATAAATATCTTACATTGCCAGTATAGGGGCCTTTCTGAACCTATGCTAGGGTGTTTCCACACAGGCACTAAGAACACATTTAAAGACACATACAAGACACATCAGACACACATAAAACCTCACCTTCCCCATTGGAGGCCAGATCCAGGACTCTTCATGGAGGCCCCTTCCACATTCTGGCGCACAAGACCCGTTCTTAATCGGGTCTTGCCACTGAAGAATCCGGCCTCCAGGAAGACCTCGAAAATTTGGTCTTCCATCCAGCCCCTCGCCTTGATCCGGTTGGAAGCAGGATGCTTCTGCACACGGAGAAGGGAGGGGCCAGATTTGCCAGCGGCCGCCATCTTGGGAAGGGCAGAAGCAGGCTGGTCTGCCTCCTTCTGCCCTCCCCTGCATGCTGTGCAGTGTTTGGCAGCTGCATGCTCCAGTCCCATGGCTACGGGGGCAGCGTTGGTGGGGGGGGAGGCTGGATGCCCTTTGGAATGGGTGCTGCAGCCTCCGCATAGCACCCAGGGGATCTGGCTGCCTGATCTGGCCTCCCCACGAATGTGTGGACACCCGGGAGGCCTCCGAGGATCTGTCCCTATTTGAGACAGATCCTCAGGAGGTTGGATCTTAAATTCGTTTCTCAGCAGCAAATGCAGAAACACCCCTAGATTAGTATTCAGATCACTCATAGTCCTCTTCAAGGCCTCATTGGTCTGATAGTGTAGATCTATGAGACTACTGCTTTAATGAATCTGATCTTTATCCTTCATGACCGGTTTCTAAGCTTGAGAAGCTCACAATGGGACACTGGTATTGAAGCCCAAATATAACAACTGGTATGCTTCATCCCAAAAGGACAGAGCACGATCCAGATCAAACTGAAAAACCTGTTTAAACAGATCTACTCACAGATCAGCAAGCCTCCAAGGCCCTTTCTAGATTATACCCCAGAATGGGGACATGTCATCTATATGCTGTGCAGACTGTAGAAGGCCCCAGAAGAGACCTGCCCTAGTCTGCACCAGCATGTAAACAGCAGGTCTCTATTCTGAGATATAATTCAAAATAAAGCCCAGTGCAGAAAGGGGCCATGTTCATGACTTTTCATGGTCCAAACCAGTGGACCTAGCTGATTCAGACCTACTGGTTCATATCATGTCATAGAGAGGTGACTGCAGAAAGGGACTATAAGTTTATTGTCTCAAATAAATATTAAATATAATTTTCCTCCAGCTAAATCCACCTTGGGCACTAAACAGCTCATACTTCATTTCATTTGTCTGTGCACTGTACAGAAAATCAATGTAATATTCAAGTACCTCTAATATTTTGTAGTAGAATAAATACATAGCTAATGTTTGGCTTCATAACAGAATATGAACTGGCTAAGGTAAGTATGACAAATAGAGGTAATTTTTGCCTCATTTTAGCAACAGATGTCTGAAATGAGCTTTGATAATGTTAATGGTTAGGGAGATACTCAATTGTGTTATGACCCGCAGACCATCATGCTACCAGCCAATGTGAAATTGACCCAAAAACTAATTGCAAAATCCTCTTGAGAGTCATCCAGCCTGTTTTGCACAACATATTCTTCACTGAACTCATTATTTTTGCAGCCATGTAAATGTTCTTAAGTGAACAGATGAAATGAATTGAGCAGGCTAGCTGCAGAAATACGGGATAAGTGAATACAGTATGTGACCATAAAGACTTTGCACAGGGAAACAAGCTGTGTGTGCAAGACTGATTGTCTATAGTTGGTGTTTTGCCGAAAGAAGACATCTTGA
Source organism: Aspidoscelis tigris stejnegeri (assembly GCA_023333525.1). Taxonomy (NCBI): domain Eukaryota; kingdom Metazoa; phylum Chordata; class Lepidosauria; order Squamata; family Teiidae; genus Aspidoscelis; species Aspidoscelis tigris. Next base: position 18,175,010 of record JALMGA010000010.1, read on the forward strand.
CCCCTCTTTAAATTTTCTTTAGAACCTAGGAGTGTTTTTGTACTTAATTTCCATGGGATACTAGCCCGAAAAAGTTAGGTTAAGGGACAGTGGCCAGTGTTTGCATTGCAAGTGGAGGGCCCATTCCAAACTCAGCCCAGACTCACCAGAGATACTTTCAAATGTGGTTGGGCCATTGACATGGTGATGGGCAACATGATGCACAATTGCACAACCGCAGCCACAGTCTCACAGGCTCCACGCTGGCCCAAGCAGTGTTCGCATTTAGCAGTTTGAAGCTGACCAAGCAAGTCTAGTATTTTTACTGCTCCATAGCTAGCAGTGATCAGGGCAGCTCTAGGCTACTCTAGGATGAAGGCAGCACCGTGGTGGGTGTATACTGGGTAAGCTGGGCCATCCTGATTGCCTTAGTGCAAACTCAATATTTATATTACACTTCAGTGAATATATACTATGTTATTCAGATCTAAATCCGTCCAGTAATAAAGATCATTGCCTTCTCTTCTTCCACATATAAAGAATAAAATAAAATAAAATGATTATACAATCTGAAGAAAAAAACAGATTACATAAATATAAATATGTAAAAATTAAATTGTTTCCCCCCAGTACAGACACTATTATTTTAAACATACTGTATATCGTTTTATATTTGTTGAATTCTTTTTAAAAGTCTTTTAATATATACTTTGTTTTATTCTGTTTTAAGGTTGTTACCCACCCAGAGACCTTCAGGTATGGGCCGGGATAGAAATGTAAATAATAAATAAATAAATATTAAAAATTAAAAAACTCAATTAAAACAAATTAGTAGTAGTAGTAGTAGTAGTAGTAGTAGTAGTAGTAGTAGTAGTAGTAGTAGTCATAATCATAACAATGGAATCCAGTAATAAAGATGGTTGTGCCTGGCCACCCTTGCCCCCAAGGAACCTTTCTTCCCATACCCACATAATTGTGAGAGCCATTGCACAACCCCACCCTGCCCTAGCTATCTGTCTCTTCACATTACTATGGCCTCGGTCTTAGGTGGGAAAACCATGGAACCAAATATGATTGTAGTTACAATGAATAGCCTTGTTTTGCCTATACACCTGCTCTTCTCTATTAGCTGAATAAATGGAAGAACCATTGCTCCCAGAACCCATTGCCCCCAGCAAAAGCTGCTGCTTTGCTCCCACAAATATTGTGTGAAAGAAATAATTAATTAATAAGTGAAATAATAAATAAATATAAAAATGCAACAAAATTAAATAATTGAGTGAAATAAAATAAAAATTAAGGAATTATTTTGAATAAAAATCACAAAATAAAATTAAATCCGTTGAGATTAATCTTAGCCCATGTTGTCTGGTTGTCCATCACTCACCCCCAGCTACTTCTGGCTTCTTTCCTCCCAGAAATAAAATGTAAAATAATTAAAAATAAAGTATAAAAGTAAATAAGCCATGGTAAAAATAAAATAAAATTAGAAATAATATGAAGACTTTTGCCCTTGCTAGCATTGACCCTGGAAGTGATCCAGTGGAAAATGGGACATTTATAATAAGAAACTGAAAGATTGACCTTATCTGCTCAAGAGTGGGCTATAAGAAAAAAAATGCAATGAAAACCATAATTGAGAAATCCTCAATTGATACAAAATGTGGACCATATACTCAGCTCATTAAAGATGATCGTACACACTCATTATATGGCATAATATTGCCACTTAAATGACTGGAACATCTTTAAAATTATCATTTGCAAACAACAAACAACTGCTGGGAGGGAGCAAACTGCTGAAAAAATGGTAGAAAATGAGCAATTGAAATACAGTTTTGGTGCATAATGCACCAGAACTAACTGAGAAGAGGGAGCAATATCTGGTGACAACAGAGGGAAAAAACAAATTCATAGAAATGATCACTTTTTTGAATGCAAATTGAACTTAGTTTTGCAATCCCTGCTTGAGATTCTATTAATTCTACCATCCCATCACTTTGCATAGCATGGAGGGCAACTGCCTTTAATAGACAGTCTACATAATGTTGCTGATGCAGTCCTATGTGTTATCTTTTGCACTCCTAAAAACCAATAGGGGCATTGGGATTACAGACAATTAACTAGATCATTTATCTCTATCATTTCATCTCAGCTTTATGTCCCTAAAGTTTTAACTTTACCTCCCGGCTAAATTCCTGCTGAGGTCAAACAGGCACTTCCAGTTTCAGAAGTTATAACTTTGCTCTTAATCACCACTTTATGTAGTTAGGACTAGGACCTTCCTAACTTTGTTTAGGAATGTTTATTGAATGCATTTTTTAATAAACAGCTAATCTAAAGTATACAATTCCAATGTGTCTGCATTGGACACTAAATAGCCATTAAGTACCCATTAAGGATGGATTTTAAAAACCACATCTGCACCACAACACCCATTAGAGACCCATGTGTCTTCCCTTAATACCTTAATAGGTATTAAGGGAAGACTACCTTGGAGATTGTCTTAAGGAGTACTTAAGGGGTACTTGTGCAGTTACGACACATCCATTTAGAATGTGTCCACACTGCAGAATTGTCCTTAAGTGGCCCTCCCCCCGGCCTCCATGCGTGGCTCCTCTGGAACCAAGCATGGAGAGCTGAGGGCATCCTATTTCAGGGCTCCCCCTCCCCCCAGAAGCTGTGGATCTGGAGCCAGGGGGGGCTTCACCTACAACCCCCCTATCCCACCCCAGGGCAAGCGTGCACAATCCCCTCCTTACCTTCAGGCAGCCAGGCCAATTCTGGCTGTCGGGGCCCAGTGCACTTTGCGTGTGCATGCAGGGCACCTCTCTATTGGCCAGGGCCACATCTGACCCTGGCCAATAGGTTGGATTTACAGGTAAAGTGTGCTGCTGGGGGGGGGAGGGAAACCAGGGCTGGATCTGGCCCTTATTGATGCTTCAACAAAGGTTAGACACATTCGATTTGTGGGTACAGGGGGAGCATTAGATTTGTGGGCACATTCTCCCACAAATGTTCAGATCCATGTGAATTCATACAAACTGCAAACATGACAAATTTTTTTGCCCATCCCTAACATAAATTCTCCAGTGCTCTACTCATGTCAGGTATTTGCCAAAAATGAGAGTGCTGTTTTAGCATAGGGATGACTCTGCCAAGGTACAAACATCTCCAGACCACTATATTGGATTTTATGATTGACATGTAAATTGCAAATATAGAAGAAAGACCAAGAATCCTGTAATCCCTGTACTAGACAAAATGAGAGATCCAAAATATATCATTTTAAAACATAAATCTCCATTCCAGTAAAAACAAGAAAAGGGGAAGCAGATTGCAAAATTGTCTATTATGTTCCAAAGCAGGAGGCTTGGAAATCTGTATAAGAATAGGCCTTAGTCCAGGGAGATAATCTCTTCAAATCTGGATTGATAATGTTAATAGTTCCCTGGTCAACACCAGATGCACAAAATAATGGAGTTATCTGGCAACCTAAACCAACCTTTATTATATAGTAAATATCAGGAAAGATTCCTGTTAAAGAATGCCAAGTAGAAAAAATGGAATTCAAATTAGGGTATTGATTAGTTTTATCTGAAGTGGATAATACCCATTACACCATTGTGCTACCAGGACCCCAGAGACACAATCCCATTAACAACATTCTCGGAGTGCAGATGCTGCCCAAGAGGAAGAAAAAAAAAACATATTTGGAAGGCAGTTTGCAGGAGCATACCATAACATCACCTGTTCCTCATCTCTCTATGAGAAGGACCAATTACTTGAAACCCTCAGTTAAAAAAAAATGAGTACTTCATCATTTATCGATTGTTATAATTTTGCCCCCTTTCCCACTTGGGACAGATATTTTGCTGCACCAGAAGCCTGGCTGGAAGTCAGCCATGTTTGCTTCATTGAAAGTGGTTTGGGTAGGAATCAGGCCGGCTGAGTCAGTCCTACCCCTTGGACATCCACAGAGTGAAGAAGCATCTCACCACTGCTGTTGGACCTGAGAATTCTTCAAAAATGCTAAAGACATGTGTGTTGGGTAGAGGGGGGTAGCATGAGCTGGATGTGGAAATCTGAGCCCCCAATCTTCTTAAAATTTGGAGGCCCAAGCCTTTGGGCCCCTGAGAATGCTCCAGAGGTGTCCATATCAGTGGTGCCTTTGAGAGAAAGTAACAATAGCACAATCAGGTAGAGCTGACCTTGGCAATCCTCTATTGGAACCTTTGTATGTTCTAATAAGTTGCAAAAATCAATAGGGTTGGCCTCGCTTTAGTATTTATCATCCCATGTCTCACCAAGGCTTAATATTTATGGGAATTCATAGTTTATGGGACCAATGTGCCCTATTCTACAGATTTTATTTTATTATTTTGTCTCAGTGCTTTGGCAGTGCTACTAAATATACCATTCAGCAAAACTGGATTTTCCTGACTCTTGAAAAAAAATTAATTGATAACCTTTATTACTTTCAAACACTTATTACTTCCATGAGTCCATATCTTAATTTGGATTTAGAATGCTTTTCTCCCCAAAGGAAAACTAAAATACCCAATAAAAGTCTTAACTGTTAATCACAAAAGATGCTTTGTTATTTCAGGTGATAGCTGATTTATTTCAATTTAGTTAGTATTGAGTTTACAACTGTATTTCGAATTGTTAGGTAACTTTTTTTTTAAGTGAGCTGTATGCTCTTTAGTGGGTTGAGGGTCTCAGCCTGCATAACCTCTGAAGAAAAGACATGGATTGGGATAAAATGGTTTTACCGATCCAAATTTATCATTTTCAGACAACACCATCCGTCTTAGAAAACAGAGAACTCCCATGGGATGGAAAATGCATGTGTTAAAATTAGGAATTGGATGAAAACATTCTGACAATAAAAATTGAAGAAGACAGACTATAAGTTACTTTGTATGAATATAAAATTTTATATGTTTTATTCAGTGATTCTGATACTCATATAATTGTTCAGTACAATCCAGCAGCCAAGAAACAATGACCGTATACCCTATTAACCAATCAACAAGGTACTAATTACAGATATGTCTGCCATACAATAGAGCCCTGTATTAAGCTATTCAAAGCCTGACTGTGCCAGATAATGTCACATTCTTTTCTCAAGGCCAATTAGTATGGAAAGGGTACTTTCTGGCTCTTCTAACAGCTCTAACAACAGTGCAATTCTCAACAAAGAGCCAAATTTAGTACTGAACCAATTATAAGTCAATGTTCAAACCAGTAGCAATGAATTTAACACACAATGTTAACTCTCAGCTGAGATTTAACTAACAATCTAGGAAATGAAGCTGCCCCAAATTTTCTCTCTGGATATACAGTTTATTGCCTACCTCCACATGTACTCCTTTTCAGGGCTGGGAGCAGCCTATTTAGAATAAATTGTCCTGGAAGCGGGAGGGTCACTGGCAAATTTGCAGACCTCTTATATTAAGCTACACAGAATAAAGCACAGATATTCTTTAATATCCAGAGAATATAGTGGAATAAATGAGTGGGGTCTGATGCAGCTAATCTTTACACTTGGCCCTGCTAGAGGGCAGTCCAGATGTGGATCTGGGAGTCAGGCTGTGGAACATTCTCATGGCTAATCTTCCAGTGTAAGTAGTAGAAGAAGAGTTAATTTTTATACTCTGCTTTTCTCACCGTTAAGGGGACTCAAATGGCTGGCAAACCCTCTATTCTTCTCCCCACAACAGACATCCTCTGGGGTAGATGGTGAAGATTGACAGTCGAATTCTGATCAAATATTTTGATACATTCGTATGAAGCTTTGTATGGGATTCATATGGGATTGATATGAATCGAATACAAAAAAAAATAAAATAAATCCATGCACATCCCTAGTTAAAACTGTTCCACGCCTATACTAGCCATAACACTACTAAAGCCCTGCAAGCTCCTTTTGCACTTCTTCCTTCTGCAAGACATGCTGGGGGAGAATGCGACTAGTGGCACAGGTGCAGTTACACACTACATTGCCAGGTCACCCCAGAAACAGTGCTGTGCAGGCAGGTTGGTGGCATCACTGAGGTTCCGCACTGGCCACCGTAACAGAAACAGTTCACACTTAACTGGCTAAGTTCTGAATGTTTTGGACGTCTGCAAATGTGGACACCTAAATCATTCTAGAGCTTTGCCTTCCAGTGACAGGAAGTGAAATCCGAATTCATCCTGTATTTCTCACAATAGCCACACAGGTGGCAAGAGGATACAGCAATGGAGAAATAAATGTTGCTTAATGTCTTCTAACTAATGAGGAAAGAGAGACACATAAGCACCTGGTGTGTTTCCTGCCCTTAATCGAATTAGCACATGCTAGTCTGTTCAAGGTCAAGCAAACTCAGCTGAGCACTTTCCCTAGGCAATGTACCTTTAAACTGCTTGTATGCTTTCACCATTGTGCACTGATTCAAGTGGGAACTGCTCAGGAGGGTAGCAAGGCTGTTTTGCTGAATGTCATGGTGTGTTTGTGTGTGTGCATGTGTGTATGTGTATTCCTTCTTGTCCTGGTTTTTATGAAGACAATAGATAAGAGTCAATGGAAAACTAACTGCTTTCTAACCAGTTCATTAAGCACATTTTAGAGAAAATGATTGCTCCTGGGACAATATTTCGCAGTAGCATTGAAATTTTTTTTATTTATTTCATGGCAGTGCAAAAATCTTTACAATTTTCATGCCAGTCTCTTGCAATTTTGACAAAAGCCCATCCTCTTGTAACTAAAATTAACTTGTAACTCTATGAGGAAAAAATCAATATTAGTTCATTTTCTGATTAAAACTCTAGGTTTTTAGCATTATTTCTGTAATTCAGGGTTACCGATGATATCTATTTATTGCTGAATTATTAGCTATATTAGCTGGGCTTAATAGCTGGTGCCTAATGATATCTGGAAGCTGTCAATAGTGGTTCCTTCCGCTACAACTCCTTCTGCCTCCATCTCTCTTTCAACAAGTGAAAGAAAGATTAGTTCTCAATTGCTCAGTTTTTGTTCAAAAACAAACTTCTAGCAAAGTGAACAAAGCAAATGGCCATTTTACACTTAGCTTTGGGACAGTGGCCAGCATTCACATTGTGAACACCGGCCCCGTTCCAAACCTACCTCAAACTTACCCTCCAACTTGGGAAGTGCAAGTGCTGCCATCTGGCAGCAGCAATGGCCAGGAGCACCAGGCCATTGCTCTGGCAATGAGTAGGGATGTGCACAAATATTCAGACGAATGCAGACATTCATTTACAAATTGAATGTTATGATATTTGTACATTGACATTCTTATTCATACAAATGTTTCAGAACATTCATGAAATGTGAAGGTGGGAAAGCGGCTGCACCAGTCTCATCTGCAATGGGTCCAAAGTAGGGATGTGCACGAATAATCAAAAATTCAAAAATCTGATTCAAATCCGATGAATGTTGAGATTCAAATTCGAATCAGATTTCTTAACACTCAAATTTAGACATTTGAATGGATTTTGGATGTTCTGAAACATTTGTTTGAATGATTCAAAACATTTGAATGTACAGATATGTATCTGTACAAATATTAAACGTATCTGTACGCATTTGCACTTATAATACGGGATAAAAATGGGATGCATACAAAATGCGTACAGATATGTATAAGATGTTGTTGACATTCATATCTTTAAATGCGAATCTAACATTCGAACAAATAGATTCGAATGTTATGGATTCAAATCAGTTTTTTTAACATTTGGATTTTAAATATTCAAATTGAATCAAATGTTTTGACATTTGATTTGACTTGAATTCAAATGCACATCACTAATCCAAAGTGCTTTTCACATGGGTTGAGGGTGGATTCAAAGTGGATTCAGGGCAGATTTGATGCTTTCAGAGCAGATAGGTTACAGGATACATATTGGATATGTATCCGATACGTATGCATTTCTATCGGATATTCGTACTAATTTGTACGAGTACATTCACATCAAATAGAATCCTACACCATTCAAAGGGGATCATTCAAACGAATATGAATTTTCTTGCATTCAGTACAAATCGACTGCAAAAAAACCCCATTCATGCACATTCCTAGCAATGAGGCAACATAGCACACAATTGAGCCACTTCACTATGTACATGGGTGTGAAGGCTGCATCTGGAGCTGTACTAGGAGCCCCATGGGAGCGCCTAGTATAACTCAAAGTTTTTACTGTGCCACAGCTACCAAACATGGAAATTGTCATACATGGTGGGACCCACAGCAAAATGGAAGGAGCTCTACAGTATGGAGATGCTCCATGCCAGAGCATCCCAAACTGGTCTGAGGCCCAATAGCTCCAGTGGGGTTAAAGTTAGGCAATTCCAAACACATAGCCACTAACTCATAGGGTTTGGGACGAAGCAGATAAATGCCTCATGTTAGCAGGAGTGGCAGGCTCCTAAATATTAGTTGCTAAGCACTGACATCATTCTCCACCACCATCTCCTGGCCTTGTCACCCCAGACTTACAGGACCAAACATAACCGCTTACCCTGTTGCACCTAATGGTGTTTGAAAGATCAAAGCAGAAGCAAATGAGCTAGTGTAAGTACTCATGCTGCTCCTAAAGGGGTTAGCTAGATGTTCCACATAGCAAAATCTGCCTCCCAAGTAGAGGCTTGCAAATGTCTCATAAAACATTTGAAATGGCATTTTGCACACCTCTAAAAAACATAATTAAAAGGCTGGGTAGGAAAAGCCTGACTGAAAGGTCATGTCTTTAATAAGTGTCCAAAAGATTTAATTGCACAGTCTTTACAATTATTAGATAGGTAAACAGCCTAGAGGTCTGGCACTGCTGCAGAGACGACTGTGCTACAGATCAAAATTTCATTTCAAAAGATCAACAACAAAGTTCCAGGGGAGGCCTTGCTCCTCCCCTGCTGTTGCTGTTTCATGAACTCATCAATGTTAATCTCAAAGCTAAAGAAACAAAGTTCTCAGGCTTCAAAGTTTCTTACCAGACCTATTTTGGAAGGTACAGGAAATGGCCTTAGAAAGGGACCACTCCCTGCTTGTCCTGAGGCAGATGGCAGCAAAATCATATCAGAACTGGGTATACTCTGCAGATCAGGCTTTTCCATGTGCACATCTTATCCACATTTAAGAAAGGTTGCTGCCATAATGTTCAGTCACCACTAGGGATGTACACAAATGGGGGCTATGGCATTCAATTAATATCAAATGGAATGTTAGAACATTCGTATTCATTCAAGTAGATCCCCTCTGAATGTGGTAGGATTCAATACCAATGTATTCATACACATTCTTACAAATATCCGATACGAATGCATACGGATCCTGCATACAGATCCTATCAAACACATACATATTGGATACATATCCTATACAAATGCATACGTATCAGATACGTATCCTATATGAATGCACATATAGGTACGTATCTGATACGTATCCCCAGTTTAACAAATGTACAAACTATCCGTACGAATGTTCTGAAACTTTCATATTCATTTGAATGTTAATGTATGAATGTCGTAATATTGTTTCATGTACAAGTGTCTGAATTTATACAAATTCATACAAATAATGAATGTCCCTAGTCATGGCACTCCTGAAACCCTTTCTGCTTGGCCTTTTGGGGTAGTGTGGATACACCCTTGAACTGTTCCTTCATAACAGCAGATGGAACGTGTCATCCCACATCCTTCTATGTTAATTTGGACCAAAAACAGGAGTTGCTATTGATGAAGAACTTGTACCAACGAAAATGCTGGGGCAGGTAATCTGAATGTATCTTTCTTTCTTTCTTTCTTTCTTTCTTTCTTTCTTTCTTTCTTTCTTTCTTTCTTTCTTTCTTTCTTTCTTTATTTATTTATTTATTTATTTATTTATTTTCCTTTCCCAAACATTTTAACCAATTCCCCCAGATCCAGAAGGGTTTAGGGCAGGTGGCACATAGCTACTACTCCACTCTAGGGGTGTGCACAAATACAATTTTTGGGATTCCATTTGAAGCAAATACCCCAAAATTAAATTTGATTTGAATCTGTTCATTCAAATGTTCAATGTGAATTTGCACTTGCAAATGCCGACAACATTCGTAGATGAACAGCCCTTCTCTTTTCTCCTCCTCCTTTCTGCATCAGGACTGCATCAGACTTCTTCCTCCTTCCCTTCTTGTCCCCCCTCCCCAGCAACCTTCCACCAGCTGTTTCACAGTACAAAAGTGGTTGTGTTGCAGGCATGGGAGCCTCCCCCCAGTGTTAGAAGAGACAAATCTCCAAAAGTGTGCTCTTATGCCATTAAAGTGAACAAAAGGAAATGGAGGCTAAACAGAGCTGGGTTTTTGAAAGAAATATAAGAGGTGGGGAGCAGAGGGAGGTGAAGTGTACCATGCCCTGGGAGCCCAAAATGTGACTGATAGAACGGTGGCAGAGTGGGGGAAGAAGAATGGCCTGGGTGCAGACAAGCAAGTACCCTTTCAGAGTGAGGCCAAGGAGACTAAAGGTGTGGACACAGCAAGATGATCTCAATGAGTGTGGACTCTCATTTTGTCATCTCAATTCAACAGGCAGCCTGAAATGATATTTTTGGTTGTTGTCTGACTGCACCCATAGTGGTCCTGATCATACTGAGATGAGATAGGGCATCCCATTCATAATGCAAGCTGAGGTTGTACCAGTTCTGTTCACACCTAGATCATTATAGGTCATCCTCAGGCCATCCTCACTTTGGGCTGCATTGCTCACACCTTTCTCCATGATTGATCTGAGCCTTCTCCACAGAAGTCTTGGCTCTCCACCACTCTTACTGTATCAAATCTATCTCCTTTCTTATTGGATGCTGCGACAACTCAGCCAACCCCTCCCTTCCCCGTACTCCGCAGAGTAACATGAGTTGGAAGCGAGCTGCCAAGCACTCCAGTCAACTGCCAGTTCCCTAAGGGCTTTGTGCTAAAGTTACCTCACTGGTGTCCTGCTTTATATGCCCAATGTAAAGGCTCCCTTAAAGCAGCACACTGACTCCCTTATAAAGCAAAACACTTGAAGTTTATTGTTACAGAAAAAATAAAAAAGCAAGCTTGAAGTTTAGCTTTAAAATCTTTAGGTTGCTTGAAATAAAAATGTTGCTTTGTTAAGTTTCCCATGCTTTGGTCAATTGCTCCCACGTAAGCAAACAGCCCCTATTAGGCTCCGTGTGAAAGCCTAACAATCCACAGCCCCTTTCTTCAGGCCTTTCTCTCGCAGCTCCAAGAGGAGAGTCCAAACATAAACACACTCAAAGTCTGTAGCACTTAGTTCCATCCTGCACTAGCTCTCCTTCCCTCTGGCACAGAGAGAAGAGGCCTAAGCAGTGCCTTAGAGCAATGCTCCATGATCCCCCTCTAACCCCAACAAGACACAAGTGAAAGAGACACCGAGCTGCTTTGTCTGCCTGCTTTTATAGTCTGCAATATGGCAGCTCTGATTGGTCCATTTTTGGTGGGCTGGCATGGCTTCTGGTGGTGCTCCCTCCCTCCTGTCAATCACGGAGCTCTGAAAGCCCACCAAGCCACTGTTCTGCTGCCTAGCTTTGGCATGAACACCACAGATACCATTGTCTCACTCAATTGCAGTTCTTTAAAAAGCCTGCACCTTCCCTTCCTTTTTTTATGTCCTTTTCTTCTCTGTGTGATTTTTTAAAAAAAATAAATAAATGTGTGAAAAAATGCTAAATATAGGAATCATACACATAAACTGGGGAGAGAAGGGGAGGTGCCTCACAACCCTCCCTTAGACATTGGCCAAAAGGAAAGATTGAACCCCACCCACCACAGCATGGTTCAGCCTCCTTTAGCACCACCACCCTCCACCTCACACTGAGAAAGAGAAGACAGCTTGATGTGCCAGGATGGGCTGAATCCTCTGGAAAAGAGGACTCTGGTTAAAACAGTCTGATGAGGATAGGCTAGCCTGGGAAATGAACTGAATAAAAATAATGTGAGCAACGCAACCGAATACTACCTCAAGTCATCTTAAACTAAAGGTGTGACCAGGGCCAGTGTCACATAAGAACAAAACAGATCACCATTTCAGGGGTGTATCTGCAAGGTGTATATCACAAAATACTATATTTGAGACAATATACAAAATGAAGAATTATAAAAGGAACTGGAATGCTATTTAATGGAGGAAGAAAAAACTGTAAAACACAACATCACAATATCAAAGACATTTATACCTAGAAACAATATTAATGTCTCCATATTTCACTCTTCTTTGAAAAAAAAAATCTGAAAAATATAAATTGTAGCAACAGCCCTTAAAAATAGCGTAAATGCCATTACAAATATTCATTTCCTTTGCTTGAAGGAATTCTTGGCCTGACATTTTATGGTCTATAAAGAAGTGGTTCTGCCCTCAGCTTGCATTTTAAACTTTGAACATAATACATGTAGTCTGACAATCTTATCCATCAAAAAGATATCTAGGCAAGAAATCAAAAGAGTTTATTAAAATAAAACAAAAAGATTTTCACCAGAAAGCTGAACATAACCAAGACGATAAGAGAAAGTTTAAGCACAACACCGATGGTTACATTTTAGGGCTCATCCATCCTATTGTAGCTTAGTGCAAAGTACATTTTCCCTTATGTCAGATGGTTTGCAAACTGTTCATAAAGCTCATATTTTGCCAGTATAACACCTTTAAGTTATTTAGCATAAGATCCAAATCAACCACAAGCTGAGGCATCTACCCTGAGAATAGCAGGTGTGTGCTAAAGAGTGCTAGCACTGATATAGATAACGTTTATCTGAACTGGATCTACTCTATTCCAATGCAGACAATATATTCTTAGCAACTTCTTGATCCAGGGGCAGTTTCACTCTTCTCTTCCTGTCTGCTGGACAGGAAAGGAATGCAATCAACTAACACTGACTAGCGCTCAAACTTGGGAGCACTAATCAATGTTAGGCTACCCCCAGTAGGCTTACCTCCAGTTTGGTTGCTGGCTGGCCCTCTTCAGGGCGCCACCATCTTGAGTGCAGCACGCTCTGTGACTGCATGTGCATCAGTGCTGCCACCATGATGATTCTGATGCTCTGTGCAGTCACAGTCATGTCAGGAGGTCATTAGAGCTACCAGCGCACTTGCACGACAGCTGCATTGACCTCCCCATCCAACCAGACGTGTCAATGCTTGCTGGCTGGATGTGACAGGTAAGTGATTAGGGAAGGTTAGGTAGCTTGTGGAGCATGACTGTGTGCTCCACAGCTAGTTGATAATTAAGCAACTTCTGGGAAGGCAGGAGGTGCCTGGAGGCTGTAACAGCCTCCTCTAAGTGCAGATGCTCTTGCCCAAGTGTTGCCTAATTATCAACTATGGGCTGAAGTGTGAAAAGGCCCCAGACTGTTACGCAGACAATGTGTTCTTAGCAGCTCCTTGATTTGGATTAACAAGTGCAAAAAGGGTCTCTGTGGACTTGCATTGCATTTGCAGGCAAAGCAGCATTTGGTGCCTTAAACCAGAAATTAGGGGGGCGGATTTCTGCTCTTTTCATTAGGGGACTCACTTGGGACTCACTGGAATGTTTAGTTGTTGCAACCTGAGTCCTTGAACAAGAAAGGAAACTGCTGGGTAGAACTGTTTTTTGCCTTCTTTCCCACAACTCATCACTCCCCAGTTTGGTCTAGCGGTTAGGGAGCCAGACTCTTATCTGGTAATACCAGGTTCGATTCCGCTCTCCCCCATGAAGCAGCTGTGTGACCTTGGGCTAGTCACAGCTCTCTTCTGAGCTCTCACAGCCCCACCTACCTCACAAGGTGTCTGTTGTGGGGAAAATAGAAAAGCTTTGTCGGCCACTTTGAGTCCCCTTAAATGGGTGAGAAAAGTGAGGTAGAAAAGCCAACTCTTCTTCTTCCCCAGATCCATTTTTAGGCCCTTTCTGTACTTGTTAATCTGGATCAAGAAGCTGCTAAAAATGCATTGTCTGCACTGCAATCCGGATCCAGGAGTTTCTTGCCTGCATGGGAATGGAGTAGATCTGGATTATATGTGTGCCAAGGGCTCATAGATCTGGATTAGTGCTAGACTGATAAATGAAGTCTATGATATGTGCTAGCATGCCCTGATCTAGATCAAGGAAGAGAAATCCGGACATAGAATGGATGCAGGAAGTTTGTGGACATGATAATGAGAGACATGCACAGTGGAATCACAACTGCAAAGATGCCTCCACAGCAGTGGCTGCATTGATAGCAATGACATTCACAAAATGCCTCCAAAGAGACTCCAAAATGCCTCTGAAGACGCTCCAAAGTGCCTCCAAAGGTGCCGCTCCTCCCTACTGAATGTACTGTTTGGTTGACAGGGATGTGGCCAATTACATCAGGTGTTGGCAGTACTGTAGGCCAATCACAGCACAGCATGGATGGTTGTACAGAGGCAGTATGTGTCCATGGGCTGCAGAACAGGGCTTAGGCATCCGCATGGTGTCTCTCGTTAGTACACATTTACGATTCTAAAGCCTGTGCAGTACAGATGCCGTGGCCTCCTGTAGATCCAGATTTGCCTAATTTCAATCTATTTAGCACAGAGATGCAAATCTGGATTTAGTTGATCAAGATCTACCAAGGTAAGTGCAAAAACAGCCTTGGTTCTTAAAGACTGGTCCCTTTAGCTTTGAAAGAGTTCTAAATAACAGAGACAAGAATTTCTTCTGGAAATGGTTTCTACTTCCTCCTCAGAAAGTGAGATGGAAGTGGGACTGGAGCAAAATGGGAGAAGGAATATGCCAGCTTCACAGTGAATTCTAAAGTACTTTGATGGCAAAAACAGTGTCACAGGTTGTGGCATTCAGCTGGGGCAAATGGCTTCCTGTCCGACACCTGAGGCTTGTCTTCCTTCCTAAGCACTAAATACCTTCCCTCCTCTCAGCTTCTCTCACTGATCAGGCTACCGAGTCCTTCATGGGGCCACCGGCTGCGGCTTTCCCCGTCTTCGATTTCACTTTCAAAGAAACAGTGCAGTCGTTACTTTCCCTTGGCTGATATAGGCGCAGACTTTCACTGAGCAGTTCTCTTAGTTTAAACAATTTCTTTATTAGATTACAGCACTTTGTTTCTGTTGCAGTAGAATAAAGCCTTCCCAACTTTCCTTCCTGAACTCTTAACCAATACTCAGGACCTCTGCCTATTTTTCTTATAGGACTAATGGAACCCAACTTTAAAATTCAACCCACACACCCCTCCGAGTTGTGTTCAGATTAAAAAACCTTGACTTTCCTCAGACCTGTCTTTTTATCTCTGTCTCCCAGGGCTTTACGCTCCCTCATTGGTCGATTTCTTGGGCTGTTTTCCCCCTCCCCACTGGATTGTACAGGCCACACCTCCATCCACTCTAACAACTTTCCCTTACCGAAATCTGCCAACTAACTAATCTGCTAACTTGTCCCAGAGTTATCTCACAGGTCCAATCCAGCTCACGAAAAATTTCTTCACTGAGTAAAGACAATTGGTTAATAGTTTCTGGCCTAAAAGAATTTCCTGGGATCAAGATCTCTACAAAAGTATAGCATCTGACTTGCAGGAAGCTATTTAATTAACAAAACCTTTCAGTCTGCAAATTATTTGAACTCACTACTGGTTCCAAAACAATTTAAAGCCTTCACCCTTAGAAGAGTGTGGGTTCTATCCTCCACCTTCCTGAAGTGTAAACTCAGCAGAATTCCCTGTAGTAAGTACTGCTGTCCTTTGTGGTGAAGCAACAGTAGAAGCAGCAGGACATATCTTGCTGCACTGCTCTTATTACCAAGGTATTTGTGTGATGAATATTCTACCTTTGATAAGACAGAAAGCAGGGAGATCAGATGAGTTCTATATGTCTCTGCTGCTGGCAGATATCAACCCGTATACAGCAAGAGAAGCTGCCACATTCTGTGCTAAGACTAACAAGACAAGAGCCAAGGAAATTCAGGACACAGCAGATACTGAATATTTTAGATATATCTGGATACATTGCTTTATGTTGTTTATAGCTGTATATTTTATTCATACTTTTGTATCTATACAGGTCTTGGGCCATAAACAAACATGCAAGCAAACAAACCATCTCTCAGGATGCCTTGGGGTTGCCCTTTGACCTCACTACTTTGGTGCCAAATTGGATGTAAGAATAATTTCAGGACTATGCATAAGGAATGATGCCAGGATTTTCCTATTAAGCATAAGTGAAACGATGTATTACAAAACCATGGCTGAATCTGCATTTACCTGAATGGAATGGCCTTCAAAGACCATTCCATGTCTGGAACAACCAAGGTCATTTGCACACTGGACTCAATAACATCCCCATTCTGGCCAGAAGTGACAAGTACACAAATAGCCATGCTCAGGCAGCCTTTCATCCAGACAATGGATCATCCCTAGTCATGACTGGGTGAGGGGAAGGTGTGTATGCTGTAAGAGGGCATGGTGAGCCAGGTCAGGAAGCCACACCCAGAAGCATCCCATTTACAATGCTCCCATACTGTTCCTGAATTCAAGTGTGTGGACAGCAGGAGGCCTGTGAATTGCCTGGCACTGTCTCTCCAAGCCAATTGCGAAAAAAGGCCCCATGTATAAGGATGGTCAACTTTATAGACCCAAAGCAAATTTTCCTAAGAAAAACAAGCATTTTTTTTCCTAAGAAACTACTATGGATGCATCTAAATAATTTCACAAAAATAAAAGCATGCATTTTTCAGCTGAAGTTCAAGGACCCCAAAAGTAGAATGCAGATATAGCAAAAAAAGTGACATTTTTCTCAAAACAAAACCCAGGCAAATCCATTCTGAAAGAAACTATTTTTAAAAAAGTAGGCTGCAGCAAAAGCAATAAATAAACATAAAAAAATATCCCTGTAAAGAACAAACACAACTAGTCCATTCTTTGTAAACAGTGGTAGGATGCCCCAGGAAGTATCGGAAAAATGACATTTATGAACATGACCCTGGAAACTGTAAAGATAATAACAGTTTTGTATGTATGTTTCTACCTTTTTCACACTGCATTGTTCCCAAAAGACTGAGGCCAGGAGCCAGAACACCCTTAGGCTACTGTTGTACCAGAATGGGATTTTTATTCCTATGCTAGAGTAGAAGTCAGCCTGGAGGCTTTTCCCCAAGTTTGAAAATCACCTTTTCAAACAATGCCATTGACTGTTGCTAAGGACCTATTTTTCTTGAGCTTGCAAGAAAAATCCCAAGTCTACCTAAAAGATGCATCTCCACCCCATGAAGCCAAGGCTTTGTTGACACTGATCAAGGAGGATTTGGATGGGAGTCCAGCTAAGGACCATAACCATTTCTACACTTGTGTGTGTATGTGGGGGGGGGGGAGCTGTCCACCACAGAGCCAGCATTTTTATTCCAAACTATGGAGCCTGTGTAGCAGCACACCCCTGTGAGACAGATTATGCTTTGTGGTTTTTCCAGAGGAGCTCCTGGAAGCACTCCTGGAAATGGCACCAGAAATGGTACATTGCCCCCTACCCACCCCAAAAGGCAGCCATCACGTAGACTGTGAAGGCTGGGAACTTTTATTCCCAAACTTTGTAGTCTCTGTGCTGCCACTAAGGGTGTTTTGGAAGCAGGGGCAGGGGCTGAGCTGCAGCAGCTGTCCAAGTGTGGTCAACCCTTAAAATGGGATATTGGGCACTCACTCCAGTGTGGTGTTTGCTAACTAATCCACACTGTGTGACCCAGAATAGCCCATGTAATGCAAAAGGACCAAAGTGATGAGTCATTTTGCTGATGGTCTTCTCTTGGTGGACTGAAGCTAAGTGAAAATTTAGGTGTGGATGGTCTCTAGGAATGCAATAAATTGATTAACTGATGGACTGAAATTTCTCCATATCTTATCCTATTCACTTCTTTGGAACCAATATAAAGATGCTATGACTGAACATACAAACGAAACTAGAGTACTTCTTATTGGGACTTTTTGGGGAAACATTGGAATGGATACGTTGGAGGAATACAACAGTATATGCCCACAGAGGCAAGACTATAGAAATGCATAGAAATGCAGGAGCTCAACACAACTCACAATCAAAGACTAGATGGTTAACGGGGCAGATGTGGCAGAAATTGAGAAACTGACATGTCTGACTAGGGAATTTAAAAAAAAACACTGCTAAATTTTCTATTTTTTTGTGTAAAAAAGGGGAAATGTTAGATTTGAGGAATAGTCTATTAACACTAAAAGGGGAAAAGCCAGGTTTGAGGAATAGTTTATCAAGACTAAAATTCTTATTAAACAAAAGAAGAAATAATTAGAAATAATCAGAACAGCAATGAAACAATACTTTTAATTATTAAGGAAGTGATTAAGGAAGATCTTTTATTTTTCCACTTTGAGAATAAATAGCCAGGAAATAGATCAGGTCAGCACTTTCAAGTATTTGGGCATAGTATTCCATACTACAGGCGGCCAAAGTCCTCATTTAGAATATATTATCCAAAATGCCTTGAAGCCATCTTCAATCATGCAGTCTTCCCCGCCCCCTTTTATGAGAAGAGCTGTATTTGTTCCTGCAGCTACAAAATTATTTTCAGCAAAGGCCATCTCCCAACTGCTATATGGCATTCAGTTAGGTTTGCATAAATATTTTATCATGTGGAAGTCATTAAATCTTTATTGAATGCCCAGAAGCAGTTGCTGGGCCACTGTGTGAGTCAGGATGCTGGACTAGACGAGTTGCATCCTGATCCTGAGGTCACCTCTTAGGTTCTTATGTTTTTATGTTGTTTGTAAAGAGAGATCCTACAAGTTCCTCAATCTGTACACAAAGCTGGTTAAATGTGAGGTTGGAATGCTTAAACGTGAAGCCGGAGTCTGGATCCATGAGTGTTTTCCCACTGTCACTAGAAGTACCCATTAAGTACCCATTAATGGGTACAAAAATGCCATTACATACCCATTAATGGGTACTTAATGGGTACTTTTAGTGACAGTAGAAAAACACCCCATATCTTGGGCTACTGGGTAAAGTTATCTTTTCTGCCAAGAGGCTAAGCTTCATTAGCTTTGACTGACAATTATGATTCAAAATGGAAATTGCACTTAAGCAAAAGCTTCATCAAGAAACTCCTCCTCTGATGCTAGGGTGGTCTTTAGAGGCATCCTGTCTACTCTCCAACCTGGTGGCAGTATCTTGGCATCACTCCTAATAGCCTTTGACACAGCTGTCCACAAATTTAGCTATCCCTTTCTTGAAGGTATCCAGACTGGTTGCTGTCACCACCTCTCCCACTGATAAGTTCCATAGACCAGTGACCCTCTGGGTGAAAAAAATACTTGCTCCTGCCAGTCCTAACTCTTCACAGAGTCTCCACCACCTTGTTCTAGTGCAGTGCTATAGAGAAAAGGATTTTTCTCTATCCATCTTTTCCACACTATGTGTCATTTTATATACTTCACGTTCACATAGGTCACCTCTTAATCACCATCTTTCAAGGCTGAGGAGGCCTAGACATCACAGTGCTCCTAGAATCCTCTACTCTCAAGCCACATCAAGGTTAGACAAAGATTATGTCAGGTGCAACTACCTTTAAACTATGTATCAAAGCCATTTTTGGAATCTTATAATTGGCACCGATTTAGCATGCAGGATTGTGATGCTTTAAGATCTTGATTCTGTGCTATGAATGCTGTAAGAGAGACAGATTTCTCAGGCTGACACAAGAATTGTAAAACAGAAAGACAGAAGAGAACTGACAAAAAAAATCAACTTTTGTTTTGCGTGTGTTAATTCTTGATAGAGCAAGAAACAATAGCCGTCAAAAAGATCGGCATCTACACAGAATCTCACACCAAAAATATAATGGAGAGGAATGAAGCCATTTGTACCAGAACAGCCTTTGTTTACTTTTAATCACCAGAGATTTGCCATCAGGAGTGCTACATAGATTGAGGAAACCTGCAATCTCTCCTATTGTAATACTAGATTTGAAATTATTATACAGCGGCTAGGTTGCAAATTCAGCCTCATCCCACCAAACGTTCACGTCAACACTACCCCTCCTCTTTCCATCCCCTCTGAAACCCCTCCTTTGGACTGGGTTTAGGAATCCCTCCCTGAAACCTCACTGGTCCCCTTCTTCCTCTCACTAGGTTCAACTTCAGGAGGAGGACACCTGCCCATCTAGATTAGCAGGGGATAAAAATGGCAAAGAAAATTGCAGACAGTACAGTACTCTTCCTCCCATAGAACAGGGCTCATCACTTCTATCTTGCCTTGCTGAGCCACACTGCCTTTTGTTGCAGAACCATGCTGCCTTGCTGAAATTTCTCACTCTTGCCGACTAGCTGTCTTAGCCTATAGACGGATTGCCCTATCTGGCCCAGCCACAAGGCTATGCTGTAGTGCAAATCCTCTCTTCCACAGCACTATTGGAATATTTCCCCACTGCTCCAATTCTTTCTGCTCATTTGCCATCACTCTCAAGTCCTCTCCATGTCACGGATTGGTGAGATTCCCTTCCTGGCTGGCCATTAGCATTATGTTAGGATAGGAAAGGTATTTTATCTTTTTCTTTCCCTTTTTCCTTTCCTTTCTTTTCCTACAGGTGCTAAGGTCTAGCTCCTTGCTTGGTAAACCTTGTGCCTATGACACTGGGGATTCCCTTCCACTTCTGTTTTGGTCTCTGTAGGACTCTGTGCAGCACTACTCCATTTTTGGGCATTTATTTTATCCCTTTGATATGGATTATTAATAAATTGTTATTTTATTAAGTAACTGAGACCTGTCTTGCTAGCTGCCCTGTTCAATTTTAATGGAGATGCTTGCCAGTCTATAATTTTTAAAGTCATTAACATTATCTCAGTATGAATTCTTCTTGGACCAGGCTAATTTCCCCATTTAAACACTTGTCCAAGGTTGTCCTGTAACAGCAGCCTGATTTTATAAGGAAGGTTTCCCAACCCCTTGATCATTCTGGTTGCACTTTTCTGTCCTTTTTTTCCATTTCCACAGTATCTTTTCTGAGGTGGTGACCAGAATTGTACACAATATTCCAAACATGGCCTCACCATGGATCTATAAAGAGGCAAAATGATACTTGCTGAGTAGCTTTCTATTTAATTCCTAATTACCCCTAGCATTGATCTTCTTCTTCTTGTCATTCCTGCTGTGCACTGGGCCGATGCTTTCATTGAGCTGTCCACCAGAACTCCAAGATTCCTTTCCTGATCTGTCACAGAAACATCAGTCCCCATCAGTCCCCACCCAGTTTATAGGTGTAACTGGGTTTGTTTGCCCCAGTGTGCATCCCTTCACACTTACTAAGTCTGAAGTGCATTTGCCACCCGGATGCCCACTCACCCAGTGTCTAGAGAGCCCTCTGGAGCTCCTTGCAATCTCTTCGCATTTTTAGTACCTTGAACAATTAAGTATCATTAGCAAACTTTGCTGTCTTACTACTTACCCCTACTTCTAGATCATTTATGAATAAATTTAAAAGCACAGGTACCAATACAGAGCTTTGTCCATTTATTTCTACTCTCCATTTCTTGCCCTTTAGCTAGTTATCAACCCAGGACTGAGCTTGTCCCCTTATTCCATGACTGACCATGATTGATTGGGAAGCATACTAGTAGCCTTCCTTCTGTATTCTGATGCAGTCAAAGGGATGCCCTGGGTATACCAGCCGGTGTGGAATCATCCACAGTCTAGAAGTTACCGGAAGTGTCTGGTAAACTTCTAACATTTGAATTCTGTAGATCAGTTTACTAGGGGAAAGAGAGGAGGTAATCTGAGTCCAGGACATATGTGCTTAAAGTATAAAAATTCCTTGGTTGAAAGTTGCTTATCTGATTAGACAAAAGCACTATTTCTCCTTATTTTTTGCCTCCTGACCGCATGAACTCAAATGGATTTTCTCACTCTTTCAGCTGGGATGATGAAACTCAACTGTCCTATTGGCAATTTTTCCTTTATGACACCTTACAAAACCTTACAATTGACCTTCGCGTCCCTAAAAGATTTGGAGGGGAGACCCTTCTGGTTGGTCTACCACCCTCAGCAGCAAAAAGGGGTGGGCACCCGGAGAGGGTTTTTTCAGTAATGGCCCCTAGGCTATGGAATAGTCTCACCCTTGAGGTGTGTCTATTACCTTCACTGCACACATTTAGGAAGGTACTGAAGACACACCTCTCTGCCCTTTGGTTAAATGGGGATACACTTTCCCTTCCCACTTGCAGATGCTACTGTTTTAATACATACTGGTATTGTTTTAATGATCTTTGATTTTAGATGTTGTTACCTGCCCAGTAGGGTATAGGGAAGGATTAAAATGTAAACAAACAAACAAACAATTTTTGAATTGATAATTTTTTTCTTGTTTACAGTTTTTATAATTCTATCATGCACTGATTTTGAACTCTGCTAACAATATCAACATACAAGGAGGAGATCAAAGTCAAGTATTACATTTTCTCTTTCTTTCCCGTGGGTTGGATCACTGAAATAGTCCATTCTTTCAACTTTGTAGGTTCCCTTGCTCTATACTCTTTCAATTATTGATTTAACACAGAAATTGAATGTCAGTCATAATGGAGACATTGAGAATCAGGTTTGTGTCCCCAAATTCCTGCATATAACAAGCATACTATTTTATTCATACTGTTCCAAGAGATCAAAAGTAGGCCTCCCAGGAAAGATCTCAGCTCTAATTCCCTGCTCTCCTGGTTCCTATGTGTGACTTGCTTGCTGCTACCTATCTGCTGTATGTAAGAGAAGGTTCATTAGGAATATTCTCTGCATCACATTTCAACAGCCCTCTTCTGAGTAAGCATGTGGCCTGTCTATTGCTGATCATTTCTGTTTCACTTGCCATGATAGCCAGTGATCATCACGCTCCCTATGATGTTCTCAGACCTTGTTTAGGTCTTTGAGGAGATGAAAAGCAGAGCATCAAACAGCCTGTCATCCCTCTTCTGTTTCCTTTTTTCCAGTTCATGTGGTTGCCACTGGCAACTGTGTATAAGAAACAAGTGAATGGGAGCTGGACAATTTTCCATTAATCAACCAATGTTTAACAAGCTTCCCCACTCTAGATAGGATGTTGTCTTTAGGAGTTTTGAATCACTTACTTGATTAAGTAAATATTATGTACCTGGTGTTTAGATGTTGGAACGGTTTGTCAATATGTTTGGATTACCTTAGCAAACTAAAGCTGAAGAGGTTTTTCAGAAAGTGAAATGAGAAGGGCCAGTCTTGCCTCTGAGATGCATGCTTCCAGATGAAAACAAAATAATGCACATCTCTTTTTATGGCATAGTGTTCCTGTGATGGGTGAGCAGCAGCACAGTGTAGTGGCTAGAGAGTCCACCTAGAACCTAGAGCAGTTTATCTTTCAGACAATACAAACATCAGCATTCAGACACAGAGGAAGATAGAGAGAGATAAAAAGCGAGGAAAGGGCTACTTCCCAAGCTGGCTAACCTGTCTTCCTTTACCATGCCAACAATATCTGCTGATAATGCACTCATTTTTCACTGGGCAATCTGATAATTACACTCATGTGTTGGCTGCAAACAGAGTATTGGAAGCATCACTTTCAGTAAGCAGTTGGTCAAAGGAAGAGTGGGGGGGATCTAACTTGTTTTGCCACTGGCTAATTGAGCTGCTGCTCTAGCTGCCCTTTGGACATCGTTCCTGGCAACAAAGGTCCTTGTGATGTTGCCAAAAAGAAACGAGAAGATGCAGACGCAGTGGTGGAAGTTTTGAGCAAGGAAGAGCAGTTACTGAACAACAAGAGCCAGCTATGAATGAATGAATGAATGAATGAATGAATGAATGAATGAATGAATGAATGAATGAATGACAGATGATAGATAGATAGATAGATAGATAGATAGATAGATAGATAGATAGATAGATAGATAGATAGATAGATAGATAGATAGATAGATAGATAGATAGATAGATAGATAGATAGATAGATAGATAGATAGATAGATAGATAGATAGATAGACAGATAGATAGACTGTTCTTTCTGTGTGGACAAGTGTAACTTCTGCCTTCATTTGTATGGTGTGAGAATACTTAAGACAGAGACTTCTGACAAGATGGGACCATTTTTCAGCTGCAGTCCTGCCTGCAGCTGAATTCTTTTGAATTTATGGAGGCAATATGACAGAAAAAACACGGCATTTGTAGTTCAGTGAAGATTACTGTCTTATGAGGAGTAGGGTAATGCATTTTACATATGACTCTGGAGGATGATTGTAAACAAATTTTTGCTATAAATATGCTTTTCATGTCAGGAATGTTGTAGCACTTCCAGTCCAGAAAGTGGTGTTGATCAAGCTCTCTGTCAGAAATGGAAAGTCTGAGGTGTGTAGAAAATGGGAAGAGATAAATGGGAAACACATTATTCTGCTGAATTATAGCAGGCAATGTCTGATTGAGCTTACTTTTCTAAATACTGAAGCTACTGCTGTTGAATACTGATAGATAAATGTGAACTCTGTTTCTGTATACTGGATGTTGAGAGGGTTATAATATATACTTCACTGGAATAATGCAAAATGAACAAATAAACAAAACCCCTCTTAATCCATCATTGACACTTAAAGTTTACTCTTTCCTCTTGATTTTATCTCTTTCCTTTAAGTTACATGGGGTTAAGTGTTCCTGTTAAATCTTGACCAGATGACTGGTGGGCACTGACAATGGAGGGAACTTGTTGCTGTGTGTTTGTGAATAAGCAATTAGGTAAGGAACAGAAAAGAAAGGATACAAGTAAGATTCTGTCCTGGGATCTGGAACCTGGAGGCAGACCTCCCATGCTCAAGAGTAGCAAGGCACACATTTTGGTGACATGCCAAAGTGTGTCACCAAATTACATCTCCCAGAGTCTTGGAGCACTCAGAGCCTGATCTCAAAGCTTAACATGTGCTTCCAAGCTGAGGCAGGGATTAGTATGAACTAGCAGCATTGTGCAGATGATGCTATTCCAGACCATGCCTTTCTGTGGTCCAAACCAGCAGGCCTGACTGGTGCAGACTCACTGAACCACAGAAAGTTAAGTGCAAAAAAGGCCTTACATTCTTATGGGGACAAAAAGGAAAGCTCACCCAATTGCCATTGTATTACTTCTGTAAGTTGTTATGTCCTAAGAAAGAAAAGTAGTGCTGAAATAGAGGTTCTCACAGGATAAAGTTCACAGCAAATGGATTACAACAACAGATGAATTATAGAAGAACACTTGAAAAATTTATATACATGGACCCAAAATAACTGCCTGCTTACAAGTGATCTCAGGTTTTAGGAAATTTAAGTGAGAATCTTAATTTTGATCACACTTCCATGAATTATAATTTAATAAGCATATTGGCATTTCTGTTCTATAAAGAGAGCTTTTCGGCATCTGTATGCATTATGAAATATGAAAATCCAAAACTACTGTGTCAGTTAAAGAAGGGGTGAAACTTTGTTATAAACTGACTGGCAAATAGATAAGAACAAGCAGAAATCTCAACACGGTGTTGGTTATAAAAAGTACTCGTAAACCTCTTTTAAATATTGCTTGTAAAACAGTTTACTACATAAACTATAAGTGCTAATAAAATAATATTAGCTTTCATCAGTATCAAAAGTAACTTTCTCCCAGTCCTCTTTTCTGTAATCTCCATGTTTTGCTTTGAACAATGTTAGCCTAGGAAACAAGTGTTGCATGTCAATCCAGTTTAGATGTCCCTTTCCTCATATGAATTACCTGGGATATGGCCAAACAGCAAATATTGTTTTGCTAAAGACAGGGACAGACTAAATAATCTGCCTTCATTTGATTTAGTCCAATAATGAATGATTCATGAATATGTAGATTTCTTTTTCCTGTGAAAATTTCTGCCAAGTTATTCAGGAATGACAGTAGTATAGAAATAAGTAATGATGACAGATGAATGAATGTGTGAGTGAATGAGCGAATGACATACTTTGCTTTTTGCATGCTTTTAGTGCAACCTGCAAAGAGAAAAATCTTGTTTTCTTGCCAAAGTAAAATCTGTAGGTCATTAAATCCATGCGAAATTAGTGCATTTGGCCATGAAACTGCTACTTTCCTTCTTTTATGTTATACTGGATGACTATTGTGCCCTATCAAATTGGTGAAAGAAGATTTGACTGATATGTATAATTAACATTTTTCCAGTCTGAATCACAACCTAGAACCTTTCTGCACTTATCAGTATGTTCATGCTCAGAGGGTGCATTTAAGACCTGTATATGAGGTCAAAAGGTGTCATAGTGGGTGAGTCTGGGTGAGCGGGGTGAGTTTGACTTCACTTTTGTGCCCAGTCCTATTTAGACCACTGTCTTATTATTGAAGATATTGGCTCTTTTAGATATAATTAGTTTATTTATATAAAATGTTAGGCTCCTTTGGGTAATATAACTGAAGGTGGCAAAAGAAACTGAAAAGCAGGACAGCAACCAAAAAGAATTAGAGAGAGAGGTCTTGAAAGCTATCAAATTAGAAGACAATATAAAAATCCAAAACATCTTGTTCATCATATTTTGGCACATCACATTTTTCAGAGGCAATACAAAGGAAGAGCCAAAAGAAGCTGAAACACAAGCAGAATTGTTCTGGTTTTTTTATATTGTCCCTTCCTTTTGGCAGTTCTCTGAAGACCTGCTTCTCTCCTTTTTCTGCTGCTGTATCAGAAAAGCTAATTTGAAAAGGCAGGGATGAGAAGGATGTCAGGTCAATAGAGCCAAATAAATTTGTGCAGTTAACACAGCAATAAAGCACAGCAACCTCTGGTCTGATCCTGGCCTACATTTATCATTTACTGTATTTACATTACTCCTGCATTAGAGTCCAACAGTCACACATACCTACACTGATAGCTCTTTCCCAAGATAGCTGAGATAAATTTGCAGCATACTTTGAAGACAAAATCTCTGATTCGTTTGGAACTAGTCATTATCTTTGAGAATGTAAATTTAACAACATCAACAATCTATATTAATAAGAATAATAAGATTTAATAAGAATATTTATACACCACCCTATATGCAGCATCAGAACAGTTCACGAAAATGATAATAAAAAGAACAAACATCAAAATGAAAGGAAAGAAAGCTCTAAACAACTTGGTCCCCAGATATCTGAAGACCATCTGAAGACTGTGTCCATCTCTTTGCTTTATAGTAAGAATCTGCTGCACTGACATTCAGAGCAGAGACGAGAGGGAAGCATATTGGCAACATCTTATGCAGGACTCCATGATCTGATGTGGGGGCAAGTTTATACCAAGAGTGGGGTTTGAGTTGCCCGCCCCAAGGAATCAGCGTATGATGTTGGAGGAAAAAGAAATGTTTTCCTTCTGCTTATAGTAGCATGAGTGTCCCAATTCTAACGAGTTTTGTAACCTAGATGCATAATATAATCAATATAATATTTCCTCAGAGCCAACATACTAGCCTATATCGTGTTCTAAGCTAGCGTGGACCAGCAGAGGCCCTGTTCTCATCAGAGAAGCCATCCTATCTACTTCTGGTCCTGTAGAAAGTTGTCCCCAAGAGAGCTACTGTTGGTATACTGTTCCACAGATTGTGCCCATCCTTAATGCAAGATAGCCTCAGCCCTGATTTTAAACCATGAAGCTCAAAAGGCCATGTGATCTTTGGTGCCTTTGGAAAGTTTTTACATAATATTTTCCTTGACATTACAGTGAAGCGTCAGGATTTAGCCTGTCCATTTATTTTCTACAAATAATTACTTGATATCAGCTGTTACTGTGTGAGGCTTGCTAAAAGAGAACATGATCGAGATCATTTGTGCCTCCCATCAACAGCACCAATATTTTCTCAGCTGACAGTAAAACAGAAGTATACAGCTTGCAATGCGGAAAGTGGTTTATGTGAATAATTTAAAGAATGGCAGTTCCTTTCAAACCAAAGTGATAAATCACCCAGGATGGGAGAGATTTTTATGATTTTAATAATCCTCATTTAGTAACATTCTATAAAAGCCCAGAGGCTGACATATACGGAATTTCATTGTCAGGTCTTCCAAAGAATATTAAAATGTAAGGCTTGCAGCTCAGTTCTTTGTCCATCATATCTGCACAGACCAAATAATCAGCCCATCTATATAATGTAAAAGTGCTAAGCAAGTACATCATTTCAGACCATGACAATCATTTCTTAAACATAGGGAAATGAGAGAAGGACACAGAAATAATAGTGGACCGGGAAGGACTTCCCTCCTTTCAAAGTGGTTGTGAGACAATGAGGAATTGTTTTTCGCCGTCCTCTGAGATGGGAAGCAGAATATTGTTACAATTTCTGGGCAGCGTCTGATCCATCCCAGAGTTACCTGGCATTTCCTTACATCCTGGGTAAATGCAAATACTGCTATACAAGCAGCATTCGCCTTGCTGCAGCAACAGTGCCAACAAGCACGTGCAGCACTATCACTGTGTCAACCAGGTGATGCAGTGCACACTTGTGCCTGTGCTGCCCATGACATGCTCTGTTCACACAGAAGAAGTGTGAGCGGAGCTTGCCAGGCTTTCCCAGCCAGCCTCTAGTACGGTATATCTGTGGAGCTCGTTTTCATGCTCCACAGCTATCCAGCCCAGGGGACACTTATTTATATAAACCCAGTGGAAAAGAAACTCCCTAGATGCTAAAGGAGTCTATGAAAGGATCATTTCTTGTGTGGCCACAAAGCAAGATCTAGTTTTGATCTAGCTTTATCCAGCGTTGTGAGCACAGAAGAAATGATGCCCTTTATACATTCCTTGACCATCTTGCTTTGTCCTCCTCCCTAGGGATCCCCTCTGTCACCTTGATCCTTCACTTTTGCAATAGCCTTCCTTTACACCTCTTTTTATTCTCTCCCCTATGAACTGGTCAGTGGGTGGATATAAACCACAGCCAGACTGCAGAAATACAGGACAGAATGCTGAAGAAGAAGAAGAAGAAGAAGAAGAAGAAGAAGAAGAAGAAGAAGAAGAAGAAGAAGAAGAAGAAGAAGAAGAAGAAGAAGAAGAAGAAGAAGAAGAATTGGCTTGTCTACCCCACTTTTCTCATCCATTTAAGGGGACTCAAAGTGGTTTACAAAGCTTTCTATTCTTCTTCCCACAGCAGAACACCCTGTGAGGTAGGTGGAGCTGTGAGAGCTGTGACTAGCCCAAGGTCACCCAGCTGGCTTCATGAGGAGGAGTACGGAATCAAATCCAATATTCCCAGATAAAAGTCTGATTCCCTAATTACTAGACCAAACATTTTTTACAAATACAAGTATCAGTTAAAATTGCTCCATGTAGCATTTGGATTTGAACAAAGGTTAAATGCTTCCGCAGCTATAGTTTTTTTGAAACTGAATATTTGTAAACAACATTGCCAGAGTGTGACTATAGTACAAACACGTCTAAAAACAGTGAAAGTCAGCAGTGCACTCTAATTCATTTTGCTGAAGAAAATATTTCATTAACTAAGGCAAACAAACAAAAGTAATATTGTATCCTATACTAATGAGTGAAATGTCATCTAGTGAAAATGATAGGGAGACAGTAAAGGTCATACAGCTCCTTTTAGAGCTGTTCTTGGCAATAATGCAAAGCTACATGATCATTATACTTGTACAGTCTATTTGCTCAGGGCTTATATACCTGCCAGCAATATTTTCTTGATAATATAAAACTTATTTCTTTGACTGCAGAAATAGCAAGAAATCACACACACTCAAAATATATATTTTTAATTATAAGAGTCAATTGCCAGCCAACAGGAAGAACCAACAGGAAGTTGCAAGAAGCAAGGCAGGAAGTACATCTAACCACCTTTAGGCAATTATAAGTTGAATGTAATACTGCTTTACTCATTTTTTAACCTTCTCTTTAGTATAATTTCAAACACTTTTCTTCCTTTTCCTCCAACCTCATCTCTCTCCTTGCTTTGACAATTGTGGTTTTACGCATACCAGGGAGTTTCCTAGGACTTTTTTTAATGAGCTAAGCTGTTTAAAATGAGATTGTAACGTTCATGTTAATAATTCCTTTCTAGTAAGAACATGACTGAAAGTCACACTTGATAAATCATTCTTTAACATCCTCATGAACTATTAAAGTTTACACATTCTTCTTCACATCACTTGCCTGCTTGTAAAAAGAATATCATGGGAGGACAGAACCGAAGTCCTCCCGTGATATAGCTACACACAGGTCTTACCTCCCATTTTAAAAAGAAATCTACTTGAAGAGTGAATTGGCCTGACATACTGTACCTATGGGTGATAGTCAGAGTAGGCAAGGGTCATTCCATTACAAGTAGTTCATATTTCTGTCTTTATGCACTACAGCTCATGATAGCAGTAAGGAAGAGGAAGCTTTGACAGAAAAGTCAGTTGTAATAAAAGTGCTACAGGAGCATGTTTTCTGTATGCCAAGCAAAGGGACCCCACAACAAGGTACTTTTGTTTCACACTCCCCTTAGGACATAGGTGACTTGTAAAATAGTTTGCTTACTCACTTGCTTACTTCTTTTCCAGTCAGAATAAATCAGGATAGCTAATAAACTGTGAAGTGCAGAATGACAAAGAGTTGGATATGATCAGTCCTTCATTTCCGTTCAAATCATTTTTCACCTAATGTAGTGCCACATTTATTTATCTCTTCTGAGACCTCAACCTGGACCTGGAAACATCAGAACATCAAGGTATGAGAATGTTATCTGTGGAAGATGAAAACAAAAATATTTCTGCAGAAGTGCATCATATATGTATAAGCTCACCTTTCAATAAGTGTAATCCAAAATTTACTTGAACAAAGATACCAACCATGCCAATACCACCTTCATGATGGCATAAAATCAAACAATGAACTTTATTTTCTTAAGAAAAATGTGTAGCATAAGCTGAAACCTCAAGCTACATCTTGACTTTCAGGAATAGGTATCCAGTAACGTGGCTTTTATCAATGAAGGTGCATTTTGACTGGCGTTTTAGCCGGGAACACTTTTGAAGGGATTCCCCATTTCTGCAGACTAAACATCCCAAAATCCAGGGAATCACTGTTTGGATTATAACAGGACTTGCTGCTGAATCCTGAAATAATCCAAATATTTATCAGTGGGAATGCAGTGGGGGCTTTGGGAGCATTCCTCGCCTGAAAGTGGGAGGGGGGAGGGGCTGGCAAGAGATTATGCTTGTGTGAATAAAGAACATGGATATCACTTGCCATGCCACTGCCTTCCACCACACCAATCTCCTTAACTGCTACTCACCGTTTGCATTTCCCCTCATTCCTCCTGTCATGTCTTCTGCCTTTACCTTACTTCCCCCCTTTCCTCCTATCGTGTCTCCAATCTCTCCCTTGCCTTCTCCCACTCCTCCTGTCATGTCTCCTGCCTTTGCTTTGCCTTTCCACCCACCCCATTCCTCCTGCTGTTAACTTCCGCCATGGAGAATGATACCACCACTTCCCTGCTGCCCTTCTCCTCCTCCTCCTCCTCTGTGCCAGGGGCAGCTGATCTGTGTGCCATGAACAGCCGCTGCAGCAGCCACAACCTGCTCCCAGAGATCATGGAGCATGGCCAAGCAAGTCCCTCCTGATTCACTCTTCTGATCTTCCAGGGTAGCACGAAATAGGAGGGTCATGGTTCACTGGGCTCTATGATGTCCAGGAGAAGGGGGCAGGGTTTGGGACGCCCACCCCATTAAGGCAGATTGTACAATTATTGGCTAGATAAGGAGGGGGTTCTGCTGGGGGGAGGAGAGAGGAGAGGACATTTCTTCCCTGCCAGGCCAAATTAAAACATGACAGTCAGGACAGCAGGAATGGCTTTCACGTGGTTTTGAATGATCTATCTTGTTTTCTGAGTGGATTTTTTTTTTAGAGTTAAAAGCAGATCTTCTGCATTGAAGTATTCAAAAGATAATATGGAGTACAAAAAAAGTGGCTCAAAAGCAACTTAGAACTGATGGCCGCCAGACACTAGGGTTCCCATTCCTCCTCTAAGGTTAGAAAATGCATTGAGTCGCTTTTGCTTCCAAAGATTTTTGGGACCTTGGGCCTATTCGCACTTGGCTTTATTCTGGAATATATCCTGGAATAGGGACTTGCTGTCCATATGCTAGTGCAGGCTTCAGCAGTCCCAAAGTGGGGTCTGCTAGAGCCTGCATTAGCATGTGGACCACAGACCCCTATCCTGAGATATACTCCAGAAAAAGGCCAAGTGCGAATAGGCCCCTTTTTTGGTATCCCATTGAAGTTAAGTTCAAGGTTGATGGCCAACATTTAACTATGAGTGCTGGCATCAACTCCAATTTGCCTCCAAGCACTGGAGCTGCAAAAAGTTTGCCCTGGATCATCTGAACCACTACAGCAATGGTCATGACACTCTGGGACGCTCTTGAACATTCCAGGACAGAGGTGGCATTCTGGCATGTGGACCAAGCATTCCATAGCATCCCAATCCATACCCCACATGTACGTGTGAACAGGCCTTGAGCCAATGACCCTCCATTTTCCAAGCAGATGTTCTGTCTCTCTGGTTTTTTCCAACATATATGCACTTCAGCCAACTTTACTTTCCATACAGCATGATGAGAAGCTGCTGTTAAGGAAATAGAACATGTTCCAAATCCCTTTGATATATAAAATTAGTTCCATTTGTTTTTGAATTGTATTCATCCTCCTTACTGGATGATACAGTGAATTAATTCTACAAGACTGATAAGAACCTATCAGATTGATACTTGAGCTCCCCCTGTAGGATATTTGAGAAATCGTTCCATTCTCTGAACATTTGAAGGAAATAAAGACACTGCCTTGTACTGGGGATTTTGAAACAATGAATATGATTTATTTATTTATTTATTTGCTGTATGTTGGTTAATTGGCTTCTAGTTTTGCCTTTGACAAATTCCAATAATAAGACGCATTTTGGAAATAGTTTTTAACACTGCCATACACAAATATAGTTCTACAGAATACTTCACTTTTAATCTACTGGAAACCTTATGATTGCCATCACTTCCTAGCAAAATTTTTTATTTTCTTGGGTTCAAAGATTACTGAAGATGGTGACTGCAGCCATGAAAGTACAAGACACTTGCTTTTTGAGAGGAAAACTGGCAAAGCTGGACAAAGCAGACAAAGGTGTGAAAAGTCAGAGCTTTTACTAGTAGTAATTTATGGCTGTAAGAGTTGAACCTTAAGGAAAACTGAGCATAAAAGAATAAACACTTTTGAACTCTGGTGCTGGAGAAGACTTCCTAGAGTCCTGTGAATTCCAAAGAGATCCAATCAGTCAATATTAAAGCAACCAACCCTGACTGTTCTTTGGAAGAACAAATACTGAAGCTGAAGATCAAATACTTGAGATCACATAACGAGAAGACTGGATTTACTCTTAAAGACTCTGATTCTGTGAAAGATTGAAGGCAGAAGGGGAAGACACATCAGAGATGGATAGATAATGTTGTGGAGGCAACAAACATGAGTTTGGACGAACTTTAGGACAGAGCGGAAACCATACTTTTATCGCCTGGGAAAACAGTGTAGCCTGAGACAGAATCTCTGAGAAGGATGCCAAATTGGACGAGATACACTTTCTTACTCTTTCATTTTGTCAGTAAATAAAGAATAATAATTTAAAAAGCAAATAATGAGACATTTATTCAAATCAACCTGCACATTATTTCTGCCCTCTAAAATATACAGGATGAAAGCAAAGTTGTAATTTCAGGACAGCAGAACAGAAAAGGAGCTTAGCAGATCTCAGTTCCACATACCTAAAATCACTCATGAGGGTACCAAAACCATTCTTTCCCAAGGGTTCAGGCAGAAATCAAATAAATAGACAAGCCCTTGGACTAAACCTGAAGACAAAATTGGCATGCAGTGATCTTGTTAGCTTAATGACTGCATATAATGTATGCCAGCCTGCCTCACTCCTGGCATCCGCAAGTGGAGGGGGAATAACTGCACTATTGAAGCCTCCCTAAGTGCGTTCCCAAACAGATTATAAAGAGCTTTGAGACCATTTTGAGCACCCACTATTCCCAAAGCTTTAAAAGAATCCACAGTTTCTGAGGAGTAAAGGTTCCAAAACACGGATTATCTATATTTGGATCAAAAGAGGCCTCACTGCTGGATTTAGAAATACTCCACTGTGGCCCCATTCCCACTCAGGTTTTAATGAGCTTTGAAATTCAGCACTAAAATCTTAAGCCTTTATTTAGCAAAATGGGAATGCAAGTGGGTTTTTTTGGGGGGGAGGGGACCATGCTTTAGGGCTGTTCTCAGTTTCCCCTGACCCAATGAGAAGATGTGATTTCCTCTGCTGTAGTCCCCTCTTCCCGAGGCTCTTCATTATGGAGTAAGGAAAGCTACTGCTGGCTGAAAGGGGAGGGGAAGGAGGTGAAAAATGAACAAAGCCCACAGTAGCTAAGGCTCACACAACAATGTAACAAGCTCAGTCAAATGTAGCAGGGAGGGAAGTAAGTGAAAGTGCCTGATTTTCATAAGAGGGACCAGCTGGAAGCAACCAGACAGAAACACCAAATACTACAGCATCACAATTTCATTTAAAACTGTACTATGCCCATATTGTTTTGGACTTCATAGAGGCATACAGTCAGTAGCAATGATAATTAAACAATCAATAATGTCTGCCAAAATAACTGCAAGCCATTGAGAACATCTGAGTAAGCAAAAATATTTTAGTCTGAGTTGTTTGTAACATGGATTTGCAGAATGGTCTCCCTCTAGGGAAGATCTCTTCATATCCCTCCATGAACCAGGCTGTACAATTCACAAATGAACAATTTCAGCATCATATTAATCTTCTCTATTTGCATTACTCTGCTGGGTGCAGATTTCTTCAATATGTTCCTTCAACATGTTTTTTAAGTTCAGTCCCCCAGGGCACTCAGTTTGGGGTTATTCTAAGCCATTTGAAGTATTTGACATTTTTATATTTCGGTATAAAATATATGCAGACATGCTGGTCTGAGATCCACTTTTCACATGGCATCTGCCATGTGGTTCCCTTTGGGCTTGAGATGCCATTTCAACAGATGAAAATATTCTAGTCCAAACAGTTACTATTTGTTACCTAGAACTCTCTTGGTGCAGAGGAAAATACTTGTCTCTGTGAAAGATGATTGCCTAGCTGGATTCATTTTTAAAGAACAGGTAATGGAACATCTGTTTTAATCCTAAGACATGACACTTTCATATGCATAAACACATACAGCTAAGCTGTGGTTTTATTGTGAGCTTTGATTTTCAAGGGGTTAAAAAAGTGCTTGGAAAACAAGGAGGAGGCCTCAAAAGATCTTGTGGCCTCTTTGCACTCTTGATATGGTTTAAATTTGGGGCTTCGTCTAATATATAAATGGGAGGGGCTTGTACCCCCATTTCTCAGGCACCTTCATTTATGTTGCCCCTCCCTCAGTTCAAGAGTAGTTTGTCCATGGGTGTTTTTCCACTGCAGCCCTTAGATCTGGATCTAAGAAGACCCGGATCTAAGGAATGGGTACATTTCTAGTAGATCTGGATTAAGAGAAGCACCCAATGTGTTTCCACAGGAGGTGTAGCACCCATTAGGAATGGCTGCTAACACCCCTGCTGTGGAAACAGCTTTGCACCCATCTGGGGAATCCGGATCAACCCACAAGGGGTTGGTCCATTACCCCAGGTGTTTTGGGGGGCAAGGGGGTGCAGCCTTCGAAGCAACTTCAAAGTTGAGCTCATGGTTTGAAGTGACTTTGAAGTCACTTCGAAGTGACTTCGAAGCCAATGTTGGGGGGGGGTCCCAAAGGTGCATCCCCTCCCCCTAGCCTCCTCTAGACGCTATTGCCTGTCACTAGTGGAAACAGGCTCCCTTTAATCCAGATTTTCTGGCTGAAGACCCCATTGTAGACCCCATTAATGGGGTTTACAGAAAATCTGGATTAAAACCCCAAAAGTACACATATGATCCAGATTTCCCCAATGGCAGTGGAAACAATCAGGTCCCAAATGGGTGCCGTAGTGGAAATGGGGTCATCCAGCTCACACCCAAACGTGTCCTAAATGGGTGCAAAAATGGGTACTTTTGACAGTGGAAAAACACCCCATATCAGACTTGGAAAAGAACAGGAACGGTACAGCACATTCAAATATTCATCTGAAGTAGGGATGTGCACAAATATTTGTAACATTAGTTATTAGTACAAATTTGGACTAATTTGGACATTTGTACATGAATTGAATGTTACACTATTCATATACTAACACTCATACAAATACAAATGTTTCCGGACATTTGTACGAATAGTTCAGACATTCGTTAGATCGGGGTATGTGGAACAATGGAGCACAAGTAACATCCGCAATGGTTCAAGATTGCATTCAACATGGATCGGCAGTGGATTAAAAGTGGATTCAGGTCAGATTTAACATTTACTTTGAGGCATCAGCCAAACCAGAGCTCTCTGCACCAATGGCACTGATCTCACCCATGCCTCCCTATGGCTTCAAAGCTTGCATGAGCTTCACTGGCCTCCACCCCTTCCACACATCTCTGAAGGCAAGGAGCAACTCCATCTAGTGCAGACAGAGCTGGACTAGTGGGGCCTTGTTGGAGGGGCACCTGAGCAGGCTTGAATATATTAAAATGGTTAGACCTAATTTTATTTTGATCAGGTTTTGTACTGCAAAACTTTATTTCCCAAAGTTTATTTTAAAATACCTTTGAGAATAATGCAAATCCTCACAAAAGAAAATCTTGAAATAAAATTATATCTACCTCTATCAAGTTACACTGTATTTGAGGATGCACACTGGGTGTGCGTTCACTTTCAGATCCAGCTTCTCAAGTCTTGGCAAATTAGATGGAGGGGGAAGTATTTTTATTTATTTAAAGCATTCCTTTGTCACCTTTCATTAATAACTCCAGGGCAGTTCACAGTTTTGTTTTGTTCTGTTTTTTAAATCAAGCTAGAGACCTAGCTGATTCAGCAATAAGTATGTGTTTTCTTTTTACATTAACTTCTATGTCTCGTTGGTCTTTCAGAAATTCACCCCTTGGCATTTGGCTGAGACACACTAATCCTGAAGAAATAGAAATGCCCATCTCATTGGTGGGTCCTATTGTGTCCTTGGCATGTCTTCCCCCTCAGGCCTGCCGTATTTTGTAGTTTTCACAAACAGCTCCCTGACAAAATCTGTAATGCCTGTCTAAAAGCATTCACTTCACGTGCTTAGTAAAATTGCACTGGCATCAGAATAGCTTTGATGCTTTCCTTCAACATGAACAAGACTGGAATATACAAATCAAACCACACTGCGGACCACACTCAGTTAAGTTTATTATGGTCTCAGACGAGCAGGGAGGTCTATACTTTCTTGCAACAGCGGTGTGATTCCGGTGTCATCGCATCATGACAATGTCTAGTCTTGGGGCCCTCAAAAACATGTATGTCACACTGGACCATAATGAGGAGCTACACTTAACCGGTTTAAGTGGTGGATACAATACAATACAATGAAGTGAAATGAAATGAAATACAAATATTCCTGGTGTGCAGATTGGGGCAGACTCTGTGTGTGCCTGCAAACATGACAAAAATGTCCACTCAAGGAGAGGCAGAAGATAAGTGGACACCATGCCAAACCCATCCCTGCAGGAAAGAAGATGTGTGTAGAGGGATTGTATGTAGGGGAATATGGATTTCTGCAAGAAATTACTTCTGATTTCTAATTGTTTGGGCTCCGTCCCCACACTTTTCCTGCCAAAATCAAATTGTGTTCACTTTTCAGGCTCATGGAAGATTAAACTCTGTAAACCATTAGAAGGAATGTTAACCCAGATTCACTTCCTTGAATTGCTACAGAAAGAGATGGTGTGTGGGCAGGGGAAGTGATTTGAAACTAATTCAAAAACAAGAAATAACCTCTTCTTCCATTCAAGAAAGCTCTTTTCGAGGGCAAAGAAACCTAGCAAATGCAAACTGATCAAATGGTTTGCACTGGCAAGAAAGGGATTGGTTCATTTCAATAAGCCAAATGTTCACTTCAATGTGAACATTCATGTACTAGCTGGCTCACTGTGGACCATAAACCAACCAAACCAGTTCAGCCCATCCCTCCATGAATTAAATCACTTTCAAACTCAGACAATCTAGTTGTGTCATTATTGAAGTTATTTTCCCTCCACTTGTGATGCCAAGAGTGAGGCAGGTTGGCATACATTATATTAGGGGGCTAGACGGAGGTCTTAAAGCTAACAAGATCACCCCATGCCTATTTGACCTTCAAGCTTGGTCCAAGCTTTTTTTGGGTGGGTTTTTTTTGGGGTGGATGGGGGGCTCCTTGTGCCCTTGGGAAAATATGGTTCGGGTATCTTGATCAGTGATTTTAGATATGCAGAACTGATATTCCGCTAAGCTCCTATTTTGTGCTGCTGTCTTTACTTTCATCTTGTACGTTTTAGAGGACAGAAATAATGGGCATGTTGTTCTGAAAAGTGCCCCATTATTTGCTTTTTAAATTATTATTATTTACTTACTGGCAAAATAGTAAGAAAATGTATCTCATCCAATTTTGCATCCTTCTTAGAGATTTTGACTCAGGCTTCACTACTGATTTCCCCGGAGGATAAAGGTGTGAGTTCCCCGTGTAATTGCCACTTACCTCTTCCCCAGCTCCAATATAATCTTATCAGACTTCAGGTTTGATTTGAAAGCAAATATTTTGCGTGGCATTTTAAGCAAAATTGGACAATTGAAGAAAGAAAACACACAACCTGCTTTTGATCACTGATCACTATTCCCATCACAACCTCACACTTCTATATAAAGTTTACTTTTAGGTAGTGAAATCATTGGCAGAGACTTCCTCTGGAATGATGCAGACGCCAAAAAAATTATGTTCCTTGCTGGGAAGGGAGGAAACAGGAATTTAGTTTGTGCACTTTCAGTACACAGAGAATGCTAATCATAAAAAAATAAAATGAGATCTGATCCAGTTCTTACATCTGAAGTCATGATCTTTAGCAGCTGTGTGTGTGTCCTATATTTCTATCCATCCATATTTTTTGTCTTTATATCTGTGCATGTAGACAGTTGTTGTTCAGTCATTAACTCATGTCTGACTCTTCATAACCCTATGAACTATAACACACCAGGTCCTTCTGTCTTCTACTTTCTCTTAAAGTTTTCCCAAGCTCATGTTTGTTGCCTCCACAACAGTATCCACCTCTGACATGTCTTCCCCTTCTGTCTTCAATCTTTCCCAGAATCAGGGTCTTTAAGTCCATGTCTCCGGTTCGCCTCAGGAAAGTCCCCATGCAAAGCCCTAATTGGGACTCTATGAGGGACAAAATCCTCAAAACCAAAACAAAAGAACCCCCCTTTATTACAGGGCAAGAACAGGTCATCTTGGAGGCATGGGGACACTCCTGGGTTACAATTGCAACATTAGTGGGCAGGGTTTCGCTACGCTACAATTGCAACTGTCCCCCATTACCTGAGCACTTAATTAAAACAGACGCAGCCTTTGCGTCTATTTTAATCATCTTACCGGAGCTCTGCTCGTGCTCTTGACAGCCCCTATACCTGCCTGGCAGCTGCTCAGTTGACTGCAGGGCAGCTGTCAGGCAATCGTTTGGGGTAAATCAAGCCCGTACCTGGGCGATTAAGCACTCAGGCAAGGGGGTGGTGGAGAAAACCGTGGCATCCAAATGCAGTGATTTTATCGCGGTTTTCATGAGGACAGGCAGGTTCGCCTTGAACCCTCCCTGTCCTCCATTGCCAAATTAAGATTCACATTAAGGCTGCCCCGAATCCACCGGGAGGCAGTGGCAGCCCCATGGGGATGCAGCCTAAGAGTAAATCCAGTCTTCTCATTATGTGGCCAAAGTATCTGAGCTTTAGCTTCAGTATTTGTTCTTCCAAAGAACAGTCAGGGTTGGTTGCCTTGAAGTTCAAGGGACTCTCAAAAGTCTTCTCCAGCACCCCAGTTCAAAGGCGTTGATTCTTTGGTACTCTGCCTTCCTTATGGTGCAACTCTCATAGTCATAGACTGCTCCTAGTAAAACCATCATTTTAACTATTGACACCTTTCTCTGCTTTTCTGTAAAATATCCAGGTTTGCCACAGCTTCCTTCTCAAGGAACAAGTGTCTTTTAATTTCATGTCTGCAGTCACCATCTGCAGTGATTTTGAACCCAAGAAAATGAATTTGACCTTGCTTCCATTTCTTCTCACTCTTATCTGCCAGGAAGCAATGACACTAAACACCATAATCATAACCTTTTCAGTTGGTTAAAAGAAAATCATGCTGCAGAATTATATTTGTATATGTTAGTGTTATTTTAGTTCAAAAATATTTCCAAAATGCATTTTATTATTGAAATTTGTCTGTGGATCAGTTTAAGGCAAACTTACAAGGGCAAAGGAGTAAACAACCAATAAACCAGCAGGGAACAAATAAGTAAATGAAAATCATTCTCAGTGCTTCAAAATCCCAATACAAGGCTGTGTTTCTTTCATATGTTCAGAAAATGAAAATGGAATTATTTCTCAAATATCCTACAGGGGGAGCTCAAGCATCAGTCCGGGAGGTACTGATCAACCTTGTAGAGTGAAATCACTGTTTCATCCAGTAAGGAGGATGTATACAATTCAAGGACGAATGTAACTAATTCTGTATGTTAAGAGGATTTGGAACATGTTCTGTTTCCTTAACAGCGGCTTTCCATCATGCTCTATGGTGAGTAGAGTAGGCTGAGAGTATATGCATGCTGGAAGTTACAGAACATCTGTCTGGAAAACAGAGGGTTGTTGGCTCAGACCTTGCAATTCTGCCACAGAAAGCAATTGCAAGACACTTCTGAACCTGCCAAGAATGCTGCAAGGATGTGTCCATGAAGTCCCCAAGAATTCCCAATGCGTCTTGATGACGCCTCCCAAGAAAGAGTACAACAGTACTGTGTATTTTGAGTAGGTGTGGGTGAAAAACATTCATCACATTTGCAATTCCCATGAACTATGAATGTTTGAAACTTTGCATTCGAATAGAATATTGGCTATACAGTATTTGAAAGTGGACATTCAAGAATGCTATTGTGCCTTTGTTCAAAGCTTCATGTTCAAAGTGGTTGTCCAGGTGCCTACAGAGCAATTCAGATCAAATTCAGACTGAATTTGGAGATGGGACTTCTGGCAGCAGAGATTTAAGGTGAATTCAAAGGGACTCCATTTGCACAAATGCAAATTTCTGTCCCATTCGCTTTGATGCAAAGTGAACAGAAAAAAATCCATGCACATTCCTAATTTTGAGCTTTCCCTTCACCAAAGAAAATACATACACTTCACGAGGCATGCTACAGATGTTGTGCACATAGTAACTGTTAGACTATACATTACATTCATTCTGCAGGCTGGCCAACTATGAATGTTCTGGAATTCCTCAGAGACTGCATCCACATGCATTAAAAAATAACTCAAAAGCAATTTAGAGATGGCAGCTGCCAGGACCTAATATTCCAATCCTACTTCTATTCCATGTTAAAGGCCAAGAAATGCACTTTGGAAGCAAAAGTGACTTAATGTATTTTCTGGCCTTTAATATGAATTAGAGGAGGAATGGGAGAAATCGTGTCCAGGGGCTATGACTTCTAGGAGGCCATGCTTTTGAGCGTCCTTTTGAGCTGCATAGTCTGCTTGACCAGCAGTAGAATCAGTGACACAATATGACCTTCCTGTTGTCTTCTTGAATACTTCAGTGTGGAAGATCTTCTTTCAACTCTAAAAATATCATTTCCTCAGAAATGAAGATGGGTCATTTAAAACCAGGTGAGAATCTTTCACAGGGCGGCTCAAGTTTCTTAGAGAGATTTGCTGAAACTAGAAAGAGTGCAAGTAGTTTCGGCTCAGTTTTACTCTGAACAAATTTGGGGGATCAAAAGAAGAGAGTCTGACAAGAGACTGACTGATTGACTTTTCTATATGACCTATTTCCCCAAGATCCCAGGATAGGTTACATCACAGCAATAACAACTGATTTTAAAACAAGTTAAAACTACCAGCAAAAAGAAACTATTATTCCATTGGAGTGCAAAAGATCCACTTAATCTGAGACCAGGGGCATCTTTACACTTGGTTGTGTTCTGGAATGTAGGATAGGAACCTGTAGTCCACATGCTAATGCAGACTCTGGTAGGCCTCATCTGGGGCCTGCTGTAGCCTGCACTCACATGGGAACAGCAGGCTCCTATTTCAGGATATATTTCAGAATAAAACCAAGTGCAAATAGGTCCCAAGTCTCTACTTACTGAATGAGGTAGCTCCATAATCTGCATGAGGAGGGGCACCATATTCATGAAAAATATCCTTTTGTATCTCCAATAGTGAACATGGAGGTGTCATTTCTATTGGTGGATAGACAAATCAGTGTTCAGGGTAGCAAATCACCCCATGTGAAAATGGCACCTTCGTCAGTGATCTCACCTGGAAATTGCATGATGAGATCACCGTGAGATGCTTCCTGCCTCTACAGAGGGAGATTTGTTGGCAAAAGGGATGTTACTGGATTCCTCATCCTGAAAGTGAAGACGTGGGTTGAGGTTCCATCTACTGCATCTACTGATGCAAACTTTTCTTACAAGATATAAAAGCTTTTTGT
Source organism: Aspidoscelis tigris stejnegeri (assembly GCA_023333525.1). Taxonomy (NCBI): domain Eukaryota; kingdom Metazoa; phylum Chordata; class Lepidosauria; order Squamata; family Teiidae; genus Aspidoscelis; species Aspidoscelis tigris. The sequence goes on from JALMGA010000010.1 coordinate 18,217,647, forward strand.
TTTGATTTTTACAACATCGCATATGTATATGCCTATCCTTTGTTGAAGGGTAGGCATATACATTTATATATATAAATAAAAAGTGCCCTTCTGCTGAAACTTTTTTTGTTTTCATCCTCCACAGTTAATGCTCTTATACCTTGCTATCTTGAAGTTTCAAGGACCAAGACTGAGGCCTCAGATAAATAAATGTGGCAAGGTCACTACAGTAGGTGAAAAATGATTTGAAAGGAAATGAAGGACTGATCATATCCAGTTCCTTGTCGTTCTGCACTTCACAGTTTATTAGCTATCCTGATTTATTTTGACTGTAAAAGAAGGCAGCAAGCAAGTAAGCAAACTACTGTATTTTACAAGTCACCTATGTCCTAAGGGGAGTGCGGATCAAAAGTACCTTGTTGTGGGGTCCCTTTGCTTCGCGTACAGAAAACATGCTCCTGTAGCACTTTTATTACAACTGACTTTTCTGTCAAAGCTTCCCCTTCCTTACTGCTATCATGAGCTGTAGTGCATAAAGACAGAAAGATGAATTACTCGTAATGGAATGACCCTTGCTTCCTCTATCACCCATAGGTACAGTATGTCAGGCCAATTCACTCTTCAGCAAGATTTCAGAGGGGAAAGAAGGAATGCAGCCATTAACAAAGACGCTATTGGCACACTGTAAAAAAAGGGGGGGTTAAAAGCACCTTAGAGCTGATGATGTCTACATGCAGATTATAGAGGTGTGGAGAAGGCACGTCTCCATTTTCTGGATTACTATAGCAGACAACTCTTATTCCAGATTATCCATGGTTTTATTTCAGATTATCTAAATAATGTGCATTAAATAAATGCCATCTGGTTGAAGCTGATATAAGTGACATCTAGATGGAGTCCATGTCCAGCAAACCAAATACAATTCCAAAATAATTGCAAGTTTTTAGTCCCATCTGGATACAGCCAGAATCTGTTTTCCCGCTCTGCGGTAAGGATGCCTCTGGCATGCAAATGTCCCACCCTTCAGCCTCCATTAGATATTTCCAGTTGCACATGTGGATGTAGCCATAGTAAAATGTGCCCTACTTATAGGTCCTCACAGTACAGTGCGTAGACAAAACATGATGAGGCCTACAGTGCTTGCAGCCCTTTAACTGAACTGCAATGGCGGTTTAAAATGGTTCCCTGCCAAATGATAATAATAAAAGACCATGTTACCATAACTGTGATCACAGAATAATTGCCAAGAAGTCCTTGTATTTCAGATAATACTTTAAAAAGAAGAAAAGCTTGTTATTGGGCAATAAGCATGAAGGAGAAAAACAGAGTGACTTGAAATTTTGTCTGTAGTGAAAGCTTTTAGGCGAGAGAGAAGAAAGGCTTGAGGTAAAGAGGGCGAGAGGGATCCTTGGGGATAAGGAAGGCTGGGGACCCAGTACAGTGCCCCAGCTGCCTTGCCTTTAGTGCATGTAGCTTTCTCTCACATGCATTTATTTTCCATATATATATATATGTGCCTTCTTCCCATTTAATAGAGGTTTATATCTCTTCACTTCCAGCTATTTATCACACAGCAAGTAAAATAAGACAAATTAATATAATAGAAATTAACATAAGTCATTACTATCCTTTAAATTAATCTGGCATATGTTTGCAATTAATGCTTGAAGCACTTTACCTCCCTGCAAACAATTCAAGATAAAATCCTATTATTAATATCCTTACTAGGGACATGCACGAATATTTGTGCGATTTGAAATTTGTACGGTTTCAGATGAATGTCAACATTTGCAGGCAAATCGAAAGGGGCCTACATTTGTAGGCCCCATTCACCCACTAATCGAGTAGATCCATCCTTCTGCCCCTCCCAGCCATTCCCCCTCAACCGCAAATGCAGCCATAGATACAGCTGCATCCCCCTCTGCCATTTACGCACTGTTCCAAACCCCAAACAGACTTTTCAGAGGTGTGCGTGCACCTCCCTCATCCAGGAATTGCCATGAATGGCAGCAAAGGCCCACCCCTGGCCTTCTGTCCCCCCCGCTCCAGCTGTACTTCTTCACCCCCATGGAGGCTGTGGCTACATCCTCTGCCACCATTCATACATGGCTCTGAGGACCAAGTAGGCCTTCCAGAGATGTGTGCTCACCTTCTCCACCCAGGGATCACCGGAACACAAATTAAAAATGCAGTGTTGAATACAGTCATAGGGCCTATGTGCACTTAACTATGAGGCACAGATCGGGTGCTCTGCAATACTACAACCACACGCCAGGCTCCCACCTCTGTCCTGGAGTATCAGAGAGTGTCCTGGAGTATCCCCAATCATTCATAGCTTTGAAGAAGTAAAAAACCTCTCAACAGCTTGGGTGGGAGTGTCTAGTACACACACACCACTCCTGCACTACGGTGTTCTCACATGGAGAACATCGTAGTGCAGGGGTGGCGTGTGTGTACTAGATACACCCAGTCAAGCTGTTGAGAGGTCCAAATGTTGCATGTACAGTGTCTTAATCACCATGGCAATGGCCAGGCATACACCAGAAGTTGCTGTAGCCATTGCTATGGCAACTTGAACAGTTTGGGACAGGCAATGCAAACTGCAAGCTTCCAGAGATAAGTTGGGGATAGCACCAGCACTCCTAGTACAAACAACTCGGAAGCTGCAGTTAGTTTACAATGTGGCAGCCTGACTGCTGACTGGCAACACATAACACCTGTTTTGAGGGAGCTGCACTGGCTGCCTATATCCTTCTGGTCTTAATTCAAGGTGCTGGCCTTGACCTTGGAAGCCCTAAATGGCTTGGGACCTCAGTACTTGAGGGAACGCCTCCTCTCATACAGATCTACCCGTAGGTTAAGATCTACTGGAGAGGGGCTCCTCCGTGTCCCACCAGTTAGAGAGTTGGGACATGTGAGAGGGCGTTCTCAGCCGTGGCACCCACTTATGGAAAGCCCTTCCCTTGGGGGCCCTATTAACACTAACTCATCTAACTGACCTTTGTCAGCCGCTTTCAGTCCCCTTAAATGGGTGAGAAAAGTGGGGTAGAAAAGCCAACTCTTCTTCTTCTCTTCTTTATGTGGTAAGTAAAGACCTGGCTCTTTATTAAAGCTTTTGGACATTACTTCACTCAAGCACAATCTTAATTTTACTTTAGCTTTTAACTAACTATGCTGTTTAATACTTCTTTAATGGGGTATGTATTTAATGTCTTATTTGTATTTGGGTCTTTTATTGTAAGCCACCCAGAGATCTTCAGATACCAAGCGGCATATAAACATTTTAAATAAATAAATAACAGCAACAGTCCCTGAGCCTGACTTCAGTAGAACACAATCCCAATGCAGTTAAGCACAAACAGATGCATAATTTCCCATTTGAATAAAGTGTCTTTACCATCAGCCAAATCCACATATCCTTTCTAGAGGTTTAATAATCCTCCGTTGCAATCAGATGCTTCTACCTTGCCGTCAAAGGCTGACTTCAATAATAATATGCTCTTATTGGTTGCCATTCTCTAAAGAGATTTCAGTTATCTGTGGGATCAGTTTCATACATTTTTGTCTCGAGCCTTTCTTTCCACTTGGATAATCTCCTCACATTTTATATTTAACAAACACAATAACCTTCTACTTCTCAGTTCACAATTCCCTCCAAATTCTTCAATGCATTCTTCAATTTATTTTTACCTACCTGTCTCATATTTGCTTTATGCCTACTGCCTTTTTCTGCTTTTCTCACTCCTTGAAATATAGTCTATGTGAGAAGTAAGAAAGAACAACACAATTCGCTGAATTTAAATAGTTCACAAATTTAATAAAGTTAATAGAGCACAACACATTAGTGATTGGGAATAGTCAAGAAAGGATTATCATACTTCTTGACGAAGAAGAGTTGGCTTTTCTACCCTGCTTTTCTCACCATTCAAGGAGACTCAAAGTAGCTGACAAAGCTTTCTATTCTTCTCCCCACAACAGAACACCCTGTGAGGTAGGTGGGGTTATGAGAGCTTAGAAGGAGAGCTGTGACTAGCCCAAGGTCACCCAGCTGGCTTTGTGGAGGAGTGTGAATCAAACCCGATATTCCCAGATAAGGGTCCAGCTCCCTAACCACTAGACCAAATTGGCTAGGGAATCTGCCACAAACAAGTAGATAACTGTTAGGTAACTCTGTGTTTTGCCCCCTTTTTAGTGATGTATATAAGTGGCCACTCTGATTTGAAACTAGCTTTATGGGTTTGTTGGTGCAATCAGACTGGAATTTTTTAAATTGCTCCTTTTAGAAAATATATCTCTTCTGCAGATGCACAAAGAAAAAGGCATTCGCCATATTCAAAAGTTAATCAAATCTGTCCAAATTCATATATTCAAAGATTGACATTTGAACGCGAAGCAAATGCTTCTATAAGTTCATTTGAAGCTTCATTATATTCATGAATGTGGCAAGGTGGGAAAGCAGCTGCCCAGTCACATCCGCAGCCAATCCAGAGTGGATTCAAAGCAGATTCAGACTAGATTTGATTTGTTGAGAATGGATTCATAGGGGATTGGTAGGCACGACTGGCAGTGGGGATTCAAATCAGATTTGAATAGCATTCAAAGAATGGTTATATCAAACCTGAATCCTGCCACATTCAAAAGGGCTCTAATTGAACAAATGCGAATTTTCTCTCAACCAATTTGATTTGAATTGAACACACACACAATCTTGTGCCCATCTCTAAAGCCTACTTCATGTTTCCAGACTGGTCTTTTCATTTGTCTTGAATTTTGGCAACACTTTCCTGACAAGTGCTCACCACTGACTGGCCACTCATCTCGCTGACTTTCCATGACCCCAATTGCTCACTTGCCAACAGCATTTGTTCCCATGCCCAATCAAATGAAAGACAAATTTGCTTGCAATACTTCCCCCCCCCTTTACAGGGAAGGAGTGTATATTCCCAGGCTTCAAGATGCAGTAAGGTGATCTTTTATGTCTGCTCTTACAGTCTCAGATTCACCCAGAGGGCATCTCATTAAGCGTGCCTGGTCACATCCTACTTAAATACATTATCATCATTCTCTATACCAGATCTTCCTAGGTATCATTTTTATTCATGCAACCATGAACATACAAAATAAACTTAGGAAATTTGCTTCCTTAGTAAAAATTCTGCTTAATTTGATAGATACATTTGCCTTATTCTCAGTTTAAACAATTACGAGGCATTCCTCAAAAGCTAAACTGACTCCAGCCAGCGTAAACTTCCTGATAAAACTTTCTTTTCTTTTCTTCCTTTTCTTTAACATTTCTTCACTACACCCAAATCCTGTGGGTTGCTGTTCGGGACAAGAACCCTGTTTTCTAAAAGCCTGGATCCACCTCTGAAAGTGACAGTCTAGGTACTTTCTGCTTTGAACCTTAATTTTGGAATTAAAGGTTGTAAAGTAGGGATGTGCATGAATATTCGTAACATTTGATATTCATACGAATTTGTACAAATTTGGATATTTGTGTACAAATTGAATGTTACAGCATTCGTACATTGACATTCATATTCGTACGAAGCTTCGAAACATTCATGAAACAAGGGGGTGGGAAAGTGGCTGGGCCAGTCACATCTGCAACGGATCCAGAGTGAATTCAGCATGGTTTGAGAGAAGATTCAAAGTGGATTTAGGGCAGATTTGACACTTTCAGAGCAGATATGTTATGAGATACATATCAGATACATATCGGATACATATGGATTTGTATAGAAGATTCCTACGAATATATACGAATACATTTGTATCGAATAGAATCCTACCAAATTTGAAGGGGATTTATTCAAATGACTATGAATTTCTTACATTCAATTCAATACGAATCAAATGCAAAAAAAAAAAAACATTTGTGCACATCTCTACTGTAAAGCCCTCTTTGATCTGCACATGGGCAACTCCTCTATGAAGTTTTCTCAGCAGAAATCTGAAAGTGGTTTACTGTTGCTTACTTCCAAGGAGACACTGGGGATCGAACCAGTGGCCCTCTGCTTTCCAGGCAGTTTGCTCTACCACTGAGCTACAGTGAATATATTTCCAAATAAATCCTTGCCCAGAATGTTTACTATGATTACTAACACAGAGATATTTGACATAAAGGTAAAACATGGATATGGAGCTTTTTTAGTGGTCTCATCTGCCTAACTACTTCCATGCTGAACTAAGTGAATTAAGAAAATGGGTCATATTACAAAGCTATTTCATGGAATGAGGAAATTTTGATAAAACACAAGGGAGAGTCAAATTGCATAAACAATTTTATTCACTGTATTCGTTTTAATTATACAATTATGTCCCTAGATCATATTACAAAGGCCTACCGCATGGTAATAGCCTGAGAAACCCATAAGTATAGTAATCTACTGCACCTCTGTGATAAAAAATGAAGATGAAATAAGACTACACAGGAATCTCTAATAAATAAACTGACCAAAATAAAGCAGATATTCATCAAAATCCCACAACATAATTAAGGGGGTGTGTGTGCTCATTCGTTACTACGGAGACAAAATACAGAAGCACATAAGCAGGAAAAGTAGGTTCTGCAGTTAAGAACAAACACAGGATCTGACAATAGGTTTCTGGACTATTTAAAGATCAAAGAAAATTTTCCTGTGTCCCCAGAGTGGCTTTGAAGAGTTGATTCGAGAATTCTAAGTTCTATAGTCAGCTTCTCCCAGAGTGTGTGAGAAGTTTCTCCAAGTTATGGAACCATTTCTATTGATACTTGTTGTATCTGATCATTAATCAAATAAAGTATATTGAGTGATTGGATGACTATTATGTAAATGAATGATTTTTATGTAAAAAAAAAAGGATTATGTAAAAAAAATGAACGTAATTCAGGTATTTAAATAATAAAATATAGAGCACCCCTTTTAATCAAGGTCTGTAGCTCTGTTTGATCATCAAGAGGCTCCCTACCAGCAAGGAAATCTATTTCAAATGTACGCAAGAGTGCACATCTGATAACTGCCCAGGACCAGGCAAACCAATCAGCTTTCCCATCAACCTCCAACTTTGGAAGCTTGTGCTCTGTCTCACTGGCATCAAAGCAATAAGAAGGCATGGGCTTATCCCATCCTCTTGCTAGTTTTGGATGTCGTTGAGAGGAAGCTGCCCAAGTGTGTGTGTGTGGGGGGGAGGAACACATCCATCCTTCTTGCTTCAATGCAAGCCAGCAGAGCAAAACTGAGTGCCTTTCCCACCACCGTCTTGCTTGCCTTAGATGGCATCACATGGAAACTGCCTCAGTGAAAGGTTAGTGGGAAAGGTGATTGCTTTGCTTGGTCCCAAGTGAGATGGCAGCTCTACAGGTACATTCATGGTGGAAAAGGCAAGGAGGGGATTTGCCTGGGGAGCTGTCCTCTCAATTGGCACAATTAACATGTCTTAATTAGCTTTATTATGCAGGGCTATAGCCTATACCTGGGGAGAGGCTGGTTATTTGTTCTAACCCTGCACTACAGTCACTCACAAAAGAGCACATGAATTTGTCTATGTTGGTACCGCCAAGTTGTAGCCAACCCATGGTTGTTTGCATGGGGACCTTCATGGATGCCTCCGTGCAGTTGTCTTGGCAGAAATACAGACACTTTTCCCACAGGGTTATCCTACCAGCTATTGCAAAGGATGCTGCCAGCAAATACCTCACCTTAAGTGCAGGAAAGCTTCTTCTCTCCTTCCTGTATACAAAAGTCACCCTCAATGTTGGAAATTCTAGCCTGCAATTCAGGCAATCTTATTGCAGCTGGAGAACTGGAGCAAGTGTCTGCCAGGACAGAAGATGGCCACAAGACTACCTTTTTACAGCAGGCTGTGATCACACTTAATGTTTAATCCAGCTTCAGTCCACTTTCAAAGTGAGAGAATACATCAGAAAAGTGACAAGCTGTTTTCTTTCAGTGTTAAATAACTCAAAAAATTCACCTTTGGGATGGATAATGTGGAAAGAAAATAGCTGGTCATTTGTTGATGTGTTCTGTCACTCTGAAGGTAGACTGAAGTTGGATTGAACCTTAGGTGTGAACACAGCTGTGTGAATGTAGCCTGAATCTCTATTAAAAGACTTGGGATAAATTCTATCTCCCTGAAGAATCACAATAGGCCATTTGTTCTCTTGGTATGTAAAAAACCCAATTTTACCATAGTTCTTAGAGATGCATATATGCTGAAGTATACATAATTATACCTTACTACTAGGTTGCATTCCGTGGCTGCTCTTCTGTTCTTGTGTAGCCTAACTCAGGAAATTGTATGGCTGTTTCTGTTGTGATTGCACCTTTTAAACTGTTCCAACTAAGTGGCTAAGAACATTATGGAATATAATTTATTTCATTTGCTCCAACTGTGACTACACAGTATATTTTAAATGGGTTCCTTAAAAAAAAAGTCATGGTGCTAAATACAAAAAGTGACCAGAAAGGATATGCAAAAATTTATGGCTATTCCTGTTCTTCTTTGTCTGTTTTTAAAGATGCATGCTTTCCATCTTTTAGCATGCAGTTTTATATAGGTAGGAAGAAAAGTAGAAATCTTGAATATCTTTGGATTAAAGAATTGTGACTCCAAAAGCTGGCAGTAGAGGGCCACAGAGGATAACAAATATCTTTAAATTTTAAGAGACAAAATCCTGTATAAGGTGGAAGCACCAGAAGCTTCAGAGGTATGTGGGGTAGATAAACAATTGATGCCTATTGCTTCCTATGAAGCTTTTGTTTCCAGCACCTCCTATTTCTCAAAGATTGCCTAAAGGGAGCAAAATAGACACACAATTGTAGCATTGATTGCACAGTTCTTTTTGCTGTTTCAGAAAGGTGGCCATAACTGAGCATTTTTCAGCTGATGTATGCCCTTTGCAGTAGAAATGCCACATGCATGTTTGTGAAAATCTCTGTTAAACAATGCCCAATGCAGTGTAAATGCTGCATTTTGCCCACTTGCCCAAGAAATGATGGAGCTCCACATGATCCGCCAATGGGACAGTTTGTGGCCAGTAGTGTGTTGCTTTCTCCTGGTAGTCATAAAAGTTAGCAAACACTTTACGGTACATCAGAATTCCAAAGATCATCCATAGGCATGAACATTAGGCTTCTAATAAGGATGAGGAAAAGTACAAGACATGAAAAATATGATCTGGTAAATGTACACACGAAAGCTCTTATATTCCCTGTCAGGCCTGACTCTTGGTCAGTGAGCAGAATCAGGTGGAATCATACAGCTCTCTTTGATGAACAAGGTGGCAAATGGTGCTTCAGTGTATTGGCCATCAATGGTAAGCTGCCTCTACCTCTCCCCCACTATGCCAGGCTTAGTGGATCACCAGTTGCACTTCACCCAACAGTGTGATGAAGTCAAATTATTCAAATAGCTAAAACCACTTTCCAAATCCCAGATCCTTCCAACAGCCACCAAATTGCCCCCTTATGGGCAGTGACCACCGCCTTGTGCCCTTCATTGCTTAAACAGCTGCCTGGCTTCAGCCCAGCAGTCCATGTGTGACACACTGAGGCCTAGTTGCAGCTGCAGCCCCAGCTGTATATTCTGCAGGAGTGGCTGAGGTGCAATCAGACATGGTTAAATGTGTGCCTTTGAGTGGATTTGAGGCTCCAGGGTTAGACATAAAATACCTAAAATTGCCTTACTGTGTCCCAAAGTCTCTGAATGTCTTCCCCTTTCTCAGATGCAAAATCATAACTCTGAGAGTGTCTCAGACTTTAAGCTGAATTGGCCAGGAAACTGCATAAGCAAAGAGGCAGCAGCCAAACAGTGAGTAACATCCTTGCAGTCAGGTTAGGTTCCCTGAAATAAATGCAAATATAGGCTGTCCTGTAATGTAAGATTTGTTTAAGATGTATATTTGTGACAACTATATGGAAGTAGTGATGTGCACAAAGCCAGTTTTCCTCCTCTGATTTGTTGCTAATTGGAGGTGAGAATATTTGGCTTTGTGAGAGCCCCCCTCCCCCAGTTTTGGCTTCACACACAAACATCCATCATATGTTTGTGTGCAAAGGAGCCCCACCCCACCACTCCCTCCCCCCGTTACCTGCCACTGCTGCCACTATTGCGCACTCCTCTGAGGCCCAACCCTACCTTCCAGAGGTGCGTGCATATCTCCCCCATTCAGGAACCACAGGAAATCTTGCTAAAGTTCCTGCTATTCCTGGATAGAGGAGGTGCATCACACCTCCAGAAGGTCTAGTTGGCCTTGAGGAGGTGCACGATGGTGGCTAAGGGTGTGGCAACTGTTGTGGCTACTCCATTTAGAGGTAAGGGGGGGGGGGGAGATCCAGCCTTCAGCAAAGCTTCTATGAAGGTTCAATGAAGGCCAGATCCATTTGATTGACAGGCAAATGGGGGCCTACAAATGTAGCCCCCTTTTGATTTGCCTGTGAATGTTGACATTTGTATGAATTCATATGAATTTTGAATAGCACGAATATTCATGCACAACCCTATTTGGAAGACATTTTTGTTCATTTGGGTTATTCTTAAGCAACCAGAGTCTCAGAGTCATTAGGCAGCAGTCTTTTTCATAGCAGAGGGAAACACTCTTAGAGTTGAAGGCATTTATATTACTGTAAGGGCCCACTGTGGGCAGTTATCAAGCCAGCATACCTGGGCATGAGAGCAATAGGAGATCCAACAGTGACAGTAGAAGTCAGAAGTTGACCCAGGTCACAAAGGAGAGTGGCATGATGTGACCAGCAGAACACAAGGCAGTTGCTTTTAGTCTACCTTCCTATAACTTTGAGGAGGTATCCATGGATCTTAGTAGTGTAGACACAGTCTTGGAGTAGTATACCTAGTTGTAACCATTGTGTGCTAAAAGTAGTAATGATAAAACTGGTTGTCTCAAGGAAGAACTACTAGGATAGTCTGAAATCTGCAAATAACATTGTACAAGAATTGGTCAAAAGAGCTGAATATGGTTTATTTGGGAGAAGATGTGATAGTTGTCTACAAAAAGCTAAAAAGATGTCACACAGAGAAGAGGATATATTGGTTGTCTCTTCTCCCTAATGGCAAAATTAGGACCAGTGTGATTAAAAGAGGGATATTTTGCACTAGACAATAGACATATTTTCTTACTAAAGGGTGTTCAACAAGTTCAGATCAGTCAATACTAAAGGAAATGAAGCCTGATTTTTCAGTGGAAGGACTAATACTGAAGCCAAAGCTCAAATACTTTAGTCGCATAATGAAAAGACTCACTGGAAAAGACCCTGATGCTGGGAAAGATTGAAGGAAAAAGGAGAAGGGGACGGCAGAGGATGAATTGGATAGACAGTGTTGTGGAGGCAAACTTCAGGAGGCAGTAGAGGACAGAAGGACCTGGTGTGTGCTGTGGTCCATGAGTCACAAAGAGTCAGACATGACTAAATGACTGGACAAGAACGACTATTAAGCGAGGTACAGACTGTATGATTGATAGATTCCAGCACCAGCAATGATGCTATGAATTTTTTTCTTTGATGCTATGAATTTTTTCAAGGGCACCATCCAGATGGTCAGCATAAGGCCATCTGTGGGGCAGAGGCAGGGATTTTGGGCATTTTAAGGTCAACGCTAAACTCAGCCATGTGGAAATCATCCCACGTAATTTGCTTTCTCTGGCATCATCACTCTACAGAGGCCAAGGAAGGTGCAGCCCACCCTTTGGATAATTTCTTGCCCCCTATTTGTAAGGTGTCTCTAACAGTCAATTTCACACCTTCAGGAAGCCTTTTGGTCTGATATTGGCAGGAATGTTTGCTTGCAGAACCATTCAAAGAGTACCTAGTCTAAATTGCTGGGAGGCAAGATGTTGAAAAATGAAGTCTGATGCAGCTTATACTTTATCAAACATTCGTAAAAAGCCCCTAAAGAAGCATGGCAATCATTGGATAAGAAATGGAGGCCTACCATGTATAGTAGACGGTCACACACACAAGAAGGAGAGATCAAAATCCAAGGGTGTTGGAGGAAAAGAAGCTCATAATCCGCAAAGTCTCATTTATTATGTAAATGCTCAATGTATTTTGATGCAATGACTTCCACTGGGAGTTATATAAAAGGCAATACATGAATATTAAACTGCGTTCATGCCAAATGCATCCAGAGGAGTGGCAATCAATTTTTGACCTGAATATTAAACCTGCTTTAAATATTATGAGAATAAACAAAAAAAGTCTCTTTTCAGCAACTGAATCTTGAATGGCATCCAATACTAACCCTTTAAAGCTTGTCCTCCCACACTGAGATCTGAAGTTGTGCCACCCGATGTCCTTCAAGGAGGAATTTACTCTTTAGCTTTGTCTCATTGTTCAGCACAATCCTCCCTGTAGATATGAACAGAATCAAAATAAACAATTCTTGCTATGACCATGTGAAATATATGTACAGCTGGCTGAAAGATGGCCTAAAATAATGCATCACAGCATATCTGCTTATTCAGGTTTCAAATAGATAAGGCCTAATATTTATTCACATTCTTTTTTAAATGATCTCTTTTGTGGCTTGATGCACATGACCCCTTTTTCAGACTCTGAAAGATGCATTAGAAGAATTGTTCAAGTGAGCAGATGTTTCCAAACAAAATCACTAAACTTGATGAATCTTGCTGAATTGCAATATTTATTTTATATACAGCATTCCTTCTTATCTGGATTAAGTAGGTATTAAGAGGAAGCATGACCTCTTCTTTGACCTTGGTGAAGTTTCCAAGATATCATAATAGGAAGCAAATCTTTGGCATCTTAGGCAGGTTCTGCACAAGTGTGGTTTGGCTTTGTGCCCCTCCCCCCCCCAAAAAACCCTTCTCTTCTCTCTGAGACACTGACAAGCAAGGCTACCTTATAGCCTTTATGGCAAATATGACTGTTGGCATTTATTAGTTGAATACCATAATTCCAAGTTAGGCTTATCAAAATGAATAAAGCTGGATGCAAGGAGTTATGCATAGAAAATAATACCTCTAAAATATGCTCTCAGGGCAGAGCTTCCTGGAAATGCTGGAACAAAAGACCACTCCTTTGCTTACTTATGCAGATCTGATCAGTACTCCTTGATGGGACTCATAAACACCTAAGCATCTGTGTTTGCCAAAGATAAAGCCTTTTGTTAGAGATGCACAGCTGGAGACAGATGCTGATCTTAACTGCTGAAACCATTGGACCTGCCAGCCATTTGCCTGCTGGGCAGCTTTGACCTCTGATCCTGCACAAAGCCATCATCCTGCCTGCCATTTCTCCAGAGAGACCAGTCCAGCTTCCTCGTGATTCTGCACAAGCCTCTTCTGCCTGAGAGCGAGTGAGCATGCTCCTGTTTTTCCCAGCTGCATCTGGACCTTCACTGCATTCCATGTGTCTCCTGAGAACTGCCTGGGTGAGAGCCAGTTGAACTAAAGCATAGGGTCTTAGGATGGACTTTTCTCCTCTTTCCTCCTAGATATTTCCAGGTTGCCAGCCAAGCTGCTGCCCCACTGCTTTGCTTATTTGAAGCACTCTGCATAGTGCCCCTTCATTTTTTATTCTTTTTAATATTGATTATTAAAAACCATTTCTTCAATTAAGAACTTAAACTCTAGGTCTCCTTGTTGTTAAGCACCAAACGCTCTGGCATTTTATTGATGCCGTATATGTAAAAGATCCCAAGATTACATATTATTAATAATAATAATAATAATAATAATAATAATAATAATAATAATAATAATAATAATAATAATAATAATAATAATAATAATAATAATAATAATAATAATAATAATAATAACAATAACAATAATAATAATAATAATAATAATAAATAACTTTATTTGATCAGTCTTATGACCGTTTCAAAATTCATTAAAAAACAATATAAAACATTATAAAATGGAATAAAGGAAGGCAGCTGACATTCTATTTGCAGGTAGGTTCTTGTTTTCCCAGTTCTTTTTCCAAGAAGCAAGCTCTTTGTGGCTTTCAGAATAAAAAGGCTTACTCTGATTATTGTAGACCTTTCTAGACATTGCAATAGGAGTCTCAAAAGATCTTCTCTGTCATGGGAGCTAAAATTAGCTGTAATTGGGTACAGGTATCTGTGTCGGAGGTCAGTATAGGCTGAACATTTGATTAAAAAGTGTTCGATGTCTTCAACTATTTGGTCCCCTCCAAACACAGAGTCTCTCACATCTTGGAATGTTACAGAAGCAACCAGTTTGCATCTTGATGTCAAGTTGTTCAAACCTGGCTCTGGTGTATATTCTCCTTAAGGGGAGCAGGACTGGGATCGTCAGGTAATGTTCTAAATGAATATTCCGTTTGTGCAAGGCTAAAAACTTTGTAGCCGACGAGATTACAGATTAGTAAAATAACTATTAAGCAAACCAGAGCTGTACAACTAACAACATTCCATGAATCTATCTTACAGAATTTTATTAACATAGATTAATTTATAGTTCTACATCCTTAAGTACAAATATGATGTAGGAAGGTGGCATCAATGGAAATATGGAAATCTTGCAGAAGAAAGGATAGGGTTTTTGATACAGGAAAATACAGGGAGGGGCCAAGGACTAACAACTATAAACTAGGAATGTGACTTGACTCGTGGACGTTTATTAACAATGGGCTTAGAGCTAGCTTCAATAAATGGTAAGATGGAAGAAAATCCTTGTGCCATCTTTGTGTTTGGGATAGTTGCTTAACAAGGAGCTTCTTTCATAACTGACCAGCAAAAATTTGACTGTCTCTCACTCTGGTCTTGATTCATAGTGACCCAATCTGATGTGTACACAAGGACAGAATTGTTAGCAACTTTTGCCCATGAACTCCACTGGAAGAGTATCCAAAACAGTTCAGAAATGCAAATGGTTCAAGCCTATGTTTTCCACAGCGGATCTCCATTCCTAATCCTTTTCCCCAAGACTTTTTCACTCCTGAAATGCAAACCATTTGATTAAGAACATAAGAAAGATGACGTTTTCCTGTGTGTTGACTTCAAGCAGAAACCTTTAGACAATCTGAAATTGTGGCCCAAGTTGTCAACTGTTATGTTTCAGTGTGAAGGGGAGTTTTAAGTTAATCAGTAGAAAAACCAACCTTGGTTAAATTAATAACAGATGCTTAGAAGACAGACTTTTGTCATGATCTGATCATAGAACAATCATTAGTATCATTCAAGGCATAATAGAAGGTATCACCAACACCCCCTCCAAATGCAAGAGGAGGAGATGAACAAACAAAAGTGATGGGGGCACATATTGTCCAAAATAAACAGAAACTGTTGGAATTCAGATAATCTAGCAGTGCATAATCCAAGTCAGAACTTGCTAAAAATGCAGGTCTCTAATGGAATGCAATTGTTTTCCATCAGTGCTTTGGATAACAAATAGCTGTGCGTGCATTGTGAACTTAGTCCTTACTTGCTTCCAGTGAAGAGAGGAGGAGGGAGGGACATTAATTACCCTACTTAGCTGTGTGTTTTGAACAGGAAGCTCCAATGTTTCCTCATTGCAGCTGATCCTCCTCCTGTGAAATCCCAAATGCTTCTGCAGAGCAAAAAGGGCAACCTCGGAGCAGACATCAGGCTGTTGCAGCTGCATTAACAACAACAGCTCAAAAAGAAGATCAAATTACATTCCTCGTGCGGTATTGTCTGCTCTCTTTCTCTCTCGTTCTCCTTCTCCTCTTCCCCCAAGGCCTTGACTTTGGAGCTGAAAGAGTAGAACACAACACCGCTTCATGAAATCTTCCCTTTAAAACAGATTGGTAAGTAACTGATGTGTAACTGTCTCCACCTCAAACTGTAACATTTTTTCCAGTGGAATATGAGATATTTGAGTACTGTTTTTGTCATTTTGTTTTTTAAAAGGATGTTTGCTTGGTACTCAGTACAAATGTTAAGATTGCAGAGTTGATGCCTTTTCCCTAAAAGGACACTCCGCTTAATAAAGAGGGGCTTTCTTCCAGATGAATGTACTCAGGACTGTGACGTTAGGGGTCAAAATGACAAAATGTAAAGCACATAGAGATATTTTTGTTTGTTTTATGCTTCAGGACTGTGGTTTGGGGCAGATAATACAAACTTTATCATATTTACTTCAAGGTAAGCTGTCTTGTTTGCATCTTCACATAAACACTCATAGGATTCAGATTTTGACAAAGATTTCTAACTAGGACAAATTTCTCAACAGGCAGATTGAAAGAAATCCATCACAAAAAATGGGACTATTCATGTAGCTAGTTGGAACTTTTCAGAATAATACCAAATAGGAAAAATTTAGTGAGCCTTAAAGAGAGACCTCAATCAAGTATTATATGTACTTTTATTGCACAACTGCACATTTGTAAAACCAGCATTTTGAGATAATGGGAGTTGTGTGATTGAGCTGGAGAAACCAACATCAGTTTCGGTATAATCATGCTTGGATGTAAATGCACCTTGAACTCAGTATAACTAGTTTGGTGCTGATGACTCATACAGAGTGAGTAGATAATGGATTCTTTAAAAGATGTATATGGTTCTGTATTTGTGTGTTTTACATCGAGTGTTAACAATGAAATAAGCTAACAATATAGAGGTAGAATGTATTCTACTCAAAGAAATATTAATAGAACATGATTTTTCGTTATACAAACACTTCTGCAGAATTTAACTGGTTATACACCATATTCTTTAATGCAGTGAAATAGCTGAGAAATGACTTGTTACTGCCCAAATTTACAAGAATCAAAACCTGACATTTTCTTGACTTCAGAGTAGGGGTCTGTATTAATAGAATGATAGTGATAAGTGAATTATAATCTCAGTATTGAAAGGCATTCATGTGGCTAATTCATCATCATAAAAGCTCCATAAAGGACAGGTCCATTCTAATAATCCTAAAGATTATTACTGGCACAGTTTGGGAACATTCCTTCCTTTAGTCACTCCAGAAAAGGGTCATAGACTTTATAGTCAAAGTCATTAATTTGATGACTGGTCCCACATTGCTCAGTGTGGGGAGCAATGGTAGGAGTGGAGGATTTTCATTTCCATGTAACACTGAACTCAGAGTAAGTAGAGCAATTGACAGTTCTTATGGTGCCACCTTGAAGCTATGTGTCATAGATGTTGGAGCAGTTAGGGCAGAATTACATGCAACAGCTAAACATTTTTGTTTGCTTGCTTGTGCTCTCTGTTGTCACAAGGGTAGTGTTCAAGAGTTTATAAGGGAATCTCACAGCCACACTTGTGTGCTCTTAGGAACTCAAGCACTTGACATATACTGAAGGTGCGATCACATGGGGCTTTTTTTTTTGGATGTCCACTTTTGGTGGATGCAGAAAATGTGTCACATAGTTTTTAAAATGAGCATCTAAAAACCCACATTTGCTTGCCATTTGTTGGCCAGAGGGAAGCTGGATTTCTGTGGCCCTCAAGGGTCAGCCAGATACAACAGCTATTGACAGACTGGGATTGGATACTGGAGCTTCCCTAGCTCCTTGCCCAATCAGACCCAAACAGTGAGTCACCCAGAGTGTAGGCTTTCACGACCAGTTACAATCTCATTTGTAGCAGTTTTGGGGTTATGCCATGTTCCAGGTATCTTCTGAGAACCTAAGCTTTCAGTTATTGCTGAGATATCCATCTTCAACAATATCCAAAAGCATAGGTTCTCAGAAGAAACATGGAACATGGTATAACAGCCCCAAAACTCCTACAAATGAGACAGAGTGCAATTATTTCACTTCTGTGAACACAGTTTGGGTCACAGTAAGTCATTTTTGTATTTTGGACCAAATTTTAAAAATATCAACTGTTCACATTTAACAGCCTCAGCCTTGTAAACTCTTGGTTACAAGATTCATGACTGCATCCTGCTCACATTTTCTTCCTCTTTTGTTTATTTATCAGAACAGCTGTTTTGAGAATATAAACTAATAGATTCCCATTGCTATTATAGGAGTTATGAACTCACTCAGGAACTGGGATCATTGATTTCAATTGCCTTATGCAGTTATTCATGGGTGGTTCAATACTGTATATAGCCAAAGTTAAAAATGGACATGGAGAATAGAAGTGGACACATGTACCTTTTCTGCACTGGGCCTTCTTCTGGATTTATATCTGAGAATAGAGGCCTGCCATTTAAACACTAGTGCAGATTACAGCAGAACAGGATGGGGCCTGCCACAGTCTGTATGAGCATGCAGACAACAAGTTCCTATTCTATAATATAATCCAGAAAATGGTCCAGTACAGCAAGGCTCTGCATTTTCGGCACTTTTTAAACACATCCACCTATCTTAACTCTTGAAAATGAGGGGGAAATGTATAGGTGACATTGTACAATTTTTCACAAAGAATACTGAACAAACACAGTGTTAGTATAGGGATATGCAGAAAACACATTTATCCCTTTCGATTTGAGGTTTATCCCCTTGAATCAAAGGGGGGATGTTCAGTTTCATGTGAAGCCCGCTTGCAAATGTAGGGGGCTTCGCCTTCACGTGTGAACATTCATCTAATGTTCATGCATGAAGTGAACCCACGCATCCCTTCCTTTGCATCCTGCCTCACCTCCCCACTCATGTTTTGCCCCTGTCACCATTACTGCACACACACCCCTTGCACAACTGGCGAGGCTGCCCCCATCTAGGAACTGCAGGAAATCTTGCAATATTTCCTGTGCAATTCTCCACAATTCCCAGGGAATTGTGCAATATTTTCTGTAATTCCCAAGTGGGGCAGCCTCTCCAGCTGTGCATGCACCTCCAGGATGCTTCATTGAACCTCTGAGGAAGGCACAATGGCGGTGGAGTTATCCACCAGATTTAAAGGTAAAGGGGCATGGCTGTGGGTGATGTGAGGTGGGGAGTGGGCAGATCTGGCCATGTTGAAGCTTCTACAAAGCTTTGATAAAGGCCAGATACATTCATTTTGCACACAGAGGGGTGCCTACAATTGTATGCCCCTTTTGATTCACAAGCAGATCATTGAAGCTTCGAATTCTCATGCAAATTTGAAGCTGACAAATATTTTCCACCCATCCCTATATTAGTATAAAAAGTATTAAACAAAGTAAGACTTGTATCAGAAGCAAGGATCAAATGCTACCTGTATTTAGATAAATGAGTAGAACGCCTATAGGTCAGTGGTAGAGGACATCCTTAATCCTCATAAAAAGGTTTTCAGGCAGGGTTCCCTGTCTGAAAGATCAGACACCTATTATCAGGATCCACACGACAATTGAAGGGTGGCAAAAAGAGTGCTGTGAGCTGTTCACATGCCTGCTGCCAACTCCCAGATGAGCAAACATCACAGCTGGGGGACTTTTGTCCCTTGCTGGAAAGCTTATGACTGGGATAATTTACTAGAACACAGGAAATTGCCATGGAAGTGGGCCATTTCCTATGTTCGACTAAACTGAGCTATCTAATCTGCATTAAAGAATGCATCATGGATAAGTCACACAGGCTCTATCCCGGCGCTACATTTATAGCACTCTTAATGAGTGCTTATAGCAAGAAGTGTGCTGGAGTAGTATGAGGCCATACAGATCTTGTGCTCATCCAGCACACACCCTGTGCCACGAGAATGCAGAGACATGTGGACTTTGTACCCTCATGGTCCATCCATAGCATCACAAGAGCACCATGCAGATGTTGCTCTGTTCCTTAAGTGACTGTAGACTGTATGTAACTTCTGAATAGGGGTAGCTGCTCTTTATTGCAGCTGTTAAGGAAGATAACAATGCACAAGTGGTACCAGTGTCCTAATCCTGTAAGTAGTGCTAAAGGCAGATGAAACGTTATGAGGCTGCAATTCTGTGCAAACACTTAAAAATGATCCCTCTGGATAGAATAGATTGTGTGCACTTTAGCCAACTCTGGCATCCTGTGTGTGGAAGAGTTTGGCTTCCTTTCCCCTTGTGGCTGAACTGCTCCCGACCTCAAATTGAGCATAAGATAGTTTTCTCTACTCTGCAATGGACATTTACATGCCTAATAGAGACTATACAGACTTCTAGCACAATAAATGAATACATGAAGCATCCAAGCTGCAATGCTTTCTCCACTGCGTCTTAAGGTCCGAAACAAAGCTTCCTACAGTAACTGACAGCTGCAGTCAAAACCTGCCTGACTATTACTTTCTGTGTGCAATTTTCCAAAGTTATTTTGATCAGCCCTGTCTGCTAATCAAAATTCAATGGAATACCTAAAGCTCAGTGGGAGAGAACAGATAGAAATGGAATTCACACAAATATTTGTTTACAGAATATTTCTTGCAAGTAGAAGTGAAATCACTAAAAGGTGATGCAGAGTTTTCGAAGTCAGTTTGAGTTCAGTATAATAGTTAACCCAGATAACCAGCAATTACTTTGACTGTTCCAAAAACAAAGGCTTTCTTTTCTTTAGGGTTATTTCCTGACAAATATTTCATGCTACATGAGTCAATGGTGACTTGTCTGTGAACCAATCACAGATTAGATTTTCAGATTAAAAGTCATGTCTTTTCATGTTGCTTAAAACACAGTCTGTGACTAAATTCCATACGTATAGCTTCAGTCATGCTGTTTATTAGATATAGAGAACTCGGTCAATATAAATGAATGCATGAAGCGTTTATTTAAGATCTGCAGGGAGAGGGGAAAGAACTCAATGGACCAAATCCAAAGGTTTTTCTGCATGGAGTAAAATTGCAGACAATACCTTTCACCCATCAGCTCAGGGTGCCTGATAGTGTTCAAACCCAGCCGGTTTATTCGGGGATATGAGGTAGGAAATCCAACCAAGAACTTCTAGCATTTCTTTTTAGCATTACCAGGCACAGCCATAGATCACTGACCTAAATATTAGTTCTTCTATAGCATAGGAGAAATGTCTCAGCTCCTTACTACGAAGTAGTGTGTACTGAAAGGAAAGAGGCACCTTCACAAGGATAAGCAATAATGGCTTATGGATACAGGGACCCAAGGCACCAACAGGACTCTCAGGGCACTTTCAGACTCGTCCAGAACTGTACCATCCTGCCATTGCCACTTCCTGCTTGACAAACAGGACAGCGGGAAACCACGCAGGGATGGTGCAGCCACTTCTAGTCCCCCTGACAGGCCAATCGGATGTTGCACCGTCCCTTCAACACAACTTCCCACCTGTCAGGTGGGGCATGCCATTGACTGCAGTAGGGGTGCAGCATGTCCTGGAAAATGCAAAGTAAAAATATGCTGATTAATCAGCATATGTTTGCTTTGATGAATGCTGTGCTGTGGGCTGAAGAAAGCTGCAAAATCTTTGCATAAAAAAGAGAGCTCATTCTTGCATTTGAAAAGTATAAACTTCAAGAGATATCTGTTTAAAGTTCTTATCTCTCTGGATTACAAAGAATCACCAGCTTCTTTCTAGGTAAATAGGCCAACTTTTCTCAGTGGGATGGCACATTTATCCCTACCTCTCAACAACTTGGCTGGAGGAATGAGACACACAGGTGCGCCTCTCTCTGACCACGGTACCATATCAGGGCCTGTTGGCATTACTGTAGTATGGCCATTTGTGACCACTGGCTTCCTACTCTGTTAAGCTCCAGGGGTTAGGTTTGTTGAATGAAAAGGATAGATGGCCCTCTTGAGACAAGCCTCTGGGCAGCTTCCAGGACGAGGCTCAGATGAGTGGATCCGAGGTTACCAGATCAGTGGATACAGGGGCAAGTCTGTATACATGTCTTTCAAAGCTAAGGAACAGAACAATCTGCACCTTGCTCTTTTTCTCACTCACCATGACAGTCTAGGGAGGAAAACAGAAATTTTATTTGAGGAAAAAAGCACTAGCAGAGTTCAGTTTGGGCAGCCCCCAAACGCTTTCCAAGCCCAAACTGCTACACTTGCAAGTGTGTCAATTCAAACAAAGTTTCTTTTTATTCCATCATGGAGACAGCCATCTTTCCCTCCCTCAATAACCTCTAGAATGGTGTCATGTAGGTTGTCCCAGGCTCTGAGTCAGTATTGATTTCCAGGGAAATTGAATGAAAATAAATATTCCCAGAGAGGTCACTGGAGCAACATTACAACAGTCACTTACAGTGGTACCTCGACATACGAGTGCCCCAACATACGAGTTTTTTGAGATACGAGCCACCGAGCGAGTGATATTTTGCTTTGAGATGAGAGCAAGATTTGAGATACGAGGAATCCGTCTCTCTCCCTTCCCCTTCCGTCTTCCATCCTCAAGCGCGCGCACACCCGCTCCCTCCACCGCTCATCGCTCGCCTTGGGATGCCACCCTGTGTCTGTTTTCCCTTCCGTCTCTCCCCCTTCCCCTTCCGTCTCTCATCCTCAAGCGCACGCACACCCGCTCCCTCCACCGCTCTTCGCTCGCCTTGGGATGCCGCCCTGCGTCTGTTTTCCCTTCCGTCTCTCCCCCTTCCCCGCCGGTCTCTCATCCTCCAGCGCGCACACGCTCCCTCCCTCCACCGCTCGTCGCTTGCCTTGGGATGCCGCCCTGCGTCTGTTTTCCCTTCCGTCTCTCCCCCTTCCCCGCCGGTCTCTCATCCTCCAGCGCGCACACGCTCCCTCCCTCCACCGCTCGTCGCTCGCCTTGGGATGCCGCCCTGCGTCTGTTTTCCCTTCCGTCTCTCCCCCTTCCCCGCCGGTCTCTCATCCTCCAGCGCGCACACGCTCCCTCCCTCCACCGCTCGTCGCTCGCCTTGGGATGCCGCCCTGCGTCTGTTTTCCCTTCCGTCTCTCCCCCTTCCCCGCCGGTCTCTCATCCTCCAGCGCGCACACGCTCCCTCCCTCCACCAAGGCAGAGGGGCGGGGCCGTGACGAGCGGGGGAAAAGCCAAGGCAGAGGGGCGGAGGCCCTGACGAGCGGAGGAAAATCCAAGGCGGGCCGAGGGCTGTGACGCACCGAGGGAAAGAGAAGGCCTTCCATTGACTCGCCTGTTAGTAATGACAGCTGTTTTTTGCTTGCTGCGCTCCTGGTTCAGAGACAGGGAGAGGGAGGGAGGAAGTGAGCCCCGAGGGCAGGCTGGCCGCTTTCAGGGACTGAAATTTTGCTGTGGAGCTGGAAGGTGGAGGGAGGTCTCTTGGCTGTTTGCAAGAGGGCCCAGACCACAGTTTGGCTGCCCCTTCTCAGACAGGCTGACCTCCACAGCCAGCACATGTAGCTGCCTCATTCTGGAACCCTCAGGGGTGGGGGGAGACGCTGACGGACAGCCTGCTCTTAATGTCCCTTCTGTGGTCTCCAGGCACTTAACAAAAACAACTGAGGTGGTTTTTTGAGACCCGTAACGGATTAATGGCATTTCAATTAATTTCAATGGGGAAAATTGCTTTGAGATACGAGTGATTTGACATACAAGCAAGGTTATGGAACGAATTAAACTCGTATCTCAAGGTACCACTGTACTTGACATCCTAATTACTATTCAATACTGGAAGAACATGCTTGAAAGTGGATTTAAAAAAAAATCCCCAGAAGAATAGTGTTATTAACTAGCTGAATAATTGCAACAATTACCTCTGCTAGAAGGAGTGGGGGAACTGGACCAGGGGGGATATAATAAAAAGGTATTTACAAGCAACAAGTTTTGGGGTCAACATGGATGGAATAAATCCAATAACAACTGTAACATTTCAGAATCCCATGATGGGCTTGTCCCATTTTCAGGGGAAACCAAACAGAAAACACTGTTCTTTCCTGGGAAAGTTGCATAATATATGTGTTCTGTTTCAAATGCATGCTGTCTCAGGAATAGGAAAGGGAAGAGAAGTCTTGAAAAATTAGTGTCAATTATTCTACATTTGACCACACAGAACAGGCTGGTACAGATATCTTTTATCATCTTTTATTCACTCTTCTGTAATCTCAGGTGGTTGAACATTTTTATCGCTGCTTGGAATTCCAGAAATAAATCTCTCTGGGTTTTCCTCTGCAGCCAACTGCTGCTGAAAAGAAAAGAAGAACAAAAGCAACTCTATATATTCCATATTAACTGTTTTTTGGAATTATTCTGTATACTTAATATTTCCAAAGAAGTTGCATTTACATACACTTAAGGACAGCTAACCAGTGATATCAGCAGAGTGCTTTAGTATGCCTCCTGAGCTTTGGGACAGTCAGGGAATTCAGCTGTTTTTGGCCTGAAGTGGCCTGGACACACCTACATTGCTGTTCCACACACACACTACTACCACCACATCAACCTTTGTGAATCCTTTGTGGTATGCTTCACCATGGTGTTGGAGGGCAGGAGGAGCAGCATATGGCTTCCCCTTTTTTTGCAGAAGCAATTTTTGTAAGCACCTCCCCTTCTTGTATCACAGGCAGATGTAAATATTACAGAACCTACTGGCGCTTCATGTGCATTAGTGACATGCTACTGCACTGTGATGGGGGGAAAAAAACCTCCATACTAGGGGTGTGTACAAGTGCAATTTCCAACATTCGATTCGAATTGAATATTCGACTAGAGGATCATAAGTTGGACAAGATAAACATCTCCAGCACTCAGACCAAAACTTTGATGTCAGATTCAAGAGTTCCTTTTCTGATGGCATTATCTCCTCCTCCTCTGGGCAAACCAGTGCCAGAGTTCTGACATCATCTAAGAAGAGCTGACTTTCTAGGAACAGACATGGAAGGCGATTTGATCTGAGGTATCCCTTGTGGTTTACTGCAATCTTAAATCAAAGAATGATTAGATATGCTTCTCAGAGGGAACAAGGAAACTAGAAGAGAAACACAAAACATTCCTTCACTCTTACTATGACAGTGGCAATATGAGAGTGTTGTTCCCGCCCTCCCAGCATCCGCTCTTTAGAAGGAGAGCCTAGGAAAACTGTTCTTATTGCACTGCGTCCACAACTCCATTCAAAGAAATGCTCAGATATTTTCAAAAGAAAATGCATGACCAACATGCCTTAGCACCATGCAGTGAAAATGCTTTTTGGTGTCATACTGTATTAAGCCGTTAGCATTTTCTTCTTTCACAACACTTTTCAGGTCTCCAGTATCCATAGTAACTAGATTTTAAAAGCCATTTTTCTTCATTTGATACATGTGTTCCCTATTGGCCGGAACTGGGGAAAAAAAGGCAATACATTGATTAGAGCCAACAACAGGCAGATTTCACATGTTATTTGAACATGTAAAGAATATCTCTTTGTGTATATGTGCATTTCTACTTCCTGGGCCGTCATTTACAATGAATTACTTTGCAGGATATGGAAAGGAGAAAAAAGAAGGAAAATAACAGAATGAATTGTATGACTGAAAGCAAAAAGACTACTTGAACATGACCTAAGTTCTTTAAAAAGTAATGAAGGCATAACTCTGGTGATCTTTCTTACATTCAAGTTTGACTTTGCAGCCAGGAACAGCACATAAAGGAGGAGTACCAGAAACTCAGTCTTGGGAAGAGAGTTCCCAGTGAGAGATCCCCCTGCATCTGGAGGCAACATATGTACCCGAGAATTGGTGCCTTTCCTCAGCCATGTAGGAGAGAACCCAGGAAAGCCCTGCCTTAAAGTCAGAGGGGTACATAGATGAGGAACTTGGCAGGACAGCGTTTTTGATAGCAAAAGAGGGAAGAAGCAAACTTTTGCCACAAGCACCACCCATACTTATCTGATTGGCTCCGATGTCATGTCCGGTGTGCAAATGGTGGGATTAAACTACCTACAAGTCAGAGTTTTGAAGATACTCTTCAAAGCTTGCATAAGGAACAATGGAAAATGCCACAACTCCATCTTCAAAGTCAAACCATTTCCGGCTCATAGGATACAGATTAACGACCAATTAGAATTCTCCATCACTTGCACAAAATGGTAACAACAACAAAAAACCCACCCTCTGATGTGAGTTTGGTAACTACACAAACATACCGATGAAGTTTTCTTGATAACACTATTAAAGTGATTAGCCCCTAGGTTCTTCAAATATATGTTTCAATTTCCTAGCCTTGCTCAAAGTGCCTGGTAGTCCCCAGTAGTCTCCCATCTAAGTACTAACCAGGTGACCTATGCTTAGCTCTTGAGATAAGCCAATCTATGTTTATTTCTATATTTAATATCTTTTTATATTGTTCCCTATTGTAAAATTCTGAAGCAGTTTTCAGTCATTCTGAAGCATCTATAAGTAGTCAATTTTTTAACCTCCTACTGGAAGTAAACAGATTTATCCTGAAGTATCTGAGTATTTTAGGGATGGTAAAAAAATGTTTGTCACCTTTGTGATTCGTACAAATTGCAAATATTTGAAACTTTGCATTTGAATGGAATATTAGCTACATTTGAAGACATACCTTCATATATGAAGCAAAACCCTTTGTGCCTTCATTCAAAGCTTTGTTACATTCAAAGCTGATGCCCAGCTACCTCCACAGTGTATCTGGATCAGATTTAATTAGATTTTTAATGGATTCAGTTGGATTCAGATCGGACTCTAAGACACCACTGGTGGCAGTAGTGATTTGAAGCAAATTTGAAGCTTAACACATTCAAACTGGCTCCATTTGCTTCAATGCAAAGCAAACAGGAAAAAAATTGTGGACATCCCTAATGTATTTGTTTTTAATATGGTGGTCTTCAATATGGGAAGTACAATGTATTAAACAATGTATTAAACAGATTCTCTGTCTTGGTAGAATGCAGTCTGGAGCTTGATCGTTTTACTCAGTAGAGGGGAATGCCTTCCAAAAAACTGTCTGTTCTTGGTGATTTATTCCACACCCTAATTATAAAAGCTGGCACTGTGCTTGTTCCAACTATAGTCCAGTTTTCAGCTTGAAAACACGGCAGTTGCCAAGTGAAGCACATATGCTTCTAATTTTAGCTTTACATCTTTTATCTTTTACACCAGCTGTGACACAGAAATGGCATCAGCCAGCAACCTCTGTAGGCAATTCAGTATGCCAGATCTATTTGCTCAGTAGTAACATTCATACTGCATCAGTGAAGTGGTAATCTTGACAACAATACCTGGAAATAAGTGGATGAAAGAACGTTTCCGATGTCTTTTCCTCTTTCCTTTCGAAAAAGGAAAAGTAAATGAGGAAATGCCTTTCCAATGTCTTTCCCTTGGCATCATTCCAAACCCAAAGCTTATTTTTCATTGTTTTTCTGGATTGATCTGGAAATGATGCAAATAGCTTTAAAAAGAAAAGAACAGCCCTCCTGATCCTCTAAAAATAACCACATCAAAAAACAATGTTACAGCAAAGTAATTGGCCTAGGTATGACAATGATGTTAGAATTTGTTATATCTTACAGAGGCACGATATGACTTTTGCTAAATGAAATGAACTAATTGGGGAACAGTTCCACGGTATCTGTGGTAGGCTGTCAAGAAATGCTGGTAGCCATACCATAAAATCTTCATGGTTTGGAACAGTTCATTTAGATCTACTACATGAAGAAATCTTACCCCCCTGTTTCTGAACTGAATCAGGCCTTCACATCAAGCACATCTCTTAGGATGACTACAGATAGCAAGAAGAAAATGCAGGTTCCTGCCATCCCTGTCAGCTGGTAGGGCAACATTCTGGGGCAAACCTGGGCCTATTGTTCTGATATTGACTGTATCCAGGGAGAAGATAGGGATCCAACTGATTACCCTGTAACATTTCCAGGCAGTTTTCTCTACCACTATGTTACAGCATTTCCTGGTTAATGCAGTATAACTGTAAATATTCTGAGGATAATGTTTCTATAAACTGTCACTGCCATTGTCCAAACAAAAATAGTGGTTTTGAATGTGAGAAAATCCATAGCAGAAATAGGGGGTCTTGGCCCTTCATATGATTAACTCCAACTCCCATTATCTTGACAACTATCCATGGTGATTAGGTTATTTGAGTTTGACAATATCAGAAGCGTCATTAGTCCATACGTTATTCTCTTTTTTTGTCCTGTAAGAAATGTCAGGCTAAGCTGAGAATACATGAATAGATGAGGTCACTAAAACAAATGTTTCAAAACCTCTTCATTTTTAGTTGTTTTTTAAAAAATAAGTTTTGTTACTATGTATTATACTATATTTTTGCTTACTCAGGAATGAAAATAATGAAACCAGAATTGTTCCTGGCTGTTCTCTTCTATCTTCTGTCAAGCTATGGGCCTAATTATGTGACTGCAACTTCTGAAGCTGAGGAAGAAAATGAAGATCTTGTAGGTAAGAAATCTGACCAATCCATTATATTTCAGTACACTTAAATATTATGTACAGATTAGGGATGTGCACGAATATTCATATTATTCATTATTTGGATGAACTCAGACATTCATATATGAATCAAATGTCCAGACACTTGTACTCTAGTATTTTTACGAATACAAATATTTTAAGTACTTGTATGCATCTTGGGCATATCCATACGCACAGACCTATAACCTTCATTTAATCTGGGATGATTTGATGGGAACTGTTTTTTAAACATTGGGGAAAGATAGAATTTTAGGCAGCAATCACACCACAAGTGAATAGTCTGTTTTAGGGCACAATGTGGATCCATATTCTTTTGGCGGGTTCACACACTTCTGGTTTTCCTGAAGTTGTGTTTGTCCATATTTTTCAGGATCTGCCCTGAGTCCAGCACACTTTCACCTTCTCCACCCCTCCTCCTGTGATTGGTTACATTTCTGTCAATCACATTTTGGCTTTTCAGGGGGAAGGATGGCCATAGCCCTCTGTTCCCATCTTCCCCACTCCTGCTTTTTTTTTTTTTTTGCTTTCTCCTCCTCATCTTCCTCCTCCTCCTCTTCTCTTCTTTCTCTCTCTCTCTCCTCATTTGTCACAGTGTTAGGATTAGGGACGGACTTGAAAGGCATCCTGGAACTGTGTAAAAAACATACACAACACACACACTCTACATCTGAGGCTCAATGAGAAGAAACACAACCCAGTTAAAATCAGACAGAGAGAAGTAGAAGGCAAAAGTTTGGGTGAGAGCAGATGGGAAACTGAGAACATCTGAAAAAGGCCTGGGGTGTGTCCAGACTGGGGGATACTGCACATTCTGACACCCAATACTTCATAGCAGCGGTGCATTATGCTTCTGCTACTGAGGATTTACCTGTTGAAGAACAATCAACACTCACTGCGCAGTATCAGGTAATTTCAGAGTTTCCCGCCATCCTGATAGGACAGCGAGAAACACCCACTGAGAACTATGGATTCTATTTCTACATTATTTGTCCAACTGTAGGACAGATCCCTGCTGTGTAGATCCTTTGCCTGCCTTTCCTTCCAAATTAACAAACACATATTTTCATTTGCATACCTCTCAGGGAGTTTCCCAAATTATTTCAACACCCTACACGGTTGTCACAGTTTTCCCACAAAGCTCTCACCAGCCTAGCAAACCATGAGAAAGGCCAATGTGACTAAACTTTGGATAAGGGGAATTTTTCAAGGGAACTGTGTGGTTACTTCACAAGTAAATTTTCATATGAAGAAGCCCTTTGTGCCTCTGTCTAATACCCAATTACGCAACTAGATTACTTCAACATAACTTGTCAAAAGACGGAGCACTGCTATTGAACTGTATTGAGGTTTAAACTCCAAAGCCAAATAATGGACATGAGAGTAATATTATTCTGTATGCTAAAAAGGGAGGTCTGAGGTAGGAGGTTAAGCCCAGCCACTTTATCCCCCAAGCCACATTTCCCAAAGGAATGAGTCATGGCAGCTGAAATGTTGCTGTCTTGTAAACGTTAAAAGTCCACAAAGTATTAGCTTTACACTTTGAAGATTCAGCTTGTCTAACAGGAAAGGCTATTAGCAGAGTATGTGGGGGTGGATAGCGACTTGTCAAATCAAGCTTATGGAAGGGGAAAAGAAGAAGCCCATTTTCTTGCAACGGGCCAAGCTGTTTTCCCTTGATAATGTTCAGCAGCAAAAAGAATTTGGAAAAAGACTTACAATTGTGGCAATACAGAAACTATCTATAGAAAAAAGCATTTTGCTGTAGCCTGCAGAGGAATCAGCCACAGGAGGAAGTAATGAATAGCTCCCCTTTGATGCCTGGCTTTCCTATTAGAAACTAATTTTTACACAAATGGGTGTTGCGTTTAGCTTTAGCTTCAGAATTAAGGGCTGTTATATTCTGGAAAGTTGTCTAATTTGACTATGTAGCTGAAACTGGGAGCCACTACATGCAGAAGCTATCCAGAAGAGAAAGGAAAAAAAAAGAACGAGACAGAGAAAGAAGATTAGATTTTTATTTGTATAATGCTGCAAAGTATTAACTAATTTGGGACATTTTTGGACCTTCACTGCCCCAGGAAAACCTCCTGGGAAAGTGAAGATGAGGGATAAATCTAACATCCACACTTTAGGATGCCAGATCTAACCCTAACCTTAACAGCACTTCCCTGACTGTATTCACACCTAAGTTTTAAATCCTGTCTCAATCAACTTTCAAAGGTCATCAGGAGTTTTGGAGTGAGGTGTCATCAGTATGCAGATGATACCCAGCTCTATCTCCCTGTACCATCTGAATCAGGAGAGGCGGTTGAAGTGCTTGACAGGTGTCTAGAGGCAGCAATGGGCTGGATGAGGGCCAATAAATTGAAGCTGAATCCAGACAAGACAGAGGTGCTGTGTGTTACAGGATCTCGGGTCCGTGTAGTTGGGAGACACCCTGTTCTCGATGGGGTTGTTATGCCCTAGAAGGGACAGGTGCGTAATCTGGGCGTGCTCCTGGACTCCACACTAACACTGGAAGCTCAGGTGGAGGCTGTGGCCAGGAGTGCCTACTCCCATCTGCGGCTGGTGCGCCAACTGAAGCCTTTTTTGGATAGAGATGACTTGGCCACAGTTACCCATGCTCTGGTAACCTCTAGATTGGACTATTGTAATGCGCTCTACATGGGGCTGCCCTTGAAGACGGTCCGGAAGTTGCAGTTAGTGCAAAATGCAGCAGCTAGAGTGCTGACTGGTACAACTAACTGGACACACATTACTCCAGTATTAAAAGAATTGCACTGGCTGCCAATTTACTACCGGGCCCAATTCAAGGTGTTAACTTTAACTTATAAAGCCCTAAATGACTTGGGCGCCAAATATCTAAAGGAACGCCTTCTCCCATACCGACCTGCCCGTGCCTTAAGATCCAATAATGAGGCCCTCCTGGTTGTCCCACCACCTTCGGTAGTGAGGCTGGTGGGCACCTGGAAGCGAGCTTTTTCTGCAGTGGCCCCAAGATTGTGGAATGGCCTCCCCCTCGAGGTGCGCCATGCCCCCTCCTTATATTTATTTAGGAGGGCCTTAAAGACACACCTGTTTACCTTGGCCTTTGGTTAAGGATTTGTTT
The DNA here is from genome assembly GCA_023333525.1 of Aspidoscelis tigris stejnegeri. Lineage (NCBI taxonomy): Eukaryota > Metazoa > Chordata > Lepidosauria > Squamata > Teiidae > Aspidoscelis > Aspidoscelis tigris. Next base: position 18,248,915 of record JALMGA010000010.1, read on the forward strand.
TCCCTCCCCAGCTATAATGGCATCATTTTAATGCACTACGGAGTGCACAGTTTTAAATTTGTTGAATCTTAAGATGTTTTTAAGTGTGCTTCTTGTTTTATTTGTATTTCATTTTAATCTGTATTGCTTTCAATTTGTATCTTGTTTTAATTTATTTTTACTTGTTGTAACCCGCCCAGAGACCTTCGGGTATGGGCGGGATAGATATGTAAATAAAATAAATAAATAAATAAATAAATAAATAAAGTAAGATAAAACTTCAGCAAAATGACTAGCCATTTTCTTTACACTATCTAACCCAAACTGAATTTTCTGAGTTAGATCACGTTGAAAGAAAACAGCTTGACACTTTGCTGATGCTTTCTCTCACTCTGAAAGTGGACTGAAATTGGATTATAACTTAGGTGTGAATACAGCCCCTAAGTGCTGCTGAAGTGTGAATTGCCACCATTACAGAGGCAATCATAAAGCGACAGAAAATTCTAATATCTAATCTGTATTGACTCTCTTGAAGTACTCCCTAGTACTATATTGTTTTTTCTGAATAGGAACAGAATCCTAAATGACGCTCCTGCTTTGAACAATAGGATATTCAGAAAATTTTAGCTGCTGCTCCTGACCACAACTCAGGTTCTTGCAGCCTGGCATGGCGTTCCAGTGGGAAGAGGCCCCTCTTTCTCCACATCCCACACTTTTCTTTCCATTGTCCTTGGCAGTGAGTTTTGTTCCTGCCAGCACCCATGCCTGGCATGCACAGCTATTTATAACCCAAATCAATTAGCTCGAACAACTCCAAGAAGAGACAAAATGGTCATGAGTCTGAAGTGCCCTCAGCCAATTTCTGGACTCGCACTATGGACAGTATATTCCTGCACTCAGGCAAAGTGATAAGTGGTCTCATTCCACTGATTATGTCATTTGCATCCTCCGTCACCCAATGGCTACTAGGGCATTTGCTATTTGTTTCTTCTAACTGGACCTTAGTTTCTCTTTTCTTCAGAGATACCCTATTAATTGGGGCTTCCACAGCTATGTAGTTCTTTGCATCAGATCAGCGTGTGAAAATGTTGTATAGTGAACCTACTGAATTAGGTCACTTTGAACAACTGAGTTGCCTACTTGTTTGCTTATGGATCAGACATAAGTGCGGCCATAATGTGAGGAATTAAATTTTTCTCTCTTCCTTTCTCTCTAAATCTCTGTGTATGTTTGTGTGTGAAAGAGTTAGAAAATCAAATGCTGCTTTATATCAACTGTGGATATTTCGTAGTGTTCACTCCTATCTCCACCTCAGCTCCACCATCTAGAGAACAAAGTCAGTTTGTGTTGCTCAGCCTCCTTTAATCGGAAGTCAAACAAGCAAGTCAAAGCAGGATTCTTTATTTTACTTTGAAGTCAGCTTATCTTTGGACACATTTTTGTTTCTTCAGACTGGCAAATTCACTTTAGTATAACACATTACGTTGCAGCGATAATAACATGATATGCTTTGATTTCCTCTCTCCCAGGTCCGACTTTGCTGCCACTGAAACTTGGGATGTCAGTCTGTGCTTTTAAAGCTGATAGAGGCCCATGCAAAGCTATGCACACCCGATATCACTTTGACATTCAAACCCGGCAGTGTGAAATCTTTAACTATGGTGGGTGTGAAGGCAATGACAACAACTTTCTCACTTTAGAAGAATGCCAGGAAAAGTGCATAGTACCAGGTTAGTAGCACATTTCCCCTTTTAAAATATAAATAGAAAATCGGTTTGACTTTCTTATCAAGTACTGAGGGCATCTAGCACAGAAGCGTTTTCAAGACCCTGCAATTGTCAACAATAAGATTCCCCTTAACTGCCTGCATTTTTCCCTTTGTGGTTTGTCTGAACGCTTAATGGAATAACTTCTCCATATTTCCTTTACATAAACTGTGTTTACCCTCCCCTTCCTTCTTTTTAAAAGGTGTGAGAAATGATTATCTTCTTTTTATGGTATTGCTTTATGACAGTTAAGTGCTGATGCTTGCTTCCATAGAAACATCAAGGAAGTTGACAGTTGATAAAATTATCTAACAAAAACAATTAATCAAATTTTAATAAAATAGCAACCAGAATGTAAAAATCAAACATTAAGAGAAACTGTATTCAGGTTTTATCAAAAGTGAAGCAGAAGAGACAAAATATGTGTTGGATGCATAAAGGAGGTCTAGGGGGAGAGAGCCAGTAAAAAAGATTGTTGCCCTGGCAGCCGTTGCCCCAGGCAGCAGTCTCCCCGGGCGACTGTTACTGCCAGCAACTGCTGTCATTCCACAAATAAATTAAAACTATAAAATTAAAACTGTAATAAATACTAAAAAGTAAAATTAAATTTTAAAAAATAAATCCTAAAACTTAAATATAAATATAATATAATATAATTAATGGGTGTTTTTCCACTTAGCACTAAAGGACCCATTAAGGGTCCTTAATGGGTCCTTAAAGTGTACTCTAGTGCTAAATGGAAAAACACCCATCATAAAATTCAATAACAAAGACTATTGCCTCCAGCAAACACAGCCTCTAACAAATAACAATTTAAAAAAAATAAAAATAGAAAATAGAAAAAAAAAGCAGAAAAAAACAAAGATTTGTTTACATCCTGTAACAAAGAACATTGCCCCATGGCAACAGTTTTTCTGGGCAACCATTCCTCCCCACCCCAGCAACCATTGCCTCAGGCAAATGCTTCCTTTTCTTTCTTCCTCATATAATATATAAAATAAATAAAAAATAAAAATAAATAAAGAAGTGAAAATTAAAAAATGAGAATTAAAGTACAAAATAAAAAAGTAAAAAGTAAAATAATAATTAATTATTTAAAATCAAATATAGCAAATAAAGAATAAAATCCAATAAAAAACACTGTAGTCCCGGACAACCCTTGGCCCTGGCAACTGCTTCATTTTTTGCTCCAAGATTTTAAGTATAATTTCAGCTGCCAGCTTACTTCCCTGTGGTAGTACCACTTGAACTTCACGGCCACCCCTCCCACTTGGGGAATGGGAGGGTGATTTTTCAGGGCTCTGCTATGCTGCACTGCTTAATGAGAACCCTTCATAATTTCAGATCACACCTCCATCTGCACACCTCCATGATCCAGAACATAGCCCTTCATTTGGTTTGTAGATCTGAAATATCATATCTCCAATAGATTTGGATCAAGGGCCTCTTGATCTAGAACTGGCTCCATCTTGTGCAGACAGCAGGACTAACAAGGGAGCAGGGCCGCCTTGATCTAGACTAATGTACAGATCAGGAGGCCCAGGATCTGAATCAGAGGCCCTTTGATTTGGATTTAGAAGCTCGTACAGAAAGGGCCTGAGTTATTGTATATAAAAATATAAAAAGGCATCAGCAAATTAGTTACTGAATTTGTTGTTTCTGTCCAAGTTTTGACTTCACAAAATGAACTTTCATGCTACATTTTCAAGTCTATTTTTAACGTGTTTTTTTTTCTTAATGCTTCATTTGCAGAATTGCCTGAGATGAAAAAGCGATCAAGGCTGAAAAAAGGTAATCCACATATTGAAGAATGTTCTGCATTGGACGCTCATGGAAAATGTAGACTAAAACATGTGGAGGACCCCTTGACTGCTGAAATTGTTCCCACTATTATGCTAAGGCGGTGTAAATCAGTTTTTCAGGGAACGTATGGTTGGATTAAGTTAACAGTAATCCCGCCTTAATTACTATATTAAACTTTTTAAAAAACAAATTTAAATGATAATCTCCTTAGGTCATATTGTGTAATGATATAAGAATGGAAAATACCATTGTTCACAAAAGTTAGAGTCCAAATACTCAAATATTTCAGAAATATTTGCATCCATATTTATTAGCCCACTTGAACCTCGCTTTTCTCCCATCTCTCTTTCCAAGATACACATTACATATTTCCTGCCTGCTTTCTTAAGCCTGCAGCAGTGGCACAGCTTTTTCAGGGACATGCTGTACCCCTCCTGCAGGCAACGGCACATCCCATCTGACTGACGGGAAGCCGCATTGAAGAGACAGTGCAGCTTCCAATCCCCTTGTCAAGTGGACCAGAAGCAATTGCACTTTCCCTGCACAGTTTCTGATCGTTGCATCTGTCAAGCAGGAAGTGGCGTTGGCAGGATGGTGCAGTATTGGGCAATTCTGGAAGCATCCTAATAGCAGTTCTGATCATTGGAGGACCTAATGGACTTTAATTAATTGGTTTCGGTATCTTGCGGAACCATTAAAATTTGATTATTTGCAACAAAGAAGAAATATATTGTCCGGGAGATGGACTAATGATGTAATGATGAATAATTGGAAAAAAGTGATTGATTATTCAACAGGGAGAGGTGGGAGCAATGAATTGAAAAAAATATGCAAGTAAATATTCAGTGGAATAAATCAGGAGGTCTTGTATTGTTATTTGAATGTGTTGTATTGATCCTTTGTTATTTAAATAAAAAATTTAAAAAACAAAGAAGAAAAAGATATTACTTTTAACTATATCATAACACAATTGCTATTAAAGAAGACTTATTGACTTATTTGTCAATTATGACTTATTGACAAAATGAGGCATCTAACATTTTCTCCCCAGAAAAACCTTCTTACTGCCTTCTGGAAAATGACCCTGGAATCTGTCGAGGATTAATTGCAAGGTATTTCTACAACAAGGAATCACAGATGTGTGAGAAGTTCCAGTATGGTGGTTGCCTGGGAAATCCAAATAACTTTCACACTTTGAAAGAATGCCAGGATACGTGCGAAGATAATTGTAAGTGGCCTTGTCTTTTAGTACTTATTGTTTTATTCCAAGAATAGGGAAACTTGTGGCTTTTGAGCCCCTGCCTGTAGATACATTCAGGTAGAAAGGGACCTAAATCCTGGCGAGTCGAAGGCTTCCTGTTTGATTGTATCTTATAGTAATTATTGGATGATTCACTCTTTAGCACAGTTTGTCCCATTCCAGTGTTTCCAAATTAACTTGTGAATTAGAGTGTACAGCATAATCAGCTTGTGAATGTTTATGGATTTTGTACTTCAGTTTTGGATAGATAAAACATTACACAGATATGTATGTCTTATGTAAAATACTTTTTTTAAATTAACCCAATATATTTAAAAAATACTTTTGTGTTTGCTTGCCTTTCACCAAGGGGTGTCTTTCAGAGGCACACTATAGCACACCACCTAAAAGGCACTCCCAGAAACCCCTTGGCTAGGAATTTTTCTCCCTAGCCTTTGGAGGTGCAGTGGTGCGGCTGCAAACCTCATGCAACCTTCACGGCTATGGCATGGGTTAATCTGGATCAGTGAAGCCAGTACAGACAGTGTTGATTGTGCCCACACCACCCCATGATCTGGATCAGTGGGCTAGGGTAATCAAGACCTTCTGATTCAGAATAAAAGCAGATAAGTGCAGAAAGGACCTTAATTCTGTTAAATACCATTAACAAAGGCTGCATCAACAAACAGATAGAAAGATGTGGCTGTAAAATGGATTAGAAGTTGCAGCTGTCACAAGCTAGCATTCCCTCCCCACCTCTAACCCACATTAAAGACCATTCCACTGAAGTTAAGTGCAAAGAGCCTCATAGATTGAATCCAACATATTACTGTTGCTTGGCCACTGAATCCTCACAGAAGACGGTGCAGAATGAAGCTTATACAAGCTTCTGTACTCTTGTATAAGATAAGGAAAGTGACCACTGTTGAAAAGAATTTGGTGATTCTGGATACATCCATGCAGTTTCCTTAGCCATAACTTCTTCTGGGCTAAAGCTAGGGAATGAACCCTGAATTATGGCCGTTTCTTTTATGAGTAGAAGTTTGAAATAAACTTGTAAGTTAATTGTGACTCCTTTTTCCAAATAAAGTTGGAGGGAAATGGTTTTAAATAGCATGCCATCGTTTTCTAAGCCCGTGTCAATCATGGTTTTCTTTCCTTACTTACAGACTCTTAAGAATATCTAATATTGTTTCATTAGTTTCAGCCTTTTCAGATAACTCACTGCAAATAGAGGAAGAGAGTGGTGCAACAAATAATAGAACCTCAGTCATAAAGCAAGGTATGTATTAAACTTTATTAAGTAAAAATCAGGGCTGTTTCTGAAAATCTCTTCAGTTGTCTATCGTGAAGTCACTTACCATTTTCCTGAATGCCAAAGTCCCCTTTTTTTTGTATTTAAAGCTGATTCATAAGTCAGTATGCCGGGTTCAATTCCATTTTATCTTTCTGTCTGGCCATATCCAAAACACACATAATAATTTTTTTATAATGCATATCTCCCCAGAAAATATAAGTGTGTGTGTGTGTGTTATAGTATTACTGTGTTTTTGTTTTGAGAGACCTAGGACACTTCTGCAGTGGCCAGTATACTTCATGGAGTAACAAATGTCCTAGGAGCCTCTCTTCTGTGCACGGGTGTGGTCTAAGGGAATCCCCATCCCTTTAGACACACTCTTAGACCTCTCCCTAGATGTAGGGCCTTCCTTAGATTCCATCAATGTGTGGAAGTATGTCTGCTGGTCCAGTACACTATGCATTGCAGAACTACCCATATCTTCTGATCCTGGTTTTGAACAAGGACTTTTGTGGGAATACTGTGGCTCAGTGGGAATGGAAAACAGAAGGCTGCAATGCCTAGCCTTTCCCTGGAAGTACGAAAGGCCAAGGATACTGCAAAGAGGCACCCATGCAATCAATCAGGAGTCAAACCTGAGTCTGTTGTTGTTGTTGTTGTTTCCATGTAACTTTTGGGTGCTTTTAATCCATAATACCTGTCTAGTTCCACAAGGATCTCCAGTTCTATTTTTCAAATTTTGCTTATTTAAATATTGATTATTATTTTTTGCAGGAATATTTTTTAAATGTCAACCTCCTCTCAAAAGAAACTGTTGGAGAGTTATCATCTTTAATCCAGAATTCCCTAAAGAAAAGCCCTTCCCCACCACCAAGTTTTGTGATAATAGGGAACTGTTCAAAAGAAATATTTCAGTAGCGCTTCCAGATAAGTGTTGACCGTTAAATCCTTGTGAGCTGTGTGTAGCATAGTGTGATCACTGCATGCCATTTGAGCGATATGTGAAATCCGTTTAGTGTGACCAGAGACTTCCCTGGAACTTCTACTGGCATGTGTTTTTGGCAGGAGATACCTGCAGCAGCGGTTTTAAAGATTAAAATTATGTTCTTGATGTTCCTAGAGTTGGTCCTGCTTCCTTCTGTTTGTATGATGCCAATGGATGAAGGTCTTTGCAGAGCCAATGAGAAAAGATACTTCTACAGTTATACTACTGGAAAATGCCGTCCATTTAGCTACAGCGGGTGCGGTGGGAATGAAAACAATTTTACCTCCAGAAAGTCATGCATGCAAATGTGCAAGAAAGGTATGGTCACAACAGATGGAAGTGTATAAACTAAAGGATTTTTAAGTCTACAGCCCCAAGCCAGATTTTATTTGGGAGTCGGGGAGAGAGAGAACTGATTCCAAACCAAATCAGAACCTCAAAAACAAAAGTTGTTTTTGACAGAGGTCCGTATAGTTTGCAATTGAATCAGTGACTTGCAATAGGCATAGCATCAGTAGGAATACTTAACAACAAAAAATTAAAATCATTTACTTATACCTGCATTAATTGTATTCCATTGTCTTCAATAGCTTTGCCACCTTTATCGCAAGAATTGCACATTTGTTCAAATTCCATTTATATATCCTCACTAAAAACGTTGACAGTATTCATCAGGGAGTAAATTCCAACCTTTGATTTTCCATGTAATTTAGGTTTCCCATACATAGTAAATGATTAATCTGTGAGCCTTGCTGTGAGAGTTTCTGTCTACAGTTTATTTTGAAAGAGATCAAAGGTTGTGAGTGGCATCATTGCCAAAACAAATAGAAAAAGTGATAGTCATTTTGGAATATTCCCAGTAAGGTTTTCGCTTCTCCAAGCTCTTTATAGTTCACAGTAAAATTTATTTTCTATTCATATAAGAAGGTTTGGGGTGGTTGTTTTTTTACCTTTTTGAATTCTTATGAATAATTTTGTCAATGTTTCATCTTTTGTACCATGTGAATTTTTTAAAGTTCTCTTTTCCTGAGTTTGGGGGAAATTATTTTTTTTCCACTAGGAATACATTTGGATAGCCAAAATTGCAGTGAGTAGTTGGTAAATACAGAAAGACAGAGACTGCTCTAGACCTTTATCTAAAGGTCTCTCAGTTCAACTACACACTCCTCCATGAAGCCAGCTGGGTGACCTTGGGCTAGTCACATCCTCACATACCTCACAGGGTGTCTGTTGTGGGCAAACAGAAGGTTTGTCAGCCAACTTTGGATCCCTTTAAAGGGTGAGAAAAGTGGAGTATAAAAGAACTCTTCTTTTTCATTAAGTGGTGGTGCCATTTATCTTTGAATAATATTTTGCAACACTCCCTAAGACCATCTTTATTATTTTTCCCTTTTAAGAAAGAGGCTTACTATTTTAAGTTACATACAAGGGAGAGGAAAATGGGTATAGAATATGGAGTAGATAGAGTGCAACCTCTTCCTTTTCTTTTAACTTCCAGGTTTCATTCAAAAGCGGGGACAAAGAGGCATAATGAAAATCCGGAGGAAAAGAAGGAAACAACGAATAAGACAGATGGATGAAGAAATTGTCATTGAAAGGATATAGCTCTCATCTTTTTGTTAAAACGTGCTGATTTTTTTTAAAAAATTGAAGCATTGACTAACTATTTGCCTTTTTTTTTACTTTTTGCATACATATTATTTATCAAGATTTTATACTATGGCTTTTGTATTTTCTCTTCCCTCTCTACATTTTTTATAGTATTTGTCTACTAAAGTTACAATCCTTGTGACATTGAAATCGATTGTGGCTTTCACCTATGAATATGCTGCCAGATTTGTCATGTCTGTATTAACCACCCTGTTAATCCAGAGTAATCATTTCGTAGGACTAGAAGCCACACAAAATTAATTTTGCTTCAAACAGTGGCTTTAGGGTTTTTATTTAGTCAAGTCTACCGAAGAGTAAGTCTCATTGTGTTTACCAGGGCTTTCTCATTAAAATGTGTCTGCAGGACTGAAGTCTTTTTTATTCCCACTGTTCAGTAACAAATTTGTGGCTAAGAAACTCAGTGGTATGTTTACAGATTTTCAGATCTATCTAGAGCAACTTTGGTACGGTTCCGAATGCGAGATTGGCAAGGTTCGTCCCCGTGCATTTTGGATTTGGCCTGCGAAAACCATGCCAAATCCCCCAAAACCTTGCCAGAAGGCGCCAGATTTGATACCTGAAAAAACAAATCTCAGCACGGTTTGGAGGACTGGCACGCATTGCTTAGTGAGCCGGGAACGCACATGGGGACGATTGCGGGCTAACGGGAAGGAGATTGGCACTCATGTCATTGGGAGGTGAGGGGTGCTTGCTGTCCCTGCCCTGTACATGCCTGTACATTGAAGATCGCAGTGCTGACTTTTTAAAATGCCGATCACAAGGGTTTTTTGCATTTCCACGGAAGTAATTCCAACCCCGCTTCACAAATGCCAAGGCAGGCTGGATAATGGCTTGATTTTTGTTCCATTTACACCCCCAATTATCCTGATCATCAAGGCGATCATAAATAAAGGCTTGATCTTCTGCCTTTTAAACTTGACAGGCTTTCTTGTGGTTTCCGGTGGAGCAGAGTACACAAAAGGGCTCAAGCATCTAATTGCCACTAAACCTCATAGAGGCTTTCAGTCTTTTAAAAGTATTTCTAAATTTATTATTACAAAGTAAGCTTTAACTTTTTTACATGCCTCCCAGCCCAGTCCTGGCTTTCAGTGCTGCTAAGGGAGGGGGGGATGCGCACAGGAGTGGGCTGACGTCAATCCAGCTTCCAATGAGGAGAGAGGAGGTGGAGAGGAGAGGACGCTGCTCCCCTGTTCCAGGGTTTGGCACAGTTCGCATGGGGACGCCTCCATCCACGCCCAAACCATACCTGTCCTGCATTGCTGGGAATGACATGGGGACACCTGAGATTCGTTCTTGGTCCTACGCCCAGCCCGTGAGTGCCCAAACAGCACCCAAACAGTGCCAAGTGGCTGCATGGGGACACAGACTCAGAGTTTACATATGAGATGTCCAGGGCTAACCCAGATTTGGAATACTTGTGTTATGAAATAAACTAGTTCTTTACTGCCACTACTGGGGTGCTTCTGCACTTGCCTCCCCTTCCGTTGGACAGGAAGAGTGAAGAACAAAATAATATGTATTAGCATTTGCACTAGTAGCCTACCTGCAACAGATCCGGACACTTACCTCCACCCATTCCTGGCAGGGTGCTGTGTGAGAGTAGCACCCTGCATGACTGCATAGGCACTGGTGCTGTCGCTATGACGACGATGATGCTCTGCACATGTGCAGTTGTGTCTGGGACCATTTGTGGTACCAGTGAACTTGTGCAGTACCTCAAATGACCCCTCACACCAACAATGGTGTGAATGGTTGTGGAGTGGGTGGGACTGGTAAGTTTTGGGTCAGGTTTGGGCAGATTTAGGTTGTGTGTGGTACATGATTTCGTGCACCACAGCTAGTTTGTGATAGGTGAACTTCTAGGCAGGCAGGGCACATTTCTAGGCTATAAATGCATCCTGCAAGTGCAAGTGCACCTGCTCAGATGTTCACTCTATCACAAACCACGAGGCCAAGTGCAAATTGGCCTCTGGTTTTGGGAAAAAATAGCTTTACCAGTTTATGCAACACTGATGTAACCTGTTATAAACAAATCTATTATACCGTGACAGTTCCATAAAGAAGACTGATATGTACAACATATTCAACTTTGGTGGAGGAGGGATCTAGCAAATATGTGTGTTTTAGAAGCCAGAGTAATTTGAATCAGTAAGGAAATGCAATATATATTTAGATCTAGGAAAAGAATTTTTTAAGGAAGAAGTGCAATGCTGGCTAAATATATCATAGAGTGCATCCCCATGATGGAGGGTTGCAACAACTTAGTATGAGAATGCTTGCTCCTACTTCAGGGGTAGGGTGCGCAATATCTACGTGTTATGCACCATGTATGTGTTGAATGCCATGACTCCTTCCTCACTCAGTTTCATTCCTCAGCTTCAAAGAGAGCACAGAGTGTGTTGAGTAAGTTACTTGCATACCTGCTATGTGAGCCAGTTTAGTCTACTGGTTAAGGACCCGGACTGTCATCTGGGAATACCAGGTTTGATTCCGCCCTCCTCCACAAAGCCAGCTGGGTAACCTTGGGCTAGCCATAGCTCTCTTCTGAGCTCTCTCACAGCCTCACCTGCCTCACAAAGTGTCTGTTGTGGGGAATAGAAAGCTTTGTCAGCCACTTTGAGTCCCCTTAAATGGGTGAAAAAGGCCAGGTAGAAAAGCCAACTCTTCTTCTTCTGCATGATGTCAATGTAAGCACCTCAGGTGTACAGATGCCATACTCCTGAAGCCTCCAAAAGGCACCTTCCACCTCTTAGCGTGGATGCAGCCTAACGTGCAGATTTTAAATCATCTGTCTTTGCAGAGCCATTTCATTTCAGTTTCATTAATATTTTGAGGTTCAAAAAAGTTACAAGTGTTTTTCATTTTAGTATAAGCCATTTTAACTTGTCCATCTCATAAAGGTTTAAAATGCATCTGTAATTTGAGGACTGGTTTCAAAGCTGAAATTCTTGCCTTTTATATGTAGCACAAAGTACAATATTTACATGTATTTATTTTCACTGGTACAATACCTTCAGACATGTTGTAATCTATATAGTTATAATCTATATAATTATGTCAGCTTGTGTTTCAATTAAGATTTTTTTTCATTCCCAAATAAACTTTTACTTCTGTACACCTGTTACAATATAATAAGTCTTTCTGTCAATTAAGATTTAAAGTGATGGTCAGAAGAAAAGTGCTAAATCTGGGTTAGAATGAGGATGAATCTCCCAGGCATTCAGAGCTTTCAAAGCCCACCACTACCGCCACTACTACAATGAACATTATATTATTACTTGTCATTAACCAGATTGTAGGAACTCATGGGAACTCAGTATCTTTAAGAGTTGCAGTGTCTTTTTGCACTGAGTCTTAGTCTGCATTATATCCCAGAATAGGCCCCACCCAGAGCCTGCCGTTGTTTGAACTAGGCTGCGGATAGGAGGCCCCTCTTTTGAGATACGTCCTCTATCTATCATCTATATCTATCATCTATCACCCTCTATCTCTTCCTTCCTTCCTTCCTTCCTTCCTTCCTTCCTTCCTTCCTTCCTTCCTTCCTTCCTTTGGAACTGCTAGATTCTGGAAAGGCATAAACTAGGAATGAATTTGGTAAGATTGGCATAATTGTTAACTAATTAATTTGTACTATATACTCAATAAAGCATAGTGCAAGAAAATAGTACAATGTGATAGGATTGACAAATTTCATGAGGGTGGGATCCAACATATTTTTCATTTTTAATGTTTTAAAAATGAAGTCTGATATACTTTACCAGCATTACTTGACACACACTTCTGTTGATTCACAGTGAATTATTCCTCATGTGTTATTTATTGGGATAATGCTGTCCTCTGGTGGACATTTTTTAGCCTTTAGAATTCAAGCCTAAATTCAATTTTCAGGCCAATCCCAAGAAATAGATGTACATATCAACCAACAAAGCTGCTTCATTCTGTCAGAAATCAATGATCTATCTAGCTCAATATTTCTGTAGCAAAAGTAACCATATGTTGCTAGATTATAATTTACATCACTTCTTGAAACTGCTTATGATGGCTATAACTACAAGGAATGACAGTGCATCAAAAGATGGACAACTGGTTGACTGCTTAAGGTCTGTACTGCCTAGCTGGATTGGCTATTTCCGGGGGGTGGGGTGGGGGTGTTCAGCTCTGCTTGAAAGTAGTGGGCTTGAACCTGTGGCTTTCTGTAAACAAATGAGATTCTCTTTCATAGATTCCTATTTTCAGATACAACTGACTGATTATGAATGCACATACCACAGAATATGGGAAATCCTGCTATCTACACTGTTATGTGACCAATGTAAATACTGGACACAATCTGTTTCAAAGTATGTTTATGTAAAAGTAAAACTGCTGGTAATCTGTTGAAGTTTGTACAAGATCCATATTTCAGATGCCTCATTATAGGCCTGGAGGACCCCTGAAACAATCTAGAGCGCGCCTGCTGCAGGTCCCACAAATACAGAATGCCATCTCCTGATGGCCCACAATTGTCCCTTCTCTCTAGAAACTCTCTCTAAACTAAATTATGAGAGCAAGAAGAAAGTTAAAAACAAGAGCTTTTATTCTCACTTCTAAATTTGAAAAAAAACAACAACCTTAAAATGCAATTCTCTTTGAAAAACAAAGTTCCTCTCTTCAATTCAGCAACAGGAGACCAGATGTGGCTTCCAGCAAGGAAAATGAGGAAGAGTATATGATCAAGGTGTTATCTCCTACAGTAAGTTCAGCAGTGATGTGTTGGAGGAAGACCTGGAGCTCTTACTCTTTTTTTTGCAAGTGGTAAAAGGGGCAAAGTTATCACATCAGATAAAAAATTGATAGAAATTCTCACTTTTTTTATTAGTCTATTTGAACCCAGGACTTTAAACTGATTGGTCCCTCATATGGAGAGATGTAGGACAGGTGATTTGATGTTTGCATGAACTGTTTTCCAAATATGTTTTTTTCCTTCCTTCTGGACAGACATGTCTTGAAATCTACACTCATAGAATGTTGATGATGAGACTGTGCCTGCAGGGTCCTGGTACCACAAATGTGTGATGTTAGCATAATGAGTGTCATCCACTTCAGATAAAACCAATCAATACCTTAATTTGAATTTCAATATTTGTAGCTAGTATTCTTTAATAAGAATCTTTCCCGATAGTTACTTTTTAATTACAGTTGGTTTCTGCCTGCCAAAATAGATTTTATTGTTATGTTTGTCTTTAAGGAAATGATAGACTGTTACACTCCAAACTTAATGAGATTGTCTCCTAGGCCTCCTGTTTTGGAAAATAGCAGACAAGTTTGTAATCTGCTTCCTTTTTCCTTGTTTTTACTGGAATGGAGGTTTGTGTTTTTAAATGGTCTATATTGGATCTCAGATTCTAGTCTAATACAGAAATTGTAGGTTTCCTGGTCTTTCTTCTGTGGTTATAACCTCTAAGCTAATGGCAATTATAAAGTCAATATAGTGATCTGAAGATCTCTACCTTGGCAGAACCCTGCCTTTGCTAGCATACTGCTCTCAGGCCGTAGCATTCTGGGAAATATATGACTACAGTCTGTTTCTGCAATCCATTTTGTGATTTCTCCATATATGAGAAGAAACATATCCTCTGAAATGTCACCTGTAAAAAGCTCATGACTGTTATATTTTAGTGGATGAATACCTTTCCTAGAAAACCAAAAGGATGATTTTATTATTGTTATTATTAAACATGTGTATATATGAACTGTAGCATTTTTCAAGTTAGGTACCCAATTGGTACCAATCAGTAAGACCCTGTTCCCACATAAGACCCCATTAGGACCCCATTAGGACCCCATTAGGACCCCATCTGTTCACACCAGTGTAAGGGAAGTCTGGATTGAATGGGGTCCTCAGGCCCTTAAATCTGGACTTCCCATGGCGTCTTCAATCGGGTCATCAGCCTTGAAGATTGGATCAGAAGGCATGCATTCACACTGCGATGGGGCAATGGAGGGCTCAGTGGATGCCACGGGGGGCTCAGTGGATGCCACTCTCTGTGGGGCAGCTGCAACCTGCCACTCACAGCTATGTAGCCATGAAATCTAGGGAATATATATCCCAGAGTACTTCAGGTATTTTTTTAGATAACAGTTGTATCAAGAACTGACAATGTGTCTTCTAAAAGATCAGAAAAAAGTACAGAGTTGTTCTTGAACACTTAGATTTTAAATCAGAGTGTTATTTTGGTCAACCAAGTTCTAACTTCAATGGTGGGGGTGGGGGTGCCCTGTTTGTAAGAAGACTATAATATGCGGAACTCAGCTATGGACTTTTAACAGAAAAGGAGCCAGAGTAATGAATTACGGATGTGCCTGAAAGGGTTTTTTTTTTCAAATTTGTTTCCCATTGAAGCAAATGAGAAAAATACTTTTCATTCATGGGCAGACACCCAAAAACAGTGGGGGAGGCTTCAGCTTCACTCCAAACCTACAATGAGTAGTAAATTTTCCTTTTTTCTACCTATCAGCTACCTTTTTAAATGTATTTGCTTTCACACCCAGTACAAGTATCTGCAAATCTGTCAGCATCCCTCTTCTGAAATACATATTTTAATTCTTCTAGTATTCTGATCACATTTAAGGCAAAGGTTTTGTATGATGTGACAACAGCTGCAGTATCTCCACACTCTTTGAGCCTCCTGTGAAAAAGCAAGTGAATGAGAAGGGATAACAAGATTTGATATTTCATCTGAAATTTGAATCCAGAGACCAGCTGAAGCACTTGGAGTGCTAGCCTAACTTACATTCTATGAATTTTTAAATATTAAATCATATTTGCCCTCTATCACCATCTCCAGTACAATTTTCTCCCCCCTTCCCTCTTTTTATTATTCTAGCTTTCTTTATCACATGGAAGATACAAGGTGCAAAGATTTTGAGCTTGTTAATACATGCACTGCAGCTACGTTGAAGAGACTCAAGAGAGAGACAAATCAAAATATTTTTTTTAAAAAAATGATCATGATATGTCTGGATAGCTTATATATTTCTTGTCTCATCTTCTTGCAGGCAAGGCCCATCAATAAAGAGAAGGCAGTGTGGACACAGTGACATAACAAACCCCTGATAAAATGTACTATTGGCAGATTGTAGAAGTGACAGCGGAAAATCCTTTCAGTGGTTGGAAAAATGAGGACTGAAAGACAGCAGTGAGGAACAAAATTTAGCAGCATAAGAACGAGCACTTGGTGCAAGATCAATAGAAGCAGGGGTCTACCACACCATGCAGGGCTCTGGTACAAGATGTGCAAATGATAAGAATGGTGAACTGGGAATACTGGGGGGGGGGGAGGTTGGGTGGGTGACTCTTCTAGTCACCCTCATTCTAACCAGGACCTTTGGGCTCTTGGCTTCAAAAATGGCAAATCAGCTAAGGTGAACTACAAAATAAAAGGTAGGGACCAATATTTCATGACAAAAGATTCCTCAATAAAAAGTTGAAAACTTTATTAAAAAATAAAGCAGCAAGGCTCAAAAATCTAGAAAAAAAATCAATAGAACTGTCAAGATCAGCTGGTTTGTCAACTGGCAAACACCAGGCAACAGTATAGAGACAGCAATGAAATATATAATTCAAAGTAGGTTCAACTGCACATGAGCAAAACTCAAGACACCCTTGCAAGGTTGTAGTGAGGTTATGCTTATTAATAAAAGGTTAAATAAGGCAATTTCTTCTCTTTAATGCAAATGGAGAAGGATGCTTTAAGTAAAATCTCCTTCTTGTTCATATTGCATCATACTAGCTAACCACTCAAAGCATCACCATATAACTATTATCTAGCTGAGTGACAGAGTCTTATTAAAAAAATAAGTAGCTCAAGCCCTGGGTAGGCTCCAGCTAAGGAGTCGATGCTTCAATTAATTTCCAAAGTATAGCACATTTGCTTCTAGGAATACAAAGAAGACCCTAAGTCTAACTACCCTAGCAGGCTGATCCATCTGCAGGCACCTAGATATTAGTGCCCCTTTCCCTCGGCAAGGTTAGATTCCACCATGCTGACTTGATACATATTTCATCACCTTCAAGCACAACATGTAACTGCTTATGCTGTCTTTCAAATAGGCTGTCATTTGTTGTCATAAACACTAAAAGGTAGTAATGTGCACTAATGGTTTTTTTGACATTCAATTTGTAATGAATTGAATGTTAGAAAATCCATATTCATACAAATAGATCCCCTTCGAATATAGTATAATTCTATTCGATATGAATGTATTCATGTTTGTACAAATATCCAATACAAATGAATACATATCAGATATGTATCTGACATGAATGCATCTGTATTTGATACATATCCGATATGTATGCCTTAACAAATCTGCTCTGAAAGCATCCAATTCGACCTGAATCCACTTTTAATCCACTCTTGATCCATGTCAAAAGCAATCTGGATCCATTGGAGATGTGACTGGCACAGCCACTTTCCCATCTCCCCAGTTTAATGAATGTCCGAACTATTTGTATGGATGTCCAAAAACATTCATATTTGTGTATGAATACTGTAACATTCAATTTGTGTATGAATGCCCAAATTCATACGAATAACAATTTTACAAATATTCGTGCACATCCCTACTAGGAGGTATAAGAGGGTTTACGTTGCTGTTTTATTTTGCTCAGAAGCTAGTCCTCTCAGCTTATGGGTAATGACCAGATGAAAAAAGAGCGCAATTTCTGGGACATCGATAGACATAACTTGCACCTGTGAAAACTCCCTATTGCACAGCTAATAAAGATTCACTTGCCCCCACCCCCAACTTGTATTCATAATCTGGAGCAAGTCTAAGAAAACCTCAGGAAGTCAGAAAAGGAACGTCATCATCCTTTCAAATCTCTGTATATTCTTAGTGTCCAAAGTCTCCTCTAATGATGAAGTAGCATTAGGGCTCAAAGCTTCTCATTGGCTCCCATGCATCTTGCTACAACTTGCAGTTTGGTCTGCAGATCTTCCATCGCGGTTGGATGTCTCATTCCAACTACTAATGATAAGAACTGGCATCAAACACTATCTGAAGAACCATTGGTTCCTGTTCTAACAGCCAAGTAGCAGAAGTAGGCTAACACGTTAGGCTAACATGCCCTGGTTGTTCAGCTATGACCACTAGAAGAAGTAACTTATTTACATGCAGTGTAGCAAATAAAAATGTCAGTGCACATCTTCAAGGAGCATCTTCTCAACTTGCCAACAGAGTACACTGGATCACTTTCTCACTCTAATCTCTGAACTAGTTTTCCACAGATGCTGCACCTGTTTGGCAATCTTTCCATGAAGGACTTGACCTTCTGTTCCTTGGTTTCCATGATGATAATACCAGTCATTCTGCTAGTCTCAGCTGTCACAATTAATCAACCACAGTATGCAATGTTTACTGGATTTATAATAACAGAGGTTTCAATATTGGGCCTCCAGAAGTGGAGCTAGTGGCTGATAAGGACAATTACTCTATTTGTTAAGAAGTAACTATCCTGCATTTAAAAACTCAGTAAAACTCAAGTCCCTCTGTGAAAAAGTGCACCAACAAAATTAAAACAGTTTATCAAGGAAAGACCAATGTGAACATTTTGGTCTTAAACGTCTTCTGAAAAGGTGTTTTTTTGTTGTTGTTGTTTTAGGGCTGAGTGTCACGACGCCCAGCGTTCCAGCAAGTGCCTGCCCTCTCAAGGAGTAGCTTGGCCCTGTTAGGATGCTGAGTTCGCGCAACGGCCAAGTGAATACTACAGTGTGGACACAAAACACTGGTAGCAAGCATTTCAACAGTAAACTAAAACAAGTTTATTATTATACACAAGCAATACTAGAAAGGAAAATAAGGTTCAGGTATTTGTTGGTTTAAATTTGCAAGTCTCTTAAGGTTACCAGCTTCCCAGCCTATCAGCTCCCCTTTCTCTAAAGGAAAATAGTTCCTTTTTAAAAGACAAACCTCTCCACGTTCCTCGCCCCCTGACTTGCTCTGACTCAGCCTAGCCAGTGTGCTCTAGATGATCACAAGGCCCAGTCCGTCCTTGCTTGACCGATCATCCAGCCTGGTCAGTTGCTAGTGAAGTCTCCCTCAGAGCCACAATCCTCACCATTGTCTCCTTCAGAAATCACTCAGCCAAAAGACCAATGGTCAGCTACTGGTCCAGCTCCCTCAGGTTCAGCTCTCTTCTGTTCCCTTCAGCTTTTGTCCCAGCACGAAGACATCCTCTGCTATATTCTGAGTTCCTTTATACCTTTTTCCCCTTGGCCCTGATTGGCTGTCACCTCCTGGGGAAAACTGCTGCAATAAAATGCTGCTGGAAACTCCTGATAGAAACTCCTGTCTCTCACCCCTGATTGGTGCGAACTCCTGTTCTAGCCCCTCCAGCACTCAGATCCCCGGACAGCTTTTCCCTCCAAATAACAGCTGTAGCCAATCATTGCAGCAGGGCCCGCACAGGATTTCCCGCCCTGTTTGCAGCCTCTGCCCAGGCCTTGCAACAAGCTGTTTGCACAAAGGCTGGCTATTGCAGCTTGCAAGAAGCCTGCAAGGCCAAAAAGCAAAACAGTTTGCAGCCTGTACCCAGAAACCATCACACTGAGCCATTCAAATTGCTGGTTCATTCAAAATGGGCTAGTCCAAAAATCCGGACTAAATACATTATGGGGGGGGGGGGGCGGTTTAGCCCTAGGAATGATAAAGAAGCAGTGTTCTGTTTTGTATCAGAGATCACATGTATTATCTCACACTGCACTGATGAGCTCTTGAGAGCAAGGTCTCTTCTGCTAGGAGTCTCCAGTTGAGTAACGTATCAGTAAAGTATCATGGTCTCTTCCACAAGAAGCCTCCAGTCCAGTAAAGTCCAGTAAATTATCTTAACACTTAGGCAGACCATAGAGGTGCAAATACGTGAAATGAAGAGGAACAATTGTCCTTAGATTCTTATTCAAGAACCTGCACGAGTGGCGTAGAAGGAACCAAGTATTCATTTGCTGAATAAAAAGTGAAGCCAAACAGCTGAAAGACTAGGAGCTGAAAAACTGAAGTACGTTTTGATTAAAGAATATAGGATGAGGGGGAGCCGTGACTGCATGCCAATCTCTATTTTATTCCACCTGGTTTTTAAAGAGCACTTTTATTCTTTTCAATAAATTCATTGCAGCTATATGTGGAGGAGAGAAGGATGACAAAACATTCCTCAGCAGAGTGGAGACTAGAATGTTTCAGTTATAATTAAGCAAGTTATGTATCTAAAACTTTTCCTGTTTTTCTTTTTTGGTAAAGCACAAACTGGCCTTTTCAACTTACGTTGGCGGCGTATGTGAAAAGATGACACATTCTTTTAAACTTGCTGCATCAAGGAGACATTCAGCCTCTGCACACACAGTATAGCATCACATTAGACTGTAAAATACCACAAAAAGGAATGGGTCGGAGGTGTTCTTTTGTGCTGGTGTTTTGAGCGCTTTTCTCTTCCCACCTTTTGGCAAAACAAATAGGAAGAAATGTAGGTTGCCTCAAATGTGAATATCTTTTTAGACCAAGCTAATAAAAGGAGAACAACTGGGCAAAATTTGCTTTCTGACTATGATTAATGTGTGGACTTTGAGGGCACATCTACATGCCGAAAATACTTCGGATTTAAGCTTATTTTGACTCGGAGCATCTCCATGTACAGCTTTACTCTGAGCTACATCAGGCGTAAAGGAGGAAAATCCACAGCAGAAAAAAAAACCCTTTCAAACAGTTCTACATCCAACTTAGGGGGAAACTGTGGATTTTCCTGGGAGCATGGAGATGCTTACAAGCATAACATTAGGAAGCTGTCATTTACCCTGCATAATTGCCGGCTACAGGTTGGCAGACTTTGTGCCCCTCGCACCTCTTGAGAGAAGTTGACAAGGAGGGGGAAAGAGGAAAGGGAAGCTGAGAGAAAGTGAAGGGAGGGGAAGACACATACACACACAAGTGCAGCTGGCAGCAAGGAACAGGGGGGGAGAGGACAGCAAAGCTGAGAGAAAGCGAAGGGAGGGGAAGACACACACACACAAGGAAGAAATCAAGACAAAGGAAGGGAAGGAAGGTGAAGAGACAGACGCACACATGAGTGACGCTTACCGGGGGGGGGGGGGGAGAAACAGAAGAGAAAACCCACGACGGAAGAAATCGAGAGAAAGGAAGGGAAGGAATCTCTCTCCCCTCCTAATAATGCAGCCTCCGCTGTGAAAGAAAGGGGCAAATCGCTGCTTTGCTCATGCACTAAAACAACTGCATTACGTGAATGCAGGGAGCTGGATGACAGCTGAAGGGAGCCGGTCATTGCTCCAGCGGGTGGGGAGGGGGGAGAAAAAGATGCGGGTTCACAAAAAGTGGCTTCCATGGGAACAGAAAAGTATGATTTTAATCCACGTTGCCCCAAACCTCATGGGGACTCTTTATTGAGAGTTACAGTGTGGATTTTTTTAACTTGCACAACAAGCAAAGCAACTGGCTTGCATGGAGACGCACCCTGAGAAAGGGCTAATTTGGAAGAAATAATTTCATAGTCAGATGAAATGTAGTTTTGGCTGTATCATGACAACGGCTGTGTTCGCACCTACATTTTAACCCAGCTTCGGTCCATTTTCAGAGTAAGATTAACACATTGGCAAAGTGGCAAGCTTTTTGTTTTTGGTTTGATCTAACTCAGAAAATCCACCTTCGAGTTAGATAACATTGAAGGAAAATGACAAGTCACTTTACAGCTGTGTTCTTCCACTCTGAAAGCAGACCAAAGCTGGATTAATTTGTAGGTATGAATGCAACCTCAGTTGCTTCCCATAGTCCCTCTAGCTCTTTAGTCAGGTTCCCACTGGGCATTTTAATCCAGGTTTAAGGCAGTTTTTTTAAATTCAGCAGTGAAGTCTGGTTTTTGCCATTCCCACACTTAGCTTATAATGCAGACTTGCAGAGGAGAAACCCCCTCCCATCTTTCCTCCATCATACACTGACATCATCCAGGCAGGAAATTCAAATCCCACCCCCAATATAAGCCTGTACCCAATTCAATGGAATCCTTCACTAGCCCACTATACTACAGCCTTTCATGTTAAAAATCACTTTCCCCGGAGTTTTGTGCTAGATCCGTAGATCAAAGCAGGGGGGAGGGAAGGATGGACAGAGAAAAACAGGGAGGCTTTCACACAAGGACCTGACAATTGCACTGAATTGGAAAATCAGAGCAGCACAAAATGGCAGAGATGCAATGCAGGCAAAAGCTGTGAATGGAAAGAGGGAGGGATACAAGAGCCAACCCAGTTTCGCAATCCCAGGGAGGATGGAAGCCACCAATTTGTTACACTGAACTCTTCTTACAATGTTACAGCTCTCCCCTGCCTTTCAGGCAGCCCAATCTCCTTAGCAAGCAATAGCAGGCAGCCAGGGGAAGAGAGGGAGCTAGAGCAAAGGAAATCATGGCTTCTCATTGAGTCAGGAGAATCTGAAGAGAACACCCCTAAAGCATGTTCCCTCCCCCCAGAAAACTGCTTGTATTCCAATTGCTAAATAGTGAGGATTATTTCTGCATCCATCAGCAAGACCTCTTTTAATCTGAATAGGGATCGTTTGCGTTTATGGACCTTTAATCTGCAGAAACAACTGATCCCTTGGAAACTGTTGGGATAGGGAGATCTCAAGCTGACTTCAAGCCTGACTAAATCCTGTATCAGAACAGGGCCTTTGATTCAGCACAGTTAGATTCTGGATAGTTTGTAATCAGGTATTTATTAGTTTTAACTTCTTATTAGGAATGAGAAAGCTGGGGAACAGAAAAATTGTTTTCAACTGCCCATTTTCATTAGGGGTGTGTAAAACATCACTTCAAATGTTTTACATGTTAATGTCTGTGACAGTTTCAGGGTACAGGCTGCAAACTGTTTTGCTTTCGGGCTTTGCAGGCTTCTTGCAAAGCTGCAATGGCCAGCCTTGTTGCAAACAGCTTGTTGCAAGACCTGGGCAGAGGCTGCAAAAATGGCGGGAAATCCTGTGCGGGCCCTGCTGCAATGATTGGGTGCAGCTGCTTTCTGGAGGGAAAAGCTGTCCCGGGATCTGAGTGCTGGAGGGGCTAGAGCAGGAGTTCCCTCCAATCAGGAGTTTCCAGCAGCATTTTATTTCAACAGTTTTCCCCAGGAGGTTACAGCCAATCAGGGTCAGGGATATGGGTATAAATGAACACAGAAGACAGCATACTGGGTCTTCATGCTGGTACAAGAGCTGAAAGGAGAAGAGAGCTGAATCCTGAGGGAGCTGGAACCAGTAGCTGACCAGGGGTCTTTTGGCTGGAAGATCTTGAAGGAAGACTTCAATAGCAACTGACCAGGCTGGATGATCGGACAAGCAAGGACGGACTGGGCCTTGTGATCATCTGGAGCCACGTTCTGGTACACTGGCTTGGCTTGAGCTGTGGCAGAGCAAGCCAGAGGGGGAGGAATTTGGAGAGGTTTGTCTTTTAAAAAGGGGAACTATTTTCCTTTAGAGAAAGGGGTAGCTCCTAGCCTTAAGAGACTTACTGAGTTAAACCTGAGTTAAACCAACAAACACCTGAACCTTTATTTTCCTTTTAGTATTGCTTGTGTAATAATAAACTTGTTTTAGTTTACTGTTGAAACGCTTGCTACCAGTGTTTTGTGTCCACACTGTAGTATTCACTTGGCCGTTGCACGAACTCAGCATCATAACAGGGCCAAGCTTCTCCTAGAGAGGGCAGGCACTAACTGGATCGCTGGGCATCGTGACACTGTCCAGCTTGGTCTTGCCCCCCAGCCCCCAAGAAGGGCAACACAGGAGCAAACTGAGTTAAGGAAAGTGCTCACATTGCTCTAGGGAGGGGTGGGGATTTCCTCTGTATTCCATGTATAGTAGCAATACAGAGGAGCTACTTTTCAAAGACTTGGGCTAGGTGAGGCTTTAGAGAGAGCAGAGAGAGCAAATGAAAGTAGAATACCAAACTACTGCTTATTTGTATTTTTAAACAGCTTATGGAGCCCCAATTCTGCCAGCTACATCACATGACAACCCCTGGCTTTCCATAGTACCTTCTGGCCTACTCTAAAGTAGGGGAGCTCCATAGAAAAGGTGCAGGGAACTCATCTCTGAAAGCAACAGCCATGTGCCAGATCTAGCTGAAAGGAGGAGAAGAGAAATTACTTTGCTATTCATTTTAAAGGGTTTGGAATGGGGGTGACAGGTGTTCCGTGTGCTGCCCCCATACTTCAAGCCTGCATGTGGTTGACTTTTGGTTTGACTTCAGTTCCCTAGCCAGGGAGGGCTGCCAGGGAACTCAGTTTCTGCATACAGTTTCCATTCACAGAAATGTTCCAGAAGCTGTGGATAGGTGGAGTGGAGCCTAGATTACATAACTGAAGCATTCTCAGCTGCTAATTCTATTCAGACCCATATATGTATGGAGCCAGAATTATCTGACTCCCCTTCCCCGAACAATTAAAATTTCTACTAAAGTCGATTCTTCTTTCTCCCTTTATGTCAGTTGCAGGGGAAAGACCTAGTGAGAAAGGACCTATAGCAGGCCAAATATGGGTGTGTGTTTTGCAACAAACAGAGCTATTAGCTTATTAATTAAGATTATAAGCAGTGCCTTTTGGATTGGAATACTTCATCTACTCCAGCATGTTGCTTTCCATGCTGGTTGTGGTTATTATCTTCCATTTCAAGGCTTCAGCTAACGTACCATGAAAGTTCAGCTAACCCCCACACTGAAGATAGGCTGAAAAGAAATATGTTCGCTGAATGACAGTGACAATCCTGGAAAATGTGGTTTACGTATTTAGAATTTGGAAAAGAACAGCAATGAAGTCAGGGGATGGAACAGGTTCCATCACCTGGGCTGCATTCAGACTAAGGATGTGCATGAATGTATTTTTGACATTCAAATTCAAGTAAATTTGAATGTCAAAAAATCTGATTCGATTTGTGTATTTAAGATCCAAATGTCTTAAAATCTTATTCAAATCCGCAACATTCGAATCCATACATTCAAATGTTAGATTCATATTTAAAGATACGAATGTCGACAACATTCCTATCTTATGTATATCTGTGCGCATTTCTGTTAAGATCCGTATACATCCTGTATTATCCCTTATGCATCCCGTTTTAATCCTGTAATTTAAGTGCAAGATACATATAATTTTCACGCAGATTCATATACAACAGGTATGGATCTACACATTGGAATTATTCAAAAATCCCGTATCAAATTTTCTAAAATCCATATTTGAGTTCGAATATGCAAATTTGGATTTTTGAAAATCCGATTTGAGTTCGAATGTCGCCATTTGTCAAATTCAAATTGAATATCCAGATTTTTGAATATTCATGCACATCCCTAATTCAGACATAACAAAAGTAGCAGCTCAAAGGCATCTCAGGGAACCTGTGTTCCCAAGTCCCACTACCACCTTTTCTAGCATAGAATGTTCATGAGAAGGGGAGGGCCAGCCTGTAGTGCCAACAATCCCATCTCAAAGCCATCTCTGAGTCACCTCAGATATGGGTGGGTTTTTTTCGGTGTCTGATGACAGCCCAAGACTTGGACACTAGATGGTAGTATTATACAACACACTGTACTGGACTTTTTCTTTTCTGACTTGCTTAGAGCAGCTTGGTTATTTTACTCTGTCAAAGAACTCTGTGTCCTAAAAAACTATTTGTAGAAAAGTTATTGTGAATTTTAATACTTTATGGTAGCAGAGTGTCCTCAAGGTCTAAAAAAGATCAAGAAGAGGAAAAGTTGGCTTCTCTACCCCAATTTTCTCACCCATTTAAGGAGATTCAAAGTGGCTGACAAAGCTTTCTATTCTTCTCTTCTCAGAAGAGAGCTGTATCTAGCCCAAGGCCACCCAGCTGGCTTCGTGGAGAAGAGCAAAATTAAACCTGGTATTCCCAGATAAGAGTCCGGCTACCTAACTACTAGACCAAACTGACTCACTGAAAACTAGAAAACAATGGCCAAATGCCACAGCATTTGAGATTGTGAATTTAAGATGTTGCTCACTTAAAGTACACAGAAATGTCTACAAAGATTAGGGTTTCTGAATGGCTGACACATGTCTCTTCAGATAGTTATTCAAGTCCATCTGACAGTATGACATATCTTGGGAAGAAATAGACCATAACAAATAGAAAAGACAAGGATACTACTCTTCTCTAGCCTAACAAAGGACTTTTTTGCACTTAACTTCCATGAGATACTATCCCACAGAAGTTAGGTTCAGGGACCGTGGCCAGCACTCATGCAGCAAGCACCGTCACTGTCCCAAACTCACCCCAAACTTACCTTGTCACTTCAGTAGTGTGTATAGTCCATCTGAGACTGTCCACACCAACATAGCAATGCATGCAGCAATGTCCACCATGCACCAAGCCACGACATGGTGCACAACTCCACAGCTGCAACTGTGATGCCACCCCCAGCATTCACACATGTAAACAATGGCTTTCTCCAGAAAGAAGTGCCTGAAAGCCCAAATGTGGTTTCAACACACATTGAAATCTCAGCAGAAAAGTACTCCCAAAGCTGTATTGTGAAGAAGAGGCTCTCATTCCACTGATGTCAAGTGAATCTCTTGGACACCCCCACCTGCAGATTGGACACCCCCATGTGCACAGCCTGAACACCCCCACCTGCAGATTTCAGGAATCAGGCAAGTTTATACAGGAGACATTGCTTGAATCTGGCCCAGCAGCAAACTGGCAACTGGTTCGATCTTTCAAGCAATGGTATCGTATACACACAGGAAGTAGCTCTGGCCTGTTGCAAGCCAACCACTGAATTGTGCTTTTGGACAGAACATATTATAGCAGTTCATTCTGTGTGGCCAGTGTAGGACCAGAGTGGCCTAAGCTATCCCTGCTAAGGAATGGCTACAACTGTCACACACCCAAAGTTCCTGAAAGATGACCCTATTTGGACACAGCACTCCTTGGGATACTAGTGGTTGAAGAAGTACCCCAGACTATGTTCTGCTCCTTCAGAACATAGATTGGGAGTGACCCAATCTAGAATGGGAAATCTTCCTTGTCCCTGGATATGAAAACCTCCCATTAGCAGGGCCTCCTTTCCCTTCTCGCCCAGCATTTAGCTTTAGAGACACCAATACTGCCATTGGCCATATTAAGACACTAATCATGGCTTGCAATAAGTTCTCCCGATTACAACAAAAAAAGTTATTTAATCAAAAATTGTTTTTGCCTCCCCCCTTTCATCTAGTCTACACTAATATGAAAATGTAAAACCCGCCTTCAACTGACACCAAGTTAGAGAGTGTCTCTTTCTCTTGGTCTATTTGACCTTTCCTTTCTGAAGAGAGGATTAAGAAATAAATCTCCCAGAATAAATTACATTTCTAGACAAGTATAGCCTGCTCCAATTGCTCTACCAGTGTTGTATCAAGAAGATCGCCTAATAGGGAGTTATGTGCAGCATCCGCCCATTGATTGACGTGCCTCCAATAACAGCTTTGTGCCACCCCTTCTTGGGTGGGAATTTAACTATAAATAAGCTAGGGATAGACTTCTCACCAGGGGTGCCTGTAGCACAGTGGTAATGCAAACTGCCTGGAAAGCAGAGGGTTTCCAGTTCTATCCCCAGCCTCTCACAGGAAGATGGCACTGGAAAATTACTTCTGTGTCTCTGCTAAGAAAACTACACAGAAGTGCCCATGCAGTCAACCAGGAGTTGACCACAACTCAGTGGTACCCAACAACAACTATAAATAGGCTAGGGCTAAACTTCCCGCCAGTTTCTGGTACGAAGGGTTTCATGAAATCCTAATGCTGGAATGGGCCATTTCAGCCATCCAAGTGTCCATTTCATGAAAGAATCCACTTCAAAGCATTTCCAGAAGACGCCACCACCTCCTGCTGTTTAGCAAAAGCAGAGTCTGTCTTCATGGAACTGAGCTATCAATGTGAACCAAAAGGGACAAGCTGAAGCACTTTTGCTCTGAGGCTTTGATCCTGGATCCTAGGGGCTGGAGGGCTGGCACCTTGCCAGATGTGGCCTGCAGGGGTAACATGTTTCTTTTGTTAAAATCCTGTATATTTTGTTTATATATTTCACTGCATTTTAATATAAATAAATACACATTACCTATTTTTTCTGTTCTGTATTTTCAGTTGTATGCTGCATGTACTGGGGCTTTAGAGCAAAGGATGCTGAAGAGTCTGCCAGACGTGACAACTGGAGTTTTGGTCCATTATTAACTAACCAAATATTCCAGTCGTAACCTAGAAATTCTAGTCCTAACGAAGAATTTTGGAATCAGCTAGTATCTTGGGAGTTGCAAGCAGTGCTGCTAATTTTTACAGTTGTAGAACTCTTGTTTTATCTTTTCAGATGTCATCTGAATAGCCCTTGAGTCTCTCTAGTGTCACACCCAATAAGCTTATATCTCTTGGGACTATGTATTGATGTCTTTTTCTCTCAGAGGCATTGAACACCTGTCTGTAACTCCTGATGTTCCACCATCTTCTCTGGTTTGTACCATTCAATTATTCTGCCTGCTGAGATAGCCATATCTGACATTAGTCTTAATGATATCAGGTATATTATGGCCCAACTGTCAGTTGATCTAGACTTTTATAATCCTCATTGTCACCCTCATTTCTAAGTTTCTGTATGCTGCATTATGGGATGACAGAGAAAAAGCTAATTAGTTCTTTATTTTTATGTATTTATATCCCACCTTTCACTAAATGGCCCCATGGCGGGATATAAATACAGAAGAAGAAGAAGAAGAAGAAGAAGAAGAAGAAGAAGAAGAAGAAGAAGAAGAAGAAGAAGAAGAAGAAGAGTTGGCTTTTCTATCCTGCTTTTCTCACCCATTTAAGGGGACTGAAAGCGGCTAGCAAACCTTCTATTCTTCTCCCCACAACAGAACACCCTTTGAGGTAGGTGGGGCTGTGAGAGCTCAGAAGAGAGCTGTGACTAGCCCAAGGTCACCCAGCTGGCTTCATGGGGGATGGTGGAATCAAACCTGGTATTCCCAGATATGAGTCCGGCTCCCAAACCAGTTGACCAAACATGAACCAAATGCCCATGATCCTCTTTCTCCCTCATATCCTTCCCAATATTATACCCCTATTTTCTTCCAGTTAAAGGCTTCAACTCTCTTTCAGTCTCCACACATAGGAACGCTTCTCCTCAGTATCTGATGAATTTTTAGTGCCTTATTAGAACCTTTTCAGAACTCTTCTCAGAGCAAGGCACCCATAATAGGACACACGGCTCAAGAAGGAGTCTTACTACTAGCTCAAATAGAAAAGAATTGTTATTATTATATAGAAATAACTTTCTTGAAGGCAGGAATGTCATTACCTATAAGGTTATCTGGCCTGTTCTAATCCACTGTTGATCAACTTCACATGTCTGCTGTAAAAGTATCTGTAAAATGCCTTGGAACACCTTAAGCCCCCTAATCTGAGCTGGAAACTAGCTGAAATTTGGAAGCATGGGGCAACAGGCATGTTAAAACAGAATCTCCCACTCCAACTACTTGCAGGAAGCTAGACAGCAGAAATTTCCAACACACTGGACTGAATTGCCCTCACATTGCTGGATCCTGTGTGCATGTCATCCTGCCCAGAAATGTTGCACATTTCCAATGGAGCAGTTCAGCTATATCAGAAGCATGGGGTGTACCATACAATGACCTTTGCATCTGCATTAAAAATAGTTCTGTGCAATATGGCATGGGGATTCCCTGCAAGGCAGACACCACTGACCCTTCTGGAGCAAGGCCCATTTGCAAACAAGCTGGGATTCATTATAGGCATGTGAGGAATTACGTGCAACATGCCTCATCAGACACATACCGCCCCAAGTGCCAGTTGCACTGTGGGACTTTAAGTGGAAATTCATTCCACAGATTTCAGGAGCTATAGTTTCTGAGGGAGGTTTATAGGTCTGGGACCCTTCTGAAAGAACCTGAAAATGGTCCAATCTCCTTCCCTCCCTCGCTCCCCTTCTAAATTTCAAGGTACTTCTTTATTTCTCCATTACTTCTCCATTTCAAACTACTTCAGACAAAAATTGAGTAAATGCTAAAGATAAGGAAGTACATTCAGCTATGCTCTCATGAAGAAAAAGATCAATTACACCATCTATAGCTGGATCATATTTAGATAAAAACTAGTGTTTCCATTACCATTAAAACCTTTTCTCCCATCAACTCCTCCCAGTTTGGTCTAGTGGTTAAGGAGCCAGACTCTTATCAGGGAATACCAGGTTCGATTTCACCCTCCCCCATAAAGGCAGCTGGGACTAGTCACAGCTCTCTTCTGAGGTCTCACAGCCCTGCCTACCTCACAGGGTGTTCTGTTGTGGGGAGAAGAATAGAAAAGCTTTGTCAGCTGCTTTGAGTCCCCTTAAATGGGTGAGAAAAGCACCCTTAAATGGGTGATAAAAATTATTCCCAGGAGTGGGACAGTATTTCTGAAGATGGGAACAGAAGAAGAAGAAGAGTTGGCTTTTCAGGTAGAAAAGCCAACTCTTCTTCTTCTTCTGTTCCCATTTTCAGAAATACTGTCCCACTCCTGGGAGTAATTTTTATCTATGCAGAAAAGATACTCAAGAAGGTTGTAGCATATGGACCAAGAAGAATAATGATAACACTCTCCTTCCCATGTCAGTTTTCTTTTATCTTAACAGAAAATTTAGGAAGCAAAAATTACACCAAGGAGATAAATGTTGATATTATATTATTGCTTTTAACGATTTTTATTTTATTTATTGAACTTTATTTTATTTACAATATTCATATCCCCTAGAGGTCCCAGGGCAGATCACAGCATATGATAAAACACAGACACTAAATAATATTTAAAATATAACTGTCAGTCCCAACCTCTCTTGCTTTGTTTGTCTTGTTAACTGTATTGATGACCTTTATAGACATCCGGTTCAATTTTGACTTTAACTCAGAATTTGGTGTCTTTGGGGACACAGCCATTCACGTCAAGAAATTTTGAAATCATATAGGCCTACTTTCAAACTGTTTGGAGCAGTGGTATAGAAATAGCATAAATAAAAAGGTATCCACTGGGTACAGGTTGGAGAAACAGTGTGGCAGAACATGGTTCCACCTTTTGTTTAGGAGAAAAAAACGAAAAACAACTACAACAGGATCCCTTCAGCATCACAGGGTTGCATGGGTGAAGATACTCAATGGTTAATATGTCAAACAAACAAGGACCAGGGAAGCTCTAACTTAATCCAGCCATGCAGCTCAAAAAGAGATCTTGGGACAATAATAGATCAGGATGTTGTTTGGTGCTGGACTGAGCTTCATGAACTAGGCTTCATGGACATCATATGCATGTAGTACCGTCTATTTCATGGCCCTTTTATGAGGATAAAAAAGTAAAGAGTCAGGAATGAAGAATAATGTGAGTCATCTCTTGTCCTTCTTTGGAATTTATGAACTTTAGTACCCAATTAGTTTGGTAGCCTTTTGGGTGTGGGACCAAAATGAAGCTTCCAATAAGACCCTTGCCACTCCCTCATAATCTGATAATGATTCATGGAGCCACAGTTTAGTTGTTGGAGAAACATAATACAGGTCTCCCTCCTCCTCTCTCATCCCCTTCTCCCTTCTCCTTATTCTTCTTCCGAGGATGCTGTAGCTCTTTAATAAGGATCCTACTATGCATGTGTCCTGATGGTAAAAACAGGCTGTGCACCATAGATATGAAATGTCCTTTCTTCTTCCTTCCCATTTGTTTGTTTGTTTGAAAGCATTAAATCAGCCACTCTGAGAAAATCTGTGTTTTGGAGAGGGTTTGAACAGATGAAACGAGGCTTACTGAGGCCTGCCTTACTGAAATGAATGCATATCTCTAGTGGATAGTGGAGAAAACAGGTACTCTTTAAGCAGCATCAGAATATGAATCCCTTCATATCTGGACCCATCCATAAACATTGCCAAGTGGAGGCACCGCAAGAGTGGAGGCAAGCTCAGGAACCCTCCCCACGTAACCCCTCCAGATCAGCTGAAGCACCCATTTAAGGGGACTCAAAGCGGCTGACAAACCTTTTGTTCCTCTCCCCACAACAGAACACCCTGTGAGGTAGGTGGGGGCTGTGAGAGCTCAGAAAAGAGCTGTGACTAGCCCAAGGTCACTGATGGCTTCCCGTAGGAGCGCAGAATCAAAGCCAGTATTCCCAGATAGGAGTCCGGCTCCCTAACCACTAGACCATCAGGTCTTCCCCTCCAGCATGTACTGATCCCCGGTGAAACAGGCACCCGAACTCGAGATGTAGAAGGGGGGGGGGGGGAAGGTAGCCGGAAGGGCCAAGTTTAGCTCGCTTGCCCCGTCCGTCTCCAGGCCAATATAGCACCTGTGGACGTCCCGAGCCCGTGCGCGCCTTCGGGCTGCAATCAGAGCGCAGCGAGCGCGCGTCGTGCACTCTTTCACAATAGAAGCGAGTCGGGGCTCCCCGGCCGGTTGGAACAGAAAACGAGCGTAGCTCGGCCCGAAAGAAAGAAAGAAAGAAAGAAAGAAAGAAAGAAAGAAAGAAAGAAAGAAAGAAAGAAAGAAAGAGAAACCTAATCCTCGCAACGGGCGGAGACTCCGCCTGATGTAACAGGAAGCGGCGATGTTTCCTTACACCCAGCGGACAGCGCTTGCGATTCGGGGCAGAACGAGCGAGCCGCCTCCTTGCGCCCACCGAAGGCAGCCGAGCCGGCGAAGCACCAGGCGAGCGTCTCCACCGGGGGATCTGCGCAGGGAGTGGATCGAGCCTCCTCCCGGGGCTCCCCTGCCGCCTTCCCTCGGGAGCCCCCCTGCCTCTCCCTCCCGGCGCGTCTCCGAAAGCCGCGAGGAACAAACTCGGGAGTTTAACGCTTGGGATCGCGGCTCGCAGGTCGGAGCCGGCGCCGGCGCCGGAGCGCTTCGGGTGAGGATATTAAGGGTAGCACACTAAGTCAGCGATCACCACGACGGTAGACCGAGGATCGGGGGGGGGGGGGATCCTCCTTAACGTTACGTGTTTCCCAAAGCGTTTTAAAGTGGTCGTGGGAACTCGCCCTGAAAGTGCCTCGTCCCAGATGGGTCTGCGATCTCAGGGGCAGAGGGGAGGGTAGAGCGAAACTTCCTTTGGAAAATCCTCAGCTTGTACTCGAGTGTAGACGCGGGGCGGGACGGGACGGGCGCGGGACGGGCGCGGGGCTTCGCTCCCCCGTGCAGATGGATGCGGTATTTCGCAGGTCTCTCCTGTCCGTGGTGCGACTGAGTGGTGCGCTGGGGAACAGATGCGGCATTGGCTTCCGACGGCGGGATGCGTTGACTTTGACACACGGACAGGATTCCGTCTTCGGAATCCGGGAATCGAGTCGGGTTACACTCCGGGCATCTAGACAATCTCCCGAGCTTAGAGCCCGAGAAAGGAGATTTCCATGCATGCCAAACTGTGTTCGGGATCTGTTTTCGTCTACTTTTTTTTTAAAAAAACACTGAACGCCAAACACTCTCCGCTAGAGGAAGAACCGAGCGCGCCTTCTCCGCGTTTGCCCCTACGCTCCTTTTAAAGCGTTTTACCGGGGTGAGAATTCGCAACAAGAGGAGAAAGTTTTTGTTTGTTTGTTTGTTTGTTTTAAACGTAGACTTTGCAAAACTCATCCACACGGGGAGCTGGCTGGGAACTGGGCGCACCCGTCGGTCCCCAGCCCAGATTTACTCGCGTAGCAGCAGGCTCGTTCGTGCTACAGAAACTTACTTCTGAGTAGACCTGTGTGGAAGCTGGTGCCGTACGTCCACTTTTAGGCCCGTGGGGCTGCGTGATGCTCCACGCATTTTGGGGAGCGGGATCGCATAGGCGCCCTGAGAACAGAAAGTGGGTCACATCCTGACGCTGTTTTGTGGCAGAGCGAGAGGAAGCAGGCTGAAGATTTGTAGCCTGGCTTACTTTCAGTCCAGTGGGTTTCAATGGCTCCCAAGCGCCTTGTGTGCTCCGGTTGGCTGCCTGGCAATTCTAGGCACGCTTACCTGCGCGCTCAGAGGTTTGCCAGCGTTTTTTCTCCATAGACACGATGCTCTGCCTGACCTTCTCACCAGAAACAGCGCACTGAAGTACCTGAAGAACTGGCAAACGTGTTTGCAGACACAGGGCTGGAGCGCCTTGAGTTTTTCCACCACCACGTGCCTGATAAACCTGGCAACTTACTCTGCTGTGACTTCTCACTTTAAAAGCACAGGGGTTCTGAAAATGTGGCTCTGTGTGGGGTCTGATCCATGAAGCAAAAGCCAGGGGCAGCCTGCTCCCTTTCCCTCGCATTTATTTATTTATTTATTTATTTATTTATTTATTTATTTATTTATTTATTTATTTATTTATTTATTTATTTATTTATTTATTTATTTATTTATTTATTTATTTATTTATTTATTTATTTATTTATTTGTGGAGCACCCCCTCCTTGCTCACATCTGTCTCATTGGTATGGCCATGTTGGGTGCCTTGATGTTTCTGACTCTGTGGGAAAAAGAAAACCTGAGGAACCTGGGTGCCTGTGACAAACTGCGGGTGGCAATCTTCTGATCCGCATCCACATTCAAACATCTGCGAGGTCACGAAAGACTTGTGTGTTCAGAGCGACGAAAAACCCGGTTGTTGAGCGGCCACTGAGAGATGTCATCCCTATGATGGGCACCTTACCCTCTGCAGAGCTTTTGGGCACGAGACTCAGGCTCAAAGGAGGACCATTTAAAATTAATTCTGGATAACTTGGATTTTTGGATACCTGGATGTTAATGCAATCTCTGGATCCTTTAGCATAGATTTGCGTGTTGAAAAGGTCGCTGGTCAGCATGCTAAGGTGGGAAAAGGGCTCTAGTCACAGAGAGGCCATGCATTTTTTAGATCACCTTGCCATGCCACATTTGAACAAAATATTTGTTGTTGTTTAAGCAAGGGAGAAGGGGGCCAGCACAAAAAACTGGTCTCAGCCTTCCTAGGTTTAGTGCAACAGATCTGTCAGGAGGATTTGTGCCCTAGAAAGTTAAAACAAATAAAGACAACTCAGTGCTTGCCTGTGAAAGGAATAAACTTATTTTCAAAACAGTTAAATCAATCTGGATTTATGTATTTTAGTATTAGTATTAGTATTAGTATTTAGTGTTATTGTTCTTATGGGATTAGAATGATACAGTTATCTTTTGACCATATAGCCATGCAAGGTATTTCAGGTTGCACATCTGTCTTACGTTCTTTTGTGTTCAGTCCCTGCTGGGTTTGATTGCACTTGCTTTCCTTAGATATGTATTAGAAGGCACTGAAGGAGATAAACTTGGAAGCTGTGGGACTGAGTTGTAATTTAAATTAACCAAAGACACACACAGAACAAGGATTCAGTGTCAAATCCATTTCAGGCATCATGACATTTACTAAAATGTTCTTTTCTGTGCTGATATTAAAGAAGGTTTAAAGTTTGGAAGGCTACATGAGAGTTTTAAAGTGTGAATGTTAATACATTTTTGTATTCAATATTTATTATCTATAAGTTGCACCATCAAATTAATAGTGATGACCTTGCCTGTCTGCCTCTCACTTTCTCTTGGTCTGTCTCTTTCTCTCTCACATTTAAGGAACCATAGAGTGCTTTCAGCTCCACACAAATAAGTTGGAGGGCCACCCAAGTATCCATTCGTAAAATCTACCATTAGATCGTTTTCATTTATTGTCAGGTTTCTTCTCTTGTCCAAATACTGAACGTCCTTTACCCTTTTGCCTCCTTTACCAATAACTCTTGTCAGCAACCTAAAATGGAATTTCAAATACGAGCTCCAAGTTTCAGTACTTTAGTTCCTA
Source organism: Aspidoscelis tigris stejnegeri (assembly GCA_023333525.1). Taxonomy (NCBI): domain Eukaryota; kingdom Metazoa; phylum Chordata; class Lepidosauria; order Squamata; family Teiidae; genus Aspidoscelis; species Aspidoscelis tigris. The sequence goes on from JALMGA010000010.1 coordinate 18,284,513, forward strand.
CGAGTTAAGGTCTTTCTTCCTTTAACCAGAGATTCTCTCTTGAGCCTTAAAACGGTGCCGCTGCTGGCCCAGTGATTCTCCTTCTCCTCCTCAGTTTAGCATTTGGTCCTTCAGGAACTGCAAGCCTGTGATTAGCCCAGGGTCACCCAGCTGGCTTCATGGGGGAAGGCAGAATCAAACCCGGTATTCCAAGACAAGAGTCTGACTCCCTAACCACTAGACCAAACAAGGAAAACAGCTTGTCACTTTACTGATGTGTTCTCTTGCTCTGAAAGTGGACTGAAGCTAGATTAAACCTTAAGTGTGACCACAGTCTGGGACCGGACCAGAGGCCTATCTAAAGCCTATTCGCACTTGGCTTTTTTCTGGAATATACCCTGGAATAGGGACTTGCTGTCCATATGCCGGTGCAGGCTTCAGCAGGACCAAAGTGAGGTCTGCCAGAGTCTGCATTAGCATGAGGACCACAGACCCCTATCCTGAGATATACTCCAGAAAAAGGCCAAGTGCGAATAGGCCCCTAGTCTAACCTTTAAGCCAGTGTGGTCTAGTGGTTAGGGAGCTGGACTCTTATCTGGGAACACCGGGTTTGATGCCGACCTCCCCCATGAAGCCAGCTGGGTCACAGCTCTCTTCTGAGCTCTCACAGCCCCACCTACCTCACAGGGTGTTCTGTTGTGGGGAGAAGAAAAGAAAGCTTTGTCAGCCTCTTTGAGTCCCCTTAAATGGCAGAATGTGAGGGCAGTGCTCTCAGGGATGCAACTTCAATTGAGACAGGCTAGCTTTTTTGAATGGGAGACTTCTTGGAATGCTGGACTGATTGCTGACCTTGTTCTTGTGATGGCATTATGTGTGTGGTTCTGGTTTCAGACTTCATTATATGAGAGGCCCATCTTACTTGCTAGGCCAAGGACCCATTCCACCTTCACTATACCACTGAATTCACTCTTGATGAGACTTGAGGAATCTCCTATGAAAAGCAAAGGGCATTTAGTTGAGATCCCTGAAAGGGAAAGGTGGAAGGGGAAGTATGTGTTGAAAAAAATGAGTGATTCAGGCAGTGGTCCCACCTGCACTTCCAACCTTCTTCAGGTCTGACTGCTCACACCTTTTCATTAAATGGATAGAAATGAAAAGGTGTGAGCAGTCAGACCTGAAGATGGACTCATGATGGTTTAAAGTGAATATGAGACTATAGCCTCAGATGGCACAGTTTGGTTCATGTTTCACAAAACATTTATTTCTGTTTACAATTAGATGATGTATTGTAAGACGCCATGTTACTCAGGTTCTTCTAGAGTTGTTTATTTCTCTGCTGTCAGATATACTGTGGGACAGGTAGTTGTGCCAAGGTGTCTGCGGAAATTATATAAAACAGTGTCCACCTCAGTCAATTCAAAGCCATTATGCCATCAACTCTGGGGACAAGCATTTTGTAGTTCTTCAGTTTCCTGTTGGTGTGTTGTGGCGGGGAAGATTTATTTTTTAGTATCTTCACTTCAGACAACAGTAAAATAATTCAATCTTTCTTTGCATATCTTGGCCTTTTATCTTAGAAACTGTCTATGAAACTCTCTTCCAGACTCGGTATGGGCAAGATTGGTGAAAGAGCAGAAGCAGAATTACCTTTGAATTATGCCAAATTCAATAAAGGCAACATTTTAGAATAAATAATATTCCTGAGGTGAACCTGTATTCTTGAATTTAAGTAATTTCTTAGAATTTCCTGATCTCTGTGTCTCCTTTATGATGCAAAATCTGCATTAACTGTGTATGAAGATAAAAAATGTTTGTTGCAAATGGCAGAAACTTGGTTTTCCCTACTAACAAAAGGTCCATTTTCATCTTGAATTTAAATTCTGGAAATGTAGTTCCTTTATGTTCTGTTGCTGTTCATAGTTTTTAAACATGTACCTCAGGAACCTTTGGTTACATTGCACTGAGCTTTGTTTATTTCACAGAGCTCATAAGTTCTTAGCTGCTTGTTTGAGCTACCTGGATGTATTTGTTTTAGTAACTCTAATCTTACCCTACAGTAAAGATTATTGGTTTATTTGTATATCTCTTTACACTGAAGTTCCTGGCTGGTAGATAAGTAAGATACAATTCAATAAAATCATTTGTAAAAAATAATAAATACAAAAAAAAATAGATATAATCCACTGGCATAATGAGGGGGAAAACAAGACATAATTATACCCAAAGTCCAGAATATGAATAAATTAATGAATTAATATTCTGGATATTTTGGTAATTAATTTCCAAAATTAATTTCCATCAAGCTTTTCTTTAGGAAATAGTGAACCAATTAAAAACAGTAATAAAACAGCAGATGGGAAGAGGTTAACAGAACAAGCAATCCAACCAATCATACAAGGAAAATTTGGGTAAAAAGATATTTGGCATGCATCTATATTTTCACTTGGCATGCATCTATATTTTAATGCAGATCTATGCCTATAGCTTGTATGATAGTGGCTAGAGCATCAGCAAAGAACCAGCAGGTCACTCTGGGTCTGAATCCCCAAGTGACTATACAGGGCTGTTTTGAGAACTGAAATGGTGGGGAGTGTCACACACTATTTTTGGTTTGTTGGAAGAAATGTGGGAAAGAAATAAATCTAACATTGGTTGCCAGAAAGGCAGCTCTTTGAAAAAACTCAGCCTCTTGCTTGCTTTTGTGTGTGTGTTGCTCTGAATTTTTACATGTAGATTGCCTTGAGTTTTCTTTTTCCCCAAGAAGAGTGAGGATGAATTATCATGATGATTAGAAATGATAATTCTAGATAGCATATGGTATGTTTTAAAGTTACTTCCAAGGTCTTGTTGGGACTCTGACTTTAAAGATACGCGGGATGTGATTAGACACACTGAATGAGATGCCCTCTGGGCAAATTTGAAACTGTAATTACAGACCTGAAATCCTTAAAATCACCATACCCAATTCTGAACTCTGGGAATGAGTGCCCCTTCCTCATACAGGGTTAAATAACACCAAAAGCAACTCTTTCTTTTAGTTGCATTTGATGGGGAGCTTCATAAGCCACAGAGGAGGAAAACATAGCTGATAATGTCATGGGAACATATCCTGCTGGTGGAACAACTAGTCAGGGCCATGGAAAGCCAGGCAGATAAGTAGCCAATCAACTGGTGAGCACTTGCTGTGTGGAAGGCATTAAGAACATAAGAGAAGCCTTGCTGGATCAGGCCACAGCCCATCTAGTCCAGCATCCTGTCGCACACAGTGGCCCACCAAATGCTCATGGGCATCTCAAGCAGAGACAAGGGCAAACCTTCTCCTGCTCTCGAGTCCCAGCAGATGGCCTTAGAAGCATTGCCAGACTTCAAGACAAATGAAGAACAAAGTCTGGGAAAATGAGAGGCTTTTTCATCTTTCTATGTGAATGCCTTATTTGTTTGATGCTTCTTCTTAAAGAGGAGACCAAAAAAAGCGCTGCCTGACTGCACCCTCAGTATTATTTATGTCTCAGGTTGTGAGTTAGGTAGATGCAGATGGTAAGGAAACAGAAGTGTGGGTTGCTAAGTCTTCCTCATAGGAAGTATTTTCTGATTCCAAGGTCCACTAGCTTTCAGATCTGGTATTTTTAACCTGAACCATATAATATAACAATCAGACCTATTATATTAATGAACATTGAGAAGAAAGCCTAAATTCTGCTTACTATGTGCTTTAACTCTGTTTAAATGAGACCTAGCTTTTGGCCTTTGCAGACATAAGTTGATTCACCTGTTGATTTAGCACCCTCTGTTATCTAATTCATTTTCCAGAGCATTCTTTAACCTGTTGGGAATTCAAGCACCTACTCAATGTTTGTCTTTTTAATAAAATTGTTTGCACTGGAGCTGGCAGTTAGATTTTGATTTCTGTGTTCTTTATTGTCTTTATGTTTCCTCCCTAACACAACACAATTATATGTTGGTTTTGTAAATCATTTTCAGTATATATTGTCGTGCATAATTTTATAAGACTTACTTTCTCTTCCTTTATTTGGGTGTGTGTGTGAGAGAGAGGGAAAGTGAGATTTCACTACTCTGTCAATAACCGGGACCAAGCGGCTACTTAGTACATTTTGTCTCTGTGGGGCTAATGCTATTCTGACCAAGAATCATCTCAACAGGTCCCTGTTCCAGATTAGCTGTAGACCTGTTTCAAGAAGTCTACAACTATATTAATTCCATATGTTCAAGTCCAGACACCAACACTTCCTCACATGGTCCAGAACCACGAAAAAATGCCTCAGTCCCATCTTCAAAGCTTATCCTGTTTTCAGATATCATTTTCAAAATGCTGAAAAGGAAATAGTCATGCTACCTTTAGAAATTGTTCTATTTAATCCCATCCTTATGCACCAGACACAACATATGAGAGGAGGGGTTTGAGCCAGTCGCTGGCAAGGGTGAAAATGCTGTGAGTGAGGAGTCAGTTGTGTGGGCTCAAATTGTTGCCTATGGGTGCATCCCCATGCAATTTAAAGCCCGCTGAAAATCTTCTTTTGTTGTGGAGCACCCCCCTGCACGGCTTTTATCCGGCTTCCAGCGCCGCTAATTAGGAAAATGCGCTGCAAAAAACCAGCCCTTTAAAGAAGACTGCAAGCGCACTTTCCAGGAAGACATGGGTATTCAGAGCAACATTTTGTATGGAGACGCTCCGTGGCAAAAGGGGCAGGGCTTCTCTCCGAGGCGGCAAGCTCTCTCTCTCTTTTTTTGCCTCTTATCCACAGCCAGCATTCACGATATGAAAACAGTAGGCAGGCATTCCAATCACAAAGAGAAACAGCAAGATACATTGTAATGAATTGCTTATATCAAGTGAAAGTGTATGAGGCAAGATTGCTGGCTGGGGGAGGCGAACAGAGAACTTGTAAATTTTTCTTTTGGACTTGTGAATGAGCGCACGATCGCACAAGCACCCAATGAAACAGCGAGGGGCGGGGAGAAAAAGATGCGGGTAAGCAAAAGACGCTTCCTTGGGGATGGTCAGTGCATTTTAAATGCGTGTTTTGCTGAGCCCCCTGGGGACACTTAATTTGGGATTGAACGCGCATTTGTTAGATCCGCTGCAGTAGAGGGACAATAGCGACAGGAAAAAGTACCATGGGGATGCACCCTATGTTGGTCTGGGATGGTGTCCTCACCCTCATGATGTGGATGGAACATGCTGTGCTTGGTCTAGAACAGGCTGGAGTGGAATAGCTGGACTGCTCCAAGCAAAGTAACTTTGGAGAGATGTACTGAGAACCCAATAGAAAGAAGATGATTTTTAAATAATAGTTTATTTTAAAAAAAAATCCATCACACGTGAGAGTTGCTAAGCATCATATCCTGAAAACCAACGAACAGAAAAGAATGAGCAGATGATGTGTATGGAACATGTGTTCTTAAAAAGGGTAGAAAGACCCTGCTCCTACTATTGCTTCCCAATGAGGTATTGGATATGCAACGAATCTGCACAACTCAAAACCTTTGTATTTCTTTGCACACAACTGCATCTTCACAAATTTCGGAGAGCAGCACAGAGTATGGTGTGTAGGGGAATACAATCCCCTTCAGTACACTGTGAGGTCTGTGTACTCTGATCCCGCAACATTCCTCGAGCGACTCAACCAGCCTCTTTTGGGGAGATGCCCCCTGAACCTGTGCAATTGTGCAAAACTGCATTTTCACAAGGTTCAAGAGGTCAACAGATGCCCCCCAAGTGTTCAGAACTGCACTTTTACACAAATGGGTGCATTGTAAAACAACAACAACACTCCAAACAAACTGAGAAGAGGAGGCAACCACAACCATTGTCTCCCTAACCCAATACAGACAGAGGGAAAAATTGATGGTATAATTAAAAAAAGGATGACAGAAATAGGCAGATGGCAATGTGGGACAAAAAGGAGGGGAGAAGTGACATTTCCCCCACCCCGAACACCCTCAAAGTCAGGGATTGGCTGGAGAGGGAAAGGAAAACCATCCCTCTGTCTACCCTAGAAAGCTTAAGTACACCGTCAGTGCTGAGATAGTCCAAATTCTGTATAGATCAGATTGGGGAGGGATAGCTTGGATAAAAACCAGAAGGGCGTATTGTGATTCCTGGGAACCAGGGACTGCCCCAGACAATCTTAGTCATCAGGAGTAGCCACAACCCAAATGTCTCTTCTTCTTACTTCCATCCTGCCCTTGCCTTTTGAATCAAGAGGGCTATAACTCTTCCTCATGTCATGGCCCGTTGGCAAATAAATAGTGCAAATTGCACGTTTTGTTCATCCAGCTCAGATGAGTAAAGTTTTGAGGAAAAAGTCAGTCTCCAATTATTCTGCACAGTGACTTAGAAATAAATTAGTTTGTGTATCAAGAGTAAGGAAAGGATTTTCCAAAAATAATTAAGTATACTAAACAAAGGGAACAGCTGTTATATCTCTTGTAATGGTTTCACAACTAATTTTCTCTTGGATGCACTCTTTAAATATCAAACAAGCAGTTTCTATCTTAACAGGATATATGAACTGTGTTTGTGATAGATTATTAAGAATGTAGCCTGGAGCTATCCAGTTTTTACTGCTAGAATTGTTCTGGAGAAAAGGCTTTATTTTTGCAGCCTTAGAGCGAAGCAAAGAAGTTAATGAGTAAAGCATGTGTAAGTAAATAGAGTGCCTATTTGCACTTAGCTTCAGTGGGATGGTATTCCACTGAAGTTATGTTCAGGAACAGTGGCCAGTATTCACACTGCGAGTGCTAGCGTGGTGCCCAACTTACATCAGGACACTCATAGTGCAGACGGTCCATCCTAGACCATCTGAATCACCATAGTAGTGGTTGCAGCAACTTTGGCCATGCATCTGGTGCATTTTTGCACTTCCCTTCCCGTCTGCTGGATGGGAAAGAAGTGTGATTAACCAACATTGACTAGTGCTTGCACTTGGAATGCTAGTCAACTTTAGTCATTCCCCCTTCCCAATCAAATACTTACTTGATTCAGTTGTGGGGCTGGTCCTCTTTAGAGCGCTGCTATTTGGGCTGTGGTGTCCTCCACGACTAAGCATGCTTCAGCACCGTCACCATGTCAGTGCTGACATTCTGCACACACACAGTTGCCTGAGGTGCCAGCGTGCTTGCACAGTGCCTCAGATAGCCCTGGAGCACCAGAAGAGATGTGAATGGCCACTGCCAAAAGAGGCCCCTGGCCATTGCCATGGCAATTATAACATGGTGTGATTGCACAGCTGCAGCTGCAATGCTCTGCCCATGCAGCGTTTATACCCAGGAGTGGTGCAAACACTGTGTGCAGTAGTGACCAGGAGTATACTAGACTCCCCTAGTCATGTTGTGGAGCAGTCTTTACTGCTTTACAGCTTTGGAGGATCAGGACAGTCTTGCATGCTTTGGACTACTCTGGATCAGAGGTGGCACCACTGCATGCAGAGGAAGTGTCCCAGAGTGTGCAAGATCATCCCCAATATGTAAGTGCAAAAAGGTCCAGAGGCTATTTGGTCATTAAATAGCATAGGAGAGAAAAGGAGAGAGCAGGACCTTGCTATCAAAACCAAACATTTGGATTAAGCCAACCTCTTGTTTGATTAAGACTGGTGCTGTGCAACTTCCTTGTTCTGTGTACTTTTAATGGGTAGGTTTTAATAATAGCAATAGGGAAAATGGGCATTTCCAAAAAAAACCTTAAAATTATTTTTGTGCAGCCAAATGTTTTCTGCTATATCTGGGTGGTTCCCCATTTCACCCTTCCCCCCATGCCACGTAACAAAGGGCTTTTAAAATAGAGGGAAATTGTGACGTGGTTTTGCACCTAAAAAAAAGGGAGCAAAACCCTGGCTGCCTCCAGACTTGTGGAATAAATCTGCAGTTAAAGTAAAAAACACAGCTTACCTGCTGTGAAGTGACGACCAGCCATCCTGACTAAAAAGCAGCTCTGTAGCTTCCTCCTCGGAAGCTGCTAGAGCTGAGTCGGTGCACACAGTCACGTGGAATGTGACCTGCCTCTAGTTCATCTCTTTTTGCCTTTCTGCTCAGACTGGCGAAAAGATTAGAATTTTCATCGTACTGCACAGTGAGTGTCCTTGTACCAGCATTAAGATAAGTGCGCAGTAGCAATCTGATAATGCGCCGCGATGACAATCAATGGATCATTGTGTGCGATGCCCAGATTGTGATTGCGCATTCCCCTGCACACTATAAACAAGTCTGCTAAAGAGCAGTTTGGGTCTCAGCATTTCTTCCAATAGTTCTTAGTTGTATTTGCTGTTTTGAAGTTCAGAAGTAAGTTGCATTTAGCTCCCTGAAGCTGCCTCACAAGTAAGTTTTGTATAATTCACTTGAGTTATTATGGATCATGTCCACATCTACCCTGCTGGTCATTGATCCCTGTACTACCTCTTTCTTATGGCATAAATTAATGTTGAGTTCCAGAGAAAGTATTTCTGTGCAAAATTCTCCTTGTCCTTAGGCTGACATTTCCCGGATGGAAAGAAACATCTCTCTTTATCAGTAACTATTTAGCCCTTCTGGTTTTTGTCTCTGCAAGCCAGCAGGTGTCACTATGGGGACTAACCATGAGCACAGCTTAAGAATGAACTATTTTTATTGAAAGGTTATGCCAAAGAAATATATTTCTTTATCATTCACCAAGTTGCTGAAAGGCCATTTCTATGACAGACCTGCTTTCTCTTCCACCAAGTAGTACTGACCTGACATGTGTTTTCAATACCACCTTCTTACTTTGCCACAACTTTGATGTGTGATCTTGTTTGAAGAATGATTACTCCACAGTGCATGCATTTTTTATTAAAGATAGGTGATTTTACTATGCAGATGGCCACAGTGGTGTTGCTGTAGACAGCTGTGAGTGTGGACAGACGCATCTCATTCCTTCAGTCTCATTTACTCAAATGGAACAAATACAGAGAATATTCCAAAATAAAGCATGGATATTCTGGAATAAAGCACTTCCAAAATGCTTCAAAGCGTGAGAGGTGTGTGACTATATAGAAGCTAAGACAGTAAAGAGTCAAGAAGAAGACAAGAGGTTTTCTGTGCCTCACATTAAATCTGTTTGGACCTTTCTCAGATTGTCGATAAAAGAATCAAATCCTTGGAAGTAATATATGAAGCAGCACATAAATAGGTATTGTAAATCTTGCAGCGCTGAGCGTATCATGCTCTCTGTGGACTTTGTTTCTGTACGAGGGTGGGGTTCTATGTTTTAGAAAAACATACATCCTGAAATTATCTTAGTGAGGAACTAAGTTACTGTCACTTCATAGCAAGAACCCAAGCATACCACTCATATTTGCACTAATCTCTTGTTATCCATGCTCTCCCTATCTGGATTTTCATTTATATGGCTACTTCCAGAGCACCTAGGCTTGCAAAATGTATGCTCATGTGTGCTTTCTTCCATGCAGACCTGCTTGGTTTTAAGATCAGAAGAGGGTATAACTATGAGTGGGATTTTTGTCTAAAATAATAAATAGCTCATGGGCTTCAAATTAGCTTTCTGATTTCCTTTTCCTGTGCATTTGCAATATCTCTTTTACCTGGCATCTGTGCATTTGTGTAATGCCACTTCAGGAATGTCTGGCTCCAAAAATCAGTCTATAAATACCCTGAACTATTAAATAGAAACCCCTTTTTATCCATATCTAATAGTTCCTGAAAATGGACCTTCTAGCAAAAATCCATTTAAAAAGAAATTATTCCATTAATTTAAATGGGGAAAAAATTAATTTTTTCCAAGCCCATTCCACGTTTGTACAAAAATCACCTTAAATGCTTATTGCCACAAGGAAGAAGCTGTGTAACACAATAACTTTGATAGGAAAACAATGAATAGTATTGTATCTAAAGTAAAAAAAAAAGATTTAATTAAACAGTAAGTTAAAGATTAAATTACAAATGAACCAGACTGAATGCCTTCCCTATACCAAAATATTGTTTCAGTACCGTAAACAGTCTAGATTTCAGAAGAAAAGTGGGGAGGTATCCGTTTTCCAGAATCACAGACCTTCTGAACTGAAAATTTTGAGCTAGATGACATAATGAAGTAATAATAGTCTACCTCCAAGCAGCCAAGAGGGATATAAAAGGTGGTCCACCGGCCATGTTGGGACTCCGGGTCCTTTTATCTGCATACCTATGAGGTCCATGAAATATTACCTACCTCATCATATGCATGGCCCTTTTTATTTTTCTTAAATGCTTGGCAAGATCTAGGATGTTCCCAGTTAAGTGATGCTGCATGGAGCTTGCCAGATGTGCCATTAAGTGAAACTATTCCAGGAAACCTAGTATTGCTGCTTGCCTTCCCAGAATAGCATTGTGGTGGGTTTTCAGGACCTTGGAACAGGCATTGCAGTGAGAAGACCATAAGGTCATCTGGCAATCCCAACACCAGTACGACTTTAGTGTCTTCGCCCCATCTAGAAGTAGCCATATAAACAAAAATCTGGATGAGAGCATAGAGAAAGCATGAAAAAGAGGCATGCTTGTTCTCATCTGTTCTTTAGATTTCCTTTGACATTTATTGTTTCAAACTGAAGCTGGAAGAAGTCAGGGAGAAATAAGCCACTGATAATTATACTATGATATCAAAGGCAACCATACTTGTATCTGCAATAATTAATAATAATAATAACAATAATAATAGTAAAATCACTGATCCCAGTGGCACACTTAACATTGAATTCTCGTGGAATTAAATGCAAGGTAAGGACTTTTACAGCAGAGGTGCTGCACTGAATTGCACCAGTGCTAGGAAAAGCAAAAAAAGAATAGTATCCAGACAGATTTTGGCACTTTTAGGGACACCCTGCTTCCAGCCCTGCCTAACATTGAAGCTGGGGAACTTGAATTCTGTGGCTTTGGAAGTTTCTAACCAGGGCCTTCAAGAAAGAACCGGTAATGGCCCTAGAAACTAGAAAAGGTAGTTTGCTATTGCTTTTGTTTTTGATCTGCATACTGGCAGCAAGAGAGGATATCAGAAAGGCTGTGGTCACACCAAAGGTTTACTCTAGCTTCAGTCCACCTTCAGAGTGAGAGAACACACCGGCAATGTGACCAGTAATTTTCTTTCCATATTATCTAAAAGGTGGATTTTCTGAATTATTTAATACTGAAAGAAAACAGCTTGTCACTTTGCTGATGTATTATCTCACTCTGAAAGTGGACTGAAGCAGGATTAAACCTTAAGTCGGACCACAAGTACCATCACAGTGCTTTTTAAAGCTTCTGTGTAAAAAGCAATTCTGATGGCACATGGTTCCCCTCTATCGCAGGATGGTGGTGCCATCGCTGGGTTGGAGATACAGGCAGGATGCCTTTCAAGGCTATTGCAGGGAACGGAGAGCAATTGAAGTTTTTGCCTTTGTCTTCTGCTTGACATGCCCAGAAGCAATTGGTGGGCTAGTGTGTGAGACAGGATGCTGGAGTAGATGGGCTGTGACCTGTTCCAGCAGGGCTCTCCTTAGGTTTTTATGTCTATCCTTTAGGCTCTTCCAAGAAGGCATAAATGTGCCATATGGATTTTGCCTAAGTTGTCTGTGTTGCTCCAAGATGATGGTATGATATTGAAATCCTAATTATTTTCTTCTCTAACTAGAAATGAAACAAGGTCAATATTGCGTCCAAACCTGCATTCTCAAGCATATATCAGTTTGGAATTTCAGAATACCTATGGGTGAATTCTCATTACAAGCTTAAAACAGTTTTGAAACGGTTTCAATCCTTGCAGTCCCCACGTCAGGTTGGCTTAACACGCTTTCCACATGTTAAATCGCCCCAAAGCATTGTAAATGTTAACCCTCATTTCAACAAGTCTCGCTCCGGTTAGTGCATTTGAAACATTTTACATTTCTTACTGTGGGAACCGTACCGTTTTAGTGAGATGAGAATGTATGTTTAGGGTTTCCCTCCCCCAATAGCTTGCTTCCAAAGATAGTGATTTTACTGTAAAAATCCACCCCTTACAGTAGCCGCTACACTGTAGCAATCTACCCACTTCACACCTGATAACAATGTTGCAATTTTGCACAATTCTGAAAGTTCTGACCTTTAGAAAGGAAAAGAAAGGAAAACAGCTGCAGGTTCTGGGAGATGTGTGAATGTTTTTAAGGCTGTGGCAGTGAGAGAGTGAAGGGGGCTTGAGTTGCCACTGCTGCTGTGTGCCCTGGGAAATGGGGAGAGGAGGGGAAAGAATTGCTGGCTGCCCGGTGCCATTTTTCCTCCATCCAGGCAAGCGGCAGCCACCCAGCTAGGTTCCGTGAAGGGGTCCATTATGGGTGATGTGTCCACGCCAGGAGGAAGAGGGCAGAGCAACCCCAAAAAGCGGCTTTTAGAAAGTAGCCACTTGAGTCCCCCCTTGAGTCACATACACCACGTACTTTCCTCAGAATCTGGATCGAATGCGATTAAGTTGAAAGTAATGGGCTCAGGCAAATTTGCGGTTGTATCTGGTTCTATTATTTCGGTTTAGGGAAATCGTATTAAGCTTGTAATGGGAATGTGGCCTATGTGAGATAGGTAAACATGTCTTGCAATTCAATGACAATTACCTAATGATTTTAAAAAACCGTGTCTGGATGCAACCCCAAATTCAACTAAAAATTACTCTGTAATGCAAACCATTCATAATTCATTATCCATAATGCCCTATTTCTCACATTCCTTGTTTACATTCAGTTCAAGGAATTCAGGCTTTGTCCCGTATAGTTTTCTCAGAAGTCTTGTGAGGTAGGCTAGGCTGAGAGAGAGACACTAATCCAAGCCTGGCTTAAGTCCAACTAGATAATTAAACTTCACTGAAACAGTTTATGGGAATTGGTTATTTTTGTTAAAAAGAGAGAAGAATAAAGATTTTCACACACACACATACAGGCACACATGCTCCCCCCACCCACCCACCCCCACACCCAAGTGCTGAATAATGTATTGAAAGATTCTTAGTAAGATTAAAACTCCCTATACCAAATTCAAGTGAGTTGCAATATACAGGGAAATGTGCTCTGAGTGAAAACAGATGTAATGGAAAGAGAACTTGAAGTGAGTCCTTCAAGCCGGTTACTGCTGGGTTTTGCACTGAGGATATTAAACATCCGTCTATCATCTTTATTTTGTTATTTGGGGTAATTTTCTGCCCTTAAAAAAATAAAAGCTGCTGTAAAAATGCTTCCACATTTGTGTTTGTCAATATTTGGGACTTCTTGAGGTGCTGGCTTTTGGTTCTGAGATCCTGTTTTAGCTGCAGCAGTGAAGCATTGTATCATCTAATATCCATTCATAGATCTAAACGTACTGTATATTTGTTTAAGAACTCAACCTCACAGCAAATGTATGAGGGAGTTAAATCTGAGAGCGAGGCCCAGTAAAAGTTCACCCATCCCTCCAATCACGGAGAAAGAGCAGAGATGCAGGCTCCTGGTTGTCCCACCACCCACGGCAGCAAAAGGGATGGGCACTTGGGAGAAGGCCTTCTCAGTGATGGCCCTTAGGCTATGGAATAGTCTCCCCCTTGAGGTGCATCTATCTCCACTGTACATGTTTAGGAAGGCAGTGAAGACACACCTCTTTGCTCTGGCCTTTGGTCAAATGGGGATACACTTTCCCTTCCCACTTGCAGATGCTACTGTTTTAATACATGCTGTTGGTGTTTAATAATGTTTGGTTTTAGATGTTGTTACTCACCTGGAAATAGCAGGAGAGTATAGGTATAGGACGGGATAAAAATGTAAATAAATAAATAAAAATTTTGCGGTGAAGGCAGATGAATTGGGATATCAGGGCAGCCAGGCTTCATAGGAAGTAATGGAAACTGGCCTCACCTAAGGTACTTTGACCGCAAAAATGGAGACCCAGACACACTCACAACAAATGCAGCCTCAGTTTTCAGCAATTATCTTTCCCATGATCCTCTGCAAAATGTATATTTTTAATGTATGCTCCTTCACCTAAAAGAGGGTAAGTTCTTTCAATCTTTGTCTGTGATCAAAACTCATTCTGCACCTGCAAATAGGCTGCATTTAACAAGTTTTATTTAGACACACAGATAAGGCTCTGAATCTGCTGACACCCTAAGCTGTTCCTGGAGTCATATTACAACATGTTGAAGGGCAGATAGAGAAAGAGAGGCTTGGGAACATGGGGGTCAATGGGTGTAAAATACCTCCATAGTCCATTCTCGGCAGTTGGTTTGGATGGACCCTGGCATTTCAGGATTTCTGTAATTCCAGCTGCTGTAAGAATTCCCAGTTTTTAGGCCCTGTTTGCTCTTAACAGTATTGGCTTAAAACATCCACAAACCAAACAAAAACAGGTTATTACCAACTACAAGCAGAAACACATTGTTACAGTAAGATAGAAAGGCCTGATAAGCAGTCAGATAAGACTGATGAAAGAGAAAGCCATGAGATATTACTCAACCTTGAAACTGAAAACAATAAAATGATAGATATGTGGCTCAGTAGCTATTTTATACTTCTCCCAACAAAATGAGAAGATGCAGTACTAAAAAGGGACATGGATTTGCATAACATCACCATCTGCTTATGGCTACACTATGGAAATAATGCTGTTATCAGATGATTGGTGAACCTGAGGCGTTTTCGCACTACATCCATTCCATTTGGAATGGGTGTAGGACAGGAAGCCTAAGACACTTCAGGACGCTTTGACCATTCACACATAGGAGCGCAGGAACGCATGTAAACGCATTCCGGCGCGCCTGTGTGTGAATGCTCAAAGCATTCTGAAGTGCCTTGGCCGGCAAACGCCGGCAAGGGGCGGGGAGACAGCTGCCAAGGCTCCTGCAGCTGGCAAGGCAGGCAATCAGCTGATTGTCAGCCAGCTCCGGCGGGGGAGGCGAGCCTGCGGCTGTCAGGGAGAGAGAAACATGAGCGAATGCTTCTCTCCCCGAATGGCTGTGGGTGCTTCGTCCGTGCCGGAATGGATGTAGAGCACTTTAAAGTGCTCTACATCTCGAACGCGCGCAAGACAGCTCTGGACACGTCGGAGCGCAAGCCCCGCTGCGGCAATGCGTATGCCGCGTTCGAGGCTGTCTTGCACGTGTTTGAAAACCCCGTGTGCGAAAACGCCTCTGCTCTAGAACCACTAACAGGGTGAATTTTCCCTTCACCTCATCACTGGGATGCAAAGTGCTAGAATGCTTTAGGCATCTTAGCTTGTGCTTTACTGACTGCTGGCTAAATGCAAACGGCGGCAGCAGAGTGAGTGAGGGCTCTCTGGCTGAAGCTATAGTCTGATGTGATTTGGGCTTTGAATTCAAGAGGCGGGGAGGGGCAGACAGGAAAAAAGTGAGCTCAGTCAGGAGAGTTTCCATCTTGCTCCTAGGGTGAGGTTTGCTCAGTATTCTGCCTTGCGTACTGAGGTCCCGTATGGAAGGGTGTAACCATCTTGAATGCCTTGAAAAGGTATTCAGAATGGTGTTTTGCAAGGTAGATATGGTTGGAAGGCTGTCAAACAAAATCACTCAGATCTGACTTTAATTGGACCCCACAGTTAGAAATAGTCTGGATGGAAATGTCCAGAAAACTGTCTAGAATAATTATATTGATCAGTTTTAGTTACTGGAGATAGATGATGTGGACAGGTTGCCTGAAGGTGCTGACTGATGCCATGACCTGCTGTGCCCATTATGGCTGACAAAAGCTGGTTGAAAGGGTGTAGCCAGATGGATTCAGGAAGTGGTAAATGAGGTGGAGGGGATATCCCACTGGCTATGAAGAAGCTGTAAATGTGCTCTCTTCCTCTGGTTCTGTGCACTCGTGAGGACAATTTTCTCTGGGAAATAAATTGAGAAGAACAGTCAAATGATCTATAAATTCAATTTCAGAAGGAAGCTTTGAAAAGGGCTCCAGCTGAGTCAGCTGCACTTAGGAACCCACAAATATTATTTTAAAGAGCTTTCTTTCTGAAGACGAAAACTCTAATGACTTCTTAAGCTGTGAAATACAATTAAAACAACAGAATGCCTGGAGCCCTTTTTTTAAAGCATTAATCTATTGTGTGAGTTGTAAGGGGATTAATTTATACAGTGCATTTTCACCTCACCTATTTAACACTTATCCAGGTCCCCTGCACATTATTTTTCAAATATTATGAACTAATATGTTTTTTTTTAAAAAAAATGCATGAGTGGATAAAATTCAGCAAGAATGTGTGTTTTTCAATTCTACATCAACCCCCCCCCCAAAAAAACTATTAAACAAAACAAAACAACAAATGGTTGGCTACAGTTGTACTTTGTGCCCAAGTACAGAGAAAAGCTTTGGAGAAGGATGTGCAAAAAACCTAGCCATTTCCACACAGGGGTGTTTTGGGATTAATAATGGACAGATATATTTTATATTACAACACTTTACGAATGCAAAGATCACAAAACAGTTTTCAATGTATGGTGGTTGGAGAACTGGAGAAGATCCCATATCAACCACTGATCATATGCACCTGAAACACTGGCTCTGAGCACAGGCCTGTAATGTAGTATTAACCCTGGGAATCTTGCCAGGTAATAAGAACAAGCTCAAGAGCCCCTATAAAAGGGTGGGAAATAACAAAATGTGGAAAAATATTTACTGCTATGAGACCAGTATGGAGAGATTGACAGCTGAGCCTCCAATTGGAACCCTGCACACCCATTGCTTCTACTGCCTGGATTGCCACTGTCAAGACTCTACATCTGCAAGATAACATCAGGCAAACTGGGTTGCAACCTGATACAGCTCACAGGTCTGTCCTGATGATGAAATGTGTGAGGGATCATGTGGGCTGCTGCTAATTCCTCAGAGGAAGGGCGGAATGGACCGTAACAAAATAAAAGTATTTAGCAGCTGTCAGCAAGATTTCTAATATGGTTTTTAAAAAAATGTTTAATTTAATATGAATTTGCCAGTCTTACTCTGCAGACAATTATGTGATTAATAGTGTAGTCCTAACTGTGTCTGAGAGGAGGTGACTCAAGTAGCCCAGAAAGCAGAGGGTTGCCAGTTCGATTCACAGCCTCTCCCCAAAAGCAGGCAATGGCAAACCACTTCTGTATGTCTGTCAAGAAAACTGAATAGTGGTGCCCATGGAGGTGCCCATGCCATCAAAACGGAATGGTACCCAACGATGACAGCTGTGTACTCAGACTAGCATCCTGCTATACTTAATAGTGTTTATTCTTATGAAAATGAGATGAGACAGAGGCAGGAACTGTACAGTGGGAGGGCATAGTGCTTTAAGCAATTTGCTCCCCTAACTTCACATTAAGAATAGTGCAAAGTCCTGCCTGAGGATACTCTGCTTTGACCATGACAGGTGGATGTGGGGGCAATTCCCACTTGTCAGAACTGAAGTGTGGGAATCCCCAGCTTTGACCTGAGGGCTGTTGTTTTTTTTCAAGCACAGGGAATGACCACGCAGACTTCAAACACAGCCCTCCCTTCTTCCCTCCCAAGTCCAGGGAGTCTTGACTCTGGAAGGGAGGGGGAGGCTGTCCCCCACCCATTGTGACCAAAGCAAGGATCCCTGATGTCAGGTTCAAAGTGGACGAATCTCCAGCTCTGAATCTGATGGCAAGGGGGCATTGCGGCCTGTAAGTCCTTCAGGCAGTGTGGCGGAGGCTGATGGTGGTATGGCAGGTGAAAGCACCATTCTATTCTTCTGCACTGAATGTGCAAGGAGAAGGCAGTGTTGTGTAGGTCCAGCCAGAGTCTCCTAGGGCTTTGAGACCAGGAACGTTCATTCCTGACCTTTGGAACTTTTGAAAGTGACTGTGAAGCTTCAGAGGTGGCACGGAGGCTGGACTGAAACAAGCTGTCCCAGTGTGGATGTCTTGTTCCAGTCCAGGGACAGATTGACCTAATCTAGTCCAATGAAAGTAAGTGCAGAATTGCCCATAGTTAGCTAGACCTTTATAAGTCTATATATAGGGAACAAGATGAAAGAGTCTCTTTGCTACACCTCAGGGTGTGTTCTGGATTCACAAATTATGCTAAAGCTTTCATTGGTAGTTGAAATCCTGAGCAGCAATGTAAGCACCCTTGCTTACAAAACTGTGTTTCAGTGATGGCAGAAGGATGTATAGAATTGGATGGAGGTGCTCAAACAGGCCTTTTTTTAGTCACCCCTTAAAGAAAAGCCATCCCTTCTATAGACAGACAGACAAAATAAAGGGGGGCATTCATATAGTTAAATAAATTAGCCAATCTTTTTCCTCACTTCAGCGTTCTTCACCTCCAAGACTGCCAATGGCTTCCCTGACAATGAGCGTTCACTACTACTTGGCTACTTATCTGCCTGGCTTTAGCAGCCATTTCACATGCTCTGATTGGCTACAATTCCCTCTTTTGTGCTTATGTACTATAGCTTTCTTCCTAATCTGACTAAAAGAAAGAGTCATCCTTGGTGTTATTTTGCTTCAAATAAGGAAGAGGCACTCATTCCCATGCTTCAAGGTGGGGATAAGATGAATTTAGGCCTTAGAACCTCAAATTCACCCAGAGGGTGCCTTTCTAGGCATGTATGGTTACACCCAAGATTCATATCTAAAAGGTATTTTAAAAAGTGCTAAACTTATGTGGGGGAAGGGGTCAGATCCTCTGATAACAGACAGGACTCTGGCTCCAAAAGCAAGAAGTATATGGATGGCAGCATTTAATGGAGAAAACAAGTATGCATCTCAGCTATCAGGAAGTGAGGAGAGGGTAATTCGGCTCTTGGATATATTATTGAGGTCTGTGGCTTACTTTAGATTGCCATTGTGTCAAACTAAAACAAGAACTGGCCCATATATATTAGAGGACAGCAAGAACATCCTATCTCTGCATTGTTGCCAAAACAAAAAGGAACCTGTATGTTGACATACATCTGTGAAGAAACAGGTGGATCCAACTCAGGACTGTTTGTTGGCCTGTCTGAGCAGCCACCCTGGTTTCTATCTTGGCCCTCTTGCAGGTCAAGTTCTCTGTGTAGAAGGACAACCTGAGGCGTTTTCGCACACGCCATTTTAGAATGCGTGCAAGACAGCTCCGGACGTGGCATACGCATTGCTGCAGCGGGGCTTGCGCTCCGACGTGTCCGGAGCTGTCTTGCATGTGTTCCAAATGTAGAGCACTTTAAAGTGCTCTACATGCGTTCAGGCGTGGACGAACTGCCTGCAGGCATTCGGGAGGAGAAGCATTCGCGCCTGCTTCTCTCTCCCTAACAGCCGCGGGCTTGCGTCCCACGCCGGCGCAGCTTTGACAATCAGCTGTTTTCAGCCAGCGCCGGCTGCGGGAGCCTCCTCAGCTGTCTCCCCGCCCCTTGCCGGCGTTTGCCGGCTAAGACAGCTCACGACGCTTTGAGCACTCGCACACAGGCGCGCCGGAACGTGTTTACACGCGTTCCTGCGCTCCTGTGTGTGAATGGTCAAAGCGTCCTGAAGCATCTTAGGCTTCCCGTTCTACACGCGTTCCAAATGGAATGCGTGTAATGCGAAAATGCCTCTGGTCCTGAGCCTAGGCATGAAGGCTGCCAGATGTCCTGCAAAAGGGAATACCTGGGTTTGATGGGTGTGCATGTTTGTCCAAGAAATGTATTTGAATTTATATTTAAATATATTTTATTTTAAGCAGTTAATTATTGCAATATAAACTGTGTTGAGCATTCTATGGAGAGACAGAACAGAAACCTCAATACTTGCACACTTTACTTGTATCTGTGTCAAAACTGTTGTCTGTGTTGAACCAAACTGATGGCTTTTAATTAAATAGAAAACATATGAGGAATAAAACCCTTCCTCCCATCCCTGCTCCCTCTGCTTATAGGCAGAAAATCAGAGAAATGTTAAGTTGTAGGCTGTTTTTATTACTAATGGTCTTCCAAAGTCAAGGCCAGAAATGGAAACAGAAGGAGAAAACAGCTTGGGAAAAGGCAAACGCTGCTCTCTCACTGTCTCACTCTCTCCCTCTTCCTTGCATTATTTATAGTTAGAAGATTATTTTAATGTGAGAAATATCTTTAGTATTGCTAGAAAGCTCATTCTGCTGGGATTTCTTTTCCTTGACTTGCTGGTCAAAGGAATTTGGAACAGCTCCTTTAGCAAGGAGTATTATAGCTGGTTTACCTGGATGAATAACCTGAGGCCTTTTTGCACGAGGGGTTTTGGAACTTGTCTACAACATGTTGGGATGCAGCATTCACTCTTCTGGGGTGTCCGGATCTGTTCCAGGCCACCCTAAGCATCCCGATGCATCACAGACACGTTCCAAAAAGTGCTCTATGTGAGTTCCAAATGATCCAGAACACCCCCAGCTGCCACGAGGGAAAGCATTCATG
Organism: Aspidoscelis tigris stejnegeri; assembly: GCA_023333525.1. Classification (NCBI taxonomy): domain Eukaryota; kingdom Metazoa; phylum Chordata; class Lepidosauria; order Squamata; family Teiidae; genus Aspidoscelis; species Aspidoscelis tigris. Next base: position 18,304,838 of record JALMGA010000010.1, read on the forward strand.
TGATCTCCCTCCATGAGAGCTGGGCCCCTCCCCTGGCCTCCACTGATTGGCTGCCTTGCAGCCAGGGCTGGGGAGGCCAGGCGCCTCCCTTCCCCATGCTCCTGCTCGCTCCTGGGGCATAGATCGGGCTCCTAGGGAACCCCTCCCCAGGTTGCGTGCACGCGTGAACAGCGCTTACCTGCTGCTGCCGGCTCGATTCTGGCTGGAATAGGCCGGCAACATTCTGTGCATGCTCACGGGGTGGCCCCTCATTGGCCGGGCACCCGCCTGGCCCCAACTGGCCATCTGCACAGGCGCAGGTGTCCAGCCAACGAGCATGCGCAGAATGTCAGCGGCCTATTCCAGCCAGAATCGAGCCAGCGGCAGCAGGTAAGCGCTGTTCATGCACACACGCATGCGACCAGGGGTGGGGTATGGGGTGTGGGTCCCGCTGATCCCTAGGAGTCCGATCTGGGCCCCAGGAGCAAGTGGGAGTGTGGGGAAGGGAGGCACCTGGCCTCCCCACCTCTGACTGCATGACAGCCAATCGGCAGAGGCTGGGGGACGGTCTTCGGCCCGAACGTGTTGAAGCCGCTTTCCCATTCGCACATAGACAGGGAAAGGACACGTTCGGAATGCGTCGTTTACCTGCTAGTGCAGATGGGAAAATAGCTTCAATGTGTTTGGGCCGAAGCGTCCTGAGGCGTCTTCACCCTAATGAAAAAACACCTCTTGTTCTACTTCAGAATTCCCGTTGGCTTCACTTGCCTCCATGCCCAGCCTCTTCAGTTCATTTACAAAATGTTCTGAAGGAAATGTCTTTGCACTTCCTCAGCTCCTGGCTTTTTTTTTTTTTAATCTATCAACAAAACAGCTGTGTACATCAGTTTCCTTTTCCTTTCTCAGACACCAGCTTCATTTGATGACTAATCTGTTCCATAAGAATTTTAAAAATAGGGAAGCTCCAATAACAAGGGAACATAAACATTTGCATTTTATCCAATGCTTCTAATAAGGAGCAGTTGCTCTAATGAGATATACCGACTTGGTCATGCATAATGCTAGCTTGTGGAATGATGTGAGGAGAGAGGAGCAGAGGATAATGGCCACAGATCTCTGAGCAATAGATAAAATAAAAGTGCAAATACAGAAGCATGGCCAAGCAAGCTTAAGATGTTCAAAACCGATAATAATCTTTACACATATTGTTGTACAATCTATTGTTAAAGTAAAGTAATGGATTGGGTGGACCGCACCTATCTGTCTCTAATGTGTGCTTAATGGTTGTTAAAAAAAAGACTACATCCAAGGTAGTCTTAATGGGTGTTTCACTGTGAAAACGCATACTTTTAGGATGCCTCTGCACAGTGAAACTGTGCCTACCTGGGGCCCTCCTCCGGAGCCAAGCATGGCGAGCCGGGGGACTCTGCTGTCGAGGCTCACCCTCACCCCAGAAGCAGCAGATCATTGCTTCTGGAGCCAGGAGGAGCTTCTACGAGGCCCTCCCTAGCCCCCCCCAGGGGACAGCCCAAGCAGTCCCCTCCTTACCTCTTCGGCGTCGCCCCGATTGTGGTCGCATCCCTAATCTGCAATCCTGATACAGTATATGAATTATGCTGAAAAGTCCCGCATGGATGGCAGTATCTAACTACTTAGCTATCTTAGATTTTAAGCAAGAGAAAAAGAGTGAAATTCTTTAGTTTACAGCATTACTTCTCTCACCTTCCCAACGTGATATTTGATTTTCTTAGTTTGACCTTTAAAGCTGCATTCCCTGTTAATAACTGCAATTTGTTAATCAGCACTGCCTCTGTGCTTCTATCCCTGCAAGTTGAAAGATTTGCCCATGATCTGGAAATGAGCCTCATGTGGGAAAGTCCCAGCACCTGAAAGCTTATTCTAAAGTGTAATCCTGAAGAGCACTTTCTGGTATTAAAGTACTGCAAGACACTTTGATTGACACATTTATATATTTGCTCCTTCCAGTCTTAGATTTCTACGCAGCTTAAATTTTCTTTTGGGTTATTGAGAGGTTTTTTTTAACTTACCCTGATTTCCTTCTATTTTCTACATACAATATTTTTATTCCATCATCATCATTAACTATGCTGCTGTTCCATGGAAAAATACCCAAGGTGTGTCTGACATCACATAGGCAAAGCATAATAATTATTACCATTTTAGTTATATAACGCATTAAAAATAAAAACTGTGACATTAATAGTCCTCTGTATGTTGATAAGACTGCTAATATTTCACTCTTCATTGATTACTTTGTTCAGAAAAGAGGGTGACAAATCTTATTACAGGAGTGCCTCATCAATCCTCTCAATTTGTTTCTGAAGTAGCCACATCTCAGAATGATTAGGCTTCTAAGAAGAGGGAATGTTTTGTAGACCATCTACTGTTCTGTGGCATTCTCCATCTGCAAAAGAAAAGCAAGTTAAACAAATAAAGTCCCCACCACATTGCTGGCTTTCAGCTCCCATCTGCCTTGGGCCTCTTTCACATTTACACGTCTGTGGTTAGAATCAGCCGAAAAGGTGTGGTTTGGAATAGTTCTGTCTCCATGACAGTGTTGATCCATATGAGCCCACAATGTGGTCTCAAGTTTGTGTGGGTGTCAAGACAAGACTCCTGTGTCTGAGGGCTAGGATCAAGCATTCCTCCCCTCAGAGCCTCTAGAGGACATATTTCAGCAACGCGTTATGGTGCACTACTGACATTCATCCCCCAGTAGTCTAGAACTTGTGTTCTGGATCAGGGCCCTCTGGTACACCAGTAGTCCTGATTAAAGGAGTCTGCCAGTGTTCTAGGAGGATGGAATGAGTTAATGGGGACCTAAAAAAATGGATGGACCGGAAGTAGATTGATCAATAATGTCATATATTTTTGCTTGATTTCTTCTTCCAGATATTGTCCCTGAGAGTTCTTCTAGTTCCCTGTATATTTACTTAAATGTGCACAGTACTTAGGTGGAGATACATGAGGATTGGCAATGGTGGTTTTTGCTGGACAGAGTAGCCAGGCGTGAGATTAAGCATGTTAAAAAGGATTGTGCTTCTGCCTAAGGATTTGTGCCTTTAATTGAAGGCATTAGCGTCAGCCATTTCCAAGAAGCAGCATGGAAGAAAACTCTGGCCAGAGCAATGCGCTATCATCATCACCCCTGAGTGGGATCTAGAAGTGGGATAAACCATTCCTATGCCTTCTCCTACCTAGATGTTTCAATCCTCAACAAGTACATCCTGGGTTGTCTTTGGTGTATGGGTGCCATTTTCAAATGCAAAGTATTTTCTAGCCACCATTTTGAATGGGAGAAAGCATCATTATAATGATGTGAAATCTCTCAGATAGATGTTTCATGTCAAAGTGCTACTGTGGCCAGTCAGCATGGGGCACTGTGTGTATGCTGACAGTGGTGTTGGGTAGCGATGTATACATTCCCTGGGTTCCACCACTGCTCTTTGAGGTTCAAACCAAAGCAATGATCACCATTTTGCCAACTATTTGTATCCAATCACTCAAGTAAAACCCATAATCTTTTCTCCATTGCTCCTAGCCTTTATGGTAAATATTGGAGGATATTCTAACATCAAATCTAGGGGAAATGTGGCATTTCGAGTACATTTACTTACTGCAGTTAGGATTTGTTTTGAAACAGTCGAAACCATTTTGACTCCAGTAAATGTTCCTTTCCAGTAAATTCAGTATTGCAGTATTTCTTTTGAAACATTGGAAATCCTTTGACTTATCATGCACAGTACTGATGTGATGCATTTATCCCAGAGTTTGGAAAAAGAACATGGTGGTCTGTCTGCATGCATTTGTATCAAATTATCAAATTATGTAGCAGCATAATTCATGGTTAGTGAAATCTTAAGAAAAGGGCCAATTTCAAATCATTAAATTATGCCCATTCTTGTTTTTATATACACTGCTCAAAAGAATTAAGGGAGCACTTGAACCACAGCTGTCCTTGTGTAACAGCCTGTGTCCTGGAATCTGCTCCATGCTCTTGAGGCTGTGCTGGGAGACACATCAAACCTTCTTGTGACAGCACATATAGATGTGAATTTTTATCCCAAAGGTCTCAGTGCAGGTTACAACATTAAAAACCAGTGAACATATAAAATGAACATATTAAAACCATAACAGTGTCCAAATGCCTGAATGCAGAGAAAAAGCCATCTCCTTGCTTACCCAAAGGCCAGAACAAAGAGGTGTGTCTTCATGGCTCTCCTGAACACATAAAGTGAAGGTGCCTAACACATCTCAAGAGGGAGACTATTCCACAATCTAGGATCCACAACTGAAAAAGCCCTATCTCAGGTACCCACCACTTTTACTACTGTGGTGGTACAACCAGGAGGGCCTCGCCTGCAGATCTTAGGACACAGGCAGGTTGATCTGGAAGAAGGCGTTCCTTTAGATGTTTGGGGCCCAAGTCATTTAGGGCCTTATAAGTTAATGTTAGCACCTTGAATTGGTCTTGGTAGTGAATTGGCAGCCAGTGTGGCTCTTTTAAGACAGGCATGATGTGCATCTGGCCAGCTGTTCTGGTCAGCAGTCTACTAGCTGAAGCTTCCCAGCCATCTTCAGCAAGAACTTAGATGCAAATGTAGCCTCAAAGTAGGAACTCAGCATGAAACATGATGAACTGCAACAGGCAGCTGGCCATCTTTTATTTAAGATTCCGCACAGTGTCCTCAAATGAATCCATGCTATAGCAGGAAATTTTTCACAGCAGCCTCCCAGAATCCACTGGTTAACTTGGAGAACCCACACCAGGCACACCAGCACTTGTGAACGGCTACTAGAAATGGCAACTGTTGATGAATCTGGGATGAAAAAAGTTACTGGATTCAATTCATAGTAGTTTGTCTAGGAATAGCAGAGAAGCTAATACGCATCATTATCAGCAGGCGTGGTTCACTCACTAGGGCAAAGTGTACAATTAAAAGAACTTGTTATGAAAATCATTTATAAATGGCACAGAACACCTGCTCAATTATTGAACTTGATGGGGAATCACATAGCTGGCATAAGTGTGGAGGCAAAGGAACATATGTACATATGGTTTGGCCCTGTCCAATAGTGATGGTGTTTTGGAAGAAAGTTTTTGAACATATTTAAATAATTATGAATTTGTAGATACTACGGTACCCAGAGTTTCTTACGTTCTAGAGGCCAGCATGTACAGGAGAAAGATAGATGTATGTTAATTCAGTTGCTGTTAGCAGCTGTGTCAACCACCGTGTTAGGATATGGACTATTCAGATGTTTTTTGAGATATATCATTGAGCAGTTTAATTATTATAGACAAGCTCACATGAGAAGGGTGGGTATATTAAGTCAAATATCAGTGGAGGAACAATGGCAACACTTGATCCATTTTGCTAACAGATTGTATGAGGAAGAGTATTTGAAAGAAGAAGTGAGGAAGATAACAGTGAAAATTAAGGCAAGGACAATACGGCTGGTGGGAAGGGAAGGGTACAGGTAGGAGGACATGAGAGATTTGAATATTGTAATAGATGATGGATGGAAATATATTGTAGTGCAATTCAGAGCTGGACATCTGGAGTCCTTGTGGTTGTATGTGCTTTCTCCTGGTACTTGCTCCCTTCCAAATATGTAAATCGTGTCCTATTGCAATCCCCCCCTCCAAGAAATCATTGCATTGAAACTTAGCAAATATTCTGTAGAAAACCCACTTCTCTAAAAGAGTTTGTCTGTATCTGTCTGAGGATGCTATCAGCTTGTCAGGAATAACCCCTTTTTCTGCAGAGCTAAGCCGGTTAGCCAAAGGTTAACTAGCAACTATTAGCATATTTCACTTTATTACAACAATCTAATCTATTAGGGCTAGCAAGCAACAATTGTTCCAATCAAGATTGCAGAATCTAAGTAGTATAAGTGAGATCTAATTAAGTTAAAAATTAGGCACCAAGCTTCACAGGCCCCTGGGTCCCTCTTCATCATGCCCCCCCACCCTCCCAGCAGGTGTAAACTGTCATTCGTTTATATGTCCATGTTAAGAGCAGACCTACATTCGAAGCAAAGATTGAAAGCTAAACTAACTATATTTGTTTTGGAAGCAAATGATACATTTTCAGGTAAGCTGGTCCTTTCAATACCATACAAAACCAAAATAACAAAGATTAACATGATTCCTTCAAAATGAAAGATAGAAAGATACCTATGCAGCTGTCATTTCTAGCATTCAGTAAGATCGCTCTGTCACGAGAGTCACTATCAATTACCCAGATCTTCAGAGGTGCCCCCCCCCCGGTGATTCCTTCTCTTCCAAAATTCAGTGGTGTTCAGCTAGAGGAGGACTTTTTCTGTGACGGGCCTCAGGCTGTGAACGGTCTTTCTTAAGACATATGCCAGATCTCTTCATTGCTGATCTTTCATTGGTTAGTAAAAATGCTTTTATTTACCCAGGCTTTTGGTATCTAATCCTGACTTCAGTGATGGGAAGGGGTGATAATGTATCTATGCTTTTATTGTAATGTAATCATTTCATTTTACTGTTTATCTTTTTGTGCACTGCCCTGAGATTGCAATATAAGGTGGTATAAAAACTGATGAATAAACAAATCCATGTGGAGGACTCAGTTCCAAGAGCTCTGGTATCTCCTTTCTGCTGTTAATTCTTCTGTTTGAAGCTTATAACTGCTGCTGCTGCTGCTGCTGCTGCTGCTACTACTACTACTACTACTATGGCCCAGAGACCAACAAATGACTGATAGCAGTGAGGAAGAACAATGGTGCTAGGGTGGGAAGTCATCTGGGCTGCCCTGGCCAGGAGTAATCTTAATCGGAAAAGCTTAACACAGTTCAGAATTACTCTCATAAAATCTCTGGGACAGTGAGTCAAAGTATACTTGAACGAAGGTTTGGAGGAGAACTAGAAGCTGGTGACATCACTGTCTTCTTGCTCACTGTCTCTGCCTTCCCCCATCTTTTCTCTCTCTCCGGCAAGCTGACCAACAGCAACGTCACAGGTGAACTTCACCACCCTTGCAGGCCCAGCAAAAGCGTTGTGCCTGTTGTGGTGCCCTTTGCCACTCTCATCTTGGCACAGCTGACAAAATCTTTTGGTCTCCTTCACTTTGGACGCAGCACAGTCTTCTCAGTGTAGCGCTGCACAGAGATTCAATCTAGATGGGACGAAACTGAGTGCACTTGGCGGCGTGCCTCTGCCCTAACAATTGTTTTAATAGTTTACAGCTGCTGGAAACCACACCACTTAGACTGCCAATTCTTCTCCAGATGTCTTCTCGGTTCTGACATCCCTCCCAGTCATGTAACTTCAACGCCGTTGCTGGGCTTCGGCTGAAAACTTTCATAATAAAATTTCTGACTCTTCTTGTCTGCCTCTCTCGCATTTTATAATTCTTTGTGCACATCAATCCCCTTTTGGGGAGTTCTTTTTAGTTCCCTTTGTTATTTTTCCTTCACATTTATGCTTCAGGGTATGCAGACACAGTTGGACGCTTTTGTGCTTTTGGGTTTTAAAATGAAGAGCTAGTTTTTAACAAGTACAGGGTAGCAATATGAATGCATTCACTGAAAAGTGGCTCATTTACTACTGTATCCCCTTAAAGCTAACCAACTGAATATTTAAAACATGGCCTTGAGTCGTGGGTATATATACTCATGGGAAGAAATTGAAAACGAGATTACAATAAGATGCAAAAATGTATTTATTTATTTGTCTGTGCTTATCCAGATCAGTTCTATGCTTTTCCAGCAATCCAAAGAATAACGATCAAGTTAGAGTTATTAAAGAACTCAAGGGAGAGATTCCAGATCTGTTAATAAAAATGCATAATTCACTAGTAAGCTCAGCTTTTTAAGGCTGGAAGGTGGCCAGTGGCACTCTAGTATTTTAAAGATTTCAAGAGGAGACTCAGGAAATCAGAAGCTTGTTACCTTAATGCCTGTCCCAAGAAAAACAGCACCCATTTGACAAGGCAGCCGGCTTCCTGCGCTGCCGATGCCACCCCCAGAGCTGTGGGACTGGAGCAGCCAGCTGCCAGTCACTGCATATTTCCGGTGGCACGCAATGCATGGGGGAGGAGCTTCTGAGGCAGACCATCCTGCTTCCGGAAGCCACAGCACCCAGGTGATCCAGTCTCCCCGCGTGTGTGTGGACACGTGAGGCCCCTTCAGATCCATCACTATTTTGGACGGATCCTCCAGAGGACAAATCGCTGAAAAACGGATCTTCTTTGATCTGTTTTTTGGCAGCAGGTGGGGAAGCACCCAATCTTTGCAGTAATTCTCCTTGGATCTCTTGGGGCCTATCCTACACCCTACATGCCCTACACTGCATGTTCCTGGGAGCCATGGGCCTGCTGTAAAGATGTCTGCTGACTTTCTTGTTTTATCTCAGAGTATGGGAACTAAGAAGCCCACAAGGAATGGGCCAAAGCCACCATCCCTTGTTACAACTTGCGAGAGGTGTTTATTTACTCTTACTCTCTGCTTTCTATTTCTCATGCAGATAGCATGTTTCCCATGTTCTGGGACTAGCAGAGGGTGCTTTTCCACTGGTGTGCTATAGCATACTGCCAAAAAGCAGTCCCTAGGCCTCAAGGCAAGGAACTTTAGTTTCTAGCCTTTGGATGCAAGGAGTGGAGGCAACTGCAAAGCTTCCATGAGCTTCGCAGGCTCAGGGAAGTGTAGGCTGAATCAGGGCTGTCAGTCCTGAGACGTTTTCGCATTACTCCCGTTCCATTTGGAACGGGAGTAGGACGGGAAGCTTAAGACAGCTCCCGGCGCTTTCCCCTTTCACACACAGACGCGCCAGAACGCGTGTAAACGCGTTCCGGAGCGTCTGTGTGCGAATGCTCAAAGCGCCGGGAGCTGTCTTAGCCGGCAAAGGCCGGCCAGGGGCGCGGAGACAGCCGCGGAGGCAGATCGACAATCAGCTGATTGTCAAACAGCTGATTGTCGAAGCCGCGCTGGCGTCAGAGGCGGCCGCAGCTGTTCGGGAGACAGAAGCAGGCGCGAATGCTTCTCCTCCCGAACGCCTGCGGGCGGCTCGTCCGCGTTCGAACGCATGTAGAGCACTTTAAAGTGCTCTACATTTCGAACGCGAGAAAGACAGCTGCGGACACGTCGGAGCGCAAGCCGCGCTCGGGCAATGCGGATGCCGTGTCCGCAGCTGTCTCCCATGCGTCCCGTTCACCCCCGTGCGAAAACATCTCTGGTGTAGATCTGGCCCATGTCTTCGTACGATCAGGATCAGAGGGTCCAGTTATTCCTGACTCACTGATCCAGATCTAGGGCCATTCTCTCCAACCTGGAGGTGCCTAGAAATCAATTCTAGAAGGCATTAATACATGTTATCTTGCATGAATTTGTCTAACCCTTTATTGGAGCTATTCAGCCCAGTTGTTGACATCAGTTGGATTTTATGGCAGAAGCATATCCAGAAGATGTGCATGAGGGGAGGAATTTTCCATTATGAAATGCTTAGTCTTTTAAAACAATGTTTAAATGGTTTGGTGGTGAAAAAGCTGTTGGAGAAAAGCTTTAAGGAGTTAGAACTAAAGCTATGAGATGTGTATCCCATACCAGAGGCCCTGGAACACAGCTAGAGTAGCAGATATGTCCTTTGAATATATCCTTAAATAGATGATGACTAGTCTTTTCCAAACATGCTTTAGTTCACTTCAGATGTTTATGCTGATGTTCCAAAATGGGGGTGAGGTATAGGAATAGCAGTTTTGCCCCTTAAGATACTATAAGTTACCATAAGGTTTGTGGCCTGGCCAGGTATTTGAGCACAATACAGAGCACCATCTTGGAAGTTAACCACTTTAACGGGCTTTTTTAGGGAGGGGGGATAATACAATTTATTTTACAATACAAATATAGAACATGGATAGTAATTGCCACATGAGACAAATTACAGTATAAGGATTCTTGTATTATAACATGAAGACAGTTTTAAAAATTAATTAGAGAATGTGCACAGATAGATGGTAAATCTCCTTATAGGGACTTAGCATATATCAATAGTGGATTCCAGGTTTCAGTAAAATAATATTATATTTTTAGACCCTGCATTAATTTAACTTGAAATGTTATACATTCCATATTGGCATAACTCCCATAATTTAGCATACCAAATGTCAAGAGTTAAAGTTGTTTTGTTTTTCCAAGAAAGAGCTATTACTTTTTTTGCTGCTAAAGCATCAAAACAAGGGATTTTTCTGAGATATTATTATTGTCTCTTAGATATATGTGCCATGAACCTGGCTCAGGAGTCAGTTGAATCTGAATCTGAAGGATGACATTGGATTTCCTGGGTTACCTTGTTCCAAACTGTTGAATTATGGGACAACTCCACCACATGTGAAGAAAATGTCCTGTTTTACTACAACCATGCGAACAAAAGAGGCATAATCTATGGAATCACCATTAATTCTTTAGCTTAAGGGGATATGTACCATTTCACTCGGATGGTAAAAGTATTTGATCCGAGTAGTTCACATGGCAGAGGAAAGACAGGGAAGCCTTTTTCCCCAAAAAAAGAAATAGTAGAAAATATGCTGTTAAAGAAGCTGGAGAATCTAATACATTTTTAGTAGCTGTTCTTAATTGCTAAACTCATTCTTTATGAATCCCCTCATGTGCTGCAAATTAATAAGGCTACTGTGTTTTGAATAAACACAGAGTTCTTGAAAAAATTTCACTCTTGTGGCATGTGCTCTTTTACATAGTTCTGCTTTGAAGCTGTGGCATAATAACACCCAAAGTGTGACAAGTGAGATAAAAACTGACCATGGAAGTTGCCATCCTTCCATGTTTGAAAAATGCTGAAGTCAGAGCAGATTGTTCTTATGTCTGACCTCACTGGTCTCATTGCTAGGAGGTTGGGGATGAGAAAGATTGATCAGCCCAGATTAATTTATATCCCACCTTCACCTATTGTTATTATTACTACTATTTTTATTAATTTATTTTTCATTTCAGTATTTATATCCCACCCTCCACCAATTATTGATATTATTATTAGTGAAATGAAACATAACACACAGTGGGATCATGTCCTTCTCCTTGTTAGGAAAAGGAAATTGTGTAAAAGCTGGAAATGTCAAATTTGTGGCTTCCTAACAATCAGCTTAAGCATCAATTCAAATAGATTAAATAATTTTCAGTGATTTCAAAGTATTCAGTCTCTGGTGAATTTAAATGGCATGTTTGGGAACGTGTATATTTCCATTTTTATCTTAATTATTTCTAGTGGTTTTCTTGTGACTTTGGCTGACTCCAGATAGCAGCCTGATTTAGCCATAGAAAGCAACAATGCAAGGTATTACAGTGCTTTCTTTGCATGTTCTGGTTTCTTGCAATCTGGGCAAGTGACCATCTCCATGCATGTGTGGTCAAGTGTTTCAGCCTTCAAGCATGTGTGCTGAGGCCTATTCACACTATGGCCTCTAGTGCATAATTAGTGAACTCCTGGGGAAGAGCATACACGTGAGGAGTACGCTGTTAGAGACTCCAAGCATGTCCACCCTCTCCAGAAGTTCACTAATCATTGACTAGGTGTGTAGCACAAAATCATGCTGCACACATTAACCAACGCTAACCAGGGACTTACCTGAAGCATCCAGTGGCGTGACCATTCACTCTTGCCAGCACTCCGGGGTCATTTGAGGTGCCACGCAAGTATGTTGGCACCTAAGACAATTGTAGACATGACTGCATGTGTGTAAAGCATCAGCATAGTCAAGGCAACGGTGCTGATGCATGCACAGTCACGGAGGGCCCCACAGCCAAAATGGTGGCCCCCAGCAGAGTATGGGAGGGAGGGAATGGCCAAAGTTGACCAGCATTCAAGTGTGAGCGCTAGTCAACGTTGGTTAATCGTGCTCCTTTCCCATCCAGCGGATGGAAAGGGTAGTGCAAAAATGCCCTTGGACAGAGCTACAATCGTGCTCCATCAAGAAAGGTGAGTGTGTCACCAGTGCTGGGTTTTCCAGCAACAGTTAAATGCCACCCTCGCCCAATATATTGGTAGATCTCAGTGTGCATCCAAAGTTGCTCACTGGAAATTTCCAGGAAACAGCAAGCATATAAAAAAACAACAAAATAAAGAGCGTGGGGAGATTGCTGGAGCCTTGAAGCTCCTAGCCAAGCAACGTTGTAACAGGCACTGTTACTGTTATAGATCATCCATGTTATCTGTGGACATGCTGCTGGCTGTTTTTATAAAGATTTTATTGTGGCTTGCCCTGAGCTGGGTGTGAGTTAGAAATATAAATAAATAAATAAATAAATAAATAAATAAATAAATAAATAAATAAATAAATAAATAAATTGTATGTGCCTTGTCAGATATGAAGCTAAACAAACTCATCCAGGGTTTGCTGCCTGTGTCTGATGAGCCATGGCAAGAGGCTAATTTTCATATCCCCCACTGCTTCTTGTTGTCTGGAGAAAACCTTAAGCACAGCAGAGAAGAAGATTCAAGGTTGCCTCCAGGAAGGGGATTTATATATTCCCTGGCCTCAAACCAGCCTGAAGTAGGGATGGGTGAAAAATGTTTGCCACCTTCGCGATTTGTGCAAAACCTGAATGTTGTAAACTTCACCTTCAAATCAAATATTGGGTATATTTGAAGACTGACCTTCACATGTGAAGTGAAAACTTTTGTGCCTTCGTTCAAAGCTTTGTTACATTCGGAGCGGTTGTCCAGTTGCCTCCTGAGCAGATTCAGATTGGATTTGGATTGGATTCAGATTGGACTCAGAGAAATGACCGGTGGCAGCAGGGATCAGTAAATATTTGGAGCAAATTCAAAGACTAGCACACTTGAAGTGACTCTATTCGCGCAAATGCAGATTTCTGTCCCACTCACTTTGATGCTAAGTGAACATAAAAAAAATAGTTCACATCCTTAGGTTGAAGCTCCTGCTGCTACTTCTAAGAGGCGGAAAAGGGCACTCTAATATGAGTATGGGACTTCTAGCTCTCATGGATCATGTGCAAACAGCAGTGGCTGTGTATCCACGTATCAGTTGGGCTGGTTGATGATTGCAAATGGTCATAAAAAATGGCTGTAGAATGATGCCTCTGGCATCTCCTACACTGATCTGACCAGCAATTGTTTGAATGGTCCTCCATGATGGTCAAGGTGCACCTGGGTCAGTTGCTTCCTCCTTGCTTGAAAGAGATACCTTTCAATTGATAGAACCTTAGAACATGAGGTACAATATGTGTACATGAAGAGCTTTAACACAATTATTGCTCTCTGAAGTGCTGGGAAATCTGTTGTGTTCATGGATAGCATATAGAAATGTCATCTTAACTTAGCAGTGAAGATTGTGTAGGATTGTACTCTGACAACCTAAAGTTGACCTTCACCTTTGTATGAGCCAGAATGCCATAGATACATTAGCCAAGTGAACTTCTAAGACAGTTCTGTCATCACGGCATCTTCACACAGAATAATGAGTCTGTGCGTCTGTTTTCTATTCTGATGGATGCAAAAACAGCCGGCATACTGAATGCATCTACAAATATCCGACTCCATCAGCACTGAGAGGAAGCAGATGATAAATGACAGGTTGTTACCTTTAGAAAAAATTGGCTCACGTTATCTTGGAGGCAGTAAATTTAGGGGAGCATTTAGTGTTCTGGTCACATGGGATGTACATTAGATGATACATTTTCAAGGCCATTGATGATGAAAGCTTTGTCGTAATGTTCCACCACTGACTGGAAATTTTGCTGGATTTCAGATCGCTGCCAAGCTAGCAGCTGCAAGCAAATGTGTTGGCAAGAGGAATTCTGTATTGCACATGTCCTGTTAGATAACAGGAAACACAAATGCAGCTCTTAGCAGAAAGAAGTCTGAGAAAGGACAATTCAGAGACTGGAACCAAAGGCAGCCATTTTGTTTCATTAGGGAACATTGGAGCTAGCTACACAAACTTTCATATGTAAAGAGCAATGGATAGATGTAACAGTGTGATTAGTGACCTCAGGTATAGGCTTAGGTTTCATTGCTAGTTTATTAAACAGTCAATCTAGCCTTGTGGTGAAGTGGCTCACCTTCTCCTGTCCCCTTTTAAAAAGTCGATCCTGGCATAGTGTTTAGTTTTGGAATAACAGAAAACACTATTAAGCTTTAGTTCCTGGCTTTAGCATTGATGGTTTCACATAACAATCCATGCTCTGGTAACCTCTAGATTGGACTACTGTAATGTCCTCTACATTAGGCTGCCCTTGAAGTTGGTTCGGAAGTTGCAGCTAGTGCAAAATGCAACTGCCAGGGTGCTGACTGGGACAGCTAGCCAGATGCACATCACACCGGGCCTAAAAGAGTTGCACTGGCTGCCAATTCGCTACTGAGCCCAATTCAAGGTGTTAACTTTGACTTATAAGACCCTAAATGACTTGGGCCCCAAATATCTAAAGGAACGCCTTCTCCCATATTGACCTGCCCGTGCCCTAAGATCTGGAGGGAGGGCCTCCTGGTTGTACCACCACCTTCAGAAGTGAGCCTGGTGGGCACCCGGGAAAGGGCCTTCTCAGTAATGGCCCCTAGGCTATGGAAGTCTCCCTCATGAGGTGCGTCAAGCTCTTTCTCTGATTAGATTCAGGAAGGAGGTGAAGACGCACCTCTTCGCAGAGGCCTTTGGCTACATGCTGGCTATGTTCGCCCGCCCCCCCCCACTGCACACACTACTGTTTTAATTGATACTGTGCTGATTTTAAAGTGTTGGTTTTAAATTTTAATATGGGTGGTTTTGTTTTGTTTATTGTTTTTGATATGTTGGATTTTAAAAGCTGTTACCCGCCCTGAGACCTTCGGGTATAGGGCGGGATATCAATACCAATATCAATACATAAATAAAATAACAGAAGAACATAAGAGAAGCCCTGCTGGACTAGGCCAGAGCCCATCTAGTCCAGCAACTTGTCTCACCCAGCATTCTTAAGCAGAAATGGCCAAAGGCAAAACCTTCACCTGCTCTGATTCCCTGCAAATGGCCTTTAGAGACATCATGCTTGTCTCTCCATCCTAGAGATTTTATCTAGGCATCCATTTGTCTAATCCTTTCTTAAAGCTATCCAGGCTGGTTGCTGGCAGGTCCAATGATATTTTTAGTGCCCACACCAGCTTTCTTATGAGTTGTTATGGTTTCATAATTGGCCTCCATTTTAAATATATAAACAGTATGTAAAAGGTATTTTCAAATGGTCAACCACGTCTCAGACAATGCTGACGGCACACAGGGAACAGTCTGTGGTAAACACATGGATTGACAAACAAGGGAGCATGGTGGATGGGCCAGGAGCATGATGAGAACACAGGGTCAACTACAGTGCTTTCCTGACCTCACTTCTCAGGCACAGCTGTATCTTTTGCACTATCCCAAATCTGGCCCTATCTAGGTAAATTAAAAAGGTAAACTCAAAATACTAATATGTATATGGGGGGGAATTACCTCACCCTGCAGTGCTACTGGATACCAGATCTGCAATAGTGTCCCAGGTTGCTTAACTGTTTGCTACACTCTCTTGTCCTTATTTGTTTAAATAGACCCTAGGCTGATTCACACTTCACCCTGTAGATAATTAGGCAACATTACATGCTGGAAACTCCTCCCGCCTGCCCACAAGTTCCCTAATTATCAACTATGTGTGGAGAACAAAATTGTGCTCCACAAGGTCACTAACCTTCCCCAAAAGCTTACCTATTGTGTCCAACCAGTGACCATTCACTCCTCTGCTGGATGGAGAAGATAACAGAGCTATTGTGCAAGCACTTTGGCAGCTCTGCTGGGCTCTTGATGCAGCTGCGACTGTGCAGAGCATCAATGTCATCATGGTGGCAGCGCCTACGCATGCACAGTCACAGAGGACACCACATTCAAGATGGCAGCGCCCTGAAGAGGACCATCCCGGTGATAGTATTTGATAGTATTACCCAGAGGTAAGAATTTGGTCATGGGGAGGAAAGGTTATCTCCCAAGTGCGAGCGCTATTCAGTATTAGTCAATGACACACCTTTCCCACCCAGCAGCAGGAATGGAAGTGCAAAATTGCACCTTGAATTGGAAAATATCCCAGAGATACTAGAGAATCAGTAGTACAGTCCTAGTAAGACACAAGATGAAATAGGAACAGCTTAGAGGAGGAAAACTACTAAGGCAGGCATGATTTATCTGAACGGGTGTGGCGGATGAGGATTTTAGGCTTGTGGATTTCATAAAAATGCCTCATGATTCAAACCACGTCCTTGTTCCATCTTTTGCTTATTAATATATTTCTTTAAATAAGTAATGAAAACCAAACATTCAGCATTTGTCCATAGAGACACTTGACTTTTTTGTTCTTTCTTCCCAAAGAAGAAGGGGTATTCTGAAATGAAGAAATTAAGATGGTTTGTGGTTGACCAGATTTTGAGGAACAGAGAGAAGGAAACTCTAAATTTTCTAATAGTTTTTTAAAAAATCTTTCTTGGATTCATCTGAATCTTTCAGTTGCTTCTGAATTGCAACATGTTACGTTCAGATGGATTGATTCAAGCTGTAATTTTGCTGTGCACAAAAGATGTTGTGATTGCTTCATTTTGAATTAAAGTGTCCCACAGACAAAGAGCTCTGTCCAAGTTTGAGTCTGGACAGCTATTAGTATAAAGTTCTCAGACGAAATAGTGTTTGTACATTTATAGCTTCATACACTTTGCTTTACCTATGTAAAGTAATAATACCAAACAGGGTGGAGTAACACTAAAGGATATGGAAAAAATCTGCTTGTACTTAAGGAGAATGCTAATTGGACTTCAGGGGCCAAGCTGAGGATGCACCAGACTTTCCCACGGCCACACCTTAAGCACATGAACCAAACCAAACTCATCCCAGGATTCTGCTTGTTTCTCAAAAACTGAGACAGCGCTCTTAGTCAATCCTCTGTAGCAAAGAAAACACTCATGTATGTGCATGTTATTTACTCACCATTTTACTGACTCCCCCATTGACTGTTTAAAGGTTTGTTCCCTGAATTCTGTGGGGCACGGGAAGAATATCACTTTGCTCTGGGCTTTGGCTAAATAAAGAAACCGTTTTTTTTTTTCCCTCCCCTCTTTCAAGCACTGTTATTGTTTTAGTATGTTGATTTTAAATGTGGTTTTTAATATTGTAACCAGCCCTGAGACCTTTGGGGAAACGGCAGTATAAAAATGCAAATAAATAAATAAAATAAATCCATCCCTGCATGAAGAAGTAGAGATATTGCTATCTGTGAAATGCTAGCATGCTTTGGCTCAATCTAGGCTCCTGTGGTTTTTTCAAGTAGGGGAACATACAAACATGCAAAGTTACAACTGTAAAAGCAAGATAGTCTTGGAGAAAAGGTGTGAGCAGTTTTAAGAGAAACAATTTCTCTTCTTTTTTAAGAGATACATGTCTTCCACAATTTCCTGTTCTGGTAGCTCTCCCATAACCAACGTGTTTCTTCAGGTTTTAGTAAAATGTTTATTAGATGACTGATGCCATTTTAAAATGAAGATCAAGACAGTGAGATAACAAAGTCGGTCCATAATATTTTTTCTGCTTTAAAGTTGAAGAGTGGACCCACCCATCCTTGCTATTTTGTGTTCCCAAACTGACAAGATTGGCTGGTGAATTGAGGGTGTCTTCACATGTCATTAAATAAAAAGCACCTCAGAGGTATATCAGAGATTATTAGGGGTGGGGTGGGGTACAGAGATACCAGGAAACTCGTATCTCAAGTGCAGATTAAAGGCAAGAGAATGTCCTTCCAAAGGGCATTAGACATGGGCTGAATTTGCACTGTCCTAATTGCATACCAGAGGCCTAAGTGCGAATTCTGCCATGGATTGGAGGTGGGATGAGACCCTAGTGCCCAAACTGCCATTCTTAAGATACTTTTAATCTGCTCTTTTGTGCTGCCTGTGAAGGCAGCCACACTTAAACACTGGCAGTGCAGTAGTATCCTTTGTCTATTGAGTCAGGTAGAACAAAACAAGCCATAGAGTTTACACAGTTCCATCCTCCAAAAGGGAGGGAGGGGAAGCGCATGTAAGATGAATAAGCCATTAACAGATCATATGGTACCAACAAAAGTTATAATACATTTCACATCCCTTCACATATGATCCTTTTCAGAAGTTTCAGCAATTTCCTCGGTGTAGTGCACATCCTAAGATAATTTGTGATATTTTGCAAAATTGTACATGATTCTGTCTTAAAACTTAAAACATTATATTCCACACAGTTCATTGATTGAGAATCTGGACAGGCCCTGTTCTGCAAAGCAAATATGACAGAACAATTTTGTTTTGACAGAATGGTAGTTCTAATCCATTGTAATTAGGAACAATTAGGACAAGCTAAACAACATGTACTCATTAATCACTTATCAGACTAGGTTTACTGTATTTGTTAATCATACTAGGCCAATATAATGGTAGTCATAAGTCACCTTGAACTCTTCCTTCTCCTTGACTACTTTTTTTGTTTTTATTGATAATATGGAAGGCTATTTTGATACAAACAACAAATATTAGCTTAGGTTCTCAGAAGAAGAAACCTGGAAGACGGGATAATGGCCCCAAACTTCTACAAATGAGAACAAAATATTTCATAATGGAAACTTATTTGTATATTTTTCTGTCCTCCTGCTAATGCCTTTGTGTGCCACAAAATCAGAGCCAGCAAGGTCTTCATCCCTCTGATAAAGGTTTGAGTAAAACACAGTCCCTGCAGGGGAGAGAAAGTAGAAACTGAAGCTGAATCTCCACTTAACAGGGAGACTGCTTCTGTGTAGAGGCCTAAGGGAATAGGTGTCATGATTGCTACTTCAATCAGTTTGGGAGCATCGAGTCATTGTTTGAAGTGGCAATCTGAGTTGCCTGTAGCGAGTGTGGAAATTGCACCCTGCTGAGAAAGCATCTTGGACAGGGATCACATCTGAAAATGGAGTGCACGCTCACCACAAGGTGCTTCTTGTCACTGCATGTGGAGATGTGGAAACATAGACTCTTTTCTGAGGTAAAGGGAGATGTTGCCTCAGTTGTGCAGTAGAAATACACACCATGGCAATGGTTTTACTCTTCAAATCCTACACCTACCAGTAATTTTTTCCTCCTGGTTCATTCAGATCACTCAGATTGTATTGATATTTACTATTCTACACATCTTATTTCCTTTTCCTCAGAAAAGGGTGTGTATTATCTTGAGATTAGTGGACTTTAAGAAGAGTTTTAATTTTGGACTAAAAATCTTTGGCTTGTACTTGCTAAGGCTGTGTTTAGATATAACAAATCTGCCAAAATATATTAAGAAGAGTTATAAGATCTTATCTGACACAAATTATAAAATTACTTATAGTTCATAAAATTGCCATAAGTTAAACCTGACTTAGACAGGATCAGCATGGTGTGTTAATGCTGCCATGGGATGGTTTGAAGGGCCCAGGAGCAACATGATCCCACACCCATTGGGTTACCAGCCCACCATAAAGAGGAGGAAAGTGCTATCAGAAGAGCTTCTTCTACAGAGTGGGACAAAGCATGCTGATGACAGTTTCTCAACATCCTTCTGCCCCACTCCCCTTTGACTATGAATGCTTAATTGCCATTTCACTGCTTGACCCCATATTCACAGGTGCAGAGAATGGCCAACTTCCAGACCACTTCCTGCAGATTCACAAGCAGGACTAGGCAGGACTGAAGCCAGGAAACAAGTTGTTTATACAAAAGTGTGCATATGTGTTGAGTGTGTGTATTTGTGTTTGAGAGAGAGAATGAGAGAGAGAGAGGACAGCAGGCTTCCTACTTGCACTGACACTTGCTCTGTCTCCTGCCTTAATGGCACCTCACAACAACCTTTTCTTTCTGTCAATTCAACTATTCTTAATAGGTTTCAAGCCATTTGGGGAGGTATGGGCCAATGGCAATCCCTAGAGAGTTCACAATAGACTCTGTTCAGTTGTCTGCTTCCTTGATTAAGGTTGTTTCTTCCTGAATGGATTCTGACCTTTTCTTCTCTTTGGTACTAATGAAACTGAACTTTGTTTACCCATCAAAAAATATTAGTCGTATGTGAGGATTGAAAAAGAAAATAGAATCTCTTTGGCCAATCATATTTGACATCTTTTCTTCTTTCCATTGCTCTGCTCCTTCCTGCAAGCCATTCTGGTAGCAGAATTTTCTATGTGGAACTTTGGCCAGGAAACTGCTGGTAAGTGTGCTGTAATGGTTCCAGAAACTGGAGCTTTGGAGGGAGTGTACCATAAGGTGGGGGAAGTGAGGGACAACACTGAGGGAGTTTAACCACTGGGAGTAAGCTGGGGGAGCAAAAAGATTAAAGAAAGAAAGAAAACAGGGGTACTTGAGACTAAACATCACAGAGACTAAACAAGCAGTGCAGAGATGGTAACACGTGGATGCTAGCATTGTCATCCCATCTCTAATTCACATTAAAGATGACAAAATGCATTTTATGACTTTAATGTGAGTTAGAGGTAGGATGGGAATACTTGTATGTGACAGCTATCAGCTCTAAGCCACTTTTAATCCTTTAAAAGAAAAAAAAACTGCATGGGGGTACAGCCCTGGAGGTGAGAAGAAGGCTGGAGTTCTGATGAAGTAATGGATGCTTCACATAGTTCTGGTGGTGAAACCAAGACTTCCAAAGGTCATAAACTTGGTGTTATTTTCACCTCTGTCCACTTAGGAAAACAAGATTTTTGTTGAGAAATAAATATTCCCTGACCCAGAAGTGCAATTCTTGTTCAGTATTGGCTATACTGTACATCAGCTCTGAAATCTTGAAGAAATCAATTAGTACCTTCATCCATCAGCTTTCAGAGATTGTTATGAGGCAGTTTTCACTGGGGAGAACAAAGGAGAGAAGTGAGCTTTGAACAATGGTTCTTCACAATTTTGCTTCTTTTTATTGGAGTTTTGGGAATAATATCACTTGAATTCTACTGGAAATGCTGATGACTCACATTTGTTTGGTCATTTCATATGGTCTGACTCAAATGAATAAAAGAACCCACTGCCTTCATTATCTATCTATCTATCTATCTATCTATCTATCTATCTATCTATCTATCTATCTATCTATCTATCTATCTATCTATCTATCTATCTATCTATCTATCTATCTATCTATCATGTTTGTGCTTATCTCTCCCTCCTGCTTTGAAATCTTCCTATGTTGTGAATGATCCAACTTCTAGTAATTCTTCTTTATAGATCTGAAATATAACAGATAATTTGGCCTTGTTACAAGAGTGCCAGAAAACTACAGATTAGGGATGTGCATGAATATTCGTGACATCCTGAATTTCTACAAATATGTATGAATTTGTGGCCATGGATGTAGATTTTCATCCATGGATTATCTGGTATTCCTAGAAGCTTTGGTTGAAGGTCTGGCAGATACCAGATGCCCCAAGGCTTCCCCACCCCCACCCCCCAGCAGCCTCCCCCTGCCCTGGCCTCTTCTCCCACATGCCCACCTCCCACACGCCCCTTTACCTTTTGGTGTGACTCCGATAGCATCTGCAGGCCTATTTCTGTATATTCTGGTGCCCAAAATAGGCCTTCTGGAAACCGAAAAGGCAGTCCCAGTTCTGCGTAAGGGGGCGGGGAGGTTGCATTTGTCTCATGCATAAATATTCATTTGAATATTCATGCACAAATATGAAGCCTCCCACATTCATGGGGATGGGATCTGGCCAAAGCCAAATTTTCCTACATTTGATCAGTACTGAATCGAATGTGGGAAATGGGCTTTGTGGACCCCCTACTACAGATCTAGTATTGAGGCCACTTTGAACAAACTTGATTCCTGGATGTAGGCTGCATTCACTCTCTTCAAAATAATAAAAAGCACCTCAGAGGTGGTAGCATTTTTCAATCAACTTGTAATACACTTTGAAGTGCTTTTTCTGGTTCTTAATGTGCATTAGATGAGGAATACAAATATAAACACGTGTGTCATCTCTAAACTGTCTTTGAACTGGCTTTTTGAGATGCTTTTCTTTACTGCATATGATTACAGCCTTAAAGTGGTATTGGTTAACTGGGTATCATACCAGAAATCTTAAAGCAGTTGTATCTGAGAACCAAATCAAAAGAGTACATAAAACTACTTAAGTCTTCAGATTAAAAGGCTTCAAGGGAGAACAGTTTGCATCCACTGTGAAAAGGAAATCCATAATTATGAGTTTTACTTATTATTTATACTGGGTACAGAACCTCAAAGTTTATTTATTTATTTTTTATTCTTTACATTTCTATCCCGCCCCATACCTGAAGGTCTCTGGGCAGGTAACAACAGTTAAAACAACAAATTAAAAACAGAATATACATTAAAAGCACTTTAAAAAGTTTTTTAAAAATCAACAAATCTAAAGCAACACACAACATGTTTAGAATGGTGGTATCTATGCTGGGATGGGAAATATAATCATCTCAGCCAAAGGCCAGGGCAAAGAGGTGTGTCTTCACCACCTTCCTAAATATATGTAAGAAAGGGGCATGACGCACCTCGACGGGGAGACTATTCAATAGTCTGGGGACTATCACCAAAAAGGCTCACTCCTGGGTGCTCACCAACCTAACTACTGTAGGTGGTGGGACGACCAGGAGGGCCTCACTGCTTGATCTTAAGGCATGGGCAGGTTGGTATGGGAGAAGGCATTCCTTTGGATACTTGAAGCCCAAGTCATTTAGGGCCTTATAAGTCAGAGTCAGTACCTTGAATTGGGCTTGGTAGTAAATTAGCAGACAATGCAGCCCTTTTAAAACCAGTGTGATGTGTGTCCAGCTAGCTATTCCAGTCAGCAGTCTAGTGGCTGCATTTTGCATTAGCTCCAACTTCCAGACTATCTTCAAGGGGAGCCCCACATAGAGTGCATTATAGTAGTCCAATCTAGAGGTTACCAGAGCATGGATGACTGTGGCCAAGTCGTCTCTATCCAGAAAGGGCTTCAGTTGACATACCAGCCATAGTTGGGAGTAGGCGCTCTTGGCCACAACCTCCACCTGAGCTTCAAGTGTCAGTGCGGAGTCCAGAAGTACCCGCAAGTTACGCATCTGTCCCTTCCAGGACATTGCAGTCCCATCAAGGGACAGGGTATCTCCCAACCACATGGACCTGAGCCCCTGTGACACACAGCACCTCTGTCTTATCTGGATTCAGCTTCAATTTATTGGCCCTCACCGAGCCCATTATTGCCTCCAGGCACCTGTCAGCATTTCAACCGTTTCTCCTGATTCAGATGGCACAGAGAGATAGAGCTGGGTATCATCCGCAAGCTGATGACACCTCACTCCAAATCTCCTCATGACCTCTCCCAACAGCTTCATATAGATGTTAAATAGCATAGGAGATAAGATTGACCCCTGAGGGACCCCACAAGTGGGTTCCCAGAGTGTTGAAGTTATAATGACCTCTTTGGGAATCTTGAGAGATCTAAAATAAATTCTTTCATAGTGCAATCTGCTTAGTTATTTTTCACATGCTTGATATCACCACAGTTTGTTTCAGTGATTTTGCTACAAATGAACCTCTTCCTGGATCAAATATATTGCTGCTAATCATAGCTAAGTCAAAGAGAAAATACTTTTCCTAGTAGACTCAGGGTCCTGTCCAAAATATCCTCTCTTTAGCACACATTTGTTGTTTTAAACCCCACTCAGTGCTGATTCCTCTGCCTTGGCATCCAGCTCTAGCTAATATGGATCTAATTAATATGGATTAACTGAGGTAAGTGCGGAAAGAGCCAATCTCTGTATGATGTTTTTAAGATAAGTAGCACAGAAACTGGTTTTTATGCTTTTGGCAAAATTGTAATAAATTGTTGTGATTTAAAGGATACAATGTCATTTTTTTTATTCATTGATTCAGTTATGTTGTGTATATCATATTTCTTCAAAAGAACTTCAAGCAGCATGTATTATTTTGTCACTTTCTTATTACCTTCACAGCAACTGTGTGCAGTAGGTTAGGCTGAGATGAGTAATTCACAAGTAACCCAATGGGTGTCTGTAGCCATTTGAGGATTTGAAGCCTGAGCTCTTGGCATATATATCATCTGAAAAGCTATGGAGCTTTCTTTCTTTCTTTCTTTCTTTCTTTCTTTCTTTCTTTCTTTCTTTCTTTCTTTCTTTCTTTCTTTCTTTCTTTCCTTCCTTCCTTCCTTCCTTCCTTCCTTCCTTCCTTCCTTCCTTTTTTTTTTAACACAGTTTAGGGGTGTGTTTCACTTTCTTCCTCTTTTTTTAAATTAAAATGGCTGTTCGACTACTTAGATATGTTGTTGTTGCCTTTCATTTTAGATCATACACTTAATAAAAGTTCACGTTACAGTGATTGAAATATAGTTCCTTTTTGAATTGCACTCTTACTGAATTTTGTGAAGCAATCCTACTCAGAATTTGGTGTAAAAGAGATCTATGATTGGGAGACATGTACAAAACAAGGTATACCGATGTGAAAAATTGCTTGCCAAAATGTGTTTAATAATAGAAAACAAGCATGTACGCATACACAGTGCAGAGGGATTGTCCCTATTCTCACTTACACAAGATGGGAAGACTAGAAACAATGGTATGAAACTTCAAAGGAGCTAATAAAGATCAGCCAGTGGAATAGTTTGCCACAGGAGGTAGTGAACAATTCTTTGTTGGAGGTCTTCAGGCAGGGGATGGACAGACATCTGTCTGGGATGGTTTAGGAAATCCCTTCTAACTCTATAATGTATTTTTCTGTGGACTTCTGAAAAGTTCTAAGCTTAAAAACGGGGGGGGGGATGAAATAACATGTTTAACTGGAGATTAGCGTATTATCCTCCACTCTCCTTGTTCATCTTTTACAGTAGTATCCCAAAGGACAGACAGCAAGAAGAAATTTTAAATCTTCCTTAGGGCCTCTCATCACCCCTTCTAGGCAGGAGGAAACAATTTTGGTTTCTTACCTTGGTCTGTTGGTTCTTTTTGCTATTGTTGCTGTACCAAATACCTGGATTAGGTTTTTTTTTTTTTTTTTAGTCACACCTGGCTAGCATCCAGGTATTTAGAACAGAAACCATAAAGTGAAGAGCTAGCAGACAGAAATAAGCAATCACTATTTCAGGATTTTCTATAATAGCAATGTTTTTGGGTACTACCTTGGTATTCCATGACAGTGGGCCTATTTGCACTTGGCCTTTTTCTGGAGTATATCTCAGGATAGGGGTCTGTGGTCCACACACTAATGCAGACTCTAGCAGACCTCACTTTGGGCCTGCCAAAGCCTGCACTAGCATATGGACAGCAAGTCCCTATTCCAGGATATATTCCAGAATAAAGCCAAGTGCGAATAGGGCCAGTATTGGAAATGCCACAGATACATGTGGCATTTGCAAAATAGTTCTGGGAGAGTTAGATGCCTTATTATTCCACTATATTTGTATATGCCCAAATAAAGCATGGATATTCCAGTATAAATAACTGATGTCTGGATGCAAGCATGCTTGTGAGCTCTTGTATTCCCAAAAATGCACATGTTACTGCCTTTAGGATGCATGCTTATTGGGAAATGTGCTCTGTTCTGTTAAAAATCTCCCAGGCATGGCAGTGCATATTTTGCTAACAGGTCTTTAAACAGGGTGTTTTTTTTAAGTGCTTGGCACCAATTTGTGCAGGAAAGAAAGTTATTTTAAATGTCTATTGAGGACATGTTTTTAAAACAGGAAAAAACAGTGTTGAGTTGATAATAGTTCACTGCAAAGATTAGCACAGCATAGATGGTTTTGCCATCTTTTTAAAAAAAGGAACATGGTGTACTAAATCATGTCTAAGTTAAAAGCTGGAAAACAGAAGAAGTGGAGGGGGAACAGGGCAGGTTCAGGAATCTATGGACGTTTGGATCCATTTTAGACTGCACTTTATTGAATATGTCTCTTGTCACAATGCAGAACGTGGTGGTGTAAAGCAAAAATACAGCAAGAGAGTTGTAGGCTTGTTCAGTGTCACCTAAAGGAAAGCAAAATGCCATTCAGTGAGAAGAACTGTGATTTCAAAGGTCAGTAGATTTGCGGGGTGGGGGGGAGGCAAATGAGATTATGTAACAGCATTTGCCATCTACCAAGACAGTCTATGCAAATATTTGGTTTCTTCCAGATGTTTAGGACCAGAAACTTCATTCCTAACTTCAGACCTAAGAGAGGTTTGAACTGGACTTACACCACATAACTTGCATACCTTTTACTGGAAAGTTGTTTCTCTTATGTCGGTTTAAGTCCACACAAAAAGGAGGCTTTCACAGGGTAGGGAGGGAGACATTATGATCCACTCAGTCAAAATCTCCCCCACTTTTCCAATCCTACTCATTAACTTTCCTGTAGTTTATACCCACAAGAAAAAGCAGGTATACTTTAAGTCTCCGTCAGACATAGTTTCCTTATCAGGCAATGCGACATTCAGGTTCTAAGTTGGGCGGGAAGCAGCCTTCATTTGTTCGTGAGTCAAAAAGAACATCAGGCTGCTTCTGCTGCTCTCATTACCAATGGCAAGAGCAGCAAGACCCTTCAAAGACTCTGCCTGCACACTGGCAGCCCAGTAGTGAATAAACACTCAGACCCTGTGACAATTGCTCTCCTTGCCTTGTTTTCATAAACAGTGTGAACAGTATGCTTCAAAGCAATGCTGATACCATTCCTTCTTGCCTTCTTAGAACTGCTGTTGGATTCACAGCTGATCAAGTCCATAATCCTTTCTCACACAGTGGCCACCAATTGCTTCTGGGCA
Organism: Aspidoscelis tigris stejnegeri; assembly: GCA_023333525.1. Lineage (NCBI taxonomy): Eukaryota > Metazoa > Chordata > Lepidosauria > Squamata > Teiidae > Aspidoscelis > Aspidoscelis tigris. The sequence goes on from JALMGA010000010.1 coordinate 18,331,626, forward strand.
TTCTCAAACAGAAGACAAAGGCAAAACCTTCACCTGCTCTTGAACTGTCTCTCCTACCTGGTGGAAATACATAGACACCCAGTCTAGTCACTGCTGACACAACTGTCCTCTATAAATTTATCCATAGAAGGAAGGGATTTGGTGCTAGAGCTTTTAAGATCTGTGAAGATAAAGGGCTTTGGTCTGTACATCCTGTACATTTGGTCAAGACTATGGCCCTGAGTACACATAACAATCAATCTGATATAGCTCTGGCATAATTGTTGGCAGTTTATATGGCACCAACCAGCACCATACACCATAACGTGTTTGAGTGTCATTTATAATTTCTTCAAGTAGTCATGTTGCAGATTGAAATGATAGCTACCTGTCAACCTAGCAGCATCTGTCAGCACAGTCCATCACTGTGTTGAGCAACCTTCCTAAAGTAAAAATAGGGATAATTTCCCCCTACCTATTCTGATCCCTTTGCATTTGGGTAGTCTTTTGTTAGTTGTGCCTTCTAATGAAATAGATCCATTAAAAATGTCAAACTCTTAACTTGAGAGTCCCATAGTGTTGCGCGACAAGAAACTTTCTCACAGATGGAGAGAAATCAGCAGGTATGCACAAATTTGTCTATTTGAGTTTGTATGCTGACATATACCAGCTTTGGGGGAGGTCATTTGCATGATTGTCTTGCCCCCATTCCAAATCATGTTGTAAGCTACCAGGGCCTTCCATGACAGCTCTGAGTGGTTTCAGAGATGAAGGGATCTTTAAAACACCCCAAGTGCAAACTCTCAGATCTCTGAGTGTGACTCAGTCTGAATGTAGCCAGAGTTGTAAAAACCTACAAACATGAGGCCCTTGTTTAATAAAAATGGTCACTCTTACAAGATTACTTTTCCAATAAATAACAGGCATGTAATAAAGGCTCTTTCTGCACAGACCATTATCTGTGGTAGACCTGAAAAGAGTAGTCCACAAATGGCTACTGAACTTATTCTGGATGGCAAAGGCCATTTTCAGAGAACACCCCGTAGTTCAGGATAGAAGGCCGACCCTTTTTGGTGGCACAAAAGGAAGTGCCACTAGAAGTCGGCATGCCCTTGAAATGGCCCTGGACATAATCTGGGCTGGGCTGGCCCATTAAAGTATGGCCTTTAATGTGCAGCTGTGAGCGCACCAGGCGAGGTAGCACAGAGAACTGTGTGGTGCCACACTAGCATGCACCTGCACAGGGTAGCCCATACCATATGGAAACAGCCAAAGTTTCTGCATCTGTCATGTATCTTTACTTATAACTGTCAAACCAGTATTGGAAATACATTTCAGTGCCTTTCCCATTAACTTGTGGGAAACATGCAGGAAGTAAGTATTCAAAACAGTCTGCATGTTTGATGTGCCTCTTGTGAAGCGAGGCTTGTCAAGATTCGTGGTACATGCAATTAAGTAAGAGTACCAAGAACAGGACAAGATTGCTTCATCTTCCAACTCAAATCTGATGAGGAGTTTGTATACCAATTTAAAAGAGTTGTACTTGATGGAAGTGGCATCCATAGAATCATCAACCGTTTGCTTACTGTCATAAATCTATCTTGTAGGTCATGGTTGTTGGAGAAATAAAATCTGAAGATTAGACTGAGTGCAGCACAAGGGGGAAATGCTGTTTGAGTCTAGATAGGACTTTACATGTAGGTATTTGATGCATAATATGGATTTGTATTTATTTGTCTTCAGCATTTACTTCAGTATGATTTATACTTATGGGTAATATTCAATGCAATCTACTTACACACACGCATACATAAATACTAGAAGTAACATGCATGTAGCGTTTACTTGTTTATGCATGGGCAGATAGATATCTTTCTAGGAGATCATGAAACATGATAAGGATGTCCCTGTCTCTCTCTGCTGGAGGGTGACGTTCCATCAACAGGGTGCAAATGCCAGGTGACAGCAGCAGTTCTGTTTCTGCAGACAGTAAATCACCATTGCTGGTAGAAACATAGGGAGACACAGGCATATACCCTGCTCATTTTCAGAGCCCAGTCCTTGGGAGCAGGCACTCTGAAAGGTACCCAATGCTCAGGAGGTGACCCCTTTAAGTAATGCAGTTAAAATGAGAACAACAAACTATCTTGTTGGATCAAAACAAAACTCAGTCTTTTCATGTATCCATTTCTGCTTAGTGGTCCTGCTAAAGTTTCCTGGATGCAAGTTAAGAGGGCCTGAAGGCAATATCACTTTCATGTTGATCCTTTCCAGTTGCTATTCAAGAGAGTTTGTTTTAGGAACAAATGAAAATTAAGTTCACACACACATGCCCAATCATTTTATTTTTTGTTTTTCAGTTTTACTTTCATTGTTGTCCAAGCTGCCTGAAATTTGGCAGGAATGACTCGACCTTTCAGTGTATCTTGTATTCCAAACAAAGAAGGATTGAAGGATCAGCCCGTTTCCATTCTCCAGTGGTATTACACTTGCTCCCTTATAAGCGTGTTCCGTCCCATTTCTCCAGAATGTTTTAATGCATGGAAAAACTCCATTTAAATTGTAGGCATTTCATACACATTTAATGCATATTCTTGCTAGGGTTCTAATAATCTACAAGGTCCAACATTTTCATATGGCTTTGCATAGAACAGCAGTCTTACATAGTTGCATATACTACTTCTTGTGCTACTTTCCTTTTTTAGCTGTCTTACCCTGTGTTTTTCAAGCCACAATCCCAGAAGACTTCACACATACTTCCCCTGAATCAGTCATGTGAGTGAGTTATCCATATCCCCCCAAATGTGCATTGACTCAGATTGGTTTACCTTGAGAAAAAACACATCATTATGTGCTTTTTTGAAGGACCATGTGCTGCTGGGACCAGCAAATTCGACCGGGTCACTTTATAACATGGAAACACAATATTTTTCTTAATTCCTGGGAAGAAATAGGAAAGGGAGTAATGAGGCTTCTTCAGAAAATGAGGAAAGCATAGAGGAATTCCTGATGTTTTCTAACATGAATCCTTTATCCAGTCTATCTGAAATATGGAAAATCTAATGATCAGGGGAGGGGGGGAGAATGGGGGGAGGGAATTAATTTGGGGAAAGACCACCAAGGCTTTAGGAAGCATAAAATTAAGTATCCATTGAAGTTAGTAGAAAAATGAAGATGAAGGCAATTAAGGCTACACACATAAGCTAAAACAAGTGGCTCAAAAGTCTTTAGAGGTGTTAGTATGTGGATGTTATAGTTCCTATTCTGCATCTAATTAACATTAAAGGACATGAAATGACAGTGGAATGTGGATTAAGGGATGGGCACTGGCATGGGAATGCTATCTCCTCTAATTTTGAGGTACCTTTAAAAAAATCTGTGTGTGGACGCAGCCTCGAATGGAGGTGAAATTTTACCATTGAACGAACAGTGAACACCACTAACATCATACTGAATGCCATCTATGACATTCCATATACTCCATATTCCTTTCTTAGTTAACTGCTGTTCATAGATGTTCCTACTGACGATGCATCCAACTCCTTTTCAAACACCACCCGTGCATGAGCACATGATGCCCTCAATAGTGCTCTAGGAGATTAACCCCTCATCTTCATATTTGAAGCCAGGGTACCCGCTCCAACTCAAGAGCAGGGGAAACTCTCTTTTCTACAGTCAAATGGCAGCAAGGGAATTTTTGACTGCTACTTGAAAGGCAATGAGGCTTCTTCCTCCACACCCACAGGATCAGCTGTAATTTTGAGACAGAAATCCCAAAACGACAACCAATCCTTTCATAGGCATGGCAGGAATCTCCTCGCCCATCAAATGATGGTTGGGAAATTCCCACACCACCTACCTCCCATTTGACAGGTAATTAGAGCACATGTAGCATATTTGCTTTAAAGAGCAATGATTGCTCCTCTTTAATATGAAGGGGGAAGGGCATTTTCCTGCCTGTATTCCACCACAGATAGGGCGAATCCCCACAGCAAGCTTATTTCGCTTTCCCTAAACCAAAATAATAGAACCGGATGCAAACGCAAATTTGCCTGTTCCCATTACTTTTAACTTAATCGCGTTCAATCCGGATTCTGAGGATCGTACATGACTCAAGGTGGGACTCAAGTGGGTACTTTTTAAAAGCCGCTTTTCGGGGCTGCCCTGCCCTCTTCCTCCTGGCATGGATGCACCATCCATAAGGGACCCCTTCACTGAGCCTAAATGGGTGGCTGGGTGGCTGCCGCTTGCCTGGATGGAGGAAAAATGGCAGCAGGCAGCCAGCCAGTGATTCTTTCCCCTCCTCTCCCCATTGCTCAGGGCACACAGCAGCAGCGGCAACCAAAGCCCCTTTGCTTTAAACATTCACATTCAGCTGCTTTCCTCCCTTTCCCTTTCTAAAGTCAGAACTCCAAAGAGCTAGAATTGCACAAAATTGCAACATTGTTATTCTAACCATCAAGGTGTGAAGTGGTTCCATTGCTACAGTGTAGCGATCCCTGTTAGTTGGATTTTTACACTGAAATCACTGTCTTTGGAAGCAAGCTATTGGGAGAGGGAAACCCTAAACATGGATTTTCATCTCTTAAAATGGTACTGTCCACACAGTAAAAAATGTAAAACGTTTCAAGTGCACGATCCGGAGTGAGACCTGTTGAAATCAGGATTGAGATTCACCATGCTTTGGGGTAGTTTAACACGGGAAAAGCGTGTTAAGCCAAACTGCCGTGCGGACTCCAAGGATTGAAAACGTTTTGAATCTGAGATAAGGTTGCCGTGAAAACATGGCCATAGTATCAAATTGCTTGTTATTCCTTCAAACAGAATAGAAGTGAAACAGCCAAGGACTGTCTTCATTAGTACTGTATGTGAATATAGCTTTGAGAATGGCTGATATTTCAATTTTTGTGTGATGTGCCACCCCCTAACCAAAACCCGACCACAGTTGGCTGAATTAATTGTGGTATTTGTAAAATTCATAATGCTGTACTAAAGACATATCTCTGCTAAGATAAGGTGAAAGGAAGGAGAAGAGATGTAGCACTACCAAGAATGGTGCATAAAGTTCAAGGAAGAAAACGTAATCTTCAATCTGATCCGGCGAGGTTAGAAGAGACATGATAAGGCTTATAAGCCTACTAAGAAACCTGCCTACAGGCAGGCAGCTAGCATGTCAGTTAGGGAGTAGAAGGGTTATGAGTCATGAGATAATGCAGTAGACATGTATCTTAGAATTATGCTGTGATGGCACAATTGTAGCCAATCACACTATCTGTAAACTATAACCATGTGTATAAATGTTTCTGTCAAAGTATATGAAAGTGGAGCAGTTTGAGAAATATCTCCTGCTACCATTTATTGCTAGCAATACAGAGAGTTGCAGCTGCTACCTCCATGAGTCTTTATTGGCGTAGCATGCTGAGCACAAATCCAGAAACTGGGCTAGAGCATAATCACTATGTGTTGCACTTTATAAAGAACATGATGATCGGCTTCAAGGAATTTATCATATAGACAGAGATATAATGACCATTGTCCAAGCCCTGCTTTTTGCCAAGGGAACACAAAGGAAAGGTGTTCCTTTTGGAGTGTTTGGCCGCACACTTTCTTTGCCTAGGAACAGACTCCATCTAAGTTGCATTCATAAAAATAGACACAGGAACACACAACAGAAGATAATATGAGATAATGAAACAGGAATAAGTGCATAGATAATTTGTGGTTATTTTTTAATTTGCATAACTGTTGCTAAGTTATAATAATGTGCATGGGAAAAAGGGTGATTCACAGACATCCTTGAAATGGAATAATAATGCTGGTTCTCAAATAAGTAGCACTTTGCTTTTGCTCAGTTTTAGTTGGTTAATATTAATTAGCTTGTAAAATTAATAGACATGGAGAACAAACTTCCACTCATTGTAATTAAGTTCCAATTAAAACCTATATTTGTATTTTAGAAGGAGAAATGCTTTTTTTAATATATGATCATATTTTATTTGAGTGTTGGGTCTGTTGGAAGACTCATGTTAAAGAGTCAGTTAGCAATTTGAGGGGTAGAAAAGAGACCAAAAAAATAAAAAGGGATTGCTTATTTAATTCGTTGTCACAGTGCCATAATATGATTGTTCTTACTGCAGGAAAAGATAGTCTGTATCTAACTCCAGTAGATTTGACTAACACTTTGTTAACATAAACTATTTAATAGAGGCAAGTACATTAATTCTGAAGAGAAAACCTACAATATCAGTCTATCACTGTGGGTAGACCTATCTGCTTGTGGCAGTTTTCTAGATGACCAAGTGGTGCATAGAGATTACAACTCAGCTTGTGTTTGCTCCTTGATTGTGCAGATAGTTTTGGCAATGACAAATAGCTACACAATCTGTAGTTTTGTACACCAGGCCCAAACCCTACTTCCAGGACATGGGATGCCTCATAGTCTCTTTCTTTCTTTCTTTCTTTTTTCTTTTTTCATATCTTGCGTTTGGCAATAGAAAGGAGAAAGGTCGAATGCAACCATCCTTATGGCACAATGAGGGCATAAATCTAACTGTTGTGTATTATTACATCAATCTATTCCCTTCTGAGTTGTGTATTTAGATCTGTTTTTGAAATCAACTAAAAAGTTTAAACTAATCGGCTGAGAAAGTATTTGCTGAGTAATTCTGTATATCCTTCTTCAGATATTACCTCTGCTGAGTGCAACATATACAATTATTTTCTCTGTCCTAATTTCAGCTGAACTCTCTTCCTGAATTATTGCACAGAACCAGATTGTGTACCTAGATAAAAATGGAGACAAATTGGACCATACAGCTGCAGCTACTCTTAGCTGTTACTTTGGTGAGTTGTTCCCCTCCATAAATTTTCTTATACTGTATTACAGAAATGGATGTAAAATAAAATGTCTGTCATGCATTTATTATTTACTGATGTTGTTAATAGATCTCAGTATTGACTATAATTTGCTTCATGGGGCATTTTGGAATCCGACAACTTTTTTAAAAAAGCAGGGGAAATAGGTACAACCTAGGTGACTATTATGGTTATCAGTTTTTTATTGTAGGTTAGCTTGCAAGTTTCCTGTACCATACTTGCTTACTATCTGCCCTAAGAAAGAGAAGATTTTGGTTCCGTTTTATTTTCTCCATTTACTGATGGCAAATGTCAGGCTGTATTGGCATGAATTACAAAAAAAAAAATATCTTCATACATGGTTTAGAGGTTGTAGTATTTTGCGATCCACATTAAAGGCCATAAAATGCACTTTGGCATAACAAATACAAAAATAAAGTTGTTATTTTTTTAAAAAAGCATAGTGATGAATCTCGACCCAGATGTATCTAGATGGCCAGAAATGTCTGCCTGATCAGAGTATTTGGGATGCAATGACCTCACATCACTGCTCCTGTAGAGTTTACAGCCAGCCCCAGGGGTGGAAAACGGCCCTTTGAGAGACCCTACAATGGTATTTGGCAGCTGCTGCTGTCTTGAGGGATGGTGATGAACTTACCTGTGCTGTTTCCTGTCTGGCACTTAATTGTGCTGGACTGAAACTTGAGTTTGCAGAACTTTTGTTCTGTAGATTTGAATAATCAAAGGATAGGAGGCACCAGGTATGAATATGCCATGCTTCCCATTCTAGTGCTGGGACTATCAGATCTTGCTGATGAGGTGGGCTTTGTACAACCTGCCAAGATGGAGCCCCAGGCTGTGGCTGATTGAAGGTTCTCAACTTTGGTAAATTTATCTCATTGTCCACACACCCAGCATGTTTTAATTGTTTACACTTCTGTACCAACACGTTCTACATGTTTTACTGTTAGAGAAGAAGTACCCTGCAAGGTACCCACCAGGAGTGTCATTGCCATTTGGAGCATGGGCACTAAGTATTATGCACTCTGACAATAGTAACTTGAAGAAATACACCTGTAAACAGACTTTCTTCAAAAAGTAAAGAGCTAGTCAGAAACTGATACCAGAACTAAGCATCTTATGTGCATATCAGTCTCTAAAGAATGAAAGGGGAAGACCTTCTTTCTTAGGCTGGTGCAATGAGCGAGTCTTTCCTCCTTTGCCTAAGCATGGTTAATTTTTAATAGTATCTTCTTTCTAGTTAATGTGGGAGTACCTGCTTAGTCTCTCAAAAATTAAGAAATGTAAGATTGCAGCCTCTTTGAGAACTGTGCTAATTTGAAGCATATCCTATTTTCTGCTCAGGTTTTTGTTACAGCAGTTCCAGAAGAGACACCAAGCGCTGATAAGAATGTGACAGAAGATATTAATTCACTAGGCGTAACTAAGAATAAGATCATGACAGCACAGTATGAATGTTACCAAAAAATTATGCAAGCGCCTTCACATGACAAAAAAGGTAACAGATGTTGTTTTTCTTTTCAGTATTCAGTTCATTGTGTGTTGCTTTTACAAACTTGAGTCTCAAACCCAAATAAAGCCTTCATGTGGTCATTGTCCATGCAGCAATATCTCTCATTTAGAATTTAGAATATATGAAATAGCTCATTCAATGATATTAATTATTTTATTTTAATGCATGGAAAAACTCCACTTAAATCCAGTCACTTTCTTTCCTCTTTATGTAACCCGAAGCTGCATTTTCTGAGTTAGATAATCCTGGAAACAGTTTGTTGCTTTGCCAGTGTCTTGCCTTATTCTGAAAGTTGACTGAAGCCAAATTAAAACTTAGGTGTGGACACAGCCTAGATGACACTGGGAGCATCCTATTCCTGTGCACTACACCTGCATATTGCCTTGCACTGTACTTTATTACCTCTTCAATCTCTCTCTCTCTCTGTTTATGTAGATCCTCATTGCAATAGGACCTGGGATGGCTGGCTGTGTTGGGATGATGTTGCTGTAGGAAAAACAGCAGTGCAGAACTGCCCTGATTACTTTCAGGACTTTGACCCTTCAGGTAAATCTTTATCATATCCTTATTGGCAATGTGAGCAGGTTGAATTAGCCATGGAATTTTCCATCTTTCCAAAACACTGCACATTTAAGAAGAGTGAGGCTGGGTCTACAAAGATGAGGAGTGATGGGGCTTTAAGTGCCCCAATGAAGGTGGAAATGGGATTGTTCCTGCCTGCCTCTACACCCCCTTGTCTGAAATGTGGAGAAGACTGGTGTCCTTTGAAGCCTTGTGTAACCTCTGTGGATTGGATTCAGAGTATTAGGTCCTTTCAAACTATGAAAAAGAGGCCTGACACTAGAGTGCCCTGATGAAACTGATTCACAAATGGTATAATACACCATGCCCGATGTATATAAACAACAGTATTAGTCCCATAAGTTGGCACTGTAATAAAAAGAAAGGAGTTGTTATGTAGTTACTTTGGGACTTTGAAAAGTTACAAAGATTTTGGAAAGAAATATGGTTGGAAATTGAGAAAATTACCAAGATTAGAATTGTGTAAAATAAAGAAAGATGGTTATTGGTATCTTTGGATGAGTTATGCCTTAAATTTGAAGATGAAAAAATATCTAAGAGAGTATTCAGTAGTTTTATGGGAATGGAAAGATGTAGAACTTGAAAAATTAGATTATGTATATTTTGGAATAGCTGCAATTCGAAATTCAGTATGAACCAGGGAAGTATTTTCATGGGACAAAAAGGAAGCATAACTGGTAAAATGAATTGGTCTCCATTACTGGATTATGTTAAGCAAATGAAAAGGAATGAGATAACAGATAAGGAAATGGAAACTTCACCTCACCTTCTGCCAAATACAATTTGAAAAGAAAAGGAAGCAATGGGGGGAGGGGGGGTGTTGAAGGATTTATTATGGTGCCAATGTGTTTTATTTGTTTTGCTTGTGTCTAGTTTGCTTGCTTAAATAAAATAAATAAAATAAAAGACACTAAGGGCCCTTACAGGCATTTCAGGAATTCTGGAGCAAAAAATTGTCTACATATGTGGTTCCTATTTTCACCCCAAAGTGTGTAAATTCTGCATCTTACCTCTCCGCACTTTAAATTTTGATGAGCTCACTATCTTTCCATGCTATGTTATAAAAGGGTGCATAGGATTTTAAGAGATAAGCCCAGTGTAAACGTGGCAAAGAGATTTCAAAGGAGGGCATAATAATTAGTGAAGTTATAAGGGGCACCAATAGGAAAGCATGCTAAAACTTTAAGGGCAAGACATTTGTAGGGCATTAAGTGAAAATATAAGTATAGGCATCGTCCATTCAGGTGTCCATACACCTGGGTGTCCAGGGACCTATACATCCAGGTGTTCCTGCCTGCTACTGGCACAAGCCCCAACTGGAGCCAGCTACTGGCAGTCTGAGGAGTTCCACATCCTGTTCAGCAAGGGGATTTGCCTCCTCCCCCCCCACCACCATGTGGATACATGGAAAGTAAAGTTGATTTTAGGGCTATGCTTTCAGACAGTGGATTTGGGTAGCTATAGGACCTCCTTGGCCACTTCTGAGGAAACTCCTAGCTTCCTGTACCGGATCCTACACCTTTTGGGGGACATTTGGATACAGCAATAGAGAGTACCTTGACTGATGGTGCCAACCTAACTGAAGCTCATAAGAGTTGGGAGTCCAAGACCTTTGATGTAGGATAATGGTTATTTGTCAGCAGCATGCATCATTGGTTGGTATTTAACTCTTCCACAAGGCTGTGACTCAGCCAGGAAATGGAAGCTTTATGAGCTCTACATTGTGATCTGTCAAGTGCTTAAAAATAGCAAAAAATAAGACCTGGAAGGTGTCTTTGATAGGCTGCCGAATATGACTAGTGGGTTAGAAACTGTGGAAGCTGGAATAATATTGCTGAGGGGGATGTGGAACTCCTCAAGCTTTGGCCTTAACACTGAAATGCCAATCTATGGGTCAACTCGTCATTTAAGTCAGAAACAGGTTAGGACGCCCAACACAGTCCACACCTCTTGAAGTGTGGAGAAAGTTGCAGAGAATAGACTGCAGTATAATTCATCTCAAATCACATCTTGGCTTGAAGGCTATCAGGCATAAAAATATAATTCAAACCTTTTGTTGACTTGTTGTAAGCCGCTCCGAGTCTTCGGAGAGGAGCGGCATAGAAATTGAACAAATAAATAAATAATAAATAAATAAATAAATGTTTCAGTTCTGTTTTTTAGTGAACATTATTGCCATTGAACTAGTTATGGTGATGATAATATAGGATATAGGATGAAGAACTCAATTTTATTTAAGAAATACCATTGATCATAAGCCAACATTCAATTATTGACTATTGTATCATTTTGTGTTTTTCTCAACAAGAAAAAGCTTTTAAGATCTGTGAAGAAAATGGACAATGGTTTGTACATCCAGAGAGTAACAGAACATGGACAAATTACACATTGTGTAATATAGGAGTAACTTCAAAACTGCAGGTAGATGCTTTTCTTTTCCTTTTTTTCTTTTTAAGATTACTGAGGAATGTTCATTTCAAAATGATGTTGCTGCATCTTGTTTACAATAATATCCATTCTGCTTAGGTTATCAGAGTACTGGAAGGCAATCAACTCCCACTAACTTTGTTGCTGTTGGATACTTTTGAGTCGTGGCAGACTTCTGGTTGACTTTGTGGGTACCTCCATAGATGTCTCTATGTAATTTTCTTGGCAGAGATGCAGAAAGGAGTAATTTCTGCATTTAGCTTCCTGTCTGTTGGATAGGAAAAGTGCATAACAGACTAATGTGCACTAGTGTATGCATCAACCTAAGCCTCACGGATATGGAAACCTACCTTGGTCTGGGCACGTGTCTGATCGCTGACAGAGCACTGCCATCTTAATTGTGGACTGTGAACGGAGGCACTTTATGCACGCGCAGTATGTTTAGAGTCATCTGAGGTGCCAGTTTGTGATAGGTTAACATTTTGCCAATCAGGGGGTGTTTCCAGGTTATAAATGCCTCCTGCAAGTGCAGATGCACCTGCCCAAATGTTGATCTATTACAAACTATGGTGCCAAGTACAAGTTGGCCTCTGGTTTGCCATTGCCTGTTCCCAGGGAGAGGGTGGCAATTGAACTGACGACCCTCTGGGGCCTATTTGCACTTAGGCATCTGGTATGCAATTAGGACAGCTCTGGTATAGACTGAGCTACAGTTACTCCAAACTCCCACTAACTACCCTGCCCTTAAAAATAACAGCCAAGAGAGGGAAGATGGATAGAACAAAAGGGAAGAAATCTGTGACCGTTCGATCTTCATGCTGTTTTGCTCAATCCAGAATGTGAAGAGCTGAAAGCACATTCAGTTTTTGTAATGCCACCTAAAGGTGGTTAAAGCTACTAGTACTGAATCTGTAGTTTCATGGGTTTTATAAGATCTGTTAATACATGCCTTGATCACTCCTGTAGCTTCCATGTAGATAAGGGGAAGAAGGCTAAGTGCAAGTGAACCTAAATTCCACTAATGTTTGCTGTGGAAGATAGCACACAGAATCAAGCATACAGTTCTGGTTTAGATCAAGCTTGCACTTAAAAAAAATGTGGACAGCAAAAGTGAGCATAGCCTTCCTGCCTTGTTTAGTGACCAACGTCATCATTGCTATAAATTCCTCTGTTTCTGAAGCAATAAAGCCAGGAAGCAGGCTGTCCTTCTGCCTAGTAGGTCAGACATTCTGCAGACTCCACTTAAAATTGAAAATGTTTCGAATACTCTGCTGAGCCTTTTTCTATCATGGTTGACCTTGCACATCAGCTCTGCTTTCTGGTATACCCCCAGCTTCACATCAGATGAGGAGAGGTTAGCTTTCTTTTACAAAAACATGGGATCAGTTCAGCAACTACTGTAGGACATGGGATAGTTGCCCATGTATTTTTAAATGAAGGACTTCATGAAAGTTGCATCCACCTTAGTCTTTATAAGCTTTTGTCAAAGAGGGAGGGTGGCTGCAGTTATATCCAATGATTTCATCTTTACTTGCATCTGTATTAATTTACCTCACCTACTCGTAAAAACACTGCTGGAAAGTTAACAATACAATAAATTAATTATAGTTTAATTAAATACTTTTCAGATGCCTCAAAAAAAGTCCTCCTACCAATACTCATGGCTTTCACAAGGCACTCTGGAACATGCTCATTTGCTAAGCATATTTAATAGGACCTGTGTCTAATGACTCAAATTCACTTCATAAATATGTGATCATTATGATGATGATGAAGGGCACTGAAAAATTTGGCTTTTTAGGAAATAGAAACCCTTAGATTGTTTTGTTTCTGTTTTTGATCATTTAGAATAGCAAGTTGTGGCTCTTAAAATGTTGAGTGGCCTCAGGGCCATCAAAGGAATCACTCTGCAATAAGCAAATCTGAGCAGCATTTCCTGAGAATGTTTTGTGTCAGGAAGAGAACATCAAACTGAGCTAATACATGTGGGTTCTGTCATTTAGCAACTTCCTGGGTAATATTTTTTTCCTTTATATTGTTCAGAGTGTGAAATTCTGCCCTGCAAAAGTGGCACCTCTGATAGTGATCATACCCAGAAATGGGACGGTGTGAGGTGCCTGATCTTGGAGTAGTTAAAACTGATTTATTGAAATTTTACCCCTTTCATGGAGGAAAGAGCCGATGGTATCTGCATCTGACCCAGGCTATATGGACACTCTATACCATAATTGACCAGAAGTTGACTAGAAATGCTCATGTGGGTGGTGCCAAAGTCTTACTAAAATATAAAAGTCTGATTAAGAAGTTATCCTCCTGACTGGAAAGTAGCGTAATTTGGCAGCCATTGTTAGATCATATTAAATAACTCTGAAAAGAGAAAGCCAGATGGTTCTCAGGGAAAGGAGACCTGGCAATGGTAGTAGTAGTGATAGTCACTTATTTTCCCCATAGACTTAGTTGACACCTATTTGCAACAAGAACAATTAGGGAAGAACCTGATCATTCTTAAGGGATACTTCAAGAGTAGAGCTTCTTGGGGCAGTTTTAGGAACCAGGAAGGTAGCTAATAATATAGAACACAGAGAGGGATTCTGTAGCCTTAAGTCTTGCGGAATTCCAACTCTCTTCAGCTGAAGCTCTGCTGATCGTAAAGGGTGATGTACACCAAGGACTTACAACATCTGGCAGTCCAAGGGTTCTCCATCCCCTGCTCTTTCACATACAAATATAGTAATTCTAGTGAATTATGACTAAAAGGGTCCCATAAAATGGCCAGGAACAGGTCTAATAGTTAGCAATTTTGTTTTTACTTTATTTGGAATTTCATCCTTATCTCTGTGTTTTGTTACAGACCGCTCTGAATTTATATTATCTCAGTATCATTGGCCACAGCCTTTCCATTTTTGCACTTTTGATTTCACTTGGCATATTCTCTTATTTTAAGTAAGTAGACTTTTTCTTTGCATGTGGTGCCAACTTTTGAACTTAATGGGTGAAATCTAGCATTTTAAGCTGAGTCATGTATTGTATGTTCACACAGTGTACATATAGGTTGCTGACTTTGTTTTATTCCAGGATGGAAGTCTGGTTATACATTCCAATTTGGGGCTTGTACACATGCCATACAAATTGTTTCTTTTCATCATATGAGTTTTTATCTGTGTTTATAGCAATTTCGTTGTGACCTACCATGAGACCTTCAGTTATCAGGATAAAAAAACACACAAATCCCAGGCATAAATATACACCTAATGTAGGTGATACAAGATATATGTAACTAATGTGCTACCAGCTATGCCTTCCATGCACCAGTTAGGTTTCTCTCATGTGTTATATGATTCTGAAAGTCAAATGACATGATAGATGCCAAGGAAGCAACCATTAATAGCCAAGGCTGAAACTAATTCAATTATATGGAACTTTATCTCCATTTCACTAAAGCCTTTGTTTCTTTCTCTGTAATATACAACTAATTGCTATTTTTAACACAACTAGAAGCTATGATATTCTTTCATACTGAAGTATATCACCTTTCATATATCTTCCTGAAATACAGACAAATAGTTCTGAACTGTTTAAAAATTTTCCATATTCATTTTCACAGTGTTTCAAAAAAGAAATACCATTCTTTTTCTACTGAGAAAAGCCCTTTTCATGGGCAAAAATACAATGAAGCATGAATGTTCAATCAAATTCTTTGTGTTCGCAAGTGAGAGACTGGCTTGATTTGATTGAATTTTTAGATATGTTCATTTCAACGCCGCTATCCTTGAACATGAACTATGTGATCAGTTTTTCAAATGCAAATTGAATTTTGGGCATCTTTAATCAGAAAGTCAGGTTTTTAAATCATAGTTTTAGTGTAGGAGTTAATTTTGAAATAGATAAGCATATTTTTAAGTTCAAGTGCAACTTAAACCTTTGGTTAATTAGATGTTCTTTGTTTCCATGGCACATACTGTATTGGCAAAGGTGAACTAACTATGTATGGAGATAAAAGGATAGAGGTTTATTTTAGCATGGAGCTGCATTGCTGCTTCTTATGAATGCTGTTTGATGGATGTAATCAGGACAGAGTTGATTGAACTAGCTTTTCTAAAGGTCTCACTATTAATGATTTAAATTGCAAATCAAGTTACTAGTGAAGAAAAGAATCATTTTAAGTAGAAAGGCATCATTGTTCATTAGATGTACGAATTGGTAGAAGGCAGGTAAACACTAGGCTTTATAAAACAACTATTCTTAATTGTTTTCAGATTAGTGTTCATCAAATCAAATGTTAATTTGGTCATTGTAAAATACCAAGGGGATACGAAAGGAGAAGAGCTACCTCCTGGTGTTGTGCAATTAATCATGATGTTTTTGTTAGAAATGGGTCCAAAAGGCTTGCTATGAAAGCCATGTCAAGGCTTTCAAACCTCAGTTGCAAGCTAATTGGTGTTAAAGTTCAGGTTTTGACCCACATGTGAGCCAAATTTTGGAGATATTTGCCCGTCCAAGTCATCCCATCTTGCCAAGCAGTGCCTCTCTTTTCCCTTCATGCCTGCCAGCCAATGCTGTTACCCCACTGTTCCAACATGTGCAGAGTAGGGGTGTGCATGAATTTTTTTCTTTTGCATTTGAATTCGAGTCGAATGGGATGTCAAAACATTATATTTGATCTGAATGTTTAAAATCCAAGCACAACAAAAACTGAATTTATTCATTCGAATGTTAGGTATGAATTTGAAGATATAAATGTCGACAACATTCGTATGTGTTATACATATCTGTATGCATTTTATGCATCCTGTTTTATCCCATTTTCGTTCCATATTATAAGCAGAAATGCGTACAAATACTATATTTGTACATTCAAATCATTCAAAAGACTGTTTCTAAACTTTCAAAATTCGTTCGAATGTCTAAATTTGAATGTGAAGACATTCTATTCCAATTTGAATGTCCACATTTGAAAGAATTCAATCGAATTTCACATGTTTAGAACATTTTTGTGCACATCACTAGTGCAGAGCAGGTGTGTGCCTTCTTGATTGCCGGCCTCAGGAGACCTTTCTGCTGACAAAAACAGCACTCCTTCCTGGTCGTGTGTTCTCTGTGATCAGTTGTATTAGAGATCTTCCTGGGTGTAGATTTGTGCATGAAAGCAGAATGGCCTGCTGAGATCTGTGGTGTAGCACAACCTGGCAATTTGGCATGGGGTGAGTTGGGGGGCAGTGGTGCAAGGCAGTACCAATGGGAGAAGATGTAGTTGTGCACGGTGTAAAAGACCACTATGCTCTTCCTGTGCCATGCAAGCAGAGCCCAAATTGTGGGATACCTCCAACGCTCCCCCAAGCCAACTCAGCAGTGTGAGTGTTGACTCAATGCAAGCCCAAACCTATGCACATCTCTAATCTTTGTCATATGTCAGAACCAAAAAGTAAAAAACAAATGCCCAGAAAAGCAAAAGTAAAAAGAGACACAAGACTTCGACTTGCTGCCAAGAAACATTTAGTTTTTATTTGTATCCCATTGCAGGTGCAGCCATAGGCATGTTACCATGAGGTGACTTACGTTTGCTAGATAGTGTCCATTAGATGGAGTTGTGCCAAACAGAGGAGAGTTTAGGAAATACCTTGCTCTATCTCAATTCATTTTATTTATTTATTTTTTGT
This sequence comes from Aspidoscelis tigris stejnegeri, assembly GCA_023333525.1. NCBI lineage: Eukaryota > Metazoa > Chordata > Lepidosauria > Squamata > Teiidae > Aspidoscelis > Aspidoscelis tigris. Next base: position 18,348,660 of record JALMGA010000010.1, read on the forward strand.
ATGTTTACTTTCAGGAGCCTCAGTTGCCAGAGAATCACTTTGCATAAAAATCTCTTTTTTTCTTTTGTTTGCAACTCCATTGTTACAATCATTTTTCTCACAGGAGTTGCCAATAACCAGCACCTGATTGCATCTAATCCGGTAAGTGGAATACACCTTTCATTTCTGCTTCCCAAGAAGTACCTTTGTACCTATGGAAATAATATGCAGGCTAGACTCCAGTTTTGGAACTGTCCACGGGCATTTAAAAGTAAAAAGATTGAATCCCCTTGAATGTTGAGCACACCAGTCAGTCATTATATGAACACATTGTTTTTGGCACTTTCACATGCTGTTACTTGAGAAGATCTTGACAATTACATAAGAGATTCACTTACCTTGGCTGAATTCACACTTCAGCCTGTAGTATGCAATTAGACAACATCTGGCCAGGTGCATCTGCACTCAGGAGGCATTTACAGACTAGAAATGCCCCCTGCCTGCCCAGAGGTTGCCTAACTGCCCAAAATCGTCCTCCACAATGATGCTAACCTTCCCCAGACACTTCCTTGGAGCATCCAGCTGGCAAGCATTCACACTTCTGCTGTCTGGGAAGGCCACCGGAGCTGCTGTGCAAGTGCACTGTCAGCTCTGATGACCCCCCCTGACGTGACTGAGACTGTGCAGAGCATCAGTTTCATCATAGCAATGGCACTGATGCACATGCAGTCTTGGGGGGCACCACACTCAAGATGGCGGCACCCAGAAGAGGAGCAGGCCAGCAATCAAACCCAGGTGAGTGTTCGATCGTGCATGGGGTGAGCTGTTATCGACTAAGTTAGTTTATCACATGTCTCTCCTGTCCACAGGATGGGAAGGGAAGTGTGAAATCACCCCTTGTATTCTAGGGATGGCCAGAAAAACATGAGTAGCAGGCACAGCATTTTTGAAGTGTTTCTCTTCCCCAGGTCTGCCTCTGATCTGCCAATAATCAAAACTAGAACAGCAGGCTTCAAACATGCTGCATGAATTTGCATGGTCTCTTTTCCCTCACTTCCCATCCATTTCCCTTTCACTGGAAATATTTAGTGTTTCATTTGGATGTCCACGTGAGCACTCCATAGTTTTAAAAAAATCAAAGAATCTGTAATGACTACTTGATAAGTACTAGTCTAAATGAAGCAATTAACACTCCTTAATTCATATATAATTACATGACATATTTGAAAGTCTGTAATAAACTGAGATTTATTTGTCAAAGTAGGCAGATGTTTTTACAGGTGATCTTCAGCATACTTTCCTTTCCATAATCAGTTCTAAAGCTATTTCTAAATTACATTGTTTGGTCCTTGCTGCATGAGTAATTTATTATATGTGGCTAGTGCATAGAGTCTTTTCCTTATAATGTATTGAGAGATTTTAATGCTTGTCATTCTGCTGAGTTTCTAGAGTAGAATAAAGGGGAGTAAAGGCCCTTGTAAATAAATCTTTGATTAAAGTAGCTTCAAAGTGTGCTGCAAAAGGCTTTCATTTTTGTTCTGCATTACATTATGGCCCCAGCTTTAATATTAACCTGTATTGGCTTGATGCAATTAGACTTTCATAAAAGTAAAAGAAATGGAAGAATGCAAACACTTCTTACTAAATTCTGAAGTGTCTGTAGATTTCATAGATTACTTCTTTTCTTTTCATAGAAAGCAGTCCATACAGAAAGCATGACAGACAGTAAGCTTATTGGATCAGTAAACAGCAGGTTCAGAGGCTTTTATGTCCTCAGGCTTCAGGTATCAATATTCTTTCTAAAGAGTAATGAACCTGTTGTCTGCTTCTCCTATAAGCACCACTACTGTTAGGACGTAAGAACACAAGAGGAGTCCTGTTGAGTCAGGCCACAGCCCACCTAGTCCAGTGTCCTGTCTCACACATTGGCTCACCAATTTCTTCTGGGCATCCTCAAGCAGAAGACAAAGGCAGAATCTCACATTTAGTCTCCACAGCTGTTTTTCAAAATATTAAACTTGTGCATTACTTCAAAATGGCAAAAAGGCCTCAGGTTTTGCAAGAGGAACAATCACAAAAGGAAGTAGCAGCCAGCATGTCCAACTGCCATCTTTGTCAAGGGCAACAAGAGGCAACTGCAGGATCTTCTTTGGATCCTGCAACTGCCTCCTACCGTATGCTAGGATCCTGAAAATCAAAAGCCAGACCTATATAAAAAATAGTCCTGTGGGAAATGGTGTTCTGATTTTAACAATCTGAAGTACTTTGATTCAGACAAGCAATGAGAAAACACATCTAAGATGCATACAAGCTACCTATGGTGCCTACAGGCAGAGAGTTCCACAACCATGAAACTTTCAGCTTGCTCCAGTCTGGTTTTGCTCCAGTCTGTAAATCTGCCATCTTTGGTCCAATACAAAACAGCCCAGCAGGAAATTAGGGTGGGAAGTCACCTTCTCCCTCCCCCATCAGTCTCTGTGGAGGAGGAGGAAATGACTTAGGGACTGAGAACTTCCTCCAGTATCACCCATCGTGCCTTTCTGATAAGTCAGTTGCAGCCCAGGAGCTAATTGAAGGTGCTGCATGTAAACACACTACCCCAGGATGCTGCATGCCATGGTCAGCAGAGACGGGCGCTCTATGTGCCCAACCTAGGGCAGTGATGGGGAACCTTTTGAGCTCGGTGTGTCAAAATTCACAAGAAAACCTAGCTTAACTCGGGTGCTGTGTCACATCTAGAAATATCCATAATTTTACAATATTTGTAGCTCTAGTAAAAAAGTTATATTTTTGATATAAGTATTTTATTAAAAGCAAAAACAAATAATTCTTTACATTAGTGACTTTTGTTGCTAAATCTTCAGTTGAAAGTTGGCATTTCGTACACTTCCAAGAACAAGCAAGTATTACAAGCCCAAGTGCCAGGGTGACCAGGTGTGTCACCCAAAAGGGCTTGGCGTGTCACCTGTGACACGTGTATCATAGGTTGGCCATCACTGACCTAGGGGGTGCCTATGTAACTGCAACCCAGGCCCATAGCCATGTCCATATATATTGCGGGGGGGGGGGGCATCACAAATTTGGGTATGAATGAGTAATATGTCACATCTGATCTTGCCCATAAGGGACTGGAGTTAATTACAAATTTTGAGGAGGGCCAAAAAGAAATTTGGGGAGGCTCAGGACTCCTCTGCCACCCCCACCCCCCAGCTACCGACCTAAAGCAACCTATCTAAAATTTATGCTAATAATTCTGGTGTTTGTTGCTACTGACAATTTTAAAGACAAAAGATAAAATTATTTAAGAAACTGCAGGCCTGAAGTGTTTTCTATAGCATCCCTTGTGATATATCTCATTTTCCCTGAAGGGCTCATGATCTGATGCATGTACTAGGAAACATATGAATTTGGATCATCATATTAAAAACTATCATACTTTTCTCCACAGATTGAATGCAAAGTGGCTCAGTTCTTCCACCTTTATTTAATGGTATGCAATTACTTCTGGATGCTCTGTGAAGGCATTTACCTGCACACCCTCATTGTGGTTGCTGTATTTGCAGAAAAGCAGCACTTATTATGGTATTACCTTCTTGGATGGGGTATGCTATTTTCTTCCCTTTATACTAAATATGTAATGTACATCACTATCTGAGAGAACAATGCCAGCGTTTTCCATTTAAGAAAGTCTTCATAGCATAGGATGGTTAGATATGGTCTCTTTAATCTCTTTACTTTCATAATTTAGAAAATATAAGGAGATATGAATTATATTTTCTAGCTAGTTTTAATTTCAAAAATTGTTTTCAGCAGGGATCCCAAACATACATCCATTGATAAAACGTCCTTTTTGTCAGCTGAAAGAGGTATCATACATTTAGCAAACTCAGGAAGCAAAACCTTCTTTGTGTAGAGAAAATTGTTAATAGCTTTGAAGGGCAATTTAGTCATTGTTTTTCATCTTGGAGGTGTTTGTACAGGAATGACTGTTTGTTTTGCAAGATGTCTCGCCATTTCTACAGTAGAAGGCTGAGCCAACATTTATTTTTCCAGCAGTTCCTTTTGACCTGCTTTGTTCAAAGAACAGTAGAGCAAAAAAGGATGGAAATGATCTAAAATGCTTGAAGTGCAGTACATGATGGAACTTCTATGAAGTTAATAGCTAGGCTATTTATCTATTTTTTAAAAAATGGAGTTCTTTGGCTGTCTTAGTTTTGTCAGAATAAATGCTAGAGAACCAATAGGTAAATTAAGTTTTGATGAAATCCAATCCCATAGCAAATACTTATTATATTTTAGTTTAAAATGCATAAAAATTTCATTGAAAACAAAGAAAAAATTAAAAATACAAATAAATGCATGCACTCAACTCTGTCCAATTTTCTTGACTCAGGAGTTGTCCCTCAAATGAATACTGTGGAATTAAGTAATTATCCCATTTCCTTTGAAATCCTAGTATGCAGACATTAGATGCCTAAAAGGGGTTGAGGAGTCAAAGGTACAGGAAGAAATTTTAAGTGACAAGATTCAGTTCTAGAAACTGGAAAAGGCCTGGCTCTTTTAGATTAACAGTAGATTAGCAGGAAACATAATTATAGAAGGCTTGTTTTCTTTCAAAACCTTTCCTTGGCTCTGATCCATGGGTCTGTGATTAAATATGTCTGGCCTTTGGTTTCAGATCAGGCCTTCCTCACTGCTACTAACTTTGTATGTCCAGTGTACTGCTACCTTGATAATCACCTCCTTTCTTCTCTTGTACACCATGCTTACTACAATGTATCTTGCATTATCAAGTCTGGTTTCACTTGGTTTTTATTTTACTTGTTATTGTATGGTAATTCTGGAATAGGGTGAGGGCTCCACACTGCAAGTTATCTGCTTAGTTGCTGTGGTTTTCTTTCTGAACGCAAGTATGAGATGGTCTCAGGCCTATCCTGCTGCATGCTTACATTACTGCTAGCTTCATCATTATTAATATGCGTGGATTTATACCCTAACTTTCATCAAAACATCTTAGGATGGTTATATCAACAAAATAATCTAGCAGTAAGATAAGCAGAACTTTTGAAAACATCATGGAGCCATGTTAGACCCCTTTAAAGACCGTATACTGAACATATTAAGCTAATGTCAAAAATTGAGAAGAATTTGTGCCAATCAAATCAAATCTCAAAGATTATTCTGTAACTAGTATGCTGCAACTGCAAAGTCCTGTGCTAAGTCTGAGAATGTCTCAGGAAGAATTGTGGAGGAAACCTAGAAAGGATTCAACAGATTTTGGAGAGTGGAAAATGTAGTTTCCACACTGAATGCAATGTAAAGGTTGCTACCAGCTCAGATCGCTCAATCCAGGCCAAGAACAGAGTCAGGTGAAATGGTGCATGCTTTGCCCAGCTTCTGAAGCTGAAGACCACTTTCCCTGGGAAACCATATTTATCCGGGATCATTCTGACAAGTGGACTCCATAGTTTGCACAGTCTGCAGGAACCATGCAGAAACTACACTATATTCTGGCATATAAGACTACTTTTTAACCCAGGAAAATCTTCTCAAATGTCAGGGGTCGTCTTATACGCCATCTTCTTATATGGCGAGTATATCCCAAACTCTATTTTAACTGGTATTTATGGGGTCAGGTTTTGCTACATGTACTGGGCCCTGAATTCTTTTCAGTTTTAGATCACTGCCAACACTTTGGAATGGTCTTGATAGAAATCAGACATCCAGTGTACTTGTTTCTGTGCTGTCCACGGTGATAACAATCTGCAAGGCTCTCCAGGACTATAGCAATCATATTTTTCACCAGTTGTGATTTACAACCCATTTTTAAAGGCAGAATGATGAATAGAAATGAGCTGTATCTAAATGGGAAATTACCAGAGTATAGTCTTCTGTAATGAGGTACAAGAATGGCCATGGCTGGTGATCACCATAATCTTGATCACCATAATCACTTGGGATTGCAGCAACAAGTTAAGGTTCTAGGAACATACCCAAATGTTCATTTGAGAGAGAGTAAACTTGTCATGAACTTCCAGGGAAACATTTGAGTCTAGCTACAATATTAATTTTTTGCTCTGGACAAATTCTGATCTTAGACAAGGAGGGAATTAAAAGCCCAGTGCTGAAAAACTGGCCATGAGAATCAAAATGGGATTTTTTAAAAAAGGAAAACCTGATGCTACAAGCTGTATATTTTCTGGAAAGCTATTTTTATAGACATCTTCATCTGGAAACTTTTTGAAATTGTCTGTCTTATTTTATTTTTAAATCTTGTAAACCTATTTAACATAGACATCCCTGACAGCTTTGATTTATTCTTGCCCTTGTTTCAGACATTTTGATAAGTCACTTTAATTAAACTTGTCAAGGTTTAATAGAAATTTGATTTATACTCTAGAAAATGTCAGTGTAGTTAAAATAAACACCTTCACCATTAAATCACTCTTTGTTTATAAAGCTGTCTCTAATCTTCCATTGGCATTTTGGATTCGTTTTACTAATTAACAGTAAACTGTAATTCAGTTATTTATAAAATGGCCTAAGACAATCAAAATGGTTTATATATAGATACAGATATCTAAACATATGTGCGTTTTAGATCTTTTTAGTACCTATTATATTTAATACAATAAAATGAAAAAGAACTACAGAAATAATACGGGACTGTCAAGTGAGCATGTTGCTGTCACATTAACCTGGGTTCTGTAATGTTGCTTTGACATCAAATACAACCTTCTAATTCAAGGATGGTGTATTTGGAACCCTTCCAGCTTCCCTGAATACTGTCTTATTCCCTAGAGAAAAGCTGCATCCAGGTGTCAGTTACTTATTCTGCTAAATAAAATTTCAGAACCAATTTGGTCTTGTGCTTAGAATGTCAGACTCCTATTTGGAAGTCTCTCAATTCAGTTCTGCACTCCTCCACAAAGCCAGCTGGATGACCTTGGGCTAGTCACAGGTCTCTTTCTGAGCTCTCACAGCCCTACCTACCTCACAGGATGTCTGTTACAGGGAGAAGAACAGAAGGCTTGTCAGCCACATTGACTTCTCATAAGTGTGAGAAAAGCAGGGTATAAAAGCCGACTCTTCTTCTTTTTCTTCACCCTAGAAGATACCATGGTTGATCTCATGGTCTCTCTCAATTATCAGTTGGCTGTACTTTCATAGCACACTTTTTTTTTCAATGAAGTCTGTTTCCTTACTTCTATGTTCTGTTAAAAAAATCTACTCTTATTTTTAGCCAAGGTCTCCAAGTGTATAACAAAGTAGAAACAATTAAAAATAAAAACAACAACCGAATAATTTAAGACAATAAAGCAGCCACTTAAAACACTCAAATACTAAGCATCAGAAGCCTAGGTGAACAAGTTCATCTTGATTAGGTGCCAAAAGGCATAGAATGATGCCAGCAGAAACACCTCAATGTGGGAGAAAATCCTTTTTCATCACAACTTGGTGGCACCATTGAGAAGGTCTTTTTTCATGCTACTGTCAGAAGTTTTTTTTAAAGCAGCAAGTGTAAAAATGATATTTAATATGCATATTTAAAACATTTCAATATGGCTTTTTATCAGAAACCTAAAGTCCTTTAGAATAAAATCTAAAGGCAAAGGCAAAACAACATAAATAAATACATTAATTTTAAGAAATTAATATTAAAAACTGGCTGAGATGGTTGTCAGGACATGGACATTCATTCGTGTCTTGGTGACCCAAAAGAAGTTTCCAGCAGGCACCTGTGATCTTGATGGCTGGGGGCATCAGATGCCTTGAAGACAACATGTCATCACTTTGAGAGTCCAAAGTGCTTACCCCCCTCCCATTGCAATATTGCCAAAAATTTCATGGACACTAAGGGCAGTGGTCCCTGCTTCAACCTGCGGTTGTGTGCAAATGTTGGCAAATGAGAAATTAAAACGACAGAAATGTTGACGAGGAGGAGCTAGTGCATGCTTCACGTTAATGGAATTTGGCCCAGTGAAACACTTCTCTTTTTCCCAACCAGATGTACTTGATAATCTTGCTATGAAATCTAGAACAGTTTATGAACATTTGCAAAAGCATAGACTTTTCAGGTCAACTGCCTCTTCCATCCCTTATTGAATAAAGCAAGGCTTATTGAACAAACTGGAGTTAGAACAAATAATGGTTTACATTTCCCCTAACAAAAATTGCTTTGTGGTTTTCTTTAGAGTTCCAGATAAGCAGCCATGGGTTTAAATCTCGTAACACCTTAAATATGAAAACAAGCAAACAAAATCAGTTTTATTATGACACATGTTTTTGTAAGACAGAGCAGCCTTTGCCAGTGTGACGCCTTCTAGTTGTTTTGTGCCAAATTCTCATCTGCACCAATAAACAGAATTTTGCTGCTAGGAATGGATAGTCTTGCAGTTCAAAACATCTGGATTATACCAAGCTGGTAAAAGCTGGGGATAACTCTGCTTTGGCTTTGATGGTTCTCATTCTAGATAATTTCTCCTGTCTTGCAAAATTGTCATCAACCTCTTCTTCATTGGACCCATACCTCCCACTTCTGTTTTGATTGCATGGAGGAAGAACGTCTGTGTTTTGCAGGGATATATTGAACCACATTTTGTAGGAATGTGTTGAATTTGCTGAAATTCCCAGGTTTGAGGGACTTGCTATTAAACCAAACCTCACAACAAATCAAGAAAGACAAAAGAGTTATTTGGTTTGATTTCCTCTTGACCCTCCAAACTGACCTTCCCTTCTACCCTCACACTCTTGGACTTCCCCCCTTCTCACTTCGCACACTATACTTCCTGAGAGACCTCAAACACAATTTACTGCAATTGAGACCTTCCAGGAAGTGAAGGTACACATGTCCTGCTAGAGGGATCCATGGTTTCTCACTCTTGGAGGCTTTGGCCAGACCAAAGTGAACCAACAGATTTTGGAAGAACCATGTGACTGGCAATCATGCCCCAGACTAGACTGTCGTCTAGAAGAACTGCATGGCCCAGCCCAGCTGTAGTTCGGATGAACCACACAAATTGGTAACAGCTCATGCCAGAAGAAGATGAGAAAGATGTGTTAAACCAGAGACACAAAGGGAGAAAGAAGTGGCCACCCACTTGCTGATGCATTTGGCATTGTACAACATTAGTATGGACACAACATCACAAGATGTAGGCATGTATTCATATCCAGCAAACAGACTTCTCTCTTCCTTTAAAAATAGGACATCATTGTTCTTTAAAGACTGTAACTAACTCAAGTGTAATTTGAAATTGGAGCATGAAACTCTTCCACATTCAAGTTGAATTTTGCACATGCTTAACTGTTCATGTGCAATACTCACATATATACAACATCACCTTTTCCTTTTGTTTCAATTCCTTGTGTTGTCTCATGCTGAGCACAGATGGTTTCTCAAAATGCATCACTCTGTTTACAAACAGGAAAACAGGGGAAGAACATTTCACTAAGCTTCTCCAGAAGGAGGAGAGACCTGGCAACAGACTAGTGGCAGGGTTCACAATTAGCATGGGAACAGCACAGTTTTTTCCCCTCTCCTTTCTTTTTTTCTTTCTTTCTTGCTTTTTTTCCTTTTCTTTCTTTTTTTTTTGCCTATGCTATCTTTTCTTTGCCACTGCAAGTTGTAGCAACAGCACCTGTGTTGTTAGTTGAGAAACCATTTGTATCCACTAGACATAACTCCAGGTTCCCAACCTCACAAAAGTTTAAGTCTAGTTGAAGGACAAACTGACTGTTGGCACCTAGAGAAGTGAGGAAAGAAACATTGTAGGATTTTTTCAAAAGGAAAATATCTTCTGGTGTTTTAGATTTGGGTCTAGTCTTGGGAGAGGCATGCAAAAGTCCTATGAGTTTTTGGTATGTTCCATAAGGAATGTCAGGAGGCTCCATTTAGAAGCTGGTATCTAAGAGGCCATGTAAGATGCTCAGAAGTCACTGTCTGCATCTAGAAATTGATGTCCTGGTTTCATAGATATTCAAAGCAGAGGAAGTATTCTTGAAATATTTTCTCCTAGTACAACACCAAGAATTTACAAAGGCTGGCAAAGAGCTACTCAGTCAGAATATAACTTCCAGTCTGCCTCAACTATAGAGATGGGGAAAGAGCATAATTTTTGCATGGGCATACTACTGCATCTTTTGATTGTAAATCTTTCTGCAGGGTCTTAGATGGGTATATTTCACATCATCTGCTTTCTAGATTTATTTTACACAGCCTAATTCTCCCTATGAAGTCTTAACTGACCTCACTTGCAGTATACGTTTCCCAGTGAAATTTGAATTATTTTCTATACACGCAGGGTTCCCATTGATTCCAGCCTCCATCCATGCTGTGGCAAGAAGCATTTACTTCAATGACAAGTAAGCTGAAACTAAATTCACTGTGTTGTCTTTCAAACAAAAGGACGGATTATTGTATTGTTTCCTAATTCTGCTTTGTTTGGCTGTTTCCCACTATAGCTGCTGGATCAGTTCAGACACTCATCTGTTGTACATTGTCCATGGTCCTATATGTGCTGCTCTCTTGGTATGAATTTATAATATATATAATATATATTTTAAAACATGAATATTTTAGTTTAGTTTAAATCTTGGTCCAATATTCAACATTAATTGCTTTGGTACATTATCTATAACTACCTAGACAGATGTGATTGCAGTTCAGTTTTGTATGCATAACTGATTTTGCTGTTGTCAACTCCTAGTAATGATAGTAGTATGTAGTTCAGGTTTTTAGTAGCAGTAGTACTTTGTAGTTCAATCCCAATACAGAACTTGAATAATTCCAGGTTTTATAGCTCATCTGTATGCAGCCCTAAATATTAACCCTTTTGACTGGGCATGATGGGAGATGTAATCTAATATTTGGGGGCACACAGGTTGAAAAACACAACTGTAGAATTTTGACAGAGTCCTTTCAGAGAGTTGAGTGAGGCAATAACTGCTCCTTAAAGTTTGTTCACACTTCACCCCCTTGAAAAGACTTTGACTTCTAATAGTTTCAGTATCCTCAAAACAACATTTTGCACACCCCTACCTACAGGCAACATGGTTTTTCAACCATGAAAGATGAAAATGCACCACATTTAGTCCACAGTGACAACTATATCATAAATACCTTTCAAACAGGCATTTATTTTGCTTATACTCTTGGACTCCAATATTAAAAAATATTCTATATTTATTTTCTGTTTACCTATACTGAGAAAATATGCTTGCAGCAAAAGCTCAGCCTAAAAACTTTGGAGTGCTCTAAAATGTGATTATTCCGTATACAGTGGATGGAGAAAGAAGAATGCTAATTTTAATCTTTGAAGGAAGGACGTGCCAGTGAATGAACAAAAGGAAGTTAGATAAGGCAAATAGGTGTTCTTAAATATAAATAAATTCAGTAAACATGCTGGAAACTTGATTGTCACTTTTGGGAAACAGAGGATATTGCTTCCACTCCAGCTTGTCTTATAAAAATCACAGAATTGATACATAAATCATGGCAAATTAAACTTCTTAAGAAAGAGGATGGTTTTTTTTTTCTTCTATCTGTGGATTTAACAGACCAACTCCTAACCTTGATTTGTTTGAATTATGATTATCAGGTCTTACTAAGAATAGGTCCTGAATATTAACAGGGTTTTGGTTTTTTGTTTGTTTGTTTTTTGCTTTGAAATAAACATGTTTCTACTTTTGCACAAACACTATAACGAAAAAGATGGCAAATGCTTTATCAAGTTGCTTAAGAACAAAGGAAACATGCTGCTGTTTTCATAATTAAGTCTAACAATTGTAACTATTTTTTAAATAACAATTACAATTAATAATTCCAAATGTCATGAAGCAGCTGGTTTAAAGTTCCCCTAAAAGTGATAGGAAGCTCTTTTCAACCAGGAAAGATGGAAATGCAGCACATAAAGGGCCAAACGGCATTAGGACTTCTGTGTCAGCAGAAACCCCGCATTGTCCCACATAAAGTTATTTTATGCCATGATCACATCCCTAGTTCAAGATGGTTTCCAACTGTCTTCTCATAAAGTTGCCCAAATTGTTTTTTGCTGGGATCATCTTGGGGGCAAGCTGTCTCTCTTCAAGCCACCTTCTCTGCAGTCTACTTTAATAGAGGACTCAAAGCCATCTTGGGGAGCCAGCCTGATTTCACTGCCCCTGTGTGAGCACCAAACTGGGCTAGAGGGGACTGAACAGGGGGCTCGATTCAGCCTTCTCTCCTGCCCAGTGCCTGGCTGTGGATGGCACACATGGGATCTTCCTTCCTTCTTCCCTTCCACTTCTGTCACTATTCTTAGGATGGCCCCCTCTCCCATCCTGCCCCCCCAATTCCCCTTTGTTACAATCTCAAGCTTATGGACCCTGTCCATCATTTTTTTAAATTAGACATCTATTTTGTGCTAGACTGAAAATGCACTTTTGCAAGGAACATGGAGGGATTTAACAATTAAATGGCCAGAACAGCACTGTTGGGAGGGGGAGTGAGGGAAGAGTGGAGCAAGAGTATAAATGATACATTTCTAAGGACAATGTAGATTCCATCTTCCTTTAGCAAATTTGCACTGGAAACAAGGTTTTGTTTCTATGAAAAGGACTGAGAAGTGAAAGCTCTTCAGCAGCTTGAGGGGAAATGGCAGATTATTTAAAACCTCTCCTTTTCTGGAAGGTGCATGCTGGCTGGGATATGCCTTAGCTGCATCTGTTCGGGGGGGGGCACAGCCCCCTCACCCCAACAGTACCCTGAGTTTGCCCTCAGTACTACACAACTCCAAGCACATACAGTTGCCACTATTGATTGACAGAACTTTATCCTATTGGAATGCAGGTGGTGGAGAGCTAAAGAGTTGTGTAAAAGAGACTTGAGATAGAAAAGGTGTGAGCATAGCAGCCCAAACTGAGGACAGTCTGAGGACTGATTATTGGGGATTGGGTGTGAACAGGATTAGAATGACTTCAGATCAGTTTCATAAGGGGATGACCTGGTTCAGCCAGGTGTGATCACGGCCTGATGTTAAAACAACAATTCCTGAAGAATGTCAAGTAAAGCCTCAGAAGATTCAAATTACCTTTGCTATATCAGCGAACAAAAAATTCCAAACAATTGACAAATCTAGGTCAGATTCATTTATTTATTTTCATTTTTATCCTGCTGTATATGCATATTCAGTTTGAGATAAATATACCTGAATGCCACTTTTAGCTCTTTCCTCCAATTAATTCTTCAGGCCCCTACAGTTCACCCACCTCTCCTGTGCCAACATTTTCTGAGTGCAGATCTGGGGGTGTTCATATTAGACCCCAGGAAGCCTCGCCACTCTTCCGTGCCTGTGTGTGGTGACTCTTCTTGACATGCATTTGTTCTGCACATGGTTTGTTCTGCATTGAGCACTGTTTACTTAACCTTTATGCTGAAGCCCACCATTTAATCTGAGCCAGGTGCTGTTTATACAGAGGTTTGAACTTGAGGGCCCAGACAGACTTCCTTTTGTGAGGACATGTGCCGCCATGTTTAGTGATAGGAAACAGGGAAACCAAAAGCCACAGGCCAGGCCAGCTTGCTGTGTGACAGACAAAATTTAAGTCTGCGCAGGGATTCTGCTTTTATAAATCAGCCATCTGTATTAACACTTCTCCTTGCTTCCCTTGTAGGTCAATCTCTTTTTCCTGTTGAACATTGTCCGCGTTCTAATCACCAAGCTAAAAGTCACCCACCAGGCCGAATCCAATCTCTACATGAAGGCTGTCAGAGCTACACTCATTTTAGTGCCACTTCTCGGCATTGAATTTGTACTGTTTCCCTGGAGACCAGAGGACCGCGTTGCCCAAGAGATTTATGACTATGTGTTGCATATCCTCACTCACTATCAGGTATATCAAGCTTCAGGATGTATTCTCAATTGCAATTTATTAATACAGAAATGCCATTCAGTTGAGCAGTAGGCACCATGTAATCAGTTTCTTTTCCAGACATCTGCTGGTACACCCTGTAGGATGTTTTCCAGTTTTCCTTGGAAATGTCCTTTCAGTTTTTAGCAACAGAGAGAGAATGTGTTAGAAACAGAGAGAGAGAATGTGTTCAGGCAGCAAGCCATAGTACCTGATACATATTGGGGCATTGGCCAAAGTCTGAAATTCAGGCAGTGATGCATATTCAAAGAGGGTTTTTGTTTTGTTCTGTTCTTATCAGCATTCTTTTTTGTTTATTTGTGTGAGGGTTGACATTCCTCCTCATATACAAAGAGTTTATAGAACCAGACGGTATGACTGAAGGAAAATGAAAATATATTCAAAACTGGAGTATTACTAAAAGTGTGTGGGAAGAGGGGGAGTAATTTTTTCTGTCAAAAAACAAACCAGAGTAGGATAATGAGGAATAGACTTCTGGGAGATAGAGAAGATAGCCACTACACAGCATGTTAATCATAAATATTAAGCCCAGCCTTCAGCCAGACTGGAGGCATTTTCACACTACACTCATTCCATTTGGAATGGGTGTAGGACGCGAAGCCTAAGACACTTCAGGATGCTTTCAGCATTCACACATAGGAGTGCAGGAACGCGTGTAAACGCATTCCGGCGCGCCTGTGTGTGAATGTTCAAAGCATTCTGAAGTGCCTTAGCCGGCAAACGCTGGCAAGGGGCGGGGAGACAGCTGCCGAGGCTCCCGCAGCCAGCAAAGCAGGCAATCAGCTGATTGTCAGCCAGTGCCGGCGGGGGAGGGGAGCCCGCGGCTGTCAGGGAGAGAGAAACATGAGTGAATGCTTCTCTCCCCGAACGGCTGCAGGCGCTTCATCCGCGCCGGAACGGATGTAGAGCACTTTAAAGTGCTCTACATCTCGAACGCATGCAAGACAGCTCCGGACACGTCGGAGCGCAAGCCCTGCTGCGGCAATGCGTATGCCGCGTTCAAGGCTGTCTTGCACGCGTTTGAAAACCCAGTGTGCAAAAACGCCTTGGGTTTGCCCTGGTCACCTAAGAAGGTGACATGACTGCTTGCCCCCTCTTTAGTTACGGAGGCTCCAGCAAAAACAAAAATCAGATCCCATCTCCTGAATGTAGAAGCGTGACTGCATACAGGGGACTTCGGTTTTATTGTTTTAACTGTATTGTATTTTGAAATGGTCACACGACTAGTCAAATAAATTTTTCTACTACTGCTTAAAAAAAAAAAAATCAGTGTAACCCAATGATAAGGGCTACACACAGCCTGAGCTAGAAGTACACCTAGCTTTTGAGGTAGTGTTTTGGGAAATATTTATTTTTCTTCCAATAAAAATTCCCGGTTAAGCTAGTTTATTAGCCTTACTTGAATCAAACTCATTTCTTTTTGTGTCATCATATATATTCCTGTTTGAAAGAAACAACAACAATAATAAAAATAGCCCTCTTCTACTTTATTTTGTAGGGATTGCTGGTGGCAACAATTTTCTGTTTCTTTAACGGAGAGGTAAAGTAACATATTTTTGTCAATTATGTAATGTGACTTAAAAGTGAACCTAGTATGTGGTCTGGTAGCAGAAGAAATTTGTAGAGCTGGGGTGGCCGCCATCAGCAAGCACAAATAAAAGCTGCCCATGCAAGTTTATATGTCTTTTTTTAAGTCTAGTGCAGCACTGATGAATTCTGCATGGGCTGGAAAATTGGGTAGGCTTCAGACAAGGCCCACAGAATGGTGTGCAGTGGGGAAGAGCTATCCATTTACCCCTGCTCACGCTGGCCACCCCTGACTGAACAGCAAAAATAGATGGCAGTTATCTACTCAAATAGTATGAGTTGACATTGGTAATATATTTAGCAGGAAAAAAGTTGCATGTTTAATATTTAAACTATATTTCAGAGATATAGAGCGTTCATAAGCTTCCCTAGCCATGTACTCATGACCACCAGGGCTTTCTTCATCATGAAATCCTATTTAAAACAAACAAACAAACAAACAAATAGTAACTTCAGGGAATAGAAAACATAACTACCAGAAAGCTGGCACTAGAAGCAGGTGCCATGGTACTCAAGATTCATACACACTGAGGCTGTATTCTGCTATATTTGGATATCATGGAATAAAGCATGGATATTTCAGGATATCCATGCTTTACCCTGGAATATTCAAATGTAGCAGAATAAGTAACCAACATCTGGATGCAGTCTGAGTAAGTATACATAGCATTACTCAATATCTTAATCAACAGAGAACCTGAAGCAGTTTGGGATGCTGTTATCAGATGAAGACTCCTGAGCTCTTCAAGTCACTCATTTGGTTGGATCTGGTCTAATGCAATATCCACCTTTACCGCCATCTAGTGCAAAGAAAAACCCTTTCTAGTGCTTGTTTTTGTATCCCTTATCATTAAAGTTTTTAAAGGAGCTCCATGACAAAAGTTGCATCTACTAGGCAACAGAAATCATCCTGTGAGGCCTGGGAAGGTGCAGCATCTTCATGTCAGTGATGCTTCAGAGCATGTGGTGCTCCTCTGAGGGTTCTTGAGGGCTTGGAATTCTTGACTTCTGCTCCTACAGATTATAGTGAAAAAACTAAGTTGAGTATTTTATAGTTAAAGTGTCACCCCACCACCACCACCCCAGGACAAGAAAAATATCATATGGGCTATTATTTTCTAGAAGCTTCCATTAGGGTGCCATCTGGACCATTACTGAACCTTTGTGGTTTTGTATTATGATACTAGCTTCCTCAGCACTCAACTTTTTCCAGTTCTCAAAATAAAATCTTCATCACATTGCACTGCCAGGGATTTTAATACATAAAGAAGCTGAAGTGCATCTAAGCAATGGATGTGACTCATCCACTACCCTCCTTTCCTCTTTTAGGGCCTGTTCACACTTGGCTTTATTCTGGAATATATCCCGGAATAGGGGCCAGCTAGTGCAGGTTACAGCAGACCCCAAGTGAGACCTGCCAGAGTCTGCAATAGCATGCACACAACAGATCTTTATCCTGAGATATATTCCACAATATGGTCAAGTACCAACATGTACTTAGGGTGGCTGTTAGAAGGACAGGGTTTCTGTACCTTTAATAGCTGTATAACATATCCAGTGTGACAGGTTATTAGGGATGAACAAAATTTGTGTGTAATGGGTACTCAATGGGCACTTTTAGTGACAGTGGAAAAACACCCAAGGTTTGTCAACTGCTTTGAGTCCCCTTGAATGGGTGAGAAAAGTAGGGTAGAAAAGCCAACTTCTTCTTCTTCTTCTGAAAAGTGGGATATGTAGTCAGTGGAAATGGGGGGAGGAACTGGGGCGCTTCTAAGGCCATCTGCTGGGACTCGAGAGCAGGAGAAGGTTTGTCCTTGTCTCTGCTTGAGATGCCCGTGAGCATTTGGTGGGCCACTGTGTGCGACAGGATGCTGGACTAGATGGGCTGTGGCCTGATCCAGCAAGGCTTCTCTTACGTTCTTATGTTCTTATGCTGAGGAGCTGATGATGTTGATAATGAAGAATCACCACTGGGTCTTTTTAAAAACTCCACATTGTTTTAGTGTTTTATAAAACAAAGCACAGTTTGTAACATTTCATTCTTAACATCAACTGTTCTTGGAAGAGGTAAAAATGTACATTTTACCAAGGCCTCTAGTAAACTCAATTTCCTGTTGTACAGGTGGCTCACAATATTGTAAGAACGGAAACTGTTGTAAAACAGCACATCCTTCCAAAGGAGTGCATAAACAAACACAGGACTCACGGACCTTCATTTATTTTATCCAGTGTATTTTTAACCAAGATAGAAAAGGAGATTAAACTCCATTCAGGAAACAGTTTTTCCATCAGCATTATGAAAATGTGCTTCAAATTTGCTGATTGAGACCTTGCTTCAGTGTGGGTTGACATGTAACTTCTAGAAGGGCATACTGTCGTATATCCTCTACAAATATGATACTGATAATATATTTATGAGAACAGAAATGCTTCCATTTATAGCCCTACCATCTCTATGGCTGCTCAAGGGTTGCCAGGTTATGTGCTATCTACATACTGGCAGATACAGCTCAAGTAAATTTCATCAATAAGCTATTTCAGATATCTACAGAACATTCTGTAGGTGCAGTATTTGCTTTCTTGCTTCATTGGAGTGATACTGTGTGCCTTTCCTCACTGAAAGCCCACTGGGTTGGACCATGGCAAGGCATGAGACCTTTTCGCACTAAGCCGGAACGGCTGTAGTGCACGTGGCTAAGTCACTTTGGGACGCTTCACCCATTCACACACAGGCAGGCAGGAACACGTTCCGACGTGACTTAGCTGGGAAAGGCTGGCCAGGGGCAGGGCCGCGTCCTGCAAGGCTGCCTGCCATTTGGTGCGAGCACCCAGGGGCGGGCAGCCCTGTCAGGCCGCTTCCCCCAGTTCAAGCCCTGTACAACTGGCACAAAGCCACCTGGGCACCCACCCACCCCGGGGCCCAGTCCCTATGGGGCAGAGGCTGTGGGACCCCTTGGTAGACCGAGCCCACGTTGGTTCGGTCAGATACACCTCTGCAGGGCGTAGGCACCTGGATCGAGGCATCATACTGACACAGCAACACAGCAGGGGAAGAATGTGGCATCCATACATTACAGGCACCATGTGTTTTCTACCAATCTTACTCCAGGATCATGTAAGGGTTGTAGACTTGAGAGGACCAGGGAAGCAACACAAACTGATCACATCAAAGCCTTTGTATTGCTGGGTAAACATGGTGTGCAAATGGCACCATAGAATTGCTCACAAGGCATGGTATTAAATATTCCTACACCCATTGGGCCACCATCCCATCAGAGAGAGGGGCACAATAATTTTGATGCTCCCTGCTGCCATTTTGCAGATCTACCTGTCATTTTCTCTTCTTGGCATGCTCATTTTGACAGCACATAGACTAAAATACATACAGAGTAATGACAAATTGTGTTATTCCTGTTCCTCTTTGTCGGAATAGGTCCAGTCTGTTCTCAGGAGGCACTGGAATCAGTACAGGATCCAATTTGAGCACAGCTTTTCACACTCGGACGCTCTGCGCTCAGCTTCCTACACAGCTTCTTCTTCCATCGCGGATGGTCAGAGCTTCAGCTACAATCACGAATGTGCCAGTGAACATTTAAATGGGAAAAGTTTTCATGACATGGAAAATGTGGTCTTTAAAGCAGAAAAGCTCTATGGCTGAAAGCAGAGGACTGTCATTATTCTCAGCCCCACAATGTTTTGGGTAGATAATGATGATGATGATGCAAACAGAAGGGACTTTCCCCCCCGTAAGTTTTGGATACGGTTGTTCTTGAACAATGTGATGAATTTCCATGTGTTTCTCACATGCAAACATGCACTAGCATAGTTTAGCATGTGAGTTTGTTCCTGTTTGTTTACGCTAGAGCTGATCATCCCCAACAATGGAAATACTCAACTTTATCCTCTGGATTCCATGCATGCAGAGAAATTCTGGTTAATCTTCTAACTGGGATCAATCAAGCTCTAGTTGAAAGCATATATGTATATGTTTGTACATATATATATACATACTAAGGTATATAAAATTTGCCTCTTCAGTTTCTACCGTGTAGACAAGGCAGGCAATTATTTTTTAAGAAGGGAATCAAGGAAAGTTTCATATTTTTTCAGCAGTTTGTATCATGACTGGTTGTCTCTAAGGCCATTTTGTTTGCTTACAAAACTTGTAAATACTATATTTATCATAATGTGTTGTCTTAAGTACAGCCAACAAGTGCAACGTAATAAGTGTTGAAATTATGCAATAATTGCAAGACATCCATTTTGTAAATGTGCAACGTTTAACTCTGACAAAGATAGATAATAATCTGCAATACATGCAAAAACTCCAGTTAACTTTTGTCATGACCTACATTGTTCCACTTGGACTGCAATACAGTGCACACTTACTTGGAACTTGATAGGACTGGTTTTTGATATTAATAGGATTGAGCTTTAGCCTGACTTGGGCCAGTTGGGTTGGCTTCTTTTGACCACTATTTATCTTCAGCAGCCCGCAAAGATCTTGAAAATCCAACACTTGAGTTTACTAGTTTAAACTTAAGCAGGGAACGTCTTATAAGGAAAGTGAATTGCCCTCTACCCCCTTTCTCTGGAGGTCAGTGGGCATGATTCACATACACCTGAAATGTTCATGATTGCATGGGCTTCTACTACTACTACTACTGTTCAATGAACAGATTCACTTCATATATAAATGGATACATCCCGGTCAACGAGTTGTTTCTTTAATGAAATCACTTCCTCCAGAGTGGGAAAGTATAGATCAGCATTGGTTATAGAGGGACACCTGATTAAGGTCAGGACACCTGATTAAGGTCAAAGGCTGCAGTCTCACCTGTTATTTAAGATGGTTTGAAGCAGTCAATTCCCAGCGATCACACCCCAAAATGCCCTTCTGATTTTTTATCCAAGTTATCCCCCAATCTGATCTATCTGGTATTTGGATTATCCCAGCGCTCTGACCATCTCTGCTTCTTAGTCCAGTTATTTTTCCAGGGTTTAATTGTGCAAGAGAACTATGGGGGCAGCATCCATACTTTTGTGTGTGGGCCGAGGCTGGTTTCTCTTTCCCTCTTTGGCCAATGCCTGGCCTTGTGGGCTTTTTACAGGGGTGGTGGTATCTTCCCCTGATTCCTCCTTGCCCCATATCGAACTGCCTCTTCCAACCCTATTTTTTTTTACAACAGAGATTTTCACAAGTGCTCAGTGCTGCATATTCTTAGGCTTGGAGGCTATGTGCTGGCATGATTGCTATAGGTATGGGGTACTAGGTTGTGCTCTTTTAGTGCACAATTCAGTGCTAAAGGCACAGAAGGAGTGTGAGGATGGATGTTGCCCTTGGGTTGCCTTCAGTGACAAATAACCTTCCATGATGCCCAATAATTACCACCTACCATCACAGCAGCAACAATCCTATTGCAGTGGGTTCAGCCAGGTGGATCAAAGCCATGTGCATAAATTACTAAAGGTTGAAGGGGTGACACAGCTATGCAGTTCTTTTCTGCCCCTCCTTCAGCTTGCAGTCCCTGAAACATGAATTGGAGAATGCTGGGCGAAACTGGGAACTCATTTCCTCCTATTCTCCCCTTCACCACATGTAGTCTCTTTAAATCTTGGCTTGTTTTAGCACTCAGGCTCCCTCTTTCCCCATTCCATTGCTGCTTTTAAATCCCAAAGTGAGCAAAAGCTTTCCTCTACGTGGAAGGAAGGGGCACACCTGCCAGCAGTAGGAGAAAGACAAGAAACAGAAGATGCCGAGGCAAGTGATGCAGAACTGCACAATTGCACAAAATTGGCAGACCTTCACAATCACACAAAACTGGAGACAAAACAGGGCAAGCCAGTAAGTACAATATTAGATGGTGTGATCAAGCCAATAATGGACTATGTCCCTATTGTGCCTTAAATAGACTAATCTGTTGTGTGATTGAACCCTAAATGGTAGTTGGGAAAGACGTCCTTGTCTGCACTGAACTGGACTATGATCCACAATGCTTTTCTGTCCAGTTTAATTCAAGTCACTGTCTCACCCTTCCCCATACAAGATAGTGCTAATTAGTGCCAAGTGTGTTGTCTGGTTTTTGGATGTGCCTGATCCCGTGAAGTGAATACTTGCACAGTATTCTGCAATCGCATTTAGGGAGTTTATATTAGAGTCAACGGTATATTTTGCAGTTCTTAAAGAAATGAAGTGTGCTGAACCAGCGCCTGTGCCTCCACACACACGGCGCTGATCCGGATTGGAGGCGGGTGCTGTGTGGACACACGGCACCCGTCTCCGATCCGGGACGGAGGGCCCGCCCCTGGCTCGCCACGATTGGCTTGCCGGAGCCAAGCCTGGAGAGCCAGGGGACCTTGCATCCATGGTTCGCCCTCACCCCAGAAGCAGCGGATCGCCACTTCTGGAGCCAGGGCGAGCTTGCCTAAAGCCTGCCCTAGCCCACCCTGGGGGGAGCACGGCGGTTTCCCTCCTTACCTGGTCAGCATCGCCCCGAAACTGAACGGAGGTGTGCAGGATGCAGTGCGCCTGCGCCCTGTGTGCCGCCTGAGTGGCCAGTGCTGCGCCTGGCAGCCCCTGCCCTCAGGAGCTGGACCGCACAGGCGCGCTGCCCTGACTTGCGTGCCTGCCAATCAGGTGGTGCGCAGGATGCAGGCGCACTGCATCCTGGGCACCTGCTTTCAGTTTCAGGGTGATGCTGACCAGGTAAGGAGGGGATCCGCCGCGCTTCCCCCAGGGTGGGCTAGGGCGGGCTTTAGGCAAGCTCGCCCTGCCTCCAGAAGCAGCAATCCACCGCTTCTGGGATGAGGGCGAGCCGAAAGGTAGGAGCCCCCTGGCTCGTCAGGCTTGGCTCCAGGGAGCCAATCATGGCGAGCCGGGGGTGGGTCGTGTTTTAGCACACTTACGTTGTGCGGCCGCATCCGAAACGGATGAGGATTCACAGCGCAAAACCACTAAATATGTGGTGTGCTAAAAACACCCATTCAGCACGCATTAAAGACGGATAGGTGCGGACGCACCTACCGGAAGTGTTCTTAATTGCCCCCGCTAATGCGGACACTCCGGCAGCAAACCAGTTTTGCCGCCGAAATCCACATTAAAAACGGGCTCGCTGTGCGGACACCCCTCGCCGGAAGTGTCCTACATAGCGACCCGTGTGCGGAGGCACACATTGGAATGCGTGCTTAATGGGTGTTAAAGGGCCTGTGCAGAAGCACCCTTAGAAACTGCAATAGTATTAAACGTGACTTGACCCATGTTAACTCTGAAGCATTTTGAGATGGTTTCCATCTAAAGGTGGGATGGAGAAATGAGAGATAAATCTTTTAAAGCTGACTTATCATCCTTTCTAAATACAGTGAACCTTCAAGATCCACAAAGATTCCGTGCTGGGAATGGCTTCAAATCCCAAATCAGAAATACAGAGACCAGCTAAAATCCTCTTGTCCTTTACAAATTCCAGCTTCTGCTGAACCCTCAAAGATAAATACTTTCTTTAACAGGGATTATTTGTGAATAAATGAGATCCATGATTAAGAAAACTGCATATGTTGAGAGTGTTTTTATGATAGATCTAGAGGATAACATCAACATTTGCAATAATTTCATCATGAATTGTGATGGTTAAGGGCTACTAAGGACCTTTCTGTATGTGACATTATCCTGTGCTGAGGAAGTGTACATGGGTCTCCTGTTTGCATGTTGGAGGCTAGAATGTTTTTTGTCCATGTGGATAAAGCACTAGAGTGGAATAGTGTGTCTAAAATGGCATCCCATCTTACTTCACTGGTAGATATCAACAACAAGGTCTACTGGCATACAATTCATCATGATCGTGTTCCAAACATATGAGGGACCCATTTTGGTGACACAACAGGGAACACCACTGAAGCAGGAGACCTGGGAACAATGAAGGCCAGGACCTTTCCTTTCCTCGACTTAAGGGCTTCAGTCTCAGTTCCAGAGCTGGCCCAGCCTTCAGAGCTGACACCAGGGGGTAACTCAGGACAGGCTGTCTAAATGAGGATGGTCCTGTTGCCAGTGGCAACCTGTTCCAACTTGGGACAGGTTGCATATCGCAGGCCAGGACATCCCACCCTAGCCCAAGATAACAAAGGTAAGTTTAAAATCCTTGACATCAAAAGATTGTACCAATTTGTTTCAGAAATTGCTCCAATCCAGGCTAAATACAGGCATTGCTTCTTTAATGTTATTATTTTTATTATTTCTCAGCTTTGCATATTTGTTATGACACTTCCTCATTACTTATGAAGGGAAAATATTGTGAATACTTGCATGTAGATGAACTGGGACCTAGCAGTGAGAAGGGATTGTGGTGAAAAATGTCTTTTGAAGCTGCTTAAATCTGTTTGAAACAGGTAGACTGTAAGCAAATCTAACCACAGTGCAGGCTTGTAGCAGTAGCTGAAGGATCCACACACTGGTAGCTCTAAAAGTGGTTCCATGACAAATTGCCTCAAAAGAGCAAGCCACCCCAAAATCCAATGGTGATACACTCATATAACAATGAAAAGTAGACTATTCCATGAGTGCAGTGTCCCCAGTGAGTCCCAGGTGCAGGGTTGCCACCAGCATCATCAGACCCGGTCCTGACTCACCCTGAAGGTGTTTTTGGTAGACAACCTGATGGCATAAAAAATGGTGGTGGCTGTATGTGGAAACTTCACCACACTCTGTTCTGCTGTGCCCATGTACACTACCTCTCCTTCCCTTTCTTTCTGAACAGCAAGGAATAACATATAAAATTGTGGATTTTATTTGCCTTTATGAAATGAAGGTTATAGATTTGGTTTCTTCCTTTTCCAAGACTATATGTTCATTGTCATTTAACGGGCATCTGTTAGCTTTCATGATGTCTTGAGGTTTGAAAAGATTTGAATGATTGTTTTTTCTTATCATATAGTCCTATTTCAAATAGGGTGATGGGGGGGGGGGCTGCTTAGCAAATACTTGTCACTTTGTCATATTGTTGAATGGGCTCCTAGACAGTATTGCACTGGATAATGAAATGGCTTTGTGCTGTTTCAAAATTTATTGGATTATAGAAACCCATTAATTTATTTCACTTAGCATGTCTATACTTGGGACTGTGTGTTGGCTCCGTTTCCACAACAGCAGAAAGCCTTGAGGATTTGTATTTCTAAGAATCTCTCTCTTAAAAAGAAAAAAGAAAAAATACAGCCATTATTGTTGCAAAACTATACTTGCATATCTAGGGGTTTTACAACCGTCAGATGAAAATTATCTGGCCAATGGAAAACTGATGAGTGAAAAACGTGTGCAAAGTAATGAATTTCATGATGTAGCTCTTGGAAACTTTCTTGTATGGAAATGTTGCATTGTAGTTTTAAACAATTTAACAATACACACAGAGATGCAATTGTCTGGAATGACATCTGTGCCTGAAGTTGTGCAACAGATGTCCTGTTTTAATTATATGACACTTTTTTCTTTCACACACATAAGCACACATCTTTCTCAGATGGCACATGACTTTGTCATTTGCTTTCACAGATAGATGGCACATGATTTTTGTCATTTGCTCTACCCATGATGTCACTAAAAGATGGGGATTTATTTTTGCAGCTCTTTTTTCATGGCTCTTTGTTCCAGGGTGTGGTCTTTTAGGGTTTGTCCCTTTCTTTCAGAAGAAGCAGAGTGTAAGGCTGAATTATTACAGTGCTGAGAAATATCATTCTGTTACGGATTTCAATCTTAGGTTGTTAAACCCATGGCCAAGTTGTGGAATTCAGCACATCCTATAACTTTCTTTTATGGATAGATGTATACATAATGTGGGGTTCCACTGTGTGGCCGGAGTATTCTTTCACAGAAGATCACCAAGATGCTTGGTAAAATGGAGTATTGGACTGTACTCATATGTACCACAATGCATCTCAGGACAACCATTCCATAGTCGTTAGGTAATTGGTCTAAATGCAGTATAGTTTGTATTCTCTTTTTTAACCTGTCATTTTCTTGGTGCTGAGCTGGACATGAGAACATTTTAGCTTGGGTGCTATCTTTGCCTCCAGCTTAGCAGCTTGTCTCTTTCAAACATGGGTGGAGATGGTATGATTTTCACTTGAGGATTCTCAGGCGACTAAATGAATTGTTTCTTTTGAAAAGTGTGGCAACTGAACAAAATGTCCATCACTGTGTGAACCATGCTTATTGGCTTGGTTCTAAATTGCCCACTAGGCAATCAGTGTGTGGACAATGCATTATCTTTGAGAGAAGTCAAATACTGTCTAGGAATACAGTAATGGCATTTCTGCAAATGGGTAATAGGTGAGAAGAAGTCATAGAATGGGTTTCTTTTTAAAGGTTGTCACCTTACATTTCATATCTAATAATAACAAATCTCAGAATTTTAATATTATTGGATATTTTTAAAAACTAAATATCTGTTTCTGCTGTTGCATTCAATTAATAAAATTTCAAAAGTGACTCTTTGTCGGTTAAGAAAAAATCTTGATTATAGTTTGTGTTTGTTGAAGAAAGTATGTTCTTTGGGTGCTGACAGAGAACCAATATTCTCCTACTATTAAAAAGCAGGCAAGGGCAAACCACTTCTGTTATCTCTGCCAAGAAAACTGCATAGAGCTGTCCATGGATGTGCCTGTGCAGTCAACTATGACTAGTTGGTAC
Organism: Aspidoscelis tigris stejnegeri; assembly: GCA_023333525.1. Classification (NCBI taxonomy): domain Eukaryota; kingdom Metazoa; phylum Chordata; class Lepidosauria; order Squamata; family Teiidae; genus Aspidoscelis; species Aspidoscelis tigris. The sequence continues at coordinate 18,374,809 of JALMGA010000010.1, forward strand.
CCAACCACAAAAAAACAGTTGATTTTAATGTTTTAACGGGATTTTTTCAGCTACACCTCCTTTTGAAGGTCCTATGACACTCATATACGGGAAAAAAACCTATCCATTGACTACATTATTAAAACAGTAAAACATATTTTACAGTTATGTCTTGCTGCTGTGGACACACATGAATAACCATCTATATGACAGCCATCCTTTTTTATGCCTGGTGGAGCTATGAAATGCAACTCCAGTTCTTGTAGGAGGTATGGCTGAACATTTTATGTCTTCATAAATGCTTCATTATTTGGAGATGCACAAGATCAAAACGTTACAGGGCTGAAGTCTGTAAGAACAGGCTGTAGCAGTTCCAGAACAATATCACTCTCGGACATAAATCTTCACAGGCTGTGAGTATACGAGGCCAAAAATCTGCTGCTTAGATCTTCCTTTCCAGCAGCTAACTAGTGCAGTCAAAACCAAGCAAGCTTTTACCACTCCCTACTGTCTGCAGTTTCATGGGAAAACATGGGAAATCAAAACAATAGCTTCGAAAGAAAGAGGGAAAAAGAAAGAAAAGAAAATTTCAGTTTGTTCCTCATAGTGGCTTTTCAGTAAACCTGGGCCTTCCTTTATTAGCCATTCACATCCAATCTAGTATAAATCTAGCAGCAATCTTGTGGTGGTTGTGTCAGACCCCCATTAGATGTGGGGGGCTCACGTTCTGGCTATCCAAATATTCATTATTCCCATTATTCTTCCCCATTGGCCACACTGGCTGGGGTTGATGGGAGTTATAGGGCCTTTCTTACCATTGGACTCATATATGATGTAGACTACAGGCCTTCCTTGTGCATCATAAATCAGTCAGATTGTAAGTCAGGTCAAGGAGGCCTTAATCTGGATCACTGGTAGAGCTAATTAAGCAGGTTTACCAATGGACCAGCAGGTCCAAATCCAGAACGCAGAGGCACGAAGAAGATATATCTCCATTTTTCAGACCACCAGGTGCCCCATAGCACACCACCAAAATGGGTTCCCCAGAAGCTCTGAAGCTAGGAGTCTTTGTTTCTTGCCCTTTGGATCCCTTAGAGGCTGGCCCAAAGCTTGTGTGAGCTTTGAGGGTTGGATGGGAGCTGGAAGGTTAGGTGGGCATGCTTGCCCTGCACTAGAAGGCATGGTTGGTCCAGAACTACTGATTCAGATCATGACCTTTGAAGGCCCATATGTCAGGAACCTATGGAGAGGCTCCAGTTTGAGAAATCCTGCATTACAGCTTTGTCCAGTCTTTATACTGACATGGGTGAATCTACAATATTTTAATCAATGTTGCACTATACATTAGCAGCATTTTAATTTAGCTCTCCACTGCTGCTGCACTAGCACAAGATATCTATCATACACCACTGTTATACTACCTTCATCTGCCACCTCGATCAGTGGATCTGGAGGCCTAAGGTTGCAATCAAAATTTCATCTTAAAAAAAGATCCCAATCCATGCAAGATGTCTGGGTTTATGTGTCATGAACCTTAAAGAGGGGAAACATGATGAACTATTCCTCCACTGAAGTCACTTTATAATAAGCAGCCAAACTTTTTTCCCCCTTTAACAGGCCTAATACATAAGAGAATTTGAATAACCCAGTCTTTTTGGCAGGTCATGAGGATGTGCTGTTTTGGCACAAAAAGCATTATTTGTTGTTTCAAAATGGAACAGCATCCAAATAAAAATGATGAATACAGTTGTGCTTTTCAGTGTTTATGCAGAGAGGAAAAATGTTGGTCAGAACAATATGCCATCTCTGTTACACAGTTGATCACTTTGATGCAAACATTGAACAAGCTCAAAAGAGCCTTCCTTGTATGTTCTCACTCCTGGTTGAAACGACAGAAACTTAGGCCCTTTCTGCACTTACCTGAAGTTATTCCAGAGTCATTTGGTCCAGAATAGCCCAGCCCACTGATGGGGCTAAATGGGGAGATGATCTGCTAAATAAATGAGTTGTTAAGGGCCTTGGATGTCAAAAATAATACTTTGAACCTGGCTCAGTAGATAACTGCCAAGCAATGCAGGCGTTTAAATACAGGTGTGATGTGCACACAATGAGATGCTCAACTCAACAACCTGGTCACCCTGTGTTGTACTACTTGCAGTTTCTGGAATGTGTACAAGGGCAGCCCCACACAGAGTGCATTATAATAATCTAAATATGAAGTTGTCTGTGTATAGAAAACATCAGATAGGCTATGAGCATAGTTGGTACCACAGCGGAAACCAGTAAAAGGTATTTTTAGCCATAAAGGTCATTTGGACCTCCAATGACAACAATGACTCTAGGAGCATCACCAAACTATGCACCTGCTTTTTCTGAGGCAGTGCAACCTCATCTACAACAAACAAATTCCCAACTACTCAAGCATTGGAACCATCTATCCAAAACTATCTTCCTTGTCAGGATTCCGTTTGTTGCCCTTCATCCAATCTATCACTGCAACCAAGCACTGATGCAGGACACCTGTGGCCTTTTCTGACTCAATTGTAACAGAGAGATACGGTTGGATGTCATCTGAATACTGGTGACACCTCCCTCAAAAAGTCCTGATGATTACTGAGGATTAACAGCACTGAGGACTAAGTAGTGCCCTATGGGACCTCACATCACAGCTGCCAGACTGCTGAGGCACAGTCACCAAGAACTGTTCTCTGAGATCTTCTTAAAGGTAGATGCAAAACCACTATAACTCAGTGCCCTCAACTTACATCTTACACAGGTTATCCATTGAGCAGTAGTTAGAACAGGCCTCTAAATCCAAGGGCTTTTTTTTCAGGAGGGAATCAACCACTACCTCTCTCAAGGCCTGTGAGACCATTTCCTCAAGCAAAAATGCATTCACCTTCTCTGGATCAACCCAATCAATCCTTCTTGGCTAACTTGACTAAACCAAGATGGGCAAAGGCCAGAATGATGGCCTGACAACATCCTAATCAGTGTGAGGACAATAATTTGACGTTGAAGACCTTGGATTTCATGCCAAATGCAGTGCCCACAGTCTGACGTTAGGTATTACTTCTTGTCCCTCGGTGATGAGAATTCTGCAGATAGGTTCCACCTAAGAAGCATTTCACCCACTACAGAGAAAAGAAGCAGAGTTCTGCTCCCATACTAGCTCACACAGCTGCCAACCCCATCCAGCAAAATGTGTTGTATGAGGATGTAATCATAGGTACTATCTACATAGTTGTATAAAGAGTCCCTTGGTCACCCCAGGGCTTAGTCATCATACCAACAGGATGCCTAGAGAACTGAATATCCAGGTAATCATGTGGGCTTAACTCCAACTGGTCTGCAAATTCTCCCAGCACCCTGAGAGAAGGCTTACCAGCAAACCTCTTTGAAGAACTCTTGCGGCAATTTGCAGCCCTAGAAGCTCATCTTTGCCAGACAAATGCAAGGAACAGGAAGGACGTGAGTTACCAGGCCAATTACTGCAACTGCTTATTTGAAGCACCAAAAATGGATTTCTTCTAGTGCCATTTCTGGTGCTTCTAGAAGTGGCACATTCAGAAATGTCATTGTTTCAAGGGAAGATCCCCCACAGCAGCATTCCTTCCAAGGATGGCAACAGCAGGGAGGTAAATGCCAAATTCTTGCTGTGCCTCTTGACTTGAGTCCCTGCTGTAGCTGCAGGGATGTGGGCCAATGTCTCAATTATAAATAAGGGAGAAATTAAACAGTATCTCCAAATCTTTTGCTAAGGAATCATTTTCTGCTTTATTCTTTTAAACATTTGACTTAATGGATAGAAACAAGTCTGCAACCGTCAAGGAGAGAAGAAAATGGTTTTTCTCTCAGGAATTAAACAATTCTGAATACATGATTTGTAAACAGGGCTAACTCCCAAATGAATCATGAAGAGTACTGCATGTATCAGTTGTCAAAAAGTCAATTTCACAACTGTGAAAAAAAGTTTGTGCTTTAGTGCAGCAGGATTACCTTTACGCTGACTTGTTACCACTCTGTTGGTGATAATGTGCTGCTTTCTTATTTAATACTTTCAGTTCCTTTTAAAAATCTCTAAGTGGTTTTCAAAACTAAACATCAGGTTAAAAACACTTAAATGATACAATTAATTAAATATATGCTAAAAGTTTGATAGAATAAGGAGAAAGAAGCATAGATATCTTTAATTTGCTATTGGTTACTTAATGACAAAAGATTACTAAACATTATGACTGGGTTGATTAATAACCAACTCCTTGCATGTTGTCAATCTTCAAAGGCCCTGGTCACACTTTTTCTGAGACAAGATGTCCTATTTATAATTCAAACTGAGGTTGTGCTGATTCTGTTCACACCTAGATCATTATAGGTCATCCTCAGACTGTCCTCCCTTTTGTCTCCATCGCTCACATCTTTCTGCATAATCAGCCTGAGCCTCCCCCATGGACCTCTTGTCCCTCCACCCCTTTTGCTGCATCAAATCTATCTCCTTTCTTATTGGATGCCATTGCATCACTCAAGGGAGGTGAAGGTGTGTGCTTGCAGTTCTTTTTTAAGCCTGCTCCCCCACCTCCATGCCCCCTTCCTTTTGTATGTGCTTTTCCTCTCCATGTGATTAATTAAAAATAATAATAATAAATTTGTAGGAAAATGCTGGAATCATACACAAAAACTGAGAAGGGGTGTGCCACATGAAACTATGTTCTTATGTTCTTATTCTTATGGTGACTTGGTTATTTAGGTGATGCTTCTGGGTGTTGCACACATCCAGGGAGTTCCAATGTATATAACTGGATCACCCAAAGTATAGATCCCATCACAATAAAAAAGCCTTTATCATCAGTTTCTCTTTTGTTTCCTCAACATCCCAGCAAGATATTCTTGGCATCTGTGATTGGTCCAGTCCCACTTAGCCAATTCATGCCAGTGCGAGAGTTGGGAGACCAAGGCTGATTTGGATGCCATTCTGTCGGTGGGCTGATTCTGACATCAGTGTGATTTTCTTGGAAAGCAGAGTGCTAGGTAGTGTTCTTGCCCTGTGCTGTTCCCATGGTATCCCAAATGATCTGCAGTAGCTCAAGGCAAGCTTAGACTTGCCAGGGACAGTTGGCTTTTCAAACCTGAGCTTCAAAATTCACAAAGATCGGAAGTGTCTTCCTGAGTTTTAAAAATGGATTGGGTGGCAAATTTGAAGTTACAACACTGTAGCCATAAAACAATTGACCATTCCAGAGGTTTTTAAATAATTCCTGAAGTTTTTTTCCCCCCCCCACAAAACTCTGTTGACTCCTATGGATTGGGAGTGGAAAATTAAAAATGTCCTAAAATAGTATGACATTTGGTGCACTAACTTCCTGGCAAATGGAGGAAAAATAAATTGGAGCAGTGTCAGATTTTATTTTCTTGGGCTCAAAGATCATTGCAAATGGTGACTTTGACTATGAAATTAAAAGGTGCATGCTCCATGGAAAGAAAGCTATGGCAAACCTAGACAGTATATTAAAAAGTAGAGATATCATCTCGCCGACAAAGGTCTGTGTAGTCAAAGATGGGTCAGTGTCAAATAATTAATGCTTTTGAATTGTGGCACTGAATAAGACTTTGACAGTCCCTTCGATTGGGAAGAGATCAAATCAGTCAATACTAAAGGAAATCAACCCTGCAATTTATTTGATGGACAAATACTGAAACTGAAGCTCACATGCTCCATAATGAAAAGGCAAGACTCGTTAGAAAAGACCCTGGTACTGGGAAGGCAAAATGAGAAGGGGATGGCAGAGGATGAGGTGGATAGAAGTCCTGAGATGTCATGGAAGCAACAAGGCAAACTTCAAGAGATAGGACAGATTGGCCTAATGTGTTAAGGTCCATGGGGTCACAAGAGTCAGACATGACTTAATGAATGAACAATAGCAACAATAACAACATGGATAATTCTTTATTCAACAGGTAATATATCAATTCCCTGAAAAGAAATGAAGATGAGTAAAAGAATATATTAATATAATATAATATAATATAATATAATATAATATAATCCCCAGTTGCTGTTCTCATTTCTTCTTTTCTACAATCCTGCTCCCTAAACATTCCATGATATTCCCCTCTTTTCCAATCTTTTCCAATCTTTATACCACCCCTGAGTGTCAGCCTTGAGAATAAGTCAGCTGCCATCTAATAGCTCTCCTCTAATGGGAAAGCCATGTCCAGAAGATGAGTCAATATAGACAGAGAACATATCAAGAGAGAAAAGCTGAGTGCACACCTAAGATGACTTTTTAACACTGGATAAGATGGCCCACTTCTAGGGCCATTTCTTATGTTTGCAATAATTGTCCTCCCAAGGGATGTATCCACATGCGGGGAGGGGGGAGGATATCAAAAGTGTCTTAGAGGTGGTAGTTACCACATGCAATATTCTCATGTTACATCTCAAGAGACACTAGCAGTCACATGTCACCACCTCGTTTACTAACTGTTAGGACCCGAAGTTGGTAGTGTCTCTCCTCAAATACTTTGGTAGAAGGAGCGGTGACTGCCTGCCTTGGGGCCTGCTGAAGGCATCTTGGTTGTGAAATTGAGTTATAGTCATGCCCGCATGTGCACTTACTGCTTCAAGTCACATCATGCCTCATCGTTCGGTGAGCCCATTCACACCTCCATGGTGGACTGAGGGCATGTGAAGCACTGTGCAAGTTCACTGGTGCATCACATAGCATGTTGGCATTAGCTTGTGTCCTGGTGATGGTATGCACACATGCACACTGGTGCTGGCATCCGGAGACAAGACTTCAGGTAAGTTTATGGATGTATGGGGGTAGGGATGGCATTATTTATTTATTTATTTATTTGTATTTCTATCCCGCCCTATACCCGAAGGTCTCAGGGCGGGTTACAATATTATGTGAATCTTAGACAGGTCCCTGCTCTGAGGCTTACAATCTAAAGAGACAAGAAACAAAAGGAAAATGGTGTGGGAGGGAACAGGGAAAAGCAAAAAGCAAGCATTTGAGGTCTTCAGATCCAATTCTTCATTTCTTATTGCTGGCATTTTCTTATTCTCTTTACTTTGAATTTTCTCTTCATTGATGACAGACCGGAAGATGGTAGAGATGGTCAGCCGGCATCTACTCAGCCCCACCTTGCTCAGCCTCAGGACCAGGCATTTCCTCAACTGGTGTATTGGCTGTCATAGTCTCTTTGCCATCTTGTGATGGGAGCAGTTGGAGGAGGGAGGGGCACTGCTGGGAGCAAGATGGCAGAGCAGCCCAGCCTGCTGCCTCTTCTCCACTCCTCTCAGGCAAGATGGTTCTCAGCCTTGTGATGATGGCAGTTGGAGGGAGGGGCACTGCTGGGAGCAAGATGGCAGAGCAGCCCAGCCTGCTGCCTCTTCTCCACTCCTCTCAGGCAAGATGGTTCTCAGCCTTGTGATGATGGCAGTTGGAGGAGGGAGGGGCACTACTGGGAGCAAGATGGCAGAGCAGCCCAGCCTGCTGCCTCTTCTTCACTCCTCTCAGGCAAGATGGTTCTCAGCCTTGTGATGATGGCAGTTGGAGGAGGGAGGAATGTGAATGCTAGTACACATGGACACATGGGGACAAGTTCACCATTCACATCCCCTGGATGGGACGGGAAGTGCAAACTTCCCCCTGGTGTCAAAAATCATATTAAGTTGATTTCTCGTGCACTTCCTACTGGGATGCTATTCCAAAATGGGGGGGGGGGGGCAGGCTGCCACATAAAGGTTCAATTACATGCTGCAATCCCTTGTATCTCTGGAGATAGTGGAACTACAAGAAGCTCCTCATTTTGTGATTTGAAAGCATGGGCAGGTCATCCATTTAAACCTTTTGTATGATCTCAGTGCCCTGACATGTCTTATAAACCAATTGAAATGTATTTGATTGACTGACTGATTGATTGATTGATTGATTGATTGATTGATTGATTGATTGATTGATTGATTGATTGATTGATTGATTGATTGATTGATTGATTGATTGATTGATTGATTGATTGATTCCCACCTTATACCAAAATGTCCCACATCAGGTCACAAAATCGCAATAAAAACAGATAAAGAGTATGATTAATGGGTCAAGATAGCCAGTTTCTTCCAAATGTTCCTGCAGTTTTGGTTTGCATAATATGGAAATTAAGCTATTCAGATTTCAGAGACCAGACGTACAGCACTCGATGTGTTTAGAATAAGTGGAGTCAAATTTAAAACAGACCGGTGGTTGAGGAAAGTCTTGTTTGACAGAGCAAATGCCATAAATCCCTATGTCTGTTAGGATTGTCATGACTTGAGGACTGTATGTTTGCTTTCCTTGACAATTCTCGGACGGCTTTAAAAAGTACTAGTTCCTCTTTCAGCACTGCGGTAAAAAGTAATTACGCTTTGTGCCTATTCACGCCATAGACTAAATGCATTTAAGTTGGGCTTAAACCACTTGAACTGTTATTTTTTCTGGCAAAGTCATCTGGAACATGCAGTTCATAACTTCTTTGCAAGCGAGTCATACCTGCACATGCATGTACCAGAACACTCCAATTCCCAATCTCCCTGGCTGAGAAGAGATTGCTTTTAAAACAGATCTGTTTACTTTTGTAGGGCATTCCATGTATGACTGTGTTTGGAAAATCTGCAATTACTTTCTTCTGAATACCACAGGAAGACAAATTCTGTGCCATCTTCCAGTATTTGTTCTGTGTGTGGAAACTATTGTATAATTTTATTGCAGGAACTGGCACTAGTCAGTTGCCCTCTGACATAGCAAAGGGATCTCTAATTAAATGTGGAACTTCATCTAATAGGACTGTTAGCTAAACAGAAACTGTTCACATAATACCATAATACCATAATTTCCTGTGCCAAGTTTTTTTCTTTAGTACTTTGTAATGCTAAGTTTTTTTAAAAAAAATCCATCAGATGTACTGCTTTTAACATGCATTGAGTAGAGTAGTGATGACATTTTCATCATAAAGCAGCAAGAGAAGTTAATAAAAATCAACCAAAGAAAGGCTGCATCTCCATTAGGTAGAGGAGACTCCATTCCCTACCTTGCACTGAAGTATCTGGCAAGAAGCAACTAACATCTCCCAAGGCCTGGGAAGGATGTCCAAAAGTCAGTGTGTGATGCTTGCTAAAATATCACATTTCAATAAAGGCAGAGGAACTGATAAAGAAAAATGGGAGAGATATTAAACACACTAAGGAAATGATTATGAAATCAATTTATAAATAATTTCTTATTCCTATTTAATTGTCTTATATATGGGTGTTTTTCCACTGTCACTAAATACCCATTGAAGCACCCATTAAGGACCCATTTGCCTGAGAGCTGGATGATCCCATTTCCACCACAGAACCCATTAGGGACACATTTGTTTCCACCACAGCTAGGTAAATCCGGATCATTATGGGTCCTTCAGGAACTATAATCCAGATTTCGTGTAGAATGGGGTCTACAATGGGGTCTTCAGACTGTTTCTACTACAATCCAGCAATGGGGTCTAGAGGAGGCTCGGGGGTGGGGGAGGCACCTATGGGGGGTGCCCCAAAGTCAAGACTTTGGAGTCGCTTGGAAGGCAGCTCTGAAATCCCTCTGAAGATTAGCAAAGGCTCCAAAGTTCCTCTGAAGGAAACTTTGGAGATTAGCAAAGGCTCAGCAGAGAAACCCCTTGCCTCCAGGCATGGAAAGAGGTGCATATTAATGAGGCTTCACAGGAGAGATACAAGCAAACAACTAATTAATATGCACCTCTCTCCTAAGGGGTTTGTCTTAGGAGCCTGTGCTAATCTCCAAAGTTTCCTTCAGAGGGACTTCAGAGCCTTTGCTAATCTCTGAAGGCAACTTCAGAGATTGCACCCTCTGTCCCCCAAAACACCTGAGGTGACAAGCAGACCCCTTGAGCAGAATGAAAGTGACTGAAAAATGATTGTGAAATCTCTACGCTCAGAGGGCTTCTTTTATTCTCCCAGAATGTTAGGGGCAAACCAGATTTGAAGTGGCAAAATTTGAATCTGGGAAGGGGCAGCGCTAGGTTGTTTCAAGGGGTCCCAACAGTTGAACTTTTGACCTGACTTGCTTGATTGGGTCAATCTGCTATTATAAAAGCTGACACTTGAGATAAGTTTCTGTTTCCAGCTGGGCATCTTGGCAAACAAAAAGCTGTCTGGGTGCTAATGATTTCCCAGTGAGATGCTAGACCAGATCGGTAAGGAATCATTCAAGGAGGAATCATTTGTCTGTTTTAGCATTTCCAAGAAGTTCTGTTCTGAATTCTCCTGCAAGCATACTTTATAGAAGCGTTATTTCTATTTTGATAAGCCTGGCTTAGAATTATGATATTACATGCCCATAACTCCTCACGTCCAGTTTTACACCAATTAATAAATGGCAATTATCACATTTGCCATAAGACACCAAAAGCTCTAGCATTGGAAACCCTCACCTTACAAGTTCCATCTACAAGGACAGTTGGAGGGTGAGGAGGGTGAAAACAGAGGGAGGTGGCCCTGAGACCTTAAATTTGACCGATGGGAGTACATTCAAACACAGACAACACAAGGAGGAGACACACGAGAGAAATGGAGAGGGAACAAGTACCAAATTGCCAGCCTGAGTTTGAGGAGACTGAAAAGTGCTAAGAACAACAAAATGAGCGAGCACTTTACTAGATTGGTGTGATCAAGCCAAAAATGGGCTAAGTATTCATAATAACTAATCTGCTGTGGTGTGACCAGGCCTATTCAGCCAAACAGCATCTTTTCTCTTCTTAAAGACTGCCAACTTCTCTGCCACTGTGCTGGCATAGGCCATCCCACAGATGGCTTGAACGAACACAATGTGCAGAAGCATTGCCAAAGAGCTTGGAGAGTACTTTGCCCTGCCCCCTCCTTTTCCAGGCATCTCTGCAATCCCAGAATAGATTGCCATTTGCAGGCATCATCACAGGAGCGGATGCCTGCTGGACTTGTTACCTCATCCGAACACATACATCAGAATGAGATCAGATAAAGGAACCCAGATTGCTGGCATGAATTACTTTGGATCAAGACAGACGTCAAAAAAACTTTCCTCTATTCATCATCATTAGAATATTCGGTTCTGCCTTTTGTCACTAGCCCTGTTCATATGACAGTGCTTCTACATTGCTAAATACCAGAAAAAGTAATCTCAACCTTGAGCAATAGCAAAGAGCACAGCTGTTAGTACTGATCAACTGTTTCTATGTATGCTTGAAAATCCCATGAGATTTAGAAGTCTGAAAATACCAGATTCTGAGGTGGCATTCACACAGCTTTTTTTCTTCTTCTTCTTCTTTTTAAGGTACCACTAAAGCTGTATAGAAACAGGTGAGAGATGGTTCATAGATTGTTACTGCCCACAGGTCAGTGTGCCCCTCCCGTTTCTCATGACAATTCTAGGCAAGAAATGGTGGATTAAAATTGGGATGGGAACACAAAGAGCACGCACAAATATTCATAACGTTCATTATTCATACAAATTTGTACAAATTCAGACATTCATACATGAATCCAATTTATTTATTTATTTATATTTATTTATATTTATATCCTGCCCTATACCTGAAGGTCTCAGGGCGGGTAACAACCTTTAAAACAACCAATGAAAACCAATTTTAAATTAAAACCAATTTTAAAACCAATAATATACATAAAAACATTTAAAAGATTCAGCATATTAAATACTAAAATAATAGTATCTGCCATGCCGGGGGGGGGGGGGGAGTATAATCACATCAGCCAAAGGTCCAGGCAAAGAGGTGAGTCTTCACCGCGTTCCTGAATATATTCAGAGAAGGGGCATGACACACCTCAAGGGGGAGACTATTCCGTAACCTGGGGGCCATTGCCACAAAGTTCCTTTCCCAGGTGCCCCCCTGTTTCAAGACTGAGGTTAGTGGGACAACCAGGCAGGCCTCAGCTCCAGAACTTAAGGCACGGGCAAGTTGGTATGGATGTAATGACATTCGTACATTGACATTTGTATGAATACAAATGTTTTGGAACATTCAGAAGAATAGTTCATACATTCGTTAAACTGGGGATATGTATCAGATCCATATCCGATATGTATGCAATGGTATAAGATCCAAATGCAGGATCCATATGCATTGGTATTGTATATTTGTACAAATTCATACAAATACATTTGTGTTGCATAGAATCCTACCACATTCAAAGGGGATCTATTCGAACGAATACAAATTTTCTAACATTTAATCCGTTATAAATCAAATGCCAAAAAAAAAAAAAATGTGCATATCCCTACACTCTGCCATTCCTTTTGAGCCACTTGTTTCAATGTGTGAATGCAGTGCAGCCTGGGTCTCACAGAATGCATGTTTATGTCTGCATACATGAAAGTTCTCTACCAATCAACAAAGGCGCTTCAAAACGCAGTAAAAGCTCTTGCCCTGCAGGATTCACAGCCTAGAAATTGTGATCTTGAGGACATCTTTCAGAGCAGAAGCTGTTGTCACTGCTTTCTTTTGTTAGAAAACCTTTGCATTTAATTGTATTTGAGATTTACGTCATTTGTTTGTATTTGTTTGGAGCGCCTATCTTTATATCAGTTTTGGTTAGTATTACAGTAGGAATTATCCAAAATGTTTAATACCCCAATCATGATCACTCGACAGTTGGCTTTGCTGCACATTTATAAACAAGATGTGGTTATATATAAGTTCTACCACTTATTGGGATTCCTTATTTTAGCTGCAAAAAAGCTCACCACTGCAGGGTAGAAGGATGTATTTATATTCAAGTTGTTAATTGCCAGCAAACAAACTGGTTGGTTGGTTGGTTGGTTGGTTGGTTGGTTGGTTGGTTGGTTGGTTGGTTGGTTGGTTGGTTGGTTGGTTGGATGGATGGATGGATGGATGGATGGATGGATGGATGGATGGATGGATGGATGGATGGATGGATGGATTTGAATCTGGGATAGCCCAAACACTTCCTCATTCAGAAACAGAATTCTTGTGTCTTTCAAAACCAGACAGCAATTCATGGTTTTTCTCCTCTTCATGTCAATTCCCTGTGATGTAGAAAACATTTCCCAAAAGTTGGGTCACTGTGCTGAATAAACCAATAGCTACAATTTTCTACAAGTACAGAACTTCCCCTTTAGTGTGTCTGCTTTCTTTTAAAACCCATTGGTGCTAACCACAGAGCACCACTGCCAGCAACAAAGGCTGTATCCACATGGACAAAAATGGCCATTTGAATAAGGCACACAGGACCTGACATCCACACACCAGTGCCTTTATTGGGCCCACAGCCTGCAAGTACCCTTGAAAGAGTTGCCCTTTGCATAGAGTGGGGGGGGGAATACTGTGAGGATACTCACTCCATCCCCCTGCCATACGAATCGATGGTGGCAACACAGCCCACTAATTTGTTCTGTTTTCTCCCTGGTTCAATTTAGTATCAGAAAATGGCAACACTTGATTACACTTTTACAAAATGATGTGTCATTGGTTTATGCCACCAGAGAAATAAACTAAAATGTATGGATGGATGCTTGAAATATATGTTGGAAGTATGGAAAACATGAAGGAAACTTTTACAGTATTGTGCTAGGCATATGAAAAAGCAAAAAAAGTAAACAATTAAGTGTTTGTACAAAAATAATAATAAAAATTGCAGACTAACATACAACTGAAAGCAGAACTTTTTTCTTTTGAATTTGATAGATCTAGTATTGGAGAAGAAATATGAAAGACTGCTTTCACTGCATGATTACAGCAGGGAGATGGTTATTTGCTTGAGGTTGGGAGATTAGTAAAATTGTTAGTTTTGGTGGAAATGGACAAGTTGGCATGACTGATTAGACAAAGATCACGGACATATTTGAAGATCTAGCAACCCCTTACTGACTTTCAGCCTATGAAAAAAAGATTATTTGCTAACTTTAGGTTTTGAAGATTAATAAGAATGTGAAGATTAATATCTTCTTTGTTTTCTCAAAAGAAGCAAAATTGTTATATTACCGAGGGGTATGAATATATATTATAATTACAAAGAAGATACACACTTTGTCTTTTCTTTTTATTTTTCTACCTTTATATTCTACTTATTTCTTTTTCTCTTTTATTGTATTTTTTCTTTTGTTTATTGCCTGAGTGTTCCTTAATAAAATTGAATTTACATGGTTTGTAACAGCACTTTATTTTGTGATTCAGAAATTGTGATCTACTTCAATTTATATACTCCCCACTGATTTCCCATAGCAACCAAAACCTCCATTCACTTATATCAGGCTAACCAAAAGCCACCTTGAGAATTTACATAGTTTTGAATAGGGGATTTGTCTCAGTGCAAGTCAATGAAGTGGAGTGGACCAATGATGTAGTTCCCAACTGAAACCTAGATAGTATGCAAATAGAATCTAAAAGAAAAGATTATGCCAGCACTGTTTTGAGATTGCCACACATATCCATGCCAGTCCCAGCATAATCTTGGGATACAGAGTGAAATCCTACAATATCCTTATTAAAGAACTCTCATCTTGTTTTCTAAAAATAGTGATATTACTTGTCTTGTCTGGCACTTGCATTTGGCTTCCCTCTCCCCTCCTGAAGGGCAACACTCACAACTAGAAGAACTTTCTCTCTCTCCTTCAAAGATACCTAGGACACATTTATTTTCAGTTTACATAGTTTCAACTGCAAATGAATTCCTTTGAGACTGCAGCATTATGTCTTGACAGATAACTGAATCTCTTTAACCCCAAACCAACTCTGGCACTGTACTACATCATTGTGGTGGGGATTAGCATGGCTTAGAGGCATTAGCAAATACACTACATTGATGATACCAAAGTTAAATAACTAAGGTAGACTCTCCAAGCAGTACCACACACAGCAAGGTGCTGAATGACTCTGCACATAATCATTGCTGCACAGTGGTGAGCCTTCCACCACTGCTATACATTGTAAATATGATTGGTGGTTTAATCCACCAAAATCTCTTTGCAATGTTTTTCCAGTCATTTGTTATGTAACACCAAGATGGGGTGAGAAGAGGAACCTACACAGCTTTATCTGCATCTGAGCTGCAATAAATTTCTCGAGTTTGACAACATGTTGAAGATGTAGATGGAGCTAAGCATGTTCTGCATATACACCTTTTTCTAGTTTGCCACATTTCCTTTTTCACTTTAATGATATCAGCTGAAGGCAAGAAAGCCAGCCATAGGAATGAACCGTGATTTTGTGTTATGCTCTTCCTTTAGCTTTGTACAGAAGTATGCTACCCAAGTAATGTACTCTGTTGTTTGGTTTCATGTGCAACTATGCCTATGACCATAAGAGATCATTCTGTCTCTCAGAGATGAAAACGCACTTATTGTCAAGTGCATTAAGGGAGCTAGTTTGGTCTAGTGGTTAAAGAGCCTGACTCTTATCTGGGAATACCAGGTTCGATGCCGCCCTCCCCCATGAAGCCAGCTGGGCGACCTTGGGCTAGTCACAGCTCTCTTCTGAGTTCTCACAGCCCCACCTACCTCACAAGGTGTTCTGTTGTGGGGAGAAGAACAGAAGCTTTGTCAGCCACTTTGAGTCCCCTTAAACGGGTAGAAAAGTGGGGTAGAAAAGCCAACTCTTCTTCTTCTTCTTCTTCTTCTTCTTCTTCAGGCTGCCTGATTCAGATGTCGTTTGATTGTAGCTTTGGGGGTTCTAGAATTCCCAATCCCCTTTTTCCAAACCACTTTCCTGTCATTGCATGAAAGGACTGGGAAAGATCTGAGGAGTTTGGGACCAGGCAAGTCCAATGGTGACAGGGCCACAGAGCCTTTAAAATTAGAGGTGTGCATGAATGCAAATTTTGATATTCTCTTTATAACATTGTCAAGCATTCAACGTAAAGGAAGAATGCAATGTCTACATTGACACTGCATTCTTCTCTCTTAGTGGCAGAGTGGTTTAAAAAATTCTCAGTGCTCTTCAACCTTCTCCCCACTGCCAGTGTGAGGATTGAAATAACCATAGGACTTTTCTGCCAATTCAAAAGCAAGGAGGGAGGAGGAGGAGAAGAGTTGGCTTATCTACCCCACTTTTCTCACCCATTTAAGGGGACTCAAAGCAGCTGACAAAGCTTTCTGTTCTTCTCCCCACAACAGACACCCTGTGAGGTGAGTGGGGCTGTGAGAGCCTAGAAGAGAGCTGTGACTTGCCCAAGGTCACCCACCCAGCTGGCTCTGTGGGGAAGGGCAGAATCAAGCTCGGTTTTCCAAAAAAAAGTCTGGCTCCCTAACCACTAAACCAAACTGAAGTACTCCTGTGTAGTGCTTCACCACTTTGTGTGTGGATCTTGCCTTCATCTCTGCTCTAAAGCCCTATAGACTAAACCTCTATAATCTATGGTGATCACACATTATTCTTCTTTCTTTTGTTTTGTTTTTTAAATCATCCTTGCTTACCATAGTTCTCCTCTCCTTCAGAACACCCCTCTGCTGAAATAAGAAAAAATTATCATTGTTTGAATTGGCTTTCCTCTCAGTTTAGCTATTTTTCACCTTGTAAGGTATCTCTGGTTTCTTGTTCTATAAAATAATAACAATAATCTGAATTTCAGTGCAGTATTATCTATTTTAAAAGATACAAAGGGGAGGATAATATGAAATACTGTGAAAGCAGTTGTTGTGACAGACCTGATAAGTTCAGTGAGATTCACCAGCATGTCTATTTCAGAGAAGTTACTCTTAATAGTCTTCTGACAGATTTGCACACCACTGGAGTTACATAAATGTAATTAATGGCATTGCTAAAATGTCACAGTGAGTGTTTAATTGCTCCCTTGGTGATTCTAGGAATATTTGAAAAAGAAAACACTCAAGACAGACATTCTGTAAGGTTTATTTTGAAGAGAGACCAATGGGAGTCTGGCTTAACAACACCATCAAAAGATTGTGACTGTGTTTTCATAGCAGTACTGATTTGACCTTCCCATCCCAACGGCATTTTAGCAATGACCACATCTTGAAAATAAGTATTATGTAATACATGTTTTGAAGTGTGGTGTTTTCGCCTTGGACCAAACTGCAGACATTGGAACTAGGGTCCTGCCTAAATTCAAAAGAGAGGGACACCACCTCAAAGGTAAAGGGTTGGTTTTCACTTGCCCCTGCTATAGCCCTGTGTTCAAATAAAAGTGGGGAAAGCATTCCTCTCCTCCATCAGTAAAGAAGCCATTGCTTAAAGTAGACATGGCTGTAGGCTCAGTAGTAGACCAAATTGCTTGGAAAAGTAGAAGTTTTATGGTTCAGTCCCCAGCCTCTCCCAGGGAGTAGGAAGTAGAAAACAGCTTCTGCATCTCTGCCAAGAAATGTGCATAGAGGTGTCCATGAAGTGAACCGAGAGTCAGATATGATTCAGTGATACTCAAGGATAACAATAGTGTGTGTGAGGGTAAACCACTACACACTAGCAAAGGATGGCATTGGGGGTGAGGAAATATTCCTTGACCCCAAGATGACAGCAATGGGGGTGGGGGGAGGAGATTATGGTTTGTGTGGCTGAATAGCTGAGAAATCCCAGCTCATCAGCAACAGCAGATCCTGAAGAGTGCAATCTTCTCAACTTCCATGAATCCACAGCACTGGTGAGGAAAGTGTCAACAGAAGTAGGGGGATAATGACACCTTCCAAAAGCAAGTCTGAAAAAAGTGAGCTGGGGTGGGGTGGGACAGAATAGAAAAGGTTCATGTGTCATGGGGAGACCCAGGACTCCATTGGAACAGAACACATCTAAAAGTTCAAATTCAAACAGGATCTTACAGGATTCATCCTCCTGCTTGCATCAAGAAAATCCTACAACTAAGTGGCAGGTCAAATCTCAGGGCCAATCCTACGCATGTCATTTTTAAGAAAAGCAGATGATGCGAAAGAATCTGGAAAGCTGCTTCTCGTACACAAGTAGTATTTGACTCCATGAAATCCTGAGCCACAGCTATTCTCCACTATAACAAGATCCTATGGGCTTGGAGCCCCTCACATCATTTGCAAATGGAACTAATGAAATAGTCTAATGTGTACAAAGCAACTTTCTGTGTTCCTCTATAACACTAATATGTGACATCATTGCCAAATACCTGAAAAGCCTGCACAGACATTTGTGCACTATGATTGTGCAAAATAGGTAAGATTCATGCCAATATTTTTTTCTTGCTGCCAGCAGCGCTCACCTTGGTTCAGATGATGGCTGCATTGCAAGCAATCAGGCACTTAAGTTGTCATAAAAATAGCCCTGGGAGATCCACTACTATTTTTAATTAGCCAGCATGCATTCAGCTTCCAGCTGTTTGGCAAAGTTGTTTGGCATAGCATTAGAAATAATTTTGGGGACCTCATTACTCATGCACAAAAAACAAACAAGCTCCCAGAAGTTTCTTCCAATAGAATGCTGAACGAGTTCATCAGCCAGCTAGTAAGTCAGATACATGCTAGAGGATTTCCTTATGTACGGCAAGGGGTAAAGCCAGCTTCCTCTTCAGTAGGAAGAGACTTGTACGTGTCGTGTTGACTGCACTAATTCACGTGGTTACTGCTAGTCTCCTGGTTCCATTCCGTACTCCTCCACGAAATCAGCTGGATGACCTTGGGCTAGCCACAGCTCTGTTTCTGAACTCCACATCGCCACCTACCTCTGTTGTGAGGAGAACAAAAAATAAAGCTTTGTCAGCCACTTTGAGTCCCCTTAGAGGTGAGAAAAGTGGGGTGTAAACCTGGCTAACCTTCTAACTGTTTCTCTGTTCTTACTGAGTCAGAGGAGGCAGTTCACGTGCTTGATTATTGTCTGAAGGTAGTAATGGACTGCGTGTAGACCAATACATTGGAAATGAATCCTGAAAAGATGAAATCCAACTCCAGTAAGTTAAAGGACACTTAATTCTCTATTGGGTTGTTTCCCCCCAAAAAAGAACAGGTGTGTGATCCAGGAGATTATTGGATTTATCACTGTGATGAGATGTATATAGAAGCAGTACCCAGGAATACCTACTTCCACCTCTGATTGTTTTGCCAACTTCAGTCTTTCCTGGATAGGGATTACTTGACAACAATGACCCACACTCTGATAGCCTACAGATTAGACTACTGTAATGAGGTCTACATGAGGCTACCTTTGAAGATGGTCTGGAAGCTGGAACTAGTGCAGAATGCTGCAGCTCAACTGCTGATGGGAATATTCCCAGCCATTGACCCTCTGCTCATTCTGAGATGAAGCACTGTAAAATGAGCAACTTTTTCTTTCAGTTACAAGGGGACACAGAAGAGGGAAACTTACCCATTCACAGCATAGGAATAAAGCTCCAGCCAGCAACCAATCAGGAGCCCAGAATGGCAGGCAGGTAGCTGGCCAGTCAGTAATGATGTGTTTCCAGAGTTCAAGGCAAAGAAAGAACAATGTATGGAAATGTGGGGTGGGTTTATTCATTTCCCTGCTTGGGTTTTTTGTTTTCTGTTTTTGATTTTAATGGCTACAGAATGGAGTCATTTTCTAAGGGGAATTTTAAAAAGCCCTGTCTGATCACATCCATTAATGTGTTGCATCTAAAGTTTCTGTCCAGCTTCACTGATGGATTCACACAAAATAGCCCAGAATGTCCATTTTTTTGTATTGTGATGAATCCCTGCAGTTGTCATTTTTCTGTAGACACACTTGTGATGGAAGAAGCTGGCAAGCACACCCAGAGTCATTTTTCCCATGCTGCAGGACAGATGTCTTTGAGGGTACCTTCTGACCCTCAGAGATGAACTCCAGGCCCAGAGTTATTGTTGCTATGGACACACTGATCCCTTCAGGCATTCAATTAGCACCCAGTTTTGCCAGTGTGATTCAGTTGGCCTTGTTAACTATCCTGACATATGAGCAATTTCCAGCCCACAGAACTGAGCCAATTATTCCCCCCTTCCCCAAATAGATGTATCATCCAGATTATTTCTTTTGGCCAATCTCTGGTTGACTAGGCGGCAAGGCAGGCAAATAACAAAGTTAGATACAACTGTTTCCCACTACATGGTGCCTTAACTGGAATAAATTATGTCTAATTAGCATAGTTGTGTAGCAAAGCATGTCTGGGAAGGAAATTTGGCTTCTACTGGAGAAGCATTTCAGTTGCCAGATGGGTGAAACTGAGCCTTGGATGTTTTTATTCCAGTTTACTGTCTATACATACTCACAGGGCTTAAGCATCAATTAGTGCTTATGAGAGCTTATTTCAATTATCTACCTTTGGCATGATTAAATGGCAGATACTACCATCTTCCTTATTCATAGTGTCAATGCCCATGTTAACACTGGCAACATTGAAACAATGCATATGTATTTCAGTGTATTTTAACAGAATTTTATGTTAAAGTTTTAATAGAGGATGAAATTGCTTCAATTACCTTTTATCTCTTAGAATCTTGGTCTTGTAACATTTTTGTTTCTAAAGTCAGTAAATAGGTATGGATTGATTTATTACTTTATTGTTTTGTTATGCCATTTATCATATTAAGATCGTTGCTTACTTTGGTATATTTCTGGCCTAAGATTGGAATAAAGATAATCATGTGCATTGATATGAATGAAACATAGGCTTATAGAGAATCAATGAAACATAGGATTGTAGAGAATCAACGAAACATAGGATTGTAGAGAAGAAGAAGAAGAGTTGGCTTTTCTACCCCGCTTTTCTCACCCATTTAAGGGGACTCAAAGCAGCTGACACATTGTTCTTCTTCCCACAACAGAACACCCTGTGAGGTAGGTGGGGCTATGGGAGCGCATAAGAGAGCTGCGACAAGCCCAAGGTCACCCAGCTGCCTTCATGGAGGAGAGTGGAATCGAACCCGGTATTCCCAGATAAGAGTCCAGCTCCCTAACCACTAGACCAAACTGGCTCACAACTGCAGTATCAGCTGTTGTAGATCTTTATAATCTTAGAGGCTTAATTATATAGACCCTTTTTTTGTAAACATTCCCTCTGGATTGCTCTGCTTTGTGATGTTTGGTAGGCATCTTTAGGTGCATGCTGATGACCTATAGGGCATTTCCTGCATAACTGTATTATTTTCCTATTGAACCTGGTTTTGTCTCATTATTCAATATTGTCTTACATGGTTTTAATATACTTTTAAACTTTTTGTATTTATGTTTTCTTTTGTAACAACAAAAGTATATTTAAAAATTTAATGGAAAACGGTATATAAATCACTATCATCACTACCATGATCTTCATTAATTCATTAATTCATTCATTTATCCACTCATCAGCATAAAAAGTATACATATTCATAATATGGTATATAGAGATGTGAGGCAGACAGTGATACAAGCTGAATTATTTCTAGACATCAGCATGTGCTACATAGTACAAATTCTGCTCTGTTTCTCTTCTTTAAAAGAAGCTAATATAAAATTCTTTTGAAAAATTTAATTACTGCCAACTAGAGCTGTTTTACAGAGTCAGTGTCAAGTTGATATTTAGAAGCAGTCGGGATGTATTCCTTTTGTGTAATTCGAAAAGAATTTTCTTTCAGGAAACAGGAAGAGACCTGTGTGTACAAAAGAATTCACTGCAAGAGTAAGGAAACTTGGTATGAAGGATGCCTTGTAGGTGGTTGATACTCATCAAGATGTATGCTCAATTGTTCTCTGTTGGGCTTCTGAATACACATATATATCAAAGGACTGGGAGGATGGCCAAATGAATATAGAGGACCCTGCAAAAGATAAACTAAGTTTCAGAACTCCATAAACATAGAGGTCAGTGTCATTCCTCCCCAAAGTAATAGAAAGTTGAACAGCAGCTGAAGACCTTAGATGGTGCACCAGCCTGCTGAGAGCTCACATGAAGGCCAGGCCATTTCATATGGAAAGGCACCCTCATTGTTTGGGAAGAGCGGTAAAAATATTGTAATGAAAACAATGGCATGTTTTTGTTTTTGTTGTCTTTTAAATTAAAGAATTCATGACAGTGTGTAGGCCTCTACAGTAACAGCCTCAGTGCCATACTTCTGCAGATTTCAGGCTAGCCCCGGGGCTAGCTATTCACACTTACAAGCACTGCTAGTATAGGGCTAGTATACAAAGTAGTATAGGGCTAGTTTGGTAGTTATAAGTGGGAATGGCCACCGCTGCATTGGATCCTTACCTGCGTGGATTGCAACAGCAGGCTGGTGACTGCAAACAGGCCCAAAGTTTCAGCTTGCTCATAGTTTGGGCAATTAAGATATATCAAGATGATGTTCTTTTTCCTCATAGTTTTCTGGAAGTTATGGAGTGTTGGGTGTCCTATTTAAAGAAACAGAAGTTCCTTTCTAGGAATCCCCTCACTGGCTGGTCTGAAGTTTGGTTATCATCCAGACATCCACAGAATCTAGAGCATCTTCAGGTTGCATAAAACCCTTCCTAATTATGCTTTGTTGTTCCTAAAAGAAACCCATTTTTTAAATATCATTTATCTGAAGCCCAGCCATAAACAACTTGTAGCAAGGCAGGATCAAGGCAAAATAATATGAAACTTTTACATAAAATATAAAATTAAAAACTCTTCAGAACTGGCATTTAAAAAATACTGAAACAGATTAAAGCCAGATTTAATCTGAACCAACCAATAATTCAAATTATTTTCATGCAGATTATATTTAAGGTGGGATGATAAAAACAAAGTTCTAGTATTGTTGCATTTTGAAGGCAATATATTTTTCTGTGCCCCAATTCTAATTTTTTATATATATAGATTGGAATACTGAGTTGTGCAAGAATTCAATCAAAACTTGGAACACTTTATTTGCTCATTTCTTGCTTGTCTGAAAAAAAAATTATTCTGTTATTTGCAACTTAGATGCCATCCAAAGCATCATACAGAATAAGGCATTACTACAAATTGTAATAAAGGAAGGAATTTTAATCCTATGAAAAAATATTTTTTTGCTTTTCCCATAGGAAAAGTTTGGACTGAAATTTTCAAATAAGTTCTTTTATGAGAGCCTAAATGATTTGAAGTAATGGCTATAGTAAGTGCCAGAGTAAATGTAACTTTAAAAAAAAGATTTTGTTTGTTCTTCTTGAAAATACTTGTACAATATTTTTGTAGTTAGACTGTAAAGCTTCACAGAGTCCAAAAGCTCTCTTATGACTGAAAAATAATTCATGGCCCACTTGTTAAATCATGGCAGCACACACACAGGGGATGATGGGAGCATGTAGAGGAGAGCCAACTCAAGTGTGGTATGGACATCCCCAAAGAACACAGATAAGGCTGCTGCCCCAGACAGTTTGGGAGGCAGTATATGCATGTTGCTGATTTTTTAAGGCTCCACACCAACTACCAGGCAACGCCTCCACTTGGTTCATTGTTCAAGGGAACAAGGTGCCATCTGAGTCCAAAATCTTGCTCTTCTGTGTGTGCTTTCCTTTGCTTCAGGCTGGCAGCAAGAGCTTCCTGGCATCACACACGATGATCAATGGATTGTCATGGTGTCATATTAACCAATTGGGATTGCAGACTTACCTTAATGCTGGATCAAGAACACTTGCTATGCAGTATAAACAAAATCTGAGGTTTCCCTCCAGTGAAGGCAGGACAGCAAGAACAGCACAATGAGAGCAGGAAGGGCAGCTCAAATTTGATTGGCTGCCTCAACCTGAATGATGCTCATGCTGACTTAGCTCTCACAGCTCCAATGGAAAGCTATGCACTCTTACCTTTAACTACGGATTTATTCTATTAGTCTGGAGGCAGCCCAGGTGACCATTTAGACTGATCTTCCTACAGAATGACTGGGCTTCTGATTTTTATTAGGTTTCCCAAGGAGGTTTTCCCAGGGGAGGAAAGAAGGAGAAATGCAGATTTCCAGAGAACAGCATGAAGAGATAAGGATGCCTTCTAAAATGAGCGATACAAAGCAATAGAAAAAAACAATAGAATGGGAATGTGCAGTGCTGTTGCCATGGCAATCAGGTGATGCATCACACAACTGTACCTGCGCCACCTGGTCACATGCTCCTGAATGAAGACACTTCACGTCTTGCCAGCATGTAGAGAAGCACTGGGGAGGCTAGGAATAGATTCAGCATCTGCAAGTGCAGACGCCACATCTATCCCCTGTCTTCCCTTCCCTGGGATGATTTCCCGGGGAAGAGAGACTGTGAAAAGGCCTTTCATCTGCAGAACATCTCTGGGTGGTAAGGAGTGCTGCTTCTGAGCTTTGTCAGTTTGGTTATGCCCCTCCTGCATGCACAAGCCTATTGTATTTCTGCTACTAACAATCACCATAGTAAAACCCTCCCTTGCCATGAAAAACCTAGATAGCTAGAAATGGCCTAATGTCTGTGTCATAAATTTTGCACCTTCTTTCAAGTGCCGTGATGGAACAAACATTAAGTATTAAAAACATTTGCAAGTTGTGCATCCCAGAAGACTATAATTCATGAAACATTGTGCTTTAACAAGTTTTTAATGGCAGAAATTGTTTTGCAGTTGGGCGGGTCCCAAATAGTCTAGTTCCTTCATCAAACTGATTACATTATTCCAACAGACGTGACTTGCTTTTATATAAAAAGAATGTCCCGTTGCCAAGACAGGATATATATATTTATACTCTGTGTTTCCCCTTTATTAACCTCTACTACTGAAACACTTGGGCTAAGAATAAAAAACAAAGAACAAATTCTGCCTCTCATAAAATTAGTGTGAACATTCCCACTTATTCTTAATGTATGTTGCGGCTAATCTGAACTGTACCTGCTATGAACCACCACGAGTCCTTATGGTACCTTAAATGTACCATAATGCTCTTCTTGATTTCCTACCTAAATCACTGCACACATTGAAAACTGTTTTACACCAAACAGTTATCTTCTGTCCGGAATAATTGTGGATCCTCACCAGAGTTTCCTCAGTCATGTACTACCTAAACATTGAATCTGAGACACCACAGGATTAGCCCAGGAATTTCTAGGCAGAAATTATATGGCAGGTAGAACTTCAAGATGTTCATTTTTAACTTAATAAGCATTTTGCTAAAAATCTGTGAATGCAGAGTTAATCAACCTAAAATGTAAAGGAAGTGGATGTCCAAATAAATCGGAATGCCAAGAATTAGGGATATGCACAAAAAGAATGCATGTTTTTCTCACCATCAAAGGGAGAACCTGTTAGTCCATTTGTTGAATTGCTTAATCAAAACACAGGGATTTTTTGTACTTTGTGAAAAATACATTTTTTTTCCGTTGAAATAAGCCCTTTTCATGACCAAAAACACAATGAGATGTTCAATCAAATTGTTTATTTTCACAAACGGGTCATTTTCATTTTGATGCAAATATCTGTGAATGGAAAATAGTCAGTCAAATGTGTACATAATGCATATACACTACAGCAGTAGCAGCTAGTCTGATACCCTCCAGAGATTGTTGAATTGTGGTTGCATCCCTGTGATGCAGCAAAGACAACTACAGTAAGGCTAGTTTCCATTACTCCCAGTGGAGATCAGCTGCCCCGAGGGCCTGAGTGATGTAGCACTACTGTGTACTCTTTGGTTCCAGAGAGGATGGATAATGGTGAGAAATGAAGGAGTTGGAATCTAGTATTATCTAGAGAAACCATCTTGACTTACTAGGTAGCTCACATTAAAATATTTCAAAAAACATAGGGCAATTCTACACTGGGCATAAAATCAAAGCAGCAATGCTGTGATTTAGGGCAGGCCTGGACACGGTCACCAGGATATGGAAGTGTATACCAGCAAATGCAGATTCACCCTTAGTATTTTAACCTATAATGTAAGGGCCAGGGCTGACAGTTGCAAAGAGCAAAAAAGAATTGCTTCTTCAGTATTAATCTAGCTCACAAATACTAGATATTAATTTCTGCTTGGAAAATTATGGATGCAGTGCTTAGAATAAGGTTTTAGCTATATGCTATACATTTTACCTTTTTTGTTGATGTGATCTATCCTGGGACCTTTGGGTGAAGGGTGGGATATAAATTATCTTAAATTCTTAAATTAATAAATAAGTAGATGAAAATAACCTCAAATACATCTGACATAAGCATGACTCTTATGTTGCTTTCCCCAGCACTATTTTATTTCAGCTATGTGAAAACCCTCTGAATTTTTTAATAACAGTTGGAGTAGGAAAGTCCTGTACTTTGTGTTTGAAATGCATACCACTTGGTAGTGTTTCAATTTCTTCCTGGCTCACACATTAGCTCAATTTATGCCTTACTGTTAAGCACATTCTTTTGGGCGCTGACACTGAGCTAATGTATGCTTTAGGCAACTTTCATTGTGCAACATGAAGACGAGATCAGAATCCATCCCTTCCAGATGAATGTTTCCCGAATCTGACAGACTGTGGATAATCTTAGCTATGATTTGTTTCCAAATCACATCTTATGAAGGTGGCATATTTTAAGAATCCGTAGATGTTATTAGCTACAGTTTAGGATTTGGATAACAGACTTACTGAGTGGTGATTAGTAGGCAAAGGCTGCATCCACATGGCCTAGAAAGGGCAGACTATGGGGGCAGGAGACTTGGGTCCTACTGATGGATGAATCATGTAGTTAGGCAATTGGGAAGGGAACCGAAATATAATCATAGTGCCTCTTTATAAAGCTATGGTGAGGCCACATTTCAAATTTTGTGTATAATTCTGATCAGGATAATTCAGAAAGGATGTTGTGGAACTGGAAAAAGTGCTGAAAAAGACAACCAGAATGATTGTAAAATCAGATTGCAACATCTAGGCCTCTTCAACCTTGAAAGAATGAATTTAAGAACATAAGAGAAGCCCTACTGGATCAGGCCACAATCCATCTAGTCCAGCATCCCGTCACACACAGTGGCCCACCAAATGCTCATGGGCATTTCAAGGACAAACATTTTCCTGCTCTCAAATGGCCTTAGATGCATCCTGCTCCCCCCCCCCAGCCTGAAATATGTACCTAGGCATGAAAGATGTACCTAGGCATTCATTCTAGTAGCCATTGATACTTCTGCCATCCATAAATTTGTCTAATCCTACCTTAAAGCCATCTAGGCTGGTAGCTGTTACCACCTCTTCTGGCAGCAAATTCCATAAACTGATGACCCTCTGGGTTTTTTTTTAACATTTTTATTTAATGCTTTTATAAAAACATAAAAGCATTAGATGACCCTCTGGGTGAAGAAATACTTCCCCTTGTCGGATCCGACTCTCCTACCCATCAGCTTCATAGAGTTCTAGTGTTCTATGATAGAGAAAAGAAATATTCTCTATCCACCTTTTCTATACCGTGCATAATTTTATATACTTCAATCAGGTCCCCTCTTAAACACTGTCTCTCCAGACTGAAGAGGCCTGGATGCTGCAGCTTGGTTTTGTAAGAGAGGTGTTCCAGCCCCTTAATCATTCTGGTTGCCCTTTTCTGCACCTTTTCCAGTTCCACAATATCCTTTTCGAGGTGTGGTGACCAGAATTGTACACAATATTCCAGTGTACCATAGATTTATAAAGAGGCAAAATGACACTTGCTGACTTGTTTTCTATTCCCTTCCTAATTACTTTCACTGCAGCTGTGCATTGGGTTGACACCTTCATTGAACTGTCCACCAAAACCCGGAGATCCTTTTCCTGGTGTGTTGCAGAAAGCTCAGACCCCATCAGTTTATAGACATAATTTGGAATTTTTTGCCCCAATGTGCATTACTTTGCACTTGTTAAGATTAAAGCACATTTGCCACTTGGCTGCCCACTGACCCAATGCTAAGGGATCCCTCTGGAGCTCATGGTAATCTCTTTCTGTTTAATATCCTAAGTAATTTAGTATCATCATCAAACTTTGCTATTTTACTATGTACTCCTTCTTCTAGACCATTGATGAATAAATTAAAAAGCATTGGTTCCAAGACTAAACCTTGGGGGACCCCACTTTTTACCTCTTTCCACCATGAGAATTGGCCATTTATTACTACTCTCTGCTTCCTACCCTTAAGCCAGTAAGGATAGAACCTGTCCTTTTATTCCATGGCTGGTGAGTTTACTCAATAGCCTTTGTTGTGGGACTTTATCAAAAGCCTTCTGAAAGACCAGATAGACAATGTCTACTGGTTCACCTTTATCCACATGTTTGTTAACACTCTCAAAGAATTCCAACAAGTTTGTAAGGCATGATTTACCTTTGCAAAAGCCATTTGTTCAACAATGCTTGCTCCTTTATGTGCACACTAATTTTGTCTTTAATGATGGTTTCCATCACTCTGCATGGAACCAATGTTAAACTTTAAATGTTAAATTTCCTGGATCACCCCTAGATCCTTTTTGAAAATTGGTGTTACATTTGCTACCCTACAGTTCTCAGGTACAAAGCCTGAAGTTGGGGAAAGATTATATATTTTTGCTAGAAGGTTGGCAATGTTGCATTTGAGTTCCTTAAGGACTCTTGGATGACTACCATCTGGTACCGATGACTTGTTAACATTTAGTTTATTAAGACATGCAAAGACCTCTTCCTTAGTTATCTCTGTCCAGTTTAATTCTTCAGAAAATACAGACTCAGCTACTGGCATGTATCCTCTGTCTTCCTCCGTGAATACAGAGGCAAAGAATTTGTTTAGTCTCTCTGCAATCTCCATGTCTTCTTTAATTATCCCTTTCTGTCCTTTACCATCTAATGGTCCAATTGCTTTCCTGGTTAGATTCCTACTTCTGATATATTTATAGAAGTTCTTGTTATTTCTTTTGATGCTTTTAGCAATGTGCTCCTCAAAATCTTTCTTAGCTTTCCTAATGGTCATCTTGCATTGGTGTTGCCAGTGGTCAGAATAAATAGGCCTGGCTGTTCCAGACTCACAGATTCCAAAAGTGGGCAGGTAAGTGCAGAAGTTGCCCTGATTTGGGAACAGAATCTTTTGGAAGGATTCTCCAGCCAGCATTCTGAAATTGGAGGGAAACCATAAAAGTGCTGTATTATAATTTGAAAACTTTGAGTTATAGCAACCCCTGTGGAAATAATCCAATTTTATGTAATAGTGCATGATGATATGGCAAATGCCAGTTTATAAATCTACAGAAAACAGCTCTTCCTCTGTATTTGATATATTTAGCAAGAAGGAGAAATCAGCTTAATATTTTCCCTATGCTTTTCACGTTCTTTCTTTTTGAAACTATTTTTTACATTGTCCTCTGAGATTAGAAAGCTGAAGCTATAACAGACTGTTCCCCTTTTGGCTCCTAAGAGATTAAAACTTTTTACGGATCAGAAACATAGCAAACTGGGCTGCAAGAATACACATGACAGCAGAAGTAAATTCAGTTTAAAAACAGAATAGGAATAAATTAAGAACTTTTCTGACTTTGCCAATTGAGATGGAATCCAGTTGGTGTCCTTTTACTCACAGAAAAGTCTTTGGTCAAACAGAGACATCCACTGACCATAGAATTACAGAGTTGAAGGGGACCTCTAGGATCATCGAGTCCAACCCCCTGCTCGATGGAAAAGAATGGAAATTTTAGCCAGTTGTTGATGATGATGATGATTTTTCTCCAGATCCATTGCCACTCTCCAACCCCACCTTTCACAGCAAAAAATTAGATTTATATTTACTTGGTGAAAGGTTCCATTTTCCTGTGTTGGCCAGCAATAATCAATAGACCTATCATCCGTTGGTCTAGACCTGTCCCATGTTCAGGTCCTTCATGGTCTCAGTCATCACACAATGCACCATTAACCTGAGACAGAAAATTCCTTGAGTAAAGAACTTATGAAAATCTTTGCATGAGCATAATAGGCGCATAATGTAGAGAAAGCTTCTGGCTTAGGAATAATAAAATCATGGAACTGGAAGGGACCTCTAGGGTCATCAAGTCCAAACCCCTGCTCAATGCAGGATTTTCTAAACCATCTCAGATGGATGTAGGTCCAGCCTCTGCTTGAAAACCTCCAGCAAAGAAGAACCCACTACCTCCCATTGCAACCTATTCCACTCACCCTTACTGTCAGGAAGTTTTTTCTAATATCTAATCTGTATTGACTCCCTTTAAATTTCATACCATTATTTTTAGTCCTTCCATCTTATGCAAGTGAGAATAGGGAAGATCCCTCCATTGTGACAGCCTTTCAGATACTTAAAGACCACTATCATGTCTCCACTTAGTCTTCCCTTCTGTAGGCTGTTTTTTCACATACTTTTGTTAATCCGGATTTAGAAGATCCAGATCTTTGAAATCTGGTCATTGAAGATCCTCATCATCGTGAGTGCCCGCTGCCCTGGTAGGTGTGGGGACATGCTGCCTCTGATCCGGTCTTCATGACAGTAGACCGGATTGAAGACACCTTTAAAGGGGTCTTGTGTTAATCTGGATTAGGGCCCAAAGACCCCATTAAATCCAGATTTTGCTGGTGCTAGTGGATGCAGATGGTGTCCTGAAGCTTTCTTGTGTGCAGACAGTGCATGAGTGAGCCATACCAATTGGGTACCAATCAGGTTCCTAATGGAGTCTTCATTGCTAGTGCAAAAACATCCAGACTTAGGAATAGTGTTTGCTCACTGCATCTTGCTGTGAATAAATGGAAGCTAAAATAAAATGAATGTATTTGTCAAGGAGTGCTCCTAATTCCTAGAGTATGTTTCTGCCCTTTGTCGTGTCTGACGTTTTTCCCTAAAGCAAGCAGTTTTATATATATATATTTTATTATTTTTAAATGCAGATTCCTGGGTCAAGACCCTGGGCCTATTCACACTTGGCCTTTTTCTGGAGTATATCTTAGGATATGAGCCTGTGGTCCACATGCTAATGCAGACTCTGGCAGACCAGGATATATTCCAGAATAAAGCCAAGTGTGAATAGGCCCCCTGCTGCTCCTAGGGATTTCTGTGCTTGAGGAAGACACCCCCAAAATGTAGCTAGATCCTTGTAAATTTTCTTTCCCTCCCAACTTTTTTTTAAAAAAAAATCCCTGCCCCTGGGAATATTGCCCTCTGAATCCCTTTACTCTGCTACTGCACACCCTGCCCAGCTGGGTTTCACAAATAACTGACTGGCAGCTAAGTTAGAAATGGGTGTGTAACGCTCAAAATGGTTTATATAAGAATGCCAATGCTTCCATGTCATAAATACCTGATATCCTGTTCTATTATGAAACTGGGTGTACACAAGTGAAATTAGTCAATAGGACTGTTTATCTGATCTTTTGCCCCAGCTCATTTTGCATTGTTCCATATCAGTTGCTTTTGTTCCTCCTGGAAGTATGTTTTCCTTAGAAATCCCCAGCATTCAGCAGTGCCCCCCCCCTTTTGTATAATGACTATTTGCAGATTAGAACTGATATTGCTTTCCTAGGCAGGATTCATGTGACCAGTGCAGTCTTTGCTCATGACTTAGGCAACACAAAGGCTGCATGGATCTGTATGCAGACTGGGGGGGGGGGGCGGGGGGGGCATGAATGAAATTTTTGGAATTTGATTTGAATCAAAAAACTGAAGATTTGAATCAATTTGAATGTTTAAAATTTGAATGTTTTCACATTCAATGTGAATCAAATACATTCATATCTATTCATACAAATACTCAATTCGTATTTGAAGATAACGAATGTTGACAACATTCATATGTGTCCATAAGCATCCGTATGCATCCATACACATTAGTAGCCATCCCATTTTTATCCCGTATGCATCCCATTTTTGTCCCATATGTATCTGTATAAATGCACACAGATATGAATAAGATGTGCGTATATATGTAATGCATATGTATCTGTACACTTATGAATGTCCAAATAACTTGTATGAATGATTTGAAAGATTCAAAAATTTGTTCGAATGTTAAGTTCAAATGTATAGACATTTGCTTCAAATCTGAATGTCTGAATTGATCCAATATAAGTTCTGCTATAAGTTTTCAGGAGAACCCTGAAAATAGTGAGAGGGAGAAAGTGCTACAAAGTCTCTATACCTAATGTTCCAGCGGCCAAATATTACATCACCATTTCTTAAGTGGACCAACCTCAGTGGTCATTTCCTGGGTTGAAAGTCCTGGCCAGCAACACTGCAACCAGGGAATGAAAGTTATCCAACCACACTGGTTGTGTGCTTGGGAGCAGTGGCAGAGGTGCAGGCATCCCCATAACCTCTAGTGCTTCATCTGTTGTCCTGGCCAGCAACACTGGCTGGGCGTCACTGTGAGGTGAAAGTGAGTTTGCCTTGCGAGAGTCCCCATGCAAAGCCCTAATTCGGGCTACATGAGGGACAAAAAGTACAAGTCCATGTTTTTTTTTTTTTAAAAAAAACCCTTTGCAACTGTTCTTGCTGTGAATTAGCAGCCAAGCACAAATTATTCTTAAGCATGGGGATGCTCCAGCCTCTGTCGCCGGCTGAAGGAGGGGATCAGAGCCACGTCGCATCTCTAGTGGCTGAATTTCAAGCCCCTCTCACAGAGGTTTCTCTTGCTTCTCCCCTGCAGCCATGGCTTCAGTCATGTGTTTAGCAGGAGGAGCATCTGCTTGATCCTGGCTCAGTTGGAGCACTGGGAGAAGCTGCGGCTGCAGGGGAGAAGCAAGAGAAACCTCCATGGGAGAGGCTTTAAATTCAGCTCCTAGAGACAGGAGCTAATTAATATGCACCTCTTTTCACCTCTCTCTTTTAATCATTAGCTGAGCTCTGCTTGTGTGCATAAGAGCTGCTATAACCCCCTGACAGTTGCTCAGCTGATTGTAGAGCAGCTGTGAGGGGAGTGTTTGCGGTAAATCAGCCCCTTACCTGGGCAATTAAGCACTCAGGTAAGGGGGTGGGTGGAGAAAACAGCAGCAGCCCGGTGAAGGGATTTGCCGCAGTTTTCATGGGGATGGGCGGGTTCGCCTTGAACCTGCCCTGTCCTCCATTGCCATGGGGACTCCTTAATGTGAATCTTAATTCACAGTGCATCAGGGGCAGCCCCATGTCTATGCAAGAGGAAATGGCACTGTATCCAAGTGTCCAGGGGCCACCATCTTCTTTTGGGGGTTTGTTGCAACTGGGCATGCAGTGGCACCATCGCCACAGTGACAGTGGTGCTCCATGCACATGCTTTTGCATTTGGAAATGTTAACATCCTGCAAGTGCAGATGCTCCTTACCAGATGTTACCCTATAATGTACTACAGGGCCAAGTACAAATTGGCCACCAAAGTCTGTGCCTCCTGAAAAAGTCTTTAGCCAAACAGACTTAAACATGGGAACAGTCCCCAGTGTGAAAATATTCCCTAGATTGCTCCTGTAAAGCAATCTTCCAAGTGTTCCCAGCTGTGGGTTTGAAGCCGCCATTTCTGGACAAGCCGCAAAAATGCCCCATCCTGCAGACAGGTACTAGCAGATTCCCAGCCTCCTGCTCCAAACTTCTCTCTTGTCCACAATGTCAAGTCCTCATTGCTGTGTCGATGTACAGGTGGGGGAGACCAAGGATTGAAATCATGGCCCAAACTGCTGCAGGGAGCAGAGAACTGTGACACAGTTCTTGCTGCAGTTAACATAAGAGAAGTCTTGCTGGATCAGGCCACAGCCCCTCATCCTGTCTCACACAGTGGCCCACCAATTTCTTCTGGACATCAAGTTCAAATCCATATCTGCTTTTGACTCCTCTCAAACGGCCTTTAGAGGCTTCCTGCTTGTCTCTCCGAGTCCTTATTCTAATTTTAAATTTTTACAGTTAATCTACTGATACACTTTGTCTAAAAAAAGAAAAAAAGAATAAAAGTTTTGCTTAAACATTTTTATTTACAATGGAACATAGTATGCAAGTCAGGTTCCCACTGGGAAATTTAATCTGGATTTAAATCAGGTCTGATTTTTTGTGTTCCTACTGTTAGCTTATAATGTGGACTCACAGGGGAGAAATCCCCTCCCCTCCCTCCTCTGCTCAGCAGAACCCCTTCCCCATGCAGTCAGCAATTGGGCACTGTCATACCCTGACTTCATCAGGGCAGGCAGTTCAACCCCCACCCCCTCTATAAGCAAGTTCCTGATTCAGATCATGGAGCAGCAGCTTTTGTTCACCACTTCTGCCCCCATGGTAGCACAGCTTCTCATGTTAACAAGGCAGTAGAAGATTAAAGATCACTTTCCCTTCTTATAATAGTGTTTTGTGCTAGATCGGTGGATCATAGCAGTGCAAAATGGATAGAGGAGGAAGGAAGGAGGGAGGGAATAGGAAACAAAGGACAGAAGCCTCCAAAGTCACAATTGCCACCCCCTTTGTAAAATCAGATCTCTTTTATCTCTTTGTTACATGTGTTCTGATCTCTTTTTTAGTTACATTGTGGTCTGATCTTTTTCATTCTTCACGTCCTTTTTCCCACCCCCTTTCAGTCAAGTCTGATCCCCTTAGCACATAATGGCAAGAGCCTGGGGAAAAGGGAACAAAATCACGGCTTATCATTGGATCAGGGGAAACTGAGGAGAATGCCCCTAAAGCATGGTTCTCACCCCCCAAAAAACCTGCTTGCATTCCCAATTGCTAAATAGTGAGGATTATTTCTAAATCCAGCAGTGAGACCTTTTTTGATTTGAATATAGATAATACATGTTTCAGGAGACTTTAAACTTTAGAAACTGTGGATTCTTTTAAAATCTTTGGGAACGGTGAGCACTCAAAATGATTTCAAAGCTCTGTAAATCTTGAATGGGAACACACAATGTATTATTGAAATTTTGCAAACATGATTTTCTTTAGCACTGAATAAAACATCTCTATACAGTTTGAAAAATATTTTCTTGATATCCTCTGTTTTTTGTTTTCATTAATCTCACATCATTGCTGTTTCCCAGAAACTGTATCAACATAAAAATTGATCACTTTTCTCTGGGTTTCTTCTCTTCCTCCTCCAGAAAAACTAGGTACACCACTGAACTCTAGGACATTTTACTCAGGATAAAGCAGACACTGAGGGCTGGGGAGGGAGGAATACTTAAATACCAATAACAACTCTAGAGTTGCTCCAGTATTATCACCAGCAACTGAATGAGACTAGCATGCATGCTTACATAGTCCTGCTCACCACAGGTGTGGATGCGTCACCAGATAGTGTAACTATCTCACACAGCATCCTCTTGAGCATTATAATTACTATATCTCTCCCAAGAAACGTTAGTTGGGTAAGTCAAAAGCTGTTGGATGTGAGACTCAAATGCAAGACTGCTGCCAGAAGCTGTTGGACTCATTCTTGAACATGCTTCAGTCAGTTTTCAGGAGTATTTTGCAATGTATCCTTTGCAGTCCAAGACCACATTTGATTTATATTATGTGTACAGAAGCTCCAAGTTGGCTTGACACTGTAGTAGTAAAGTTTAATTTATCTCTGTCAATGTAGCAACAATAATGAAAAAAACCCTCTGTTATACTAACACATGCCTACTCTAAAATGGAGGAACGCTTTACAGATTGTGCATAGATAGAAATAAGAATCAGGAGTTCTTTTATGAACATCAGATGTTTGGTACCATGTCAGATATACAGTTTTTCTGTTAAAGAAATGCTCCATTAGAAGCGTAGTGGAAGTGAAACTTGGAGTTCTGAATGTATACATCCATGTGTCTACTCACGTATGCATGAACACTTACACAGTCACACAGAGCGTATTATTACCACCCAAATGTGGAATAGCACATGCAGGTCACTGTTTTCATAAGTTTTTGCAGCTCTAACAGTGAAGAGAATGCATGCATAAACCTTGGAAACAAATAATTAAAGAAAAACCTGAAACGCATCACTCCACTCCTTAATCTCCTTTCTCTCCAGTTAGCATATTTCAAAGTTTGTTTGTTTTTAAAGATAGCTGTGTGCCTCATCAAGTAGAATTGATACACCATTACACAACAGTGTTTTGTGGTGAATCCTCCTTTACTGTGTAAAAAAATCTGATTTTTGTTTTCACTTTGTGGCTCCAGCTACATGTACCACTAAGGGTGCATCTCCATGGGCAAGGGGGGGGGGGCTGCAGCCAGAGGAGAAGCATGGAAAGGACACACCTCATGGCCCCAAAGCCAATTGAAGTTCCATAGTTGTGAGATTCCTTGTTGAACTGCTGGAATGGAAATGGTCCAGGAAATCGACCAGTTTTGGCCTCATGTGAAATTGTCTCCCCCAGAAACTGGGCTATTTAGTCACTTCCTCCCCACTCTGTCCCTCCACATTGAGGGAAGGGTTTTTTTTGAGAGGGAGCCATCCACCCTGAAAAATCATAGAACCAGCCCTACAAGTAAGGCTACGCTCAAGTAACAAATGAAATGTCTCTGAAATTCCTTAAAGACTACTGTGTGTTCCTTGGGTTCTCTTCCCATCTCTAATCCAACTTTTCTAGCCTAGAATGCTCAGGAAAAGGAAGAGGAGCAGATTGCCCTGTGAATGATACCGTCTATGAACCATGTTGCAGAGACCAAAGGGTTGTGGGTTTTTTGTTTTTTTTACTGCATCTCAACACAGCCTCCAGCTGTGATCAGACATGTGGGGGGGAGCACCTCTGAGTTGTTTTTGATAGGGCAAAGTTTAATCCAGCTTTAGTCCTCCTTCAGAGCAAGAAAACACATCAGCAAAGCAACCAATTATTTTCTTTACACATTATCTATCCCAAAGGAGAAGTTTTCTGAGTTATTTAAGGTCACTTTCCCACTTGACTTTTTTCATTCTGGTTGGACTATTTTAGTCCTGGTTGGACTATTTTAATCCAGATATAGGGCTGAGTGTGTATTCTGGGTTGTTCCCATTTGCCTGGCTGAACCTGAATATTGCCATTTCCACTCACCACCCAAATTGGCAGCACAGAGAAACAGGGCCTTTTAACCTCCACCAACACCCTAGTGCAAACCCTGTAAGCCTGCCCTGGTCAATCAGCTGAGTGGAAGAACAGACACACACAGGGCAATCACACTTTCCCTTTCACACCCTCCCTTTCAGTTCTGACATTCCCGGTAACATTATCTCTATTTGCATTACTGGGAAGACAGCAAGTTTTGCTAAAGCAGATGAACGAAGGAGCAGAAAGCAATTGGAGGCTAAAAGACAGCTCTCGCACAAAGGTGAAGGAGAAAGAGGCTATTATTTTCCTGTTCTGCCATCCTTGTCTTGCTACAAATTGATCTCTTGAGGCTGGTGACTTTAAAAGAATTTCCTTGCTACAATTGTATCTTTTAAGGCTGGCTGGTACTTTAATTTTTTTTCTTTCTCCTCTTGCAATCCTGTTCAGAGCAGGCATAGCAAGGGGAGGGGGGAGACCTTTGTAGCTGTGAAATCCCACCCACATCTGGCAGGCATTGGCCAGAAGGATAGATCTCCACCCCAAACAGTCGGGGAGCATTCTCATTGGGGGGTGGGGAAGCGGACTTGGCTCCAAAAGGGGACCGAGAACAGGTTTTCTCAGGACTTCTTTTCTGTGGATTTCTGCAGAATAGTCGTCATAAAATCCAGGAATAAAAAAAAATGGGAACTTTGAATATCAAATTGGTATTCAATTTGGATTTATAGAAAAGTAAAAGGGAACGTTGGATACTAAATTTGGATTTGATTTGGATTTAAACATGTATGGGAATACACCCTAACACAGAAAGAAAACAGCTTATCATTTTGCTGACGTATTACTATCCCAGTGGCAGATAGTTTGTGAAATGAAAAATCACAGCATACCTGCTGCGAAGTGGCGACTGGGCGTCCAAACTAGAGCAGCCTTCCGTAGCTTCCTCATCAGAAACTGCAACAGCTGAGACCATCATACGCTGTCACATGGGATGAGGCAGCCAATTGGAGTTGAGGTGCCCTC
Organism: Aspidoscelis tigris stejnegeri; assembly: GCA_023333525.1. Classification (NCBI taxonomy): domain Eukaryota; kingdom Metazoa; phylum Chordata; class Lepidosauria; order Squamata; family Teiidae; genus Aspidoscelis; species Aspidoscelis tigris. The sequence continues at coordinate 18,412,585 of JALMGA010000010.1, forward strand.
CCTGTTCTCGTTGGCTCTTCTCACCATTACGTCTAGACTGGCAAGAAGATTCCAAGTTTCTTAGTACTACACTGGGAGTGCTGTTAAATCAACATTAAGTAAATTCACAGTAGCGCTGGTATAATATGTCATCACTACAATCCAGCGATCATCATGTGTGACACCTCCAATGCAACTGCACATTCCACTGTTCAGTATTAACAAGTCTGGACACATCCATGTTTGGACACCTCACTCCTGGGTCAGATACGGGCACTCACATTTGTCAGGGAGGGAGGGAGGGAGGGATGGACAGATGGACAGATGGATGGACGGATGGACAGACAAGGCTGATCAAGTTTAGGGCAGCCTCTGAAAATGAGCTGATCTTTCTAACAAGTGTTTCTGTCTCACAACACTTAGCTTCTGTATGCACTAGAGAGGAAATTGCACGTGTGAGGAACGAGATTGTTGTGAAAACAAAGAAATATAATATATACTCTTCCCTATAGTCAATATTATTACAAGTATAAACCCAGCACATACATAATTACGAGCACGTATCAGATTTAAAAGACTTTAAATTCTCACTGTCTGATCATCCTTGGTGAGTCAGAAGCATATCATGTTCTATCAGTCTGACACTTTCTCCTCCACAGTCAAGAGTTTCTGAGAAACGCTGACAATAAAAAGGATCACTTTTCTTAACTCTTCTTATTTCACAGCACCGTGGCAGCCAAAACAAGCAAAAGAAAGCCATTACTTCCAGGAATGGAGCATTTCTTTCTTCTTTTTGTGCAATACCTCTAGGAATAGCAGAGGCTGCAAGAGCCCTCTCAGGTAATGGGTCTGTATTGCTTAGCAGCATGGTTGACTTTTCAAAGCGTCATTGTGGCTGATCAAACAATAATGAAGGCAGCTTGCCTTCTGTGTGAAAAAAAATGCTTGGTTTAATATGATGAGTAAGGGAAACGCCAAGGTCTGAAACCGCCCCCTTTTCTAAAAGAAGGCTCATCTGAACAAATCCAACTCACAGGTAAATATCTGGGGATGTTTCCTTACAGTAAGGAGAGCTGACAATGGAACCCTTTGCCAAGAGAGATCGCGTATCTTCCACACTTGATGGGTTCAGGCAGAGACCAGACAGCCTGCTGTCATTTGCAGCCACCTTTCATTTACAATCCTGCTCTGAACTGACCTTTGGATATATTGGTCAAGGTGGCCCCTCACAGCTTTAGGATTCTAGAACTTCAAGGCAGCATTCACCAGGGATGTGCCAAAACTGGTTCTATTTAGAATCAGTTCAGCACAAATTAGGGAGATTTACTTCTGATGGGCCCAATACTGAACCAATTCCCCAACCCCCAAAAAAGGTTTGAGGCCTTAATTTGTTACAAAACTGTCCCATCAGGGATTCTAGCCAAATACTTTGGTGGTTTGATCCTCACCACCACCAGGCAAGTTCCTGTCCTCTATCAACCACATCTGTGCCCTCCCCAATCATGTTGATGCTTTAATCCCCTTATGTTTTTGCTCCTCATTTTCCGGGCAGTCTGGACTTGGCTGCTGCACCAGCCTACTGGGGGCTTCCAAAATAGAAAAGTATGGAAATGTCCTAACAGGGTGGCTCGGACACAACTGGCCAAGTCTGCTCACATATCTACACATTTCACCTACTGGGAGGACCCATGGTGCTCCACTGCAGAAGGCTTGGTAGACCAGGGGCATTTTTGCACTTCCCTTCCTGTCTGCTGGACGGTAAAGGAGCACGATGAACCAACGTTGACTAGTGTTCACACTTGGAGCACTAGTCAACTTTAGCTGTGCCCCCCCCCCCCTCGCACAACTGAATACTAACCTTGATTCAGTTGTGGGGCCAGTCCTCTCCTGGGTGTCATCATTTTGGCTGCAGTGCCCTGCATGCCTGCATGTGCACCTGTGCCATCACCGTGACGATGCTTACACTCTGTGCCTGCACAGTCACACATATGTGTGCGGCATCTCAGACAATGCCGGAACACCAGAAGAGGTGTGAATGGCTGCTGGCTGGATGCGCCAGGTAATCTTCTGGTTAACGTTGGTAAAGGCGTGAAGCACGATTTCATGCTCTGCACCTAGTGCATGATTAGGGAACTTCTGGGAAGGCAGGGGGTGCCTGGAGGCTGTAACAGCTTCCTGAAGGTGTGAATGCTCTTCTCCAGAAGTTCCCTGGGGCCTCTTTGCACTACGGGCTGTAGTGCAAATAGGCCCCAGCAAAGCAGGCTGATCAGTCTGCTAGAGAATCATTTGACTGACAAAGCAGCCCAGATCAGACTGTCTGGAAGAATGGGAACAAAAAGGAAAAGGGGATGTGGATGTGGATGTGGACAGACTAATGGAGGTTGTCGGTGCAATCATATAAGAGGAGTCCAGGATTATGCAGTGGGGAGTTCGAAAAACCACTTGCATTACAAACTGGTCCGTTCACAGATGCAGTTTGGTTTGATATGAGCTGAACCTTCCCCCCCCCCCCAAAAAAAAAGCTCATGCACCTCCCTAGCCCACAGATCCCAATCTTCTGGTTGCATTTTCGACTTCCAAAATGTAGGGTATAGTTCTTGTACAATTTAAATAATAAAAGTATTTTTGTATTTTACACTAACCCACTATTATTAAATATGTTTGTGTATTGCTTTCCTTTACAAACCAATGCCGTTTACATTAAAAACCTAACATTAAAAACAGTTGATGGGGGGAACTATTAGGAAAGCCTGAGTGGAAAGATTTGTATCAAACATAAATGTAGATGATATGACTGTGGTCAGCATGTGAACATCAGATCTGAGAACATTCCACAGAACAAGGGCCACCATAGAGAAGGCTCAGCTGTATATACAGCCATCCATAATCTATGGTACCCAAATCAGGACCCCTCCAAACAATCTTAGATTGTAAACAGAGCTGTGTCAGTGGCAGGCATGTGGAGATTCCCTGCAGAAGTAGGAGGTGCTCTGGTGAGATGGCAACACCTCCTGTCCTCCTAAAACCTCATGGGTTTCTACCCATCAAGGAAATGGGCTTGGAAGTCAGCATTATATTGGGATGTGTGGAAATCATCATGATCTGCCCTCAGAATAGTTCCTTGAGCTCTGTCCAATAGGGAACCTCTGATGGTGGAATCCATGCCTCGGAGAGGACGTCCACGCCTCAAGTGAATGGGAACATTTGCCTACCAGGTCCCAGAGGTCCTCGACAGGCAGCCATTTTTTAATGCAGCCTCAGTTGTCCTGAAGATCTATAATGGTCTCGAGTTGGACTGGCAGCTATTAGTTGAATGAATGCAATATGATCAAGGCAGCTCAGAACCATCAAATTTCCATTAAATATCCTGCAGCTTTATCAAGACATATGTTTTAAGCACATTCTTGTCCCACTTTTAGTCTTGTCATGTTTGTTACCAGTAGGAAAAGCCCTACCAGAGGAAAGAGAGCAGAACATGAATGACCTTAAGGCTGAATAGCACTAAGGAATTAAAAGCATACAGGATGGGAAGGCGCCAAGCAGCAGCTTTACCTTACTATCTAATCAACCGTGCTTGTGATAAAGAAGGAAATAGGCTGAAGGAAGGAATGCTTGGACTCTTACAATCCCCAGGACTCCGGCTCCATGGCAGCTTCATTGTGTCTATAGGATTCAGGCCAAACTCCTGATTTAGAAGGAAGTCATCATTGGATCTGCTGCCTGACGGAGTGTGTGTGTGTGTTTTCGCAGTGATGGTTTTATTATTCCACAAAAGTTAAAATTATGAAAATTATTATATCAACAATAATTACAAGCAGTGGTTAAAAACATACAATAGTTTAAGGAGCAACCCATAAAGGGAATTCATTAATGATCACTTGAAACAATGGTCAGCAAACTGTTTGGTGTTGTTGCTGGCTACAAGCGAGTTGTGTCCAACTCCTGGTTGACTGCATGGACACCACCATGGGCACCTCTGTGCAGTTTTCTTGGCAGAGAAGTAGTTGCCATTGACTATTTCTGTGGAGAAGCTGGGGGTCAAACTGGCAACCTTCTGCTTAACAGGCAGTTTGCCTGTGGGATTGTTTGCGCTTAACTTCAGGGACAGCGTTCAACATTCAGACTGCAAGTGTTGGCACTGTCCCTGACTTAGCTTTCACCACTTGCCTGGCCATTGCCATGGTGATCATGGTGCAACGTGTAACTGCTCAACTGCAGACATGCTGCATCATCCCCACATAGCATTCGCAGCTGGAAGAGCGTGCAAACTAGATGTTCCCAGTCAAGCTGTGGAGGAGTTTTTACTTCTCCGCAGCTACAGAGGATTGGGGCACTATGGTACACTGCTGCACACTTTGGGATGAAGGTGGCAGCCTGGCATGAGGACCCAAAGTCCTGGAGCACCCTGATCTGTGATGCATATGTGTGAACAGGCCCAGAATGACAGCCATTGCCCTCTGTTTAATTTTCAAGAGGCCTAAGTAAATGTGATTTCATTAATAAAGAAACAAAGCAAAAATTTAAGCAAAGGAACTTTGGTGGGGAGTTAGAATCTATTGGGAAAACATTTACGTGTATGAACGCTGCCATGGGCAGCATTCCATTCCATACCAAAAAGAAATCCATACGTGCAAATGTCTACAAAAATAATTTTCCATGCTATGTGGGAACATTTGAATGAGGCTTGGGGTGAAGAGGTCTGCTTGATATGCAACCAAGGCAATCCATTTTGAATCTGGAGATGACTAAAACTTTATTCTGTTTCAGAGCTATCTGAGAATAAAATCCAATTGATTTTAAGCTTTAAAGCAGGGCTTCTCAACCTTCCTAATGCCGTGACCCTTTAATGCAGTTCCTCATGTTGTGGAGACCCCCAACCATGGGGGGGGAGGGGCAGCTCAGGTGGGGATGGGGCAGGAAGGTGGGAGACTCGTCGCGACCCCTCTGAAATGGCAGTTCGACCCCCAAAGGGATCGCGACCCACAGGTTAAGAACCGCTGCTTTAAAGCATCTTTTTTAGATGCTTTCTTTCTTACAGTGTACAGATGTAGACTTAGGGTGTCACTAGAAATACCCATTAAGTAACCATTAATGGGTACTTAATGACATTAATGTACCCTGTAATGGGTACTTAATGGGTACTTCTAGTGACAGTGGAAAAACACCCTTAATTTTTTTCTACCATAACACTGACAGATGAATTTCAGATGGAGACTAAGTATAACTTTGCTTTTGGTCATTTTGTATTATACATTCCTCTTGATCTCATTTTTGGTTACCTAGAATATTTTCAGAAAACTGAATCACAGTTTGATTCATACATTTTGCACCTGACTCAGCCACCCTGCTGTTTGGTTTCCAGGAGTGGTTGCTATGTGTACAGCCTTTTAAAAAAAGGAAAATAAAAAAGGGTTTCTATGACGTCATAAGGGGAATAGCGGTGGGGATGTGATATTTACAAACAAAAATGTCATTTCCATGTAAATGCAGGAAAAAGAAGTCAATGAAGAGTGTCAAATCTAGCTAACACCAAGTGTTAGACTGAGTGTACTTAACAGAAATGAAAGCTCACTTCAGAAATTCTTTACCGTTTTCTTCTTGACGTCCCCAAAATTTATTTTTCAACATCATTTCCTCAATAGCTAGCCAGCTTCTTCTCTGCATTTCAAGAACTGAGATTTAAGCTATTCCCCTGTTAAGCTAAAAGTAAGCACAATTTATTTGTGAGCAGCTAACAATTGTGCTGGAATTCTAAACATGTTGCCTAAGAAATAACCTTAGGGTGCATCTACATGCCGAAAACACTCCGGATTTAAGCCTGTTTTGCCTCGGAGTGTCTCCATGCACATCTTTACTCCAGGCTACATCAGGCACAAAAGAGGAAAATCTGTGGCAGAAAAAAAAAAACCCTTTCAAACAGTACTGTATCCGACATTGGGGGAAACCGTGGCTTATCCTGGGAACATGGAAATGCACACAGATTTCTTTAAAGTGTCTTTCCGGCTACATTAATCTTTCTCGCTCTTTACATATGTGTGTGAAAACATTCCCTTCCTTGGCTGCCAAGAGTTAAAAGCATAACCAATGCTTGTAACATAGTTACAAGCATAACTAAAAGCAGATCACTCCCTGCAGCCTGGCAGCCAGCCTGCCTGCCAAGAGTAAAAAGTATAACCAATGCTTGTAACATAGTTACAAGCACATCCAGCCTCCCTCCATTCTATTTAAGAGCACAAACAGACATCTTAAAATAGATGTTTCCCCCTATGTTGTTAAGATAATTCGCATCACTTTCCCCTGATAGCAAGCAAAGGATTTCTCTCCCCTCCAAATAATTTGAAAGAAGGAGAGAGTTTGCTGGACAGCTTCTGCACACAGGCAGCTGCAGGGAGTTGAGCTGCTTTCAGTATTGCTTGTAACTATGTTACAAGCATTAGTTATGGAGAGAGGTAGCTGCTTTCAGTTATGCTTTTAAATCATTGCAGCCAAGTAGAGGGATGATCTGTGTTGTGTTGTGGAGGTTCAACTGAGGTTTTCGCCTGTCATTGCTGCAGTGGGAGGGGGGGAGAAAAAAGATGTGGGCTCACAAAAAGTGGCTTGCATGGGAACAGGAAAGTATGTTTTAAATCCGTGTTGCCCCAAACCACATGGGGACGCTTTATTTCGAATTACAACCCACATTTTAAAATCCGATGCAAGAGAGAAGCAAAAAGAGACCATGGAGACGTGCCCTAAGGGTGCTAGTGAGACTTACACGTGGGCCTTTGCATCTGGACTGTGAAGGCAGGAGATAGGATAAGGTTTGGAAATCTTCCTTTAACGTTTCTGGTTCCCAGACCTTTCCACACGGATTAAGAATCCATTATGGGACCATTATGGGACTCCCATCCATTGATGTGGATCAAGGAGGCCCTGCCCCCTGCTGGTATGATTAGTTTGCCCTCATACCATTGCTCCTGATGATGGGAAGGTTGAACCAGAGAACTTTCATTTCTCTGATGTTTCTAGTGTTGATTTTTTCCTAGATTACTTGAGTCCCATCCTTTTAAGATATATGTAAGCTGTTTTGTATCATCTGGATGAAAGCTGGATAGACAAATTGAAACCTTTAGTTGGCATCAGTAATTCTCTTTATTTTGGGGGGGGCATGAAAGGGGCAGTACAGTTATTTAAACTTTGTCCAACTTCTTTGCCTCTTATGAAGTTAAATGGCTAAAAGGAGTAAAATAAGAAGGAATGCTTGTGGAATGTACAATGCACAATGCATAATCTAAAAGGGTTGATTTCATTTATGATTCTCCAATTCAATTGATTCTTTTAAAGGCAGTGGGTTTTCTCTTGTGCTCCTGTCTTCTGCAGCTTAGACCAATCAAACTTATCGATTTCAGCAATATCTGTCGGGCATACTTGCTGAGAAACTTCCAAGCTCTGCAGCAGCAGCCTTATACTATATCATCCATCAAACTTAAGCCAACTTCAAAGAGCTCACTCAGCCAGAGATCACTGTAGCAATTCTTAAGTTTAGTGGAACGAACTCATTTTTCTTTATTTTCAAGTTTACTTGCAGCACAGCAAGCGGGTGTCATGGGCTGCATCCAGACTTATGTCAAACCAGTGCAGCTTTCTTCTTCCCTCAGCAGCTGTGCAGCATTTGATTGAAGTAAAACGATGCTGATCAATCAGCATCTTTTTACTTTGTTTTTTCAGTGACATGCTGCTCCCTTGACCGACAGAAAGCCACATCAAGCAGCTGCCCTTTCCCTGTATGATTTCCAATTGTCGTGTCTGACAGCCGGGAAGCATCTGGATGAGTCTGGAAGCACTCATGCAGAGTTTCCAAATCGTCATGGCAACATCCAAGCAGAGGCCTTTTCACAATAGGGATTTTCGAACGCATGTAGAATGTGTTGGGATGGAGCATTCGCTCCTCTGGGCTGGCGGCTCAGTTCCAAGCTGCCCTGTCCCATCCCAGTGCATCTACACACATTCGGGTTTCAGAACACAATATTGTGCTCTGAACCCATCCCAGGACGTTCGGCCTGTCCCGGGGCGTTCCCAGATGTTAGGAAAGGAGAGCATTCACAGAGTCTCCCTCTCTGACAGATGCGGGCCCCACCCTGGCCTCCCCCCATTGGCTACCTTGGAGCCAGGGGTGGGGAGACCTGTCCAGTGCCTTCCCTAGGGTCCCACAAGCTGGCAGGACCCCCACCCAACATACCCCACCCCACCCCAGGGATGCGAACGTGCATGAACATTGCTTACCTGCTTGCCGCTGGGTCACAACTGGTGTGAGGAAGACAGCGATGCTCTGCATCTGCGCGCAGCATGGCCTCTGATTGGCTAGGTACCCGCACCTGCACAGATTGCCCATCAAAACCAGGCGGGTGCCTGGCCAATCAGGGACTGCGCCGTATGCAGGAGTACAGAGCCGCCAGCCTCCTCGTGCCGTTTGCAACCTGGCACCGAGAAGGTAAGCAGCGTGCTTTGGTGCATGCCCCTGGGGTGGGTTAGGGGCTGTTTGGTGGGGTTCCCACCACCCGCATGGGCCTGATCTGGGCTCATGCAGTTCGCGGGACCGCAGGGAAGGCACCCAACAGGTCTCCCCGCCCCTGGCTCCAAGGGAGCCAATGGTAGGAGACCAGAGGCAGGCCTTGTGAGTCCTGGGATGGCCCTTCGGCCCGAACGCATGGAAGACAGCTTGCCATCCGCATGTAGGATGCATTTGCAACACGTCCTTTACCTGCCAATGCAGATGGGAAACTGTCTTAAGACGTGTTCGGGCTGAAGTGTTCTACAGCGTTTTCACCGTAGCGCAAAGAGGCCTCAGGTTCTGCATGTTGCTTCAGACTTGCTGTGGCAATATGGCCTGCCTTGCCCTATCCATTTGCACCTTCCATTTGCACTTTGAGTGCTGCTGGCCAGGTATGACTAGGCTTTTCTAGCACTTTGCTGGTAAGGGCCTAGTCAGAAGTTGAGCTAAGATAAGAAAGTACAAGGTTGCTAACATACTGAATCTGACCAGATTCGTTATTCAACATGTAATTCTTAACTGTAAAATATGGTACGTAAATAAGAGGACTGGCAAAGAAAACAATCAGGAGGTCATTATGTTAATGATTTTAGAGAAGACAAATGTTACACCCATAGGGTGAGGGGGGAAATGCTTGTTCTTAGTGGTGTCTTATATTTTGGTAAGTTAGAGTAACAGCGGAAGCAGATGTTATTGCTATCATCAACTATCCTTCAAGCTTGCCTGTTGCTTGCAGTTTGGGAACGGGAATGCACCCGGACAGATTTTTTTAATATTATTCTTTCGCTTCCTCTTCACATGTTTTGCTTTATGGGAGAAAAGGATGAAAAGGGAAACATCTTCTGTAATTACTTTCTACACTATAGCTTTTTCATGAGAGATTTCCTTTCCTTTGCCTCATGGCAAAGAGATGTGAAGAAATGAATAGCAAAAAGAAGAAGAAAGAAAATCAAGTAAGGTTGATCTTTAAACATGTTACTCTTGTGTAAGAATTTTCATATTGTATATAATCTGTACTTTTTACTCCTCATCCCAATGTGCAAAAAACCTATGCAGTTTGAGGACAATTTGTTCTTCATGGATCTTTCCCTGAGACAGTGTCCTAAGTGATGGTTTAATACGACATCAACCTGCCTTTTGTTTAGGATACATATCAGGAGCTGTACTAAACAGTTTCATGCTGTTTGTAGATATCAGATATGAACTGTACTCTCATAATTCTCCAGAGGAAACTCCAGAAATCCTTTAATCTTATCCATCTTCCTTGTCCATTGTCTTCTACTTCTTCTGCTTCCCTCAACCATGACCATGGCCACACCTTCACCTTAAACCTTCTTCAGTCCATGTTCAGGTCTGACTCGTCACACCTTTTTATTTCCATCCATTTTGTTCATGGACTTTCCATTCAAGAAGGTCCAAATGTAGGGTGGAAAGTCCACAAATAAAATGGATAAAAGTGAAAAGGCGTGAGCAGTCAGGACTAAAGATGGACTGAAGAGGGTTTAAGGTGAAGGTGTGATAATGGCCCTTGCTAAGCTACACGATCCTTTCTAGACCATTGTCTGGGTAGGTTACATGGCCAAAGAACATGAGTCACTAGCAGGCTCCACATGATATCAACTCCTGCTGCTTCAGGGCTGGAATGCTTGCAAGAAAGCACACCAGTGCCAAACTGTGGTAAATGTGCTTTCTGGGCACACACTGCTATTCCAGGCTGAGTAAACAACACAGCAGGGAAACTTTACCATTGCTATGCTCAGCAGATATGCCTTGTATGAAGAGTGCTTTTCCATGCCTTGTATGGTGGCACTGAGGAAAATGACCCTCTGCACTCCAAAATGGAGATGAGGAATCTGTCTTTTGCAATGATATCAGCCAACACGGAGCTTCCGTCACCTTAAGTTACTTCTGAGCCACTTTTCTCCTGCATGTCAAAGCAGCCCTTGCTCAGCAGAGGCACAATATCAGCAGTTGTTTCATACACAGACATGCAGGATGTTCAGCTATCAATCCTCCTGGGTCTCTTTTAAGGTTTTAAAATAAGGATTGCATCATTTTCAGAAAGTACCAAAAGGATTATCAGAATATGATGCCCTAGAAAACATAAGATTCCTTATCTAAATCTTTCTTTTTAAATACTTGCTGGTTCTATACTGGCTCTTTGTGAATATAAGACAAAATGAATAGCATTTTATTTCACATCTGCTTTTCCTGTCACTATATTTTCCCACTTTTCCTGAAAACTGTTGGCTGTATTAATACATAGGTTCTCTGAGGACAACACAAAATCCCCTCTGTTTTCATCTTTTCAAGCATTTATTATCCTCTCAATTTAATTTTGGCAACTCCTTTTCCTCTTCCCAGCTTTGCAGTTTTATTTTACAGTAGAGTTCCTTCCATCCCCTTGGGTCACTCAGCATATCTGTTTAAAACGATTTTCACTCTACAGTTGGATATGGCAGATAGGACTTCCAAACTGCAAATTCCAGGTTATCTAAATACTTAGCAATGAACAGGTCTCAAAAACATTATTTTTTAAAAAAAGATGGCTGTGTGGCTTCCATTTAAATTCATTTTTCATCTAGCAAGTATCCTACCAATTTGCAAGGAATACAAAGTGCATATAAAGGTGTATACACTTTTATAGTTAAGATGGTGGATAGCAGAAACTAAATTCTTCTAGGTGTTGTAGGGGCTTAGGAGACCTCCTCTGATAGCTTCCTTCAGTTCAGTGAGGAACATTGGTGAAAACTTTTGGTAGTACCTGCACAATGGCAGCTTCCTCTGCTTGAAGGATCACAGTGTTACTTCAGCCATGAAGGTGGGAAGTGCCCCCTCACTTCAAAATAGGACCTTCATGGCTCAATGAAGGTCCTATTTCCTGATTTACCAAAATATGTAAATCAGGAAACCTGCTGTTGTCCCTTCTTATAATGATGGCAGAGCAGAAGGGTGCCAAAAAGTATCACCAGAATGCCTGTACAGTGGGATGGTAGGATAATGGGTATGGGATTTTGTTGACCCTGGATGTTTTTCCACGGTCACTTACCTATTTTAGCACCCATTAAGGACCCATTTGGGTGAGAGCGGGATGACCCCATTTCCACCACGGCACCCATTAGGGACACATTTGTTTCCACCGCGCCTTGGGAAATCTGGACCATATGGGTACTTTTTGGCCTTTAATCCAGATTTTCTGTAGACCCCATTAATGGGGTCTACAATGGGGTCTTCAGCCAGAAAATCCAGATTAAAGGGAGCCTGTTTCCACCTTAGTTTGGCAATGGGGTCTAGTGGAGGCTAGGGGGAGGGGGGGGAGGGGGAGCCCCAAAACCTAAGCTTTGAAGTCACTTCAAAGTCACTTCAAAGTTTACTCCGAAGATCAGCACAGACTTCATAGACACTCCGGAGCTATTTTGCACAGACTTGAAAGTGACTTCGAAGTTTACTCCGAAGATCAGCACAGACTTCATAGACACTCCAGAGCTATTTTGCACAGACTTCAAAGTGACTTCGAAGTGACTTTGAAATGACCCATGGAAACACATTGGGTACTTCCCTTAATCTGGATCTACTAGATCCAGATTAAGGGAAGTACCCATTCCCTAGATCCAGATCTTCTTAGATCCAGATTAAAGGAGCACAGTGGGAAAATACCCCCTTTGAGCCATCCCAGGGCACAATTTACCACACCATGCAGAACCTGCCTTTAGGTATAATAGTTCAGAAAGTTACACCTAGTAGTAGTGCTATCCAGCCCATGGTGAATCATGTCTTATAGAGTGTCATACGACTGTTGGTAAAATGCTTTCTCAAATTCAAGATAAACAACATCCACACCACAATTTAGAAACTGCAGCAAAATTATTTTGTGCAGTGTTTACACACACACACACACACACACACACACACACACACATACATGCACGCACACATCAACAAAATAACTGTTCTGGAAATATGTATTTATGAAGAACATTGGTTGTGGGCATTTTCCTTAAGCATGCAGTTGTTTGGAGGTGTAAACACTCCCGAGCAACAATTTTTCTGCTTTTCAAAAAATAAGAATTGTGTCATTAGAATTTTTCTGGGCAGCATAACACACTCTCAGTGGAATTAATTAAATGTGTTAGATTTATTATTTGTTTTATCACCCCATGTATTTGCAATGCTGTGCTGAAAATCTCTGATTTTTAAACATTGCCAATCAACTAATAAGAAAATTTGCATTAATAATAATAATGGCAGTAGTGGTAGTTTTGGTGCATAATATATCAGATCTTACTGTAGTTGAGAATAAGAAAATTATTGATGTAGCAATATCTGGTGACAGAAAGACAAATAACTTTAGAAGATAGCAAAATATCAAGATTTGTAGATCAAAACTGAAAGACTGTGGTACAAGCAGCGGTTGTGGTCCCAGTGTTACTGGCACATTGGTTGCCATACCCAAAATCACTTATCAGTATTTAGAACATCTGCACATTGACAAAATCTCCATGGGTCAACTGCAAAGAACTACGCTGCTTGGATCCGCAAACATTTCACTCAGATACATTAGGTCATCCTCAGCTTTTGGGAAGAACTCATTATGAAGTAAAGGCCAACACCAGCTAAAGAACTGGCAGCTGTAGTATCTCACATAATCAATACAGCACTGATTCCTCTGATCATCCTAGGCCTTTAGGAGGCATTCAGCAGTCAGGGCCAGTTCCCATTAGGACTTTTTTGGATGTTCAAAATGGTTTCGAAACACTCTGTCCACATTGAAAAGTGGCTTTTCACATTAAAAAGAGGAGTAAAACTGATAAAACAAAATAAATAAATCACCTCTTTGAACAACTCTCGCTCCCCTTTTTTTAAAAAAATGAAACTGTTTAAGGGGCATTCCGACTTGGATCAGAGTGTTTTGAAACTGTTTTACTGACCACCCGCCCACTCGCCTGCGCGCCCACCCACCTGCCTGTCTGCTGCTGCCTGCTTGCCTATCCACCTGCTCGCCTGCTATTTCAGCGGCGCCTTCGTCCCCGCCACTGTGGCCGCCACTGGGCACTGCGGCCGCCCTGCTCACTTGCTCTGCTGAGGCGTAGGGAGGAGGAACAGAAAGCAGCCGGCGAGCGAGCAAGCTCCCCCTCCCTTTGGGGTGCCGCCATTGCTCTGCTTTAAGGCGGAATTAAAAAAAAAACAAATGGGAATGCAAATAATGTGCATTCGCTTCTGGTTTTTTTTAATTCCGCTTTAATGGAGCTAAGTGGGAATTCACCCTCAGAGTACCTAACCAGTCATAAACATCTACCAGACTGTGTGATGATAAGGATGGGGATGATTAATAACAATAATGATGTTGATGATGATGTCACAGAAATAAATTGCTTCAGCCAACCCATATTCACCACATATTAGAAATGTCCAAAGTACTAGGCCCTTTCTGCTCTCACCTTTAGGCAAGAATAAGAGCTTCTGCAATGGACTTCTGGGCCTCAGTGCTCTATATATTAATACAGACCTTTGAGTCCCTTGCTGCCACCACCCCGAGATGTTCCATCTACATTAGATGGAGTGTAATCCCAGTCAGAACCAGTAAAATGGTTGTGGTGAGATAGTGGTGCACAATGAATTCTTGCAGCATGCTTCAGTTCCAGCTGCCCTGTACATAGTTGTTGTTGAGTACCACTGAGTCATGAACAACTCCTGGTTGACTTAATGGGCATGTCCACAGTCACCTCTATGCAGTCTTCTTGGCAGCAATACAGAAGCAGTTTGCCATTGCTTACTTCCAGGAAGTGGCTGGGTACTGAGTCACCAACTTCTTCTTTCCAAGATGTTTGTGTTATAGTTGGAGAAGGGTAAAGTCATATATCCCCTAAAGTAGCCCCTTTAGCGTGGCTCTGAATTAGTGAATGCAGAATGAGATGAAAACAAGAAAACAGCTTCCTGGCTCCTGGAAAAGGCAAACAGTTGGCAGAGATTTATTTCACAGAAGTACTAGGTAAGCACTGTTGTACATTTACTTCCTGATCTTGTAAGTGTCTTTCATTCATTCTTTCTTTCTTTCTCTCTCTCTCTCTCTCTCTCCAGGAAAGCTTAAAAATAAATCTCAGAGAATCTGTTTCCTCTTGTGCATCTACTTTTAGCTCTCAGCTTAACATGACCTCCAGTTTCCTATGATATAATCAGATATGCATGTGTGTATTGTCTGTTTGGATATTATGTACTATGTGTCTGTTATACAACATATTGCTGAATAAGTTTGCTAAGTTTGTTATGTAGTGGTTTTACACAAACACAAGCCTTATACTGGTGTATAGGTCCAGTTTATGAAAGCGGACAGGAAAATCACAAGTTCTCTCTGTATTCTTCTTTGTGTGGTGTCCCTGGTGAATAATGAGTATCACAGAGGAGTTGGGAAGAACACTGTGGGACCACCCATAGTCTGTTGCTGTTAAAAGCCAGAACTCCTAAGACAGAAAGCAGAAGACAGGGATCCTGTTCCTTTAAGAACACCACAGAAGAAGGAATTCAGCAGATGCAGCTCATCATTCAGGAAACATCTGCTGATGTCCCTTCTTTTGTGCAGGTCTTAAAGGCACAGGGTCCTTCCTTGTCTTCTTTTCGCTCTGGCCCCCTAAATACTGTCCAATACAATAAGCATCCAAGGAGCAGGACATAAGAAAGAGGAATTATATCTGGGCATTAGACCTCCTCCTGGGAGCTTGAGTATTTCAAATATTTTTAGGAATATGCTGGGTGGAAAGATCGTATTTTATACTGTATTTTAATTGAAATTTTGTCTTTTTATTGTTGTGACCTGCCTTGGGACCCTCTGGTGAAGGACAGGATATAAATGTAAATATAGTGTATTAATTTCCTTGCATTGAGTTATCATTATGTAACATACAATAGCATGTTTTATCTGTTGCTTCTTGAACTCAGATAGTTTCCTTGATGCTTTCTGTCCAGTCTCTTGAGGCAGATTGGTTGGATTTCCCAGGCTGTGGTGATGCCTATGCCAGTAAATAGTGGTTTTTTCCCAGTGATTCTGTCCCAGTCACCCACAAGGCTAAACTCAGCTGAATAGCCACTTACCTTCTACACAAAATTGCTATTTCCATACTCACCTTCTGTGATTTACTTCAACTGGTTCATTTCTACTGGAGTGGTCCTCCAGCTGGAGCAGGGCCAGATTCCCTAGGACGAGGATATTTGCATTTCGACAGCAGATCCTGGACAGTATCACGCCTGCCCCAAAGCTCACGCAAGCTTCAGAAGCAAACTCTGAAAATGTCAGTTGCCAGGAATAAAAGTTCCTGGCTTCAGAGCCCCCGGGGGACCCTTTTCACAGGATGCCTTGTTGCGCCACTGAAATGGGTCCCCCTGGTAAAGAGGAACACAGAGGCATGTGCCTTCTGCCCTGCTCTTTCATCCAGTTTATCTGGTATTAGTTTACTAGTAGATCTTTTTAACCAGAGGCCTATTTGCACTTAGGCTGGTAGTCAACAATTAGTGAACTTCTTATAAAAAGCATCCACACATGGAGTAGACTTTTACGGCCTCCAAGCTTGCCTTGCCTCACCAGAAGTTCACTAATTGTTGATTAGGTGTGGAGCATGAAATTGTGCTTCACGCCTTTACCAGCGTTGACCAAAAGCTTAACTGAAGCATCCAGTGATGTGACCATTTGCTCTTTTTCTGTTTCCCTGTGGTCGGTGGGTCGGGGAGGCAGTGTCCATGCAGCTGCAGTGGTGGTGAAAGACATAATCAATCACTGACCTCTGACATGACTGGACCACTGATCCCCAGGAGTGACATCCAGTCCTAGGGTTGTGAGAGGAGTGTTCAATCACGGGCGCTGATGTGATTGGCCCCAATACATTCCTCTGCTCAAACACGCCCCTCTGAAATGTCATTCAAGCATGTCATGGAACAGTCAGTCATGGCAGCAAGGAGGTGAAACTTCTGGCTTTAGATGCAGTGATTCAGGCTGGTAAACAAGGAGGACCATTCACACTTCTGGCCAATAATGGATGCTTTGACATGTGCAAATGGTCCACCTTTACCAGAAGTTCACAAGAAGTTCATGGTAGCCTAATCAGCTAAGTGCAGAAAGGTCCTAGTTCCACCGGTATACCATACTAGGCGGCCATTTGGTGTCACCCAATCATGTCTACACTCCATCCAATGTGGACAGAGAGCCTGGTCTTCCTTGGGCTGTATCAGCATTAGGAAGGGAGGCTTCTGGATTGCTTTGCATACCAGGTTACCAATAATTGTGGAAATGCCTTTTGTCCATTAGAGAAACTGTGCCAATGATGTATGCAAGCATAGCCTGGCCCTGCCTTTGAACAGAGAAATAAAAGCCGAAACCATGCAGTGGAGAGCAGATAAATTCCACAGACAATTCCTGAAGCAGTCATCTGCTTTCCCACCTGCATATCACTTAACAATCTCAGGCCATTTCTCCTAAACTTCAGTTCTGCCCAAGCCTACTTTCAAAACAGTAGGCTGGTTTCTGCAAAGTGGGAAACCAGGTCATGCTATTTCTGGGCACTAATCTCCTGGCTCTGTGAGTTCCAGCTCCGGTTATCAAATGATGGTCAGGCAAGGATGGTCAGACAGTTTTCCAAATCTCCATGTTGTTGTTCCACAACAGCTGCATAAACCAAGGGTATGTCTATAGAGACGAGCTCGCCCGGTGCATTAGTGACATCTATCTAGTGATTTGCCACAATACGAAATTAGGAAATAAGAAATGGTGTCTCAACAAGGCCTAAGATGCTTTGAATTGTACTGGATACAGTAAATCTTAATGTACCACAGGTATGGAAAGGCTCAAGTGGGAGGATGTGAGTGATTTTTTTAGAACAGTACAACAAATATAAAGATAAAACAATACTCTTCCAAGTGGAGATAAGATTTATAATTAAATCCCAGTGGTCTAAACAATTTTGGTCCATCCTATCATTTTATAATGACTTACGAAACTATTCATAGGAGTTCATGATGAGGTGAGGTCTTCTTCTGCTTTTTTTTTTCCCAAGGAAATCACACCATTTGGGATTAGGAGCTGTTCATAGCCATCTTTCCCATAAATGCAGGAAATGGTTGTGTCATCTCAAGTGTTCAGGACTTGCTTGTTAAATGGGTGGAACAAGATCTGCACAGGAAATCTTTTGAACCTGCATAGTTAGAGCTTTGGGTGGAGGTTGGATTAAAGCATTGCTTCACTCACTTGAGCTTTCACCCTTGGATTTCGAGTTCCAATATAAACCAAACTGAAGGAATGGAAAATTCCTCTGAATAATACACACAGCTAATTTATGCATACAGCATGATGCAGGTTGGGAAGGAGAAATCAGATTATGTCTACATTGTGTAGTTAACAGAAAATAGTTACTAAACCATAACATATACCATTTCTGGCCCTTATTCCAGATTATATCTTGGAATAGGGTTGGGGTTGGGGTTAGGACTAGGGTTAGGGTTAGAGTTAGGGTAGGGTAGGGTTAGGATAGTGCAGACTATAGAAGATCTGTGGAGGGACCTGCCATATTCTGTGCCAGCATGCAAGTGACAGGCCCCTATTCCAAGATATAATTCAGAATAAGGGCCAGTGCAGAAAGGGCTGTGGTTAGAGCAATCAACCAGGGGCCTACTCACACTTAGGCCTCTGGTACGCAATTAGGATAGCTCTGGTAAAGTACAAGTGCAAATAGGCCCCAGGTATCAGCCACAGCTCAGTGGTACTCAACAACAATATCTTCAAACAAGGAATGGGTTGGACTAGAAAGCCAGACAGATGGGGATGTGGACAAATATTTGTAACATCTGTTATTTGTCTGAATTAATCCTAATCAAATGTCAAAAAAAACACATTTGTGCACATCCCTACAAACAGCTCATTTTTATTAGGAAATGTTCATTTTTAGGTGTAAATAAGAGGGAGTAGTGTAGTGAGTCAGTTTGGTCAAGTGCTTAGGGAGCCAGACTCTTATCTGGGAATGCCGGGTTTGATTCTACCCTCCTCCACAAAGACAGCTGAGTGACCTTGGGCTAGTTAGCTCTCTTCTGAGCTCTCACAGCCCCACCTACCTCACAGGCTGTCTTTGTCAGCTGCTTTGAGTCTCCTTAAATGGGTGTCAAAAGCGAGGTAGAAAAGCCAAATCTTCCTCCTCCTCCTCCTCCTCCTCCTCCTCCTCTTCTTCTTCTTCTTCTTCTTCTTCTTCTTCTTCTTCGCATATGGAGCATCTCAACTTCACACTCTAGGATTCCTCAGGTGGAGTTAGCAAAACAAAAATGGCTGGTCCAGAAGGGCAGATGGGCAATGTCCTCCTGTAAGCAACAGGATTCTACCCTTCTCCACAGGCGTCTGGCTGCCTGCATCATAACCTACTATGTTCAATGAGGGAGTTTCATTATGTGTTGCTGTGTGACATATCACACCTGCTAGAATCTCATTGTCTTTGCACCTATTAAAAGAGGACAGACTCTGCTCTGTTTTCATATGGTAACCTTGGGAGTCCTCAGCCTCTCTGAGCCAAGTCAACACCAATAAAATAAACTAGGCTTGATGAAAGAAGGCAAGTTTATAATTTTTTAAATGTGCTGAGATACATTGGTAAATACTAACATTTTGTTGTAATTCCACTGGGCAATCTGGATGTTGTTACAAAGGATTAAGGGTGCAGTTCTGATCTTCAAATTTGGTTGAGAAACACAGCTCTTACACTAGTAGGGCTGCTTTACATTTTCTTTTTGCACATATGAACATATAATGTGTATGTATCACAAGCATATATTTATTTGTGGTGACCAGATGTCGTCTTTCCTCTAGAGAACAGTCACATTTTGAAAGATGGATTCTTGATTAGAAGGTATCCTCAGTTGTTCTTCCATTTAAGGGATTTTTTCAGTCCAAATCCAATTAGAAAAACCATTAGATTTGAAAAGAGATTAGTCTTAAATTGCTCATATGGCTCGCACATGGGTGAGCAGGCACACAGCTAACCCTTTCTTGTATTGATCCGTATTTTCCCCTACAGTGTGCTATGCTGTTCCTATTCTGAATTCTCCACTACTCTGGCTGTGAAAAGGGTCTTTTGTTTTTGTTTGGCTATTCCAGTGCTTCTCAATTACTGTTCTATGGAATGCTGGTGCTCTACTGTGCTTATAAGCTGATAAGAAAAAGATATAGAATACAAAAAACCTTGTAACCTAGGTGGACACTTCTTATTTCTGAGGATAATTTACAGGGGTACAGGGAAGAAAACTGCAATCACAACTTCATATTCTGTGAGTTGTAAAGCTAATAAGAATGGAAGAAGAACAAACCAAATTTGAAGAATTTGGAGCTGAAGCAAATGAACAAAACAATGAAGATCCTGGGGCCTTCATAATTAGCAGGACGGGAGGTTGAAACAACACATACATTTCCTGATTGTACTTTTCCCATAATGGCAAATTAAACTCCTGTTTTTAGTTATTTTAAATTATGTTATAAGCTACATCAACATGAGAGATATGGAATGACATAGATGTGACTAGAAGTCATTTCCACCACAGATAGTTACTCTGTTCATGCCATACATCAGTCATGAGGATCTGTGAAAATATCCCTTTGGGAGAGTGAAATAAGGCCCACTATGAGTTTCTCTTGGATATACTGTACAGTGTGCGCTGCTACCAAGTGCCTCTTTCTGAGGGTGAACATTTGCCTCCATCATGGAGAAGCAGAATGAAGCATGGGTATCTCATTCAAAAAAGAAACTCAGTAAAGTGAAGGTTTGCTTCAAAAAGCTGCAATCAAACAAGCAACCCAATACACTGTTTCAGGGGGAGAAGCCTAAAATCAAGTCTGGTACCATAGGAGGCATGGTAATATGACAATAATGCTGACAGAGCCTTGGGGTAAGTGAGTGGGGAATGGACACCAATCTTGATTAAAAAGTAAAGAATTGGGTCCTAAGAAAGAGGGTGGAGAAGTGATGTGAATGCAAAGAAACCCAAAGTTGGACACAATATGAGAATCCTGTTTCATGATGTTTTGAGGAAGTAGTGTGGTCAATTGGCCTGAACTTTTGAACGCACTTGTTCATTAGGCAACCAAGTGAAAAATCAATTTCAGTCTTAGTAAATACAAGGTGATGCAGTGTGGTGGCAGTGCTAGCAGTGGTAATGGTGATAATAAAAAGTATTAAAATGTCATTTTGGTGTTTTCCACGGAAGTCTGTTTCACGGTCCCATTATCTTCCTTCCAATGCCTACTAGAACAGCCAGAAGTGGTGGGAACTGGACAGCTCTTCAGATGTTGGATTCAACCTCCCATTCAGCCAGGTTGGATTGACTCAGTCTACTGGTTTCTCCTCACAAGGTCTGAGAAAAAGGTGAAGCTCAAAGGGCATCCAGGCTGGAGAATAGCAGGACTGATGTAAGAACATAAAAGAGTCAAAAACCATGAAGATGTCGGAGAGTGAGCACTGCTGTTTATTGACTGCATGGTCCCTCCCACTTCTATGATTCTATAATTCTGTTATAATCATGCCATCTAGGAATCCAGAAAATCAGTAGGAGCTTTGCCATTGATGTCAGAAGTGTGTGAATTGCAGCCTAGTTCTACATTTCCATTTTAATAACTGAGACTGGATTCAGGAGACATTCAGATGAACGAGACAGTAGGGGCAAGACATGTTTGAAAACAGCCCTCTTCTGAACCCAGAGAAGATAGCAAGATGGGTCATATATTCAGACAATGGATATTTTTAGTACAGCGTAGAGTATGCTGTACAGAATATTACATTTTAAAAACATGTAAAAAGGAAGTACAATAAACACACACACATTTGTGCATAAATAACTTTTGGCTGACAGAAACAAAACACCACAACTATGCCTGCTGCTGTTGAAGTGGCAGAAAATGATGTGTACTTCCACTTCATAAAACAATTTTGTATGGGTAATTAAACTTTGAGAAGGTTTTTTTGGTTGTTTTTGTTTTTTGGTTTTTTTCGCTCTGTGAAGCTCTTCCTCATGTTGCTCTGAATTCTTAAGGGAAAGCAGATGAATAGATTCTTTTTTCAGCGCCTGAATGTGTCAGACTTTCCTTTTCCTGTGAAGGGCTTCCCTTCTGGAGCCTCACCCTTCACCTCTCCTGTCTGTCCCAAATGCCACTGCCCAAGAAAGTCACTAAGGATTGCAAGCCACCGTGACGCTATTCAGGCCTGCATGGGATCAGTTCACTGAGTCTACCGCCCATCACATCCTGATATTTAAAAGCGTTGAATCCACCCAAATTCATCACATTGATGTTGCCCTTTTATCTTGGCCACTTTGCTGTCACCCCTCCTGTCTCCTGAGTGCTGAAATGCTGCTGAAGACATCTTTGTTCTCTGCATTTGTTAGCTGGACTAAGCACAATCCTATTTCTCTCCTTTCTTTCTCTCTCTCTCCCTCTCTGTGTTTTACCAATAATCCAGAATAATGTAGTTCCAGAGGCAAAATGGTTTTCCTAGACACACAATACTTCATATTTTAGCATTTTTGTGACATCTCAGTGGTAAGATTCTTACATTCACATGCTCAACCCTCCCTGTACACTCAGTGGAAAGTACATTTTGATAGGTCTGGGCATTTTCAGATGAAGACGAGTTCTCATTAATTTCCACACAGGCAAAAATAAAAATAAAAAATGGAGTAATGCAATATTCCACAGTGAGAGTGTTTAAAACTACTGTTTTTGAAGCCCAGATTATCAGGCTTATAATGCACAGCTACAGCAACAAATCATTAGACGTGTCTATCAAATCAAATGCTGCTGCACATTAAACCCAGATTTTTTGCTCTGTTGTGAGCCAGTTCGGTCCTGTGGTTGGCGTGTCAGACTCTGATCTGGTAGTCTGCCCATATATGAAGCCAGCTCCGTGACCTTGGGTTTGTCACAGCTCTCTTTCTGAGCTCTGACAGTGCCACCTACTTCCCAGATTTGTTCCAAGAACAGAAGGTATGTCAGCTTCTTTGAGTCCCCTTAAAAGTATAAAAGTCAGCTTTTTCCTTCCATCCCTCCCCCTACCGTACTGGTTTAGCATCATGGGAGCCCAAATGCTGCTTCTTCACTGGGAACTCTGTGTGCATTTTCAGTAGACAAGCCATATGTAGAAAGTTATGTATAGCCTTCTTCTTACCTCTTACAATTTATTTCACTGTTTATTCCCCATCAGACCTTCTGACTAATACTGCCTACACCAAAACACTCATCTGGAACTTTAAAATGATCTGTCTCTGGACAAGAACAAGGCCATCTGCATTGGGGTGGCTTTCTGGTCCATTCTCCATGCTAGCTCTGAAGCTTGCATCAGTGAGGAGTTCTGATAGCCAGAAAAAAAAAGGTTCCTAATTTCCATGCCTTCACAGGCCTCATATTTCACTGCCCAAATAAGCTTCCCATTGTATACTAAACCACAGAAGCATGCATTATCCACACATTTCTGTGGTCCACTGGTAGTAAGTCATTAGACATTTTTAAAGAAGTCTACCAGTAATCAAGGTCTACCTTTAGTCTGGTTTACCACTACTAGTACACTGGTAGATCTCTTTAAAGAGGTCTACCAGACTAGGTTGGCATTTTGGGCCTCATAATCTTGTCTGTTCCAATTTACGCTCCATCCTATCCAAACAGGGGGTGAGGCCTCCCTTAGCCTGTACCCACTGTGTAGAAGGGAGGCCCATAATTGCCTTGTAAAGTCATTACAAGGTTAAATGCAGGAAGAGATGGAACTCAGCCAATTGCTATGTTCTTCTTGATATGGCTAACTTAGCAGCCCATGTTAAGATGACTGTTTCATGGAAGAACCATTCTTCAGCCATACATTTTCAACAAATAGCTGCTTTTCTGGCAAAGAGCCCAGGGTAGGCCCCATTGATTTTGTTATAAACAAATGGGTGGGATGTTTTTAACTTCTGACATTTTCAATTGCAGTACTGATTCATTATTTCTTGCCAAGAAACTGTAGCTAAGGGAGTCTGGCCAACAGTATATGGACTTTGAGGGAGGGGGACTCTGAGATAAGCTACTCGAACTGTTGGTTATTGAAACTATGACAGATGAAAACAGGAGGAAGGAAATGATAAAATGAGAGAGGGAAACAAGCCAGAGATGAATGGCTTTTACAAATCATTAGAATTGCTTGTTAACATTGCAAAGGAAAGTTTTCATTAGCTCTTTTATGAGCGGGATTCAGAGCTTGTGAAACATCCACCGAATGCCACATGAAATGCATTTATATCAGTTCTGCTGCCTCAAAGGGAAGCTCAGAAGAAATGTTAAGTCAGAATAAAACAACAACTATATAAGTGCTTTGAAGGCAAATGGCATCGGAGATCCCTTCTCCCCTCCACCCTTTTTTTCTGCTGTACTCGCAAAAATTCAACAGCAGCCCCAGTTCAGAGGGCATTTCCTCCTATTGTTAGAAATTAAAATCCAGACCCTTTCCCCTTGTTGAGTTCTTTTTGTAGATTGATTGTAGAGCTATGTTTGTTTATGAGTGCGTGACAAGTGAAGCACAGACAAAACTTGCCTTAGAGCATTAAGAAAGGATTATATACAGTATATATCTGTACAAAACATAATGAAGGTTTCCACACAACCAACGGTGCACAAATCCCACTGTGATTGATTCTTGTGGAGTGCAGGCTTTCTGCCAAAGAAGCTTGGGCTGCCTTGGTTGCCAGCTTCAATTCAGAAGCAAGCTGTTTCCTAACGAATATTGCATTGGAATCTGCTACCTTTGTTATTTATGGAAAGGCATGAGGTGGTCACTTCCACACTGATATATTGGTAAAAAGAGAAATTGTATGTCTTACACGAGGAAGAGGGAGAAGGAGAAGTTGGTTTCTCTCTTATTAAGAAAACTTTAAAAGAAACTTTTGTTTCTTTGGCAGATAGCATTCCAGTGAGCCCTACAGTCACTGAACTGGGCTTCTCTGCATTTTAAATTGAACAGGAACTCGAGTCATCCTAAGGCAGAGACTTTGCTAACAATCTGCCCGAAGGATGAGATAGCATCTATGTGATCTTTTTCTGTTACGATTGGGTTCTTTAGTGGATAAGATTAGCTTTATTCTTTTGTATCCCCCTCTATGCCTCTTTCAAAGAGAGCCTCCTAGTTTAGCCTTTATTCATAAGAATAACCCTGCAGAGAGTTCTTTGGTGCCGTCAAAGTTTGGTGCATGCTCAGTTAGCCCCTTGCAGAGGGACACATGGGCCGCATCCCCATGCAAGCCATTTGGAGCGGGATTGAAACGCATGAGACTAGAAGCAGGTCTGAGATCGCTCCCAGCCCATCCCCGTGTCATTCCCAGCAATGCGGGCTAGGTGTGGGTTGGGCGCAGATGAAGGTGTCCCCATGCAAACCACACCAAAACCTGGCATGGGGTAGCAGTGCCACCTCCTCTCTTCTCATTGGAAGCCAGATTAATGTCAGTCCACCCCTGTGCCACATCCCCCCCCCTCCCTTAGCAGCACTGAAAGCCAGGACTGGGCTGGGAGGCACAGAAAAAAAAGTTTAAATAAAGCTTACTTCATAATAAATGTATAAATAATGTTAAAAGACTAAGAGCCTCTATGAGATTTAGCGGCAGTTAGGTGCTTAACCAGTTTGGGCACCTCCACTCCACCGGGAACCACGAGAACGCCTGCCAAGTTTAAAAGGGAGAAAATCAAGCATTTATTTCATGATCACCTTGATGATCAGGAAATGGGGGTTGAAATTTTTTGGAATTGGAACAAAAATCAAGCCAGTATCCTGCCTGCCCTGGCAATTGGGAACAAGGGTGGAAATATTTTTGTGGAAAATGCACAAAAATTAAGCCAGTTTCCTACCTGCCTTGGCGACTGGGATTTTAAAATGTCAGCGGCTGCGATCTCCAATGCACAGGGCAGGAATGGCAAGCACACCCCACCTTTTAATGATGTGAGTACCAATCTCCTCCCCGCATAACCCACGATCATCCCCATGTGCAGTCTCAACTCACTAACTAATGCATGCTGGGAGCCCAAACCATGCTGAGACTTCTTTTTTCAGGTGCCAGATTTGGTCCTGGTCTGGCATGGTTTGGAGGGATTTGGTCTGCTTTCCGCGGAAAATGCATGGGGATGCCCCTTGCCGATCCCATGTTCAGTACCATACCAAATGTGAATGGGGACGCAGCCCTAATGGGGTAACTCCTCTTATTGCAGCCTTTCTGTATTCACTGTTTCTAAGCGTTGACAGCTCTGAATCAGCAGTTATCTGCTCAATGTGCTGTTTTTAATTATTTTAAGATTTCTCTTGTATTTTTAATAAAGGTTTTGATTTAAATTTGAATAATGTTTTGCCCAGAGACTTTATATATTGTTTGTTGTTTGGTATTGTGAGTGGTTTTATATTTTTAAAACCTGAGTCAAAAGATCCCTTTATTTTTAGAATTCAGTGACTGGGGGAGTTTTTCCCCCTTTAATCCAGTTTACCCTGTCCACTGCTCCTAATATACCACAACACAAATGATTCAGTATATTTCTAGGGAGGGTAACTTACCACAACACATGGCATTGAAAAGATAAATATTAGGGGCCTGCATGAAGCATATTTCCCCACTTTGATTCAAGTTAAATTGGAAGGGGGGATGTTCAGCTTCATGCAAAGCCCCTCCCCACACCCCACTGTGCCATGCGTCATTGCTGTGCACCGTTACAGCACAGGACTGAAATGGCAGCCCAGTTCCCTGGGAATCGTGTGTGTGTGTGTGTGTGTGTGTGAGGGAGGGAGGGAGGGAGGGAGGGAGGGAGGGAGGGGGATACTGACATAAGAACATAATAGGAGCCCTGCTGGATCAGGCCACAGCCCATCTAGTCCAGCATCCTGTCGCACACAGTGGTACACCAATCACCCATAGGCATCTCAAGCAGAGACAAGGGCAAACCTTCTCCTGGTGTTAGAGGCATCCTGCCTGCCTCCCCAGTCTGAAAGATGTCCTTCCATACTGGGCTGGTCTTCCCTTAGACTGCCACAGCATATGGAAGTAAGGTTCCTATTAGGCTTGCTGGTCCAATATGCTGGCCAGTGCAGAATCACATGAGATTTCACAACGCTCAGGATTACTGCTTATCAGAGGCTAGACACTGCTCTATTCATAGCAGTTGCAACATGAGAATTAAGCAAAGGGGGTGGTATTCTGTGTTTGAAGCAATAGTACTTTTAAGGTTCCCTCAGCTAGCCAATTCCTAATTCCCCACGTCGCAAGCTGTACTTTGTCTCCTGCCAAAGCCTTTGGGTGAATGAAATTCTAAAAGGGTATCTTTCATCCACACAAAGTATATAATCTCAATGTTTAAGTGTGATGTATGTATATTTCAAAAAATAATCCATATGTTTTATGAAATCACATCTTTCTGCCTGACGAATAACCTTTCTTTAGACACATTATCTGTGTTGCCTTGATGATCAGGCTGCTTGTCTTCTCAAAATCACATAATACAGAGCTTGAAACCTTTGCCCATTTGAATTAGCATGATATGCACACAAAAGATATCTCTTTTCTGATTACACATGAATTTCCCAAAATAAATATTATGGCTGCTAATATTCCCTCAAAGAATTAGACTCACAAGTGGGAAATGCAGTTTCTTACAAGAACAACCCCTGAGGCCAAGCTTCTAGCCACAGAACTGTGTTTCCAAGTAAAATCACCCTCATCATTTATATTGTGTTGTGAAATATGCCAGAAATATATCTGTGCACATATATAGCTAATGCATGGGGAAAGGGGACAGGAGAGATAAGTAGTCATTGTTAGCTATGGAACTTAATCCTAGGCATCAAGTTCAGTTTAGCTTCATGAGGTATACATGCCAAGACAGCAGCTTGAGTTGGCCATTAACTCCCCTCATCTCATTATCTTGAAAACTTTGTGTTTGCCTTGGGCCCTTCCCAAAACGTTTAGCTTGTCTTGCTGGTTGGGCCACAAATCAGCATGATTCCATTGGTCTTGGGAAAGAAGACTTCAGCCAAATAATTAAATATTAAATACCAGGTGAGGGGATCTGAATTAAATTGCAA
The DNA here is from genome assembly GCA_023333525.1 of Aspidoscelis tigris stejnegeri. Classification (NCBI taxonomy): domain Eukaryota; kingdom Metazoa; phylum Chordata; class Lepidosauria; order Squamata; family Teiidae; genus Aspidoscelis; species Aspidoscelis tigris. The sequence goes on from JALMGA010000010.1 coordinate 18,440,179, forward strand.
AGTGAGAATCACTGGACAAATCAGATTTAATTACCACCTTTTTGCCTTCCTGGAGTAGTCTGAAGCATATACAAGTCTTTTGTTAGGATTGTTGCAACATCTTGAAGAGGGTATTTCTAGGTTTTGATTTGGAATACAAGAGAAGTGGGTTTATGTGTTCCACACCAGAGGGATGAATTAGATGTTGGGGTGGGGAGCACTCAATTATCCAGCATCTGAACTCCACAAGCTGAAATTACTTTTGGACAGAGGAGGCATCCATGTCTTCTCTCTTTTTCTAATGCTTCTGAGCAATCTCATTGAAAAGGTCTGAAACAGCTTGACCATGGAAGTTTCGTTAAGAATTTGCACATATACAATCCACTTGAACTGGGCACATTACTTGACGAATCATAGTGCCCTGTTCGGCTGAGTTCAAAAGGGAATCCTTTTTAAAAGTCATTTAATGTATACTTTGTTTTAATCTGTTTTAAGGTTGTTACCTGCCCAGAGACCTTTGGGCTATGGGGCAGAGTATAAATGTAAATAATAAATAAATAAATAAATAAATAAATAAATATTATTGGTTGATTATCTTCAACCCAATATCCCTGTACCCTCTTCTTGATCAACAGTTGCCACTGCTCAGCTAACTCTTGACACAGTACTAGGAAATTCTACCACATATAGCTTCTACTGGAGACTTGATCTAACAGCCCTTGAATGAGTGGTAGCTCAGTGTGCGACCCAGAACCATTACCATGACTTTAAACCCATTCCAGGATCAAAGGACAGCATTTCCCCTTTTCCTACCATTTCTTTCCTTCTTCTGTTTAGGTTCCTGTAAAATAACCTAACTCTTTTTTCTTAAGGAGGGGAAAAGATGGGGTGAGACAGAGAATTAGCTCACAGATGGGGTGAGACAGAGTATAAGCTAATCACAAGGACTGAATTCATTCTAGGAGGGGACTTAACCCCCCTGAGCCACTATTTTCCAGTAGCTAACAAGAACATTTTTCAGCTTGAAGCTAAACTGAACCAAACCTTCCTGATTCTGCTCAACAGTGCCTTCTAATTGGCTCCCAATTTATCTCACATTCTATTTACAGTAGAAACCATTTGGCTAATTCCCACTGTTAGTTTCGGTTCTGCTTAAAAAAAAAAAAGGTGTCATTTCATTTTCATATCCAGTTTTCTGTATACTGCATTCTAAACAGCAAATTTACAACAAACAGAAAAAAATACAATACAAAATGATCCATCCATCATCACAGTGCTCTGTGCTTGCACTGCACGTGGTCAACTCCGGGATGCTCTGGGACTTGCACAGCCATTTCTGGAGCAGAAACAGCTCCATGACGTGCATATGGCATGTCTTGAAGCTGACCACCCCTTCACTACTCAGGTGAGTGTGAATTCCCACTATATTAGAAAAATGTGTTTTACTCTTCAAAAGATTCTATGCACTTATGGGCACCAAATTTGCTTTAAAGTTCTGATCGTTTTGATCTCAGGAATCGCAACAGTAATGGAACTATATCCTGGATCAAAACAATTGTGAAGTTTGACATAATTCTGTTGCTATATTTTTATTGTTCTGAACTGTTCATTCTCTTTTCAAAGAATGATATTTCTTTGTAATATTTGCAAGGTACGATTCAATGCTTCATGCCCCCCATCCCGCTCCATTTCTCTTCCTTATTTGGGAAACACTTTCCTTAATAAATGTCATCACTGCAGGGGGAAAAATATGCTTGCCATCATTTAAGGAAATTCCTTCTTAACATGGTGGGCAGGATACTTTGAAAGTTTCTTTATCCAAAGGTAGACACAGCAATATTTGAAACTCAATTAAAATTCTTTGAACTGTTCTCTCCCTTCCATTCATCATGAAGCCACCAGTGGAAAATTCCAACCCATTCACAAGAACATAGTCCTATAAATCAAATAACATCGGAAATGTATCTTTCAGTCTTCAATAAATAAAAACACAGCTGCAGAGATTTTCAGAATGAAAGGTTTGGCATTTTATTTTATAAAACACCTCATGTCATTACACACTCATCATGTCATTCTTGGTTTGTGGTGCAAACCCTACTCCACTTGGCATCTCAGAGGAATCGACTGGATAAATTATTGTGATGCAAAATTTGAGTGTTTTATATATAGTTTAATTTTAGACCAGCAGAAGATAAGTTGCATGACCCCAGCTGTAGGTCAGCCAGCAGATTTTTTCAGCATACAATGTGATTTAAAGTGACAGTACCTTTTAAGCTCAAATACGGAAATAGAGGAGGAAGGAGGAAATGAATTACACTTTAGACTCTGGGAGCAAATTGAATTCAATCAATCACTTTCCCGGGCACCCAAAATGTGTAAACATTTCCACATAAGGTGATGACAGAAGGATGTTTGCCTCGGGCTTTCTTAAGCCATAGTCAGCATATATTTTAGCACTGCAGCATTACTTCAAGGCTTTCCTCCGATTCACCCTAACCCTCCTGCATTTCATTTTTCTCTCAAAGAAAATTTCTGGGGAATGTCAACAAAGTTTCAGTAGAATAAACTGAAAATTGACGTTGTTAACTGTGAATTTTATAGTATTCATTTTCTTTGATTTTCATGATTTCAGAGGAGAAAGCTTCATCCAAACATCACTTAGTTATTCCACATTATTTGGATAAACTGGAATAAGGCAAGGATAATCTAGAATAAAATGTGTATGAGTATACTTTATTCCAGCTTATGCAAATAATGTGGAGTAAATAAGTGATGTCTGAATAAAGCTGAAATATACAGGTCTGGCTCAGTTAGGGCTAAGTTCATGGCTATCATTCCATCAGTTTGCTAGCAAGGCTCCTGAGCGGTTGTGGGTGTGTAAAAAGGAACAGGAGAGATGGGCTAGTAATTGATTGATTTCACTGATAATTCAGAGACCACTCCTACTGCTTAAAGTTGGTGTATTATAATTTGCACCTGAAGTGAACAAGACATTCCTTCAGAGGACACACAATCTTCTTCTTCTTCTTCTTCTTCTTCTTCTTCTTCTTCTTCTTCTTCTTAAGCCAACCTGACGTGGGGACTGCAAGAATTGAAACCATTTCGAAACTGTTTTAAGCTTGTAATGGGAATTCACCCATTGATTCTTTGATTTCATTTGTTAAGCACTCCATGAATTATCCAAGGCATCAATCAGTTTGCGAGCCGGTTTGGTCTAGTCATTAGGGAGCCGGACCCTTATCTGGGAATACCGGGTTTGATTCCGCCCTCCTCCAGAAGCCAGGTGGGTGACCCTGGGCAAGTCACAGCTCTCTTCTGAGCTCCCACATCCCCACCCACTTCACAGGGTGACTGTTATGAGGGGGAGAATAGAGAGCTTTGTCAGCTGCTTTGAGTCCCCTTAAATGGGTGAGAAAAGTGGGGTAGAAAAGCCAACTCTTCTTCTTCTTCTTCATGAATGTTCACTAACAAAGTTAACCATGTTTTAACTATCTCAGAATACAGGGAGGATTATTTATTTAAAATAAAAAAGTGATGTCCTTGGCAAGGAGGAATGATCATATGTTTTAAACTCTAGTTTACCTTGTAGCAATTGGAGGGTTTGTTTAGCAGTTTGCTGGCTTACGGAAAATGAAAGGCTGATCTGTTCATTTTTTATTATTGCCAGCTATGTATTCATGCCTGGCTATTTGGACCTTGAATTCTGGTAAGAAAACCAAGACTGCAACAAAAAATAAATAAATGCCAAAGTATATGGCCGTAGGAAGTCCTTTAATAATGATTTTAAAAGATATTCAATCTGTCAAAGCCAATAAGAATAAGTCTTATTGAGAACAAAAAGGTCAGTTCTGTTTAAAGTTACTTTTGCAAAGCTTTGTTTCAAAGGCTCAGGAAGTAATAGCATTATTCTGTTTGCCACAGTTAAGACTTTGACTGGGGCGCTGAGCATCAGAGTGTTGGAACAGCAGGACGACAAATGCAAAATGATTTGCAGATGACCTATGATGGAAAGTGAGGGCTATAAGGAAGCCCATTTACTGAGTGGGAGTGAATACAGCTCCATTGGTTCCCTCAAAAACAGCAGTTACAAGTTCAGTCTCTATGACCGTGTTCCCATTACATGCTTAAAACAGTTTTGAAACGGTTTTGATCCTCGCAGTCCCCACGTCAGGTTGGCTTAATACACTTTCTGCGTGTTAAATCACCCCAAAACATTGTAAATGTTAACACTCATTTCAACAGGTCTCGCTCTGGTTCGTGCGCTTGAAATGTTTTACGTTTCTTGCTGTGGGAACGGTACAGTTTTAGTGTGATGAGAATGCATGTTTAGGGTTTCCCTCCCCCAATAGCTTGCTTCCAAAGATAGTGATTTTACTGTAAAAATCCACCCCTAAGCAGCTGTTACACTGAAGCAATCCACCCACTTCACACCTGATAACAATGTTGCAATTTGCGCAATTCTGGCTCCTTGGAGTTCTGACCATTAGAAAGGGAAAAGAAAGGAAAGCAGCTGCAGGTTCTGGGAGATGTGTGAATGTTTTTAAGGCTGTGGCGGTGAGCGGGCGAAGGGGGCTTGAGTTGCCACTGCTGCTGTGTGCCCTGGGCAATGGGGAGAAGAGGGGAAAGAATCGCTGGCTGCCCAGTGCCGTTTTTCCTCCATCCAGGCAAGCGGCAGCCAGCCAGCCACCCAGCTAGACTCCGTGAAAGTGTCCCTTATAGGTGGCACATTCACGCCAGGAGGAAGAGGGCAGGGCAGCCCCAAAAAGTGGCTTTTAGAAAGTAGCCACTTGAGTCCCTCCTTGAGTCATGTACGCCACGTACGATCCTCAGAATCCGGTCAAACTAGATTAAGTTGAAAGTAATGGGATCAGGCAAATTCGTGTTAGCATATGGTTCTATTATTTCGATTTAGGAAAACCATTTTAAGCTTGTAATGGGAATCGGGCCTACCATCTTCTGGGAGTAATGTCATGGCAACCTGCTTCCATACCAAGAAAACTGCATGGATGGCTCTGTGATAATCAATGACAGTAACAAGTTGATGAAAGCCTGAGGGTCCATCACACACACAGAAGAAAATTTTCAGGAGTATATTAACAAAAGGATAAAGCAGTAATAAGAACAACCTGATATGGATCCGGTGTCTATGAATACAGCTCAGCACAGAAACCAATGCTTGCCTTCTCTATGAGATTGTACCTTAATACTCTGTATAACTTGCTTATGAAGCTATCACATTTATATATAAGCAGCAACAACCAGCAGTGGGATGGGGGAGGGGTCAATGAGGGGAGAACGCTGTTCAGTGTTTGGTGCATTTGATTACATCCATCAGCATTCTGATCCATACTTTATCAAAGCGGAGCTCAGAGAAAGACAGGGCATGTCACAGGATTCCTGTATCTTTAACAGCGGTGCTGCAGAGAACATTATTGCTTGGACTGGGGCTACATCTGCTCAAAGTCCTCCTTCTGGACAACTATTAATTCTACAGGAACCCTGTCGTTTTATCCATATGGTAACCGTGATCAAAGGCACTGTGCCAGTTGGCATTCTGCTCCCCGTCCCCTCACTTTTGCTAAATTCAGAACACAAACTCTGAGCGTTCAGCTGTGTGTGTGTGTGTGTGGGAGAGTGGAGTGGCAACTGACAGGGCATTTTTAGTAATGCAAAGCCATAACAACAGTTGACTCACATGGTTCAGCAATTTGGTCTGTGGGCTGACTCCGAGTCAAATGCATGTTACAAGAACAATCATGCAGAGAAGAAGAGGAGGAGGAGTTGGCTTTTATACCCTGCTTTTCTCACCCATTTAAGGGGACTCATGGTGGCTGACAAACATTCTGTTCTTCTCCCCACAACAGACACCCTGTGAGGTAGGTGGGGCTGTGAGAGCTCAGAAAGAGAGCTGTGACTAGTCCAATGTCACCCAGCTGGCTTTGTGGAGGAGTGAGGAATCAAATCCAGTCTGGCACTCTAACCATACTGGCTCATATAAGTGAGGCCTTCTAGTTTTCAGGACTCTGAAAGCTTGGTTTAAAAGTATGTAATTTGAGAGCTGAACTAGGGAGAGGACGGGGGAAGTGAAACCTAACCATTTGGAACACAACATAGGGGAGAAAACATTTTCTTGAAGAAGCATTAAACTGATTGCAAAAACAAGATTTCAATTATGAGGAATAAGCTACAAGGCAAAACAATGTATCTGTGTTAGGGGGGAAAATATATGTCTGCTAAGCCTGTTTATTTTGGAAAAGGCTAAACCAAGAGTGTATTCAACAGAGCTTGCTTAGAGGCTGCTATCAGTCAAGAATAAGTAGGAAAAGAAATGGATAATCTATTGAATTAAGAAGGGAGCTTACTACATAGACATGTCCAAAGCTACAGCTAACCTTCAAGGAGGCTATTTTTTCAATCTAATAATTGGCCAGCAGTAGCACAGTTGAAAAAGCACCATGTTCCTAATACATTTTCCTCCCTAAATGCTTCAGGTAGCAATAAATTGGCCTTTCCTTCCCCAAACCATAATTACTGGCATTAACTTTGCCAAAGTGGAAATGAACTGGGCCTCAGTCAAGGTCACCACCACCCTTTTCCTCTAAAATCTAGGCATCCTGACTCACCAAATGCTAATAACAAATGAGGTGGAGACTTAAAGGGGGCTCTTCCTGTATCTGTCCTCATGGTTTCTTGAGAGCTTATTTCTCTGTGGGCCGTAGTGTGTCCCTTAAGGGTCAGAACTCTGAAGATGGTCCTGAGAACTCAAGGCTCATGAGTAAAATATGATACAATGTCAACAGGGGAGATATGTTATTTTTCATTGGACTAACTTCAGAGGAAAGGCCCACAATAAAAGCCTAGCCCTTGGTTTGTAACCTTGTGTGTCAAGTTTGGATACTCCAGACCACCAACTCAGGAGATTTCTCTCTGAGTTTTCACACGCAGCGTTTCCTCTAAATTTGCCACACACAAAGCCTGGGTTTTGACCTCCTAGAGCAGTGATGGCCAACCTATGACACGCGTGTCACAGGTGACACACCAAGCCCTTTTGGGTGACACACATGGTCACGCAGGTACCTGGGCATAGTGCTTGCTTGTTCGTGAAGTGTACGAAATACCAACTTTCCACTGAAGGTTTAGCAAATGAAATTCAGCAACAAAAGTCACTAATCTAAAGAATTATTTGTTTTTGATCTTAATAAAATACATATATCAAAAATATAACTTTTTTACTAGAACTACAAATATCACAAAATTATGGATATTTCCAGATGTGGCACAGCGCCCGAGTTAAGCTAGGTTTTCTTGCGAATTTTGACACACTGAGCTCAAAAGGTTCGCCATCACTGTCCTAGAGGTTTCAGCAAAGCACAAATGTGTTTTTTAACATTCTATTCGTATTGTGCAAGTAGACCTTTTCAAATGTGGCAAAATTCTATTTGATTTGAATGTATTCATACAAATTCATACAAATATCTGATATGAACAAATACATATCAGATACAAATGAATACATACTGGATGCAAACAAATATGTATCCAATGCATATCCCATAACAAATCTGCTCTGAAAGTATCAAATCCAACTTGAATCCACTTTTAATACACTTTCAATCCATGTCAAATGCACTCTAAATCCATTGCAAATGTGACTGGAGCAGTGGTTCCTTTCCTGTCCTTACAGACACCTGTCTGTTAAACCATCAGGAATAGCTGTATATTGTGAAGTATGTACCAAAGAAGAAAACACAGGGATTTCTTATTGCATGGAGTAAAACTGGGTTCTTTAATTACTGTTCATAATGCTGTTCCATTCTCCCCATTTTCCAACAGCTTCTTTTAATACTGTTTAATTTCCATTAGGGCAATCATCTTATTTGTTGCTAGCCAAAACCATTAATGCCAAAAGCCACATTTCATGTAAATATTCCTTTCAAATATTTTAATGGATGCACATTTTTTCATGTCTATGTCTCCCTCCATTTACAGTAGTTAATTTAGTTTGCATTTAATAGTTTACATTTTAAAGTGACATGTTTGATTATCTTCAGATTGCTTTATGGGAAGCTCTTCATTTACAATGTTTTATTTACAGGGATTATTTTTGCTGTGTGCAGTTTAAGGCTGAATTGCTAACAAGTTAGTTTAACAAGACAATAAGGCTTCACGAAGCTTTTCAAAACACGAGTTAAATAGACTTGCTGAACAACTGTTTCTTTTGGTTTATCTTTACTGGACATCTTGAAAACCTTTATTTCTATTGTGGTCATAAAATCAAAGGCCTGACAATAAAAAAGTCAACTATTCAAAAAATATGGTTATTGACTATATCCTTATTTATGTGCACACAGGGACAACTTTGGGAAATGGTTCACCAATGGGATTGCTCACAGGCCAGTCTACAATTCTCCCTTCCCATTAGTGCTCCAGAATAGAAAGGGTAGCTTAGGGATGAGTTGAGAACATGAGGGCCATACGCTACTATTTCTTCTTCGCTGTGGAACTAAATTGCGATATCTATGCCTTTTCAATCTTGAAAGACTTGTGTTTAAGGGTACTTCCACACATGCCCTTAAACACCCTTCAAGGACACATGTGGAAGCACGAATCCGCACAGCGGCAGCTTTTTAAGCCACTTTTAGCACGGAGCATCCGCCCTGGGTGGTCCCAGGGAGCATCTGAGGGGCACAGCCACCTAGATCTAGACGACTGTTCACCCAAAGATCCGCCCCGGTGCGCTGGCAGATGTGTCTCTCGGGACAGTAGACGTGACCCACAATGTCAGTACATCAGAACGAAGGCGCATGTGCCAGTAGATGGATGCCATGGACAGTGTGGGGCCCGTCTACCGGCATGCACACCTCCATTCTGATGCGCTGACAGCATTGGTCCCATCAAACATTCCACACGCCTGAGCACAGAGTGGCACATCACCCCAGCCGAGGACACCACCAGCCCAGTCTCACCCTGCCCTCGAAAGGGGACGGGGGAGACCGAACCGGGGGTGTCCCACCAACTGCTGCAGTCCGGATTGGACTGCAGCAGTGAACTCCTGGGTGCCCACCAGCTGACCCAATGGCAGCAGCCAAGGGCAGGGACTCCACCCAGCATGTCTGCCTTTTTGGGCTAGGGCATGCGGGGACGGATTTCCCATTTGCACTTAGACAGGTAAGCGATGTGTGGGAATGCGTCCTTACCTGCCTAGGTGTGAATGGGGAATCCGTCCCCATGTGTCCTAGCCTTCCTGCACTACAGCCGTTTGGCGAAAAGGCCTCTAGACACAACTTTAAGGATTGCAGGTGATGTTGTCATCTTCATCTTTTTCTTTCCAAGCTTGCAGTCATCATTTATAGTCTGAGAGATAGTAATCTCTGGGAGGTAAAAAGAAAATTACAGCTGGAGGGAAATTTATGTTCTCTAAAAACAATTCCTTTCCTGTATATGTGTTGGCTACAGTTGTTAGCTGATGAGACTGAACATAAAACAAACTCTTGCTTTTTGAATAAGCTATAAATAAACAGTAACAGGAAAATAATTATCCAACTGTGTTTTATATGTTGCAAATAGATCAAAATAAAATACTTCTACACATTGTACATATTGAAGTGACAGAGTGAAAGAGTAGAAACGGAAATCTGGAATTTTCCCTTAACCCTCATAGTCACATGCAGACATCCTTTCTGCTTACCTCTTTTCTCCACTATAATCTGAACAGCATCATGGATCTTGTAATGAAAAAAAAAATGGAAAGAGAAACAAAGAAGCTGTAGCAGCTCCAGCTCCAAAACTTTAATTTCATGAGGTTGTCCAGTGAGCTAAATCAAAACTCTTCAGGGATTTACACCAAAACAGTAGAGGACTCATTCTTTGATTCTTGGATGGTGTGATATCATCTAATAAAACCATTCATATCTTCTCAGTCTCTATTCTTCATGTTAACAAGGGGCTTGTTCCAATGCAATTAAGTATAGGTACAGTGGCCCTGTTCATACTCTGAACGCTGGTACCATCTCCAGCTTCTTCAAAATTATCCAAGAGTCCTCTTGTTGCTGTCAGAAAAGGAACATGATTCAAAAAATCACAATTGTATCAGCTTTGTTTGGTCTTGTGGTTAGAGTGCCAGACTCCTATCTCATAGTCATGGGGTTTGATTCCACACTCCTTCGTGAAGCTGGCTGGGTGACCCTGGGCTAGTCAGAGCTCTCACAGCCCCACCTACCTCACAAGGTGTCTGTTGTGGGGAGAAAAACAGAATGCTTTGTTGGTCACTCTGAGTCTCCTTAAATAGGTGAGAAACGTGGGGTAGAAAAGCCAACTCTTCTTCTTCCTCCTCTACTACTACTACTACTACTACTACTACTACTACTACTACTACTACTACTACTACTACTACACTATGTTATGGCCCATACTCCAATGCAGGATTGCCTCTTTGTTTTCAAAGATAATACAAAATAAATTACTACTACAATTCCCCTTAACTGTAGCAAGGCTCCCTGTAGCACAAAATTAGAAAATAGCTCATAGGCTGTGTTTACACAAACAAAAGGTGCCTTAGAGAGACAGTGTGTGGCCCTCCTGTTCCCAGGCCAGCTCTAACTTACCTTTTCTAGCACAGAATGTCCAGGAAGGGGGAGGGACAGACTAGCGTGTGAACAATCCCAACTCAAAACCTTAGACGTTTTCGCACGGGGCTGAACGGAACGCGGAAAAGACAGCTGAGGACACGTCATACGCATTGGCCGCGCGCGGCTTGCGTTCCGACGTGTCCGCAGCTGTCTTTTCCGCGTTCGAAATGTAGAGCACTTCGAAGTGCTCTACACGCGTTCCAACGCGGACGAGCCGCCCTCAGCCGTTCGGGAGAAGAAGCGTTCGCGCCGCTTCTGTCTCCCGAACGGCTGCCGGCGCGCCTCCGACGCCGCGCGGCTTTGACAATCAGCTGTTTCTCAAACAGCTGATTGTCGATCTGCCTCCGCGGCTGCCGGCGCGCCGCTTGCCGGCATTTGCCGGCTAAGGCAGCTTCGGGCGCTTTGAGCATTCGCACCCAGACGCTCCGGAACGCGTTTACACGCGTTCTGGCGCGTCTGTGTGTGAACGGGGAAAGCGCCCGAAGCTGGCTTAAGCTTTCCGCCTGAACGCGTTCCGTCTGGAACGCGATTCAGTGCGGAAATGCCTCTTCTCTAAGCCATCCCACAGGTAGGTGTGGGTGTGTGTAACTGTTTGACCGCAGCCTTAATCTGTTTCCTTTCTCCATTCAGTTTTTATTAGTGTTTTAAATGCTGTTTTAATGTTCTGGGTGTGTGTTTTTTTAAAGACTTATTTTAAGTTCTAGTACAAATCACTTTTTAATTTTTTAAAAATAAAGAAATGGGAAAGACGTGTTTTAAATAAATAATGGAAACAGAATGAAACTTGAAGAGTACAAGACAAAAAAAATACCCTAATGCATAATTTGTTTTAAGATTTATTTCCCTTTCCATGAGCACGTCCAGTCACCAGCAAATCAACAAGTCGCAAGAAATGGGGGGAAGCTAATGGAAAATATTCACTTTGCCCTTTGTTGCACGCTGTATGTTGGCCATTGTGTGAAGAGAACACTGAAACAATGGCAGTATACTGCTCTTGGTAGAGATAATAATGTTTGTTTTCAATTTTCCCATGGGAAATTTCAGTCCAAATGTGGGTCTTCGTTGTTGTATTTAGATACCATCAAGCTTTGCAAATCACATCAGGCAACATTGTTCAAGACTCTCAGCAGGCAGGTTCTTCAGACATTCTTTTTTCTTTTTCTTTTTCTTTTTCTTTTCTTTCTTTTTTTTTTCAACAAGTACACATCTCAGAGGCTCATCCTGAGCACAGAATATTGCAGATCTGCATGTTCTGAGTAGAAGGAGACAGCATCAGTTCCAAACCAAGTTCCAGGATATTTTCACATGGGACTGGCACCATTCTGGTCCATAACTATTCTTTAAAGAGGTCCACAAGTTTTCCAGTCCTCGCCTTTTGTTTTCATATCTGAGGCCTATTTGCACTAGGCCTCTCAAACGCAACTAGGACAGCCCTGGGACAGAGCATTCGCTCTGCTGGGCTGGCGGTTCTGTTCGGAACCGTCTTAGCCCGTCCCAGGGCGGCCTAATTGTGTTCCTGGTGTAGAGCACGAAATCATGCTCTACGCCTGTCCCAGGCCATTCCCGTCCATTCCACAGCTGTACAAAAGGGAGAGCATTCGCACTCTCCCTCCCAGACAGCTGCGGTCCTCACCCCCCAGATGTCACCATTGGGCCAAAATTGGCCCAAAGGCTGGCAGACCCATGCAATCAACCTACCTTGCCGGGCCTGGGGTCTTCTTCACGTGGCCTGGAGAGTGATGTGCCGCTCTGTGGGCAGGTGCACACTCCGGTAGACCAACCCCACACTGACCAATCAGGTCAGCATGGGGCTGAGCTACCGGAGCACGTGTGCCTGCGCAGAGAGTGGCACATCACTCTCCAGTGCATTAGGGGGGGTGACGTAAACCCCTGGGGTTTACTGCCAGCTGCTGCTGTCCAATTGGGACTGCAGCAGTTGGCAGGACACCGGGACATTCCCGGTTCGGTCTCCCCCCAAAGTTGTGAACACTAGCAATTCGTACAAATTGTGGAGGTGACAAACATTTTTTGCCTTTGCCTAAAGATAGACTGACACACTATCAAAGAAAGATCTTTAATTTTCCCATGAAACAGTTCATGCAAATATCAGACTGGGTTTAATTTCCTAAAATCCAATGCCAAGGTCACATCCAAGCTGAGGGATCTGTATGTTCTGTCAACCTTCATCTGATCTGAGCCCTTGTTGCTGCCCCAAGGTGGCTAAGAGGGCATTCTGTCACAGATACGGGACTTTGGCAAATCTCAGTGCTCCCTGCCTCATCAATTCAGTTTGCTGTGGCTGTTTAGCCACTTGAGCCAAATTTAGCAGGAACCCCTGCATCTGTGGCAGGCAGTTGCATGTGACTGTAGAAATCGCCATAGAGTGGTGGTACCAGCAGCACCCTAACCACCCCGGGCAGCCGCCATTTGGAGGCATCAGCTCTGCTCTTCAACCAGCTGGAAGGAACTATCTCATATTTTGATAAGTAAAAATTTCCTCAAGCCTGTGTCTCATTTGCTGTAACAACCAAATGATATCCTGCAAGAATGGCATCTATGGCCCTGCTCACACCTTTAGTTTAAAATGACTTCAGGTCATCTTCTGGTCACATTACTCACATTATTTTTATTCAATTCATTTTCCAAGCCAGCTTTTCCCCATCAGATCATTTTAACCAGAGTACTCTTATCCAGAGGACTCAGCCCATCTTGGCATGCCAGGCTGTCTTCTGTTCCTCAGTGTAAGTTGGGGAAGCTGAACAGTATTGTGGTGGGTGGGGTCCAGTCTTTCCTTTCAGCCAATGTCTGGGGGGGGTGCAGCACATGAGGAGTTCATGAGATACCTTCCCTCCTTTCCTCAGTTTATGTGTATGATTCCTCTTTCTATCTAGCCTTTTTCCGCCAATTTATTTTTATATATACACACACATGGAGAAAAAAACCACATATAAAAAAGGAAGGGGCACGGAGGTGGGGGAACAGGCTTTAAAAAGAGGGTCAGGTCAAGGCTCAGGTCGATCACGGACAAAGGTGTGAGTAGTGCAGCCCAAAGCAAAAATGATCTAGGTGTGAACAGAACTGGTACAACCTCAGCTCAAATTATGAATAGGACATCCAGGGCCTATCATGTCCAGGCAAAGGACCAAAGTTTGAATAAATAGTGGTTGATGCTCTGGCCATTCAGAACAAATGCTGTGCCTGTGTGCATCTCCATGTATTGAATGCTATCTGGCAGGTTTACCTGGATGGAAAATCATCTTTACAGATATTTAAATCCATAAACATGAGTTGTGGATATTTCTGGTCTGTAATCCCAACACCACCACTCTCGTATTTAATATTCCAAATGTTACTTAATCCTTCGTTTGACATTGTTAACCACTGCATGCTCCTGACAGCAAACTTGTTTGCAAACCTGGCAGCCAGCATCAGCAACTGTTCCAAAGAAACGTTTTATTATTGTTTTGTTGTCTGTCCCCATCTGTTTTGTTAAGGCGCCAGCATGGAATCCTTTATCCTCAATGGCACTTTGTATGTCTTTTCCCAAAGTTTACAAACTGGCTGACAAGGAAACAGTGAACTACAGCTGGTCAAGGGGTAGGAGAGGGGGAAAAAGGAGATCAGAAATAATTTCTCACAAAGAAAGCACACTGCTCTCTGCTGGAAGATACAGAGAACATGTCATCTTTGTGTAGCCCCAGGAGCAGATACTGCTTCCCCCCCCCCCCCCCGAAATATAGGAATTCCCTGTGCAGCACAAGAGTTCATACTTTCCTGCAAATTGCACATTATGGGGACCATCATCTTTTTAAAAAAATAGGACTTTGAGGCATGGACAGTAAAGTAGCAAGGTTGGAGAGGAAGGGGGACCTCCTGACCTACCTTAAGGCTGTCTGTCATGATAGTGCAACCATTCAAGAAAAAACTAAACAGGCATACAGCTTGCCCAGCTCAGATCTGCAACTTCTGATTTTATGCAAGCCTATCCCAGACCGTGTCCCCTGGCTATTTCACTAGATCTAGCCCTGGATGAGGAACTCCTGCCCCTTTCTGTACTTAACCGTTGCACCAGATTAAGGAGTCTCTTAATTCAGATCACAGGCCTCCTCATCCACTCACTAACATGGATCAAGGAGGCCCCACCCCCTCTGGTCCCTCCAGCTCCACCTGAACTGGACGGAACTAGATCCTGATTAAGGAGTACCTTAATCCAGATCTCTTGTGGACCCCTAGGAGGGGTGGAAAGTCCACAAATAAACTGAAATAGAAATGAAAAGGTGTGAACATTGTGATCAGTAGATGGAATGAAGAAGGTTTAACTATATTGAGATTGTCACAGATACATGTGGCAATCCCAATAAGCTGCCAGGATATTTCTGGGTTTTTGAGGCTGTCTGCATACAAGCTGAATTCTATGGGCCTACATTGTGATAAATGGATATAGAACTGGACCATTAGGTGTAGCATTCCACATTCCTATCTAGATGCAATGCA
Organism: Aspidoscelis tigris stejnegeri; assembly: GCA_023333525.1. Classification (NCBI taxonomy): domain Eukaryota; kingdom Metazoa; phylum Chordata; class Lepidosauria; order Squamata; family Teiidae; genus Aspidoscelis; species Aspidoscelis tigris. Next base: position 18,455,280 of record JALMGA010000010.1, read on the forward strand.
GATATATCAGTGTTTGGGTATTTAGGGCTTCTGTGTTGGTCTGAGGCCTCTTTCATATCTTCTTTTGCCTGCTCCTCATATCTTAACTAATCACTTGAAGAACTTTTTCAGGACAGTTCACCAGCCAGTGTGAACCTTTTAGTATGCTGCTTGTGCAAACAGAAGCAGGAACCTCATGACACTGTAATGGTACTATGTCAGTACTCAAAGGTATGTGGACTGTATGTCCCTGGAGTCATTGAGCAAACATCCTAGCAGAAGATACTTTAACAGTAGAACAAGAGAAAGCACACACAGGCTGCATCCCCAAGCAATTTAAAGTGTGCTAAAACTTCTTTTGCCTCTGAGCACCCCCATGCCAGGGTTTTCAATGAGCTTCCAGCGCTACAAAAGCAGGAAAACCCGGGACAAAATATGTGCCCTTTAAATAAGACTTTCATCACTCTTTTGGGAAGTTGTGGTTTTCCTCGCAGCAGTTACCTTGGGGACGCTCCGTGGCAAAAGGGGCAGGGATTGCTGACTGCCAGAAAGCCAGCCAGAAAGCATTCATACACCTGCTGCAGCTTCCCTTTCCTTCCCTTTCTAAAGCACAGAACTTTCAAAGAGCCAGAATTGCAAAGAATTGCAACATTGTTATCAGGTGTGAAGTGGATAGATTGCAACATTGTTATCAGGCGTGAAGTGGGTGTACTTAAAGTCACCGCTGTTCTACCGGGTGGATTTAGACAGTGATCTGTGAAAGCCCTAGTGAATGAGCAAACCATCACCCGGTGGATGGTTGCAGCTCACACAGGAAGCCATTTTGGGGGACGGAGATCTGGGAGACAAGCATAACCGATGGCTATTTTTCCTTTGAACAAGAGAGGGGGTGGGGGAAAAATGCAGGGAAAGAAAACATGCTTCCGTGGGGACAGAAGGTGCGTTTTAAACACGTGTTTTTCTGAGCCACATGCGGACGCTTATTCCGGAAGTGCAGGGCACTTTTAAAGTCCGCTTGAATAGAGTGACAGTAGAGGGAGACTAGAGAGGCAAATATGTTACAGGATATGTATCAGATACATATCGGATCTGATATGTATCTGATACATACAACAGCGGATATGTTACAGGATATGTATCAGATACATATCGGATACATATAAGATATGTATCGGATACGTATGTGATAGTATTGGATATTCATACAAATTTGTATGAATACATTCATATTGAATAGAATCCTACCACATTCAAAGGAGTTCTATTTGAATGAATACAAATTTTCTTACATTCGATTCAATATGAAACGAATGCAAAAAAAGAAACCATTTGTGCACATCCCTAATTCTAGCCACAAGACCAAACTGAAATTACTGAACACCTGTCATGTATTTCTGAGGCAAAGTGGGTAGGCTGTTGTCTTCCAGATTCTGTTGAACTACAAGTCCCACCACCCTCCACCACTGGCTATCCCACTAGTGGCTGTGGGAAGCTCAGGGCAGCTCTTGCCGGCTCTGATCTCATCCATATGTTCATAGCAGAGTATATATTTTAGATGGAAGAAATCAGTATGAACGAGACACAAGATTTAACATTGCGATGAAATGAAAGAAGGAAATCAGAAATAATACTGTAATACTGTACAAGCAAATGTGTCCTGTTGTTCCAACTCAGCATCTTTTACCACCACGTAAAAGGGATGAAAAACTGCCTTGGTAGCTGTTCTGGATGACAGTTCCATGAATGGAAAATGTATTAAAATTGCTGCTGCTCCATTGGCTGAAAGGTTTTGGTAACTTCTGTAAAATTCCATTGTCAATGAAGGTGTCACAGCTTAACACAGCAGTTGCCCAAGCCTCTGTCAGCAATTCAGGTAGAAAAGGAAATGAAGCACTTCTGGTTCCCGCCTTTTCCCAGATTCACTCATTTTTTCAGCTTGAAGTATAACAATTGCAGGAAACAGTAGAAAGATGGGGGGAGAAAATTTCCTTCTTCCTAGAAAGAGATTTTGGAATCTAGCAGAGACACGCCTAACGAGGTTTCGCTTATGCAACAAAGAATTAGAGGAAATGGGATACATTTAACGGGTTAAAGCTGACAGACATGACAGAAAGAAAGATTTCACTTCCTCATAGAGACACACTGAGGGAGGAATTTCCTGCATGGCTCTTTTGTTATCCGTTTGTGCTCAAAATTCAGCAAAAGAACCTGTAATGGATTAAGGGCAGCTCCTTTTGACAAGCAGCCCTTAAAGCAGCAACATGTACAGTGCAGCTGTATTTCACAATTAGTGAGGATGACTTTGTTGGGGAGGGTGCGAAACCATTACCAGGGAAATTCCTGGCTTCTCCCTTGCCCCTTTCCAATTAATGATTGGCTTCAGTCATGAGGGATACCAGGCCACAGAAACAGTTGAGGGTATGTTAGGGCCAACCCTTCTGCATGTTTGTCATTTGATCACTCCTGCCTTCCGATGATGGTTTCTTTTGCATGCAAATGGGTGAGCAGAGACAGAACTCTCAGGGGCCACAGAAACTTCAAGCTTTACATGCAGATAGAGTTACCATATGAAAAAGTGGACAGGATTCCTGCACCTTTAATACTGGTGCAAAAGAGGGTGGCTTCAGCAGGAGTCGCCTATGTTGGAAGCTGAACCTGCGGAAACTCTCCATTCCGCACCACTATTAAAGGTGCAAAAACAATGTCATTTGTTCCATCCAATGATGTCCTAAGACATGTAGGCTGGACTTCAGTTGTAATCGATTCCCATTGAACAGAATGTGAACAGAGGATGCCTTGCCTTTAAATGTTTAGCTGCAACTGACTAGCTCTGGCCAAGGTGCACTCAATGCCAGTGAAGGATGTTATGTGCCCAGAAGAATGGGATGAGCACTCAAGAATGCCTTATCTGATCATTCAGTCCCCAGGCCCTTCTTTCATTCATTGCCCTACCCCATCACCTTTCCTCCTGCATCATGTCAGATCCAGCTCTTATTGTACCTCATGTGCCTCTCTATAGGACTGAATTGTATACTGGATCACTCCCACAGTGCATGCAGACAACATTCAGATCGTTTTCGGGACAAGGAGGGACTAATAGCTGGAGCTATTTGTGGCTTTATTTATTGTGGCTTTATAAGAACTGACAACAATGGTGGGTGGAAGGATAGAAGCCTTGGGCTGCCCTACCTATAATTCTATGTACTATTCTGCTAAATGACTATAAATTGAAGGAGATGGGATTGAAATTCTAGCAGGAAAACTCTTAATTAAGGAGCAGAAATGGAGACAGGGAGCATTTCCTGGGGATTAGTGACCAGCTGGTTAGGAACTGATGGCTTTCGGGAGGATATTCATAGCCTGGAGTTCAGCCAAGCCCTGTCAGCTCTGACTAATCCCCAGGAAGTGCCTATATTGCAATCATAATTGCTATTACAAGTCTTGCATGCATATCGTATGGAAAGGGCATCACGGGGTGAACTGATGCACTGGGCAACAGCAGGTTTGCTATCAATGTTCTGTAGTTTCCATCTGATATGCTTCTGGATCTGTTGCAGTGTTTGCCTCTGCCTGCCTTAAAAAACCTAAGAAGAAGAAAAATGATTGGCTCCTGGGGGGAAAAAAAAGATCCAGCGGTGAACATTCTTTTCTGGAATCCCAATTAAAGATGCCAAGATGTATCAATAGGCATGGCCAGCATAAATCTGTTGGCATTTCTAACAGAAGAAGGCACAGTTCTTGGGAGTCCAAGTTATTTAAGTGCTTGCATATTTATTTAACGATAGTAACAAAGAATTCCAGAATTCTCTTTGCCATTTGCAATTATGCTGAAAGCATAAAACAGCAACTGTTATTTTTTTAAAAAAAATTAAAAGGACAATTTAAAGCCACAGCAATAATGAAATCATAACAGTAACTGAATTAGCAATTTATCTCACAGAGTCAAAGTGAAATAAAACACTGCTCAAACACGCCATAATATTGAGTGATTCCATTAAATGTCTAAATAAACAAAAACATTTCAGCAGCATGCCTCAGTGGACCAAATACTCAACTTGGCAGAACTCAAATGGGAACAAATTCCACACGTGCAAAGGCATAACTGAATACAATCCCCCTATCTGTTCTGTTAGAGTTTGACAAGTCCAGCTCGCTCAGTGGAGTTCAAGTGAGAGGTGAGATGGAATTTCACCAGCCACTAGGCTTGGCCTTTGGCATATGATGCCATGATGGACTGCAGGAAAATCAGATCTCTTCCATCCCCTGCATTCCACCACATTTTGACTTTTGTTACTGGTGGCAGAATCATCTGGTTATGAAGTTCACCTGAGTGACCATGCACTGGCTGCAATTCTAAATCTAGTTCCTCCATCAGCTCCCAGCACTAGCCCTTCCCTCCCACAGTGGCCAGCAAAAGACTCACTTTGCCTGCATTCTCCTATTTAACCATCATCAGACTCCTTCCTTGTTCACTTTCTGCCATCAGAATGGCATCATCTACTTATATAAAGGTGTTGGTGATTTCTCCCAACAATTGTAATTCAAGTTTTTGATTCATCCAGCCTGCATGACATATTCTAAATACTCCACTCTTACCTAGTAATGTTTTGAACACCTTCTGACCTTGGAGGGAGTTTCCTCCCCCAGTTTCATAATCTTCTTATTTTCCTGTAGTAATTTTTCATCATAATTTATTGGCAAGGAAATTGAATGATTTGCCATTTCCTTCTCCAGTGGATCACCTTTTATCTGAATTCTTCATCATGACCTGTCCATCTTGGATGGCCCCAAGAGGCTTATCTCATAGCTTTGTTGAGCAACACAAGCCCCTCTGCCATGACAAGCTTGCCTTAAGTTCTTCTCTGTAGTATACATTTTTGTATGATGTTCACTATGTAAATATGAACTGTCCCTCAAAGATGTATTCCTCTAGGAATTGTATGATTTCAAATATCATGAGCAGCTGCATAAAACCTGAGAAAAAAATAACCTAGCCTGAGCAGTCTTCTTTACATCTGTACCTTGAAGTTACAGGTTTACAAGCACTTTTCCCCTTTATAGTGCATATCATCAGGCAGTATACATTAAGGGTATATAGTTGTTGACATAAGTGCAGTGCAGCCTTTAGCATGAGAAGATAGGTGTGCATCTCCTCAAAAGATGATCCTACAAGACAGAATGGGTGGAAAGAATGATGTTGGTAGAACCTACATCAATGCTGTGGAAGCGATAGGGTACTGATTTTTGTGGTTGCCACTTCCTGAGTTCCTCCACTCTACTTCTGACCCTACACAGTTTTTTTAAAAAATCATATGGATCATGAAAACAACAGATGTTTGTAAGCCCAGTTACACATGGTTACTATTCTGGTACTGAAGCTTTTTTTAAAATCCAAAGCATTTTGTCTCAAGTGTCCCTCATCTTCACCTCAAGGGCAGAACAGCCTGGTTTATTTTCAGGCACCTCTTTTCAAGCAAAAAAAATACAACCTTCACCCCCTTTGCAGCCAGATAAATTAAACTGAACTGGTATGAACTCTATGTGGCTATTTCAACTGTCCAGTAAAGGGAAGTGAAACTAATCCATTCTGTGCGACGTGCACACAGTTGCTTATTGAAGCCGCTTGCTAGATTCCTTAGCATCACCACCTCTTCTGAAAAACTATAAATAAACCAACGTTAATTTATAACTCCCTTTTGCTTTGAGCCGCCTTTCATGAGAGTTCTTTTGCCAACAGCAGAAAGAAGCAATGTGGATTCTCGTGGTGAAAGATGAGAAATGGCTCTGGGCAACGCAGATATTTGAGGGCCTTAATACAGAATGAGGAGATAGTGCAAGGTACATACAGCTCTGGTGCGCTTTCAAAGGGTGAAGCATTCATTTACAGAAAAAATATTAAAAATTTAAAAGCTGATTGGAATATATTGGACTTGCCTATTTGCTGAATTGAATAAAATGAACCATACTACATTTATTTCATTTCAAGAAACCTACAGCTGCCAGTCTAGATGGCTATAAGGTAGGGTTAGACAAATTTATGGATGACAGATGTATCAATGGCTACTAGAACGAATGCCCGGGTGCATCTTTCAGGCTGGGGGGGGGGGCGCTTCTAAGGCCATTTGCTGGGATATGAGAGCAGGAGAAGGTTTGTCCTTGTCTCTGCTTGAGATGCCCATGGGCAATTGGTGGGCCACTGTGTGCGACAGGATGCTGGACTAGATGGGCTGTGGCCTGATCCAGCAAGGCTTCTCTTATGTTCTTATGTTCTATCACTCTAGCCCTCCATCGGTATTTGTGACTCAACACAGAAGGGTGCCCTTCTGAACATACAAAGACATAGAATGTTGCAAGAAACTAGTTTTTCAGGGGGACTGTAACCTACAAGAAGAAACCACACACAATTTACCAGCACTAACTTATAAATAAATAACTGAGCCACAAACTTATCACTTGTTTCCAGGATTCACAAATTGTGAATACCACCAAACATGCGACAATTATACTTGTAAGACTTGAAGGAAAAGTTTAAAGAGCAGAGAGAGAAAAGGGGTCAAGTTCTAGACCTTGTCCATTTCTCCTGCACCAACAATTGGTGTGGTGTTCACACCTACGTTTTAAATTCAGCTTCAGTCCACCTTCAGAATGGAAGAACTGATCAGCGAAGTGAACAGTCATTTTCTTTCCACATTATCTAATTCAAAGGTAGGTTTTCTGAGACAGATAATGCTGAAAGAAGTATGCTTCTCTCTTTGCTGATGGGTTCTCTCATGCTGAAAGTGGACTGAAGCTGGATTAAAATTTAGGTTTGATTGCAGCCTGGACTTCAGAAAACTGACTTTCAACTCATAGGGACCAGCTATGTAGCTACACTTTCTGCATTATCTAACCAACAAAGGTGGATTTTCTGATAAACAAACACAATCAAGTCAATAAGTGGTGGGGGTACCCCTAAAGGGGGCTGACATTTTTGGTGTGTTGTTCAAATGCACTTTGGGAGGCTGGACCTTTAGAATGCCTATGTGCAAAGTCAAAAGATAGAAAACAAATCCACTAACTGACAAACAGGGACAGCGAATCAGATTGTGTTCCTGTGGATTGAAGAGAAAATGGGCTAAATTACTTATACCACATCCATATGAGAGAGGAGCGGTAGCTTCTGTGAGATTACTGAACTCTAGACAAATATCCAAGGTTCTGCAATAGTGAAGGGAGTATCCCTGTGGGTGGAACTGCTGTCTGCAGCAGCAAGGATAGTAAATGACTCCCTTCAGAGCAAAGTCATATTTCTGAGCAAAGAATCTGAGCAGAAATGACAGTCGGTGAATTACTCCTCCTTTGTCTATGAGAAGGGAGAAACCAGGGTGTGGTCACACAGAACCTTTTGGGGGTGGCCATTTACAAGAGGATCACTACATCAGTGGATGCCAAAAACAAACACTGTGTCACATAGTTTTAAAAATAAGTGACTAAAGGGCTCCTATCTCACTTCTCTTCCACATCATCACCTTGCATGCTCACCTTTCATTGGCTATTGCCAGCCAGGGTGTCCATGGACCTGAGTGATCTGGCCAGAGCATCCATTTCCAGACTGTACTTGGGTGGATACAGACTGGAGATGGAGAAGGAACAAAAGTGAATGACTAATAATGCCACCAAGGAAATCCATGTTCTGATGCAGCAGCAGGAAGATATGGAGGGTGGAGTTTGACTTTCCTGCTGCAGTGAAGTCATGATTTGAAGGACAGAACAGTCTTCATAACCTCCCACCTGATCAAACCCAAATTGCATGTTATCCAAAGAGTGCTGATTTCAGATCTGGGAAAGGAGCACACAAGTAGAGTCTTTGGAATGTGGCAAAACTGTTTTGGTATTTTCTGTCTGTCTCTTGAGCCTCAAATTCACTCCACTTTTACCCTGTCTGACCAGAGTCTCAGTTTCTGCAATGTCATTCATGAAACATTTCTATGTTTAATGTAACATTTGGTTAGGCTGTACTTGAGCTGGCATCAAAGGCTGGGATGAATAGGGGGTGGGTAAATGAGTATGTGCTGCCCCCAAATTGGTCCTCAGTGCACAAAAAGTACCTGTGTGGATGGTGCCTTGGAATGGCTTGGAACAAAATATACAATGCATGTGCAGGAAAACACAGCACCCTTCAGACTTTCAGAATAAACTTCAGACTTACCCACTGCAAAGCAATAACACTCCATCCCAACTCAAAACACAGCTGCGAGAGCTCAGTCGGGTGGCACCACCACATGGGATGAGGCAGCCAATCAGATTTGAGCTGCCCACCCTGCTCTTGTCATCCCTTCTCACTGTCCTGCCTGGACTTATGGGAAGATTCAAATTTAGTTAATATTGCATATAATATTGTGACATCCCCACCATGACTGAACATTCCTCTGTGCAGTATTAGTGAGTCTGGACACACCCCATGAAACAAAGGAGAGCCTCAGACATGCTAACAACTATGAATGTGATTGTTCTTAACAACCCATTTTCTTGACCTCAGGAATAGTGAGTGTAGTTGGGCCCACAGAGGAGGAGAATACAGGAGGAGGAGGAGGAGGAGGAGGAGGAGAGTCGACTTTTAGACCCTGCTTTTCTCACCTGTTTAAGGGGACTCAGAGCAACTGACCAAAGCTTTATGTTATCCTCACAACAGACATGTGAGGTGAGTGGGGTTGTGAGAGCTCAGAAAGGCCTGGTTCCCATTACAAGCTTAAAACAGTTTTCCTAAACTGAAATAATAGAACCGGATGCTAACATGAATTTGCCTGATCCCATTACTTTCAACTTAATTGTGTTCAATCCGGATTCTGAGGATCGTACGTGGTGTACGTGACTCAAGGGGGACTCAAGTGGCTACTTTCTAAAAGCTGCTTTTCATGGCTGCCTTGCCCTCTTCCTCCTGGCATGAACGCACCACCCATAACAGACCCACTCACAGAGACTAGCTGGGTGGCTGGGTGGCTGCCACTTGCCTGGATGGATGAAAAACGGCACCGGGAAACCAGCGATTCTTTCCCCTCCTCTCCCCATTGCCCAAGGCACACAACAGCAGCTGCAACTCAAGCCCCTTCACCCGCTCACCTCCACAGCCACAGCCTTAAGAACCTGCAGCTGCTTTCCTTTCTTTCCCTTTCTAAAGGTCAGAACTTTCAAAGAGCCAGAATTGCGCAAAATTGCAACATTGTTATCATGTGTGAAGTGGGTGGATTGCTACAGTGTAACAGCTGCTTAGGGGATGGATTTTTACAGTGAAATCACTATCTTTGGAAGCAAGCTATTGGGGGAGAGAAACCCTAAACATGCATTCCCATTCCACTAAAACTGTACTGTTCCCACAGCAAGAAATGCAAAACGTTTCAAGCACACAAACCAGAGCAAGACCTGTTGAAATGAGTGTTAACATTTACAACATTTTGGGGCAATTTAACACGCAGAAAGCGTATTAAGCCAACCTGACGGGACTGCAAGGATCGAAACCATTTCAAAACCGTTTTAAGCTTATAATGGGAACTCCCCCAAAAGAGCCATGGCTAACACAAGGTTACCCACCTGGCTTCATGGAGGAGGGCAGAATCAAACCCCATGACAGCAAGATATGAGTACGGCATTCTAACCACAGGACCAAAGTGACTCAGAAAGGAAGCAATGATTTCCTCCTACATAGATATGCATCTACTCCATGAGTCTTCTAATATATGGATGGGATTTAAGTCCGGAATGCCACAAACAGCCATTGTATTTCTATTAGACTCTCGGCATTACAGCCATAGGTCTAGGTCTAAGGCATGGGATTTTTTTAATGAGTATTTATTTACCAGTAGGATGTCCATTCTCACTTCCTGCACTGAAGAAGCAATTGCACAATTGCAGACCAACCTATCTCACAGTGTTATTTTTGTGACCTGTGTTTGTTAACCTCTAGAGCTTCCTTCCTTCCTTCCTTCCTTCCTTCCTTCCTTCCTTCCTTCCTTCCTTCCTTCCTTCCTTCCTTCCTTCCTTCCTTCCTTCCTTCCTTCCTTCCTTCCTTCCTTCCTTCCTTCCTTCCTTCCTTCCTTCCTTCCTTCCTTCCAAAAATCATGTATACTTGTATTGTTCTGAAGTACCCAATTACATTTTTGATGTCCCTTTCTTCCAAGCAATTCACTTTTAAAAATAATGTTTTTAATGCCACTATATGCCTGAAGTATAGCTATAAAACTTGCTTGCAGCAGTTAGAGATAGGATATGTCTTTAAAGCAAAACCAATAAAAGGAGCAACCATGTGTTCAGGTCCAGACAACTGCAATGAGGAGTCACAATTGCATATGACTGACGAAAAGCCCGCTTTTTTAGAAGCCAGCATTTTAGAGACAAGACTTTACTTCAAACATGCCAGTAAAGAATGTTACAAGCTAGTCATAAAAGATGAAATGTAATCTTTATAAACCCTTGACTCATTTTCAACATCTGACGGCAGAAATTGCCTAGGGAGCTGAAGGAATCGGGATGCGCATAAAAGCTTATCTATCACAAAGCTTCCTACATGGCCACTTCAGACCCATCACATCGGTATATTTAGCATGAAGATCTGGGAGCAGCTGCTAAAGATGTCCAACTAAATATCTAACCTTGCAATAAGGACTGCATCTAGATAATGAATAAAGCATTCCTTTAATGATGCTGGGACCTCCAGACTGCCTCTGAGGCATGAAATCCACTTTCAGTGGCACCTTAGGATAGTACATGAGCAACAAGAAATAATCTGAGGGCAGATTGCACCATCATTCTGCTCTTCCTCCACTATATAGAGTGACGGTGCCAGAGCAAGTGAATAACCAAGTGAAGACAGACTGACAGGTAACTGGACGATTAAGATCACACAGTTTCAAGAGGTCTCAAAACTCTTTCTATCTTCTTTTCACTACCATATTTTTTTCTCATGGAAGTATAATGAAATGGGCAGTGGATGGCAGTCAGAAGATTAGTGGATATTGGCACAGTCCTCAAGGACACCACTGCACTTGAGAGCCCATTTTTGGTCATCTCTGTTCTATGTAGCAAGCAGAACTCACTTTGGACGTTCTGCAGACAGTACTGCTCTACTTGTGAAGACTGAGAGCAGGATTGCCTCTTGTTGTTGGGTACCACTGAGTTGTGAGTTGAGTCCTAGTTGAGTACATGGTCTAAACAAATGCAGTTTTCTCGGTAGAGATCTTAAAAAGTGGTTTGTCATTGCCTACTTCCAGAGAGAGGCTGAGGACTGAACTAGCAACACTCTGCTTTCCAGGCAGTTTGCTGAGATAGGTACCCACCTGGGAATACTGAAGACAATTCCAGCTAGGAGCAGCTGATCTCTAAAGGCAAAGTGAGCAGGATTTGATTGTACCTAGAGTTGCTTGAGTCTGGCGTCTCTTATCCTTCATATATTTCTTAGTTTGGAATTCACCACTGCATGCATACATTACCATGTCCAATTGGATCATCTGCTGCCAGCTTGCATAGAACCATAGCCTTCTTGCCAGGTTTCCACTCCAAAGGGTGAGAAGGGCCTGGGCAGGTGCTTTCACTTTAGCAGCTGCTCTTGTGGTCTCAGCAAACAGCTTTATGGCTCCATTGCTGTTGCTGAACCATGTCATCAAGTCTCCTCCCACACACATGGAAGAACAACATCCTGGTCTTCCACACAGACATGCCGGCTTCACTACACTGAGTGCCTGGTTCAGTGCATAAGTGTCAGGATTTTGCTGACTCAGACCTGCTGCCCAAACCCTGATGATTTTGGAAAATCTGGGGAAAATAAACCCTGGGTTTTCTTTCCGGATTTGGATTACTGCCACCGCGCCTCTTCACCTGCCCACCAGATATTAGTGCCTTTGGGCACCATCCTGACACGTGGTCAGAGGTGGACGGGCAAAGAGAAGGAGGAAAGGGGCACCGGGCTTGCCACCATGAACCGCAACCTGACCAAGTAGGGGGGTTGCCCAGGCAACTTCAAGCCCGGTGGCTCCAATCACATGTCAGGCTTGATGTTGCCTGGGCACACACACCCCTCTACTCGGTCAAGCCGCGGCTCATGGTGGTGAGCCCGGCACCCCTTTCCTCCTTCTTCTCGCCATCTGCGGATGCACTGATGTGCACTTGTGGTTCTGGTGTGGGAACAGCCTGATGTACACTCCATGCTTCCCAGCTGGAAACTCAAACCTGCACTAGAACCCGGATTACTCTGGATCACAGGAATGCGGGTTCCCTCCAGACACAGTAGGTGGGAATACGGCCTTAGTCTTCGCTGATTTTTCTTTCCTTTCCACCAGTGTCATCCAGGGTCACTTGTCTCTTGTTACTGTAGTCAGCTAAGCAACAGCACTACAGAATGAAGCAGTGGCCAAAGGTCCTTCTGTGCACAATCTTTGCTTCATCAATGTGCCCCTGTGCCCCCGTAATTTCATCTTCTTCTAAAGACTAAAGCTCCAGATTTCCATCTCAGCACCCAACCCATGGCACTCATCAGAAAATAATGATAGCAATAAATTCAGTGCACCCAATGCCCATTATGGAACTCTTTGCTTAATGTGTGAGTCCTGAATCTCATTTCTGTACTCAGATCATCAAAATCCACCCCGGTCTTTATTACACATGAGTAATTAAACTGAAGCAAGTTGAGGCACATTTAGTACTCACTGTGAAGGATGTTGTGTTCTCTTTGGCCTATTTAGCAGTGATGGAGAATAACTGAAACAGATGTTTTTCTAGATATTAGCATCAAAATAAAATGGTGGAGTCCCACATTTTAATAAATCTAACAAGGGCACGCAGGCCAAGTATTATTCATCTCTGCACTAATTCTAAATTTCATTAATACTGTGCAGGTGGCTCAAAATATTTTTGTTTTTGGTTTTTTAAAAAAAAATTAGTCCTAGTATGTTGCATAAAATCATAAATGGGTCCAGATGAATGGCACATAGCAAATGAGTATTTGTTCCTGTTCCAATATATTTCCAAAAACTTAAGGGAGATTAGGTCTTTTAAAGAAGAAGGTACTGCCAAAAAAAAGTGTCAGGATTGACTCATCTGTTTTTGAGAATATTTACAAATTCTGGAATTGTTTTCATAAATGAAAAATTGAGGAGAATAAAACTTGTGTTGCAAAAACACATGCATCCTGCCACCAAAAAGAAAGATCTGTTATCTAACAAGGCAAAACGATGTTCCAGATAGGTGGATCTATCCTTGCAGATGAGATCTGCGGATAATGTTAGTGAATATGGAGTATATCCAAAACATAATTAAACGCAGCCAAACTGAAATGTCCGTACCGTTACCCCTTTCTGTAATCGAAGAATAGTACTGCCTTAAGGAACTTTTTTGTTAAGTACAGTAAATGCAAAATGACTAGAATTCCATCAGATCTTTGGTTTCACAAAAAATCCTTTTAAGGAATTAGAGGTGCAATAGTTGATTTAAATTAACTAAAGATGGGAAAGAATTGAAAGATTCTATATAAGAAATGGGGGTAATTCAGTTTTATTTTAGATCCTAAATATTGGCAAGTAGAGAGCCAAGTTCTGAAAATGACAATAGGAATTCAGCAAGAATAGTGTAACAAATTATTTTCGGATAGGTCAGGATTGAGTCCAATAACAATAATAAATTATAAGGGGATAATAATCTAAGTAAAAATATTAATAAAAGTGAAAGAACAGAGATTAGAAAAACAATGAATTTTAAGGTATTAGAAATAACCCTATAAATCCAGAGTAAATTAAGACAAAGATAGAACTGATTAAACTGATAGTGTTACATAAATCAAAAGAATCAAAAGAAGCAGTAAGTAGACTACTGACCAATTTTGAAAAGGTAATAGAATTGAGAAGTGAACAGACTAAGGTGATTGTATCAAGAATATTTAAACAAATACTTCGAATGTAATAAAAATAATAGAAACTATTAAGCAGATATAAGAGTCAGATATGAGGTTAAATATGAAAAAAGAGGAGTGGACATCAATTACTAATATGCATTAGAAAGAATTTAAAATATAAAACAAAAAGAATTGATGCTAAAAAACATTAGGAAGATGTTTAAGGACCCAACCCCCCAAAATGTATGTAAGTTAAAAACAAATATCCACTATGCTGGCACGGATGTAGTGAGAGAGACACTTATTTACCTATGTGATGGAGTTGCTCTGGAAAAAAGTAAAGAAATTTGGAAAGTAGCTAAAGAGAATATAGAATATGCACAGCAAATTACTTGGAGGAAACACTGAGGTCAGGATGCCTCCCAACTACATAGACATGAGACACTGTGACACACAGCACCTCCATCTTGTCTGGATTCAGCTTCAATTTATTGGCCCTCATCCAACCCATTACTGCCTCCAGGCACCTGTCAAGCATTTAAACTGCCTCTCTTGATTCAAATGGCACAGAGAGATAGAGCTGGGTGTCAGCTGTATATTGATGGCGTCTCACCCCAAATCTCCTGATGACCTCTACCAGTGGCTTCATATAGATGTTAAAGAACGTGGTAGATAAGATCGACCCCTGAGGAACCCCACAAATGAGTTCCCAGGATGTCAAGCTAGAGTCTTTAAACTCTCATCTGGATGCTTTCCATTTGGACCAGCTTTTTAGGATAAATTTAAATCCTATCCAGAGGCATTTCCGCACTGAATCGCGTTCCAGACGGAACGCGTTCAGGCGGAAAGCTTAAGCCAGCTTCGGGCGCTTTCCCCGTTCACACACAGACGCGCCAGAACGCGTGTAAACGCGTTCCGGAGCGTCTGGGTGCGAATGCTCAAAGCGCCCGAAGCTGCCTTAGCCGGCAAATGCCGGCAAGGGGCGCGCCGGCAGCCGCGGAGGCAGATCGACAATCAGCTGTTTGAGAAACAGCTGATTGTCAAAGCCGCGCGGCGTCGGAGGCGCGCCGGCAGCCGTTCGGGAGACAGAAGAAGCGCGAACGCTTCTTCTCCCAAACGGCTGCCGGCGGCTCGTCCGCGTTGGAACGCGTGTAGAGCACTTCGAAGTGCTCTACATTTCGAACGCGGAAAAGACAGCTGCGGACACGTCGGAACGCAAGCCGCGCGCGGCCAATGCGTATGACGTGTCCTCAGCTGTCTTTTCCGCGTTCCGTTCAGCCCCGTGCGAAAACGTCTCAGCTGTGGGTTCAGTTCTGGCTGAGATATTATGAGATGTGGTTTTTATAAACAAGATGTGCATTAGCAAGTATACAGAAATCTGAACTGGATAAATGACTACTGGAGAATGGAATTTGTCCCTTAGATTAGAATCCATCTTGGCTATTCAGGCACATGGGGAGAAGTCACCCCTCCCTCCCTTCATCTACTGGCTCTCTGCAGGACGTTTTGACATTGATTGTTTCCTGCTGAAAGCATCCCTTTGTTTAGCTGATTATGCTGCAACTTAATCTCACCAGCTTATGACTGGAAAACACCACCTGTGCTGTAGGGTATAGGGCAGGATAAAAATTCAAATAAATAAATAATAAACTTCTTCCAGTAATCTAGCTATTTCCCCTTCTGCATAATCTTCTACATTTCTGCATGACTGACCTCTTACCTTACTTCTTTGCCTTATCTTAGCTCCTGCGGCTGAGAAATCTTTACTTGGTATTTCTTTTGCTGTGGTTATCATTAAAACTTCTCTACTTGACACAAATTACTGTCTGTTTGCTTTGACAGCCTCACACTTGGAATTGTTGCTACCATTTGTCTATTGTGTGTCCATTTTGATCTTGTTCCTATTTACTATGTAATAAAGTTCCTTTCTGTGGGTTTTTTTCATAATAAAAGTAAACTTTGTATCAACATTGGCCTAACCATTTCCATTTCCCTGAAGTTCTGCAGCTGAGCCAACTGTCAAACTAAACCTCTCATTTTTAAAGATTCTGACAATGGAAATACTGCTAGATGCATATCTAGAATTGTTTTCATAACAACAGTAATAATTAACTACATTGGGCAATAATTTCTGTGCACAAAACACTGATGGGCATAATTAAGAACCAATCATTTAAGTGCGAACGGAATTTTTAGTGCACTTTTGCCTTCTTGAATTTTATGCTTAGCAAATAACACTGAAATATGTTCATAACATCCTGAGATTTTATGAATCTGATCATAGTTGCAGTATCACACCCAATGATGAAAGTCATGATAAAGGTTGACATAACTGGGTGGGACATATCAACACACTGGACCCGATAATACAACAGGGTCTAAAGAAAGAGGGGCAGCTGTGCGTTTTCATAAACAAAGAACTGTAATATGTAATAATTCCAAGTTACTGAGTAGCTGAAAGCCTTTCTTTCACCTTTTTTTCAATTGCTTATTTTTCAATTACAAAACAGTAAATGTTACGAAATCAAAACTAAATGAAACAGAATGGTAGCCTTTGTTTATAATCATAAATATATAAAATGAATGTTGACATTGGTTGTTCCAGTACATTAAGAATAAACTTCAGTCTGTTTTCTGTTTCTATTCGTTGCCTTAAATGGACTGCATTTTTAAGAATATTCCATATTCTGGAACCAATTACGAGCACTTACCATTTTAACTTATACTCAAAAACAGGCCATAGCTTTGAAATCTCTAGAATAAATTACTAATTACAACTGCTAGTCTAAGGGGGAGGGCTCAATAAAGGTACCATTCACCAAGGTTTTGACAATTTTGATATTTTATTTTACTCTTTGGACTGTGGCTTTCAAAAATAAAAGGATTATGGGAGCTGTAGTCTATAAGAGGAAGTTTTCCAGACTTGTATAACTTACATCATATGAGGTAAAAAATAATTATTGGACCTAGTTGTGGCCGTTGCCCATTGTGGCACATGAAGAGCAAGGCAAGGAAAAAGGAGAGCTGATAATTGATAAAGCATCATTTATTTTAATTTATTATAGGATTTCTATACAAGAACAATAAAATAAAATAAAGAAAATTATGCATTGATTTCATTTCAGCTTAATATTTAAATAAACTTAAAAGCTATGGCTATTTGAAGATTTTCTGGGTTGTGTGTTTTTGTGGAAAGACTTTGAGGCAAGGGGTTCATTTATATTTGACCTATAATCCACCAAGTCTTCCATCATTTAATCTTAAACACAGACAATGTCTCCACTTCTAGGTGGTGGCGGATCAGGCCGGAAAGGCAGAATACCCTCCTTGTCTCTATTTTGGAGCAAAGAGGCACTGTTGAATGGCAGGAAATATCTGAACAGCAGACACACAAATTGTGTGGTCACAGTCTTCCCCAATACAGTGAAATGCAATTGTTCTTAATCAACACCTAAAAATCTTACATATATTATGAGGCTATCTTGGAGCCATAGATTTCTGATTAGCTCACAAATTATGTCTTCATTTTTGAAAGGGAGGTGTAAATGGCCATGCTAATTATATTTTTTCAGTCCTCCCATTTGGTACATGGTGACAGGCAGGCAGGTGGACAGGCGGGCAGACAGACGGACAGGTGGATGGATGGATAGATAGATTTGTTGTCAGCTTTGGTCATTGGAAGGGATACCCAGGCACTTGGCTGAAGTTGTTCATTGGTTTTGCTCTTTAGGAAGAATTGCAATGTCCCCTTTGGTCCATAAGGCTCACATACAAGGGCACATTTTCTACAGTATAGCCACTTGTATCAAGATGGACGCAGTGCTTTCTCTTTGTCTTCTCTGCGGTGAACGATTTGGTTATTGTTATTGAAATAGGGTGTCTGTTTTTCCTCCTTTATTTCTGCATTAGATGACAGGAAAACATCTGCCTTGGAACTTTGAAAATATCTGATGTGCCTTGGCAGTAAGGAACTCTTGCCTCAAATTTGGCAGCAGGAAAGATATTTAAATCCAGGGCTTGAATCAACCAATTACAAAAGACAACAAGGTAACTGCTATAAGTGAAAATATAGCAAAATACTGGTGGCCAAGAAGGCAGATATGCCCTTTTATAAAGGCATAGGCTCTTCAAACTGTTCTGAGAACTGCTCATTGCACTTCCCTAGAGTTCAGACACTTAGTTTGAACAGAGTGGGTTGTTCATTTTGAAAATAAACACTTCAAACACCCTTTGTTCATTACACATGAACAAAGACCCAGTTTGTCGCACCTCTACCCTTGAGCAAGTCTACTGTCTGTGGAGTATGTCAAATCAACAAAATTATTCTTTTCCTAACTGCCTCCTTGCATTCATTTATTTGAAAGTTGCTTCATCCAGAAATTTGGAACCTCTTCGTGATCAATTGGATTTTGTCATCATCTGTCTCCTTCTAGAACCCCCCACCGCCGAAGTAAATTAGAGTTCATGTTGTGCCTGAACTAAGAACTGGACAGGCTAGCTCACAGCCTGCAGAATATTTATTATAAACTCAAACATCTGGTGTTTTCTGTGCCCCCCCAACTCCCATTGGAGATAATCAACAGAGACTAGCTGGGCTTTCTAATGTTCCTAGTATCTCATCTCATTGTTGGCAGCATCTCTAACTGTTATCTCTCCATATGCAAGAAAGACCCTCCTCATTATTCACCACACATACACAATCCTTTCCAATCTCAGCCACCCTCTGAAGCATTCTGTCTTTATCCGTTATGTCATCCATGCATTCTGAAACACTTGAAGAGCTCAAGAAAAGAAGGGGGAGTAAAACAGAACAATTAAAGTTCTGTGGCGTGTTTCCCTCCGCCTTTGCTTCTCTATGTTCTTTCAAAACTCTGGCTCTGAGCAGTTGATCTGACAGAAAGCTAAGACAGCTGCTATGGCTAGAGATTTAAAGTGAGCTCGTCTCTGGGTATAACTGAACTGATACTAGCAATAGGAGAGGTTCTGCTTTTGCTTAGAAGACAGAGGTCAAATACACCAAACTACCAATGTTATCATTGACTATTTGTGTGGGATTGCCACAAAGGGCGTACAAAAGCTCCCATGTGGCATGGAAATGCTTAACGGCTGTAATTACTAAAGCAAGTTTTCAGAACAAAAAAAATCATTTGCCAGGGCCGTATCTTTGTCCTTGGACACAGGTGGCCCAGTTACACAGTAGGCACATTTGCTTGCCATAGAAGTGAATGGCTAGGTACTGCTTCCATTTACTTCTCTTTGGAAGGATGATGATCCTTTATTGCTGATGATCAAATTATAATTATTCACTCATTCAGGCTGCAGTCCCACCTATCCATGAACCTGGAGCAAACCCAGATTACTCTGATCCAGAGTAATCCAAGTTCTGCTGCGGGTTGGGTTGGAGGCCAGGAACAGCACCGAGCGTGTGTCAAGCTGTCCCCAAAGAGGCCACAGGTGTGCACAAGCACACCTGTGAACGGCGCAGCACGGTGAGTTGCCGCAACCACCAGCAGCCTCCTCCTCAGCTGCCTTTCTTCCTTTTCCATCCCTCTGAGTGAAGGAGAATAGCTGGCAGCCTGGTAAGTGAGTGAGGAGGTGCAGCATCTGAGAGGCAGCTGAAGAGGAGGCTGGTGGTGGCGCTGGCGGCTTGCTGCACCACACTGCACTATTCTCAGGTGTGCTTGTGCGCACCTGCACCTGCTTTGGGAACAGCCCAATGCGCAGTCAGGCTGTTTCTGGCTGAAAAGGAAGGAAGGCAACTGAGGACATTGGGAAGAGGGGCGGCTGCCTGCCTGCCTTTTCCCTCCCCCTGTTTCAACAGTGGGAAAGAAAAGGCTAGCTTGGCTTAAAGCTGAGTGAATGAGGACAGCCAGCGGCTGGGCTGCACTCCCTCACTCACTTACCCGGCCACTGGCTATCCTCATTCGCTCAGCTTTAACCCAAGTCAGCCCAAAAAACCCCTGTTGAAACAGGAGTTATCTTTTCCCGGATTTTCCCCAGAATCCAGGGTAGATTCGGAGCACTGTGGGATGTAATGGGTTCCCTCAGTGCCTAATCCAAATCCACTCTGGATTTTACCCCCTATGGGAATGTGCCCTCACTCACTCACTCATTTTTCCATCCCACCCTATACCAGAAGATCTCAGGGTGGGCCGCAATAAAATTACTTTAAAAACAAATACAATAAGTTAGCTTGAACAGTAACAGTTCCTTCATGAGGAGGGAATATAGAAATCAATAGGCCCTAGTGCTTCAAGTATAGCAGTGATTCCCACATGGCAGCTAAATATTACATAATATAGTGATATTGCGGAAGAAAAGACTTCTCAAATAATCACTATTTGCCCAGATAGCTGGGAAACTGCACAGTGGACACAGGAGTTGTCATCCAGGAAAGAGAAGTCCTTTCACCTAAAAAAAAGTTGCAAGTTGATTATCCCACAGTAATTATGGAAGACTACCACAATAGTCTATGTTGGGATTGTCATGGACATGAAAAGAATAGATTGCTGTTTGTGTAAAAGGTGGCATTTTTATGACTTTTTAAAATTATTATTTTAACCAAAAGATAAATCAATCAGATTTTGTATCCTAAACATAATACCTTCTTGGCTAGACCTTAACAGACAGTTTTCATGTCTTACTTTGGGAACGGATATATTATTTTCATTTTTGAAATACTAACTGTACCACAGCCAGAAAAAAAAGGAAAAGAATTATGCATAGCCATGCCATAGTTATTTTCCATATCAATTTGATATCAGTTTCTCAAACTGTGGCTTCTACACCCTTGGATAACTCTTCTGTGGCACAACCAGCTCTTTCAAGTTCATAAGCAGCTGGAATCATTCTTAAAGTAAATGTTCCACATCAGGTCCTTTTACTTCCATCCCCTGTTCCCAATAAGGGGGAAATTTGCCACAAAGGAGACTGGGATCTCCACAAAAGCATACAAGTGGCTTCTATAAAGATTATTCCCAGCCTTCCAATAAAATATTCTATGATATATATTTCTGTTTCAATGTTTGTAACATGTTCAGCATGTGACCACACAGAGACATCTGTTACTTATTCTGCTATATTTGGATATTCCAGAATAAAATATTCTGGAATATCCAAATATAGTAGAATAAGTAACAAGTGTCTAGATTCCAAATGTAACAGGAAGGAATTTCCTTTCCTGTGCTATATTGTTGTGAATGGGTGAGCAATAGAAAAATAAAACCAACCATCTGGATGTCAGCTAGCGCCATTCTTTTATGAGATTGGAAATGTAAACAAAGCTCAGAACCTGCAGAAATCTTTGCCATCGTTATTGTTTTACCCTCATCCTATTTGTATTTTGCATTTCAAGTGTGGACCAAAGTACACAACTCTGTAGCTTAATGAATCTTGCTGTCAGGTAGACGTGTTCATGGGAGCATATGCAAGTGTTGCTAGGGAGACGGGAGTCATTGGGTGAGACCATCACTACCACCAACATGTGCTGTGGATATGAGTCTGCAATGACTAGTATTATCAGAATTCACCCAAGACATGGGAACAGAACCACACAACAGGAAGAGGCAACTGTTTCTGCAGTAAAGCCAATCAGGAAGTAGTTTGCTCCAAACCAAAATCCATCACAGAGGAAATGCCACCAATCAAAGCAGGAAGCAGTAGAATAGAAATCAATGTAACCTAACTTGTGCAAACCTGGAAATAAATTGACAGGACGACCTCTTCTCTCCTCTTAAGAAATCCCTTTTTAGATCCAGAAAGAATTGTTTCATCTCCTAGTCCTACTCTATTAATACTGAGCAAGGATGTGCATGAATATTCATAACATTTGTTATTCATATGAATTCGTCAGACATCAGGTCAGTGTGTGTGTGGTCTGACATCATGCATGCCTGCACTCAGAGCAGCAGATTGCTCCAGCAGGTCATGCAACTGGACATCAAACCCGGAGATCCGATGAGGTAAGTGGGTCACGCAGAGCTGGGGGGTGGCGCGCACCCCTGGGTGGGGGTAAGCATCTGGGAGGTCCCTACTGGTTGCTACCAGCCCAATCATGGCAGTGGCAGCCAGCAAGACATTGGGACAGCCCCAGTCCTGTCTTACCCCACCCCCGAAAGGGGCTGCCAGCCAGCGGCCCAATAGGGGCCCAATGGCGGTAGCCCAGGGCAGGACTCCAGAGCAGTCTGGCAGGGAGAGTGCAAATGCTCTCCCTGCCAGACAGTTCTGGGATGGCAGACCTGGGACAGGCCAGACAGGCCCACAGAGTGAATGCTCTGTCCCAAGGCTGTCCTAATTGCATCCTGAGGCCTAAGTGCCAATAGGCCTAAGTTTTCCTTCTCCAGTGTACTGTAACAAAAATGCAGACTTTACCGACAAAGTTGTCCTTAGGATGGCCATAAAAGCCATTTGGCCAGGTGGGAGAGAGAAGGTGAAATATGAGACTGGATATTATTCCTGCATATTTTTTCCTTGCTTAGGTTCTCCTTAAACCTTTTATTACTAATATGACAAATTATTAAGTAGCCTTAGCTGATCTTTTTCATGACTGCATGGAGGTAGCCTGTGATAACCGTCATGCCCTGTATGCAATAGACACTCATCTGTTCCTTCAGATGAATGCTACTCCGAATTGCGATTAATCTGCAGATTTAAATGAATATTTGTAAATGCCCATTTTATGCAGCTCTCTTTCAAATGCCTTTTCCTACCCTTACAAGTTTTACGCGATAAGAAGTGAAATTATCATGTAATTTCAGACTGTATCCAGATTAGTGGAATGAATTCCGCTCTTTGAGGAAAAAGTGCAGCTTACCTGCTGCAAAGCCAAACTTGTTGTCTGGACTTTAGCAGCCATCCCACAACAGAGTAGTCACCGCACAACAGAATAGCAGAATCCAGACCCCACCCCTTACGTGCACCCAAAGGATGCAGGGTCCACACAGCCCTACATCTCTTGAGCAAACAGCCCAGGTTAATTTTAATAATACAGCGGGAGCAAACACTTTTCCGTCATACTGTCACCTAACGCACTTGGCCTTGTTTTCTCAAGCACAGAAAACATGTGGCTGGGAAGGGTGGCATGCAATTAGGCTTTCTTGCATGCACACAAGTCGTGAAGCCACAGGGACCAGCATTTAATTGTAAATTGAGGGCAGAGTATCACCCATCTCTTCTGTCTAGGAACTATATTCCTATTTAATTGGCATGCATATTTCTTTGCAGAAATCTGTTCATTTCCCAATGCTCACCTGTATTAATTAGATCTAGAAGGCTCTTGAAAATCGCAATGAAATTCTGAGAAATGCACAGAAGCATTAAGGGTCCCCCCCCCTCTTTTTCTCTTTCTTTTTCTTTCTTTTTTTCTTTTTTTCTTTTCTTTTTTTTTTTGTCTTTCGTCAAGAAATGATGAAAGTGAGTAACTAACACTATGGCCCAAAGTCTGAAAAAGAGACAATGTTTATCCTTTAATCTCCACTAATCCTGTTTCATTGTGAATTTCATTATGTTATTATCAGAGTAAAAGCAAGTTACTGTAGAACAAGATACCCTTAGGTTTTTAATATCCTGTCAGGCTTGCCTCTGATGCAG
Source organism: Aspidoscelis tigris stejnegeri (assembly GCA_023333525.1). NCBI lineage: Eukaryota > Metazoa > Chordata > Lepidosauria > Squamata > Teiidae > Aspidoscelis > Aspidoscelis tigris. The sequence goes on from JALMGA010000010.1 coordinate 18,478,702, forward strand.
TTAAGAGTTCGAACAGTTAAATGCACAAACATTCTAGCCTAACACACTGGGACAGCTGAAATGAAGATGTCACTTACAAAATTATGACAACTATCTTCTGTTTCCACAACTCTAGACTGTGTTCAGACATAATAAAAAGGGTGTTTCAGAGGCACCTCAGAAACACAGTGTTTGGTCCTTGTGTTTCCAACCCTTCTTTAATCAACCTTTTCTAGCACAAGATGTTCATGAGGGAGGACTTGTGTTTGAACAATCCCACCTCAAAGCCTTTTTTGGCACCTCAGAGAGGTGCCTGAGAGATGCTTTTTTGCTACATCTGATCACAGAGTGCTAAAATCACCAGCATCTGATGGCCTTTGGAGCTGAGACACGGAGCAGCCTGGGAGGTCATAGGAGGCAGTAATAGATGATGTTCTAATGAACATCTTTCTCCTTGGAGTTATCAATGGTATGTATTCTTGTTTTTTTCCCATTGCGAGAATAATCCTTGCCTCCCCATTCTCCAAAAGCAGTGATTTTATTTTCTGCCCAGTCCTTTCTGTTCCTAGGGAAATGTGCCTTTTTTCTCCCATGCTTCAAAAGTGGTAACCAAAAGGGCTGAAGATGCAATTTGATTGATTCTCTATGCTCACAGTTTTGGAGGAGAGCAATCACTGGCCCACAGTTGTCTAAAAGCAGTATTACACCCAAAAGAGAACTGACTAGGGATGTCTACGAATGGTTTTTTTGATATTCAATTCATAACAAATTGAATGTTAGAAAATCCACATTTGTATGAATAGATCCCTTTTGAATGTAGGAGGATTCTATTCAATACAAATGTACTTGTATGAATTTGTACGAATATCCAATACAAATGTATATGTATCTGATACGTATCCAATACGTATCCGACACAAACACATACGTATCCAATACGTGTCCGATACATATCCCGTAACGTATCTGCTCTGAAAGCATCAAATCCAACCTGAATCCACTTTTAATCTGCTCTCAATCCATGTCAAAAGCAATATTGATCTGTTGCAAATATGACCGGTACAGCTGCTTCCCCACCTCCCCAGGTTAACAAATATCTGAACCATTTGTACAAATGTCCAGAAACATTCAGTGTATGAATATCATAACATGCGATTCATGTATGAATGTCTGAATTCGTATGAATAATGACATAATGTGAATATTCATGCACATCCCTAGAACTGATTGCTTCTCCAGTCATTACCTTTGAAATTATTGCCCTCCCCATTCCCCAGAAAAGGTGGCAAAGACTTAAGACACATTGTTGTTGCTGAGGGATTGCACTTGTGCCCTACTAGATCTCAAAACTGTGTCCAAGATGCAGGCATCTAGGGATGGGGTTGAGGGCACCCTCACCTTGTCTGAATATCAGTTTGTTTCTTGTTATTGTTAGGCAACATTGAGGCAGGATCATCTTCTAGTGAATACATGAATATATACATGCAATTGCCTTGCCAGAAGCAGAAGTAGTTTCCTATTATCTTCTTCCAAGGAGATGCCAGTGAAATCACTATGAGGGGGTTACCAAACTATTAACTTGCCTAAGGCACCTGTATTTCTCTATCCATCCCTGCATATTGCCAGGAACCACAAAGCATGACACAATAAAAACACTGATTTGACCCAAGACACAATGTGGGAATGTTTAAGTGATGTTGACAGTCCAGCCAAAATTTCCAAGCCATCCATTTTTAAAACAAAAACCTAATGGTTCTGTCTCCCCCATCAGGCCCCCAATTAAATTATATTTATAGCAGCCTTCTAAAATACTTTTTGGCAACTATCAGACATTTAATGCTAGCTAGGAGGAAATAACACTGAAATAAAGCATAATTAAAAATTGTAAAAGAAAGGAAAATATCTACAATGAAGCAATAACACTGATTTTTCAGTATACTTCAAAATAGAGGCATTTGAAATTGTTGATCTGTTTTAAAACCTTTTGACACTTGTCTGTTTTGGGTGACTGGGCACCATAACCTGAGACTAAGAGGTGTTATTGGTTAGACTGGGAAACTGGAGAATACTGTGATAAAAAGGTAGTAGAGACCCACTCCTAAATTGGGGCTAAGAGCTTTTCTGTATGGACCCTTAATCCAGATTAAGGGTCCATGTAGAACACTTCTAGACCACATGGATCCACATGTTAATGTGGCTTAGAAGTGTTCTCCTGCTCAGTCTGTAGATCCAGATTAAAGAGAGGACTAAGGGCCTTGTTCCAGACCACAGGAGGCATAGAGATTAGGGATGTGTGCAAATATTTGTATACAAATTTATTTATTTATTTATTTATTTATTTATTTATTTATTTATTTATTTATTTATTTATATTCCGCCCCATACCCAAAGTTCTCTGGGTGGCTCACAACATTTAAAAATGAACATATTAAAACTGTATCAGACTATACTAAAACCTGTACAAAGTTTAAAATCCATCATCATCATCATCATCATCATCATCATCATCATCAGAAGAAGAAGAAGAAGAAGAAGAAGAAGAAGAAGAAGAAGAAGAAGAAGAAGAAGAAGAAGAAGAAGAAGAATACAAAAGCAGATTAAAAACAATAGTTTTTGCAGGGGGGAAGCGTAGAGAGCATTTAGCCAAAGGCCTCCTGAACATAAACAGAGAAGGGGCCTGACGCACCTCCAAGGGGAGACCATTCCACAGCCTGGGGGCCACTACTGGAAAGGCCCTCTCCCGGGTGCCCACGTGCCTAGCCTCTGAAGGCAGTGGGATAACCAGGAGGGCCTCTCCTGCAGATCTTAAAAGGCGGGCAAGTCAATATGGGAGAAGGCGCTCCTTTAGATATTGAATGTCCAGACATTTGCATTTCCAAATTTGAACAAAAACGAATATTCAGAGTTATTTGTATGAATAATTCAGACATTTATATATGTACGGATACTTACGCATCTCATACGCATCTGTACACATCCCATATGCATCCATACTGGATGAATATAGATTCAAATGTCCAGACATTTGTTTTTCCTTATTTGTACGAATTTGGATTTTCGAATATTCACAACTCGAATGTCAAAACTTGCATTCATGCACACCCCTAATACAGCCCCTAATATTAGTACAGATGGCACTGATATGGCCCACACCTCCACACAATCCCAACCAGTGGCTTCAGTTAATTGAAATCCACTGAACTGGATCAAAACAGAGGTCAGTGCAGAAAAGGCCTAAGGAAACTGCAAGGGTTTCCCATGCAGTTAGCAGAAGCTGAGTTCCACTCATAGCCCCCTATGTTTCCAATGTGTGCTGGCTCTGGATGGCTGACCATTATTTTTCTCTGCTGGCTCTTCATTTTGTTTTCAGTATTGTTTTTAATTAAATTTATGAAGATGGGGAGTGTTTGGCTAAACTGCTAAGATTTTAAATGCTGTTTCAAATTATAGTCCTTTTTGACATTATGCGCTCTTGCTTTAGAAATTTCACATAAGCCATCCTGGGAGGCCTTGTGCCCTGAAAGATGGTTTCTAAGAATTTAGAAGAAATAAAAATTAATAGGACTTTGCTGAGCTTACTATATTTATGTGAAATACGTTTCCTGAGGAATTAATATTTCCAGGATTAGTCCTTGACTTGCAGTCTCCTCAATACCATTTTGGTAAATATGAGTTCAAGAAAAGGTAAAAAGTAAAGGTGTTGAGGCAGTTTTCTTGGCAAAAACACAGAAGCGGGTTGTCACTCCTTTCTCCTGAGATTTTTTAAAAATTATTTTATTAATAAGACCAGCCAGATGTGTTATTACTGGTAATGGCATTGCTCTGTCACTGTGGGAGAGTCGATGGACAGGCCCAAAGTAATGCTGTATCTGCTGGAAAGTACCTTTTTTTTTCTTTCTTTTTTTGCAGTTTGGGGATTATACCCATCTGCAAAGAGTCAGCGCAGTACCATTGCCATTGCTTCTGGTGTGATCTGCACAGATTTTGCATTGGATTAGACATCTGGGAACTTGCTATATGGAAGAAAAATAAAATAAAAAAGGGCCCAGTGCAAATTTCCTGGGTGCCCATCCAATGTAGACAGTGCCCCTTTGCCCTGAAATCGATGCAAGAAGGGCAGTGTGAATGGGGGCACCTCCTCCATCTGCCTGAAACAAAGACGCCTCTCCCAGAAGCAGAGACACATAGGGCGCATCCCCATGGAAGCCAGCTGATGCGCTTTGAACACATGTGATAAAAATCCACGTTGTAACACGCAATAATGTGTCCCCGTGTGGTTGGGGCAATGCGGATTTGAGTTGATGTCGATTCACGTGCCTGTCCCCATGCAGGGAAGATTTAAAAAAACAGATGAGAGCCCTGTCTATTTCAAATGGCTCTCGCATCTATTTTTAAAAATCTTTCCCCGCTCTTTACAGTCCCTCTGTTCACCTTGCAGCTGCCCAGCTGGGTGTTCTATGCCCACCTGTCAGCTGGGCATCAAAGAGCCCCATCACCACAATTGGTACACTCCATCTACACAGGATAAAGCATTATCCAGCTCAGAAGGCCCCTCATCTGAGGCCAATTTGTACTTGGCCTCATAGTTTGCAATAGGTGAACTTCTGGGCAGGTACATCTGAACTCGCAGGAGGTATTTACGGCCTAGAAACACACACACACACCGTCTGCCTAGAGGTTCAACAAGCTAGTGGTGGTGCACAAAATTGTACCCCCCAACATGCAACCTAACATTGATTAAACACGACCAAAGATTTACCTGTCATGTCCAGTGGTAAACATTCAAATGAGGGGTCATTTGAGGTGCTGCGCAAGCATGCTGGCACCTCAGATGACCTATGACGTGACAGCATGTGTGCAGAGTGTCACCGTTGCCATAGCAACAGCAGTGGTGATGGCGCAGTCACGCAGGGTGCCACAATCAAAATGGCAGTGGTCTGGTGGGGATCAAACACACATAGAGCAAAGCAAGTTTCTGGACATGTGGGAGGTAGGCTGCCATGTACTAGCGTTCCCTAGTGCAAACACTAGTACACATTAGTCCCTTCTGTACTCTTCCCATCCAGTGGATGGAAAACCAAATGCAGAAGTGCACCTGGATTACTGGTAGCATCAAGGATTACCAGTTTATCAGCATAAACTATTGAGGTACCAGTGGTACCAGCTTCAACCAGTCCAAATCATGGAGATGTACAGAAGACACATTTCCTTATTTCCCAGTAGATCCAAGTCTAGGAACTTTTGTTCTTAGCTATCAGGGGCTTCAGAGGCCAGTGGGAGGCTGATATCAACCAACATCACTATACAAATGTCATTGTTCCATGGTCCAGAGGGCCTTGCTGATCTAGATCCACTGGTGATCCAGACCCCCTGCTGATCTAGACCAACTTGCTGATCACAACCAGATAAGTGCAGAAAGTCCCTTAGTATTGAAGCAGAACAAAGATAAATAACAAGAAACATAATGTGAATTAGCACCAAGAGCATGGTAAAAGGAACCAACTGAACAGGGGAATAATTAGCTTACCTTATGACTGTTAAGACTGAAGGGAGATAGCTAGTAGACAGAAATTAAAATATTAGTACTTTTTTGTTACTGTTGAAGAATCTATTGAAGTAAGAATTAGAAAAAATGATTTTTGTTGTTGTTGTTTTGAGCCAGGCCTCTTTCATCTGTTTGTTCAAGGACCTAGTTATTAAGGAACAGTTACTGTGAAGGAAAGCCAGGTATCTTGGCAACATGCATTATTATTCTCGCATTATCATTTTTTGAAGGTCAGATGAAGACAGCACAGCAGCAGATTAAAATTAAGCATGTGAGATAACAGTAAGAAGCTTTGTGATTGTATCCGCCACTGAGAGTTAAAGTGGTGGGTTTGTGAGGGCCGTGGCATAAATTTTGTACGCAACTGCATCAGTTCTTTGAAGGGACTAGACGTTGTATATCAGTAACGCATAAAGGCCTCTTCATGTTTCTGCTGCAGGGCAACTTTAACCTGTTTAGTCTCTGTTCTTGAAACAAAGAATCAATGATGAAAAGGCAATAACACTGCCTGGCAGTGCCAACCACTGTTAAGAGTTTCCCTGTATATATATAAAAAGAGGAAGGGCTGCTTAACTCTTTCTTTGCCTACTATCTCTTCCTCATAAATTGCACCATTTCTCAGCTTTTTCTCACCAAACGGCCTTCAAAGGAAAAAATAGGTTCATATCTCCACTTAGCATTCAGAAAAGGAGTCTTTAAGTTCAGCAGTGGCAGATGCCACTGAAGCAACTGCAAGCACCATTTTTTAGCACTATTTCTTCCAACGCTGCATGGAGGCACCACAGAAAATGGTGCCTCCTCACTGTAAGATGGAGACAAAGGGGGTACTGTAGTTTGGAGCACCACCCCATCTGCCCCAAGCAGAGCCAAATTTCTCAGAAGTGGAGACATGGGCTAATTGATTTTCAAATTTTCCAGAATGTTTTTAAGGCCACAATTTCTGCTCACTATGAAAGCCAAATCACTCAGACCATAGCTGCACTATGGTTTTCATAGCGATCTTGACTACAAAGCCTTCTAACTTGCTCCTGTCTTTGTCGGGTATATGTGAAAATTCTTCAAATGGGGAAAAGTAGACTCTGCACTTTGTGAATGCTGTTTTGTGTATAGATGGCTAGCATCCCATAATGGGTACCTATTAACGTACCCACTGGATGCACACTGTCTGAGCATGGGCAATACCAGGCTGCACCTTCCAAATTCACCTGGAGACAAACAGATCTGTGCATGGAACCAAGAAAACTGGCCACATCAATATGAGGGAAATGAATACAGTTCAGAAGTGCCAGGAAGCTCTCAGCAGGGAGGCATGGTGGCAACATCACCATGCTCATGTGTGGATATGCCTTCATTTCCTGTGGTCAAACAAGTGTTGGGAATAGGGATGTGCACAAATGTTATTTTGGTATTTGATTTGAAACAAAATCAATGTTCAAAAATCTGTACTCGTACAAATAGATCACATCTGAATGTGGTAAAATTCTATTTAATATGAATCTATTTGTACATATTTATACAAACATTTGATACATGCCTGATACAAACAGATACATACCTGATACAAATAGATATATATCTGATATGAACAGATACGTATCTGATACATTTTCCCAGCTTAACAAATGTCCAAACTATCCATACAAATGTCTGGAAATGTTCATATTTGTTCAAATATTAACATAGGGATATCATAACATTCAATTCAAGTTCGAATGTCTGAATCCAAATTCAGCCAGATTTTGAATGTTACAAATATTCATGCATATCCCTAGTTGGGAAGCATTTTCATCAATGATATAATAGCTTTGCCCAATACATGTTGACCTCAGCAAGAATTTTATGGAAACTGACAAGGAAACCATGTATAGATGAATGTAGAATTGGCAGAGATGGGCAAATTGACGTTCTGAAGACAGTCACAACTTTCCTATAGTATTGCTAACTCTTTATGAAGTTTCTGCAAAACACAGAGAAGGACTTAATGGCCATAGGTTCTGAAGACTGAGTGATAACAGACTTTCATTGGGAGAAGATCAATGGAGAAAAAAACAGGAGAAGAATATTAAATAGTACCTGACAGTCATTGTGAAATAGAATGGAATCGACTTACCATTTAACCTTTCTATTGTATGTATTATTCTTTTAAGTATTCACTTAAAGTATATGGCAGTTTTTATATTTGGAAACTTAATAAAAATTTAAATGTGTGCTTTGTTAAAGAGATAGCATTCTTGAAATTTAAGTTAGCTATCATTTCATAACTACAGTATTTGCAGTGAGACAATGGCAAAATAGGGGTGTGGACTTTAAACTTAATTGAAGGCAATTTTATTATGACATAAACTTTCACAGATGTGTTAAGTTTTTTTCTAAAAGCCAGGTATTACACATGATAGACAGTATAAAAAGCAAGGCCAGAGGGAAACGAAATGGCAAAAAATACATATGGTGGTAATTATGGTAATACAGTAGTGGCCATTTGTCAAAACAAGAAAGAAAGAAAGAAAGAAAGAAAGAAAGAAAGAAAGAAAGAAAGAAAGAAAGAAAGAAAGAAAGAAAGAAAGAAAGAAAGAAAGAAAAATTCTGCTTTGGGGATGCAAGTTAACAAATACAGTGTGATAAAAATCCATTGTGCTGATTCAAAGTATGATCAAACAGGAATTTTTTGAACATCTTTTTAAAAGTTCATCTCTTCTGAAGATGGGGGAAAAAACAGGCATTCCAACTCCTACTTCATACCTTTGCCTCAAAACCTAGCAATACCTCCCAAGCAACAAATGCTCACCACTGATAGGCTGCCCCACCTCAATTTTCTGGCCCACTCATTGATTGCTGACCAGCAGCGTTTCCATGCTTCATTTCCATCCTTTGTCCCCCTCTAATGTGACTTGTAGAAATCAGTCACCATCAGTCTTCAGATTTTCCATCTCAGGAAGGAACAACCCTTCCAAAACTTCTGAGGTGAGGTAAGGTGCACGCAAGGGGGAAATGTTTGGTGTCCCCACCCCTAATTTAACCAGAAGGTATCCCATTCAGCATGTCAGATCACAGCCTCAGTTCATTGTGGTGGCAGCACTAAACTTCTTGATATAAATAAATGTCTACTTGAATCAGCACTGTTGTGTTTTTGCAAAGCAGTACCATGACTACACTTCTGAAAAACATATAAAGTATAGTTTCTACCTACAAGCAGTACTTAATTTTCCCTTCAGCCCTATGCCTACTTTAATATGTGAAATATTAACACATATTAATATGTGAAATATTAATACATATTAATGAACAAAAATGGCTAATTAATTTGATTTATAATGCATAGATGGGTGGATATAATATAAATTGCCTTAGCTGCAGCACAACAGCTGTTTTATGTGTACACAAGCTAGAGTGACTTCCTCAGTGCTCCCATATGTCTATTAAGTTCAGCCTTCAACCAAAGTCAAATCAGGTTTATGAAAGGCAAACTCTCACCCCTGTATAGATGGAATACACAAATAGTAATCCAGAGTCATATTGCATTGTGCTTCAGATCCATAAGTGACTCAGAATGAATCATGCTTAAATAAGGTACATCACAACCAAACATTTGGATATGATATTTAAAAAAAAAACCCTACTCTGGATCTCATTTGAGGATCAAAGTGCCTACCCTGAAAAATATTTATGTGACTTCCCTCCGTGAATCAAAATGAAATCATCTGTTTTCACTAGAAGTTTCTACTTTGTCATATAGAGCCAAAAAGTATCATTAGAACTGATGAAAGGGAACTGGTTAAAGGTTAAACCCCACAGCAAACTATGAAATTTTTAGGATGCTATAATAGATCCTCATTACCTGCCATATGTCAGAAATATCACCAATGGTTTTCTCTCTCTCTTTTTGTCTCTCTGTTCAAAACTGAGAACGTTTGGGTATAAAACATTTGAACATTCAGATTACATGCTACTTCAAGTCCTTTGGCAAATTCACACCTTTGTTTGGTGTGATGGCCAGTTAAATTCTGGAATAGATTGGGCATCTGCATTTTGTGATGCCTGATCTATTCCAAACTTAGCCAGCACTTTGCCAAGTGCCAGTTAAGTATGACTCTGACACTGCAGCAATGGCACCAACAGGCATGCAAAGCACTGTTTCCTTGGCAACTGGGCAACGTGGCATGCAGCTGCACCTGTAGCACCCAATCACACATTCCATGTGCACCTCTTCCACCTGAAAGAGGTGTGAATGTAGCGTGTTGGACTGTCCCAGCCTGGCAGCTTGTATAGCTGCACACTATCTTATATACTACTTTTGGTATTGAAGCGGTTCCACACAGTGCAGACACCCAATGTGGGAAATTTGCCTGTCTTCACCTTTTCACATCATGCAAAAAGACCCTGCATGGTTCAAATTAAAGTTTTGTTTGTACTTCACTCACTCCTTAATCCTGATCAACAGTAAGCATAGGGTGTTTTTCCACGGCGCTCCTTTAATCTGGATCTAAGAAGATCCTGATCTAAGGAATGGGTACATTTCTTAATCCGGATCTAGTAGATCCAGATTAAGGGAAGTACCCAGTGTGTTTCCATGGGTGGTCTAGCACCCAATAGCAATGGGTGCTAGTCTGCCTGCTGTGGAAACACTGGAGCACCCATGTGGCAAATCCGGATCTATCCCCTGTCACCCTCGGAGTTTTGGGGGACAGGGGGTGCAATCTCCGAAGTTGACTTTGGAGATTAGCAAAGGCTCCGGAATCCCTCCAAAGGCAACTTCAGAGATTAGCAAAGGCTCCAGAGTCCCTCCGAAGCCAGCTCTGAAATTCCTCTTTACTTTGGGTCACACACACCCCATGGGTGCCTCCCCCCAAGCCTCCTCTAGACTCCATTGCCCAATTGTAGTGGAAACAGGCTCCAGATTTTAAGGCTGAAAACCCCATTGTAGACCCCTTTAATGGGGTCTACAGAAAATCCAGATTATAGGTCCTGAAGGATCCATATGATCCAGGTTTCCCTAGCTGTGTTGGAAACAGATGTGTCCCTAATGGGGTCTGTAGTGGAAATGGGGTCATCCGGCTCTCAGCCAAATGGGTGCTTAATGGGTACTTCTAGTGGAAAAACATCCTTGCCCTCAAATCTCCTCTCCTCTCTTTATTTCCTTACTACTAGATTGGAACTGCTTTGAAGCCCTGCCAGTGAACTATATAGGCTCCTCTTTATACTCCTGTGGCATTATATTATGTTGTGCTGCAGCATTATGACTCCGCCCAAAAAAAGAAAATCAATGTTGTTTATTGGTTTAGTTGAATCTGACTCTTCATGATCCCATGGACTTCCTGTGTGCCCTGCTTGTCTATCAGCAAGCACTTCCTGAGTTCCCACAGAATCGATAGCAATCAACTGCTGATGGACCTGGTGAAGTTACTTTGATTGCCCTTAGCAAATTTCAGGGGATGGATATAAATTGTTTTATGTTTCTAACTCCCATGGTCTTGGGAGTTCACAGATGTTGTAACAGAAAGGATCATGAAAATTAGTGGGTTGCAGAAACTTTTCCAAACTCTGCTTTTTATGGGCACAGCTTGCTCCTCCATCACTACCTTTTGCCTTTTCCGTAGACATGTTCACCTCCATTTTGATCCCTCTGTTAATATCATACAGACATTGTTTGCATAACACTATCTAGTATAGAACGGTTGTGCTTTGACAAGGTAGGTAAAATGTAACTTCCCTTTGCACAACATGAGGGTTTGGTTTGGTTTTACAGCAACTGGCAAACCATTAAGATGACATTGTCTTTCATTGGTACATAAGAACATATGAGGAGCCCTGCCAGATCAGGCCACAGCCCATCTAGTCCAGCATCCTGTCCTGCACAGTGGCCCTTCAATTGCCCATGGACATCTCAAGCAGAGACAAGGGCAACAGCAAAGCATCCAGGCTGAAAGATGTACTTAGGCATCCATTCTAGTAGCCATTGATATATCTGTCATCCATAAATTTGTCTAACCCTCCTTTAAAGCCATATAATGTTGTGCTGCAACATTATGACCCACAATAATCAATGTTGTTTATTGTTTTATTGGTATGTTCAACCTCCTCTCTATTTGTTGTTGTTGGGTACCATTGAGTTGTGGTCGACTCTTGGTAGACTGAATGGGTGCCTCTAGGCAATTTTCTTGGTAGAGATACAGAAGTGCATTTGCTATTATCTACTTCTAGAGGCCGGGGATTGAACAGGCAGCCCTCTGCATTCTGGGCCACTTGCATTACCACTGAGCTACATCCCCTCCCTTGATTTACACTGGTTGTCTGGGATCCATCTCTGCAGTTTTATCAACTTGCATTTGTAGATTTGATGCCCATGGTTCTATGACAGCAAGTTTTTCTGTAGGTGGTAGAGATGTGCACATTTTCCCCCATTCACTATACATCAAAGCAAATGGGACAGAATTTTATATTCATGAAAATGGAGCCACTTTGAATGTGCTAGGCTTTGAATTCACTTCAGTTTCTCTTTGAATCCCTCCTGCCACCATTTGCGCCTCCAAATCTGATGGAATCTGAATTCAGTCTAAATCTGATCCAAATACACTCTGGAGGTGACTGGATAGCCACTTTGGATGTAACTAAGCTTCAAACAAAAGCACAAACGCTTTCACTTTGCATGCAAAAGTCAGACTTCAAATGGTCATTATTCTATTTGATTGTGAAGTTTCAAACATTCACAACTGATACAAATTGCAAAGGTGACAAACATTTTTCACCCATCCCTAGCAGAGGGCAGTGAATTGCATCACATAGTTTTTCTTTATGAAGTGATTTGTGGGAACCAAAAAAGATTGTTACACAAGGGACACCAGTATTTATGATGGCTCTTTGAGAAATGGGGGTGGGGATCACACCATGTAAAAGAGAAAGAGTCATCTGGGAAAACAGCTACTTTTTTAAAGGAAACATGATCAGTCATTTACCAATGTTATATGGAATTCATATTATCCAAGTAGGATCTTTAAAAATTCAACCTTGGAGGTTTCTGTTTCAACAGCTGAACATGTGCTTTTTGGTTATTGGCTCACAATGTCAGCATTTAGCTTCCCGGAAATGTGGTTAATTATTACAATTTTGCAATACAAGTAAAAAGGCATAAGCATTGTTAATATCCAGAGGAAGTATCCCCCAAATCAGGATCAGACTGGTAAAAGGGATGGGCAAAGCTCAACAGGAGGTTTCCATCTGATATGCCTGAATGATGTTTTAAACCACTGTTGAATAAAACGTTATTCAAGGAGATTATAAGGAAGCTTTTAAGCAGATTCTGCCCCCTCCTTCATCACCCCTGTGGAAGTTCTCTGTCAGACCTCACTGTAAATATACCAGAAGCTAAAGCAGAGATTTATAACCCATGTAAGTTTATACATAAAGAAAGGCTGGCCGCATCCCAATTAGAAGCTTAATCCAGTTTCCTTAAACCGAAATAACAGAACCGGATGCAAACATGAATTTGCCTGATCCCATTACTTTCAGCCAGAATCACATTCAATCCGGAGTCTGAGGACGTACGTGACTCAAGGGGAGATTCCAGTGGCTACTTTTTAAAAACCGCTTTTGGGGGCTGCCCTGTCCTCTTCCTCCTGGCGTGAACACGCCACCCATAACAGACCCCTTCACGGAGCCTAGCTGGGTGGCTGGGTGGCTGCTGCTTGCCTGGATGGAGGAAAAACGGCAGCGGGCAGCCAGCAATTCTTTCCCCTCCTCTCCTCATTGCTCAGGGCACGCAGTAGTGGCAGCAACTCAAGCCCCCTTTGCCTTAAACATTCACACATCTCCCCATCCGGCAGCTGCTTTTGTTTCTTTTCCCTTTTTAGAAGATTAGCACTTTCAATGGCAAGATCGTTATCAGGTGTGAAGTGGTTCAATCGCTACAGTGTAGCTTTAAGCGGTGGATTTTACAGCTTGCTTTGGAAGCAAGCTATTGGGGGAGGGAAACTCTCATCCCTTAACACGGAAGAGTTCCCACAGTAAAAAATGTAAAACGTTTCAAGCGCACAAACCGGATTAAGACCTGTTGAAATGAGGATTAACATTTACAATGCTTTGGGGCAATTTAACACGCGGAGAGCGTGTTAAGCCAAACTGACGTGGGGTCTGCCAGGATTTATTGCCCCCAATCCAGCCCATTACCACCTCCAGGCACTTATGTGGTACAGTGTCAGTTACAGACAGATTGATATATTTAAACAATGGGGGAAATTAACATGCAGAACCTGATTTACCGGAAGAAAATACCATACCAGTCAAAATACAATTAGCATAATGAATATACATCTTGAGAGTCTTGTCATTTCAAAGAAGTCACGAACAAAATATTTGCACAAGAATTTAAAACAATTGTGGGCTGATCTTGTTTATTTTATATCGAGAACAGTTGCACTTTATTACATAAGGATTACAATAAAGACTACCACCTGTGAGAAGCAGCTTCATATTATTTTGAAGTGATTTCAAAAGACCTACTTTATGGGGGGTCTTTAAGGTACAGTGAGATCACCATCCCAATTTGTACCTTGTATAAGCAAATTGGAATAAGGAAGGAGCCAGGCTGCAGACACACACTATACAATATAATCCATTTTTGCTTGCCCTTTGCTTTCAAGGATCAGATGTAAAAATGTATTCCCAGACTTGCCCAGTCTATCTCCCCATGGTTCAAACTGTCATGTATTTGCACTATCCTAGACTGTTTGAAGACAAGAACTGAACAAGAGATTCCTACCTACCTTCAAAGCCAGGTTCCTCCTGAGCATTAAGTTGGGGGGGGGGGTGTCATGGGGAGGTCACACAGCTCTTGACACATGCTCAGAGTTCCATGAACTGTGTCCAAAGCATGAGGTACAACCGGACATGGGACCCCCCTGGGTAGTCCATGTGAAGGGCTACCGGCCGCTGCCCCCTCAGCAACAACATGAAGGGCAACCTTAAGGCTATAGCAACCAAAGCCAAAGGGGATGACCAGAGCTGGCTTGCCCAGCCCCTGGAGCTGTCTTCCTTCACCTCAGGAAGCACATCCTGTCACACTCAACCACAATGTGGCGGACAGTCTGTGGGCTCTGGCACCCAGAGGCAGATGGGGCTACCTGAACCAGCCAGACTGGTTATACCCTCATTCACCCACTGCCATCCACAACCTGGCTACACAGACCCTGGAGCAACCTTGCCTTGTCACTGCTGTCCCAAGCGAGTATTGGGTATGAACAGAGCAAACCAGCCTGAATCCCCATGCGGTTCTCAAACTTGCTGTCATGCAACCAGGCCCAGTTTGTTTCTTTGCTCATTTTTAAACTACTAATACGCACTTCAGCTGCGAACCATTAGCCACAGAACGATTCGCTGTGTCCAGACTTACATTAAAGCAGCACAGCTTTCTTCTGCCCACAGCAGTGTTGCAGCATCCAATTCAAGAGTGCTAATCAATCAGAATCTTTTCACTTCACTTCTTTGGGGACATGCGGCGGGACACTGCAGCTTCTGATCGTCCTGTCAGGTGTACCGGAAGCGACAGCACTGTCCCTGCACAGCTTCCGATTGTCAGGTCTGACCGATGGGAAGCGGCTTCGGTGGGACAAAGAAGTATATCATAAGTCTGGAGGCAGCCATTGTCACACACGCTAATCACTCACCTTTAGACTATAGATTTCAGCACATTTATATAAAAGCACTGACACAGAATATAAATTCTTCCAGATAATCATGTTTATGAGCAAGCCATGGTAAGAAGCTATTTTGACCACAGGCTGCAATTCTATACAGTACAATTATTTAGTCTCATTTAACAAGGCTGTGCTGAAAAAAACAACTCTTAAATCTTTTTTTTTTTTTAATGAATCTCTTAGATTAATCAATGTGGAAAATAAAGCCATTTAAAAATGAAAACTAATTGTATCATATTTTCAAAATGGTTAATTCTGTCCTTGATTCTACTTGCATTTGCAAATGACTGTAAAAGGCTGACCATGCTTTGGTCTCCCCCAGGTACTATCAGAAAAAAACATTTCACACTGAAGCCACCCCCAAAATCTATATTGAGACAGCCGCTTGAAACATAAAACTGCTCACCCCTAGAGACCTGCCTCAAGTTTAATTAGATGTAACAGGTGCTGCAGCCGATATTCTGGCACAGGCATCTCACCCCTTCTAACCTTCTGAACACACATGTGAGAAGACTGAAGTGGAGGCTTGCTATTATGTGACTTGTGATCTTATTGATGTTTATTTTAAAATGGACAAATACAGCCTTCTCTTAAAATATCAAGCCCATTATGTTTCATTTATAATAGGAAGCTGCAGTTAACTTCACGCTGGTTTCCATCCTGTGGCCTTCGCTTTAAACCTTCAGGAAAGTCTCAGTGGAGGCGGACAGTCCACATGTAAAATGGATAGAAATGAAAAGGTATGAGCAGTCAGACCTGAAGATGGGCTGAAGAAGGTTTAAAGTGAAGGTGTGACCAGGGCCTATTTGTCAGGGCTGTGGACCCTACAGCAATCCACATGATGTTTGGGTGACTCTGCACTGGCCAGTATACTGGACAGCAAGTGTTACTAGGCACCTCCCTTCTGTACACTGGTACATTAAGTGAGGCTCCACCCATGACTGTGTGGGAGGGAGGCTAATACACTTGGTGCAGAATCACCCACCAGTCCTAATCATTGACCACAGTGGCTGATAAGGATTAGAAATCTAGCAACATTTTGCCTCAAAATAAGAATTCCAATTTAAATTTAGTATCTGGCAGTCTCCCTGTCTTTGCAACATTAAATATAGGGAAAGTGTTTTCTGCCTTTTTATTGTGAATGATTTGTTTTACATGCTTCCTTCTTATTTTTTGTCTTCTTTCATTGCAACTATTGCTTTATTATATAAGTTCTTTCTTAATCATTTAAAAAATTAACAGGCTAAAACACAAATCTTAAGTACAAATTAACTTATGAATTAAAATGTGGTAATTGATTGAAGAATATTTAGCATTCATAATATTTAATCCAGTGTGACCCTGGCAATGAAAATAGACACTTCACAGATATAATTAATTTAAGAGCATCTAGGGGTCATTTGTACTTTGTCTGATTTAATGAATGATCACCAAGATGGTAATCTAGCACTATGAAGGACATATTAATGATTTTGATAGACCAAACATAACTTTTTGACCTGATCTGATGATCTCTGGAACATTATTTAAATACATTTCCTTTGTGAGTTTGTTGTTGTTCATTTGTTACTTCCTGGTTTCATGTCCCTTTCTTGTTACAAGTGAGTCTAGTAGATCTTAGAGACTAACACAGAGAAAGATGGGTAGCATGAGTTTTCATATGCTAAGGCCCTTTGTGCACTCAGTGGTGATCCAAATTAAGGATCCTCTTAATTTGGATCAAGGGGCCTCCTGAGCCACACATTAATGTGGACCAAGGATGCCTTGCCCCCACTGGGCCATCTTCACTGGACAGATCCAGACACAGATTAAGAATTAAGATGATCAGTTTTATTGTTATAAATTTAGATAAACATACATTCAGCTCCCAATGGGGTATTAACTGTATGTGTTCATTACTTGATATAAATTGTGACTTCCTGCCTTTGTTCTGAGCTTCCTTCAAAGTCCATATGCCTTGCCCTCGTTTTCTTCATTTATTTCTTCTTCCTGCATGTCCTTTTAGCTGATTATTCTTCAAACCCAGCAATTACCAGTTCATTTTCCAGTGCTTGCATAAAGTCAATAAAGGGTTTCCAGTTATTAACAAAATTGCCCAACATATTTTCTTTCAATATGTTTGTCAATTTGTCCACTTCAGCAACTTCATACATTTTCACAAACCAATAATCCATTGCAGGTATTTCATCAGTTTTCCATTTTTGTGCATACACCAATCTGCTGAAACCACAATATATGGAATTATGGAATTATAATATTGAACTAATAAATGCCAACTATTTGCCAGAAAGGTAGCATTGCCTAGCAGTGTATTATGCTATGTCTCAGAGAGAAAAGAGGGGCTTGGGGGGGGGGGGGGCATGTACTGTAGGCTACAGTGTTCTACTTTTATTATTTTTCTTTAATAAAACAGTTTGGTTTTAAAAAAAGTTGGTTTCCTCATTGGAAAGTGAGAGCGAATTCTCACTCACATTATTATATTGCCCACACCTGCCAGTGCTTCTGAGACACAAGATTTTATACTTCTAGGATGTGGCCTGGTCTTTTTTGACACATTTCCTTAGATACCATATGAAAAAAGAGGAGAGGGCTCCTATAACTTTTAAAGCTGTATTGAATGGGGAATTGAATTGTTTGTGACCCATTTAGCTTTGTCCACTTTCTTCCTCATGGCATCTGACACATAGGAGAGCTACCTTATGCCCAAGACAGGGACAGCCCTATAAAAATATAGCGAAAGGGCTAAATAAACTTGCTGACGAAAGTGCAGTAAGTCAAAATGATACAGCAGATAAATGCCTCTAGCTCTACATGAGACAAGAGTTCAGCATCTCTTATTACAATTTATCTTTGAGATCTGTCCAAAAATATGTACAATTTTTTTAAAAAATAATACTCCCAAGGTAAGTAAGTCAAACCTGCATGAATGTTGGGAAGCCCTGTATGAAATGTGCTGTTCCAGAGTGTACCTTCATGAAACAGTTATTGATAGGGGCTTCTTATTTATCTGGAAATTGCTTGAGGTGATCTGTGAAGTCAGGTCTAGCCCCCATGAGGCTAGATAATTTTTTTAAAAATAATACTATTAACAAGGAAAACACTGTCACATAGCTAATCCAAATTAAGAGAATCATACAGGTGAAGGGGAAAACTGCTTTTGAAGATAAGCCCTGTTAAAAGTCGAAGCAATACATCTGCTAACAATAGCATGTCTTCAAAAATGTTCCTGTGTTGCTGCCAGAATGAAACTGATAAATATGGATCCACTAGCAGCTTCCTCCAAGTTTTCAGGGAAGAAATAGCTTCAGTGACTGTTCATCCATCTTATATTTCATTTTTTACTATTTCTCAAACTCCTGAAACCAATATAATTCAATATTCTAGTCATAAAGTAGCCAACCAGATATACTCTGGTAAGTCCATGAGAACTCCCATCATTTTTCTCAAGTTTGCTATCTCTAGGGCTGGGGCTGCTTTCACAATAGGCTTCCCGTCCATTGGACAGGAAAAGTGTGTTAGCGACTAATGTGTACTAGTGTTCAAACCTGGGAACACTAGAACATATTAGACTAACCCACACATGCCCAGAGACTTACCTGTGTCCAGGCAGGTGTCTGATCGCCAACGATGATGCTCTGTGCACATGCAGTCACTTATGGGGTCATATGAGGCTGATCCAGACTGTGGAAAGTCCAACCCAGTGTAATTGCTGGGTTAGGGTAATAATAACAATATATCAAGTTTTTGATCAAAACTTTAATTGAATTGCCAAAGTGTGACAATCCCAATCATGTGTTTTTACCCACATCTGGAAACAGTGTCTGCTTACAGCCTTGATTTTCTAATGAGTTTCAGGCTGAACCAACATGCAGCAAAAAAGGGGTCAAAAGCAGCTTAGACATTTTATGTCAGAACTGTTATTCCTGTCATGGTGCATCTGGTCCAGATATGTTCTGAACAGAGTCCTGATCAGGTCTGGACCAGGCCCACACTGGATCTAGATCCAGATTGAGTCCAGACCGCTTCTGAATCAGATACGGATCAAGTCCAGATAGAGTCCAGATTGGGTTTCGATTGGCTCCGATTTAGGTCTGGATTGGATCCTGATAGTGGCAAGATTGTGGCAAGATCAGGTCCCAATAGTGTCCAAATTGAGTCCGGATCAGTCTGGATCAGGTCCAGTCTATAAAGATCCATTTTTCAGTGGTAAGTTTGGATGGGAGAGGGTGCTGGTGTGAACGCACCAGCACCCCTCCCAATCTGGCCTCCAAACGCATGCTCTCCCTCTTTGACAGCTGGGCGTTCCCCCCCCCCCCAACCTCCACGATTGGCTCCATTACAGCCAGTACAAAGAGGCTGGCGGCCGGCTTCCCGGGTTCCCCTTTGCCCGAGAAGGCGCTATCGCACCTTTTTGGGTGAGGGGAACTCACAGCCTACCCACCCCCGCCCCGCCCAGGGTCACCCATGCGCAATCCGCTTCTTACCTGCTCACTGCCGGGCCGCTTCTGGCAGCAGGCACATTCTTCCTGCAGCAAACTTCCAAAATGTGTTGATCCTGTTCTTCAGTATTCTGGGTGCCTGTGAATGGATTCAGATACACCTTGCTTTGAACACTATCCAACTGAAACTTTAAAGGAACAATGGGATTCCTGTCTGATGGAATGATGAAATGAAAAGATGACAACAAGAGCATAGAAAATGTCTAGAAACACTGTGAAGCTTTTCACTCGGGAGTGGGAGGCAATTTGCAGACATTCTGCCATGGGAAGAAAACTGACAAACACATAAAAACATGAATTGCAGACAATCAGCCTGGTATCAAATTTTTGGGCTTTCTTTTCCTTTGTTTTTGCAATAAGAGCATGCTATAACTTGTCAAACGAAGCATAACGATAAGCACTGGAGAAAGGCCTAACAGAAAATGAAATTTACATTCTTTTAGAGTATTCTTGCGTGCATTAACAATGCCTGTCAACTTTTTTCATTTGAAAACCGAAAAGGAGGTGCTTCACATTTCTCCATCTCCCAAGGATGACAGGCTTCAGTAAGAAAATCTAAAGCATGTCCCCATGGCACTTCATTCACACCTGCCTGAATAGGTTATCAAAGCAAACCCCACTGGTCATATGAGAATGCATATTGCAAAGGATCAGACTAGATGATCCATGTGACCCCTTCCAAATCCAAAATTCTATGAATCCTATGTGACAAGACCCCTAAGCACTCACATTGTCTTCACATTGGGCCTTTTCATACCTGGGCAAAATGAGAGGTTGAGAGATGCTCCATTCCAGAAGCAGCTCTGAGTGTGCCAGACCATCCCCTGGATGGATACTGGTGGAGCACTAAAAAGTACTTCAAAACTATACTAGCCGCCCCAGGACATGGCCAGTACACTCTAGCGCATACCCATCACACCTCTTCCAGGCAAAGGGTGGGTGGGGCAGGGCAGGGCAGCACAGCCACAGTCATGGATTGCATCTCCCGGTCATCATGGCAATGGCCAATGCGCATGGCCACCACTGCAGCAAAACAATCACCACCAGTTCAGCACCATTCTCACTTGTAACTTTGGGATGGGTTGCACACAAATGTCCAAACCATCCTGATCTTCCCTGTTTTTCATGCCTTATGAAGGTGCAAAAACAGTCCATTATGTGTCAGCTTCCCCACAGGCTGTCTGGTGAGTGCAGAGGAGACTACTTGTAGGCCGCAATAGGTTGGAGCGTTTTCTTCATCCTAGGAGCAAGCTAACACCCATCTGCTCAGGTAGCAGTTCCAGTCCCACCACCTAATTCCAAAGCCAGGAAACAAAACCTCCCCAGCATTGAATTTGTTTGCCATAAACATTTTGCAAGGCTCCAGAAATAGCCCCAGAAGGCAACTTTTGGAGTCTGGCAAAATGTCACCAGCCTTTAAAATGAACTGTAGGTTGCTCCTGCCACCGACACCTTTCTGCACCAAGCCAGAAGAAGAGATCATGGTCCATGCCATATTTTCAAAGGGTCTGCTTCAGATTTAAAGATTTCAGTGCCATCAACCCCTGATGCAGGAAGTATATTTTGAATGAGAATGTGTACCATAATAATAGAAAGATAGTAGCCTTTGTCCTTCTTCCTTTCTCCTCAACCCAGTGGCACATCAAGATAAATAAACAAGCAAGAACAATCTAGCAAGCCAATGTTAGTTGTTCACTTCTAGCCTTCATCTTGGCTGTTTACAAAAGAGAGACAGAAAGAAAGGTATTGTTGAATAGAACCAAGACACCCTACTAGAGTGCTGTGTGGAACCGAGATTTCTCAGATTCAAAAAGGGTGTTCCACTGGCACAGATCAGGGACAACTAAGTAAATGGCAGAAATAGCTTCACAAATGTTTCTCTCACAAATGGTGGGAGGGAAGACAGGACTTGTACAAGGGTATCCAACATATGAACCACATCCCTGCAATAAGCACTCTTTGTATCTAACCTATAAATTTTATGCCAACAATAATGTTTAATCTTTTCAAAGGCTGTGGGTGTGCTTTTGTTTTGTTTTTAAAAACAGTGAATGACCCATTGACAATAGATCTGCCTATAAGCCTATTATACAGGCTGAAGAAAAATATAGCAAACATGGTGTTACACCATTACAAGAATGGAATAATAGTTTTGTGTCCAGAATCTGATGCCCTCGTTGGCTGCTAAAGGCTGCTTGTTTGTATAAGCTCAGTCATGCCACTCTCCTCTTTGCTGTCAACCAGCTGTGGCAGAACACAAACTTTGTTTATAGAAGGTCCCAGGAGATCTCTGGGAAAGACCTTTTCCTATGACTCTGGAGGCCTGCTCTTTCAGTCAGAGCAGGACATAAGGCAACTCTGGATGAGAATTAATTCAAGTTCCTCTGCATATTGACTTCTTTAAAGTATAAAAAGGTAAGCAGTTCAAATAAATCTCTCCCCTTTTCTTTATAATGTAAGAAATACAGGGAAATGGAAGGAAAAACTGAAACAGATGACTTCTGTGCCTCAGAACTGTTCAAGTATGCTCTTCAGCTAAGGTCAGAGAACTGGAACATGGTCCTTCCATGTGGTAATAGCTGCCACATACCGCTTGTTGCCATCTGACCATTCTGCTTCAAGACCAGGGGTCTTTTTGCACTTACATTATTAGGCTACCATGAACTAGGGCTGGTAAACTTCTGGTAAAGGCGGATCATTCACGTTTGTCGTGAGGAAAGCTTTCCCAAAGCAACCATTTCTGACCAGAGAAGCAAATGATCCTCCCATTTACCAGCCCACGCTGCTGCGTCCAGAGCCAGAAGTTCCATCTCCCCACTGATGTGATTGGCTGTTCTGTGACATGCTCAAACACCATTGCACAGGGGCGTGTTCGAGCACAGTGATGTATTGCGGCTGATCATGTCGGCAACCGTGATAGAACACTCTTCTTGCAACTCGGACTTCGGAGTCCCTCCGAAGTCTCTGCTGATCTCTATGGAGCGACCGGCGGCAAGACTTCGTAGTCTATGCCAATCGCTTCGGAGGGACTTTGGAGGGAAGTCAGCACGATCTCCGCTAATAGCGAACAGATCGTGCTGACAGCTCCGGAGCCTCTCCGAAGTCCGTGGCGATTGCTTCGGAGGGACTTCGGAGTCACTTCGGGATGAATCTGAAATGACTCCGAAGTCACTCCAAAGCTGGGACTTCGGGGCTCTCCCCCCCAAAGTTGGATCCCTTCCCTTTGTACCCATTGCCTGTTTCGAGTGGAAACAGGCTCCCTTTAATCCGGATTTTCTGGAAGAAGACCCCATTGTAGACCCCATTAATGGGGTCTACAGAAAATCCGGATTAAAGGCCAAAATGTACCCATATGATCTGGATTTCCACCACGGCAGTGGAAACAATCGGGTCCCAAATGGGTGCTGTAGTGGAAATGGGATCATGCTGCTCACACCCAAAAAGTACAAAAATGGGTACTTTTGACAGTGGAAATACACCCTATATCTATATGAGCTGCTGGGCTGGGACAGGTGCCAGGTAGAAAAGGTGCAAATGGAGCATGTGACCAGGCAGTGCAAGCATGGCTGCATGCCACATTGCCCAGTTGCCACAGCAATGACATCATGCATGCCCATTGATGCTGTTACCACATTGCACGATTTGGACTTAACCGGAGCTTGGCATAGCAGCCACTAAGTTTGGAATACATAAGGCTTTGTGGAATGCAGACACCTGATCTATTCCAGAACTTAACTGGTGATTGCACCAAATAGAGGTGCAATTTGCCTCCCTATATTAACGCAAGAACATAATAACTGAAGAAATTAATAATATAAGAACTTAAGAAATACCCCCCAGGACTGGACCCATGACCTACATAGTCCAGTTGTCTGCTGTCACTGTGGCCAACCAGTTGCACAGAGAAGCCCAGTCTTCCAGCCAGCAGCTGGCTTCCCAATAGCTACATTTATGTGTGTGCCTCCACCTATCTCCATTTTCTTTTAAGTGAAAGCTCTTGGACTTAAACAGGGTAAAGCTCTCCTGCTGAATTCTTTAGGATGCAGGCCGCACCAAGTGAACAGAAGTAAGCACACATAAGGAAACAGGACACGCTACTATTAGGGATATAAGTCCAGCCATCTTTGTTTAATGTTTTATTTGGCAGCCTTGCTGAGTTATCCTGTTACAGCAAAGCAAAACAATTCAAGGCCGACAGAGAGACTGGAATTTAGAGGAGTTTGTGTTTACACAAATTGATTACCCAGGTTCAAGCACCATATGTGCAGCTTAAACTCAATCCCTCGCCCTTTCCAGTTGCTCATTTGGTGGAAACTTCCAACGTTTCAATGCAGATTCAGATGAGTTTGATCAGATTTATCAGCAGTACAAGTGAATACAACATTTGACAGACTCAAAGTTAGGCTTAAGCCTTTTTTCAAAAGCACCTCTTCTAAGCAAATGTGTTCTTTGTGTCACACACACAGAGACACAGCATACAGTTGGTGGCATTCACAGCTCCTTCACCTGTAGCCCACGAGCACACCACCTGGCAAGCTGGTGCTTCGGAGACACCTGCTGTGATGGTTTCTGGGTACAGGCTGCAAACTGTTTTGCTTCCTGGCTTTGCAGGCTTCTTGCAAGCTGCAATAGCCAGCCTTGGTGCAAACAGTTTGTTGCAAACCCTGGGATTTGGGCTGCAAAAAGAGTGGGAAATCCTGTGCGGGCCCTGTTGCAGTGATTGGCTGGAGTAAGGTTTTGGAGGGAAAAGCTGTCCGGGGATCTGAGTGCTGGAGGGGCTAGAACAGGAGTTCCTACCAATCAGGAGTTTCCAGCAGCATTTTATGGCAGCAGTTTTCCCCAGGAGGTTACAGCCAATCAGGGTCAGAGATGTGTGTATAAATGAACACAGAGTACGGCAGAGGGTGTCTTCATGCTGGGACAAGAGCTGAAAGGAAAAGAGCTGAATCCTGAGGGAGCTGGAACCAGTAGCTGACCATTGGGCTGTTGGCTGAGTGATTTCTGAAGGAGGCAATCGGGTGGATTGTGGCTCTGAGGGAGACTTCACTAGCGACTGACCAGGCTGGATGATCGGACAAGCAAGGACGGACTGGGCCTTGTGATCATCTAGGGCCACGTTTGGGTACACTGGCTTGGCTTGAGCTGTGGCAGAAGCAAGCCAGAGGGAGAGGAACGTGGAGAGGTTTGTCTTTTAAAAGGGGAACTATTTTCCTTTAGAGAAAGGGGTAACTCCTAACCTTAAGAGATCTACTGAGTTAAACCAACAAATTTACCTGAACCTTATTATCTTTTTAGTATTGCTTGTGTGTAATAATAAACTTGTTTTAGTTTACTGTTGAAACGCTTGCTACCAGTGTTTTGTGTCCACACTGTAGTATTCACTTGGCCGTTGCACGAACCCAGCATCCTAACAGGACCAAGCTACTCCCAGAGAGAGCAGGCACTAACTGGAACGCTGGGCATCGTGGCACCTGCCTACTCTTTCCCCATCCATGGAATCCCAAAATCACATCTGCTGTCAGGACACAACAGTCCTCTCTGTATTATTATTTCTAGTATTTGTGTGAAATTAATTTAGTTTTTCATTAATTTAAATTTTGGTTTTTTTAAAAAAAATATTAGGATGAACAGCAGAATATACATGAATTAATAAAATGAGAAACCCTTCAGCGCTGAGATAAACCAGGAAGAAATGAATTCAATGAACTTCAGCAGACCCCTTGTTTTTTAATTGAAATAGGAAGGTATCCATAATTCCTCCTCTACAAGACACCCAATTAGCCAGTCTAAGCGGACAGAAAATCAGCCCGTGTTCTGAGAGTGTTCCAGGAAAAATTGTCATAAAATGTTTAGCAGCTTAAAAATAAGGATGAGACTCTACCTCATATTAATAATAATAACATCTTTATAAGAATAGATAAAAATATACCTCACACCTAAGAGGACTTCATACTTCTTTCAGTAGCCATCAATAATTTAGTAGCATTATACAAAATAAACAGAAAAATAAAAGAGCAGATAAATTGTGGATACAAGTATATTCAATACTTGGATTCAGCATTTGATGTCACGTTATTCTCATGGGCTGCTACAACCTGGGTCAATCTGGGACTCAGAGGTCAGGAACTTTAATATCTGGCGATCAAAACCCTCATATAGGCTCTGAAGCTTGTGTGAGCTTTGGAGTGTTACAGGTGTGTCCTATACCAGAATAGGCTATCCAAGTGCAGACAGCTTTTAGGGGAGCCTGCAGGACTACTTTGTTGAGACTTTTCTAGAACTGCACTTGTGTTGCAATCTGCCTCACCAGGCTATTCTGAGGCCTATTCACACAAGGGCCTCTGGACCGCGAGTAGGACACCCTGGGATGGAGCATTCACTCTGCTGAACCAGAGTTTCGTTCATAACTGCCCCAGCCTGCCCCAGGGCACCCACTTGCGTGCTGGGTGTAGAGCACGAAATTGCACTCTACACCTGGCCCAGGACATTCCTGGCCATCCAGGCCATCCCACAGGGAGAGACGGGATTTGCACCCTCCCTCCTGAACAGCTGCAGGGCCCACCCCTGGCTGCCGCTATTGGTAGATGGGGCCCAAGCTGTCAGCACCTCGGACCAGAGGTGCTGACAGCGTAGGGCCAGTATCCTGCACAGAGTGGCACATTGCCCCAGCCGGCCACACAGCCACCACAACAAGGTAAGTGGTCGTGCTGCTGGGGGAAGGGCATCCCCCTGGGTGCCAGTGGACACCTAGGGGGGCCCTGGCAGATGGGGTGGCCCGGATCGGGCTGCCAGTTCACCAGGACAGATCTTCGGCTTCCACAGGCTCTAGGTAACCTGATCCTCGGTCGGGGGTGCCCAGGGTGGGTCCCTGTGGGCTCTAGGTGACCTGATTGGGTTAGCTCAAGCCCGCAGGAACTCAGGGAAGGGATGGGACTGGGTGCCCGCCCCTGGGTCAAATTCAACCCAATGGTAGCAGGCCTGGGAGGAGCATCCCACCCCCGCACCAGCCTTTTTGGGCTAGGCCATGCAGGGATGGATTCCCCTTTCACACCAAGGCAGGAAGGAACACATCCCCACACGTTCCTTACCTACCTAGGTGTGAATGGTGAATGAGTTCTCGCATGGCCTAGCCTTCATTTACTACAGCCATTCAGCTGTAGTGCAAAAAGGCCTCTGGTAAACATCAGATGATGTGTTATTTCTGTAACCTAGACAAAACTAAGTTTGTGTTTTCCTGTGGGAACAGTGTGGTTATTTTTGCTGTGTACAGAAGGACAATCCTGTTTAGGATAGGCCGAATATGCACAAGTGAGGCCAAGCTCAGTGATATCATGCTGTCTCACAAATATTCATGCTAGAATTTGCTAGTGCTGATGTTCTTCCTTGCATGAAGATGTAGTGTGTGGGGTCATTAGTAGTTAAGATGTAAACCTATATTTTATTTCATATATCCACACATGTAACCGGCAATGAATCTAGCCAGTGCTCACTCTGCAATCATGAAGCCAATAAAAGCCTTCCTTTTAAGAATGAAAAGCCGTGTCCTTTACTGCACACGTGAACACCACAGAGATAGCATGTGCAATCTCTGCTTCGCATCAACAAATTCAACATGCTTCAGCCTGTACTGTTCCTCCTAGGCAAGAAACAGGCTGCATTGTATGGGGAGTCCACCTTGCTAGCTTTGAGAGGGACCTCTTTCCGCTCCTAAATACCTTCTCATCTTTAAGCCACAAGAGCTGCAGAAACCTCAGTAACTGACCAAAGGTTTGCTTTTTCTAGTGGTCTTTTAAAGACAGTCAAACAATCAGCTAGAAGACTCTGTCAAAACAAAGATTCTACGTTTCAGTTTTGGTTAGTTTTCTATATGGCACTTGTTTCTTTAGGCTCACAAAGTATCCTCTCAGCAGGAGGGCTATAAGCAAAAGTACATTATTTGAACAGCTGAAAGTAAAAGAAAGTTTATGATGGGAATTTTGTGACCTCAAGACATGCTATATTAGCAGCTGTTCTCAAAAGCCAGAAAAAACCAAGGGGCATAAAATTCTTTTCCTAATTCAATGAAGATTAAAAAGACATAGTATTTGGCTAACAAACCAAAAATTCATTTCATCATAATTTAGTTTAAGAGCTGTCTTTCCAGTAAAATGTTACTTATCTGTGCAGGGACTATCAGAATAGAAAAGCAATCCACAGTCCTGTTACCCATATCTAAGAATAATTCACTTTTGAACTCAGTGGTAGTGATATTCTGCGTAAGATTCTAGTCAAACTGACTGAGAACACTGGGGGCTCATAAAGCTTGTTATTAGACCAAATCCCACTTAAGCTTCAGAATTTGGTCTAATAGCAAGCTGAGCTTCCCTGGATTAACAAAGAAACAGTTCATCTGGTTCAGCCTTCCCTCCTTCAATGCTGGGCCAGTCAGGAAATGGAGCTGTGCACATCCACTTGGCCTTCTGGGAGGACTCGTAGTCTTCCATTGCCAAAAGGTTGAGACAATCATGAGGCAATTGCCTGTAGACCAAACAGAACTTCAGAAGACCACGTGGCTGGAGACAGTGGCCTGGTCCTGCCCAGCAGATTGGTTTGAGTCAGGGGGTGATTTCGCACTTCTCTTCCCGTCCGCTGGATGGGAAATGACCGTGATGAACCAACATTGACTAGCGCTCACACTTAGAGTGCTAGTCAACTTTGGCCGTTCCTCCCCCCTTCCCCCCGATTCAGTCCCAAGGCAGGTCCTCTTCTGGGCACTGCCATTTGGGTTGTGGTGCCCTCCACAACTGTGTCTGCTTCAGCGCAGTTGCCACGATGACACTGATACTCTGTGCATGCGCAGTTGCATCTATGGTTGTCCAAGGTGCCAGCATGCTTGTGCAGCACCTCAGAAAACCCCACAGCACCAGAAGAGGTGCAAATGGCTGCTGCCTGGATGCGCCAGGTAAGCTTTGAGTTAAGGTTGGTAAAGGTGTGGAGTACAATTTCGTCCTTCACACCTAGTGCATGATTAGGGAACTTCTGGGAAGGCAGGGGGCGCCTGGAGGCTGCAACAGCCTCCTCAAGATGTGGATGCTCTTCCCCAGAAGTTTCCTAATCATGCACTATGGGCTGTAGTGCAAATAGGCCTAGAGTTTAAAGTGATGGCAACACACATTCTTTCAGTATTTTTTTAAGAACAAGGGCAGTGTGAATATATAGTGAGCCCTCAGCATTTGCCCATAAAAGACTTTGCAAGTGTAAGAATTGTGAATGTTGAAGCCCTGAGCCTATGGAACATGGGAAGGGGAGGTTTAGGTTTCACTAGCAGTAAAACAAACAAACGTTAAGGTGTGTTCACACAAAAGTTTTAATCCATCTTCAGTCCACATATCAGCAAAATGACTCGTCATGTTCCTTCCACATTAGCTAACCCAAAGGTAGGTTTTCTGAGAGAAAGCTAAAAGCAAACAACTTCTTGCTTTGCCAATGTGTTATCTCACTCTGAAAGCGGACTGAGGCGGGATTAAAATTTAGGTGCGAACGCAGCTTTATTCTCGCTCTCTGACCCATTCTCCCCAGCAGAAAAGCAGTATCCACACACTCCCTCTAAAACAGTTTCTACTCACCCACTGCCAAAACACCTTGCAGTTACTGAAAGCTTTACCTTGCCGCCGAATCCTGACGTATCCTTTACTGACTCAAAACAGAAGTAACTATAACTTGCCAACAGTGTCAGCCAGGAGCACACAGACTAAGTAGGTATTCATCAGTCGACTTTGATGTTTTTCATGCACAACCAATCACTCCTTGATGCAATGCAGAAATGCTTCCATCCAAAAAGCAAATTGTCACATTCAGGGGAAGAAATGAATCATCATTTGGCCCTTCTGCCCTGCTCCCAGGCACTGCTAGCATAGTGATCTAAGTCATGGATACTGGGAGCTTCCTGTACAGTTCCATGCTAGCGCATGTAGGAAATCATGACTATTCAGAAATAAGCCCTGTTGTATTAAGTGGTGCTTACTAAGTTGAATGGGGATTGTTAGGATCATTTGCACAACCAAGTATTTCTAAATGAACAACATGGCTCAGTTTGACAAATTTGAAAGAGAAAAATACGGCAAATATGCTACAATGAAACATTAGTTTGTCCAAACGAAGGATGACAAACACAATTCACTCCAGACATTTTAAACTATGACTTCCATCATTTAGGGCCTTGGAGGTCAGAGTCAATGCCATGAATTTGGCTTGGCAGCAACTTTATCAAAACCATGGACTCAATAGCCTTCAACTCATAGTGCCTCCATCTTGTCTTGATTCAGCTTCAGTTTTTTGGTCCATATTCAGTCCATTACTGCCTCCAGGTGCAGATCAAGCATGAAAATTGTTTCTTCTGATCTAGGAGAAACATAGCTGGTTATCCTCAACATACCGATGGCACCTCACCCCAAGTCTCCCAATAACCACTCCTAGCAGCTTCATGTAGATGTTTTTAAAAGGTGATATGGAGTAGACCTCTAGGAAAACCCACAAGTTATTTCTCAGAGTGTCAAGCATGTCTAGTTTCTGGAATTGACCTTAGAGACAAAAGTTTCTGAGATGACAAGGAGGATCAGCTGGGTTGCACTTCCCCTGTCTCTCATCTGACCAAAGCAGCTCCAAGTGCTATACCAAGATCTGAAGATAGGATAACACGGGTCTAGATAATCTGTTTCACTACTGCAATTGAATTTCCACTGTCCCCAAAACTACCAGGCAATAATTGGTCTGGATCCATGGAGATCCTCCTGAGAAGTGGGCATATTGCTATCTCCCTAATGACCAATGGGACATTCACTATTCCCTGAACTTACTTGACCACATCCTGCCAGTTGGTTTTAATAAGGGAGTATGTGGTTGGTCAGACACCAACTTGCAGCATGTCCACATCCTCTGAATGTAACAATTGAAACTGTCCCAAAGTAACTAGATCAAACTATTCTCTGGCTACTTCTGTTGGACTGTTCTTAGTTGTATCTTTCAACATGCAGAACTGAGTGATTTTGTCCTTATTAATTACCTTGCAAATTTTGTCACAGCAAAGTGGAGGCGTACCTTTCTTTTTGTTGTTTCCATCACCAGAAGGTAGGCACACTAATGTGTTTCATGAGACTCACTGTTGGACTTACTGTACACAGTAACATTGAAGGTGCTTGAGACCAATCATGTTAATGGCGCAGCTCATCTCAAAATTCTATAGAAGACCACAGCTTCAACAGCTATCCCATCTATACCAACCAGAATATAGCCCAGTCCTTGCTCTTTCACCCCTGCAGAAGGATGCTACCAAATCTTACCAGCAAACAATCCATCAATGACAATAGGTTATCACTAGTCCCACCCTCTACATCATAGGAACCTTAGCAATGACTAACTCAAGGGTACGTCCAGCTATGTGTGTTGGCTATTTTGCAAACCAGAGAACTGGAGACCATGAAAACCTGTATGAACCATTGAAGGCCACCTCAATAAAAATGTTGAAATCCCCCTAAACCACAATGAAGAGAGCCTCTGACACCACAGCTGCTTTCGCACTTGGCTTCCCAGCCACTTGCGTGGCACCTTAGATGACCTCTCACACTGGAAATTGTGTCAATGGTCATGGGCTGGACACTGCAGATGAGTAATTGTGCAGGACTGGTTATGGTTAGTATGAGTGTGGTGCACAATTTTGTGCACCATTGCTACTGTAGTAGATGATAAATTAACTTCTGGGCAGGCAGGAGGTGTTTCTAGGTTGTAAACACCTCTTGCAGGTGTTGATGCACCTGCCCAGATGTTAACCTATCACAAACTACCAGGCCAAGTGCAAACTGGTCTCAGATCTAAGATAACCTCAGCTAGGTCATGCAGGAAGCAGGGTGAATAGTACATAAGTAGAATCACTACTCTGTCTTTCAAGCCTAACATCAGGAACACCTCCTTAAACTTAGGCCCTTTCTACACTTACTTGTTAATCCAACTCAAGGAACCACTTAGTCCACATCACCCGTAAAGGTCTAGTGTTAATTACTTAGTCCTAAATAATTCAG
This sequence comes from Aspidoscelis tigris stejnegeri, assembly GCA_023333525.1. NCBI lineage: Eukaryota > Metazoa > Chordata > Lepidosauria > Squamata > Teiidae > Aspidoscelis > Aspidoscelis tigris. The sequence goes on from JALMGA010000010.1 coordinate 18,510,464, forward strand.
ATTATAGATCCCATAAATGTGGTCTATATCCATGCTAGCACATCTGATCCAGATCAAGGATGGGGCATATGCACACAGAACAAATCTAGAAAGAATGTGGGAGTGGTGTCAAGTAACATGCACAGTTGCAATGTGGCTGCAAGGACGCCTCTGCAGCACCTCTGCAACAGCAGCTGCAGTAACAGCAATGGTGTCTTCACAGTGCCTAAGACACCTGGCATCCATGGGGAGGCTGTCTTTGCATTACCTCCAAAGGCAACTTGTCCTTGCTACCCAGATAAACCATTCATTTGACAGTGCTGTGGGGCAATTGCATCATGGTTTGGGTGGTCCTTAAAGTGGTAGCTTGCATCCACTGATGTGGAACAACGCTGAGGCATCTGCATTGTATCCCTCCATAGCACATATTTGCCGTCATAAAGCCCACTTACTAAAAATGTCTATGCCTATGGTTGATCTGGATCTAGCTATTCCAGATTCACAAATACAGATGAAGCGAGGTAAGTTTGGAAAAGGCCTTAGATTATATCCCTAGGAGATTGAAGTGATTTACTGCAAGAGAGTTTGCTTCTGCCCCAGAGGTAGGTATGGCATGTCTACGTGCCACACACCTTATCGGCTTTGAAGAGAATATGGGGGGAGGATTTTCCATCATGCCAAAAACTGCCCAGTAAATGGGCCATTTTCAGTGTGATGGAAATGTACTGCCCACATGGATGGATTCTTAGTCATAGAATGGATTGGCTACCTAGTATCATAAATAATACATAGATTATTTCAACCATATGGCTTCCAGTGACTCTAAAGAACCATGAGATCAGAGAGCTCCACATGAGCTCATGGATTTTTGGTTGGCTCTTGGGCATACAGTGCCAAAGGAGTACAAGAGGAGGGAGCAAGGCAAGAGCATCAAGCACTTTTTGGTAAACTGATCAACTAGGAAACATAGGGTTTTTCTGCCCTGAAGGGCTCATGACCAGAATCAGTGCATCTGAACCAGCCTGGCCTGCTGATTTCGACTGTCTAAGTATGTGGGCTGGATCAGTGCCATCTGTCTGATAACGCTCATCCAGATCAGCCTGTGCTACAGCCCAAAGCTCATGCAAGCTTCAGGCCAGGTCATGAAGCCTCCAAGAGTTAGAAACAAAAGTTCCTAACCTCAAGAGTACTGGGGGGCAGGGGGACATTTTGACAGCATGCTTCACACATCCCAAATCATGTCCCCCACTGCACCCATGAAGTCTGTAAGATGGCGGCATGCCATCTACACAACATGCCTCCTTGTTCAGAATCAGGATTCAGGACCCGCTGATTTCCCTGGTAAGTCATGTTTACTAGAAACCTCCTGAACAGCATTACACTCCATCTAAAGCAGTGGTCCCCAGTCTCTCTCTCTTTTTAAACTTGTGTACCCCTTGGCAAACCATTCCATAAACTGTACCCTTCATAATAGGTGCTGTTATTTCAAATGTGTATGTTGTTACCATAAGAGCCTTTTTCTGCCATTATTCAGTTTTTGTATGTTCTTCAAAATGACCTGATTTGTACCACACAGAGTACAAATATCTCAGATTGGTCCAAAGCTTTCCAGCGGAAGTGTGGCCATGCAGATCTATGAGGCCCAGAAAACAATCATGAAGGCCCTTGTTCTTGACTAAAGGTAAGTTGCAGACACAGCCATATATAAGAACACATCTGCACCACAACCTGGCTGAGAGCTAGAAAGGCACAGATTCTCCCAAGTTTATGGTCTATGCCAAAACAAGAGATCACCATCACAAAGCCTTCCTGAATAGGAAACGTAAAGCAGCTTTATCATTTGACCCAGCATCCTTTGCAATGAGCCATTGTTTGGCTTTGCCCCTTGTTTCTTGATTTTTCAGTCTATGTGTGGCTGCATTCTCTTTGAAGATTACTGCTCTATTGTGTTGTGACGGCAAACCAGTGCTGAGCTTAAGAATTACTCATCCACATCAGTCATGCTAGATATTGTCTTGAGAAGGACACTAGAGATATATTAGCTCCTACTTGCAGACCATCCTATAAAAATCCCACTCTCACATTTGCTCTAAATTAACAACGTGATTCTCTCCTAAAGCATCTCATAGCCTCCTCTCTCCAAAGACCCAGAAGAGAAACTGTAATGAAAAAGAAAAAAGATTAAATGAAGATGTCCGAGAGGTGGGGAAAGTTGCTGAACCAGATGGAGGCAGGGTTTGTTTTGTCTATGGCACAAAACCAGCCAACACTGACCTTAATTTAAGGCCATAGATTGTTTATGGAAGGCTATAGAGTAACGTTGCCGTGTGGGAAAAGGAAGGAGCATGGGAAAATCCAAACGGAGCAGGGAGGCGATTGAACTCATGGTGACCTCTGCTTGACATTCCCAGAGGCCAATGCACAGAGCACTGTAACTCATGAAGTAGGGCATCTTTAAAGGGGGAAAAAGAGAATCACAACATGTTTAATTTGTGAACTATTATCTCCTTCAAAGCGCAGCTGTAAAGCAGAAATAATGGTGATTTGAGGGGCAGAGGGAGAATGGAAACGAAATGCCTACGCTTAACCAAAAGGCCAGAAGATGGCATCCAAGCACTCCAGGCAACAGTTGAAATGTGTTGTCTCACTTCTGAAAATGGTATTTTGTTTAGCTGAAATGGTCTCTTCTCAACCCCATATGCATGTTTTGCCTTGGGTGTCTGACAACCTAACCAGCCATTAAAGAAGCCCAAAATGAAACCTGTCTTTGGCAGATTTTGTTTTACTATAAATGTCCTACCAGCAGCCAATGTGGTAACTAGAAAGTGCACCTGAATACTTTTGCGAGGAATAGAGATGCATACTGCAGCTCCATGCCTATAAGCAACTGGTGGGCTACTGTATGGCCGTGATCACACCTTCACTGTAAGCCATCCTCTACTCGCTCTGCTCACACCTTTTTTTCCCAATTCGATTTATAAGTGGACTTTCCCTCCTCCATTCATTTCTGGAGTCCACTTTTCGCAGGGCTCAATCCCTTTTGGCATGGCAAACTAGAGTAAAAGAGGCTGAATTGTACCATGATGGGTGGAACCTGTTTTCCCTTCCACCCAATGTCTATACATATGGGTGGTACACACCAGATTTCACAGCACTCCTTCCCTCCATGTTCCATTCCTGCCAAGCAGTTTCTATGTTTATTTGCCAAACAGTTTGTACTTTGCTTGCCACCATTCCTAGGTTGGTCCCCTTTTCCATCCTTCTCTTTCCCACTCCCCCTTTCTTGCAATCACATGCTGGTGAACTCTTATCATTTTTAAATATATATATAAATCAGTTTTGCACTAGAGTGATAAAGCAATAGATCACATTTTTCATTTGCTCTCTAGTGATTTTGCGGAACAGCTGGAATGATTTTAATGGTCAGAAAAGCACTGTTGGAGGGAGGAGCAAATCTGCAAGGGAACAATGTTTTGTTTCAGTAAAAGGGGGCATTTACTGAAAAGCAAAACTGCTTCAGCAGCTTTAGAGCAACAACAGAGTACAGTCTCTCATTTTTCTACAGGAGCCTGGGGGTTGTGTGCTGGTTGGGGTATGCCTTAGCTGCATCTGTTTGGGAGCACAGTCCCCTTACCCAAACAGTAAACCCATGTTACCATCGAGTTTGCCATAAGAACCACACAGCTGCAAACACACCCCATTGCCACTGTTGATTGACAGAACTTTATCCTATCAGAATGCAGGTGGTCTTGATGCAATCAAGAGAGATGGAGAACTAGAGTTGTGTAAAGAAGACTCAGGGTGATAACATAAAAGGTGTAAGCGTAGCAGCCAAAACTGAGGACAATCTGAGGACAGATTATCATGAATTGGGTGTGAACAGAATTAAGATGTCTTCTGTTCAGCTTAGCAGGGTGGACTATTTCAGGACCATGGCCAATGAGACAGGATGCTGGACTAGATGGGCCATAGCCTGAACCAGCAGAGTTTCTCTTACGTTCTTAGGTTCATAGATCAGAAGAGTCATTAGAACAGCAAGTACGTTTACATGCCATCCTGACGAAATGGCATGAGTATGTAGGGATAGCCTTTTATCTCTGCTGATGCTTTACTTTGCCTAATCAGAGAGCCAATGCTAGCCACATTTCATCTTCTTCATCCCTTCTCAGAATGTGCTGTGTGTGATTGTTTTGGTGGACTGGTGGGCTAATGACTATTATGCCCCCTTCATCTCACAAGTGATGGAACTGAGCTCTTCCCTTTCATGCATAAAGCTCTCTATGGACAATATATTGTATTAATTTTGTGATATCTGGGATTGGACAAACCCATTGTCATTTGGTAAGTATCTGAGCTGCATGTGAACATATGAAACTTAGGGTACACCCAGATAGGATGAAAATAGCACCATTATGGCATTGCTATCGTGGGGTCACCTCATATATCATGGGCAACTCCACCATAGTCCTGCTTTTTCATCCCTAAAAAATACTAAAAACTATTCCTGGAAAACCCAGCACTAGTAGTTGGGCTTCCCGCAATTGTATCTTTTAGCAATGGTCTTACTGGATGGAGCAGCAATCAGACCTCTGTCCATCACACACACAGAGAGGCTGAAATAGCTTACCAGGCATGCATCAAGGTGGTCATATACACATCCGGGAATTCAAGGCAGCCGAATTACCCCGATTGCACGTGACTCAAATACAGAAAGACAGTGCTGGATCCCACACTGTAAGGGTAGAAAACAATAACAGCAGGGCAGCAATACCCAGCATTATAGCTTTCTACCAGAATATCAGGCTGCCATCTGGAGACAGACTAACTTGTGCAGAGTCCATCCCCTAACCCATGCAACCCAGGACTGTCTACCCTGACCCACAGCTGCTCTTTGAGGTCTGAAGCAGATATGTTTTTGCTTCCTGATCCAGTTAACTAGAAATATCAAGAACTGTACCTTCTGCAGGCAATATGTATGCCCTAGCACTGGGCTGTACAGTGTTTTCCCAAAGCAGTTCTTTTAGGAGTTAAAAAAGAAAAGAATCCTAAACTGTAAACCAAACAGAAGCCATTCAGTGGGGGTAGAGCTTCAAGGAGTCTATCATGAGATTTATACGATTTGGGTTACTGCCATCTACATATGAACGTGATCCAGTCCTAATTTCTGAGTTCATTTTAAGTGAAAAGCCTGCTCCTGGGAAGGCCAACAGACCAGAGTATCAAACATTTGGAAAACATAAGGACCCACGGCAGACCAAATCACTCTTGAAGATTCCTCCCATGAGAGTAGAGGCCTTAAGAAATAGCACTTCATAGAGTGCTATTTAGCTTTATGCATACTAAAGCTAAAGGAGTGGGTGAGGTTTATACACTGTTCAAAGCTATTAGAACAATTAAATCACATATGGGATCTTGGACAGCAAAGGATTCAGGTTGAAAATCTTTACTGATATAAATTGCGTAATTCATTGAGAACAAAATGACGTATCAACAGTCATGGAAACTAAAAATATCAAACAAGCGAAGGCTGGATTCCGGATCACCCTGGGAATCAAAGTAAAAAGCTGAAATCACAGGTGGATCCAAATTCCATGAATTTCATCAACACAACTCATAACATGACTCAGTAGTGTGTATGATCCCCATGTGCCCATATGCACTCCCAACAAAGTCTGGGCATTCTCCTGATGAGATGGTGGATGGTGCCCTGGGGAATCTTCTCCCAAACCTGGATCAGGGCATCAGTTTGCTACTGGACAATCTCTGGTGCTACTTAGCGGCATCGATGCACCAAAACATAATGTCCAAATGTGCAATTGGATTCTTGTCTGGGAAATGTGAGGACCAGGCAATGGCATCAATGCTTTTGTCATCCAGGAAGTGCCTACACAATCTGGCCACATGAAGTCAGGCATTATCTAGCACCAGGAGGAACCCAGGGCCCATTGCACCAGAGTAAGGTCTGACAATGGTTCGAAGGATTTCATCCTGCTACCTAACAGGAGTCAGGGTACCATCTGCTATCACATGGAAACTTGTGTGACCCTCCAAGGATATGCATCCCCAGACCTTTACCAACCCACCACCAAACCTGTCATGCTGGATCATGTTGCAAGCAGCATAATGTGCACCACAGCATCTCCAAACTCTTTGTCTGTCACTTGTGCTTAGTTGAACCTGCTCTCGTCTATGAAGACAATACAGCACTAACAGCAGATCTGGCAGTTCTGGTGTTCTCTGACCAAGGCCAATCACGCTGCACGATTCTGGGCTATGAGCACAGGTCCCACTACAGGATACCCTCATGGAATCTGTTTCTGACAGTTTGGTTAGAAACATGAACATCAGGTCATGGAGGTCATTTTGTAGTCCTCCTGTTCATCTGCACATACAGTGGATAGCAGTCCTGATGCAGGGTTGATGCTCTTCTAAGGCCCTGACCAGTCCTCTTAGGCCCCGTTCCCATTACAAGCTTAGAATAGTTTTCCTAAACTGAAATAAAAGAACCGGATGCAAACATGAATTTGCCTGATCCCATTACTTTCAACTTGAATCACGTTCGATCCCGATTCTGAAAGCGCTTGAAAACTTCATTTGGGAAAGGGTATCTTTTTCTCCCCGCCCATTGCCAGTCATGGTGCCCACCCCTTCTCTCTGATTGGAGTTCCTCCTGCCACAAAATTTTTTACGTGACAAGGGTGGGGAGTTCCTAGAGTGCTATTGGGGGAGGGAAACTCTAAATATGCATTCTCATCCCACTAAAATGGTACCGTTCCCACAGTAAGAAATGTAAACCGTTTAAAATGCAAGAACAGGAGCGAGATCTGTTGAAATGAGTGTTTTATTTACAACACTTTGGGGCGATTTAACACGTGGAAAGCATGTTAAGCCAATCTGACGTGGGGACTGTGAGGATTGAAACCATTTCCAAACCGTTTTAAGTTTGTAATGGGAACAGGCTGTTAATGTAACAGTCCATGCTCTTTAGACTGTGCTGGGAGACATATCAAACCTTCTTGTATGGATGGATGTGACATACTGGAGGAGCTGGCTTACCTATGCAACCTGAATGGCTGTAGGTACTATCTCATACTACCAGTAGGGACAAGGACACTAGCAAAATGCAAAACTAGAGAAGAATCAGTCAGGAATGATAAGGAGAGAGTATTGTCTGTGACCACCAGCTATCTTGTTCCAACTATCTTGTTCCTTTCTGTAGATAATCCAGAAAGAGGGATTGGGCAATTCATATTCATTTACACTGTTTCCCAGTTATTAATTCAAGTGACCTAGCAAACAAAATGTGTTTTGAAACCTGTTTTCAATGTCCAGCTGAGATCAATACTTCTTGAAAGAACCTGATATGAGGCTGCAGATGGCAGAGGAGTTGGCACAGCGAGTTTGATCCTGGCTGTGCTTGGACTGCTTGGAAACTGAAGCTTACAGAGGCATCCTGGACTGGCACAGGCAGAGCTTGTTCAGTTCTCGATGGAGGAAAGGAGCAGCTGTTGATGGCTTGTTGCATCAGATTTAAAAATGCTCTCGTGATTTAGTTTGCTGCTACTGTACCTCCGCATTTCTCCAGTGGCTTGTGGATTTCCAGATAAGTACACAACACAGACATATACAATGTACATGCACACAGATGCACTAACACATCAGAAAGATCATATCATTAGCTTTTGCATCCCTTCCCAACAGAAAACTGTTAAGAATCAATAAGGATGGTTGTGATGTCATGGCTGGGGCTATCCTCATGCCTAGCCAGGCGCCTAAGTCCCTTTTATTACTGGGCTCTGCCTTTCAAAACTGACTCAGCAGTCTCATTCCTGAGCCTACAATCCACCCCGCTCCACAACACACACACACACACACACACACACACACACACATGCCTCAACAGGAACAAAATAGGACCTTGGCTTTATTGTTATAACTTGGTTAACTTAACAGTCTCAAAACTTTGAGCATTTCAGTCAACAGAACTACTCAGGATCCCTTCCTATCTTTCTTCATAGGTGAACTTCGGACCCGATCCTTAACCTATTCCCTTCCCATGGAGACATAAGATCAAGAACAGTGATGCTCTACAGCATAAGCTTTTCAAAAGGCCCGCTCCTCCCTCAATGCTCCCTGATTGGCTGGCCACTGGGCCAGCTAACCCCTCCTTCCTGGGACTTCGAGGGCCGCACCCCCTTCAGTTTGCCTGTTCCACTAACTTAAGACAACATAAACCCCTTAACTCTACCTACCTTCCCCCTGGGTTATCACAGTGGTGCAATTCAGTTTCTATAATTCCCTGAAGGAGCCAAAGGAGGCAATTCTCTTGTACAAGTGTTCTTCACTTCCTTCTTCTTCCAGGAGCAAAGGGATAATATAGTTGTTCCTTGTATAACGCTGTGGTTCTGTTCCATTATGACACCTGTGGAAGACCAGGATTTAGGTGAATAGCACTCTTCCCCCTCCAGCAGTGTGTTGTCTGCATGCGTTCTGATGCCCCTGCTTTTCAAACTCACATTGAGGGAATCCTCAAGCAGGAATCTGACAGATAAACAGGCAAGCTTCCCACCATATCAGGTTCAGTGAGATTTTGACATGGGAGGAGTGTTCAAATACATAAACACCACTAAGAGGACCAGTACTTCCAACAGTTCTGCAATAAAGCGCCATAAGAGTACTTATGGCACCCTAGCAGTGGAAGAGGGTAGCACCCATGGAGACAATGTGGTCTTCCGGTGCATTGCATGTACAAACAGGATGTAGTGTCCACCCTGCACCCTCACTGCATATTCAAGGTGCTGGGAAGATCCAGAAGAAGAAAGAAAGAAAGAAAGAAAGAAAGAAAGAAAGAAAGAAAGAAAGAAAGAAAGAAAGAAAGAAAGAAAGAAAGAAAGAAAGAAAGAAAGAAAGAAGTTGGCTTTTATACCCTACCACTGCAGAGTTTCAAAGGGCATCACAAAAAAGAGTTCCCAAGGAATGTGGGAGGAGGGGGATACACAATACCCCAGAGTGCACTAAGAGTAATTGTATTCACGCACCCACCACACTATGTGTTGTTTCCTGGAATTGTGAAGGTGCAGTTTTAAAATCAAAATCAAAAAGGAATAGGCAGGTGCATCTGCATGTCCAGGAGGTGTTAACAGCCTAGAAATGCCCCCGTCTGCCTACATGTTAACCCACTGCAAACTAGTGGTGGTGCAGAAAATTGTGCACCACACAAAAACTAACCCTTACCCGAAACTTACCTGATGTGAGTATTTGCACCAGGTCAAGCACACTGGCATCTCAGAGGGCCCCCAAACCTGACTGCACATGTGCAGAGCGTTGTTGCCGTGATGATGGCAGGGTGCACACAATCATGTCAGGCACCATAATCAAGATGGCAGTGCCCAGACGAAGGTAAGTTTCTGGATGCATGGGGGTTAGGCTAGCGCATACTAGCATCCTCAAGTGCGAACATTAGTACATGTTAGTCCATTCTGCACTTTCCCTATCCAATGGACAGGAAGCTAAGTGCAGAAACGCCCTTAGTCCTGAGTTAGTCAATTGAAAGTCTGATATATCACTAGCATGGAAATCCCAGTAACACGGCTGTGTATTGCAACAGGGACAGTAATGCAAAGAGACAGCAGAGCAGGTAAGAAATCAGGATTGCTTCCTGCTGTCTGGCAGTGAGAGCAAGAGACAACTCCAGGAGCAAAAGAAGATCTCTTGCCATCTGGAAGCACCCTTAGTTTGCAAGAAGCTAAGTGCTTTACTATTAGTGCTTCCAGTCAGATTTATTTTTGTGCTGTGAAGATCTCTGTCACCCTCTGGTGGCTGAGCAGGTGCAATTGAATTGAATATATTTACGTTCACCTGCTTCAGTTAATAAAACACGGTTTGGTATGGAATGGTGCCGGTCTGGGTGGGTGTGTTTGTATAGGATCAGCTGACTCATAATAACAAAGTGGGAAGCACCAATTACACCCATTAATACCATGCAGATCCATTCTCTCTTTCTTCTTCATGCATGTTTCTTTTCAACATGGCTAGTGTGCATTGACAGCAGAGAATGAAGAATTAAAGAGTGTCTTAATGTGGATGAAAGAGGAGAGTGAAAAAGCTGGCCAGTTTGATCTAGTGGTTAGGGAGCCAGATTCCTATCTGGGAATACCAGGTTTGACTCTGCACTCCTCCATGAAGCTAGCTGGGTGGCCTTGGGCTAGTCACAGCTCTCTTCTGAGCTCTCACAGCCCCATCTACCTCACAGGGTGTCTGTTGTGGGGAGAAGAATAGAAGGTTTGTCAGCCATTTTGAGTCCCCTTAAATGGGTGAGAAAAGCAAGGTAGAAAAACCAACTCTTCTTCTTCTTCTTCTTCTTGAAGTTCAGTTTTAAGAAAATTAAGATCTTCTTGAACTCAGCATTAAGAAAATTAATATCCTGAAATTCCACCTTATGACTTTCTGGTAAATAGAGAAATGAATGAAAGCAATGTCAGGTTTTATTTTTCTGGACTCAAAGATCATTTTGGATGGTGACTGCACTCTTGAAATTAGAAGATACTTGCTCCTTTGATCCCCATGGCAATGGCCAGGCATGCAGGGGAAGTTGTCACACGTTTTGCTATGGTGGTTTGGACAATCCAGGACAGACCATCCACACCACGAGTGCCCTTAGGTAAGTGAGGGATGGTGCTGGCACTTGCAATGAGAGTGCTGACCTCCATCCCTGAATTTAACTTCAGTAGGATGGTACTGTTATATCATCCCACAAAGTTAAGTGCAAACAGGCCCTTAGTCAAAGTGCTATCATTTTGAAAGAGAAAGCAAAAAATAAAAGCATAAAGTATTTCCATATAACTGGCTGAGTGAGCTGAATTTGTGGGAACTTTTTGCACGTAAGATCAGCATTTGTACATCCTTCATCTTAAGAGTATTTTAGCTTCTTCAGAAGACCTTCTGATCACTAACAGGCAATGTGATGAGATCATGTCAGGGGAAATAAACAGCTATTGATTTTGCTTTCTGGAAACTGAAGGGATAATTTTCTTTTTTTGCCACTGAGCAAGAAACTAAAATAGTATAAGATGCCATGTTGATCATGTCGGTTCCATTATCTCGTCTAAGGAGAGTCCTTGGATCAATGCTCCATCAGCTGGAGTAACATATTTATTATTGATGAGGTAAAAAAATCCATCACTGTGTGGAATGATCTGAACAATTAGCTCCCATTTCAGCATCAGTGCAACCTTGGAAAATACGCCAGTATCATTTCCTAAGCATTGTAACACCCTTGTGTTACACACACTCAGTGTTCTTACGCATGAAGTCCCCATTCAGAAGAGGTCTTCCTATGTTTAAGCATTTTAAATACATGTGTGATTAGGAAGCCCTTTTGTATTCCTTCCTCCCCTAGCATTTAACATTTTCAGAGTACAGTTGTCCTTCATTTAAGAGAGTGTTGTGCAATGCAGTTTTGTACCTGTGCAATAAATTCAGTGTGACCTGCCTTTATTTAATGAGATCAGGGAAACCTGAAGCAATGTAATACAGTCTTTCTGGCTTCCATGCAACTTAACACCAGGAAAATAGTCGTCTTTGTGATGGGATCGTCCAGTCCTTCTGCTGGGTAGAGAAGCAAGCCATGCACAAGGCTGGTGCCTTCCAGCCTTGCAGACTTTGAAGCTGTAGAACAAAGTTCAAGGACTTCAACATTTCCATCCAGCATGACTACATCCAGACGTCACTTACTTATTTTGCTATATTTGGGTATTCTGGAATAAAGCATGGGTATTCCAGAAAATTCAAGCTTTGGGACAGGCCTCTGAGGTCTCTGACAGCTAGGAATGAAAGTTCCTAACTTCAGAGCCTCCAGGAAACCCATTTCAGCATGATGCTTTGGTGTACCACCAAAATAGGACCCCCAGTAATCCAGAAAGTGGAAGTGTGCCTTCTGCACATCTCTGTGATCCTGACTGGCCCAAGCAGGTAGCTAGCATCCTCAATATCAAGGAATATTGTTAATACAGATCAGGCATGTCCTGATCAGGATTACTCCTGTCCTATGTGGACAGACTGTACTAATGGTGGATAAGGCCTTTTTAATCCACATAAATCCAATGATTTCCAAAAGTTGATTTTACAGCTCTCTGTTTAACAATTCATGGATGTGCAGAAAGACCATGTTGTCTGCTTTGGGGCTAACATCTTCATGTTTACACACAGACCCCTTCATTTCTGAATAGATGACGAGGAACATTTTGACATTACACAAAATTTCAGGGCTGGCCCAGTTCCTCTTTTCTCTACATGTTAACAGTATATTTGGAGACAATCTCAGTAGACTTACGTTTTCTTTATGCGCCAGTATTAGAACTATGCCAGTTGGCGCCATAGCTGTCAACTCTTATCACACATATAAGTATGTGTTATTAGCTGAATTTATCTCAGATATCCTTCATTTGATTTTAACCAACCTGACACTCTTCCTGTATTTGTGCTGCGTTTAACACAAGCTGGTGCATAGTTTCCTGCTTGACGGTAATAACATATGTCTGGCTTTCTTGTTGGTTGCTGAAGTGAAATAGAAGAGCGTGTCCTCTGACCTATGTAAAGCTACACAGTCTTATCAGATCCTCTCCAGATATTGCTAAAGGAAACTGACTAACAAGGGCTGGTCCTACTTAGGAAACTTTTTTTTAAAAGTCGGTAATAATCCGCTTTATAATATCATTAGATAAACATTCTAGGCAATGCACATTGTAAGTGTGACTGAAGAAAACTGCCAAGCCAAATTGTCTACTCAGCACACTGTGTTCATTTATGTTGTCTCTCGTTTTATGTGAAAAGCTTTATGATACAGCCATGCATTTCAAGATGGTGCCAGGATAAATTGAAGTTACCTATTATTTTTATCTTGTTCCATAACATGATAAAGCATTTTGAAAGGTCAAACCACTTAAACTGTGGGGCTTTTTCTGGGCACACACACAAAAGACTGGACTGTTGATTTTTATGTCTAACCTCTGCAGAGATAAGATAAAAATCTGGCTGCTATTCAAGGTTAAGTTAGTACTGACCAGAAGTAAAGACAGTTTTTAAAAACAAACAAACCAGCAACACTGAAGTGACTCTTAAGGGTCCATTCCTTTTAGGAATATCTAAGGGTCAGTTATATAATTACATATCAGGTTTGTATAGCAGTTTGCTTAAGATAATCATACAGAGCTAAAAATGGACACAATCACTTGAAATTCCAACCTTCAAGGAGAACAAGTTGTGAGATTTCCCATGTTTGTTCCACAGAGAATGTTTCTGATAAAAAAACCACAATGTAATACAAGTCAATTTTTATTTTACTGACTGCATACGCTAGACCATATAATACATTTCCTCTGTGAATATGCTCATAAAACTGAAATTACTGTAAGCCTAACTACTAAAATTAATGGGAAATGAGTGCTGCAGCATATAACTTAACACAGGTTCTATGTATGTATGTATGTATGTATGTATGTATGTATGTATGTATGTATGTATGTATGTATGTATGTATGTATGTATGTATGTATGTATGTATGTATGTATGTATGTATGTACCTATACTCAAGGGTCTCAGGGTGGGTTACAACTTATAAAATGAACACATTAAAACCAACAACATATTAAACAAAGGCAGTGTCTGAATGAAGGGCGGAAAAGGCTTTACATAGCCAAAGACCAGAGTAAATAGATGCGTCTTCACAGGTCGTCTAAACACATATAGTGAAAGTGCCTGATGCAGCTCAGGAGGGAGACTATTTCACAGTCTGGGAACCACCAAAAAGACTACCCTTTTTGCTGCTGTGGGTGGTGCTACAACCAGGAGGGCCTCCCCTCCAGATCTTAGGGCACAGGCAGGTTGATATGGAAGGTGTTCCTTTAGATATTTGGGGCCCAAAGTCATTTAGGGCATAATAAGCCGAATTAGTCAAATAAGTCGGTGCAACTCTTTTCAGACTGGTGTGATGTTTGTCCAACCAGCTGTTCCTGGCAGCACCCTGGCAGCTGCAATCTGCACCAGCTGCAGCTTCTGAGCTGTCTTCAGGGGCAGCCCCATGTAGAGCACATTACAGTACTCCAGTCTGGAGGTTACCAGAGTATGGAAAACTGTGGCCAAATCATCTCTGTCCAGAAGGGGACATAGTTGTATAAAATGTTGTCCTGTACTTTCTGCACTGCATTACTGAGATTCAAAGTTTTTCCCACTGTGGCCCTATTTCCCATACTATGGATACTCCATACTCCACTTGTTCTGCCAGGGAGAGAGGGGGAAATGGCTATATTTTAAATATGTATTGTTTTATATATATTGTTTTTACTGTTGTTTTAACTATTCGGTGAAGGGCAGGATATAAATTCTTAATTAAATAAATCAAGCAGCAAAGCGCCTTTCTGCACAGCACAGGTTGCTACATTTTCTGCTGGCCTGAATCATGATGATCCATGCCGAACACCATCCACTTGTCTCATCCACTCATCCTGGCCCAGCCATGAAGGCTGGGGACAAATGTGGAGGATCAACCCATGGGTGGATAGCTGTGTTGCACTAAAAAGTGAGCCACAGCTATACTAGACATGTCTGAGGCACGGCTAGAGCAGGCAGGCAGGCAGGCAGGCATCCTTCACACTTCTTCCAAGTGAAAGTTGCACGGGACAGCACAGTGCAGCTGCACCCTGCCACTGCAGCAACAGCCGATGCACATGGCTGTTGCCACGGCGAGACAATCACCTCTAGTATAAAGGTGATCGCACTTACTCGGCACTTGGTGAAGTGCCAGGTAAGTTTGGGGTGCACTGGGCATCCCAAAATGCAGACAACAATGCATCCCAGTTGTGTGCTGGTTTTCGTGGCTAACCTGGGTGTAAAAACACGCTGAGATTCAAAGTTTGTTCCACTTTAGCCCTATTTTCCATACTACAGATATTCCCTGCAAATTAGGTTGATGAAAAAAGAAGTGCTTGTTTGACAAATCAGCACTGAGATGCAATACTTCCTTGCCCTTTTTAAATCAAGGCCTGATTTTACTGATACGGATGCTGGTGAACAAAGATTGATTCTCGTCTGCTAAAAGAAGGCAAGCAGCTACTGCTGATAACTGACAGGAGATTCCATGTGCGCCGAATGCCCTCCTCTGATCTGTTTATATCCTGTCCACTGAGGCTGCTAGGCAACCAGCCAATAGATCAGATTACCTGCCAGAGGAAGGAAATATCTCAAGAATTCTGAATCCTCAGGCAGAAAAAATGAAGCCACTGGACTGACCACTACATCATTTTCTAAACAGCGTTCTAGTACTCCATGTCCTAAACCAAATGGGTAACAAAGGAGGGTCTTTTTCTTTCCAGCTGTTTTAATGAATAGAATAGTCCAATGGTTAGAATAAGGCCATGAACTTTACATGTCAGTTGACACTTAAGCTATAGTTCAGATAGCTGTCGAGCTTTCATTTCTTTGATGATGAACAATCTAAGCAGAGAGGGTCTTTTTTCTTTTCTTTTTTCCACTTATATAATTCTTATTACTCTTCATATGACTCACTTTGCTCTGAACCTCCATGAAATGTCACAGAGGAATCAGCCTCAACCATCTGCACCAGTTGTAGCCATTTAACTCTCTGCCACCCTTTGCTTCTTTCATTCACTGCATGTTACTCCCTGGGGGAAAGTCTGTCGTCTTTTACCTGTGCCTAAAAGGCTTGACAATGAAAGCTGTTAGGGCAGCGGCAAGAGCAACCGGCACACCTGCTCTGCACAGGCACGATGCTGGTAAAGACCCACTTCCAGGACCGTTGTCCACACTCCAGAGATGGTGAGGGAAGCCTTAGGTGTGCGAGCAAGCCTCCCTACCTTGCTCTATGCCCTATACTATTTGCACCGAAAGAATCTACTGATGGGTACATGCAGTTTTTTTTCTAGTTCTCACAAGTGGAGGAGGCCCATCTAAAATTGTGTTCGACCACTGATTTGTGTTCGACAAATCAATCTAAGAAATCTTAGATTTCTACTCCAGCAACCTGCTGCACACAGTGGCTAATCATGTGACTTTGGGAAAGAAATATATACAGGACTGGAGGGAATCACTTCCCTTTCTCTGTTGCCAAGGTTCACTTGACTGATTTAAGTTACTAACACACAGCATTTCTTCTGTCAAAATCCCACATATTTAATATTGAAAATTGATTTAATACAGACATCCCTTAAAATGCACAGTGGCTAGACTCCTGGAAAGCACTCTAAATTCCAAATCTGCAAATTTTAAGTAATTGCATCTGTGGGAAATACGTCAAGGGAGCCATGAATTATAACCAGAAGGTGGAAATGGTTTAAACTTCCCTTTTATTGCTGATGCCTTCAGACCTAGTTCAAAAGCATTTTTCTGACCTAAAGGCAGCTCAGAATTAAATATGTGTAGAGTGCCCAATCTCCTAACAGAAGCAAGTGTCACATTCTTAAACTGAATCAAATTTCTGCTCCATCTTTTCCCTGCCAGATGTCTGAATGCAGACAAATACCAAGTATATCCCCTGCTGGACCTCAAGTGTCACACACTATCAGCATCAAACCTCAGAATGGAGACAGGTGCCAAACCTCTCAAATACAAGGGGGAAATTAACCTACCAATTATGATTTTGTCTTGCTTCTGTATCGGTGCCACTCCATGTGAGGGACATGGGTTTGGCAGGGAGACAAGAAGAGTAACGCTGGGAAGGGGTAAGGAAGAGGAAAGGTGACAGTTCTTAATTCACATCTTCTCCTGCCTCCATCTCCTCTCCGGATGATGTTGTCCAGATGGTGATGGGCACAGGAGTTAGTCGCATTCTTCACACTTTTGGCTAGATTGTTACTTCCCTTAAGTCCCACTACAGTTCCTAATATGGAACCAGAGCACACCTTAAATTCAGGCTGCACTCCACGAAAGGGTGCATCTGATCAGCCTTGATCAACAAGCATGGAGGCAGCCTGAAGGAACATACTGCACTGCCCATTGTAACTCTTTTTCTTTTCCTCTTCATGTTTCTTTAGATCATCTGCCACCATAACTCCTGATTCATCTCACTGGGTTCCTAGGCATTGATATTCTGGAGTTCAGCAACCCTTCCTCCTCCACATCTAGCAGGTCTTTTCCCTGTACCTGGTGGGTTGTTGCTCACAGGTTGTTATTGTCAGCAACAGCATCTGTCCAGCGCCTCCCCCAGCAAGTGTTCAAGGTAAGCTGCTTGGCCTCATCTACTGCCTCTTGAGTGAAGATTATGCCTTCCCAACTTCCACACTCTGGAACTTTTTCCTCATAGAGTCTTCATCTGATATTTGCTCAGGGCCTTTTAAGAACATACGAGGAGCCCTACTGGATCAGGCCACAGCCCACCTAGTCCATCATCCTGTCTCACACAGAGGCCCACCAACTACCTGTGGACATCTCAAGCAGAGACAATGGCAAACCTTCTCCTACTCTCAAACCCCAGCAAATGGCCTTAGAGGCAATCCTGCTTGTCCCCCCAGCTTGAAAGATGTACAGCATCCATTCTGTGTGTGACAGGATGCTGGACCAGATGGGCTGTGGCCGTATCCAGATAGACAGGCAGGATGCTGGACCAGACGGGCTGTGGCCTCATCCAGAGAGGGAGGCAGGATGCTGGACCAGATGGGCTGTGGCCTCATCCAGAGAGACAGGCAGGATGCTGGACCAGACGGGCTGTGGCCTCATCCAGAGAGGGAGGCAGGATGCTGGACCAGATGGGCTGTGGCCTCATCCAGAGAGACAGGCAGGATGCTGGACCAGACGGGCTGTGGCCTCATCCAGAGAGAGAGGCAGGATGCTTCTAAGGCCATTTGCAGGGGATCAAAGAGCATGTGAAAGGTTTTGCCTCTGTCTTCTGCTTGAGATGCGCAGGAGCCATTATCCCGTAGGAAGCTGGACCAGACGGGCTGCAGCCTGATCTTCTGCTCTCTTGGGTTTTCATGTCGGAGACATGTCCACTTCCACTTTCCGACAGAGGGAGGCAAAGAAGGGCGGCCAGTTATCAAGCCTGCGCGCCTCCATCCAAGCCAGGAAACCGACACCCGATCCGCCCGCTTCCGCGCATCTCGACCTCCAAATCTACGAAGCAGAAGCGCAACCCTCCCCCCCCCACCGCGTTCCTCCTCTTCCTCCTCCTTCTCCTCCTCCCTATCTCTATGGCAACTATCCGCGCGCCCCCCCGCCCCCCCCCCCGCCTCCTTGTCGACCGACAACAACGTGACGCGCTCGCTCCGCTCATGTTAAGGGGCGGGACGGGGAGCTCGTGTCGGGAGGCGCGTCTCCAGGGCAACCAGCTAGGCCGTCGTGGAGGGTGGAGCGGCGGGCGCTCTGGCTGCGCTAAACGGAGCCGAGGTGGCGGCCGGGCGGCGGCGGTTTCCCGCACGATGTCGCGGCGGCGCGGCTCCCTTAGCGCGGAGCTGAGCTGGCGGCAGGACCAGGCCTTGGGCAGCCCGATGCGGATCGTGCGGCAGTTGGGGCCCACCGCCTTCGTCCTGCAGGAGGCGGAGCCGGGGGTGGAGGAGCACCGGGTAGGGCGACCGACCCATCGACCCACCGACCCACCGGCGACGGCAGAAGGAACAGGGAAAGCGGGAGGAGGAGGAGGAGGGCGGAGGCCCGATTGGAGCAGGATCAGGGCTGCGTTCACACTTTAGTTTCAATCCAGCTTCAGACCACTTTCAAGGTGAGACTACATCGACGAGAGGGGCATTATCTTAACCTGGAAAAGCCAACTTTGGATTAGATAAAGAGGACAGAAAATGTGGATGTATTCTCTTCGTTGGTGTATTTTCTCGCTTGGAAAGTGGTCCCAAATTGCATTAAAAGTTAGGTGTGAATGCAGCCCAGGACATGGGCTTGGATGGAATGTGGCCTACCTGGCAAGGTTGTTGTGAAGATGCAACAGGGGAGCCTCTGTTTACAGTGTGAGAGGGGGAGGAGTGCAAAATGCGCATGACTGCCTTAATGAGGCATTCGCAGGGCAGGTTTGTTTGTTTGAATTTTTACCCTACCCTAAGCCCGAAGGTCTCAGGGCGGGTTACAACATTAAATGCCAAATATAAAAAGAGCGGTGAAATGGAGCTGTCCTGGGACCAGCAGGTGGTGGGAAGGCGAAAGTCAGCCCCGTTTGCAACCACTTTTCCCGTATGGGCTTCTGCAGGTCCCTCTTCCTCTGTCTGGATGCCAGGAGTTATGCCATGTGGAAGCTAGCATCCCATCTGTGTAGATGGAGCTAAAGAGGAAGAGAAAAGGAAAGTTCAGGGTTGGAAAAACACTTTAAAGTGATGTCCAATATGTACTTAAAGGGGGAAAACAAGTTCTGAGGAAAATGCATGGAGGAGGCATGCTAATGTGCGAATATGGATGATTTTGAAAGAGACACCTTAATTTAACCAGAGCTATTTGCTTCCGTAGAAACAAGCTTGCACAAACAAATATCACACACACACACACACATTCCATCTGAATAACAGGTAGACTTAATAAGAGCAGTCAGCTACTCATCCGGCCAATTTTATTTTGATTCTGCTAGGCAGAAACATAAGAGAGAACCCAGGCTGAGGCCTGTGAAGCACAACCATCATAAAGAAAGGATTTTATGTTTTTTTCTCTTTCTCTTATTGCTTGCTGATATTGTGAACATGTCTTGCAACTTCAGCTGAGATAACAGGTTACTCAAGGTTGTTGCTGGCATCTTACAAACATTTCTGTATGGACTTTAGCAGCCTGAGTGAGAAAGCAGCCAGTGGAGTGTGTACAGATAAGCATAAAGGTTGGAAACCCAGCAAATATTAGTGAAGAAAAAAGTTGAAACTCTTGTTTCTAGCCTGTGCTGTTATAAGTTTGTTTTGAGGCCCTGCTGTACCTAGAGTGTGAGATGATGTTTTCTTTGCATTCCTAGATGCAATTGAGTGATCAAGAAACTATGTCTGCCCAAACTGTGCCTATCATAATTTGCTCATTTTGCATTCTATATAATCCTGTTTTGAAAGTCATAAGGTGTGGCAATTCTCCTGCATGAGACTTGTCCATCCAGCTTATTTACTCCAGCCAATGAATAAAAAGCTGAACTTGATCCTTCATCTCCGTGAACTGATTGATTTGGGTGAGCAGAGTGTTAAACGGACCTTTCAGTTTATTACTTCAGTTTTGGTTCTGAACTCCTACTACCACCACAATTTATCCCTAGAGTCTTTTTTTCAGTTGTTTTCCACATGTCTTCTCCAGTTAATAGAAGCCTGGGCTTTGAAAATTGGCCTACAAGAATTCAGTGGCCCACAGGATATTTATTTATCTACCCCCAAAAACTCCCTAAAATATCAGAAAAAGAAATCTCAAGATATATGCAATACATGTTTAAACTTTTAAATATAGGGGATGGTTTGGTGTTTTGTTTTGTTTTACCTTCCATAACGTCCTGTGATTTCTTTATTCCTCTATAACATTTGTATCCAATCTTCCACCTGAAGTTCCCAGTGCAAGTCCCAGAATATCATAAAACACAAAACACTTATATATATTTGATATATATTTTATTACTTTTGTTGATGATTTATAGCACAGCTTCCTGGTCTTTTGTAATTTCTTTACAGATGCTGTGCCTGTGTTATTGTTACTTCCATATAAAGCTCTTAGTTCGATTTATGTTCTTTCTGTAGACAAACCTTTCTTCAAAGTGCTACTTACGACTGTCTTATTTTTGAAAGGCTGCTTAGTGCCCTACAGGTCTAAGCTGCCCCCTCAAACCTTTGCTGTAATTATTTTTGTTACTTCCATACATGTCCTTTTCAAGCACCAATATTACCATAATAACAGAGGATCAAAATCACAAATCCTGTTATCTTGTAAATTCTAGTTATGAATCAGATTTTTCAGTTCAGGCATAAAGAAGAAAAATCCATTTATCTTATTTTCATTAGTCATGTTCTCATTTCCTACCACTTGAGTAAGCTGAAGGCCCCTTGAAGCTTTTCATGTGCTAAAGAAAGGCTTAGTTCAAAAGTGTTTGTCAAAATCTTACGATTACGGTATAAGAGGATATAATGCTTGAAAGAAAAGAAAACATCGCATACCAGGCTTTTGTGCCTATAGGTAAAAAACGGCAGCTGTGCACTATATCAAGACACATGTTGCATATCACCTTTTTGTGCCTAAAGATCAAAAGTGGTGGCTGAGGTGCTGTGGGGTATCTTGTTCTACATAAAAGAAAGGCATGTTGCATGCCACAGGTGTATCAATGGCTACTAGAATAGATAACACAGGTACATCCTCCAGGCTGGGGTGACAGGTAGATTGCTTACGAAGGACATTACCTGGGATTCAAGACTGGGTGAGATGCCCATGAGCAGTTGGTGGGCCACTGTGTGGGACAGAATGCTGGGCTAGATGGGCTGTGGCCTGATCCAGCAGGGCCTTTCTTATGTTCTTATCTGCCTATAGAACAAAAATGGTGGCCTGTTCTACATAAATTTGCCCCAGTTGGGAATTTGCATGTGTGAAATCTTCATATACCTAGTCTTTCAAAGTATTTTTTTTAGAAAAGAGACTGAACACATGCCGGATGTGAAGATCACTCTTTTGTATGTATGTGCACGTGGAACCCCAATGGCTTTTCAGCCTAGCTTACCAATCATCTTAACTGAATAACATTTAGCACAAACCCAGTATTTTGAAACTTCTTACGCAATGATCCAACCAGCTTGTAAAATGGGGCTTATTTACTGTATAAGTAAAACTACAGAAAAGTTTTGGTTATGTCTTTTCTATCTTAATCTTTATCCATCTCAAATTTATAAATCTGAGCTATGCTTTCTGTTTTTTGGATATAAGGTTTTCCTGGGGAACCCTCACTCATGCAGCTGCTTAGTATTTATGAAACAGAAGGAAGTCTGTAAACATATCTGCTGGTAAATTAATTTTTAATATAAAGTAAATTATATATTTCACGTACAGCCACTGTGTTTTGTGATTATATTGAAAGCTGTCATGTGCAGTTTAGGTGGAAAGGCAAGATATAAATGAAATGAAATAGAATAGTATATTGATTTTGCTAGTATTCAGAGATGCAATTATTCAGCCATTTTTCTTTTTAAAATGGAGTTATGTTTATGTTATAGTGGAGTTTAATCCACATTATTTGCACAATCTAAAGCATGCCCAGACACATTCTGGATTGTCCATGCTTTAATCCAGATTATCCAAATGTTGTCTGGATGAGGTTTAGGACTAGTAGATAGTGCAGGGATTAAAAGGAAGAACAAAGAAGGCCCAACTATGGCTTTTTGAAACAATCTTGACATTTTTGAGAGACTAATTTGGAAAGGTAGAAAACCATATAACTCTTTATCTGAACACCATTTAGTGATTAAATTGCTTTGAAACCAGTTACTTTTAACTGCGAGTGGTGCGAAAATCTCAAACCGTTCCAATCATTTGATTTTTGCCAGTTGATTTTATGACATAAGTGCTGCTGTTGTGAGGTAACACAGTAACGCTCACCACTCATTGATAACTTTGTCCTCTATCAATTTGTCTAATTTTCTTTTTAAACTGTCATTCCTTCATCATATGGTAGTGAATTCTGTAGTTCAGCAATGTCCTGGGTGAAGAAATTATTCTTCTCATCCGTCTTGATAGGACATTTGGTGTCATTTGAAAACCCTGAAACTTGTGTTTTCTAAGAGATAGAAAAACTCTTTATTCAGTTTTTAAAATCATGTAGATGCTAGAATATTAACATATAAGATATAATAATACCATACCAGTCTGGTAAAGTAATAGCATGGCAGTGACCATCTGCATTTTAAGTGCTGGAACAGTCCTATATTGGGCCAGCAGCACTCAAAGTGCAGATGGCCATGGCCGACTAGATCACCACGGCACCATGGTATACATTTATTTTATAACAAGTGAATAAATACATGACATAATGAATATTATCCAAATAGTTGTTTTGCTTTTCTAAGTTTATAATGGACTATCCAGCTTTACTTACACTGATCTATAACTAAGTAGCTGTTTTCCTTTTGCTGTCTGATTAGGTTATTACTGAAAAAATTCAAGCTTCCCAGAAACCATGAATGTAAGTCCTAGCCAATGTCACATTTTTATTTCCTTGTTGCACCGTAGTGCCTGAAGTGCCATTATGTTTCTCATTTCCTTCATGTTTTGATAGTCTGGTCATAGCTGAGAACTTTCATGGAATCTGTTACTATTGATTCACCTTAAATAGCACAAGCTGTATATCCAAAATGAAATCATATCTCCATCAATTTCCAGCCTCTGTCTTACATTTTCACTGTTTGGTGAGCTCTATACTCAAGTAAGCATACATTTGTTTAGTATAAAGTGGCATGGGGTGGACTGTTTGGTTGATAGCATCTAACTGACAACTAGCGAGGCTATAACTTTTCTAAAAAACAATAATTTTGAACTTTTCTATAGATGCCTTAAAATTTGGTCTTGCGGAAAGAGAAATTAACCAGCTGCTTCAAGGTTTACAGGTTGCTCTCCAACCAAAAGTGCCAACTCCATCCTCTGAAGAGTTAAAGAAAACTGATGATGGATATATCAAACAAAGAAACATTGATGATGAAGATATGTGTGCTATTTGCCAGGAATTGCTACTCAAAAAAATGCTTCCTGTCACTTATTGTAGGTGGGTCACTTCTTTTCTTTAGATATTTCTGCCTGATATTTTCTGCTTGAACCACTGTATCTGTTGCAAAACAATTGCTTATAAAAACATTTTCCTGGTGGTTGTTTAAGATCTTTTCTTATAAAAATATGAATGTCTAGGAAGGATGTGTGCCTAGACCTTTTCAGGATGTACACAGAGTATAGATTAATTTTATGCAATGTTTAAATTGAGTACATGGTACATGAAGGAACTAGACCAAATGCAAGCAAAGTCTTGGAGTTGCATGTTCTCATCTCCTCTTCTAATTAGGCATGAGAACTTTATTAATTTTCTGTGAAAGCTCATGCCACAACTTCCCCATTGGACCTTATTCCAGATTATATCCTGGAATAGGGGCTTGCCAGGGCATGCCATTGTCTGTACCAGCATGTAGATAGCAGGTCCCTATTCCAGGATATAAGCTGGAATAAGGTCCAATGCAGAAAGGCCCTATATTTTCCATAAACCAAGATTATATTTTAATGGAAAGTAGTAAAAACATATTTTAAATAAATACATAAAAAGAATAAAAATATGTGTTTATGTTAAAAATGGTAATATAGTTGATCCATAATTATGTCCAGGTTTGGTTGTGGCAGCAGTATACACATAACTTGTATGAAGATCTGGGCAGATCATCAGCCAGACTTAGAGAAAGACTCTTTTGTGAAGTGCCCTCTGTGTGTGCAGCCTTTTGCTCCCTTGA
Source organism: Aspidoscelis tigris stejnegeri (assembly GCA_023333525.1). NCBI lineage: Eukaryota > Metazoa > Chordata > Lepidosauria > Squamata > Teiidae > Aspidoscelis > Aspidoscelis tigris. Next base: position 18,534,869 of record JALMGA010000010.1, read on the forward strand.
GTCTCATCTTGAAAGAATTCATTAACAGCAGAAGGCTCATGACTGTGGCAGAGAAACAGCGGCTTGACCTACACCTTGGACTCCCTTGCAATAATTGCAGAATGCTCCCAATTGAGGGTAATTGCTACAAGTAAGACTTTAACGCTGTTAAATACTTTTGTAGTTCTTTTAAGTTCACATGATGAGGATAGCTGAAATGTTCCAAGAGAAATTCCTTCGAAATTGGAAAGCGGTTTTATTCACAAAAGTGATCTCATAAGGTTGCATTGAAAAAAATGGAAATTCTGAGATGTTGCTTTTTTGCTGCATTACAATCATCCAGGTTTTATTCAGTCATTAGTGCAAAGGGGGATTCAGATTTGTCCTTCAGTCAACAGGGCAGAGATTGTAGTTCCCTTGCACTGCAGTAGGTCTTGAGGACAAATCTTTGCAGGGATGTGACCTATCATTTATTAACAAACAACCATTTATTTATTTATTAGATGTATCTTCCACAGATTTCTGGAAATTCTATGCAGTTTACTAGGAATAACCATGACCTGTCATTTATTAATGCAAATTTTAATCTTCATTACCAAAAAGAAAAGATCACTTTTTTTTCATCTTTGTCATCTTTACCTTTAAATATAATGGAACCTAATCCTAAGACCTCCATTTAGAAATATATTTTGTTACGTCCTGCACTGTACGTGTTTTCCTGTACAAGACTGGCACCCAGATGAAAATGTGCTCAAGTTGATGCTGATGCTACTACTGCATCACCTTTTGATTTGCTTGTGCCAACTGTTTTCTGGCACAAGTGAGCTAGCAGTGCCACCAGCTATGTGGGGCCCAAACTAGTCTTGGATGAGGCACTTTCCTGACCTTTGTATACTGTCCTTTTCATCATTGCCTTGGCTATAGGCACCAAAAATGAGCTTTTATGTTAGCAGGATTGGTGGACATCTGGTAGTATGGATCTGCAAAACCCAGACAGTACATGGTAGTGGGTACTGGAATTGCATTAGTAGTTTTTGAGTTAAATTGCTGTACAGCTAGAAGTCAGTGAGCTTAACAGATATGCTGCATGCACAGTAGTTAAAAGAAAGCTAAGCCAAAATTTACTTGCCTGATAAGTTATTTTCATCTAAACATTGTGCTCCTAACATTAACTTATAATGCCCTCAGTGTCCCAAGCCCTGCTCTCCTATAGATCTGTCTGTCTGTGCCCTAAGATCTAATGAAGCATGAGGGTGTTCTTAGTAATAGCTTCTTACCCATGAAAAAGCCCAGATTGAAATAGCCTCCCCTCTGAGGTGTGTCAGGCACCTATAGAAGATGCACGTCTTTACTCAAACCTCTGGCAGAAGCAGGAGCCTCTGCTCCATTTTGAGACACTATTACTGTTGCTTTAGGGCGGTGATGGCCAACCTATGACACGCGTGTCACAGGCGACACGCCAAACCCTTTCGGGTGACACACATGGTCACCCTGGCACCTGGATGTGTAGTGCTTGCTTGTTCCTGAAGTGTATGAAATACCAACTTTCAACTGAAGATTTAGCAACAAAAGTCACTAATGTAAAGAATTATTTGTTTTTGCTTTTAATAAAATACATATATCAAAATTATAACTTTTTTACTAGAGCTACAAATATCATAAAATTATGGATATTTCTAGATGTAACACAGCACCCAAGTTAAGCTAGGTTTTCTTGCAAATTTTGACACACCAAGCTCAAAAGGTTCGCCATCACTGCTTTAGGGTTAGGGTTAAAACAAACAAAACCAATATAATGCACATTTGATCTGCTAAAATCATACAAGCATCTTTCATAAATTGAAATATACTTATTAGTCTTCTGCATGGTGTATTAAGAATAATTCTTTACAAGTCATATCCAGTCACTTCTCTTTCACCTGCTGGAGCAAATTGCAAGCCCAGCCGTTTTGGTAGCCTTAACCCAAGTAGCATTATGAAACAAGACCTGAAAATCAGTGCTTTTAATCTTTGCTGTTGCTCTGCAAATCCAGCGTTATGTGATATGATGTAGCTAATTTTTCTGTACTGTCATATAATTGAGTTTATTTTTTTATCTTGATCTAACTGTCCTCAAGACAGCTAATTTTAAGAAACAGCCTCTCCATCCCTCCTTCTTTTCTCTGCTTCTCTTTAATTGCCTATACGTATTTGTTGTATATAATACAAAGAATGAACTAAAACAATTCAAATACATCAACTAATGAGTACTCATTACAAGACCTATAATTTGACTATTGCCCCACCTAGTGTTCATCTGAGGAGAGTAATTTTGTCCAGAGTTGATGTTCATGTATAAAATAAATGTGTTCACATCTAACTTTTAATCCAGCTTCAGTCCACTTCCTGAGTGAGAGAACACAGCAGCAAAGTGACAAGCAGATTTGTTTTGGCATTTTCTAACTCAAAAACTCCACCACTGGGTTAGATAACATGGGTAAAAATGACTAGTCACTCAGCTGACATCTTCTCTCGGGACCTGGGGCCTTTCTGCACTTAGCTGATTAGGCTGCTGTGAACTAGGGCTGGAAGCAACTGCCTCACCGCAGCAGCACCCATGGACACCAGAGACCTATTCGCACTATGGCCTCTAATGCATGATTAGTGAACTTCTGGTGAAGAGCATACACACACAGAGTAGGCTGTTACAGCCTCCAAGGGTGCCCACCCTCACCAGAAGTGCACTAATTGTTGAATAGGTGGGGAACACAAAATCATGCTACATACATTAACCAACTTTAACCATCTGGGTCAGGAGCATTTGCTTTTCTTCCGTTGCTCCAGGATCATCTGGATGGCCATAGATGTGACTGCCCGTGCACAGAGCATCCGTGTCATCAAGGCAACGGTGCTGATACACGTGCAGTCACGGAGGGAGCCACAGCCAAAATGGCAGTGCCCAAAGGAGGACCAGGCCCTGAATTGAATAAGGTAAGTATTCGATCCCGGGGGGGATCCCGGGGGGAGGGAACAGCCAAAGTTGACTAGTGCTCCAAATGCACACGCTAGTCAGCATTGGTTAATGGCGCTCCTTTCCCGTCCAGTGGACCCGGAGAGGAGTGTGAAAATGCCCCAGGCCATTGCTACAGCTATCAGGCAGTGTGTCAGCTGAGCTGCCCTGCATCCACACAGCCTTTGCATAGAAGTAGGTGCAAAGGCTACGTCTGCGGCTGTACTAGGATAGCTGTGGAACAGTTTTTTCAGTTATCAAAAATGGGGATGGTGGCACACACTGGGGGCCACTCCAGGATAGAAGCAATTCAACAGTGTGCAAATGCTCCATGTCAGAATGTTCCCAGGCCATCCCCATTTTTAAAGTCTAAAAAGGCCCTCAACCTGGTTGCTATTCCCCGTGATTTTAGCAGGGTTGCACCAATGATTGAAATTTGGCCCAAACTGAGGTTGCTCTAGTGTATCACATTCTGAAAAGAAAACCAGAGGCCTTTTTGCACTACAGCCAAACAGCTGTAGCTCATGAAGGCTAGGACATGTGGGGATGCATTCCCCTTTCACATCTAGGCAGGTAAGGAATGCTTGGGGACACATTCCTACCTGCCTAGGTGTGAAAGGGGAATCTGCCCCCACGTGGGCTAGCCCGAAAAGGCAGGGACAGAGGCAGGAAGCCCCTCCCAGGCGTGTCACTATTGGATCAAATTTGACCCAGGGGCGGGCAGGCTGGACCCGTCCCTTCCCCGGGTTCCTGCGGGCTCAAGCTGACCCACCCGAGGCACCCCCACCCCACCCCAGGCTGGGGCCTAGCGGGGATGTGCACATGACGTAACTCATCGCCACCCCTGCACAGAATGGCCAGTTCAATGCCAGGCGTTCTGCGCAAGCACGAGTAACTGGCCAATCGGAGCCGGTGGCACGCACAGACACACAATGGTGCCGGCCAGTCCTGCCACTTCAAACCCGGCAGCGATGAGGTCCCTCACATGTGTACACATCCCGAGTTAGGTCCTCAGCCTAGGGTGGGGGGGGTCGCAGGGGGCATCTGCGGGGGCTCAGCCACCTAGATCTAGGCGGCTGAGCCCCCGCGGATGCCGAAGATCCAACCCAGTGGGCTGGCAGATGTGCCGTTCCATGTGGTAGACTGGGCCCACAGACAGCATGGCCCCTGTCTACTGCATGGAGCAGCACTTCACCCCGGCCAAAGACATTGCCAGTCCCTCCTTGCCCCGCCCTCGAAAGGGACAGGGGAGACCGAGCTGAGGGTGCCCTGGTGTCCTGCCGACTGCTGCAGTCCCGATTGGCACCCAGGGGTTTGAGCCACCACCACCCCGAATGCGGAACCTTACCTCATCAGGCCCAGGGTGCTCCTCATGTGCCGCTGTCTGCGCAGGCATGTGTGCTCCCGGTAACTCGGCCCCACCCTCACCTGACTTGTCAGGAGTGCACGCCTGTGCAGAGAGCAGCAGATCGCTCTCTGGGCCGCACAAGGAGCACCCTGGGCCCAGCAAGGTGAGTTAATTGCGCAGGCCTGCCAGCTGTTGAGCCAGTTTTGGCCAAATAGCGGCAGCAAGGGGTGGGGCCCGCAGCTGCTTGGGAGGGAGAGTGTGAATGCTCTTCCTCCCATACAGCTGTGGGACGGCCAGGAACATAATACAGATCACGACGTCGTGCCAGATTTTGAGTAGGGCGCCCTGGGCTGGGCTGGGGCAGTTCCGAATGGAACCCCTGGCCCAGCAGACCGAATGCTCCATCCCAGGGTGTTCTCTCACGTTCCAGAGGCCCTTGTGCGAATAGGTCTCAGACTATACAATAGAAATTCACCACTGGGATAATCCGAGTTTTGTTTTAACGTGCTGGATTTTAAGTGTTCTTATCCGCCCTGAGACCTTCAGGTATAGGGAGGGATAAAAATACAAATAATAAATAAGTATCAGATAGGGCGAAGGGGTGATAGCTCGGATAAAAATTGGAAGGGTATTTTGGGGCGTGATTCCTAGAGACCAGGGTCTGTTTCAGTCTCTCTTTAACACCAGGTATTACCACAGCTTCAGTCTGAAGACAGACTGAAGCCAGATTAAAATTTAGGGGAGAAACACACCATTACTTGTTTTTGCCTGTGCTGAGGAGCAGTTGAGTAGTCTGATATAGTTACTATTCCGCCTCATAAAGCACTACAGTAACGACTCTCTCTCTTCATCTTAAGATATACTATAACTCTCTTCCCAGTGACAGGCAAGTTTTTGAGAAATTTGTAATGCGTGGTTTGAGAACTAGTTTGAGGATAATTGAAAGTGAACATAAAATGTATTTGGCTTTGAAAGAAGTCATGCTGTGATGACAGTATAGTATTATTCTTGATAGGATTCAGTAGTCTAGAAGTCTTCCAGCCAGCTGAAATCATTTTATTCTTTTAGTTATGCATGTTAATATTATCTATCTCTTTATATACCAGCCTTAAGTCAGAGTCTTTTCATACTTACGTGGCTTCTCAAAATGATTTACAGAATATAATGTGAAATGAGCCCATGTACAATTTTAGTAGCTATCCTAAACTCGTGCCCAGTTCAACCCCAGACAGCTAATTTTAAAATTTAAAACTTGCTAGCCCTAAAATAAAGTGCAGTGACTATTTTGTTTGTTCAATTCAAGGTGCATCAATTGTCCTGAATATCACTTATGCCATGGGTGCTTTAGACGGTTTTGTCATTCTTTGCATTCCTTCCTTTTCCGAGAGGTACAGTATACATTCATGTCTTATCAAATGGCCTAATCCAAGAACTGAAGAAACAAACACATAACGTCAGGAATTAGTAGTAGAATTTTCTCCGACAAGTCTTTCTGTTCAGTCATTTCTTAGGACACTGTTCTGTATTTTTCTTTCACTGAAACTGACAGAGAAAATTGTTTATTGTGCCACCTTTGCCTTTGGAGTTATGCCTAATGAAAGCATTACATAAACACAATTTGGAAGGAGCAGCAAACAGCCATTTGATTTGAGTGGCTAGATTCTCCCCTGAAAGAACTTCCTTGCTGGGAGAGCACTTCACTCCCAAACTGAAAGCCTTCTACTTTGGGACTTACACATTTAATTACTTTAGCTAACTGAATAAGAGTGGCGGTGACCACTGTAAAGCTCATGTAGGCCAGTCTGGTCTTGTAGTTAGAGTGCTCGACCCAAATGGGTGAGAAAAGGGGTATAAAAGCCAACTCTCTTTTTTTGGTCAGGCTCTGTTAGAAGAGGAGTCACCCATTTAAGGGGACTCAGAGCAGCTAATAAAGCTTCCTGTTCTTCCCACAGCAGATACCCTGTGAGGTAGGTGGGGCTGTGAGAGCTCAGAAAGAGAGCTGTGACTTGCCCAAGGTCACCCAGCTGGCTTTGTGGAGGAGTGCGGAATCAAACCCCATAATTTCAAGATATGAGTCTAACACTCTAACCACATGCCTCAAGTGGTTAGTCAAAGTCCATCCAGACCAGAACATTCCAGAATATGGTTTTGGAGAAATGGTGGTTCCTCATGATAGATATATTCTTATTCCAAGGTGTCCTGGGGCCTATTCGCACTTAGGTGTCTGATATGCAATTAAGAGAGCTCTAGTATCAGAGCTGTACCAGAGCTGTCCTAACTGCATACCAGAGGCCTACATGCAAATAGGCCCTTACTTTCAGTGGCAGGGTTTTCTATATGTTTGGTGTCTTTTGTAGATGTCCTGATTGTGAGGCTTACATCTGGCTTAATAGGACTCTGCAGTGATGCTGCCAGTGTTTGTTAGAATGATCCTGAAATGGTCAAATCAGTTAGAGGTGGACACCAGAGGCCTATTCACATTTAGGCATCTAGCTAACAATTAGGACAGCCCTGGGACAGAGCATTCGTTCTGCAGGCCAGACGGTTCTGTCCAGAACTGTCTCATCCCAGGGCTCCACAGGACCAGCCCAAGCCATCCGCGGTCGTCCCAGAGCTGTCCGGCAGGGAGAGCATTTACACTCTCCCTGGCAGACAGCTTTGGAGCCCCACCCCAGGGCACTGCCATTGGGCCCTATTGGGCTTACTGGCTGGCAGCTCCTTTTGGTGGTGGAGTTAGACCAGGCCAGGCCAGGCCTGGGGTTCTGCGGACTGCTGCTGCCTCAATCAGGCTGGCTTCAGCCTGCTGGAGCCACCTGAGTGCCCACCCCCACCCAGGGCTCCGCGCCACCCCCAGCTCCCCGCACACAACCTACCTGTTTGGATGTCTGGTTTGAACTGGGTAGGCCCTGGGGATGGGGATTGTCGGATCGAACCAGGCATTTTGCGCAAGTGCAGGCCACGGCATGTGCCTGTGTAGAACACCTCAGTTCGATCCCGGCAAGCCCCACCACCAGGCCCTACCCAGTTCTGACAGGTCAGTGGCATACTTGGTGGCAGCCTTCACGCTAAAATACTGGCACATAGATACAATGGCAAGGTGAATGTGGAACTGTTCCATTTAGAGGGATGCAGTTGTTTGGGAAATATGCCCCAAGTAAGGTGTTAATTGAAACTAGGGATAAGAAAAAGACCCTTTCTGCATGTACTTGTTAATCCAGATCTTAGCAAACACATCGTCTTCACGGGAGTGGAGTAGATCTGGATCAGAACTGTGCTGAGGGCTCAGTAATCCAGCTTAGAGGTAGACCAGATAAATATGGGTTACATCTGTGGTAGCACTCTTTAGGACACATTTGCCATTCTAAAGCCCACTCATTGCAACGCTTCTGCCTGTGGTTGATCGGATCTAGCTAATACAGATCTAGCTAATATGGATTAACAAAGGTAAATGCAGAAAGGGCCAAAGGCTCTGCCAGCTCTTTTCACTGTCTTGCTTTAGCTTTAGGAACTGGGATACATTTTCCTCTTCAACAAGGGCCACTTTGTTGTACAGACAATCACCAGGGATCCAACAAAATCTTTGTTTCATTCATTCTCCTTTGATTAACAATAGGACAGGAACTCATTGATGGTAAAACATAAAAGAAGTTCAGGACAAGTCTCATGAAAGTCCAGCAAGCAAGGGAATTGGTGGCTCTTGCTGCAATATTAAGACTTATATGTTGGACCATCTCAAAGGTGTCAGAAGCATAGCTTCCCCACCAATTCATAGGTTTCCTACCTGGAATGTCAGTTTTCCTCAAAGGCACATTAGTGACTTCATAAAATTAATAAAAACTGCAACATAGTACATAGAAAGTGAAGATAAACTATTCAGATAAAAGCCAGGATAAATAGGTATGTCTTCATCTGCCATACAAAAAAATATCTAGTTTGATTTGTCTGAGTGGTAAAGATCAAGTGTTTTCATTTTGTGGTATCTGTTTATGAAATTAAAAATGCTACATCTCCACCTGCCTTCTGCATACAAATGGAAAGCAACACCTGCTTTGTCTTAGTTCTCCTTAGCTCTTTCTTACTGTTCTAGAAAAGGAATCAAAGATGGCGACCAGTTGAACCAGCAATACCAGTAATGGAAGAAAATACACAGTACAGGAATCCAGAAGAAAACTCCAAAGAAAATGAAAGGCAGTAAGATGAGCAATATATTACTGTAGACTGGCTATCCTTTTTAATTAATTAACAGGAATGGAACCTGAAAACTCTCATCACAGATAGGGTTTAGAGTAATAGTAGTTCTCTGGGTAGTTCTCTGGGGGCACCATGTGGTAAAGCCCTCAGAGACTGGAGCTGCATCCTGGTGTATGGTTCGAGGTGACTGTTCAGCCTTATGGTTTCCTGAGAAGGTTGGTGTTGTGGCTGCATGATACAGGGGGCAGGTGGAAAAGGCCACAAAATGTCCATAAAGTTCTTCTGCCAGCCATTGCAGCTAGGCTTTCTTTCCTGTGGAGTCAACTCCCGCCTGCCCCCTGTATAGGGGCATCATGGCTCTGTCTCTTGTCTTTTCTGTGGTAGGAGTATTTTTAGTGGAAGTATTTTTGGCACATTTCTTGGTATTCTAATTCCAAAGTATCCAAATGATTTGTTTTCCATTTTTAATCTGGCTATCGTTGATCTTTTAGAAGTATGGGAACAACTCAGGTGTGCACCTGATGAGCTTGACAAAGTCACAGCATGGAATTGTCAGCCTGTTGCCACAGAACATAAGAACATAAAAGGAGCCCTGCTGGATCAGGCCACAGCCCATCTAGTCCAGCTTCCTGTCGCACACAGTGGGCCACCAATTGCCCGTCGGCATCTCAAGCAGAGACAAGGGCAGACCCTCTCCTGCTCTCAAATCCCAGCAAATGGCCTTAGAAGCATCATGCTTGTCCCCTTCCCAGCCTGAAAGGTGCACTTAGGCATCCATTCTAGTAGCCACTGATACATCTGTCATCCATAAATTTGCCTAACCCTTCCTTAAAGCCATCTAGCTGGTTTCTGTTACCACCTCTTCTGGCAGCAAATTCCATAGACAGATGACCCTCTGACTCTCCTACCCATCAGTGCATCTGGTGATTTTTCTGGATTGTAATATTGCTTGAAATAACACCCAGAAATAAGTTTATGAAATGGGGGGAAAGTGAAAATAAACTAATGTAGCTTATTTTTCCCTATTTTTCAGAGTCAGTTGTGTACCAGAACACATAATTAAGTCACTGCATACTATGGGGGTTAGGAAATCCAGCAGTTTGCTTGATCCTGGTTTGCAGTGTAGACTCTGTTTGAAGAGTTTTTGCTTGGGTCAGTTTGTAAGATTCTTGCCATGCAATCACAAGGTGAGTAAAAGACCACACTGAATGTTCCTTCCCCCAACCCTTTTCTCTAAGATGTCCCCTCGGATACAGTGCTTTTGAGCAGAAACTGCTCGCACATTCACCTACAAGGCATGACAGATTTACTTTAGTTGTATTTAAGTAGCATTCATCAACATGGTTATATTATCTTAGCTGGCTTTGGGATTTTTGGTTTCAAATACCACAAGGTATTATATTGGTTTGTGCTAACTAGAAGATCAGCAGCTATGACACAATCAAGGATTTCCCCCAAAATATAGCTTGCTTATTGAAATCTTCTAATGAGCATTTCCCAGCAGTGGCTCTCGCCATCAGCCAGCAGGCCACCCAGTGGTGTAGAATTCACCCCTGGTACTACCTTTGCCATAGGGTGGGACAGAGAATGCCAAAGGCTGATTATGGCCTGAGGCCATATAGAAGGTCAGTGGAGGGAGGAGGTGAATTCCCAGGGGTATTTGCCACCCATCTTGTTTATCTTTGGGATAAAAATGACTTTCAGGCTGAGTCAGCATAGGCAGAAAACTCATAGCTGTGGAACTTTCATTCCACAGCTGTGAGGATTTTGGTGGCTGGCTGGTGCCTGTTGCTTCTGTGGTGGGTCCAGAACCTCCAGACGCACAAGACTAGATGGGTGCTCCCTAAATATGCTCTAAGTTTGGCTTAGTACGGTGATGGCCAACCTATGACACGCGTGTCACAGGTGACACGCCAAACCCTTTTGGGTGACACACCTGGTCACCCTGGCACCTGGGCATGTAGTGCTTGCTTGGTCTTGAAGTGTATGAAATATCAAATTTCAATTGAAGATTTAGCAAATGTAAAGAATTATTTGTTTTTGCTTTTAATAAAATACATGTATCAAAAATATAACTGTTTTACTAGAGCTACAAATATCACAAAATTATGGATATTTCTAGATGTGACACAGCACCCGAGTTAAGCTAGGTCTTCTTGCGAAATTTGACACACCATCACTGGCTTAGTAGCTGCAAGAAAGACATATATTTGTGTTTATGTGTGTGCATTTCATACAGTTTATTCGGCAGCCAATTTTTCAAGAATACTGTGCTGTAAAAAGTCACAACATTCTTAAGTCTGTAAGCCAAAGCTATATAAAATATTAGTACCTGATTTCAGATAGTACAAGTATAGTCACAAATTCACCTAAATTAAGAATGTTAAGGCTATTACATTGAAAAAAAATGAGCAGTCATGTTAAATTCATTTGCTACAATAAATTGATAAACAAGGCCCTAAAGACTCAGAGATAATACATCTATCTTGCCCTATTCGCAAAGATCTCAGGGGAAATCACAGTAAAATCATTATAAAAACAGATAAAATATATTGGCTAAAACCTGGGGAAGGCATGATGTTCTCTCTGCCAAAGGACAAGGTGAAGAAGTTCATCTTCATTTGAGTATCATTCCAAGTTGATCTTGAATTGCATAATTTTGACATAATTAAAATATATTTAAATGTATAGAACTACTTGATAAAAATCTCTGAGATTTCATTGCCATAATATGTGTTGGTTTTTGTATTTGCCTTTTGCTGTGACCTACCCTGCTTGGTGACTGGGTGTGATAGAAATAAAATAAAATAAAAAATGGGCAAACGGAACTGCTTAATTTTTTTGTAAAAAAGCATGGAAACACTGGGCACAATGGAACCTTCTGGAATGGCTGCAGACTCTATAGGGAAGATGAGGAAGTATATCAGAGGTAGTGTCACCTTGTACATGAATGAGACCATAAATTCAATCAAGCGTGAGATACCAAACATGGCAGATTCCTCTATCAACCCATTAAAGATAGAGAAACCTCCTCGATTAGCAGTCTGTGAACAAGGAAAGTGCCAATGTGCTTGTGTCCCTTTAAAAATTGGCTGCTGGACTAAGTTGGTCACTAGATCAATTTAGTAGGGCAAGGGATTGGTGGCATCCACACTATTAAGGATCCCATGATGGGTCTTGTAGTTTTCCTTGCATTCATCTGTTCCTTAATAGCCCCTCCATGCTGAGGAGAGCTTCGATTGCTCAGTACTTTACCTAGCAGTCTCCGGCCTCCTTACACCCCTTCAAACAGGTTCAAACAGGCCTGTTTGCACAAGCCTAAGCCGATCTTCTGTCCGTGCAATAAAATGCCTTTGTGTGTGTGTGGGTGGGTGTGCGCGCGCGCGCAGAAATGAATATTTTGATGGCCAGTTAGCAAGGCACAGTTACATGTTTTGCGTTCCTTTCCTTTTCTTAGTTTCACAGGAAATGTATTGACCGTTGGCTGCAAAAAGAAAATGCATGCCCTGTTGATGGGCACGCTGTATATAACCCATTAACGTGGGAAAATGTTGCAAGCCACGGCAAAGACCATCTAGACTTGCCTCAAGAAAAGAATAAGCCTGCAGAGCCTAACGAGCAAGACCTTTTTGTACCAGGGACTGCATTGCTTGTCAAACAGATGAAACCAGCCCTTGTCCCTGAAAAATGGGAAAGTGGCTTTCAAGCATGCTGTGACAAGAAGACCCTTTCACGGTGTGAACCCAATTCAACGTTTAATGACTTTGCCTCTTCTTGTTTGAGAAGCTCTGCCTCTCGCCTGCAGAGCACTGCAAAAGTTCTGAAGTTTTCTAGATATGTTAAACAGCTGGAACGCATTGCAAAACATTAGACCATTGAAAAGGTTGCTTAAGACGTTCAATCCGTAAATGAAAAATGCAAGTTAAGACTGATGCACTTGCATCCGGAAAGGGGAAAATTCTACTGACCTTATTTAACCTATTTACAAGTTAAAGCGCATATAAGCAGGATTTTTAACATATTTCAAGATCAGCATGGTTCAAAATAATTAAAATTAACCATTTAATGTTTAGTTTGATATCAAGAGCAAGTTCACACAAAATAGTGTGTTTTACAGTATTTTCAACATGTATCTAAATCTAAATGTATCTAAATTTGTCTTGATGTGTGATCTTTTCACGTGTCTCAGATATGTATCTAAATTCTGTTTATGAGTAAACACTAAAAAGAAACTGTTGGCTATTTAGCTTATTTATTATTCATATACTGCCTTTCCTTCTTGGTATTTTTGTTTTAACACGACAAGAAAATAGATTAAAACCATCAATTACCTTTATCTGTCCATAACACAATTAGTTATCTGTTCAGAAGCAAGCAACACCTTCAAAGGTGCATTCAGATATCCTGTCCAATTGATTCTTATATACTTGGAACCAGTTTTCAGTTTTTCCGTTTTGTTATGACCATATAAAATAAAATTTGACCCCCAAAAATAGAATCATCTGACTCAAATTTGGAACATAGTTTTCATTAAATATACCTACTCAGTTAATTTTAGCTGGAACTAGAATAAACCTTTCTTTGCTGCTAATATTGCTATTAGTGCATGTGTTCAGACTTTACAAAATTCATGATCATTCCTTGTTAGGCTGTTTTTGCACTGGCCCCATTAAGAGCCAATTTAGAACCCAGTCGGAACCTGATTGGTATCAGTCAGCCATGCCCTGCCCTCACGCAAGACCCCATCAGGACCCCATCCTGAAGGCCCTGTCCCCATGAGTGCTGGGAAAATCCAGATTTAATGGGTCCTTCAGGATCTTAAATCCAGATTTACTGCAAGCCCCTTTAATGGTGTCCTCAATCTGGTCTTCAGCCGTGAAGACCAGATTGGAGGATGAGCGTCTACAATACTTACTGGGCTGATGGGGTCCAGGGACAGGTGTACCAGGCACCATTTGCAATGGGGCAGCTCTGGCTCCATCCTGCCCTCACAGCTATGCAGTCAAGCACAGGCTTTGTAGTTGCTGCCTAAGCAGCTATGAAGCCATGCCACTCTGCCCTGCCCTGTTGGCAGGCATACACCATGAGTGATGGTGGCCCTGGCCAATCACGCCACACCCCCAGAAGCCCTTCTGGCTCTGGCGAAACAGAGCACTGGAATGGGTGCTATGGGATCCGCTTGGCGCCCTGTTTAGCACCCATTGCAATTGGGTGCTAGAGGGCCCATGCGGATGTATGGGGTCCTTGCCAAGTTCTGGATCTTTGAGGGCCAGATTCAAGTGAGGACCCCATCTCCAAGATCTGGATCTTCTTAATTCAGATTTCTACAGGTAAGTGGAAAAACGGGGTTAGATACTGAAAGAAGCAGCCCGGATATTTTGCTACCTTGATGGTAAGAGAATTATCTGATAATAGAACTTTACAATGAAAATAATCTGATCTGCTACAACAGTTGTCAATGACAGGGTGGTGGCAGCAAGACCAGCTGCTTGGAAACTGTGCAGAACAAGTGGTGTGATTCCCTGTGCAACCGGTTGGCCAGTGTGAGAGAAGACTGCTGGGCTAGACGTGCCACGGGTGGATCCCATGGGGCATTTCTTATGTTAGGAGGAACTGATGAAAGGATCAGTAATTGCAAAAGGCAGTCTTGTATTTTTTTAAAATACTTTAATATATATCATGAATTCTTAACATCTTAGAAATTTTTACATACCGTACAGCAATAGATCTGCCAGTACAACAGAAGCTACACAAACATGGTAAGACACCCCTGACAGAACAATAGAAAAATGTAGAAACTTTTAAAAAGTTGAACCACAGCGTATCATAAAACAGGAGCACTAATTAAAAAAAAAAAAGGCCACATGCTCTTACCAGTGGGCGTTAACTGGGAGGGCACATGGGAATGCAACAAGCACATATGGGGCTGAAGAAGGGTCAGCAAGCCCCTTTATGCATCACACACAGTGTCATACAATGCATTATTCAGTGATAGCTACCCGTACCGTCTTCCGCATGGTTATATAGAAGCGAGCCTAAATAAACTAATCAAACTTGGTTCTGGATAATCAAATCTAGGGCTGCACTATTTAGCTTGCACGGAATAAAATCCCTTGATGTGACCCGCTGTTGTGGAAAAATAGTGTTTTACAAAGATTGGACCACTGCAGAAATACAATACAGTAAACTGTTGTGCTTTTAAAACTGAGAAACAGTGTTCAAGTATATGGAAAACATACAAACCTTTAATAAGCATTTTACTCACAAAATGGTTAGCAATTTTGGTAAAGCGAACTATAAAATTCCAAAAGATTATGAATTAAACTTGTAACTCTTGATTCTGAAGACTTTTGCTGCAAAAGCGTTGAGGATAGATTTAGATGCTTACTAGTGACAATACTCAAAAATTTAAAAACAAGTTTTAAGTATGTTTAAAAATACTTTAGTATTCCAAATCTTCAGAATGTCCAGTATAAATGAACTATTCTAAATGTCCTACAACTTGGAGGAAAAGATTTGTGTTATCAAAGGTTGCGATCCTATCACTACTTGAATACAGAATCTATTTAAATAATTTAAGAATACATGCTTAGTGTTAGGCTGAAATCATCTTAGGCTAGATTTACGCTTACCTGTCTGGGATTGAATACACAGACAATTCTAAGCCAGTTAACATGAAGGGTGGCTTGGGGCCGTTCTGTCTAGCTGCGCTCACAATGTGAATGGAGGCAGCCTCCTAATTTGGTCCTGATCTTGCACCCAGACGTTGGACAACCCATCCATCCTTCATCGTAATCAGGCAGTTCAACATCATGTGCAGTGTGCAAGGGTGGGGCATGCAGTGACAGGTCCGCACCCAATCAGTAGCCCCAAAAGTGATGTGATAGCATTACTCCCACCACCATGGGAATGCTTGTGGACAGCTTTAATCCCATCCACAACAGGGATGGATCAGGAAAGGCTCGGGACGCTCCTGGGACAGTTGCACTAGACTGAGATGCAAATTCTGCATTCCTGTAATCTGCTAGGAACATTCTCCAAGGTAAGTACAAAAGTCTTCATCTTCTGTGCATACTTAATTCAACGGGTCACAGCTAACTTAACACATTCAGAGAGAAATTGGTGGAGTTTCTTCTTTGGGGTCATGTAGCAAAAAACCCAAACCAATAGAAAACTAGCATGTCTATAAGAAAATGTTCAGCTGAATCTCCTTGAAAGCCTTTACTAAGTACAGACATCTTATTTATTGAGGGAAGAGCACTAAAATGTATTTTAGTATCATTCCAAGAATAACACAGTCCCTATGCATGTTTACTTGGAAGTCAATCTTTTTGTGTTCCTTACACTTTAATAAGTAGGTATAGGATTAAAATCTAAATGTATAAATTGCCACTGAAACTAAACTGCAGGAAACCCAAGAGGGGAGCAATTAACCCTAAACGCTAAAGAGAATCCCAATCTAGACTAAATCAAGTCCCTAAGTCCATGCATATTTTCATTACACTCCAAGCCCACTGGTCCAGATGCCGATGTAAGACATCATTATCCTGGTCTAATAAGGGTAACCCATGCAGTGGAAGTCCTCTGCATGCATTAATTCGTGTTCCATTTATTCCACGTTTATACAGTATATGCAGGAATCCAGAAACTACATACAACATGCCCACACCGCTCACCTGGCTTTTACTACCACCATTATTTTTTCTCCTTAGAATGTGGATCCTCCATTCCACATCACATTGCTTTTGAAGCTCCAGTTTAATTTTAAAGAAATACAAGTTCAAAATTGCCTTGGGCACATCAAATGAGTGCAGTTCTTAGGATCCAGGTTTCAAAGTATTAATAAAAGATTTATTATTCAGACCCTTTCTTCCACAAATCTTTATAATCTGGGTTTTTTAAATCAATTTTTCAAAACTTCGATAGGTTTTTAAATATTACCCACATGCAACATTCCAATAGTCAAATGAAAACAATGGTTCTTTTATTGCCCCTGTCACCAAATAATAACAAGATCAACATGTGTCATTTGTTCTTACTAAATAAATCCTTGGAACAATCCTTGTTGGCTAACAGAAAATATATGTTTGTCCTTCCAGCAATCTAAGCATTTTGATTTAAATGCCTCAGTCAAAAATTGCAGCTACAATATTATATTGATGATTATATTGGTGAAGTTCACATTTCTATCAGCTACTACTTATAGATATCAGTCTTCTCTGTTATTTGACTAATGCATATTAATATGGCCGGTGTAATGGCAATCAGATGTAATACAACTTTTCCTTTTGCTCCTATATTTTTATTGTCGGGTACCATTGAGTTGTGGGCAATACCTAGTTGACTGCATGGGCACCTCCACAGGCCTCTCTATGCAGTTTTCTTGGCAGAGGTACAGAAGTGGTTTGCCATTGCCTTTTTCTAAGGAGAAGCTAGGGATTGAACTGGCAACACTACCTTCCAGGCAGTTTGCTCTACCACTGACCTATAGCCAAACTCTCACCATTAGTTCTCTAAGGCTGGAGGAATGAGGCAGCAGTGAAAATTCCAGTATCTCACCTGAAGGTCTCCAACAGGGTTTTGAGAATGTCAGGGGAAAGGGCACAGGGAAAGGTAAACATCCCTTCTAGTCAAGATGTCTATGCAGATCTCTTGCTAAATAGAATGTGAAAATCATCATTATGGCTTTCTTTTGTGAATGTCTCCTGCAAGTAAAGCAGCTGTTCTTTTACTGAGCAATGCCCAGCTTCCCCAATTCAATGAATGATCAAAATCGAATTCCTAGAAAAATGCAATGTGGGAAAGTCTTTCTAAGCCCAGACACTGTCAAATTACAACAATCCAGTTGTAGGCATTCTGTACAAATGACCCAAATTCCACAACGTATCAAGCCAGGCATTCCTCAAAAGCCACCAGACTCCACAGTTCAACATTTGTGGTTCAGAAAGAACTACACATACCGGTCTCCAGTTAACCTACCTGTAAATTCTGTTTTGAAGTGAAGCCTGTTAATGAATCAAGGATTCTGTTTCTTGTAACCTAACTTTCTAATCAGTAATCTCTATTAACATAACCGCATTTACTCCTGAGTAAAGATACAGAGGATCCGCAAGAGAGAATATTCTGTATACACTTTGCTATAAGTCAGCATTTATTCTTTTTACATCCAGGAGGCATGTATAAAATACAGTAGTTCAAGTGTGTGTACATTTGTGTAAAATTAACAAACACAATTTTAGACCAATGAACTTACTTTAAACACACCAATTCTAGGCTTGGGAATTCTAAAGTAAGTTCTCCTGTGTTCTGTAGGGTTTGCATAGTTCTGCAGCACTCAAATGACCTCAAAGTGATCATATTGTCAACTGACTAATAGCAAAGGTGGTAGAGCACTCTATGGGTACATTCACACCTGCATTTTAATCCAGCTTCAGTCCACTTTCCATAGTGAGATAATGCATTGGCAAAGTGACAAGTTGTTTGCTCTGGGCTTTATCTGAGAAAATTCATATTTGGGTTAGATAATATAGGGTGTTTTTCCACTGTCACTAAAAGTACCCATTAAGTACCCATTAATGGCATTTTTGTACACATTAATGGGTACTTCTAGTGACAGTGGAAAAATACCCATGGAAAGAAAATGACAAGTCACTTTGCTGCTGTGATCTTCCACTCTGAAGGTGGAATGAAGCTGGATCAAAATTTTGGTGTGAACATAGCAAAAGATAGAGGTTTAATTCTATTTTGATTATAGAGGAATTTTCTGTTCTGAAGAAGCAGAAGCAGAAATAATGACATTCTAATGAAACTGTAGCAAAGACTGAAGTATTTCTGCAGGTGTGATCTTTGCAATTCATCACAGTTACTTTTTTTCTCTTGGCCAAGGCTGGACTATTACTGACAAGACAGTCATTAAAAAAAAGAATATAATAAAACAGAAACCCACAAGATGTATTTTTATGGACTTTTCTTTCCTCTCTATATTTTCTTTCTTACACTTCATGCAATCATTTATTTTGGTAGCTTTTCAACTGTACAATAAATTCTACTCCAACAATGGCTGTTGTCCTAAAGTTCAGATCTACAGATTACCTTAAACATGTTCATAGTGCATAAATAAATTCAGAACATGCTTTGGGGTCAGGCAGCCTTAACTGAATGGTGAACTAGCTGGCAAAGCACCAGCATAGCATTTCTTTAAATATTATTTTTAAAAATGTTTGCAGCATGAGTTAGCAAAGATGTTCCTATGATATCCCAAGATTAACGAGGGCAGTTAAAATTTAAAGTTAACAGATTTTCAAGGGAACAAACTTCCATGCTGTATTTAAACAAGACAGGCAACTTGAAACATGAGAATGTCCCAATTGCTTTTGCAGGTAAATCTGCAAAAGTGGAGCAAAGGCAGGCTTATTAGAAAGGTATGAAACACACCCCGACTCTTGCTTTCAGGTGAATCTGAGGGCTCAGTCTTGAGCACGCTCATTTCCAAATTTTATCCAAGTCAACTGCATCCACCATCAGATAAGTATGTCTGGCACTGTGATCTCCACCGAAACCAATTATTGGCAAATGGTCTCAATGCAACCTCCCTTCAGAACAAATTTTGTGCCCTTTCACTGAGGCTGCGTTCATACACAGCAAAAAAAAAAAGGTGTCTCGAAAGCACCTTAGAGGCAGAAGGGTGTGCCCCTCAAGTTCTCATCCCATTCCTAATCCACTTTTTCTAGCCTAGAATGTGCATGAGAGGGTCAGGGGCAGACAGGCAATGTGAACAATCCCACCAGCTAATCATCTTAGCCTTAGACCTACTAATCTAATGAGTTCAATATGAAGAGCACATTCTAGAAAGGCCTAGAAATGCTGCGGGCTGAAGCTGAACCTGAGATCTTTGGGATATAGAATTACAGCCTTTGCCTTCACTTTCTCGCTCAGACAGGTTTGTTATCAAATCAAGGGATTCACATGACTAAAATTCAGCTCTGGATGAGCCCCGTACTCGATATAATATCCATGCAAAGAGTAACTGTGTAGAAATGGCTATGGTTACTCAGATCACATGTACATCCAGTACATTTCTACTGAAACTTTTCATAAGAAACAACAGACTATTTTAGCCTGAGGCCAGAGTAGCTAAAAAGGAGGCACATAATATTCTCAAGGTACTACTTTTTTAAGGCTACGCAATAGCACAAGATTTTCTTACTAGAGGAATGTCTCAAGCAAGACCATCCCTTTGGCCAAAATTACAATAGTAAATGTTTGGGACATCGAAGGCCAAGCTGGTCGAATTATATTAGCACAAATAGAGTTAATGATAAAAACCAGAATAGCACATGGAAAAGGAGAAGTCTACACATTGCAAATGGTATTTCGATAACAAGACCCTGATGTCATCCCACCCCTTTCAAAGGAAACAGCAGAATGTTGTCTAGGAGAATTTTGTTCTGACTTTTTGCAAGAAAAATCCCAACTTCCAGTTTCCTATCCAAGATCTGCACCAAACCATGCGTGCTAAGATACCTAAGCTGGGTGAAAACGAAACACCAGCTGTCATTCTTCCTTGGCAAATAGCCTACTGAAAACAGATAAGAACAGTTATGCCCAGATCTTTTTCTAGAGGATGTACAGAGCCCCTTGTGGATATATTGCAATGTATTTCTTTATCCAGCTGAAAGATGCAGGTGTGTAAT
Source organism: Aspidoscelis tigris stejnegeri (assembly GCA_023333525.1). Classification (NCBI taxonomy): domain Eukaryota; kingdom Metazoa; phylum Chordata; class Lepidosauria; order Squamata; family Teiidae; genus Aspidoscelis; species Aspidoscelis tigris. The sequence continues at coordinate 18,555,069 of JALMGA010000010.1, forward strand.
ACAAGAACATCACCTTCACCTACCTCTGCTAATGCCTTAGAAATTGAAGACTGCATCTTTGCAAACAAGATGCATATGGGCAGGAGTACATGGGAGAGCAGACAAACTGAAGGCAAGCATAGCTATACGTTTAGTTTATTGGAATGAGTGGCCTCTCTTCTCTTTTCTTCCAGATGTTGGTCTTGCTGCCTTTTTTAGTTAAAGGTGGCCGTCCTCGTTTCTTAGCTGGTGGAGGGCTCGCCTCGTCCCGTTCTGTGGTTCTCTCCCTCCTAGGCACCTCCTCCAGGCGCTGTTCTATAAGTGGATCAGTGCCTCCATCTGACATTTGCTTCACAGCCTGATCCTCAGGGGTACAGACTGTGGTCCCACTTTCACTGCTACTGAGATCCAAGTCTTCCAAGTAAAGGACTTTAGAATGTTGCACACTTTTAATGAAGGTTTTCTCTCTCTCCAGTTTTCGACTGGGATTATGCTCATTCATGTCCACACCAGAATCCAAGCTGGTATCGTTACTCTCCGTTTTCCTGCCTTTCTTGAGATCAATGAACGAATGCCTCACCTGAGCTATTGGCTTACCATCCAGTGATACAAACCATGCTCGTGGGTGTGGGCACTGTTTCCCTTTGGAGAGCTCCAGCAGTGTTTGCTCTGAAATACCTTGAAGCTCAGAGGAAAATGGAGTTATGACCACAGCCTCATTTAGTGTCCCTGGGACAGAAACTGACTCAAGCAAGCTGTTGGTGTAGCGGCCCCAGTTTGCAGCTTGGGGAGACAAGCTCTGCTGGTTATCTAATGCAGTTGTTTCATCTCCAGATGTTGGCACCTGCAGGTGAGAATGCACAGGCATTTTGGGTAATGTTTGGGTATAACCTTCCCGACTCATCACCTCCATTATTGGACTATAGACCAACTGTCCCTTTCTTGGCAAAGTAGCCGACTTGGCTACATGCAGCTGCTCTGGGGAATGAAAAAGGTCAGAAGTTTGAAGGATAGCAATAGGCTGATTATAAAGATGCATTAAGTGTTCTGGAAGGGAAGAGACACCGTACGTTTCCTCATTCAGTGAGAGATACTGATTCTGTTCCTGCAAGTCTCTAGGGGAAATACTGCCACAGAAGTGCTGGGTTGGTTGTAAATGCCTCACACCCATAGTAGGTTCCAAGGACTGGGGTGAGCTCCTGCAGTGAGAAGCAATATTCTTGCCAGAAGACTGGTAGGAAGCACCTTCTGTGTAGGCTTTAAAGCTGTCATGGACCTTCCTCTCCTCTCCTTCAGCTGAAGCTCCTCTCTGAGGGGTGTAAGGTAGTCTTGATGAATACAACTGGGATTTGTCATCTAGGTTGAGCAACCCCGTGTTAGCAACACCAAGGTGATTTATTTGAGTTGTTGATGTCATCTGGTCCTTTTTAAAGATGTCCAGTTTAGTCATACTTTTCCTCCTTTGTTCTGACAGACCACACTTATCCCTTAAGAAAGAAGGGGGAAAGAACACTGAAGTTCCAACTAAACAAATAAAATCCTGGCTGCATTTAGGCTCCCACAAATGCAATCTAAGCCACGCGTTTTCAGGAATGTGTCACAGAGAATGCATCTGTTTTGTTTCCAACCGGATCAAAGGGCATGTCAATTACAAAGTCTAAAACACTACCAATGTGACTTTAAGTTAACTTAGATGACTAAGAGAGTAGAGATGTGCAAAGTTTGGTCTGTGTTCAAAAATTTGATTGAACAGTTCAGAACAAGGTCTGTACCAAACCAAACCAAGCAGTGGTTCGTATGTCAAGAAATTGGATCAAACCAAACCTCTCCCCACTTGCAATCATGAATGATTCAATCAAACAACTCATGCTTGTTGTGTTTTAGTCCCTTGAAATGGGCTTCTTTAAAATGGAAAAAAAATCAATATTTTTGTTCATGAACAAATACTAAATGAAATGGGAACAACCATTCGTTTTACTAAAGAGTCTGGCGCTGAACCAAACAAATTGCTCTGTGGTTTGATGGCGAAACTATACATCCATTGTTTATTCATGCATATCTCTAGAAAACAGAAACTGAAGGACCATCATTATGCAGCCCTATGACTACTGAAATCCTGCATTGAGCAGGGGGTCAGACTCGATGACCCTGGAAGTCCCTTCCAACTCTATGATTCTATGACATTTCTGCTCATATGCATATGTGTGCAAGCAAAGGACATTACCAAATCACCCTTTAAAAATAAAACGGAGTAGTCCTTTCAAGACTCCACTCATAATTGCATATTAATAATGCAGTTCCCTCTTACCTGCAGTAGCAAAGGAGAACTGCAAAGAAGCCAATGACAATGGTAACAGTGCCTCCTAATATGGCAGTGAGGAATGCTGTGTGGTACGCAGTTATATCCTTTGTAACCGTTGCAATGATGGAGTCTAGATTTTTAATCAAAGAGAGAAGGAGAAAAGGAATATGTCAGTTGCCTTGCAAAAAAAATGGACTTCAGCAATATGCTATGTTTTACTTCCTCTGTTCCTTTGCATGGTGTCACTGTATATTTTAGCAAAAGATACAACAGTGTCTTGCATAGACTCTATGAAAATCCCTTTGAAATTGTCAGTGGTGGAGGATGGTTAAGGCTCCATGTCTTCAAAGTTGCGGGTGGTCATCCCCTGTGTTCAAAGTTCTGTGACTCCATCCCCCCAGGATCATATGCAATAGTTCAAAGGACTGGATGAGGGCCCCAAAATGAAGCTGAAATTGTGATCAAGGTGGAAGCTCTAAAGGTAGAGCTGGCATTCGGAGAAAGGAGAGCTGTTCTGTTCATAACTGCATTCCATTACTATTGAGGGAGCTTTCTCCATTCAGCACTAAGTGACTTTATTAAAAGGAAATACTTACAGTAAAGTCTATCTGGTTTCCCCTACTTTGATGTTTAATGAATGTGGAAGGACCAAATACTGTTTTTCATGCTCTGGTAACATTCCATCCAATGCCTATTAAAGTCTGCTACTTGTGACATCTTTGAGTTTCGGACAACTTCAATATATAGCCTACATAACACCCATTTTGAGAAATTTCTGCTGGCCCAATGTAAGTTGCTAGTATTAACTTTTAAAGTCTTGAATGACATGAGTTCTCAGGCATTGATTGCAGCACTTGTTCCCGTATCTGTTTGCCTGCACAATGAGGTCAGCTAAGGAAGCTGCCCTTATGATCCCACCAGCAACTATGAACTGTTCTGTGAGTGAAGATCCAAAAGGGGGCTTTCCAAGGGGTTGCACACCACTTTGTCAAGCTCCCTTAAGGCATAGATGGTGATATTTCTGATAGAGACCTAATTCAGCTGTTCACCTCATGATCAGCCATTAATGCCTTTGGCTACTTGCTCTGGGTCTATGTTCTGAGGTTCAGTAAATAAACAGAGTAGAATGAGTCAAATATATGCTCATTCTCTATTTTAAAAATAGCAATTTCCTGTGAATTTATGCTGCATATGCTGCATACAGCTTCATGTTGATATGTAAATCATTTTGAAAAAGTGTTGTTGTCAATAGAGATCCAAAAAGGAACAGACTAAATGAAAATAATGAATATAATATTAAAATGAAGTAGAAATGACTTATAACTAGCAAGGAGTATGCCCAACATTTTTGTTTTAATCTATCATAATACAATTTAAATAGCATGAAGTAGATTTAAATGTAAAAAAATACTGATGTGCTACTTGTAAGTCCATCAACATCTGTGGTACAAAAAGTATAACCAGTATCATATTGACAAGATTTCGTTAAAACATCTAAATCTAGCCTGGACAGGTGATGGCTAATTTATGAAGGGAGAGGAAGGAGAAAGCTGGGAGAGGGAGAAAATTTGTTATCTTTTCAATATGGAATTCAATCACAGAGAACACATTCCAAACTTGTGAAAATTATATGTAACAGTGAATAATGATGGTGGAAATTATAATACAGAGCTTATAAAAAGACTGTTCTCCCATAAGCAGCATCTGTGAAAATATTTCATTCTGGGGTTTTGGATCAATTCTGTGCATGCACAAAAACTATTGTAGACATAATTCTGAAACATCTAGAATCATATGAGAGATTTTTTTTTTATGAGAGAAAAATGCCTGAAAATACATGTTATATGTCCACTTGAAAGCTGAGCTGGCAAGCTAAAGGCTATAATTGCATCTGAAGTTGGAGATATCCTTTGAGATAATGCTTGGAAAGCAACATGCAATCATTCCCACCGGGTACCTCTAGTTCCTGGAAGTGGAGCTGCTATCCAATATCCCAAACTTGGAGCTGTGTATGTCCACACTAGGTGATCACCAGCATCTTTTACCACACCCAGCCCACGACTGACCCAAGCACCTGAGAAAAAATAAAACAACATTAGAGTGCACCAATAACCTAATTCCAAACTTTTGAACTTAAATACGGACAGGTAAGTGGTTGCGTGGGTTTGATTAAACCAAAGAAGGAAAGCTAACCATTTTTCCAATATGATGGTGGGACCTGTTGTGTTACCAGTGAACAGAACTGGGGACAAAATTACAATCTAAATGAGTCATGGCCCCCTTCTGCACTTACTCTTGGAAGTGTGAGCTGAATCAGCATGATCTACACTGGTGGTGCTGATCCACATCAAGTCACACCACTTCTGCAAAGCTTATGTGAGCTTCACAGATACCACCCATAATATACACATCTCTAAAAGGCTAGGAAGAAATGTTCCTAGCCTCAGGACCTGCAGGGTTGCTTTTAGATGGTTTGTTGTGAACATGGGAGCATGCAGTCTGAACATCTCCCATGCTCAAGGCCCTGGTCCCTCTGGTGGGCCCAATTAAATAGGTCCACCGGATATTCGGATTAAAGGCCTCTTAATCTGGATCCTGTGCCATCTACTGCAGATGGAGCAGAACTAACAGGAGCAGAGCCTACTTGATCTGCATTAATGATCCAGATCAAAGGTAACTGCAGAAAGGGCCATGGTCTTTCAGAAACTACAGCGAAGAACTTGTGATTGAAGGAAAGTAAGCAATACCATCTCCTCTGCTTACTTTTTTCTATTCTTTCTTTTTCCGGAGAAAGTTTCCAGATCATTCTTCTGAAATACAAGGTAGAGGGTGCATCCAGATAGGTTCAAAACCCCATAATTATTTCAGAATAGTTTTTGATTTGCCAGATGTGATCACAGTAGTCCTGATACAATCCTGGAACAATCACCTGATATTTGGGGGTTAAGGTACAGTGTTGTTGTGTGACATGATAAAATCATTTCTGGGTCAAGTGAAATAATTCCAAAAGTGTCTTCTTCCAGAATATCTGAAACAGTGGAAGAGGTATAACGACATCTGGAGGCAACCATAGTATGAGGTTGTCAGCAAGCAGCAAATAAGCCATGAGGATTTAATTGAATAAAGGAGAAATCTGAAAACCTACCAACATGATCCCTGGGTCACTTTAGGACAGGAAATGCTTACCAGTTTTCATGTCGAAAGTCCAGGCAGGGATGGCATCTCCTGCTTTGGCAGTACTTGTTGGTAGAAGTGGCAAGGTAACATGAACAGGGCCATCAACATCCAGTTCTTTTCCAGCAGAAAATAGCTTGCAACAGATGGCAGCAACAGGCCTCAGCTCAATGCTTTTGGAACCTTAAATGGACATTTATAAAGATTTATTTCTATTTAATAATAATAATAATAATAATAATAATAATAATAATAATAATAATAATAATAATAATAATAATAATAATAATAATAATAATAATAATAATAATAATAATAATAATAATGAAGAAGAAGAAGAAGAAAAAGCATTACACATGTAAAAATGCAGATCATTTACAGGCTGGTTTTAATTTATCTTGTTGGGATTTCTAGGGTATTCTGCTGTGTTCTGGAGTTCCATTTAGAAACTGAGCTTTGAGATATATCCAAAATTGAACTACAGAACACAGCAGAACACCTCAGAAATCCCAGTGAATGAAAAAAAAGAAAAAGAAAAAAGGAAGAACAATTATTCAGTGAATAGCGGGGTGGGTGGGAGGGAAAACAGCCTAAAATGTATTCATCATTTCTGGTCCTAGAATTCAGAGTTCTATAATACTGAAATATTATTAGAACAAATATTTTCTAAAGTCAGGATGTTCTGCTTAATCAAATATATTTTTTCTTCTCCATTGCATTTCCCCAAATATGTGTGGCTACTGAGGTAGAACTGTTGCCACAACACGTCTCTCATTAGTCTCCATGGAAGGCAGTGCCAACATGTACCAGTAGAGGCTGATTAGCATCTTCTGATTTTTCTTTCATCAGAGTGGCACAATTGGCTTATTCAGAGCAGCAGCACTCCAGGATTTCAAGGAAAGTCTTCATCAAAGGAAAAATTATGTATTTGGGTCGTTTGTTCTCCCTCCCTATATAAAACGGGCATGGCATTTGTATTTATTTATTTAGCACTTGAACACACATACAGGGCGACCTTGCAATCTAAACACTGGCTCCACTAGACTAGCTGGGGTTTAAATGCAGTTGGAGGGATGTGCTGTGAAGCAGGTCTCCCATTTGCCCAATTTCTATTTGCTGCAATAGTGGTAACTCCGCCAACAAAGGTCCAGAACTCCACTTCAAGCACGCTTGCCACCATCCTCTCAAGCCACCAGGCCAAAGAATGGAAGGTTGACTATGGGGTGACAGATGTTAAGAATCTCAGAATCTAGAGAGCCTCCAAATATCAGCCTGCTTAGTGCTGGCAGAAATTCACTAGTTAACAATGAAATACTGACCACTATCTGAATCCAGCCAACCAGTTCTCTCCCATGTGACTTAATAAGTCAGAAAGGGCAAGGGTCAAAAGGGCATGTGGTAGCACATACAATTTCAAGGCTGCAAGAGTGAAAATTGATCCCATACAGCAGGACCAGACTGTGCTCTGGAGACCTCTGTGAAGACCCCTGCCCAACACCTTCCTTTCCTATTGTATTCTAACCCTATAATATGCTTAATCTGTAAGCTATGGCTTGGCGTTTGTAGGCAATTCCCCCTTACTCCCTTTTCTGTGTCTTCAAACTTAAAACAGAAAGGCTTTTCCTTTGAGAGTTCCCTCAGATACTGTTTCCACTCACAGACAGGAGTCAAGGACTCTTTATAAAGATAGAACGGATATTGGTTTTATTGTAACAAACTTCTTGAAGAGCACAAAGTTTTCGACTTCACTTAAACGGCAGAACTTTCTTTTCTTTAAACTGACAACTCCAACTCAGGACTCTTTTCCCAGCTTCCCTCAGAATAGCCTAGAGCCCGATTCCCCCCTGGTTAACCACCCTCGGGTGAGTTAACCTCCAGGCAGAGAACCCAGAACAACCATTGACTAGGCTTTTATAGCCTCTCTCTCCATGGATGCGGAACCCTGATTGGCTATTCCCCAGGCTGGCTTTCCTCCCCCAGAGTAGATTAAGCAAGCCCTGCCTCCTTCAACTCTAACACTTTCCCTATCTGACACTTTCTAGCTTCCTAACTTGCTAACTTGAACTGAGTCACCACAACCTCCATAACCTCTTGCACAAAGGCAGCATTCAATCCAAGGGAATCTAATAAAGTTTGTCCTTAAAGTGCCTGGCAAATTTGCCACAGCTGGCTTGCAAATGCAAGGAGGACCCTGAATCCAAAAAGGTGAAATGTTCAGCCTGTGGATTCAATGGTAGCAGTGAAGAAAGATTTCTTTCCCACAGCAGCCACCACCCAATGATAGGTGCACTAGTAGGCTCTAAGGGCGATTCTGGGCACAGGCAAAAGCTTCACAGCCACAGTCGACGCAGCAGTCACATGACCGGTCATGTGACCATCAATCTGCAGTGGTGGTGCAGAAGCAGGGAAAATGTGCTGTAAAAAGCTGCTGTTTAACTAACAGCTTTTTACTTCACACTTTCCCTCACCTGGGGGGAAGATACTGCAAAGTATCACTCATCCCATCTGGACAGCAGGGCTGCATCCAAAGTTGTAAGTACTACACATCAGAATGTGCAGTTGCTGTGCATTGTCATATCATAGCGGCAACACAGTACCCCCCCCCCCCACTACTGTAAATTTACCTTAATGCTGGTTCTCCATGTAGTATTATGAATTGTGTAGCTTTTTCTATGACTGGTGTAAGAACTCTGAATTATGTATTACCCTTGGGAGGAGTGGGGACTCAGAGAAATTGTAAAAAACTAATAATTTAAAAAAAAAAACGCTGGTTGGGGAACACTCACTACACAGCATAAGGTAAATTTGAAGCTTCCTGCCAGTCTGGACGGAACGGCAAGAACAGCCAACGAGAGCTGGGAGGACAGCTCAACTGCGGTTGGCTGCCTTATCCCATGTGACGTGCACACCAATGCAAACTTCCACAGTTTCTTCCTTAGAAGCTATGGGAAGCTGCTGTAGTCTGGATATTGGATTCCCACTTCGCAGCAGGTAAGCTGCGAATTTTTTTTATAACTGTAGATTTAATCCGCTAGTCTGGAAAGGGCCCAGGCTGCAGCTCCACAGGGGCTCCGACCTCTCTTCACAGCTTTCCCTTGTCCCATCAGGATAATGGGAAGTGGCTGTATTGGGAGGGTGAGTTTTAAGCATCTCTGGAGGCACTCTAAGATGTATCTGGTCAGATAAGAACATAAGAGAAGCCCTGCTGGATCAGGCCACAGCTCATCTAGTCCAGCATCCCATTGCACACAGTGGCCCACCAAATGCTCATGGGCATCTCAAGAAGAGACAAGAACAATCCTTTTCCTGCTCTTGAATCCCAGCAAATGGCCTTAGAAGTGTCCTGCTTCCCACCCACCCAGCCTGAAAGATGTACCTAGGCATTCATTCGAATAGCCATTGAGACATCTATCATCCATAAATTTGTCTAACCCTTCCTTAAAGCCATCTGGGCTGGTAGCTGTTACCACCTCTTCCGGTAGCAAATTCCATAAACTGATGACCCTCTGGGTGAAGAAATACTTCCCCCTGTCGGATCTGACTCTCCTACCCATCAGCTTCATAGAGTGCCCCCTGGTTCTAGTGTTGTGTGATAGAGAAAAGAAATTTTCTCTATCCACCTTTTCTATACCATGCATAGTTTTATATACTTCAATCAGATAATGCATCAGATGCATTATCACTGGTAAATTAGCAGGTGCAAATTACTTTCCCTTTCTACTTTTCCCCAGCTCAAATAAGTTTTAAAATAGGTGGCACTTCAAAGATGTGGAAGTTACTGTAGACGTTCAGATTGGGACACAAGTCCTAAGATGGAAAATTAAATGAAACATTAAGAATACTGAGACCAGTTTCCAAGAATTTGCAAAGCTGTATAGATGGGAAAGGGCTTTCTGTTTTAGCAGTGAAATGGTAGCAGGGTAGCTGAATAATCAATGTAACTGTATCAGACCAGATAACAGAGAAAGCTATTCAGAGACTAAAGACATTGTCCAACCCTTTCTCCAATTGGTAAATGTGAGGAGTCAATCTTTTTCCCATATATCAGAGTGTAAATCTAGTGAACAGAATTGGATTTTTTTCTGATGTGCATTTGATTTCTTCCCTTTTAAGGAAATAACTGAAGGAATGAAGGAGGAAAAAGGATACCAAGTTTGTTTTTGAAAAATAGCCTTTAATTAATACACAAACTCCACTGTTGTATGTAAACACTTGGAAAAATTAAAACATTAACTCTATTTGATTTTTAGAAAATGTCTAATATCTGTCTCCCAACAAACACTACAGAAACTTGACACATTTACAGCACAATGTTATCCATTATCACTTTTGTCCCTCTTGTTTTTTCTTTTTTAGCAAGCTTGCAAAATCTGTATAAAATTACTAATTCTTCCAGTGCTTGCACCCAGACATTGCCAAGAGGAGCTAAAAACAGAATAATTAAGCATATGTACCAAGATATGAAGGCACTTGGATACCAGACTGTCAAATATCATGTTTCAATTAACTTTCACCTGCCCGAGGGAAGAAGCTGTATTCTCAGGAACACATAAATAATTTAAAAAAAGAACACATCAAAGAGACTTCAAGAGAATCTAGAGGAGGGAAAAAATAGAAAGCTGTTTTATTTGGTAATTCATCAAAAGACACGGGCATACATTATTAATCTCTGTGTTCCTTAAGTGGTCAAATCCCTGTATATCAGTGGGCCACGGGAGAAATGAAAGAATCAGCCAGCCATATTTAAACATATATGGATATACCACTGTAATGGATTTATATGAAAACATACACAGGATATTCCTTCTTATTAGAGTGCATCCAGATGACAGTTACTCATTCCGCTATAATTGGATATACTGGAATATCCATGCCTTATTCCAGAATTTCCAAATACAGTATAGCAGAATAAGTAACTAATATTCTTGCTTCCCATGGACGTTCTGGCACCGCAGACAAAACAAGAGAGAATGCAATAAAGCTATGAATGCAACTACTGGCCAAAGAAAAAGAAGACAGAAAGGTTGAGGAGCCAAATCATTTTCCACCTCTTCTAAAGTTCTCACCAGCAAGCCAAGTATGAGGAATATCTGCCAGTATGGACTCCAGTGTGCCATTTCCTCCATACACATCTGCATTTAATATTTGTTGTAACTGCGGTAAAACCTTTCCAAGCTACCAGAAAAAAATCTGTCATCTCTTGTCTGTAAACTGTGCGTCTCATTTTCTGTCCCTCCAAAGGTCCACTACAGAAAAATGGTATTACTACAGTCTCCCCCAATCTATACCTTTTCTCCTCCAATCCAAGAGTTATTTATTGTTGGCCCAGACCCATACGGAGATTGCTTCCCTTTCATAATTGTTGTGGTCAAACACATTAATTTTTATATAAATGATCTAAGGTAGGAAAAAACCCTGATTCAGCAACTGCATCTTGCAACAGGTTGTAAGTATCACAAGCACAGATATATGACAGACTTAAAAGCTCTTAAGGACTGCAGGCCTGAAAGACCTGGTCTTTCTAATACAGAATTCTGAGCTTGTTCAACAAAGTACAATTCCAGATATGAAACAAGATTAAATAGGCTTGACTCCACCCCTGACTATTCCCTATATTAACATCTGCTACCAAGATATGCAGATAGGCAACATGTACATGGAAAACTCAACGTGTAAATTTTCCGTGGATGTGATCACCAAATCAGTCTAACAGGCGTCATACAGTCCTACAGATAATTGCACTAAATGCTCTACTAAGCATGTGGATCAATTCTTACTTATCTACAGTGCTTCTACGTCTAGGTGATGACGACAAGTTTTTAAGAGAACCGCTTTAAATATTTGCAATAAATGGTGACATCACCACCACTGCTGGAATTTTAGAAGCACACTGTAGTAAGAACGTTAAATATTCAAGCTTTTATGGTACATTTGACATACCTGACTTATTTAAAAGAACTCCTGTTGTGTAGAGAAAATGATCCACTTTCAAAAACTGCTGTGGTACTGTAAGATAAGCTGTAACATTTGTGATATGATGGTTTATTGGAAGTTTGATTAAATACTTTGGAAACTGGACACTTGGTTGAGATTTGGCATCTGAAAGAGAAGAAAGACACCAACTCAGAAGTTCAGCTACATCAAAAAAACACTTCATGTTCAAAGCAAAAGTACTCCTGCTTCCCATCAAACATCTATGCATGCAAATGTCTGAGTAACATAATGCAACCTGAGTAGTTTTTCAAAAGATTACACCCTGGAAGAAAGAAAATGAATGCAATGGAATTATGTCCAATTCATTTGACTGCTGACTCAGAACACAAAAGACTTATCAGTGGAACAAAGGCTAGAAGAATGGCAGTGGGCCATAATGGCATCCTCCCTTCTCCCACTCAGAGCTGGGAAGAAGCTACCTCTATGAGGAGTGAACCTAGCCATATCTCAGCCTTGCTGGAGTTAGGACATGTCAAACTCCTGTTTGACAAATACAGACCACTCCAAGAGGTCAATCCCACACTTCCACAGCCATCAATGAAAGGGGAAGGTGAGTAGAAGGTCCAAGCAGTAACCTCTTAAAGGCAAGCAGTGCTCACTTGTCCTCTCTGTGCCTTTCCCACTGATTGGTCTTGATGTCACTGCACAGCCCAAGTAATCCTGCCCTTCCTGTCCTTTTTCTGGGCCCTGTTGTCAAACCCAAACTGGACACTTCCACAAGGCCAACTGTGAAAGAGAGATCGGCCACAGGGAAGGCCACCAAGACGGGACATTAACATTCCTTCATCCTTAACAGGCTCTCTTCTGTGCCTTTCACCACAGAGATTCACTTAGCAACATCATTTCCAGGTTAATGCCTTTTTATTCATGTACAGCTTTGAGGAATATATGGTCTGATGCTGTGCACACACATTAAATGTTTAACCTTACTGTCTAGTTTTGTTGTTATACTTGTTATTTCCTTTCCTTTCCTGTCTGTTTATTTTTATGTGGTATTTTAGCTTACATTTTTATACCAGCAGACATTCTGTTACTGCACTGCTACAGAAAAAAGAATAAATATTCTCTCTCTCACACACACATACAATTCATACAGAAACAGGAAAGAATATCAGCCATTTCCATCCTGTGCTAATTCGGAGTTCATAACAAAAATAACAAATGCAAGATCCTCTTTCCTTTTTAAAGTGCATCTGAATTTTCCCTTGGGGTAATCTGGTACATGCTTCTACTAAGAACCCATCTCCAGCTATCAGATGAATTAGCAGGAAGGCCACTTCCCCTCCCCATATTCTAGCCAAACAGTTACTGAGTAGCTGTGCCACCTCCATTTCAGAGAAGACCTCATAGAGGAAGATCAGCCTGGCTCCAGCTGAGTGTTAATAGCTCAGCTCTTTCAAAATGGAATTGTCAGGTTGATCTCTTCCACACCTTTCCCTTCTGTTCTTCTTTTCCTGTCATAATCTTGAATCAATATGCCTGAGGGCAGGGTCATGTATAGTTTTTACTCAAAGAAAGAGAAGAGGAAGAGAAGCTGAACTGTTCCTCACAATGTAAACACAAAGCCTGTCAACCTTCTCCACTTTTGGTGAGCTTTGACGACATGCTACCCAGAGAAAGCTTTTGAAATGCAGGTCTCTTCCTGATCAAAAAAAGAGGGAGGTACATAATAAAACAGGCTACATCTTCTCTGTGATCTGAATGGGAAACTGGCTTATACCTTCACCCAGATCAAAGATGCATTACAAAGGAATAACAGAATGAACTGAGATACAGCCCAGTTTAGTCACACCTTATGTATTTCTGTTTATTGAAGCAGTCCAATCTATTCCTTCTCCATCGGAGGATGCATTCTGAAGTTAAAGAGGAAGAGGTACAGATTGTGTGCAGTGATATGATAATAGACTCCTATGGAAGTGGGTTCAGAATTGGCCAGGACCTTTCTGCATTTGGCCCTGTAGTTGCCTCCCACTGCGCTCCCATCTCAGAAACAGCTCCTTCTGTGCAGGAGGCGCACTAGAAGGCAACAACGTGTCGATAACAATTTCATGCTCCACATGGGCACTTATCTTTACCAGAGATAACCTTTCCCATCTCTGGGGAGCCCATCTGCACCTCTACAATGCTGGGCAGGTCAGCTGACATGCTGCAGAAGCGCACCAATGCATCAGGCAACCTGGAACACAAGCGTGCATGTGCAGCATGTCATCATTGGCCTGGTGACAGCAACAGCGCACACATATCGGCACAGACATCAAGAGTGAGGATTGTGGTAACTGGGCACGTGTCCACACTTCAGGTAAGCCTGTGGGGAGGGAACGCTTGGGCAAGTTCACTTTTCCTGTCCCTTGGATGAGACGGGAAGTGTGAATTGGCCCCCAGGTATGTAGGCAGCAAAAACTGAACCCATATTGATGGGGAGTCAAGTAGAAAGTCAGCCCTAAGCATTCTTGGATCCATTGAACCAGTCTACCTAACCCAACTCATGGGCCTCTTGCAAGGATAAAATAGAGGGAAGCAGAATTACGTGCATCAATATGAGCTCTTCAGACAACAGGATATATGTTAAGAATTACATGAACAAATGTTCTTGGCCTGACACCCAAAAGGCCACCCTGTATAAGGCAGGCTGCGCAAAGAAATCCAGAACTCATGAGGAATACTGCTTCCTTTTCCTACTGCTAGGTGCGATAGTCCTTGTCTGTAGTCCTATGCCATGTCTCTTATGTAGCTTTACGAACCAAGGAAAGGAAATGCCAGAAAACAAGGAATCCCATTTCTGATCATATTCAATTTATGTTGCTCGAGTCCATGTCCACATACATTATATAAAGAACAGTTTCCCTGGCTTTGTACCATTGAGTGGTTGGAGCACAAGCACAAATGGATAGAGACTTCAAAATGAATCAAAAATCCTAAATTAATGCTGCTAATTCTGAGGAATGCTGACTATAATTCCCATCAGCCAAGTCCATGTGACTTACGCTGGTTGTAGTTCAGAACACCTGGAGAGCTGCAAGGTACCAAAATATTGCATTGCAATAACTTTTCAGAGCTTTTTAAAAGTTTCAATCAACATGAGAAAAACAAAGGTGGCCATTCCAGATTTTTTTAAGTTTTCTAATTTTCTTGCCGTTATGTAAAGGAGAACATCTCACATTTAAATTCACAAAATGACATGGAGGAACAAGAAAAACTGGGAAACAGAAAGAATCATTCCTTTATTATTTAAATTTTCCTATATCTCTACAAGCTTGGATAAGCTTGAAGTGAATTGTGCAAAACACAACAGTGGTCCCTTGCAAGTCCAGTGTTAACTTTAAAAAAAAAAGCTAATAGTATAGGTGACTTAACTCTTACTACTTACCAGATAGTTTTCCAGTAATTAAAACTGTATCATCAAATAGCCATATATTTGCCTGGCTTTGAGGAAATAATGAAAGTGTGACAGATGAATAAACTGCAGAGAAAATAAGAAAAAGCATTAGTAGTAGCTAGTGCCTATTTTGATTGGTGGGGCAGAAGGCAGGACATCTAAACAGAAACAGAACTGGGAACAAAACAGATAAATTGATGACAGGTGGGAGATAAGACTGTAATTCTATTCTGTCCCACAGTCTCTTTGAACATGGTGGATTATGCACACTTTAGTCAACCCTTGAAACATGTAAAGAGAAAGGAACAGAGAACCCAAACCCTAACTACACATAAACCTTGTCTTCCACTTGAAAGCCATCTCAATTTCTATTCTGCATCAGATGATGATACATATATTTTGCCCTAAAGTTGTTCCTGAAATTCGACCCCAGAACTCTTCTTCTACCACAAGATGGCATGCCATGAACACAATGATATGCTCTCTATACAAGTCTCCCAGCAGTTGGCCACTTGAGGCATAGGGATGTAAGAACCTAAGAAACTTAATTGTAAACCACCCTGAAATTGTCAAGTACAGAGTGGTGTAAAAAAAATAGCACACAGAGGGAAATGCGTATTCATTACATCTGTGTTTGAGAGATCCAAAGGCCCTATTGTGCAGAACATACAGAAGGAGCTCTGACTTGACCACACTCCATCTGAAACTCCTCAGCCACGTATTACTGTTGATCTCCTGGTATTCTCACTCAGCTCCACTCCTCTACAATTGTACTGTCACCAGTAAGCGCCCACTGCCATTGCAATAGTAGAGTTCTGCAGCTGATCAACAGCAGCACAAATTCAAGTATAGAAAAGCAAGGATGATTTAAGTCCAAGGGTTCCTTAGGTCGTGAAAAAGGTGGGTAGATTTCTCCCCCTGTATCGCACACTAGAACCAGGCGGCACTCTATAAAATTGATGAGCAGAAGAATTAGAACCAAGAATGAGAAATATTTTTTTTCATCCAGAGGAACATTGGTCTAAGGAATTTAATACCAGAAGAGGTGATGACAGCAACCAGCCTTGATAGCTTTAAGAAAGGATTTTAAAAATTCATGGAGAACACATGTATCAATGGCTACTAGAATTGATGCCTAAGCTCCAGGTTGGACAGGCAAGCAGGATGCTTCTAAGTTTTCAGGAAGCTGAGATAAAGAGAAATTTTTCCCTTTGTCTTCTTCTAGAGGATGCCCAGAAGCAATTGGTGGGACATTGTGTAACAGAACACTGGACAAGATGGGCTATGGCCTGATCCAGCAGAGCTCCTCCTATGTTCTTCAACACTGCCCTCAGGAAGTATTTTTTGACTTTAGTAACTAAGCTTCCTTAATAGATTCACTTAACATCTGTTATATGCCTGTTTCACAGCAATTGAATTTACTTTTACAGTCCCATTCAGATGTGACCCACTTAGGGTGACTTCACTTGGTGATAATTAGGTGGATTATTCAAACATCAGGAGAAAGGCTCAAGTGCATTTGGTTAATAATAGAATTTAAAAGAAGCTCGCTACACTTACTTGGCATTCTTCCAGTCTTCCAAGGCAAATGTGTTAACATATAACCATCCTTGTAGGATACAATAGTTAAGCTTAGTCCTAGTTGATAAGGAACTTGTATCAATACTGCTCCATTGTTTCCAGTCAGCGTGGAATTGGTTTTTGTATAGTTGACAAAAACGTCTACCATGGCTTGCTGTAGATACTGATGGCTGATGATGTCATTGACTTGTACTTTCAGCGTAAACATAGGGCCTAATTTAAGGCAAAGAAAAAATGTTTATAAAAAAGCGTATCTTCAACTCAATCAGTGTGAGTTTTCTTGATTAACAGAAATATACTGAAAACAGACAATACAGTTCATATGCCAATATGGGTCAGAACAAAAGTTCTGCCTCATGTAATATAAAGCTCTAGGGCCTCTTTCTACAGTTACCTTTGATCTGGATTCTGGGGCACTTCATCATGTTGATATGGACAAAGGAGGACCCACCCCCATTTGTCCTGCTCCATCAGCACTAAATGGAGCAGGATCTGGATTAAGAGGCCTTTAATTGGTACTACCAGAGGAGCCGAGGGCCTTGTTCCAGAACACTGGAAGCATGCAGACAGCACATTTCAGTGTTCTGGGACTACCAGGGATGATTTTAGCAGTGTGCTAGAGTGAAATACTAATCCCCCTGGTCCCTGAGACTAGGAATACATATTTACTGGCACTACTGCAGTCCAGGCCTTGCCATGATCCAGACCACAGGGAGTCACTGAGTGGCAAGCTAACACAGAAGGTTCAAGATGGGACCATGTCATCAAGCAGGAACTGGTACAATGAAAATAATAAAAACAAAGTGAATCATGAGCAATGGCAAGGAAGAAGGGTTTGGCAAGAAGTAATGTAGAAGCTGATACAGTGTTAGGAATGGATGCATGGTTGCCACAGGAAATGAGAAGCACATGGCAAGAGATAAGAGAATGTGATGGTTTGACTTCTTGTACTCTGACCCTTTCAGAGCTGTTTTCTAATTGCAAAAGAATTCCAGGTACGACAGCCAGCTTTATTTGGGAGAAGCCTTCCTGATCAGACATGGCCATCATTCAGTTCTCACAATAGCATATTATGGATGCACAAACACATACTTTTGTTGAACCTTTGGACTCTGATGGCTCCAGGAAAAAATGTGCAGGAGTTCTGCTTATTTATTATTGCATTTCTATCCTTGCTTTATACCTGAAACAACTAGGGCTTTATTTCATATATAAACTCCTAGCCCCTGGGGTGCAAGCCACATGGGACCAGAATATGGGTCAAAATTTTAAAAATCCTTACACTTTTTGTATGGAGGTGGAAGGAAAGCCAAAAAACGTCAGTGGAAAATTGGTGCATGAATATATTGGGAAAAAAAATACAAATTTGATATATCTTTGCATTACAGATTGTTATATATGGGGGAAAGAGCTGACGGCCTATGTGACTACAAAAGCAACACCTCAGTTAAGAGATGGATTGAAAATGATTAATAAATTATACCACAATCAGTATCTGGAGAAGGAGGGAGGGGAGGAGGGATCTTGGTGGTGAATATACTATTAAGTGAATGTGGACTGTATTTGTTTTTTTTTATCTATGTTGTAAAATTCAGCAGAAAGAAAGAAAGAGAAAGAAAGAAAGAAAGGACTGCTACAGGACAGGGATGGAACTGGGGGTTTGGGGGGGAGGTTAACAGAGGACTCAGGTTGTGTCTTCCATTTTTCCCAACTTGTTGAACACTCAGAACGTCTGAATATACTGTTGGAATCACTGGGACAACACACTTGTGGGAAAATGGCCATCCATCAAAGTGGAAAGCGGAATACTGCTCTAAAAACTGTCTGGAGTCTACAAAAACGGCATCTACAAAAAATGTTCTAACTGCATCACCAATCCACCCTAATATGGTTCAGAATTGCATTCCCTGACCCCTAACATGCACTTACCACCTCTGAACCATCTCTGAGGTGTCTTACATACTTTGGTAAGACCTTATTCTCAGCCTTAAATAATATTAAAACCAATAAAAGAAACTGACTAATAGATGATGTGAGTAGCATTTGCGAAATACCAACTTTCAACTGAAGATTTAGCAAATGAAATTCAGCAATAAAAAAATCACTAATGTAAAGAATTGTTTGTTTTTGCTTTAATACATATATAAAAATATAACTTTGTTTTTTTACTAGAGCTACAAATATCACAAAATTATGGATATTTCTAGCTGTGACATGGCACCAGAGTTAAGCGAGAGATATTTGCGAATTTTGACACACCGAGCTTAAAAGGTTCACCATCACTGGCCTATGGGGAAGACGACCTCTTTGGGAAAGCTGCATCAGGAGAGCAAGGTCACTTGTTTTCTAGCGATGTGCACAAACTGAATTTGTACGCTACAAACCTGTCTAAGAGGGCCAACACCTCTGAAGCCGGAAGATAAGGAAAGTGTGTAAGTTACTTTAAGTGTCTAACTTACCTGAACTGCATAAGTTACACAAAGTGTGCAAATTACATAGAATGAGCAAGTCACTCAAAGAACATAAGGCAAGCAAGGTTCCTAAGGTACTTAAAGTCAGTCCCTAAGTTACCTAATGCACAATATAAGTAGAATGTACTGCTTGCTCAAAGGGCATAAATTACTCAAATTGGGTAAATTACGCAAAGTGCGTAAGGTACACAAAGTGTGTAAGTTATGCAGAATCTGTAACTCACTCAAAATGTGTAAGACAAGGAAAATGTCTAAGATATCTAAAGTTTTTAAGTTACACAAAGTGCCTCATGTGTAAGATAAGCGGAATGCATAACTTACTCTAAGTGCATACATTATGCAATGTGCATAAGGTACGCAAAGTGTGTAGGTTACGCAAAGTACCTGCATTATACAAAGTGTGTAAGTTACTCAGAGAGAGCAAGGTATGCAAAGTGAGTATGGTATGCAAAGTGAGTATGATATGCAAAGTGTGTACATTACACAAAGTGTGTACATTACACAAAATGTGCAAGTCATTCGAAATGCATAAGACAAGCTGAGTGCCTAAGGTACTCAAAGGTTGCCTCTGTTAGCATGACCTACACAATATGTAGGTCATGCTATTCATGTACACAAATTCTGTAAAGTGTATAAGTTGCGCAAAGCGAATAAGGTATGCAAAATGAGGTACACAAGGTATGTAATGTACGCAAAGTGTTTTATTTTACACTTCTTTTTCCTCTGCTTTGTTTTTATTATGCCAGGCATTTGTGTAAGATTTATCTTCCAAAGGCTGCCTCCAACACACATGTTCATCTCACACGCTAAACAGCTGTGAGACTCCATGCTGGGTGATTTGTTTGGTCTTAGCTGAATGAGCAACCATCGTTTTCCACATTTCACTCTTGTCTTTGTACAGCATGCTATTTTCTGCTCAGCCTAATTTGGGATATGAAAGATGCACTGACCTATAAAAGAATCAAATCAATTTTATGTGAAGATATGGGGCCTTCTGAGCTCGGCAGTCTTGGTACCAGTAAGAAGACAATGAATTCTCTCTAAAGTTAGCACACCATTAAGTTAACCAATAACATGGCTCAAAGGGAAAAAAACGGTTTCATTTACCATTAAATGAGGCTCCATATCCCTGTTCTGAAAAGTGAGAATGAGAAATTACTGGTTTTAAAAAATAAGCTAAGTGACCTGAATTTAACTAGTATGAGTCTTCTGTAGCATTATGTAATATTACTTCATAGCACAGTGCATTTAACGTTTCACCATAAAGAAACTTTCATTATTATTCTCCAGAAATGATTACCAGATTTCAAAAAGAAGCTGCTGTTCTTCGGACTTTAGTTATCAAAGTTCTCAAGAAAATTATATCTCTTCACAGGCAAACAGTAACAGCTTGTACATCAGTATCCTATATTTCCTCCCCAAGCTACTTTGTTTTATTTTTGTAATGGTAAATGGCCTTTTCTGGATTATATCCCAGAATACAGACCTGTTTTCTTCATGCCAGTCCAGACTATAGCCTGCCAGAACTGGTGAATTCTAATTCAAATCCCACAAGATGTTAACTTGTGACTGTCATTAAGAAGCTTCTGGCAACATCCTTTGTGTTCAGATGCGAACATTTAGTGCAAATATCAGGAATGTCATTATACAGTAATTTTATTTTGAAAGAGTGACTCTGTCCCAACATTTACTTGTACTCCTATCCACCAGTACCAAGCTTTTCTCTATGGGTGCTCCTCCATTGTCTCCCTTTCATAAAGCCATCTAAATACCATTAGCCAAGGTATGCAGTCAGCCAAAGCTGTGATCTGCAGCTGGCACATGCACAGCTGTACCTCTGCCCACATCCCAGAACTGTGCACCAAGCTCACCACCTTTGCTCCCATTACTAAAGCACGCTGGTTCTTGTTTCAGACTGCCCATGAACACAGCGAGATCACATTTCGCTCCACCCTTGAGTTATTCCCTCATTTTGTATGATGGCCCCCATAACACAATTAGTGATCCAAAGGGTAACCAGTCAGGGCATGACACCATTTTCCTTCCTCTCAACCCTAGGTGCCACACTTGCTGTCATCAGAGGCTTCTGCTGCCATCGGATCACATGTCCACCTCGCCGCAAACTGGATCTCCTGCCTGGCCATTTTCCAGTCACTCCCTGGACTGTTTGTGCTTGCATGCCCTTTTCTCAAGTGCTCCAGCTACTGTGGACTATTTTCTGCTCTTTCCTGAGCTTGACACAAGTGCTTTCTCTGACCTCTGCAAACTCCGAGCCTTGTTTTTAACCATTTCTGCATTTTGACCCTCTGTATTCTCATCACAGGTGAGGACCCCAGAAAAAGATGCAGTAATGCACCAGAGGGTGAGAAAACCTGCTAATTCCACCACCACCCCAGTTACAGGTTTCCCTCTCAGCCATCAGCGTTAGTCTAAATTCTCCCTGGGTTGGCTAGGAGTAGGAATTTTAATTTAAAACCACTTCATCCCCTTTCCCTATGCAGAGACAGAGCTCACTGAAACATAGTAACCAAGCCTTTGTCAAATATTATTTATCTAGAGAAGAAGAAGGAGTTGGTTTTTCTACCCTACTTTTCTCACCCATTCAACGGGACTCAAAGCTTTCTACTCTCCACAACAGACACCCTGTGAGGCAGGTGGGGCTGTGAACGCTCAGAAGAAAGCTGTGACTAGCCCAAGGTCACCCAGCAAGCTTCGTAGATGGGGGCGGAATCAAACCTGGTATTCCCAGATAAGAGACCAGCTCCCTAACCAGATCAAACTGTTCAGAGATAATCCTGTTAGCCCTCAATTATTGGATAAACATTGTAACTGCTGCTTCCTATTCTGGCTGTACCAAGAGTTCTACCTTAGCCAGAGCTCTGTTCCGGCTACTTTGTTTTTGAAGATTTTGGGTATATATTTACTAAAGTAACAATTACTTTTCTCTGGAACTTGACTTATTTTGAGTTATTTTTCCATTCCCTTTTCCCTGATGGCCTCATGCTAGTTAACTGTCCGTGACACCAGCCAATCTGTCTGCAAGGTCCTGCAAGAAATTGTGCCTGGGAGAGCTTTTCTCAGGGCTCTTCTCCTAGCAGTTCAGGTGGGCAGTGTTAGCCTGCTGGTGGGGCCACCACCACCACCCGTTCTGGTACATTATTTTAGCCCAGCCAGAGCAACCGCTACCACAATCCATCTTAAACCTGACTCTTTTGATGGTAAGCCAGAACAACCCCAGGTATTCCTTATGCAATTAAGGATGGATATGATTGTCAGACCCCATCATTTCCCAGTCCTGAGAACGGATCCATATTACATTTAGCTTTAACTTGCTGTCTGGTGAGACTGCCCAAGGATCTCTAAGAGTGATTGGCCATGGAAACCAAGAAGCATGGGACTTTGAGAACTTCCTATGTGCTGACCAAGACCACATAAATCAGTGCCTATGCTACAGCAAACAAGGCAAGCAAACAAGGCAAGCAGGCAGAACTATGTGTGAGGCCACCCTAGGAGGTAAACTCCAACTGCTCAAGGTAATATTGAGGTTTTCAACAGTAACTGCCGCTGAAAGGAGGGAGGGGGAATCCTCTTCCTGAATGACTAAAGAGACTGCTGCCAAAAAGGACTGTTAATTAGTTTATTACAGTCGATTGCTGAGTTTTCCCCATTCCCTTTCAAAAGCAACCACAGCTGCTGAAAGTGTACAAAAACACTATTAGTTCTCTTTCTAGTACTAAGGAGTCCTTTCTCTACCCTGGTGACCAACTGTGGAGCCCAAGGCTGATTAATGTACCTGTTATATCTTTTATTGCATATGTGGTTATGTTATATAATGTACTAAGAGGAAAAGGCACTGACCAGGAAGGTTAGAGAACAGATGAGGAGGGGCTATGCCCAGCTCAATTAGCATATTTAAGAAAGGGGGGGGGGCAGCCCAGAGAGCAACTAACCAATCAGCAGGGATGGAACCCTGGCAGAGGCTATAAAAAGGGCCTTCCTGCCAGAGCTGTGGTTCTGTGACTGGGGCTAGACTTAGGTAGAAGTTAGCCAGTACAGATCCGGGTCCTGAGGAGAATCCAGATAGGGATTAGGCAGGGTCCTGAGTTAAGAAAATAAAGTGAACTGCTTGTGTTAAAGTTGAACTGACTTAAAAAGTGTAAAGCATTAAAGTTACATTTACATTTGTTTTAAAGACTCTGCTTGAGGCCTGTTTCTGGCTCAGACACTCAAGGGAGGGGGAAAGAGTTGTCGTAGTAACGTAACAGTAATAGTGTAACCTAAGTGTTGGAGCTCGGCTCAGAAGGAGAAAAAGGCCTAGAAACCTGCTATTTAAAAGAGAACTTGAAGTCCGTGGCTATAGTGGCCGAACTGAAGAAAGTTGGACGCCCGGCTGGGGCCTAGTTTTTGGTGGCTGCCGGTCCGGGTCTTCACACCAACCATAGAATTTTCATGACTTATAGGGTGTTTTTCCACTGTCACTAGAAGTGCCCATTAAGTACCCATTAATGGGTACAAAAATGTCGTTACGTACCCATTAATGGGTACTTAATGGGTACTTTTCAACAGTTCTGCAAGGTAGGATCTGCTTTTCTGTAGCTGAAACTGGGTGAGCCCCTTCCATCCAGCTCCTAGCATTGACCCTTCCCTCCCAACTGTCACCACACAGGCTATGGGGGAGTCATCTTGCCTGTAGAGAGACCTTTGGGTATAGAGTGGGTTAGAAATACAAAGAAAGGGAAGGGAAGGGAAGGGAAGGGAAGGGAAGGGAAGGGAAGGGAAGGGAGAAAGAAAGAAAGAAAGAAAGAAAGAAAGAAAGAAAGAAAGAAAGAAAGAAAGAAAGAAAGAAAGAAAGAAAGAAAGAAAGAAAGAAAGAAAGAAAGAAAGAAAGAAAGAAAGAAAGAAAGAAAGAAAGAAAGAAAGAAAGAAAGAAAGAAAGAAAGAAAGAAAGAAAGAAAGAAAGAAAGAAAGAAAGAAAGAAAAAGAAAGGCTACTACGGGACAGGGATGGAACTGGGGGGTTTGGGGCGAGGTTAACAGAGGACTCAGGATGTGTCTTCCATTTTTCCCAACTTGTTGAACACTCAGAACATCTGAATATAATGTTGGAACCACTGGGACAATACGCTTGTGGGAAAATGGCCATCCATCGAAGTGGAAAGCGGAATACTGCTCTAAAAACTGTCTGGAGTCTACAAAAACTGCATCTCCATCTGGCAAGATCCTCCACAGGGGATAGGCTGTGAATAAGCCCACTTAACGATTACAAGAGGAGAAATAAATGGTAGAGTGTGAATTATTTTCTTTCTATAACAGGCCATCAGAGAAACAACTGTAACAGACAGAACTCTGGAGCCATAGGCATTTCCAGAGCCAGTTTCCAAACAGGACTCCTTATGGATTTGTCTTAAGACCTTTACACACCAACAGACATTTGTGAAATTTCAAAACCATTGCAGTTGCATTTTGTACACATGTACAAAGAAGAAACCTCCAAAATTAGACCACTTCCAGGTCTCTTATTTTCTGCTTCAGAAATAATATTTATGAGACACCCACTGTCATGTTAATTCCAGCCCTGCTAGATCCACTATAATAAATAATACATGGCTGATGAAAAATTTAGAGGCCAGAGTTGAAATTTACCTGAAAGGAGACTGATTTGTGCAAACAATGTTTTCTCTCAATATTATTCATCTATGAAAAATTTAGTGAACAATCAATGGAGACAAATATAAAGATAACAGTTAAGAATTGGGCAGACAATCAATATACTTCTTGAAAGAGGTTTAAAAACCATTGTGGTATTACTCCTTATACACATATTCAATTTAAAAAAAAATGCTTCAAAAGAAATTATGATTTTAATTTCAGAAACATTTCAAGATCCTTTAAATGCATGTTACTTTATTAATTCTGCTCATCTTTGTATACTGTTCTACATTTGTTTAATAAAAAATTTCCAAATTCCCCCCCCCCCCAAAATTAACAAAACTCACAAGACCTAATGAAGAAACAAAGAGCTTTCCTACAAAGTTTATTTTGTTCTCACCATAAAGGCAAAGTGGTTACTAGTTTTCTTCTTTCTGATTCATGTGCTATTTGTTGAGCAAAGCAAAGGGAGAAAAAGTGATGTTCAGTTCTGAGCAAATCCAAAGAGCCATTACAATCCAACTTAGGAGCAGGGAAGTACACAAATGGGTTTTTTTTAAATTTGATTTATATCAAATCAAATGCGAGAAAATTAGTATTTGTTCAAATAGATCCCCTTTGAATGTTCAATCCCATATGAATGCATACGAATAGCATAAGGATCCCATACAAATGCACACAAATGGCACACGGAGCCCATATACGAATCCCATACGAAGCTTCATATGAGTGTATCAAAACATTTGATTCAAATTCAAATGTCAATCTTCAAATGTGCCAACATTCAATTCAAATTTGAATGTCCGAATAAGACTGAATTTGGCCAAATTTTGAATGTTATGAATATTCATGCCCATCCCTACTCAGGAGAGCTCTACTGGGTGGCACACAGGAGGGGGACAATTGTGGAACAGATGACCAAGAATTCTCCACCTAGAATTGTGCTCCTACATACATCCAGGTGTGTTTCCCCTTGTGCCACCAGCACTCCAGCCATCTTCCAATCTCTTTCATGCACAAACCAAATAACCATTTGGGGCTTATCATGATTTTAAAGATTAAGGGCTTAACAAAACTTCATTCTGTCCAGAACATCTGACAAAACATCCAGACATTGATCAGAGTCTATAAGTGCATGGGATGGACCATATTCATCAGCACTTTCTCCCCAGTTCCTATAATGAACAGCATTACTGCCCAACCAAACATCACCAGGACCATGGTCACACTCTCAATTTAAACTTTCTTCAGCCCATCTTATGATCGCAATGCAGACACCTTTTCCTTTCCATCCATTTTAATCTGTGGACTTTCCACCCTCCATTTGGACTTTCCAGGGTAGATAGTCCACAAATAAAATGGACAGAAATGAAAAGGTGCAATCAGATGATAGACAGAAGAAGGCTTAAAGTGAAGGTGTGGCCATAGTCCAGTAAATGACCCATCATGCCAATACAATAGACAGCACCTATACAGGACAGGATGAGGAAGTACACTGATCCCCTCCCACAACCTCAACCCTTGCCTTTCTGCAGGAGTCATCTACGTGCTGTTCAGCCACCATTAGAAGCAACCACCCAACAACAGCACAGAGGCAGAACTTCCTCTGACCTGCCACAGAAATCACCATGATAATGCCATAGAATCTCCTCCTTGACATTTCCATTCAGAGCAGCATAACGGCTATTTGTGAACGTCTACTGATGCACATGACAGGGAGAGCATACCAACATGTGCATTCACATTATGTACTGGCAGAAGGCCACCACAATACGGATCTTTCCATTTCTACCTACCCATCTCTTTTAAACTGTGAACTTACCAGCAAAACACCATGTATATTTTCCTAAGTAAAATAAGCAAACAAACCCACTCCAGAAAAAATAGGCAATCTAGGCTAGAGTATAGGGAACTTCTTTTACACAATTTGAATTATTGCCCTAGCATCCTAGTTGCTATAGCAACTTTTGGTGCGATTCTTAAAAGGCCGCTGTTTGAAGACAGACGAACAGCAGCCCAATAACTTGACAGCCAGAAGGCTTTCCCACTGTGACCACAACAGCCAAAAGCGAAAGACCAAAATCACAGAACTTTAAAGCTTATACTTAAAGGATTAATTTCTCTAGCCCCAAATAACATTTTATGTTATCTTGCCTTGAATGACTCTGTTTCAGATGCAAGCAGTTCGTGATATTCCATTTCTAGGGAAGACCAGTTACACTGAGGATAATGTGGCTATTTTCACAAACAGAACTAAAAAATGTGTCTCAAGGCACCATAGCTATCATAGTGCTTGACACTCAGGTTCTTATCCCTTCTCTAACATACCTTTGCTAGTCTAGAATGACCATGGGTGGAGGAGGAACAGACTGGTGTGTAAACAATCTCACCTGCACAGCATCTCTAAGCCACCTCAATGGTGTGTTTTTAAACTGCATATGAATGCGCAGCCAAACCTTAAGACTCCAACTCCCAACATGCTTTTAGAGGTCTCCCCTTTCTTTTTTATGTCCTTTCAGAAACCACAAGGCATTACAAAGATAGACAATTAATACATCTATAGGACCAGCAAAAAAACTGGAAAAGTATTAGTATATGTTACAGTGATCAAAGGCAAGGACTACAGAAGCAATTCCTTAAGAGATAGGATGATTTAAGTATGTATTTTACATGCTTTGTGTTAAACACTCTGGACATGCTGCAACATTTTAAAAACATTGTATGCCTTTGTGTGCACGCAGTTGCTAAGAGCCCTGCTCTCCTCAGAGAACATCCAAATATTTTTCAAATGCCCACATATCCTACAAGTTATCAAGCTGAAATATAAATTCTGTTAAAGAATACCTGCTGAAAAAATGTTCCAAGTTAGCTTAGGGAGTGATCAGGCAGGGCTTTTTTTTTAAAGTTATTCCTTCAAGGAAAACATCTCACCCCCAGATGCACTAAGAAAATGCCTTACAAACAGATGAGAACCTACCTTATTTCACCACACTGCAGCCTACAATCACCCCCAAGTCTGGCAACATCTACCCTCCCTGACTACTGCTGCTACCTACTGATTAGCCACTCTGTGGGCAACCCCTACCTCTCTGCTTACTTAGCTCCCTGCCCAACCCACCTTCAGAGCTATAAAACCCAAAATGTTAAAGAGGCAACCTGTCTGAGACTTCAGGATGGGATAATGTGAATGCAGGGGTGGGGGATGTCTGTTGTTCCAGACTCAAATTCATTCATTCTTTGCACATTCTGATTGCATTCCCAGATACATTCAGTATTTCTAGCATTACAATGGAAAAAATAGGAGGAGATGGGTTAAACTACTGATCTTATTGTATCAAGGGTAAGTAAACTTTGGCTCTCTAAACCAGGTAAGCTGCCAAATCCCTGGCAAATGTAGACTTCGGCTTATACATGTGGTAGTATGACAGTTCATGACAGTTCTTTTTGTAACATGCAGATCTTTTTGGTGGTTGCTTGGAGTCACTAAGTTGAGGTCAGTAGTGACATGTTTATTAGACTGTATATCCTGTTGAAATAAACTGTGTATCTTAGCAACATGCATAGGGGTTGAAGAAATGCAAGCTGACTGATGTCTCCCTTTCTTGTTACACTCCCCACATCCTACATACTTCTATATAAAGAAATAATAATGGGTCTCTTGGTGACGGATCACATCTAGCTCAGACAACATTCTCATGGTGGCAATACTAGGCAACAAATGCTAAATAAGAAATCTGAAGAAAAAAACACATTTGGGAGTAGGGATCCCATACATAAGAATAAGGTGGAAGGTAGGATATGAAGGCCAAATGAGATGTGATGCAACCTGGTCTTTGGGGGTGTCTCCTTGAAAGTCACAAGAATTTTCACCTTCTAACCACCTTGCATAATTAGACAGTTTTAGGGGATTTAAATGAATAAACTGAATATTTTTGGTCAAAATACTATTCCTAAATTAATTCTGACTTCAAACTTCTGTGAAAAGTCATCACTACAATTACACTTTCAAACAGTAAGCACCGACCCACCAACAAACTAGTCATGCTGGATAATGTTGCAGGCAATGTAACATGCACTATGGTGTCTCTAGACTCTTTTACATCCGTCACATTGCTCGGTGTGAACCTGCTCTCATCCTTGAAGAGAAAAGGGCATCAATGATGGACCTGCCAATTCTGGTTTTCTCTGACAAATGTCAGTCAAGCTGCAAGGTGCTGGGCTATGAGAACAGGTCCCACTTCAGGACTTCAGGCCCCCTAAAATCTGTACATCAGTAGCCTGCTGGAGGTCAGTTTGTAGGACTCTGGCATTGCTTCTCCTATTCATTCTCACACAAAGAAGCAGATGCCAGTCCTGATCCTGGGTTGATGCCCTTCTATGACCCTGTTCAGCTCTTCTCAAGTAATGGCCTGTGTTATGGAATCTGCTCCATTGCTCCCGAGACTGTGCTGGGAGACACATCTATCCTGGAGGAGCTGGACTGCCTGTGCAACCTGAATGGGCTGTATGTACCACTTCATGCTACCAGTAATGACAAGGACACTAGCAAAGGCAAAAACTAGTGAAGAATCAGTAAGGAACACTAAAGAGAGGAGTATTGTCTGTGGCCACCACCTGCTATAACTATTCCCTATTGTGCCTTGTCTTGCTGTTGCCCCTCCAATGCATGAGCTGTGTGATGGGTTCCAGATGTTAAACACCTCTGATAATATTCATAGGGGTGAGCATAGCAGGTAGATGCAAGAAACAGCACAGCCAGAAAGTTGGTTTCTTGGTGATTTACTAGTGCCCAGGAAGTGCAAATATATACATTCAGTACTTCAGTGCTCTAGGGACCCTGTTTAAGTACAATATATACAGGTACAGAAGTTTTCTTACTTCCCTCCCCCAAATTCACTCCTTACATCCTTCCAGCTCCCAGGTTTGGCCTTGGACGGCAACTCCAGTGTAGCCTCAGAACTCCTCTCCTTTCCAGCTTCCTTGCTTGGTCTTCACTGGCTTCCACCTTACCCGTGCTCCTTCCTCAGCCAGGTACACTCTGCTGCTTCTGTACAATTGTCCTGGACAACACCAGCCTCCTTCTGACTATCAGCACCAACACTTCCTCCTTCCACAACTCCAACACCCTCTCCTTTCCAACCAACCTGTCTCTCATTAAATACAGTTTTCCCCTGTCTACTCTCAGTGATTCAGCAGTTTCTGATGCAATCCTGTATTTCTGCTACAGTTAAAGGGAAACCATCACAGTTGTCACTTGCATTTGCACCAAAGCAGGTGAAATTGACTCACAATCGCTTATGCTTCCTAACCGGACGAACTGATATCCTGAAATTTAAGTGACTTGAGGTTATGCTGTGATGCTTAACTGTTCCCTTGATCTTCTTAAAATAACTCCCAATTCTCTACATTAAAGCTTTTTCCCAAAATGTTTCTCATATTTTGTACGCTAACTTGTCATTTTACCTTCCTCACACACAAAGACCTATATTCTTCTTGAGCATGTTGATCAAAACTCTCTCTTCTCCAAGGAAGCCATCTTGAATAGCTTCACAGAAGCTCAACTTGCACCTTTTCTACCATTTGGTACACCATTCTGGAAAACTGTGATTTTTCACTACAATTCCCACAATGCACAAACTGACAGCCAATATAGCTAAACACAAGAAGAGCTGTAGTCCAAGAAAGATCTTTTGCAAACACTGAAGCATACATTCTATATGAGAGTCTATCAGTGTGAATTTGGCTGATCTTAAAATACCCTGAAATATTCCCCTTTGTCTCTCCTGAGCCTTAGCATCCACTGTCATATTTTTAATGGCACCAGGACTGAGGAAGCCTACAGTGAGTAGGTGAAACACGTGTAAAGATTGGGACTTATAAAGATTGGGACTTTTATGACTTTTTGTTGTTGTTGTTATTTTAGTCTCCCCTCTTTATAGTTTTTTGTAGTTTTTAAGTATTTTTAGCATGACTGTTTTACCTGGAAACTACTCTAACCATCGTACTGTACCCAGTCATGAAAGCCTTAATTTACATAGACCAGAGCCTGCTTTGTGCTTCTCATATTGCAGGGTTTAGCTAGATAGTAGGGCTGTGCACAAACATTCATAACTTTTGTTATTTGGACGAATTCGTACATGAATTGAACGTTACGATATTCGTATGCTAACATTCACACAAATGTTTCTGGACATTCATACGAATACTCCGGACATTCGTTAGATTGGGAGGGTGGAAAAATGGAGCGCCAGTCCCATCCACAATTGATCCAGACTGCATTCGACATGGATCGACAGCAGATTAAAAGTGTATTCAGGTCGGATTTGACATTTTCACAGCATGGATATGTTATGGATACGTATCGGATATGTATTCATTCATATCAGATACGTATTCATTCATTTTGGATACATCTCAGATATGTATTGAATATTCGTACAAATATGTACTAATAGATCCGTATCAAATAGAATTTTACCGCATTCGAATGTGATATATTTTGTACGAATATGGATTTTCAAACATTCAATTTGTTACAAATCATATGTCAAAAATGCATTTGTGCCTGGTGGCTAACCTGGCACACTGGCAAAGGCTTCCAATGGAAGTTTATGGGAGCCAGAGTTTAAGAACTTCTGCAGGTCTACAGGTTAGCCAAACCTGCTTTAGTGCTCTGTTATTCAAACCAACATTTGATTTGCTGTCTCACCTTATAGCTCGCAGGGCTTCTCCTTCCCCACTTTCAGGCACTGGTCTTGTTTTAAGGATGTTCATTTTATATTTTGTTTTTATTACCGTAACCTACCCTGAGACCTTTGGGTACAGGGCAGGATATAAAATGCAAATAAATAATTAAAGTTCTGCCCTGAATTTGATTATGCTATAGGAAGGCTTTAAAGGAAGTTGTCCAAAGATGCCCAAATTTGTAAAAAGAAAAGAAAAGAAAGAAAGAAGAAAAGAAAAGAAAGAAGCATTCTGATGTATCCATTTGTCCTTCTATCCTGCCCTATACCCAGATATCTCAGGGCAAATAATAAAAACAATGGGAAAATGATCTCAGTTATACAATTCCTGATCCCAAACACTGAAATGAAGGCTTCATAACAGAACTTCATGATATGAATGAATGAATTTATTATGGTCACTGAGCAAATGTAGGATCTATTGTTATCATTGGCCCTCCATCACTTTCCTATCATTCTTGAAGTGGTTCAGGGAAACAGTCACATTTTCTTGCTCAAAGGGTATAATTTAAGAACGTGTGCTCCGCTGCCCCATAGGGGCTTTACACTGACTAGTCGTTATGTCTTAAAATGCTTCCAGACACGGTTAATAGGTTGAGAGGTTCTCAGCATTACAGCCGTACCACCAGACTGCCATAATAGCAAGACAGAGATGTTGCGGCCCATCAGCTTCTTAATATGCAGTAAAGATAATGCTGGATGTCCAGCACTATTTTTACTTTGCCAGCAGGATTTCATTTACCAGCAGGATTTGGTGAGGTCCAGGGGCATCAATCGCTGGGAACTTCAGGGAGGTTGCCAAGCGATGGGGGGTGGGGGGGCAGGAGAAAGGAGCAGGTGCAAGGTGAGCTCCAGGAAGTTCCCAGAAAAGTAACACTACAGGCTCTCACCAGATGCTGCTGGTAAGCAAAACCATGCCAGAAGAATACCATGCTAAAGTGGCAACCCAAGGGAAGGGGGGGAGGGAGAGAATGCTAAGCTATTTATGTTCCATGTTTCTCCTCACTATCTGGAGGTAGCTTTAGCTACCAGCTGGCACCCCCACCAATAAAAAGCAAGTAAAGCTTGCCTAATAACATTATCCTTTGATTTATTCTCTCCCATACTTCTGCTCTCCTTTCCCAGAAACAAGCACTGTGTATTGCGTAAGAAAGCACACAGGAGAAAGAAAAGTCAGCAATGACAAGGAAGGAAGGAAGGAAGGAAGGAAGGAAGGAAGGAAGGAAGGAAGGAAGGAAAGAAGGAAGGAAGGAAGGAAGGAAGGAAGGAAGGAAGGAAGGAAGGAAGGAAGGAAGGAAGGAAGGAAGGAAGGAAGGAAGGAAGGAAGGAAGTTCGGATTAGAAACCAAACGCTATGACCTGGGGTGGGATCTTCCGAAATAAGATGCACCAGAAGCCTATGATTCATTTTTGCAAATTAGATCACTAGGCACGCATCTGAGACCACCCTATGCGGAACATCCTGGGTGGATGCATCATGCGCTGCAAGGATTTGAGCCCAAGTGCAATGACGGCAGCCTGGGTTTAAGACTGAATGTCTTTCAGACCACATCGGTGCCAGTTAACACTCAGCTAATAAAAATAAATCCAGATGGACGCACAACGCTTTATTTATTTACATGGTTGAGTTACGAAAACACCTAAGACTCTGCCACCTCAGCGCCATCTCTTCATCCGTCCAACCTCTATGAGCGAGAGCAGAGGCAGGGCAATGGTCCTGGATAAGCAAGCCAGCAAAAGGGCTGCACTCCCATCAGCTTTGAAGTATAGCAGCAGCTGCTCCAGGGCACCTATTAAATCCCACGGCGAGGAGGAAGATCAGCAGCAGGGCTAATGCACAGATCCCCAAGAGGCCAGCGAGCGGCCTCATTAAACACACAGTAGCCACTAAGCCAAGACCCTTCCCCGGCAACGCCATCCATAAATAACAAGTGGCACATGCCTGTCTAGGGCTGCCTCGTGGGAAAAGGGGGGAGGCTGGAGATTTAAAGAGAGAGCGCAGGCGCCGCCAAGCAGGGGGAGAGAAATAAGGGAGTTTACGCTCAGGTAGAGCTTCTGATGGAAAGGGAAATGGGGAGGGGATGGATGGATGGATAGATGGATGGATGGATGGGGAGTATGGCATGAAGGAAGGTCCCACCACTGTAATACAGCACGAAATGATACCAGAAAGACCTTACATATGATTCCGTTTCTCCGACCCACCCCCCTGAAACTGTACCCTTGTTTTGCTGGGGAAAGAGAACACAAGCACACACACCCCTCCTCGCCGCCCCTCTTGAAGCCGCCTGTCACCCAGAAGCATCCCCGTTTGACTACGCCGGTGGCCTCACTCTCTGCATGCAGAAAGCAGAGGAGAGAGTGTGATGGCGAAAAGTCGAGCAACACACGCGGCCCACGAGGGAGTGGGAGTCAATCCGCGATGACGGTCAAATCCTGGCGCACCCAGGACGACCTAGGAGCCTCGCTCGGGAGTGGCTGTGGCTCGCGGTAATGCGAGCTGCCCGAAAAGCGGAGGGTTGCCGGTTCGATCGCCAGCCTCTCCCTGGACGTAGCCATGGCAAACCGCTTCTGTCTCTGCGCCAAGAAAGCTGCCCTGCAGTTGCCCACGGCCAGGACTCCGCGGTGGCCCCCTTTCTGGCAAGAACCCCAGACCCCATGCGACAAACCCGCCCAGCGAACACCGTTCGGCCGCCGCCGCCAGCAGCAGCAGCCGCCGCCGCCGCCGGGGAGCGACGGGCGATGCTCCGAGTCGAGCGCAGCGCAGCGCAGGGCTACTGCGGGCGAAGGGAACCGAGGGGAGGAGGCTACGAGCCCCGCCAGACGGAGAAGCGCCGCCGTCCGGGCACATGGGGCGACGAGGGGCGGCAGGGGCACCGGCACGGGCTCAGGTTCCCCGATGTGGGGCTGGGAGGGAGAGCTAGGAGGGAGCCCCGAGGGCTGCGCTTGGCTCAGCGGAAGCCGCCTTCGCTGAGCTTCGAGGCGGCGGCAGGAAAGGTACCTGGAGCGGAGGTGGCGGCGGAGGCGGACGCCCTCGGCAGCCTGGCTGGCGGCGGAGGCGGTTCGTGCTGCCCCCGTTGCGGCTGCTGCTTCACGAAGCCCAGCTCGACGGCGGCGGCGGCGGCGGCGGCGGCCGAGCCCGGGCGGCCCTTCAGGAGCAAGAGCAGCAGGAGCGACGCCGCGGCCAGTTCCAGGAGGGACGCGCAGGAGGCCGGCGAGCGCCCGCAGATCCCCGGCATGGCGACCAGCCAGAGGGCAGCGGAGGCATATTGCGAGCCGGCCGGCAAGGGGGGCTCCAGGCGGGGCAGCGAGCGGGCGGGCGAGCGAGCGAGGGCGGGCAGCCCCCGGGCCGAGCGGCGGCTCCCGGCGGCGGAGGAGCTGGCGCCACCGCAGCGAAACGCGGATCTCACGCCACCGCACGCGCGCCTCCACTCCGGCCGCAGATGGCGACAGGGAGGCGGGAGCGGGAGGCGGCCCCGCAAGCCCACGTGACGGGGAGGGGGAGGGGAGACACCTCGAGGAAAGAGGCCTCAGCGTCGACCCTCGCCTTCCCGCCCGTCCAAACGCTCCATGAAGATGCTGCCTCCTCATCCCCGTCACGTTTCTGGGCTATGCAGCCATGTGCGACGGCCCTCGCTGGCTCCGAGGCTCCAGCCAAGGAAGCCGGGAAGGAGGTTGCCTCTGGAGACTGTTCCTTGGACCAGGGGCCTGTTCGCACTGCGGCCTCTACTGCACGAGTAGTGAAGGGCTGGTGAAGAGCAAGGGGCGGCGTGGCGGCGGCGTAGGCTGTTACAGTCTCCAGGCATGCGGCGCTCACCTGAAGCGCACTAATTGTTGATTAGGTGTGGAGCTCCACATGTAACCGACCTTACTCGAAAGGTTACCTTAATCATCTGGGGTGGTGGCTGTTCGCACTTCTTCCACACTCTGGGGTCGTCCGAGGTGCTGCCGGCACCTGGGGCAACCATAGATGCGAATGCACGTGCTCAGAGCAGCCGCTGCGATGGCGCTGATGCGCATGCAGTCGTGGAGGGTGCCGTAGCCAAAATGGCGGCACCCAGAGGGGGACCGGGACCCAGATCGAAAAAGGTAGTGCGAATGCTATTCAACATTGGTTGATCATGCTCCTTTCCCATCTGGTGAAAGTGTGGAAAGTTAGTTTTCCACCGAGCAAGTTCTCTTGTGTAGAGAACCAATGATTTGCAAAAACGGCCAATAGGGTATTTTGCACACCTCTAACTCCAATGTGATCCAATACTATTAAGACAGTTCCTTTCAAAGACACTAACTGTTCACATGTAGCAAAAAAAAAAGTCTTACCAAGGGCAGTTTGTGGCCCTCATGTTCTTATTCCACCTCTAATCCAATCCTAGAATGTTAATGGGAGGAGAAGTCTGTGAATGATCCCATCTATCAGCCATCTCTAAAGTGCCTCAAAGTTTGTAAACACAGCTGAATACACAGGGTTTTAAACAATATTCAGAGAGACATTTGCTGAATAACGTGGAAGGCTGAATTTGATGGTCCAAATGCACTCAAAATCAGAGCTTCGCTTGGTAGAAGACAATTTTGGGTGGTGGCTACACAGCTGCACCAGAGTCAAAAGTAACTTAGGCTCTTCATTTGGCCATGAAAACTCATTGAATGACAGAGGGAATATTCACTGGTTCTTGGCCTCTGGTAAGGTTCTTGTGAGGGTAAAATGAAGGCAACAGCTATCGTGGCTACCTTGAACTCTTAAGAAGAACAGCAGGGCTTTGCTAACTGCCGGCACATATGTGAAAATTTTGGGCAATAGTTTTGGGCAAAAGATAATAAACATATACAGCCCACATTCGTATTAACATTCAAGGTTTGTGCCTTATATATCATACCTGACACAGCAGGTAATACTAGGAATTGCCTATATTTACTACATTTTTCCTGTTTGCTAAGAAAATAAAAGCAAGAAATTGGAAAACCCATGACTCTTACAATCGATGCCTGGTATGCAAAAGTAATTGACATTTTCATTACAGAGTTAATAGCTTTTCAATATAATCAACTGAAAGAAAGTAAGGTAACTTATACTTATCAAGATGTCTGGTTCCCTTTATAGACAAATTGGGTCTCATCACAGTGAATATGCTATGGCGAAGAGGTTAGTAGATTTCATTTTATGCTAATTTAGTAGTAATCTGGAAAGATATGCACATGTTACCAACTACTGTAAACTTATATTTCTGTACCCTATGCCTTACTGGTCACTTTGCTGATCTGTTCTCTCAATCTGAAGGGCTGTGCTCACAGCAAAGGTTTAATCCAGCTTCAGTCTATCTTCAAAGCGAGTGATCAGTAAAGTGACCAGCAATTTTCTTCCCATATTATCTATCCCAAAGGTGAATTTTGAGTTATTTAACGCTGAAAGAAATCAGGTTGTCACTTTGCTGATGTATTCTCTCACTCTGAAAGTGGACTGAAGCTGGATTAAACCTTAGGTGTGAACACAGCCATAGTGTTTTTAGCAATCCTCCTTAGCATTCCTGATTGTGTAAAAAAATTATGTTCCGTCCTGTACTCCTCACTAGGAAAAGCCTTCCATTTTATACATGAGCTTTTTTGTTTTGTTTTGCTTTTAATGACTTCCTGTACTGCACCTTGTATGCATTTTTTGGAGTGATTGGACTCTTCTAACTTTCCATTTCCTTTTTACTAGTTTCCTCATTTGGGGAAGTTTCCTTGCTGTCTGTTGAATTGTTATCACATTGTTATTGTTACCGTTACCTACTGGATCAGCCACAGTGATATCTCATATTGGATCCTGAGCATTATTTGGGATCACTTTAGGAAATAATGCTTTAGGAAATAATGATTTAGCATGTCCATGAATTTTATTTTTCCCTCATGAGTTGAACAGTTCACATTAACTATGCTTCCTTTTTGGATGCCTCCTTTACCTCCTCCAAATTCTGATGTTTCAGAAGTCTGGCTAGACGTGTCATAGAACATACTTAATATTGGACTTACTTTGTGGCCTGTGTTCTTCACCACAGCGCTTCTGTGGATGCGTCTGATTCACCTACACATTCTGGTTCATAAGATCTCATCTCCTTTTTAATATTCAAGGCTATACAATCTCCAATTCACTCTTTCCTATAATTTCTGTACAGGTAGTAACCTGGGAGAATCCCACTGGTTTGCATTGATTCACCAGTAGGGTTGTGAACGAATATTTGTAACATTGAATATTTGTACAAATTTGTATGAATTCAGACATTTGTATAAAAATCGAATATTGCGACATTCATACATTGACATTCATATTTGTACAAATGTTCCAAACATTTATATAAATGCTTTAGAACATTTGTGAACCAGTGAGGTAGGAAAGTGGTTGCACCTGTCAAATCTGCAGTGGATCCAGAGTGCATTCGACATGGATTGAGAGCAGATTCAAAGTGGATTCAGAGCAGATTTGACAGTTTCAGAGCGGATATGTTACGGGATATGTATTGGATACATATGGGGTACATATGCATATTGGATATTTGTACGAATAGATTCCTACCACATTCAAAGGGGAACTATTCAAACAAATACAAATTTTCTTACATTTGATGTCACAATCCAGCTTCGCGACTAATATCGAGGGCTCTGGGAAGCAGGGGGTAGCAGCTGGGGAGCTGCTCCAATATGCCAGGTGTTCCAATAGATAATATCCTGGGCTCCCGACTGGCACAGGTCCCAGAGATCAACCAGGTGTTAATGGCTGACTCGAATTAGGCTAGAAAATGGGGAAGGGGAATAAAGACTAGAGTCTGAGTCAGCTGGAAAAGAGCTTTTAAATCTGTGGCACGGGTTTTTATACGGTCAAAGAAAGGGGTGTGGGGGAAATGACATCTATGCGACATCTGGGGAGGTGATTGGATGAAAGCTGGTGCTTTGTAGATCAGAGGTCCTGGTGATGTCACATCCTCTGGTCAGCAAGAAGAGAAAGACAGTTGTTCTTTTTCTCCACATGTGGTTGAGGACTCCATTATTGCCTGCAGACAAAGCAGCCCAGCATATACATAAGTCTATGGAGGAGAAAAACTCTGGTGCTTTTATTCTCGGGGCTTGTCTTTAACCAGCAAAGGAGCTATACAGAGAGGGGCTGAAAATGAAAGCCAGGGGAGGAAAAGGCTAAGGAGCCTAGAGGTTACTACAGTTTGACTCGATATGAATCAAATGCAAAGAAACACCATATGAATTGAATGCACAAAGCCCCCTACTCACCAGGTTTCAGTTATGCCAATAATATCCATTTTCTTTACCCCTCATTATGCACTCGTTTCCCTATTTTGTCTTGGAGGCTTCTGGCATTTGCATCTAGGCATTTGTACGAACTCCTCTGGTGCAAGCTCAGTCCTGTAAGACCATGCCTCTTTCATCTTTCTGCTATTGACTAGTTTACCCACTCAACTCAGTACAATGTGCATAATTCCGACCCACCTCACTCAAATGTGCACTTTCCCTAAAAGGATGCTGATGGCTTTCCCACAGAGATCAACTTAAAAGCTGCTCTGTAGCTTTTTAAATATTAATTGCATGAGTACTATTCTGGACACAGTTGAGCAGATGCAGTATACTATATGATCTAAGTTTAATATAGATTAAGCAGAGAGAATTTAGTTTATTTTAATATGCCAGTTACAATTAGGTTAGATTCATATGGCTAATAAATATATATATCATATTGCCAGTTAGCAATTTTGTATGTCACAATGTGCTTCTCTAACTCCAAGTTTTCTTCTTTGTTCTTATTTTTACTTTTACAAATAAGCTAAGTGCTGAAATGAAAAAGAGGAAGTCTAGAAGATTGTACATTGTTATCAACCTAATTAAAACAGTCTTAATCTGAAACCACTGTGAGGTCCTGTTACAATATAGGACAGAACAAACGATGAAGACAGCAAGTGGTTGCATCATCTACGTGTGCAGTTGGCCAGGGAGTGGGGTGGCAAATACTGAAATCCCCTTTTCAGCTCCCAAGCTGCCACAATCTCTGGGCAACTTGTGAGAAAAAGAAACCGAATGGTGCTTTCTCTTTGGCACTTGCATGGCTACATTGAGATCCCATTATCAATTTCAGTTGAGTTGACACAGTGGAGATCAAAAGGAGTAGCGTACACAACAGCCAGTTGGGTGGAAGGTAGCCAGAGACATGATTAGTCACGTGAAGTGCTTTCAGAGCAGGAATCCCATGTGACCTAGCAAACAAGCCAGCATGTGGCTTCCCCAACCCTGGATCTTTAGGGTATTTAGCCAGGTCTTCCGGAAGAGCT
Organism: Aspidoscelis tigris stejnegeri; assembly: GCA_023333525.1. Taxonomy (NCBI): domain Eukaryota; kingdom Metazoa; phylum Chordata; class Lepidosauria; order Squamata; family Teiidae; genus Aspidoscelis; species Aspidoscelis tigris. The sequence continues at coordinate 18,594,639 of JALMGA010000010.1, forward strand.
GGCTGAACAGGCTCATGCGTGGACTTAAGTCTTTCTCATGGTGGCGTAATATGGCTCCTTGTTCCCTTTTATCCTTCCAATTTTAAGTAGGGGAACCTCATGGCAGAGAAAACCTAAATACTACACTACACTGTACTAATTTCCCTTAGAGCAGTGGTTCTCAACCTTCCTAATGCCGCGACCCCTTAATGGAGTTCCTCATGTTGTGGAGACCCCCAACCACGGGGGAAGAGCAGTTGGGAAGTGGGAGGGAAGGGCGGCGGGAGACTTGTCGCGACCCCTCTGAAAGGGTAGTTTGACCCCCAGGTTGAGAACCATTGCCTTAGAGTGTAATAATGTAGATTGAGCACATCTGCCCTGGTGCCAGTGACATTCATTCACAATTCCTAGTATTCACTTAGATTTTGTTTAATTGTATGGGTGAGCGAATGACCATAGCCATAAGTTCTCACTCACAGTTGTCTTGAGAAGTATTCTTTCATGCCCACTGGCATTTGGCATATATAAGCCAAATGACGTAAGAGATACTGTGTTCAGACATAGCAAAAGGGGCACCTTAGATATGCTAAGGAGAGACAATAGTGTGTGGCCCTTGTGTTCTCATGCCTCCTCTAATCCATCGTTTCTAGCACAGGATAGGGGCAGACAGGTATGTAAACAATCCTTCCCCCAAGCCTTCTCTAAACCCCCTTAGAGGCACCTCAAAGATTGTTTTTTTTCTGTGTCTGATCACAGCTTAAGTCTACATAATAATTACCTGGCAAACAGGTTATTTACTCCTCCCAAACTATTGAACATCCCATCATTAGCCTGATGTGTACTCCTTAATTAACGCCATACACTTTATCTGACCCAGACATTCCCTCATGACAAAGGCAGATTTATCCTAGGAGAATTGCAGAAGGTTGGCAGGAGGTGGAGAAAAATACAAAAAAAAACTTCTAGAGCTTCAAGGTGTATCTCAAAGTCTTGTATTTTCCATCACATAATTACAAATAATAAGTACATTTTATTCACTTTTTTAAAAAAAAGCATTAGATATCCTACTATTTACAGTAAATATTATTTTAACTGATTTATGTGAACAATTTAAAAATATATTTTGATTTTCTTTTCCAAAATAGTAATAGTAAAATATAACATCAGTGGATTTGTGGGAGTAAGAAATTTTGAAAAACAAATGCAGTAATAGAGCATACCTTTTACCAATTATCTTGACAGCTGCTATAAATATAAGATTTGTTATTTGTTTTCGACAGTTAAAAGACTATTCATTCACATAATTTTCTACAAGGTTTAAATTGCAGGTGCTGATGGATTTTCATTATCTTTACATTATTATTCTAGAACATTATCAGTGTAACCATTCTGTTCATGTAAAATCAAACCCAACAACATATTTGATGTTTCAATGCATTGTTCTTTCGAAGAAAGCACATCTTTTTGTTTCTGAAAAATTTCACTGGTATAAAGTGCATCACAGACAGGCCAAACAAACCAACATGGCAGGTGGGGGCGGGGGGAGGATGCACACAGCCTTAAACTGATTTAATGGTCACCTTGGGTTCACAGGTTACCGTAAAGATTACCGCTATTTCAAGGAAAACTGCGGATTTCTAAGATGATTTCCAGCAACCGTCATACATACGTATACATACACGCCTGATATCTAGGATTCTTTTAGGGCAGACATAATAGTTAAACCAGCGCAACTAATACTAATAGGTGTGCTGAAATAGGATATTGAATGAGTTCTGAAAACAATGTTTGGGTGATATATTTCAATAAACAGAAAGACGGGCTGTATAGCATGAGAGAAAATAGGATGATCAAGAAATTGGACTTTTCAAGGTTGTATTATGGATTAGTGAAAAACAGTGCCTCAAATGTTTAGCCATTGGTCAATTAACCATTCACAGAGGGAACCTAACGTTTGTTTCTCAAGTGTTCCTTAAACAGAGACACATGCTTTAGGAAATAACATAATTAAATACACATTCTGTATGAAGAAGCATTGACTTCTCTCAGAATCCAAAATTCTAGCTCAGCGGTTCTCAACTTTCCTAATGCTGCGACCCCTTAATGGAGTTCCTCATGTTGTGGAGACCCCCAACCACGGGGGTAGAGCAGTTGGGAAGTGGGAGGGAAGGGCGGTGTGAGACTTGTTGCGACCCCTCTGAAAGGGTAGTTTGACCCCCAAATGGGTCCCGACCCCCAGGTTGAGAACCACTGTTCTAGCTGAAAGCTATTGGCCTATTTGTTAGAATTAAAAACAAAAAATCTTTTGACCTGTACGGGCCCCTGAGATAACAAACTTTCTGCCACTTTTCCAGACTGTCTCTTTTGTCCTCTTTCTCTTGTCCTGGTTAGGGATGAAAACTTATCACCAATCAGAAGTTATGAGGTTCAGCTTCCAAGAAGTTCCAGGGAGCATCGCAAGTGATAAGGGGTGAAGCGGCAGCTGTTTGATTCTAACATCTGGAGCAACCTAGTTTCCCTCACCTTGGTCTAGGGAAACAGGATACATCTTTTGATCAAGTGGCAACATCTTTGTGCTCTGTGGTATCCCTCTATAGGCCTGGCGAGTCAAGGCAAAAGACAGTATACAAATATCCTGTGTGGCATTTAAGCAATACAAGGAGGACATGGAACTTTCAGAAGTCCTGTTTCTAACAGTATCTCTATGACTGCATGATTTGAAAAGTCTTTTACTGTGCATTATGGGGGAGTTTTGTTTAAAGTTCAACCAAGCATCAGGCACACAGAAGACAATGAGGTGATATTTCAATCCCATTCACATTTCTTCATCCCTGATCTCTTAACTTTTTGCCCATCGGGGGATGTAAACAATTGGTATTAATCTATCTTCTGTCAAGCACTGCTCCAAGTGCTTTTGGAGCACGCTCTGGAACCAGTCTTACAATAGTCAGAAATGGCATTAGGTCTTAGTACCTAGGGTTCAGTAGAACAGCTTTACAAAATATGCTGTTCCGTTATTCTCAAATAGCATCAGTTGGAACATTTCCCAAGGACATTTGATCCACAGGAATATGAATCTGGTGCAACAGGAGCATTATTGTAACGCTTACTGCAGTGACCAGACTACTTACAAAAACTCTTTCAAACTAATGTGGAGAGATTACAGGAATCAAACATTGCACCTCGCCCAGCTTACTTTCGAAAGCCTTTCCTCATACATGGGAGAGTTCTAGAAACTTGCTGCTGAGCAATCTTGCCTAGATGCAGTGAGATTTGCTTCCAAGTACACCTATCACTTTCGATGGTTGGTTGGTCTCTGTCCTTAAAGGTGTTGATCTGTGGGAGACCATACGTTATGCCGTTTATATGCTTCATGCCAAGACAACTAGGTGTAAGAGATCTTCTTGGGTTTGGCTAAAGCGTGCTCTGACAGTGGGGTGTCATAAAGTGGCATATGTGCACATAACAAGGGATCTGCCAAATGGCACTTTGTCCATGCACAAACTGCCATTAAAGTCCTGGGACTTTCTGGTGCTTCACCTGACAACTCCAGGCTCTCCCTCAGCACCTTTATGAAACTCACAAGGAGGTGAGTCACATGTAAGTAGAAGAGTTGGCTTTTCTACCCCGCTTTTCTCACCCATTTAAGGGGACTCAAAGCAGCTGACAAAGCTTTTCTATTCTTCTCCCCACCACAGAACACCCTGTGAGGTAGGTGGGGCTGTGAGAGCTCAGAAGAGAGCTGTGACTAACCCAAGGTCACCCAGTTGGCTTCAGGGGGAGGGCAGAATCAAACCTGGTATTCCCAGATAAGAGTCTGGCTCTCTAACCACTAGACCAAACTGACAAGACACACAGTACCCCCTGCCTGTGGTAGCAGCCACACTTCAGAAAACAGGCTAGTTCCACACACCATTTAAATATAACTCATCTGCTTGAGAGTTGCATAAAGGTGCCAAGGAGAGCCCAGGGCTGGCAGGCAAAGACCTGACTTTCCCAGGCTTCTGAGTGGAGTTTGCGTTTTAACAAATAGAAGCTCCGCTCATTCCTACACATGGCTAATAGTGAATAATTATGGAAGGGAGAAACGGGAAAGAGTAGACAGAAGGGACTGAACAGCAATCAAAAGCCTTTCCCCTTCCATGAGTTCTTTGGCAAACCCATCAAGTCAAATAACAGCCCTGTAGGATTTTGGACTACTTTATGCTCATAAAAACCCTTGGCAAAGTGGGTTTGCATGTGACCAAAAGAGATGGCGCATCTCAATTCAAGGAAGCAGCATTTTGTGCATAGAAGACCAATGGCTTTGCTAGATGTTTTTCAGTTCAGGCCAAGCAAGCTCATTAGAAGTCTTGGCACGTGTTGGGTATCGCACATCAAATTCACAAATGCAACCTCAGTCTCAAACAATGGCTCAATATTGCTTTTCAAATAGCTATCATAGATCAAGCTGGTCAGATACAGCCTTTTAAGTGACTTCCAATGTAATCCTCTTAAAAATAGGGATGCCCCATGACACTGGCCAATGAATCAATAGATGTAGATCAGCTTTAAATGGCTGGAGATTTTGCCCTGCAGCCGCTTCTGTAGAAGATAATGCTCCAGCAGAACTACAGAATGAATCCTTTTAAAATTTTATTTCAAGTTATGTCTCTGAATGTTGCAATTCATAACATTTAAATAGAAAACGGGTACCACCCTTGAGGGTTGGTTGTTTTTTTTTTTAGTGTAAAAACTTAGCGAAACATCACTGCCTCACCCAATAGATTCATTCCAGTAACATCAAATTTAATGGAATTAACTCAATATTTTTCAGGCTGTTATATAAAAGTAAAGCAACGGTGCCCCAATATTAGTACAAAGCTATAATAAGATGCACAGCATTCCTCTGCAGTAGAATGACGGTGCCTTACGCTGATAGGGTAGCAGTCTGTAGTACTGTCGGAGAGTCTTATGAATGGATGATACATTGATGCCAGGGGAGTTTCCTGCTCTGATACAGACATCACAGCCAATGGAGCACATTCTTGCTTTCCCACCATTTCTGCTGTGGCCTCTGATGTGGTTTTTGCAGCACTTTTAAAAGCACTTCAACATTCAGTGCAGCTGGTTTAACTTGACGACAGAAAAGCAGGAATAGTTATATGTGCCATAATAATTTATGTCTGAAAATCTAGCTCTGAGTAATTACTGGCTCACAAATCACAACAGTTCTTTCAAGCTCTATTGACATCCAGAACTGGAAATCTATTGTTTGTTCTTTGTGTGTTTAATGAATTTCTAGCAGTTTCTTAAATTTGGCTGGCTTTTCTTTTTTCCAATGTAAATCATAAACTTAAAAAATCCCAACTCACCATTACTGGGCTGTAGTTGGAAAGCCATATACTATCATCATCGCCATATTCTCCTCATGCATGGCTGAAGAGTTTCAAGTATTGCAATACACACCTTTGCTCTCACCTAGCATATGCGCCTTAACATCAACCATACATTCAACTTCAATGAGAAGTACATGTAAGTACCAGCTTCTGATTATTTGTAAGGAGCAATTGTTGATCAAACAGGATTCTAATGTAGGTGCAGGAGATTTAGAGGCCTTTCTATATTTACCACTGAAGTGGTAAAGCAAAGAGTTCAGGAACCTCCTTTTTGCACCTTGGCATGGTCAAAGGAGGCCCTACCCCCTGCAAGCATGCTCAATCTATACTGGTTGGCACATATACTGAACTAGGTGCCCCCAAATGGCCTCCTAGTCTTGGATTTTTAAAAAGGTCTACCAGTGGACTAAAGGCTGCTAAACCAAAACACAGAAGCATGTGAAAGCAGCAGGCTTTCACAGTCCAGTTTTCTGTGTGGGACCCATTTCAGTGGCACACCTTTTTGTACCACTGAATGAATTCCTAGGGGGTTCCAAGGCCAGGAAACTTTGTTCCTGGCTGTCAGAGCACTAAGAACAGGATCCAAAGCTATCCCAGAGTAGCTGTCCAAATGTGGACAGCCTTGTTCTCCGACAGCTCATCTGGTCCCACTCACAGTCCAGTAAATGGTTCTAGATGCATATATATCTAGGCTTTGCTAGATACTTGGATGTATTGCCAGCATCTAGACAGGTGTTTATATGAACCTTTACAAACTTTTAAGGTAACACCACCATACAATTATTTGGATAAACCTGCTCTTTTAAACAAAGGAATATTGACATTTGTTATTAAATAACAACTCCCAGGCCACACGGCAAGTGTGAGACTTTAAAACGTATGAGTCACTATGCTTTCTATTTTGGCAAGCTCATACATGGCACTGGAAAGTTGTAAAGGATAACATTTCCTTTCCTCCTCCCATTTTAAACGGCAGAGGTTAGTTCTGTACATCTTATATAGAGATCATTATGTATCATTAGACAATATTATAATATTATTGCTTAACAACCTTATAAACCAGGACAACAGACCATTTGTACATGTACACATTATTTTTGAAATATGCTGCATAAATCTGTGCATACTTAATGTCATGATGAAGTTGATTGATAATTAAGGTTGCAATTCTATCTACTTATTTAGGCGCAATCCCAGCTGAACTGAATGAGACTTACTTTTCTGTAGATGTGCAAAGAAAAATAAATTTTAAAAAGGAGGCAGAGTGTTTTTAGGGGAATATATATTAAAAACTAAAAACCCAGCAACAACCTGCATCTTTTTTAAAATTTATTTTTCCTGAGTATTCCTTTTTTAAGACAATCAGAAGACAACGGATTATGATAAATTATGTCTGAATGTATTTGATGAGTAGATGTATAAAAATGATGAATAAATAAATAAACAACACAAAAGTTATTTTAGGAGAATAATCTTTTGCAAAAGTCTTATATGGCAAAAAATACAGTCCTCTAAACAGACGCTGACAGGCTACTGCATTCTGTGTCTAGCCAATCCAGTACCTAGCAAAATCGTGCCTCTGTGAAAGCCATTACAGACGTGACACTGTATTCCTTTTATTTAAAAGCCAGTGATTTTCAGTGGCAACAGGTCACAGGTTCAGCTTGTAGCCAACAACCTTATAGCAAATAACCAGGTGAACCAAATACCTATGTGAACTAGGCACAAGTAAAATGCTGCAACTCAGGGCCTGTTCCCACTCACCTCAGTGGAATGGCATAATACCACCATGCCGGTGAGGTGAAGATCAAACATGCGGGGTGCCATCCACACTTCAGGTGCTGGTGCAGGTCTGAACCAGACTACTGGCACTTGAGAGGTGGGTAGCCCGGGCTGCCATGGCAATGGCTGCAGCAACATCTGGCACATGCCTGGTTGGTGCCATGGTGATTGGGATGCAGTGCATGACTGCACAGCCCAGCCACACTGCCACACCCACTAGCAGTGTCTCGCCTGGAAAAGGATGTAAGTGCTGCTGACTGGGAGCTCAGTAACTGCTCCCAGTCCAGCTCGAAATGTTTCAGTTGTCCACAGCTAGTGAAGACCAGAACAGCCTCAGTGAGATCTGGGATGGTAGCGATGGCAGTGTGTAGATGGGCCTCTCCAGGAGTGGCTGTAACTGTTCCTTTGAGATAAGTGTGAATCCTTTTACGGATGATTTTAAAAACATCTACTAAGGTTTAAGCCTGTGGCATAGAGCAAATCTTAAATAATGTAAACCTGCAGTTCATACCCTCTGGTGTCCACAAAGCATGCTATTCAGAATAAAACTCCACTGCTTTCAGTTGAGTTTCTGAATCTTCCCAACAGGTCTCCTAGCATGGGAGATACATAAAGGAAAGCGTATATATGAGTACAGCATTGCCTAGTAATTAGCAGAAGATGGCATGTGAGCGCAGAGGGAATGAACTAGCTGGAAATTCACCGAGAGCTTCTAATTTTAGGGAGAAGTACAGAAAACTGGGCTTTGGCACATTACACATCAAAACCCAGCTTGGCGTTCTCTGCTTAACACCAAAGGCTCCCAGTAAGTTGCCACTTCGCTCTGCCCTCTGTACTTGCATACTGGTGGTTCCTCCTTGCAGCATCTTCATTAGGACATATTCAGGAGAGTGATGTTAATATTTTTTGCAAGTAACAGGATTAGTTTTTTATTGCGCACCTCTGGATTTGCTCTGTGAATGCAAAGTCCTCAATTTAATATGGAACTTTAGCTTAACACACTCATAATCGTACGGGGCTTTATTGGATGCTGAACTTCTCAGGTTTGAGAGGCTATGGTGAAAAGGAAGGGAATTTATGCAACTGCAAATTGTGCAGGACCATGGGGAAGTTCACCGGGAATGGCCTGCATGCCGTCCCTCCCCACACACATTTGCAGACTTACCTGTCATGCTGACAGATGTTGAGGTGCTACTGTCTTTCTCTCAGAGGACTGCGCACCGGCGCGCTTGCTGACACTGTAATCAGGATGACCGTGACACACCATGCACGTGCACTCACATCTGGGGTAATCTGAGGTGCCAGCACGCAGAGAGGTGCAGACGGGCTTTATCAGAGATGGGAAGGCCAAGGTAAGTCAACGTGTGGAGCACAAAATCACGCGCCACACATAACTTAAGGTGTGCAGTATGCTCCTCCAGGGAAGGGGCTGTTTCTGAGCTGGAAATGGCCCCTTCAAGCACAGATGCTCCGCCTGGAAGCATACTGCATGCAGACTACATGCCAAGTGCAGAAAGGCCCCGGTCTGCCGATTTAGTGTTTACCACACTGGTAGCAGCAGTTCAGCAACTAGCTCCATGAGTGTTCAGCTGGCCATGTCAGCGAGCAGCGGTTTGATGCTATGCAGTCTGCAGTCACACCTCCTCCTCTTTCCTGTTCTGGCAGGCTGCTGAATCCTTCCAAACCGTAGCGGTCCAGCATGCAGCCAAACCAAGCCCTGAACATCCCTAGGTCTGGATAATAATCAAGTAATGACATTTTATTATTCTGCAGAGCATTCAAATCTTTGTCACAGTTTCAGTGCCATTTCATCCAAGGATGACTTTCTCTTGCTAATCTTTTCTTGCTAATCTCCTGACAACGTAACTTTGCAAGTTGTAATTCTGTCCTATTTGAAAATTTTGATTGTGCAGGTGGAGATCAACTACGCAACAAAAATGCAAAGAGCTATATTTAAACTGCATAATTTGCTGTTATATCAGTGTTGATGACCTCGCGCAGAGTTTGAATTTTGACTTCAGGAAACATATGGAAGACTTGTTTCATAATCTGATCAATTCCTCAGTGCCACAGAATTTGAGGAGAGTATCTAGGAGAGGGGCATATATATTTCCAAAAAAGGAAGAACTCAAGGAATATCTGCCACATTAAACTCTACAGAGTAGACAGCAATTCTGAAACCACTAAACATCTACAAAGATAGCACGGACTCCTTTGTTGATGGACTTGCTAGGAGGCAGATGATAGATACAGACAACTCCTAGTCCCTTCTACCATTGTAGTTTGAAAATACAGTAGTATATAACTACTTGGGGGGAAAAAAACCCGGTAGTTACCTTAAGAAAGTCCAGCTGGAATGCTCTTCAATTAGTGTTCATTATCCCATGCACAATCTTCAGCAATTCAAGTAATGTAGTACCAATCAAATTCTTTCCTTTTGGCCTTCTGAAGCTGGACACAGTTATGGCGCTAAAGCATGCTCCTCAGTGCACATGCATTAGTCTCGCAGGTGAAACACAATTAATTGCAAGAAAACTAAAGTATATTGCTCTCCTTTTACAGTTGACCTCAAATAATTCTCAGTGTCACTGCCAGATAGCCTGTCGCTCAAGGCAGAATGATTTTAGAGGAGGATGACAATGCTAAACCTTCTTATAAATGACATGGCCAAAGTGTTCCTTAAGCCTCTGATGTCCCTTCTCCATTTTCCTGAGGTTGCAGCTGTTCCCTTTCTTGTTCTTCCTGAGGTGGTCGAACACGCTTGAAAAAACCCACCTGTAATACAGGGAACGGGACATATATTGGGACCAACACAAACACCAGACATACTTTCACATTAGACATTATTTGGTCTCAATAAATGAATACTAGGGTATCAAAGCAGTACATATGTTTCCTTGAACTATCTGGAAAATAGTAGGGACTGACATGAAAATCCAGACAGTAGAACGGCAACAAGCTGATTTGTTCAACGTTTTTCTTTTCCCCAAACCCAAGAATGATCATTATCACTTTCTCGGGAGTGGAAAATGGTAAGCAGCTCCGAGTAGCATTACCCTCCTGTCTACATTTTGTTGCCCATCCTTAGCAAATATAATATGATGGGTGGAGGCTCAAGGGCTTCTCCTGCATTTACATCTGGAATGGGATAGTGCCATGCCCAGGCCTTTCCTGGTCACTCTCTTCTGCACATTGGCATGGAAAGGAGAAGCCCCCTGTTTAGGACATTCTGTCCACATTGGATGGAGTGCCTAACCCTGGGCCCTTTCTGCACCTGGCCTTATTTCAGAATATATCTTGGGATAGGGCTCAGCTGTCGGCATGGTAATGCAGACTACAGCAGGCCTCACCTGGGGTCTGCCATAGTCTGCACTAGCATTCAGGCAGCAAATCCCTATACCGGGATATATTGCAGAATAAGGCCAAGCGCTGAAAGTTCCCAGGATAGAGCCCTACGCTATTTTAAACTTGTTCAGCCAGATACATTCAGAAAGTTCTTTCTGATCTTCCAGTTAAGCACAGAAGGCGTGTGTTCTGAGCAGCTTCACCTCTTGTACTTGTTTCTTATCCCCATTCCAAATCTGTGCTCTGTTTTATTTTTAGGACTTTATCAATGGGGTTCATCGTCAACTGAACACTTCGGTTTTCCATCTCACACTTCTGCATTCAGGGGTGGAGAGAAGTGGCTCACAGTATATTGACCACAGGTGTGCAAGGTATGGCTGGACCATGAACTGCCACAGTTGAAGAAGTTACAGCAACTGAGGGGACCATGCGACTGGAAATAACACAGTGATTCTGCGCAAACAAGTCTAGCACAGTGTTACAACATGGTAAATTCTGCATTAGTTTTTCTTTTGAAGCAATGGCTTTGATTGGTTCACTCTTTCCTCTCTTACCAGCAGCATGCTAAGCGCAAGAGGTTACTCACAATGAAAGACTTTTGTTATCCCTGGGCAAAATCTCAGCAACCAAATAAATTCTAATATTTGAAAAATATTTGAAAACTGGCATATAAACATAGGTTTTCAGAGGTTTGACTAAAAAGTGGTGGATAATCCTTTAAATTACATGCGTATATACTGGTATATAATGCTGAAGGGCATACCTCAAGTCTTTTAACTTCATCTATCTTTTGATTAATAAATCTACTCTTTTACAAATGTATGCAGTCTGTATTTAACCTTCATTCACTACCTTTAAGGTCTTAAAATACTACTAAAAATGGTTTCTATTTTGTGTATTTTATATATTTTCTGTTTAACAGAACCATGCACTATTTCTCTTGCTTACACTGTGGGTTTTGGTGTTTTTTGTTTGTTTTATTTCTGTTGTAAACCATCTTGAGTAGTTTTGCTTGGAAAAGCAGGATACAATTAAATTGATAAGGCAAGCAAAGGAAAGTTAAGTACATCGGCCCCCTCCAGACTTGCAAAATAAATCTGCGGTTAAGGGAAAAAACACAGCTTACCTGCTGCGAAGCGACGGCTGGCTGGCCCAACTAAAAAGCAGCTCTGTAGCTTCCCCCTCAGAAGCTGCGAGAGCTGAGTTGGCACATGTGGTCACACAGGACGAGGCAGCCAATCGGATTTGAGCTGCCCTCCCTGCTCTCATCGTCTTTTTTTGCCGTCATGCCCGGACTGGCAGGAAGATTCAAATTTAGTTAATACTGTGCAGCAAGTGTTCTTCATCACACACTACAGTAAATTCACAGTAGCGATGGGATAAGGCGTTGCCACTACCATCTACTGATTGTGGTGTGTGATGCCCCCACCGCAACTGCACATTCTGCTATGCAGTATTAACAAGTCTGGATGCTGCTTTATTTATGTTTGCTAACTGGTTCCCTGTGCACCTAATTGCTTTATTTATGTTTGCTTCTATGGGTTGCCTGTGCACCTCGTTCCAGTAATTGACTGGAGTGGACAGATCTATTCCACTGCTTCACTTTCAGGCACTGCTGTTGTTTTAGTATCATTATTTTCCATTTGGTTTATAATGTTGCAACCCACCCTGATTCAAATAAACCACAAACAAACAAACAAATCGCTGTCAACCCTTCCTTATCGGTGAGCTGCCTCTAGATTTGATTTCCCAAATCTGTGCAGAAATTGCATTTTTAAAGCCATTCTCTTCCCTGCTAGCTACACACAGACACCAATTATTTTGGCGTGCACACCCCAATCACAGTTATGAACTGTCCCTGCCAAAGGGTAACGAAGGTGCCCTCAACCATTATTTGCATCACACTCCTTTATTAGAAAGGAGCCCCAAACAGTTGAGTGAGATTTTTTAGTTATATATTAATACTATAGTAGAGAGGTTTGTTAATTACACCACTTACCCTGTGCATTACGAAGACTAGAATTGCCAGAAGTAATAATCCTGCTACGACAGCCAGTATAATTACCCATACCTGCACTGTCATGGGTGCTGGCTGAATACCCCACAAAATATTTGTGGTAACCTGGGGGCGGGGGGTGGAAGAAGGAAGGAAAAAAGACAACACAGTTTATAGGAAACAATGTAAACTGTATGAGGGACATGCTTTGTAAGTCTATTGAGATTCTTCACAAGGTGTGTGTGGCCCCCCTGGTACCCTGGAAGCCAGTGATAGTCTGACACTTTGTGAACCAGACCCATTTGGGGAGAGACAAGGAGATAGTACAACTGGAAGCTTTGATTTCACTTGCCTCTCCCAAGCTTCTACTAAAATGAAAGAGAGGGAGAACTGACTAGCTTGTGACTTCTTAACTTTTCCTGCTGCATGTATATCTATATCTGTGTCTACATCTCTATCTATGGCTGCATCCAGACACTGGCTACTTATTCTGCTATATTTGGATATTCCGGAATAAAGCGTGGATATTCTGGAATATCCATGCTTTATTCCAGAATATCAAAATACAGCAAAATAAGTAGCCAGTGTCTGGATGCAGCCTATCTATATATATGTTTAATGCTTTTTATTTAAAATGTATGTGATACAAATACAAAATGTACCTATATCTATGGGCCTTTTCACACTTAACTGCTGTGGGAAAGTATCCGTTTACTCATATTTGCCGGAGTATCCTATGAGTGCATTCTGCTCACAGGATCTTCCCACTACCAAAAAGTTTAAGATAAAATTTCAAGAATCCCCACTCCCCTCTCTTCAGCCACTTTCACACTCTGAAAATCTATACCAATGTACCCTATGGAGTAATGTATGTGGGAGAACTGGGGGAAAAATGCCAAAATGAATTAGTTAACACTCTCCAGCTCCATTTACCTTCAATGGGATCCTTCAATAGGAGAGCCCCTTGTAGGTGCCAAAACCACTGTACGAATATTAAGAATTCTACCTAAATACTATTCTGTACGAGTAGTATTGAAAAACAAGGTTTACTATTTTTTAGCCAAACGGAAGGCCACATTCAAAGCCTTTGATGGAAGGCTAACATTTAATTAAAAGCTTAAACAGCATGTGATGAAAATGAGGAAGTCAAACGATTATACATTTAATATTGCCAAGGCACCAAAAGATGATAATATATATGGTTCATTTTAACAAGACTTCTTAATAATGTCTCCTTGGGGTTAAACTAATTTTCAATATCAAACAGCTTACAATTGTAGAGTTATGAACATCTTCTGGGAAAGAGAGGTTCTTGTAAGGGAATTCAATAACGTTGAAAGAAGCAGATGACTTGAGAGAATAGGAGTGGTTCTGATTTTCTTTCTGTGGTGAGAAGAATAAGAAATGTCAGATCAAATGGATTTTGTGCGGAAGCAGGCAGTAACAGAAGCTGCACTGACAGTTTGCTTACATTCAGAAATGTCTGAGCCCAAAGACGAGATTTTAAGTATAGAATTGCCGTCTTCCCTCTCTCCAGTCGACCAACCTGGCATAGTATCTTCAAGCATTCTGCAGTTCCACAGCCCTACATTTTTAAAAAGGAGAAATAATCATGCATTTTTATATTTTATATTTCATAATTTTATATTCAATCCCCCCCCCCAAAAAAAAGTAACATAGGCTATATGTGCACTTACAGCCACTATCCTGGGACAGGGAGCCCCTGCCCTAGGACTAGTTGCTGCCAGACATGAGACAAATCTATCTGGACTGGCACAGCCGCTCCCACCCCAGCCTCTGCACCAACACAAAAGCCCACCCCCAGATTTAGAAAACAAAGGCAAAACCTTCATCTTTAAAAGACGTAGGGCAGGTATTTCATTTTTTCCTACTCCAATTTTCATTTCAAGCTCTTCTGGATATTTTACCCCAAGCTATTCTAGGAAACCCATGATGAGAACCTCTCTCTCTCCTCTAACCAGGTTTGTTTGATTGATTGGTACAATCTATGGGAGAGAATATTCTATTTAAGAGGAAAAACACAGTCTCTCCACTTTAGATGATAACTCAAAAGATATGAAGCAAGAAATCACATATTTTGACCTACACTAAAAACTCTGGAAACACATTTTTGTCACACTGGACAATCAAACTGAAGATGGGTTTTGCCTCCTTGTCATTAGCAAATACTGTTGTGTAAACAGCTGTGCAAAATGGTAAAATTTCAATCAGAAGCCAAATAAAACAAGTGTGCTTTTTTTTTCTTGTGGCTTTCCATTCATCACACCTATAACGAAAAGCACGTATTGAACACCGGAGGCAACACCTTGAACTGAGCAAGCACAAGATAGAAATGTTAAGTTGTCAGCAAATTCTATTATCCTTGACTTTCCATTCCTGGAAAAACTTGGAACAATATATTATTTGTCAAGCCAGCAAGTCAGCTGAAGCAGTCTGAAGCCCATATATCACAGGCGTCCAAAGTGCAATAAACATGCAGAATTAAATCATCTCCTGCAAGAGCTATTAAAATCCAATATCTGCTAGAAAGCAAAGGCTGAGTGAACCCTCTGCTTCTTACTTCTCGTCACGGAAGAATATTCCGGTGACTGCAGACATGCACACTGCATTTTAAATTGCCATCTCTATCAGTCGCAAAGGATGACATGTCAGTGACAAAGATGTTGCTAGTAAATGAACAAGAGAGATAGCATTTGTGCAAAATGCAAGGATTTTGTTTTTTGTGCTTTTGCTAGTCATGACAGCAATACGGTGCAAAGTATCTATACACAGTACTGCCAATGACATCTCTATAATCCAAGAATTCAAAAGATGCTTAGCATGTCCAGCTTGACACAAATGTTGCAATGGTCATGAATCACACCAGAAGATGTTGTGCTGGAGAGACAAGCAGGATGCCTCTGAAGGCCATCTGCAGGAATTTGAGAGCAGGTGAAGGTTTTGCCTTTGTCTTCTGCTTCAGATGCCCAGAAGCGACTGGCGGGTCAGTGTGAGAGACAGGATCCTGGATTAGATGGGCTATGGCCTGATTCAGCAGGGCTCTTATTATGTTCTTCTTATGTATTATTATTATTATTATTACTATTATTTATTGTATTTGTATCCTTGCCCTTCATAGGAAGGTCTCAGAAGGATTGGGCCACAACATGTTTTAAGAATTCTTCTGTCATGAAGTTTACAAAAGAATCATTGAAGAGATTTGTGATATTTAGAAGCTAAAAGGTTTTGAGCTTCAGAATCCACTAAAGCAAACAGCATATTCCATATTAAGAAACTTTCATAGAACTCTGTTACAACCAGAACAGCAGCCCTCCCTACCCAATTACTGGCATTCTTGTAATACTTCATGTTGTTCTTTTAGTTAATTCTGTGACCTTCATGTGAAGTATCGTGTTCAAGTATAAACAATAAAGAAGTAACATCTTTACGATCAAACCAAAAGCAGCCTCAGCAAAAGAAAGAAAATTGCAAAGCAGCAATTTCTGAAAGAATTTAGATTGCGTCATCTCACATGATGTGGTTTAGAACAGAAATAAACGAAGACCTATGTATTTTGCAGCTTTCAGGTACTCAGAACAAACACATCTGACCTCATATATCTAGATGTGCCTAAAGGCAAATGATCTGTACTTCACATTCAATTTTCAACATTTAACATCTAAAGGGAGCTATTTAAGTCATTGTTCCAGCAATGATGCATGTCCCTTGGTACTATGAATTTCTCTCTAACTACCCCGACCCTTCAAGCAAATACAATATCTTAATTTAAAAGCACATCTTTAAATGCCCTCCTCTAACGTGGTAGAGACACCCTGAGGTTTACTGGTGTGTTCTGGACCAGATGCGAATCCAGTTTCAGATCTCCACTTGTCTAAACTATTAAAATCAGCCAGTACAGAGCAGACACTTCAATCTTTTAAATAGAGGGGCAGCTTCAAAGATAAACATGGGGCTATGAGAAAAGCAATTCTGCAAGGGTTTTTTTCACAGCAACAGTTGGTTTTTCACAGCCAGACTCTTATCTGGGAATACCAAGTTTGATTACACCCTCCTCCATGAAGCTAGCTGGATGACCTTGGGCTACTCACAGCTCTCTTCTGAGGTGTCACAGCCCCCACCTACCTCACAGGCTGTTCTGTTGTGGAGAGAAGAATAGAAAGCTTTGTCAGCCGCTTTGAGTCCCTTTACATGGGTGAGAAAAGCGGGGTAGAAAAGCCAACTCTTCTTCTTCTCTCTCATGCTAGATCTAATCTGTTTATTGAGATAAACATGGCCAAAAATGCTATACTCGTATTTGCTTCATAGAGCTATGTAAAATAAAAAACACCATATCTGAAGTTCCCAAACTCCTCCAGCCAATAGTTAATTACAAATAAATCAAAACAGAAATTTTACCAAGGTTTGTACATCTCCCTCAGCAGCACTCAGGTCCCTCCGGTTGATACTATGATCACGGTTAGTTTCCATGTTAATTGTGTCATTCTTATCATCTTGTTGAGGAGTTGACACCTATAGTTATCAATAAAAGTTCCATTATTCACGAAATTCATGAAATTACTTTGCAAATGGATCAAGAAAATGCAGTAAAAATTACTGATTTAAGATACTTTTACATTTCCTATTACCATAAAATATAAAAGGTTTACAACAAAAACAATAATTAAGTGCACATTTCATAAAGCCCATTTTAAAACAGTGGGTAAGAGAAGGCTGTTCAAAGTTGGGAAGACTCATGAAAAAAATACAAGAAATCCAAAGATTAGTGAAGAATCAGTGTTTCTTGACCTGTACTTACAGATTTACCTGCTTTTACCTAAAGAGCTCCAGAGTGACTAGACGAAGAAAGGACAAGAAGGGATGTAACTCGGTGTAACTGTCTGGAAAGCAGAGGGCTGCTGGTTCAATACCCTGCCTCTCCCCAGAAGTAGGTAACAGCAAACCATTTCTATATCTCTGCCAAGAAAACTGCATAGAGGTGTCCATGGAGGTGCCCAACAAGAAATCAGGAGCTGGCCTTGACTCAGTGGTACCCCAAAACAAAAAGATGGGATAGTTTTCTGTGTGGTGGTGGTGGTGGTAGTGGGGAATCGATTCTGCCACACAAACTAGGTGAGGGAATATTTACATCATCAGATTTCTGAGCGCTCTCATATCTCTTAACTCTCATCTATATGGGTGAAAAATCAAGCAATTTGTGTTCAGCAGAGTTGTTTTGTATACAATTTCTTTTAAAAATACTTTCGGGGGGGGGGGGACACATATACAGTATTTCAACAGACTGACTTCTGCAGCGGTTTTTCTCCAATGGGATATCCTAAAATTGCATTACATAATTTTTTGAGCTGTATCAAAAGATGAACAGTACATGCTCATTTTCCCTGTGCTGTGTTACGGAATTATCCCACCAAAATGGATGCAAATTTTCAAGGAAAAAAACCTGTGGCAGCCAAGAAGATGGGAGGTGGACCAAAAGGTACACAGATCTGTATCGATAATTTATTTTATTTTTCATAGCTAAACTTTGGCCTCTCACAACCAACCTGCCAACAGTTCTAAGCCATCCACTGAACCCCTTTAAGGATGAAATATGAATCCTGAGAATAAAGCAGCGTCGATCCTGGAAAGTGGCTGACGGCTGAGAAGCAACCTGTGCCAAAAGCACCAGCTAATTACTCCAGTAAGATCAATGGATTTCAAGAAAGGCACTCAATGCGAACACACACCTGGAAGCTGCAGGTCCTGCGAGTTGGCAGGCAAAAAACAAAACTCCAAACTAACATTTTATAAACCTACAAGAAAGCAATTATTGTGGGAAAAGGGAAAAGAATAAAGGAACATTTATATCCTGTAAAACGACATTAGACAGCAATTCAGGAAAGGCAAAAGATCGCAATCTATTGAAAATGTTTTCTGGAATAACTAATCTACCAGAGACTCTGTTTCCTCCCCTGCTGGAACAATTCAGATATGCTGCCTGCCCATAAAACAATGTAAGAAAAGTTATTTTAAAAACTACTCTTGTGCACAACATTCATGCTGCCCTGAAAAACAGTACTGAAATAGTATTCTGAAAATGTATAGCCACATTTTCCAGTTTTCCAAGTCCATATTAGTTTGTGTCCTGCAATAAATGTGTGGTCTGTCTAGTATAATGAAAAAATAAGCCAGGAAAAAAATAAATAAAAATGAAATATTATTTATTATTTTTTATTTTAAAAATTTATATCCCGCCCTTCACCAAATGGTCCCAGGATGGGTTACAATAAGAATAAAACATCAAATATTAGAACATAATTAAAAATATAACCCCCTCCCTCCCTAACAGGACAGCACCCTAAGGAAGCTATATAAATGGCAAAAGCCTGGGTGAAAAGATACATTTTCAATAGGCACCAAAAAATTCAAGAGAAACGCTGTTCCAGAGTCTAGGGGCCATGATAGAAAAGGCCCTCTTGCACGTCCCTTCTCTTACAGAGGTACGAGGCACAGGAACTACAAGAAGTCCCTCTCCTTGAGATCTCCGTGCACAGGCAGGTCCATATGGGAGAAGGCGCTCCTCCAGATACCCAGGGCCCAAGCCGAGTAGGGCTTTATATATTAGTGTAAACACCTTGAATTATGAACCCAAACAGTCCCTGAGCATGCCAGGATCACACTGTTTCATCCATGGGCTGCTGTGTTATACACCTTAACTGTTTCAACCTATGAAAAGCTGGGTGAAAGAAGAAATGCACCCTTCCAGATGCATTTCTATGCAAATCTATTAATCATATATATAAAATGTGTCAAGATTCAGACCACATTTCCATAGAAGTGACCTTCCTCCAGGCCAGGAAGGTGTTTTTTAAAAATGTCTTCCTGCAGAAATGCAACTGGAGACCTCTAAGGTGCAGAAAAGGGCATCATGACTTCACAGGGGATCCAACCAAGATCCAATTCAACTGTCTTAATATTTTGGATGTTGTTGATGATGTTGAGGAGAAGATTGCTCAGCATACAGGGACTCCAAAGAACCTACCTTAATTTTTAGAGGGTTGATCTCCATGTCTGATGTGCAATTCATGGGTCCTTCAATTTCATATTTCATAATATATAATAGTGTGTTATTGTTGTACTTGTAAGGCCATTGAAGACTGAGCATCACCTTGCTGAAAGCACTTGGACCATTGTTTCTAAGCTAGTGAGAAGGAAAAAAAACAAAATGACAAAAAATAACAATTTATTTGTAAAATGCACAAACTAATAATTGCACTATGATAGCTATGTGTTGCACAAAGAAATGCTAAAACACAGGTATTCTCATCACCCTTGCCCCTTTGGTAATGCCTCCTGGAGCTGATGGGAAGCTGTTAACAGCAATAGGAATTGCATGCTTCCCATCTGGGTTTGAAAGGGCCACAAGCCACCTTCTTATTGTTTTTGCCCTCTTAACACCCTGTAGCCTCAAAGTGAGAAATCTACTCCATTCTATTCTTTCCTCCACCACTCTATAAGCTCTTATATTTCACTTCTGGAGTGCAACGTGGATTCTATTGTCCTTCTAGTCGGAGAGCAACATCATTATGTTGCCCAAAACTGACAGTGTTATAATTCTTGATAGTCTTCTACACCGGCTAATATGTTTTAAGAACCTGACTGAGGTGGAAAAACTAGCACACCTGAGGTACCTCTAATTTGAGAAATATAAATGTCAGGGATAATTATTGGCTGCAACAGCAAGATTTTTCCTCAGAGCTGCTGTAAGCTGCAAGCTTAGAAAGTAAAATATAGAAATACTGCTGTTATGTAAATGTAGAGAAACTGACTGGATTGACTGTTAAGTCTTACTTCAGCGCAGGAGACTGAGGTAACAGGGCTAGAGACCACATGGCACTCAGGCACATCTACTGCCACATCAGTATGATCAGGGCTTTCAGCCTTTGTTGCCTGTAGTGGGTGCTTCATTGTACCTAATGGAACTGAAGTGGTATCACTGGATGCCGTATTAAAGCCAGCATGGAGGAGAAGATCAAAGGCCAGCACACCCCTGCCCCCTGAGGCTCAAAAACTGTGACTGCACCTGGTACCAGTACCTGGCATGGAGAGAGAGAAAAGAGTCTAGTGTCCTGCTGTCTTGCCCTTCTCTCTGAGGCTAAGATCTATAGCTGCGCTTGATTTGGACAAGAAGATCTGGCATTGTCGTTTCTGTTATGTCTTAGGGCAAATTCACTCCTTATTTATTTATTTATTTATTTATTTATTTATTTATTTATTTATTTATTTATTTATTTATTTATATTTATATGAAGCCCCATATAATGAAGCTCTGGGCGGCTCACAGCATTTAAAAACCAGACGTACAAAAACAATATCAAAACAAGTTTAAAAATGCAGTGTTAAAAGTACGAGAATTGTTAAAAACAGCAGTAATTTTCAGTGGGGGAAGTGTGGGGGACATTTAGCCAAAGGCCTGTGTGAAGAGGAACGATTTCACCGCCTTCCTGAATAAGAAAAAGAAGGGGCCTGATGCACCTCGAGGGGGAGACCATTCCACAGCCTGGAGGCCGCTACCGAGAAAGCCCTCTCCCGGGTACCCACCCGCCTAACTACTGAAGGCGGAGGGATCACCAGAAGGGCCTCCCCACCAGATCTTAAAACACGGGCAGGTCGATATGGGAGAAGGCGCTCCTTTAGATATCTGGGGGCCAAGTCATCCTTGATTTCTTTAGGAAATTGTCCCAGGGAAGTGAAGATCTAGAATGGATTGGACATACACATTTCAAATGACCAATCTGGTACTTCACCAAATACTGGATAAGTGCAATCTCTATACTGGATGATGACCATTGCCAAAGTGGTCAGGTGACATAGCATGAATCTGAGGCTATGCTGCCCCACTCCACAAACCCTTCACCTGGAAGAGGTGCGAAGGGGCTCACTGGGCTGTACATTTTCATGCTCCACCGCTATTAGGCCAAAATATGGCACACATGGAGCCAATTCCAGAACAGAAAAATGAAAAATGCTCTTAACATGTTGCTCACATACTCATCTGATTAGCTTACTATTGCTACCAGAAGTAACACCGCCATGTTCTACATTTCCAGCACACATAATTTATTGGTGACAACCTTGTAAATAGATTTACCTCATAGATGTGTTGAACTAGAGGTCCTATGTCATCCTCAGTTTCTGGATTCTCCTTGGGTTGCCAGTTGGGAATTGGGAGAAAGATGTGATCAGGAGACGAAACTCTGAATTACAGAATTAATATGCAGTAATGAGCCCACACCGAGCATGCGGTAGAAGTCATGTACTTAATAAAATTAAGAAACCACTGGGCACAATTATGTCAAAAGCAACACTCACCCTCGGATCTCAACAGCTGCTAAGATGGCCAAGTCCACCTGATAAGATATCGTTGGGCTTAGATTGCCATACAGATTAGAACTGAAAATGTAGTTATGTAGAGAAAGCCAAGTCATATATTGCTTTCAAAATATGGAGTCAGCAAGTCTGCCCTACAAATGTAACTCTTAACAAGCACCTTGGAAATACACTAGAAAAGTAGTTCAAGTGATTTATTATGTCAAAGATGGCTTAAGAATTGATCCATACAGCCACGATGACTTATAGGCCCTTATATGATTACTTATTTAGAAGCCACTGAGGGCTTTATCTTCCATGAATTTGTTTAACCTCATTTTGAATTCTGTGAATTTACAATCATTCTGTGAACTTACCATTTGCCCATTCTTCACATTAAAACAGATTCCAGAAAAGGTTTAAATCCCCTGCACTCAGCTTCACAATTTAAGAGACATAACCGAGAATGAAAGGGCATGTCTTGCATAACAAAATACCTTTCCCATCTTTGTTCATCTTAAGTAGCATGGACTCGCAATTCTCTATCCCAAATTAAAATGAAGCAAACTACAAATCCAATAATTATATCTCTCTTTTCAAGGCCACTGTTGGGTATTTTTATCTGAGTATCGATGCGTATTTTGTTGTCTCTAGTTCTATTTTCATTGGTCTTTAAAGACAGTCAATTAAACTCGGTATGCATTTAGCCTCTTGCTCATTCTTTCTCTTCACATTCCATTTGAAATCTATGCAAATCAATAGATTCCTTTTAGAGCAAATGTGGACAGATATGATGAAGTCTTTGTGGTTAAAAAGAATTATTATTTATTCAGCATGCTTGTAGTCTGGCACATTGCATGTTTTCCAAATAATAACTTCACAAATCAAAGATTATCAAAGGGTTACTGGCAATACATTGGAAACACAAGGCCTTTTCACATTGACCTTGTGGATTGATCCAACTGTGGACAAATGAAAAGTAGTCCACAGGCTGGATTGTTCCTTGGTTGGCACATCTGTTCCCTCTTCTGGGTGCTGTGTGGCCATAAGGAGTGGGCTGCATGACTGCAGTTGTGGCGGTCACCATGGCAGGGTTCAATCATGCACCAGAGGCATAGCAATCCAGCTGGCCATTTGCACTGCATGTGCTGCTGGTCAGACACAGGGTTAGTCTAGCACATGCAGTGCAAACAGCCACTACTGCACTTCAACCTTAACAGCTTGATACGGTAATATTATACCATACCATATAAGTAAGTGCAAAAAGGCCCACAGCTTTTCTAAAATATATAAATTTTATGTGGTTCCATTGTTGATCTTCAGTCTCCTTACAAAATGTCATTTGTACTGATTGCTCACTAATGGTATCTACTTTGAAAACAGCTACAATAATTAGCAGCAGTGGTTGGCGCTGGTGAGCATAGATGAAAACATTTATTACCCCCAATGAGAACCAGTCTGTACGTTTCACTGAATTGGCTTTTATACCCTGGGGACTAAATGATGGAAAGAAACAGGTTGCTCAGTGCTGCTTACCTACGAATCTGCAGATCAAACTTCACAAAAGTGTCCATCTCAGACTCTT
Source organism: Aspidoscelis tigris stejnegeri (assembly GCA_023333525.1). Taxonomy (NCBI): domain Eukaryota; kingdom Metazoa; phylum Chordata; class Lepidosauria; order Squamata; family Teiidae; genus Aspidoscelis; species Aspidoscelis tigris. The sequence goes on from JALMGA010000010.1 coordinate 18,618,070, forward strand.
GATGAACACTGAAATGAAGACCAGCTGAAAGCTTTAACAGAAAAGAAATGGTCCAAATTTAACAAGTAACAGGTCAAAAGAAACTGGCTCAAAAACACTCTGTAGTATTTTCCATTTATAAAAAAACTTAAAGGTATGATATTGTCCCCAACCCAGAAAGCTCTTTTCTAAATTAAGAATTCTCCTCTATTTTGTTAATAAAATAAGATACTGTATATTCATTCTTACTTTTGTTTTTGCTTTCATGGGATTTCCAAGGTCACAAACAACCAACCGAGTCTGATTTTCAGTTTTAAATGCACACGAAAGCCTTGCAAAAGCCTGCAAGGAAATAAAAGTTGGTAATTTTCAAGCTGTGCAGTATCATCTGCCATTCTTGAAGAAAATACATTTCCCCTCTATCTAACATCACAAATCCTTCCATACCTTTTAACCATGATGTAAAACAAGACTTTTTACAGGCATAAGAAAACGGGCACAAACTACTCTGGCAACTTCCATTTTCCTCACCAAGAGCCAAAGTGGAAATAATGAATTTTGTCTGGTAATCAGTAGCAACCACAAGTCAATCTCTTCCCTAGACTGACTGACTGTAAGCCATGGAAGGCCACTGACAGCTGTGGAACTGAGGAATCTGGCTGAGTAGTAGCAAGTGAAAAGGATCTAGGTGTACTGGTTGATCACAGGATGAACATGAGTCAGCAATGTGATGCAACTGCAAAACGGCAAACACCATCCTAGGACGCATCAAGAGGATATGGATTCTAGATCGCGAGAAGTAATTATTCCTCTAGACTACTGTGTCCAACTCTGGGCACCCCAATTCAAAAAGGGCATTGACAAACTAGAGCAAGTCCAAAGGAAGGCTACCACAATGGTTAGTGGTCTGGAAACCATGTCCTACAAGGAAAGGTTGCATGATCTAGGAATGCTTAGTGTACAGAAGAGAAGACTGAGAGGAGACATGATAGTGGTCTTCAAGTATCTGAAGGGCTGTCACAGTGAAGAATGATTCTCCCTGTTCTCACTTGCACAAGATGGGAGGACTAGAAAGAATGGTATGAAACTTCAAGGGAGTCAATACAGATTAAATATTAGGAAAACTTCCTGATAGTGAGGGCGATCAGTCAGTGGAATAGGTTGCCACGGGAGGTATTGGGTTCTCCTTGGCTGGAGGTCTTCAAGCAGAAGCTGGACTGTCTGTCTGGGATGGTTCAGGAAATCCTGCACTGAGCAGGGGGTTAGCTCAATGGCCTTGGAGATCCCTTCCAACTCTATGATTCTATACAGGGAAGATCACACTGCACTGCCAATACTGAAATTCCATTAGCATAAAAAGGACAGGTGAAGAGGCTCACACCAGTTTAAATACAGGTTGTGGCAGACAAATCCAAAGAACCCAAGCCTTCCACAGCAGGTAGACCTATACTTTTAGACTGCACTTTTGATATATCCTTCAATATTACTCATTCTACTATAACTGATGTCATGAAGATGTGTGTGTGTATTCATACATATGCATGCATGCATGCATACATACATACATACCGTATTTTCCGGCATATAAGACGACTGGGCATATAAGATGACCCCCAACTTTTCAGTTAAAATATAGTTTGGGATATACTCACTGTATAAGAAACAACACCCGGCGTATAAGACGACCCCCGACTTTTGAGAAGATTTTCCTGGGTTAAAAAGTAGTCTTATACGCCAGAAAATACAGTACATACATGTGAAAGAAAATGGATTCGAAATTGCATTAACTGCAATCATATATACAAGTTGTTTACATATTATTGAAAAAGATAACCAATAAAATCTAAATATTAATGCTGCAAACATTGTCAGATTAAGCATCCAAATGAAAAAGTATACTCAGTAAGTCAGAAACTCAATCAGAGAGATTTATTTATGTTGTAATAGATTTAATATTATAGATGGAACCAATTGTTGGTCAGTGTTGCCAAATTTCCATAAATGAAGCAGATGGGTCCTGTCCATTCATTATTCCAAGCTGATAAATAACAGAGTCATTAATCATTTCCCCCATATATTATCATACCACATATCATTGTCACAATACAGCCTGCATTTGGTTGTTTGGAAGAATATGAAGCTCACTGACTGCTGAGACACTTAGACTGCTACAGCATGGAAGAAAAAATGTTCTCCATGCCACTACTCACTGGAGCTACAGCTATACATCAGTTACTTATTTTCTGTATTTGGATATTCCAGAATGAAGCATGGATATTCTGTCTGGATGCAGTCTGAGTTGAGGATAGTTTTTCAAGTGACAACACTGGAATCTGAAACAGGAAAACATGTTTTGCAGCTTTTAAAGTGGGACAGTTCTGGGGTCTTCTAGGAATGGCAGCTGCAACAGCATTTTTCCTAACATCACTACCATTTCCTTCTAGCTCCAAGTGTATTTAGATCAGAAACCCACAGAGCTTGAGGTTTGAGACAAAGGGTGAAGCAGAATAGCCAGCAACAGCTAGAAGGCTGGATGATGTAGATCAGGGATGTCAAACATTTGGCCCGCGGGCCGGATGCGGCCCGTGGGCTGTATGAATACGGCCCATGGCCGCGCACCGCCGCCGCCGCGCCCCCCCCCCCGCCACCCGCCGTTGCCGCCGCTGTCCTCCTTGGGCCCAAAGGAGGAGCGAGGCGAGGCGGGACCCTCCGCCGCCGCCCGCCGCCACCGTCCTCCTTGGGCCCAAAGGAGGAGCGAGGCGAGGCGAGGCGGGACCCTCCGCCGCCGCGGCCACCGCAGCCGCCATACTCCTTGGGCCCGAAGGAGGAGCGAGGCGAGGTGAGGCGAGGCAGGACCCTCTGCCGCCGCCCGCCACCCGCCGCCGCGGCCACGGCCGCCGTCCTCCTTGGGCCTGAAGGAGGAGCGAGGCGAGGTGGGACCCTCCGCCGCGGCCGCGGCCCTCCTTCGGAACGAAGGAGGAGTGAGGCGAGGCGAGTGCCCAAGTGCGCAGGCGCCACCATGGACTGCCAGCCCCGGCCACGCCCCAGCCCCTCCTCTGTGCTCTAGCCACGCCCCCGGCCACGCCCTGGCCACACCCCGGCCTCTCCACTGTGCCCCAGTCATGCCCCCAGCCACGCCCCCTGGCCCTCACAGTTTTTTTTTTTTTAATCCGGCCTTCGGCCGGATTGAGTTTGACACCTCTGATGTAGATTAACCTTAAACTGGGCTACAGTGGCAGAAGCTGAGACTGCATTACCGCCTGCAAGGGAACAGAAGATCAAAACAAAATGGAAAGACAGCAGGGAAAAGGCGAGGGAAGGAATAAGATTGCCAGTCACTATGTGCTTGGTATCTTTCTCCCATGCTTCAATTTGTGATATGTATGAAGAATTTATGGTACCATCACACCTACAATGCTGTCAAATTTTGATTTGGATACTACTACAGTACTTTAAGTAGGCAGAAAATCACATGGTATGAAGTTTTATTTCATACAGGCCCAAGCAATCATTAAGTGATAGGGATGTGAATGGATTTTCTTTTTCCCCGTTAGCTTCATTTCATTTTAGTACAATATTATGGCCCTGTTTCCACTCATGCCTCTTATAATGGTTTAAAAACGAAACAAAAAAAAAGCAATTCAAACACAGATTCTGGCAGTCCCCACTTCAGTGGTTTTAAATCGCTTTAAATTGCTATCAACCCCTCTGCTGTCCCCACCCAAAACGGTTCAGAATCGCATTAGGGAAAGGGAATTTTTTCTTTCCCCCTCTTGCCACCCCCTGTTTTGCAAGTGCTTTGCAAATGGGACAGAAATTTACACCCATGCAAATGGAACCATTTCAAATGTGCAAGGTTTCAAATTCGATTCAAATGTTCATCAATCCCTTCTGCCGTCAATTGCACCTCTGAACCCACTCCAAATCTGCTCAAAATCCATGAATTCACCTTTGCAAATGTAACAGAGCTTTGAACGAAGGCACAAAAGCTTTCACTTCACATGTGAATGTCTGCCTTCAAATATAGCCAAAATTCTATTCAAATGCGAATGCTCAAAGCTTCACAAGCTGTACCAATTGCAAAGCCGACCAACATTTTTCACCCATTCCTGTTCACTGATGATTTCTATTTTATTCTGGAATGCAGAAGAAGAGGTGGGGGAGGGGAGGACAATGGGGGGAGAAGGGGAGCGATTTGTTTACAGTAGTGTGCATTCAATCAAAGAGAGATCTGGCGATGACCCAACGTTGACTACTGCTCGCACTTGGAACACTAGTCAACTTTGGTTGCTCCCTCCCCCTGCGATCGAAAACTTACCTTATTCAATCCTTATTCATTTTGGTTGGGGTGCCCTCTGTGACTGTGCATGCATCAGTGCTGTCGCCTTGACAAGACAGATGCTCTGCACACATGTAGTCGCCTCTAGGGTCATCTGAGGTGCCAGCAAGCTTGCATGGCACCTCAAATGACCCCAGAGCGCCAGCGAATGGTTGCTGCCTGGACACTTGAGGTAAGCGTTAGGTAAACGCTGGTTAATGTGTGGAGCGCGACTTCATGAACCACCCCTAACCATCGAGTACTGAACTTCTGGTGAGGGTGGCCATGCTTGGAGGCTGTAACAACCTCCAACACTTGTGGATGCTCTTCACCAGAGCTTCACTAGAACTTCATTAGAGGCCGTGGTGTGGACTCAGATGCAGGTGCCAACTGCATCTTCAATACTGCATTCACATTCAAAGCTTCACAGTAGGTAACATCCAAGGTAGAGACTATTCCCAGAAATGGCAAAATTCTTCGATTTGGACTCCAGATCTCATAATTCTTATCCAAAGCAGCCATCAACAGCTTGGCCTAAGGATTCTATCAGAATATGATGACACTATTTCATTATCATAGGAGATAACGAAATGTCTCCTCCTTTGCTTATTTATTTCATATTTGATGCTGTTTCCTAAATTTCATGTAACTTGTTTTAAGGTGGTCAGATGGTCCCTTGTTAACTCTGAACATGACAGATGGAAGAAATTTTATCAAGGTGGCCATTTCAGGCAAGCCCATTGTCTTTTCCAGATTTAATTACTGCCAGGTTAGAGAAAGAGAGAGAAATGGCGCCGGTCTCTTGGGACTGCCCTGATCATTTCCCATAAGCTATAAGAGGATGAGCCTGAATTAATTTAATTACCAGACGTGTCGCTCTAAGCGCCTCAGCTGAAATATCTTTATCTTAGCAGCCCAGTCTGGTATGCATATGCTGTTCAGGGTTGCTAGACAGACGTACACAAGTGTGCAAGCACACACACACAAAGGTTTAGGCACCAGATCATCCAGCTTTGCAGTTCCAGCTGGCAGGACAACAATGGCTTTGAGCATCATATGATCAACTGCAGGGATGAAAGAAAATAGCTGTCACAGGTCAGGCCAGAGCCAAGGAAGCTTTAAGAGAAGAAGACTGCTTCGGTTTTTTACACAACAGTCCTTTACTTTATGTTTCTTGTAAACAAAACTGTTGAAAGGGGAGAATACGGTATGTATTAACACTGTGACCTCACAGCACTGGCTGCATGCAATAGGTGTACAGCACACAGGTAATGTAATCGTGCAGGTAACCCACTCATAAAGATCCCACATATCATGGTCTGAGGTGCACCCACACAGTCACCGCTTCACACAGAGAGCTTTGTTCAGACATCAGGGCACTATTCGGCCTGCTGCCACTTCCTTCTCACTGCCACCCCTCATGTGTATTTTAATTGTGTTGTAACTGTTAAAAACTCATTCATTTTACGGCTGCAACCTGCCTTCAGATCCTCAGCTGAAGGGCAATAATGAATTAATAAACTTTATTGATTAGTCGCTTGACCATATCAAGTATCAAGTATATAAAGATAAAACCATAGAAGAATAAAATCAGTATAAACAAGAGTAAAATCAGGTCTGTACATATGTTATAGTTACAAATCCTCGTCACCCTTACAAGGCACTCCATTAGACTCAATGAAAAGTTTCCTGAGCCGGGCTGCCTTAAGCAAGTACAAAGCTACCTTATATGTTGCCTGAGCATTCTCTCCCTGCAAAAGGTAGTTCACTTTTTGCTCTGCATTCCAAAATGTCATATTTTGCAAAAGGGGATCCAGGCACGCTGTTCTTAATTGAGAGTACAAGGGGCAAGTAAACAAAATGTGTAAGAGGTTTTCAACCTCTGTTGCCACACAGTGAAAGGCAATATATATGTCTTCCTGTGCCCCCCATGCTAATCACATGCCTGAAGGTCCTTTTATTGTTATAAATGAACTGCAGGTGGCACTTTCTAGACAGAGAACTGAAAACAAGAGGTGGTAGAAGGTGGACTTCCCAGTCAAATAGTTTATTCCCCAGACTGGGCTTTTTACTAGGCCATCAAACAAAGGGAAAACACTGATTTTGCTTAACAGTCTTCCGGACGTTGCTGGAACCCAGTTCCCACCTGACATTTCCAGCAATCAGAAACTGGTAACTGAAGGTCCTAGCTGGGGGAAGACTGAGCCCTAACTCGCCTTTTGTAACTGACCAAATATCTGGTATCAAAAAAGTGCAAGGAGGTTCCAGTAAATACAATATGCTGCATCGTGTAATAGTTGTCAGTCCTCCCAGACTGTTTGGGCTGTGGTCACACTTAAGGTTCAATGCAGCTTCAGTCCACTTTCAGAGTGAGAGAATACATCAGCAAAGTGACAAGATGCTTTCTTTCAGTGTCAATTAACTCAGAAAATTCACCTTAGGGATAGATAATGTGGAAAGAAAATTACTGGTCACTTTGCTGATGTGTTCTCTCGCTCTGAAGGTGGACTGAAGCTGGATTAAACCTTTGGCATGACCACAGCCTGGGACAGATCTGAGAGCAATGCCGGAAAATGAAAACTAAGAGAAACAGTAGGGGGGTAACAAAAGGATGTATTTTCCTTGAACTATGTCCTTCTTTCATGAGGACTTCTGTCTTTCTGTTTCATCCTTTCGTGAAATAAAAATTCAGATGGTAAAGGAACAAATGAGTTGGAAGGAACCTTTAAGGTCCTCTAGTCCAACCCGGAGGTCTGCTAAGTTAGATCCTCTCACTCATACTTACCTTGCCCCTTCTTGGAAAGAGACAGGAGATGTTGTTCCTATCACAAAGCAACAGTATCTTCTGACTGCAGTACCTGTATCTTTGATTCTTTCTCCCACTGTGTGATGCCCGTGCACGTGGCACACTCACTTTCCAGCTCTTAGCACTGAGTATGGCACACAGCACAGATGTGCCATGCCTTGGGCCATCAATGCCTTCTCCTCCGAGGATGAGGAGGTTGTCAGCCATGCCAGCCAAGCCAAGGCAGGCTTCACTGTCAGCCAAAGTGAGGACAGTGCACCTCAAGGGTCAGGCGTGCACAATGATCTTGTCTCCCAAGATGGGGACAGTCCAGGCTCAGATGCTGGCCAATGCCCTTTGCAGAGCGCTCTCAGACAACAATGAGAACACCTGAGATGTTCAGTGCGTTTGGATTCCAAACCACTGTGTTGGAGGGGTCAATGCTCACCCAGTCCTACTTAAGCTCACCTCAGTCCAGCAAACACCGTTGTAGACAACCGTTCTTCTCTTGCAACCTCAGCTCCTGAACTCTCTGTGCTCCTGAACCTCTGACTGATTTATGACAACAACGACCCTCTGGAAACACTGACCACGACATCCCTGACCTTGCATTAACACTTTCTCCCCCAAGAACTTTGAAACCTGATCCAGCTGTTTGCTGCTGTTTGCCTGCTGTGTGTGTGTGTGTGTGTGTCGCTTACTGAACGCTGCCAGTTTGAGAAACAATGAGGTGTTAAGTCTTACAAAGACTGCCCCCTAGCACACTACAACTCACACCACACTCGCAAGACTTACCTCACTGTTACGAACAATGCCAATGAAGTCGGCTTGAGGCGGAACCGTAACAAAGAGCTCAGCTTCGTAGGCTCCCTCTCCTAGGTTTTCGGCACCCACAATTAAAGTTAAAGGATTGTCATCCCCAATGTAGATCTGCTTCTGATTACTGCACAAGACCAACATGGAATAAGATCAATATGCTTTCATGGTTATTCTAAAATAAACTCCCTGGCACTGCCCAGACCTGGCAGCCTATAAGATCAGTAGAGTTTATTGCAAGAGTATTTTGAAACTCTGGCACAAAACTTAACATAACATAAAACATAACATAACATAATCACAAAGTGAAGTAGCACATGCCGGTCTCCCAAGGTCAGTTTCTTCCCCTAAAATATACTTATCCCAAAATCAGATATTATGGCCTTTTCTGCACTTATTGTGCTTAATGCAGATTATCTACATCCAGTTAAACCACAGTAGGAGGCAACTGCATTCAGCAGACTGGACAGTGGCAAATAAGGAGCGACGCAATGTGGACACCTAAGCACCATCCATATTAATGGATGCAAACTACTGCCAACAGCACTTCCAAACCCCCAATGCAACTGGTCCCTGCCCTGTTACGCCACCGGGGATAAGGTGTATTTGTAGGCAACATGAAGACACCATTGTTGTCAACACGGTTGCATCACATGTTCCTTGATGCTACACGGTGATCCTCTTCTGTGTGAATGCAGCGTTGCTTGTTCCAGATCAGATGGCACTAATTTGGTTGTGGCATTGATTAATCAGGTTCACTACTAATCAGATTACTGTTCCATTAACATGGATCTGATCTCAATTACCATTAGTCCTGTGAACTATGGAGCTCCTTATTCTGGATTACCAGGTAAGTGCACAAAGGCCAACAGATCATTACTCATTCTCCATCCAAGGTCCATTGCCATAATAAGGTGGCTAAGACCACAACACTGAGACTTTATATACACTGTAATACCTTATGGCATTAAAAACAAACAAACATTCTGAATGTCCTGATAGAATAACCACATAAAGCAGCTAGGGACCTTTCTGCACTTGGCCTTATTCTGGAATATATCTCAGGATAGGCATCTGTTATCTACATGCTAATTCAGACCACGGCAGGCCTCACCTGGGGCCTGCCAAAGCCTGCACTAGCATGTGGACAGCAGGTCCCTATCCCAAGATATATTCCAGAATAAGGCCAAGTGCAGAAAAGCAAAGGCCCTAAGAGAAGAAAAGCAATAAATCAACAATTTAAAGCAAAAAAAAAAAAAAAGATCCTTGAAAGACAGCTTAAAGCTATCAGCTTTTGTCTGAGAGCAGCTTCTAAAGAGCTTTGCACTCAGACCAGCCTTTTCAGCCTACAGGAACACGAACTGACTGAAAGCAGCTCTGCATGGACTGAGTTGAGATCTTCCTCAGTTCCACATGGAAATGCCAGGAATCAAACCTTGGATAACCTTTGTAAGCAAAACACAAGTTTCAGAGTCACTAATTTGATCCAGGCAATCCAGGTGGAAAAAGTATTGCCTGTTGCTTCTTCAAGAGCAGTCACTTTTGTGTGGGTGAGAGACTTCTCCAGGAACAGAAGCAGAATTCAGATACAAACTGGGCCTACTGGCAGCTGCAGCTTTCCTAGTCTCCCTCCTTCTTCCTCAAGGAAGCTATCAACCACTTAACGTTATCTGTTCTTGAGGAATCAGGTGACTTCAAACAGGTTCTTTTTAATCTGTCCTTGCCCAACAATGTTGGACGATATGGAATTCAGCCGCTGAGCTAATGATCCTTCCCCTCCTGTATAAGACTCTCTTCCTCAATTAACAGCGAGCAGCGAAATGTTTCCAATAATTCATTTGAGGAGAAAAAGAGAAAGGTATTTTGCCACACAGGTGAGAGAACACAGGCATGGGCAGTTTGACTGATCATCTTGGGAATAAATTACTCATGTTAAGAGCCAGGCCTAACAAAGGATGTAGAGAAGTGGTTCTCAACCTTCCTAATGCCGCGACCCCTTAATGGAGTTCCTCTGTTGTGGAGACCCCCAACCATGGGGGTAGAGCAGCTGGGAAGTGGGAGGGAAGGGCGGCGGAAGACTTGTCGCAACCCCTCTGAATGTGTAGTTCGACCCCCAAAGGGGTCCCGACCCCCAGGTTGAGAACCACCGATGTAGAGCCAAAGAGCACTGCCCTTTGCTGGCTTCCAAAATGGGACACGATGACCCCTATATTTAACGGTAAACAAAACAGATCTATAGAAGAGGATAAGGTGCAAATGTATTTTCCAGATCCTCATTCTGTCTGTCGGCAAACAGACATCATCAGACTGTCGCTCAAGAACAGTGAGGCTGTGAATATTAAGGGATATTAATCACTAGTGTTTTAGCTAACAAACAAATAAATAAAATATGCTGGGTATCAGCAAGTAAGTGCTCCACATTCCTCTGGTAAAGGTATGCTTAAACCAGCAGGATACTTTGAGACAGTGAGGGATTGTTTCAAAATATTTCGAGGCATGCAAATGCACAGTTCTACAAGAATAATGTCATCTACATCATAATGCAATTATCATTTGCACTCCACTGTCTTCACTTTTTACCTCTTTTGTTGCAAAATATTAAGTTATGTTTCAACAATCATTTCTCATCCTAATAAGCCAAATGTTTAAAAGTTTTATCAACTCCCTTCACTTCTTCTTACTGTATAAACATCCAAACAACAAAGCAGTAATTTTTTTATCAGCCATAAGTTCTCCTTTTGTAATAAGCCAGGAAATTAAATCATGGCTTGAACTTCAATATTTTGACTTATTCTGAAACTGGTCACTACAGGCTGCTTCCAAACGGTGTAAAACCCAGTCGTATCCTGGGGTTATGCTGGGATTACCAAACATAGCCCCAGGATATTGGGATGATATCCCGCTGTATCGCTATAGTGGGAAAAAGGACTCAACCTTTTCCCACTATAGCAATATTGACTTACCTGTCTGAAGCATTCTTCTGGGAGTCACCATCTTAGAGATGGCCACCATGCATGTACGGTGCCCCAAAATGGCAGTAGACATTTTGTACGGGGCTGAAATCACATACTTCCAGGTACTTCAAACTTCAAAATACCTGGATGTATATGATGAGAGGAGTTAAGACTTAATAGCAGGATTTTTTATCACTGACTGGAGGCAGCCATAGCCTTCCAGGACAGATGAAAGCAGTTATTCAGAGACACCCTGATCTGATTGTTTGTGCCACAAAAGGAAGCCTGAAAATGATCTGTGTAGGGTTAGAAAGCTTGTTCATATTATTAACCTGAGAAATAATCATCTTGGTTTGCTGTAATTAAAATCATATTTTGTTTATTCAGTAGTCAGACATTTACCTGTCAACTGTCACCTGTAAATCTGGTCTGCAAATATTGTCCTCACCACAGTCCAGCAGAATATGAGCCTAAGTGTGTGGATAAAATAAAATAGTTGGAATCAAACGTTATTTACTGAAGGTTAAATAAGACAGCAGGCAAACTTTTTCTGTTAAGGGCAACTTTTATATTAAGTAATCAGAATGAAGTTTCCTCCACTAATTTTAACCAGAGTAGAATTACCTGTCCTACGCAAGTTTACTTAGAAGTTAGCAGCAATTGGTTTAATGGAATGTACGCACAAACATATATTTTGTGTATTTACGTTAGTACCGCAGGCCAATGCAATTATTACTCATGAAGTCTGATCTCAGAGTACCACACAAACACAGCAATGCACAAACACTATTCGTCTGATTTCAAAAAGCTGATGCTTCATCATGCTTTTTAAAAAACTGTTACAAAATAATGTGATTTTTTTTCGCCCCTAATCACTAGAGGCAGATGAGAATAAGGGTTTATGCAGGGAAGAGAAAGCTGATTCTTTGAGAAAGTGGCATCCTTTCGGCAAACAGGCCACAGATTTGATGTGGGCGACAACCTAGTTTGTGAAAAAGCAAGTGCTAACTCTGTTCACGAACCCCTCTCTCTTCTTTTATTAGCTACCATTTACCTTCATGTATCTGCTCTCAAAAAGGCAGGTGAGTTGCAGAGACTGCCCTCTTCTGTCCTATTTATATTTGAACGTTTGAGAAGGCTAAGCAAGCCATACAATATGAGAAAAACTTATTTAAAAACAAACAAATCAATACCACATTTGCCTCCAACTAGACCATAATACAGATAGACCCATTTTAATGGATCCAGCAGTGGTCCAGGGGCTCATAGAATAGTTTAGCCAAGGGGGAGGGGAGGGCATTTTGACCGCACATCAAATTGTGCTGCCAAAATTGGTCCTTCTGGGGTTCCAAGGCCAGAAACTTCAGTTCCTGATCATCAGAGCCCTTATAGTAGGTACCAAGGTTGGCGTGAGCTTTAGAGAGGCATGGCCAATGCAGAGTCTGTTCCAGAACTGGCTGTTCAAGTGCAGATGGCATTTTCTTAGGACAGCTGGACTACTCCAGCAGGGAACTGCTCCTGTAGAAGCAGTTCTATCTCATGTGATCCAGCCCCTGCAAATGTAGAAACAGCCAGAGCAAGGAATCTCTATTACAAAAAACGTAACTTGTTTTATATATACTTATATTGCTCATAAAAACAGTCATGAAAACTGGCTTCAGGAGAACTTGCTACTGCAATGTCATCTCCCTGTATCATACCTGTCTGCTAATGTTTGCAGGAGTAAACTGGTTGAGGATGGGCTGCAAACCTGTAGGATCTGTAGCAGATTTGTAATCCAGCTGGTACTCCATGAATATGGTGATTGGAGTAAGTTTGTCTCTAAATTCGGACTCATCCTAAAAAGGAGCAAAAAAATTAAGTTCTTCTCACCATACAAAACTAATTTACTTTTTATATCCTTCCCTCCCTGCAAGGATGCCAAGATAGAGTATAAATCTTAAAGTGTAAAATAAATGGGGGTCGGGGGAGAATATAGCCTCGCAGACGCAGTCCTACCCGTAAAAATGCTTGAAGTTCTTCACATTGCATGCGGCCTCCTTTGGGGACAGTCATGTTCTTAGAGTGAACAGGCTGCCTGTTGTGGAGAAACAAGGCTCTCCTTATGGCACCTTTTTGTTTGAGTTTGTCCAACAGTAGCTCCACGTGGAAAGCTGTCATCAGATGGAACAGTACTTTAGGCTGGCATCCATTACATCTGCGTCATTTTACAAGCCAGAAGTGGTAGAATGTTGGTGGAGAGGCAAGACCTTCAGTAGCTCAGAATCTTCAGCCTACTCTCCCTTTCTCCTTCATGAACTTTTCAATTCAGGTTCAGCTAGTATGAGCATAACTCACTTTATGAGCATAATTCACTACATTCAATGGAGTAAATTTGAATATGAGTTTGCACAGAACTGCCACCTTACATTGTCTCCATTGTCATTAGTTCTACCTGTTCTGATATCTTGAACCACCTCGTTTTAGCTACCTTGCCCTCAACTGCAGCAACCACAATGGAGCGAGCCATCATCAGCAATAACACAGCCAGCACCACCTAGTTATATAGTGCCGAATGGCTAATACGAACCAGCATTGTCTGAGAACATCACTAATGAGCAAGCTGCCCATCTGTGTGGTATAAACTCTAGCTTCCCAGGGTGGCCATTTGGAAGAGAAGACAAGGATCCTAAATCTTTAATCATAACCTATAAGAAGAAATTTCAGCAATGCCTATGCAATTATTAAAACGGGTAGGACCTCTTTACTCTCTTCTGCCAGGACACTCTTATTGCTTCTATCACTATCTTATGTCTTCCAGATTTATTATCACTTGGGAGAACGGTCTCTGTCTTGTTCCCCTTTCTCAGCACAGCAGCCATGCCAGTCACGAATGTTTCCTGATGTGACAAATATTTGCTACTCACAAACAGCAGGATCCAATCAAGACACCTAAATGATAGCTTTCAAAAAACTTTGCCTATTGAAAGACACTGAATGATATCAACATTCACTTACTGGCATGATCCACTTCAGAAAGAAAATTGATAGATTTAAGTATTTTGCACACGTGCAAAACTGAAACCCACCGCAACTATTATATTAACTGCAGCTACCAGCGTAACTACATATGTTCTCCTTACTTTTTCTCCCTGTGAATTCCACACTGAAACATGTGAACAGAGCCAGGCACTATTCACCAACATCCTTTGGTTGATTCCTCAGAGAAAGATGTTGCTGCATCCCCACAATGGAAGGCTGGAGTGCCTTACTGACAGGAGTGCATGCTTCCACCTCACTCTCTTTGAAGCTGGGGAAATGAAGCTGCCCATTTCCCACATATAAGTCACTCATATGGCCACCATGCTGCTACATGGGGCAGTGTGAGCTCTGAGGGCAGCCAGCGTTCTCAGAGTCCATTTTCTCACTCTGTGGAAAGGATGCCTCTAAGGGCACACAGCGCACAACTTGCCCCAATGTACCACTCGGATGTGGATGTTATGCCCCTCAGCAACTTAGGCCCATTATGGATGCAGCCACTGATCTAGCCAGCATCGCAAAGCCATCTCCTGTACATGTTTTGCACGTGCATTTAATAATAATAAATGTTTATTTACAGCACCCCTTCCACCAAGGGATGGTACAAGGTTAAAAATTACAGAAATAATTATAACATAGCAATAAAACAATCTAATAATAATCAGAATATCAAAATGAATCTAATAAAATAACAGTAATAAATTCCTGAAACTATCAGCAAGTTTAACAATTTACATCACAATCTGAGCAAACCTGCTCCTATGGAAAATAAGTCAACCAAACTTACTGAGGTCTCTGGGAAGATTTCCTTTGCCATCAGCTTTTAAGCAGAACTTCACATTAAAACTGTTGGGAAGAATTAAAGAATAATTAAATATTAAAACATAACAGATGAGGTCCATTTCTGCAATCCCTGCCCACCAAAGCTAGAAGGATGGAGAATTTACTGGTAGCTATGTATTTTTATGCACCATATTTTTAGAAGCCAGAAAAAAGATTTGCACCCTTCTGTTTTGGTTTCATTTTGAGAATGGCCCTTGCTCATGTTCTACCTCACCTATTTTTAACAAAGGGGTTCAAATAAGGAAAAGTACAGATGATCATCATTAAAACTGAGCTTCATATGGACTATAAATATACTTGTTTACCCATCTGGAGCAATCTTTTATAATATTAAAATGAGTATGCACGCTTGGTAGAGGGAAGAAATTAGAAAGCACCTGCAGTAGCAAAAGGTTGACAAACCAACATCCTGTCCAGGCTGAGAATTAACGAAATCTGCTTTTCTGCATAAGATCAGAAAACGTGGGCACAGATTTACCTGCTGCTTGTATTTTCTTTCCCCTCATTTCCTTTACCCAGTGAAAAAGGACGATTTGCAAGATTAAATGAAACTACATTTGATGCAATTTACGTAGAAACCGCTAACTTACCAAGACACTTTCTGGCCACCTTCATTCAGTTGACAAGCCTTCTCTTCTGGATTTAGAATTGTTGGAGTAACTTCAAGTCCAGCATTTACAGTAATGACTGGCCGGGCCCTTTTGAAAGAACCACACAGTAAGGGAAAAGGGCATCATGTATTAAAGTATCGCACTTCCCACTGTGAGGTTTATCTTATGGTACTTGAAGCTGCAATCATATGCCATTCCAGCCAAAGCCTCACCACATCCCTTCCACTTTGCCACTTCCGTTCCACCTGTTACTACCAAAACAGGTTTAAATGTTGACTTCTGGGCCTATTTTTCAGATTTTGGCCATCTTCAGTACTGATGCCCTTTATGTGCCTCCTCCAAATGTACCAGCATTCTGGCAAATTTGAATCAGTTATATACAAAAGTGCATTTGAGATCTCTGCACTTCTTCTCTCCTTCCTTCCTGCCTACTAACTCCTCAAGGGGGCAAGCAGGTACACGGAGAAGTTTCTTTCAATGGCGCATGCTACTTCATGAGCTCTGTTTAATGTTAACCTGGCACTGGCATACCTTCCTTTGATCCAACTTTGCGTGACTTCAAATAAAGCTCGTGAACCAGCTCCTGTGAGTAGAAACAGCTTTCCCTGGGCTTTTTCACTTTTAAAAAAATATTTAATTTAGTTTTTGCTTTAGAGTACCTACCTGTATAAAGCAACTTTATCAACACCAAAAGCACCTACGACCAAATCTGCAAAAGAAAAAAAGAAAGAAAAATGACCACGAGTTTCTAGATCTGTTACCTTTCAATTCCAGTAATCAGATCCCAAGTCTCTGGCAGAAGAATAAAGATTAGGGACATTGATGGAATCCACCTATGTTAAATTTTATCCTGTTTTGAAGATCTTGATCAATAGACATATTTACTGGAACAGTATTCAAACAGTAGGATTCCATAATGATTAAAGCAATACACTCTCTTAAAATATTACATGCTGAACAAGCAGTAGAGGGAAGTCTAATAAAAAAGCACAGCATCAGATTTATCTTATTTAGTACTTGTCATTGTTTAGATGCAGAATTTTGTAGACTTTTAAAAATACCGTATTTTCCGGCGTATAAGACGACTGGGTGTATAAGACGACCCCCAACTTTCCAGTTAAGATATAGAGTTTGGGATATACCCGCCATATAAGAAGACGACACCCAGCGTATAAGACAACCCCCGACTTTTGAGAAGATTTTCCTGGGTTAAAAAGTAGTCTTATACGCCAGAAAATACAGGTAAATATTTTTAATTTTTTTTTAAGTTTTCTACAACAGTTACAAGAAGACTATTTTAAAATCTCTTCTTGGACAAACAGAGGGGATCTCAATATTTATTAGGCCCACAACTCCATGTGGTGATCAATACCCCTTACTCAGGTATGTCATTCTCTACTGCTCCCCCTTGCAGGAGGGGCTAGAGGTAATGTGGAAGGACCTGAGGGCCCCTCAAAGGCACAAAGTCTTCAGTGTACAAGGAGTGAATCGCAGGATAGCACCTTACACACTTCATCAAGCCGTCGCTGGGGTGAAGTTTCACAAGGGCCTTCTATGACCACGCATGGAAGGTGACTACACCTTCCATGCACAGATGAGATGACTTCATAAAATAGCCACAGCAGCAACAGTACCAAAGCCATTGAAAAAATTGCCAAAGCCAGAAGAGAAGCTGCTACAGCAGAAGCACCTCTAGCCATCGATTAGACTGCCGTGAACTAGGGCTGGTAAACTTCTGGTAAAGGTGGACCATTAGCACTTGTTATGAGGAAACTTTTCCCAAAGCATCCATTATCGGTCAGAAGTGCGAATGGTCCTCTCATTTACCAGCCCACGGCGCTGAATCCAAAGCTGGAAGTTCCACCTCCTTGCTGCTGCAATTGGCCGATCGCGTCAGCACGGGTGATCAAATGTGCAGTGCCCACTACTCAGTTGCTGATCAAATGCCCCTCTCATGACTCAATGACTAGACAACATTCCCGGGGATCAGTGGTCCGGTCCAGTGAGAGGTTAGCGATCAATCATGGGGCCTATTCGCACTTGGCTTTATTCTGGAATATATCCTGGAATAGGGACTTGGTATCCATATGCTAGTGCAGGCTTCAGCAGGCCCAAAGTGAGGTCCGCCAGAGTCTGCATTAGCACGAGGACCACAGACCCCTGTCCTGAGACATACTCCAGAAAAAGGCCAAGTGCGAATAGGCCCATGGACACCAACACCACTGCACCTGTGTGGACTCCGACTCCCCTACCCACCGATCTCAGGGAACCAGAAGAGTGAAAAGTCGCGCTGCTGGACGCTTCAGGTAAGCTTGGTAAACTTCATTAATCAGCCATTAGTGAACTTCTGGGGAGGCAGGGAACGCTTGGAGGCTGTAACAGCCTATTCCACATGTGAATGGTCTTCACTAGAAGTTCACTAATTGCTGACTAGTGGCCAAAGTGCGAATAGGCCTTAGGAATGAGGAAAGATAGAAATCCACTGAAACTTTTCTTCCCTTTTCCGAGAAGTTCAGTACTGCATTCATATGAAAAATACAGGAATCTGAATTGCCATTATGACATTTTTACCTGGGTAGCCATTTGCATCCACATCAGTAGCTCCTTTCAGTGAGTATCCAAAGCTTGGTGGCATCGTCTCAGCGGCCCATTGCCCCTGAAGAACTTGAGATGGTGCGCCATTCAAACCCGTGGCTCTCCCATTGTAGATGTAAACTTGCCCTTTCTTGTCATCTCCACCATAAGGAGCAGCAATTGCAATGTCTACAAACCAGAAATAAAATTTTGGATCACATCAAATACAAACAAGTGTGCTTTATGAAAACAAATGGAAGTGGGGAGCACTTAATGTATTTCTTGGCAAAACACATGCACTAAAATGGGATGCTACAGTTGCTACACGAGTGACCAATATCACACTGGTGTTTTAAAAATTGCCCTAGCTGTCAATTCACTACAGAGTCCAGTTCAAGCTGTTAATCTTAAGTTATAAGGTCCTAAATGACTTGGGCCCCAAATATCTAAAGGAACACCTCCTTCTATATCGACCTGCCCGTGCTTTAAGATCTGCAGGGGAAGCCCTCCTGGTTGTACCACTAGCCTCAGCAGCAAAGCACTTCGGCACCTGGGGTAGGGCTTTCTCAGTGGTGGCTCCCAGATTATGGAGTAGTCTCCAACCCAAGATACATTGGGCTCCTTCACTTTACATGTTCAGGAGAGCTCTGAAGATGCACTTCTTTGGCCTGGCCTTTGGTTAAGAAACAGCTTTTCCTCTCCACTTTCAGGTTTAAGTATACTCATTTTATATTTGTTTATTAATGTTGTAACTCGCCCAGAGACTTTCAGGTATAGGGCAAGATAAAAATTCCAATAAATAGATACATGAAAGTGGTTTGCCACGGTCTTCTTTTGGAAATACTGGGGACCGAACCTGGAACTTTCTGTATGCAGACAGGTGTTCTGCCAGTGTGCTACAACCATCCCAGTGAGAGGCCTTTATAATAAAGAAATGTTAGGTGGAGCCATCTGGAAACCCTTTGCTTATTCAGTGACAGCTCCCTGCCTTTGTGAAGGGAACTGACTTTCATTATTTTCACATGACCAGCATTATGAAAAAGGTGTTACCATTTTAGCAGAACGTCTGCTGGATCCAAACAAGGGTTAGTTAATGTGACATTCTGGGCAATTTTGTACTGGTTGGTACTGGGGGCTTTCACTGCATATCCTGGTGGGGTCTATGGGAGGCCCCTCCCACTACTAGTATGCTGCATACTCACAGGATGGAACACAGATCAGATCAGGAGGTCCAAAATGGCACCTTGGCCCAGTCTACCACTAGACCTCTTTTTTGAGGTCTACTGGCATAGGAGAGGGTGATATACTGGTCTATGGCGGCATGTGAATGCCATACCTCTATGGTCCAGTTATATCAGAGGATCCATTGCACTAGTGCAACAAGGATCCCCTTGGCCTCTGGAACTTTTGGAAGCCTCTTTTGCCAGCTTCAAAGTTGGTGGAAGCTTTGGAGCCAGCATTAGGGATGGAACAGAACAAGCCATCCCAATGCAATGTCTTCTTCTGGTCCAGGAGCCACCCAACCCACCAGAGTCTGGTCTACATGGTGTAGTCTACTAAAGGTAAGTACAAAAAGGCTCTTTATTCCCAAAACAAATCAATGAGCTGCCAGCATGATGTGAACTTTGCTGCAGTGCAAAAATAGCTAATATTCCTCACAGGAAATATGGATCAGTGCAAAATTAAGGCAATGTTTTACCATTGAAGCCATCTTGGTCAAGGTCTCCCAAAGGTGCTATTGAACTGCTGAATCTTGCAAAGACCTCAAAACCATTCAACTTCATGGCTGGGCTTTGAAAGCCTCCAGAAGCTTGTTGAAGATAAATAGAAACCTGGCCCACTTCTAGTAGTTTGCCATCAGATGCGCGATCCATAAACAGGGGAGCTCCTATAAGCAAATCCGCGTAACTGAAGAGGAGAGACAAAGTCTTCCAATCAGATATAAACAATAAAACATACATGATTCACAGTTGCATGAAAGACCAAACAAGGTGATTAAAAATGTCCCAATTCTGGATGGATTACTGTTACTTCATTCAGCCCCTTTTTATGTTTTCATTGGAGAATATATGGAAAAATAATTCCACAACCCTTAGTTCCACATACAGGTGAGGAATGGGAGGGAGTTTGCCAGTTTCTTTCTGCAGAGGAGAACTCTTCAAATTTCATGCACTGCTATGCTGGCTAATTCTCAAGGGGGAGAAATGGTGGGATGAGCAAAATGAAAATAACCGCAGGCTTTGATAGATGCAGGGATAATGCAAGGCGATCTATGCTTGGGAAATATTTATAATTATAAATAAACCATCTCTACAACTAAATTTAGAGATCAATGACAAGTCCTTCACAAAAGGCAAAGCAAAACAGATAACGTTAAGCGTGCACTCATCATTAGATTGCCTTCAGTTGGTCTTTCCAAGTATTCTATTTGTATGCTAGGCAAAAGCTACAAATATAGATGTCTTTTTCTATAAAGAGTAAAATAAATGACTTACCCATCTCCATTGATGTCTGTGGCAGCCACAGAATATCCAAAATATGCAGCCATCTAAGAGACAAGATTAATAGAAAAGTTCTACATCTTATGACCATTTTGCACTTAGGCTTATTCTAGATTATACCCCAGAATAGGGATTTGCTGTCCACATGCTTGTGCAGGCAAGGCCAACGTAGTATGCATTAGATGCAGACCTTAGACCCCTATTGCAAGATATATTCCAGAGTAAGAAACTGTGGAAAGGATCTTAGACAAATATGTCAAGTACAAATACTGGTAGAGTAAAATATTGGGGCATTTTTGCACTGTCCTTCCCATCCCGTGGACGAGAAAGGTGTGCAACAAACTAACCTTGACTAATGCTCGTACTTGCAAGTAACAGTCAGGAACAACCCACCCCATGCACAATCAAACACTCATTTCTGTTCGATTGCTGGGCTGCTCCTCTTCTGGGCGCCACCATCTTCAGTGCGGCGCCCTCCATGACTGTGTGTGCATTAGCTGTTGCTACGATGACTATGGCGTTCTGCACAGTTGGAGCTGCCAGTGCCCTTGCACGGCAGCTCTGATGACTGCCCCAGCCATCAGAGGTGTGAATGCTTGCTGGCTGGATGTGAGAAGTCAGTCTCTGGTAAATGATAGTATACTTATGCAATTAGGCAATCCCTGGGCAGGCAGGGGGCATTTCTAGTCTGTACGTGCCTCCAGACGGTGCAGATATCCCTGCCCAGATATTGCCTCGTTGCATACTACAGGCTGAAGTGTGAATTCAGCCTTGGTAGGTACTTTCCTTAACTCACTTTGAAGGCTTTGTACTATTAGAACAATAGCCTTCCATTTTCTTCCTTCACTTTAACATCTTATAAATTTGGTGTTGGAATAATAGTAATAGTAGTAGTAATTTCTTCTGCTTGACAGAAAGAACGTAGAACAGCAGCTTACCTAGTTCATGCCTGCATGCTATTTTCATGTAAAGGACATTTCCAATCTTTTTCCAATTACTGTATTTCCTACCATATTAAGACTCAGGGTTTTGTTTTTACAAAAATAAAAAAATAATAATCCTAAAACCATCCGGCAGCCTATTTTAAATCTATGATTCCTAAATATTCTTTGACATATCACAGGCATGTCTCATCTGCCAGTGTGTTTTCTATGGTGGGAAATGGGGGTATTTTTAGAACAAATCATGAACATTTCAGCACAACACAATTCTAAAAGAGGAAAGGAACGTTATTTAGTCATCCCTCAAACATCATGATGGTTCCATTCTAGGAAATGCTGTTCAAACTGTGTTCAGGAAAAATTCTCAGTATTGTTTCTCCTGTCATCTTTATAGAGAATGGAGAATGACTTGCATAGCACAGTTTCGCCAGATGTGACACCATCAGATTTTACCTACTGCACACAAATGGCACTGTATATACAAGGCAATGCTCTACATGGGAGTGGAGTGGGACAATGGTTTAAAGACAGAAAGATATTCTAATTAGCTGTCCTGGAGAAAAACACTAAGATTGTGTCAACAACTAGCACCGTGGAATTGGCAGGGGCAGGAGAAAGTAAAATCTCCCATTTGTATCTACTACAAAGAGTCCTAAAGAGAAGGCCCTTTCTCCACAGCCCACCCCCTACCTCTATATGTATCTCTGAGAATGTAAAATTTGGCACATGTTGAAAAGTAAGATCTGAACTCTTGTACAAAATTTCACAAATTTGTCCTAGATATTGTGGATTTTACCATTTATATCCTAAATTAGCTAAAGTTGAGCTGCTTTTTATGGGAGACAATACGGGACTTCCAAAGAGTAGTTACGTTACGAAATTGCTTTAGCACCACCTTGTCTTGGGTACTGTTTCAGCCCATCTGGTTGTGGATGGGGCCCACTTGTTCACACTGGGCTTAGTGAGGTGAGTTTCAGTGTGTGGTGATCTGATATGGGGAGTCTTTTCTTCAGCTGACTTGTCACAGGCACCTGTCATTAGAGACCTTGGAACCAGTATGGTGGAAAGTATAGACTTGGAAACTGTGATTAGCCCAGGGTAACGGAGCATGCCTCCAGACAGGCTTAAAGCTCCAGATTCCCTACACAGCTATTTCCTATCATCTCAACAGGGCAGAGCCCCTGCGGAGCTGCATCCCAGTGTCCAGACAGAATGCTCAATAATCTACATTTTCCTTCCTCCAGGCAAAGGAAAGTTTGAAATTAAAAGTTGCTCATTAAACAGGAGCTTTTTAACTTGTGCTTTCCCTGCTGCTGTGTTGCCAGCACTGATCAACGGTCATGTGACCGATCATGAAACCATCAGGTCCACAGCAGCTGCAAAACTTCCCTCTGTGTCTGGAGGCACCCAGAGGCTGTATCACAGCAGAATGCACAGTCGTGATCCGGCTGGTGTTGCAGCGCTTTATTAGATCGCTACTGCCTGCTTCCCTTAATGCTGGTAAGAGAACGGTGAGAAGAGACAACGACACGCAGGAGGGAAGCTCAGATCTGATTGGTTCCCTCTGCCCACATGAACGTCCAATGGAAGCTAGGGAGCTTCCTTTCGAGGTGGGATGGCTAGTCATCTCTTCACAGCAGGTAAGTTGCGCTTTTTATTTTAACTGCAGATTTATTCTGCAAGTCTGGAGGCAGCCTGAGTGAGCTTTCATGGCCGAATGAGGATACAAACCCAGGGTCTCCTACATTCTGGCCTTGTGGTCTTAAACCTGTGCTATGCTGGCTCTCTCTTTATTGCTTTTTACCCTACATAGTCTGGTTATGCAATGACTTTAGAACTAGTACTCATGTTTTTTCTCTCTGTAGTGAAACCAAGGTTTGTTTCTGGCTCCAGGGAGAGCAGAAGAGAATAGGAGCAAATCTGTGGTATTGCTTGTTTATGGCAGGTCATAGTTTTTATGTGTGTAGACAGCCACTTTTATCTTCCGCAAGCAGCACCATACCTGATCTCCAGTAAAGTTGTACATGGATGCCATCGTATCTCCATTATAAATGGACACCTGTACAAGAGAAACAAATATATATCTGTGTCGCAAGTAGAGTAGATACTGGAAAAATATATGCAATTTAATATGTAAAAACTCCCTACCATGCCCAAGGTTCTGGCTGCTCTTGGAACTCCAGAGACAAAATCTGAAAAAAAGATTAAAAAAAGAAGCCTAACTTATTTAGGATTAAAGACACGAGTTACAACAGAGGAGAAGGGCATCAGATCGGCCTCTTTCACAGGCCCACAATGCCATTCTGCCGCTCTGTTGGTGCTGGACACACCACAAATGGCTTGTTCTAGTGCAACAAGGAAAATCTACGCTTTCTTAAATCCAAAGGAATGGGCCGGCATTGGTCTTGTCTGCCAATCCAGATCAGAATCAGATCCTGACATGAAAATGAGTTTGGAGGCTTCTTTGTTAACATCCTTTCTTCCATAATAGTGATTTCAGCAGTTACTATATGCATGTAAGGAAGAATTTTCTTCCAAGGGAAGAATTTTCCTGTCCTGATTAACAGCTCTAAGTGAAAACAAAATAATGCCAGCATGACTTATAACAATCAACATACATCTGCTTGTTCTGTACCTAGTTATAATTTCTTATGTCCACTAACATCAGTGGAATTAAACATGAAAAATAGGATTTGGAGTTAAATTCTAGATATTCTTATTAGGCACTTCTTAGTACTTCCTCATATCCACTCACTTTTCATCAGAAGCTGTTGTTTTTAATACTTTATACAAATATTAAGATAACATACCTTCTATGCCATCGCCATTGAAATCTCCCACAGCTACTGAATAACCTGTTACACGTGAGAAGTCAAACCATAAATCAGCAGTGTGCTTAAATTGTAAGATAAATATTAAGAGACATTCTATATCATCACCTTGGGTATGTTCAAACACACACTTTTGTACAGCCCTAGGGTGAACTTGAGGTAGTAGGAACAAACAAAGATTAAACTCAATGCTTTACTTTGCTCCCAAACCTGATATGCTGTCCCTTCCACAGACATGAAACAATCTCTTTCAGGATTGGACACAGCAGTCTGGGTCGATGGGGTGGGAGGCTGGAGGCTCCTGAGCCAATCCCAGCCTGCTAAAGATCTTCCCTTCAATGAGGACTATGGAAAAATGGGGCCCCATCAGCTAATGGGAGGCAAACCAGGAATGCAACAACACTGATGGAGGAAAAGAAGCAAGTCAGGCAAGTGGCCTTTGGGTGCTTATTTTAAAAACTGTGTGATGCGGGTATTTTTCCTGCATCCACAGTGGGGGTGATCCTGTGCACATAGGTGCCACAAAAATGTGCAGTCTGGTCACAGCCTTGGCTGCTTACAACAAATTCAACTATCCACCTCCCACACTTCTGGGAAGCAGAAATGCAAAAGCTAGTATAAACAAGTGCTGACCGTTAGAGGGAGCCATTTCACGGCTGCAACAGCAGAGGAATCCAGACCATTGCCAAGTTACACTTTTTAAGGCACTTTTTAAAGTCACATTAGTTGAAACATTTGCCAGTCCCAGTAAAGCAAAAATACACTAGGGGAAAGGGTTAACAATTAAGCAAGAATATGAAATTTTACAACTGCATACTTTGGCCTTCTTGTTCACTGAAAACAGGCCAATCACTAGCAATGTGCCTACTCTGCAACTAATTCATGATGAAGGGATTAGCATCACTTTCTGCACTGAAAGGTTATGATCCAACTAGTGGGTCTGGACCAGCCAGGCATTCTAGTTTGGTCCATGGCCAGGTGTGGCCTAGAATAGTGTTGTCTCCATGATGTCTCCCCACACTGGCCATGAAGTTCACACAAGCATCAAGGCCAGGGTCCAAGGTCCTAGCCTTGGAGCCACTGGGGAACTCATTTAAGCAGCACATTTTGGCCTGACACTGAAATGGGTTCCCCCAGTAGTTTGGGAGATGGATGCATATCTTCTGTCATACCTCTGTGATCTAGACCAGCCATTGCTGATCCGCTAGTAGTGGGGGTTTTTCCACTACCACTAGAGTACCTGTTAAGGGCCCATTAAGGACCTTAATAAGTCCTCTAGTGCTAAGTGGAAAAACACCCAGTATCAAAGTCTATTGGTGGTCCAAATTAAGGTCCCTTTGTGAATGCAGTAGTGAACCGGGCCTCCTGTATTCTTCACTAATATGTGAAAAGGAGGCCTGTCATCCCCTTATTGATACTTACTGACAGTGCCAAAAGGTTCTTGGTTGAGACCTGAGGAAGGGTAATTAAAAAGCTAGAAAAAATTGCAGCTATGACTTGAACAAAAGGTAGGGACCACTTTTGGAGATGCAAGGTAGACATCATAAAGAAAAAAAAAAGGTTCTCAAAAGCAAGTAATTTTCACTGACCATGTGGTAGTTTAGCCTTAGCATTTACTCCTTTTTTGATAGCAGCTATTACAAGCTATGCCAGAGCGGCAATGAACAACTTGATCACAATTTTTAAAATACTATTCTCTCTCCCGTTGCCCCAGAGGAAACAAGCAATGCACAAGGAGAATTCTCTGGGACTTTGCAAGAAAAAAAAAGGCCATCCTTCTTGGCTTTTGTTATTGCTACTGTTTCGAGCATCTCACCTAAGTAGCTGTCATCAAAGGAAGCACTGGCTGACCGCGTTGCTAACTGGTGATCATACTTGGTGGTATAGACTTTAGTGTTGTATTTTGATACAATCTCAGCTACTTCATCAGAAATAAGCTGACCTGAGAAACAGAAGGAAGGGTATGAAATCAGCAATAATTTTAGAAGACAATATTTACAGTTTTTCCATCGACTTAAAAAACAAACTGAGACATATAACTGAAAGTAAATTCTTTATTATTCTGATATTGTTTAAAAAGCAGGGACAGGAAGGTTGGAATCAAATAAAAAGCAAAATTTCTAGCATTTAATATAATACTTAGGCTGTGG
This sequence comes from Aspidoscelis tigris stejnegeri, assembly GCA_023333525.1. Lineage (NCBI taxonomy): Eukaryota > Metazoa > Chordata > Lepidosauria > Squamata > Teiidae > Aspidoscelis > Aspidoscelis tigris. Next base: position 18,644,391 of record JALMGA010000010.1, read on the forward strand.
TCACACCTAAGGTTTAATCCAGCTTCAGTCCACTTTGTTAGGGACATTAGCAAAGTGACAAGCTAAGACAATGGCTCAGAAAATTCACCTTTGGGATAGAGAAAGTGGAAAGAAAAGTACTGGTCACATTGCTAAGGTGTTCTCTTGCTCTGAAAGCGGAGTGAAGCCGGATTAAATCTTAGGGGTGACCACAGCCCTAGGGTCTTAAGAAGGAAACACTAATTCACATAGCTTCCACCCAAGATGGATATGTTGCAAGATGATTAACCACAAGGAGGAGGTCTTCCAGGAATAGTTGTGAGTAACATGAACCATGGAAACTGCTGTTTGTACATAAATATGCAGTCTGTGTGAGACAAAATAACCTAACATTGTGCAGTGAGAGGAGAATATGAAAAAGTCCTTAATCACAGGAAGTGAATATATCCTAGAATAGAAACCATGTTGATTTGTGGCAGCAAAATAACAAAGGGGCTATTAAAAACCCCTACATTTATCACAACTGTGTTTCCCAATCTTCAGTTATACATGTACCACTTCCACAATTTTGCCAGACCCATGTACCACCTGAACTATTGTTTAGCGCTCACTATTGAAACTAGGGGCCTTTTCATGCTCTATTTCCATGGGACAGTGGCCAACATTTGCACTGTGAGAACCATCCCTATCCCTGAATGCCATCAAAGTGTGGACAATCCCACCTGGAAGCATTCACCTCACCGAATCAACGGCCATGTGTGCTGGGCAATTGCTATGGTGATCAGGCAATGCAGCATATGACTGCAGCTGTAGCTGTACTGCCTCACCCCCTTTCTCTTTTCATGCAATTTTGCCAGAAGGGAAAGAAAATAAACTATTGATGTATTGTTGCACCATTTTTGAAGTGCATCACAGGCCCCCAAAAGACACAAGACCTTTTTTTTTGCCAACCAATCACCTTGTCTCACCTTGCCAATAAAAACTTCCAGGTCCTCCAATAAGTACTCTATCACCCTATGAAGGAAAAGAAAAGAAAAAATATTTCATTGTCTATAGATGAATATTTTTACTGAGATCTTTTGGGTCTGATGAGTTGCCCCTGCCATTTCAGTCCATAGGATGATCAGGATTCCAAAAACAGGCTGAAGTAATTTGACATATAAGCACAATATTTCACAATTCTCTTCACTGAAGATTCTCAACATTAGCCTTTCCCCCTTTCGTATCCCATACAAATGAAGTCATTTTAAACAAACAAGCAAAACTACTTAAATAAGCAGATAACCATAAAGCTGTGAGCCATTTTGGTTGGAGTGGAAATGAGACAGCAAGTTGGGCTGCTCTGCCATCTTGCTCCCATCAATAGCCCCTCCCTCTTTCCACAATTACCTGAACGCTATGAACCATCTTGCCTGAGGGGAGAGGAGAAAGGGCAGCAGGTCTGGGATCTTTACCTGTATTTATAGTGATTTTATAATAACATGCCCTGAAACTTGCAGGAATACGGCAAAATAGAAAAACAGAATAAATAAATGCTAATTTTAATGTGCCACTGACACAATTTTCCATACATATAGCTGAGACCAGATGAAATAATGATTTTTAGGATGGAATCTTAGGCAAGGTCCAGCCCCCCCAATCACGCATTGCTCACACTGGATGAAGTGTGAACACTGAAGTTTACAACCAGCTTCCTGTAGACAACTGACAGATATTTTATTTTTAAAAAAGACTGCGTGTATCCAGTCTAGATGGCCATTTTGGCCCTTTCTGCACTGGCCCTTATTCTGGATTATAACTTGGAATAGGGAACTGCCATCTACATGCTAGTGCAGAGCATGACAGTCCCTGCCCAGGCCCTGCCATGGTCTGCACTAGCATATGGATGGCAAGTTCCTGTTCTGGGATATAATCTGGAATAAGACCCAGTGCAGAAAGGACCTTTGACTGAAACTTTTCCCCACAGGATTTAAAGGTATGGTTCAAAACAAGCAAGCTTATTAAACAAGAAAAACTAAAAGCAAATGGAAATGGAAATTCTTACAAACTGAAGATTGAAGACACATAATCAGTCGCTTTCCTACCTGGGTAAAGTCAATACTGAATCCACCTTGGCAAAAGCCTTGTCCTTCAGCATCAATGTTTGCTGTGGAGACAAAAGTGGAGGGGATGGTTGTAACAAGAGGTTCTTGTGCAATAGCATGAAGCCTTCAGGTGTGACAGAGAAATCGGTGGAGAAGAGATACATGGTCTTGCTGCTTCCAGGCTGGCACAGATTGGTCAGGATTTTCCCTTCTGTGCTAGATTACCATAAGGGCAACGAAGAAAAAGGAAAACTTGGAAATAATGTTAGCTGACTATTAGGACCCTTCTGCACTTGTCCTTATTCCAGATTATACTTTAAAATGGGTACCACCCAACTGCATGCTGGTGCAGACTACAGCAGGTCAGACCAGGGCCTGTCATAGTCTGCAGCAGCATGTGGATGGCAGGTCCCTATCCCAAGATATAATCTGGAATAATGCCCAGTGCAGACAAAGCCTTGATCTGAAATCTTTGCACCAGATTCTCAAAGCTCTTTACTTCTAAAGAGAACTCAATTGCCAAAGTAGCGGGGAAAGAGAAGGGAAATCCCCATTTATTTTGGTCTCATAGGTAGTGTGCTGGACTCATATCTTGTAGTCACTGGGTTTGATTCCACACTCCTCCATGAAGCCAGTGAGCTGGATGACCTTGGGCTAGTCACAGCTCTCTTCTGAGCTCTCACAGCCCCACCTGCCTCACAGGGTATCTGTTGCTGGGAGAAGAACAGAAAGCTTTGTCAGCTTTGAATCACCCTAAATTGGTGAGAAAAGCAGGGTAGAAAAACCAACACTTCTTCTTGCAGCTGCACTATAAACTATCGCATGCAAAAAAAAAAAACCTGAAAGAAACACAGCTACCAAATTCCTAGACAAGTTCTTCCAGAAGCACTGCATTAGAATTAACCTAATTTAATAATGATACAAAGCTTCTCTTTATCTGCCTTCTTGCTAAATCTTTACCCTTTTCCATTCATTTTCACTGGAGCCCTTTCAAGGGGCCTGCACTCTACAATTAATCTAGCCTTCTCCTTGGTGGACCCATTTTCCCACAAGGTAATTGGAGGAGCTTTCAGTTGTGGGAATCCTCCCATATAACCAGAAATCACCATGGGAAAGCAGGCTTAGCTCCTTAGTCTTTGTTGTAGAACCCACTCCCTAGAAGCCCCAGAAGCAACATCTGAGGAGCTCCCACACTGACCCAAATACAATGGGTCAACAAGATATGCCTTCCCTTCCATGTGGAAGCATGTTGCGGTGTGAGGGAAGCAAGAACTGACTTGCTAGTTGCCATTTTTGCTCCAGAAAAACCTCTGACCCACTGGAAGTATGGCCAGAAATTGGCCCTAATTCTGGTCTGTCAGAAGATTCTTCAACACAAAAACAACACAACTGCAAGAACAATTTCCCCTTACAGCTGTATTCCAGATCATGCAACAGGGGAAAAAGGCATTTGTATACTGCACCATTACCCCTATATAGTGTGACCTATGCTTCTAACCTTAGCATTTGCCTCTTTTGGGAGTCGTGTAGATGCAGTGCACATTACTATTACAAGTTCTTGAGACAATGAGAGGCAGACACAACTTGTGACTTATCAAGAAAATCCTGCCCCACAAACCAAACCATGTGCTTATTATTGGCTGCCAGGTTCTTTTTTTTTAAGTTTCAGGCTGGTCTAGTTGCAAAAATAGATGCATCAGGTTCTATATCAGTTGGGTCACATTTTCTGCTTCTCTGACCCACACAGATGATATTGAATTACAATAGTTCCTGAATCAAAGTATCTAATAGGGGAAAAATGCACATGTTCTCTTCTATCTATATTTATATATCAGCAACTCACACACAGCTTTGTAATATCCCTTGCCTTTAAAACAGAACAAGAAAAGACATTCTGGAGTTGATCCCCTGCATGCCACAAGAAGGATTTTATGGTGTGCTTAATCCCCTGAATCCAGAACTATCCAACAGAAATGCTAACAGCCTCTTAATGTTATTACTTAAAACAACAAAACACTCTTTTCACTTAGTGCATTTTATATCCTTTTGAGCCTCAGATTGATTCTGGAATGCATCCTTTGCTCCTAAATTTGTTTACTGAAATAGAGAGTGTGCGGAAATGCATTTCACAATAGATTACTAATTTATCTTGATCTGTACCAACTCAAAACTAAATACTAAAAACTAACTAAAGAAGAAGGTATTGCCTGCCTTTATTTTTTTCTTTGCAAGAACTGTTAGATGTCCAGCTGGTTGCTCAGCTCAGATAGAATAATGGCCCACTGTTGCAAGCTATGACATTCTGAGCAGAGCAAACAGAATGCAAGAATGGGATTCCAAAACATCTGGAGCATTCTAGGCTGGAAAAAGCTGGAAAACTAGTCAACTTGCACAGAACTATCATTGCAACCCCAGATTGAAAGTAGAATTAGCAATACTCTATTAGGCTGAGGCTCTATCTTGTGCCAGTTTAAGGCTTCAGTACAGTAGCAAAATTCAGACCTTTCCAGACAACCCTCTTGTTCAGGAGCTGGTAGAAGATTCCATTTTCTCTTGGCTGCATGCTTAATCTTTACATGGTTGCATATCTAGCTAATCTTTGCCAAGATGACAGACAGAATGTACATAAGAAGCATCCCTTTTTGTTGGGCATATAACACAAAAGCACACAGCAACAAATCCAGAGCTGTAATTACAACATCAAGACATTCTCCACATACTTGACCTGCAGGGAGCATATTCAACAGTTTTAGACCCGTCACGAAGATAACAAGTCCCCACAGGTTCCCTCTCTGCCCGCTGCTCAGTTCTCCAGTGATATAATGGAGCACACGCCTGTAAGCAAAACGAGAGCATTAAAAAGAAGCTCTTTACAAAGCTACACTTGCTGTTATGGAAAATCCAACAGAAAACAATGGTTATTAAAATAACACTGACCTTGCATCTTACTTACTGGATAGCTCGACCAAATTAAAACTCTGCACTGTAAGCAAGTTGAACGAAGTTACGTAGCTTGGTAAGAGTTCTCTCAAATGATACCCTTTGAAATCTAATTGGGCTGGAGTTTAAAACTAAATGCAAAAGTTAATTTCCAAAAGTCAGTTGATTTTTAATGACCCATAAAAGTTAATGTTTAAGACTGGGTCAGCTCCTGCATTATCTTAGCCAAGATGAACTCCTACCAGTAGCGCTATTCCCCATTCTAGTTGGTGGCACAAAGGGTACAATAATTAAAAGAAATGGCACAGAGGGTCATAATAGGAAGAACAATCCATGGGTGAGGTACAATACGCTCTAATTCTATGATAACCCAAATGAAAATTGCCTCTCCTAAGAAGCCAAATGAAAGGAAGAGTGGTTTCAGCCTCTGAGATATCAGGTGTGCTGGGATACTGTCCATTTTGTCCTTGTGGACCAGTAGTCCCCAATATCTACTACCTGGCAGAACAATACAGCAATATTCAGAAAAGCTATGAGATCTTCTATTATGCTATAGTCAGCCAATAGCAGAACATCCCAATATTGCCATGGTGTGGCCTTGAAAGCTTAGGATGATGATATCACAACTTAGTTCAGTGACTCTCATGGAAGAAACCAGCGTAGGAAAGACTTCAGAGTGAAAACTTTACATATTTATTTACATATTTATACTCTACACAGCAGCTGTCACCAAGTCTTGTCAAGTTTCAGATCTTTCATATTTTCTATGGCCCTCAATTTATAAAATGGAAGAAAACTAATTAGTTCTTGTGTTGATTCTCGGTCTGCTGTTTTCTCATTCCTTCTCCATAGTTTCTCTATGGGTTTATCAATCCTGCTTGGTCTGATTTCCTCACAGGCTGCCTTTGTTGCAAAATTCACAATATTCAAATACCAAAACCACAAGTGTATCAATGTGTTCAAAAGAGGATGGGGCTCTAATAGAATATTTCATGTAACTATTTTTCAACGTCAAAATTTCAAAAGAATTTGAAGAAACCCAGTGTGATGTTTGACAAGACGTTGTCCTCTGAAGAGCTGCTTTTTCTGATATGTCACTACATTCTTCCCCTCCACATGGTCAGGTTCTTTCCCCAAGAATAAGTAATTCCATGCTGCTCATTATCATTCCTTCTTGAATTGTTTTTCCAACACATTTTTGGTACTTCCGCAAATCTTGTTAGATTCCACCTTGTTTGTAAATGTTGACATCTGAGTTACTAAAATGAAGAACTGAGGTGGCCCAATATATACAAGTGAGTCCAAGGACAAGAGGCTAGCTCTTTTCTCCCTACCATTGGAAATAGTTTCTCATGATAACTAGGGAAAAAATTGTCTAGTTTTTTTTTTGGGAGGGGTCCTCCATCTTCTTTAAAGAAACAAATGGACTTATTCACAAGCAATGGGATGCATTTTACTTTAGGCACAGGGGAAATTCAAATAACCTTAAACAACATCTTGGAGATCATTTTCTGTGTATAAGGCAAACCCTGCCCCCAAGGGTTTCATAATTATATAAAAATGGTAACATAATGGTGATCTGCACATGCAAACTGAATAATCTCAGCTCTGGACATGACCTCAGTCCTTCAACAACATTTTTAGGCTTACCTTCTTTGGTTGCTTCCAATCTTGGGCAGTGCTGATTGACCTTGGCCAAGACTGGAGGGATGATGAAGTGGTACAGGGCAACAGTCATCCATGTTGCAGCAGCCCAGCCTGGATCAACTTCAGAGGCTAGGAGCAAAAGTTCTCAGCCTTCAAAGTTGAAGGCCAGGGCTATTTCAATGAGATGCCTAGAAATAATGTACTCAGGACCACTTCTGGGAGTCCAAAGAATGAGTCAAGTATACAGGACAGGTACCAATAGGACACAAGAGGTGGGATCAGATGTATCCTGGAGGTGAAAACTGCCAGCCTTTCAGGTCAAGACAAACACTTTTAACTGGACTTGGAAACAGACAATTCTGTATCCATATAGAAATCTGGAAATCTATATCAATGAGACATCAAAAACATTGACAATAAAGACTTACCAAAATCTTATTGTCTTTAGATCTCACAGAGGCACCGAACCATTGATGTGATTTGAATTCCAACGGATCATTTACAGCAAAATCTCTGTTGCCTAGAAAACAAACAACACTGTCAGGGAACTTTTAAAAGGGCCTTGAACATCTCAGCTGGTATTGTTCCTGCAGAGATACAGCACTGATTTACACTCCAAATGTGATAAGATTTTTCTTCAATTGATTACTCTGTCCTTGCTGATTTGCAAGCTGAGCAATTCCACTGGGGGAAAAAAAAGGACACCTATTCAAGTATCTTATTCCTTTGTTAACTAAACAGATGTGAAAGAAAGGTTGGGCAAGCGTAGTGTGTCCATCATTCCATTGTCCTCCAGAAGTCAGAAAGCTAACGTCAGAAGTGGAAAACTATATGAGTGAAATTTTCCTAAGAAATTTAGAATCCTCATCTTCTGGCATTCTAGCATGTGGGCCCAACGCTGGAGTCATATGTCATCTGTCCATGAAGGTCCTTTGTTGGCTACGCAAGGCAAGGCCATCTCCAAAGATTACCGCTAAACTTTGGTCTCATTAAGTACAGGGAGGAACAGTTAGCAGAATCCTCTCTCCTGTGACTAGCAACTAATATAAACTTATTTGCTTGCAATCCACCTTGGAAGGAAATTCTCTGCCTCTTTAGGCCTATGATTGCTTCCTGTTGGGGAAATCCTGGAGAGAAAGATTTCCGCCTTTGCAGACAATCAAAACAAAGAACATCTGGCTTAAAACCTGACTAGGATTTCATGTCAATAGAGCACAGGAATAATCTGAGATCCACAATACATTCTCCCTTCTGATTTTTAAGTTCCCTTTTATTAACCGGGGTTGTCTGTGCCATCACCAAATGTGGAATCTTTTTACATTAAGTTTCAGTTTTAAGGTTCCAAATTTTGATTGTATATGTTAAGACTTGGAAATCTAAATTAATAACCAGAATAGGAAACCTAAAGGTATATTGCATAGGCTTCCTAACATGTAGACACCATGGTAGTCAATATTCCTAGGGCATGAGTATAGAATTACAACCTATATATGTTAGGATGTGATACAAATACATAAAAATAAACAAACAGAAAATGTGATTTGCTGGTCTAAATTATCATTTGCCATTGCCAGTTTACAGGTTATCTGCATGTTCCTGACCTAGGCTATTCACTGTGTTCCTTTTAAACTTTCCTGAACCTGTAATTTTAGCCTAGTGTAACTTGGCCAAAAGTACAAGCACCTCACACTTGGGATTTTTTTCTTTCTACCACTTCACAACTCTCAAAATAATAAACTGAGAACTCTGTAACTATATAAAGTAAAACCAGATAGTCCATTTATTGTTGCTGGGTGCCCCTGAGTCGCAACTGATTCCTGGTTGATTTGATTCCATGGGCAGCTCTATTCCTTAGCAGAGATGCAGAAATGGTTTGCCATTGCCTGCTTCCAGGAGCAGACTGGGGATCAGGCCATATATGCTCTAGCCACTTTCAGATAGGCCACTAATTGATGATTTATTGCAAACATACAATAAGCAAAATTCCTGTTAGGGACTGTGCTGTCCCTGTTGTTATAATATGCTGCACACGAAGATCTAAAAATGTGGAATCAGTTGTCACTCTTTTGACTTTTTGACTAAACGTTTGTAACAGAAAGGCATCTAAGCCTTTAACACACACTGGGCAGAATTTGCACCTTCCAAACTTTACATGATATACATACTGCAGATATATTTGAGGGGTGGGGGAGGATGAAATGCTTGTATTAAAGGCTGCTTGTTGGCACAAGGATTTCCCTTAAAGGGTTCTCTGCTGCCCACAATACACGCTCAATATTTCAAACCTGTCATGGATCCCAAAAGTTTGGCACCTTCTACCATATGTAAACTGGCATATGCCATATTCTGGGAGTTTTACAGTATTCATGTACCATAAATCTGTCCTGATAATCAAAGCTCACCTCCAGGAAAGTAGACAGCCAATCGCAGACAGCCTTGTGATTTTTGTGGCATGAAGTAACCTCAGTGTTATTCCTGCTCTTTCTTACAATAGCTGATTTCAAGCACTTCTTATAGCAGTGCCTGAATGTACTGCACTTACCTGGCTATGATCCAGGAAACTAGCACACAGAGATTGTACGGGCTTTGCATTCCCAAATGAATGCAGTGGCCAGTGGAAATACAATACTCCTGCATGCATGGCTAGAAGTGTTACTTTCTCCAACATCCTTCCTCCCCCACACACCCCACCCTACCACCTTCATTACTGTGTCTTGATTAGCGGGGTTTCATCTTACACCCAGGTATAGCTGATTAAAGGCAGGAATCTGCTTAATCACATGCACAATGGCTAATGCTCCTAATGGTGAGAATTCTATACTGGCATGGAAAAGAAGTGGACTCTAGGTCATTGCAATGCTCCCTTGAGGGACTCAACATCCAATCTGAACTCGCTTAGAATTTTTTTGAGGCTAAGTCAATGCACATCATAAATATATCAGCGTAAAACAGTGTCTTACTTTCTTTGCTTGCACCATCATTCACACGTCAATATGCATTTTGCAGCCTCAGTAATTCATGGGAAACAAGGAAGTTTAAGCAAAAAGAGCAGTTTTACAGGGTCAGGTCAATCGTCTTTCTCAACTTTCTATCCTTTTCTGACAAAGATCCATTCCAGACCCTCTATAATTCTGTAGTGTCTAAACAGTGCCAGCATGAAAGATTAATGTGGCTTACTTCAGCATATAACTGTGATAACCATATAGTAGTGGATTTTTTTTTCCAAATTTGTTTTAAATAAAATATTTTTTAAGAAACAAAAATGTTAAAAGGCATGCAACAGTGTGTTCTAATATGATACCTCTAGTTATTTAGGCTGTGACTCCACACATGAACAGTGATGCTGAATTAAGGCACTAAAGCTGGTTCTCTCTGACCTCAACCACAGCTTAGGCTCATATGGCAGAAGTCTGGCGTGGCATGGAATTCCTTTGTGTTTCCATTGGAGGCACGCACATGAACCCTGAGTGGCATTACCAGCACACAGGAATCCCATTTGGAGCACTGAATTGTTTTACACATCTCTATTAGATCCCCTTTCTGCTGCCACAACTGAAGCAGCAGACTAGGTATAGGAAATGCAACTGAAAAATAATGAGTAATGGAAAACTCTAATCACACATGTTATCAGCCTTTCCTTGTTCTGAATGACTCCTTTTGGCAAGATCGACTGAGCTAATTAAGAAAGCTGAATTAACCTGTTTCCAGGAAATTATCCCATCCTGCTGAAGTACTACTGAAGACTGGCTGATCCTTTTTAGGAGGGAAGGCTGTGAGATCTATATTATCCAGGTTACTTCCTGCCCAGCCATTTTGGATATGGCAGAATTTGAATCTGCTGCAGATGTTCTTCAAATGCTATTTGAACTCGCTTCGAATGCCTGCTGCCAGTAGCGCCTCAAAATCCCCTCAAAATCTGTTCCAATTCCACTTTAAATCCACTCTGAATCCTCTCTGAATCCACTCTATATCTGCTGCAGGTGTGACTGAGCAGCCACTTTGTCACCTTCATGAATATAAGGATGCATCAAACAAAAGCATTTGCTTTGCATTCAAAAGTCAGTCTTCAGATACAGTCAAAATTTGATTCAAAAGCAAACGTCTAAATCTGTACAAATGCGAACCCGACAAACGCACATCCCTCATCTGAAGGATAGTGCAAAAATGCCCTAGCTTAGCTGAGTTACCCTTTTCTGCTTCTTAAGAATTTAATGCTGCTGATGTTTTGCTTTGGAAACCTGCATGTTTGCTTCCCCCCCCCCGACCGCAAGAACCTTTTGTGGGATGGCTGACCAGCAATGTATAAATAGGCAAAGGCCCTTCCTGTGACCCCTGCAAACGCAGTCTGCACTGGCTCAACTTCATTTCTGCCAGCTAATTCTTCTCTTCGCTGAGGGAAGCCTCCTCATCCATTTCCCCTTTCACAGACCCCTGGCACACATTTTCCGCATGACTTCTCAATGCTGCCACCAGAAGTAGTGCCTGAGCTGGAGAATGTCAAAAAGGATAGAGCTGCACGAGGCACTTAAAATATGCCAAATTCTAAATAGGTCACAGAAACATCCATGCCTGACCGATAGCGTAACCAGCTACCAAACAAAGCTTTCTATTGTTGTCGCGGGGCTTACCCACACAGCAACCAGATGGGGACTTGGCTAGGTTGCCCTATGAAAGTAATTGTCATTATTTATTATAACAGCTCTAAATGCATATCAAGAGCCTGAACTGTGGAGCTGTTCCTTGCACACGCTTCAGTGCAGGGAAAAAGAAAAAGCCTTGAGCTTCAAGCTATTGGGACGTTGCTGGGGGCAGACAATACATTTCTTTAGGGCAGAAGCCAAGGTGACTGCATAAGAACTGTTATGTTGCAAGAGAGCTCAGATGTGCTTACGTGTTCCTTTAAAAGCAACAGAATCTCTGGTTAACTGAGATTTTGATTTATTTTTAAAGGATTTCAAAAAAATAATTCTCCATTTCAAAATAAAATAACATGTCCAAAATAAGTCTAAAATAACAAGTGTCTATTTCACCCCCTCTAAATCTTTCTAAGCATATATTATTTCAAAGTTCAAACAATACACTCAAAAGTGATTTTTTTTGGGGGGGGGTGGGTTCATTTTAGTGCTGTATGAAAAAAAGAACCAGGAAACACTCATCGACACAGTGCAGGTTTTAACAAGTTTGCAAATCTGAAGTATATAATTGTGTAACAAGAGTGTCAGGTCAGTTGCAGAGCATCTAATTTATGTGCAGATGGCTTCTCTTTCTGGCATCTCCATGGAAGAAAGCAATAAGAACCCTCTTCTACAGTCTTGCCAAGAAACCTGGATGTTCTGTGTCCTTGCACTCAGCAAGGGCCGATGGCATATTATTCTTTTGGTATCTCCTTATGTTCAAAGAACTCATATCCTAGAAATACAGCTCAAAAGACAATACAAGTTTTAGGGACATTTCAACAAAACTTTTCTGAATGTGAATTCAAAATGGAACCATATTACACCAACAGCAATGAATGTCTGTAATCATCTTTTCTTATAAAATACAAAATAGCAGTTTCTGTTGAATTATATTTTTTAAAAATCAAAACATACATGCCTGCCACCATACACAACTTAAAAAGAGTAGGCTACTGATGTTTATTATTTTATAGATCTCAAACAAAATCAATAAAAACAAAAGCATAAAATGAGCGAGTTGACACTTAGGTCATATAGGCACTTACCTTCCACGGACTTTTCCAATCAGACCAGGGGTGATGTCGCACTTCCCATCCCATCCCCTGCACCAGAAAGGAGTGTAATCGCCCAACATTAACTAGCGCTCACACTTGTGAGTGCTGGGTAACTACAGCCCACGCCCCGAGTGATCAGTCACTCACCTGTAACCAATCCCGCGCCCGGTCCTCTTCAGGGTGCCACCGTTTTGGTTGCGGCGCCCTCTGTGACATGCATGCATCAGCGCCATGACAATGATGCCCTGCATGCATGCAGTCACACCTCGGATAACCCCGGAGCACCAGAAGAGGTTCAGATGCTCACCACTGGATGCTTCTGGTAAGTCCCTGGGTAAGATTACTAAAGGACCTATTAGGGAACTTCTGGGCAGCCAAGGGGCACTTGGAGGCTGTAGCAGCCTCTGCCAAGTGCAGATGCCCTTCCCCAGAAGTCCCCTAATTATTCACTACTGGCCTAAGTGTGAAAAGGCCCCACATTAGGTGGAGCAAACCACCAGCTGCATTGTCCATGTATCCAAGAACAAGACATTTGGATGGCTGTTCCAGGGCAGTTTCTGTACCAGCCCTGAAGCCTGCTTGAGTTTCAGAGCCCATTTTAGTGATACATCTTCTTAAGCTGCCAAAATTGCTTTCCCTGGTCAACCAGACCACACAGGCATTTGCCTTTCACACCACTCCACAGTTTGGTTTACCAGCCAGTAGTATTCTGGAAGATCTTTTTTAAACAGGCCTACTGGTATACTGAGCTAGTTGGACATTTTGTGCTGTTAGCCTGACCTATTCTCTTTCAGTGGTCCAAATCAGAGGCCTTGGCTGGTCTAGACCCACAGACCTGAGCCACAGAGAGGTAAGTGTAGAAAAGCCCTCTGACTTACACTCACAGTGCACCCTGCTAGCCCTCTCTAGCCCTTCTATGGGTGTTTTCCATAGAAGGCAGGAGGCAGGCTGTCGATCAAACACAGGTGAGTGATCAATCGCACAGGAGGCAGGCTGTCGATCAAACACAGCCTGGTGATCAAACACAGGTGAGTGATCGATCGTGTGGGCGAGCGCTAGTCAACATTAGTTCATCACACACCTTTCCCGCCCATGGGTTGGGACGAGAAGTGCGAAATCACCCCTAGTCTAGCCCCCTGTTTCTCTAACCACATAGGGTTATAATGTGAAAGAACTGGAAAGTGTTATGCAAAGTGGAACATGTTTTGTTCTGAAGGAAACAGTTGCTGCTGACGGACTGTATCTATATATTCATCTAACCACAATGAGTGGCTGATCAATAAGTTTCCCCTTCTGACTACCGACTTCCTTCAAGCCGATAATAAGGTAAGATCTGCACACGTGCTGTGATGCATGTGACAGCAACTGCTCCCGGAGCCAGAGTGTCTACTTCAGCCAAGGAGTGGGTGGTGGGTCAAATGCTTGGCTTGCATCTCCTGACCAGGGGAAAATTCATGAAACAAACTTTTTTTTAAAAAAAAATCATTCTGCAAAACAGCTGCTCTCAGGAGTAGATTCTACTCCAAGAAATAGACTGGGTGGTGATGACATGCAGCTTCCCGCACATAATTGCATTCCTGGTATGCAGTGACATGTGGGTCTTTTTCTGGCATGGCCCCTTTCAGTCATACGGACCTTGCCAATATTAAAAGCTGATGAGATTCATGTTTAAAACTACAGCATCTGATGGGTCTCTCTCTTCACAAATAACTGCTTGTTGAGACTGTACCGCAAACAGAAAAAGCACCTCTGATCACCACTGCAACGGACACCTTCTTGTCGCCATTCTGGAGCACGGAAGCATCATTTCCTGATCTACAGGCAGCATCTATGTTGACGGTGAAAACGATACCCTGCAAAATAAGCACCTTGGATTGCAATCACACCTGTAAATGGGTTGGTGTGGGCATCATGAGGTGCCTCTTGCCTCTGCAGGTGGACATGTGGCAGCCAAAACTCTTTGTTAAGGGCATTCCCACAGTAACTGGAGAAGTGGCCAAAAACAAACAGGAAAATGGCTGCTGAATCAAGAAACTCCCAGGATGCTTCAGGGTTCACTTCTGACCTCAGACTTCAGAGTCAAAGGCTGTGGTCACACCTTCACTTTAAACCTTCATTTGGACTTTTTATGAATGGAAAGTCCACAAATAAAACAGATAGAAATGATGAGGTATGAGTAGTCAGACCCAAAGACCTGAACACAGCCAAAAGATACAACAGTGAGCCACAAAGCCGCCTAATAAAAAGGGATAGTTGCAGTCAGTAAAACAGTTAATAGCAAATCTGTGTAACAGAATTCACCTTATAGGAGGATATTCATATAATTCAAAGTGTTTTTTTTAACAAAGAACTCAAGTCATTATAAAGACTAATGGATAAAAATACAAAAAAGTTCCATGAACTAGAGAAAAGCATATAGATTCACATATTTGGTATGATCATTTCCTGCAGAATTTTGGAAGATTGTTCAAAAACTTCAGACACCCAGAAATTCAAGGCTGATCAATAAATATCAGATACAAAGACAACCCTTCCTTTCAGTGCTTCCACCAGAAGAAAGGTAAACGCTGTATGTTTCAAAACTAAGACTAACAAACTCCAGCTTGAAACTTACAAGCAAGTTTCTCTCTCCCCTAATATCCATACATGGAGTAAGTCTTAAGTAGGCACAAGATGAAGAGACAGAATGTCTCTGAATGCAGCACGTTGTTGAGACGTTGCCTTTTATGTGTTGAGAGACAAGAAAATGGAGGAAGCCACTGTACTTCCTTGACCCTGCTGAACAAAGAGGTGTTTGGAAAGGAATATTACCCAAGGCCCCAGCAGAACAAGAGGAAGTGCAAAACTGGCATAAACATTTGTCCCTTGCAAAAACTTCTAAGCCCACATGAGACAGAAGTTTCTGCTACTGTCAACTTACAACCTTATTAATCCTTCCTCTAGACATGTGAAGGGTATTCCATGAATGCACTTGTAGCAAAATGAAAGAAATAGAATTCTGCAAGGGATTGGGCAGTAGAAATTTCTTTGTACACGCAGCAGACACAGCTACATGGAACAGAGTATGAAAAAAAGACTGTGACATTGTTATTAAGAATAAACTCAACCAGATCTTGTTGTAATTAATAGTCGTTGCTTCCAGGCAAAGACACAGGGCCTTTTTCATAGAATCATGAGGTCGGCAGGGACCTCCGGGATCAATGAGTTCAAGTCCTTGCTCAATGCAAGATTCACTAAACCATCATAGGGTGTTTCCGCACAGGCAGTTAACACCCCATTAAGCACCCGATAAGGATACATATGGCACACCTCTGCAAGTTACCTTCCACACACAGGACAGATTAGGGCCCCTTCAAGGACACTGCTTCCGCACGGCCTCGTGCAAAATCCATCTCTAATGAGGTCTAGAGGCCACCAAATCCGGGGTTTGGGAAGACCTGAAAAATTAGGTCTTCAAACCATTCCTGCCTGCAAATTCCAGATCAAAGGACAACGCTTCCACACAAGGACAAGAGAGGGAACACAGGTGAGCAGGGTTTCCATTCACAAAAGCAGGCTACGCACTCACGGGATCTCAGACACACCACTGATCGGTGAGCGGTCTGTCCCTGACACGCCCCCGCACGGTGGAGACGAGCGGTGACTGACAGCTGAGTGCTCCAATCACACGGCACCTTGGGCGGCAGGGCCACAGAGAGGCCTGATCCTTCTGGATATCGGAGCTCCGGCATCCGCACAGCAAACACATGATGCGTTCCTCACTATCCATGCTTCCCACACCAGTGCGGATGTGTTAGGCCTCATTTGGGATCCATCCCTATTTCAGTCGGATCTTCCCAGGGAGGGATTTCAGAAATCTGGATTTCAAGCAGTAAGTGTGGAAACACCCTTAGACAGATGCTTGTCCAGCCTCTGCTTGAAGATCTGCAACAAAGGGGAGCTCACCACCTCCAGTGGCACCTATTCAACTGACTGATTACTCTTAGTGTGAGAAAGTTTTTTCTAATATCCAATCTGTATCTACTCCCTTGCAGTTTCATCCCTTTATTTCTAGTTCTTCCTTCTTGTGTGAGAATAGGGCTGCTACTCTGCGCCGTAACAGCCTTTCAGATACTTGAAAATACCTATTATGTCTTCTTTCAGGCTTTTCTGTTGCAGGCTTACCTGACTGAAATAATATAATAATGCCATACAAATTAGGTAAGATAATAGCACAGCAGCAATCTGCACTTCCGAGTATCGGAAAAGCCCTAGTCCAAATTGTCAGGGCAACATCCAGGAAGTGCTTGGGTGCTGCCATAGCTGCACATGACTGCACAACCACAGTCATGCAACCATGCTCATTTGCTATGATGCACTTGGAAGACGACAAGGATGCACCATCACTATTTTAGCTGAATGGCTCCAGGGAGGGGAGGGAGGCTGTGGCAACTTCTGTACCAGGGACCCGCAGCAACTCACCAGAAGGGCCCAAGCAAAGTTAAGTACTAAACAGCTCACAGCAAAACACTGTTACGTCAAGCACAATAGGTGCAAAATCTATTACAATTAAACCAACGTTATTTTTAGCTACTAAAGAACTTTAGGACAATACATTTGTCTACCCATCCATCCATCTTTATACCTCATCCTACCATTTTATGGTGTTGAGTGAAGAGAGAAAAGAACAGATTCCCCATGCTAAACACAGGAAAAGTAGGGAGTGAGAACAAAGAAATCTGAACGGAATTTGTTTTGAAATACATATTAGGGAACAACCAGAACACGTACTCATCCTCTCCCAAATACGGATTATTCCTACGATATCTGACCATATCCTAGGTCAATCATTATGTGTCTGCTTCATTTACTCCAGCAGAACCAAATAAAAGGTGTTCATTAAAATAAAACCTTTGCTTGCAGTTTGATGAGATTTTATGTTTTATTTACCATGATCCATAATGTATACTTCATTTACAGGAAACAAACCAGAGATAGCAGATATGCAAAAGAGGGGTGAATTTACAGTCAGCTCCCTAATTTCTCTAAGTAGTTTCTCTCTAGGGCCTAATAGTTTTGCGATGGTCTGTTTTCCCTTTCTGTACATGTATATGCTTTCAATATAGAAATTTTGGAGCATTACCGTAACTGACCTTCTTGACTATTTTTCAAATACTTTTTCCTCTTGCTTTCGTTACTGCAGACCTACCATAAGATGTGTTTCAACGTCACTTGAGCCCTCCATGAATCACAGTGCAAGCTCTCTTAGACAGCAAATATTATTCACTTTGAACATCTGCAACAGGGGTAGCCAAAATAGTCTTTCAGAGATGTTGATGGCTCCATTTCCCAATGGGAAAGAATGATGGAAACTGCAAACCAGCACCATCTGGAGTATACTATGTTGTGGTAGCATAGCATAAGTCAGCTAACAAAGTGAATTCAGATATAGTCACCTATACACGCATCATATCTTTACACATCAGTACTTGCTTGCTATCACCACTGCAATTCACTTGGACCTTTTCTGCACTGACCTCAGTTAACCCATATTAGGTAGATCCATATTAGGTAAATCTGGATCGACCACAGGAAGCGGCATCTGCATTGAGTGGGCTTTAGAACAGCAAGTGTGGGCTAAAGAGTGAGCCGACAGCACAGTTCTAATCCAGATCTACTCTACTCCTGTGGAGATGGTGTGTTCTTAGCACTCTTTGATCCAGATTAACAAGTAAGTGCAGAAAGGGCTTTAGATTTCATAGGAAGACAAACACCCATGAAAACATCAATAATTACCTGTAGCATCAAATATGATAGGCTGGCAATTTCTTCTACCTGAGTTCCAGTTACATTTGTATACTTGACCTCCTTGCACAATGCCAGGCTGTGTTGTGTTTGCTTTGGGGGCACCCACAAGAAGAGATATCCTATAGGAAATATAGAAGAAAAACAAGGTTCAGATTTTCCAATATTCCACAGAAGGAAACTGATTTAAAAGGCATGTCTAGAGTAATGTAACAAAAGAACCAATATAATGTAGGAGTCAATCAACTAAGTCACAGGTTCTTATCAATTGGACAGAATGATCGGGTCACCTCCATACAGCGGCTGAAAATCCCACTATTAAGTGATACTCCAGAACAAACATATTCCAAAGTAATCACTTGTTATCCAAATGGCTGGGCAACAGCATGGAGCAAGTGAATGGACTAACCTGTCTGGACACCATGCTCCCACCATCAGAATGTCATGTACAGCCAGGTATTTCAAAGCCCCAAATACTCAGAAGTGTGTGATTGTGACCCATGTGCATGAATGGCCGCCATTTTGTGCAGGGGCCATCTCTGAGATGATGGCACCTGGGAACAGCATTCAGATATGTAAATCCATATCACTGTGACGGAAAAAAACAGGCGGAGAGTCATTTTTCACACTATCGCGATACTGCAGGATATCACCCCAATAGGCTGGGGCTATGCTGGGATTGCCAAGGACATGTCTGGCAATCCCAACATAGCCCCAGGATAATAATGAGTTTTACACCCTGTCTGGAGACAGCCTTGGATTCTTCCAGGGCCTGGAGAGGCTGCATCAATCTGGCCTGAAAGATTTGAGTCCCATCAAACTAAATGGCCATGAATCCTGAGAGCCAAGACAGGAGTGACTCTGCAGTGTGAGGATGGTCCATGGTGAAGCGTCCTAGGCCATCGCCATCTTTGAAGTTCAAAACGGCCCAAAGTGTTTTCCCCACACTAGTGCTGAAGTGTTCACTGGGTACAGGGATACGCAATCAATTTGCCCTTCAAGCGCGCCCATGTACAAGTTAGGTGCTGTGTGGATTCTGCCAATGTGAAGAATTTATTAGATATTCAACATATTAAAGGGCTATTTTAGCCTCCATCTGTATGTCCCCAAAATGTATTTCACTGCAAACAAATCTACACCAAAAATGGGGGGGGGGGACTGGGGCGCTTCTAAAGCCATTTGCTGGGATTCTAGAGCAGGAAAAGGTTTGTCCTTGTCTCTGCTTGAGATGCCCATGAGCATTTAGTGGGCCACTGTGTGCAACAGGATGCTGGACTAGATGGGCTGTGGCCTGATCCAGCAGGGCTTCTCTTATATTCTTATGTTCTTAAAATAGCTTCTAGCAGTCATTGCCTTATGTCATAATCCTTATGCTAAAAGAAAAATTATCTGTTCTTTACGCTGCTCTAACCAACACTGTTGCACAAACCATAAGGACATATGCCTCTTAATTTGCAATGTCTCTTTCCATTATATGCCACTGAACAGACGCCAGGCCCATTTATTTTTGATATTTGATTCGACATATTTCAGCCAAAACAGGCCTAAAATAGACAAGAAAATAGCTTTTTTAAAAAATAAAAAAATCTGATTCAAATAGTTGCTGTGCCAGCAAATAAATGCAAAACACATGAGGTATAAACTACTCTACCCAAATTAACATCTTACAACACATTTTGCCATATATGCTAATAGTGGCCAACACAAATGTTTAGGATTGGAGTGTTCCACACTGATCCTACAGATAGAAATAATTCCAACGGCAAGCCACAGAACTTGGCAGATGTGTACATAAGAGGACCACATTTCAAAGGGACTGTGGTTTCTGTTTCTCACGTCAAGGCAGAGGTTCTTCAGGTGTAGGTTTTTTATATCATTATCAGAACAGCAGAATCAATGTTTTTGGGAAATGACTCCATACTTGTGTGAAAAGTAACTATGATCTTTTGTATTTGTTATTAAATTATATGATGTATGAACTTGCATGTATTTATTGAAATTGTTGTATCCACAAATAAAACACATTTGTGATTTATTAATTTTCTGATTTAATTGTTGGGGATTCTATTGTGTGCATGTCTGTATACTGGGAGGCTTTTTAAATTCATTTTTATTATTTTTTTGTAACACAGCCTTAAAACTTCTAACTCCCAATATGGAATCTCACATATATTTATATGACATCATTTAGTTGTTAACCATAAATCACTTCCTCCATCCTTCTGAGTCTTCTTTTAGTATCTCCTCTTTAGTGCTCCCCATCAGTAGTTTTACTGGGACTTTTTGTTGAATTGGTTATTCCACACTTGTGCTTTAGAAACATTTTTGTTTTTTTTCTTTCTCAATATTTCATGACATCTCTAGATGTATGAAAAATTCCCATAACCTGCCATTGTCATGGCAAGACTGGCCAACAGCCTGACACCATGCTGGGACACTACCAGCGTATCGCCGCTGGAAAATCAAGTAGCCATAATGTCATTGCCTCAATGTGCTGTAGCAGCAGGATCAAGTATCTTCAACAGAGCACTGGACTGAACTTCTGGGAGCTCACTAGGCGTGAAAACATAACATTGCAAAACGGACTGGCCACAGTGAACAACCGGAAGTTCAGCCTGGCACTGTGTCAATTTAACACATGGTAGCCTGGCTGTTCACGTTCCACAGAAATGCCATAGTTCCTTAGAGCGCTGACATTTCCCTGTGCTATCTGGAGGATCCTTCAGAATTTGGGATTATCCCCTCCCCCCCCCCAATTACTAAATGCTAAGTTGCAGCTGGACTGTGGGTTTTAGAAAATGCATCAGATAAATAATTACAATATTTAAGTTTTGTTTTTAAGCAATATCAGGGTTGGCTTTTGGAAGGGAGGTTGTTGGGGAGGTGGGGGAGAGACGCCATATTGGTTCTCATGGCATGTTTAATGGCACCCAATTGGCTCTAACCTCTAGTGGATCAGAACCAGGTTTCGGGAAAAGGAAAACAATTAAAGACATCAAGACCACCATGACCATACTGCCGATGGGTACTTTTCCACTGTCACTAGAAGTACCCATTAAGTACCCATTAATGAGTACTTAATGGGTACTTCTAGTGACAGTGGAAAAACACCCCATGTTTTCCTGCCAATTCCTGAGGGTCAAATTGGGAAATAAAAGAGTTATTCTGGTAAAAGTCAGATTTTATCAATACAGTATAAAGATTTTAAAGTATTAGAAATGCAAACATGCAATTATCCATTCTGGATTACTTGGGGATTAATCTGTGTGTGTGTGTGTTTTCATGAATTATGAAAGTCTTGTACAATAAGATTTCTTACACAGTGAGCAACAAGATATACTGAGATCTTACTACTTGCATCCAGACAAGGTGAGCTGGTACCCCTTAGGGAATTTGGGGCCCACTGTCAATAGCGGCATTGGAAATACGCAGATCTGACTCAGAGTCTGCTGGTTGCACAAGCCTATTTAAAGGAATAGATATTGCAGAAGACTGAGGATGATAATGCCAATTACTCTTTGTTAACCACAGAAGGGGAATGCCATATACAATTTTCCTTCAGCTACCAAAAATGTCCTGCACTCTGCCTACTCTCCAGAAATTGTGAACAAGTTGCCTTCCCGCTCACCACCCACCCTCTCAAGGAATCGGATGAAGTAGATTTGTCTACAAAAGTGCATGCCATAACTTCACTGTTAGTCCTTAAGCTGCTACTAGACCCCCCCCCCATTTTTATAACTCTTAAGGAAAGACAGAAATGGTTGCCCCCTTTGTTAAATCCACAGTCCTTTTAAAATTCATACTTCAGCATAAAATCTCATTTCTTCTGTTTCCCACCATCTCCTAATACATGAAATGACTCATGGTGTTCTAAAAATATTAACAACATTGATTTGGTTTCACGTTCAGTCTTATTTATCAAGGGAGGGCACATTAAAAAAACAGAAAGCTAGCAAAAAAATTGCCACTGAGTTGAGTTAAACAAAATAAAACAAAAAAAAATAGGTGGAATAAATGTGAGTTTCCCTAATTACCCTGTTTGTCAAATAATCCATACCACTTCACAAAATAGGAGTTTCCCTGTTACAAACCCAATGATGATATTTTTAGAAAAACAAATATTCTTTTTTATCATACTCCTGTCAAAATAAAATATGCCTGCAGTGTTTGTATTCCTTCAAGTAGAAAGCAGCCTCCTGTTTTACAGCTTCCAGGGCCTTGCCTAAGATGTCTTTCTATTTTGAAATTCCAGGTGAGATACATCATACCTTTGTGGGTTACTATACATAGCTGATAAGCTACATTCAAACTGGTAGATTAGTACTCTTAGATTGTTAGTAGGATGCTCTCCTTATCAATTTGTCTTAGACACCATCCTTTTTAGAGGCCTCTGGGGATCTACAGCGCTGAGTGGACAAATGAGTTTGCTCCCATTAGGGGCCTGACCGGAACAACTCCTACAAAGGTAACCTACTACTTACCCTGTCTGAAGCACTCAGGAAATTGCTGTTGCTGGGTCTGACAAATGCAGCAGACCTCCAGCTAGTCTGGTCCACAGCACAAGTTTTGGGTGTCTTTGGGCTTCTACAAGCATTATTCCATCACAGCAGTGTTTCCACAAGGCTCCAAGTTTGCACCTGACATGGACTACATGCCCTCACACAAAAGATAGCAACTCCACACCGTGTCACAGATCCTGACCTTATGAGGATGGTGCCTTAGGCATTTTCTATACTATGTGGGCTATTCTGCCCCGCATTGCTTGGATCAGTTAGTGCAGAACATGCTGGAGCGGGCTACCAGTAGCCCACTCCAAGAGTTGGCATGACCCAGCCCCTGCCACTTCCTCTGAAGAGCCTTTGGAGGCAAGTATGAAGACTATGAAAGCTGGGAACAAATGATCCTGGCCTTCACAGTTTCTGGGACGCCCCGTTTCACCAAAGTGGCACTTCTGGTGCCATTTCTTGGAGAACCACAAAAAGGGCCCTCCAGCATATTCTAGCCTGTGGTGGTGTGCTGGCTACAGACACTGGCCCAGTTGTGTATGTTTTAGAGATGTCCAAGGTAGGCTCTGATACAACATCATTACAGTGCAATAACCCAGGTCCACCATTTTGTCTAATGCAGATCAGGTGTGACACTAAATTAGACTATAGTCTAACACTAAATGAGTAAAGGGCTTATCTTTCCTGATACTCTACTGAAGTCAGGCTTTTCTGTAGTTATCAGTCACAAGTCCTATGGCATCTTAAACATTTACATTCAAAGATAACCAAAAAGGTTTTTGGTGTATTATCAGCCAAAATATTTTACTACTCCAAGGCACTGAGTTTCAGGTAACAAGGTTTCAGGGGAATTTCCCAAACTCCTTTTGTAATTCAGTATGTGAAATAGTTCACCTGATGTTTTCAGAACAAGCATAAACTTCTACTTGCCTGTTCTTTTCCATACCCTAATGTTTGGTCATGCCATTATTTTCCTAGATAAAAGTGATGATGGCATATTATAAGGCATATAATTGTATTGCTATAAGACAATTTAAGTACAAAAATGAATTTCCAAAAAACTTTTTACAACAGTGTTCTGCTGTACAACACAATTTTCATCTTAGCATACCAGAGGCAGGCACCATTACATAAAGAAACAATCACAGGCAATTGCAAAACACCTTCAGAAATTCCTTCGTTTATTCATAGTGAGAATTCACTACTTTATGCTTTCATACGTACCATTTTCACTTTTCATCTATGAGAAAAGGCAAAAGACGGCAGAAGAACTGACCCTATCTCATATTGGATGCTTCCGGATGGTGAGAGGAAATTTAGGATCTCTTTAGATCCTGGAATTGCCTCTTGCTGCCCCTACCAGAAGGCAAGAAGCAATCCTGGCAAAATCCCAGGCTCTTAACTCTATCAGACATTTTTTCATGGAAGGAACAATTCCACAGCACAACACCAGACAAAGGGAAACAATCGCTATTGACACACATGAAAACCTGGTGTCATTGTAGTAAAGTAATAGGTTTTTGTTCTACTAACACAGGTCTCTATTAAAACTGGAACAGATTTGCTGGACCCCTTCACTTATTATCTTCTGTTATAAACTGAAAAATATAGCAGCCCTTTGCCCATGTTCACCTCGGTGTGTCTGAAAAACTGGATTGCTTTTAATTATGTATTCAAGATTTTATCTAGCTGTTTTACCCAAGGCTGCATAACTTGTGTCTGCATTGTAACTTTTACTTTTTCTTCATTTGTGTTCAGAAGAAGATGTGTCGTCTCCTCTCAATTCCTGGTTCAGTAGCATTTGAAGTTATGGAGAGATAGATAGAAAGAGAACAATGTCATGCTGCTGGCTAAGAACATAAGAAATTCCCCACTGGATCAGACCCATGGCCCCTCTAGCCCAGCAGCCTGCTCTCAGAGTGGTCAATCAAGGAAGCTCACTGGCAGGACACAAAACTCCCAGCCTGTCCTGATCTCAGTTTGCCAGCAACTGGTTCTATCCTACAGTAACGTTATCCGCTGACCTTGTTCCAATCCGTCCGCCCACTTCACGTCAACACTTTTACACAATGAGTCTTGATAAATCCAATATCAAGAGAAATTGCTTCAGGCCTTCTACCATCACATGGTGACCAAGAGCAAGGCCCAGTGAATACAAAAGTGGGCATAATAGTCGTAGTTATGGCTTGAGTCTTCTCCTCTGCAAAATTAAAGTGGCATCTAAACTGGGCCATTTAAATTAAACATGGCACATCACTGGAATTCTCTATTGATACAGATGAAATATAAAACAGAAATAGGCCAAGGCATTTCTGTTTAGAAATTGTTCCAAACAAACCAGCACGGTTTGTTTGGGCTTGGTACCAAACAAAACAAAATTTGAAGGATTCAATACAGTATCAAACTGAACCAGAGGTCATTTGACTGAAGAGTTTGTTTGGTGTGATTCCTCTTTTCCATGGGTGACCTCCTTTCCAATGCATACTGGCCTCCAGCCACCATGCTCTGGTCTCCCATCACTCCTTGGCTTCTACCCATCATATGTGTAGGCTCCACTGCCCTGTAGAATGATAGTTAGGGTAATTTCCACCCTTGCTCGTTACATTTCAGAACTAAAATTCCCAATGCCTGGGGTCACTTCCAATTTGATGCATAATATACATAAAGTAACCCAGTTCAGGGCCATATGTTGTTCTCTTGTCCTTCAGAATGAAACATTTTATATACTGTGCAGTTCATGAGAGTGGCCACAGCTCAGTGGTAGAGCAAAAGCCAAGCAACCAAACAGTCTCACATTCAGTCCCCAGCATCTTCTTGAAAGGAGGTCATGTGTCCAAGCAATCACTAGAAATCAGTCCTGACTTTATGGCACCTGACAAAAACTTTCATGTAGCAATTGTCACTAAAAAATGGGATAAGCTTTCTGATATAAATAAATATTCCTTGAATTGGACAAATGCTGAACCCTGCTAAGACATTCCATCTGTTTCAATTGTCTTTCCTCTAGCAGAAGTCTCCGGTGACCTGGCTAGAGCTGATGAAAGAGTAACACATCAGTAGGGATGAATTTATAGGAAGGCAAGACAAGGTGTGATTGGAAACCTCACTTGGCTTTCTCTGATCTGTGTTTCAGTGAGCACGGTCCAACTGGCCATGCGCCCTAATCCACAGAGCCATGACTTCACTAGAGAGAGGGATGCCGACCTTGGGGAACTGGCCTTTGGGTTTCTACTTGATGGGAAAAGGATGGAAGGGCCCTTTACATTTTTAAATTTTTCATGAATAATATGCTGCTGCCAGCCATGGTGGCTGTTCCTGAAACCTCCACGTTCAGGGACAGTATGCTTCAAATGATCAAATGCCAAACTTCTAAATAGCCCATACTCTTTGAACTAGCATGAAACCAGGCAGGGAATAAATATCTTTCTAATACTACTTACAGATGCCAAGGATAATAGCCATATATAAAAGGGAAGCCAAGGACTACGGATGAGCATGCAGAACATAGAGCCAAAAGCAGAGCAATAAAACAGAAACAAAGATGCTGAAAAGAAACTGCAGGAATTGGGCCAGTAGGAGGTGCCACTCACAAGCTAAGATGTTTCTATACCAATGTGCAGAGTATAGGAAACAAGCATGCAAAACTAGAAAGTCTATCATAGGGACAGAAATATGATGTCACAGATGTTACTGAAACTTGATGGGATGCTGCATGTGATTGTAGTACAGCTACAATGGATGATTTCAACTATTCAGATATCTGCTGGAATTCTAATTCTACCAAACTTCACACGTTAAGCAAATTCCTATATTCTCACCTGCCAGAAGATAGGAGAAGATACAAGGGGTGTGCTATCCTGGACCTTATCCTCACCAACAATGAGGAAATGGTTGAGGAAGTGAAGGTGACTTGGCCCCTGGAAGGCAGTGACTATGATATTATCGCATGTTTGATAAGACAGGGAGGTTAGCTGAAAAGAGTCAGATTTCAAAACTAGATTGGGTTGAGTCAGATTAGATACACCCAGGTTACTTCTAGCCTGTTGAATCCAATCATCACTTATATAGACCACTTGCAGCACTATAGATTAGACTAAAAGTTCCCAACAAGCAGAACATTGTAACGTGATCAAAAAAAATTCCAGAAGAGGTGAGAAAGAAGGTAATTGAAGTTTATCAGTCTGGAAATGGTCACAAAGTCATTTCTAAGGCACCGGGATTCAAGCAAACTACAGTGAAAGTCATTATCTCCAAGTGGAGAAAACTTGGTGACCCTTCCCAGAAGAAGCCAACCTACTACAATTTCTCCAAGAACATAATGATGATTCATCCGGGAAGTCCCAAAAGAACCTAGATGAACATCCAAGGAACTTCTGGCCTCATTTAGCTCAGATAAGGTTCATGATTCCACCATCAGAAAGACACTGGCCAAAAAAATGCTATTAATGGGAGAATTACAAGGCAAAAACAACTGCTAACTAAGAGCAGAACTAAAGATTCATCTTATATTTGCAAAAAAAAGACAAAATCTTCTTGTTGGCCACCAAGCTGTTTTGGAATAATGTTCTGTGAACAAACACATTTAACTTTTTGGAAGACATGGGTCTTATTGTATCTGGCATAAAGCTAATACAGAGTTCTACAATAAGAACACGATAGCCATAGTAAGCAATAGTGGTGGTAGTGTGATGGTGTAGGAATGTTTTGCTGCTTTGGGGCCTGAGCAACTTAGATTTTCTCTACCAGAAAATCCAGAAGGAGAACGGCCATGATCTGGAGTCAAACACAACTGCGTCACACAATAACATGACAATCTGAAGCAGAAGACTAAGTCCATCTCTGAATGGCTCAACAGCAACAAAATTAAGTTTTTTGAGTGTCCTAGTCAAAGTCCTGCTTTGAACCCCACTGAGAAGCTGTGGCAGGACCCTAAACAGGCAGTTCATGCTCAAAAGCCGTTCAATGTGGCTGAATTAAAGCAATTCTGGAAAGAGGAGTGGATGATGTTGTTGCAGTTCTCACCTGTTGCAGTTCTTGGGTTGTTATGCGATGTTCTATAGTTCTTCTGTGAACCTATATATCATAGCTATATCCGAAAACTCAGGTTCACAGAAGAACTATGAAGCAAGGCATAACAACCCCAAAAGTGCAACAAGCGAGATTGAAACCAGGCACGAAAGCCTATGTTCTATCAGTGGTTGCTGCTGGCACAAGCAGCCATTAAGTTTAGGGAGCAATTCCTTTTACACATGAGTGATTGCTCAAGTTGTCTTTATCTTATTAAGTTTGTTTGAAGATCTGAAACAATTACGAAAAACACACTTTTTCATAGACCTTTTCTTTTTACTACGATTAAGCGGCACATCAACCATCACGGCCCCAGCACTGGCAGTCCACACATGATGCGAGCAAGGTGCTGGCACTCTCAAGTATTTGGAAGGTCCCTCAGGCACATCTTCACCTCCTAACTCTACATACAGGAGTTGAGCGGAATACTACTTGAACTCTGAGTGCAGCAGCTGCATAGTAAGTCATGAGAAATGTTGTTGCTGTTCCTCAACTGCCATGTCTACTGTTTGCATCACCTTTCTGATTAAAGGTATGACCAGCCCTGACTAGGTATCTGCAAAACAATATTTGCAAATTTGATCAAATATTTCAAATTAGCAAACATTTGCATCCAATCAAAAATCCAAACATTCAAACATCCAACATTTGATCAATATGAAAAAGTCTCCCATTTGCAGATATGAAAACTTTGATCAACTATTCATATTTTGCCATGTTTTGACCATGGAACGGGACTTTTTCAATGGGAAAAAGTGGCAAAAACTTCACCATATCTTCGAGCACAGATGCGAAAGTCCAGGCATTTGATTAAACATATCTGTGATGAAACAAATTTCTGGATGTTCAATCCAATAGCAAAATGTGAATTTTTTTATGCACTTCCCTTACCCTGACACACATTCCAATATATTTGGGGCATCTTTGATAAAAGGCTAAACTATGAATACCTTTCCTGAAGACAACCGTCACATTTTACTATTAAGATTTAAATAAGCTCCATTTTTAAAATTTTCCCAGGTGTTCCAGAGAATCAAAATACAGAATGGGCTTATAAGAATCATTCACCTCAAAATCAGTCCCTTCTGCTTGGTGAAGCTGACGCCTTAGAGCACAGGTAGCTAATTCTGTTAGGGGAAGTGATGAGGCAGTAGATTTTTACTGGGTTCTGACAGCATTAAGATTACTAAAACTCACAGAAATGAAGATTCAGGAAGACACACTGTGGCTGTGGTCGCACCTTCACTTTAAACCTTCTTCAGTCCACAAATAAAATGGATAGAAATGAAAAGATGTGAGCAGTCAGACCTGAAGATGGACTGAAGAAGTTTAAAGTGGAGGTGTGACCACAGCCTGCGACTATTTGACCAAACTAATATTCAACTGATCATCAGACTCATAACAGAAAAGATGAGAACTGTATGAGCGCATCATGCACGCATATCCCTATGCACTACAGTGTGGAGTTGCCACAACCACTTTTAGCTATACCTATGCCTGGTGTGACGGTTTCAGGGGTCAGGTTGCAATGGGCAGTAAGGTTTCTTTGTCCCTTGCAAGCCTCTTTGCAGGACGCATGGCTTGCTGCCCATGCAAAGCCCTTGCAAACCCTGTTTGTGCTAGCCTTTTTGCAAGCCCTGAGCAGAGGCTGCAAAAAGGGCGGGAAATCCTGTGCAGGTCCAAGTGCATAGATTGGCTACAGCTGTTATTTGGAGGGAAAAGCTGTCCGGGGACCTGAGATCTGGAGGGGCTAGAGGAGGAGTTTCCACCAATCAGGCGTGCGGGACAGGAACTTCTACCAGGAGTCTCCAGCAGCATTTTATTCCAGCAGTTTTCCCCAGGAAGTGGCAGCCAATCAGGGCCACAGAAAAAAGGTA
The DNA here is from genome assembly GCA_023333525.1 of Aspidoscelis tigris stejnegeri. NCBI lineage: Eukaryota > Metazoa > Chordata > Lepidosauria > Squamata > Teiidae > Aspidoscelis > Aspidoscelis tigris. The sequence goes on from JALMGA010000010.1 coordinate 18,674,005, forward strand.
TAAAGGAACACGGATTACAGCAGACTATGTCTTTGTGCTGGGACTGATGCTGAAGGGTACAGAAGAGCTGAACCTGAGGGAGCCGGACCAGTAGCTGGCCATTGGTCTTTTGGCTGTGCGATTTCTGAAGGAGACAATTGTTGAGGGTTGTGGCTCTGAGGGAGACTTCGCAGGCAACTGATCAAAACTGGATGGTCGGATAAGCAAGGACAGGCTGGGCCTTGTGATCATCCAGAGCTACGTTCTAGGACACTGGCTAGGCTTGGGCTGAGGCAGAGCTAGTCAGGGGGGAGGAACGTGGAGAGGTTTGACTTTTTAAAAGGTGAACTATTTTCCTTTGGGAAAGGGAAGCTGTTAGGCTGGGAAGCTTGTAACTTTAAGAGACTTATAGACTTAAACTAACAAATACCTGAACCTTATATTCCTTTCTAGTATTGCTAAACCTGTTTTAGTTTACTGCTCAAACCGCTTGCTACGCGTGTTTTGTGTCCACACTATAGTATTCACTCAGCCGTTGCACGGAACCAGCTTCCTAAAAGAGCCAAACTACTCTTAGGAGGGCAGGCACTTACTGGACCGCTGGGGATCGTGACACCCGGCATGTGTTTCACACTGTTTATAAAGGATGAGTATGAGCCTCAGGCCAAAAACATCAGCACTCAAAAAAGCACTTCGTATATCTGTCTCAGACTACCATTCATTCCTAGTGCCTGCTCTGACAAAAATGGATGCAGCCTTGTGTATGAAGCCAAGCTACCAGCATACTCAGCCGCTGGGCAGAGAACCTCAAGCGCATTCCAAGGGTTGTGTCAGACTTCTACCCTCCACCAGAAGCACTTAACTAAATAGAAAGCCCTGTCAAAACCAGAGATGTAAGCAGAGCAACGCATCCATTCATTACAGAAGCAAACACCTCTTACCCTGTTCACATGATGCATCTTCACACTTTTTTCCTTCCCCCTAGAAAAAAAAAATCCTGCAAGCCTAATAGTTTCCTCAATAAACAAAATGAAGAGCTGTCAGAACAAATTAGAAATCAGAGAGAAGGCCTTTCTACTGGATCAATTTAACATCCTGAATCACATAGCATCAACCGGCTCAGAGGGCTACAGATATTCTCTGGCAGACTCTGTGTCACTCCTGATAACAAGTCTGGTGCTCAAGCAGGCGTTGCTCAGCGTTCAAGCGATAGCCGGAAACGTGGTTAGTCTCCAATGAATTGATCAGTTTACACATAGGCGGATTAATTTTGGGGAAAAAATGAATTTGAGCCTATGAACCGTAACACTAGTTAACGTTATTCTATTTATACAATAATAATAATAAACACCACATAACCATTTTATTGGTACTAATAATATTTGGCTTTTATATTTGAATTTTATTGTTGTGTTTTTTAATGATATGGTCATTTGACCAATCATTAAACATACTTACTACTACCACTAATAACAACAACAATAATAAATAATATGCCCTGAGGATCAGGTCCTCTTGAGTGGAAGGAAACAGATAAGTAGGAATTACTCTAAGAGGGGAAACAAAGGTAACAGCCAACTTTGGAAATATCAAAACTCAACCACCATCCACGCTAGTGAGAGCATCAGAAAGATTCAGCTGATGGGTGTGTCTAGAAAAAAAATCCTCAAGCTTCACTATTGCTTAAGTGGACAAATTTTCAACTTCTCCAACACAATGTCCTTCTCACCATATGTTCCTCAAAATTTGCAAGCCTATTTTCTTGATTATAGAGTTCTGCTTATTTTGGAAGGAAGGAAGGAAGGAAGGAAGGAAGGAAGGAAGGAAGGAAGGAAGGAAGGAAGGAAGGAAGGAAGGGTTTCTCAGTTGGAAAGAGAGAGAGAGAATCAAAAGCAACAAAACCTTTTTTATTGACCTTTGGTGAACGTGCCCCTTCATCTCCAACTGGACTACCCCAGAGCTCAGCTTATGGATTGAGTGGTAAAACTATGCAACCACTTCGTCTAATTTCAGCTAAGAAAGTATGAGTTAAAGCCGCAAGCCGGAGTCCTCGGCGGTTTGGCCAAATCCTCTTATATGCACGTATCTCTTGGAGATTTCGGGGAAATACTTTCCGAAAGCAAACCCGCCACCCTTCCCACCCTGGGCTGGACGTGGGCGCCCGCGCCAAACTTCCCACGGAATTCCACTGCGCGTCGCTTTTACGCTTGCGATCCCTGGACCCCTGGGGCGGATCTGGCAACACAACTACGGGGGGGGGGGAGATGTGCGTGGGACTCAAGGCAGAGAAAGATGCCCAAATCCCCATTCCAGACACACATTGGCTCGGAAGTTCCGTTCCATTCATTCCAGCCAGGCTGCCGTCCAACTGGGAGCTGTCCTCCGAATGAAGATCAAGAGACGGCGCAGTCGGCGTCTCCCTTGCGGGCTCCATCGGGAACTTCCCTGGGGCTCATCCAGCCTCCTCCGGCATCTGAGACGAGACCTTGCTGGAAAGGGCGCAACAGCGCGGCGCTTCCAGAGCTCTTCAGGGTCGGAAGCGCGTCGCTCCCGCTCCGGTGCCCGCTCGCGACAGATATACTTACGCGGCGCTGTCGGGGGCGAAGAAATCCACGGCGAAGCCGAAGTAACTGCCTTCCGCGCCGGAGTAAACAACCGGGCGCTCGGCGTCCAGATTGAAGGCGCTGCCCGGGGCCAAGAGGCGGCCCAGGACGAGAAGCAGAGCGAGGCCGAGCATGGCAGCGGAGGCGCCGAGCTGTGCCCAAGCCGATGCCCCCGAGCGGGCCCCGGCAAGCGGGTCGTCTCACGCTGCCCGGCGGGCGTTTGGGGCCGCCGTCCAGCCTCGGCACCCTTTCCCTTTCTCGCCCTCCTCCGCGCGCTTCCCAGCCCGTCGGCGAAGGCGAGAGGCTCGCAGGAGGCGCTCCGATCCGCGGTTCCAGCCGGGGCGGGCGGACGGACGGACGGACGGACGGCGCTGCCTGCCGGGTACCGCGCACTCCCAGGGCGCCCTTTTTGTTTGGCTCCCTGTTTTCCCCAGCCGGGACGGGCGAGCGGGACGTGGGCGGGGGAAAAGCCTCCTGCCAGCCCCGCGCCGTCGACCCGCCCCCAGGACGGCAGGAGAGGGAGGGCCGGAGCGAAAGGCGGGTCGGCGTCATGTGGCTGCCCGAGGAGGAGGGGCCTGCCGGGGAAAGGCAGGCGGCGGCGGCGCGACGGGGCGGACCGCCGGGAAGGAGCGGCGGCGGTGGCGCCCTACGGCCTTGGGGGTGGCGCCCGTTCCGCCCGGCTTAGATCCCCGACGAAAAGGCCGCGCGGACGAAGGCGCCGGGAGGTTAAGGGGAGCGACGGAGCCCTTCTCTTCTCACACCTCGGGGAGAATAAGAAGCCGGTGGCTTGTAGGCCAAGGCGTTGGGTGGACGCTTATCGAACACCCTCCTCTCCCCCCAAAGCGTCTCTGAGGCGGATTGGAGGCGGGATTGTTCACACAGCAGCGTGTCCCCGCCCCTAGCGAGCCAGTTTGGTCTAGTGGTTAGAGAGCCGGACTCTTATCGGGGAATTCCGGGTTCGATTCCGCCCTCCTCCATGAAGCCAGCTGGGTGACCTTGGGCGAGTCACAGCTCTCTTCTGAGCTCCCGCAGCCCCGCCTACCTCACAGGGTGTTCTGTTGTGGGGAGAATAGAAAAGCTTTGTCAGCCGCTTTGAGTCCCCTTAAATGGGTGAGGAAAGTGGGGTAGAAAAGCCTTCTCTAATCCACCTTTTCTGGCACAGAAGGTTCAAGAAGAGCAGGCTGATGTGTGAGACCCCCATCTGGGAGCCGCTCAGGAGGAGCGGGGGCTGGAAGAGTTCCTGATCTGAGGTGCTATGGGGAGGCCAAGCAGACAGGGAACATATGGCATGGCCCCACCGTGGTGACCGTGTTTTTGAGTGTGTGTGTGAGAGCAGTGCAATGAGCATGCCTGGGAAATGGCACATGGAGTGTGAAGCAGGAGACCGGGGCCCTTTCTGCTCTTCGCCTTATTCTGGAGTATATCTCTGGATAGCAGTCTGCTGGTCACAAGCTAACGCAGACTATGGCAGGCCTCCCTTGGGGCCTACCATAGTCAGCACTAGCATGCAGGTAGCAGGTCCCTATTCTAGGATATATTCCAGAATAAGGCCAAGTGCAGAAAGGCTCCAGGACATCGGACAGAAAAAGCTGCTGCGATAAAAAAGGGCAAGCGGGCTCAAGAAGGCTGCGAAGGCTGTGTCAAAAACCCTCCTTCTCGCTCTAGTCTAGTTCGAGGAATAGTAAACTCTGCATCTCTCAGAGTTCAGTCTTGGCTTCTTCGAAAAGAGCATGAATCGAGCTGAGTACAAGCTAGGAGCAAAAGGCCATTCATATGTGTCTCTTGCAGGATAAGCGTCCAGGGGGCCAGGCAGACGAACTGTCCTCCTTCCATTTGGCCCCTGAGGAGCCCCAGAAAGAATCTTACGATAAGTCAGAGTGAAAGTGCTGCACTCTAGTGGAATTCCTTGAAGAAGTGATCAGTTCTTAGACTACATTATAGTTTTATTTATCTATTTATCTCCCACCTTCCCCCCCTAAAAGGCAGCATACAGAGATAAACAATGCAATCATATACAGAATTTAAAAACATACATAAATACATACAAATATAACAATGTCAAATTAAAAAAATGTTTTTAAAACAATTTTTTTGTATTTTTTAATTTTATTTTTTTAAGTTTCACATCATTACAACAAGAATATTTTCCACATCCCATTATTAAACTACTTTAACAATTTTATACGTGACTTCCTCCGTTCTTCTGACTCTTCTTCTAATCAAATTAAGTCTAATGCTCCTCATATATGCCTTAAGTTCTTTTCCATATATGTTAGCCGTTTTTATACATATTGTTTTTAAAACAATGAATACAAAAAGTAGAAATAAAAAAACAGCTAAGATCAACTATTTGGTTAAAAAAGCCAGTTGGATTCACTTGTCAGTGGTGAACTGGAGGGAGAGAACTGCTGGTTGCTTTACTGGCCTTTTTTCGCCTTAGGTATAGACAGCTGGTTTTATTCTGTTGTGTTTGTATCAGATTAAGAGAAACTTAGTTTCTCTTCACATTGCATGCAATGTCTCTGTTCGGTACCACTGGACAGAAATTGTATTTTCTGAATCAGACCATCTGGGAAGTACAAGGCAGCTGATGCAAGAATCTGCTTTCATAACTCATTTCCCCTCAAATAATTGTTGAGCAGAACAATCAGGTATCCAGGCTGTCAAAAAGGATAGCTGAGCAGAAAGCACACTAAAGCAAGAGAAAAAGTAGATTATCAACTACTGCTGAATTTGTTTATTCAGCTTCCTCAAACTCCCACCTTCAAACTCAGACACACACGCGTTTTTCTACATCATTTTTCCTTGTATTTTATGACCATCACAGAAGTTGTTGGGTTTAAATTAAAGCTATTGTTTTGCTGACTCAGCCACTGCCTCCCACTCATTGTCTACCACACTGCTTAGTCATCAACTCAGGGAAACACAAGTCACAGATTCATTGCTTGATTTTGCCCTCAGTCAATATGTTTTTTTTAATTTAAAAAAACCCCTCTGGCAGTCTAGACACCTTCAGAGTCTAGTCACATATCCTTATATGGATATATGTTAGGGCTTAACATTTGAAGCTCTCTCAAGGGTTAAAACAGGGACAGGTGACCCCTCTGGTACTGCATGAAATCAGGTTTTTAGCAATCTAAATATAAACAAAGAAGAATAGGTCAAGGCTGGCAGAATAATGTACTTCCCTTTGTTGCAAACCCCCCCCCCAAAAAAAATCAGTAATCTTTCTTGGTTTTTTATAATGAATAACCAATTCTGATAAACCAGGAGTAACAAAGGATTACAGAGACTAGTTTTCAGTGTGACTCTTGTGAGCATCAATGATTCTTGTGAGCAACATCCTTAGACAGCTAAGTGTAATGCATGCTTTTCTTTTTGCTCAGTTTGGGGCTATGACTGCCCACTCTGGAATATAAACAAAATGGGATATTTATATTTCTCCATCTAGGATTAGGGCTGTCCAGCTAAAAATAACAATTAAAAGGAGCCTTAAGATAAAGCTCCTGTTCTTCAAAAAGCACTTCCAGCACTTCTGTGGCTACCAGAATGAGAGTCTTATGATACCTTCAAGATGAGAGGTCACAATTGTCTCCTGTTACCTCCCACCAGGTGAGAGGAGCATTCGTAGGCCTACCTTCATGTCTGTCAGTAGCTTTGCTAGGGGCTCAGGAACCAATACGGGGCTCTTCTAGATGCTAGAGTGGTTGCTGAGCTTGGTGTTTATAACCACACCTGATGCATGCTTTTGGTCTCAGGCTGCATCCACGTGTTGGATTTTTGCTGACTGAGTTTAGTCTGCATTTACCCATTCTGAATCTCGTATGCATCATGGTAGTGCACTCAGAAGCAACAACAACAACAAAAGTGCATGATTAATGCTTATGTCTGTGTCCATATACTGTTCCCTGTTCCCATTCTTGGCCTGCTGATGGGTGGGTGTCCCTTTCTCAGCCCATTGTTTCTTGCTCCTTCCTCTCATATTGGATATTTAGTGTCTCCCTGTCCCGCAACTTCTCTCAAAAGGGAGTCTCACCCCCTTCACTTTCCTCTGCTTATTCTCTGTCTAGATGTGAAGACAATTCTGAGGCAACATTATCTCCCTCCCTGTTGCTCATTCAATCACTTCCTCAGTGTTAAATTCACTCTGCTGTTTTTTGAGAGGGGGGCACTGGAAGGGACGAAGGCTGCTTTAATAGCAAGCCCCTGATACAAAAATCCACATATAAATTAGAAGCACAAGGAGGAGGGTTTTCTCCCTGCTTTGCAGGGGGAGCCAAGTCTCTTTGGCCCTGGTCTTACTTTCACTTTAAACTTTCTTCTGTCCATCTTCAAATCCGACTGCTCAGACCTTTTCATGTCTATCTGTCATGTTTGTGGACTTTCCTGAATGGAAAATCCACAAATAAAATGGATGGAAATGAAAACGTGTGAGTGGTCAGACCTGAAGATGGACTGAAGAAGGTGTGACCACAGCCTCTGTGAACTGTAGTTCCCAAATATACTCCTGTGCTCCCCCTTTCCCCTCATAGACACATAGGGCGGTGACTGGGCTTCCCTCATGCTTCTTGGCTATGGTCACAGCAGCACTTTAATCCTCCTACTATCTACCTTCTGACAACGCTCAAACCTTTTCATTTCTATCCATTTTATCTGTGGACTTTCCACCCTCCATTTGGACTTTCCAAGCTGGAAAACCTTTTTTTTTTCCTTGTGGGCTTACTCCAGAATAAACTGTCTAAGCAAAAGATGTGTGAGAGGTTGTTAGAGGGAATTTCCACACCTACTGTTACCAGACATCCTGATACAGGTTGGGGGAATAGCTTGCTAGTACGTCTGTATCGGGGCCTCCATCAAGCTTTGAACAACGCCTTAAGGCAGCATTTCCTATCAGTGTATTAAGGTTTTGCCATAGCTTCAGAGAGAGAAGAGGGTTGGGGGGGGGGCACACAGGCTTATATTACCTTGTTTGTTCTGGGACAGGGTCCCTTCCAACTCTATGATTCTAACAAACAACCTGTCCCAAGATTGTTCTGCTCCAGCCACAGCCACTGCCTCCAGAAAGCCTTCAGAGGCATCCCCAAGGCTGGGATTGAGAAGGCTTCTCCAAGCATTGCTGGAAAAGGTCTCCTGTAATATTCCAGACTGTGAACTGGTTATAGACCTCAGTGTTGAGGTCTACAGCTATACTGGCTTAGGGCACCACTTGGGGCACCCTAGCTTGATCCATGCTTTAGCCAATGCAGACAAACTATGATTGGGGGGGGGGAGGACTGTGCTATTCTGCTCTAGCATGCAGACGGCAACAACCTAGAGCAGACCATGGTCCAGTGTACTGCCCGATGCAGAAAAGGCCATAGAGATTTGTTCAAAGGAAGCTTTTAAAGGGGGGGGGGAGGCATATATCTCAAACAAGCATCTAGCACTAAATTTTATCAAGAGATGGAGAAGATGCCACTCATCCCTCAAACCTCTCCCAGTGGCAGGAATAGTCAATGAGGAAGAAGAAATGCCTTCCTCAGTGCTACAGGAAAACTTGGGTTCCGCTACCAGTGATGCTGTCCACGTAAGAGAACAGAGCTTGAATTTTGCTTAAATGCAGACTGAGACCAGAAAAAGTCTGAATACGGCATAGCACAACTATTGGGGGAAATTAAGTGATCAGGGGCAAATAGGCATTCAGGTGTATGATCCTGAGGAGTAGGGACAGCCTAGGATACAAAAAATTCAAGGTGTGATTGCAGCCCTAGATTTGACCAAGGGGGCAGAGTGGTTACTCCATCCTGGATGCTGATGCTTCCTGCACCATTGTGGGGAAGAAAAAAAAAAGATTTGGCATGGCAATGTGTGTTAAGTGCCACATTAACCTCTCACTGACCTGGAGAATTGGTCCATATGCACAGTACCTGTCCTGATGTCCAGTGGCACCTCTATCCCCTGGTCAGCGTGTCCATCCAGGCAATGCATCCTTATGTGCCATGCTCCATAGGCAGAGGTGTTCTAGACATTGCGGAGGAGGAGAACAGGGCTTTTGGGCATTTGACAGGGGACTACCTTCATGCCGGCTCACCTAACAGTCATCTCCATCTAGTCCCAATTGGGGCCTTGTTTGCATGGAGCCTTAGGGTTTTTTTTTCCACTAGAGTACCCATTAAGGACCCTTAATGGGTACTCTAGTGCTAAGTCAAAAAACATCCTTAGTCTGCATCTGGCTTTCCTTGCCAGGGAGCCATTCCACCCTAGCTATAGTCTGATTGTCACAGTTCTTTCATCCAAGAAAGCTGAATGTTACAGAAAATACAACTGCCAGAAAAGTGCCACAGTCCACAAAAGGAGAGCGTACAACAGTGTCCATAGTTGTGAATTAGGCGAACAGACTAATAAACATCTCATTCTCTCTGGCAACTGTTTGAATAATTCATCTGGTTATCCCAAATTTTGGTGGGTCTAAATGTGACTTGGAATTTTTTTAAAAAAGCCTATTTAGTTTCCCTCCCACTCCCTGCCCTCAACCATTAGTAACTGTTTACAATGTTTTTTGGGGATGGTGGTGGGAACACCAAATAAAATACGGTTGTCACAAACTGTAAATAAGTGGCTACTCTCAGACCATTCAAGCGATGACGGTCTATGGGAAAACAATCTACAATCCAAGAAAAACAGGTTTAAAGCAGTTATGTCACACAGCAGGACAAATCTGCTTTAGTTCCTGTTAACTCTCTATATTGATACAAAACAATCATATTTTGTTTTGCCTTCTTTCTTAACCACTATTAATTCTGATAAGAAAAATGACTCACTGAAACTTCATCACCAGCTGAGCTGAGAACAGGCAGACTTATGTACATTTTCACTGGTTTCAAAAATAGAACAGGACTTGTTTCAGTAAAATTTGAATTAATATATGACTTCAGATCTTGCATCTCTTCGACATCTTTCCTTTTCTGAGGAGCTTTTTTGCACCTGCCCCTCCACCCTCAAAGGAAAAGAAATCTATTAAGTGTTTTCCCTACTTAGGGTAAAATGTAGATACCTAAGATTGTATCCTTTATGAAGTGATCTTATAATAGACAGCAGGATTAGACCTGACCAGTACTTGTATGGGAGACCAATAAGAAATCTCAGAATTGTTGCTTTGTCAATTACCTGCTTACAGTAAGTTTGTATATTCACAGGTTTTTATAAAAATGTGTGCTATGTACGCCATATTCTAGTTTTAGATTTCCTTGTAAAAACAATAAATGTGAACATTACAAAACAGGGAAATAACCTATATGGTTTTGAAGTAATGCAAAGTTATGATCTTCATTTTCCCCATTTCAACAGTTAAATGTCCTTCATCATTAGTAGGTGAAAAATAATGCACACTGGGGCAAAGAACTCCAGTTACACTTATAAGCTGATGGGGACTGAGCTTTCTATGACAGACCAGGAAAGGGTTCTTGTGATCTGGTGGACAGCTCAATGTTCAACCCAGGTGTTGACTCAAGGTGTCAACCCAGTGTTCAGCAGTAAAAAAAAAAAGCAAATTCAGTGCTAGGACTAATTAGGAAGGAAATAGAAAACAAGTCAACAAATGTCATTTTGCCTCTTTATAAATCTCTGGTGAGGCCACACTTGTAATATGTATAATTCATTTGTAATATTGTGTACACCTCAGAAAGGATATTATGGAACAGGAAAAGGGGTAGAAAAGAGCAACTGTAAAGATCAAGGGATTGGGACGCCTTCCCACAAAATCTGGCTGTGGTCTCAGGGATGATTCAGCCCTGAAAGGTGGCATTTAAGAGGTGACCTGACTGAAGTATATAAAACTATGCATGGTGTGGAAAAGGTGAATAGAGACAAATAATTTCATTTCACAACATACCAGTGGGCACTCTATAAAGGTGTTGGGAAGGTACGTTAGGGGAAGGGGAAGTCTTCTTTCACCCACAGAGTCATTAGTCTATTATTACCAGAAGAGGTAGCCAGACAACAAGCCTGGATAGCTTTAAGAAAATATTAATTTTGTGTAGAACAGGTATATTCATGGCTACTAGAACAGATGCCAAGATACTGCCTTTAGGTTTAAGAGACAGACAGGTTGTCTCTAAAGATCTTTTGCAGGAATATGAGGACTTCTGCTTGAGGTACCCAGGTGTAATTGGTGGACCACTGTGTCAAACAGGATGCTGAACTAGATGTGGTCTGATCCACCAGGGCTCCTGTTTTTATATAGTCCAGTTAACTCCAAGCTGACCCTGGCCCTAGTCTAGATGAACCAGCCTGACTGAATTGGTTATTCAGGTTTTCAAGAATTTTGAAGGGAGACTTATTTCCAAAGGATGTTTAAGGGATTTCCACTGCCACAGAAATAAGAAAATCTTACAAAAGGCCTGTGTGAAAGTTGAGCACATAATTTTCATACCCATGAACAGTTCTGGAAGACTTATTAAATGTTTTATAAAAGGATAGACTGGAAGATTAGAAGTTATACTCTACATTTCTTAAATCCATCAGCTATATCTTAACATTTAGATTCCCCCCCCCCCCCCAAATATTCAGAGAGCTTTTCTCATTTATATGATTTAACAGACAGATGGCTCAGGGCAGATATGGAATTCATGGAACAACCTTAAAATTTCACATCTACTGATAGAGAGCATGCCAACCCTTGTGTCCTAACACTATATTTCATATTAGGGGTACTGCTCTTGATACTGCCTCCTGGCCTATGAGTCTGAAAATCTATCTTGCCTTATACCTAAAGGTTGCAGGGACAGATTACCATCATTAATAACAAAATGCAAAAGGAACACCCTAAAAACAATAACAGCACCTGGAAGTGCTTCATTTCACATCCCCAAATACTTTTCAACTGTCTCCATTTGCAAAAAAAAAAAAAAGCTCCCAAGCATTACTGTAGTACTACTGTTTTAAAAATCCAGTAGCTTCTTCAGCTAAGTGGCACAGGCCTTTATGTACATCTGACACAGCCTCTTGGGTAAACAGACCAACATATATTTTATGCTATTGTTTCCTCCTAAAGGCAGCAGTAGCAACGGAGGGAGGAAGGATTGGTGAAGGAATTGACTCCTCCTTAGGTAGGATAAAACTAAAAGTCTAAGCTAGTCAATTTCCAGATGAGGTTGATTTCCATAAACTGGGCACTAACATACATACGTCCAGTAGGATGTACGCAATTCAAATGCACACATTTGCTTCCATACATATTTTGCATGTATCAAAGATTACACACATATTTAATCCATATTATTATGGCCGATACATAAATGATTAATGCATAAACATTAAATGCAAAATTAGTTTTGGTTGTCTACAACCTAGTGGAAATAATAAGCATGTTCAGGCAGAAAAATAAAATTAAACTAAGCACCAGAGGAGGACTCATTAAAATCAGTGAGTTAAACCACAGCAACACTTGAACTTTTTCATCGCTAGAATCAACTCCTACCCAATGAACTCAGTGGTACTAATGGTCCCTCTCACTTTATTGTTTTGTTACTGGAAAAATCTAGTAATCAGAGTCACTTGGGTATTTCATTAACAATTTACAACATTCACTTAAGCCTACACAAAGCAAGGAGGTGGGGGAGGCACACTTCCATTTCATGGATGCCAGCACAATGGGCACTTGTGGTAATAATTAATACAGATTAGATATTAGGAAAAACTTCTTGACAGTGAGGGTGACCAGTCAATGGAATAGGTTTGCCATGGGAGGTAGTGAGCTCTCCTTCACTGGAGGTCTTCAAGCAGAGGCTGGACCCACATCTGTATGCGCTGGTTTAGGAAATCCTACATTGAGCAGGGGCTAGAGGTCCCTTCCAACTCTGTGATTCTATGGAAGTCTTTAAAAAAAACACCCAGACTATGTTACAGAACCTGGTGAGGTGGCAATTAAAGTAAAACCAAGAGCACATTTGAGGTTATGAGGCTTGCCACCCTCCCGTTTCAAACCGATCTTTAGAAACAGTGAGAAAACTACGCCATCCATTCCCTAGAATGTCTTGTTGAAATTTACTTTGGATAACTCATTTTTCTAAAGCAACTCAATAAAACTTGCTGATTGGTTTTCAGAAAAAATCCAACTCCAGTACACTGCTGTCAAAGCCTAAAGATTTTAGACTTGCTACTTCATGAGGAAAGCAAGGAAGGAAAGACAACCTGCTTCCAGGTCTCGTTCCCTAAAAGCATACAACCCTATCAGGCTATTCATTAGAAAAAAGTTCCTCTGCTTTTATAAGCTCATTGATTGTAATGCTTTTAAGAATTCAAATTATCCATCAGTTATTTTTTAATGGCTCAACAGAACAATACAGGTAATTTAAAAAAAATGCATGAGGAATTTGGGGACAGTATTTACCTCACAGCCATAGTTGCTTGTGGTAGTTTGACCAGTGCTATTTGGAACATGTAGAAACCTTGGAATGTTCACCTGCAGGGACTGATCTGAAGCTTGGCACTAGTGATGTGCAAAATGGCATGCTGAAATAGCAAAAAGGAGCTCCTAACTTTCATTTGGGACTCCAGTTCACACAGGTTATCGGCCTTTAAGGGGTGCCTGATAAGGGTGCTCATCTGCACCCTGGAGACCCCTGAGGGAGGGCTGAAGTGCTGATAGCCCCAATCAAAAGTAAGGGATTGTCTTGGCTGGTTTGGCATGCCACATTGCATTCTTCAGATGAGCACGCAGATTGTGCCATGCTTAGCTTTCAGACTGATCCTGGTACAAAGAACACCATTTTGGAGATGTCATTCGGAGACTGGGGGACCCCCTGGAAGGCCTGAAATTCTGCTGTGCTTTTGTGCAGCTCAATGTGGCAGTGAGTGCCACCCCCCGCCCCAAGGTTTTGAAGAAGGCTGACAGGCCCAGCCAGGAGTAAGCTCTGTTCACCTTCCAGTGGGGCCACCCATGCCAGAAACTCCCATCTAAATAACTCACCCCGACATAAAAGGGATGTGGCCATTTTGAAAGCCTCATGAAGTATCTGAAGCAGCACTTTGCATTCCCTAAAAGAAAAGCATGTTATGTATGGAATGTTGCAATTCTAAACAGTGTAATTGTGGCACAGGTTTTCACAGTAAATACTGTTTCAGATACATGAAAAGGAAACATTAACATTAACATTGTTTCACTGAGACCAATTAACACTGTCACGATCACAGGCACATTGGTTTGCATGTTGACTGATTTAATACACTTTTGTGTGGAAGTCATTATTTGCCACCCATGCCTATCAGTGAATTGGACAGGGAAGGAACACAAATGAAGACTCACTCTGTAAGAAAATGAAAAGAATCACATTTTGAAAGTACAAAGGAAAGCTTCAGGAGACCATTTCAACAAGGTTTTCAAGAGTGATAAAACTAGTTCTTTCATTGCAAAATAGACCTCCATTTGTTTATGTATTTCATTGATTTAATAATTAGGCAATTGAGCTTCAGTTAGGCACTGAGTCTTTTAGGTTGTGCGCTGTATTTTTCTAGTAAAGCATTTCTCTGTTTTTATAAAATATTATGTATTTACTGTGTGTGCTCAAAACTTCCTGCATATTTAAATAATGTACTAACTTTAAAATTAAATTAAGATCCAATGAAGATGAAATCAATCAGGCTAAGCAACAGTAAGCTGTGTAAGCCTTGATCTACACTGCACTGAAGTATTTATCCTAAATGTGGATGCCAAAAATTCCTTTGTATCATGTGGATGTTTATGTGGATTTACATCAAAAGATGCCCAAGCAGATCTGTATGCACATAACAGCATCCAGTACTAATCTGCATTTTTGAGATCAAAATTTCCATTCACTACGGCAAATAGCTGTTCTCCTACCGCAACCATCCCCGAAGGAAACCACAGAGCAGTTTGGCTTAGGCTTACTTTGAAGAACTAGGCCAAAGTTCCATAAAATCAGATTCCACAATACGGCCCAGGCATGGCCAAACAATACGTACCACTGTCTTCAGCAAGGCATGACAGGTACATATTGCACTGACCTAAAGCTTCCACCTATTTCAGCACTAGAGGCATTTAGCCACTTTCCCCACCACAATGGGACATGGATTTCATTTAGTACTGATTGGACAGGGCACAAGTTACAGTTCTGACATCATGAAAGCAGAGAATTTTCTATCCAGTTTAGAACTGAAACCTATAGGTCTCATAATGCTTTTATCAAATTCACATCAATGTATAAATAAATCTTCCTGCACTTTTCCATAATTAAGGCAGCTCCTTTTTTTTTAAAAAAAATAGGCCCTTTCTATTATTACGAGTCAACTTCAACTATCTTTCCACATTCTTAGAATGAGGCCGCAAACCTGCATCATCCAGGGGTTGGCAACTCTCATTAGCTCCAAACAGCATGGTCAACGGTTAAGGGGTTGGCAGGAATTATACTCCAGCAATCCAACACCAGCATCTGGAAATTCCTTAAATTACATACAGAGGAAGAGAATATGAAATATTCTAGCAGGTAGAAATTATGATACAAAACGCCAGAGAATATCTGAACTCAGGTGGCCAGATTGGATCTTTCAGATATCGCTGAACTACTATTTACTGTAAGCACTATGATGAGTTAAAGTGGCTGGAGGCTCCTAAAAAGTGTAATGTCTGGAGAGCTACAGCTTGGATAACTCTAAACTACCTAAGTCTCTGAATGACAGATGTGGAAATCATTTTTAAATGTTACAATAAACATTGGATCTTTGCAGTCATTTTATACCTTCAGGGGGATTCCATTTGTTAATAAATGCTGAAATGGAGCATAAGAATCTCTTAAATGATAAATATCACACAAAAGTTAACAGAAATAGGTCCAGTGATTTGTTCAGCATAATTCCAAAAAGACGTGACTAGAAAGATGTAACACTTTTTTCCTATTTGATTCCGTGATTTCTGTGTTTTCTATAACTTGAAGTTATAGCACGATCTCAATAGCATAGGTATTATGAACCCACAAATTAATCGGAATACTTCAGGTCACCTTCAACTGAAGTTGGGCAGCAAAAAAACCTAACTTAAAATCATCATGCTAAAAATGAATTATCTGCTTTAGTGAGAACCGCTTATTTGAACAGGTTTCTGCTTATTATTATTGTCCAAGTCTTTTTGTTAATTTTCACTTGTTTAGGTTGTTTAAGTGAACATTTAGTGGCTTAAGCAAAGGCCTGTTAGCCTGACTTCAATACAGTGGTACCTTGACATACGAGTTTAATTCGTTCCGTAACCTTGCTCTTATGTCAAATCGCTCGTATCTCAAAGCAGTTTTCCCATTAATCCATTCCAGCTCCCAAAACACCACCTCAGTTGTTTTTGTTATGTACTGTACTGTATTTACATACTCGTATCTCAAATCTTGCTCTCATCTCAAAGCAAAATATCACTCGCTCGGCAGCTTGTATCTCAAAACACTTGTATGTCAGGGCACTTGTATGTCAAGGTACCACTGTACCAGGAAAGATTCTCGAACAAATTATTAAACAACACATATGTCAGCATTTGGATAGGAATTCAATAATTAACAGTAGTCAACATGGGTTTGTATCAAACAAGTCGTGTCAGACTAACTTGATTTCATTTTATGACAAAATCACTGAATGGGTTGATCAAGGAAATACAGTAGACATAGTATTTCTTGATTTCAGCAAAGCATTTGACAAAGTATCTCATGCAATCCTCATTGAAAAATTGATCAAATATGGGTTTGACAAGGCAATTATAAGGTGGGTTCAAAACTGGCTTAGTAATCGTACTCAAAGAGTGGCTTTAAATGGCTGCACATCCAAATGGAAGGAAGTGTCAAGTGGAGTACCACAAGGTTCTGTCCTGGGACCAGTTTTGTTTAATGTTTTTATAAACGATCTGGACGAGGGAGTTGAAGGGAAACTGATCAAATTTGCTGATGACACAAAGCTAGGGGGGATTGCAAACACCAGAGAAGAGAGAGAGAGGATTCAATAAGATTTAGAGAAACTCGAACAATGGGCTGCAACTAATAAAATGGTATTTAACAAAGAAAAATGCAAGGTTCTGCACCTGGGCAAGAAAAATGAAAAAAGCACATATATAATGGGAGGAATTCGACTGAGCAGCAGCACATGTGAAAAAGACTTGGGTGTCCTGGTAGATCATCAACTGAACATGAGTCAACAGTGCGAGGCAGCTGCAAAAAAGGCAAACGCAATCCTGGGGTGTATTAGGAGAAGCATAGAGTCCAGATCACGTGAAGTTATTATCCCCCTCTACTCTACTTTGGTCAGACCTCATCTAGAGTACTGTGTCCAGTTCTGGTCACCCCAGTTTAAAAAAGACGCTGACAAGCTGGAGCAGGTTCAAAGGAGAGCTACCAAGATGGTGAACGGTCTGCAAACCATGTCTTATGAGGAACGGCTTAAGGAACTAGGAATGTTTAGTCTACCAAAAAGAAGACTGAGAGGAGACATGATTGATAGCTGTCTACAAATACCTCAAGGGTTGTCACAAGGCAGAGGGATCAGCCCTGTTCTCACTCTCTCAAGGAAGGACTAGAAACAATGGGGTGAAACTGCAGGGGAAAAGATTTAGTTTAGATGTTAGGAAAAAATTTCTAACAGTAAGAGTGATCAACCAGTGGAACAGGCTGCCACGGGAGGTGGTTGGTTCCCCTTCGATGGAGGTCTTCAAGCAGAGACTGGACGGCCATCTGTCTGAGATGGTTTAGGAGATCCTGCCTTGAGCAGGGGGTTGGACTCGATGACCCAGGAGGTCCCCTCCAACTCTACCATTCTATGATTCTATGATTTACTCCAGAAACTCTTTGCAGTCCAAGAAGAGCAAACTATATAACGCATGCAAAAGCTGAAGGGTCACTACTACACATTCACTCCCATGTTACACCATCTAAATGTATTTTCTCCATGAGAATCACTGCATGCTGCATTAGGTATCTGTGAAGATTCAATCCAGAAGATGAATTTGACTTTTCCCTTATGGTAGGTGAGCCTGAATACAAATTACTCGGAATATTTAAGGAAAAATATTGCAAACGTAAACAAAAGCATCCATTCACAAGGCCAAATTCCTGTCTGAAACAAAAACAATGGAACCATCTGTAATCTTAATAGCATTATGTTTGTCATTACAGTAGTAAAAACTCTATTGATGCTCTAAAATAAGCAAAATGATCACATTTTAGACCCACCACAGATAAGAGATGCCTTAAGATTAACGCTCAGCACTATTTCCTTTTCTTCTCCCCCTTGAGAACAATCATTCTTCAGTGCTAAATTACAAGTGCTTTTCAAAAATAAAAAGCATAACGTAAAGGAAACATAATTTCAACAGTTCACTGTATTCTGGGAAAAAAATAAGGCAAGAGAACAATAGATATGTTTCAAAAGAAGTTTCAGGAAAGCAAGGTAGCAGAAAGAAGAAAATGAGCAACATTTTTAAAAACAAGATACTGATAGAATTTGAAGCTTCTGTTTCTCATAGACTATACCATTTTTCTTTTGTTTTCTGCTATCCAGCCATACATTTGTAGCCTCTAGAAATAATTATAACACCTGTGCTAGTCTTCAGATTTACTCAGGTATCTTTTATCACTGTAAGTACATGTAGCATTTAATTTCCCCCCCATCTTGGCAGACAAATTGCTTCTTATCTGTTTCCATTTAACAATATCCATAACCCCCCCACCCCAGAAATCAATCTAGATTTAACCGTTTTGCAGCCTATTCCAGTTGGAAAACTTTTCAAGTTAGCTATGTTTTATAAATCAAGTTGCTGTATTTAATATTGGCCCATATAGGCTAATATACATTTCTTTAGCTTTATTACTGCATCTCTGATGAATGCAGGAGACCCCATTTAATACCTTGTTCAAAACAGGATTCCATCTGTACTCACAAAATTTACACTACATAGAACCTGATATGGATGAGCAGGGATGAAAGTAAACCAAAGTCATGGCAAGTATCATTTTACAGGAAGCCAAAGAACAAACCTTTCCACAGGAAGAGCCAGTCTAAAGAATATGGCATAAAATGGAACTACTCTGATACATACCTGAAGAATTGCTCATGTTTAGCTCTACTGCATATCTGCAAAGCATGCATGCATATACAGTAATATAGAACCAACATGTTTCAACCAGGAAATCTTTTATTTACACCTCTGTGAATTAAGGTTAAAATTTAGATTCAGGGCCCATATTTGAGTGCCATTTTATGAATTTCTACCACGAGCAACCGACTGATCAAATAATCTAAAACAATTTCAGCATTTGTGGCAACACATCCATCCCAACCTTTCATCACTTCTCATACTGTATCAAACGAAGTTTTGGTGAAGGATTTCACAATCTCCTGAAGGACCTGGGCACAAAATCCCCTTTCAAGCATCTTGGAAAAGTAGTTGGACTTCCTACTTTTGGTTGGAACTTCATGACAGTGTCATTGTATGTTAACAGTCTCCTCTCAGTATATTATTGGGATGACCAACTATGAAGCTGATTAAGTCTGAATCAGGGAAAAAATGTATTGGGTTTTTTTGGGGTGGGGGATTCTCTTTTATTTTTTTTCTCCAGAAAATCGTGTGAGGACCCAACTAAACTCCATTTCAGAATTCTAGGTAAAGCACATGGAGCCTCTATTCACTTTGTCAAGTAGGTGTTTAAACGCTTGTGATCATCCCTCCAAATCAAGTGTGTTTAATTCTTCTTCTAGTTCTTCCAAGTCCTCCCCAGTAAAAAGATTCTCATCAACTGGGACTGCGTCAATTTCTCCATTTTCTTGAGTGCCTTCCATGTCACTGTCAGCTTCGAAATCACTTTGTTCTCCATTCTCCAGGCCACCTCCTGAAGCTTCACTCAGCTTATTATCTGGAAGTGAACATAATTTTTACCATCTACCATCTTCCTCTTTCTTAACAATAAAGCATCTTACTTTTGCATTGTGCTATAACCTGATGGTATAAACTGAGTTGTTTTAAATCTGTGTAGAATGCTTAAAAACGTTAAAAAGGAATTCCAGCAGGTATGTTTAAAAGAGAGGGTTAAAGAGCTGGACTCTTATCAGGGAATATTGGGTTTGATTCCACCATCCTCCATGAAGCCAGCTGGGTGACCTTGGGCTAGTCACAGCTCTCTTTCTGAGCTCTCACAGCCCCACCTACCTCACAGGGTGTTCTGTTGTGGGGAGAAGAATAAAAAGCTTTGTCACCTGCTTCGAGTCCCCTTAAATAGGTGAGAAAAGCGGGTTAGAAAAGCCAACGCTTCTTCTTAAATCTGGAATAATAAATGTGTACTCTTCACAAAGCAACCCCAGCTGATGCAGGATGGCCTTGCTTTGATCCTGTTTCCCACTGAACTATATGATTCTGGATAGTTTATGATATTCATAACATTTAGACACTACTAGTATTTGTGCCTCTTACACACACAGGGAGATAACAATTAACTTTAAAAAGTGAGAATCAACTGGTGCAGTGAGATAACTCCTGTCAGCTGCAGCCAGTGGGCAATTAGGCAGGGTGAAAGTTACAGCTGGGTGTGTTGTAGTGGGGTCCAGCTGAGCCCTGCAAACGCTGGGGTTGTGTGCTGCTTCCAACAGTGCAGCATTGGACGGGACTAAATCAAGGAGATGCCCTTGGAGGTTGCCAGGCTAGCTCAGCAGCCAAACCAGTTGAGTGCTGGCTTGGCAACCTATGAACACTTCCCCCAGATTCAGCACCGTGAAGCATCGCCAAGGAACAGTCAGTGTCGCACTAGAAGCAGCAGCACAAACTTCTGCATGTACACAGCTCTGTTCCACTCTACAAACTGAGGAGCTCCACATCCTCTGCAGACTACCTCATCTAGAGGTTATGAGATACTAAAATTCCCAGAGGCTTACCGTCCTTTTCAGCTGAAGTATAGGTGCTAAACCTTTCTAGACTAGCTAGAGTAATACCGGTCTCATCCACAGCTTTTGGGACATAGAGGTTCAAATCCACGTCGTTTACACCCGAAAGTTCATCAACCTAAAGAGGAAGAAAAAAAAATCACTTTTTTGGGGGGCAGTATTTTTCAGACATTCAGTCCTCCTGCCACGTACCCCCAAAGTATGTATGCATATGGCTGGTTTTAAGGAATAAAGTCCAAATGACAGGACCAGCAGATACTTAACGTTTGCCGATATTTAATTATCGGTGACTCATGCATTGTGTATTATCACTTGCCAGTGTGCATGAACACACAATATATATATATATGAGTATATTTCCCTTCCCAGTACAGATACCATCATTTTAAACATGTTGTGTATTCTTTTTGATGTGATGAATTTTTAAAGGGCTTTTAATATACATTCTGTTTTTAATCTGTTGTTTTAATGGTTATTACCTGCCCAGAGACCTTCAGGTATGGGGCGGGACAGAAATGTAAATAAATAATGTAAAAAAATGTAAAAAAAAAGATGCCTAGGTGCATCTTTCAGGCTGAGGGGGGGGAGGAAATGGGGCGCTTCTAGGGCCATCTGCTGGGACTCGAGAGCAGGAGAAGGTTTGTCCTTGTCTCTGCTTGAGATGCCCATGAGCATTTGGTGGGCCACTGTGTGCGACAGGATGCTGGACTAGATGGGCTGTGGCCTGATCCAGCAAGGCTTCTCTTATGTTCTTATGTACTTAAATAACTCTTGAATCTACTTTACCTCATCTTCACCAGTTTCCTGAATATAGCGTGTGTCATCAGCTTCTTCATCATCAGCATCAACAAGCTCTGGTCGGAATTCAAACACTTCACGCCCACTTATCTAGTCATTTGAGAAAGAGAAATAAAAGATTAAAGGGCAGGTGAATATCTTACTTCTTTGAAAATGATTGTCTTTGTCAGGTTAGTATTAGAGATCACATTATACAGCTCAAATGGACAGAACTTACCACCAGTGCTTTGCCAGCCTTGAAATCCGCTTTCCTTCTTTCCATATCTTGTTCAGCCTTATTAATCTTTTCTTGTCTTTTTCTCTTTTTCCATGCCAAAAATGACTCTAAAGTAATTTTGGTAACGTTTGGTCCCAAGGCAGCACGCTGTAAGATAAAAAGAAAACTCACTCTAAGAGGGTCCTGCGCTACCATTTTCTCCAGCCCTCCAGCTCTTAAATCTACTTCTGAAGAAGCTTCCAAATTATACAACTAGCAGTTACATATATATGGATATCTTTGAATTTCCTGGGACTTATTTCAATGGAGTGTTTCTACCACAATTTTGTCTGGGCCTACAAGAAGCAAGATGAGATTTCTCTCATGTCATACGCCTACACGTAATGCAACAGTAATGAAGTATTTCCAAAGCATACACAAGAAGACATTTAGCATTAAGTGTTGTTACCCGGCCAGAGACCTCCAGGTATAGGGTGGGATAAAAATGTAAATAAATAAGCAAATATTCAGTTTGTAAACAGTATAACACTATGAAGCACTGGTGACACCTAGGGACAAGGACTAGTATTGCAGAAGTCTACGATAGACTGCTATAGTCCTAAATATATCTGTGCTATTGAGAAAGAACTTCAGAACTTTACAGAATATCTTAAGGTATCCATAAAAAGGCCCACCTATATACAAACTCTGAAGAACAACTTACCTTCTGCTAAAGTAACTGTGAAAAGATCTTTGGCTCTCCCCTAACCACATCCAAGTAAGAAACTGTTATATAGAACAAGTTACTATTTTGTTACCTCTTTCTCTATTAGATCTTCCAAAGAAATTTCTTCTTCCTTTTCTTCTTTCTTTTTGTCTTTTTTCAGTACAAAGCCAGGAGGAAGTGCATGGCGATACATACAATTGTCTCCGCCACCAGGGCAAACCCAAAACCATCCATATTTGTTGTTTTCAATCGCATCAAGGAAATACTTGCAAACCTGTAGTGAACACTACTATCAGATTCTGTTTTGTATTCATGGTAAGGAGAAAACATTTTAAAATTCTAATCTACCCAAAAAGCAGGGTTTTCCCTGGCAACACCACCACTAGGTCAGAACAAACATTAAGGGCCAAGCTGAAGTTCAGGGCTGTGACAACATTTGTAACGACATTAATCAGCGAATGTCACTACATTGCTAAACTCTTACCGTGGACACCTAAATAAGCAGTTACAGTGACTGAGCATGGTGCTTGCATCATAGAGTCAAGAGCTATAATCCTGACGAAGTTAATTGCCATGGCGGCTCAAAACAGGTCTTGTTTGAATCTTCTGTGAAATGTATTCCTACATTGTCAGAGCTGGGAAACTGACTAGCTCTGATCTTCGAGCCCTCAAAGCTGAGCTGCTACCTGAGATCATAAACATCTGAAACATTGGAAAAAAAGACTGGTACAGATATGCTTTGAGAACTGCAAATGCATTGCACTCATGCTACTTCCAAGTTGAGAATGCCTTCCTCACAACAACTGCAGTAAAATCAGGGTATCTCAGTTGCTACCTTAGATGAATTTCAAAAACATTTTGCATATCCCTATTATATTTAATACAGTACTAACATTCTTCCTGACTTTGAGACCATCTAACCCTTTATATCACAAGTAAAGGCTGTTGGATGGTACTGCTTTTGCAGCCCCCGTCCTTGGCCAGGAGCACAAAGGCCCCGCTGGGCAGCAGTTTTGCAAGGCCCAGTCTAGTGTATGCCTTTAGAGACCGGTATCTGGCTCAACCTTCCTAATGCCATGACCCCTTAATGGAGTTCCTCATGTTGTGGAGACCCCCAACCACGGGGGCAGAGCAGCTGGGAGGTGGGAGGGAAGGGCGATGGGGACTCGTCGCGACCCCTCTGAAAGGGTAGTTTGACCCCCAATGGGGTCCTGACCCACTGGTTGAGAACCACTGCTCTATCCAAACTTTGTTCACGCTAAACATGCCACAAAAGATTGCTAGCACAAGGGCACCAGGTGCTCAAGCTGGAATGAACACTTTAGGCAGGACCAGTTTACATTACGGATGTAATTTTTTTTGTGTTTTTTTGCATTTGATTTGTTTGAATAGATCCCCTTCAAATGTGGTAGGATTCTATTCAAGACAAATGTATTCATATGAATTCGTACGAATATCCGATACGAAGCATACATATCCAATACATATCCAATAGGTATCGCGTAACACATCTGCCCTGAAAGCATCAAATCTGCCCTGAATCCACTTTGAATCTGCTCTTAAAGCAAGTTGAATGCATTCTGGATCCATTGCAGATGTGACTGGCACAGCCTTTCCCACCTCCCCATTTCACAAATGTTCTGAAACATTCGTACAAATGTGAACGTCAATGTACTAATATTATAACATTCGATTCATATAAGAATGTCTGAATTTGTACAGATATCGTACAGATAGTTTACATAGTTCCACTTCACAAAAAGCTACGCGCTTCAACATAGAGCAAGAAAAAGACATACTATTTGTGTTTTTGGTTTCTTCTTTTCAGCCTCACCATGCTTTTTGTTCACTACCTCTTCCAGTTTCTTTTCATCCCAGTTATCCATTGTGTCTAGATATAACAGAAGAATATTTCTTTAAACAACAGAATCAAGTAAACAAAAACACTCCCCAAGCCTCTTCTCTATCACTAGTAGGATTTATTGTAATTGCACATATGCAACGAAGATAGACAAGAAAAAAAATTAACCTTGGCCTTTTGGAGAGAAGGACCATGGGGTCCTCCTAGCATACCATATGTATAGATGCAAACATCTTCACTTCCTGGAGTATCTCAAACATGACCAATTGTTTTTATAGGCTCCAGGAAATGGAGGTGAACACGTCCTGCTAAAATGACCTATTGTCTGCACCTCCAAAGGCATAAGCAAGCAGGGTATAAAAAGACTCTTCTTCAAAAGGTTTTCATTAGGGATGTGAATGGATCTGGTCTGGCACAACATGAACTGAACCTGAGCCATAACAAATTCTTTCTAGAACCCAAACTGGACAGGTGGTTTGTTGCAGTGATCAGCCAGCTGATTTGACTTTGTCAGACACCCCTCTCCTTGGGCTTGTGCCCTTCCTCCTGCTGCACATGCCTGTTCCTCACCTATTTATTGGCCCACGCCACTGCCACTAGCTGTGTGGCTGTTCCAAATTCTGGCAGTGTATTTTGTCCTGTTCCCTAAGGGGGCTCAAAGTGGTTGGCAGACTCCTATCCTTCTCTCCACAACAGTCACCCTGAGGTACGTGGAGCTGTGAAAGATCAGAAAGAGAGTTGTGACCACCCCAAGGTCATCCAAATGGCTTTGTGAAGGAGATTGGACTCAAATCGGGAGACTATCAGATAAGAGTCCGACATTAACCACACTACCAAACTGGCTCAGCGTTACAGATGTCAGTACATTTAGACACATGATAACCATTTCTCCTTTCTATTCCTCCAACCAATTTTTTTCCTGAAAGCCCAACTTTGCCATGAGGACTGTAGCTCAACTCATTATTGAAACAAATCCAAGTATACCTAAGCCAATGCTCTTGTGTAGATATTTTAATTTTATAACAATAACAAAATGCCACGAATACTTCCAAATTTAACTAAGACAGCACTCAATTTTCAGACAATGAAAACAATGTCCAGCTGGCTTGTCACAGTAACTCATAGCTAAGGTGAGCAAATATTCATGTATTTACACATAATGTTAGGCCATCTGTTTTCGGTGTGTGTGTGTGTGTCTGTATAGATAGACAGATATAAGGTTTCTAATCTTTTCCCAACTGTAACAGAGAGCAAAGGAAGGAAGGACTAGCTAAGCCCAAACCTGTCCAAGTCTTATAATATTACCACCAACTCTATTTAAGTGGACATTTTAATTTCATCTGATAACCCATACGGAAAATGACAAAGGAGCTAAGACATGCAGTTAGCTAGAAATTATGAATCTTGATTTTGACCCCAATTTTGTTTGCCATTTGAAAAAGTGGCAAAACTGAAAGAAACAGCCGATCAAAATGCTTAGAAAAACCAAGGAAAAGACAAGATGATTTTTTAAAATAGTGACAGTAATTTGTTCTACTGTATGAGCCTGAGAACTACCACTTAATACATTTCTCTTCAAATACAAGTCCACAAAAGGACAATTTATTCTAAAAAAAGTAAGATAAAGATCTGGAGAACATTTTTATATATTAGCTAGTCTAAAAAGTATAAACAACATAAATTGCATACTGAAACAAACAAGGCTACTTACATTTCACAAAAGTAACCTACCTTTTTCAAGTTCTTCATCTCTTGCATCAATGTAAACACTTCTTTTTTCACACTTTCTCTCCAACGAAAGGTCATGGGAAAATTTGCACTTGTCTCCTTTTGTGCACTGCCCTTGCTTGAAGAAAGCACAGACTACTGATTTTGGATCTGCACCTGTAAGATATGCAGTAGATTGATTTAAAACAGGTATCTGAAAAGTAAGGCAAGAAAATGTGATCAGCCCAAACGATACTTGCCTTTGCTGATTTTCTGTGCAGCAACTACAGGTTTGAAAAGTTCATTTAGTTCTTGTAACTCTTTCTTCTTGTCATCTTTCTTTCCTTTCTTGTCAGCCTCTGTCTGAGCAGCCTAGAAGAGCACAAAACCTTAAAATGGAAACTCTTCTTTCACTCCTTGGTGTAAATCACAAGGAAACACTTCGAAGGCTGTGTTTTCACTTTTGATATTGTTGTTGTTGGGTACCATTGAGTTGTGACCAACTCCTGGCTGACTGCATGGATAACTCCATGGGTCCATGCAATTTTCTTGGCAGAGATACAGAAGTAGCTTGCTATTGCCTTCTACTGGGGAGATGCTGGAATGGAACTGGTGTCCATCTGCTTTCCAGGTAGATTGCTCAAACACTCATCAGTTTTTAAGTATGGCATCTTAATTCATTCAACCTGGGGCCTTTCTGCACTTCCCATTCCACTGGCATGCACTAGCATTTACATACTGCACACCATCCCTCTCCCCGTGTGCCCACAGACCTACCTGAGGTGCAGATGTGCGTCCAGGAACTGCCATTTTCTTCCTGAAGGCCAGTGTGGCTGTGCATTTGCCGGCACCTCTGTGGGGACCATGGGTCATCTAAGGTGCCAGTGTGCTTGTGCAGCACCTCAGATGACCCACCAAGCACCACATAAGTGCAAATGGGCTTACCAGAGATGGCAAAGGCCATCTCTGGTCAAGGTAAGTCTACATGTGAAGCATGAAATCATGCTCTACAGTTAGTTTGTGTGCAGTACTCTCCTGCACGGAAGGGGCTGTTTCTGAGCTGGAAATGGCCCCTTCAAGGGCAGGTGGTCCATCTTGGAGCGTACTGCACACAAACTACAGGGCCAAGTACAGAAAGGCCCCTGGATATTATTATTATTAATTTCTATAGTGCTGTACGTGTACTCATTAGTGTCCCTGAGGTGTCCTGAGCCATTCCTGAAGTATACTTGCTGTGGCTAGGTTAAATGCTGTCCACAAGCATTCCCGTGGCATCAGGAATGGTCTGGGAATGGTGCTTTTGCACCAATTCCCAGACCACCTATAGGGTTCGGATCTGTCCATGTATGGCCTGGCCCTGTGCAGCAGATGTGATGTCCCACTGCTCAATCATGACTAGGAGTAGGTGGGATGTCCAACATCAGGAGCAGCAGCACAGGAAGTGTGCTATCTGCATTGCTCAAGCTGATGGTCAGGAATGGGAATATTCCTGTGCACAACATATGGATAGCCATATCCCATTCTACTACAGTAATGAATTTGGCCTGTGGCTTATCATTCCTTTCTGTTAAGTGCTCAAAATAGTACCAGTGTAATCAAGAACTTTGTGCCTACCAGGAATTGGCATTATCCTTTACTCACAAAAAGTAATCATCATGGAAGGATCTACCACACTCCCAGCTAACTTCAGTATCTCATCATCTGAGAGGCCCTTACTTGGATCATTCTGTATAAAACAAGCAATTAGAAGCTGAATAAGAACAAATCCAAGTAAATGTTACCTGCCGGGGGTTTTGCTGACCAAACTTCACCTGATGGGTCACAGCCTTGATAAATTTTTGCTGTTTTGCACCTTTCTTATTCTTCAAGCCAAAAGTTTTGTCCTGCATTTGAAAGATATGTAGAAATATTATTAACAAGAGTAATCTTTCATTTAAATTTGCATAAAGTATATTAAACTTTTATTCATCTTCACTATGTGTTTCTTCTTATAAGGGTTTAAATCCCAGCTGTAAACTCTTCACTCTTACCTTTACTAAAATATATTTACTTTTTAATACACTGTACAGCAACAAGAGATGTATTTGTAGAATAAATATATTCTGGAAATCCCTTAGCAGGACGCAGCATAGCTAGTGCAAAGTCTTACCGAGTAACTCCCATAACCCCCAACTATTCAGTATGCCAGTTATGACTAATGCAAGTTGCAAGTCCATAACAACTATCTTGGCCCTTCCTTTATTCAGTGTACATTCAGAATCCTTTTTATTGATAAGAATCTGATGACTCAGTATGCTCATGTAAATAGAAATGCAAGGTGCTTTGCTTAACTATCAAGAAAGGATCCTGAAGGATTATAAGAAATGCTTCTAAAAATAAAATGATAATTCCATATGTAAGCACTTGAAAAAATATCAATCTAGGACTATAAACATACTTACAAATCTGTCTCAAACAGCAGCAAATACTCTCATCCAAAGGACATTAAAGATAAGTAGCCTGACTTATGTGCAATTATTCCACAATTCACTATCAAATATAAGAAAAAAGTATAACAGCAAGCACAGCAAAATTGGGAAAGAAAAATCCCATCTCTTATACATGTTATGGAAGTAAGATTAATTACCTACTTAAAAAGACTTGTTGGGTCTGTTCGCACTTGGCTTTATTCTGGAATATATCCTGGAATAGGGGTCTGCTGTTCACATGCTAGCATAAACTACAGCAGGCCCTAAGTAACACCTGCCAGAGTCTGCAATGCCATGTGGACAACCGACTCCTCTCCTGAGATAAATTCCAGAATATAATCAAGTGCAAACAGGCCCATAGATCTGCTTTATCTAAAACGCAATTCATTTACTGGAACAAATTACCCTTGTGAGCCACCCTGGGACTTTGGGGTGAAGATCAGGTTAGAAATTCAACAGATAAGATGAATGTATCATTTCCTGGTGGAGATGCACCTTTTTTGCAACTGATGTGTCAATATCAAATGCACATGCCTCTCTCAATTATTAGAAGACAAACACATATGGCATTTAACAAACAAAATCCCATCCTGGGATGGGATTCTGAAGTGAAAATGATGTACACTAAAGTGCTGTCTCACACACACTGGCTATCAAAAATTGGGTATGTAAGACTATTCTGTTACAGACAACCAAAGAAAACGTAAAGTTGCTGCAGGCACAATCCTGAAACTTCATTCTACCAGCCTGAGGGAGATTTAGGAAACACAGAAGTCCCAGTTAGCTGCTGAATTGTGGATTCCATGTTCATATTTGTTGTGGAGGGGAAGCTAATATAGTGGCACTCCTGTTTTGGCCACATGCTGCTATGATGGCAAAATCCCTGTATTAGCAAAAAATTGGCAGGAACTGTAATTTTGGAAAATTTTGTGTATCTTTTTTCAGCCTTAGGATGGGGCAGCACATATACAGTATAGTGTGC
The DNA here is from genome assembly GCA_023333525.1 of Aspidoscelis tigris stejnegeri. Taxonomy (NCBI): domain Eukaryota; kingdom Metazoa; phylum Chordata; class Lepidosauria; order Squamata; family Teiidae; genus Aspidoscelis; species Aspidoscelis tigris. Next base: position 18,703,218 of record JALMGA010000010.1, read on the forward strand.
TACTGTTGCTTTGACTTTTAGGACCCTTACAGCATAATTCTCTACAGATTTACTCTGATGCTCACTCTGAATTTGTATATCCAAGATAATCCCTACGATAATCATTCAGTAACCTATAAACAAGAACTTTGTGTCTATGATACTCTGACTGCAGTCCCTCCAAAACTGAAATGCCCTAGCCATAGTTATCCAAGGTCCAAAAACGCTGAGGACAGACTACTGAATTTTATGAAGGGCATCTTCTCAGGACAATTTGGAAGTGATAGCCAGCCCAAAGCTCTGCAGCTAAGTTACTGACAACCCTCACTGAGACTGAGGTCAATTCCCACTAACCTTTAAAACTGGATCTGGCTTAGGCCCAAGTATTTCTTAAGCAGCCTTGGCCCCTATCAATTGACTAGTCCACTAAAAAAAGTTATCTGAGGTCTTCTTCTGAATACCTTCAACTTCCCAGCTAACTGATTACTAAAGATACTTAAAATTTGATGGTTTTTGGTTTTGGAATGCCCTGCTAAAGAAGAATGACTTAGGTATTTCATTATGAACGCCAGAATGAACAGGCAGTTCCAGATGTTTCTGAAATACAATTCCCATTAACTCAGCAAATCCAGCCAGTGATAAGGAATGATGGGAGAAGCATCCAGAAACATATAGAGGGCTATAGTAAGAAGTTTGTTTTGAACATTTACTGAAACAGACTGTCACTGTTTTAAGCTGCCGTTCACTTGCTGTAATAGTATGCATTTATTTTAAGTGGCATTTTTTTTAAAAAAATCTTTATTAATGTTTTCTCCCTGGAGTTGTAAGCACAAATAACATGGAGAGATAAGTGCTCAAACAGCAATGTTCTGATACTGATATTGTGTTTATGCGTAGCAAAAATAAAAAGTATCAAAGGCACGTTAGAGATAGGATAAGAACACAAGAGCCATCTGCTCCTATTTCTAACCTAGCTTTTCTACCCTAAAATATTCATGGTGGAGGGGCAGACTGGTGTCTGAATTTGCCGTATAGCTCATCATTCCTTTAAGTGCACAAAATAGTATCAGTGAAAAGAAGAACCTTGTGTCATCACCTATGAACTATTTCTCAGAGACTTCAGAGATGTTTTTTTCACTGTTTGTGAACACTTTTCAGTGCATTATTCTATGGTTACTTGAGTTTTAAAGAGAAATTATCTCCAGTATTCCTTCAAGTTTCCAAATATAACATAGAAAACAAACAAAAACTACAATATCAAATACAATGACTGCTTAACTCTAGCTCCAGAGACACAAATTTGAAGTGGTGTGTAGAATACACCAGACAGACCAATAAATTACCTCTTCACTCCAACTACACATCTGTCATCTGTGATGGAATCAGAAACCATCTGTGGCTGCAGTAAGATGTTGCTACAATATCTCTGCCAGTAAATAAAAATCAATTTTGAAGCAATAGTTTTAGCTGAGTAATTTGGCTATTACACAAATCTCACTACCACCAGAAGAAGTGGTGACAGCAACCAGCCGGGGCAGCTTGAAGAAAGAATCAGATAAATTCATGGCTACTAGAATGAATGTTTAGATACCATCTCCAGCTTGGAGAGACAGGCAGTATGCCTCTAAAAGGCCATTTCCAGGGAGTTGAGGGCAGGTGAAAGATCTGCCTTTGTCTTTTGCTTGAGATGCTCAGAAACCATTGGTAGGCCACTGGGCAAGATAGGATGCTGAATTAGATGAGCTATGGCCTGATCCAGCAAGGCTCCTCTTAGGTTCTTAATCCTGCCATTACCAATTTGGGGTAGCACTGTGAAGATCTTGTCCCCAATCCAATCCTACAGTAATTCTTGACACAAATTCTTGATTTGTGTTTGATTACAGTGCTCCAAACTCTCCCTGCATTAGGCATTCTGATCTATCAGGGGAGGCAAATGACCTCTTGTGACTGTCTCTTGCTATCTGGATTGGCCGCATCCTTAAATGACTTGCTTTTCCAACTACATATATAACATACACAGACACATTAAAAACAAAAATCACCTGAAACATAACAGAAAGGCAATAAATACACAAGAAGCAAAATATACTTAATGTTTTAGTGCTTCACTGCATAACCTAGTATAGGCCTAAGCATTTAAGCTCTGCTCACAAATGAGCGCAAATCTTGGCACCAAAGCAGCGTTGAGCCTGTTTACTTTGAATGGAAACCATCTAGAAATGCCAAGCACTACAGAGTGGGCAGGTGAAAGCTGCTCTGGAAGACGAGCAGGACAAACTGTTTCAGGGTTGTTGCTAAGAAAACGGCACAGAGTTGTCCCTGTGGCCACTAGAAGCCAAGCTCAGCTCCACAGACACACAGAGCACAATTATGCACGTGTACACACATGGTTGCTTACCACTGATACATCCAAGCACAGGAAGGAGAATGTGTGTCTGTGTGCTTATATGTGTGTGTGTATACACACACAATACATGCACAGATGTGTATATGTGCATATATGTGTGTATTTGTGTTTGTACACACACAATACATACACAGATGTGTATATATGTGTATATATGTGTATGTGCGTGTGTATACACACAATACATGCATAGACGTGTATATGTGTGTGTATATGCGTGTGTATTTGTATTTGTACATACACACAATACATATACAGATGTATATATATATATATATATGTCTGTATGTATATATGTGTATGTGTGTGTATAAACACACAATACATGCATAGACAAACATACAAAGATCAACAGAGAAAGAGGGAGGAGAGATGAACACACTCCCTTATAACCATTATTATATGCACACCCAGAGGCCTCGAGGGTCGTTCCACCCCCAGAACCCCCCCGCCCCCCTCAGCCCCCAAGTCGTGCCGCCCAAACTCGCCTCGATGATCTTCTCCTTCTTCTTCTGGTCCGCCTTCTTGTTGCCCGCCGGCGGCGGCGGCTTCTTAGGGGGCATTCCGGAGGGGAAGGGGAGAGGAAAAGCGGGGAGAGGCGCCGCTGAGGCCCAGGACGGCTTAACGCGGCCGGGCCGAGGGAGGGAAGGAGGAAAGGAGGAGAGGCGGCGGCGGCGAGGGAGGCTTCACAGAAAGCTAACCGAAGGCGGCGGCGGCGGCGGGCCGGCAGCGAGCTCCGCGTTTGCGACAAGCCGTCAGTGACGGAAGCAGCAGCAGCAGCAGCAGCGCGCGTAGCATTATGGGTAAAGGAGAGCGAGAGCGAGAGGAGGAGGAGCTTTTTCGATCCTTTCCTAGCCGGGGGTGGGGAGAGAGAGATTCGCCCCGGCGGTCTGCCTGGAGACTTTTCCGGAGGGGAGGGGTTGACTGATGACGTCATGCTCTTCTAGGCCTTGTGGAAGAAGCCGCCGAGCGACGGGCCGGGGATTGGGGGGTCTCGGTGGAGGGTTGCCGGGGGGATTCTCAGGGGAGGGTGGCTAGGCGGGGGGTCCCATTAGGCGGACTCTGGGCGGGGGGTACCATAGGCGGTCCCATTAGGCGGACTCTTGAGCCTGCATTCGTGTTCTTACGAATCTTCTCATACTTGCCTCCCTCCTTCCGACGTTAACTTACGTATTTTAGAAACAGGACTGATCCCTGACGCGCGTCGTCTCCACCTAGGCCTGGGTTTGGTCTTGTGGTTGAGGAGCCGGACTCTTTACCTGGGAATACCGGGCTCGATTCTGCCCTCCTCCACGAAGCCAGCTGGGTGACCTTGGGCTACTCACAGCAGGGTGTTCTGTGGTGGGGAGAAGAACAGAGGGCTTGTCAGCCGCTTTGAGTCCCCTTAAATGGGGTAGAAAAGCCAACTGTTTTTCTCCTGAGTCGTTGTATCCATTTGCAAGGCCCTGCTGTGCCGTTTGCATTTTGCGCCAGACTTTGCTGCAGTAGAAAGAGTCCTGCGGATGGGGGTAAAAGTGTGGGGAAGGGGCCCTTGCCTCTGATTTTTTTAAAATTTAATTTTAGTTTGTGACGTTTTACATACTTTACAAAACATCATTTCTTATCAATTGTAATACAAAACACAAATTTTACAGTTTCTCCCCCCAAGTGAAATTAAATTAAAACAATTTAATTTTAATTCAACCCAGACTCATAAGAAGTTTCTTAACATCATCTATCAGTTTGTTATTTCTGTCTTGTCTTGTGATATATCGATATAACCTTTCCCAAGCGGTTTCAGCAGAAATTTTTATATTCACACCCATACATTTCAATCTCTTTTGTCTATATACGTCGTATCTAAACTGATCAACTATGTAATAGTACCACATTTCCAATTTACATTTGTCTGCTGATTTCCATGATACAGCTATAGTTGCCAATGCCGCCCTAAGCAATTGACTCAACATATATCTTTTGTTTTCTTGTATGTTTTGTTCTTTGATCTCACCAAACTGCATTTTGATCTGCTGCGGGTTACTGCAGACTTTCCTCAAACTCCCTTTATGTAGGAATTAGTTTCATGCCAGGGCAGTCTAGCAAAATTTCTGGTCTGGGGCTCCACTGCAATAGTATACTGACACATCAGGCAAGGTGACTTTCTGGAGAGCCAGTGCAATGTCCCCTTAGCAAACTTCTAATTGGCATGCCAGTATTAATTCTGGCCAGTCTTCAGAGCATCCTTTGTCCTCAGGGTACTCAGCTGGACGTGTACATGTTTAAAAATGCTAATTTCATCTTTTAGCCCCATTCAAGAATACCTGTTGAGTTAATGTTTTACACCAATGGGAACAAACAGCATTATATTCCTGTAGTTGGTACTGAGTGTTTAGAAAAAACTGAATATGCTTAAGGTCTTTTAGATTTAGAATCTGCGATTTGTTAGTTTTTGTTCTGAGGTATCAAGAATGTAGAAGCATACTGTTTTACTGCTGGAGACAACTTAAAATATTAAATATAAGAGATGGTGTTGCTAATCAAAGGGCGGGTTGGTCTGTCTGGTATAGACTAGAAGAATTCTTCAACTCAGCCAAAATTAAGAATGCAGCCTCCTATTCACAAACAAAATTTGAACTAATAACAAGACATGCAACAGCATCTCTTAAAGGTATAACATCAGCAGTTTATAAACTTATTCCAGCTTTTCCTGAATAGATCTGGAATTTGTTGCTACAAAGGAGCAGGTGGGCTGGGGATTACCTGCTCTTGAAAAATATGAGACATTCCATTTGATTAAATAATGAGGTGAAATGGCCAATATATGTGGAAAATTGGTAGTGTTTTCAAAAGTGGTCCATAAATTATTGGATCAGCAGTATGGCCCCTTAAGGACACCCCTGATTGTGTGGAAGGAGTGGCAAAAGAAATTAATATGTGAAAAATTAATTTTGGATCTGGAATCCATTACTAAGAATACCACAGAATGAAAGAAGAACCAGTTGATCACCCCTGGGCCAAATTAAACTTGACTGCTCCCTTGAGGTGTTGCATGAGAAACAAACTTACATAAGCACTTTGGGCACTTAATACAAGTAGATAATGGACTAGAAGAAAATAATTGTCTTAATCAATGCTGATTGCAGAAGTGAAGGACTGGATATGGTGGATGGATATGATCAAAAAGACTATGGGAATATTCTTCAACCAAAAGCATATATTAAGCTCAGACTGTACATACATTTTTTTCTGCCAGATTAAATATTAGGCAAGAGCTGACACCTTGTGCCCATAAGTGTATATTACATCTTTCTTTCTTTCTTTCTTTCTTTCTTTCTTTCTTTCTTTCTTTCTTTCTTTCTTTCTTTCTTTCTTTCTTTCTTTCTTTCTTTCTTTCTTTCTTTCTTTCTTTCTTTCTTTCTTTCTTTCTGCAACATCACAGTTTAACAAGTGAGGTCTGCTGATTCAGATTGTATAATGTCATTTTGTTATCTAGTATTTCTAATATTATGATTGAGAATCTTGCAGTCCTCTAGTTGATGGAGAGAACAACTACATGGTAGAGCATGGGGGCATTTTTGGTGGAAAACTGTTTTTATTTATCTTGTTCTGCAAATCAGTAAAAGCCCAAATGCTGCAGAGCAGTACTTGTTGGCAAAGGATATCACTGTTTTCTCTTTCCCCACCCCCCTGGCCAGGCCTGGTTTTTTTGTCCATCACAATCCTGGGTATGCATGTGTGAACAAATACAATTCCTCATCAAGGAAATAGAATCTGCATGCTTATGACATCTCACTCCACATTTCCTAATGTCTATCTCCAGTGGCTTCATATAGTATGGGAATCTGAGGAACTCTATAGTGTCACACAATGTAACTACCTGGTTGCTGAGGAACAAGTTTCCCAGCATCAGCCTTTGAAGGACTCTTTGTTGGAACACAATCACAAATATAGTGTTTCCTGCTTCCAGCTCATAATGCTAGCCTAATAATACTCAAACATTGCTGAGACGTCATAGAGTTGAGCCACATATTGGCAAACATGGCTTGCAGTCCAAGAATTAGTATTGTCAAATGGTTTGCTGTTGAATGTTCTGAGAATTTCGTAGCTGATGCCCAGGAACTGAAATTATAATGTGGGACATTGCTAAATGGGTTCATAGCTCTGCATGTTTTCCATCCATTGAAACTGGGAAGTTTTATAAACTGCATTATCAAGGCAATTTGTCCTGTAAATATATATAGAATAAACCTAATGGACATTATGTGGCTAGATTTTAGACAATTCTGATTAAAAATATGTGATTCAGAACAGATGTTCTGATGTACTAAATTTGGGCCTTTGATACACACGTCTTCCGTGGTCTGGATAACATTAAGAAAGGCCAATTCATTGAAGGCAGGTCTATCAGTGGCTACAAAAATGGATACACAGATACTGCCTCTAGCTTAGAGAGACGGGATATCTCTCAAGGCCATTTGCAGGGAGTCTATAACAGGTGAAGGTTTTCCCTTTGTCTTTTGTTTGAGAATGCTCATAAGCAATTGGTGGGCCACCATGTGAGACAGAATTGTGAGGCAGATGGACTGTGGCCCAATCAGGCAGTGCTTGTCTATGTTCTTATGGTTTGTCAAAGACTATCTTTCCCAAAGGTAAGTTCCTTTGGTTGCCTTACAGTGTCACCAAAATGGTATAGCTGGAATCAAATACCAATGATATATTACTTTCAGATTTAGCTCCCTTAAGTCCATGTGATTCTCAAATGGCTTCTTGTTCACTATTGACTCCCACTTCTTAAGTCAGTGGGATCACCAAATCTAAATCTCAAGATTTTTAAAAACTAAAACAGTTATTATCAAAGGCTCTGGTAAGTGAATTATACAATTCAGGCGTGGGGTTCTTGTCATAACCTATACTATAATCTGTGTATATAATGGCTGTGTGTATAATCTATATATATATATATATATATAATGCTGGGGGTGAGGCATGAATTTATTTATTTATTTATTTACATTTTTATCTTGCCCTATGGGTGGGTAACAACATCTAAAATATCATTAAAACAATAGCAGCATCTGCCAGTGGAAAGAGAGCCAGAACAGGTGGGCTACATTGCCCAATCTGTTTGGAAATCCAGTCATGGCCATGGCTGAATTAAGGCAACTTGAAAAGGTGGAGGATGACATGATGGGAAGGCTGAAATGGCTGACAGATGTCACATCATGCTGGCAGGCATGGAGAAATGGTTGTCAGGAGAGCTGAAATTACCAGTTTGTATAGAGAGCTAAGTGAAATATCTGACCTGGTACATTCCCTGAGAGTTGGCTGTGGAGGTGGGATGAAGTGAGGCTTTGAAGAGGCAAGGCAAAGAGTTTGCTGATCAAGCCCTAGACAGGAGGGTGGTCAGCTCTACTTGGGAGTAGACAGGGAAGCCCAATCAACTGTGAAGGTGCAGTCACTAAACCAAAGAACTGGTACCCTGTTCGTACAACATCCACGGACTGCCACTCTCTGTTCTAATAAGATGAATACTGTGGTCCAGTACAGTCCAATGGGAAGCCCTGTTAGATAAGAACATGAGAGGAACCCTGCTGGATCAGGCCACAGCCCATCTAGTCCAGCATCTTGTCCCACACGGTGGTCCACCAATTGTTTCTGGGCATCTCAAGGGAAGACAAGGGCAAAACCTTCATCTTCTCCTTTAGAGCCATCCTGCCTGTCTATTCTGCACAATGTTTGTGTTCCTTGCTGCTGAAAAGGCCATCTTTAGTTTAGCAAACAGAACTGAAGCAATTTTCAAAGATCTCAGAAGATGGCAGTCAATGTCTATTGTAAGTAACAATGTTCTTGATGAATGTGCATAATTTGGCTATGGTTGCAGCAATATAAAAATAGCTAAATGGACTGTAAGGAAGGAATGTGTCTCACAAATTCTTGAGAAATGTTGGGATTATTTATTTAGAATTTTCTTTGCTGGTTTGTGTCCTCTTAAGGTATTGGGAGAAACTTCATTAGATTCTAATTAATCACTCAGAAAGCAAACAGAATAGTGTTAACATTTTAATGTTTTTATAGGGTCTAAGAGTAAAATTATGGTTTTTAAAAGTGTAATACTGTTTCATATAATAAATTTTGTCCTGCAGACAAGTTCATTTTTATGTTTAATTTAACACAACTAAGTATAGTTCTCAGTTACCTGAAACTACATTTTCTTTCAGATGATTCCAAGTGTAACATGCTTCATACATAGTTAAAATGCCATGAAGCCAACTTTTCATAGCTTCGACAAACTGGCTAATATATACAATAAACATGGTCTAACATTAGCCCTCATCCATATTAGCAACTGTGGAGCAATTTCCTGATCCTTTGGAACTTGGAACCCCATAAGTGCTTTTAAATTATATTTAAAACTGTTTTTAGAACTAGCATTTGACAGACCCTTGGAAATGCTCCTCAACTACCACAAAGGCCTCTGGTTTCAAAAGACCTGCTCTAAACACAGGTAGGACTGTGATCCCACAGAAGGTTATTTGGACATCCGTTTTCTGGGTTCGGTTACCCTACCCCCATGGATGCTCTTCTTATTTTAATCATGATTTGTAAAACAAAAACGGGAGGAGAAGGAGCCCCCTCGATCTTGATCCCCATGTCCTTCCTCCCAATCACCGGAGCCCTCTCAATTTCAACCCCCATGTCCTTCCTCCTGATCACAGGCTTGCTTTCTCATAAAGAAGGGAAGATAAAAGGAAGCCAAGCACTCCTGCACGCACACGCACACACACACACACACAATCCCCCACGGAACTTTTGAGGCTCTGCCCCCAGATGTCTATTCTAGTGAACTCTGATGCCCTTATAAAAATACTCTTCCCAAAAGAGAGCAGGCAGCCAAGAATTTTAAAAATCTTTCTGAACAAGTGGCAGAGGGGAACAGCAGGCGCCGCCAAAGCCGCCTCTGCCTGCTCCGGGGCTCATCTTGTGGAGATGCGAAAAAGCAAAATTCTTTCAGCAGAAAAAGGAGAAAGTGAGGGGAACTGTGGGTGGGAAATGAAACATTGTTATCAGTGTGGAGTGGGTGAATTGTTACTTATTATCAGTGAGTGTGAAGTGGCTGAAAATGAAACTGTTGTGTGAAGTGCTCTGTGAGAGAAAAAGGCTTTAGGCTTTCTGGCACTTTAAAAATCTGGCAAGGGGCTGTCCTGCGCAGGGTGAAACCCCACCCATTTGATGATGGATCTGCCCCAATACTGCTGTACCATTCCCAAAGCATGGCAGAAAAAGCATTTTAGAAGTAAAACATAAAACATGAGAACCAAATTGTTAATGGGGACAAAGAAAGTTCAGATTGTTTTGAAATTGCTTTTTAGGATGAGTGGGAACACAGCCATGGTGTACATTCTTGTTTGTAGAGAATGAACTGTATTAGGGAATTGTAATAACATATAATTTTTCCTACTCTCTGAAGTCTCTGAAAGTACATTCTCCTTTATGAAAAGTTACCAGCTTTCTCAGAACTGCTTGATTAAAAAGGAAACCTTAATTATGTTGATGTTCCTACCAAGCCTTCAGTGAACTGCAATGTAAAAAGAACAATCGCTTGTTTATCTTTCCATTTCACCTAATGGAGAAAATCTATACTACTAAATACTAAGCCTAAACTAATCTCTAACACAGTTAAGCCAACAGAAGCTAAGTCCAGTAAAATATTCTTCATTTTAATTGTTCATATCAAGAAGAAAGGTCACATGCTGTCCCCCTAAAAAAGGTTGAAGCAGGCTAGTATATTGAGCAAGCATATTCACTCCCCCATTGCCTGCATTTGTCTATTTTTGCTTAAATCAATAGTCCAATCTTTGAGATTACTGCAAGTTTCAGAAGTTCTGTACTGTATGTACATTTGGGTTTAGTTTTCATACAGTGAAAATCCCAGTATATCATTACTTTTTTGTAATATATAATAATTCCTAGTACAATGCCTTCTTGTTTAGCATAGTTTTCACATGCTTGATAAAATGCACCTTCCCTCATTTAGTTCCCAGAACCTTGCAAAGCTAATAGGTTTCTGAAGCACCACAGACTTTCTTTGGCAAACTAGACCTGCTTTGGGTTGATGGAATGTTTTACTGAGTGAAGCAGTTCTCAAAATAAAATACCCTGTGTATTTTTAATTTAATTTCACCCTGTGTATATTTCAGTAGAAACCTTGGATATTGATGAATAACAGGAACAAATGGAGCCAAAGATGGAAAATGGGGAGAACAGATATTTCACTTTCCAATGTGGAACCTTTAGCCTTAAGAGAAACCTGCTTACCCTACTTTCTGACTCCGTTGAGAGGCTTTCTTTTCATACACTTATGACAAGGCTTTTAACTCTTATCACTTTAATACTAAACTGGTTGCAGTGGGCATTTCCTTCCCATTGAAGAAATGTTGGCCATGCGTTGGCATTTTATTCTGGCACAGGCTTTGGATAATCTGATCACCAATCTGCTGTTTTCTGATTAATTAAATTATCTGGTGTTTCTGGTTTGAAACGGCTGGGATTTATTCTAGATGCATCTGGCCATCGTGATTTGCCGTTTGGGAAGCAGACACATTTATGTTAGGGAAAAGTATAAAATCTGAAGATTAGAGAGTATGAAGGGATTTAAGTCATGGCTGCCTTTTATAGCCTTATTTCAATAGCTGCATTCGAAATGGCAGTAGAAACTTATTACAAACAGAAAGATTTTAGGCTTAATGTTGTTGTAGTGCTAAGAAAAAGAGAGGAATCAACCTTTTAAATATTCTGAAATATTCACATAAAGTATGTCCTTAGACTATTGGAACATTTAGATTCCCCCCCCCCCACACACACACATTGGCTTCAAAACTTGCACTAACTTTGGTGCCAATGCACGAGCTGGCATGGAATGGGCCATCAAAATGCAGATGACCTTGTTCTGTGCCAGGAACAATCCAGCCCAGTTTGGGAAGGATAACCTATTCCAGACCAGAGCAGGCCACTGATCTTAAATAGCGCTGGTAAGTGCAAGACAGCCTATGTAACTTAGACCTCTAAAACTGGGCTTAGACTTTCTGCACTGCATCTTACTCTGGATAATATCCTGGAATAGGGACCTGTTATTTACATGCTGATGCGAACTAGAGCAGGTCCTGCCTGGGGCTTGCCATAGTCTGCAGTAGCATGCAGATGTCAGGTGAGAGTTGGTTTAATAGGGTCCAGAGCCTAGTAATTAATAATTTAATAATTCAAAAAAAAAAAAAAACAGAATGTTGGGGTTACTCAAGCAAAAAGAAGTCATACAATTTTGTTGGTTGCCTTTAATATTGTTAGAAAATACAACTTTATCTAAGAGGCCTTTGAACGTGTCATCTTTTTAAAGTAACAGTATATTATCGAGTTTTGTTAATTTAAAATCATAGTTATTGATAAGGTTGCCATGTTTTCTATAATTCTAAATTAGTATTTTAGTTAATTTTCCTAGTTACTATCATCATTACTAACCTTTAGATATTGTTATATTTTTGGCATTTATTGTTACTGCTATTGTTATGGCATTATTATGATTATATTGCTAAAGTTTTGTTATGCAATATAGTTATTAATAAATAATTTTTAAAAAAATTAAAAGGTGCCTCACTGGCCAAATCCTCCTGTTGAAAGTTTCCATTAGTTGCATTAGACAAAGGAAGTCACATTTTATCAGCCATTTAAAAGCAAAACTGTATTAGATAAAAACAAACAAAAAATACACAGCACATTAACGTGCAAGCAATGTTTTAAAGAATAGCATGCACCTGTGCTACCTGCTCACTGCTTTGTGTTTGTGTGAGAGCCCATGTACCTATCTGTATCTGGAGCAGAATGTGGCACATCTTCATAACAATTCATTCCTTTCCTTCATTATTCCACCACTGCTACTTGGAATCAGAAAGAAAAAATACAGTGTAGATGTTCTGGAACTGTCAATATAAGTGGCAGTACAAAGGGAGTAGAAAAAGCTACTTTTATTTAGGCCAAATTAAAACTTTGGAAAGCGTTCTCATAATCTGAGTTGGCTCCTCGGTGACAATATTGGGTATTTTAAAAAGGCACTCTATAAATGTTGCAATAAATACTGTCAGTTGAAACACAGATCCTTCTTTTGATTTTCATTCAACAAAAGCGGCTTGATCTCTAGTTCCCTCCCCACCCCACTCAGTTAGAAGAGAGGGTGTCAGCACTAATATAACACATTTAAGGTTCAGGAGGGCTGTTCATTTCGTTTTAATGTAGGTCAGCCGGACCATGTCATAGCTGAACAAAGCACTCAGTGCTTTGACAGGAAAACCTGTGTAACCATTTTAAATACATTTCATATAGTAAAATGTATTATTGTCTCCTAAGAATGAGGAATGGGACGTGCTCCCCCTCTCCATTGTAGCAGGACTTGCTTTAAAATTATTTGCTTTGGTTCTGACTGTGGATCCTCTTGTCATTCAAATCCTTCCTTGGTAGGATTAGATAGTTCTGTGTTTTATATATAGTAGAGATATTCATGAGCTGAAGAATAGGGACTTATCTACATTTAGTCGAGCCATCATATCCTCGAGCCAGTTCAGAGCGTTTTGTTGAGACAGCTTGGGCGTGGTGATTTGCCAAATGGGTGGGTGGTGGCTGTAAACACGTCTGCAGCCGCTGTCTCTTTCTTCTTATCAAGTTGGGCTCAGCACCATGGACAGGGGAACAAACAGGTACTGCTCTCTTTCAACAGTTCCTCCTCCTCCTCCTCCACTTCTTCTACGTTGCCATGGCTGCTGCTAGTGTTGCAATTGTGTATCACTACCAAGACCAGTTCATCTTAACTTATAATATGGCCCTAAATGTTTTGGGCCCCAAATATCTAAAGGAACACCTTTTTCCATACTGACCTGCCCATGCCTTAAGAACTATAGGGGAGGCCCTCCTGGTTGTACCACCTCCCTCAGTAGCAAAAGGGGTGGGCACCTGGGATAGCCCCCCCCCCCAGATTATGGAATAGTTTCCTCCTTGAGGTGCATCAGGCACCTTCACTTCACATGTTAGCAGAATAGTGAAGATGAGCCTATTTGTCCTGGCCTTTGACTAAGGAAGTAGCTTCTCCCACCGACTTTCAAGCACTGTTGTTGTTTTAGTATGTTCATTTTACATTTGGTTTTTTTAATTTTGCAACCTCCCCTGAGATTTTTAGGTATAGGGTGGGATAAAAATGCAAATAAATAAATAGGTTGCTAAGAAGTTGTAAAGCCCACTATGGCCTCTCACAGCCACTTCATGGCACTTTTACAGTGAATGCAACACCAATACTACTACTACTACTACTACTACTACTACTACTACTACTACTACTACTACTACTAGATCAGATAGAGGGGTCAGTAAAAAAGGTTGAATATGTAAGAATCTGTTTTCAGTAACTGAGGCATATTATCAAATCACAATAAGACAGTTAATATCTTTAATTAGTTATATTGTATATAGCAGTTTTTCCAGTGCTATTAGTAGCATTAGAATTGTTAATCAATAGAGGCTTTCAGCTCCATTCTGATCCATGATACTGGGAGGAAATGCAGAAACAGCCCCAATAGGATCATTAAGGACTTTAAAGGAGTAAGAAGCATATTGCACTGTCTTGCTTCCTCAGCATTTTGTTTGTCTGAAGGCACCCAAAAGTCTGAATACTTGGGACAAAAAATGCCACATGTGCAGCACTTTATGGTGTTTCAGGTTTATTGAAGCAAAAAAAAGTAAATGAACACAATTACAAGGAATAATACATAGCAAAGCAAACTCACAAGCCAGTTCTGGCCTTTAAAACAAAGCCTCTAAAACAAAGCGAAGGTAATCTTGAATTAAATGGGATTTGGTGTAATAGTGAGTTAAACCTGTCACACAGCAAAGAGGCTTTTATCTGTCTTCCTCAAAACTTTATTTCCACTGAAGTTTCCATACTAGTAAATTCCAGGCCTTTCTACTGAAAGCAAAAACTGCCAGATTTACTACTTTTGGGTTGCCGTCGTACTTTCACTTCAAAACTTCTTCAGTCCATTTTCAGGTCTGATTGCTCACATCTTTTCATTTCTATCTCTCCATTTTATCTGAGGACCTTCCACTCAGGAAAGTCAAAATGAAGAATCTAGTCCAGCATCCAGTCTCACATGGTGGACCACCAATTACTTCTGGGCATTCTCCAGCAGAAGACAAAGGCAAAACCTTCACCTCCTTTTGAATCCCTGCAAATGGCCATTAGAGCTGTCTTGCCCATTGCAAAGCCCTCCAATAATACTCACGTGCTCTTAGCCAGGAAAGTGAGAACCACCAGCTGCTATCTGAACAAGAGCAACAGGAGGGGAAGATGCATTTAGCCCAAATTGCTTAATGCTTGTTTATAGTTCACCATGTTGACCAAAACAGAGTGGTTAACCTCATTCTGCCATGCCTTGTGTCCTCTCTGACTCTTCAGAGGAAGGTCCCGCTCCTGCCAGCCAAAGCGAAGGAGGCGCGCCTCAGAGGCCAAACTTAGAAACTGCTTCAGTCCCCCCAAATGAGGATAGTTTGGACTCAGACGATATGCAACACCCAGAGTCAAGTTCTCTCTGGAGAGAATGACAACAGCTGTGCCACTCTCCAGCTTGCCTCCGTGAGAAAAGCTATGCCACCGGGGGAGTGACTCTCCGAGTCCTGCTTAAGAAATGCCCAACTCTGTACCTACCGTTGCAAACAAAGAATCTCCTCGGCAACCCCTGACTCATGCAAAGCCTGATTCTCTACTCCTGACTGACTTCCCAAACTTACGACGACTCTCTGGTACCCTGACTCTTTGCCTGTTTGACTCTGTGTACTCTATATCCCCAAGAACTCTGGTAACTGACTTGGCATCTTGCTGTCTTTAGCTGGGCACGCGTGTGTGAGAGTGCTTCACTGTTACCACCTGTTCTGGACATAACACATTCGCCACATACGATGAGCCGAACTCTGCCTTTCATTCCAGCATTGGAAATAGTGTTGTAAATAGCGTTGTAAATAGCATTTTATTTCATGACTGGGAACAAGGCTTTCCACTCTTTTTAAGTTACATGGCAAATTTGCTACTAAAGCATGAATCTATAAATGACAGTTGATGGCAAATGAGAATTAATTACTTGAGTATAAAATTAATAGCCATGAGTTAAAATGTCACAAATCAGAGATTTAAGCACACCATATGATGATGAGCGTAACTTCTAAAAAACCTAAATTGCTGGAAGAAGAGCAAGAAGGACTAGCTGTGAAACATATTCTTCCTCCTGCACTAGTCTTCTGATCTGAGCAGTTAATTCTACAGTGGAGTTTTTATATTGTGTGATAAAATGGATTTTATTCTTGCTCAGAATATATAGGGCCTTTTAAGTGAACTCAAAGTTCTGAACTTCAAAAATGGTATCATAAATATAAGAGTTCTTATTCTGAAAGGAAGAATTATCTCCAATTTTAACATGCTGCTTGTCCAAAAATCCTTCAGGAATAAAAATGGGCCAGATTGGTTTAACACGAATTGGGAAGGTTTGCATGTTTCGAATTTTAACCAAACCTTCTGTTGCTTTATGGTTTCAGTTTGAATTTGAACCAAACTGACAGGGATTCCGACAATGTCAGTTCGTGCTGATAATTTCTACTGTCCTCCATCACTGCCAATAGTAATCATGGGACCTTTTTGCACCAAATGGCCTATGTTTCAAGCCTATAGGTCTTGACCAGCCAAGCCTGCTGGTTCAGACCACAGAAAGGTGTGGTCTGAAACAGGACCAATTGCACCATGGCATTTGTCAGCCCCAGCCAGCTTTGCAGTTGGATTCCAAGGGCTAGAAACAAACGTTCCTAGCCTCAGAGTCTCTGAGATTGCATTTCAATGGCACGCATGCTTCTGCATGCTTTCATGGTCAGCACTAGGTTCTGCTGAGGGTATGGCCTCCTGGGTCCATACTAATGGGCAGACCAATGAGGCCCAGAAAAGGACTATGAGGTTTGAGGTCTATAGTAAATGGTGAAAGATTTATACAATCTGAAGAGTGCAGCAAGGACCTATGGAGAAAAAGGGGATTGGAGATGTGCCAAATAAGAAATGCCCATGAAGAGCAACTTGCATCTCTCACAAGCAGGTGCATTAGGGCCTCCTTCTCCTCTACCTCTGGAAGTTTCAGGATCCCTTTGGGTGAGGGATCTGTGGGAGTCCCTAGGATTTCTACACTGTTCACCAAATGCAAAAAGGAGCGGCACAATTTTGATCTTTATAAGTCTTATTTATTTTTCGATTCTGCTCTATACCCAAAGGTCTCAGTGCATGTTACAATACATTACATTAAAAACAGATTTAAAATATCAGCAAAGCAATGAGAGTGCCTATATGGGAAGGGAATGTTCCCTCAGTCAATGGGCAAGGTAAAGAGGTGCGTCTTCACCTGTTTTCTGAACATGGACAATGAGGGTGCCTGACATACCTTGGAGGAGAGGTTATATATTGCAGTATGCATTTTTTTTTTCATTTTAAAAAGCAGCAGAAAAAGTGGCCCTTGCCTTGTGCAATTCAATAATGAATGTAATTAAAACAGGATAGAATTTAGTGCTGCCTGCATAAGGCAAAACTTGTTGACCTATTTGTGTGCATCTGGTTTTAGGAAAATCTAGTCTGTGATTTTGTATGGATTTAAGTGCTGGAAAATGCCAAGTTGCTTCCCTTTATCTTTTACATTACTCTGACATATGTGACAGCCAGCTGTGTCCCTCATAACTCTGATCACAGCTAAACGACTGAGAAGCTCTACTAGAGAAGAAAGGTGGATAAAGTGTTCTATGGAGGGCCAAGGTTGGCCAGTTCAGTGAAATATCGGCTGATCACTGTGTGAATTACAAAATGTACTTTGGCCAGTAAGAGTCAACATGCCTTTTGGAGTACACTTCAGTTCTGCTTTCATAAGACTGTGGCCTTTCCTTTATTTTCCAATTGACGTGTTATCCACTTATCTGCTTTATACATGCACTAGTGATGCAACCCTTATCCATCCTTATTACATCCTTATCCACCCTACAAGAGGATTCTGGCTGTGACAAGATATGGGGGGGGGGTAGTTTCTGAGGCACCTCTGAGGCAGCTGAGAGAAGGCTTTGAGGTGGATTTGTTCACACTCCAGTCTGCCCCTCTCCCCTTTCATGAACATTCCAGGCTAGAAAAGGTGGATTAGGGAAGGCCTGGAAACACAAGGGCCATGCACTCTCGAGGTGCCTCTGAGGTACCCCTTTTCTTATGTGTGAAAACAGCCTAGGATGAATGGAGCTAAATCCCTCATAGGGTCTTTCAAAACATGGAGCTGCCCCTGCCAAAGGCTATACTTCCACAGCAGTGGCTTAATAGGTGTTATGATTAATGTGCCTGCTTCTTATCCTGTGATTTTGGGGCAGCTGAGGTATATAGGCAAATACTTCCTTTTTCATTTTTGTTATCTTCTATGTGAACTGCTGGTAAAATGTGCCTCACACTTTGCCTATTCATTGGCTGTGGCTCTTTCCTTCAGTCTATTTAACTGCATAGCAGAACGGGGCATCCAATACAGACAGCAGTGTTTTGTTCCAGGAGCAATCTGTACCTGCTATAGTCTGGCCTACTGGCCTCCCATGTGAATATGGCCTTAACTGTGTAGTGAGCTAGAGCATCACTTGAGTTGAAGGTATAGTTGTGTCTTACATGAGAAGAGAAAACCATCCTGTTCTGCTAGGTTATTGCCTGAAATGCAAGCTACTGCTGGTAGTTGTAAAAAATGTCTTCAATTCCTCCAAGGTACCATAAACCTCTGTTGTGAGATCTATAGCATTTATGACAACTCTGCCCATAGTGCAGTAGAATCAAGGCAGTTAATACACTTAAGAATGGGGGGTGGGGATTATTCCCAGGAGTACTTTATTCTGGAATATCCAAAAATAGCAAAGTAAATGAGTGACACCTGGATGCAGCCTGTGCTGGTGGGCAAAGCCCTGGGCTGCATTCCCATTCAAGATTTAAAGAGCTTTGAAATCGTTTTGAAGGTTCACCATTCCCAAAGGCTCAAAAGGATCCACAGTTTCTGAAGATTAAAGGTCCTGAAACACAGATTATCTATTTGAATCAAAAGAGGTCTCACTGCTGGGTTTATAATCTTCACTATTTAGCAGTGGGAACGCAAGCAGATTTTGGGGAGAGGGAACCATGCTTTGGGGCGTTCTCTTCAGTTTCCCCTGATCCAATGATAAGCTTTGATTTCCTGTGCCCGGCTCTCCACCATTGGGCTGCCTAAAAGGGAGGGGAGACGGACCCTATTGTAATATTTGTAAGAAGGGATCACTGTAACAAAAATTGGCAGCCCTGGGGTTGTGAAAGTGTGTCAGCTCTTGTTGCTTTCTCCCTTCTTCCTTCCATTAAACCTATGGCATCTTACAGAGATCACTGGTGAAACATCCTGGAAGAATTGCTGCCAGAGGACTCCATCATCTGAATCAGGGAAAGGCTTATATAAGGGGTGGGGTTTCAATTGCCTGCCCTGATGAAGTCAGGGTATGATGGAGGAGAGAGAGGAAGGGGTTTCTCCCCTGCAAGTCCACATTATAAGCCAGGAGTGAGAATGCAACCCCCCCCCAAAAGCAAACCAGACCATGCTGCTGATTTAAAAACCCTGGTTTAAATCCAGATTTAATTGCCCAGGGAACCTGACCTTGTAGTACCTTAAAAGTCAGTACCAAAACCTTTAAGTGCACATGATGGTGAATAGGAAGCCAGAGGAGTGAGCACAGTAAAGGAGCAACATGGTTGTACTTTTAGGCACTACAAACTGCAGCATTCTAGACTAATGCTATAAAAGCCAAGGGACAATTTAAAATCCAAAACAATTATTGGAGAAGTGATGCTATTTTTAATTTCTGGTCAAAAGCCCAGCACATTTTGGAATATGAACGTTCTTCATGGGCTGTATAGAAATACAATAAAATTACTGTTAAAATGCTATTCATTAACAATAATATAACATTAATATCAATATTAAACTGAGGGTGCATTCCCAACTGAGATTTTAAAAACATTTTACAATGAAACAACTAAACCGATGCAAACGCGCATTCTGGCCAATCCCACTTCTTTGGTTTTAAATCGCAGTCAAACCCGATTCTGCTGTCCCCACAGAAAACGCTTCACAAACGCATTGGGGAAAGCACATCTGTTCCTCCCCACCCTTAGCCAGCCAGGGTGCCCACCCCTCTCTCCTGACTGGTTCCCTTGATGATGTTGCCAATGGTGGGGAATTCCATCATTTGATCCTATACCCAGTCTCTTTTGTGCAACTGTGTAATTTTAGACTTTCTTTCCAGCAGCCCCTGGGCAGAAGGTGAGGGGAAGAAGGTACCTTCCGAGGACCACTGATACCATGCTCACCCAGAGGGGCACCGCTTTGTGGCTCGGTCTGGGGGCAGAAGGAGGTGCTTGCCTGCCCGCCTTATTCTCTTTCTCTCTGGTCTCCCCGAAGAGGCACCTTCTTCACCTAGGGAGAAATAAATGAGAATCACCATCCTCACCATTCTCATTAAGGGGGGAAGGGGAAGGGGGGGGGCAAGGTGAGCCCTGCCACAGCACCTACCCCTGCTGCTGGTCCAAGACCCATTTCCTGAAAAAGTTGAAGAGATCCATGCCACAGTCAATGCAGGCAGGCAGGTAGGCAGGTGGTTGGTGTGGGGGTGCTCTGCTTGCCTGTCCACTGCCTGGCCATGCACATTCAGTCACTGGCAGGGCATGGGGAGGAGGGATGCTGGGTAATGAGCAAGAGAGCCCTGCCTGCCCGCCTGCCTGGCCGTGTGCACTCAGTCACTGGTGGGCATGGGGAGGAGGTATACCTGCTTGGCTTCCCTTTTGGCTTGCACCTTTGCTGCTGCCGAGGCGCTCCCAGGTCAGGGGCAGAGTGAGCTGGGTGGTGGAGGCGGCACTGCTGCTACTTCTGCTGCCACTGAGATGGAAGTGGCTCCATCCTCCACCACCAGGGGACAAGGAGTCAAGGTGGCCGCCAGTGCCAGCAGCATCTCCCGCCCGGCCTCGCCTCCGCCTCTGTTATCATTAGCCTTGCTGTTGTGTTATATTGTCACCACTATCATCACAAGTTTAAAGATAAAGAAGTGGATTGACATTGCTTGTTTCTGGGGGCAAACTGGGAATCAAACATGCCCCCCCTCCCCTGCCGTGCTTTGCAGAAGAGATGGGCTTGAAATTAAATTGGCCAATCAGTTTGAATTTCATTTTTTGAACTGCAGGGTGCTTGATTCAATTTGAACACCTGTGAACCTCAGATTAAATAGGGAACTGAAACCCCACCATTTAATGATGCACCCACAACAGCGATAGACATTGGGCAGAAGGCTATGGGTGGGGGACAACCCAAAAGGCGCAATCTCCCCCCAATACTGTGGTACTGTTCCCAAAGGAATAAAAAGTGTTTTAGCAGCAAAACTGGGAGTGAGAGCTGTGTTTTCAGGGGGTTTTTATTGCAGTTTTCACAATTTACTCCTGGGAAAATGTGGGAACCCATTCCGTAATGGGGCCAAAGAATATTCATATCATTTCCAAACCACAATAAAAGCCAGAGCCTTACAGTTGTAAAGTAGCAACATCGCTGCTGGATACAAAAGGGGAGGAGCTTTGCTCTTCACTGTGGCATGCCAACTTACCAAATGCGTGACAAGATCCTTCAGCAGAGTATCACAAAGGGCTTCTGGGGAGCTCATGCACAGAGTAATCTTCCAGAAGTCCCTTCTGATCGACTTCACCAAAGGACATGTCAGCTGGCACAAACAGCGCTGGATATCCAGCCCTATTTTTTACTGCTGAATTAAGCATCTGATGCACCACAACATAGTACTGTGGCTGACTGGTGGTTCAGCTGTGATGTCCGGTAGCTGCTGGCATTTCTGTTGTGTCTGTCAGTGCCTAAGAGATATCTGGACCAAATTGCATATTTTGGTTTAAGCACAGGAATTACTTGGCCGAAAACTCACTTGCCTGGAATAGTATCACCAGTCCTGTTCTCAATTGCTAGTAGATACATGTCCACTCTTTTGCTCAAACTGTAGGTTCTTGGATAAGAATTATCAGAGTAGTTTCCGATTTGTTCCAAAAGTGAGAAAAAACAACTGTGTCATGTGACCCAGGGCTAGATCAGTTTTGGGCAAACCTCAAACTAGAACCATAGAATCATAGAATGGTAGAGTTGGAGGGGACCTCCTGGGTCATCGAGTCCAACCCCCTGCTCAAGGCAGGATCTCCTAAACCATCTCAGACAGATGGCTGTCCAGTCTCTGCTTGAAGACCATTGCTTCATAAGCATGTTTTTTCCAGAGGGAAAGAACTCAATGAATATTATGATAGAAGCAAAGGAAAATGATGTCTACCTAGTAGGAAGCATTATACTTGTTACATGGTTTATTTATGTGGGTTTTTTAAAAAAAAGTTTAAGGTATTTTGAACCTTTCTTTGAATGGTATCCTCTTGCAGCATGGATCACTTGCCCTTCAGAACATGTGCTTAAATGCATAAATACATTTTGGTTTATCAAAAGGGCCCATTTAAAATTATTTGTTTTCTGCTATGGATCTTTCAAATATCACCTGTGTAAGTAACACCTTTATAACAAAAAATAGATTGAGAAATGACGTTCGCCAGAGTCATTTTCCAGTCATCCACACTGTGGATCTGAATTGCACACAGTTACCAATTCTCTTTACAGAACAGATGGCAGCATCTTATTTGAATGTACTTGAATAATCGTATTTGGTTCATTGAAAATAAAAATCTCTCACACAAAGCTAGAAAGGGCTTACAGGGATTTAATCCTAAAAGCTTAACTTCTGGAAGCAGCAATTTCTATGTAGTGACGGATCTCATTGTAAAGGACCCATTACCCCCAACTTAAATAAAATAATGTTTTGTATTCATTTTTTAAAGGAAAAATTATCTTTTAAAAAAATCATTTTTGCTATATTTTAGCTGACTTATACCTGTACTGGAATCTAAGGACCCTTTCACACTTACCTGACTGGTATTATTATACCATAATATAAGGTAAGGTAGGAGCACAGTAGCAGCCGTCTACACTGTGTCCACTGGACCATGGCCAGCAGCGTGTGCAGTATGAATGACCAGTCAGATTGCCATGACAATGGCTGTGGTAACACCTACATTTTAATCCAGCTTCAGTCCACTTTCAGAGTGAGCTAACACATTGGCAGAGTGACAACAAGCCATTTGTTTTTGGCTTTCTCTAATTCAGAAAATCTAATTCAGAATCCACAGGCTTGGCTGTTCCAGACCCACTGATGCGGAGAGGCTCCATGTCACTTAGTACTGAGTAGTTATGATCACGTACTTATTCCTGGAATGTAAAAATAGTGAGATGGCAGGAATGGACTTTCATAGTCAGTGTCTGAAAAGTTAGTTCATGTTTCTTAACTGACATGAAAATAAAGTTTTAGGTGTTGGAAAATAAAGATAGGCGTGTGCTGAATTTTTCTAGTTGCAGAGCTGTACTTCTGTGCCAGAGTACAATAGCAAGCTGGTTACCAAAGAATAGAGACAACAAGTTTGTTAGCTTCAAAACTTGGGTAACAATGAATGTGAATGTTTAAAGCCCCCTTGCTTGAGTTGCCGCCGCTGCTGTGTGCCCTGGGCAATGGGGAGAATCGCTGGCTGCCCGCTGCCATTTTTCCTCCATCCAGGCATGTGGCAGCCACCCAGCCAGGCTCGGTGAAGGGGTCTGTTATGGGTGGCGCATTCATGCCAGGAGGAAGAGGGCAGGGCAGCCCTGAAAAGCGGCTTTTAAAAAGTAGCCACTTGAGTCCCCCCTTGAGTCATGTATGGCACCTACGATCCTCAGAATCTGGATCGAACCCGTTTAAGTTTAAAGTAATGGGAACAGGCAAATTCGCATTTGCATCTGGTTCTATTATTTCGGTTTAGGGAAACCAAATTAAGCTTATAATGGGGATGTGACCAATGTGTTTTCAAGGGTGGTCTACCACCCAATAGCAATGGGTGCTAGCCCGCCTGTTGTGGAAACGCCAGAGCACCCATGTGCAAATCTGGATCTACCCACGAGGGGTCTGCCTGTCACTCCAGGTGTTTGGGGGGACAGGAGGTGCAATCTCTGTAGACGCTCTGGAGAATCTTCAAAGAAACAGGCTCCCTATAATCCAGATTTGATGGCTGAAGACCCCATTGTAGATCCCTTTAATAGGGTCTACAGGAAATCCGGATTATAGGTCCTGAAGGACCCATATGACCCGGATTTCCCTAGCTGTGGTGGAAACAAACGTGGCTCTCATGGGGTCTGTAGTGGAAATGGGGTCATCCGGCTCTGAGCCTAATGGGTCCTTAATGGGTCCTTCAGTGGGTACTCAGTGCTAGTGGAAAAACACCCTAGTATAAAACTCTTGAGTGCAGAACATCCCTACAATTAAAGGCTGTGGGGAAGAGGTCGGGGCTCCCATACGGCCGGCGTACCAAGCGCCTCTCTCTGCAAGAGTACCCGGTCTGGCGGGAGACGGGCAGACAGAGCGGGGCGCCGGGGCAGGCAGGCAGGCAGGCAGGCAAGGAAGCGGCTCCCGGTGGGCGCCGCTGCTCGCGTCGCCCCGATCCCGCGCGCCGCCCCCTCGCTGCTCTAGGGGGCGCTGCCCGCACTGCCGGGAGACCGGGGAAGCAGGTCTCCCCCCCCCCCAGAAGCATTTGACAGGGAGGGAGGGAGGGGAAGACCCCCGGAGGTGATGGTGGGGAAGCGCCGGGGAGACACAGCTGGAATTACCCACAATCCTCTCCAGCCTCTGCAATGAGGTGCTGGAGGTTGAGGTTAGCTCCCCAATTCCCCGGCGGCGGCAACCACAGCTGGCAGTAGGCGCTTGCTGGCGAGGGGGCTGCCGGGCAGAGGTGGGGGGGGGGAATAAAGAGCAGAGGTAGAAAGGGAGGCGGCGTCGGAGGCCCTCCTGAGCCGAAGGGGCTCTTCTCTCCGCAGCGCACACCGCACGGTACGGCCCTCCTATCCCCCCCCTCCTCTGTCTCCTCCTTTCCCTGCCGCTGCCTCGAACATGGCACCTTGACGCCTCCTGCCTTTGGCCGCCGCCGCCTCAAGAAGCGCCGAAAGACGTGGGGAGCCGAGGCCGAAGGGCCGCCGCCGCCGCCCCTTGCTCGGCTGCCTTTGAAGGCGAGTTTCTGGCCTCGCTGCCTCCCTCCCGGCGCCTCTCCGGGCGACCCGTCTTCTCGCGGCGAGAAGGATGCCCGCGCCCCGCCGGCGGGGAGAGCGCTGAGGCGGCGGCCGCCGCGGAGAAGAGGGCGAGCCGGCGCGCACGGGGAGGCGGCGGCGGCAGAGCGAGGCGGCTCCGCGGGTCAAGGGGGCTCCGGCGGCGAGGCGAGGCGAGGCGGGCGGCAAGCCCTGGCCGTGGGGGCCGCTGACTCCTCCCCCTCCCGCTGTCAGCAGCAGCCGCCTCTTCGCTCGCCTCGCCTCGCCTCAGCATCCTCGCCTGCCGGAGTTGCAGCGGCTGGGAAATCCGCCCTCCCCTCTCTCCCCCCTCTCGCCTTCTTCTTCCTCCCCCCCTCCCATCCTCGAAGGCCCGCCCGGCTGCGGACTGGGTTGCTGCTGGTGGTAAGCGAGCCTCGATCTGCAGTATTGGGGAGGGAGGAAGGGGGGGGGGCGAGAAGACCTCTGCCTCGCCGCTGCCTCTCCAGCAGCAGGTAGGAGGCTTGGAAGGATGGAGGGGGGCTCGAGACGGGGCATCAGAAAGCGCCGACGAAATGAGTCAGTGGAGGGGAAATCATGGTGGCCTCCTTAGGTCATTTCCTTCGGGCACGGCGAAAACCTGGGCAGCCTCCTTTCCCCTTTGGAGGTGGGGCTGCGAAAGAGGATGGCGCGCGATGGGGGGGGGGGTGTTTGCCACGCGAGCGCACCTGCGATCCCCTCGGGGGGTGTAGTCGGTGCCCTGACCGCCGTAGGTGCCCAAAGCCCCTGGGCCTCGGTGCCCTCCCCGCGCCACGCAGAGGAGCCTTCCCCTGGGCTTGGGCTTTGCCCACACGCGCCCACACTGGGCGGTTACGCCAGGATTTCCTTAGTATAAGCCGCTCCTTGCTGGCCGCACTGGGACCGCGGTGCGAGCAGCGATGACACACGGATCCAACTGTTATTTATCCATGAGATAAACTCTGGTCGCATCGAAAGGAAGCCCTTTTGGCTCGAAGGTTCCCTTCTGTGGCGGCGAGTCAAATTCAGAAGGAAAGAGGCGGTGAAGCTTAGTAGCTGGGGACCTTCTAGGGAAAATAAAGACCTATAGTCCATCATTTCAATGCATGCTTTTATTCATTCGTGTTTTTCTTTCTCTTCGGGGCAGATTATAGTGATGTTGCCTCCTACTTCATTGGACATGAGGCTATAGGATCTTGTATAGGATGTTGTATTGTAGAGGGCTTTGCGACCTGTGGAAGGGGGGGGATGGACCAGCTGTATAAATTAAGCTGCTTTTTGGTAACTGCTGGCATCTCCCTCCCCCAGTTCATACTGTTTATTTGAAGGAGCGTTGCTGGAATTCTGGAGAAGATATTGAAAGGGGCTGGAGGTTTTTCCCTCCCAAAAGCTAATGTGTTGCTTCTTCATCTACGGATTGGCAATTTCGTTACATAACTGGATGCTATTGATAGTGTGTCTAGCCAACAAGAAGTATATAGCTCCCTTCTCACCTGAAAGGAAAACTTTTTTTTTTTGGTCAATATATATGTTTAAGAAGCTTAAGTTATTGTAAGAGCAACAACAACAAAGATGGGGAGGGGCAATATAGAATTTTATTCCCTGCATGAGAAGGGTGAAGAGGAGGTGGGCTCTAAAACTTTAACTATTCTGTCCATTTAATCACATGCCTGATGGTTGTCTCTGTCTTGTATTTCTGTTGTCCCTGGCGAATTAATGGCAACACTGAATAGTTTTTATTTTTACCACTGGGGAAGAGAAAATAAAACAAGTTAAATGACTCTTTTAGTGCCAAGTGGAAGTCAATAGAGCGCTGAATCAAATCCTTTTCAATGGTGGCTTTAGGAGCAAAGATGTATTCCTGAAATTTGAAAAGCGAAGTGACCTTTCAGATGCTCTGCTGTTTCATCGAATGCCTTAGAACAAATTGTGTCTCTTCTAGTAGTACTGGGTGCGGTAATTTGTCCAATGGAAAGATAATTTTTACCATATATTTTATGTTCTGGTGAATGGGTGACCTAAATTGTAAAGCAGGATCTTCATTTTAGTTTTGGTTCAGAGAATGTGCTGCAGCTTTCATGCCAAAAATGTAGTGAATTTCTGGGCATCTCCTTCTTCTTAATTTAATTTGGATAATGAAACGTATGTGCAAATGCTTCAACTCAGTCTTTGGCTTTCATGCAGTCTTCATTGGGAAGTGGATGGCTAGTTGGTTTCTTTTTTTGGGACAAATAATTACATATAGAATCATAACCTTTGTGCTAAATGTGGACAAAGCTTTCTCCCTGGAACTCCATTTTGCTTAATATACCTGTCCTGCCTATTTTTACTTCTGCTTAATCTAAAGGTCGAATTAAACATGATAGATTATTGCTATGTCACCACTAACCAAAATGGTGTGCCTGAGGGTGCACTGGTGCTTCTGAAACGTTCCTCTGATGCTTCAGGGTTCTTGACATCATGACTGCAAAGTTCTAGATGTGCTTGTGGGGCAAAACGTTGAGAGTTAAAAGTTTGTTGCTATTTTTTTTTTCGCCATTCCTTGGAAGAGCAAACATATAATGTGGTGTAGCAGTACTTCTAAATAAAGCAATAAACGATGACGGAGTCCATTAAAAATTTGTTTAATCTCCATGTGAAATTTCTAGGTATATTCAAAGAAGTGCCAAAGTAGCAAAGTAGCATTATCAGAGAAAAAGCCCTCAACTTTTTGAATAAACTGTAAGTTCTGACTCAGTATGGTTTCAGGCAATGAGAGTAAAATAAACATGTTTTACCAGTCACAGCCATGCAAAGCATAAGTCTAATTTCCCATCCTTCCTCGTCCACATTGGAGTCCAGGATTGGCTAATACGCATATAATCCACTCTATTCAGTGGTGTTAGTGTTTGTGTGGATTTTAGCTCTACCTGTTCTTCTGACTCCTGGCCTGGAACAACATCCTTTTAGAAGTCTTATCCTCTGTCCACTAGCTGCCTGGCTGGAGGCTATTACACAAGCAGAACTGTTCACTGTTGTCATATAAATTGTTCTAAGTTCAACTTAAGTAGTTTTAGCACAGCTCAGCTCTTTTGCTCTTGTCATATGATACTGTTCAGGGGTCAGCTAATTGTCTGCTGGGCGGCTGACCCATTTCAGTGCTCTAGTCTTCTTCATGAACTTTGTATGGTTCAGCAAACCTCTTGATCCAAAGCAATATACATGGCAAAATTGGATCTTAGGGTGTTTTCCCACTTTCACTAGAAATACCTATTAAGTACCCATTAATGGTACTTAATGGATACTTCTAGTGACAGTGGAAAAACACCCCTAGTGACAGTGGAAAAACACCCTTAGTCCTCTGCCTGACTGCTAAAGAAGACTGCAAATGTCCTTTCTCACTGTGTGCTGATAGCATTATTCTCAACTTAATAACTTTTCACTTGTATTGTCAATGTAAGAACAGCAAGAAGTACTATGCTGCCGTTCAAAATACTGTATATCGTCTTCCAAGGGAGATATTACAACAGTAATGGCAAACGTGAAATGTAATGTGTTTTTAATAGGACATGGCTGGGCAGTAGGAAGATGAATTGATGGGCAGCTCCCTGCTTTCTTTACTCTCTTCTGCCAATTGTTCTTCTCATCCCCTTCCCCCAGTGTTCCTGTGCAGTTGGCTGTTATTCCCTACTGACTGTCAGGCAGAGAAGAACCTCTTTGTATTGCAAATTTCCCATTATTATTTTCTGTTCCTCCTCCTCCTCCTCCATGCAGCACTTTTCCAGTAAGCAGCAAATTAATTGCATTCAGCAGCCCCCAATCCATCCCCAGCCTTGACGGGCACACTGGGGCCGCGTCCTCATATAGTCCAAATTGAATCTGAATTTGGTAAAGAGCATCCCCATGCAAAGCCCCCTAACTGGACTATATGTGGACCAAATCACCCAAATCTGCACTAAATTTAGTCCTCTAGAAAACTGTTCTTGGCACGGTTTGGGAGCCGAGTCCACATTATTTTGGAGGCCGAGTCCGCGCATGTGGATGCTCCTGGGCTATTTGGGGAGGAGATTGACTCTTGAGTCATTAGCGGGTGGGGTTTCACATCCTGTGCTCGCCATTCCTGTCCTGTGCATTGGGGATTGCAACTGTTTGGGCATTTTTGGCAATAAATGGTGACTGAACAGAAACGAGACTCTTTCTGTGGCCATTATTCCACCCCCCTTTCCCAACTGCAAGCCAGGTGAATGTTCAAGACAAATAGCTTCTGAAACATGCATACAATAACTGAATGCCCCAATTTTGGAGCAAAAGATGCAATCGCCATCCCACGAGTCTCTTTCTGTGACCATTATTCCACCCACCCCCTCCCCAATCACCAAGCCAGGCATGATAATTTAATTTAAAGTGTGCATGAGTTCTATTAACTGCCATACCAAGTGGAGCTGAGGCACACACCTCTGGTAAACTGCTGCCAAACCCCATAGTGGCTTTGCAGAACAATCTGGCTTTTTCATTTTTTAAATTTTTTTTATTGCCTTTTGGCCCTGTGTGCCACAAAAGTGGTGAATGGTGTTGGGTGGCATTTCCTTGTCATCACTGCAGCGGGCAGCACCTCCGCTAAACTGCTGCCAAACCCCATAGCGGATTTGCAAAAGTAATCCGGCTTTTTCATATTATTTTAATTATTATCATATTATTATTGCCTTTCAGCCCCATGTGCCACGACTGGGGAAGGAGGTGTTGTGTGGCATTTCCCTGCCATCACTACAGCAGGCAGCACAGGGCTTGGTGACGTCAACCCGACTTCCTATCAGGAGAGAGGGGGCAGAGAGAAAAAGATGCTGTTTCCCCATGCAAGGGTTTAGCACAGTTTGCACGGGGACAACTGTATTGGAATTGAGCCTGCATTATCAGCAAATGCATGGGGATGGCTCAATTCTAACTCGGACCTGCATCCGGACTAAAAGTAGTCCAATCCACACTAAATGGAGTGCATGGCGACGTAGACTGGGAGAAGTTCCATGGCTTATCACAGACTCCCCACTAGTTAGCAATCTAGTAAAGTAGTAGTAAAGTAGCAGTAGTAGTAAAGTATCTCACAACTTCTAGTTCTGCTTCATTATTTGGTTAGTTTGAGCAATGCAGAGGTCCTAAAAGATGAGACTTCTTCTTACAATGGCTTTGTTGGGCTAGTAACTACTATCAGATGCATCACAAGCTATCCTTAGTTGCAGATTGACAGTTATGAAAAGAGCAAGGGTTACACCCATCAAGGCCAGAGACAAAATGAAATGCAGGAAGTACAGATACTCTACTGTGCAAACAATTCAATTAAAAATAGAATGCATACAAAATAAGTATGACTCTTTACATCCACAGCTTTATGACCAATGAATTTCAGTGGAGTGATAAATAACAAACCAAGCCCTTATGTAAAAATGATGCCTAGTTTACAATGTTGGATTTCATAAAACAAATATGGAAAAGGCCTCTTCGAAGTGTTATAGGGTGCTGCTGCTGGAAGTTTTGGATCTGAAAGATACAGTCATGGCACAGCAGAAAGAAACACAAAGTCAAACTCTGGAAACCTTATTTCATCTTCACCATTATTAGAACTCCTCACCTACAACTCTGAGCTAGTAGAGCTGGTAGTTTTAGATGACCCCTTAGCTCTGGCACTCCAATCTCTCTTGGCCTCAGTTAGAGTTTTTTCATTCTGAAACATAAAGAAAGAAAAGGTATTATTGGTGTTAAGCATAAAGAAAAGACAAATCAGCCTCTGTCAGCTTTGTATGATGTATATGGAAAGATACTCTTGACTTGTAACTCTGTAGGGATAATGTAATTTTGAAGTAGCAGTTGTGAGTTATATAGATTTTAGAAGCTGTGTCTATCAAAAAATTTTTTGATCAAAGGTTTAAAAGGGTAATTTGGGAACAGTCCTAGTATCTCTCACTTTAGAGTATATTGATTGTTGATGGGATCAGACTGAGAAAGGTCTGCAAACCATTCTGTGTGGTAAAACTATTGCTACGCCTGTCCAGGATGGCTGATGCACACTGTGGCTATCAAGGCAGCTAAGCAGTGGCCCTAAGGGTAGAATAAGTACAACTACCTACATGAAAATTGACCCCACTGAACATAATGGATTATATAGCCATTACAGTACAGGTAAAAATGCTCTTGAGTCAAGCCTGACTCCTGCTGACTACACAGACATATCCATACCTCTGCAACATTCTTGGCAAAGATACCAAAGTGTTATGCCATTACCCTCTTCTGGGAAGATGCTGGGGATTGCATTGCTGCCCTTCTCTTTACAGGAAGTTGCGCTGCAGCTGAGCTACAGCTTCTCTCTGTACACACATTAACCAACACTGAATTATAATGCGTGTGAAAGGGAAAGGGGAATCAGTCTCTCAGCCCCTGGGTCATGTGAGACAACACTCACCTTGCCTTTGCAGCTGCTCATGCATGAAATTGAAAAATCCCATAGTGCAGCTTTCTGTTGCCACTTATTTAGACATGAAAAGTTATACAGACCCATACTTCACAAACTGGCCTAATGACTCCTTGGGTGAATTCCCATTCATGGAATAAAATGCAATATACAAGGCAATTTACAGTGCTATTTACAACACTATGTAAAACGCGTTTAAGTGAAGCAAAACAAAGGAGCATCTGGCAATCGGATTCAACCCCGAGTTTGTGTCCCCACACTTAAAATACTTAAAACACTTCCAAAAATGGATTGGGGAAAGCAATTCTTTCCCCTCCTCAGCCTTTTCCCACCCCTCTCTCTCCACTGCCCAGGGTGCACGGCGGCGGCAGCAATTCAGCCCCATTCGCCCACTCCACCTCCACAGCCACCATCCCCAGCAGGGGTTCCTCCC
Organism: Aspidoscelis tigris stejnegeri; assembly: GCA_023333525.1. Lineage (NCBI taxonomy): Eukaryota > Metazoa > Chordata > Lepidosauria > Squamata > Teiidae > Aspidoscelis > Aspidoscelis tigris. The sequence goes on from JALMGA010000010.1 coordinate 18,734,744, forward strand.
AAAAAAGCACACACACACACATATCTCCCAGTTCCTGCAGCAGCTTCCCCCATTTCCTCTTTTAAAGATCAAGGAAGGAGGATGGGAGGGAAACAGAATTGCGCAGGATCACTTGTGAAGGCCAAGATTTCCCTGCCTCTTTCCTTGATCTTTAGGCTTGCGTGGGTGGGAAATATAGCGTTCCCACAGCAATAAGGAAGAAGCATTTTAAAAGCAAAAGTGGGAAAACCTGAAAAATCAGGTGTTTATTTATTCCATTTTTAAGCCAAATAATCCTCAAAATACCCCTGAAACTTATTGGGAATGGGACGAAGAGCATCCAAACCATTTGTAAGCCACTTAAAATCATTTGGGGGTGGAGACAAGGAGGATCCAAACCATTTTGAAACGGTTTTATTCCTTGAGTGGGAATTCACCCCTTGTTTGGTTTTCACTAACTTCTCATGGCTCTTCAGTATGTTCTGTAATATATTTGTGGTGCAGTGGTTAAGAGCTGTAGGCTAGAACTCAGGAATCCTCAGTTCAAATCCGTGTTCTGCAACACAGGTTCTTTGGGTCTTCCCACCTTAGGGTGAAATAGCCTTAGGCCCTTGTGAGTTCCTAGGGTGGCAGTGGAAAGGCTAAGGGGAGTAAACCATGAGGCAGAACCCAGAATGGAACTCCTAAGGACGTTGGATGGACCACAGGCCATTTCTCCAACAGCTCCTACAGCCAACCAATGTGTCTATATTACTTTGGATTATAGTGGCAAGGCCAGGAGGGAAGCTCAAATGCCTAGGCAACTGGAAGTTTCTCTACCTTCCTGCTTAGGTGTTCTCCATTGTCTTCCAAGACAGAAGGATGCTAGCAATATCTGATTTCTTATGGCATCACTTATATCAATTAATTTGTATTCTTTTATTGGTTGAATATTTTTTCAGCAAAATGTTAATTTAAAAAGCACTTCTCTTGTTTTTTGGCATGGCCTCATTTGCTCTCCCAGAACTCTCTCTCATACTCAGGGAAATATGCTTCCACTTCAAGAATCAGTGATGCAAACTAAGGATGCATTCATATTTTTAGTCCACAGCATGAAGTCATGTGATGTAACCCCATACCATAGCTTTGCTTTCTAGCTGAACATCAAAGTTTTCCAAATGATACTTAAGTAATGTGGAGAAAGTGTTGCAGCATTAGCCACCTCAAAGATCTTTGGACTTTATATTTTATAAATATAAATGTCACCAACTTCTCCAGCTGCCCTCACAGTGTGGACAGTCTGTTCCATCTGGACCACCATAGAAATGGCCATGGCAGTTTCCAGTACCCGCTTGGCTGGTGCTTTGGTGATTGTGATGTGGCATGCATTTGTGCAGCTGCTCTGCCCCACGCAGCATATGCAATGGAAGTATGTGCAAATGCTTCACCTGGGAGCTTACCAGTGATGGAGCAATAAAAACTGATCCACTGCTTTGGAAGATTGGGATGGAGGTGGTGCCATGGCATGCATCCTAGAGTGTGTGAGGCTGCTCCAGTCATGTAATTGTGAAAAAGCCCAATATGACCGTCTCCCAAGATTTTCATAGAATATACAGGGCTATAATGGCTTTAGTGATCAATCTGTTACTTGGAAATCTATTCCGCTATTTTAGGATGCAGCATGGAAAGCTGGCTGTTTTCTTTTCAGCCGCAAGTACTACAGAATGAACATGAGGATTATAGGCTGCGTCCCCATGCGTGCCGTTTGGCACGGAATGGGCATGCGTGGGACTGGGAGCAGCTCTGAGATCAATCCCAGCCCGTCCCCATGCCATTCCCGGTGTCATGGACTGGGTGTGGATTGGACGTGGATGCAGCCGTCCCCATGTAAATCACACCAAACCCTGGCACGGGGGAACAGCACCCCCTCCTCTCTGCCCCCTCTCTCCTCATTGGAAGCTGGATTCATGCCAGCCCACCCCTGTGCTGCCAGCTGCAAATGCTGCATCCCCCCTCCCTTAGTGGCACAGAAAGCCAGGACTGGGCTGGGAAGCATGGAAAAAAAGTTAAAATAAAGCTTAATAATAATAATAAATTCATAAATAATTTTAAAAGACTGAAAGCCGCTACAAGGCTTAGCAGCAGTTAGGCGCTTGAGCAGTTTTGCGCACCTCCTCTCCACTGGGAACCGCGAGAATGCCCGCCAAGTTTAAAAGGGAGAAAATCAAGCCTTGATTATGATCACCTTGGCGACCAGGAAGCCAGTTGAAAATTTTTGGAATTGGAACAAACATCAAGCCATTATCCTGCCTGCCTTTGCGATTGGAAAGCAGGGTGGAATATTTTCGGTGGAAAATGTACCGAAATTAAGCCATTATCTTGCCTGCCTTGGCCATCAGGATTTTTCCACTCCCCCAAAAATGTCAGCAGCTGCGATCTCCAATGCACAGGCAGGAATGGCAAACACACCTCACCTCCAAATGTCATGAGCACTAGTCTGCATGAAGTTCCTAGGCCATTGCTTCTCCTGTTGGTAGCTGCAGCAATTTGAGGTCAGAAAGCAGAATGGTAAAGATTCCTAAGTTACAGAGAGGTACGACCAAGCAGTCCCCAGATCAAAAGATTACATGATAAGTCAATGCGTGTGTGCTTCTCTTTTATCTAGAAGCACGGATACAGATTGTGCAGAAATCTCTTAGGAGCTGCAGTGTCTCATTTGACCCTTTCTTTTGTCTCATCTGTTTCTGAAAATACCATCAACATATCTTGGTGCTAGTCCTTAAAATTTTATATGCCTTGGCACATGAAGCTTCTTTCTTGCAATTCCAGCTTCAAGATTTATATGGCATACATAATGTTATCGATAAATTATTTAGGTATTACATTCTGGTAGAAATAGTGTGGTGGCTAATGTTATCTAAATGTAGCAGGAGATTTGCGACATTAGTTGACTGTTAGGCAGTTTGACTTGGCAGCTGTTTCCTAAGAGTTGTTGCTTGTGGCAGCTCAGGGCATTCCACCCATGGTGAACTTCAGGCAGGGGAAGAAAACCATGCTGAGGGATAGGGAAATATTGGTTCTAAAGAGCTGAAATGCTAGTCAGTAAGATTTCCCATTCACTCTAGTTATGCAGGGAGTGAATTCTTAGAATTCTTAATCTGATGTATTTTTCTGAAAAGAGTCCCTTGCTTTGTGTGCATGTGAGGAAAAACATGAGAAGCCCTGCTAGATCAGGCTGTTTCTGAAAACTCCATCAACATATCTTGGTGCTAGTCCTTAAAATGTTATATGCCTTGGCCCACATAGTCCACAGTAGCTCGCTAATTTCTTCTGGGCATCTCCAGCAGAAGACAAAGGCTAAAACATCACCTCTTGATTTCCTGCAGTGTCAACCTCTCCATCCAGGAGACGGTATCTAAATGTTGATTCCAGTAGCCATTGGTACACTTGGAGGCCTATGAATTTGTCCAGTCTGTTTTTAAAGTCATCTTGCAAGTGCACATGAAAGTCATTTCCATATTTGGGGCCTGTGCCCAGTATTTCCTCCTGTTGCTCTGCTCAGGTTATGAATGGTTGGTCAGAATAAAGCACCTCTTAGGCTGTTTCCGCACAGGGGCAAAAAACAAACAAACAAACAAAAACAAACAAAAAAACAAAAAAACCACTGCGGATCTACAGCACCCGGTTTTAATAGCTCCGGGTGCATGGCAGATCCAGATTTATGGGGTAGATCCGGATCTAAGAGATCAGGATCTACCCTGCACCCCTGCCGCTGCACACGCGGCGCCGATCTGGATTGGAGGTGGGTGCTGTGTGGGGGCATGGCACCCAGCTCCAATCCGGGACGGAGGGCCCTCCCCCCGCCTGCCATGATTGGCTCACCGGAGCCAAGAATGGCAAGCTGGGGGGGCCTCACTGCCGCGGATCGCCCTTGCCCCAGAAGCAGCGGATCGCCACTTCTGGGGCCAGGCAAGCTTCCAAAAAGCCCACCCTAGCCCACCCCACTGGGCCCCCGGCGAAACCCCTTCTTACCTCTCCGTGGTCATCTTCGTTGTGAGGGTCTTCACCCAGGATGCAGCGCGCCTGTGTCCTGTGCGTCTCCTGGGTGGCTGGGGCTGCCAGTAGCAGCCCTTGCCCTCAGGAGGCGTTCTGAGCAGGCGCGTTGCCTACTAAGAATGGGAAGCTTTGTCAGCCCCTTTGAATCCCCTTAAAAGGGTGAGAAAAGTGGGGTATAAAAGCCAACTCTTCCCATCCCATATCTAATCCACGCTCAAGATCAGAAAATGGATTTCTGTTTTTGAATTATTGTTTTAATGCACATGGATGCATCCTGGAATGGGAAAAGCAACCAAACCTTCCCATCACCAACCTGCTAACATATTTTTGGTCTTTGTTTTCATTGTCACACTGTAGTGCTCTCATCAAAAAGAAAGAGGATGGGGGAGACAATCTGTCCACTGTTGACTGCTTTTCTGCCTGAGTAGACTCACTCAACGTGTCTGGCCAGTGCTGTTAAGTGTGGCTTCCAGTCTTTACTAGTAACCTTGAGGTCATTGTTAAAAGGCCGTAAATCTGTCTTCTGGAGAATATGCTAATTAGAAAATACTAGGTTGAAAATCGTGGTAGCAAGACATAATGTTAGCTTAAATACCTTTGGAGCCTTTTTGAACTGAAGAAGCAATAGTGTGGATGTTGCAGTATTTTGAATGGCATGTGCTTGCTTTAGATTCATATTTTGAACTATCTTTCTTTTATTTTATGTTTACAGTCCTCCCTTCTTTCTAAAATTTCAGAGTTCCTGGGCACATTATGTTACCTTTTTTCCATTCTATTTCCACATAAGGCCTATATGGAAAGTTACGTCAAGAATCCAAGTGCAGCTAGTAAACATCTGCAACCAAACTATACCACTCAGGCTCCTGCACATAAAAAGTGTATAATTTAGCTTTTATGGCAGCATACAATTTCATGTTTTTTTAAGGTATTTGCTAGAAGACAGAATGGCAGAAAAACACTTCCCAATGTTTTAGAGCATTTGTTTTGTTTCTGTCTAGAATGATTAGGGCTAAAAATTACTGCTTATATAAGCTTATCAGAGAACCTGTGGAGTTGTGATGTTAATTTGACCAAATAAAAGTAAATTATGTTTCTCATGAGGCTTTTGGAGTGGCCTGTAACAGAAAGTTGCTCTTTCAGATTTAATATTTATTCACTTAATTTCTTTCTCATTTGTTGCTGACATAAAACAAAAAAAAGGCTTTAAGCTTACCTTTCATAACTGTTCACGCAAACACCCTCTTGTGTTCATACTTCTGTTATTGTGACCTGATTCCTCACGAGGATTATTGATTGCTAGAACCTTGACATTGGTGTGGAAGGCGCCGGGATCCTGCATGTCTAGGCTTCCTTTTCACATGCTGAATGTGTGACAAGTTGAAGAGGAGAGCTTTGCATGAACCCTCGGCTTGTTGCTTCTCTACAATCTTAAGGAAATACCTAGGCATCCATTCTAGCTTTGTCCTGGCTTTTGGTCGAATGGGGATACAGTTTCTCTTCCCACTTCCAGACACTGTGTTCTAATATACAGTCATTGTACATACATAGGGACCTGTCGAAGATTAATATAATATTGTAACATGCCCTGAGACCTCCGGGTATAGGGTGGGATAGAAATACAAATAAATAAATAAATTTGCTTTTAAATGTTGTTACCTGGCCTGAGACCTTTGGGTATAGGGCGAGATAAACACTCAAATGAATGAAAGGTATGTTGGGGAGCTGTCCTTTCATTTGTTTTAGTTGTTCCAAGATATTCCATATTTGCTGGCATATGGGATGCATCAGTGCATAAGATACACCCCCTTTTTAATACATATTTTAAAGAAAAAACCTTTGATTCCTAAAATTTAACTTGATGATTCTGAAGACTGGTTTTGTATGGTAGTTGTTTCACTTTATTGTCCTGGCTGCGTATTCCATCCCACACATTTATTTTCCATGATTCTTGCAATATATATATGCAGATAAGGGTTATGGGACTGCCCTTTTGTCTTTTATGAGAACAGGAAAGCTTTTTATGAAAAAATAAAAAAGCTTTTCTTTTGTGTTCTCAAACATGGTTATGTGTAGGCCTATCAACTAATCTGCCAATGTAAAAAGATGTTTTGTTGGTTGGTCTCTGTAAAAAAAGAGAGAAAGGAAAGGAAAGGAAAGGGAAAGGAAAGGAAATACTGTACTTCCCAGGGCCAAGCTAAATGAGATAATGGGGCTTTTTGCACTTAACTTCCGTGGGGCAGTATCCCATGGAAGTGAAGGTCAGGGACAGTGGCTGGCAATGACACTGCAAACACCAGCTCCATCCCAAAACTAACAGGAACTTATTTTGCATCAGATGAAATGCCAGTGGCACCATTTGGGACCTTTTGCCTTGCACGAGCAAATGCCACGTGTGCCCCCTGGTTCTAGTGTTGTGTGATAGAGAAAATAACGTTACTCTACCCATTATTTCTATACCATACATGATTTGATATACTTTATACTCTGTCTTCCTATAATCGAATGCTCACAGCCATGTTACTACTGGGAAGATCATAGCTTTGACTACATGGACTTTTGTCAGTAGACTAATATATTTGCTTTTTAATATGCTATCCGCGTTTGCCATAGCTTTCCTCCCAAAGAGCAGGTATCTTTTAATTCCATAGCTTAAGTCACTATCTGCATTGATCTTTGAACCCAAGAAAATAAAAGCTGACATTTCTTCTTCTGTTTGCCGGGATGAGACCGGTTTCCATGATCTTAGTTTTCTTAATATTGAGAAAATTGTGACACAGAATATAATTAAAAGGCAAGAGAGACTGTTTTCAGTATGGAATGGGATATGATACGCCTTGATACTTAGTGCCCTGCCTAGGAAAATGCATTGTCACTGACAATGTCAATAAACCTTTCTTTTTGCACTTCAGTATAGTAGTTAGCTAAATTTATAAAGTTTCTGTTTCTGCATATCAGTGCTTCAAATAATATTTAGCAGATCTTTTAGATGCTGTGCACAGATATAGGCCTTAAATTTTCTTAATTTTACATCATGTCTAACTACAGAAGTATGATCTTAGGAGATTCATGATGCTCTTAGTTCTCAGACCCTTAATGCAGTGGCAACAATCACATATAGCTAGATGCTGTATAACTCAAGCAGAGACAACTTGGACCGAGGTGGAATTTTTCTCTACCATCACTCTGCTAAGCCAAGCATTAATGGGTGGCTTTTGGCTAAATGGGAATATACTGTCTCTTCCCACTTTACAGACACTTGCTGTTGTAATATATACTGCTGTGGTTTTAATATATGTCTGATTTTGTATGTTGTTACCTGCCCTGAGACCTTCGGGTACAGGGTGGAATAAAAATGCTAATAATAAATAAATAAATATGGGTAGAGGAGAAGAGAGGAGACTTTTAGGACAAAAAGTTGAAATGAAAATTCTTCCTTTCCTGCCCAATGGAGTAGTTGCTGCTGTTTTCCCTGAAAGGCATCCTAAGATGTAATCTAAAAATGTTTGCTTCTTGTTGCTACCATATGTGCTTTGCATTCTCTGCAGTCCCAATATGGTTTCATTTTTAATGCTTACCACTGCTGGGAGTATTACATGATGCCCTGAATATACATGCCATTCTTGCTCATGTTTAGTACTTGGGGTTTGAGGATATGAAGGCTGATGTCATTTCAGCCTCTTGGATTCTTTTTCCAAAGTTAACACGGGACTTTCCTATCCTGCATTCCCACCCTCCACCACCCCACTGATGCTTGCATCAAAAACCAACGAGACCCATAGCAAACTGTTGCAGCAATATGGTCTGACTTAAAAGGGAGATTCTGAACAAGCTTCCAGACAGCTGTTCAGACCAAGCAGGGCATTCTATTCTCTCTATAAGAGGACTGGCAACTCTGTCCTGCTGGGAACTTGGCAAATGCCCAACCCATATAATCCTTTATATGTAGGTATACAAGGTCCCACAGCAAGCAACAATATGTTTCTCAGTCTTGGAAAAACTGAAGAGGACATTTATTACATAGAACTGTAGTGAGTTTACGTCTGGGTCCTACAACAATATCCTGCCACTCACAAGCCAGCTCTGAGATGGTTTGCAAGGCAAGGGGGTGGTTCATTACAGGCCAGCCTGCCCTTCTCCCTGTCATGAACATTTCAGGCTAGAAAGGAAGGACTACAGATGAGAACCTGATGGTCACACAGTACCACCTCTGAAGTGCTTTGGAGTCTCCTTTTTCCCCGTGTGTGATTGCAGCCTCGGTCATACTCTTTAGACCTGGAAGATTTGCCAGGCTCTCCAGGGAAATTTGCAAGTACAGTATACTAGGGAAGCGTTCAGTTGGAGCAAGCAGGAGAAGAGTGACAGAGTAGGACATGGCTGGTCAGAAAACCAAAGAAGAAGGCATATAAAATGGTTTGTCACATAAACCCATATAAACTGCTTGCTTTCCTGCTGGCAGAGGAGCTTCCTGCTGACTTTCTCAGGTAAAAATGTCTCTCCTTCTCTATTTGTGTGCTCAGCTGGGGGAGAAATAGCCAGCTGGAGCCTATTCAGATGAGTCTGAGTCTGTTCTGACAACTCTGCGCTGTCTTTGTTTCCCCTTGACCTTTTCCCAGAGCTCACACAGAGCTAGCCAGTCTTGGAAAGTTGCATGGATGCTCGTGTTTTCTGAGCATCATTCTATGCAAGCTTTTGAAATGCTAAACCATAGCAGGCGACTCACTTCCAGAAGGACTGTCCCTATGGCGGGCATCTTTCCATACATCGATTTCTCCTCTCCTCTTTCTCGCCATGCCTACTGAAGGTTGTTAAGTGAGGCAAACTAGTGTGAAGGTGTCCTACTTTGTTGTGATTTGCCTTGGCAATACTCACCCTGTGATGACAGAAGTGCCAAGCATCCCTGGATCTGAATCCTCACTCAGTTGGCTTTTCTACCTTGCTTTTCTCATCCATTAAAAGGAATTCCTACAAAGCTTTCTATTCTTCTCCCCACAACACACACCCTTGGCGCATCCCCATTATAAGCTTGATCCAGTTTCCCTAAACCGAAATAATAGAACCGGATGCAAGCATGAATTTGCCTGTTCCCATTACTTTCAGCTTAATTGCGTTTGATCCAGATTCTGAGGATTGTATGTGGCATACGTTACTCAAGTGGCTACTTTTTAAAAGCTGCTTTCCAGGACTGCCCTGCCCTCTTCCTCCTGGCGTGAACGCACCACCCATAAGGGACCCCTTCAGGGAGCCTAGCTGGGTGGCTGGGTGGCTGCCGCTTGCCTGGAGGAAAAACGGCAGTGGGCAGTCAGCGATTCTTTCCCCTCCTCTCCCCATTTCCCAGGGCACACAAAAGCAGCAGCAACTCAAGCCCCCTTCATAGCCACAGCCTTTAAAACAAAACCTCCAGTTGCTTTACTTTCTTTTCTCTTTCTAAAGGTCAGAACTTCAAAGAGCTATAATTGTGCAAAATTGCAACATTGTTATCAGGTGTGAAGTGGGTCTATCGCTACAGTGTAGCTTTAAGGAGTGGATTTTTATAGTGGCTGTTTTGAGGGGTGGATTTTTTCAGTGAAATCACTATCTTTGGAAGCTCTTGGCGGAGGGAAACCCTAAACACGGATTCCCATCCCTTAACACCATAAGGTCCCCACAGTAAAAAATGTAAAACGTTTCAAGCGCACGAACTGGAGTGAGACCTGTTGAAATGAGGATTAACATTTACAACGCTTTGGGGCGATTTAACATGCGGAAAGCGTGTTAAGCCAAACTGACGTGGGGTCTGCGAGGATTGAAATCGTATTGAATTTGATATAAGCTTGCAATGGGGATGCGGCCGACGAGGGCTTGGAGATTGCTCCCTCATGGCGCCTTATGTGTGCTGTCTACACTGACCCACACCCCTCCAGCTGCTCTGCCAACAGCAGTCCTGCTCTTGCTGCTGCTCTTCAAGGAGACCTTTCTTTCGCCTTGGTGGCTTCTCCAGGTCTTTGAACAGAAGACATAACCCATAAAGCCTTTTCCTGTGTTTGGTGAAATCTGTCCAGTTTTCAAGATCATAGCCAGTTCCCTGGCTGCCATTTTGATGGCTGGGAGCAATGGATATCATGTGAACAGCACACCACCAACATTAAAAATATTGCTGTAAATGTAGAGTTATCCTGAGGCTGTGATCAGACATAGCCAAAAAGAAAAAAAAGCACCAGACTGCTCCTCCCTCTCTTAAACATTCTGAAAAGGCCAATTAGCGAAGGCTAGGGAACACGAGGGCCACACACTGTTTCTCTGAAGACCCACCCTGGGGTGTGCACAAGCATGTGGACAGTAGTCCTTATTATGAATTCATATGCAGTACATATTGCACCACTTAATCTCAACCAAGTTAGGGAGTATCCCTGTAGCCTGTTTGCATCATAATATATTTTATAGTCTGCTAGGAACAGTATGTTGCTCTGATGCCAAGTTAAAAATATTCAGTCCCCAGTGCAATTGATATTGGTGACGGTGACAAGGATAAGAACACTTGGCTTTGTTTTTTGATTGCCCTTGAAAGCACTTTGTTTTACTAGGAAGTAGAAAATTAATCTTTGGATTGGAGCCAGAGGAATGTACTTTGTGTTTTTGTTTAAGAAACGTGCAATTTAGTAAAACAAAACAAAACCCTTTTGCCACTAGGTAGTTTAAAATAAGCCACATTGCTTTGCTTCTAGTTACAATTTGGCTTGAAAATTTTAAATTAGTCTGTGTGGTTATTTTAAAATAGCTCTGTGGTTATTCCATCTATACTTCCACCACCCTTTCAGTATAGTTTTCTGACATGAACATGGCTCTTCATGCAGTTTTAAGACATCTCTCCTTAGTACTTGGCTTTAATTGGCTTTGAGCAGAGTGAGAAGTTATACTTCATTTGGATCTGCTGTGGAAGACACAAACTAGGCCCCTTCTGCACAAGTAAATGTGGCATTTTGGCCCCTTCAGATCAGTGCACCTAAACGGTATCCAAAGAAGAGGGCCCAGAATGCTCCAAATAGGAGAAAAAGTGCTGCTTCTGAAGCCACTAAAAATACTTAAAGATGCCTAAAAAATAAGAGGATCTTCAAACTACTCTGTGTCTATAAGGAGTGCAGCAGTGTGTGTGTGTGTGTGTGTGTGTGTGTGTGTGTGTGTGTGTCTCATTCATAGGGTGGCCTTAACTTTCAGGGAAGAGGCATTGTTTACTGCACCCAAGGCTAATACTGGGGTGGGAAAGCCACCACTGCTGTGCTGCTCTGCCACAAGTAAGTGATTGACTACCTTTTTCTTCAGAGAAAAAAAAACCCAGGGTAAATAGAGTGAGATGGATAGAATGTGGTAGAATAACAGTTCATCCCTGAGTTGTTTCTACTTCCCTCAGGCAACACGCCCATCACAATAACCAGTGTGACTTTTGAAGTTGCTTGAAATGGTTTGGTGTCAGTATCTCCATGTAGATATAATCATGGTATTTCCCGCAAGTATATGTCTGTTCCTCCGTACTTCAAAATCTATTCTCAACCAGTGATATATGGAGTGTATCAGTGGTAGGCTGGCCATATTATGACAGAAGTGAGAAGATAAGACATCTGGGTCAATTGGACTCAGTTTCCATTGGCCTTATCAATATGGAGGAAGGTGAGCTCCAGCAATATAGGCTGCATCCCCATAATGAAAATACTCTGAGGCGAACTTAAGTTCACCTCGGAACGTCCCTGTGAAAAGCCTCTAATCTTGGCTACATGTGAGACAAATGCCAAAAATCTGCAGCAAAAAACCCAACTCCTTTCCAACTGTTTTCGCAGCAAATTAGGAGGCAATCACACATTATCCTGGAGTCACGGTGACACTCCTGGGTTATTGGGGGTGGAGATTGGCAATTGCAGCATTAGTGGTTGGGGGTTTGCCTGTGCTCGCTGTCCCTGCCATGCACGCTGTGATCACAACTGCTTGGGGATCTCTTCAGAGAAATTCTGCTGAAAGAAATATGATGAGCTCTTCAGCTACAAGAATAACACATACCCCCTTGCCTGATCACCCGATCGTCAAGGCACGCATGGGTAAAGGGCTTGATTTAGCGCACAAGTGCTTGATTGCCTTAATGAGCAAAGAGCCTGTGGCTTCCCTGCACTCAGCTGAGTAAGATCAGAAGCTGCTGTCAGACGGAGGTATGCCCACTGTCAAGTGGAGGAGTGTACCTCCGCTAAAATGACTGAAGCACAGCTGTGGCTTCAAGCAATGAGCCACTTTCCCTTCCTATTATGTCCCCCCTTTTATCATTTTTATCTTATCGATGCAGTGTGTGGTGTTTTTTGAGGTGCAACCAGGAGGGTTTTCCCCTGTCATCGCTGCAGCAGGCGGGATAGGGCATGGTGACGTCAGCTGGGCATCCCATCAGGGTGGAGGGGGTGGAGAAAAAAGGATGCAGTTCCCCAATGCAGTGGTTTATCGTGGTTTTCATGGGGATAGGCAGATTCGGCTTGAACCCGCGCTGTCCTCAATCACATGGGGATATGTTAATTTGAGCTGCAATTCACATTGGGGCTGCCCTGAATCCACCCTGAAGTAAACAGAGCCCATGAGTATGGACCCATAGAGAGGGTGTCATATTCTTTATACCTGAGGATCACTGACAGAAGAATTTGGCTAGGAATTCCTGGCTGGTTGGTCGGTCGGTCGGTCACACCAGTCCTGTGACATATATTAGGGGTGGTAGTCTGTTTTTATTATGTACTTTGTTTATTTCTTAAAAATGGATTTAAAAGCATGACTAAAACAGTAACAGTGCCTACATGGGGACTGGATGATGTTCCGACAGCTGAGGGTCAGGCAGATGTCATGAAACGTTGAGGTTAGTAGCATATAGAAAATGTGTGATTGCTTTTGATCAGTCTTTTTCCTGATATGAAGGATTGTTTTAAAAATGTGTTTCAGTGCACATGTTGAAGCTGAGATCTAGATAGCAGAAGTCCAAAAATAGTAAAATCTATGAGAGAATTAATCTGGAGGGTTTTGATCAGGTATGCTTGTGCTGGAATTAATGGAAAACAAGCAAACATCCCTATATTTTACATCTTGAAGGAATTTGGCATCCTAGAATTTTGTTTGGCAAGATGCTGATAGATTTGGCATTTTTTAGGTAGCTATAGTTGTGTGATGAAGTTGCTTGGAGTGTATGGAGTTTTGAACAGAGGAATATCATTCAGGGATTTTTGTTCTAAAAAAAGAAATTATTTCATGCTGGTAGCTTTTCTAGGACGATGCCTATTTTCTGAAGGAAATCCTATCCAAGTTTGGCACGTGATCAGGGTAATCAATAGATATTTTATGACTAATGCCATAGATACTACCCTTGTCATTTCATAGATATTAAAATTAAAAGCCATAGAGTATCTTTCTCCTTGCCAGTTCAGAATGTGGGGCTGAGCATGTGGCAAATAGATAGTTCATACTAAAGTGTTCAGGGCAATGTGTATGATTCTCCTCACTTCCATTTTATCCTTACAAAAGCCCCAAATAATGTTTGTTTTTAAAGACATTTTATTATGGCCTGGCCTGACACCTCTGGGTATAAGGCGGGATAGAAATAGAAATAAATAAATAACGGTAGTGTGTTGACATGGACTGAGATACATGTCCTAGTGGTTTAATTTGGTAAGCCCCTTAGTTATTGTCAGATGAGGAACAGTGTGAAGCTGAAAACTGATATAGTGTAGTGGTTAAGAGTGTAAGCTATGAAAATACAGGTAGCTCCTCCTTTTTGAACATTTAGCCTAGGCAGAGTATCATAGCAACAGCATTCTCTTCTTATACCCACTGCTTGCATTTATACATACATCTGAAGCAAACCTGGTATGTGTCAGGATTCTGCAAAGCGTATGCACACAGACCTGCACACACTAGCAGTTGTAAGGGAAAAGTGTGCTTTAAATGCTGAAATACATCTACGGAGGCTGAGGAAAGGTTGCTGTCCCAGTATGCTGTCCCACTTAGCCAGAATGAGTGCTTGAAAAGGGCTCAGAAAATCTGGGTGCATGACTGCGCTTCACCCAGTTTCTACAAACTGCATATGGTTTTCTCATAACACTGCACACTGTTTGCACAAATTGTGATCAGTGATCACATGCACTAGACACAATTTGTAGAGGTAACATTTTGTGTAAATAACCCCTTAGAAATACTGTTGGAGAGCCTGCTCAACACAATTTTGATCACTGCAAAACCTGGCGTAACAACAAATATTTGTGCAAAGGAGGGTTTTCAGAGATGCTCCTACCAGAGACTGTGCCAGGCCCTTCCACATCACTGGACGGTAAAGCCTGTATTCCCTTTACCCAAAGGCAAATGGGCTCTACATTACAGTAATCTACGTTACATTAGCAGTCAGGTATCTTTCTATGGCAACTGGACTGGCTTAGGTTTTTTTTGTTGCCTTGGATTCTAAAGTTTTTGTTTTTTTGTTTTTCATTTTTGTACTTTGCAAGTCTTTATGTTCCTCTGAGCCTGCTGTTGTGCCCATATGTGCATTTCATATGCATGCACACATAGGAAAAGGAGGCTATAATGATAATAATCATCTTGGCGGAAAATGATTGCAAAAGTCAAAGCATACTTTTGAATGTGAAAAAATCAGCCCTTGTATCTTTAAGAATAACAACAACAATAATAATTTTCATTTTAAGTATTCAGGGCAGCTTCCTGTCATCCTCCTAGTTTTTCCAGTTAAATGTCAAGACATTTTATTCTTCAGCTGAAAAGATTCCAAGTTTCTGTTGTTTAGGGTTTGAAATTCACCTATTAAACATGCAGTTACTTCTATATAGTAACTGCATGTTTAATAGGTGAATTTAAAGACTTGACTTTGCAGTACAGATGAATTTATAATGAATTTAAAGACTTTGCAGTACTTTGAAAATTATACAAAAAGAAAAAATATCAGTATTTTGCATATTGTTTTAAATGTATGTGTGGAACTTGCTTTAAAACCCTTGCTTACTGCTGAGAACTACTTCAAACAGAATTTACTCAGATGAAAATACTGACTGTTACTAGGCAGCTTGAAGTCGCCTCTCTTCCACATGAAAATCTGCTCCTTTCTGGAGGCATCTGGGTGTCTGTAGGCAGAAGTGTCTGGAGCCCTAAAACTTGGTGGTCTGATACTTCTTAGTCTAGGTGATCTCCAGAGGCCTATTCACACGAGGGCCTCTCGGACACGTGTAGGATGCCATGGGACGGAGCTTTTGCACAGCTGGGCCGTTGGTTCCGTTTGGAACTGCCCCAGCCCGTCCCAGGCTGTCCATCATGTGTTCCAGGTGTATAGCATGAAATCATGATCTACACCCATTCCTGGCCGTCCTGAGACACCCCATAGCTGTTCAGGATGGAAGGGCATAAACACACTCCCTCCGGAACAGCTGTGGGTGTTCTGCACAGGCATGGGTAGCTGGCTGATCAGAGCCGGTGGCGTGCACAGATGCACAATGCCATTGGCCAGGCCCGCCACTTTGAACCTGGCGATGAACAGGTAAGTGGTGGGTGGGGGGGCGTATCCTCAGGTAGGCCCATGCCCGGGGGGGGGGTGAGTGCCTGGGGGGGGAGGTTTCCTATAGCGTCTAGGGGACCCAATTGTGTCACCTAGAACACGCAGGCCTGCCCGCCCCTGGGTCGAACCTTTTTGGGCTAGGCCATGAGGGGACGGGTTCCGCGTTCGCACCTAGGGAGGTAGGAACATGTCCAGGAACACGCTCCTTACCTACCTAGGTGTGAATGGGGAATGTGTCCCTGCATAGCCTAGCCTTCGTGCACTACAGCTGTTCAGTTTAGAGCAGGCTCTACCATACTGCACCTGTGCTTAAGAAGAAGAAGAAGAGCTGGCTTTTCTCACCTGCTTTTCTCACCCATTGAAGGGGACTCAAAGTGGCTGACAAAGTTTTTTATTCTTCATCCCACAACAGAACACCTTGTGAGGTAGGTGGGGCTGTGAGAGCTCAGAAGAGAGGTGTGACTAGCCCAAGGTCATCAGCTGGCTTTGTGGAGGCGAAAGGAATCAAACCTGGTATTCCCAGATAAGAGTCCAGCTCCCTAACCACTAGACCAAACTGGCTCCCTTAAGTAACATTTGTTCATTCCTGCTCACATTTAAGACTTTCTCGATGACACATATGGTCCTGAACAATTTTCGACCATGGTATATTCCCTGCTCTAAACCTGCAGGGTCACCAAGGTCATCCAGAAAGATTTTGCTGCATGTGCTACAAATTAATGAGTATCATCTTATGACTACCTAGATCTGGGCCTTCTCCGTGGTGGTGCCTATTCTTTCAAATGCTTTCATCTTTGACATTTGAGAAGCATTTACTGATATTGTCTCTGCAGGTAGGAGTAGAACCATGGCAACTTCAGACCCCCACATTCCCTAGCAGGAAACTAGAGTGGAAGAGGCAGCAATAAAGCATCTTTTTCCATCTTGTAAGTCACACTGTTGTTGAGGCAACCTTTTGGGGCATAGGTGAAAACCCAGAATGAGAAAGAACATAGCAGGAGAAAAGAGAACAGCAGGAAGAAACGAACAGGTTGCCTCACCCAGTTTATGGCTTAGGTGCAATTTGAGGTTGTCAGATGTCCATCTCAACCCTGTGCTAGATGACATTTTTGCTGCTTTCTTTCAACAAGGAGCAAATAATTGTCCACTAGACAATGATCTTGTGGTCATTGAGGCTGTGTCTGCACTGGTCCAGTGGGACCTGTAATAGGCATCATCTCACTACAGAACAGTCTGCTGGAAAGTCACACCTCCTGCTACACTGTTTCATCTCCACAGGATGAGGAGTGAAGCCATTACAAGTCACAGCACATTTCCTAGAACCTTTACAGTGGGCAATATTTTTATCATTCCCCAGTATTTCCTTTTTTAAAAATAAAAAAAAATAGTCTTTGAATTGCCCTGACATCCTTTCCCAGATTTCCCTAGTATTTTTGGAGAAAAGAAGGTATTGTTAAGACCACAAAACCCAAACTGAAAGAAATAGCTTTCTTTGATATTACTCTTTTATTGTTAATGTAGTATTATTAATGGTTTTATTTCCCCCATTTTAGTGTGTTAGTGTTGCAGCTTTCCCATTAAGTGGACAGTGTTTATGACTAGAAAATGTTTCAGAACTGTAGAAACATTGATTTACGATGATAGCATAGTGCCCCCACTGTGAAATCTAAGGTGGAGCTTCCATTCCCTCAGGCTCACATCCACTGGTATGGATGGGTCATTGTGTCATGTGTAGCAGCCCAGATAATATCTATAGCTGATGCTACATGTACATGGTGTGAGCACTGGACAGAATGTGGAAGGAAGACTGCTCCCACCTGCATCGGTATTTCCCTTTCACTTATTTGTCAGCTTCTTCTGTGCAACAACTCGATGAAATGTGAAATTTCAGAAAAAGAGGTTTCATGCCAGAACTCTCCGGCACCAGAGTTGGGTGACCTGGTGGCCTAGATGCATGTGGTGCCTGTGGACAGTCCTGAGACTATGAGCCTGGTGTCATAACCCAGTATGGATGCAAGATTCCTGTGAAGTGAAAGCTTTCATTCTCCTTCCTTTAGCTTGCAGATCTCAGCCAAGCCTCTGAGCTCAAGATCAGCAGAAACGTTTACAGAAGGACAGGATTTATCTAAGGAGAAATACATGACATTTTTATTTTCAAGACTGGATATTTATTTATATGTGTCTGAGCTCATGTCCCTGTTTAAATTCCAAAGGCAAGAGGGAAAATAGACAGTTTCACTGCTTATCAATGCAAATTATGTTTTTTTTCTTTCTTTGGAATAAACCTGTTATCTTCCACCCTGTGTTTATGTATTATTTAAGTGTATGTGTGTGTGTGTAAATTACAACGGTACTACTGCTTAGAAAATGTCTCATATCTACTCCAAGAAGGCCTGAGCACACTGTTGCCAATATTTTATCTTACTCACTAATGCAGACTTATGAATGATTTACTAGACACAGCAGGAGAAGGCTGCATAATTCAAGAACAAAGCAAAGTAAGGATTTGATTCTGTAATGATTAGTAAACACTAGCATAAACATAATTTAATACAGTAACCATGATAGCAAAGAAGAAAGTTTACAGATAAAATGGTTAAAAATTAAGCATCCTATTATTTATTTATTTATTTATTTGTGTGTGTATGTGGGTTTAAAGCAGATAACCATGTTTAAGTTCTTTGATCATTTGGGTGGCAGCCTCTCTGGAAGTACTGGTAATGAAGGAGACTATGGTAACATGGGGGGATTGATATTCAATAAGCCTCAGGAAGTCCCAGTTTTCTTTTAGGGGGCAAACAGAAATCTCTCTCTCCTCCCTCTGTAGTGATTATATAGTGATTTGGGGCACAAGGATACAGATAACCATCTTTATTCTTATTTTTGTTCAGAATATATATTGTTTGGTCAGTTCCAGGAGAAACTGGTCTGAATTTCACTACCTGATCAGAGGCTACTATACTGATTCCAGTAACTGCAATTTCTTCTCTCGTTTCCCCACTGCTTGCTGTGTTCCTTAGATAAGAAAGCTTCCAGCCAGTGAAACCAGCTTTTGTACTAAGAGCACGAGGCAAGAAGAGATCAATGGCTTTTAAATTCAGCTTTCTAATAATTTAGTAGAAAATGAGAGTTACTAGGTTAATCTGCTGAAGTCGGAGAAATGGAAAAGTATCCTTTTGAAACACAGGACAGTTGAGGGTAATTACATTATTGGGCCATGGACTATTCCAATATATGAATCCAGTATGTTCCAGGAAGTCACTTAGTGTAAATCTGTTGTGTTGTACTGGGTTGCCTTTATTTTTCTTTTATTGATTTGAATTTATACCTGCCCTGTACTGAGAGTTGCAGGTCAAATCACAGTGCTTCAGGCTGCAATTGCACTAGCCCTCAATTCTGTTTTACAGTCTTAATACTGATTGGAAATGCTGCTACCCTTAGGCCTTTTAGGACATGCTGACGTACCTGGGGAAGTGGGGTGTGGAGGCTATGCAAGATCAAAAATACTGTACAGGATTGCTTCTGACCTTCTCGTGGTTAAAATTTGCAGGTTAGAGTAACAGAGCTTTCTGATTGCACATGGAAGTGCTGTGTATTTGTTTGTGGAAGCTCTAGGCTGGCCATGAGGATGAAGCTTGCACTGAAATAAAGGCTGCATCCCCATTATAAGCTTAATTTGGTTTCCCTGGATGCAAACGCCAATTTGCCTGTTCCCGTTACTTTAAACTTAATCGTGTTCGATCCAGATTCTGAGGATCATACGTGACTCAAGGGGGGACTCAAGTGGCTACTTTTTAAAAGCCGCTTTTCGGGGCTGCCCTGCCCTCTTCCTCCTGGCGTGAACGCGCCACCCATAACGGACCCCTTCACCGAGCCTGGCTGGGTGGCTGCCGCTTGCCTGGATGGAGGAAAACCGGCAGTGGGCAGCCAGCGATTCTTTCCCCTCTTCTCCCCATTGCCCAGGGCACACAGCAACAGCGGCAACTCAAGCAAGGGGGCTTTAAACATTCACACATCTTCCAGAACCTGCCCCTGCTTTCCTTTCCCCTTTAAAGGTCAGAACTCCAAAGAGCTAGAATTGCGCAAAATTGCAACATTGTATATCAGGTGTGAAGTGCCTGGATTGCTACAGTGTAGCAGCTGCTGTGAAGGTTGGATTTTTACACTGAAATCACTGTCTTTGGAAGCAAGCTATTGGGAGAGGGAAACCCTAAACATGGATTCTCATCCCTTAAAACGGTAGGGTCCCCACAGTAAAAATTGTAACACTTATCAAGCGCATGATCTGGAGTGAGACCTGTTGAAATGAGGGTTAACATTTACAACGCTTTGGGGTGATTTAACATGTGGAAAGCGTGTTAAGCCAAACTGACGTGGTATCTGCGAGGATTGAACTCGTATTGAATCCGAAATAAGCTTGCCGTGGGGATTCACCCAAGGTCAGAAAGCGAGCCAATGATTACTGTTGGAAAAATTTGGCAACAGTTTGGGTACCACAGAGGAATAAGTAAGGGAATATTGGGGAGGGATATCCCATAGATCTTTATGGTGATCTTCTCTTTTCCTGATCAGCATGCCATTGCCCGCACTGTCTGCATCTCACCATCTGTCCCTGCCACAAATATAGAATTGGAAAAGTGTCATTATAAAAAATAAAACATACAGTGTGTGTGTGGGGAGGAAATCTGTGCTGTTTCATTATGCATGAACATCGTTCTGCTCCAATTGTATTTAGGCTGCTAATTATGAGTTTGAATCATGAATAATCATTATGAGCACATTTTTTTAGAGCATTCAATTGTTTCCTCTGGTTCCTTGGATATTGATAAAAAACATATTTCCATATAGTCAGGTCTGCCAGAAATCAATGTTGGGATGGTGCCTTCGTTCGGTGACAAGCATTATTGAGCAAATACAGCAAGAACTGAAATCAGATACATTTTATACCTTCTGTAGAAAACCCAATAAATTATGGAGATTGTGCACCTTTAAGAAGATAAATGAGAGTTATAAAAACTGACAAGACTAAATGGATATTTGCAAAATGAAAAAACACACACATTAGCATTATGATGAATGCTTGGAAGTCTTAATAGGCAAAAAGGCCATTGATGGGGAAGTAAAGATTTGTGAAAATAGTGATGGAGCAGTGATAGGTTCTTAAAGACTTGTATCAGATTTCATACTCCAAGACTGGTTGCTGGAGATAACATCTCATTGTGCAAATGCATGGATTATTTTGTATAATATCTGGTCTGGCAGATTCCTTTTACATCTGCTATCAGACTGGGAAGACTTATTTTGTACAGACCTTTGTGATTTAAGTGCTGTTTAGCTCTACTATCCATATAAGAGGAAAAACTGTGAGGGGTAGGTCCTTTTCTGGTGTTATTTTATTAATTTGTGCTTGAAAGGTGTTTTGCACAGCATAGTATTAATTATTATTGCAGCCATCATTTTTTGAGAGGTTTTCTTTTGTTCCTATTGTTCCTTGTGGTCTCTCCTTGCACTTATCTGCAGTGTTGCAGCAGCAGATACAAATACAGTTTTGGTGTTGGGAACTGACTTGGCATTTTGTGCTCACATTCCTAAGAGAGGAATTAGCAGGGACCACGGTTAGCCTTCAGATTCTTGTATATCTGGGAGAACGAATTAGCTGGTGTTTAATTTACTTGGCCGTACGTCATCCCAGTTGAGGGCTTCCCATCTTTTAACTGGCATGCTGTTTCCTCTGCATAATGACATTCCTTGCCACCAAGAGGCTGTTGTCGACACATTCCCTACTGTTAATTAATTTGCCTTTCATCTAACCTTCTTTCTATTTATGGTTGCTAGTTTTTGACCTCTTTTGGGTTGGCAGGTACTCCAATTGCAGAGAATGCCAGCTCTGTTGCACACACCTCTGTGATGATGCCAAACTGCGCAGCAAGCTTCTTCAGCTTCCCTTCCCTTGTGATGCCTCTTCTCATATTCAGAGTCTGAATAGCTGCTAATGAGTCAACTTCAGAGGGAGCCCAACCTATACCAGATTTGGATTGCATATTTAACTAAACACCCCTGGGTTGGCTGTGGGCTCCAGCCCCACTCTTGTTAAAGGGAAATGAAGCAAAGTCTGTCTTTACGATGCAGTTGGGGGCCTATGTAGAAAGAGTCTGTTTGCAAAATCTGTTAAAAGAGAGAATGGTAACAATTAGTTAAATAATCAATTGCAGCAAACACATGTCGACTTTTGTTGATCTCATGAAGGGGCAAATGAGCCTGCAAATAAATTGGAGTGAAATTTGTTAAAGCTCCTGAATATATTTGTGCTGGGGCCCTTTCTGTACTGGGCCTTTTTCTGAATTATATCTCGGAATAGGAACTTGCCATCTGCATGTCAGTGTGGACTATAGAAGGCTCTGGGCAGGATCTGCTGTAGTCTACACCAGCATAAAGGTGGCAGGTTTATAGATGGAAATATAATCCAGAATAAGGCCCAGTCAGTACAGAAGGGCCTGGATTGTGATGGTTTGCCAGGATTGTTTACCCTAACCCTCTTACTACAAATATTGCACCAATATCCTAGTGTGTTCCTTGTGTCATGTGTTTTGTAATATGGCTTTTCTACAAACCTCCCCTGGGATAGGAGAAATGTGCATGAGCCTGTACAAACCACAGATGGAGCTTTCAGGAAGGATGTGCAAACGAATGAGCACTGAACATGCACTTTCTGCATTATTTTGGGGAGTTAAGGGATCATTGTAAATCACTGGTGAGATCTTCACACCACAGAAGGCAAGCCACGAATAAGCTTATTCACACTTGTTCAGTAAAGACCAGCCTGAAAAGCACTTCTTGTCAATGGGATGATATGATTGTGTGAACACAAGTAGCAGGTTATAAATTTAACAAGATAAATAACCCAAAGAGCAGCAGTGTCATCTTTATCAGACAAGTTTTTATTGCTATGTAGGTGCCATTAGAAAGAAGAGAGAAGCTGAAGGTTTTAGGGGGGGGGCATTCAGACTGATTGAGGAACAACAGAATATCTTTTAAAAAAACTTTCACTCCTGTTTTTCTAGCTTTGAGTCCTCATCACAGTGTGACTGTACAGCCTCTTCCAGAAAGTGTGGGACATCCTACTTGCTATTTCTAGAAGTAGTAAGAAAAGAATAGGTAGAATGATCAAGATAGCATTTTAAATAAAGATCCCTGAAGGAGTAAAATTAATTTGGGTAATATTTCTAAAGAAGTTCACTTTAGAGATTTATTAGGCACTTATTTTATTAATATACTGTATATTAATTAAATAACTTTTAGAAAACGCTGCAGGAGCATTTTTTTATAATCTAAAAATTCCCCATAGAAGGAAATTCATAAGAATTCTGTTTTCCCCTCACTGATCTTCCAAGGTATTTGGGCCATAGGTATTTCTTCTGTTTTAGATGAATTAGCTGTTCTTTTAGAAAACTGAATATTCTTTTGAGGTAATTAAATATTTTAATATTTCTGCAGGAATACTTGAAGCCTTAAAGAGGCTGTATTCTTTAGGAATGTTAGTAAGCTGTTGGTATTCTTAAAACTACTTTTAATAATATTATCACATAAATGTTTGTTTGCAAGTAAACACTTTTGAGTTTGAATAGGTTTACTCCTGGGCTCTTAATAAATGCAGTAAATAAATGGGGTTGTCATGCTTGGGAAATATACTGCATTTCTGTGGGTATACTTATTGAGCAGAGTCCTAAGTACTGATCAGTAGCTGCTGACATATGAACCACAAATAACTTATAGGCTACCGACGAGCATACAAAAGCGGCCCTACAAAGGAAAAGAAGAGTGGAAGAAGAGTTGGCTTTTCTCAAAGTGGCTGACAAAACTTCCTGTTTTTTTCCCTCTGCAACAGATACCCAGTGAGGTAGGTGGGGCTGTGAGAGTTCAGAGGGCTGTAGACAACCCAAGGTCACCCAGCTGGCTTTATGGAGGAGTGAGGAATCAAACCAGTGACTACGAGATATGAGTCCAACACTCTAGCCACAAGACCAGACTGGCTTGTTGTGCTGAGTTGTTCTAAAATATAAGTGAACCAGTGAGAAACTTCCACAGAAATGATATTTTACTGACTAAGATTGTATTCCCGTGTCACTGGAGAGATGGCTGGAGGGTATTTTGATTGCCATGTCTGGATCACTGTGGCTATGAAGGCCTCTGCAGTTCCATTTCAGAGTAAGAAGATGCTTTTGGAAGCAGCGATCCAAGTGCCTCCACCAAGGTGGGAAAATCACAATCCTTCCAGGAATTACACCCAATGGTGAATTCACTCCCTTCACTGGGGTGGCATCTTCTTTAAGGGATGCCTCTTGCTGCCATGTGTTGAGTTGCAGCAGTGTTCAAAGAAAGTGGAAGAACTGCTCGAAGCAAAGAAACATCAAGTTGTTCAAAATTTGAAAACACAGTACTTAACTAAGTGACAAAAAAGTCATGTCTGCTTATATAATCATTCATTGCAAAATATTTAAGTTTGGCCACAAATCTTTCTTAATCCATCCTGAAGGTTTCTCCACCCTTTCTTAAACAATTGAAAAAATATAGTTAGAAAAATGAGATTCTAAAATTCATCTTTAACATTAGTAAGAATAAAAAGCACCCAGTCATTGAACTTTAATGGAGACTATCTAACTCTTATTTCTTATCCCACCCTTCTACCATCTGTTTCCAGGGCAGCTTATATAACTAAGGTAAAAAAAATTAAAATATCCTATGCATTAAAAATTGCAATCATAATCCATCTTAAACCATGTCTGGACTGTTTGTGAGCATCTGCAAGGAGCACTTGATGTCTTGCTTCTGTGAGTGGTGGCCTCTCCCCTAGGAAGTAAGAACCTAAGAATCTTAAGAGAAGCACTTCTGGATCAGGTCACAGTCTATCTAGTCCAGCATTCTGTCCCACGCAGTGGCCCACCAATTGCTCATAGGCATCCCAAGCGGAAGATGGCAAAGCCTTCACTGGCTCACAGATCCCAGCAAATGGCCTTCATAGGCATCTTGCCTGTCTCCCCAACCTGGAAGATATACCTAGGTATCCATGCCAGTAGCCAGTGATATACCAGTGGCTACCCTTAAGCCATTCTTCAATAAACTTAATATGTGGCAGGATCAGTAAAGGGCAAATAGGTTTTTTAGATATCCTAGTGCTGGGCTTAATGAGCCTTTAAAAGTAAGCTCATTTTCAGAGTCATACGTGTTCTGCAGACCAGTTGTGCATTTTTTGGCTCATCCTATCCTGCAATCTATTTACAGTAACGGCTGTGGGAAACAGCAGTGTTGGTGACAGCCTTCAGATACAAAGAAATATCCCTGTGTAAACAAGACATGATTCACCGATCCCATCGCAAATAAAACAGACACAGGGTATGAAATCAAGGTTTTCTCGTACTGCTGATGCTTTATGTCTAATATGACATCTGGCCCCTAAAAGCAAAATGATTTGCTTATTAAATAATTTAGGCTGAACCATTCTTCCTGAAGACAAACCCGTCATCCATATTTATTCAGTTCTATGGGTATCTTTTTTGCAGGAGGGCTAGTGATTTGAAAAAGGGGAGTAATGAGCCAAGTCATTCTTAAGACAATTTAGTAAACTTGTAGATGATAAGGAAGATTTTAAGCCAGACTCTCCCCGTTAAATCTACGTATATGTTACCAACCTACCCAACTTCCCCTGGGGGAGTATGGCTTCTCTTGTAGAAAAGAGAGATATTTACTGGGAGTAGCTGCAGGCTTCTGTACAGTGAACCAAGGTTGAGTTTGCACAGTGCTTTTGTAGCTCCAAGAATGCTGCTGGGTCTGCAACCTTATGATGCTATTGGTGCACTCAAAGAGTGCACAGCCCACAAAGCCAGCAAACATCCCAGCATAAGTATTCATTAATTATTGGAGCACTGGACAAGGCAGGATGAGACTAAGGGTATGACAACTCTAACATCTGCTCCCCTTCCACTGTACCACTGCTGCTGCCCAAGAATCTTACGTGGTCCTATTTCATTGAACACAGGAAATGACCCAATTCTGAGGCCAGTTCTATGTCTGATTAGAGTAGAGACACGCACAAACACTAAGAGTGTGATTTAATTCAAATCCAGTTGGTTCAAATTGGAATATTTTCAAACAAGCTTGATTGAAACTTTTTGAACAAAAAAGCCCTTTTATCCTTTTAAAGGCCCCTTTTAAACTGGGGTGTTCAACTAGTTCCAAAGGACCCTCCTGGTTTGGTTCTATTCAGACTGACCCCCTCAAACCTGGGGTGCCGGTGGTTCTAAATCAAATCTGTCAAAGGGTGTTATTCCACTGTCACTAACAGTACCCATTAAATACCCATTAATGGGTTCGTAATGGCATTTTTGTACCCATTAATGGGTACTTAATGGGTACTTCTAGTGACAGTGGAAAAACACCCAAACATGCCCAGTTCAGATTGAACCGGGTCATGTTCAAATCAGTTCGACTCATAGCCTTTCTGCAGATCTGGCCAGGAAGAGAAGTACATTATATAATAACCTTTGTCACACAGAACTGCAACTGTTGAAAGTGCAGCATTTCTTCTCCTAGGGTGAATCCAGTTAAATACAGGTAAAGCTAAACCGTGATTGGTTTTTGTTTTGTTTTCCTCATTTTGGAGGGTGTGGTCCTAAGTCTTTTGGGGACTCAGCCTTAATCTGCCTCACCTAGTACTATCTTGCAGTTCATCGTGTGAGCTACAAGCATGCCCATTTTACTCATGAGGCCATTCTTGGAAGGAGGGTTAAGATAAGAAGTGGCTTTACATTCTAAGCGAAAATACTGGGCTGAATTCGCACTTAGGTCTCTGGTATGCAGTTAGAACAGCTCTGCTATAGAGAATCTGTACCAGAGCTGTCCTAATTGCATACCAGAGGCCTAAGTGCGAATTCCTTCCTGCATGGGTTTGAGGACACCAGTGAGGCAGCTGGATAGGAACTTTATTGTCTTTCTTAAACAAGAACACAGGCTTCTGATTCTACAGAGATGCAGCTAAGTTTTAATTCTGTACCATCTGCTGATCAATCTAGATAGCAACACATTTGGTGAATCAGCGCAGTTAACTTGTAAAGTCCATTGGCCCTTTGCTTTTTTTGTGGCAGCTGTGTAAAAGTAAGATGCAGGGGTTGGATTTGGAAGTCTTATTGCTTAGTCATTTGATGGAGGTGGTTGGAAGCATTTAAAGCTGTCCCGTTTCAAGAAGGCTAAAAGCTCTTTCAGTTTCCTCTCATCTACATTTCAGGAAGGAAAAAGGAATCATGCTGTTTTATGTTAAAGGGAACGGAGAAGTTCAAAAAGCTTTGCAGACACCAAGGAAAACCCTCACCCGGATCATACTTTCAAAATTTCGGGTAGATGAAAAGGCAGGAGCTGTCAGCTAGCTCTTCTTCAATTAAAAGAAAAGAGAGATTGATTGAGAGAGAGAGAAAGAGGAGGGGAGGGATTGCTCTCCCTGGGCAGGAAAAAAGGAATTTGTTTCTAGTGGAAGAGGCAGCACAATAGATCTTATCTATCCTCTGCTGCACGAGGCTACCCTGAGCTAAAAGAAGTGCAAAATCAAGTTCCTGTGGTGGGAATCGTCTCACTGCTGACCTGCCCAGGACAGATGAAAGGATCTCTGACTTCCACAGACTGCCTGCGTGTATGAAGCCTTCCCACCTTCATTGGCCTAGTACTAGCAAGCAATCACTGTTACACATATTCATGTAAGCTCTTGTCGTCATTCTCCTAATATTGCACAATTCTAGTTGGAATGTTGACGGGAGCAGCCACACTAATTCAAACTATAGATGGACAGTTTTGGATACTTGGTACAGTTTCCCTTGTGCACTAGAAGACTAAGAGCAGCTAGGGGGTGGGAGTTCTGTGATGCTTCTGCAAACTGTTGGGCTTTCATGGTGTTTCTAAAACAGGGCAGTTGTTGTTTAGTCGTTCAGTTATGTCTGATTCTTTGTGAACCCATGGACCACAGCGCACCAGGCTCATCTATCTTCCACTATCTATGGAATTTACTACCAGAAGAGATGGTGATAGCAACCAGCATGGGCAGCTTTAAGAAAGGGTTAGGTAAGTTCATGAAGGATAGATGTATCAGTGGATACTAGAATGGATGTTTCTGGGTTGGAGAGAGACAGGTAGCATTTCCCTCAAAGCCATTTGCAGGAAACTGAGAGCAGGTGAAGGTTTTGTCCTTGTCTTTTGCTTGAAGCCCAAATGCAATTGGTGGGCCACTGTGTGAGACAGAATGCTGGACTAGATGGGCTGTGGCCCGATCCAGCAGGGCTCCTCTTAAGTTCTTATGCCTCCATATCTCTATCTATCTATCCTCTGCTGTCCCTTTTGCCTTCAGACTTTCCCCACATCAGGGTCTTTTCCAATGAGTCCTATTTTCTTATTATGTGACCAAAGTGTTTGAGCTTCAGCTTCAGTATCAGTCCTTCCTGTTCGTGGTCAGTTTCCTTCAGTATTGCAATCCAAAGTCTTCTCCAGCACCATAATTCAAAATTGCTGAATCTTCAGATCTCAGCCTCCCTTATGGAACAGTTATAAAAGCATCCCAGAATGTGG
This sequence comes from Aspidoscelis tigris stejnegeri, assembly GCA_023333525.1. Classification (NCBI taxonomy): domain Eukaryota; kingdom Metazoa; phylum Chordata; class Lepidosauria; order Squamata; family Teiidae; genus Aspidoscelis; species Aspidoscelis tigris. The sequence goes on from JALMGA010000010.1 coordinate 18,762,906, forward strand.
GCTGCCTTCGGACTTGCGGAATTAATCCACAGTTAGAGGTAAAAGCACAGCTTTCCTGCTGTGAAGTGATGATCAGCCGTGACAACTAAAAAGCAGCTATGTAGCTTCCACCTTGGAAGCTATGAGAGCTGTGTCAGTGCCCGCGGTCATGCAGGCTGAGGCAGCTAATCAGAATTGAGCTGCCCTCCTGCCTCTTGTTTGTCTCTTCTCTCTGTTCTCCCTGGACTGGTGTGAAGATTCGAATCCTCTTTATACTGTGCAGCAAGTGTTCTCTTACGAGCATTAAGGTAAGCATGCAGTAGCGATCTGATAATGTACTGCAACGATGATCCCTGGATTATTGTTTGTGATGCTCAGATAGCGACTGCACATTCTGCTGCGCAGTATAAACAAGTCTGCATGCAGCCAAAATCGCCCATATTCTGAAGGATATATGGGGGGAAAATAGCTGTTGCTATACTTTGTACCGAGGAAAAGTGTGTGTGACCATATGACGTACTTTTTGTCCTTACTTGAAAAATGGCATGAAGGGCAGTTTGCTTTGGGCAGTGTCTTTGATGGTCCATATGTATCCTGTTTTGTAGTAAATTATGGGAAGTATTTTTGTTGTTTAATACTTGTGGGGGCGGAGAGCAAGAGATATAAGGGTTCTGGCTTTTTCTATTTCCTGGAGGAAGCTTGGGGGCTTCTTTATGCAATATTTAATCTGCCATGGATCAGGCTAGGTTACTGGTAGTCGACATGACCTATGCCTGCTCAAGCCTCTATTCTGGGTTAAAGGGTGGTTTAAACTTTTTTTTTTTACTTCAAATTTGTTTTTGCAAGCTAGTAAGCTTCCCCCATGGATTTTGCTCTCCATGTTCACCCTGGGGGCAAGGTGCCATTGTGGCCTTCTCCAAAAACTGTTGGCTATTGCTGCTGAGGCTGTTGTGGATTGCAATCATGTAGACCTCCAACAGAAGAGTCAGAGATTTCTTGCCAGGGTTTGCTGCCGTCCCAGGACATATCTTCCCAAAGGGAGAGTGGAACCACTAGAAATCAGCATATTCCCTCGATCCATCCTGTTTCTCTTTGCATTTAGATGTGACCTTAGGCATAAGGAGGAGAACTATGTCTAGGACAGAGGAATGGCTAAAAGGTTCATGTTAGTTCATTGGGCACCTTTACCGTCCACTGGACAGGAAGGGAAGTGTGAAATCGCCTAAAGCACACCCCCTCTGAGGATGTTACTGCCAAATGGATTGGAGACCAATCCTTAAGACTCATGAAGCCCGCTGCTGATTTTAAATCACCTTTTAAATCACAGGAGTCTATGGACTTGTATTAACACATGCCTATGCTTTTTATATATGTTTAAAGGATAAGTAAATGTGACGCTTCTGCAAATGGAGGCAGGAGGTAGACCAAAACTGTGAGCAGCATTTATTTCAAAGAAAAGGGCTTTGTGTCTTTGTGAGAAGTTTTTTTTGTGCCTGTTTGTATCATAAAGATGAAAGCTGCTCTCAGAAGGCCTTTGCCTTGTTCTCCTAATCTAGCTTCTGATCTTTGAATTTAATGCTTGCATTTTGTTCTTTACAGAGCTCTTAAGAAGAACATCTAGGTAAACAAGATCAAGATGACCAGCTCAGCCCGGGAGCATCTCCTTTTTGTGCGACGGCGCAATCCTCAGTTACGATATACTCTGAGTCCAGAGAATCTCCACAGCCTGGCTTCTCAGGGCACTGTGCCTGAGAACATGAACTTGCAGCGTGCCAACAGCGACACAGATCTAGTGACCTCTGAGAGTCGCTCTAGTCTGACTGCAAGCATGTATGAATATACCTTAGGACAGTCTCAGAACCTCATTATTTTCTGGGATATTAAAGAAGAAGTGGATCCTACTGACTGGATAGGACTTTATCACATTGGTAAGCAAGAACTTCTGCTACCCCTGTTTTCCTCTTTTGGTCTGTTCATTAACAAATGTCACTTTTCAGGTAGCAGGGCTCTATTGCATAATGTTGAAGCTGAACGGGACCTTAAAGGGAATGGAGAGCAGCATTTGTGACGTGGAGCATTCCTAGCAAGAGAGGAGCAACTGTTGTGGCTGAGTGCATCCCCATGGGCATTTTAATCCGAACTGAATTTGAATTGAGAAAGGACCGTCCCCATGACTTCTGTAATTAATCTGAATTCAGCACCCAGCTGTCCCCATGCAATTTCTTATTCCCAGATTTTATGAACACTATCTTGCCTAAATCTGGAGGAAAAAAAGTCCTGATGAGAACAGGACTCAGTCCCCTTTTTAGAGCCTAGTATGTTTATTTTTCCCCCACATTGGGAGGCTATCTTGGGTGCAGATCTACTCTTCTGGCCAGTGCAAGCCAGATGTGGGTGGAATTTTACAGATGCAAAGCTCCCTTGCCATGATCACTATGCTAGAGCTCCATATAAAAAAAGGGGCGAGATCTGCTTAATGCAGATTTGCCTTTAAATTTCTTTTTGGCTGGAAACGTATGTATCTTTTCTGATGCTTGTTAGAAAAAATACATTTGAAAATCAAAAATGCTTGATACATTTTATCGTGCTGTGCTGGCTTCTTTGCTGATCCGCTTGAGTGCACAGTTCCCAGTAATGTAAAAAGGGAGAGGTGTGAAAAAGAAAGTAATAATTGTGGCTAGATTTTTCTAAAAAAAAACCTGCCTTCAGCAAGAGTGAAGGGGAAGCTTTTGGTGCTTTTATTGCTGGCAGGGTTTGTGCCAGAGGTGTGTTAAAAGTCCTGTTTTTTATGTTTAACAGTAGTCCCCAAAAATAGTCCAAGCAGGACTAAATCAGGAGTAAAAAACCTGCATGGGGACACACCCACTGAAGAAAGGCGGGGAAGGCTGCTGCATCAGGCTGTTTGAGTTGGATGCAATTATGATTTAAGAATTCTGGAGGAGCCTTTGTTATGGCCTTATGCAAACTGAGATAAAATCACAGTTATTATTTTAAAAAATGTTTTTGGGAGGGTGTGTAAAGGTATGTGTTGATGGGAAGGAATCATTCAAGTAAAATTCAGAATTTCTGGAATCATGGGAGATGGTTGCTTTGCTCCTCGTAAAAGTAGGGGCAGCATCTGTTTATCCAGCAGTATAGAGTGAGTTATACTGTGGTAGTAGATGTGCGGCTTTTGGCAACGTTATCCGGTTGTGGTTTTTACATCTAGATCCATTGCATTTGCTTCCTGTCTTAGGCTATGATTAGACGCAACATGAAAAAGTATCTCTGAGGTGCCTCCAGACATGTTTAAAGCTCTGCCCTCCCTGCACAGCTGCTTCCTGTTGTCACCATGGGACAAGGGAAAGCTGCGCAGGGAGGGCAAAGCCCCTGCAAAGCTGCATCCTGTTGTCCAGACAGGATGGTCTACACTCTGCACTTTCCTGCCTCCAAGTGAGGGAAAGTGAAGTAAAATGCAGCTAACTGAACAGCAGCTTTTTAAGTCACACTTTTCCTGCTGCTACACTGTCATTGCTACTGGTCAAGGGACATCAGTCAGGTGACTGCTGGGTCTGCAGCAGCTGCAAAGCTTTTCTCCGTGTTTGGAGGTGCCTTGAGACTTTGAGATGGGATTGTTCACACACCAGTCTACCCCTTCCCTCTGGCATGAACATTCTGTGTTAGAAAAGGAGGATGAGAGAAGGTTTGGGAATGTGAGGGTCACATACTGTGGTCTCTGAGGTATCTTTGACTTCAGTTGCATCCAGACACATTTAATACTGTGCATTGAATGCACAGTTCTGATTGCGCCGTCACAAATGATGACTGATTGATCATCATGGTGCTGCATTATATAATTGGAAGTGCACATTTACCTTACTGCAGAATCAATGACACTCGCTGTGCAGTATGTAGAAAATCTGAAGTTTCAATCCATTGTGGGCAGGATGGTGGGAAAAGGAGATGAGATGCCAGCTAGGCAGGAAGTGCAGCTCGAAACGTGATTGGCTGCCTCAACCTGCATGACGGCATGTACCACCTCACCTCTCACAGGTCTGATAGGGAACACTATGGAGCTCCCTTCCAGTCTGGACTACCGGTCTTCCCTGTGCAGTGGGTATACTGTGCTTTATGATTTAACTAAAAATTTATTCTGCTAGTCCTGGAGGCAACCTTAGTCTGGGAAGAGGATGCTTCCACTTGTATGCTTGGGTCAAATAACATTTCAAGATGACATTAAAGGAATGGATCCCCTTTCTGCTTCATCCAGGTACTTTGAGAGCATTGACTCAGGTTGTATGTATGCCATGAAGGAGATAAGCAACTTGCCCCTTATGATGGCGGACAGTGCTGGCCATTGCTGGGCCATGTTGACCTTCTACATTTGAGTTACCTGCTTGATGATTCATTTGTGTTTCTCTGGCTAGACTGTTCACTATCCATAGCAAAACAACTTCTAGAAGCATTTCTGCATGAATGCTCTTTAGGGCAGTTGCCTAACTATACCATCTTCTAAAAAATGTATTGTTCAGTTTGTTGATAACTGATTAGTCCAAAGACCATATCAAATGTAAGAACTCTTTGAGTCATGCCCCGAGATCTTGACCCAAATGTGCCATCCACCTGCTTTTCCTTTAGATTGTCTTACAGCTGCATAATCATTTAGAAATCTAGGAACAGACAGTACTTCCACAATCTGCCTACTTGAGAATTACTGTGACATGACATTGGTTCTGGGGTTGTAATAAAGCAGTATCAAATCTCTTTTTCAGGACTTGCCTTAGAGATGAACTATATGACAAAAGCTTCCATCCTTTTCTTTCTTGTAGTCCCTTAATATGGGTTTTGTAAATACTGATTATTATTTTTTACTAGTAGTTTCTTTTCTCCCTTGAGGGGACAAAAAATGTGGAGTGAAATAGTTTCTATAATTCCCCCCCTTGCAACTTTCACATTTCTATTACTGAGTAATTATACTATTCCCAATATTTAATATACATTATATATTTGTTCTTTTAAAAATGTGCATTTATGCTAACATGCATTGTTTCCAGGACACCTAGGCTGCATCCAAGGGATGTGCACAAATATTTGTAACATTTGATATTCATGTGAATTCAGACATTTGTATACAAATCAAATGTTACAATATTCGTACATTGACATTCGTACAAATACAAATGTTTCAGAACATTCATACAAAGCTTTGGAGCATTCATGAACCCAGGAGGTGGGAAAGTGGCTGCACCAGTCACATCTGCAATGGATCTAGAATGAATTTGACATGGTTTGAGAGTGGATTCAAAGTGGATTCAGGGTGGATTTGATGCTTTCAGAGTGGATACATTTTGGGATACGTATTGGATACATATGTGTTCATATTGGATACGTATCAGATACATATTCATTCTTATTGGATATTTGTATGAATACATTGTTATCAGATAGATTCCTACCACATTCGAAGGGGATCCATTTGAATGAATATGAATTTTCTCACATTCAGTTTGTTACAAATTGAATGCAAAACCCCCCCATTTGTGCATATCCCTACTGCATCCAGATAAGACTTAAAAAGTGTAATTATGAGATGGCTGTGTTGGGATTGGCACATGTATCTATGACAACCCAACATAACTTTGCTATATAGGGGTAAAATTGTGCTTTTTCCTATTCAGGGAAAACCCAACACTCAACATGGGTTTTCCTGGAATAGCACAAAAATCTGCTTGCCAGAAAACTTGGCAGCACAATCTTTGCTAAATAAAATGGTACCCTGCATGTGCCCGTGGCTGAATCTAAGGCAAAAACGGCCATTGCGCACCTGCAGTGGACAGCATGCAAACACTTCTGGGAATTTCATGCCTTTGGAATACCTGGATGTGTGCATGATGCCAGCGTGGAAGAAGATGCTTTCCCTACATTGTTGCCCAGCTGTCTGGTTGACAAGCGATCATTTTGGAGAAACTTTACTCTGGAATATCACTAGAAAGTATGATTTTCCAGAGATGTCTGGAGGTGGACCTAGTTCGCAATCCACTGTCTCTAAGAACAGCTATGTATCTTGGCTCTGAAAGGTGTTCTGCTTTTACACTATAAGGAGTGTGCAGGACAGGGCTTGTAGCCCTTGAGATGTTGCTGTAGCCACGATCAAACCTATAGTTGAAGATCTCCCCAGACTGTCTTCTAGCTGCACAGCTCACACTTTCACCCACTCAGTTCATCTTACAAGTGGTCTGTTCCTCCTTAGTTCCATTTATCTGGAGTCTGCTTTTGCACAGGACTCAGTTTATCTTGGGGAGCCAATCTGTTTTCACTTCTCCAGTATGGGTAGGGCTGAACCATGCTGGGACGGGTGAATCTAGGCTTCCCTCCCACCCAATGCCTGGCTGTGGGTGGCGCAAACAGGATTTTTCAGCACACCTCTCCCTTTGTTGCATCTCTTTCCACTTCTGCTGATCTCCCAGGAGGTGAGGCTTGGCAGAAAGGAGGGGCAGAAAGGGACGAGGGGCAAGGGAAAGGGAAGAGCAAGAATATAAATGATACAATTCTAAAGACAATGTATCTTTCATTTTCCTTCAGCAATGTGCAAGGGAAATAATGTTTTGTTTCAGTAAAAGAGGGCTTTTACTGAAAAGGGAAAGTGCTTCAGCAGCTTCAGGGGAAATGGTAGAGTACAGCCTCTCAGTTTTCTATGGGAATGGCTGGGGAGATGGAGGTGCATGGTGACTGGTGACTGGGCTAAGCCTCAGCTGTGTTTGTTTGGGGGCATAGTCCCCGTGCCCCAACAGTACCCTGTTTTACCATCGAGTTTGTCGTCAGCACCGCAGAGCTCCAAACACATTACCATTGCCAGTGTTGATTGGCAGAACTTTGTCCTATCGGATTGCAGGTGGCATTGATGTAACCTAGAGAGGTGGACATCTAAAAAGCCATGTAAAGGAGACTCAGGGAGAACACATAACAGGCGGGAGCGTAGCAGCCCAAATTTGAGGACGACCTGAGGACGGATTGTCAGGAATCGGGTATGAACAGGATTAGGATGTCTTCAGTTCTTTTTCTTAACAGGATGGACTATTTTAGCAAGGTGGGATCACGGCCTCTATTTTACCTGTCATTGTTGTTCACCGTTGGTTGTAATGGCTGGAGTTGGTGGGAACTGGGTGTCTGCAGAGTCAGAGGTTAACCACTGCTGCTTTATGTCCCTGATGCATGAAATGATTCCATGCATGAACCAAAAGATACAATAAGAAGGGAAGGAAAAGAAAGGTTTGCTACTTCTTAGCATCATCAGTTTGCATTCCTTTAAAAAAAAAACAAACTAACTTGCATCCTTGTTGCCTTTTTTTCTGCAAGTGGCACAGATTACGTGCAGCTTGCCTTATGCGTAAGAGGGGCCTGGCCAAATGCCAGGGTAATGCAGCAGTTCAGATGTATTTTTTTTCTTCTTCTTCAAACAGTGGAGGGCTGTTTGACAGAGATGCTGTGAAACAAAGGAAAATGTTTGCTTCCTAGCTTACAAAAATAGAATGAGGGGAACAGCCTATCAGAATTTGTGTTTGTTGCTTTTAAAAAGGTTATTAGTTAATTCTTGTGGCAGAAACGAAAATCAATTACTTCCTTTACACAAGACATACACAGTTACCCATAGGTAAGAAATGGTGTGGGAAATTTCATATGCTGGAGAAGATGAAGGACTTTTTCTGCAAGGACGAGGGTGTCTCTTGGAGGTGAATATCTTAGATTCCCTAGTGGCATTTGAGAAGTGAATTATTAAAGATGATGATGCAAATTTATCGCTTCCATTCTCTTTTCTTTCTTCCCGCAGGCATTCAGTTCAGCTGATAGGGTCTGTTGCTGAGTATATCTCTGACTGTTCAGTCTTTTCATCAGAGAGAAGCAGGCTCTGATATGACATAAATATACAAACGAGCAGGTTATTTTTTTCCATGTGAATGGCAGAGAATTCTTATCATTTAAGTAAGGAGGTGGAGAATGGCTTCACTCACTAGTGTCTATTATGGGGCGAAGGGATAAGTGTGGGGACATTTTAGCTGAAACGATGCATTTTTTTTCAGATCACACAATTTGAGGGGGACTGTCTTTGTTCCCTTAGGAACAGGATAAGGCAGGACACAGTGCATATGCCATAAAGTCACTTTAAAAAAAAGCTCTGGTGGTGGAAACCAAAAAGTCTTCGGTGGCAGGCAGATCGTCCCTCATGAGAATGTAAGTGGCTCTGTGAACAAAGCTGCAAGGTACCCCTAACTGCATGTGACAAAGACATGCTCCAGTCATCCATGTGCCTCCCAATTTCCCACAATGCAGATGTGTTAATGGTGCATCATGAATGTGATGAAAATTGGATTGTTTCCATTTCATTAAATTCAGCAGGCCTGAGAAACTGCTCCTTCTCTTCACTGCACCTTTGGTACATAGAAACAAACTAGACAATTAACAGAATTAGTAATAAAGTTGAAACCTCAGCTTTGAATGAGCACCTACTGCAGATGCAGGGCAGTGGGGAAAGGCTGGAGAATGATTGAACCACCTTTTCAATGCAGCACTATACTTTTCACTGGTTTATCGGGTTTCCTTGTGGATTAGTCAGCCATGTCTCTGTTGATGGAATATAATCAGGAAAGAACCCTGGCTTCAGCATAAGTTCTTATCAGCAGCTCGCCCTCATTCTCAAAATTCAGAAACGACAGCATTCTGAGCCCTAGCAATAAGGCCTTCAGTATTAATTGCTGGAAAAAAGCCAGAGGTTTTGTGCCATTGAGATCAAGAGAGGCAGTGAGGTATCTTTCCAGAAGTGGTAACCTCTTTTTGATTAAGCCAAGGCATTTCTATTTATAACTTGACATTGATAGCTGTGTGGAAATATAATCGATGTATTTTGCCCCATTTGTTTTGTAAGCTTCTGTTTTAAAAGTGAGGTGGTGATGGTGTTCTTCTTGACTTTTGTGTTGATTTAGATCTTGCTACCTAGAATAAATACTCATGGGGTCACATCAAGAAAATATACATCATCTTGCTTGCTGGCAAACCTTTGGAGCTTCAATTTCCACTTTATCCTGCTTTCTGGATAGCTGCTGTAGCTTTCTGAAGAGGCTGACTTATGCTTTATCCTGGAATACCCAAAGATGGCAGTATAAATAAGCAATGTCTGGATGCAGCCTGTGTGTCCAGTGCTAAAAAAATGTCACTGACATGCCAGTTTGAACTTCTTATATAGCTACATATATAGGGATTAGTTCTAGTCTTGTCCAGCACTACTGGATATTTTACCCCTCCTGACTCCATCTCATTAAAATTCTCATTCTCTCTCCCCCAGCCCTGGTAGGTATACAGTTTGTTTTAGTATGCAGCACTGATTGTCCAGGGTCCCATCTGGATTTTGATAAAGTTCTCTTCAGGGCCTCTTCTGTCCACATGCTGGTGCAGACTACAGATGACTTGCCCACCACAAGTATGCTCTGTCTGCACAGGATGGAGCATAAACCACATCAGACTCCTGATCTGGATTGCTGATAGTCATTGAAATTGAGGACTACAGGCATACTGCCTTGGCTACTTCAGGTCATGGAGATGTGCAGAAGGCCATAATCCTTTTCTGGACTACCAGGGGAACTCGCTTCAGCAGTGCACCAGGATGTGCCAATGAAATGGGTCCCCTGGGAGTTCTGAGGCTCGGAACTTTGGGTGTTTCCACACTGGCTGTGGAAACCCCATTAAGACACATATAGAACACATACAGTACTTACCTTCCGTATTGGAGACCAGACCTGGGACCCTTCGCGGTGGCCACTTCCGCACTCTGGCGCATGAGACCCATTCTTAATGGGGTCTCGCCGCCAAAAGTTCCGGCCTCTGGGAAGACCTCGAAAATTAGGTCTTCCATCCAGTCCCTCACCTGGATCCCTTTGGAAGCAGATCGCTTCCGCACCCGGAGAGGCGAAGGACCAGATGTGCTGGTGGCTGCCATCTTGGGGAGGGTGGAAGCAGGCCAGTCTGCCTCCAAAGCCCCTCCCCCGCATACCACATGCTGGCAGAAATGTGTGGTGGCTGGCAGCTGCATGTTCCAGTCCTGCGGCTCCGGGGAGCAGTGCCGGTGGCGCGGGAGGCCAGATACCCTTTGAAATGGGTGCTGCATCCTCCGCACAGCACCCAGAGGATCCGGCTGGCAGAATCTGTCCTCCCCATGGATCCTCAGGAGGACGGATCACCGGGAAATGGATTTTCTTAAATTCATTTCTCAGCGGCCAGTGCGGAAACACCCTTTCACTTCTGTCAAAGCTTTCAGGGACTTCCTTCTGAAACTTGTGCAAGCTTTGGTGTTGATGCGGAGGCTGGGTTGGAACAGTATTGCTGTGCAGACAGTGCCATTCCGGACTGAGCCTTTCTGTGGTGCAGACTAGTGGACCTTGGGTGATCTGGATCTATAGCCTGGATCATCTAAAGGTAAACATAGAAAGGCCCTGTTTTTCCTCAACAGGCCTAAAAACAGAGTGAGGTGATTTTCAGTAGAAAACCAGCTCAGTGAGAAAAAGCTCTTCTCCCCAGGGGCTAATCGTCTATTTGAAATTATAGTCTCAGCAGGAACGTTCACTGTATACTGAAAATGAAAAGAAGAATTATATTAATACAGAATTCTTGTGGAGGGAAGAATTTTGTGGACCAGTCATGTATTTAATTCCATGTTCAATCACCATAACTCAAACATAAATGAAGAGGCTGATAGAACTGGCATGATTTCAGCAAACTACTAAACATTTTTTTTCCAAATTAGTGATAACTTTTATAGCTTTATACACAAATTAACCCAGCCACTCAATTAAGGCTTCTGTGTCCTCCACTTTCTTATTTAAACATTTTGACATTCTAAAACTGATAGTGCTTAAGTGGGCCTCTCACATTGGTGTGGATTATAATAGATTTTTGATGACGCACATTAATCAGAGCAGTTTGCTTCAATGTTTACATGTGTTTATACACTTGAGGGATATTAAACTTTAAACTAATCTTCATTTTGAGGTGAGAGAAAATGATACAATGGACAGTAGACTAGTATTATAGTCTAATTCTGTATGTAGTTTGTTATGCAATGGCCAGTGGGTAAATTAATGAAATAAATTGGATGGATGGATGGGTAGGTATGTAGGTAGATGATAGATAGATGGATAGATGGTCACTTTTATAAGAATCCTTCCTCCATCAGCATACTTTTGCTCCAGTGTTTAGGAAGTTTTCATGTTCTGGTTTTGAAGAAGTCTTGGTTGATGTCAGCATCACACATAACCTTGTTTACTGATGCCATAATTTTGAGTTTGGAATTCACAACTCTCCACTCAACACTGAAATGTTTGCCTTAAGAAGTAAAGTGGTGGATCCATGAACAATTTAAGTTGTCTTCTTTCTGAACGGGAACTCTTGAAACTTCAAGATCTCTTGAAATTTAAATTCACAATGAATTTTCCCCTGAAGGCAACTTTTTGGTTTCCATTGTGCCCAAACATCACTATATTCTATGTTTTATTGACTGTGGTGTCAGTACCACAAATAATTTGGGTACTTCTGGAGAAAAAAAAATGGTTAGTAATGGACTTTGCAAAGATTGTAATGGATCTCACATAAGGTTGCCGCTTGCACACACACCCCACACACACTTCTCCACAATAGCTTTTAGCTTGGAGCCAGAGGGCTGCCAGTTTCTTTGCATTTTTTTGCTAACGGCTCCCTTCAGAAGATGGAAGTTCAACAGCAGGCCTGTGGCAGCTAGCCTTATCCTAACCCACACAGAAGGATTGAAGCTGTGGTCACACCTAAGGTTTAATCCAACTTCAGTCCAACTTCAGAGTGAGAGAACACATCAGCAAAGTGACCAGTAATTTTCCTTCCACATTATCTATCCCAATGGTGATTTTTTTCAGTTATTTAACACTGAAAGAAAACTGCTTGTCACTTTGTTGATGTATTCTCTCACTCTGACAGTGGACTGAAGCCGGATTAAGTTTTAAAAGTGACCACAGCCTGTGTGACCTTCAGTAGATAATAACAGCTAGACCTCTCCCTCTGATCTTAACAGATAAGATAGTTGGTACGAAGGGGAGGGCACACAAGTAACTGGATGTGGAGCTAACTAAGGCTATTTATACAAATACAAAAACTTTGATCAGGAAAGCTCTAGAGCAGACAAGGGTAAAGTTCAAAGAGCAAGAGAAGTATTTCATCTATAAGATGCCCTGGTCATCACATAGGCATTAGTGCCAGCTGTCAGGCAATCGTCTAACGAACCTCACATATAGCTTGTTGCAATATTTGTTTAGGGAGGTGATCAGGACCAGAGGCAAATTGTTCAAGGAAGGTCGCAAGTCCTCAGTGAATAAGGAACACAAAGCAGGACCAATCACTGCAGTCAATGATGTGACAATTGTGCATGGCAGGCTAATGAGTTCGTTTAAAGTGACAGAAAAACTGCCATGTGTAGACTAGCTTTAAAACTTTAAAAGGATATATTTAAACGTGGGAGAAAACATGGGATAATGTTTTTGGGTTAATGTTCACAGCTTCCTGCCTCCTATCTAGATTTTCTTGTGGTCCCAAGCTGAAGGCCAGCAATCGGTTGTTTGCAGTGCTCTGTCTACGGCAGTGATCATGCCATCTTCAGTTGTCAATTTACTGCTCCACCACCCAGCAGAGCCAATTCTATTTTTGCAAAAGGCTCCACCAATTGTAGCCAATCGTATCCGCAAATCCTTGCCTTAAAAAAAAAAAAGAAAACATTAAGTTGCTAGTAACAGACACACAACCCTCTGTTTTCAAGGCAATGGCTCAATGCCTTTTTGCATATCTGCTGTCCTCATTTTCCCTTTCTGGTATGCCTGACCACCTCTTCCCATATGATTATATGCAAGTACGATTAACTGGATTTGTTGTCTTTTTCTGGGCAGGGAGAGAAAGGAGGGCAACCCTACCCATTGAGAGGAAAAAAAACCCCAAAACAATTCGTGAATGGACTTCAATCACACACTGATCCTAAGTCACATCTTTTAGAAAATTTGCTTTCGGCGTGCATCATCCCAGAAGTAGCCAATGGCAAACCACTTCTGTCTCTCTGCTGAAATCTCCTGTTACCTTTAATAAGATGCCCATTAGAAAATATGCCCTATTTCTGCACCTACCTGGCTTGTCCTAGGATGCCTGGTCTACCTTCCATCCTGTGCAGATGGAGTATTTTAGGAGAGATTAGGGCCTCCCTTATCCTGCATCTCCCTTATCCTGAACCTAGATCCCTGCTTCTGGTCTTCGGTGAGTGCCGAAAGGCCCTCAGTTATTTAGAAAGGCCTTATCCACTTCCTCCATCAGAGCAGTGGCCTATGAGGAAATCTTGCAATGACATTTTGTTTACTTCTCCTTTTATTCTGAATTTATACACAGGATTATAGACATATCACCCACCTTTCTGGAGGATGGATCAATTTGTTTTGATAAGTTATGCTCTTCAAGTGTTATGTTCTAGTCATGAGTTTCATTCAACGAGGTTTCTGTGGTTTCAGTCAGGTCACACTTTCCTTCTGGTGTTACGGTTTCTAATTCTTCCTGTTTGTTCCTCGTGCTCTGAACATTAGTGTACAGACACAGAAGCCTCTGTGTGTCACTTTGTTAGTCTCCCTTCCGTGTATTGTAAAGTTCTGAGTACTCTTTCCTGTCTCCTACATCCACCACTTGGGAACAAGAACCAGTACTACCTTTACTTGACTAATTCATGCCATTGGCTTTTTTAGAAGTCCTTTTATTTTCTGGTAGATGTATGCTCATGTGGGGATTTATATAGTGTCTTATGTGGCGTAATATGAGTTTTGTACATCATTCTGAGACTGTGGGAGAACTTTAAAGCTTCTTTTTTTAAAAAAAATATTTTATTTTCTATAAGTGAACAAATATTAAACAATAATCACATACACAAACCATACAAATCATAAAGTAGAAACAAACTAAAAGAAAAAACACACCCTTATCTATGTGTACCCTTAAAAAAATAATCTTAATTTAGGGCCTTAAACAGCATGGGTGCTTTCACACTGGCCGCTGAGAAATGGATTAAAGAAAATCCGTTTCCCGGTGATCCATCCTCCCAAGGATCCATCCGAAATATGGACAGATCTGAGGAGGCCTCCTGCATCTGCACACACACGGGGAGGATGGGTCCTGCCGGCCGGATCCTCTGAGCGCTGTGCGGAGGCGGAAGCACCCATTCCCCAAGGCAGCTGACCTCCTGCGCTGCCAATGCCGCCCCCGGAGCTGTGGGACTGGAGCATTCAGCTGCCAGTCACTGTGCGTTTCTGCCAGCGTGCAGCACGTGGGGGAGCGGTTCTGGAGGCAGACTTGCCTGCTTTCACCCTTCTGAAGATGGCAGCCGCTGGCACATTCAGCCCCCCACCTCTCTGGGTGCGGAAGTGTCCTGCTTCCAAATGGATCAAGGCAAGGGGCAAGACAGAACACCTAATTTTCCAGGTCTTCCTGGAGGCTGGATCTTTCGGCAGCAAGACCCCATTAAGAACGGGTCTTGCGCGCTGGTGTGCAGAAGCAGCCGCCTCGAAGGGTCCCAGATCCGGCCTCCAGTGTGGAAGGAAAGTTTTCTGTGTGTCTTGTATGTGTCCCATATGTGTTTTTAATGTGTTCTTAGTGGCAGTGTGGCAATACCCCATATTTATATTTAGCCATCTGTTTAGAAATATCTTTTCAGACTAATCTAGGAAAGATCTCCTGTGCAATTCTTCAATGCACAGGTTCCAGATCAGTCTGAATTGTTGAATGTTATCAGTTCCCTCCATTCGCAAATATTTCACTGAAAGATATTCATTCATCATAAGTTTCCATACTGGTCTATAACTTTGAAGCTTCTTCAGGACCAGAACAATAATGCATGGAGCCAGCAGACTGAGGTAAAAGCCTGCGACTGACTTCAGCTGTCTGGCAAGAGCATTGAGAAGCAACTGCGGGATCTAAAGAAGATTCCACAGTTTCCTCCTGTCATCTGGAGGCATCCTTAGAAAGTGTTAGAAGCGTATGAGTTTACAGACTGCAAGAGGATACTGTACTTTACATGAAATAAATTATCATACTAAATGCTTGAAGTATAATCTTAACACAGACTTAAGTGTGCTTAAGTCTACAGGAATCATTGCAATGGAATTAACACTATTGGAATGTAGGGATGTACACAAATATTCATGACATTTGAAATTTGTACGAATTTGGCCAAATTTGGACATTCGAATTCGAATCAGATGTTAGCACATTTGAAGATTGACATTTGAATTCAAATCAAATGTTTGGATACATTCATATGAGGCTTCGTATGGGATTTGTAGGAGATTCGTATGGGAATTATATAGGACTGAACATTTGTATTAAATATGAATCCTACCGCATTCAAAGGGGATCTGTTTGAATGAATGTGAATTTTCTTGCATTTGATTAGATACAAATCAAATACAAAAAAATAATTGTGCACATCCCTATTGGAATGTGATGGCCTGGCAACATATCTCTTTGAAAACACCATGATCAAACACCGTCAATATGAACAGTTTTGTGATTAAAGAAATCATAAGTTTAAAGCATGGACTTGATATAAGGAGAGCTAGACGTAATGTGAGCCTTTGGCATGATTTGCACAAAGAATGTGTGATGAAATGCAAATTTTGCTCGCACAACATTTATGCCACAAATGCAAAGAGCAAACAGGCTCTATTGTCTCCTTTTGCTGCCATTGCTATTTTACTTAGATCCAGAAAAATGGGATAGTTGTGTGGTATTAACATGACTTGGGCTTGAGAAGCCAAGAATTTCAATCCTTATTTAGAAAACAAGGTTTTTGTAGATGGTTTAAAAACAACAACACCCACTATTAAAAATTAAAAGAAACACATTTAGCTTTAATAGATTGGCTTCTGTATTTATAACCTAGTTTTTTGTGCCCTGTACTTTGGCATGTAGTTTATCTATTTATTAGGATAAGTCTTCCCAAATCTGGTTTTTGAGAATAATTGCAATGACAAAAGTTTAAGAGGTCTTTCACTGTTTCTTAATCAGTTTGTCATTTTTCTTGACAAAAACAGCTTTTCAACAGCACTTTTTTGTAAGAGCTGTATTTGTCAATTTAGATAGGATTGGAGCTTATACTAAAACCTGCCTGGGTTGGGGAATTTTGGAGGCTTTCCATTTCAGGTCAGACAAGATTAAAGAGAAGAAGCTTTCACATAAGCTCTCTTTTAATATACTTATGCTTGTAGCTCTGATTGAATGGAGAGATTGAAAAGGTTCAACACCTTATGCTCTGTTCAAAGGCTTTGTCCAGCCTCTAAAATGATTTCTGAATTGAGATTTTTCATGGATTAAAGGAGACTAGAATGCATCATTTCTGTGGTATGAATGCCGGGACAATACTTCATGCTAGATGTCGAGCCTGTATGTGTTCACTGTTAATCAGGATTATTATCCCTTGTTGTCCTCTCCAGGGCCTCTTCTGGTGGGTGCAGACTAGGAGAGGTCCCACCCACTGCTTAGAATATTATTTTCTGCACAAGATAAAATGTGATCCAGATCAAGAGGCTCCAAAAGAGGTCTCATGGGTCTCCAAGGCTAGGAATTTTCATCCCTAGCTGTCAGAGACCTCAGCAGCCAGCTCTGAAGTTCATGAGAGCTTTGTGGCCAGGGTGAGGGCTGAGTTGGAACAGCATCAATGTGCAGACAGCACTGTTCAAACCAAGCCTTGCCAAGATCCAGGCCAGAGGGACTTGTGTGATCCAGAGCCACTGGAATGGATCATGTCAGAGTTAAGTCCAGAAGGGCCCTTTGTCAAATTTGATGTCTAAATTAGCTAAAATTATTGCAAACATTCCAAAGAGCTTTTTAGACCCTGCCCCTTCATACCACATTCACTTTGCCATAACAGCTCCATGCACACACTTCCCCGCTTTACTAGAATGTGAGTGGTGCTATGGAAGGGAAGGTCAGTCTACTGACGTGAGTCGATGACCATTCAGTGGCCAATTTCATTACTGATACTTCCACTGTGCCACCTCTACTACCAGAAGAAGTGGCTACAGCAACCTGCCTGAATGGCTTTAACAAAAGGTTAGATAAGTTCATGGAGGACAGGTGTGTCAGTGGCCACTAGAATGTTTGCCTTGGTACTTCCTTCAGGTTGGAGGGACAGGCAGGATGCCTCTCAAGGCCATTTGCTGAGATTTGAGAGCAGGTGAAAGTTTCATCTTTGTCTTCTGCTTGAGATGTCTAGAAGCAATAGTTGGCACTGTGTTAGACTGGATGCTGGGGAAGATGGACCTGTGGCCTGATCCAGCAACACTTCTCTTATGTTCTTAAATTACATTTTGCCCATTGCGTAAAAGCACTGTTTTATCAACTGCACAGAAGAATAGCTGAGTTGTCCAAAATGGGTGTCCTACAAGGCACAACATTTAAAAAGTGGCTGTGTTCTTTGGTACCATTTTTCATGTATCTACAGAGGGTGTGACTGAGAGAAGCTTCTGTGTGTTTGCCGCCTGTTCAAATGGACAATATAAAAGTACAAGGATGGGGCTTAGTGTTCTTAGTGCTGTGTTATAGCTCATGATGTCACATTGTTCTTCTGGCAGTTGAAAAGCTGAGGATTATGTCATTATTGCTGAAACAGCATTTCAATGTTATCCTATCTGATTAAGAAAGCATTTGTCCCTACATGAAGCACACAGAGAGAGCGAAAAATAAAAACCTACTTCCAAAATAAAATGTGAAGCTTTGCATGTGTCCCTCAAATGAGGGAGATCAGTGGTTTTAGTAATATCCAGGACTGGTCTCTAATTTAGCAGAAACGCTTGTTAATGCACAAGAGAGGAGGGGGAGCCAAAAGTATGGAAAGAATTCTCATTTTGAGCATACAAAGCAATATCTTAACAGGGTCTTTTTCATGTAAACAGTGTCTGCCTTAAGATACTCTGTAGCACATCTAAACTTCTGGAATCACTATAGTGGTTTTCATTTCTTCCCATCTGCAAAAATGTTACCTGTCTGGAAAGTAAATGCAGTATCCACCAGCAAGAGATTTGTTTATATTAGGTAATGTAATTGTTCTTCTTCCAGCACACTTCCAAGGCAAAGCTGTTGTTCTTGTGGCTGCCCTGCCCTTGTCTGCAAAACTAGGGGTGACAATGCAGGTTCAGTATTTGAGAAGACAGAAGATAATGCAAAAGAGGAATCATGCTGGTGGATTCCATAAAGTCCTAGGAAAACACAGTTGCCTTGGCATCAAAATTCTGCTTGTGCCCTCCTTAATGTGAACAAGTGTCAAATGATACACACCTGAGCTAGATATCTTCTAGCTCAGAATATCTAGCTAGTATACGATAATGGGATCGGAGCTGACCACCGCACTTACCTGGCCTATATCTGGATCAACGGGTCTAGAATAACCAAGCCCATAAGGCCAGATCACTTGGAGGTGTGGGCCAGATCCGTGCCATCTGCACAGATTGGTCCTGATCTAGCCAACCACTTTGTCAAACACTATTACGTAGTCAAAAATCAAATTATCATGCAACATGGACTGAAGCCACCAATACAATGTGCTTTTCATGGCAATGTATCACAGCTTAGAATGATTCTGTTCTAGCTGTATTCTGGACCAGCAAGTGTATTAGGAGGCTCTGAGTTTGCTTGCTGGTCCTAAATACTGTCCGGTGTGGGATCGCCCTTAGAGAGCAGCTTCTGGCCCAAGTCCAGTTTGAAAAAAGGACATCTCAAAGGGAGAGCAAGTGTACCTTGAAACTGACGATCCATGATTAACAGCAGGCTAAGCTGGTAACAATTTGAGACAAACTGCTTCCAGCCAATGTCTAAATGATCAGTTACAGTGTGCACAATCTGGTCTTGCTTTGTTTAAGTTAAAATGAGACAATGATGCAATGTTTATGCTATACCTGGGAGTATTTGTTTGAAAGCTTTATTTTATTCAGACATTCTTTGTGAATTACTGAAATACTTTAACTTTCTCAAGGCGTTTTGCCCCCGAAAAGGAATGGTTTCTTTACTTCTCCGCATGGTGCCAAATAAACAACTGACTTCCACTTATAGGCAATGTCTGAATTAAATCCTAGAAAGTCCTGTTCACCTGCTGCTTTGTGTTTATTTTAGGGCCTTTGATGTACCATTTGCTGTAGTTAAAGCAAACTAGAAGAACAGAAAAAAAGCTCCTTCGGTGGTAGTTATTGGCCACATCTACGAGAATTTCTACACCAGATCTAAAAACCATATTTTTAAAACAATTACCTAAAATATGCATATTCACATGTGCCCACCTAAAAAAAAAAAAGAAGAAGCCATCATTTTGCCAATTTCAGGTCCTACATAATGTTCCCACCTCTGCCCATTGTTTAACCATCCATTTGTTTAAAAGCAATAAAATCAGGCAGACATTGATGGCAAAGCAAATTCCCCTGTGCTCTCTGCTCTGCTCTGTTTGTGTGTGCGTGATTAGGACATCACAGCCAGTTTCTTTACAAAAGCAGTGATTGTCTTGGGCTGAAGTTCTGTTTCTAATATTTCTTTACCAGTTTTCCTTCTTATTTTTTATGGAGATAAAACTAAAGAAAAAAATTGGAAAAGAGAGAAGAAAAGAACTGAAGCTTTCAAGGACCTGTGAGACAGTGGCATGGTTTATGATAGACATATAGCTGGCGTCTGATAGCATTTGGGACCTGAAAGGAGGGACAGCTGGTGTGGGCTTGGCTTCTTGAGTGCAGAGATGACATCCAGATTAAAGGCAATCAAAGTATGGGCTTTCAAGAAACATAGGAGGCAGGTGGGGGCCCTGTAGAAGTGGCAGCGTGGCATAGAGTACTGGTGCAGGTGGCTTTGGGGTGGGTCTCACAGTACCTGCCTGCAACTGCAGAAGTGTGCAGTTGTGCAAAACTGGGCCCTTGGTTATAAAGCACCTCAAGACATAGGTCTCTTTCTCATTTATTTGTTGGCAATATTCTTCTGATCCAATCTTTTTCTTTGAAAATCTTCTCTCCAAATGACTTATTGTCTTGACATTACAGCATTTCTGATTTTACTGTGATCATTTGTTACTTTCTGAAAATTCTCACACATTTATGTATGTGTGAGAGACAGGGAGAAATGATAATAGATGGTCAATGTAACTATTATTGAATTAAAGGGCCTTTCTGCACGTGCCGCCGGAAAACATAGAATCATAGAATCATAGAATGGTAGAGTTGGAGGGGACCTCCTGGGTCATCGAGTCCAACCCCCTGCTCAAGGCAGGATCTCCTAAACCATCTCAGACAGATGGCTGTCCAGTCTCTGCTTGAAGACCTCCATCGAAGGGGAACCAACCACCTCCCGTGGCAGCCTGTTCCACTGGTTGATCACTCTTACTGTTAGAAATTTTTTCCTAACATCTAAACTAAATCTTTTCCCCTGCAGTTTCACCCCATTGTTTCTAGTCCTTCCTTGAGAGAGTGAGAACAGGGCTGATCCCTCTGCCCTGTGACAACCCTTGAGGTATTTGTAGACAAAGATCTGTTTTCAGGTGGAATGTTTTAAAAAAGAATCTGACCCACAGAGGGTCAGATTCTCGGAGGCCCCGCGCGTACGCACACATGCGGGGTGGCGGGGGCAGGGCCGGATGGGGAAATGGATTGGGGTGGGTGCTGTGTGAGTGCAACAGCACCCATCCCAAAACGGCCCTGACGGCGCATGCCCGGCTGTCAGAGAGGCTGGCTTCCCTGCCTCCCCACTGGCAAGAGAAGAGGTGATCAGCCATTCTCTGGCCAGGGGAAGGCGAGTCCTACTCCCACCACCACCCTGCTGAGGATCCCCTATTCGCGCCGTCTGCCTTACCTCGTCATCGCCGGCCCAATTCTAGGGCTGGCAGGGCTGGCGCCGATCTCACATGCACGCGTCGTGGCCCTGCCGGTCCCAGCAGCCCAGGGCAATCCGGCTTTTTCCCCTCTGGTGCGGAAGTGCTGATTTCCAAACCAGTTTAAGGGGAAAAGCCAGATGTAAGACCTGATTTTTTCAGTCTTTTTTAAGCAACCGGTTTTGCGCGCCAATGTGCGGACATGGCGTCCTCAAAGGGGCCCTAATTGGGTTCCCTGTGTGGATGCCACGTCCAAATCCTTCCCGCATCTGGCTCTAAATCCGTTTTTAGAGCCTGTGCTGAAAGGCCCAAACTCAGAGTCAAAAGAGGTCAAGGAGTCAAAAAGGAAAAAATAAAGAGGCAAGGGTGGGGAGGGTGGGAACAGAGAGAGGTGGCCTTACCATCCCCCAAGAAGCCAAAATTTGACAGGGAGGAGGATGGGAGGGGTGGAAAGGGAAAAAGGTGCCCTGTTACCAGACTGAGGCCAGAGAGACTGAAAAGTGTGGACAAAGGAAGACGAACTGAGTAAACACAAAATTAGATTGTTGTGATCAAGCCAAAAAATGTACTGCTCTGTTGTAGTGTGACCAGGCCCTTAATTAGAGTTTTAATCATAGTTAAAAGCAACACAAAGATGTGGTTTCATAAAAACTACAAAAAAGCGACATCGTCAATTAACTCAAAATTTATTAATGATCTTCTCTTGGAGCATCTGTTGTGTCATCTTTTCCCACCATGTTTCGGCAAAGTTTTAGAAGGTGCCTTCATAAAAGGTGTCTTATCAATGCTGTCTCCCACTGCCCTTCCCTCCCGCCTCCCAGCTGCCCTGTCCCCATGGTTGGGGGTCTCCACAACATGAGGAACTGCATTAAGGGGTTGTGGCATTAGGAAGGTTGAGAACAGCTGTGTACGTTCCATCTGCACAGGAGAAAACCATAATAGGCAGCCCCAAATGGCTATCTGCTCAGGTATACCCGTATACCACTTTAAAGAGATCTTACAGGCAGCAGTAAACTTGGGCCTTTCTGCACTTGGCCTTATTCTGGAATATAGCTCAGGAAAGGGGGCAGCTGATTGCATTCTTGTGCAGACTACAGAGGCCCCAGGTGAGGCCTGCCATAGGCATCATTGATGAATATCCTGTAACAGTGATATTACAGATTTTCAAGTCAGTGACCCAGTTTATAATAGGAATGCCACAGGTACTGTACATGTGGCATTCCCAATATAGTGCTGAGAGAATTGTGGGTTTATTTTGTGTCTGGAGGCACCCGGACATAATCTGTCTCTCCCGTTCCCTGCCTTTTCACTGAATGAGTCCATGAACTGCCTGAATGCTGCCTAGATACTTGGATAAGCATTTACTGTGCTCTATTGTAAGACCTCTAAAAAGAGATGTTTGGTCTGCCATGGTTGGCTTCAGGGCAGACATGTGGGCATACAGCCTTTGGATCTGGGCTCTCCTACCTTCCTTCCTCTACTTTTGTAGATAAAGAAAATCTCATTCAGTTTCTATAGAATTTAAACTTAGTGTTACATGTGAACAGGTATCATATTCACACCTATTTTGTAATCCAAATTCAGTCTGCCTTCAGAGTGAGAGAACACATCAGCAAAGTGACAAGTCATTTTCTTTCCGCATTATCTGACCCCAGTGTGTTTTTTGAGTGAGATAATGCTGAAAGAAAACAACTTGTGGCACTTTGTTGATGAGTTTTCTTACTCTGAAAGTAGATTGAAGCTAGACTAAAAATGAAGTGTGAACACAGGCTAGGAGTGCTTCAAAAGAAACTACGCTTAGGCTGCAATCCCACTTGAGTTTTTTAAAAACAAAACAAAGCTAAACTTGATGCAAATGTGCATTCTGCCTGTTCCCATTTTTTTTCATTTTAAATCGCAGTCAGCCCCGATGCTGTTCCCACAGAAAACACATTGAGTAAAATAAATCTTTTCCACCCCGCCCTTTGCTAGCTGGAGTCCCCACCCCTCTCTCCCAATTGGGTTCAATCCCAGGATGACATGGCCAATGGTGGGGAATCCCAGCTTCCCCTCTGTGCTTTTGCTGCCACTGTTTGCTGCCGCTGGTGTCCATATGTTGTCTAACAGCCACAGTGTGCCTAGCTTTGCCACCCTGAGTCCAGCTAGCATGCAGCTTCAGCAGATCTGTGACTCTGACCATAGATCAGAGTCATAGATAGATCAGAGGCCTATTCGCACTTGGTTGTATTCTGGGATATATCTCAGCATAGGGACCTGTGCTCTGGGTGCTACTGCAGAATCTGGCAGACCTCCCTTAGGGCCTGCTGTAGCGTACACTAGCATGTGGACAGCAGCCCCCTATTCCAGGATATATTCCAGAATAAAGCCAAGTGCGAATAGGTCCCAGATCTGTGACCCTGACATTTGCTTCCCTATGCCTCCTCGCCCACTTTCCCCTCACTTTCTCCTTTCTCGCACGTTTCTCCCACTCACCCACCATGGTTGGTTCACGTCATGCAGGAAGCAGCCAGCCAAACTGTATTTTCCCAAGTGAGGAGAAAGCCAAAAAAGGTGAAAGTGAGGGGAAAGTGCGGGCAGGAAATAAAACTTGTTATCAGTGTGAAGTGGATGAAAATGAAACTTGTTATCCATCTTGAAGTAACCTGCTGAGGGAAAGAGGGGAGGTGGAGGCTTGAAGGGCCTGTCCTACAGGGTGAAATCCCACCAGTTTCATGATTCATCTCCCCCCAATACTGCAGTACCATTCCCAAAGGAAAAAAGATGAAGTGTTTTAGCAGCAAAAATGAGAGTGAGAACTGCTTTTTTCAGGTGTTTTTTTATTGCAGTTTTTAGCGATTTACTCCTCAGAAAATGTGGGAACCCAATCTGTATTGCGGACAAAGAAAATTCAGATCATTTTCAAACCACAATAAAACCCAGGTGGGAACAACTCCTTAGTTGCTAATTTAGTCTGTATTGCTATTAAGATATAGTGGAAAACATTTGCCACATTCTTTGAAAGATTGTGGTTCTTAATAAATTTATGAATTGTGTGACAAACTGCTGTAAAATACATGGTGTTTGAAGCTTCTTGCAATCTATCCTCCACCTTTTGTCTCCGTTGGCAAAATACTTAGGACCAAATTATTTTGTGTGAGTCTTGAATGATTTACTTCCAGGATATTTTGGCATATTTCCTTTAAGACTTTCTAATTTTTTTGTGTTGGGGGGACGTTCTGAAACAAACACAGCAAATAAGTAAGAAAGTGAGTAAGTCTTTTGAAAGAAATCATTTGGCAGACTACTGAATTCCACATAGTTTTTGGATGACCTCACAGAAGTAAATATTGAAGGAAAGTACTGTATTTTATGTTCAGATGCAAACTTTATCCTTAAATATTTGTGAAGAGCTGAGTTAGAGGATGAAACAGGGATTTTAAGAATCAGTGCTGCTGCGATGAATTTGCACCAGTGCAGATCAATTTTTATTTATCAGTTTGGTAGCTTTTGGTTAATAGCCTCTCTCTTTTTATTATCCAGATTTCACGTCCCATATTTGCATGGGATGTGTGTCTACTTGAATTCCAAAGTTCTCTCTTCTTTCTGCAACCCTCAGGACCACCTCCTAGCTTGTTTTCCAGGCTTGTTAAACTCTTTTAAATTCATGGGAGGACAGAAGAAACTGAATGGGTATGGCCTTCTCTTTTCATCTAAATGTAGCTTTCCTCTATTTCTGGGCATCCATTTTTTTTTCAGAACTTTTGAACTGGGTTACATAGTCAGAAAACAATACATTGGGAGCTAGCTATTGAATTTTAAAATAAAATTAAGGAATAAAAAGAGAACATTGATAAAGCCTTGACTTTATGTTTATGTCATTAATATTTAAAATCATGGCACTATCAACATTCTCTTTTTTACTCCAATTTGTCACTTAATATGTGATAGCTGATTCTCATATGATAATTATGTTTTGGCTCTTTATTTTCTAAAAAAAAGAGTATATCTTGAGATTCAAATCTAACTTTAATTAATTCACTGTTCAAAGATTCAGCCTATCAAAGTATGTTTCAAGATCTGAAAACAAGTGGAAAACAATTCTGGTTATTAAAGAAATCGATCTAACAACAGTTACAGAAATAGTAGCAATGGTAGTAATGAGCTGATAGTTAGGACCTATCAGCCCATATGTTTATGGTTGCTACTTAATTAATTAAGAATAATTGCTAAATGTCTAGGTGGCTGCCACTGAGGGGTACATGTTAGCATGCTACAATAAAGCAGCCCAGAATGCCTCCTTCAGTTTGCTGTTCAATTGTATTTATATAGGTGATTTTTATATGGCCATACATGGAAATTCCAGAGAATTTATCAGGCAGATAAAACAGTATAAAATATAATTAGAAGACAGCCATAGAAAAGACAGGAGAAAGATGTTTCTCGATAGCGAATGCAGATTAGAAGAGAAAAAGAATTGAAATAGTGCTTCTCTATGAAGAGGTGACAAGTTCAGAGTCATAAATCCTTCACACCATTTGAGTTGTTGTTTTTTTTACTTCAAAAGGTGAAAGGTTGGAGCAACATCCAAACATAGGAAATGTGACAAGAGGCATGAGCACAGGACATTTCTGTTGTATATAGTTGCCAGTGCTATTATATTTGTCCCAGTGGCCCAAGAGGGCATTCTTTCAAGAGGTCAGAATATAGAGTTTGAAGGATACCTCAGCTGTCAAATTTCAAGTGACAAATTGGTATAAAAACATTGACTACAAACTGTAATGGTGACAGAGGCCTCTTTCTAAGGTAGAAACTTGCCTCTCAACATGAAGGAAATACAAGTATTGTAACTAATGCACGTAGCTGGTTTATAAAAGCAATAAAATTTGATTTGCTTTGAATAGCTGATTTCAAATAAGCCTGCATTAGAATGTATCAGGAGAGGAAAAAATGAATAAGGCAAGTTTGGGAAAGGTGGAAATATGGTAATACTATAGTAGTACTGGGAAGGGCAGGACTTGCAGAAGACTAGCTGGTCCTTATTTAAAGGCAAAGTCATAGGTCTGAGAGGAATGAGCAAATAAGCAAAAAAGTTAGAAGCAATGCTAATATATGGGCCATGGTCACACCTTCACTTTAAACCTTCTTCAGTCCATCTCCAGATCTGACTGCTCACACCATTGTGCCAGCTTTTTCCACTATGTTATGAAGAAGGTTTTTGAGGACATTTTCAGAAAAGGGTGAATCATTGCAAAGAGTTGCCTTATTGGAGTTTCATGTAATGGTAGCCTTCAGTGCCTCTGAGGTGTCTGAGTGCTTCTGTTTGAGGGTGGCCTCAAATATGGGCAAAATGCTCACGTAAAAGTATCCTTAATTGTCCACGTTCTGCTTTATTAAAAGGTGAAAAGCCCACCTTCATTTGTTTCCCCTGTAAATAAGATTCATCTGTTAGATTAAAAGCCATCCACAGAAAAAAGGTAACTCACAGAAGGAGAGGTCTTTGCACAATCTCTAAAGCCAGCTCCAAAGCCAGCTTCAAAGAATAGCACAGGCCCTTTGTCAAAGCCTCTGAAGGATCTTCGGAGTTTGTGGCAAATCTTTGGAGTTTATGGCAAAGCTCCAGAGATTCTTCCGGAGCCGCTCTGGGGAATCTTCAAAGAATCTCTGGAGCATCTACAGAGATTGCACCCCGTCCCCCAAAACACCTGGGGTGATCTGGATCTGGATTGTCACATGGGTGCTCCGGTGTTTCCACTGCGAGCAAGCTAGCATCCATTGCTGTTGGGTCCTAGACCACCCGTGGAAACGCATTGGGTACTTTCCTTAATCCGAATCAACTAGATCCCGATTAGTTGAAGGACCCATTCCTTAGATCCGGATTAAGGGAGGTCAGTGGAAAAACCCCCTTAGTTGGGATAAAAGAGAAGGATATTATTTCTAGACTTTGGGGTTTTCAGCAGCAGTATGCCTGATGTTCCTGATCCTAGCTGACATAGAATGTTGGAAGTTGAATGTTGAAAGCCTGATCTAAATCAACTTTCTACAAAATGTTTTGCTTGCAGTTCTGGAAACTGTTGAAAGCTTGCCGTGACTTTTCAATCAGAAAGGGAGACTGACGGAGAAGTTTAGTATTCGGTGCTATCAGTTTTCCTTAGGACATAAGATATATCCTGATGCAGCAAGGCCAATGGCTAATAATGTTGGGAACTGCAGCCCATCATTATCTGATGTTGACAGTAAGAATGAACTGTGGAAAAATGAAAAGATGGCACAGGACATTTGCAAGAGATTGCTAAAGTGTCAACTGTAATAATGTGAGCATTGTCTTTGCTGTCACTTACTTGGCAACAATACAGTAGAGATCTTCCTTTGCTTTCTTCTGGGCTATTTTTCAGATTCTCAGTCTAGCTTATGGCCCTTGGCATTTCCAAATGGCCTCTGTTCAAGTGCTAAGCAGACTTGACTCTGCTTAGTTTTTGGCCTTGGGAACATCCTGAATGCTGAAGTGAATGAAAGACAACCGTTTGGAGAATGCTTCTGCACAGAGGGCAAATGGTCCTTTTTAATCCTTTATTACAACTTAAAACCATAGTTATGTTATCTGCACTCCTCCTGAGCTTGGCATTTTAATTCCCCAGATGCAAAGACAGTGTGTATGGACTACTGCCATCAGATACATTCTTTCTAAACTGGTGTAAAAACTACGGCCCAGTGTGTCTGATATGATGTGGTTGTAGCGCCCAGTAACAGTAACGTGCAGTAGGATATAATATAATTGTACTTGAGAGGTATGAGTTATTGTAATTCAGTTTAATGTTTTTGTTGTTGTTTAAATGTTCTGTTTGTATAGGTGTAAATGACAGCATGTATGAGAAATAAATTCTTCTCAAACTTAAAAAGTAAGGATGTGATTTTGAATGGAAATAATAATAATAATAACAATAACAGGAATCATGCTTTGTTCGCCTTCTCTGCTCAAAGTATTTGTGAATTTTTCCTTGCCTTATTTTAAAGTCACTAAGGCTGCATCCCCATGCAATCCGTTGGGCACATGTTGGGCGCTGTTTGGGCACGCATGGGCCGGGAACGGTAACGCATCTCGGGTGTCCCCACGGTATTCCTGGCAATGAGGGACAGGTACGGGTTCAGCGCAGATGCCGGCGTCCACATGAAAGGTGTGCCGAACCCTGGTATGAGGGAGCAGCGCCACCCCCTCTCCACCCCCTCTCCGCTCATTGGAAGCCGGATTGCCTTATCTCCTGATTTGCAGGGCATGGGTGGGTAAGGAAGGGCTTGATTTAGCTGAGTGCACTCAGTGGAGCAAGATCTGTCAAGCCAGCTGTCAAGTGAAGGAGCACATCTCCGGTAAAATAGGGTGCAGGGTTCTCCCTTTTCCAGGGTGGCAACCTTATTGGGGATGGGGCCTAAGGCATCATTACATGCATTTGTGCAGTGGAGATGGGTGCTTCCAGACATGAGTTATATTCTGCAGTCCTCTTCGCATAGCATTGGGAATGTCAGATATACCTGTGGCATCCCCCATACAGTGCCAAATGTACATGCACAAAACACATTACAACCCTGTTTCCCATAACACCTGCACATTTGCAAGCAACATACAAGATTGGTCTACTGGGGATTTCCAGGAGTCAGCTAAGTGTGCAAAAAACAACACAGAGAGGGAATGGGTGTTTTCCTGGGGCCCAGAAGTCCCCGGTGGGCTGATCTTGTAGGCTGCTCACTAAGCACGCAGGAAAGTTGGGATTTGCAGTGAATGCCTGGCAGGATGCAGCAAGAGCCAGTCACAGGATCCTGTTTATGTCCCACATGGCCCCTTGCTGCCAGGGTTTGGATCCCCAACCCATAAAGTCAAGGTATGACACGAAAGAGGGGGGAGGGGTCTCCCCTTGAAAATCCACATAAAAAGCTATAAATGGGAACAGGAAAAATGGAGCTCAATGCTGATTAATCTGGATTTAAAACCCTTGTGTGAACTTGCTTGGACCATTTGGTCTACAGATGCAGCTAGCACAGGGAAGCAACGAAACTCACTCCTTTGCTGCAAAAGACATCTGAGGTGCCCAGACGTGCCCACTGTTACCTCCATGCATGTGTGGACAGCTGTGTCTTTCTGCAGGCATGTGCATTGGACAGAGCTATGATGGTGGCCCTATCCAGAATGTAAAGTAAAAAGCACCATGGCTGGAAAACCTGTGACCATCCATCCATCCATCCATCCATCCATCCATCCATCCATCCACCCACCCACCCATCCATCCATCCATCCATCCATCCATCCATCCATCCATCCATCCATCCATCCATCCATCCATCCATTGAGTGGTCCCAAAGATCTAAGCCTAGTAACAGCCTATATATGATATGTGTTTGGATTCTGGGACATCAGTTACCCTTTATGCAGCTGTAATCTATAATAAATCACTTTTTCTAAGTATAAATTATTTGGCAACCACAGAAGTGGGCTCATTAATTGTAACATATGAGCATTTTGTTCATACACTTTAAAGAGAGAGGAGTGTGTTCTTGACTGATCCTACTTGAACAACACTTACCATTTATTCATGCCCAGTGTGACAGATATTAAGGAAGAAGGAAGGAGCCTAGGCAGTGTCTCTTGCCAAAATCCAGATCAGAACTGTACAGTGGCAGGAAGCAGGACTGAAAGTAGAGCTTTTGTCCTTGCTTTTTAGACAGCTTGGGAATGTTGTGAATTTTAACTCCTAGAAGACCTGACAAGCTAGAAATTGAACAAAGGCTCTTGGTGTATCATTCCATGGCATCAATCAGTGTTGAAACTTTTTTAAAATACCAGGATGTTTTAAAATGGGATGGAATGTAGGTCTACAACAACTCTAGGAGACGAACACACATTGACATCAGTATTAAGAAACAGAAAAGGGTATTATTAAAAGGCAAACTAATGCAAAAATAACTAATGCAAAAAAGGGCATGTGTGTACTTCATAATATTTTGTTACTATAAGCAATCGTCTAAAAATAGCACCAAGCCAATTCCACTCTATTTTTAAGGCTTGTCATCTGTGAGATTTTCTTTTGTCCTGTTGAATAATAAGTTATTTATAAAGTGTGCAAGTGGATGAATCCTGACTGTATGTAATAGATAAGTAGGTGCCTGTGAGTCTTGAGTAAGGTCTGTCTGATGCTACATAGTACTTAGATTAGGGCCTGAACTTTCTCTGTAATTCCTGTATGAAATGATTTACCTGGGGGGAAAAATCCATGAAGAAAAGGCAAGAGGCAGATAAAGTCGAACCTGGGGGGTAATTTTGGTTTTCCATTTCCAAAGGATCACCGCTTCTGTAGGGACTGTTTGAAACAGGTGACAGATCTTATTAAAAATTGGTAAAAATATTCAGAAGGGGTAACAGTGACTCTTGTTTGCTACTTCTCACTCTCTTTTCTCCTACTGGAGGTTGTAAACAAATTCTAGATGAAAAGACTGTCCAGGAAGAGACTTCAGGCCCCAAAGCTTCCAGCACTGCTAGACTTCAGCTGTTGTTAGTCCATGACCATTGGTCTGGTTGGGGTTTAAGGAATTTAAATCCAGGAACATTTGGAGGATCTCAATGTTCCCTATGATGCTGGTGATTAATACATTAATACATTCTCTCCTTTTAGGTTTTTGTGTTAGAACTAAGGAAACATTTTCAGTTTTTCTCTGCTGGGCCCCCAAGAAACATATTTCTTAGCCTTAATGACCCATCTACTTGCAGTTGTGTGCACCTGCAGTCGAAGGACGCGCTCTCCTTCAACTTCCACAGTTGAGACGTAATAAGAGTGGACAGGATATGTCGTGTCTGGCAATATACTTTGACATCTTCTTTGCGTTGCTCCAGAAATACAGTTGACAAATATTTTGTTATAAACTTTTAAGAACAGGAGTCATATTCTCATAAACATGGCAGCATGCATTTGTGACCACAGAGAAAAATCATGCAGGGGACATAAAGGATCCTATGCAGAGCATATTGAACCTGTAATTCCCCAAGAAATCTATTATTTCCATAGCAAGGAGTACTGAAATGTATTGAAGTTAGCATGCCATTCTACAATCCCTCATGGTAGTGCAAGTGAGGCTTCGGATAAGAAGAACTCCTGACTAAGGCCATGGGCCTGTTTGCACTTACTGGCCTGGAAGAATACAACAGTAACATACCAGGCCAGTAAGGATGGACGGGGGTGGCAGCCATTTGCATTGCAAGTGCTGAACTAGCCTTGTACCTGGCCAGTAGCTGCAAAGTCCAAGGGCTGGAAAGTTCTTTTTCTTTTCTTTTTAATATATATGAATTAAATGCATGGGCGGGAAAGTTCTATCCACCACTGTGTTGTTGCTGCTGCTTCTAGTTAGGAGGCAGAGCTGTGAATTTGGCTTTCACACTGTGAAAGTGCTGCCTGAGGCACCTTTGCCTTAGGGCCCAAGAGGGGCGGTGTGGTGGAGTGACAGTGCTCTATGCATTTGGCACTTATATCCTCCTACCAGGGAAGGGTTGGGATGTAGAAAATGCCCTGTCTGGTTAAGGTTACCTGCTGATTGACATCTTGTTCAAAGGAAGGTGATTGGAGGAAGCAGCAGCTGCAGGCAGCAAATGAAATTTTAATGTGAAGCTGCTGGCTGGGGGGTGGTTGCTGCTGCTGCTGCTGCAGGTCTCTTCCTGAACATGCCCTCTCCTCTCCTCTTCAGGCAAACTGTCAATCGTTTTAAGTAGCCTGCTCTTAAAGAAGCTGGTAGCTTTAAACAGGCAATGATTTTTCCACCAGATGTTCTGTGTGAAGCTGGGTGGAGTCTGCATTTATACTCCCTGGAAAGAACCTTGTGTGTGCTGTGAGCCATTCCAGCAAAAGCTATGTATGGATGGGCAGGCCTGCCTATCTGCCTGCAGAACCTCCTGGACCAGTTTTCTGTTCCATGGGGCCACATGGTAACCAAGGCAACTATAGCTTCCAAGCCCTGCTTTGGTTGGGAAAGTGCAGCTGTCTTTTAAAGAGAAATTTAACCCTATGTTCTGTTGTTTTTCAGAATATTGAGGAAATTCTTTTATTTTGTCTGGCCAGAACCTGAGCACAACTTAAGAACTGTCTCATTGGTTCTTCACCGAGTACTTAACTGTAGATTAGTCACCTTCACGTTGCAGTCTTGCTTGCGTCTCTTGTTTTATAAGCATTTTGGGGAAATCAAGTCAAATTCTCCAGTTTTTTAAAGTATGGTAGCAGTAGTACAATATGGGGCTTGCAAACTGCAGTATGAAATGGTTTGTAGGAGCCTTTATTTTTCTTCTCCCTCATTTTCCTATAGCAGTGCACAATTAGGAAATAGTATGTCATCTTCAGTACATTGTATAGAAGAATGATGACTGTAATGACAAGCATACAGTATTTAAAAAACAAACATTGAGATATGTAAGATAGAGTAATTGTTGGTGATACTCTTTTTTCTGACTGAACATTCAGGAAGAGAAATAACTGAGGTCCCTTTTGTGTAGTTTCCATATTGCCTATAAGAAACTGATGACAGTATTTTCTTAAAGTTCTTTTAGAGCTTGGATGCAGGAAATATAATTTGCTTGCTATGGAGTGATATCCCTTGTAACTTTCTGCTAGCATATTACAGTAAGAAAAGCTTTTATCTTTTTATTTTTAAGTTCCGTCAATTACCAAAAGTTTCTCAAGAAAAAAGGATAATATATGGCAAGTTTTAGCAGCTACAGATTTTGTTCACAGTCAGAGCAGTTCTTTGATGTTTTCACAAACTGGGCATGATGGTTTTTCCATGGTTTGGTTGACAGTCATGGAACCTACCTCTTTTGAAATTAATTTCATAGGGTTTCACTATAAGGCTTGTCGTATACAGCTTGGTTGTGTTTCAGAAACCCATGGTGAACTTACTCAGGCAAAACAGATTTAAATGTTTATTTACAAATTGACACAGCTAAGTACAGACCTAGGGATGTATAGGGAAGTGCATGAGTTTAAACAGAAGCAGTACAGCGATCCTGTAATACAAGTCCTTAAATGAAATTAAGGCTGCATCTAATAGAATGTCATCCACACATTGTTACCCAAAGTGAGCATGCATCCAGTCAAAGAAGTGGAAAATGTGCCCTTGGAGAGAGCCTACGTAATCCTCATAAAAACTTCTTAAGACAACGTAGAGAGATTGCTAGGGTTTGGGTATCTTAGTACTTCCAGGGCATCCCCTGCCCAGTACAAAACCATGTTGGCAGACACTTCAAAGCTATCAAACTTCCATTTCAAATTTCAAAGGTTCTGGGGACCTTAGGTCACATACAGCAAGCCTCCTTCCCCAACATCATGACCACAGATTTCTTGCTGCAGTTGTGGCCCTTTCAAGGGTGTCCTGATGGTTCCAGTCAGCTTCTATGGTCTTCCACATGTTACTGGACACCATTTTCCCTTATTACCAGCTAGCATTTCCACTGGTCAAGGAGGACAGCTATTCTAGTCTTGAATTATCCAGAAGGCCACAGTTCTGTTTCTGTAGCATCTGAGTTAGTATGGTCCTCCATTGAAGACCCAAACTAAGACCTCTTCCATGTGTGCCATTATTCTGACCCATGGAGGGTCAGGGGTCTGGCTTCTGCATACTAGTGCAGAACAGTGCCAGGCTCTTCCTCTTCCTGAGTAGAATTCTGCATCCTTACTGTCTGAAACAATAGCTCAGGATAGAGTATCCAAATAGCACCCTATCCTGGTAAACCAGTATACCTCTACAAAGTAGTCTACATGCAGATGACTGTCAGTAGTCCAAAATGGTGAGCCATGTGCTGATGTACAGGGGGACCTTTTTTGTCCCTAAAAAGACCCCAACTGGAAACTTTGAGGGCTGTGCCTGGCATTCAAAGATGGCAGACAGGACTGGGTCCAGATGACTTGCCTGGAATATGGATGGCCCCTAAAGTGTGCTATGCCTATTCTAACCTTCTCTTACCATGGTGCTGCCTGTGTTGACTAGAGGAACTATCAAATGCCATGGGGAAATGCTGGATCCTAATGGAATGCTGGCATTTCCCTGACTTGAGGACCACCAGGCATGTAAGGGCTCTTTTAGCACTGTGCTGATATTGACCTCCATGAACTTGCTGTGGTCAGCCCTTTCCTTTCCTTTCCTTTCCTTTTTTTTTTTTTTTTGGTGTGTACAGTGAGTTCCTCCTGATTTCAGCATTGTGCCAAAGGTATCCAGGGGATGGGATATCCCACCCTACCAATAAAATGGCTATTTTAGGGAAAATTCTAGCAGCACTAACTTAGATGCAAAGCAACACGGCATCAGAACTGTCTACTTGCCTTACATGATGCCAGCTAGGGTTGTGCATGAATGCAATTTTTGACATTTGATTCATAATGAACGCCCAGACATTTGATTTGATACAAATACATTTGTATGTATTTGATGCGTAGCCCATGATACTCATCCTGTACACATCCCGTTTTCATCCTGTACGTATCTACAGATGCGTATGGATACACACAGGATGCGTATGGGTACATATGTGATACGTACATACCCATACAGATATGAATGTCTTAATTATTCTTATGAATAACTCAAGATTTGTATTTGTTCAAATTTGGAAATTTGAATGTCTGGACATTTGATTTGTATATGAATGTCTGAATTCGTATGAATAACAAATATTTCAAATATCCATCCACATCTCTAAATGCAGGCCTGTTGCCAGAGTCTTGAGCATATCTAGAGACAGCCTACTATCTATAAACTCCCACCAGCGCTTTCCTGGCCTCTATCCACAGATTAGGTATCAAAATCAGCCCTTCAGTGTTATGCCCTTGAAGACCAGAGGCAAGCTTAGACAGTAGGCTGGATACATATTTCAACAGATTTATGTTTCCTGATAAGGCCGGCAACCCTGTGAAGCAGGATGTAAAACGGCAACATTGTGGATCACACCAACTGTGCAATTTAAAAAGCTTATTTCTCCTTGTCACTAGTTTACCAGGAGGGCTCAGTGTTGCATGTGGGCGAAGAACCATGTGCAGCTGATGTACTAAATATACGATGATCAATTTATATTAATCTCTGTCTTGATAACTACTACAGGGGGAAAAAAAGGCCAGCCAGCAAGGGCAGAACAGTAGACTTTTGTTTCCGTACTTCACTGATAGCAGAGCAATGATGCAGCAAACACAAGAGATTGATGTTCCTTATGTTTGTGTCTGTGACTAATGTGTTTGTCATTTCTGGGTTTAAAAACAGTCCCTGTTTATCTCAGTCTCCATGACTGAAGTGGGATTTGCTGTTCAGGATTCTCCCATGGAAAACTGTGAAGGAAGGAAGCCAAGGGAGGCTGGAGTCGTTGCATCCTGCAGCCTTCAGAGGGGAGTGGCTACAAATAACTTTATCTAGAGGACAATGCATTTATATATTCTCACCATATGATGTTAGATCCCAGATAGAGCACAAGAGGCAGCGTATTCTCCAGGTTGGGGGTTAGGGAAACAAAACTCTTTGAAATAATGCAGGCAACTTCTTGAAACTTTTCAGTCTGACAACTTTTAGAAGATGGAGAATGCAGAAGTATTTGTCCTGTGAAATCAACACTACTGCCACGCGATGGGGTGGGAGAGCATCCCGGGTTTGAGAAGTCAACTCTATTTATAGTTGAAAAGAGAACTGGTGTATGGATAACAGAAATGTTTTAGAAGAATCTGTATTGTTTAAGTATCTTCAGATTTTTAAAATTGGGGGAAAGGGTTGGAAAAAAACACATCCTCACCTGGATAGATCAGGTAAGGCTCAGAAGGGATATTTGGTAATGCTAGGGATAAACCTAGAAGTTCATAGACTTCATAAATTAATAGTTTTAAAAGCACTTGAATTGTTTTCATTGTGGAATACGTGAGCAAATAGTTGATATTAAAGAAGCGGATTCAATTGAAAACAAGATACTTTAATTTGCTTAAAATGTTTGTGTTTGTTGTCTAATGCCTCTAGTAAATTTTAGGATTGCTTTTGTATTTAACTGTGTTACAGTCTCTCAAATTGTTCCTCCTCCAAGAAGAGCGGATATAGTAAATATATGCTCAGAAGTATCTTGTACAGTTATTTCAAGTTGTTTCAGATGATTTCAGATGAACGTTCTTGTATGACTGAAAATTATGTGGGCAAGCTTGTTTGTTGGACTGCTTGTAGTAAACATTAAATAATAAACACTATTTCTATCAGAATCAAAACTATCCATATAAGGATATAATAATTCTGATGGAGCAAGCTGTGTATTTGTGAGACAGCTCTCGCAATGTTTCTTATGGATTTAAATATTTTGTCTTATTTCCATGCCAACCTTAAGCTTAAAAAAGGCTTTCAGAGCAGCTTACAATATACAGTACAAACAGCTTCTCCTTCCCACATTCAGGCATTGTTATTGTTTTAGTGTGTTCAGAATTTACTTTGTTTTTTATTGCTGTAACCCACCTTGAGACCTTTTTATAGGACAGGATAAAAATGCAAATACATACATAAATACAATGCCATGTTCATCCCCCCGAGGCCTACAATCTAAAGAAGACATAACACATAAGGATAAGTGGATTGGGAAGGAATGAGAGAACTTAACAGGTCTGTTGTAGGGTAAATGGGAAGACCCTAAAATGCCATCTCATCTCGTCTCTCTCCTGCACCCAAGTGTTGGAACTAGGGATGGGCAAAACATGTTTGTTGCTTTTGCAATTTGTTTGAATTGCAAAGGTTCAAAACTTCACGTTCAAACTGATCATTGGCTGTATTCAAAGACTGACCTTCACATGCGAAGCAAAAGCTTTTGTGCCTTCATTCACAGCTTTGGAATGGATTTGGAGGCATGACTGGTGGTAGCAGGGATTGAAGCAAATTTGGAGCCTAGCACATCCGAAGTGGCTCCATTCACACAAATGCAAAGTTCCATCCCATTCACTTAGATGCAAAGCAAATGGTGTGGGGGTGGGGTGGAATTGTGCACATCCCTAGCTGGAATAGCTTCTTGAAAGGCAGTTGAGGGAATCCAGCTTTGCTGGACTGCTGTAGGGCCATCTTGTCTTTCTCCTTCAACCTGGAGATGAAATACTGCTTAGCTGGACGTTGAGGAGGGAGTCTAGCATTACTGGTCTGCTTTAGAGCAGATGGAGAAGCCCCATGGTGTCACAGCCTGTTGACATTACTTATGTGTAAAGTCAGAAACATTTCTGAAAGATCAGAGTAAGCCTTTTCCATGTCTTGTTTCCTTTGTCACTATTTTCCTTACAAAAGCCTCCAAGTGGATGCTTGTAAGATGAAAGACATACTTCGTACTATATTTGATGGTACCATTCTTAATACTAAGATTATTTGTAAATATGGCTTCCTTTCAGACACAGTGTAATACCGTATATTCCGACGTATAAGACGACTGGGCATATAAGACGACCCCCAACTTTCCAGTTAAAATACAGAGTTTGGGATATACTTGCCATATAAGAAGATGACACCCGGTGTATAAGATGACCCCCGACTTTTGAGAAGATTTTCCTGGGTTAAAAAGTAGTCTTATACGCCAGAATATACAGTATTTCTAGAATTGATCATCTACTTCCAATTTGTTGAAAAGCTTGTTTATTTGTCTTCTCCCAGTTTGGTCTCGTGGTCATAGTGTCTGAGTCTTATGTGGAAGTCTCCCACAAAGCCAGCTGGGTGACTTTGAGCTAGTCACAACTCTTTCTGAGTTCTCACAGTGTCTGTTGTGGGAAGAAGAACAGAAGGCTTATTGGTTGCTTTGGGTTCCCTCAATAGGGTGAGAAAGGTGGGGTATAAAAGTCTCCTTTTCCTCATCCTCTTCTTCTTCTCTCGTCTTACAGAAGGTACAGATTTATATTAAAACTTTTTTTTCCATAAATGATATTTTACATTGGTTTGAACTGACTAAAGTAAACCAAATAAAATTTCTGAAAAGTCAGTAAAGATTTTGAAGTGAAGCAAACCATGCCTGCAATAAGTAAGATAATCTTGAATTAATCTTATATATAAACAGTTGTATATAAACTGTTATATATTTATGTAAACAGTTTATAGGATTAACATAGACATCAATTTAGAAATTCAGATATAAAATATCAGGCTTTCTTCAGCTTAACTTTGGGGCACAAGTTATGGAGTAATGAGTGATAAGAAATAGGTAGTGTATAAAGACTAAGTCCACCAAGATAAATTAATGGCACTGCAGAAGGAAGACCAACACTAAGAATAAATCAACAGCATACCACAAAGAAGAGTGTGCTAATGGGGCTATTGAAGTATGGCTTGATCTATCTACATATATCAATAACTCCTCTATATACAATGCTGGAAACAAGCAAAGTCACATTTAGCAACTGTCTAAAAGCAAAATCATGTGTTGAAAAGACGTTACATTTGTCCAAATTGTACAAGGAATGTCTAGGTCTTTAGGTTTGAATGTCATAAGAACATAAGAACATAAGAGAAGCCTTGCTGGATCAGGCCACAGCCCATCTAGTCCAGTATCCTGTCGCACACAGTGGCCCACCAAATGCTCACAGGCATCTCAAGCAGAGACAAGGACAAACCTTCTCCTGCTCTCGAGTCCCAGCAGATGGCCTTAGAAGCGCCCCAGTTCCTCCCCCCCCCTCAGCCTGAAGGATGCACCTAGGCATTCGTTCTAGTAGCCATTGATACATCTGTCATCCATAAACTTGTCTAACCCTACCTTAAAGCCATCCAGACTGGTAGCTGTCACCACCACATGTCGTCATGTCTCACACACAAATCACCAAACGTGTTTCCAAAGGTAAAGAGGAAATTTAGAGATCAACTGTTACTCAACATTCCATCTGTTCCTTAAAAACTCAGACTCCTCTAACCCAATATCTAGAATTAATCAGAGCCAGTAAAATATTTTCACTAATACAGAAGAATCACATGGGGGAAAAAATTCAGTTCTCTTGTATCTGTGGTAAAATCTTTCCCAAATTTCTATGAATCATCTGCTGCCTCATCTGCCAACAAAAGCTGCCTGCTTATAAAAAGCAGTTATCTCCATTTGCTTTCAGTCAGTAGAAACTGTAAAGTCGAACTTGGACTCTAAGCTATATACTGTCAAACAGAAGGGTAAAATACTGCCAAAGGTTAGTAGCTTAGTAAATTACTAAAGTTACAAAGGCCCTTTCTGCATTTATCTGCCTTAGATTTGGATCAGTGAGTCTGGTCATTCTGATCCAAATCATGGGGAGAGGAGGGTGAGATCAGTGCTGTCTGCTGCTGAGAAACTTTTGGTGAAAGGCTAGGAAGCCCTCCTGTGTTCTGGACAAAGCCCTAGTCCTTCTGGTGAATCCAATTAATTGGGCCCACCAGAAATCCAGATTAAGGACCTCTTAATCCAGATCCCATCCATCTAGTGCAAACAGGGCAAGACCAATGGGGGTGTCTTAATCCAAATTATAATTTGTAATTTGTAATTATTATTTGTAATTATAAACAGTAAACAGAAGATGGTTTTGAAGTGGACTGAAGTGGGAAAGCTCTTTTTAGATTAGGAACATGTAATTGGTATTCAAAAGGTACCCATTGTCAAAACCGGTTATCATTCCTCTAGGCACTTGAAGTTTGAATAACACAAATAAAAAGGTTTCTCTCAGCTACTGGCAGATATAAGATAATGTCAATATAAAAGAGAAAACAAATGTCTATTTTCTTTTCAATAGTTTTAAATACATAGGAGTTGCCAGCCAGCATAAGTCATGTTTGTGCCATGTGTGAAAATGTTCATATATCAGACATTATTGATTAGGTGTAGGGTTATTATTGATAATATTGGATCACTGGAACAAATATATGTGATACATGAATCATTTTGCCTTCTTACAGCAAATCTTGGCTATAATAACAAATCTAGCCATGTCTAAATTTTCACATACATGCCAAATTTACATCATGTCACACCCAAGCATGGTACCTTCCTTCTGTGTGTTCCAAGATAATCAATTTCCTTAAACAAACTAAAGTGAGACACCATGAATACCTGATTAAACATCAACTACGGGATGCATAAGGACATGTACAGATGCATACAAGATGCATAATGATCTCAACAGGCACATATGAATGTTGTTGATATTCGTAAGTGCAAAGTCGAATTGAAAATTTGAATCAAATTTGGTTAAATTCAAATTTTAAAGGATCAAATTGAATTTTCAGATATTTGATTCGAATCAAATCCCCAAAATTTTCTGGTTCCACAATATCTTTCTAGATGTGTGGTGATCAGAATTGAGTATGATATTCCACATGTGACCTCACCATAGATTTATTCCCTTCTTAGTTCCCCCTAGCATTGTTGCTGCACAGTGGGTCTACATTTTCACTGAGTTGTCCACTAGAACCCGAAAATCCCTTTTCCGGTCTTTCATGGAAGACTCAGTCCCATCAGTTTTATAGCCCTGAATAATTTAGTGTCACCTACAAAATTTGCTATCACATGACTTTTGTGAATACTGAATGTGATACAGTATCAGTTGAGCCGTGGTCACACCTTCTCTTAAAACCATCGTCAGTCCACCTTCTGATTCCAATACTAATACCTTTTCATTTCTGTCCTTTTTATTTGTGGACTTTCTGCCCTCCATTTGGGCTTTCCAGGATGGAAAGTCCACAAATAAAATTGATATAAATGAAAAGGTGTGAGCATTGCAATCAGGAGGTGGACTGAAGGAAGTTTAAAATCACAGCTTTGGTCATAAGCCCTCTTCTTGAAATGGTTGAAGCAAAACAAGCAACATTGCAGCAGCTTTTTATCTATTTGTATTGTTTTAATGTATCTGTTTTAAATCT
Organism: Aspidoscelis tigris stejnegeri; assembly: GCA_023333525.1. Lineage (NCBI taxonomy): Eukaryota > Metazoa > Chordata > Lepidosauria > Squamata > Teiidae > Aspidoscelis > Aspidoscelis tigris. Next base: position 18,803,644 of record JALMGA010000010.1, read on the forward strand.
GGCTTTGATTTAACCTGACTTCAGAACGTCAGTTACAGGGCAGGATGGAAATATAGATATTATATGCATTGATAAATGGAAGTATTGTCTTATTTTATATTTTTATGGGATGTTTGATGTTATGTATACCCTTCCTCTGCTGCTGACCAAAGTCAGTTGAAATGCCCAAAGAAAAGTAAACAGACCATGGACTGGTCACAGAATCTCACTACATACCCCTTAGATATATGGGGAGCTATTTTCAGTCCCTGCTCATCTAGTTGCTTACCAGTCTTTCTCCATCCTACTTCAAACTTCTGGGCTTCTCTGGGGAAAGACAGTATTAAAGACATTTTCTCCAAGGGTCAAATGTCGGGACAGTTTAGTATCTGCACAAAGAATTTAGATGATTGAATGTGAAAGACTGTTTCAGCTGTAACGTGTTAGCTGTGCTGTTATCTTCTCTGAAGAAGGAAAATTGTGTCCTTTGTGATGCACGTATAACATAAAGCATCTACTTTTGTTATACTTTTATGCTTAAATATCCATAACCACTAATTTACTGATGATCTTCTTTAAATTCTTCCAGAAATCTTAATTAGTTGGGTAACCTAAAACGTCACTTGATCTTATTATTCAAAAGCTACATCTGAAGAGGGTGGGGTTTCTGACTTGTGTCCTGTGAGTGGTAACACTGTATTCCCAGGAACAAAAACTAATGCTTTTCTCTTCTCTTTCAGATGAGAATTCACCAGCAAACTTCTGGGATTCCAAGAACCGCGGCGTGACTGGAACCCAGAAAGGGCAAATTGTGTGGCGAATTGAACCTGGTCCCTATTTTATGGAACGTAAGTAACTGTGATATGTCAGATTCAGACGTATCTAAGTACGTGATCATCTTATTATCAACAGAGTAAAATATTCTTATTATTCTGCAGCCAGTATGGCATATTTTAGAACTATGAAACATAAGCTGAGTAGAGCATGTCAAAAATGTGTGCTGCTTTATTGAGAAGTGCGTTGAAATCTGAACATAGAAAAAGCTGAGCAACTTCAGCCGTTAAAAAAAGCATGTTGAAATTTTCACTATTTTTAAAATCTAGCTTGACTCAGAGGAACTCTGCAATTATTTTCTAAAAGCCAAAGAGGAAGAAGAAGAAAGAGAGAAAGCTGCACTTCATTCCTGAACCTTAGACTCTAAATGCAGGACTCAGGGGGCCTACAGATGCAGGTTAAAACACACAATTTTCTTGAGAACTGTATGGGGAATGTGACACCTATCTGTGGCATTCTCACTATAGTCCTGAGTTAGTTGCTCAAAAATCCAATATGTCAATATTATGAGAAATCTGGAATTGATGGTCGGTTTTCTGGAATACCGATTGCTTACCTCCATCTTCCAGGACCTTGAATTACTGTTATTGTTCCAAATGATAGCAAAGTGCAAGCAAAAAACCCAAGGAGGAGTGGGCTGGTGCTTTGCTAGCATCCAGGTTTTTGGAACAGGAACATAAGGAGCTGGCAGATGTACACAATTGCAATATCCGAAGAAGATACTGCAGTTGCCTTCTGTCATCTGTAGACATACTTACTCTCTTCATGTAAGGGCTTGTGATTAGAAAAATGACAGCAAACTAAAGGCTGAAGCATTTTTTTTAAAAATAGTTCCTTTTTAGGATTTTTAAAATTTTCAATAATGGAATCGTATTTTTGTACATATGCGTGACATTGATTTGAAAACTGGGTTGGATGGGTGAAAACAGAGTAGGCTATGTGTTTTTAACAAAAAACGTAATTCCAGAATAATGTATTCCTCTTCCTTACTATGATCCTTGCTGAATTTCCTAAAGAAAAGGGGGAGTTTGATTGTATACTCAAGAGTTTATATCTCTGTTTAGAGATTATGATTCTGCTGGTTTAAGATGGTTCATGGACAGCATTGTATGTAAATGTTTTCCGTTTCAGCTATAATGCAAAGGCTGCATCCAGGCATTGATTACTTGTTGTTCTACATATGGATAGTCTGGAATAATATCCATGCTTTATTCTGGAATATCCAAATATAGTAGGATAGGTACTGGAGGCCTTTTCGCACTACAGCGAACAGTTGTAGTGCATGAAGGCTAGGCCTTGCGGGTACGGATTCCCCATCCACACCTAGGTAGGTAAGGTGTGAAAGGGGAATCCGTCCCCGCGAGGCCTGGCCCAAAAAGGCTGGCATGGGGGCAGGACCCCCTCCCAAGTCTGCCGTCATTGGGTCAGGTTCAACCCAGGTGTGGGCAGGCCTTTCTCGGCCTTTCCCCGGTTCCTGCGGGACCTAGGTGACCCAACAGAATCCTGGCCATCTCTATAATCAAAGAAGCTGTCGTTGCCAAGGAAATTTGCTGTGACCTCTTACACATTTGTGTATATATGTATGGCTGTAGCTGAGTGGTAGGGCCAACTCCCTGGAAGTAGACAATGACAAACTACTTCTGTATCTCTGCCAGGAAGAAGTGCACGGAGGTGCCCATGAGCAGCCAGGAGTTGGTCACAAATCAGTGGTGTTGAACAGCAAACTGTGCTTTTTCAGACGATTGCAGCAAGAACTGGGAGAGGCAAGGGAATTAAAAATCAAGGTGGCCTCCCCCTAGCAATCATGATCAGGTAGTGCAGAAAGGAGATAACCCTAGGTGAGTCCGCTGTCATCCACAGAAGCTCACACAAGTGAAAAACAACTTCCCAAATCAAGGGGAAATGGATTGTCCTATTGAAAAGATCAATAGTTTATTATGAATGAATGAATGAATGAATGAACTTTATTGATTAGTCATGTGACCATATGAAGTTTACAAAAGATAAAATCAGATAAAACATACAAAGATAAAAACAAGAACAAAAATAGCATCATTATTTTTCCTCATCACCCTTACAAGACACCCTGTTCAACTCAGTGAACAATTTCCTGAATCGGGCAGCCTTAACAAAAAACAAAGCTACCCTATATGTCACCTGCATATTTTCTCCCTGCATTTATTTATTTATTTATTTATTTGTTTGTATTTCTATCCTACCCTATACCTGATGGTCTCAAGGCAGGTAAAAATTATCTACTTTTTTGTATATCATATAGGTGAGGGCTAAGAACAGATGCTCCAACATGTCTGAAAAAGAATACGACCTAAGATTGCAATCCTTTTAATTCACTTATCACTTTGAGATGAGGCAGGTCGAGGTGAATGATGGTTTGTATAGGGAGAGGCAGACCAGCAATTATAAAAATATGCCTTCCTTTCAGCACTTTAGGTATTACCTGCATTGAAGCTGCATTAAGTTGATCTTAGGTGATGGTACTTCCCTCAATAACAGGCCTACCCTTCTCTTTGCTCTCAAGTAGGCATGTGAATTAAAGTCGTTGCATTCTTCTTTCAAAATTGTATTGGGCTGTTATATAAGGGGACAACACTTTTCTTTGCTAAGCAAGACATTGGTTAGAAAATATTACTGAATCACTTTTATTCTTGTCTTGATCTGATGATGTGTTTTTTTCTTTCTGGTAAAAATTTAGCCAAACTTTCAGCCCTTAATCTTGAGGTTGCCGGTTCAACAAACTGCTTAATGGCTGTAAATTTCCTAAATTTCATCACTTTCCCTGTGATCATTAGCTTGTTGGCTAATTAGCTCCAGTGGCCATGAAGGAGATACATCTTAAGCAAATTTAGGCTGCAAATTTGGGAAATAAGAAAAACAAGGTATTAAGTAAGGAAAGGTGCTCCTGGAACTCCTAATAAAATCTTGGATTTGAAATTCTTTCAAAATAATTAATTACTTTGAGTACGGGCTTTAAACATTCATTTTTGAGTGACCCCAAAGCTAGACTGTTGTTGACATAAGCATTTTTTATTTTTATAAAGTAACTGCTTGTTACAAAGAATTTTTGTAGCATCAAAAAGTTTTACATATTCCTTCCTTCAGGCTTGTTTGAAAGGTGTGGTTTTTATCTGAAAGTCTATGGATATGATGGAGCCAAACTGATGCAAAACAGAAAAAGACCAACCTTTGAGGAATGCCACATTAAAATTTCAAAGATTACTCTAGAAATTAATTGACTCTTGATGTGCCCTGATTAAAAGCACGTATTGATCAAGGATATTCATGAAGAGTATTCCTCTTGCCACAGAATCATGGAATTCTGCAGCTGAAAGGGAATAAAAACTAATAAGAGAACATAAGAGAAGCCCTGCTGGATCAGGCCACAGCCCACCTGGTTCAGCATCCCGTTGCACATAGTGGCCCACCAAATGCTCATGGGCATCTCAAGCAGAGACAAGGACAAACATTTTCCTGCTTTTAAATCCCAGCAAATGGCCTTAGAAGCGTCCTACTCCCCCACCCCCTGCTCTTCACACTTAAATATTACATCTTTGCATCCATGAAGCATCTTTATTAGATTGATAACATTTGCCTAAATTGAATGTTCCTTTTTTTATTCAGAAAAATGGGACCAGCCATTCAGTAATGAACATTGTGGAATATACCTGTTCTAATCTTTATTGGTGTATGTAGGAGAGGATGCTAGTTATGAGGGCAAAATGTGAGTTATAGCAGGCTTTGTGCTTTCTACAAAGCAGATTTTTTTTTATTGTGAGTCATGGTTGCTGTGTTGGCATCGTTAACAAATCCTAACAGATGGCACAAGCATAAAAATACAGCGTGACTATGACTATGTTGGGGGGGGGGTGTTGATGGTCTGATGCCCCCAAATGGAATGTGGAGGCTGGATCTCTTTGACCCACCTTTGCATTTGCCTGTTCACAATGCACTGTTGCCTAGCAAGCTGCAAGGTCTGTAGGGCTTAAGTCAATATTCCTACCAAATTCTGGCTACTTCTTCCACAGCTAGAATGCCATCCTCAGTATCCTGGCAACACAGACACTTGCCTTGGCAGTGAGTGAGTGTGGATGTGACACCAAGAGGCCAGTGTCAGGCTTTGAAGTAGCTACAGGCTATGGCTCTTGCACTGAAGCTTGGAGTCCTGTAGGACTGACTGTTTCATTTTTGCTCCACAAATCCATCTTTACTTTCTTCTCTGCTAGAATTGGCACATACCGAGAGGACAGGACTCACAGGGAAAGTCCACGATGGTGGGAAACATGGAATGCAAGAGATGAAGGGGTCAACAGAGAATGAGATGTAGATAGTATCATGGAGGCAACAAACATGAGCTTAGGCAAATTTTGGGGAATAGTGGAGGACAGAAGGGTCTGGCATGCTGTGGCCCATGGGGTCACAAGGAGACAGACATGACTAAATGATTGGACAACAACACAACTACTTGAATTTTAACATCTAGATTTTATTTGTATACTGTTCCAAGACTGTATATACCTGTTGTTGCTGGGTACTTTAGGGAGATATATAAATGTAATGAATCCAGATTTTTAACATATTCTTTCAATTTAATCATATCACAAATAAGTGCTGGCCAGATGTGCTTTTCGTTAATGTTCTAGCCCAGCAAATCAATCAAATCACAGTAAAAATGTTACCATTACAAACAGGAAGGGGAAATCACACAAACCCAGATATGCTAAATTCTTACTAGCTTTTTTTCTTCAAAATGTTATTTCATCTGTCCTGAAAATATCCAGACATGTCCCTAAAAGGTGGATACACTGAGACCAGAATCCAAAAAGAGGGTAGGTAGGTACATAAGAAAGTGATAGATGTGTAACTTACATCATAGACAGGAAAAGTTAAAGAATGAATGATTTTTTTCAGCTGCCAAATTCAATGTTCTGTTCCCCAGTGTGATGAGCTAGCGCCCTCAGGCTGTCACCTGCTCAAAAAACATCTGACTTCCTACTTCAGAACTGATGCCGTCAGAGGTGCTAGGAAGTGTCATTTTCCATTCTTTGAGGATGAAATGTCACTATCTTTTTTAGCTATGGAAATTTGGCTTTGAAGAGAAAGGACTTTCCCTCAAAAACTAACAAACCAGGGATCACGCTGTTTACTGTGTGAAGAGAAAGTGGTAAATACTTCTTTGAGGACTTTTGTTGTTCCCTCTGAAGCTCATCTGATGTGTACACTCAGTATACTCTGCTTTCCAGTATTTCCATAAAATGGTAAAGAGGCCTCAGGTCATCCATCATGATAAATAGAATGGCACAGCTATCGAGACACAGGCCCATCTGCAGAGGTTTCTTTGGTGGAGATGGAAAAGTAAATATTTTCAGTAAATAAAAATAGCTAGCACTAAAGAACAGTTTGTCTTTCCCAGAGGAATAGCCAGGTGGCTTTCTTTACAGAGAACAAAGCTATTTGAAGGACAGTCCGAAGAATCCCAAGAAAGTAGAATAGGGTGAGGCCTGGAAGCTGGAAATCCCCTTGGGGTGCACAACAACAGAATTACTACTCCCCTCCCCAAGAAAAAAGTATGTATCTGAATAATTTGAAAAAGTATGTATAATTTCTATCATGTGCCGGTCCCCAAACTGGCACTGAATTAAAGCTGATATTGCCACCTTTTCATTTGACTACAGCAGTGACTGGTTTTTGAGACCTGCAGTTGTGCCTAAGGCATTAAAGTCTTATGGATCCTCCTATTTGGATAGACCTGCACACAGGTTTAAGGAACAGCTTTAAATCTGAAGCAGCCCGTTATCCACTGAGTGGCTGTCTGAAACAGAGTGTATAATGTACACTAAATGCAAAGCATTTGGCTGTGCCAAGGCTGCATAACTCTTCCTGTTACCACCCACACCAGTGCTGCCTGTAAATCTCACTGGGGGGGGGGGGAATGAGCATTAGTTTACACCTACATAGGTGAGCAGGTATGCTCCCTTCTTCTTACCATCCCAGAGAGAGAGAGAGAGACGGGCAGATGACTCTTAAAGCCCCAAAGAGAAACCAAGCCGAGGAGTTTATTTGTGAGAAAGCCTGTTCAGTGTTCTTCATCAGTAAATGCTTTAACTGTACTACCTTGCCTGGACACACACAGAGAGAATGCAGCAGAGGCAGAGATATGGCTAAATGAAAAGACTGATCCCCCTGTTTCCTTGCCCTTCATTTCTCTGAAGAGAGAGAGAGAGAGAATGGGGAGGACAGTATCAATATCCTGCACCAAGATCAGGAGTTTTGTACTATTAACATTTTTACTATCCTTTTGTTTCTTGTCTTTTTAGATTGTAAGCCTGAGGGCAGGGTCCTGTCTAAGATTAATATAATATTGTAACCTGCCCTGAGACCTTCGGGTATAGGGCGGGATAGAAATACAAACAAACAAACTTTCCTGTTTAAGAGCAAGTAGGGGGGAAAAAATTACCCAGTATGAACTGGATTGACACTTAGCTTCAACCCCACCTCATTCCAAGCTAACTGTGCTGGCTTTCACAGAAACACACACCAGAGAAGAAAAAGTGCTCAATGAACCAGTGGGAGTCAGTGGTAGAATATATTAAGGCTAGGAAACATTTTCTGAATGTGTGGTTGCTTGGTGGGAGAGAAAACAGCTGCAAACTCTCTGCAGATTCTCTAGTTTCCCAGCTGAATAGTTCACCGCTCTTGATTTGGCTGTACATAAGGCAAAGAGTTATCTCCTGCCCTCACACATACATGCATGCACACACAGTATTAAGCCAGTGGGAGAAGAATTATTTTGTGTTTGAAAAGAAGACAGCCATCTGGAAAGCTGTGTCCAGACAGGGGATAAAAAACATGATTACATCTTGGCTATACGTGTGCAGCCCTACAGATCAGGTGGAAACCTGCTATATTCTTTTTCAGGAAAACCTGACTCTGAACATTTTTCTTTTTTTTTTTGGAAATAGCACTATATCCTGCCTGTGTGGATTCTGCCACTGGGAGCCTTCATCTTGAACGTGGCCATTATGGTGACCACACATGCACAGTAGTGGCAGTTGCACACTTCCAGGTATTGCATGCCGTCAGAATGCCTGGATGTGCATGTCACTGTATCGTGCAAGGAGAATGTCAACCCTGTGCCGTTTAAGCAATAAGCAATTATTCCAGAGGGACTTTTCTCCAGAATATCACTTGTTAGCGTGATTTTTGGGCAGCTTCTGGAGTTGGCCAGACTGATGCCAGGAATGAGCATAGCCAGCAGCAGGGGTCATGATGTTGTAGACTTTAAAGGCCTAGGCAAACAACTCTCTGCTGTAGGGCAGGAGAAGGTGAAGGGCCAATTCCTCATGGCAGCACCCTTGCTGAGAAAGCAGACTGCTTTGAGTTAAACCAAACTGGCTTTCTGTGGGAATTCCTCCTCTCAATTTTTTCTCCTTGTCTTGTTTCATTTTAGATCTATTAGACTCCCACAACACAAGAAGCCGGGAACAGCCTCTGTAATCTGGCTTCTCCTGCCTCTGGCTCATCTGCACCTTCAGAGGATTTGTGCTGAAATGCTTTTGCTTGTGGGCACACACGCATACAAACACACAAATAGAAACACTGCTTATTTTGCATGTGAAAACTGAAAGGTATTCTGAGCCTATTTTGCATGTGAAAACTGAAAGGTATTCTGAGCCTACTTCAGTTCATATAAAGAGTGCTTTAATGCAGGCCCTCTGAAGTGCAGAGCAGCTGGCCATGGCAGCAGCCAGAGGGTACTGACTATTTTCTGTTTACTGGGTAAGGGTTAACCCTAATCAATGTAAACTGAAATAAGACTGGGAGAGTAGATCGGAAGGGATTGTGGACTTGTTCTATCAATCTTCACTTTACAAAGTTAGCTCTTTAGCCTTTGAACTTTGAATCTCTTGAGGCCAGTAGAACTGCCAGGGGCTGTGTAAGGTCGTGCCTCCCTCAGTGGTAGCCTACGTAGATTCCTGAGTTTGCTTCTTTTGAATTCTGGATACTGTGGGTTGGTCAATAAATAATGGAAGGATAACCCTTGCTATCAAGTGTCAGTAAGAACTTTTAACACTTTCACTTTAAACCTTCTTCAATCCATCTTCAGACCTGACTGCTCACACCTTTCCATTTCTATCCATTTTATTTGTGGACTTTTTCCATTCAGGAAAGTCCAAATGGAAGACGGAAACTCCACAGATAAAATGGATAGAAATGGAAAGGTGTGAGCAGTCAGAACTGAGTATGGACTGAAGGAGGTTTGAAGTGAAGGCGTGACAACAGCCTTGGTGTTTGGGTCTTGATGTTTTACTGACAAGGCTGTTCCATTCCAGCTTTTCATCCTGTTCTCCCCATCCACAGATTAATATAGGAGAACAGAGAAACCTGTGTGAGGATCTGCTACAGAAACTGTCTATCAGCAGCAGCCAAGACTTCCTTCAGCGGCTTTGAGGTGGAAGCAGGCAGCTCAGTAAGACCTGCCTGCCTGCAGCTCATAAAATGATAAGATATTTAGTAGTGCCTAGTGTGCTCTGGTGATGCTGCCACTTTTGATACACAGAGACCCCTCTCTTCCTTCTTTATATTATCTGAACTGCTGCTGATTTGCCATTTTGTATCCTGCCTTCAAGGCCAGCCCCTTTGGTGGCAAGTTGACTCAGTTCCTTGACCTGAGGCCTATTCGCACTAGGCCTCTCGAATGCAATTAGGACAGCCCTAGGACACAGCATTCGCTCTGCTGGGCCGGCAGTTCCGCCTAGAACCGTACCAGCCCTTCCCAGGGCAGCCTAATTATGTTCCGGGTGCAGAGCACAAAATCGTGCTCTACACCTGTCCCAGGCTGTCCCACAGCTGTATGGCAGGGAGAGCATTCGCACTCTCCCGGCCGGACATCTGCGGGCCCCACCCCCCTGGCTGCCACCATTGGGCTGATTTCAGCCCAACAGCTGACAGGCCTGTGCAGTCACCTTGCCGGGCCTGGAGTCCTCCTCGTGCAGCCTGGAAAGCGATCTGCCACTCTGTGTGCAGGCATGCGCTCCGGTAGACCGATCCCATGCTGACCTAGCAGGTTAGCGTGGGGCCAAGCTACCAGAGTGTACGCCTGTGCAGAGAGGGGCACTTTGCTCTCCAGGTCACATGAGGAGAACTCCAGGCCTGGCAAGGTAAGGCACCACATATGTTGGACACCTGTCCTTAAGTGTGAATGGGGAATCCGTCCCCGTGTGGCCTAGCCTTCCTACACTACAGCTGTTTGGCTGCAGCGTGAAAGGGCCTCTGGTCTTGACTTTTGGCTTGCTCCTTAGCTTATGTATTCAGTTCAGGTACAATTGTTCCTTGATTGATAGGCTGCATCCAGACATTACTTAGTTATTCCCCATATTTGGATATCTGGAATGAAGCACATGGATGTGTTTTAAAATACTGTAATGTGAGATTTCTCATGAAAATGAAATGATGGTATGGTATGATCAGTCTGTTGTGTTTTGAATCCCACGTTGCATATGTGGCGTGTGTCTTTTTAAAGCTACAACACAGCTGTTAACATAGACAATAGCATCCAAGAAATTACTCTTTTCAATCTGAGTGTGGATAAGTGTTTCTCAGTCAATGCAAGTGTTTCTCAGTCAGGTTTATGTGGTCATGCAGAAATTTAGAAGAGAGTACAGCCGTGGTCACACCTTGCTGAAATAGTCCTTATTAAGAAACTAGACTGAAGACATACTAACCCTGATCACACCCAGTATCTGCTAATCCTTTCTCAGGTCATCCTCAGTTTGCGTTGCTGTGCTCATAACTTTATGCTACTGTTCTGAACAGTTTTCAAGGGTAGCCCCATGTAGAGCGCAATACATTAATTTAACCTGGGGGTTACCAGAGCATGAATCACTGTGGCCAAGTTATTCCTGTCCAGATAAGGCTGAAGCTGGCAGGCCAGATGGGGATAATGGTAGGTACTCCTAGTAGTCTCATGAGACTCAAATGACAGCGATGAATCCAGGGACACTCTGAGGTTACACACCTGATTTTTGTAAGGCACAACAACCCCGCTGCACTATCCTGTGGTAGTGTGTGAAACCTCCCTTCCTGAACTGTACCAGGAGTTCCATAAAATTAACAAACAATATGACAGTAAGAGGCTGCTTAAATCCTTTTGGCTTCAGTAGAATTTAAACAGCCTGGAGGTATTTAGGTTGCTGCAGGATTCCTATGGAGGATTTATATTAAACAACGTATTAGCCTGCCCAAGTATTTAGGAGGAATTAGGAAGTCATATATATTCACATCTGGTGCACAAGAAGCCATTGCAGCAACTATTTCCGTTTATGAATCTTACCAGAATAAGGCATTCATTTCTTACTTTCTTTTTTTCCAGCTGAAATAAAGATCTGTTTTAAATACTATCATGGTATAAGTGGAGCCCTGCGAGCAACAACTCCATGTATCACTGTGAAAAATCCTGCTGTGATGGTAAGTATACAGTATTTATTCAATGCTGACAACAGCACAGTCTGTTTTAACACTAGCATTACAGTGGGAACTTTGGTTGGCCATGGGAATTTTCATGTAAATTACTGTAATTGGTTTAATGAGAATGTCAGGGTAAAAATGTGCTGAGTGAAATCCCTCCGTTGGAAAAGGCATTTCTAAAAATGCTTTGTCTAGGCCCATTTCTGCACTTACCTCCACATGGCCTGAATGAATGGATCTGGACCAACCAAACCCACTGGTTCAGATCACGAAAAGATGTGGTCAGTACCAGCACTATCTACAGGACAGCTCTGGTCCAGACCACTCCTCACCCAGCCCCAAAGCTTGCATGGGCTTTGAGACTGGGCTCTGAGCTCTCCAAGATCTAGAAACAGAGCCTCTGGGAAGTACATTTCAGCATTGTCTCTCCTGTATGCTTCCATGTTCTGGACCAAGATCAGCTGATCCACTGATACAGCTCGATGTTGAGGTCCACTAGTAATCCAGTCACGGTCTCCATGATCAGGATCATGGTGCATCCTTTGTGAACAAAGCATACCAGTTGGGATCTGATTGGTACCAATTGGGAAGGCCTTGTCCTCACCTGGACGCCATTGAAGGCCCCATCTGCAAGGCCCTGCCCACACAAGGGCAGATGGAATCCAGATTTAATGGGTCCTTTAGGCCCTTAAATCTGGATTTCGTGTGGACCTGATTTAAGGTGTCCACAATGGGGTCTGCAGGCATCTTCAAGATCCAGATCTCCAGGAGGACCCCATCTCAAAGATCCGGATCTTGAAATTCCAGATCTTTGACTGTGTGTGGAAGAAGGGGCAAGAAGAACCAGTGTGGTCCAGAAGAAGACTATGAAGGCTTCTGTTCCCTAACTATCCCCCTTTTTCCATGCAGAGTCAAAGATCCGGATCTTCAAGATCTGGATCTTTGAGATAGGGTCCACCTGGAGGTCCGGATCTTGAAGATGCCAATAGGATTCCTAATAGGGTCTTCGAAGGATTCTAAGCCCTTGTGGGGAAAGGCCCTATGGTAACTGTGGAAAGGGACTAGATCCCTCACCTGCCTAGTTTCAAAAAGGTTACAATGCTGTTTATTGTCATATTGTTTGTTAAGTGTTTCAAAGCAGTCCTACCATAGCAAAACAACCCTGTTGTGCCTTCCCTATCTCCCCTGCTCGATTGCCACTCCTTACTCAACCTCTTCTTATTCTCCAAATAATAAGGGCATTGTTTCCCCTAAATTCTAGTGATGTAAGAGTTGACACAGATTGCTTTACTCCAATAAATCTTTTCATATGCCTGCTGTATCTTCCTTCATGAAATACTCTTTTTCAGATTTTCATGCTATTTGTCCATACCAAAACTGTAAAATGTCCTCCCTCCTTTCAGATAGGGGCAGAAGGTGCTGAAGGTGCTTCAGGAGGTCAGCACTGCCGGAAATTGGTTAGCTTCACGCTCTCAGGTAAGAAGATTTTAAACTTTTCCCCCCTTTCTTTTATTTACCTTGAAGTACTATGGGCTTGGTTTAAGGATCTTGCTGTATGAATATAAAAATGGGCAATGTTGATTGTATTAGCAGCATACATTTAAACTGTAATTTCCAGAACAGAAAAGGTAATTTCCCCCCAAATCAATCCATTTCAAAACTATAAAATGGACTGAATTCTTAGGAATGAATCACAGTATAGTAAAATGGAGATCTAGTAGCATCCTAGAGATTAACAGAGAGAAAGAAGCTGGTAGCAGGAGTTTTCATAGTCTGAGAGTGCCTCCAGAAATGCTTAAAGGTTCATAACCACTGCACTGCTGCTGACCATGTGTCTAGAAATGGTGGCGAGGAAACTCCAAAGTAAAAAGCTGCTGATTAATCAACAACTTTCATTCTGGAGTTTCCCTCAAATTTTCTTCTGTTGCTGCAGATGATCAATCATCCTATCTGGGCAACAGGAAGCCGCTGTACAGGAAATTCACCCTCCCTGCAAAGTTTCCACTCATCCCATCTGTCTGATGGGAAGTGGCCGTGCAGTGGCTACGAAGGTTTAAGCATGTCTGGAAGCACCCTAAGCCTGCTTCATCAAATAGGTTTAGTCTAGGGGAGAGTATATGCTACCAACGTCTTACTCTTTCAGGTAGTACTAGATTCCCTTACTTATTGATCCAAACTAACATGGCTACTTCTTTGCATTCTACTAGTACCATATTGCACATTTCCATGCTTATATGCAGAAAATCCTTGATTAGTCCCTGGCATCACAAAGTAGGCCTTAGAAAAACCACCAGTGTGAAACATTTGAAAACTGTTAGTCATTGTCAATACTACTAAGATTAATTGCTAACAGATTTGGATGGTCAGTCAGTTTCCTGACAGCCTGGATCTTCTGAAAGGAACCATCCCTTTTGGCCTATTCTCTGTGCCTCAGAACAGGCTCCATGTTAGGGCAGAGCCAAAATGGACACTTTCAAGTGCATCTTTTCAGAAACATGCAGCATTGCGACTCTGCAGAGTCAGGCATACATTTATATTATTTATTCCCCTAACCCTATTTTTGAATTTCAAATGTTGGAGATCTGGTTTGATATACAACCACTTCATATGTAAGTTTCAAGGTAACGTAATATTCAGCGTGAGAGAGAGCAGCCATGCTGAGTCTTCCCTTGCTTCATCTTTCTCCCTGTTCTTTTACTCTTGGTGAAAATTACTTCTGATCTTAGAGTCCCAGTGGGAAGGAAAGCGGCTGGAGAAAGGTTTAGGGGTGAAATACATAGGTGGGAAAGTGCTCTGTTCTGGGTCTCCTGAATTCATTTTAAGTTGGACCATTCCTGCTTAATAGGAGTGTGGCACTAGCCCAGTTCTGTGGTGTCATCACAACCAGCTTGGCTGGGGAAATGGATGACTGTTCCTTTCTATAAATACATCTGCTTGTGATCTGAGAAAGTTCCATTTATCTCAAGTATGTAGGTTTCCTGAACGCCTCTTATTTTTAAAGAAAAAAGGTTATTACAATTTGAGTTTAAAAACAGTATATATTTTATCTTCAGATGCATTCTTCTCGCAGATCGGTCTAGTGATATCACCATGTCCCCAAACTTTTGTTGAAACTGGAATCAGATTTTTCCATCCAAATGTCGAATTACCATGATAAAGCATAAGAACAAAAGCACTAGCAAGATTTCAGAACATCCCAAGGGGCATAGTATCTGAGATTGTGTAATAGATACTTAGACTGTTTCTACATTTATCTGCCTTGGAGTGGTTTAACTAGTCCACTCCAGCCTGTCCCAGTTCATCTGCATTGTAAGGGCTGGAATACTGTTGTCCTGGTTCAACACTGACATCAACGCGAGTGCACATTCCCTGTTCCACAAAGCATACTCTCGCCACAATTGTCATGCACTCTTCCTTCTTATTGGCTCATGTGCCTGTCACTCCAAAGTTGTACCCAGGGTGCAAGGACAGGGTTGAACTACCTCTCTGTCAGGATTTGAAGATGATCTTTGAATCTTGCATAAGGAGCACTGAAAAGCACCACAGCCCCATCTTTGAGATGTATGCAAACCTCGAAGATTGGATGTGACGTTTTCCTTGTTACGGATCAGTTGCAGAAGCACCGATACCTGGACTGCAACAGATGGCATTAGTATGGTTGCACCACTACACTAGAATAGGGAGACCTAGGTACTGTTCTGGACCAAAATAGTGCTAGTGCAATGTAGGAGAAGTGTGCTAGTAAGCAGCTTGTTCTGGTATACCAAGTAAACCAGTACAGCGAAGATCTAGAGCCCTTCTGGGCTTCTCTCTTCCACAGTCTGTTGTGGACCAGAGTGCCCATGTCCCCTGCTAGCATGCTCTATCCGCACTGGATGGAGCATAGCCTGGTCTAGATGACCCAAAAGAGCTGTCATAAAGGTCTGTCATGCTCTATTCATCAGAAATCTGGCCTAGGTGTGTGTCTAGGAGGGACACGCCTTGGGGGCCTGGTCCCTATCGGTGTGACCCATTTCAGCAGTGCATCAAATTGCATCACCAAATTGGGTCTCTCCGGGGCTTCAACAGTTGCCCAAGTTTCAGAGCACCATGGGCCACTGTGGGGCTTTCCTGAAACAACCGTCTGTTCTGGGTCATCTGAACCATGCCTGCTGGAACAAGGCATTAGAGTTTATGTATGTTTACTTTGTGGTTATATAATTATTCTTGAGAGCACTGTTAACGGATTAAGCTTTGTGTCTATTTGTTAAACAAATAAAAGAAAAAATCAGAGGAAAAAAGTAGATGAAAAGGTTAAGTATACCTGACTTGAGGCACCGATTGCAGGAGGTGACACGGCCTTCATCACTTTTTTCTTGATGTTCTTGGATGCACCATGACTGAGAACTCAGACTTAAATCAGGAGGACAGAATGACATTTCCATGTTCTGCTTCCTAGCTTCTTCCAATTCTGCCTTTGCTGCCAAGACTAACCTTAATATACACATTTAGGGAGTTGGTGTGCCCATAACAAAGCATTAGGAAGTTTTATAGGATAGACTGATACACACACATTTATAACACTTTTGAAGCCAGATGTGATATGCTTTTCTAAAGTCAGGAAGCATTTAAGAACAATTGTCAGTAAAAGAGGCATTTGAAAAGGGAAGCTTTGATGTACTTTTTCTTCTTCTTCTGTCTTCTAAAGATATTAGAGCAGTTGGACTTAAAAAAGGAATGTTCTTCAATCCGGACCCTTACTTAAAGATGTCTATTCAGCCTGGAAAAAAGAGTACATTCCCTACTTTTGCCCACCACGGCCAGGAAAGGCGGTCCACTATCATCAGTAACACGACTAACCCAGTTTGGCACAGAGAGGTAACAGCTGTCTTGTAAGAAACCTTTTAGTTCCTGGTATAGTAACAGGTCTAGTATTTTCTTCCTCTTGGCCTGTTTTAGCCTCTCCTTTTGGTGAAATTTTATGACTTGGTTATTTAATTGTCATAGTTATAATTTCCCCGTTGCTGGAAAATACTTTCCCTCTTCCATGAATATGCAGTTACCCATGAATATGCACTTAACTCTCTTGACAAGATAGATGACCTTGAAGAGCCAAGAGCATGTTTTAATTGTCAGGTGTGGTTCTGGCAATCCCAACATAGCTCTGGGATATTTGGGCAATATACCACAGTATTGATATAGTGGGGAAAAGGACTCTCTATCTGCTTTTTCCCACTGTGCCCAGAAGCTGCCATCTTGGAGATGGGCACCATGCATGTGCAGGGCCCCAAAATGGCAGATGTGCACATGCACATGATTGCACACTTCTGGGTATTTCAGACTTTGAAATCCCTAGACGTATGTGGTGCACGGATGGGCAGGAGCATGGTGTCCAGACAAATGTGCTTCCTATTGGTGCCAAGCTATCTGGGCAACAAGCAATTGCTCCGGAATATTTTTATTCCAGAGTATTGCTCAATAGCATGATTTTCAGACGTCTGAAGGTAGCCAGTGTTACAAAAGTGAGTGACAAGATTGTGGAAAACCAAAATTTGGTTGCTGTAATCTGGATAGAAATTCACTGTGATTAAGGTCTTGCTGAAAATAGGCAGGAAAGCGCCTTTCGATTACATAAATGTTCAGTGTGGTTTACAAAAGCTATATCATATAAAGATAATGCTGAAATACACTCTATTGAAGCGTTCAGATTATTAAAACAATTTTGTTTCTTTCCAGAAATACTCATTTGTAGCACTTCTGACTGATGTCTTGGAAATAGAAATCAAGGACAAATTTGCCAAGAGTCGGCCTATAATCAAGCGCTTTCTTGGGAAACTTACTATACCTGTCCAGCGGCTGTTAGAAAGACATGCAATAGGGTAAACAAATGTTTCTTCTCTAATTTTAAATCAGTAAAGATCAGAAGGTATATTATCTTTCCCTTAAAATATAGTAGACTTTATTACCTAAGCATACTCAGGTATTAGGAGTTTACTGGGTAATTAAGCCCTTCAATACCCTTTCAGTCTTGTTTGAATTTGTTTCATGACAGCTTGGTTTTTTTCCCTTTAATGTAGTGTTGCTTTCTTTTTCTCAGTATCCCACACATGTAATTTATTTCCCACAGCTTAGAATTCTTTCTCTTTTTATCGAAATGTGTGTTGTCATAAGACACAGGTTCATTCAGTAGTGTGCAAATTTATTTAGAACATTTTTGGTCGTGTTTCTTGTGCAGTTTAAGCACTTGGGTTATATTTTATTAATAAGGAAGGTAAATAATTTCAGTAGTATTAAGAATGACATTAATATATAAACGGAGTTTATGCACTCTGTGACCAGTCAAATATGCAAGGATTACTTAGTTCTTACTAACCATAGGCAGGCCTTGTCTGCATTGGGTCTTATTCTGGATTGGATCCCAAAAAGGGGCTTGCCATCCACATGCTGGTGCAGATTACAGCAGATTCCACCTGGGGCCTATCATAGTATGCATTAGCATACTGTATAGACAGCAGGCCTCTATTCTGGGATATAATCCAGAATAAGACCTGGTGCAGAAAGGACCATAAAGGTAGTAGTACTGAATGTCAAATATCTAAATACAGTAAGAGCCACTGACATACACAAAGGGAACATACAGTACATTTATTGTGACAGTTGTATATCAGATTAGGAATGTGTGTTGATATTTATATGTCATGCATACTCATGGAAAAATAACACTGGAATGAAATAGAAAGTTCAAGACTTTGTGCTGCTGTACGATTATTTTATGTGCTGAAGCTCCCTGGTAGAGCTTTCGCTTTGTATGGAAAACGTCTCTGATTTGATCCCCTTGTCTTGTCACCTTTAAAGGTGTCAGTGACAAGCCACTTCTGCATTGTTGCTGATAACGCTGCATAGATATTTTCATGTGGCCACCAAGAGTCACACTCAACATGAGAGCATTATTACCTTTACTTTATTGTCCTTCCAGAGAAAAAATGCCCTGGTCAGCAAGGTAAATTAACACCAGAGACTGGAGGTACTGTTTCAAAATGTTTGGTGCACAGTGTTCCATCTAGGCATGTTCCCAGTGTGCTTGATCGTGACTTGCGCAAAAGCAGCTTTTACTGAGGTTGCTGTGAGAAAAAAATCTAACTAGACACAGCCATAGGTATCTAGCCATCATCTACTGAAGTCTTGGTTTTGTGCTTCAGCTGGATGTAAGCTGGTTTCGTCCACAGTTGGATCAGTGGATGTCACCAGAAATATTCTGTTCTCCACACTTGTCCTGTAGAATTCAAGCATTCTGAAATCCAAGGCACATTTTCAGTAAATTGTAAAAGTCATAAAAATTAGATTTCATAGTATTAGTAAGTGCCTGTCTTCAATTCTTGGAAGTTTCTAATTCATCACAATGTTGTCATGCTATCGCATGACAATCAAGAACTATTAGAATTAAATCAGCTTGTAAACAAATGGCCTCCTTTTCCACAGATTTACCTTCCAAAATAACACGTTGCATAAATGGAGAAAGACATATTCAGTTTGAAAGCAATTGTCAGCTTTTTCCAAGGTGGTGTTGTTGATGCAGGTAAGAAAAATACATTGTAGATTTGACAAGACAGATAGGTAATTTTGGCTGTGCTCAGCCCGTATGAGGGTAGTCCCCTTGGGACAGTTAGTGTTTCTAAAACGTTGTAGACCAGACAAGATTCTTCTTTGTCTTATGATCTAGAAACTCAAGGAGAAGGCCTAAGAAGTTTAATGGGGAGAAACGACATACCATTTGCTTTTCGGTATAGTAATTTGACTTCAGTTTCATTTTAAAAAAACTTACTGTGGTACTCTGACAGAGGTGTTTTTAATAAATTTGCACACTGCTGGATGTTAGAATATCATCATTAGCATTCTAGGCAGGTTTGGGGATATTTTCTCACATGCTCATTTCTCATCTGTTATTCTTGTATTCTTAAGAATATTATTTTGGTCCAAAAGCTGATCTAAAATATATCTCCGAGCATAACCCTTTTAACATTTGATGCTTATGAATATAATCTGGCTGCATTTCACTGCACAGCTGATCCTTTCTGGGGGTGTGTGATGAAAAAGGATTTGTGGATTTCTACAAACAGAATATTCTTCTCAAACTGGTATGAATTAGGAATCCTTTCCAGGAGGCAGCTGCCACCTAGAGGCAATGTTAAGATACTACGTCTAGTAGCTGCTGCACTTGGATGTTCAAGTCCTTGCAAATATTTTTAAAAAATTTTTTGAAGCCGTCAGAAAATCCACATAGTAAGTAGATATAAAAAAGATGTTTAATATGTATTGATAATGCCCTGTTGTGATAGCTAAAAGCATTCTCTGGGAAGACAAATGTATTTATCAGTAAGTATTTTGTGATTTTAGCAGAATTTGTAGGCACACAATTTCACTGAGATTTTTTAATATTTTGGAGAAGTTCAGCTTGTAATGCTTAAGGGGATTTTTTAAAATCATAATTTGATTTAGAATGGCTACTTTGCCAGCTCAAACAAAAAAGTAAATAGAATCAAATAGTCATGTGTTCTTTTGCAAACTAAATTCACTGGATGTTACACAGGTAATGAAATATTCATTACCTGAATTTAGTTTTTTAAAAAAGACAGTATCTTGCTCATGAAACATCTTTCTTAGAGCTACTTCAGGAAAGAATGTTTTCTTACACCGTATTTGTAAACTTGAGTATTTTTTTCTTATTTAAAGAATATCTTGAGGGTAAAGGAAAATTGTAATAGATTGTTTTATCTCTGTTTCCATCATCCAACAATTATAGTTGGACAACTTTTGTATTAAGATTTTTTGTCTATATTGCTAGGAGATGCTCATGTCAAAGCTGTGCTAAATTTTTAGCGGAGAATGTTTTTAGACGGACAATGACTGGGATGTGACATATTCAACAAACTTTGCACTCTTAGGCTGTCTCCAGTCATTAGCTAATTAATCCACTATTTAAACCTGGAATGATTGCTTGCTGCTCAGACAGCAGGGCAGCAGCATGGGGAAGAGGAGACACCTTGTGTATGCTTGCTGCTGTAATGGCACAACAGAAACACCCAGGTATTTTGATCACCTGAAATAACCAGAAGGTGTGATTGTGGCCTCCTGCACATGCGCAACCACAATTTTCAGCTGCGTACGGCCCCGCAGGTGCACAGTGGCCATTTCAAAGATGACGAATTGTGCAATCAGGAGTCCAGACAAGGTAAGTTCTTCCACCATATCTGTACAACCTGGTTCGGGAGTTGATTTTCCCACAGTATCATTATTGCAGGATATTACTCCAATATTCCAGGGCTGTGATGGAATTGCCGCAGACAACATATTTGTGGAATAATCATGTGTTTTACATGCTGTCTGGAAGCTGCCTCAGGATACTTTTAAAATGTTTTTTCACTCCTACTCTTTGTAGTTGCATTGGCTCTTTCTTTAACAAAGGGATTTTGTTTTTGTTTTATTTTGGTCTGCTGTGTTATCCCAGCCACTTAAGCATCACATGATGACTTTGGTGATGTCATCTTGGCATGGAGACAATTACTTGCCCTCATGTTGCTTTGCATTCTGAAGAGAGAGAGAAGAGGGAACCCATCAGACTTCTCTCGAGACAACCAGACAGTGGGTGCTTATGCACTTAACTTCCCTGCAATTCTGTCCCAGGAAAGTTCAGATCAGGGATGGGGGCTTGCATTTGCATTGTCGACGCTGTCCACATCCCAAAGTTATCCAGTACTTAACTATGTACCATGGAAATGTGAATGCTGCTGTCCAGCAGCTCTGCCTTTCAGGTAGATGCATAGCTTAGATTCAGGTCATAATCCAAATATGAATGTGCATTTTATTGAAAGCAATGCATTGCAGAAGTATCCTCATGAATAGTGAGAAAAGGTGGAAAGAAAGAATTACAAGCTTGTAAAGTTTCACTCGTGCTTTGATGTGTGTTTTAATGGAAGTTTGTTTCTTAACCCAAATTCAAAGAGCCTGGCTGGTATTTCTGCATGCAATTGTCCCTATCAGGGATGTAATTGAGGTGGAAGGGTTCCTGGCCCAAAAGGAAATAAAGCATGGTGGCTCCCTCAAGTTCAGCAGCTGGCTCAACCAAGCCTGCCTAGGCTCGCTAAGCCAGCTGTGGTGGTTACTGCTCCCTTTTGTTTTGGGGGACCTCCAGAAATCAAGCCAGTTTCACTCAGGGTGTGTCCCCATGCACATTTTGGTCCGAATTGAAATTGGGTTTGCCAAGGGGTGTCCCCATGTATTTTATATGTGGTCCGATTTCTGGGGACCAAATTGCCCAAAGCAGGACCAAGTTTGCTAGTGGAAAAAACAAGTCTGGGCACAGTTTGGGGGTTTGGCACACATTGCTTTACGAGCCGAGCTTGTGCATGGGGATGGTCCTGAACTATTTGGGGAGGAGATTGGCACTCACATCCATGGGAGGTGGGGTTTCATGTCCTGTGCTTGCCGTTCCTGCCCTGCCCATTGGAGATTGCAACCGCTGAGATTTTTGGGGAGTAAATGTGTACTTTTGGTGTTAAAGTCGAAACAATCAGGAAGTCGAATGGCCTTCATTGCCCCACAAGACTCTTTTATACAAACATTCCACCCCCCTGTTTCCGAGTCGCCAAGGCAGGCAGGATAATGGCTTGATTTTTCTCTGTTTTAAGCTTGCTGGGTGTTCTTGCGGTTCCTGGGTGGAGCAGAGGTGCGCAAAGCTGCTCAACCGCTCAACTGCTGCCAAACCTTGGAGCGGCTTTGGTTTTTTAAAATGTTTATTTTTTCTGTTTGGTCCTGGCTTCTCTGTGCGGCAAAGGGGAGGAGATGCAGCATTTGCGCAGGTGGCATAGGGGTGCGGTGACATCAACCTGGCTTCCAGTGGGAAGAGAGGGGATGGTGCTGCTCTCCTGTGCTGGAGTTTGGCACAGTATGCATGGGGACAGCTGAATCTGCACCCAGCCCACGTTACCATGAATGGCAAAGGGACGGGCAAGATTCAATCTCAGTCCCGCATCTGGTCCAATGCATGCCCCATCAGACCCAAACTGTTTGCATGGGGACACAGCCTCAGTGGTTACTACATTTCTGGTCCCTAGCTTAATATATTTGCCTTTTCTTGTTTGTTTGTTTTGCTTCACTGCAGTTTCACTGCCCACAGGAAGATTGGTTCACTTGCTTTAGGCCATTTCCATACTTACCTTTGCTATTCCAATGCATGGTGGGCCATCCTGAACCAGAGTAAATATTCTGTCCCAAAGTAGACTGCTCCTGGCACACAACAAGACTATCCGTGTTGGGATGACCTGTTCCACACCAGCCCCTGTGCTGGCTCTGAACCTCACACCACGTTTGGAGCTGGTGTGGGGTCCTCCAAATGTTTTAAATTTCATTCCTGGCCCAGGAGGACATTTTGTTGATGTGCCTTGTTGTGGCACTGAAATGGGTGCCCTGCAGTATATCAGGTAACAGAGGTATGTTCTGTGCACCCTTCTGGAGCCTGATATACCACTCCCAAGGTGGTGATAGGCTGGATCAGAATGTCACTTTGGGCACCCTAGCCTGGTCTGTGCTCCACCTTGTGCAGACAGAATGCACTAGGTCAGTGATGGCCAACCTATGACACGCATGTCACAGGTGACACACCAAGCCCTTTTGGGTGACACACCTGGTCACCCTGGCACCTGGGCGTGTAGTGCTTGCTTGTTCTAGAAGTGTACGAAATAACAACTTTCAATTGAAGATTTAGCAAATGTAAAGAATTATTTGTTTTTGCTTTTAATAAAATACATATCTCAAAAATATAACCTTTTTACTAGAGCTACAAATATCACAAAATTATGGATATTTCTAGAAGTGACACAGCACCCGAGGTAAGCTAGGCTTTCTTGCGAATTTTGACACACTGAACTCAAAAGGTTAGCCATCACTGCACTAGGTGGTGGTGGTGGGATCTTTTGAACCACACCAGTGTGCCAAAGGGAGGCCCATAGACCCCTTGGTTGTTCCACATTAACGTCAAGTGCAGAAGGGTCCTTACTGTGCTCTTCTTATCCACTGCAAACAAGCCTGTTTTTATCAGCCCAAATGATGGACTTTGTTGTTTTTTAAAGGATGATGAAATCCCTGCTGTCTCCCATTTATAGCTTAGTTTTAGTAAAAATGAAAGCTGTGTGCAAATAGGGCTTCAAATTTACCATCCTGTTCATTGCAGAGACATTGGAGAAGGGTGGAATAAGGTTTTTTCCAGAAAGGACAATGCTCTTGATGGCGTCATTTCACAGTTGCCATGAGTAGTCTAATAGTAGGTGTTCTTGTATGTGTAAAAAAAGATTCGTTTTTCTGAGTTATGTAAAATAGGACCCTCCTTTTATAAAGACCTCAGAAGTGTCTCTTCAGAGCTAGATAACACTTTTTAAAAAGTGCAGAAAACACAAGAGAACTCAGTTTTTTCTCCCCCTTGCAGAGACCAAATTCTTAGCTACAACCTTGGTAGAAGGCTTCCAGCAGACCATGTCAGTGGCTATCTTCAATTCAAGGTAGAGATTACATCTTCTATTCACGAAGGTAAGACTTTATGGCATTAAAGTGCTATCTTGATTTATGCCTAGCAATAAGAATATCTGAGAGATGCAAGACTGTCCCTCAAGCCAAATAGACTAGGAATAGAAGCTTTGGGGGAACCTCAGTTTCTGGCCAGTGTTTCCAGGTAGCTGTACTAACATGAGATTCTGTGCTAATTTCAATGACAAGAATAAGAACGTAGGAGTGTAAGAAATACTCCTCTGGGTTGGACCTGTGGCCCACCTAGTTCAGCAGTCTGTTCTCACAGTGGCCATCCAGCTGCACAGGAGAGCCCACTAGGTGGATGTGAGCTGACAGCTTGCTCTGCTCACTCTCTCTTGGCAGCTGGTCTTCAGGGGTGTATCACCTCTTACTGTTGTCACTGCTAATAGCAATCGATAGCCCTGGCTTCAATGACATGGTCCAAACCTCTTTTGAAACCATCCAAGCTGGTGGCCAACACCACACTTCCTGGTAGTGAATGCCAAGCTTTATCTATGCATTGTGTAAAACAAGCAAAATTATTTTGTTGCTCCAGGATTCAGCTTCATTGGGTGATCTCTGATGCTATTATTTTGATGCATCTCTATCATGTCTTCTCTAATTTGTCTTTTTTTCTAGACTAAAAAGCCCCAATATTGCTACATTGTATTTTGGAAAAGTAGTTATTATCTTCCTTGCATATGTAGGCTTGAATTTAGGACTTCATGTAATGAGAAGGCTATTTTGAAAACATCGTCTTAAAGGAAACTCCAGTGTGTATACTTGTAAAATTCCCTGGTCACCAACCTCTTTTCACTTGATTTATTTCTCTAAATTAATACTGCAAAGAACTTAGAAGCAGTTTATTTATTTAGATATCTAACCCATATTTGTTGTTTATGGTTAAAATTAGCATAAAATGCCCACACTAAATCCCCAGAGTGAAATATATCTATGAAAAGCTTCACTTATGCTAGTTCCCTTTTATTAGTCCCTTTTTTTGTTCCTCACTGCAGATGCTTCCCCAGAAGCCATGGGGACGTTACTGGGAGTAAATGCCGTGAATGGAGACTTAGGAAGCCCTTCAGATGATGAAGAGGTGCCTGCAGGACATCATGATACAGCTCCAGTTTGCTCAAATGGCCCAATCCTTGAGGAGTCAGCTGGAGATACTACCCCAAGGCATTCCATGCGGACTTGCACTCCTATGGAAACAGATCAGGAGGATTTGAATTCTGCAGCGTCAAGATCATCACCTCCCAGGGGGCGTCAGGATTCCCTAAATGATTACTTAGATGCAATAGAGCAAAGCAATCATTCCAGGTCCGGAACCGCTGCTTGCAGTGAGCGTGTTGTTGGAGCGTCTCCTAAACTAAGGAGTAGCTTCCCTACTGATACAAGACTTAACGCCATGCTTCACATTGACTCTGATGAGGAGGAGCATGAATATCACCAAGGTTTGGGGTTCCATTCATCATTGGATGATGATGGTGGTGGGTTAGTTATGCTCAATGGTACTACCAGGAATGATGAAATTAGTTTTTTAAATTGTGCATCGAGCCAAATGGCAGAAAATCAGAGGAGTCATGAGGAAAATGCAAGAGCACCAACTACAGAAACTTCCTTGCAACCTTCTGGGTGCCAGGAAGAGGTCCTTGAAGGACATCCTGAACCAGATCTAGTTAGAGAAGAAGAAACTAGAACTGCTCAGGAATCACAGACAGATGGCTCAGCAGAGCAGGCTGATGTTGAAGTTTGTGCCCCTCAGGAGGAAGAGCAACCAGCCATTGATATGGATACTGGAGGTTCTGAGTCTGCTTCTGGAGGTGAGAGGGGGATTAGGGAATCGGAGACTATTGATCCGGGATCGGAACCTTCTCAGATGTCATCAGAAACAGAGCCGAGTGACCCTGCCCGTACAGAGAGTGTCAGTGAATCAAGCACTCGGCCCGAAGGAGAAAGTGACATAGAAGGGGCTGAAGGCTCTTGCAATGACGGCACAACTCCCCGACTCTCATCTGTTGATACACGATGTTCTTCTTTTGAAAGCAGCAGATTTCCTGAGACACCAGCCTTCTCTTCCCAGGAGGAAGAGGAAGGAACCAGCACAACAGAAGCTGCTGGCACGGAGCATGCTGAAGAAGCCCAGGAGGTTGTGTGCACCCAGGCCTCTTTGCCTGCTGTGAACATATCAAGCATTCAAGAGGAGGGACAGTTATCTGAAGTGGGGGCATTACAAGATGGTGATGAGGCTGAAGAAATCTGGCAAAGAAGGCAGAGTTTGCAGGCTGCAGCCGCACAAAGCCAGTCTCAAGAAGAAGGAACAGGAGAGGCCCAGGTAGCTTCTGGAGGGGCCTCTTCACAGGTGGATGGAGCTAGTGGAGGTAAGGACCAGGAAAGAACACTGGGGCTGTGGTCACACCTTCACTATAAACCTTCTTCAGGCCATCTTCAGCTCTGATTTCTCACACCTTTTCATTTCTGTCCGTTTTATTTGTGGACTTTCCACCCTCCATTTGGACTTTCCTAAATGGAAAGTCCACAAGTAAAACAGATAGAAATGAAAAGGTGTGAGCAGTTGGACCTAAAGATGGACTGAACAAGGTTTAAAGTGGGTGTGTGGCCATAACATATGTGTCAGATTAAGCTGACTGAAGTAATTGATAAGTTTTGAGTCTTCCTTCTGAATCCATTCTATGATGAACACAGTTTCTGGAAAGATAGAAAGTTATCTTAAGGCAGTAAAATATATTTGGGATTTAAAAAGTTGCATCTAGCAAAGTCAGCAGATATTTTTCAAGATATATTCACATCCCACATGTGTGCGAGTCATTATCCAGTGTCATCTCTGGGTTTTATATGTTTTTAGAGAAAGTGCATTTAAACAGGTTTACCGGCACAGGTTTACCAGTGTGCAGTTGAACTGCTATTTCTTGATCACCGAGACTGTAAAGTTGTTGAGTGTGCACCTGAAACAGACAGGTAAGATAGACCAGCCATGTTAAATGGTGAACAGGGTCTTGAGGTGGTGGAGGAGGAATACAGCTTACACACCATACCTTTTTTCTTGAGCACTTCTGTCCTGCCAAGTCCTCTCCGTATTGTGGAGACAGACCTACTGAACTGTCCTACAGCATGGAGGACGCATGTGACAGAAGAACTTTGCTCATGTAAGGTTCCTTCACCAGATTTCAGATCTCCCTCTGCTGTTTCAGCTATTTAGGATACCACTCACTGTGTTCAGTACATCTCTCTTGAGTGGATGCCAAGAGATAGGTAACAGCTTGGTGCATTTTGTTCATAATGAAGAGAAAACTGGTTGTTTATTTCCAGACAAAAGAAAAAGATAGATTACCACTATTGAGGTGCACGTCTGTCCTCTGATAGTTGAGGGGAACTTGTGAGGGTGGAAAATGTGTTGGTGTTAGTCTTGTCATGTGAATGAGAATTTACTGCAGTCACACTCTGCTCACACTTACCTGAAGATACTTCTGAAAAGTCTTCTCCATACAAACCACACTGCTAGTGAGAATGTTGGTGACATTGGCCTTTGTGTAAGAGAGGAGTTTTCAAGTAAATGTGACTAACATCCAAAGTGTGTGGTTCCTGCTCAAGGGAATGTGAGTGCTGAGCAGTGGGTCTTATTGGGAAACCTAACTAAGCACATTCTTTGTTTTTTAGGTTCCCAGGCTAATGGCCATCAGCCTTTGAGAACGCTTCCTTCAGTACGTCAGGATGTTAGTCGCTATCAGAGAGTGGATGAGGCCTTGCCACCAAGTGAGAAGCTTTTCGTTAGATTCAGGGCCTGCATGACATGAAAAACAACACCATAGATACTGCATGATACACGCTCTCTGAGGCAGAGTGCATGTTTGTTCCAGTACATCGTTCTGTTTCTCCAGGATCAAAGAAGAAAGTGTTTCCTTAACTTGCTTGTTTTTGTTCCTAAAAAGCTATGTATCTCTTAAGAAATTAGAAATTAGGAATTAGAACTTAGAAATTCCCGTAAAACAGGAAAAACATTTTTGAGGGCTGAGCCTAGGCATGGGGCAATGGATCCTTCTTTTTTGATACATTCTGTCCACAGTGATATCCATGCTATAGGTTAAGAGACAACATGAAAGAACTACTAGGGCATGACCCCATGCACGTTTGGTCCGGTACTGAAATTGGGTTCGGCAAGGGGTCTCCCCATGCATTTTAGATTTGGCCCGATTTCCGCAGACCAAATTGCCCAAACCTGTGCCAAACAAGGACCAAATCTGGTACTCAGAAAAACAAGTCTGGGCACCGTTTGGTCTGAGCTGAGCCTGCACATGGGGACAGTCCTGGACTTTGGCTGACAGGAAAGAGGCCTGAGTTTATTTCAGGAGTAAAGCCAAGCCTCTTTCCTGTCAGCAGAACAAGAAGAGGGGGTGCAGAGGCTTAAGTGTTCTCTCTTTTCCATGGGGGCAATAAGGTTCTGCAACCCCTCTTCCCAGTCTGCTGACAGGGAAGGCTTTGCTTTGCTCCCAAAGTAAGCCTCTTTTCTGTCAGCAGATCGGGAAGAGGAAGTGTAGAGGCTTGAGATTTCTCTCTTTTCCAGGGGGTAACCTTATTGCCCCTCTGGAAAACAGAGAAACTCTAGCCTCTGCACCCCCTTACTTCCTTTCCCTGGGAAAGGGAGTAAGCAAGCCAGTCAGCCGGCTGACAGGCTTGCTTTTACTCCCTTTTCAAGGCAAGCAAGCATCTTGCCTGGGAAAGGGAGTAAAATCACAATCCTGACACTGTTTGCTTGGGGACAGCTGAATCCGCCCCCAGCCCACGTTACGGTGAATGGCATGGGGACACCCAAGATTCGATCTTCGTCTGCACCTGGTCCCATGCGAGCCCATTCGGTGCCCAGACTGCGCCAAACAGCTTGTATGGGAACGCAGCCCTAGTCTTTTCTTCTGTGAAGAATAAGTACATGGAATATGGAAGTAGACAGTCCAGTCTGACTTAGGCCTTGGTCACACCTACGCTTCAAACCTTCAGTCCATCATCAGGTCTTGACTGCTCACACCTTTTCATTTCTATCTATTTTATTTGTGGACTTTCCACCTTTTATCTAAAACAGAAGTGAAAAGGTGTGAGCAGTCAGACCTAAAGATGGACTGAAGAAGATTTAAAGTGAAGGTGTGACCACAGCCATAGTACATTCTGTTGCTCCAGCCTTCTCCCTTCTGACTTGGTGCTGGGAATTCCACTATTTTGTCAACACTAGGCAGGATGAGAAGGATGATCATTTTGCTTATTCATAAAATGACCTACACAGATAAATAAAAAAATGTAAATTGTGTGACGCTATCCCAAAAAAGTGTGTTTTAAAAACTAGTTTACCATGTGCCTTGATGCCTCAGATTGGGAAGCACGCATTGACAGTCATGGGAGAATATTCTACGTTGATCATGTGAACAGAACCACAACATGGCAGCGCCCAACAGGCCCACCAGCCCAACAGATCCTTCAGCGTTCCAACTCTATACAGCAAATGGAGCAGCTGAATCGTCGGTAACAATTCTTTTAATGGTTTGTCATGTTTGTAGTCTAACAAAGAGACTACCGAATATCCTTTGGAACTGATAGAGGCCAGGCAGAGTTACTGCAGATACTGTAATTTCCCTGAGTGAAGCAAATGTAAAAAGATTTACTTGTTCTTAATAAAATACATAATAAATAACTTTTAGCATTTGTTCAGATCTGTGGCCCTGAATGCCATTTTAATTTGGTGGTTAACAGTATATGTGCCAGTTATATTTATTTATTTAAAACATTTTTAATACTACTTTTTCATATTGAAATTTCAAAGCAGACTGCAAAAATTCAGAACAAAGTTAAAAGCAAAGAGAACACCTGTCCATAAAAGCTAAATTAAAAACTGGGTAGGAATATAAAATATATTGCTGAGTGCAACCAATGTGGGGAGGTTAGTTTAATTAGAATGTACATGTTCTTTAAGATGCATGCATTTTTAAAAATTTATTTAGAGACCGTGGGTAAAACAATTAAAAAGGTGCAAAACAATGTACCGAGAGTTTCCAGAATCCTTTTAATATCTTAACATTCATTCACATGTGTTAAGAAAAGCCAGATACAGTGAGGTGATGCCCACTGATGCTCTACAGTAGCTTTTACTATTTAATTCTTTGATCTCAACCTTTTTACTACATGATCCTATGCTGGGTAGGATCAGACCATATAGAAAGTCTCAAGGGAAAAAAAGTACTGGACCTCTAGCTACTCATAAAGGTTCTGAAGTAACAGCATTTTGGTGAAAAATAGCTAGGACTTGTTAAGAAATGCCAACAAAAGTATAGAAATTAGATAGCTTTTCATAAATACCCTCTTATCCTTCCAAACTCCAACATTCACATAAAAAACTCATGTACCTGCATGTATAGTTTTCTCAAGTATATTATTCCATACATAAGGTTTAAAAGATTAATTTGTGCCTAATGAGATCTGTTCATCTGTTCTAAAGTTGCTTGCTCATTCAAGATGCAGATGAACTAATTGATCCCTAAAGCGTGTTTGTTGGTTTGTTTACTTAATAAATGTCTATAGCTGCCTTGTAACCATAGCTTCATTGTGTGGCTCACATTAAAATATATTAAATCCTCATAGGTAGGTAGGTAGGTAGAAACTACGTAAGAAAAAACAATAAAAATATTTAAAAAAATAAGGTAATTAAAATCATTTGTTAGGATATTGGGTGTTCTGTAGTAGCTAAGGTATGCTAAATATAACATCAGTTTTGGAAATTTAGTTATCAGAGTATTCGCCGGACGATGATTAATGACAGACCCGAAGAGCATCCAAATGCTATAGATGGAGCTGGAGAGGATGCTGACTTCCCCCAACCGAATGCAGGTAAGACCCTATGTTCTGTAGGCCACCTTTCATGTTGTCATCTCATTGCTTTGCAGCAGTCAGCTGTTCAGCAGGAGAATGGCTGGCACCACTGAATATAATGAAGGGCTGATAGCTTTGTTTTGTGTGCAAAGGCTGGCCTATGAGAGTAAGCCTGTTCACCTTTGTGCGCAGCCTTGGGCCATTGTAGAAACTGAGAAGGTGCCAAAGCTTTTTGTCACACTCCTGTACCAGTGTACCACTGAGTACTGGTCTGGAACATGGAGGAATGTTGAAGGTATGCCTCCACTTTCTGTACTATTGGGGGACCCATTTTGCTAGCACACCAAAGTGTACTGCCAAAATGGATTCCCTGTGGACTCCAAGGCTAGGAACTTTCATTTTTAACCCTTCAAAGCCCTCAGAGCCCAGCTCTAAAGCATGTGCAAGCTTTGTAGCCATTGTTGAGACTGGTTTGGATCAGTGCTGTTATGTGGACAGTGCTGTTCTAATCCTGGATTTTTGTCCCATTTTCTTTTTTAAAAATACCAACCGTCAGCAGAAATATTACTCCTTTTTCTCATAGTTACATATCTTCACTTTGCTGTGCTATACATCCAGAGTCCCTAAGATTTATTGTCTATGTGTTTCAGGATATAACCAGTTGGCTTTTAAGTTTCCTTCACTAAAGGACTATAGTATAAACAAGAAACTATAAACAAGAAAGATCACTTTTCCTGCCACATACTCTGATACTCTATTAGCTAGATTTTTTTTTTAATTTGAATTTTTATCCTGCTCTATGCCCAAAGGTCTCGGGGTGGGTTACAATGTTAAAAACCAGTGAACATATAAAATGAACATATTAAAACCATAACAATGCCTCAATCTAGGGAGGAAAAACAATTTCCTTGTGTAGCCAAAGGCCAAGGCAAAAAGGTGGGTCTTCACAGCTCTCCTGAACACATAAAGAGCTGCCTGACACACCTCAGGAGGGAGACTATTCCACAGTCTGGGAGCCACCATTGAAAAGGCCCTATCCCAGGTGCCCACTGAGGATGGTGGTACAACCAGGATGACCTCCCCTGCAGATCTTTGGGCATGGGCAGTTTGATATGGAAGACTTCTTCACAATTTAAAGCTAATGGGATTCGTGGAGTAAAAGGCGTGGCAGCTTTTAGGAAGCAGCACCAGTGATCAGAGTAGGTGGCACTAACTGTAAAATGCTGCTAAGGTTGCAGTATCTTACTTACTGTTAAGGTGGTGAATGAAGAAAAGGAGATTGCACTCAAAAGGAGATTGCTAGTTTATCACCTGGTGGCCACTGCATTCTGTCCAGTTGCCCATGTATGGATCCTGCAAAAAGTGAGCAACAGCCTTTTCTGTGATACTCTCACATGTGAAAAACAGATTGTGAACTTACAGGAGAAGTTCTAAATGTTCAGAAACTGACATTTTAGAGTATATAAATGTTCTGTAAGGAATATAAATATAGCTACACTTTATCCTTCAGTTCGTGACTTATCCTTCGTGTTTGTGTTAGATTTCCGAAGAGAGAACGTGCTGCCTCACTCTACCTCCAGATCCAGGCTTACGTTGCTGCTACAGTCTCCCCCTGTGAAATTCCTTATCAGCCCAGAGTTCTTCACTGTGCTGCATTCTAACCCTGTAAGTAGCATGCACAAATATAAGTATAGGGTGCGCATAGGGTGGATACGGCATCTGAGCAAAGTGATGCAGAAGGAGCATTATTCACCCAGAGTTCTAGTTCTTCTCCCTTCCCTTCCTTGCAACAGTGTCAGTCCATGCTCGCAGACAACACTCAGCTGAAAAATCTGCAAAACCTTCTTCAGATGTGTTGTGGGTGTTGAGTACCACCAAGTTATGGCTGACTCCTGGTTGACTGCATGGGCACCTCCGTGGGCACCACTGTGCAGTTTTCTTGGCAGAGATACAGAAGTGGTTTGCCTTTGCCTACATCCTTGGAGAGGCTGGGGATTGAACTGGCAACCCTCTGCTTTCAGGAGTCCTTATGCTACCACTGAGCTACAGTAACCCAGTCACTGGCCCTTCCTGCACTGGCCCTTACTCTGGATTATAACTTGGAATAGGGTGCCATCCTCATGCTGAAGAAGACTGGCAGACCCCTCATTGAACCTAACATAGCCTGCAGTAGCATGTGGATGACAGGGCCCTATTCTGAAATATAACCTGGAATAAGGCTCAGTGCCAAAAGAGCCATTCGCTCACCATCTTCACGGCAGGAAACCCTAAGAGAGATTCTCCTTCCCTTGATTAGTGCGCAGAAACTGGCAAACTGACACACAAACACACACCCATGGTAGGCTCTGTGCGTTGATTACTGTCACCCAGTCATCCTGTTACATCATACTCTTTGACATGTCAAGGCCAGAAAACCACTGCCTTTTCGAAATTTCCTGTCCCCATGAGATCAAGGCAGTTCAGGTGCGTGGCGGCTTGTACAGGGAACAACAGGGCGAAGAATAGGGAAGTTGCTGCTCTGTACACTGAGTAGTAATGATTCCTATTGCTGCTGTGTTTTCCCCCACATGAGCTGCTGCTCACCTGCACCTGACCTGATCTTGGAAAGGTGGGGGGAAAGGTGGACATTCCAAAAACGTTTTAGTAAATTAGTATTTCATAACTGAAAAGATGGAAGGCATGCTAAAGCGTCATCTAATATTGAAGTCAGTTTGTGATTTAATTGCATGTAGGCTTATGTTGCAAATTCATTTACAAACCTGGTGTGCTGGATTTGAGAAAGTGATCGTGTTTAGACTCCTGTTATATATTCTCCTATGTTTAGGTGTTCTGGAATAAAGCATGGGTATTCCAGAATATCCATGCTTTATTCCGGAATATCCAAATATAGGCCTTGGTCACATCTACATTTTAATCTAGTTTCAGGCAACTTTTAGAGTGAGATGATACACTGGCAAAATGACAAACTGTTTGGTTTTAGCTTTATCTAACTCAGAAAATCCACCTTTGAGTTAGGAAACTTTCAGTCTGAAAGTGGACTGAAGTTGGATTAAAATGTTGGTGTGAACACATTCTTAGTGAAATAAGTAACTGACATCTGGATTCATCCGCTAGCGTTATGCTGAGGTCTTTGCCAGCCTGGAAGTCATAACAGGGAAATATGTTTCTTTCAGGAGAGATACATTCTCAGTGAATTAACGAAAGGTGCTAGGTACAGAATAAATAAACGTGATCATTATTGTTCTTCCATCTGGATTTGAACACGAGCACTGAAAACAACCAGCCTCTGTGGCTAAGTGTATGTCCCCATGCTGAAAATAGTCCGAGGCGATTGTGAGGTCACCTTGGGAGCGTCTCCATGCAAAGCCCTAATACGGGCTACATGTGGGACATACATGTAAAAAAAAAACAACCCTTAGCAAGTGTCCTCATTCTGAAACAGGGGGCTTGCATGTATTATCCTGTGGTCATGGGGATGCTCCTTCCTGGGTTATTTGGGGCAGAGCTTGTTGGCCATAGTATTAGCGGGCAGGGTTTCGCCTCTGCTCCCTGTTCCTGCCGTGCGCCCCTCCGCTAACCTGAGGCGGCCAAGGAAAGGAATGATCTGCTTTTAGTTATGCTTTTAACTAAATGTTATAATTTTGGTTATGCTTTTAACTGTGGGAGCCAAGGAAAGGAATGATCTTAGCGTGTTGTGTTCGTGCAACTGAGGTGTTTGCCTGTCATCGCTGCAGCTGTTTGCCTGTCATCGCTGCAGAGGGTGGGACGGGTTATGGTGATGTCAACCCAGTTTCCTATCAGGGGAGAGGGTGGATGGGGAGAAAAAGATGTGGGTTCATGCTGCGGCTTGCATGGGGACAGGCATGTACGATTTGAATCCGCGTTGCCCCAAACCACATGGGGATGCTTTATTGTGAGTTATAACGTGGATTTTTATGACACTCATCACAAGTGAAGCAACCGGCTTGCATGGGAACACGGCCTAAGACTGCAAGGCCTTGTCTCTATTTCAGTTCTGGAAACAAATTATTCTTGTCTAGCAGCCAAGAAAAATCTGTACCACTGGGAGGATTCAGCAGTAGGTTAAGCAAGCTACTCATCAGAGAGGAACTGGTACTTTAAATTATGGTGTGAAAACTCCAGGGCTCTGCTGTCCCTCCTTTGGAGGCCAAGCACTATTTTATGATAATGCTACTTTCTATTTGTTTTTCTCCCTTCCCTCCTTCAGAGTGCCTACCGCATGTTTACAAACAATACATGTCTGAAGCACATGATCACCAAAGTACGGCGGGATACGCACCATTTTGAGCGCTACCAGCATAATCGAGATTTGGTAGGCTTCCTGAACATGTTTGCCAACAAACAGCTGGAACTACCAAGGGGCTGGGAAATGAAGCATGATCATCAGGGAAAGGTAACAGATTGAAGCGGTACATAAAACCAACATTAGATGATGATGGTTTTCTTAATTCATGTATTAATGACAGGAGACAGAGTTTTTGGTCTGACCTGGAAGATTTTTTTTTCTTTTGCTAGCTTTTATCTATAGGAAAACCTACCACTTGAAGCTGGTTTCCTGGGTTTGAAGATAATTTTGTTAGCTATTTCCTGCTGAGTATAATGCTGCACATTTATTTATTTATTTATTTAGAAATGTGTATACCTTGTCATTTAATAAGTTTCCAACTTCATGAAGAATATAAATTTTTTTAAAAGTTTTAAAACCATTTAAAAACAATGAAAACAGTATAGAAAACTGAGTGGGATAGAAGGGCATTCTCATAGTAAATGCCTGGGGGGAAGAAATACTGTAGATCTTCGGGAGGCATCTAAGGTTGCATCCAGACTTGTTTATACTATGCAGTGGAATGTGCAGTCGTAATCCAGGCATCACACACAATGATCCATGGATCGTCATCGTGGCACATTATCAGATCGCTACTGCGCGCTTACCTTAACACTGGTAAGAGGGCACTCACTGCACAGTATGGCAAAAATATAAATCTTCCCACCAGTCCATGCAGAACAGTGAGAAGAGACAAACGAGAGGCAGGAGGGCAGCTCAATTCTGATTGGCTGTCTCATCCCACATGACCACACGTGCTGACTCAGTTCTTGCAGCTTCCAAGGAGGAAGCTATGGAACTGCTTTTTAGTTGCAACGCTGGTTGTCGCTTCGCAGCAGGTAAGCTGTGCTTTTACCTCTAACTATGGATTTATTCCACAAGTCTGGAGGCAGCCAAAAAGATGTAATAATAGGTACCTCATGAACATCAGAGGGAGTGTGTCACCATAAAGAAGGCCTAGCTACAAGCCACCCAAGATGACATTCAGTATAGTACTTGCAGCAGAATTTCCTCAGATTATCACTGAAATCTGCACTGGGCCGTTTTCCATATTATATCAAGGAATAGTGGACTGTTGTCTGCCTCTCAGTGACAATAAGTGAATTTATCTTTGAAAAAAAAGGAAGAAAAGCAGTGGAGGGCATGGTTCTGAGAACAAATTTTACTACATTTTGTAACCTTTATTGATGTTCTTCCAAGGTTGGCAAATAATATAATACCTAATAAAAATGCTCTTACGCTGTAATTAAGGCAGGAATAGACTAAGGAATGTAATAGCTTTGGATGTTAAACACCAAAAGAGATGATAGTACTCGGCTTCACAAGGACACAATATAATATATATTTTTTGTTTTTAGTCTTTTGTGTTTAGTATTTTTGTCATTTGTTAGTTTTCTTTTGTTCTAGTTGTGTTCTTTAGGCTTGCGATATATCTGTATATTGTACATTGCGCGCTCTATAAAAAGTTATTTTAAAAAATAAGAAAATACTCCACATTTTGTATAACCATGGCTGTGGTCACACCTAAAGTTTAATTCAGCTTGAGTCCACCTTCAGAGCATGAGAACACAAATGAAGAAAAGTGAAAAAGAGGCAGCAGAGAGAGAGCTGAGTGCCCAGTCGCCTGGCTGGCTGCATGTGCACGCGCTCAGTCACCAGTGGGGCATCGGGGGAGGTGCTTCTCTCCTTCCCAGGGCTCATCAAGGCAAAAGAGGCACCTCCAGTGTGTGCTCCTGCCAGTCCTGTGCATACACATGCACGCACGCACACACACCTTCCTCCCCTTTGCTCTCCTCCCCTCCCCATCACCAGCAGCACTGGCAGGTATACACACACACGTAAACTCAGGATTGGTGCTTTTTTATTTTTCCACAAATGCAGAAAAGTGAAAAGGAGGCAGCAGAGAAACAGCTGCGTGCCTGCTTGCCTGGCTGGCTGCACACTCAGTCAGCAGTGGGGCATGGGGGGGGCGGGGCGGGGCGGGGGAGGTGCTTCTCTCCTTCCCAGAGCTCAGCAAGGCAAAAGAGGTGCCTCCGGCAAGGAGAAAGTGAGGGGAAGTGAAAAATGAAACTTTGTTATCAGTGTGAAGTGTGGAGTGGGTGAATTGCTACAACCTATCAGGCTGAATTGTTACTTCTCTGTTGAATATGGATCTGGCTCTTTAACAAATCTGGCAAGGGGCTGGTCCCCGCGCAGGCTGAAAGCCCATCCATTTCATGACTTTTTTGCCCAAATACTGCTGTAGCAGTTCCACAGCAGTAAGGAAGAAGCGTTTTAAAAGCAGAAATGGGGGGAAAAACCTGAAAAAACAGGTGTTTAATTATTTCGTTTTTTGGCCAAATAATCCTCAAAATACCCCTGAAACTGATTGGGAAAGGGGACGAAGAGGATCCAAACTGTTTCTAAATGGTTTAAAATGCCAGTGGGAACTGGGCCTAAGTGTGACCACAGCCCAAACACAGGGCCTGTTTGCATTTACATGTTGGGCACAGATTGTTCTGCCTGCATGCCAGGTCACCATCTCAGCTCCAGAGCATCTTGGAGCACCCCAATCCTCCCTACTTGTGGAGAGGTAAAGCCATCTCCACAGCTTGACTGGAGCATCTAGTATGTTCCTAGTCACTCCGGCATGCAATGTTCACACTACTTCTGGGTACAAATGCTGCATGGAGTGACATGGCTAAGGCTACTCAGTCATATTCCACATGCCATGTGCCACATTGTAATCACCATGGCAGCAGTTGAGGACTGTGCCAGAGCTCCCAGTGTGAACGTGGTCACCATCCCTGAACTTCAGCAGGATAACATCCCACTGGAATTAAGTGTGAACAGGCCTATAATCTAGTATGCTCAGATACTGACCCACCCTGATGTTGCTTACTTATTCTGCTATATTTGGATATTCTGGAATATCCAAATATAGCTAAATAAGTAAGCGATGTCTGGATGCGGCCATTGCTGTAATGACCAACTTTATAGGTAGAATGATTGGGTGAGTCTCAGGCACCCTGTTTTTATTTAGAAAGAAATTTAGTGTAAATGTGTGATTCTCAGTGTGATTCTGGTACTTAGTCTTTTGAGTACCAAAAAGTGGAAACAATGGGCAGAGTTTTATCACCTGGTTAGAGAATTGCTTCAAAAGGAGGTAGTGTATGCTATTGTGTTTGTAGAGGCAAATGAGCGCTGGCATGGACTGAAGTTATTGCTTTTAGTACTTCTTAAAAGCACGGCTGTTTGAACATTGCTGGGATAATAGCATGAATCAGGGGTGAGGGTGATACTTCATCAGCTTTATTTCCTACTTCTGCCTTTAATTGTAAAGGCAGAACAGATTGTGCATTTACTATAGATGGAAAAAGGGGCATGTGGAATCTCATAGTTGAATATGTACCCTGCACATCTGAGCAAAATGTGTCATTTGTCCAAACCAAAACATCCTCTTTCTCTTCCTAGTCACCATAATTGTCTGAGCGACACCCTTGCCTGGTGAGCTACACCCATGCCTGATGAGCAACATCCTTGCTTGGTGGCCAGTGGTGGGGGTAAAATTAGACCATTGTGCTTCAGCTGCACTTCCAGCTACCTTTGTCCAGACCGGATCAAAGGTTTGACGCTCCAGTGACTTTGCTTTTCACTAATGAAGCTTCAAAGCAGTAGTTCTGGGTTTCATTATGTTTGAGGCTGCTACTGGCTGACCTCAGACCTCTTGTGCTCAACAGTATATGATTGCATTCATTTAATATATAGCATGAGCGTCTTTTCTGTTTGTTTATGTTGCACAAACAAGTGTTGCATGCTTTACTGAATTTGCTATGTTAGAACTGGAGCTGTCCGTATGCAACCCTGTTCATATGGAAATGTTTGTTTCCCTGCAGGAGAAACTTGCTCTGAATTTATCTTTCAAGTTATATGCTTCATTTAGGCTTCATTGAATTAAACTTTTGGCCTCTGGGATGCCAGCGCTTTATACTAAATGCACTGACTAAGTGAATAATGAAAAAAAACAGACACCAAACCAGTTGACTCTAGAGATGGGCCAGTTTGGGTGTGAATCAGTTCAAGTCAAACTGGGTAGTTCAACCCATTTCAAACTGAACCTACCCCCTGGTCAAAAGAGACCAGTTCAAATCAAACTGAATCAGGAAGTGTTCATTCAAAAGGGTTAAATCACCAAATTCAGTTCTCACTGGCTCAAATTCAACCTGATCTGACCCTTTATATAGTGCTTTTAAAATGTATGTTAGTGTATTTTTATTTAACAGATTGAGCAGTTTTTCAAACTGTTTAAGGTTCACTTCAGACCAGATCACACTTGTCTCACTGGTTTGTTTTGGTTTGATTTGAGCTGAATAATGAATTTAACTTTGTACACATCTCTAGTTGATTCATAAACTACTGGATAGGTCAAAAGTGCTTGAAGTAAATTGGGCAACATGTGATCTGAATAACAGAACCCAGCTAAGTAAAAGTGATAGCACAAACAGCAGGGTTTAATCTCACCGGAACCTTTAATGGCTGCAACAAAAATGTGAACCAAGAGGTCCTTACTGGCTCTTTTTGTGTAAACTTTTTATGGCCCAAATCATTCATACTGTGTCAGTCACGGACTCTGTGCAGTGCACCACATTGTGTCACTCACACTTTGTTCTGACCATTTCCCTCATGGCCATATAATACTTGTGGAAATAATACTAGGGGACTTCTGGATGGGAGTTCCACCACAGGAACTGTCTGCTCAGTTAGATTAGTATGAACATTTGCTTGAAATGATCACAATTCGTCCTGAATTTCACTCACTTATCTTCCCCACACTTCAAAGCTGTCATGGTTTGCATTGTTTACTACAAAAATGGAGAAGTATATTTTTGCTTTAGGTTTCCCTTAAACTTTTAGTTCCTGCTTTGTGTGTGTGTGTGTGTGTTTATAGTGGTTGTAAATTTTAAGCACAGTAAACTCTAAAGGTCAATGTCTAGTTTGCCAGAATTGTAGTCCTTATATCTGGGAGCAGGGTTTGTACAAACAACAGCATTAACAATAATTATCAGGGACACAATCTCCATTCATTACTTTGAATTGTGTGAAATTGTGTAAACTGATTCTGTTGTATGCATTTGTGCATAAGTACCAGTTAATAAAGAGCCTTTTTGCACTTAACCTTTATTCTCCAAGAAGATCTCTCATAGTCCTCTTCAGGGCCTCATTGATTTTCATGTTAGTGCAGATCAATCAGGCCCTGCCCACTATGGATACACTGTGTCCGCTGAGGATGGAATGTGATCTGGATCAAGTGTGACCCCATTTCCAGATTACTGGGGGACCCATTTTGATAGCACACCAAAGTGCACTGCCAAATTGGGTTCTTTGGGAGCTCCAGGCTTAGGAACTTAGTTCCTAGCCCTTTGGGACAATTAGAGGCTAACTCTGAAACATGCAAGCTTTGGGCCCGGTGGGAGGGGAGGCGGTCTAGATCAGCATCGTCTTGCAGACAGTGCTGTTCCTGACAATGGTATGCTGTGGTCCAAACTACTGAGCCTCACTGGTCCAGACCTACTGGTTCAGATCATGACAGGTCCAGTGCCAAAAGGCCTGAAGAGATTCATGTAGCAATTTAAAGGCTGTCAGGCTAATTACGGTATGAACTGTTTTGAACCAAATGTTTCTGAAAACCGAAGTATCAAACTTGTGAAATAGTACAATACCATTTTTAATACCTATATTAAAAAGTCTCCAGAATGACACAAGAAACAAGGCTATAATCTTAAATATACTTTATCTGTAGATTTGTTCTCCTAGGATCAGCATGTGACTTACTTCCAAATAAACAGGTTTAAGATTGGCTGAGTATGCATTGCCCCTTCTTTCTCTTTCTTTTTTCTGGTTGAAGCAACTTGGTTTTATGGCAGCTGCTTCTTAAGAAGCTGCTAGGCTTCTTTTTTTGAAAACTACTTTTAGAAGTAGCTTCATTGGTTACCCAGAATTTGGCTTACCCAGAATAGCTCAGAGTTTACCAAGCATGCTACAGCCTGTAATCAGATTGTGCCATGAAACTTAATAAGATATTTCGCATGTGTACTTGCTCATTTGTGGTTGTAATTATATAGCAAGTAGATGGCTTTTTATATTTTTTTAGGTGAGGAGAAAAGAAATGTTAAATGCATTTTCAAATGAGTGAGACTTGTTATCCTGTGCACAACTGGGTGAAAAGAAAGATCTATAGCTGGAAGTAGTGATGTCTGCCTACTTGAACAGCTCTCAAAGGGAATTAGTGATGATGTCCATATACTACCTCCAGGACTGGAAACAGTATTTTACCTGAATGTCAGAACCAATGTGGCAAAATGACCAGAAAGGCTAGGGCCTAGAAGACCATGATTAAATCCACATCTGTGTGGTTATGACCATTAAATGGAGGAGAATTCTGTTAGCTGCCTTTTGTTCTCTAGAAGGACGACTGGATATAAAGGTAGTAAGTAGTTATTAAACTACAATTCTACCCTAATTAGGATGCTGTTTTCAAGTTTAGAAGCAAGATATTTAATTCATCAGGGCTCACATTAGACTTAGATTTTCAATGAATATGTGACCTTCATTCTATCCCGGTATGATTCTCAAAATTCGGGTCCTATAAATACGGCTTGGGAGTGTCTATTTCCCCACCCACTTGCCTACTTTGTTCGCTTGAGTTGCCCACTTTCATTCTCTAGCTTTTACTTATAAATGTTCTCTTGCCCTATTTAGTTGCTGGCTTGGGGCCTCTTGGTGATGTTTGGTTTCTTGGTAGTGAATTGTGTAAGGTGTACATTAAGAAACCATTATTATTGTTGTTGCTATTTCTATTTGAAAAAGAGAGAAAAACACTGCCTGGAAAAGTTCGGTGTTGAATCGTAAAGTTTAGTGCAGAGCAGACCTTAGACACTAGAGCTTAGACTTCCTGTGTCTCACCACCCAATGCTTTGGCTTCCTTAGATGTAGATTTTCTTGGAAGACTGACAGAAATACCAAGAATAATCACATCAGGCATCAGCATAGACTGCAGCATTGTTTCCTTTTCTTGTCTCTGCTTCCTTTCCTAGGCCTTTTTTGTTGACCACAATTCCCGCACCACCACTTTCATAGATCCACGGCTTCCTCTGCAGAGCGCCAGGCCAACCAGCGCCTTGGTGCACCGGCAACATTTGACAAGACAGCGGAGCCACAGTGCTGGTGAGGTAAGCCTGTAGCAACCCAGCTGTGCTTAAGATAGTTGAGGTCACCGGATTCTCATAAATCCACTGCACATTCATGGTGCTATCAGTATTCTCATTGCAGCTTCAGGCTGAAAAACACAAAGATAGCCCAGGGATATTCTGTTCATTGAGTAACATGAGCCTGAATGAGATTAGAGCCTCCATTTTATGCATCCAAATCCATGATTTTAGCAATAATACAACATTGAATGTCAAAGATAATACATTATTTTATTACAGCTGTTTTTCAGAGTGGTCGCCACATACTCAGGGCAGCCCAATTCAAGCTGAAGGAAGTGTGAACGTATTATTTAAATTGATTAGAAGCTATTCAAATAAACCTACAAGAGGAATACCAATGGAATGGCCTCCTGGGCTTTATAATGGTTTTATGGCAGTTAATGACTATACAGATGGCTTTAGGGCTGATAATATATCTTAGATCTTAAGCCCTGAAGTTTCAGATGCCTCCTGAATAGGGGTGTGCACAAATGCAATTTTTGGGATTTGATTCAAAATACCCAAAAAACTTGATTCAATTTCAATGTTTTAAATTCAAATTTAACCAAATTAGATTTGAATTAACCAAATTTGAATCTATTTATTTGAATTTTTCATTCAAATTTGCACTTACGAATGTTGACAATATTTGTATGTGCACATAAACATATTTCCTGCGTCCGTACACATCTGCACTTATCCATACACGTCCATATGCATCACGTAGTTATCCTGTACACAAGCCATTTACATCCCCTACGTATCTGTACAGATGTGCACGGATGCAGGAAAGATGTGTATCTGCAAGTACGCATCGTGAACAAACGCATACACATTCACATGTCTGGATAATTCGAACAAATAGATCCAAAATTTGAAATTTGTTCAAATCTTTAAATTCAAATTTCTGAATATTCTGTTCAAATTTGAATGTCAAAATTCAGTGAGATTCAATTGAATTTCGAATGCATTCGAATATTCATGCACATTCCCTACTCCTGAATATCCCATGATTGCCTCTTGCTGCTCTGATAGACACAGAAGGCAATTGTGGGCTTGGTTGCAACTCTGCTGGTTTGTTTCATTATTATCCTGTCTGAAGTGACTTGGAAGCCAGCCAAGTGCATGTCCACTTCCCTTTGTTGATCTTTTGTGCCTTTGGCCACAAGTAGAATTATACTGAAATGAGCCACCAGGCATCACTGTTATGGGTTTCGCATAATACCGATATGTGTTATTGCCTCACTATCCCAGTACTATATTGGAAATGCTGCAATTTAGCCTGGCATTCCCAATATAGTACTGGGAGAATCTTGGGTTTTAGCCCACGTCTAGGGACATCCTCAGTGGATCTTGGGCTATATATATATATAGTTTCTTCCTGGTTTACTATGATCTTGCCAAAGCCAACCAAGAATTTTGAAGCGGTGCACACCTCTGACAGAAAAAGCAAAGTGTGCTATACTATAATTATTGGCCACTGGCACAATCTGTAAAAGCTATAGGTCACTCCTAGGTATAGAGTAGTGTTTCTGATTATGGCCTGAGTCACCTGAATTCAAATTGTGCCAGCTGGATGAAAGTATCCTGAATTTTGCATTGACACTAACTAAAATGGCCTTGTCAGTTTTCCTCTTGACCACTGGAGGGCCCTTGAGTACAGGTTTGTTCACAGAAAGATCATGCTGTACTCTGCATGTTTTTCAGATAGTATCTTAACATGCTATTATTTGTTTCAAGCCTTGCAGGTTACAATGGAGAAAAGGGAGCAAGTGTATAATTTTGGCAAGTTATCATTGTTAACAAGTATATTTATTTGATAAACATTCCTTTTTGGATCTGTGGGATGAGTTAACACTCTGCTTTTCTAAGTAGGCCTTCACATAATAATTTCTCCGCAGTTTACAAGCATAGATTAGGGATGTGCACAAATTTTATTTTGCATTCAAATTCGAGTCGAATCGAATGTCAAAACATTCTATTCTATTCAAATGTCTAGAACCCAAATGCAACAAAATCCTATTCGAATTGAATACGTTCAAAACTATTCATTTGAATGTTAGATTTGAATCTGAAGATACGAATGTCGACAACATTTGTATGTGTTATATGTATCTGTACGCATTCCGTACACATCCTGTTTTATCCTGTATGCATCCCAGTTTTGTCCCATATTATAAGCACAAATGCGTATAGATACACATGAGATTCTTACAGATACGTATGTAATGCATACATACCTGTACTTTTGAATGTTTTGAATCATTCGAACAAATGTTTTGGAACATACAAAATTCATTTGAATGTTTAAATTTGACTGTGAATACATTCTATTTGAATTCAAATGTCCACATTCAATCAATTTCGATCAAATTTTGAATGTTTAGAACATTCGTGCACATCCCTAGCATAGATAGCAATTATGGCATAGTGGAATAGATGTTGAAATCTTTTGGCTTGGCCCAAGCTCCACAATACAGTCTGTGCTGATCTTTGAAGCTTTGAAGTGTTGGGTTTCAGGGTGTCCGTTCCCTGACAAGGGTCCCTTGACCCCCTTGACCTGATCACGGTGCAAATGTGTGCCGTCTAATCCAGTCTTCGAAGCCGAAGACCGGATTGAAGACCCGTTTAATGGGGTCCATGGGAAGACTGGATTTCAAGGCCTGAAGG
Organism: Aspidoscelis tigris stejnegeri; assembly: GCA_023333525.1. Taxonomy (NCBI): domain Eukaryota; kingdom Metazoa; phylum Chordata; class Lepidosauria; order Squamata; family Teiidae; genus Aspidoscelis; species Aspidoscelis tigris. Next base: position 18,848,590 of record JALMGA010000010.1, read on the forward strand.
ACCCATTCAATCTGGATTTCCCTTGAACAGGTGTGAACACATTGGGTCCTAATGGGATCTGAAGTAGGAACCAGATCTTCCTGATAGGTACCAAACCACTGCCTAATGGGTCCTTAATGGGTCCTTAGTGCTAGTGGAGAAACACCCCAAGGATAACCAAAGGTCAGGGATAGTGAGCTGTGTAGTCCAGCAGCATCTGGACTCTTGTAACCATTTCTCCTCATTTCATGAGATTAATTTCCTGTTTGCTACTGTCATGATCTAAACTTTTTGCCATCTTCTGTAATTTTGTGAAGGCTTCTTTGTTCTGGACCAGCTCTGTAGAGGAGTTAATGTTTTCTGTGGCGAATCTGTATTTTAGTTGCTCAGCTGTCTTGATACACAATTTTGAAAATTCTTCTATCACTGGAAAGTGAGGATAAAACCTGAAGAAAATTTATTCTGTGAAGTTAAGAAATATGTGTCCCTGAGTAGAATTATGATTTTATTTGCAGGTAGGAGAAGATTCTCGCCATTCAGGGCCTCCTGTTCTGCCACGACCGTCAAGCACCTTCAACACAGTCAACAGGGCTCAATACCAGGACGTGGTTCCTGTGGGTATGTCTGCATTTGGTTTGTCAGGTGTGATGCTTAGAATAAAAAGTGTGTGGTTGTTCTAAGACAGAACTCCTGTCCTAGAAAAATACTGAAATGTTACATGCATTGCAAACCAAAACATTAAGAGCCCTGAAATACTTATCATTCTGGATCAAGTTCTGCTGTGCACTTGTAGCTGCCAATGAGAATGCTGGATAGTAAACGTAACCATGTGGTAATAAAAACTTTCAAGAGTGCTGTGATGTTGTAATATAGGAAACCCTTGTTGCCATCCGGCCTGGGAGCTGGTTGTTTGGTTCTTTGTTTGTGATCATTTCTGCCATGGAAACTCTCTCTATGAGCTTGAGAGCTAGGTTGCCAACCTTCAGTCTTTTAAGGAAATGGTTTTGCTCAGGTCCCTTCTGTGGCCTTTCACCTTAGCTTAACTGTTGCAGAATCTAATTCTGGCAGAAGATGGGGTGTGATGACACAATGAAGGCGCTGGAATGGTGGCACCTTCTACTTCAGATGGTGAAGATCAAGTGGGAAACTGAATAATCAGATTTAAAAGTGGAAGGGAGAAATTATTGCTTTCAGTGGGATGGCAAAATTTATTTACTTTTTATTTAAGTTTATGTGCATTTTCTGTGTACATTGTACAAAGCTTGTATTGTGCGAGGTGATTTTAAAAAAACTTGCTGGCAAACTGCTCAGGCAAAGCTTGCACCCATTCTTTTAAAAAGCTCCGTGGCTCTGTGGCCTCTGAGAATGGGTTAGTCGCATCGGTCATTTGGATTTACATAGAAATGTTTCTGTCAGTGTCTTTCACGTAATTTCCTCAAGTTTGCAACATGTGGAAGCTGTGCAGAGGAAGTTTTCATAATTCTGTCTGTGTAATCTGGCAGAAGATGTGCAGTTTTCACAAGCGGCCCCCAATGATAAGTGGATGCCACAATGTTTATGTAGTTTAATGTAAGGAGTGGGCAGTCCCTTATTTCTAGAGCAGCTTTTGTGTGAGCTCCGATCCCCAGGGCTCAGGACTTCACAGGGAAGCTGGCTGTCCCTTTACGTACTTCCATATTTTCCATAGGGATGCGGGCCTCCATTAGTTAGTTAGTTAGTTTATATTTCTATCCCGCCCTACACCCGAAGGTCTCAGGGTGGGTAACAACCTTTAAAATCTACGATATCAAACAAAATAATATATATTAAAACAATAAAAACAACAGCATTTATACTTCATGTTGTATAGTTGGACCTTGGTGAGGTGAGGGAGTCTGGAGGTAGAAATTGCATAGCAAGTGGGGAGGTATTGCCTGGTGGGGAAAATTTAAGACAGGGGCATTCAAACTTTTAGTGTCGCTGAGTCATACTGGAAGAAGAAGAGTTGTCTGGTCCACAACCATCCTGAAGGATCCATATCCCAGATGAGTGGTGGGCCTGTTTGAAAAGGTCTACAAGCGTACAAACATCGCAGCCCCATCTTTGAAGCTTCTGCAAGCTTTGAAGAACATTTTCAGCACCCTAGTAGGGAGGAAGGCACACTGCCTTTGAAGACTGTTGTGTTCATCCCTGCTCTTCCACACTGGAAATGATGCTGGAATGACAGGGACGTAGTCCAGTTGCAGTGAAGGATGGGTGGTGTTTCTGACAGTACACTTTGCATGCAGCAGAACAGAGAAGTTATGTCCGCATTGCCGACAGAGTTGGTCGGGACAATGGGATCCCAACCCTCACAATGTGGATGGTACCTGCTGGGCTCCAAGCAAGGTGACTGCAGAAACAGCCATAATTACAAAACATTTCTTAGGTGAGTGCCATATGGACATTAGGATCTTGCTAGGCTATGAACACTGATTTAACAAATGAACGTTCAGAAAGGAAAATCACCTTTAAAAAAGAATACTAACAGATGCAAATATTAGAAGCTAACAGTTGTTCATTATGTACAGCCCTTATTCCTTGGCTGAATATTCTGCCAACTCTAGAGTTCTGAAGCACTTTGTCAAAGTGGAAAAGTTGGAGCAACTGAAGTTCTTTAATTTTTTTTATTTTTTTTGCGGAGAGGAATAGTGCTGGTCTATACAGTTTCTGCAACTTAGAAACAGCTTATAAGTTTAAGAGCTCGTCTTCTTCCCCCATGCAATATCCTTCATTCTGATATTTGTTGTTTCTTTCAGGAGGTTAGCGTTGTTGTGGAAACTTTTTGTACATTTGATTCTTTTTTTTTTTTTTACAAATGATGAAACGCATTGGCTTCAGTGATGGTGATTCATGCTTTTCAAGAACAGAAGCTAATTCATTGCATTTAGCAGCTGTCACATTGTGGGGAAGACATCCATGGCCAATTAACCTGATTGAATGCCTGGATGTTTGTTCTGTGGCACAGTTTCTTTATAGTCACTGCTGATTTAAGCTGCTGTTGTTGCCCATTTCTTCAGCATTGCAAATGGTAATCATTTTTAAAAGGCTTTTAAACTTCAAATTGAACCATTGGCTGAAGTCTTAAAACCACATTACTAAGAAAAAAGGTCTGATTTCATTTATATAAAAACTAGCTACTAAGAAAAAGGGCTTAAAAAATTTATTTAAGAAATTATTTAAAATCATTTATATCCTACTTTTCCTGCTAGAAGCCCAAAGCTGTGCAAACCTCGTTCCGCCTTTTTGTTTTCACAACAGCCTTTTGAGGTAGGTTAGGCTGACAGGCCATGATTTGCCTAAAGTCTCCTAAGTCCTGTTTGCACCTACCTGGCTGGCAGGGCAATAATAATGGTGAAGATCAAGTGTGGTGGGAGCCATCCACACATCAAGGGTGTGGTAAAGTCCTGAATTAGACCATCAGCAGTTGAAATGCAGATGGCCAGGCTGGGGCAGGTTGGATTGCCGTGGCAACGGCCACAGCAATATCCGGTGATTGGGATGACTGTGTAGGCGCAGCTGGAGTGCCACGCCCACTTTCAGCATTGAACCCAGACGAGAGTGCAAATGCCACTGCCTGAGAGCCACCTAGTGATTCCCACTCAAGCTGTGGACTGGATTTTAACAGTCCATAGCTAGTTAAGATTGGGGGGGGGAGGGGGCAGGTGCTTGGTGAGTTCTCAGGTAGCAATGGTGGCATGCAGCTGCATTTATGTAAGCCCAAAGCTTACTAGAGGACAAGTGCAAACAGCCCCCTAGTGAGCTTCCATGGCTGAATGGGTATTTGAACCTAGGAACTGTGTGCTTCCTTACACTTTCTGCAGTGTTTTGGATCAAAGACCAGTTTGCTGCAGTTTGCAGAAATTAAAAGCACACCTCTGGCTGTGGCTAGTAGTAGCAAAATGCCCAAACTAGCAAGATTGCTTCCTTGGAAAAAGAACTTTAAAAAAAAATTAAATAATGAAAATATCTCTAGACAGATTGATAGGGTTTTCTTATGCATGTATAAGTTGTTGTTGACCTCTATACAACTGATCAATATTTCTAGCAGACTCGATTGCAACAAGATGTTCTCTGAATTTTCAGCTTACAATGACAAGATAGTTGCATTTCTGCGGCAACCAAATATCTTTGAAATTCTACAGGAGCGGCAGCCAGATCTTACCAGAAATCATTCACTCAGGTGAGTACTAACAGTCTCTTTTTCACCAAGACTACAGTAATGAATTTTGAAATATAAGTAAATAGGACCAGCCTTCTCATTAGGCAAAACGAGGCAACTGCCTCAGGCAGCATGTATTATTGTTGTATTTTTATAAGCCACAGAAAGAGAACCAGCTCAGATATCATTAGTGTACAGCTGTAGTTTGGTGTTTTGTTTTGTTTATCTTAATGGGCATCACTTTCCATTAATTCACACGGAACATCATCTGAAAATCTATGCCCGTTGCACCAGTATGCAACATTACACTTGGAGTTCTTTCTAATCTGCTAATTTGGTGTTATCGATAAACATGGCTACCTGATTGTTCAGTCTCAACTCTAAATAATATATAGTATGTCTATGTTAAAAAGCAGTGGTCTTAGTATAAAATACTTGGGAGCCTCGCTTATTACATCTTTCCATTGTGAGAAATATCCATTTACTCCTGTGTTGTGCTTTCTGCTTCTTATCTCTTATCTCTTGCCCTTTAATGTTATGACTATTTGGTTTACTGAGAAGTCTTGACAGACTTTAGGGAAAGCTTTTTGGAAACCCAATTAGACAATGGCTGCCCAATCATTTTTATCTGTTACTTTTTTGATGTTCTTAAAAACTCTAAAAGTTCCATTAGACGGCCCTTTCCTTTCCAGAAACCATTTTAGTTCCCCTTGAGCAAAGTCTGTGCTTCTAAGGGTGCATCCCCATGCACGTTTGGTCCAGTACTGAAACTGGGCTCGGAAAGGGGTGTCCCCATGCATTTTAGATTTGGTCCGGTTTCCACGGACCAAATCACCCCAAACTGTGCCAGACCAGGACCAAATATGGTACCCAAAAAAACAAGTCTGGGCATGGTTTGGGGTCCCGGCACACATTGCTTAGCGAACCGGGACTGTGCACGGGGATGATCCCGGGCTATTTGGGGAGGAGATTGGCATTCATGTCATTGGGAGGTGGGGTGTGCTTGTCGTGCATTGGAGATCACAGCTGCTGACATTTTTGGGGACTGGAAAAATCCCGATCACCAAGGCAGGCAGGAAAATGGCATTTGCAGCTGGCAGCACAGGGTTGGGCTGACATGAATCTGGCTTCCAATGAGGAGAGAAGGGGTGGAGAGGAGGGGGCACTGCTCCCCCGTGCCATGGTTTGGCATGGTTTGCATTGGGACAGCTCCCTCCGTGCCCAGCCCACACCCAGCTTGCGTCACTGGGAACAGCATGGGGATGGGCAAGAATCAATCTTGGACCTGCTCCCAGTCCCATGCATGCCCATTCCGTGCCAAATGGCTTGCATGGCGATGTGGCCTAAATGTTTGGTGATTTTATATATAATACTAGGCCCTTCTCACACATAACTTTCCTGGAAGAGTTTTGGCCCCTTCTCAAAGCTTCCCAGCACTTAACTGAGAGCTGTAGAAGTGTGATCACTCCAGTATGGGAGCAAGTGCTTACCTCAGAAATAGTGACCAGGTGACTGCATGCAACTGCGCAGCCGACCCTGCCCCTTGCCCCTGCAGACTTGTCGCAGAAATACGCATAAGGGTTCCATGCAAGAATTTACTAGAAACTTGGCAGGTGCTCCTAGTACAGCTGTGGAGCACTCAGCTAACAGTGATTAGGTATGACCCCACATGCTTGGAGTCACTCTGAGACAGAAGTGGCATCGTGCTGTGTGGATGCCCCGTACGGGATCATCCCTGGATGTCTCTGGTCATTGAAGTGCAAAAAGGCTCCAAGTTTCCACATTTTTGCTAACCTGTCATTTCCTGTGTCTTTGAGTTCTTTAAACCCCTGAAGCAGTGTTGGTTGTCTTCCAGTCTTCAAATATGACAAATTGCATATTTTAGTTAAAACATCTGCAATCTCACCTTTGGGTCCCCTGTTAATCCCAATCACAAAGGTCTTGGATGAATGCCATCAGAGGCTGATGATTGGTTGGTTTTGAATTTATCAGTAAGACTATTATTACCATTATTTTATTTGACCTAGTTCACTGGTCCTTGCCTCTCAAAATGGGCTAGGTTTAGGGATTTCCCTCAAATTTTCTACTGTGAAAATAGCTGCCAAAAAAAAAGTCTCAGCATTTCCATCTCCCCTTTTAGTACACTCTTGACTCCCTTACAAAGAGGAGTTAAAATTTGGAATTGCTACTTTACACCAAAAATTAAAAAAAACAAAGCATTATTAAAATCATGCAGAAGTGAGATTATTACTGAGAGAGAAGGGAAAAAGCTATAAGAATTGGTTAAGTATTTGAAACCTGTAGTACTTTAAATATTTTTGTTCAGTAAAGCAACAGCAACCAAGCATTATTTAGAATATGGTTTGGGGGCACATTGGATGCTTGCAAATTATTCCATTTTCTTGGCTATGGTATAGCTGTTTTGAAAATGGTGTTTGAAATATCTAAGGATAATTTAGAAACAAATGTTCCTCATATAGCCTATAGTTTTTCTTGCTGCCCTGATATGTACATCAGCATCCTATCTGCAAGAGATGTTTTAAAATGCTTTGCCTTAAAAGGGAGAAGATTCAGTTTATTCGGACTGAAGGAACCCCAGGACTTGTTCGTTTGTCCAGTGATGCAGACCTTGTCATGTTACTAAGGTATGTGCACAGTTCTACAATGCTTGTGCTTGGCATCTGTCTTTCATTCTTCTCAGTGTACTTGGATAATCTCAGTCATCTTTCTCTTCTCTTCTTTGAAATACAACTGGGGAGCTGCAGTAGAAGATTTTGATGATGGGATTATCTATGTTGAATTTCTCAATTACAGAAAGAATGTTTTTCAAAAATCCAAACAGTCCAGTTGATATTAAATAGTAACATAGTACTATGGCTAATTGCATTATTAATAGGAAAAAATGAATTATTTTACCATTAACGTATGTGTTTTTCTCAGTATGCTTCACACTGTGTTTCCCAGACACAGAACTGAAATTGTACATGTGAACTTGATGTCCTTCAGCTGCACTGGGCTTTAAATTTCTGGACTGCCTCAAAGGCTAGCCAGCCACCCCTTGGTCGACACCACTTTGCAGCATTTATATATCCACACAAGGGTCTTTGCAATGGTTCACTGGGGCTATAAGAGCACCACTGTGCTTCACTCTCATACAGGACATGTTTAACGTTTTTTTCAAAAGTTTTATTTGTAATTTCTGTCACATCCTACACCCTAAGGTTGTTACAGTAAAACTATTATAAATTACACAAATAAAGACTGAGGCTCTTTCTAAACTGGGCCTTATTCCAGATTATATCCTGGAATGGGTTTGTCATCTGCCTGGTAATCTCTGTTCTGCGATACAATCCTCCATGGGCCAGTGCAGAAAGGGCCAGAGTTCAGGGCTAGACTGTGCCTTAGGATCTGTAGGGAAGTCCCTCCTGGTTGTACTACCACCCTCAGCAGAAAAAGGGGTAAGCACCTGGGATAGTGCCTTCTTGGTGATGGCCCCCAAATTATGGAATAGTCTCCCCCCTGACATGCATCAGGCACCTTCCCTTTACACGTTCAGGAAAGCAGTGAAGGTGCACCTCTTTGCCCTGGTCTTCAGCTAAATAAGGAAACAGCTTTTCCTCCCCATTTTCAGGCACTGTTGTTGTTTTAGTGTGAGTGTTTTAAATTTGGTTTTTAATGTTGTACCCTGCTGGAGACCTTTTGGGATAAGGTGGGATAAAAATGCAAATAAAGAAATAAAGAACAAGTATTGCTCGAAAAGGAAAAACAATGCTAGGCATTTTTCCCCATAAGGGGCTGGTAATTTTTAAATTATTTTCATGTATTTTATTGGAATTTTGGTTTATTTTATTTTGTTAATGGTCTTGCATTTTTAATAAGTGATCAATGCATTTTTAATAATAATGGTAAGAAATCAATGGGCCTGTTTGCACTTGACCGTATTTTGGAATATATCTCAGGCTAGGGGTCTGTGGTCTGTACACTAATGCAGACTCTGGTAGGGCTCATTGGATTTTGCTGTAGCCTGTACTAGCATATGGACAGCAGGCCCCTATTCCAGAATATATTCCAGAATAAAGCCAAATGCAAACAGTCCCAATGTTTCTTATAACAGTTCTGGGTAAGCTTAGTATGGACAGATGTGTGCAAGGATCTAGAATTTTCTTTTGTGTCTTACACAGTTCCCATGAATTTTATATATAATGAAACATAATTGGAGGAGAATAAGCATTTCACAAAGTTAAAAATTCTATATAGGAACTGGTGCAATATTTTCTACAGCTTGGAAATAAGAGCATTTCAGGCACAAAGACCTGTGACTATATGGTGGGCCAGCTAATCTTTTTAAGTAGGGAATTTCTGCTTTCTATGACATCAGTTTGAAGCAGGATGGGATATTTGGAGGGAGTGTTTATCTCTTTTCCTTCTTACTTGTCACATAAGTTGAGCTGTTTCTTCAGCATTTTTTCCTGCTATGGACTTTCAGTGTGTGTTTACAGACATTTCAGAGAAACCAGCTTGCCATTAGTAGGAACTGAAAAGGGTTAATTAGATACTGTGATTTTGAAGGAAAATGCAAGATTACTTTATTGTGTTATTGCTTTCTTTCTAGCTTATTTGAAGAGGAAATAATGTCATATGTACCACCACACGCCTTACTTCATCCCAGTTATTGTCAGTCACCACGGGGCTCCCCAGTGTCTTCTCCACAAAACTCTCCAGGTAAATCTGGTTACAACTGACCACAATGATTTTTGAAATTCAACTGTGGACACTTCTGATGTTCCTGTGCCTTGTCTCTGAGGACAACTAGGGCCGTGGTCACACCTTCACTTTGAACCTTCTTCAGTCCATCTTCACGTCTGACTGCTCATACCTTTTCATTTCTGTTTTGTCGACTTTCCATTGACGAAAGTCCAAGTGGAAAGTCCACAAATAAAACAGAAATAAAAAAAAGTGTGAGTAGTTCAGAGCTGAAGATGGACTGAAGAAGGTTTAAAGTGAAGCTGTGACCATGGCCTAGGAGGCAAAGGCTTTAGCAACTGAGACCACATTTAACATTGTTCTTTTCTCTATAGACACCTGAAGAGCCATTGTCAAAATCATTTTTCTTTGTAATATGAAAATGTTTCCAGCTAATGAAGTTTTAAGCAAGTGAGATCATTTCTGTAAATAATGGAAAGAAAAACTGAACAACTTCTGTAGTATCCATTTTAAAGTTTTCTTAAAGGAGTTTGAAAAGTATCTCCATAAATATTTTTCATTTTACTGTCTTGATTATCTATGTTTTGCAACACAGAGTTTGCCAATGTAGATGGGAGTCCATGGCAGCGACTATGGGGCTGGAGGGCACAAATAATCTCCAGCTGGAGTCAGGGTCAGAAGGGTCACAGAATCAGGGCAAAAGGGAGAGTCAGTGGGTTCATAGAAGTTGACCCGGATGCTGGTGTGATTAAGTCTGGTTTTATTTTCCTCTCTTGAGACAAAGGGTGACATTGAACTGAAGAGTATGTATCACAAATCACATCAGTCATCGTGAGATGCAGATGTTATCCTGAGCAAACAGTGTCCCCTTTCCATGCAAGCATTCTAACTGTTATAGGTAATTTAAACTGTTTTAATAGTGACTTTATTGTGACCTCCGCTCAGATCTTTGGATTTAGGGTGGGATAGAAATATAAATAATATAAAATATAAATGTAAATATTAAATGGTTTAAATCTGAATAAGTAGCACAAAAATTAAGAATATAATTGAACTTCACCTCAGTGGGAATCTAGATACACTCAGAGGTTTTGGCTTCTCTAGAAAACAAACAAACCTATTTTGATATCCCTAGACCCCTTCTGCACTGGGCCTTATTCTGGATTATATCTTGGAATAGGGACCTGCCATCCACATGCTGGTGAAGACTATGGCAGGTCCTACCTGGCGCTTGCTGTAGTCTGCACCAGCATGCCGATGACATATCCCTGTTCCAGGATATAATCCAGAATAAGGCCCAGTGCAGAAAGAACCCGTAGTGAACAAATAACAAAAAGGACACTGTAACACTAGATGTGTATCTTTATGCTGAACTGAACACACAGGAAATTATGGGAACTATAATCTCAAGGCAGCAATCCAGTTGTGGAAAGCAGATTCCCTCACCTGAGAAACAGTTTTATGATTTTATGTAGAGTTAAGAAGAGACAGAGAAAATCCACACCTCATGCCCAACCCCAGCTTCAATTGTAGTAAAAGAAACTCAGCAAAGAGAAGAAGCTACCAAATAAGCACACAGGAAGGAATTTGCACCTGTTCCTTTGAAGTAGTCCCTCAAAACTTCGGGCTAATGTCTAGGCTTCCTAGAATACATACAAACTGCAGCCACCAGAAGACAGTGGTTTAAGGAGGCTTCTTCATAGATGAGCAAAGGTGTTTCTTGAAAGAACCCACATGAAGAGGAGGGATGATGTTGTGCCCATGAGTAAAAGCTGTGCCCATCAAAGGGATTATTGTTTTCCTCCCAAAATATCCATTCATAGTCAGGATCAACATTTTAATGAATCAGATCCCAGGCTCTGAATTTCTTTTGTTATTTTGTGATTGGGAAATCCATTAGATAAGTAAAGCCTAACTTGGATGGCTTGTTTCAGTAAAACAACATCAGTTGGGATGGGAAGCAGGCGGGATAAGGAAGCCTCTGATAAGTTGAGAAAGCTTCTGAAGCTGAGGAGATTCTCAAACACGGTGCCTTTAACTGCTTTACAGTTTACTTTAAAAAATAACTGCTAAGCTCTACAGTACTATGTCTTCAATCTAATATAATTTTGAGAATGGAAGTCTGATAATGTCTGACAGGGAATCATTTGCTATCAGGTGGTAATTTCTTCCAAGGCTCTGAGCCTAGCTACACCTAATTTTAATCCATTTTAATCAATTTCCAAAATGAGCCTAGCTACACCTAGTTTTAATCTGTTTTAATCAGTTTCCAAAATGAAGGCAACACAATAGCAGTAACATATTTTTTACTTCCTCATTATCTAATCCAAAGATCTTTTTCATCCTGAAAAGTAGATAAAATCCAGTTAGGAAATTGTTTTACCACAGAAGTGATGTTTTGCTGTCTCACTCAACCACATTTTGGGAGACTGGACCTTGAGCACAAAGAAAGACAAAAAGAGGTGGCCAATCACATGACATTGGTTTGGGGAAGGAAGAAATAGGCTGGTCTACTTGGAATGAGTTGAAGCGGAATATATAAATTGCATGTGCTGGAAACAGATGGAGAGAAGAGAGCTTGAGGCTAACTAACAGTTACAAGTGCAAATATTCCTGAAAGCAAAACAAGCTACATTTTTTTCATTTGAGGAATATTGTGTGTAGCTGGTCCCTTTATGTAGCTGGTTTATTTTCCCTAAATGAACCACACAGGAAGAAGAAATATTTTCATTAATTACCAAAGATTTATTACAAAATTTGACTAAATTGTGAGTTTTGATGGGAATGTTCATAAATAGTAAGACCTAACCGAAGAGAGGATTGTGTTTATATCAAAGGTCAAAGTCAGTGAATGGAATATGCTGCTTTCTTAGATTATGTTTTACTTCCTTCTGAACAACATGATTATGTATTTGTGTATAAGTGCATATGTGCGAGCATGTGCGTGAGTGCCTACGTAGTCTTCTTCAACAATGTATATAATTTGCATCCTTGTCTTGTGTTCTTGAGGAAGGAATACTTGCCGTAATTGCCCAGGAAATACTTGACAGAGGCAGCTGGCTTGGCTTGTCATAAGAACTTGTTGTATGCTGAGATGGTATCTGCACAGTACTGCATGGCACTTGAGATGATGTGTTCAAACATCAGTTGTCACTAAGCCTTTAAGTGGGTCTTGAATAATAACTATGAACATAATAACTAGTTAACATATGTAGGGCAATGTATGTATAGAAACATTTTTCCAGTAACTGCTCTCCTTTGAAATAGTAGAATGTTTTTATCTGCACTTAAGGTAGTATCATTTTTGTGCCTTTATAAATATTGCATATGAGACTCTTTTAGTTATTGAGTGAGTCATGCTGTACTGCTTTTTTCCATACCACATATATTAAGCACAGAAGGATAACCTTTCAATAGTGATAAGAAGAGGTGGGCCATATTCATTGTATGAATCTTGCATAGGGATGTGCATGAATGTTCTAAACATTCAAAATCTGATTGAATGTGGACATTCGAATTCGAATAGAATGTCTTCACATTCGAATGTAAACATTCAAACGAATTTTGAATGTTCCAAAGCATTCATTTGAATCATTTGAATGTACAGATGCGTATGTATTACATATGTATCTGTACAAATATACATATATGTATGCATTTGCACTTATAATATGGAACGAAAATGGGATGCATACGAAATGTGTACAGATACGTATAATACATACAAATGTCGAATAGATCTGCATGTATCGGATTCAGGTCAGTTTTTCTTGCATTAGGATTTTAAACATTCAAATCAAATAGAATGTTTTGACATTCGATTCGACTTGAATTTGAATGCAAAAAAAAACCCTTTGTGCACATCCCTATTGCACTTGACACGTGGGGCTTTTCTGTACTGAAAGGCCATGATCTGAACCAGTGAGTCTGGATTAGGAAGATCTACTGGTTCAGACCAAGGCCAGGCATGATCAGGAACAGTGCTGTCTGCATGATGGTGGTGGCCCAGACCAATCCCTCCAAAGGCTCTGAAGAGCTAGGAACAAAAATTCATAGCCTCAGAGCCCCTGGGGAACCCATTTCAGCAGGGCACTTTGGTGCATTTGTCAAAATGGATTCCCCTGTAATTGGGAACACAGAGGCATGTCTTCTACACTCTTCTGTATTGCAGATTAGATCATGTTTGATATGCTGGTAGACCTTACTATTGAGGTCTACCAGTGATCTGCATTATGCTCCTTCCTGTGCACACATAGTTCACCAGCGGTGGGTAGGGCCCGTAGTGTCCTTTTGGAACTGAACCAAGGGCAAAATACAGAATGGCCTTTGGATTTTGATAGGTTGCTTTATCATGTTTATCTCAACAGGAATGAAAAGTATTTTCTTTCAGTTGAGATGCATGAAATATTTTCTCCAGAATTTTATTTACTCCAGGCAAGTCATTATGAGTGTTTTTAGGTCAAAATAGTACAGCTTTAAATACTGGAATCAAGACAATACCATTTTAAGTTGTTTGGTTCTAGACTTTCAAGCACCATTTTAGAGGAATGTTTTTATCCTCAATTATTTTGGCAGATATATACAACTGCCAATTTCTTTTGTAGTTTGGGGGGCACCTAGCACCTATCTTATTTATTTATAACACTTATACTCTATATTGCTTGTCATTAAAAAAAATCTCAAAGTGGTTTACAGGATATGTTCGCAGGTTTTAACCCACTTCTAGAGACACTCAAAGGATTCATAATATGTAGATATTTTTCTGCTTCAGTAACACATTTGAAACTTCTTTGTGGGTAGAAGACTGCAATCCTTTGCATGCTTACAAAAAACTGAAGATAGGACCTTGCATTAAAAATAGAAAACCTGCTCTACATATCCATGATTATAACATAGAATTAACACAGGAAGTGGGTTCACTAAACTCTTAAAAATAACTTTCATGGTCCATTTACCTGGTTCACTTACAAAGTTGCAGCAGTCATCAAAGTAGCATGTGTGAGTGAATGTCGTAGCACATCTTTGTGCGTTTGTGTGTGTGTGTGTGTGTGAGAGAGAGAGAGAGAGAGAGAGAGAGAGAGAAACTCAAGATCTGGAGGTTAGTTTGCAAAGCTGAGTATGAGTTTTGTTATGTGTCATGTTATATCAGAAGCTGAAATCACAAATGGCAGTTAAGTTGTCTGTGGTTTAAATTCCATAGTTGACTGCAGCAGATTAGATCAACATCAATATGAATAAAAAGTAACAGCGTGCTACTTTTCAAAATTCTTCAGAACAGGTTTGGATTTTGTAGGCTGTAGAGACTTTGTTACGTCAGAAGGTGTTGTTGCCCTAAGTGCTGCTAAGTAGGTCTTACACAGAGTTGTGTAGAATCGCATGAATTGGTTCATAAGAGGTGTATGACAAATATGACAAAAACTTCAGTGAAATCCAAATTGCTCACATTAAAACGCTCAACCTATTCAGCCTGATGAATGTGTAACTCATTTGGATATATATATTTAAATACATATTCTCCGTGGTGAAGTAAGGTTTTGCTTATGAAAGTTAAAATTAAGGATCCATGTCTTTCCTTTTTCCTCCTTAAGGTTAAGAAGTAACCTAATGCTGCTGCTGTTCTGCTTTGATGCTTGGAATAAATGGAACTCTCCTGTCATGTAGTTGCATCAAACTGACCCTTTCTGCACTTGGCCTTATTCTGGATTTCATCCTAGAATAGGGGCCTGCCTTCCGCATGCTAGTGCGAACTACAGCAGGCTCCAGGCAGGGTGTTCCTGTAGTCTAAACTAGCATGCAGACAGCAGTCCCCTATTCTGGATATTAGAACATAAGAGGAGCCCTGCTGAATTGGGCCACAGCCTATCTCATCCAGCATCCTGTCTCACACAGTGAGCCATGAATTGGTTATGGGCATCTCTCAAGCAGAAGAAAAGGGCAAAACTTTCACCTGCTCTCGAATCCCAACAGATTGCCCTGCCTGTCATAAGAACATAAGAGAAGCCCTGCTGGATCAGGCCACAACTCATCTAGTTCAGCAACCTGTCACACACAGTGGCCCACCAAATGCTCATGGGCATCTCAAACAGAGACAAGGGCAAACTCATTCCTGCTCTAGAATCCCAGCAAATGGCCTTAGAAGCACCCCAGTTCCCCCCCTCCCAGCCTGAAAGATGCACCTAGGCATTCATTCTAGTAGCCATTGATATATCTGTTCCTCCCATATAATCTGGAATAAGGCCCAGTGCAGAAAGGACATCGTGTTTCTTTCACAAATTGTGATTTTCAGTTTACTCCCAGTATTTGTATAGAAACTGGAATGGCAGAGCACAGTTGTTCTTCATCTGATCTTGAAGTTCTCTAATAGAAAACTGAGCTGTAACAATTGTCACATTTCCAACTTTGACACAGGTACTCAACGTGCTAATGCTAGAGCGCCAGCCCCTTATAAAAGAGATTTTGAAGCAAAACTGAGAAATTTCTACAGGAAGCTGGAGACTAAAGGATACGGACAAGGCCCAGGGAAATTAAAGTAAGTAACTGAGCAGTGTAAAAGTGAGGATCTGACAGATCAAGAACCCTGAATTGTAGTTTCTTCTCATTTAAAGCTCCTAAAAACAAATGTGTGTTATTTGTAATTCCAAGATTATATTAGTTTTTTTAAAGCAGTATCTTCTTTAAAAATATGTATTGCAGTTTTTTCAGACATTCAAATACTATTCTTTATTGACACAAAATAATAATATAATAAATATACAATAAATTGTTTTAAGGTAAAGCTTGACAACAGTATCTCGTACTAGAACATTAGCAATGCCTCACTTGATTGGCTCCATGGCCCATCTAGTCCAGCAGCCTTCTCCTGCAGGAAAACCCACCAAGGGACACACAGCTTTTTCTCCTTGCATTCTCCAAGTGGATAGCCTTCAGGGTTAATAGCCATTGATAGCACTGACTTCCACGATTGGTCCAAAACATTTTTGGGAACCATGTAAGTTGGCGACCCATCACATCTTGTATTAGTAAAACTATCAGAGGTCCCAAGTCAAATACAGTACATGGAAAATATGTACAGTACATAGTAAGAACAATGATAACGTTCTTCACACAGCCACACTGAGTTGAAGAAGGGGAAAGGAGCCGTTAACCCCTCAAGTCCAGTGCTGTTTTATGGTACTCCACAGTTTTGTAGAACTTGGAACATTTTCCACGCTAGGCATGTATTGTAGGCATGGAGCTATGGCCTTCAAGTGAGTACTGTGTGTAAAACTAGAATGAATTTATTCTGTCACAGTAACTTGCGTAGGCACAGTGTTCTGAACATAGCACAGCCTTGACGTCTGTGATTTCCCCGTATTGGGTGTCAGTGATCAGTAAATGGGGAAATGAGAAATCACCTCATAGATTATGTGTTCATATTTTTTTTTTCTTGTGACCAGTATTTTGGAATGGTCAGGGGGAAGAGTCTCATGCCCCTGATTTCAAGCAAGTCTCCTACTCCTGATTTTGATCTTTGTGAAGCTTCACCCCCACCCCACCCCAAAGTGTAACCCTTGTGAAGGTTGAGGGTTTTCAGTATGATCAGAAAGTTAAGCATTTAAGCCTGAACATTTTGGACTTTTTATTTATTTTCATTTTTCAGGCTAATTATCAGGAGAGACCATTTGCTGGAAGATGCCTTTAACCAAATTATGGGTTATTCAAGAAAGGACTTGCAGAGAAATAAGTTGTACGTCACATTTGTTGGAGAAGAAGGGTAAGTAGAAAAAGGAAGTGGCTACGAATATCTCATGTACTTCAAATTATGCTCTGCAGCTGTGCTTGGATATTTTCTTGTGCTCTTTGTGGTCTAGAGCAATAAGAGGAAGGAAATGCCTCATATAAGCCTAGAACTTACAGCTGTTCAAAAGTACTTTCTCAAAGTTTGTGGCGTACAAATTCTTTTGCAAAGCATGTGTTTTAAGTTCCATCCAAATCTGATTTGCCAATCTTGAATAATATGTGCACCAGAACTTGTTGGAGACAGTTTTAGGATTTAAATCTTCTATAGCTTCTGCTGCAAATGCTTAAGCACTAGATGGGATAATGCTTCTGCCATAAAACCTGGAGAGTTCTGTGAGGATCTGGGAAGGCTAGGTTCTTTCATTTGGTTTTGAAGTTTGAATGACCTGCAGTCATTTGCCCTAAATGTCTTTGCAGCACTTTTGGTATTACAGCAAATAATATAGATGTTTCCCCAGAACCTGCCATCCACATCCTGGTGCAGGCTGTGATAGGCCTCACCTGGGATCTGTCATATTCTGCACTAGCATGTGGATTAGAGGTCCCTATTCTAAGATATATTCTTGAATAAGGCCCAGAGTAAAAAGGTCCTGTATTACTTATTTCCCCAGCACTCATGCAAACCATTTGTTACTGGAGATGTAAATCCCTTGGCCTATCCCAATAGTATATTTTTTCTTAGTTATTAGTCATTATTCTGTAGGTGTTATTCGCATCCAAGTTCATTATGCCCATATTATCTTGCTATGTGGTTTATTTTAACTGTCCCACTCGGGTTTTTTGACATTTTACAGTAAGAGAAATATTTCTCCAGACCTTTATTGGAACAGCAACCAGACTACCTCCTTGTCAATATTTTTCTGTTAACATTATCTGATCATTTACCCCCTTTGATCTCTAGTGATTACCATAAATTCTCTAGCTTCATTGCCTATTTCATTTTTTTTTCTTTCAGGAAAACTGCTTCCTTTTCACTTTCATGAAACATAACATATCATCTGATTGTTACTAGAAAATGGTACATTTAATTATCTCAGAGGGGCTTGAAACTGCTTCGGTGTTACAATTAAATGCTGTGGTAGAATCCAAGAATACCCATTGAACAGTTGATTTATCTCCTTTAAAACACTTAGAGCAAACTGGATTTGTTTCAAGAAGTTAGCTTTTCCCATCAGCCAGGAGTGCCTACCATTTTCTTCATCTGGTCTGCCAGCTTAAGACTTACCTGGACCAGTATAATTTGGCTACAATGATCCATGGTCTGGTAACCTACAGATTAGACTACTGTAATATGCCCTACATGGGGCTACCCTCAAAAATGGTTCAGAAGTTGGAACTGGTGTAGAAGGCAGCAGCTCAGCTTCTGACAGAAGTCTTTGGCTGGTCTTAAACTATCTGCACTGGTTACCTATTTGCTACTGAGCCCAATTCAAGGTGTTGATGCAGCTTGGGCCCTGGGTATCTGAACAAGCACCTTCTCCGATATAGACCTGCCTGTGCAGTGAGATGTCAAGGGAAGGGACTTCTTGTAGTTCCTTCTCCTTCATAGGTATCAGGTAAAAGGGCATGCAGGTGGGCCTTTTCTGTGGTGGCCCCAAGACTCTGGAACTGTCTCCTTCTTGAGGTTTGCCAGGGACCTACACTGTATAGTTTCCGGCATCTGGTGAAAACATATCTTTTTACCCAGGCTTTTGCTGTTTGAATAGCTTTCTGAGGGTGCTGTCCTGTTAGGGAGGGAGGGGGCTTCGGTAAATAGACACTGAGGTAACACAATGGCTGCATCCAAATGCCAGTTACGTATTCTGGAATATTCTGGAATATTCATCGTTTATTCAGGAATAGAGCGGAATAAGTAATCGATGGCTGGATGTAGCCAAGGACTACTTGAACTGTGTACCTCATGTACCAGAAGTTTTAAAATAGTGTGCCAAAGTAAATTGTGCTCCAGGAAAATATCAGCTTATCATTTTAGTCTACCACTTCTATATTCAGGAGAGCTCATGAAAATTAATTTTTGCCCTCAAACTTGGAAAACATATTATATACAAGGAGGCTAGGAAGGCCATCAAAGTAAATACTGGAAACAATACAGGGTACCTCCAGATGGGAGGAAATAGTGGGATCATCTTTAGATCCCAAGGATCTTACTGCCCCTGTGAGATGGTAGGAGGCAATCCTAGGAAAATAAAGGGGTCTTACCATGTCTACCAGCTGTCAGATAAGTAATTGTTGCTGTGGTAAAATACCCCTATGTTAGCAACCACCTGCCTTCCCTTTGTTTTTGTTTTTGCCTTTTTCCTGCACTTGCTAGGATCAGGGTATTTTGCATCATCAATAATTCTGTGAAGAACTGGCACAGAAAGTTAAGTAATCAGAATTATGGAAAACATGGTGTTGTTGCTGGATTTTCTGTTACGCAAATTTACCAGATTTTCTACCAAGTAAGCCAGGACTATACTTTGCTTGCCATGAATACGTGTGGCAATATCAATATCGTATCGAGAGAATCACGGCTTTTCCCCCCTGCATCTGGAGGCACCCATAGTAATAAAAGTATTTGCTACTCATCAGAGTTTTCCGTCATTGTCGGATTTCAGTGGTATCTACATCTCTTGGAATGCCTGTGACAAGCTTACACAGGAAATTTCTTATAGACATCACCTTTCAAATCTTGCCCAAATGTGCTGATGATAACAGAAGGGAGGGAGAGACGAAACAAAGGGGCTCTTTTTGTTCATAGATGTTAATACATGGATTTGTATTCATTTGTTTATTTATTTCAGTATTTATATCCCACTCTTCACCTGAAGATCCCAGGGCAGGTCACCACCTTATTAAAACAATAAAACCAATATACTGAAAAAACATAATTAAAATAATGCACCCATGCCAGAAGGGCAACATTCAGAGGAAGCAAAACATCAATTTGTAAGAGAAACTATTTCCACTCACTTTCAAAATCATTTAATGAATCATTGTGAATCAGGCCAACCTGTCTGATCCTGAATGTACTGTAGAGGAGACATTTGTACTGTATTTTCTGCTTGGGGTTCTGTCAATTTAAATCACTTGTTGACAGCATAATTATTATATTACAGTGTGTGCTCAGGATTCCCCCTTCACATTTAACAAGAATGGGAATATAATTTCAGTCTTAATATATACAGTAGGACATACTCTCAGTCTGATCTTTGCCACAGATCAGACTCCATCCCTTACTCTGGCTGTGTCCCCAGGCAATAAAAAGTTTGTTAAAAAGCTTCTTTTGCCTCTGAGCTTCTGATGCATGGCTTTTCTCCAAGCTTCCAGTGGCACAAAAGGAGGAAAATGCAGGGGGGGGGGGGAAAGGGCCCTTTAAACAAGACTACCAGAGCACTTTTTGGAAGCCGCGGGTATTCCAAGCAACATTGTGCATGGAGACGCGCCGTGGCAAATGGGGCGGGGATTGGTGCCAAGATCTCTGAAAAAAGCACCCTGCCTCTGCTGCCGCCGCCGCCTGCACACACAGGTGAATGAGACTACATTAAGAAAAGGCATCATGTTTTAAATGTTTTGTGGAGGGAACAGAAAATGGTTGACTTACAGCAGATCTCGTGAAAGTTAAAGTGATACACTTCAAGGGTAGAAAAGGCGATTTAATCAATTAAGTAGATGGTAATGTTGTAGAATGTTCAATACTAGCTATGGAAAATAATTAATGACAAAGAAAAATGTTTTGCTATAAGTGCTTGCTATAACTCCTGCCCAGATTGACTGGATAGAAATTCATTTCTCAAAGCTTTTTGTGCCGAACCTGTTAGATGTGCTATAGAGTTCTGACCGTAACTGAGAAACGACTTCAGTGCCACTGTGCTTTGGGTGAAAAGATGTGACAACACTTCCTGTTCATATGCATCTCTGATTCATACAAAACATGACATGCTTCTTTTTCTTGAGAGATGTGCAAGCAGAAGGTCATTTTGCTTGCTCTTTGCTTTGCAAACTGCAGCCCGCGTTTCGGTATCAACAGGAACTGTTAGAATGCATTGCAAAGTAACTTTAATTATGCGAAATCAGTTCAGATTCAAGGAATATAGCAATACAACTTTGCTAGCCCCCAGACAACCATTATTTATATGGAGAGATTTAGTAGCACTATATAGAGCTATCGGGACACCCATTTTATTTCAGATAGGTACACTTGGAGAAAGCAAATGCTTGCTTCAGAGATAAGGTCATCAGAGAAGTCACCTGAGATAACATCTCAAGGTTATTAGGGGCCAGTCACAGCGTACTTCCTGTTTTATGTTAGAGGAGAACCAAATGTATTAACTATTTATGTGACACAATTATGAATGTAGACAAGAAGTAGGAAAATCGGTCTCTCTCTGGAATACCCCGGAGGGACGCAGGAAGGAAAACTGAATTGTGTAATCTGCTATAATTGCTCATTATGTACTCATAATAGGAGTAGCAGATATGTTGCTGTTGAGAAGATTGGATCTTGTAAAACCTTTGTCTGGGCTTTCAGATATAAAGGAAATGAGGAGATTGCAAAATTTCTAGCAAACGTAATATTGTTTGCTAGATGTCAGTTCTTAAGTTACACAAAGTAATGCATCAGAATTTGCTAAAAAGAATAAGGACACTTTTCAAAACAGCCTATGCAAGGTCAAAATATAATAATCAAAATGTTAAACTATACATACAGATATAATGTGTAGAAAGTCTAGCTATTTCTAATTATATGCACTTAGTTTTATCACCTTTTTATTAAAATTAAAGAAAGCCACACGTCTATATCTTGAGAAGACAGATAAAGTTTCTTCTCACCTAAATGGCCTTTTTGCACCCACTAGCTGAAGTGGTTTTATCTGTTTGTTGGTCAGGCACACTATCATATCGTTCTGCCACTGAAGCCTCTCCAGCGTTACAGCAGCGGTTACACTGTAGCAATCCACCCACTTCACACCTGATAACAATGTTGCAATTCTGCACAATTCTGGAAGTTCTGACCTTTAGAAAGGGAAAGAAAGGAAAACAGCTGCAGGTTCTGGGAGATGTGTGAATGTTTAAGGCTGTGGTTGTGGAGGTGAGCAGGCAAAGGGGGCTTGAGTTGCCACTGCTAATGTGTGCCCTGGGCAATGGGGAGAGGAAGGGAAAGAATCGCTGGTTGCCCGGTGCCGTTTTTCATCCATCCAGGCAAGCGGCAGCCATCTAGCCACCCATCTAGGCTCCGTGTTCATGCCAGGAGGAAGAGGGCAGGGCAGCCCCAAAAACCAGCTTTTAGAAAGTAGCCACTTGAGTCCACCCTTAAGTCACGTACGCCACGTATGATCCTCCGAATCCAGATCGAACGCGATTAAGTTGAAAGTAATGGATCAGGCAAATTCGTGTTAGCATCCGGTTCTATTATTTCGGTTTAGGAAAACCGTTTTATGCTTGTAATGCTCAGTTGCCAGCCTAATTACTTTTTTAAAAATGTTTTTTATGTGTAGATTGTATATTACTGGAAGTCTTTGTCAAACTTAAAGATGGTAATCGCTCCTGATTCTGTGTCTTTCTTTAAACTTAATCTGGTTTAATGGACTTCTTTGCTAAAGTGCCTGGCTTGTATAATTTATCCTTTTTGAGATAAGACAAGCATCAAATGTGTTTGAGTTTTAAGTGCTTGTTGAAAATACCATTGGACAATCAAGCATACACTCGTTATTGCTAGCAGACGGTCATAGCATTGACCACTCAGACTCCTCAATTCTAGAGATAGTGTTCTAGTGAACAACAGCACTGTTGTTTTAATATATACTGTTATTGTTTTTTAATATGTGTGATATTAAATGTTGTTTCCTGCCCTGAGACCTTTGTGTATAGGGTGAGATAGAAATACAAAAATAAATAAATAAAATAAGTAGGATTTGGAAAATCATTGAACAAAGTGAAAATTAAATCTGCAACAACTGAAAGACCAGCTGCTTGCTGAGAGAGGAATTCCATTTTCAGCCTGATTTGAGCTCTAAGAAGGTACTGTATGTATGTCATATGAGTTGAGCTGGCATCCTTCTGTCTCATAAGACAATGGAAAGAGACCTGGCATGGAAATATGGAGACTCTGAGTTGCCTGGGCTTCAGAGTTTCCTCTTTCAGCCTCACCAGTGTGATCCTCAAAAAAATGCTCCATTTGCTCCCAGACTTTCCTCAGCCTATATGAACTTTGGTGTATAAAGTTCTGTACAGCTCAGGTCAGATATATTCGCAGGAGTATGATTTCCAATCTGGCTTCTGAGATCATCAGGGAGACACTGTTGGTGATTCCATTACCAGCTGTACTTCATTCTCTGTGACATTGCAGGGCCTTCTGTGTTGGGTTGTCCAAGTTATGGAACTACTGGTCTTCGTTGGTTAGGGCTAAACTTCAACAAGTCATGCTTTGAGTTCTAGGTCAGTCACTGAGTAATTTTGTAATACCTTTAATAATTATTGTTTTTGTTTTGTGTCCTGCCTACTTAGACATGTAAAAAATGTCAGGCCTTGAACATGTATTGGGTCCAGCTGCAAAATGGTGCATCTTCCTGCCACAGTCATCCCTCATCCTGCTCCTAGGAATGGAAAGAAATGCCTTTTTTGAACTCTAATCAACCTTTCCTGAAAGAATGGTTTTATTGTAAAAGATAGGGAAGGGAGCCTGTCTTGCTGAAACATAAGCATAAAGCCTTGCTTGGCAGTGGGATTGCTAGGGAAGGTTTAGTGGTCCTATATTTATTTTATTTTATTTTAAGACTGAAACAGGAATGACTGGGTATTCCAAAGATATTGCTAGACTCAATATTTTAATCATTCTGCCTAAGTGTTATAATAACCATAGTCCATCAAAAACATTTCTGGCCATAGATGCTCCATCCATCGTCTAGCCAACCATTGCTGCAAAGCATTCTGTATGAATAAAAAGTAGTATGTAAATGTTTAAATAATAAATAAAAATGGGAAGACCAAATAGCTTTGGATTGCCTGCAAGCAGGGCTACCCCTCCAGGGGACTGCTACACACCCATGCCAAACACCCATGTAAGGTAGCTCTCACCTACCCTTGCAAGGAAGCCCCCCCATAGGCATGCACTTGAGCCCAGCTTCCTCACCTATAAGCCCAGCACAGGTCTGCCTGCATTCAGTTCTGCTAGGGCAGGGTGCAGTCTAGACATGTTAATCTTCGCGTCTTTAGGCTTAGGCTTGGAGTGGCCTACCTAGCTGCTACTTTTGTTACTTTCTCTCTGAATAACAATTAGCTTAGTGTTGTTCACCAAATACTGAATTTAGACTTTAAAAACACCTAGTTAGGGTTAATATGATTATAATTTGTTCTGGTGTGTATTAACTGGGATGGCATGATAGAGATCTACTTGACAGTATACAGAGGTGTGACCTGCATTCTATCATCCAGGTGATTATATGAAATGACAAGCCTGGGGTTTTGTTTGTGGGTTTGGAAGAACGGTCCATGCTTGCCCATCATTATTGTCATTATTAAATAATCTCACTGAAGTTAAATTATATAGTGTGAACATTTGTGGGTTTCCATGTGAAATCCCCATTGGGCTAGTACAGAAAAAAACTTGTTTAGTAAGTCAACATTTCTTTATGGAAATAGGATGAGGTCGAAAGAGTATGATAGTGTTTTCCTCCCCTTTATAGTCTCCCCCCCTCTACTGAAGGCTGTGAATATGCAAATAAATCACATGGTACAGGCAGTGGTAACTGCTGGACTGTTGTGGAACTGGGTGTTTTCCAGCAGTGGCAATGATGTCATAGTAATGGTAGAGCCATTCATGTTCACTTCTGAGTCAGGAATGAAGTGTGATTTTAGCTATGTTCATGCATGGTAAAATAGGTACTGTTTGAAGCAGGTTTAGAGGCAGTTATAAATGGTCCACAGGTTAAATCATTCCCAGACCAGTTTGCCTGTCCCCAATGTTGAACATTCAAGGCCAGCAAGGTTGGATGAGAGATAGGAGTTGAACATAAGGGCTTCATGCTACTGTCTTCAACATACTTTTGAGCCACTTTTTTTGCTACATATGCAGCATTAGGTCCTTTCTGTACTGAAAGGCCCTGATCCAAACTAGTGGATATGAACCAGCAAGGTCCGCTGGTTCAGATCATAGCCCAGTATGGTCCAGAACAGCACCATTTGCACAATGATGTTGGTTCAAATCGGTCCGTGTGCTGGCCCTGAAGCTTGCATGAGCTTCAGACTGGCCTCTGAAATCCCTGAAGGGCTAGGCATGAAAAGTCCTAGCTTCAGAGCCCCAGGAACCTCATTTCAATCCACCAGTAGTTTGGAATACAGAGGCATGCCTTCTGCATGCCTCCATTTTTTGGACTAGGACATACTAGTCTACCAGTAATCCAGATCAAGGGCCCTTGATCTGGATCACAATCAGTCCTTTGCAAATGGAGCATGACAATGGTAGGTGAGGCCTCCTGTATTGTAGATTAATATGTGGAGTGGGGGCCTGTAGTCCTCTTTCCAATCCTGCCTAAGCAACAGTGCAAAAAGGCTCTTACATAGCTCTACACCGGAGAAAGCATTAAATGGGTAATTATGTATAACCTCTGTATTTCACAGGAAAACAGTAAGATGGAAAATTTAATAAATTATGATCTTGCAAGAATCTTACCAACCGTACAGAACCTGTGTGCTTGGATATGTGTTGCTTTGTTTGGGAAGAATGGAAAGACATTGTGAAGGTTTTGTGTAGTCCTAGCACTATGTCTAGATAACATTGGCCTGTGTCCTTTGAAAATCTAATGTTTAAAAAATGGAGAGAAATATTGGACAAGGAGACTTTGTTACATTTACAGAACATTTTCATACTGAGGACGTGTTGCGTCATTCATTGTAGTGTCATTCCCATTGTTATCAAAAGGATTCTTAGAACTTTGGGGAGCTGCCCTGCTTCCTTGCACTGAGTCATTTTTGTGGGAGTGGGAGGACAGAGTTAATCATAGACACCACAGAGAGGCAGGAAAGTCCCTTCAGCAACTGGCCTTCTCTCCACCTTCTGTGCCATGACCTTGTCACTTGGAGATCTACATAAAAATAGCCACTGCTCTTGTTTTCTTCTTTCTCTCTGTTTTTGTTATTGCATTGCATTGTACTAATCTGTGACATAATACTATTTAAAAGTTGTTTATAAATGTTAAAATAAGTAAAAAATTTATAATTGAAGATACACCTGTGCCCTGTAAAGAACCTATATTTCACTTGTCTTCCTGATGAAGCATTCACACGTCCATACACTGATATCCCACCATTTGAAAAGCCTTTTTGGGGGGAGGGGCTCCAGAAAGAGAGGTTCTGACTTCTTTGAGACCTCTGTTCAGAAGAGGCCCTTGTGGGACTGTGCTGGTAGACCTGCTAGTAGGCCAGCATTCTGTAACTTGTCACACTATGGGCACAAGAAATCTCACTCAGAGGATGGCTGTCAACCTTAGCACATGTTGCTGTGCCTGGGGAATTTTTCCTTGCTGGTTTAATTCACACTTCAAGAGTAAAAGAAGGGGAAGAGGAGGAAATAAAATGGCCCTTCATATCTAGTCTCATCACTTGCACCTTCCTTTCTACTCCCATAGTCGGTCTTTTGACAGTTATTGAGGCCTCTCAGGGCAGAAGTAGGAAATGGTCATGTTGGGATAAACTGCCAAGGTGCCTATAAGCTGTTGGAGATTGCAATCTACCTCTCTTGGATTCAGGCAAGCACCTTCCCTGATTCTGCCTGGAAATGGTAGCTGATTGCACCTGAGATTGCTAAGGCACCTTAAGGGAGAAAAAAAAAAGGCTATTGCATCATAGCTTTCAACCTTTTGAGAAGGCCTAGAAGAAAAGTCACCAGGCAGTTTCTGGGTAATTTCTGTGTGAATCTTTTGTAGAATGCAGACTACAGCTGCATCCAGACGTCACTCATTTATTCTATTTTTGTTGTTGTTGTAGTTATTCCAGGGTAAAGCACGCCCAGAAGTGCTTTGTTCCAAAATATCCATGTTTTCTTCCAGAATATGTCAAAATAGTGGAATAAGGAAGCAACATGTGGACGCAGTTTCTGTCACACCAATTTCCTCTAGACTTTTTTTGTGTAAGGTTTTAGTTGTGCTAAAGAAATAAGTATTCTAAATAAGTAACTGAAATTTTGGGTTTTTTAAACCTTATTTGTAACATCATACTTAAGTACACTGCAATTCTGACTGCTGGTTCCAATAAAATCAGAAGAGGGAAACAAATGATCTATTATCACTTGCTGCTGAGAATCTTCTCTAATGCCCTTTGGTTATGAGCCCAGGAAAGAATGGCTGACAGTGAATTTAGCTCATTGCTGTTTGAGCAACGAAAGATAATCTCTTCCATGTGTGTCCACTTGGCTGTCATCTGGGAAATGAATTATCTTCCATTTCTTTACAGTTTGTGATTCTGAATGCTGATAAACAAAGGATCTGACTATTTATAGCTTCCTTAATAGAAACAGGAAGGAAAAAAGGAATACAAATTCAGAAATAAAATCAAAATTCATTGCTAATGGAAAATACAAATTATGAAGTTCCAATATTGGTGTCATTTTGCAAAAATGTGATGGAATGACTTTGCACTTTTCCGAGTTTGGTTTGTGAGATGCCAACATTTCGGTAGTGTTGACTTTATTCGGGGTAGTTGTTTTGAGGGCTTCTTATGTTTCCATGACTTCACATGCTGGTGTGATCTGACCACTGCTATCACCTCCTCTGGATCTTAAGAGGATCAGTACTGAAGTGCTTCTTGAGCTTGTGTCCTCCTCTGGGACATTTTTTAGGATTATGTGCAAGACTACAAAGGTATTGTTTCTATAGATATTTAATTATCATAGGACTCATAGCCTCAGTATTTGCCATACTCAAAGGTTTAGAACAACCAACCCCTTGTGAATGCAGGCTTCATCCAGACATCAGTTACTTATCCCAGTATTTTTGGATATTCTGGAATAAAACATGGATATTCCAACTCCATGCTTTATTCTGAAATATCAAAATACAGTGGAATAAGTAACCAACATCTGGACATAGCCACAATGGTCTACCATGCACAGTTTGTGAAAGGATCACAAACTTTGCTGTGAAGGAGGGGAAGGTCTTATGGAGGAAACTGAAAAAAAAATGAATTTCAAAATAATAATTTAGTAGCATTTCATTTTATTTTTCCTAAAGGCTGGACTACAGTGGACCTTCAAGGGAATTTTTTTTCCTGGTATCAAGAGAACTCTTCAACCCATATTATGGTTTATTTGAATATTCAGCCAATGACACATACACTGTACAAATAAGTCCCATGTCTGCTTTTGTGGATAATCACCATGAATGGTAAGAACAATAAATAATAGTTATTATTTTTTGTGATTTTTTATTGATCTTCAGACATATTACTCTGTAGAAGGAATAAGTTCTTTCTATTCTGAAGCATGCTTCCATGATAAAACAGGTTTCTCTATTAATCTTTGCCAAGAGGTACTTGGACATTTTTGTGTGTTGGAACTAGGTTCAGAACCCAAACAGGAGTAAGCCCTCCAAATCTTTGTTGCCCTTTAATTTTAGTCTTTCAGTAAAAACACACACAAATGACTTGAGAGCTACTATTAAATCATGGCAAGTCTTTTCAAAGGCTTGAGATAATAAACTAAACTTTTGATTTTAGAAGCAAAATTTGAAAAGACTGTTTTCATTCTTGCTTTCTTTGTTACTCAGTTGTTTGGAGTGACTTAGCATGATTTTACCACTTGTCTGAGAATTCTGTTTCTCCTAGAAATCAAAGAGTGACTGACATTGTCAGCGTGGTTTAGAAATGCAAAAGCACACTTATTAAGCCCAGAAGAAAGGTATCCAGAAATAAAGGATTTCACTCAAGAGTTTATTGCATCTCTTTCCATGAATACAAATTAGGGAAATTGGAGTGGGGGAGGGAGCAGAGAAATTGACCTATTTTCATACATAAAAAATAGGGCTGTTTTGCAGTAGTGTAGGATATTTCTCCATTGAGAATGTGTTTCATTTCTTTTCTTTTAAATGTTGCTTGCACATTAAAAAATATTGATTTATTTATTTGTTTGTTTGTTTAAATGTGGAAACAGTGTTTCATAGGTTTAAAGGGGCAGTTTCAATGGACAATGTATCAATGGACTTCCTACAGGTGTTACGTGCAAAACTGCTGCTTTTAGGTTTATATATTAGCCCAAGTTATTTCTCTGATCTATAAGGCTGCAAAACTATCTTCTTTTTCCTCCTCCTCCACTTCCTCCTCTTTCTTCCAGTTTTTCAGGGCTCCTTAGTTCTTTAACAGACTGCGTGAAAATCCAATAGATAAAGCATTTCAGAAGTTATGAATCTTGGGAGAGCTCTCTACCTTTTCATGTTTTTGTGCAATGTAATTTGTGTTATTAGAGAAAAAAAAGTCATAAGCTTGCATCCAGGCAGGGGATAAACGATTTTCTTGGGACTATGTTGGGATTGCTACATGGTATGTGGTGAATTCTCATAGTATCCCTATTCTGGGAAAATTCAACTCTCACTGTGGATTTTCCCGGAACAGTGATATGATTTAAATTTAAAAAGCTAAGGGTTTTTTATATAAAGAAAGATATACAACTTTATCAGTAAAACTAACAATAAACTCTATTTTTTTTCCTTTTTCAGGTTTAGATTTAGTGGTCGAATACTTGGTCTTGCTCTAATACACCAGTATTTGTTAGATGCCTTCTTTACCCGGCCATTTTATAAAGCCCTCCTCAGAATGTGAGTAGAAAAAAAAAATGTTCAGGCTTCTTGAAAAAGTTGTCACTTTCTTACCAAAGGGGCATTTGCCCATATGAAGCAAGTATCCTATCTGAAGCACTTTTAAGGCCAAATTATGCCATTAACTACTACGAAAGTCATAGAAGTGATTTATCAGACAGAAGACTCAGTAGATTATTGCAGTCTTTCATTTTAATATAAACTATTGACTTTGAAATATTTGGGGGAAGAAAATAATTCATGTTAATCCATTTAGGCAGGGAAGGGAAGGCAATCAAGGTTAGATTTGCAGTAATTAATTGCTATTTTAAAATAATAATAGGCAGTTTTCGTACAGAATGTTTCTACTTTTACTGTGGTATACTCACAACTGAATTGTATGTTATACACCTTAATCCTGCTACATTAAAAGTGTGAGTCAGGTTGAATGAGGAAAATAATATTTCAAGCTATTCCAAAGATTTATTTTATTATTTAGCAGCAGCAGCAGCAGCAACAAGGTTAGTTTAGAAAGCTAGACAAAATAGTTGTTCAGGGCAATAAAGCCACTATGATTATAATGACAATTAATGTTTTTGAACAGATGATTTGCCAGTGTATCCTCTTGTTCAGATTAGTATGGTTGCTGAAATTTAAAATAGAATTTATCATTAAAAGCAGCAGCAGCAGCAATGGGAACTGCCCAAGCACACATATGTACAAAAAGAAAGGGGGGGCTTGCTTGTAGGGAGCTCCTAGAAGTTCCTAGTGAACTAATGCCAAATGGCCTTCACCAGATGTGGACTTTGCCAGATGTGAATCTCCACCAGAGAATCTATGCCTAGGGAGTTCTGTGCAAGTCTGGTGGGCCACAGCAAGAAACACTGTGGGATTTTTCTTATATTTGCAGCTAACCCTCTCCATCTGGAGGTGCTTTCTTTTCAAAGTAACCTAGTAGTAAAGGTTCTACAGATTTGTCCTGTCATATTTTAAAAATATCCTGCCTCAATCTTTCTTGTTCATTAGTGGATGCCATTGCTAACCTTGGTGCCCTTCCGCTTATGTCCTTCTGTCTCTTTTAGACTGTGTGACCTGAGTGATTTGGAGTACCTGGATGAAGAATTCCACCAGAGCCTGCAGTGGATGAAGGACAATGATATACATGATATCCTAGATCTTACATTCACTGTAAATGAAGAAGTCTTTGGACAGGTGGGCACATTCCCCTCCCCACTTAAAAAATACCAAGACACCTATATTTTCGTTATATATTCATTTTCAAATGATTATATTACTTTTGACTATATACTATAGTCTGGTCTTGTGGTTAAAGGGTTGGACTCCTACCTGGAGGTTTCCTGGTTTGATTCCGCACTCCTCCATGAAGCCTGCTGGGTAACCTTGGGCTCTCACAGGGTTTCTGTTGTGGAGAGAATAGAAAGCTTTGTCAGCCGTTGCTGCTGCTGCTGCTGCTTCTCCTTCTCCTCTTCTTCTAAATGTGATTCAGGTTATTTCAACACCGGTAGTGATGTTCATGTTGAAAAGAGGTTAGACTTGTGTTTGTTTACTGAATTTACGTAGCCACTCAGTAAGGTTCTCTGGGCAGTGTATACAAGCATTTTGCAAATGTATTTCTCTAGCTTCTGTTATAATGTCTTTCAATGATCTTTTCCCTTGTTATTGTTTGTCATTGTTCAGACACCCCAAACCTTAGTAATATGATGCTAAAAGGGCTACTCATTTGTATTTTGTGCTGTTTGCCAGCCTGCTGTCACATATATGAATTGTAGCTCATTCTTCATGTTCATTCTCTTGCTTTACTGTGCTGTTTGGGAACACCAGAGCAATCCTATAATCCCATCCACAATTCTGTTATGAATGGGTTGTCTGACCTGGCATTCATTACTGAGATTTATTGTGCTGCACCCCTGCTTACCCACTAGATTCCCTGACTGAACTGCTCATGGGTAGTTTCCAAGGGAGATGACACTGGAGTGGTCCCAAGCCATGAGCGTGGTGGTCCTTCATTATCCACACTGAGTGGAACCTGGGGTGTACACTGATTGTCCTGAGGAACTTCAGATGATAAAGCACTTGGGACAACAGCTAGACTAGACAAGGGATGTAAACTTTGTAGCCAACTAAACTCATGTGAGTGCATCAACCTGTGTCTGTATTGTAGCAAAAGATGCCAATAAATAATTGCTTCTTTGCTTCCACTGGATTCTCAAGTTGCTGCTCAGAAGTGTAGCTTCGGGAATTGCAAACTCAAAGTCGCAGCAATAGCATCTTAATTTCCAGAGTCTGCTATGCCAGATTTGCAGGATATTTTGCTTGCTTCCATTGCAAGCTTAATGGTTTGATTGATACAGTGTTTAAGGAAGAGCCTCATCTTTTAGGATTTGTTTCCACTATGGAGGGCTGAACCTGAAGAGATATACTATCTTCTGTCTTGACACTTTCCTGTCTTGAGTTATCAGAGTTAACACCTTTTTTCTCAGAAGGCCCTCATTTGGTTCTGAAGTGTGAGCCCAATCTCAAGAATTCTTTAGTGTAGTAAAATACTCAAGAGGGTGGTGGCCAAGCAGCTTCTTGTTTAAGTCACTCTGGTTGATTACATGCTTTGGGCAAGAAAGACAAGGAACATGCAATTATATAGACCCCTCTTGATTTTTCAATGATTTTTCATACCAGCAGCTTTGTTACCTTCTTGGGGGAGTTACACGAATCACACATTGGGGCCATGCTCTTCCTGGTAGCAAAGGTGTATCCAGTGACTTCTACACTTATGTCGTAGGGGTTCTGCAGTGTCATGCTCAGTCTTCAGCATCATTTGTGATATACTGTATATGAAGCTGTTTGATACCATCCCTGGATCAAGGTCCCCAATATCTGGAACATGCACATCTCTACATGTTTACCATATGTTCTTCATGCCATGAGAAGCCAGTGTCTAGAGGCTGTAAGGGTTAGGTTGAATGTCATTAAGTTCCACCTGACTCCTGACAAAACAGTAACACTCTTCCTAAGCATTTCTGATGTTCAGGGAAAATTAATTAATTAATTAATCAATCAATTAAAATTAAAATGAACTGACTTAAGTGTTTAGGATACACTTGTTGTTATATTATTCTGAGGGAGCAAATACATTATCCAGAACTATTCCTAAATCTGTGTGAGTCCGAGATGGTGTCAGTGGTTTCAGTATACCATTGCTGGTTGGTTTGTTTTTTATCCCTTACAGGTGGTTAGTTGGTCTGTCTACCTCATTCCCAGCCCTAGTTCATCCTGTAGCTATCATCCTTTCTGTTGATGGACAGGAGAATTTTAAGAAGGACCTCCAGCTGGCACTGACGGGGAGACAGCTAATACTTGTGATTGCCCTGCATCACTGCAATGACCAATGATATGGGTCACTTCAACTGTGACTGCTTCGCATACGGATGGCACCAATGGAAATGCTATACGTTCACCACTCCTTATTTGTGCCTTTAATAAATGTGGGCTTCACTTACTTGTGAATGTACC
Organism: Aspidoscelis tigris stejnegeri; assembly: GCA_023333525.1. Taxonomy (NCBI): domain Eukaryota; kingdom Metazoa; phylum Chordata; class Lepidosauria; order Squamata; family Teiidae; genus Aspidoscelis; species Aspidoscelis tigris. The sequence continues at coordinate 18,881,521 of JALMGA010000010.1, forward strand.
GGCATTCATGACCTTAATCACTGTGACCAATATACAGTTTTCTAATATTTTGCATAAAGCTAAGGGATATATATTTTTTGGCCCTCCAAACAACATCCCTCTGGACGTTCCCTTCACTTCTGCTGTCTCCTGCTCACTCATTTGCACTTTTTGACCTCTTGGGTTGAACTTGCCAGCTTTCCCCTTTTACTTCCTGTACAAAGCCTCTCTGGCCTTTCTGTTCAACTCTGCTCCTCTTCCAGATATTTCACATTCTTTTATCTCTCTGTTTGCATATTTAAGCCTACTGCCTGTTCCTCCACTCTCCACTGCCTCGGTGTCTGATGCTTCTCTTGCTGGAAGTAGGAAGCAGGTTCTATTGCCTGCTCTGCTTTAATGCAAAAGCACCTGGCAAGCGAGGAGGAATTCTTCTCTCCTGCAATCCAGCCAAACAGCATCTGTGTCATTCTGTCATCATTATGCCTAGAGAAAATGTGGCCCATTCTCCCCCACTGAAATTTATGGAATTCAAAACATGGATTCCTTTGCTTCTGTTCTCCCATAGGCTCAATGCTGCTGAGGTGATTTTTTTCTTCAAGTTTGAATTTTGTGTGAGCTTCCAAAAACCATACCTTCAAAAATAATGAGGGGTGTTTATCCTTCCACGGTAGAACAGTATATTACCAGTTTGACAATATGGAATTATTTCTTTGATACCAATACCTGCTGGTTGAAAGCAGGAATGCTATGCATCAGTTACGCTTTCTTCTGCAAATAGAGTACTTTTCACCCCAGATTTACCTGGATGTAGTCAAGGATTGCTTTGCCTTATGTGCAATTTCTTGTTCCATTCTGTATATTAGGAAGTATCATTAAAATAAACTCCCATTTGCAGGGTGAGAACCTGTATTATGGCACTTTCTTTCTTGCTGCTAAGGAAGCACTGTTCTATAGAGCTTTCTTCATCCCTATGAGATGGATGGCTTACTGTATAAAAATGTTTTGCTAGCAACAGAACCTTCTGTGTAACATTTTGTTGCTTGTTTATCTTTAAGATCACTGAACGGGAATTAAAACCTGGGGGTGCTAACATCCCAGTCACAGAAAAAAACAAGAAGGAGTACATAGAGCGGATGGTGAAATGGAGAATTGAAAGAGGTGTTGTGCAGCAAACAGAGAGTCTAGTGCGTGGTTTCTATGAGGTAAAAATTAAACACCCTTAATCTGTTTGCAGGCTGAATATGTTTAGTGACCCCAACATTATGCGGTATAACAGGAGCATTATGTGCCATAATTAATCTATGTCTTGCAGTTAGCTAGAGAAGCATGGTTGTGCCTCTCATGCTACATGTGCAGTATTTCACCATTAAAGCCACTGAGACAGATAATTACTGCATTATTTTAAGGAAATGGAAAGTGTAATGATTGCTATTCATGCAACCTGTTATGTGTAAGGTGAAAAACAAATAATTAATTTTGAAGTTCAGTGTTTTAATGTCATAACTTGTCTCAGGGTGCGTTCCTCACTGGTAAACTTTTAAATGCTTTAGATTAATCTGAGTCTCTTATTTTTATGGTATTTGTTCTCTGCTTACTGAGACATCAGTTAGAAGATAAATATTAGTATAACATGGAGGTACTATATTTCTCAAATGGTCAGTGGGACTTGGTGTTGTCTTCAGCCTTTTTCAGAGACCAGAGATTGGACATCTTCCTAGCCTTTTCTTCATCCCTCCCCACACGCATTCTGAGCTAACACAAATCAAAAACAAAAGCTCTGTCTGCTCTGTAATGGAAGGCAGCAGACCCCAAAACTCCTGAGAGAAATCTAATGGTTTTTTGTTTGCTTGTTTGCTTGTCAAGGAGATATAACTGGGAAGAAAAAAAAACTTATGAAGAAATATCATTAGTTCCTTCAGGAATACCTTCTAAATACCCCCAACCCCCCGTTTTCATTTTCTTTCCCAGTCAACGGAGTCCATACCCAGGGCCATGGTGACACCTTCACTTTAGACCTTCTTCACTCCAGGTCTGACTGCTCACACCTTTTCATTTATATTTGTTTTATTTGTGGACTTTTCATTCAGGAAAGTCCAAATGGAGAGAGGGCGGTCCACAAATAAAACATATAGAAATGAAAAGGTAGGAGCAGTCAGACCTGAATATGGACTGAAGAAGGTTTAAAGTGAAGGTGTGACCATGGCCCAGGCATCATATAAACAGTTCTTCTGTGGGATGTTATCCGTTATTCTGAAGCTATTTGGCTGCTCCTTGCTGAATAATGTTTCCTTACAAATAGAGTTATCATCAAATGAATCAGAAGTCAAACTGGAAGAAGGAAACCATTTTCCCCCTATAAAATTAAATTCTGGCATTGAACTCATGCACCAACCCTAATCTAACCCTATTCCAGTACTGCCATATTCAGTTTCAACCAGATACAACTGGGAAAAACTCCTTTCTGAAAACCTGAAAATCTAGTCTTTCTACTGGTTTAATAGCACTGAGTAGTTTAAAGCTAGATGAGGCGATGAGCTGATGTTCTGTAGAACAGCCCTTGTTGGCAGACAACCCAAAAGAAGCATCAATAAGTATGTTTTTGATCTTTCCCTCCCAGGTTGTTGATGCTAGGCTTGTATCTGTATTTGATGCAAGGGAACTGGAGCTGGTTATTGCTGGTACTGCAGAAATTGACCTAAGCGACTGGAGAAATAACACAGAGTACAGAGGAGGTAACATTTTTAAAAATAAGCATTTAAAGATTTTGGATACAGTTAGTCAGGGTGGGTGGCCTTCATCCAAATAAACCAGAAGTTGTAAAGGTTTGTGTTTGTTTTTTGTGATTTTATTTTTTTTAAGCGAATAAATAATTCTAATTTAATTTTAAAAATTAACCCCTTCTGTTGTAATTTTAGAAAGCATATGCTCACATTTTAAGCTCTACTTCAGAAGACTTGGATTTTCCCACTTAGATATTGGAATGAGGCAGGCATTTCATCTGATAAAAGAGCTGCTAAAATCCAAGACAGCCCAGTTGGTGACACTGAGTAGGTTAATCTTAGCTTTAAAGGTATGCTCAGCCTTAATTTTTTACAGATGGCAAGATGACAAGAGTTGGAAAAAGTTAAGCACTTAGGCACTACAGTGAAAGATGAGAAGCCTTCATCTTCAGAATTTTTTTCTGTGTCAGACATCTTTGAAATAATTGACATTTGGAGTTCATTCCAGGCTCTTTTGAAAATGAAGTATGCTTTGACAAACTTTGGAATGAGATTCTTGATAAAATTCATCTGTCTACACAACTGAATGCTCTTACACATTGATTCATAGAAAGGAAATGTAGAAATAAAGTTATTAAAATATTTCTACTTTCATTGGAATTGTATATCTTGAAGATTCTTCTACTGCCATTTCTCAGCTCCACTCTCTTTGCTCCAACTCTCCCAAACTTCATTTATTAATTATTTCTTCAACTTACATTAATATAAAATGTTATGACATAGCTAATTAATTTTCATCTATATTTTTGAAGGCTGTTGAAGACACTTAAGCATGGGTTCTGTTTGAGTTTCATTTTGGCAAGAATTATGTATGCCAGTATGGATTGGTTCTTCCAGCAAACTTTTCTTATATTTTCAAAGGATAAAAATAACTTTTTCCACATCCAATTGCAGCATGTGATCTTTTTGTTTATGGTTTGTCTTTTAATTAAGGACTAACCTTAAAATCTACTGAAAGAGAGAATTTGACTTTTGTTGCAGAGATAAATTAGAACAGTTTTGTGACTTTTAACCGTTGCGGCTAGAGCAGCACAAAATAATTCAATCAGTTGTTAGGTTCCGGCAATCAGCTTGTGCTCAGTTCAAGATCTTTTGAACTGAAGGTTTGGTTTAACATATCCTAAACTCACAGCCGATCCTCTGGTAAAGGGGAATAAACATGCCAATTGATACCAAAGTTTAGTTTATTGAAGGAGAAATTAGAGTTTCTGTTAGTCACAAGATAGAAAATAGCAATGAGAATAGGCATGAACAAGCAAGGAAACATTCACCATGAAAGGGAATTTCTTGATTAGGGAACGAGGCTGGATTTTGGTGCAATCAGCAGCTATTACTGTGTAGGCTGTGGAAGACTGTTTTCAGTCATATAAGTAGAAGTTCCAAGTACTGGAAAGGTTCTAGAGAGCACAGGCATGACAGGTCTGGCTCTCTTCAGGATGAATTATGTTTCTTAAGGTCAAATCTCACCTTCCTCCCATGATTTTTCCTTAGTTAATGAACTTGCCCAAGCTATCGGGATTTGGCTGTGCTACCACCCTTCTTATGATTATTAGAAAAAGAGTAAATGTTGGTTTTAAAAAGTCAGTAAAGAGAAAGCAAAAAAGGAGGGAAAACAGAGGAACCTGTTATACTGCCTCTCAGCTGTCTTTCCTGTCAGAAACAGGTTCCAATATTGAAAGGGCTTAGAGTTCTATTGTAGGACAAGTAGTTAAGAAGTCTCTTCAAACAAGAGGCCATGCTTGGACAGCATTCCAGCACCCTTGTGGGTTTGCTCTGAGGTTTGTAAGCTATAATGATGTTGGCAATTAGTAGGGTAGAAGACTCAGAAAACAGGGGTGAGGGTGATAACTGGCTAAGAATACCTCCTTAGACTCAAGCCAAGAGTAACATTGTGGCTAGCAGATCATCAAAATTCATGCCCGCTAATCATACTTCCATACACAATGGAAAATTGAGATGCCTCAAACCTCTAAAGCAGGGGTTCTCAAACTTTTCTTCACCACAAACACACTTCACATAGCTTCTGTTGCTGTGGATCCCTGTCCCCCCACCTTGCATCGCCTAGTTGCCTCCTGCCTGCTCCCCAGCCAACACTGCCACTCTCCTACCGCAGACACCCTATGAGGCCTTTGTAGACCTTTGGGGGTCCCTGGACCCCAGGTTAAGAACCACTGCTGTAGAGTAACAGAAAGCTTGTTAAGCTCAGGACTGGAGAAGGATGGTAGACTGGAGAAGAAGAGCTTTCTTCAGGTCAGGGAGTGACTCCAGCTAATAAAGTTAAACCCTTGAAGACTGTGAGTGCCTGTGCGTAATGCCTGGTCTAAACATGCTCCTGCAGATGTTTCAGGAGAAATGTCCTTAAATGGCTTGTATGCACTTTGGGTCACTCTAGGATTGCAGAGAAAAGGCCCTAGTTAAATCTAATATATGAAAAAATGTCCAGTTTACACTTGAAGATCTCATCCCCTCTCTCATGGTGATATGTCTTTCCGCCCAAGACTAAACAAGGTTATACTGATTTGCTTTCACAACCAGTCAAACAAGCTAACTCTTCAGAAAGGGTGCATCCTTGAAGAAGAAAGTTAATAACTCCAGATTTGCCTCCTGTAGCTAGTCTCCGGAGCTTATGATCAAGCCCATTGATTCAGTGGTCACTTATCCTTCCAGCACCCCTCGTTATGCTTTACATTTGTATGATTTTAATATGCCCTCTGTGATATATTTCTAACCCACTATTCTCATCAAACAGGATATCATGACAATCATATCGTAATTCGCTGGTTCTGGGCTGCTGTAGAAAGATTCAATAATGAGCAACGGCTAAGGCTATTGCAGGTAAGAGAACAGCTGATGCATCCAACTGCAAAGCAAAGCAGACCAAAGCATACTGTGCAAATTCAAAGCGAGTTAACAGTTGGATAACTCTCATCTGCTGCTGGAGGCCTGTGGTTTTGAATGACTTTTATCTGTTCACTTTCAGTTTAAATCATATTTCCTCCCAAGTATGGCACAGAGCAAGGGTGTCCAACCTGGGGCCCGTGGACCACATGCAGCCCAGGGTGGTTATGAATGCAGCTCAGCACAAAATCATAAATTTACTTGAAAATTATGAAATTATGCATGGACCATTTTCTTTCCTTATTTATTTATTTGTTTGTTTACATTTCTATCCCGCCCCATACTGGAAGGTCTCTGGGCAGGTAACAACAGATTAATCAGCAGATTAAAAACAATATAGACATTAAAACAAGATACACATTAAAAACAAAATCCAGATTAAAAACACTTTAAAAATTCAGCAAATTTAAAACAGTACGCTCCATATTGCGTTCGCAGTGACTGTGACTGGGGAGGGGAGAGAATATAATCACCTCAGCTGAAGGCCAGGGCAAAGAGGTGCGTCTTTACTACCTTCCTAAATATATGTAAGGAAGGGGCATGACGCACCTCGATATAGCTCAAATAAGGCATGGATAATCTGGAATAAAATATATCCGAATGTGCTTTACTCTAGATTATCCAAATTATGCAAATTAAATAAGTGCTAGAATAAAGCTATATAATAATCAGTGTTGTACGGAATAATCACTGTCCTTTTAGCATAGGGTGGTGGCTATTCATTCTTCCATGGCAAATATTTCCTTTTGGAACTTGAATGTAGAAGATGGAAGCTGAACTGTTCAATAATACTCAGAAACAGCTGTTTTGTATTTGTAAAATATGCAAGCAAATAAATAAATACATGTTGAGTTCAGTACAGGGAGGTCCAACATTTAACATAATCAGACTAGTACACCTTTTTACTTATTTTGGAACTGAGATCACAATACCTAATCGTCCCAAAGAAGAGCTCTACTTTCTCCTAGCAGACTTTGTTCCTCTGAATTTCTTCCAGAGAACATGCTTATGTGTATCCGAAGGGTTGAGTATACCTCAGGAGCATGGTTACTTTTGAGTGGCAGCCCCTTCCACCATTAGAACAAATTTCTTTTTGAATTTCCTGTACTCTTTCCATATGGCTTGGAGGACGCTATTTGAGAAACTCAGACTGAAAGCTTCCTTGTGCCTGAGCCCATTTGTGGGATTCCTTTTCCCTTGACATCCATCTAATGAGTCTCCCCTTACTAATCAAAGCATGTCTTATGCTAGACCACAAAGGCTGCTGAAAATCCACTGGTATTTATTGGTGTTTATGCTGATTTGCACAAATTATGCCCAGCATCACATTTTAAAACTTTGCCCCTTCCATTCACAAAATTTGTGATAAGAGACAGGTCTTAGGCAACTGGAGCTTTTTGAAAGCATGTGCAGGTAAGTGTGAATAAACCTGAAATCCTAATAGTTAACTTCTATGCATATTGGTTTTGTAGTAAGTTCTAGTTCCACTGAGGTCATTAAGGCTATATCCATATTGGGAATGGCTTGACACAAGGGTGGACAGAGGGTGCTTCCATCACACATAGTTTGCATTCAGCCATTTATTTCTATCCTACGCTATGGCTAAGGTCTCAGGGCAGATCACAGTAAAATCTTTATAAAAACAGATAAAATAGATTATCTAGAGTAGTAATAGTAGACACTATTATTTTAAATACGGAATGTACTGTTTTAAAATTTGTTGAATTTTTAAAGTGTTTTCAATGTGTATCTTGTTTTTAATCTGTTGTTTTAACGGTTGTTACCCGCCCAGAGACCTCCAGGTATGGGGCGGGATAGAAATGTAAATAAATAAATAATAGTGCTTGAATGGAGAGAGGATGCTGTTCTCTCAGCTGTCATGTCCTGTGTCTGTTCCTGGCAATCCATGAAAGTGTCCTTTCTGGAGGGTGAAATAAAGAGCACTGAAGGAGACATCATGTGCTGCTTTACTGGGAGTTGTGGAGGAGTAAGAGGAAACCACTGAGAGCATAAGCTTCTGGTTTCAAAAAGCAACTTCGTAAAAGGCATGTTTGTGTTAAATAGGTGATATCAAACAAGGAACCCTGCCCATTTGTTTATTTATATTTCTAAGCTGCCGTATACCCTGAAGTCTCAGAATGGATTAAAATAAAACCAATATAAAAACACAATTAAAATGAACTGATGAAAACAGCAAGCATATATCAGTTTTTTTCTGAAAAGAAAAAGCCAAAATGCAGGTTTAGGAAAGAAAAGAGGATGGGTATGGGGATACTGGGAGCAACACAAGTGTCTTGCTTTACAAAATAAACATGATAGGTAGAGATAGTGATGCGCCCACTCTTAGGTATCCCTTGGTTGATTCTTTCCACTGAATAAGTGAGCAAGGTTTTTGAGAATACCTTAATCCACTTCAGAAAAAAGTGGATTAAAACAACAAGACATCAGCCTGTGACTGCAACCTAATATACTTCCTATTTAAGAACTGACACTCTCATGAACTCTGTAAGGCATCATTTTGACTGTTATCCCATCAGTGTGCTCTGATAAAATACTGTTGTGAGTTGCACATAAGAACTTAACCTACATTTGCACTGTCTCAAACTGTGATCTTTCCAGAAAATATTAATTTATGTTTGAATGTTTTGAATTTCAGTTTGTTACGGGCACTTCTAGTATTCCTTATGAAGGTTTTGCATCTCTGAGAGGGAGCAATGGACCTAGAAGATTCTGTGTAGAAAAATGGGGGAAAATCACAGCTCTGCCTAGGTAAAGTAATACCATGTGTCTTAAATGAAGCTACTGGTTATTTAAGGATTAATGATTCTGTATGCAGACCCGTATGCAGGGTTTACAGTTTGAATGTGGTCAGTTCTTCTTACAGCTGAGCTGAAACTAGTGGTCTTCCTTTCTTGGATTTGGACTATTGAGTCTTCTCTAGGCAAAAAAGCACCTGCAGGTTCAGCAGTTTATTGTTCTCAGTGCAAATACATTTGCATTGCTTTGATGATTCTGTTCTCTTTTCCACTTCCTTCCTCCTTAGCTCTCTCTGCTCTTGACTATATTTGTCCACATTAAATGGCATAGGGTTAAATGACAGAGTGTCTGATTATTTTCCCCAGATCCATTAATACTGGGGGGACTTTATAAGAATGCAAGGTTTGTGTTTAAGAAGAAGGAAAGAGCTTTTTAAAAAATGCCAATACAGAATCCCATATAACATTTGATGTTGTAGATTGCAGTTTCATTCATAACAAGAATGCCAACATGTCTCTTCCTTTACATAATACAAACTTAGGCTGGACAAAATCACATTATAAAAGTCATTCCTGGCTATAGGAGACTGATTGTATTGGATCCCCTAATATAATATGTGTAACTAATTAGTTCTAAGAGGGACAACTGTATTTTATAAGTAAAGATTTTTAAAAATATATATTAAAGCAGCATAATTGTATATTTATAGAATGACAGTGCCTATATAACTTAATAGCAGTTCTGATTCTTTGCTTCATATGCTTCTCTGAATTTAGACTCCAATGTGAGGTCAGCGATCTGAGCTGAGAAGAATTAAGACATCTCATTGCATGATGTTTCCCCCTTGTTGATTCAAACAGCACACAGCAGTTGTATAACTTGGGAACACAGCATCCCACTCTCAATTCTGGGTTTGTTGATGGACATGCAAACTGTGCAACATTTCACATTGTCAGCATGGAAATGTGAAAACCATCACACAGCTTGAGCACAACCATCTTCACAGTGTCACAGTAGGACTATGTTCGACTGCCCCCTTTTTCCATATAAAGCTGCATCCAGACTGGGGGAATATAGCGACATTATGGCACCACTATGATGGGCTTGCTTCATGTATTGTAGGCAATCTCACCACAGTCTTGCTGTTTCCCCCCCTAAAAATTGTGAAGAACTATGCTGGAAAACTCAGCACTGGTTGTGGTTTTTCCAGTAATAACACTTTTTAGGTCACTTCCTCACCTTCTGGATGGAGCCACCATGATTGCTTTGTCCACTGCTCAAGCATGGAAGCTGAAACAGGCATTCAGGCATACACAGAGATGATAGCGAGTACATCCAGGCATTCCAGTTGCCTGGATGCCTGAATGTGCACATGACTTAAAACCACAGCACTCTCTAGCTAAGAAGTGATAATGGTGGGGCAGCAATATCACTCTTGTAAAAGCAAATTAGAAATACCTACATGTTTTCCTCTTTGAGGATAATATATCTAATGCACTTTTATAAATATTAAGCATATGTAGGGTAGGGATGTGCACAATTTTGGGGGGGTGTATTTGATTCATATTGAAGAAGAACATTTGTATTCATTTAAATAGATCCCCTTCCAACGTGGTAGGATTCGTATACGAAGCCCAAACAAAGCTTCATACAAATGTATCGAAACATTCGATTTGAATTTGAATGTTGATCTTTGAATGACATTTGATTTGAATTCAAATGTCCTAATTTGGCCAAATTCGTACAAATTTTGAATGTTATGAATATTTGTGCACATCCCTAGTGCAGGAGATCAGGATACCCAATCTACCATCACATCATGCCAAGTTGCCATCTTCCAGCTGTGTAGTTCAGCTAGTTTAGTTTAGACTGACTGAAACAGCTTGGCATGGTTTAGATGGCAAAAATGCCAGGCTAGGGAAACAGTGGCTTGGAACAATGTAAAAGTAAGCCACACTATGACTTTCATCTGCTCTCAAGTGGAATGTGCAACTGGGGAGCAAAAGTACAAACCATAAAATCAGTTCTGGGTAAAGTCCAAACCAAAAATCACTGTGTATAAAAATAATATGCCTATTGTTAGTAGAGGCATCTGTTTCTACATCTCCCCTGTCTCTCTTTCTAATATGTCATCTTGGGTTTTTATTCCTGCTCTTTTCTTCTATGGTCAAGAAAGGAATGAAATGTTGAATCAGTACTGCAAGTTCAATGAAACGGAAAAGCTAACAAATGGTGTTATCAAAAGATCTTGCATTTTGCCATATAAACATTTAGTTAGTTCCTTTTTTTCATTTATGACCTACCTTTATTCCAGAGTGCAAGGAAGGTTAGGTCAGAGAGTCAGGCAGAAAATACCAAGATCACTCCATGGGCTTCATGGCAACTAGGTCCTCTCAGGTCCTTCTCTTACTCTCTGCTGAATCTTAAACTCAAGCTTCTGATTTACATTCTAAAAGAATATGTGGGAAAGTATAGTGAACCCACTTACTAGAAGAAGATGTAGCTAATGGCTCTTATAGCAGCCTTGAGTGATAAGGCCACCAGAAAAGCAGGAATAGCTGAGAGCGGTGTCAGACTATGGCTGTGAAAATAAACATGATAAGGGGCCCTGCTCCATGTGTGGGAAGTATTATAAGATTAATAATTGTCACATTCACCTTGAACCCATGGATGTGTTTGTGTGTTCACAGAGAGACTTTTGGGTCTTATATCTTACTTTGTGATACTGGGTCATGACCTTAGCACAATTGGAGGTATCTGTAAGCATGCAAGTGTTTGTTTAAGCAAAGCAAGAGATAACGAGCCTCCCTCCGCTGAAGAAGGTGCCCTTATCCCTTGTAAACCAGAATATCAAGTGATTTGTTTTCATAAGTTTCCCTGCGGAGTCCCTTCAGGCCACAGCTGTACCAGCTTCAAAGATTTCACTATGCAAACAGTGAAGAGTAGTGGCTGTAGCTGCCCATATTAAGAAACAAGGGATTTAATGGGTGTCAGTGTTGTTCTGAAAAGCTGCCTAAAATGCAGCCTTTGTAATCAGAGCCCTGACAGTCAAGGAAATGTGTTCTGAACACAAGCTCTCCTGAGATTGTTCAAGGTTGAACTCATCCTTTTAAGGTTATTGCACTCTGTCATGCAACTTGGGAACAGCCACGCTTGGTCAAGGGCCTACTGTACTGTTCACATCTTTAAAAGGGCTGCGTGCAGTCTGTTAAAGACCATGACAGAGTTGATTTGGGAGCAGAACCGAGCCCTTCCTTCCTTACCTGCCTACAGTCTAGAACCCATGCTCCCTCTTTGCAAACCCCCTTTATTGTACAAAGACTGCCACGGCTCTTGTAGACGGGGAAGATCAAGAAATATCAGGATTGTCCTATCAAGTTGCTCTTTATGTGTTGATCTGAGTCCTGCATGAGCATCTTGAGCATAATCTTTGCTGCTGGATTTCATTGAACGTTTTGGACTAGAATTATGTACACAGCATGGTGGAACGATGGGAAACTATGCAGAAAGGGGAAAGAAACTGTGTGGAAATACCAAGATTTATGTAGCAATCTGTCAGAATCAAGTAGATTAAAGTTACGCTTCCAGCATATTCTGCCCTAGGAGAACAGAGTTCACGTGACTGTGTTCTCCTTCCAGGAACTCTGAAATCATGTCTTCACAGCTGTGGAGCAAAGTGTCATGGGGTGAGCATCTCTGTGGGAGCATCTGCCCCACCTGCTATTTCCTAGTATCCACTTTGGCTAATGTGGACATGGGGCAAAGTGGGAGATGAGGTGCTTGTCATTAGAATATTTATTTATTTGTATTTCTATCCCACCCTATACCCGAAGGTCTCAGGGCGGGTTACAATATTATATTAATCTTAGACAGGTCCCTGCCCTCAGGCTTACAATCTAAAGAGACAAGATACAAAAGGAAAATGGTGTGGGAGGGAACAGAGGTGCTCTGGTGGCAGCAGAGTCCTTGCAAAGGTAAAAACTTTTATTTTATTTTCCTCCTCCATTCCCCACAGGCAAGATGGTTCCTTCATAGCCCGTCTGGTGGCAGTTGGGAGGGAGGGGTCAATGCTGGGAGCTTGATGGAAGGTGCTCACCCAGCTTCCTTCTCTCTTCCTCTCCCAAGGCAAGATGGTTCCTTCATGGCCCGTCTGGTGGCAGTTGGGAGGGAGGGGCCAATGCTGGGAGCTTGATGGAAGGTGCTCACACTCAGGTCCTCAGGTGGGTGTTGTATTCTCTAGTAGGTGTGTTGTGCCCCAAAAGTGGAAGCACAATGCCCCTCCTGGCAAATACCTGCACTAATAAGCAAAGAAATGGCCTAAATCCCTTAATCATAGTAGAACTATGCCTAATTTCTCCATGAAGGTTTGGTGGTGTTCTACAGAATAAGTAATTTAGTCATAAATTCCAATAAACAAGTGCCATTCTAACATTTTAGAAATTTGAGGTAATATTGAGCTTGTTATTAAACATCTTACAAATAAAATTATTTAAGAACCTTGTTTGCCTGACAACCTTCAAGCTGTGCCTTTTCATTCTGGCCCAGGAGCAGTCTATACATCACTGTTTTTCCAATTGTAGAAATATTCCTCTGAAAGTGAACACATATGGTACTATATAGGTACACAAAATAATGGCTGCTACTCAGATAGCCTCTGCTCACTTCTGGGACCTCACTAGTTCTAGGGATAGCTTTTCATGCCTACAGTTTGTCAAGTGTCTTTCATAAAAGACAGGCTTTCCTCTTGCTGCATTAAGTTTCTCAATGGACAACACTCCTGAGAACAGAGCTTTTAACCTTTTAAATGGTGTTCTGTTTCCTCTCCCAGCATTTTGGAGACTGAGGGGAAAGTATCACAAAAGGTGCACAGTGGTATCTTTAGAACCTTCTGCTGTGCCTCAGCCCCTGCTTAAAGGCAAGGAATGGAACCCAAGGATTCCATTGCTCTGAAGTTCTAGGCCAGGAACAAAGCATTTGCTATGGCAATAAAACAGGGAAAGTGTTTAGTATCAGTTTCTCAGCTTGTTTTGAATGTGCCTATGATCACACGAAGTTTTTCACTCCCCCTCTTTTTTTCCAGAGCTCATACATGTTTCAATCGTCTTGACCTCCCTCCTTACCCATCATTCTCCATGCTGTATGAGAAGATGTTGACGGCTGTTGAAGAGACAAGCACATTTGGACTTGAATAAAACACTAACCATAGTGCCAGCATCTTGGACTTTCTGTGGATCATTCCACAAAGAATACACAAATTCTGGTGTTGCATTCACTGCAGGAAAACTATTTTACAATGCAATCTGAGTCATGGGACCTTACGAATGAGCAAACAAGCTTGGGAAGCCCTTACAAATCAAACTCTGAAACAGCCACGCAAGCACTCCGCAGTGGAGAGTCTTTAAAGTAGGGTCCACCAACAATCCTAAAATTGGATTTCTTTTTTCTTCTGACCACTAAACTTTTAATATTTGTTTAAACACAAAGATACATGACAGTAAGGAAGAGCAGTGTAAGGGTTACTGGACAATCTTCTGCGTTGCAAAAGAGGATTTTGTCTTCGTACTTGAACCAGAAGCCAAGGCGAAATACTTGGTTCTCCTGTCTAAATAATGGGGGTCAAGAAAAAAATAACAAATCTGGTGTGATTTTCTCTTTAATTTGTTAGAGGTTACTTTCCAATGATACACTATTTTATGCCATATACAATCCAATATTAGAATATGCTATACATGCTATACCTAAGACTAAGAGTGCCTGCATGGTGTGCACCATAAATAATTTTTTTCTGGGGCTTAATGAAAATATGAATCAAAGCTGACAACCGGAAATGATATGGAAGAATGACTTGCAGTTAGGTGACTTGTACAAATGTATATGCAAATAGTGTATTTGGCAAAACAGGAGCTATTACAAGAGAATAATGTTCGATTTTATGCTTTCTACTGCATGAAAACTTTTTTTTTTAAAGAAAAAATATATTAAAACCAGACTTTATCACAGCATTTTGGGGGTGAGGGGAATCTTACACAGCGACTTTTGTTTATTTTTGTAGGTTCATGATATTTGAGTTCCTTAAAATGTAAATAAGAAAACAGACAAGATACAATTTGTTGTTCTTTTCAATTTTCCATGCTTCTGATAGACTTTGTTGTTGTGTTTGGGTTCTTTTAAGCACTCTTGAGGGATATATATGTATAATACAAATATAAATATATATATATATATGCCTTTTATTTTTATAAAGGTAAGATATTCCTGAAATTATTTTTTTGCACTGAATGTACCAAAGTCAAAGGGATGCTGTGATCTGACTGACAGGAAACTGTATCACTCATACAGATCTATAGCAAGTCGCTGCTTTAAAGAGTGGAGCTTTCTTCACTGTGCCATGTCTGCAGATAATATCAGGACTGTGCACATCAAGTAATAATTTTGTAAGGCTCACACTACCTGTAATAATGGTGTAATATGCATTTATTTCAAATGCCTTTGTTTTGTTTTTCAATCCATCAAATAACTTTATGGAATAGTGTTGAATACAGATATTTCGTATTTTCCCTGCAACTTTTTTTTTTTGTACAGCACTAATAAAACTGTAAAAGCACCATAGTGGAGATTGGAGGGGAAAAAGCAACATGACCAGCATCTAGAAGGATGGCCCTTCATTTAGGAATGACTCTTCATTCATATTTAACAGTGAACCATCCTCAAGATGTAAACTGTTTGTAGTGACTTTCTAAGCTTGCATTTTCACCTGAGTAGTTTTCTTACCAATGTTTATTAAAAATGAAGTACTTTTATATGGTTGATCTGAAAGCATGAATCCACCATGTCTAGTAAGCTTTCCATATTCAGAAATATTAAAGGTTTGAATCTATTGATCAGAAGAATCACATGCTGAAGGAGAGTTTCACGTATGAGGGGATCCTTTCCTTTTATTCCTCTAATCAGGGAAATAATTTAATCCAACATATAATTTCTAGGTCTTAACACCTAAATGGTGTTTCATGACGCTATGAGCCCTAGTTAACTCAGAGAGATTTGAAACTAGGAGAGACCTCAGACCCCTTTCATGTTGGACTGTCTTTTGTGTAATCTTCTACTAGGCCATTCACCTGAATCCTAGAGTAGTTGGAGAGATGACCTAACATGGGAATGTGTTTCATAAGTTTAAGCAGGTAGTTCTGTTGAGTGAAATTCACTGCTACAAAGGGAGATATTAGCTCAGCAAGGATGAAGAAATCAGTAAAGGACAAACTTTCTTCGTCCTAATTTGCAGTAAATTGTAAATCCAGTTTTACACATTTGGTTGAAATTCATTACCCAATGGAGAAGTGGTTTTGAATTTTAACTTTAAAGTAACAGAAAGTGAGCTGAGCGCCCTTTTAAAAAGTTTTCCCTTTGCAATCTTCAATGGAAGCTCTTAATGAGTCTAGGAAGCATGTCTTTAGCCACAATCTTTCAAATTGGGGCTGGAAATAACATGCATAATTGTTATTTCTCCCCATACCTCTACTAGAAACACTAAGTGATTACATTTTGCCATTTCAAGGGCAATTTTTTAATGCTGCTTTGAAAGTGACATTCACGATTTTGATTTTGGGGCCTCACAGAGAAAGTTTGACATCTTGAGTTAAGGAAGGGTGGAAAAGTCATTTTCTACTACTATAAGTTCGCTTAGTCTTTTTCAACCATGCAGACTTTATGGCTAAATCACACAACAAACAACAAGTAAGGTAAGTCTAGCTTCTGCTTAAAAACATCAACATTGGGTAAATACAGTGACTTATTCTACATTTGAGAATAATGAACATACTAGATTTGACTAATATTTCAGTATTGCAACTCAAGCTTACAAAGCATCTTGTGTTGGGAAATAATCCTGTTCAACTTCCACTGTGCTTCTGCATTTGCTGAAGGAGTGGAGGAGGATCAAAGTTAAGTATTTTCATACTTAAATACGTTTCAAGAGTTCTAACAGATAATTCTGACCAGCAGGTGATAATGTTGTTGCTTGAAGAGTCCCAATAGATTTGGATTTGTGTGTCTAAGACTGAGTGCAACACAGTTAAAGAAAATTCAAATGGTAAGTTAAGCTAGTGGCCCAGAAAAACAACAACATTGTGTACTAGGAATCCTATTGCTCTGTTGCCCTGCTGCATTTGAAGCTGGGCCCCCACCTATCATCTGACCCAATCAAGATCACCAGAGATCGAAGCTAGTGGGAGCTAGAATCCAGAGTTATCTGGACATCATTGGATAGGTAAGTTCTGTGTGTACTAGAAGAATTTGCTTGTCTTCAAATTGAATTATTCTGTTCTGTGCACAGATAAAATTTAAGGTAAAGATATACCCTTGAGTTAAGATGGAGCCATTGAGTGGCACCCAAGTCAGCCCATCTCTACTGCGCCCTCCTGCTAAAGGTACCTGGAGGGACCTGGATGTCTCTCAAAGGCACCAGATCATCAGTTTACAAGGAGCAACTCAGAGGTCGCACCTTGTGCACTGAGACAGGGCCTTCCTGTGGCAAAACACAACATATCTAGGCAAGGACCTGCTGCACCTGGATACAGAGGATGAGGAAATGGTGATGTGGCCTCAACCATCACCTACCACCTGGGCAGATTCATAACATTTTCTTTACAAGAATCCAAAAGTGGTTTTCCATTGCTTTTTGTGAGTTGGACACCATAGAATGAATCTGCCATTGAGCTTCAGCCCTCCATTACATGTACTTTCAGGTACTAAATAGCCAGAAGATTTAATATGCATTTTTGACAAGAACGCAATGTGAAAGGAGGAAAGAAACAAAGAAGTGGATTAGCATTCAAGCCATCCAGTTCCATATTTTGTGAAAAGATTAACATACAGTATATTGTATGACGTTGTGTAGCTAGTCCTTCCATTGGGAATGAAAGAGATCTTCCCAGGTGCACCTCCTGCTTTGCCTTAAATAATAAAGCAATGCAGATGTTGAGGACATTCTAAACGCCTCTCTCCAGAAATATCCCCTTTTGAGCCAATCTATGAGCATTCATAATGGCACTGCCATTTCTCCCTGTCTATATTGTACCCTGTATTTTAAAACGAATTTGGGAAGAGCTGCAGTAGAGGGGAGGCTAAGATCTGGGTTACCCTGAAATATGCAACCATAGTTTTAAAATACCATAGTTTTCAGACACAGTAGCTTCCTGCAATAGTATAGATCATGCCCTGTTTTATAAGCCATATTCCATGATGAAGTGCTCTGACTGAATCGGGCTAATAAAAGCCAAAAATGGATTTGACTCTGGTGGGTAGGGTTGAATGAGTAAGGAAAATCCCTTTGTTCTTTGTCAGTGTATATCATTAGGCTAAGAGCACATGAAGCTCTATTTCCACAGGTTTCCTATCTCTCCCTATATCTCATTTAGGATATGACAGCGCCCCTAAATATTGAGGGCATTTTGTCAAAGCGGGCTCCGTCCCACGCTAGGGTATGCAGTCCCAGTTTTTTTGGTTTCCCAAATTGTAATTTTGTGGAAGGCGGAGGAGAATTGAATATAGAAAGACAGTTTTGTGGAATTTCTTCCCTTAAAGCATATAGCAGTCTTTTTTTTTTTTAAAGGTTTTATTAACCTGCACATTTGGTAATTGATGTATTTCAAATAATCCTCACAAACCATTATTGCTGACTTAGATTTCTGTACAGAGGCCATTTTTTAAAAGCTGGTTTTATTTGTTTACTACTGTATGCTGTTTTGGATTACTAAATGAAGAGCAGCATATAAATCTTTTAAAAGAAATGAGAACAAACTTGTCTTGATGCTGAAATGAGCTTCATTGAAATTATCCAGCAGGTTATAGGAGGCTGGGCTGCCTGCTTGTATTTAATAAAACACACGCACGCATACTGTTTTGTTTTTGAAGTTGTATAGAGTAGGCTGAAGGGAAAGTAGAGTGGGTTTTTGAGTACTTTGCAGATTTTGGCATGGGAAGGATATTCTTATGTCTCTAAGTCTACTTTGGAAGAATATTGTAAGCAAGGGAACATATTGTTTACCAGTTTTGCCAAATATCCTAGCCAATTGATGCCTTTAGCATTCACAGAACACTTTTTCTCAGCACCGCCAACTGGAAATAAGTGCACCATTAGGATTGTGGAAATCACATTTTTTAAAAAAAGAAAAGAAAAGCCAAACATTATAATTTTAGCTACCATTATAGAAGTAGATTCCTTGCTCAGACATGCTTACTAATAGGATCCCCCCCAAATCTCTGTGGAATAACTAAGTAATATGTGCATTCCTTAAGCAACACTTGTCTGTAGGTTGCCCTGATTTCTTAACATTATCCTCCCACCATCCCAGAAGCATTTATGTCCATAAGGAACTTCTCCATGCGGCAGAATGAGCTATGAATGTGGCTTGACAGGTGGAATTAGCCAGGAGGCATTACTATCTGATCTTTCTTCCAAGAGAATGTGCTGTGGTCATCACCCATATATATACTGCTGCTGTGTGGCTTCTGCAGTATTTTTGCTGAATGCTTTGGAAGGACTTGTAAAATCAATTAATTCACCCCACCCATCTGCAGGGAAAGAAGTATGCAGGCGTCGTGCTCTGATTTCCTTTCCAGGCTCTTCATGCTGGAGTCACAGCAAAGCCAACTTTTTTTGGGAGGGGGCTGTTATCAAGAAAAATTGCACATAGAAGTGTACAATAATACTCATTTCAGCCTCTTCCTTTACGAAGCAATCTCTTTGTCATTTTGAACATAATGATTCCTCTGCTCTGAAATCTGTAATTACTCCAGGAGGGCATCTAAGGAGAAAAGTGTTCCTGATCAAAAGGGCAGGCAGCCATGCAGAACATGAGTTCCACGATAAAGTTGTTCATCCCAGTTCACTGAATATATACTGAACGTACACAACATATAATCTTCAAAGGAAGCTGGGAATCCAAGCAGTAGCTATTTGGCAGGGCTTCTGAGGAAAGTCCTCTGGCACAATATAAACCAGCAATGAACTGGAGGCTGGCATTTTGCTGGCTTTTTTAAAGTTATGGGAACGAAGAAAGTGGTTTCTTTGGTGTTTGCAAGAATCCAAAAGGGCTTCAGTTTGTAACACTGGAATTATATCTGCTGCTTTACAGATATAGTGTCAGCTCAAGCTATTTATGAAGCTGTAGGCTATCTATCTATCTATCTATCTATCTATCTATCTATCTATCTATCTATCTATCTATCTATCTATCTATCTATCTATCTATCATCTACCCTACCCTACCCTACCCTACCCTACCCTACCCTACCCTAACCTACCCTACCCTACCCTAACCTACCCTAACCTAACCTAACCTAACCTAACCTAACCTAACCCCAAAGGTTCCAAGGCAGGTTACAATAATAGCATTAAAAAAACCCAAACAGATAAGATAAACTAAAACAACACATGTTGACAGCATATACTAATCCACCTTGGTTGAGCTCCACATTGGGCACTTACCTTATCCAAGTGCATCCTGCCGCATCCTCCCATGAGACCATCTGCATCTCTATTGCATCACATGACTGCCAGCATGAGTGCACATGCACAGTTCATTGTACCATTGTTCTGGTGAAGGTGATGGCACATGTGCGGTGGCACCAGCATCAGTGCACATTTCCTCCCGGTCATGTGTACTCCTGTGATGACAACAGGGAAATTTGTGCTTATATTATTGGAACCTTTCCCTTTTATATTGCTAGACTGTGAAGAAAGGAATCTCTTGCATTTGGAATGGAAAATGATTTACACGCTGTGTGACAAAAAACAGTGGCTATTTCCACTACGGCTTCACCGTGTTATTACTTCTGCCTATGTTTAAGCTCTTGCATGTTGTCAGTGTAAACTTGGATAAAAAGCATGTGACGCGATGCTCTCCAGTTGTTGCATGTTGCTTGGCTCTAGGCATGAAAGCCTTGTGTCCACAGAGTATAAGGGTGCCCAGGCCAATAGTTGTGGGTGCTATTTTATTTGGGAGCAGGTCGCTCACCCTCTCCGTATAGGCCTGCCGATGACTTAAGATCCACCCCCTCACAGATAGGAGGAGAGTGTGTCCTCCATTTTCCCTTGGCAACACCCAAGGGAAGCAGTGTTTTCTTTCATTAAAAGGAGACTTTTATAGAAAATGAGAACTCAGCTTCAGCAGCTTTAGGGCAAACAGCAGTACAACCTATCATTTTTTTAATGGCTCTGTGTGTGTGTGTGTGTGTGTGTGTGTGTGTGTGTGCTGGTCGGAATATACCTCGGCTGTGCCTCTTACCCCAACAAAACCCTGTGTTACCATGGCGTTTGCTATCAGCACCACACATTCAATGTGGGACGCATGCCTCCATGGGTTTCTCAATGGGGACAGGCTGGATAGAGACACTTTACTGACCACTGGCTTCACTTCCAGGAATATCGATCCCCTTTCCCCTGACACACTTCCTCCTTTTCACTGAATTTACCAAAATTCTGTAAAACTGCAATTACAAAAAGTTGAAATTGGGAAGCAGCACAAAACTGCTGTTACAAAGGAAAAGAAAGTGAGACTGGGCTTTTTAGAAGCTCTAACATGTTGTCAATGTGGAAGTGAAGTTGTGCTTGGGTGGATACAGGCTGGAAGGGGATAAGGAACAAGTGGTGAATGATTAGTAATGCCACAAAGAGAATCCATGTTCTGATGCAGTGGCATGGAAACACAGAGGGGTGGAGTTTGACTTTCCCATCCCAATCCGTGACTGCTTGGGTTGGTGTGTTTGGTGAAGAGGGGTGGGGGAGATGGTTTCCTCATGCCGAGCATGGGAAAAATGAAGAGTCAGAATGATCAAGTTTGAGTCTGTTACAATGCAAATTTGGGAATTATGGGAACACATACTTGACTCCTGTTCCCACACAATATGGATTTTCCATGCAATGTCAGAATGTGCCCTATAAAAACAAAGCAAGAAAAACAAAAGACAGAGTGGGATAGAGAAAACAAATATTATATTGGCCTCAAGTATGCTTATTTGGTAGTATTCTTTTAGATGGTAAACAAAAGATGTAAAACAGTTCTTCAGTCAAAAAGCAATTTCAAAACATGTACTTCACAGGCTGAAATAATAGTTTTGTAACACAAAAAAGAACTGAATTTTGGAGGAACCAGATTAGCGGATACGTGCATCTGAAGAAATATTGGTTCAGGATTTGATTAAGAGATTCTCATGGTCTCATAGCTAATAATTTTGGATATTTACTTCTGGATCAGACTTAAGTTAGGATTATCTAATAAAACCACTATCAAATACAATATAATTTAATTTTTTTCCCAGAAGACATTTATATTAAAATCCCATTTCAGCATCTTTTTGAAAGCATGCTAACAATCAAGAAAGTGACACTGTTTCTGAGTGTAGATAGTGGGTGGTTTTTCCTTTTCCTGAAAC
This sequence comes from Aspidoscelis tigris stejnegeri, assembly GCA_023333525.1. NCBI lineage: Eukaryota > Metazoa > Chordata > Lepidosauria > Squamata > Teiidae > Aspidoscelis > Aspidoscelis tigris. Next base: position 18,903,366 of record JALMGA010000010.1, read on the forward strand.
TTCTCAGTTGTCCAAATGTAGCTTCAAAATCCTTAAGATTGGAGTAAGCAAATGTTGCTGTTAACTATTGCCTTATATTTAAACTATGCCATTATTCCACCATCATGCAAGCCAGGACTTCATATATGTAGTTCCCAGTTCCCATCTAAGCATCAGTTGACGTATTTGATGTACATGAATCCCTTGTACAATGGGCCGGGCGGGCAGCAGGCAAGCCTCCCTTTGATCCTACTGAGCAAGAGTTTGATCCACAAAACAGTCTTCTCCCGTATAGACTTGCACAAGTTCTGAGATTTCAAGAAGAGGGCCTTCTTGTAGTTCTTCCTCTCTCAGAGGTACAAAGGCAAGGGACACACAAAAGGACCTTTGCAGTGGGGGCTCAGGAACTTTGGAACAGCTTCCCTGAAGGGATGTGCAAAAACATTTGAAACATTCAAAATTCAATCAAATTTGACCAAATTTGGAGATTTGAATTCGAACAGAATGTCAGTACATTTGTTTTTTAACATTCGAATGACTGAAGGTTTTGAATCGTTCGTATGAATTATTTGGGCATTCGTATGTGTACAGATACATATGCAATACATACATATCTGTACGCATCTTATTCGTATCCGTACAAATGCGTACTGATACGTGAGGAACAAAAACAGGATGCATATGGGATAAAAACAGATGTGTATGAATGCATACGGATGAGTACAGACATATATGAATGTTGCCGACATTTGTATCTTCAAATATGAATCAAATATCCGTACAAATAGATACAACTGTATTTGAATTGGTTCGAATTTGAATACATTTTTTTGTCTATTCATATGAATTTGAATATTTGAATATTCAATGCGAATAAAATAGAATCCAAAAATTGCATTCATGCACTCCCCTACTTCCCTGTGGAGCTTATGCTATATGATTTTTGCTTCCTCTGAGTGTGGCCCCGCCAGGGGGAGAAGGAGCGTTATATTTCAAATGTGTTTTAGATATATTTTAAAATTTTAATTGGGTGATCGACCCTGGGACCTTAAGAGGAAGCTCAAGATGTAAATTCTTAAATAAAATAAATAAATAAATAAAAGATCTTAGGGAAGCTTTCCAACAGATCTCTGCTTTTCTCCTGCCACCCACATGGTTCTGGCTTGTGGCGTGCCATTACTTGGAACTAGTTGGTTTCACCAGAATGCTGGAGTCTGAATTTTCTGATCCTTGACTTAAAAAAAAAAATGTGGAGACAATATATGGAGGATGAGTTTTGTTCAGTTTATAGCTGCTTAAATAGATTTGGCCATGTTCTTCTTTAATTTGCCTAGGTCAGTGCAACTGAGCCTTTCAAATAATGATTATGAAGTACAAGCTTAAAATAATTTCCTCTAAATAAAGAGCATTTTGTCCATGCTATACTTATGCTTCTTTCCAGCAGGACAGGTTAGGATTTAAGGACTCCTCCCAGTCTCAGCTTCCTGCTTTGGAATCTTAATTGCTTGCTGACAACAGTATGACTCAGCTGCCAAGTTCCTATAACTTTGCATAATGACCACATATCACTTCCATTGTTGGGTATATTAGAATTAACCAGAAGTGCCTCCAAGAGGAAATTGCGAGATCTTCTTTAGATTCCACAGTTGTCTCTCACTGCCACTGCTAAATGGCAGAAAGCAATCCTGGGACAATTCTAGGCTCTTACCTCATCTACCTGCTCTTCCCATTATCAAAAATATCTGGATGTCAGCAAGCACCTGCCTACTTCCTTTGTTTTTTTTTCTTGGTAGCATCTGGGTATTTTTGGACAGTAATGGCAATGCAAAGAGCTGACTGACAGGTGTAAGCGATTGCTGTTTTGGAAAACCCGGCATCATTGATGGATTTTCTATAATAGCAATAAATTAGATTTTCAATCAGCTATCTTGGGAATATGTTGGGAATGCCATGGATATGTTTGGCATCCCCAATATAGCACCAGGGTAACCATGGGTTGTAACCCACATCTGGAGCTACACATACAATCTGTTTGATTGGCATGATATGGAAGACTTCTCTCAGGTTCATAGTTTACTACAGCCAGTCTTGGTCATACTGCTGGGGAACTGAAGTCATGTGTTGTGGAGGAATGAGATTCTAAGAAACTTCCATAGACTACTACTGATCCAGGAAAATAAGTCAGATCTTGCCTGAGAGGAGTGGAGAAGAGGCAGCAGGCTGGGTTCTGCCATCTGCTCCCAGCAGTGCTCCTCCCTCCTCCAATTGCCATCACAAGGCTGAGAACCATCTTGCCGGAGAGGAGTGGAGAAGAGGAAGCAGGCTGGGCTCTGCCATCTTGCTCCCAGCAATGCCCCTCCCTCTTCCAACTGTTCCCATCACAAGATGGCAAAGAGACTATGGCAGCTGATCCACCAGTTGAGAAAACATCTGGTCCTGAGGCTGAGCAGGACGGGGCTGAGTAGATGCTGGCTGACCATCTCTACCATCATCTGGTTTGTCATCAATGAAGAAAAAATTCAAAGTAAAGAGAATAGGAAAATTTCAGCAATAACAAACGAACAGAAGAATTGGAACTGAAGACCTCACATGCTTGCTTTTTGCTGTTCCCTGTTCCCTCCCACACCATTTTCCTTTTGTTTCTTGTCTATTTAGATTGTAAGCCTGAGGGCAGGGACCTGTCTAAGATTAATATAATATTATAACCCGCCCTGAGACCTTCGGGTATAGGGTGGGATAGAAATACAAATAAATAAATAAGTGTGAGCTGTTGATCCAATTTCTGCTCTAAGATCAGGAAGATCCATGTGGTGATTGCAGCTATGAAGAATGTATAAGCAATCTGGCCTGAGTTGTGGAGCAATACTGCAATTGATTCTCAGTTGTCAAGGAGACTTCTTAACAGAAAGCAAGTGGGAAGGGTTATCCCCCTGTTTAAATTGCATCCTGGGCGGCTGTCCATGTGCAACCACTCAATCAGAAAAAAAAAAAGAGAGAGAGAGAGAGAGAATCTTTGGACTGGATCCACATGCTCAGAGTTTTGCTTACAATAGTATCATCAACCACCATTGTTGGAACTTGTCCCACTGATTTCAATGTATCTCCCATCAGTATGATTACCAGAATCGAAGAAATAACCACTTGGGGAACAACATTCACTTCTATTTGCCATTTACAGTTCTCTAATGAGTTCCACACTCTGCCGGCCCATTCACTCTGCCACAAAGGTGCAGGGCCATGCAGCCCTGCCACCCTTATGGCTTAGTTATGGCACCATTAGAAGAAGAAGAGTGGGCTTTTATACACCACTTTTCTCACCCATTCAAGGGGACTCAAAGTGGCTGCCAAAGCCTTCTGTTCTTCTCCACACAACAGAAGAGAGCTGTGCCTAGCCAAAGGTCACTCAGCTGGCTTCAGGGGGGAGGGCGGAATCAAACCCCATATTCCCAGATAAGAGTCCAGCTCCCTAACTACTAGACCAAACTGGCTCACCAGTTATTAGTTGGCAAGAGGCCTAGAGGCTGCAAAGTGTGCTCTGAACAGCTTGTTGGTATCCTTGCATGCCACCAGGCTGGTGGTAGGTCAGATAGCTTCAGGGGTGGGGGGGATGGTAGCTGCTACTGAGCTACCAAGGCCACCCAACAGCAAACCCCCTTGTACACCTTGCCTATTCCTTATATTGCTGCCTGGATACTGCTGCCCCTGAACACGTGAAGCTGGGCCAGGTGAGCATATCTTAACAAGGTCCTGTACATCTGGCCTTGCCCAGCTTGCTCAGTCTTGGTCTTTTCCCATAGATCCTGCTGATTGCTATCTGAAGGCCAGAGTAAAGCCCAGCATTGCTGATGTATAGGTGGCAGACAATTATACATTGAAAGAAGGCTTCCCTAACTATGGCTATGTTCATACCCAAGTTTTAATCCAGTTTCAGTCCACTTTCAGAGTGAGAGAACGCATCAGCAAAGTGACTAGTCATTTTCTTTCGACAGTAACTTACCCAAAGGGTAGATTGTTAGGGGTTATATATTTCTAAAAGAAATCAGCTTGTCACTGTGCTGATATGTTCTCTCACCCTGAAAATGAACTGAAGCTGGATTAAAATCCAGGTGTGAACGCAGCCTAATATTGCTAAAACCGTTCCATCCAGAGTCTAAAATTATCTGATGACACTGCTGAGCTTCCCACTGTCAGGAGATAACCAAATGTTACCAGTAAATGGCATAGCCTATCTAAATGTTTATAATACTAATATTGCAAGCGTATTAAGCAATTTAGGATGCATGTTTGTTAATAACTGTAAATGTGAATCTGGTAAATAGGTAAACAGTTTTCCTATCTAGTAAATCATTGTTCTTAATCAATTTATGTACTGTAAGTAATTTACGGGAAGGGCTACAGCTCAGTGGTAATGTAAGGAGTTTGATCCCCAGCCTTTCCCTTGAAGTACACAATGGCAAACCACTTCTGTATCTCTGCCAAGAGAACTGCGTAGAGGGGCCACAAACCAATAGACCCAAGAAAAAAAACTAACCCACATTAATGTGATGCAAAATAGTCTTCTACAGTCTCAGAAACTATAAACTGTTAGGGAACCTTTAAACATCATTCATGATTGTTTAAAATTTGGACCATAAAAAACCAAGTATTTGCAAAATTTAAAGTGCTTCATTACAAAAATGAATGGGATTGCTACTAGATAAAGATAACCAATGTGAAATACAATGCTATATCTTCTTGGCTTCTTTTTGATAAATTTATCAATTACATTATAAAAGAAGTTGGCCTCGTGAACTTGCTTTTCACCTCCTTGTCATGTCTTCTTAGAAATGATCCTCATTTAATTTAAAGGGGCTTATTTTTGGATAAGGATTATAGCCTAATCCCTTCTTGCTCAACAACGGGTCTTACTTTAGAAACAAAACAAACCACTTGCGTCCATTACCCAGGGCAGGTGAATGCAATAAAAACTGAACAAAGAATGCTTTGGTACTTCTTGCTTTCAAGGGGTGTTTTGTGCACTTGGCTTCTGATCCGCTGGACAGGAAAAGTGCATGGATGACTAACGTGTAAAAGCATTCATATTTGAGAACACTAGTACATAGAAGTGCGCATGCACCAGTACTGTTCACATTTGGGGTCACCTGAGGTGCCAGTATGCTTGTGCAGCATCTCAGATGACCCCTAGCACTGGAAATGGTGTGAATGGTTGCAGCACCGGACAGCACAGGCTAGCTTTCAGTAAAGGTTGAGATGCATAAGGCGCACCATTTTGTGCACCATTGCTAGTAGACGATCGGGTAACATCTGGTAAGGCAGGAGGCTGTAAATACCTCCTTCAAGTATAGATGCACCTTACCAGATGCTACTCCATCGTGTACTATGGGGCCAAGTGTGAATCGGCCTCAAGGTCCCTGTAGCTGGGATGGAGCAGTGCCCTGTTGGGCTTCTGCATAACATTATGTCTCAGCTGCATTTGGATGATGGGAAGCAGAAATTTGTAATGGATGATAGGTGAAGGAGAGCAGCTCCATTATCAATTTGAGTTCTGTCTTACTCATCTGCTCTATACCTCTCCTTTGTTGCTCTAGAGATGCATGTCTGGCAAAACAGAACACCTGACTTTCCTGGCCCTCTTTATGGGGTTCTCAAATACTGAACTTCAGTTTGGCGGAAACCTAATTACAAGACCAAAACTTCAACAGTGGTCAGAGAGAACTACAACAAAATAATGCTGCATCTTTGTTTAGGGATTAATTGTAAGACGGCCTTTATGTATCTAGCCATTAGAATTATTTAGTGAAAATGGCAAGTAGAACAGTTATTTATTTGTGGGCTGTGCAAATACCTTCATCTGGGCTTGCAACAATGAGAACTGGCATCCTTTCCTGCTAGAGATTTTAGCGGGTGCTTTCAACTTTCCAGTGAAAGTGGAGGTTGTTCCTTAAAAGTGATATGAAAGAACACATGAAGGACAAAGAGACAAGGGCAGGCACAGGGTACCTACACAGGGATATGGATCTTTTTTGTACATTTGAAGGACTCTTGGTGTGTTTCCGCACTGCGCTCAAACATCTGGATCTTGAAGATCCAGATGTTTGAGATGTGGTCTTCCCAGACATCCAGATCTTGAAGATCCAGATGTTCAGGAGACCTCTCTGCTTTCACACAGGCCCCCTAGCACCCATTTGGAATCGATGCTCATAAAGGCACTGTGCGGTAGCGCAACATGCCTTCTGAAGCCCAGATCAGGCCGCAAGAGGACATGCTGCTGTTGCTGCCTCCACCCCTCAGGGGCGTGGCGACGGCAGTGTGGCCACCTCCGCCACGCCACCGAGGGGATGCTCGCTCTGGAGTGGACTACAGTAGAACTGCTGAAGACCAAGAACAGGGGACAGCTCCTGGCACCAACAATCCCCTTTCTGCCATCCAGCCATCAGAAATGGCTGTAGATTTTGGTGAAGGAGAGGTAAAAATGGCCATGTGGGGCTCAGCATTGCAAGTATCCGGAGGCCATTGTTTGAGTACTTCCTAAAGACTCTATGGTATGTGCTCAATACAATAGAGTATTATAGGAGTAAGTTTGTTATGTTGCTGCCAGTCAGTCTCACTGCCAAGCCTTTTTCAGTCATGTAGCTTCTTACTGAGTCAAAACAAAAGTGCATATTTTGTATCTTGCCTGTTTGATTATTTACCCAGTGGAGATTACAAGCAGCAAAATAAGAGTAATCTTTTTGATCATCACACGCCTCAGTTCCTTACAAGTTTCATGTTTCCGCATAAAGTTTTCTTGTGTTTTCTTCTCCCATATGAGTTGGTTGAGGACACTTGTCACAAGGAATGAGAATGTGTTAAAATGTATCTTCTTCTTCTTCTTTTTCTTCTTCTTTTGCCTTAACTGAATGCTGTCTTATTTGCATTCCCTGAAGGTCTTTCAGGCTTATTACTAATTTAGCCACACTTTTATAAAATTTTAACAAAATTGTAATTGAGAACCAGACGTCTCTATTTTCTTTCCCACCTTTCTTTGGATTAAATGCCTGGTGCATGTCCACTTTAAAATGTTTGGCTCCAAATGCCTCTGATACATCTGGGCACATGCAGAGTACTACAGGGCCCTGGTCACACAAGTGTAAGACAAGATGTCCTATTCATTAATTCAAACTGAGGTCGTACCAGTGCTGATCGCACCTCAGTCGTTATAGATCATCCTCAGGCTGTCCTTGTTTTGGGCCACATTGTTCACACCTTTCTCTGCGATTGACTTGAATCTCCTTCACAGAACTCTTGGCTCTCCACCCCTTTTGCTGCATGAAATCTATCTCCTTTCTTATTGGATGTCGTTGTGCCACTCAAGGGAAGAGAAGGTGTGTGCTTGCGGTTCTTTTTTAAGCCTGCTCCCCCTTCCTTTTTTTATGTGCTTTTCTTCTCTGTGCAATTAATTTTTAATATAATAATAATAAATTTGCAGAAAAATGCTAGATAGAGGAATCATACATATAAAGTGAGGAGAGAAGGGGAGATGCCTCATGAACTCCACATGTGCACGTTGGCTGAAAGGAAAGACTGGACCCATCCATCCAGCACAGCATAGTTCATCCTTCTTTAACCTGTCCCCCTGCTCACAACTGAGGAAGCAAAGACATCCTGGCATGCTAAGACGGTCTGGGTCCTGTAAAAAATGAGTACTCTAGTTAAAATGGTGTAATGGGGGTAGGCCGGCTTGGAAAATGAATTAAATAAAAATAATGTTAGTAATACGACTTGAAGATGACTTGAGGTTGTCCTAAACTACTAGTGTGACTAAGGCCCAGGTGATGCAGGTTCACCACATCAGGAAGATTGTGCTGTATGATTTCAATCTGCATCTTAGGAGCCCGGACTTTGGGCACTTTTTAAAATACCCAGATTTTATGAGAAACCTTTTTGTCAGATGTGACAGTAACTGGGTACATTAGTGATATAATATGAGTAGCCATAAAATGATTATTTGTTGTGCCACTCTAATACATTCCTAAGGAATTTGTTCTAGGTTCAGTCTTTGACATAATAATAATCATTGTGAAAGTCATTTTGATTTGAATTTTTATCCCAAAACATTCTTGGAATGGAAGGGTCTAAGGCTATATTCATAAGTGGCAAAGTGGCTTAAAATTGCCTCAGAGATGGTAGCTTCTTATGTCATCTCATTCCATATTTTCTAGCCTAGTATACTGGTGTGTGAATAATCCCACCCGCAAACCATCTCTCAGACATCTCTAAGCTGCTCAGAGTGGCTTTTTACAATTATATTTTAATTGCATATGAAGGAAGGAAGAAAAGAAGGAGACCAATAAAAATAGCATAAATAAGGTAAAGGACAAGAATTTGATATGAAGAGAGAATAGGCAGTGGCCATACAGAAATAAACAGGCCCAACAGTATCGTTCAGGCAGCTGTAACATGTGAACCATCAACCCATACAAAGCCTATGAATCATAGGAAGTAACAATGCATCTGTACTGATTTGGATGAATCATGGTTGCCCAGGTGTGTAAATATTTGGTTTTTATATATGGGAATCCTAGACTGCTTTGCCTTAAATTGTGGAATCAATTATGTTTATTTTTTTAAAAAAATCAAACGAAACTTCTAGGTGCTGGACTGTAAGTATAAAATAATCAGAATATGGTGGAAATAGCTGGTATTATAGCCCATTATAGCCCATCCTTAAAGCTAAGCTCTATAAAATAATTACAGGTGATTAGATCAGATAATTATTCTGTTGTTTTGTGATGCAATGACAAGTGACCCATATGAGCTGATCATCTTCAGATGTTCTATCTCTAATCACTGCAATCTGAAAATATGATTTTAAAGAGGTAATAGTATTATTATTTCTTGAGTTCAAAGAAGGAGATACTTAATCTAAAGCTACCTGAAGTCAACAGAGTGGTCATCTATCCATATCCCATCCTTTTGTTTTTCTTCAATGTTTCCATTTTAAAAAATGTTCAGTCTACATCTTGGGAAAAGGGATGTTTTCACTTTGGGAACGCAAGTATTTCAATTTCTGATTTCTGAAAAGAAAAGGGAAAAATGCTGGAAAGATTCCAAGTATTTGAATCTCTGGTTTTGGGGGTACAAAAGCCAGAAAGAACACAATTGTTTAATTATCTCATTTTGGGGGTAGGGGGCAAAACTTCACATTTGGAAAAGGGAGGACAGTATTGCTTTAGAGATGTTCAGGTGGGACCTAACTGTGTTAGGGAACAGCCAATCATTGCCAGTAGTGGGTCCAGTGCGGGGGAGAAAGGTACAAGGGGCCTATTCACACTTAGGCCTCGAGTATGCAATTAGGACAGCTCTCATACAGAGCTGTCCTAGGGTGTTTTTCCACTGTCACTAGAAGTACCCATTAAGTACCCGTTAATGGGATACATAATGGCATTTTTGTACCCATTAATGGGTACTTAATGGGTACTTCTAGTGACAGTGGAAAAACACCCCTAATTGCATATCAGAGGCCTAAGTGCGAATAGGCCCAAGACCAGCCAATCATTCCTATAAAGTCTCCATTTTCATTGTGCGTCTGTTTGAAGGCAAACAGTTGTATGGAGTTGAACTTCAGTATATTCAGGCCTTCAGTCTTCTACTATAGAATGCAACTTTGGAAAATGGGTTAAAATGTGTTCTGTGTAGAGAAAGATTAATTCAGAAAGTCTATTTCTATTGATCTATTACTAGAGAAATAGTAACTGTCTGAAGGACACATCTGACTTGCTAGATACAGGCACTAGTGCTTCATTTTTTTAAAAAAAAATAGTTCAAGAAAACCTACACAGAGACAATTCTGCTTCTTTGTTTTAAGCATGCATATAATTAAATTACTTTTCCTGATACAAACTGATCTCAAGCAGATGTTCTTATGAAATCAAAATATAAAGGCAACTTGACAACCCCCTGAAGAGCCAAATGTGTCAGTCTTGGAGGGGCAAAGCTCCTGTTCCTACCGTGGGAAGAAGTTTGCAGAGATAATGCAGACCATTGCCTGCATAATAGCTCCCCTGTGTTTCAAGGGATACATTCAAGGACCTTCTAATCTCCAGCAACCATATGGGCCAAAGGTGGTTGGGACACAGAAAGATGTAAAGAAATCACAACACGGAATGAAACAAGCTCAGTTCTTTTCATGTGCTGTGATGCAGCCCAAGATACAACAAGACACAAGTAACATTTTAATTTAGTAAGGGTGGGCAGGCAAGTAGGCAGAAAGGAAGATACAAGGCACACCAGCTTTAGGCAAGCCCATTTGAAGTTAATTAACTTTAAACAAAGAACCATCATATCACTTGTACTGATTGAGAATATGTCTTCCAATGTTCTTTTGAGACAAAACGATGCCAGGGACACTGATGACTAGAAGAAGAAATCCCTTTTGCTTGCCTCAGCAGGTTCACACCTCCAGAATGGATCTTTTCCTTTATCCTTTTGATCAGAACTGTGGCAAATACATGCCAGGCAACGGCTATAGCAGGACATATTTTTCAATCTTCCTTTCTCTCTGCTCCTTCACTTGATGGTGTGGCAGGTCAGGATATGCAGAAACTCAGGCTTCAGTCATACTTCCACCACATTAAAGTAAGTCTTAGGACAGACTGAAAACTGGTGTTTTAGGCCTGTTCACACCTGCCTTGGGGAGGGGGTGAGATGAGGTGACACTGGAAGCAGCACAGCCACATTGCTGCTGGCAGTAGGTAGGCAAGGGCACACCAGGCAGACCAGAGGCCAATTCACACTTGACCACTTAGTACATGCTGCGATAGCTTCTGGTAAGGAGCTCCTACACTTGTAGGAGGTGTTTTCAACCCAGAAACGTCTCCTGCCTTTCCTGAAGCTGCCCCAGCATCTACTAGCAGTGGTGCATGAAACTGTGTACCACACACATCCCCAAGGTAACCCAAAGCGAACCTTTGCTGAGCAGCTGTGGGACCATCTTCACCTCTTCTGGGTGCTGCGGGTCAGCTGATATACTACGCAAGTGTGCTAGCATGTCAGGGGAACCCAAATGCAACTACATGTGCATGGCACATCACTCTTCTCCCGGTGATGGCACTGGCACACACACAGTCTCACTGGCTGACGCAAAGATGAGGGCACCCGGACGTGCGACCACATGCAGGTGAGTCTCCCCACACTACTGGGGATGCACTTATCTCGTAATGCAGATGGAAGACAAAGTGCAAAAAGACCCTCATTTGGATCGGCCCCTCCAGCCATGAACATCAGAGTCCTCTTGCTGCCCTCCACATTCAGCTGCAAGAAATGGACCCAGGCTGCTAGTCTCTGCCCAGCCTGGGTCCATTTCATGCAGCTGACTTGGTACTGGAATGATCCAAATGCAGGATAATCCCAGTTGGACATAGAAAGTCCTCAGAAGACCCTGATCCCTCAAGACAGAGGAGAGTCTCAATTCCAATTAAAAGTAAGGTGTGAGTTCTGATTACATTCAGCCAAGCACCTTCATTCTGGCTCAAGGCAATTTGTTGAGGCAGCTGGCCAATTCCAGCTCAGCTTGGCTCCACTCCTGGGCACCTTCTACAGATGGCCACAGCCACAGAAGTGCTGCAGAATCAGCCACAAAGCCTTCCTCACCTATTTCAAGCACTAAGCTCATTGAGGTTCGATTTGCCTATCAGGGAAACCAGTAAGAGACAATGCAGCTCAGTTTAGGGCGAAGCCATGCTATCTATGGGTCTCACATCAAGCCAGACTGGTACATCTCTAATAGCAAAGTGGGAATAATAATAGAAAAATATAGAAGGAGAATTGGTCCTAAACCTGACTGGGGTACTAGGGATACAAGGAAAAGCAACTAAAATCCTTCCACGTTATGAATGTTGCCTTGTAAACACTGCAAGTTGTGATCAGGGCCAGCTTTATTTTCCAAGTTCTAAATAATACAAATGTTTAAAAGCACTGTGTAAGTAAGCAGGAATAAAACCAAAATTGAGACAACATGGAAAAGCAGAGTAGCAACGACCCAGGGCCAGATCTTCCATTATTTTTCTTATTTATTTTAATTAACTCCCACATTTTCATCTCTTCAAGGTGGCTGGCAATTGATCAATCAGAAAAACAGAATACAAAATACTTAAAAACAATTAAAGTGCATCAGCACCTCCATATTAACAGTAACATACCAGTCAACATTAAGAGAAATAAGATGAATCACTTTAGACAACATTTGGGGATGATTATTCTCATTGTTACTTTCCCTCTCCTTGATAAAAGCCATAGCCATCAGGATATTCAAGGTCAGTCTGCAAGAAAAGATGGCCTGTTAATATTTACTAGCATATTATTTATTTATTTTAACTTACTGGTTTTATGAACTTATAACTTCTACTACTTGTCTGTATTTATTATTGTTGTTGGTAGTAGTAGTAGTAGTAGTAGTAGTAGTAGTTGTCCTACTTTTTTGGTTGTGAGGTTTTTAAAAGTTTCTTCTTAATGAATTGTCACTGGCAGGAGTTGTGCTAATGAAGTGCTCTTCTTCCTGAGCATTAAGAAGAGCACTTCCCTTAAGTGGCCTGGTTGTGATGATGTCAACATCAGTTATACTACTACCTGTGCTAGACCCTTCTGTATGGTTCAAAGAAGAGGAAGAATTGGTTTTTTATACTCCACTTTCCTCATCCTTAAGGGCACACAAAGTGCCTGACCAACCTTCTGTTCTTCTCACAACAGCCACCCTGTGAGGTAGGCGGGGGTCGTGAGAGCTCAGAAAGAGAGCTGTGACTAGCCCAAGGTTACCTACCTGGCTTTGTGGAGGAGTGTGGAATTCAATAGGGAGACTACCAGAAAAGAGTCCAATAATTGAACCCAAAGACCAAACTGGCTCACTGATTTGCAGAGGCTGGTGTCACAACAGTCTTCGGGGCCTCTGAAAGAGAGAGAGGAGCGAACGCTGTTTGAGTATTTACTCCTGCTCTGCTCTCTGAGTGCTGTACTGAGCACTTATGATGGGTCAGCAGCTAGATAAGTGCAGGTCTGTATGGGCACAGTGCTCACTCACCATACCCACTATGTGCTGTCACGGTGGGCCCAAAACAGCGCCTGGGAAAACATTACCATTTTTATGTCTGCTGGCAGCCTTGTAACTTGTGTGGGAGATGGGAAATAAAGAAAGGAAAATAGCTAGGAAGCCCAAGGGTGTGTGTGTTTGTTTACATGAAGGATGCATCCAGATGAAGGTGAGCAGGTCATTTGGCGAAGCGGAAAAACACATTATTAATTCCTGAGGATGCACTGAGAAGGATGTTATAAGGATACTGCTAAATGTGTTTTTTTTAATTGTCATTGTTTACATTGGATTTTATTGTTTTGTGCTTAAATTTATAAGCAGCCCCAAGGTCTTGAAGTGATGGGGTAGGGTATAAACTCAATAAATCATCACATCCTCTGAAGTAGATATTGGGATGATTAATCACTCTTAATAAAAAGATATCAGGAAAAAGAAACAGTAAGTAACAGGACGTGGTAGTACATTCGAGATACTTCTGGCTGCATGAAATCATTATACATTTCACTCAGCAAAGAGGAGAGGTTGAAAGACGGCAGTTCCCCCAAATCACCATGCTAACATTTCCAGATGTTTGAGTCTTTAACAAAGTTGAAGACTCCTGGCCTTTCGGCATTTGGCCCTGTCATTTGCTTCCAGTGCGCTCCCAGACAGAACATCTGCATCTTCATTGGAAGGGGCCATTTCCAACTCAGAAACAGCCCCTTCCCTGCAGGAGCACACTGGAAGCAAACTATGCGTGTAGCATGATTTTATGCTCCACACGTGCACTTATCTTGACCTGTGGCATCCAGCGGGGCCCCTGTTCACACCTCTATGGTGCACAGAGGGGTACGTGATGCAACGCACATGCACACTCGTGCATCACCTGATGTGCTAGGGCAATTGCAAGTGCACAGCTTGTCACTGTTGTCCCGGTGACAGTTATGGCACATGGACAATGGTGCTGTCAGTAGGAGGGAAGATGGTGGTACCCAGACCACACATCTGCACCTCAGATGAGTCTGCAGAAATGTGCGGAGAGGGAACGTGTGTACTAGCATTCGCTAGTGAGAATGCTCAGTACACTTGTGGAGAACTTTGACCTTTGTCGTCCACAGACAAATGGCAAAATGTGAATCTTCCCCTGTTATAGGGTCTGGGCTGAACAACTCTGGGGAATTGTGATAGTCCTTCCCACCTTACTGTGTTGTGGATTCTGCTAGTATGTTTTACTTGCCACTTATCAGGACACAGCTTTAGATTTTGTCACAATGTAGGTGTGCTGCATCCTTAGGACAGCTCATAGAATCCAGGTCAGGGTGTCTATAAGTAGAATGAAAAAAATCCAGCAGCTAGAACCCATAATGCAGGCAATACCTCCTGTAATTTCCTCTTCTTCCCAGCTGGTAAAAATATAGGAGCCCTGAATTCCCTATGCCAGTCCTATGCCTGCCAAGTAAACCCAAGGCACTCTGAATCACAAAACCTTCCAGGTATACCAGCAACTAGAAAACCAATTTTCTAATTGCTCCACAGAGCACAGCTTTAAGTTATGCTGCCTTTTATAATTCACAATGACACATCTCCAAGGCTTAAAGTTAGGAGCAAAATAGCTTGGTCGTTAGAGGTTAATGAGTTCCATGAGATATTATGAAAGTTGCTTGTGGAAGACCTGTAAGTAGTCAATAGCTGTGTTCAAATGTGATGTAATTTTTCTAATAAAGCAGCCTAGTTGTACACACAGTCCACCTATTGAACCTTTTGCAATTGGGGAAGGGAAATAACAATAAACTATCAAGAAGAAATGGGCAATATGGTAAGAAATTACGCCATGTGACATTGGCCATGAAATATGTACTGGAATGTAGGGGAAATTTGAAGAGAATGTAATGATATTAAGTGTAAATTTTGTACAAAAATGTCTGGTCTGAATGCAACCAGTATCTGCCCTATACTGGTCTAGGAACCAGCACTGACTGATTCCCTAAGATGGAAGGCTTACATCCTCAAGAGAAAATTGTGGCCCTCCAGATGTGATTCAGCTGCAATCTGCATAATCTTTAGCCACTGATCATTGATGGGAGTTGGTCCAACAACAGCTGGAGGAACTGATAGTTCCCTAATTCTGCATTTGGTCACGCGGAATAATAATAGCTGTTACCCATTCCTCTCTTAAAGCCCTGTGACTGCTTAGTAAAGTTTTTGTCCATACACTTAGGCAGAGAAGAACCTGACAGCACCAATTTTTCCTTATCTTCCTTCAGTCAACGTCCATGTTTCAGGATGACCCCAAATGCTACCATTTTTGTTTTCACTTCATGATATTACCTTCCTGTCTTATCAGCATAAGGTGCTCAAGGCAGCATGCCAGTAATTAACAGACCACATTATGATACAAAAACCATACCGTATTAAAGCAGTTTTTTAAACATGCAAATTAAAATTTATATTTAGAATAAGGTAAAGTACCAAACCCAAAGAGTTGGCTCCAAAAATTAGTGCCTCCTAGGGTAAGCAACAGGCAGTGGGGTTTTTTTGGGGGGGGGGGGAGATTGTGCATAAGATCAGAGCAAAGCAACAGATGGACTCCATTCCCCAAAATGGGATATATTATGCCCTAAATACAAAATTCCTTTCATAAATCCTGAAGGTTATGAAGGAGAAAGAGCAAGCTGAGAGCTTCTCCATCACAATCCCTGTGTGTCCCCCCCCACCCCGCCCGCCGGCAAATTCCATAAACTGGGCTTATGCAATCAGTATAAACTTCCTCACTAACATGTTGTTTTGGTAGGCAAATCACTCTGACACCTCCGGATGAAGAACAGAGGCCTCTCCACGCTTAGGCCTCTGGTATGTAATTAGGACCAGAACTGGTACCAGAGCTGTCCTAATTGCATGCCAGAGGCCTAGGTGTGAATAGACCTCAGGATATAAATGTAAATAATGGTCACAGGATTTTTTTTAAAAAATAAACTTGATCCTTTAGAACATATACAATATAAAAAATATTTTGAATATCAAAATACTTGAATACAATTAAATTAAATGAACAGGTAAGTTGCATCAACTTTGCTTGACTGATTTTTTGTACAGGAAATCATGAGTTTCCTGCCTTTGCACAATGTACAGAGGCTGTGTGAATCACAACTCGCGTTTTCATGATTTTCAGAGAACCTGCAGATTTTCTCATTTTTTCCCTCTTTCCCACAGCGCCCAAACCTTCACTGATCTCTCCGTGCTCCTTTCCACTTAGGTTTTGTCTGCAATACTCTCTAAAAATCAAACCTTTTAGTTTTTGGAGCTCTCTCTCTGCCTCCACAGAAGCCCTCTGAGGCAGGAAGAGGAAAAATGCTTTGCTTGCCTCTCTGAAATTTAAGTAGGCATGGAGAGAGATCCACGTTGACAGCTAGGTCTATCATTTGTCACCATTTGGTTCCCATCCCCTGCCACCAATGCGGCTTACTTTATGTCTCACAAACCCATTTCTTTACTGGTGAAAGTGAAGGCCTTAAACTGGTCATTTACTTCCCAATATGAGGGGAAAGGGTGGGACGTTAAAGGTTGCTCTGCCTCTTTCCAAACCAATTTTTGGTTTGCAACTGACTGAATCAAATATTGTCTGCTTTGATCAAACATTGCCAAAGCAACACTTCACCTGCTGTATTTTGACAGTCATCACTGGTAATCCTTCTATTCGTACCCTATACTACTACTACTGATAGTAATAGTAATATTACTAATATTACTAATAGCAATACAATATATCTGGGGACCAGATATCTGAGAAGTACAGGCCCACAGCCTTTTGGAACTCAGGGATAATGGCAATGGAACCAGTGACTTAACTTGGCTACCTTTTTAAAAGCTTAAAATCTAGTGTTGCTGCTTTTCGTTGGTGCTTAGTTGCACAACTTTCAACACATGCAATATGCACATCACATAGTTCTCAAATTGGCAGCTCATAAGTTTCATAACTTACGGTGGATTTCTCTTTGTCACCAAAAATCCAGCCAGCAAAAATAACTAATTTGCTATAAAGAATTTGGCATAACCCACTGCCATAAGTCAAAGAAAGTCAGACCAGGACCTCTGCAAATCTCTGGCTTCTGCCACTCGCTTTGTCAAGCATCTGGAACGCTACACCTCACCCTTTGCTTTTTCTTGATGGGTTATAAATTATGTACTAAATTGTGGAATGCATGATATTAAACTGCCTCTATGATCTTGTGTTAGCATAACCCCCATGTTCTTATCTCACATTTCCTCTGACTCCCCCAACCCCCGTTTTCCATAACATTTAAATTCAGAGGTCCTTGGGGGCTGTGTTCTGTCAAGCTCTATTTTTCTATAAAGTGGGATGCATGCCAAAACCTCTGTATAAATAATAAACATTACAATAATATTCCCAAAGAGGGCTCTCCGCTTCTTAAATATGTTTGTTTATATGCTTCTCAAAACACAACGGAGTGAAGCAGTTTTGGCTCCAAAGAGGATCTACAAAGACACATAAAAAACCAGGGACGCACAACTGCTGTCATTTTGTGTCCTAGCACCATGTTTCATAACAAGGCAAAGCATCTTAATTGCAGCCATCTTTTTAATTTTCATCCTATGTAATATCTGGCATGCCAGGAATGCGGTATGTTTCTTCTCACACCATGCCAAACGTACTCCAAGTTCTGTTCCCAGTGAGGCTTTTATATGTGTGAAATGTCTCTGCTTTGCTTGGCAGACCAGTGCTAAATTATAATGAAACAGGTGTGTAGGCTCAGTTTTGACAGAAATATATAATTCTGTGGGAGGATCCTAGTAAAAGATCCTAGACAGTGATAGGAAAACCAGATATAATTTACCATTATAAAATTTAGGTGTAAGTTCACCTGGGATTGAATTGTGATGTAAAATATTGCTGTTGTCGCCGGCAGTCAAAAGAATGGACACCCATGTGCATAGATAAAGAGGTCAGTTTGTTGTAGTAGCATGTCACTTCCTGCATCCTGCAGATTTGCTGTTCTGATCTGTTGTACCCTAGGATTTTCAAGGACAGTTGTTACACTAAGGATTTGCTTCATTTTGTAACATTTTGCATTATTGATTGTAAATGACCCTGTTTCTCCCACAGAAGTGATTTAATAAGCACAATGACTGAATCAGGGACTATCGGAGATGTTAGCCCAACGAAGTTCAAGAGAAGATTGGAAGCCCATCTAATACATGGAGTATTCTAGTTGCTTCCACACCATGCACATAATGTGGAGCACGTGATGTGAAACATTTAATTCAGAAGTCAGGCTTGATCCAGATTGCATGACGCAGGGAATGCCTGGACCAATGGATGATCATGTGCACCAGAGGCCATCTGCTATGCTATGGCCCATCCTGGCCAAACTTCGGAAGCCAGGAATGAAAGTTCCCTGGCCTTCCAAGTTCCAGGCCTGGGGATTACTTTACTACATGGGAAATGATCCATTTCTGGGAGCCTGGCAAAATGGCACTGGATTCTATATTTTGCTTGCACCAGTCCAGCCATCTGCACAGCACACAGCTAAACCGATCTACCTCTGGAAATGCTTAGAAGTCTCCTTTAAATCAATCTCCCATTGGCATGCTCCCTGGCGCCATTTTTGCCAGCAAGAAAGATATTTAATCCAGGGCTTGTGGTGCCTTTGCAACTGCAATTGGTTGACTGAAGCCCTAGATTTAAATATCTTTCTGGCTATGAAATTTCTAGGGTAGATTGTTTTAATAATAATAATTAATGCACTAGCAGACTACATGAAAGACAATGAAGAACTAGCTCTGATGGAGGTGCTCTTACTCTTTCAATTGTGCACCATTTCTGTTGTTTTGTTTTGAAGAAACCCTCAACTTTTGTTAAGAGTTTTATGGGTTTTTTTTTAAACATAAATGCCTTGATGAGTCAAAAGGAACATATAGGTATCTCTTTTATAATGCTGTTTTGTAAAGCATGGTTCTGCTGCTTTCCCCATCCCATTTTCTGTAAGTCATTGCTGGCACTAGAAAGCCAGCAGTTGGGAGACCAGCAGTAGTCTCCAGTTCTCCTAAGGTGGCTTATGGTGTTTTCGGAGAGTATAATGACTGCATTTTCTGAGGGACAGCTCTAGTCTGCTGAAGTTTGCGGAGCAGGTTTGTGAATGTGTCCTAGGATGGATTAGGCACCAACTGGGAGGTGATTGTATTCCCATTTTGTAAACTTCTGTTGAATATAGTGTGTTCATGGGTGGTTTGAGAAATGAAGGATTTGACAGAATCCAAAATATTGTTACCTGTAATCCCACAGGTTGTTGATACAGACATCCTTATGTTGGGTCTTTCCTACTTTTTCCCATATGGAGATGCATTTTTTTAAAAAAAAAGTCTCTAAGGTTGTTTAGAGACAGCTTAGAGGTGGCTCTCAAGATAGCTCACAGGTCAGTCTGCCCCTCCTCCTTCTGTAAATGTTCTAGGCTAGAAAAAGTGGACTGGATAGGGGATGAAAACATGAGAGCCACACTCTGAGGTACTTTTTACTTGCTTTATTTCTGCACTGTACTTTATTCTGGGTTATATCTTGAAATAGGAACCTGCCATCCACATGTTAGTGCAGACTACAGCAGGTTCCCAGCAAGGTCTGCTATAGTCTGTACCAGCATGAAGATGAAAGGTTCCTAGTCTGGGATATAAATCAGAATATGGCCCAGTACAGAAACAACCAAAGTTATACTCTGTCTTGATTCAGGTCCAAGACCTGCAGTTCTACTTGGCTGAAGTTTCTTCTCTTTCTGCTGTGCTTCTGATTCCTATGACTAACTGGGGAGGTTTATGGGTGGAGGGGAGGAGACAAATGTCCCATAATATATCTGATGTCTGCTGTGTCTGTCAACACTCCTTTTAGGTAGAGTGAGGAGGCAGCCTCTGGCAGCGGATTTTGTTTCTGAATGCATGGGGGTGGGGTGGCCTGTTTATAAATGTAATTTTATTACTGTTACCTTTATTTATTTATTTATTTATTTATTTATTTATTTATTTATTTATTTATTTATTTATTTATTTTTGCTACATGTTTACTGGAAGGGAGGAGGAATTGTGACTCTGAAACTTTTCTGCCTCAGGGAGCAAAGTAATTTGTCCTGCCTTGGATATTCTGCACCTTAACTTTGCATCTTGATTTGGGGTGTGTGGGTGTGTCATTTGCTACCCTGCCGTAGGCAACAAAATATTAAAATAATCTTGCTGTCTGTGGAGCATTTTGTGGGCAAAGATTTGCGTCACATGAGTTCTTTCTTTCTTTCTTTCTTTCTTTCTTTCTTTCTTTCTTTCTTTCTTTCTTTCTTTCTTTCTTTCTTTTCTTTCCTGACATGATGCTATGCATTGCCACATAAATAGGTAAATGGGGCTATCTTCCTCTCTTCTTACATTGCAGAGAAAACATTTGCCCCTTGGTTCCCAAAATCATAAGAACCCCTGGGAGCTGTTTCTGTGAATCCATGGCTGGACTCTACCCCAACACTTGTCTGTTTGACACATGTGTGAAGTAGGTATTTGCATGTACAAAACCAAATATATTGTAAATTAAACAGTTTGTTTTAAGGAAAGTCTTTCTGCTGAAGAAAAACAATAGGCAACAATAATCTAACAGATCACATCTAACTCCCTAGTATAATGAGCGCTACATTTTTTGCCTCATGATAGAATGGTGGTGGGCTTAGATTGCACCAGTGTGCAGAAGGGAGGCTTCCAGTAATATTGCTGGACCAGTATACTTGCCAGTGCAGAATCACATTAAAACATGAACTGAAGTGGGCTTATCACTGATAAGGCTGATGCAACATTGCATCAAGCATGTTATAATGCTTTGTCAAAACTTCATTTTCACTGTGCACTTAAAGAAAAAAGCATGTACCATGTTCAATTGTATTCAAATATGAATGTGAATGAGGTTGTGCATAGGGCTGATCAGATTTCCATCTCAGCCAGCAGTGTGTTAAAGTTTCAAGTTTGTTCTTTTGAACAGACTTCAACCTATACAAAAATGGCTAGGTTAGAAACTTGTAGCAACTGAACCATTTAGTTCCCCATTGTCTGTTCTGACTCCCATTAACCGGCGGAGATGAAGTAGGGCCACTTCGTCAACCCTGTGAAGAGACTGCTTCCATCAAGCCTCTCTCCCCTTCCACTGTCACCAGCTCAAACCTGTGCTGGGACTGAAGGACATCTCGACACCTGTCACCTGGCAGCCTAGTGAAGAGAGCCTAGTCTGCTTTTCCTTTCAGCTGAAACTCTTTGCAGGAGCAATACTGCAGACAGGTCTTGCCAGGGTGAGAGTCTGGACTTGCTGTGACAATTCTTGTCAGCCTTAACTTGAGGGGCTGTTATCCATGGCTGCTGCTTCTCCTCTGTGTATGTAAGCCTGAGGCCTGGGTCTAGTAGCAGCTATCTGCAACATCTGCTGTTAAGCTCTATGTTCCCTCCCAGTCTCCTTTTCCCCATTTGTTGTGTCTTTCTTAGGTTATAAGCCTGAGGACAGGGACTTGTCTAAAGTTTCATATTGTGAGCTACTCAGAGCTTTTCTAAGATGGTGTGGGGGCATCTAAAGGAACCAAATAAAATGAATTTTTTTTTGGTAAGATTTAAAGGAAGAGATTATTTTCAGGGATAACTGGGACAGTCATATGCAGATTGTGTGCTCTGTTCCTGTGAACTCCGTGTTGGCTTTCCATTCTTCTCAAACTGATACGAGTTCCCTTTGCTGTCTGAAGTCTATTTTATTTGTTGGTGTACAGCATGCGAGGAGCATAATGGGATTTGAACCCATGTGTATGTGATGGCTTGAAAATTCACTTCAGATCTGTCAGCGGGGCTAATAATCTAGAGATGCTGAGACACATGATGTGATGTGGGGTATACGTTCAGGGTTATAATGGACTTATGTGCTGTGGGGGATCAGGCTGGTGCGTGCAAGTGCCCTGCTCTTATGCAAGCAACAGCTTTTTCATAAAAAAAAAGGCCATCACCAAAATCTCTGGTCTTGCCAACATTCAGGTAATCAAGAGTTCCAAGTTGTCTCATCCAGGTAGCTTAAAGCATTGCACATTTGCTCTTGTTTGAGAATTAATGTAGATTGCAAAGGAGTAGGAGAGGTGCAGCAAAGGCCCTCTATTTCTATTTTCTTTGCACCTTACCTGTTCCAACCAATGAAAGTAAAACTGACTGAAAGAGGAAACTAGGGAAACAGTGTAGTGGGGAAGCAAGAGTGTGGGCAAAATGCATTAATGCACCCGTATCAAAGTCCCTTCCTTCAGGAGGCATTCCCTGTCCACACTATAGCGGTGGTGGGGTACTGTGTTTTCTATATCAAACAGGAGAAGGATTTCAGCACCTCCAGGGAGTGGCATGTGGGTTCCCCTTACTACTTCTTCAAGACACCCAAAACCTGGGCTCAAAAGGTGATATAGGTAAGCAGTCTCAGATGCCATTTATATTTATACTCTTGTTGCAAAAAAAAATTCAGGAAGCCAGGAAATAGCATTCCTGTCCATTCTATGTCATGTGTCATTCACATGAAGGCAGCGAAAGTTTGCAGTTTACAAAATACAGTATCACTTGGAAGAATCATCCAAGGTTACCTGATCACAAAGCTTACAGTAAAAAACTGGTTTGATGTGGATTACAGTAGGATGTTGCCTCCCTCAAAGATTTTCTGAAACAAGAAGGTAAATATGAACAGAGCTTTGGCATATCTCGTTTCTCAGTTTAAACTTAGACTGCTTTAGTCCTCGGTTGTTTGGGGGTTTTTTTCTTGGTCAAGTCCATAATTAAAGGAATGAATAATACTCATATTTCCTGTTGGGTTGCTCCTTCTCTGAACAACTCTTGCAGGGTGCTCTGATACACAACTATGATTTATGGCTATGCAAAGCTGCCCTGCTACGGTTCACAGTTCATTTGTCCACAGCGCTTTCCAAGGCTGAAGCCTATATACCCCTGTTGTCCTTTGCCATCTTAATGTCGTTTCCTCCACATTTCCAAGGCGGACCTCTCTGAACTTTGCACCTAAACTTAGATTTGAATGTCAAAGGTGAATGGAGGAATATCTCCAAGCACGTACCAACTACCTCCCTTTCAAGCTGTGCAGAACTGTTACAACTCTGGGCAAAAGGTAACTCTCTGGGTGTTCTTCCACTAGCACTAGAGTACCCTTTAAGGACCCTTAATGTGTCCGTAATGTGTCCTTAATGGGTACTCTAATGCTAGGGGTTTTTCCCACTAGGACTAGAGTACCCATTAAGGACCCTTAATGGGTCCATAATGGGTCCTTAATGGGTACTCTAGTGCTAGGGGTTTTTCCCACTAGGACTAGAGTACCTATTAAGGACCCTTAATGGGTCCGTCACGGGTCCTTAATGGGTACTCTAGTGCTAGTTTTTTTCCACTAGCACTAGAGTACCCATTAGGGACCCTTAATGGGTCCTATAGTGCTAAGTGGAAAAACGCCCTCTGATTGTGTTTCCCTGGCAGCTTCCCTTGCTCTGCCTGCTGCCTCCCCCCCCTCCTCCTCCTCCTCCTCCTCCAACCCAAGTGTTAAGCCTCAGCTTTTGCTGCCTCTCCATAGCTCCGCCCCCTTGCCACTTCCTTTCTACTTCCTGACAGGCTTCACTACAAAACTACCCGCCCCTTCGCTCGCTTCTTTTATATGATTGGCTGAGCTCCTGCCACTCCTAGTGAGAAGCCGAAGCCCGGGGGGGGGGAAGGAGGCTCGAGGAGCGGACTGGCGGAACAAGAAGAGGCTGCTTGCTTTCCCTTCCGTCCTTGCCCCACCTCCTCCCGTCCGACGGCCCATCGCGGATTGGCTCTGCCGCGGAAAGGGGCGGGGCCAGCGAGCCGGCGCTGTGGAACGGCCACACAAACCGGCTTTGCGCTTTTCAAAAGTCAACTGTCAGGGAGTCCCCAGTCGCGTCGGGTCGGGTCCGGGACCGGGGCTGCGGGCCGTGCGTCGCCGACACGACAGACACACCGCGAGAAGAGGGCGCGGGACAGCTGAGGAAGGCGCTTGCGGACTCCGCGTCGGCGGCTCTTGTCCTGTCAGCCGAGGGACGGGAGGGGAAGACAAGAGAAGAGCCGGAGGAGAGAGAGCGGACGAGGAGGACGGCAGCGCGCCGCCCGCCAGGCTGGACGCGGGGGAACAGAGCCGCTGCCGCCGGGACGAAAAGCAGTTGAGTGCGCGTGCGCGTGAGGGGAAGCGCGCGGGGTCGCGAGGAGAGGGTCGCTTTCTCTGGCTCGTTCGGGGGTGGTGGGGGTGGTGAGACGCCACACAGAGCCCAACGGCTTCGACCTGCGGTGGCAAAGAAAAGCGCCCCCTGGCGGACCGGCAGGCCTGCTGCCGCCGCCTCCGGCCTGACAGGAGGGCGAGGGCTGGGCAGCAGCCACCGCCGCCGGGGCGGTCGCCCCGTCCGCCTCTGGCGCTTCCCTCAGCCGCCCTCCTCTCGCGGCTGCTCCTCGGGCTGCTCCTCAGAGAGGCTCCCCCGTCCGCCTCGCTCTTCCCACCAGCCCGGGCCGACTGGGCGCCCGAGGGCGGTTTCGTGGAGGACTCGGACGGAGGCGCCATGTGCGCTGACAGGGGCCGAGGGCTTCGTCGGGCTCCGTGCACGTGGGAATCTCGCCTCCCGAGACACTTTTTGAACGCGTGTCTGGCGACGACTTGGCCACCGGACGAGGCTCCTCCGCCCGTGGCCGCGCTTGGGGTCGCCTTGGGCCCCATCTCAGCCCCTTCCCGCTCAGGGCGCAGGCAAGTCCGAAGGGCGGCTTTTCGGGCGTCCCCTCAGGTTTCTCCTTTTTTCCTCACTTCCCGTTTGCTTCGGTCCCTTTTGACCATCTGAGGTGTGTGGCGGGTGATGTGAGCTGCTCCTTCTCTCCTTCTCCTTCCCGAGACACGAATGTGTCGAGCCTGGCAGTAGGAGGATCCTAGCATCGGATTGCTTCGTGTACTTTGGAAGGGTGATCGGGCATTTGTATTAAACTGAGGGCACCTGGCTAAGAGGGCACCCTTTGCCACTTTCTCTCCTTCCTTTGTAAAAGGGAAGGGCCTTTTCTGCGGTGGCTCCAGTTTCAGCTGTGGGGAAGATGCGCCCTGATATTTGGCTGCTGGTCTCTGTCATTCTAATGCTCTGCACTTTAGTGTTAGAATTTTAACTGTTACGTTTTGCTTATAATTTACCCTGAGATGGTCTGCGGAGGATGGTTTAAAAATAATGTAAATAATGAATCAGTTAATGAATGAAGACCATTATGCTGTCTTTCCACTTATAGGGTGTTTGCTATGCATGCTCTGAGTTATTCATAGTAAATGATTCCTTAAAACATTGAGATAAAAGTCTAAAATCAAAAGAACATCAAGTATTCCCTAAATGATACTGAAAAACATCGCTGACTTTCGACTGTGGCATCGTTTTGTGGATGATGTCAAAGTCTGCTTTATTGGGCACCTGCTGAGGCCTGCATCCCTATAGGAACTCCATGCCCCCTGTCCTGTCTCTGCCTTTTTGTCACTGCCTGTTCCCAGATTGGAAAGAGTAACTAGAAAGGGAGGTAGGGCAGCATTTCCCCTTTGCCTTTATCCTCTCCCTCCTAGTGGTTGGATTGGTTGGCTCCATGGGAGAAAAGTAAATAGATGGATTGTAGAGGCGGAAAATAGGAGCAAATGGACTCGCTGAAGGGCCCTCCCAAAATTTGAAGCTGTTGTTGACAGCTTTAATAAGGCATTTAACAAGTGACTACCTGCAAAGCAACATTATTGTACTTTTTTGAACTTATTATCTTGTTCTTTTCATTTATCTTTTCTCCTTCAGACCAGTTGATGGCTTGCAACATAATCTTACTCAGGTCTACCCAGACTTATTAATGACTGTATTTACAGCTTCAGTCATAAACTGTGATGTGAGGTCCCAGTGTAAAGGACAAATAGATTCTCATATTTCCCAGATCAGACTGTGTATTTGAAAGGGATAGCTTATATTTCATTTTGAAGGCAGCTAAAAAATATGCTCTCCATTCTTGCTTGAGCAGTGGTTGTGTTGTATCTTTTAGGCATCTAAGATTCTAATATTATGTTGAGAGATGATGCAAGGGCACAGTGGATTGGAAAAAAATAACCTTTCAAATATATAGGTTTGGGCAAACTGAACTGCAAGGATTAGAAAAATCTGACATTACACATTACATTCTGTCAAATCAGGCATTCTTGTCTAAAAAAAATCTGGAGTTCACATGCAGACTAAAGAATTTGAATTTAACAACTAAATAATAGCTCCTTGGAGGGCATGTTCAAAGTGGTTTAACATGCATCTATACTATTTGAATGCCCATATGTGAATGATAGTAAATAGGTAGTTTTTGTGCAAAAGTAACTTTCTGTATGGAAAACTCTCTCCCTTGTAAGTTCAACTGTGTAGAATCTAACCCTGGATCAGCTATCAGACTGGTTTGGTTTGAATTTTCTCCCCTGACTGCCATTCAGTACAAATTGTTGCTTTTAGGGAAGGAACTAGCTAAATACGATCTAGTTTCACCATCCTTAAGGTAGGAGAATGTCAGTGTGCTATGACAGCCAAGTGCTGAATTGCAAAAGCACTCTTGGATTTTTTTTCTTCCCCATCACCAGAAATGCAGTTGCCTATTTATTTTTATGTCAACTGTTTACAATTAATGTGGAATATAATAGGTAATGGCATGCAAACATTATGTTAAGAATTTGTCTGCAAAATCAGGTGTTTGTCTCATTTTACTGTTGTACTTATTAAGATACTTGGAACCCATATAATTATCAGAGTTCAAGGGAAAATGTTTTTTTCTGATCTCACTTTGAGCTTTCATGTACACTGTAGCCAATACTTCAAATACCATAAAGTACATTCTTTGTTCCCCATTCATTTTATGAGATGTTTCAGTGGAAACAATGCTAAATGTGAAACTTGTAGGCTAATTATGTACGTGTTCCTTTGGAAATTAAGTTTCAAGTAAACGTGCATAAAATTACAACTTCCAGTTCTGACTCACTGAATAGGGAACTTTCTTCGTCTTGGGTAGAATCTTTGACACTTGGCTGTTAAGTTTCTTTTATCTAAATTGAGCAATATAGCATTTAATTTCTTTTTATACTTCAATGCAATATTTTACTGATTTTGCCTAGTTCAGAATTTAATTTAATTTTCAACTCTTCTTGACCTGAGCTGTCAGTAGGAGTCCAGGAAGCAGACACCTTCTTTATCTTCTTCTTAGAATAAGTGAAAGGCAGTTTGTAGTTCAGGAAAGAGGGGATTTAATTGAGTATCAGTCAGACAGCGTTTAATATTGTTGATATCAGAATAGTCTTTCCTTTCTTAGACTACTGGTTGTATTTTGTAAGATGTTAAAGAAAAAGTCTATTATCGTTTCCCAAAATTTTAGGAGAATTTTAATCATCACAATAGGTGAGGGGCAAATATCTTTGAAATTGCTTTGTTTGGATTCTGAATAAATAAATTATATACCAGATTGTAATTTTTTTGTATGGTTAAACTGAATTTAAGGAAGTTCTAGAATTTAGCTGTGGAAGGTAGAAAGCAAGGCCTTATTTTACTGATTTGTGAGTGCTGTTCAGAGAAGAATATCAAGATGATCACTGAACCACGATGAGATATAGCAAATTATTGATTAAACACTGCATCGTGGAAGTTAAGTTGCATAAAAATAACACATAAAATATGTTTGTGTGGAGGGGAAATCACATGTTCTCAAGTTAATTCAGTACTTTCAGTATTTGGACAGTTTTGTTTTCAGAAAGTGCTAGCTTTGTAACTCAGATTTGATTTTGTGTTTCTTAGACACTAATATAGCTAAAGCCTTTGTCATGTAGTCCCTTGAATGACAGCAGTTTACTTTAGAATGTATACTAATTCCAAGCCAATGACGTAGCATGCAACTGATGTGAATCTATCATAAAGTCTGAATAAGATACAGACTTGAAGACGTCATTGCAGAACTTCTCCTTTTCTACAGAAGAGGTTGTGGTTAATTTTGTGGTATTGTTGACTTTTTTTATCATAGTGACTGATTAAAAGTTCAGTTGTGTATGCTGCTTGACCAACTGTCCAATATTGCTTGGGTGGCCAAGGCTTCTTTTGATGATACATTAATAGAATATATATAGAATGCCAATGTATAGGAGATTACCTCTGTGCATTACAGCCTTTCTTCATCTTAGGATGTGCATCAGCTGTACCTGTGTGGATGTGCAAAAAACAGTTCTTGTGCTTTGCTTTGAGTTTGGAATAAAATACAGATAGCTAAAAACATTTCATTGGAATACTCTCTGAACCTGTTCTTATGATAGAACAAACCAGAAAAAAATCACTTTCTAGCAGTGGGAAGGTTCAAAGAACCACATTACATCCCATAGCTCCTAGAGTTATCAGTTATTGGGTAGTAGAACATGTTTGGTGCAACCAATTACCAAGCCTACAATTGAAATCAGAAAATGTCATTCAGAAATAAATAACTTAAAACAGTTAAGCCCAAAACAGACTGTTATTGTCAAGGCTGTTCCTGGTCTGAGTTAACACAAGTGTGTCTAGGATAAACAGCCTGTAACTGATTAAATGATTGGATGTAGAATAATGAGAAGTGATGTGGTTTGCTTATTCAAGGCCAAAGTGGCTGTGAGATCTTCTCGAGGTTTTTTTCATCAATCTGACAATGCCACTGTTATATTGAAATTGAATATTGTTAGTCTGGGTCAGTATTTAAAAAGTGGGTCTAGTAACATCTTTAAAGACTAGTAGAGAGAGGGTATGGCATGAGCTCATGACGTGACTTCTTCTCTTTGTTAACCTTTAAGATGCTGTTAGTTCCCCATATTTATATTCAAGTTGTTAGTGAATAATAGAATAGTTTCACTAGGAAGTTGCTCCTAACCATTTATAGTGGTAATCAATTGTAAGAGCAGTTCTGTTATCCCATGACTGTTACAGTTATCGGGAGGGCCTGTTTGGGGGAAATACCCTCCTTATTAAGTGAACCATGTATTCAGTCAACATCTGATTTAAATGAGTCTATTGAAGACCGATAATCTACAACACTTTCAAAGGCCTCTTCTCTGGAGGAGAGACGGTCTGAAAGAAACCCAAAATAAACTCATAGAGAGCTGCTGAAACTCTGAATCAACATAACAAGTAAAAGATTTCTAGTTAATGTGGATTTCTCTGGGATTTGGGAGTCATTTGGATTGAATGGACAACCCACTGACTTCTTCCTGACCCTGAAGCTTTCTTTTTATGCTACAGGAGCTAGTTTACCTCCATCTGTATGTATTTTGACATTACAAAGAATTCTGAAAGGTACTTGAGGCAAGACCTTGCTTTGTAGAGACCATAACAAGGCTTTGGCAGAGTTCATCTTTTCGGCTGTAGTTTTCTGGTAGCATTATAATCCAAAATTCCTGCTCCATTGTGTGTGGGTATGTTTGGATAGCATGGACAGAGTCTCTGCCTAGAGATCTCTGTCTGGATTGCTGATGCCACCAATTGCTTTTCATTTACCAACAAAACTACTGCATTAAGTGGATTGTAGCCCATGTCTCTAACAAGGCAGGCAGGGGGACATGGGAGGAATAGGTCTTCTTCATCTGATCTGTTCAGATTGTAGTTTGTTTTAGCTGAGGAAATGCATCTCTAACAGTCTTTTATTCTTCACAGTGCTCTTTTCATTACATGGAAAATCATTTTCCCTAATACTATAGATAATTTGGCTCGCAATATCATATATTTAAGCAACTTTATATTCAGTGAATGAGATAAAGATGTAAAGGTGCACTTCTTTATTTTAATCTTGGGTGAAAAGTTTTTTTCCCCTTTCTCATTACCAGAAATTGTTTAAAATGGTGTGGTGTGTCAGATGAGCCGCCAGTGTGGTTTCAGTAGAAGCAATATATGTATTTACATATAACTGTATGTATTTCAAAACATGCCAGACAAACAGCACCCATTTTCCATACGGTGTTTTGCAGGGGGAATCAAAGAACACTGCAAGCAGTGTGGTGCTTCATATCACACATACATTTGATAGGTATCCAGCATAATCCAAATTATGACAGTGGCTTTGTTTCCATGTTTTGCATGTGCTGTTGAGATAAATAACACTTTAATTTCTTGTGTCTGCCTTTTAACAGGTACTGGTTTGCTAGCCCTTTTGACACCCAAGTTAAGCCCACAAAGGACTTGGATGAAGCTAGGTAGCTAACCTCAAATAGCTCCCTCTCTTCCTGCCATGCTGTCATTGCCTGGGTTACAACCAGCTGCTCTGGTTGCTGTGTGAGCTTGCTCAAGACAGTGCCGTCATCAAACCGGAGATTCACATTGCTGTTGTTAATGAGGAGAGCTAGAATTTGGATTGCCTTGATACTTGTCTGAAATAACTAGTCCAAAATATGCCCACATTTATATTAACTGGAGCAGCTTACTGCAGTCGTAGGATGCCAGTTTCATAGGTATTGCTTTGGGTTCCACAAATCTAAGTATTTTATTAGTGCTGTAAGAACTAACTGGCCGAAATCCAAGATAATTGCCCAGTCCCTTGTTCCGTCTAAGTTTTAAGAACAGGTGGCTTGTGGTCCCTCCACCATCTGGAGGGCATCCAGTGAAAGCCAGGAGTAGGGCTTTCTCCTTGGCGACACTGTAGCTGTGAACCTTCCTCCCAACAGATTATTCTCACTGCTGACATACATGAGGGGGTTGAAAATCATTTCCACATATTGTTTTGCATTACTGGACTTAAATACATTTATATTGTTTCACTAGTTCCCTTCTCCTCCCCCCCCCTTTATGGTGATAAGTTTTAAGATAACATTTTTATCGCATGCCACCCTGAGTTCAGATTGAGGAAGGACAGATTATAAATTCACATGATTAAAATTAAAGAACTATTCACCTCTCGCATTTTCTTAGATGACTTTGGTTTTTGCTTTTCAAATGTTTTCATGTTCAAGCTGTTAAATGAAAGTTTTGTTTTGTTTTGTTTGGGGCAAGGCAATAAATATTCCAGCTGAAACCATGAGTATGGCAATAAACTATGTGGCCTTGTATTTTAAATAATATTTGGTTGTTGACAGGTTGAAAGCAGCGTTGGGGAGACCTCATGCCTTAAGTATGTCTAGGAGGAAATCAGAGAGCAAGAGTCCTCTAGGCCTATTGCCTTCAACTTCTCAGACACCAATAAGGACTGATAACTTCCACAGTTTCTATGAAGTTGAACCTAAAGAATTGGGAAGGTGAGAATATTCTATATTGAAATTTTACTCAGCATCTTTGACATATTCTAAAGCCGGGTACAACTGTTTTCTGTCGTTAGAATATCTTGCCTTAATCATGGTTGCATCACTGATGTATTAGCTTTCAATCACTGTGTGCACTTCCCATAGCTTTTTGTGACAAATGCTGATTCTCAAAATGTGGCATGCAGAAGAGCTCTGGTTTTGCTGATAATAGAAGTTTAAGGGTTCATGACATTCCTGGAGTAATTGGGGTACCTGTGAAGTTTGTCTTTTCATTTGTAAGTTACTGATGGTCAGAGGTGGCATATTTTTCCAGCTGCCACTTACCATGAGTATAGCACAGAGGGAGAGGCTCCTAAGCATTCTGCACATTGCGGTGAATTTGAAATTTGGAAAAACAAAATGTATTGAGTTCATTGGTTCTTTCCACCTCCAGAGATCTCCCATGCTTTGGTGAAGTAAAAAATAGCCCTTTCTCACCTCTAGATCCTCTATGCGTGTGTCAAAGTTCTCAAAGAAAAATGATGATCAGTATTAATGAGCTACCGAGGCCAGCCAGAACTTGGGGAAACCCATTTTTTGACCTCCAAACAATAGGTTGTGGCTTTTAGACTTGAACTAAAGAAAAATCAATTCTTAAGATACGTTTGGCCCTTTCTGTAGTGGCCCTTATTCTGGATTGTATCCCAGGCTTAGGTCCTGGGTAAGGAATGCTATAGTCTGCAGGAGCACGTCAATGGCAGGTCCGTGTTATGGGTTAGGAAAGAAGTTGAGAAAAGAAAAGGAAGTTTAGCTCGTCCTTGAAACTAAGGATTAACAGACTGCATGGATACCTCCCTTCAGTTTCCTAAGCAAGAATAAAGATCTTCTTTTCAGAGACATGCTAGGGTAGGAACCTCTGGCCCTCTGATCTCCAGGCACTTTCTGTGCTATGCAGCTATATCCGTCTTCCAGTTGGAGAAAAGGAAGTCAATATTACAAAAAGAACTTTACAGTTCCTTCTACACAGTAATTTTGAATACATAGGATTTTCTTCTATTGGAAGAAATTATTCACAGTTCCCCAATAAATGTTCTGTCAGGCATAGGAAAGTAACAGTAGTTCATGTGAACTGAGAAGACTTCTGAAATTTTTTAAAAACCATTCCCTTTGGCTGATCTTCCCATATCCTCTTTTTGTCTCTATATGCCTATTTGCAGCATGATCCTTTTTTAAAAAACTTCTGGCCTATACTTAGAATTAATTGTTTTGCCTCTGTTTGGTATCAGTTAATGCAGAAGAGGTCATGACTGGATTAACAACTAACTAACTAACAGGTCCCTATACCTCATGTGAATTATTATTGCAAAACACTTTGCTGTTTGTGTATGTCATGCAGGTGGAACAGATACAGAGAAATCTGGTCCAGTGATGGTGAGGAAAACTGTCCAGCTTCCCTGGGAATTAAAAGTGCTGAAGTGAAAGTTTTTAATTGTTTTTATCCACTCTTACTTTTCTTCCCATGGCTTCAGTGCTGGATTGGTTTTAAAAATGTTCATGCTTAAAGCACATGTAAAAGTCATAATAATTCGCTCTCTAAAATAGAAATTCTGAATACTAAAAATGGCACAAAAGGGGGAAAGCCTCAAGCAGTAAAACAGTCAACACTGTTCAAGCAGTAACCGTTACTGGCAGAGAACAAGGAAACCTAAAATAACCAGACCTTTTGGGCCAGAGTTGGTGCCAGTCCCCTCTTTGTGTGTTGCAGCCCCCTTTGTTTTCAGCAAGGCAAATGTCTCACTGCAACAGCTTTCTTAAAAGATTTCAGCTTCTCACAAGAAAAGAGACAGACCTTCTACTCACGTCCTTGGCAGCCTTATGCGCTATGCCCTCTCTGGCAAGTTCTCCTTTTCCGCACATCTGATTTCCTTAACTTTGGGGTTTGTTAGGAGGTGATAGCAATGAGGTGGCACTGGTGCTCCATGTAAAAAAAAAACCACCTTAAAAGAGAGGAAAACCACTAGTAGAGGAAGACTCAGTAGCTGCATGTGTGAATTAGCCAGCCTATTGGCCTAACTCAATAGCTGCTTCTCGTGATCCTGTGCTTGTGGTCTTGTATTGCATAATATTGCAATATGCAAAGAACGGAAGGCCATAGGAAGTGACTAGATGAAGGAGATAGGGAATAATTTATGCATTTTTAAATAGACATGGAAGGTATGGACTTCCAGACAGTATCGTTTTTCTCATCACATAGTGCAGCACCTAGAAAGGTCTTGCACAGCATATATTTAGCTATTCCAATGGGAGTGGAGTCATTCCTTCTTTTGTTTAGAAAATTCCTCAGTGATTTTGCATCAGTCAGGGTGAGGCAGCAATAATGATCTGAGGAGTACAAAACTTATTGTGCTTATACAATAGGGCTGAATCATTTTAGCAACACAGTTTCATTGTGAAGGCAAGTGATCTGTGGCCCTGTAGTTGCAAGTGAATTACCTAATACATTTTTCTTGGGAATATCTTTTGTTTGCATTTTTACTGTATAATTCAAACACTGATTTCAGAGAAGAAGTGCCCGTTCATTTTGATATATTTCAGTGCTTGCTTCTTCAGAAATTATTCCCCTAATTACTTTGTAATTGAAGTCCTGTGGGAACTCTTCTCCCCCCACCAAAGAAGTAAAGGAACCAAGATCATAGACTTGCACATAATGTTGTGTGTAACTAACTTGATGTCGCTTGTGTTTTTGAAGTCTTGCATTTTCGAAGTTTCATGTATCTTGAGTATTTCTTTAATCTTGTAGAAGTTACTTGTGGAAATCCCACTATTTGCATTTTCCCAAGTAGGCAAGTCAAACTTGATGATGATTCCTGTCTTAATATCCAAATGCTAATACTGTGGTGCTTTAAATAGCTGCTCATGAAGTCTAGACCCAAAGTGTTTCTCTTTTAAGCACATTGCTAAACTGATGAAGTTTAGCAGTAGGAGTGTTCTGATGTTGTGTTTTTAGCATTTTAATATAATTTTTAGAGGATAAAAGAGTTTGTATGCACCTGTCCAGAATCTAAGGATTAATGTTAGAAGACTTAAAGCTTTTGTTTAGGGCGTCCACAATGTATACTTAAAATTTTAGTGTCTTCCATGGCTTTAAAAAACTTGATTCTGTTTCAGGTTTAGCACTAAACACTGTACTATTATATTTCTGGGCAGTCATGTAAACAGGAACACTGAAATGAAAATCTTGGTTTTCAGGCAGTCACTATTTGGCTGAAGGAATACATTTTTCCTTACTTCCTAAAAGGTCAGCTTGTTTTTTTAAAAAAACAGTGTGGTTTTATTCTAAAAGCACAAGCTTACCAATGTGCATTTTTGGTTTTGCATTTAAAGCTTTGGTATGAAAGCAATGTTTGCATGCCTTTGTTCTTGATCGAATGGGGGTTTTATATGAAGATTGGCGGATGTTCTTAATAATTTAACCATGAATGTGATGTCTTCACTTGGGAAGCTCATCAATTTACTCTATTTTATTTAAGTTGTTTCTTTGTTTCTCTCTCTTGGAACCTTTCCACTGATTGCTAATGTTTGAGAATCAAAGCAGCAGCCATTTTAGGTCCTCTGTAATTTTGATATGTGATCAATGCTTATTTTCCCTTTTCTCTGATGATTGGCACCAAAGAAAAATGAATATTTTTAAAAATCTAATACAATAGTGAATAGCAATCTTTAGGCTAGGTAACAATCCACTGGAATATTGCAGTATAACTTAGTTGTCTACAGCAAAACAATTTAGTTATCTACAGCAAAATTTTAGAAATGTAGCTTGTGTGTTGCACTAAAACTTCAGTGATTTTGAGTGTATAGCTTTATAGATTTAAAAAAGGTGTTTCACATCTCAGATCCTCGGTTTGGAGAACAAATGCATATTTTAAATATCTGAAAATACTTGCTTGTTAACAAAATGTCTTCATTTTGGAGAATATAAAAAATCTAGTTCTACAGAGGCTTACTTGGGATAAGACACAGTCACTAGTGTTAAACTGTGTCATAGGCTAAAGTCAAATTAAATGCCATTACAGCACTTTAAAAGGACTTTTATCACAGGATCTTAAATTCAAAGGCATTGTTTGTCTTACATAATATGCTTAATATTTGAAATGGAAATCCTAGCTATCTTCAACATAGCTTTGTTGCCTTACATGTTGTGATTCATTATGCTTTTATAATTCATTTAGTACATCTAAAATACTACTTTAATTGCTCTGCTTGCCAAGCCTTTCTAATTATGAGTGTTTGATCCAATAAGTCTTCTTATAGTCTGATATTTAACTAAGAGTGGAATTCTGCCCATAGTTAGGCTGTTTAAATTCTGTTAAAGAAATGTGATGTAAGTGTGTTAATTGTTTGTAGAATTGTAACCTAAAACAAGGGTAGCCAATATGTTGCAGCATTGACTGTAGCTTCCAGTATACCCGCCCATGCTTGATGGTGGGATGGATAATTCTGCAAAAGTGTGTTCTTCTTCCTTGCGCTAAAGTACATTAAAAACAATTGTTACACTTTGAATGAATTTGCCTCTGTTTAGCATTCTTTGCCTGATCTACTTCTGATATTCAGTTTGAAGAACTCATGTGAAAAAAAGTATAAAAAATTAAGAAACAAAGCTGATTGAGAGGAAAGGAAGCGCAAAGACAATTTTAGCCATACTAGGTAGAGTTGGATGGGGCGCTGAATCCTTATCTCGTTATAATTCCAAACTAAGCAGTGTTGTTCTTGCTTTCTATAATAATACCAGATGTAGGGTAAAGCATGCATTCCTGTTTACTGTTTATCTATTTCTTATTTGAATCTATCCGTTTAGCTAGTGTGGTGCCTCATGAATACTTCTGTTAAACTTTTTGCAGAGGAAAATTTGCTGTGGTTAGAAAATGTATTTCAAAGTCTACAGGCCAGGAATATGCAGCTAAGTTTTTGAAGAAGAGGAGAAGAGGCCAAGACTGCAAAGCAGAGATCCTACATGAAATTGCTGTTCTAGAATTAACAAACCTGAGTCCACGCGTTGTAAATCTTCATGAAGTCTATGAAACACTGAATGAGATCATCTTAGTACTGGAATAGTAAGTATATATCATGTCACCTTAATAAGAGAGGTCCTAACGTATTCATTGTTCAAACTAATGATCAGAAATTTAACCTCTAATGCTGTCCTTTTTGTAATCTGCCATCTGTGGTCAATTGGTATGTTGATTCTTCCCATTGTGCCTTGTAAAAATAATGGATAAAACACTTTTGTTTAAATCTGGAAACTGTTAAATGAAAAAAAGTACTAGTGATGTGCACAAACCCAATTTCTGGGCCTCAGTCCTCATCAAGCTGTCCCCTGTCATCATTGAGCCGTCTTGGGGTGCCTCATCGAAGGAGCTTGGTGAACCAGACTCCACTCACATGAGAGAGTGCAGAGCAGTAGCATGCCAGGGACCTTCTCCTGTGTCTTCACAGGTTTGGAGTTGTAAAGGGATTCTGTGGCCACAATAGAGGCATGAGGTAGCTACAAAAGGCTATTATGGCCTTCTGATTCCTTTCTGTGTTGCTTTTGTGGTGGCCTTCTGTAGCCCGTTCCTGTTTTGCCCACTTTGTGTCACCTTGACAACTGCAAAAACAGTAAGATACCTGCCTGTGACTCTCCAAAGCCTCAGTGAGTGAGTCATTCTGCTTGGCAAGGAGTGGCTGTAAAGTATGGCAGGCCTCAGTTGGAGATCTCACTCAGCCTGCCAATAGGCCAGGAAAACTGAATCTTGTTTGTAT
The DNA here is from genome assembly GCA_023333525.1 of Aspidoscelis tigris stejnegeri. Lineage (NCBI taxonomy): Eukaryota > Metazoa > Chordata > Lepidosauria > Squamata > Teiidae > Aspidoscelis > Aspidoscelis tigris. The sequence goes on from JALMGA010000010.1 coordinate 18,940,469, forward strand.
GAGCTGGCTAATGCCAAGCCTGGCTCTGCACACCTGTACAGATTACAACATTCTTGTAGATAGTAACTAAATTTTTGTGAAGGAAGGCTTAGTTTGTGCCTTCAGTCACTTAGTGTGTGCTTTTCACATTATGAAACTATAAAATGTGTTGCTAGTGTGGGAGTCTTTTGTGGATGTTGTCAAGTAAATATCAAGTTGATCTTGGGGGGGAAGTATCTGTACTTGGATAGACATAATTCTGTTAGGTGGGTTTTTGAGTTAAGCTGTTTCTTTTTGTTGCCTTTTGCTGCAAGAGGCCACTTGATGCTCAGAATGTGTGGATTTTTTCCTCAACAGCCTAGAAATTTCCCATGCAGTATCCTTTCTAGGATATTTCACTCAGTACTTGAGGTACTTAAAAGGCTGTTAGAAAAGAATGGGAATCCTTTAAATAGTGAAATAACACCTTTTTATTATACTTGCTTATTCATATAGCAATTTTAATATTGTCTTTTGCCTAGATCCCAGGCAAATAAGCAGAGTAAGATCTAAAAACACAGTTAAAAGTAGAATTTTTTAAAAAAGTTGCAAGGAAAAGAAAGCAAGATTAATCTCTTGAATTTCTGAGTGAGATCAGGGGAAGGACAGAGAGACAAAAATCCAGTTAAAGAATTCCATATCCTTTCCCCTTAATGTTTTTTCAGTATCTTAGCCGATTCAGAAGTCACAATGTATTCTCAAGGATAAGGCTTGACCCAATTATTTATGCTTGAGATGGATATCGATACTATTTAATAGCTTGGTGTGCACTGTAATTTTACTTCTACTGTCTCTGTTGCTGATGTTCAGTGTGAAGTTACAACTCTATTCTAGGTATAGTTCAAAATCTGTAAAGTGCTCTGTGCTTGTTCGTAGCTGGATCTCTGGCTGCAGCAAGTTAAGGCAGGGAAAAACAAGCTCTTTGCTAATAAAACTCCTCTGAAAATTGGTCACTGTTAATCAGACTCTGCTTTTAGTTATCCTTTACCTGTGGTCCATCTGAATGAAACCTACTTTTTTGTATGGGTGGTATCTCTGGGTCCTTTTTTTATAGGATTTTATAATCTGGCTGAATTTGTACTTGTGCGGTAATAAATTCCTTATTTTAGAGATGATCCACAGCAAGTTTTAGAATTAGAGTGTTTAGATACAAGCTGCTATTCTGAGTAAACAACTCCTTTTTGTTTCTAATGTGAGCTTGACCAGTTCTGTGACAATGCCATATTCTTATTTCTGTTTACTCCTGGCATTTCTAAGCATTTTCATAAGTTAATTACCGCCTTGGCAGTCTTTAATTAGTTCATCTTTAATACGTGAGATTTCTCAGAGAAAATTATGATCTTGCATTGTACACATAAAAGAGTATTAAATGAATAGTGGTCACTGCAAACCAGCATAGTCCAGTGGTGCTGAGTTCGGGGGACCAGTAAAGCCACTCAGTATTCCTTTGGTTTAAAATATCATGGAAATTGTATAGGATTTCTGTGATGACTTTGACAGGAAAACAGGAGCATCCACAGGGTGTGCTGTTTTGCTGTGGAGGATTGTCAAGTCACATTGTTCCTAAGTGGAACAATTTTTGTTTTGTTTTTAAAAAGCAAACAGTGTTAGGTAGCAGCACTTCCAGAAAGAAAGGCATATGAGTTGTAAACCTGTAGGTATAGCTGGGTCCCTGATGCCTCTTGCAGCTCCCAGCATTCTGTGCCAGACCTAGCATTCGATGCAAGACTCAGGGTTGCCTACAGTATAATTTCATTCCACGATTACAAGGAAATTGAGAGTCACTTCTTCTTCTTCTTTCTTTCTTTTTCTTTTTCTTCTTCTTTCTTTTTCTTTTTCTTTTTCTTTTTCTTTTTCTTCTTCTTGTCTTTTTGGATCCATTTTCCACCTGCTCAGAGTATGATGTTTGAAGTAATAGCAGAAACAGTCTGTGTAGAACCTGTGTTCATAGACATCTAACATGCAGTGGAAGAAATTTTATTGGTGTGCTGAGCATAGTTCTGGCAAATACTTTGTTTCCATCTTGTTTCCCAGAGAATGTGTGTTAAATATAGTTTAATGCAATTGCTTTGGATAAGGAATGTAACTGGAATGCCAAAATCAAAATGTGTTCCAGAAATCACAAATAATACATTTTTTATTTTTTCTGAAAGGATTCTTGGAAATAAACCATTCAGAGTTGCCTAAAAATCTTTTTTAAAAAGAGTTTAGAGAAGAAGTAACCCAGGGACAGATTGTTTTGAATCTCTCTCCTTGCTCTCCCTTTAATTCTTTGAAAGTCCTCAGATTATCTTACTTTTTAGCAACATGCACTTTCTGGGAAATGTCTTGGTGATTGTTGTTCTCATTGGTTTGCAAGCTCTTTTGGTTATTTTAGAAATAAAGTATCCATTTCCTTTTTGTTGGTAACATGCTGTGCTGAGATTTTAGTTTCCACGAAAACTTCTTCCTTTGTTTTCTAATATCTGCTGGTGTTCTGGAAAGCATGCCATTTAACTGATCTCATAAACAAGAAGCTTACATATGAAGCTTTGCAAGTAATGTTATTTACCTTCACATTGTTTTCCCCTCTTCTCTCTTTCTCCCTCTTTTAATTTCCCTTGAAGGAGAAACTGCTCAAATCTAAATGGAGCTTTGTCTTTTTCCACTATCTCAACAGTTAAACATTTCATTAGAAAACTTTTTATTTGAAATTCAATAGAACTTATGTTTGCTTTCCAGATAGGATTATCTCTGGACTGCAGTGTTTTAGAGGAAGATGCTCAGAACTATGTGTGTTCTTGTATATTTTCAGTGCTGCTGGAGGAGAAATCTTCAATTTATGTCTCCCAGATCTGGAAGAAAACGTAGATGAAGCTGATATTATTAGACTTATAAGACAAATCCTCGAAGGTGTTTCCCATCTTCATCAGAATAACATTGTCCATCTTGATTTAAAGGTAATTTGGCAAATGTTAAATTTAGTGCCTTTTCTTACATGGATGATTTTGGACAACTGGAGAACAGCAGATCTAGAAAGGCTGGACTTGGCATAATTTTCATTGTGTATTTGTCATTTCTTTCCTTTTATATCTCTTTAATTGAGCATGAATCAAAAAGATTCTTTTACACTCGTACATTTTTGGGACATCCCATTCCTTGTGCAACCTTGTGGCAGTTTGGTCAAGTGGTTAGGGAACTGGACTCTTATCTGGAAATACCGGGTTCGATTCTGTCCTCCCCCACAAAACCAGCTTGGTGACCTTGGGCTAGTCACAGCTATCTTCTGAGCTCTCACAGCCCCACCTACCTCAGAGAGTGTTCTGTTGTGGGGAGAAGAATAGAAGCTTTGTCAGCCACTTTGAGTCCCCTTAAATGGGTGAGAAAAGCAGGTTAGAAAAGCCAAGTATTCTTCATTTTGGCCTAGCAAATATGACCTATCATGCAGCTTGGCAAGGAGGTGCCTGTGGTCTGACAGACATGCCTTGTGTTGTAGTCCCTAGAGGCTCACAGTTGCAGAAAGAAGTGTGCAAGGTTTCAGGCTGGGCTGTTTTTGCATCAGATTAGAAATGGCCTCAGAAGTTGGCTGTTTTCAGTCTGACATGAAAATGGCCCAGTCAGAAAGGGGTTGGTAAGTCACTTCCTTACTCCCCCATCATGGCAGAGTAGAAGGTGACCTAGGGACTGACATCTGCCCTGAGGGTTTTTGATCTGCCTTTCTGATAAGCCAACTTTTGGGGCTGCTGGGGTGACCGAGGAGTTGGTTGGAGCTGGGTATATGCCCCAAGTGATGCAGATGTTGGATGCCCCTTCCTGGATCAACTGGGGAGGCAGCCTGTGACAGTCATCTGGGTGAAGTCTCTAAAGATATTTCAGGCATTGTCTTTATTCTGGTTTCAGTACTTTTAAATAAGCAAGTTAATTTTTCTGCTTGCATGTCAGGCATCAAATTGTCCTGTATCAGATAGGGGTGAAATGTTCTGTAGATACCAGTATGTGTATCACATTATTCAATTACAGATTTTTGAAAACCTTATGAATATACAGCTATATATATTTATATGGTATGCTTTCTTATTTTGATAATTGTTAATATTTTAAAATGGCTGAGTTATCTTTAAAGGTTTTACAAAAATAAATTGGTTTTTAACTGAGAAACGGTCTAGCTGAGCTCATTTTAGTGCAATTATTTTTAAATAATGATTGTAATATATAGTGCATAAACTAAATATTCTGTTCTTCATTGTAGCCCCAGAACATTTTATTGAGTAGTATATGTCCCCTTGGTGACATAAAAATTGTTGATTTTGGCATGTCTCGGAAGATTGGCAATCACAGTGAGCTACGTGAAATTGTTGGTACTCCTGAATATCAAGGTAGATTTTTTAGTGCATTTCTTTAAATTGTTACACACAGTTACTCACACTTAATGTGAGTAGTATCTCCTAGAACTGTACTGGTTAAACTCACTTGGTTATCCAGTTTATATGGGAAAGAAGAATTGTTTCTTTCAATCCTTCTCTGCTGGTTTTCTTAATAAGAGAAGTATGATTGTAAGGCAGTACATGCTAGATCCCATGTAAACAGTTTCCCCAGTCATAATGACCTTGGAATAGTGGCTTTAGTTCAGTGGTAGAACAGACAGCCTGGAAAGCAGAGGGTCCCTGGTTCAATCCCCATCTCTTGCCAGAAGCAGACAATGGCAAACAACTTCTGTACCTCTGCCTAGAAAACTGCATAGTGGTCCCCAGTCCCTACGGAGATGCCCATGTAGTTAGCTAGGAGGTAGTGATGATTCAGTGGCACCCAAGAACAACAGTAGTTAGAATGTTCATAGTGATGTAGTGCAGCAAATTGTGCCAGTTGATTGTCATGCTGCTCTGTGCTGCTTTAAGCTCAAACAGCAGCAAGGACTGTATTGCAGATTTTCCCCAGCGGCCTTCTAAAAGCTTATAAACCTGTAATATTAAATTGCGTGCTATATAGGCAATAAGATGATTGCTGTGACTATAATGTGTTTGTCAGTTAGACCCTGACAAAGTATTTTAATGATGCTCTTTTTCTCCTTAGCACCAGAAGTTTTAAATTATGATCCCATTACTACGGCAACAGATATATGGTAAGAGTCTTCTTTTTAGGATTAAAATGCTTTTAGAAGCGTTGTTCATTGGCAAGTGATTCTGGAAGCTGCTTTATCATCATCACCATCCTTCTTTTATGAATCCATACTGGTCTTCACCTATACCAAAGGAAAAGAAAATTATTACTTGGCTCCTATAGACCCATAGGTTTACTAAATCAAAATTACAAGATTTTTTTGCAAAGGGCAGAATAATTCCTGCCCTTTGCAAAAAAATCTTGTAATCTTGATTTAGTAAACCTATGGGTCTATAGGAGCCAAGTAATAATTTTCTTTTCCTTTGGTATAGTCACCATAATTGAATCTTTCCAAGTTTCAGGAATTTCCCACCCTTGCATAATTTTATTCACTTTTTTTGGTCCATTTTACATTTGTGCCCCTTGGAATTTGCACTGTTATCTTGACAGTCTTGAGAAAAATAAATTGGCTTTTAGTTGATGTGGTTATGAAGAGAAGTGAGTGGAGATAAATAGTGAAATGGAGGCAGACAGGATAGGATCTTAAAGCTGTCAGCTCTTAGTCTCATGAAGAACAGAGGAACCACAAATGTTTAGGCCTGATTGTGTGGAGCTGTTCTAACTTTTGCATTGAAGAGACATATGTACAGTATCCAAAGATGCACCAGAGTTGCAACCAGAGAATCTCTGGGTTAAGTCTCTAGGTGTATTACATTTGCGTCTTATACTGTGCCTTAACGTGGCACAAGCCTACTAGCATTTTAGAGTAACTGCAAGAGAGACTTAAATCTCTGCTGTTGATAACAAAAATGTTGTGGACTGCCATTGGTGACCTGCTAAACATCTTACTGCCACAGTATAATAAGGCACTGGTAAGGCAGATATTCTGCTTTTTACTGTCCTGTATGGTAAATACCAGTAAAATAGTTTGGTGCTTCAGGAAGAAGATTCTTTCCCTTATGTAAGGCTGACGATACGGACATCTCTGGTATTGTTAATGTTAGGGTTTTTTACAGAATGTGAATGCAACAGGAAATGGAAGAACCATCTTTGTATTTATAACAGCAAAAAGAGCTATCATAATAATTATTCCTTTATGGAAAAAACATTCAGTACCTTATCTGATTTCAGGAGTGTGGGCGTAATCTCATACATGCTGCTTATACATGAATCCCCTTTTATGGGAGCAGACAAACAGGAAACATACCTCAATATTTCCCAAGTAAATGTGGATTATTCAGAAGAAACATTTGCTTCAGTTTCACCATTGGCCAGAGATTTCATTCAGAAGCTACTTGTTAAAAATCCTGAGTAAGTAGGTTGTTTAATGAAAATAAAACTTCTGTGTATTATTCTAATATTAAATTAAAAGCAGGAGAGGGAGGTGACAGAGAAGGACTATCGTATGCATACTGTGTTTCAAAACATAGATTTAGTTGAAGTATAATTACAATAGAATTAAAACTGCTGGGTTCGTGGGGCATAGTTATACCGTACTCCCAGTAACTGTTGCTCCTGGTGGTAATTAAGATTACTGGTATTGTTAATAGGCCTGTGATGGCCAAACATCTGCAGGACCATACATCTCTTCAGACAAGTGGCACTAAAAGAATTGTGTTTGGTTGATTGGAACATAGTTTGTGCTGGCAGCATGACTTTGAATAGTGCAAAGATTCAAAGACATTCAGAGATAAAAAGTTAGGAAGGATTGACACTGTTTTCCACTTTGTGCATTTGTTTATTGTCACAGAACAAGCATTTTCCTAGTATGCTTTGTCAGAGTGGGATCAATGCTATCCTAGTCCAGAACTGTCCCTGGTGATCTCAGATTAGCTACAGACCTTATTAAGGAGGTCTATAAGTATCCCAAGCCAACTTGGTCTGGAACAAGGAAGATGCCGTGGTCCCATATTCAAAGCTTATGCAATCTTCTGAAGATGATTTTCAAAACCCTGTTGGGGCAGAGGTTTGTTACCTTCAAGGTCTACAGTATTCTGTTCAGCTCCCCCCTTGTGTACCAAGCACAATATACAGGCAATGAAGCCTGGGCCAATTGCTGGCAGGGTGCCTTAGATGGGGAGTCAGTTGCATGGAACAGAGGAGGAGGAGCTATGGTTCACATCTTCATTGCTGCAAAGCTTAGCCCAAGATAGATTGAGTCCCCACCTCACAATGCAGACATTGCCTAGCCTTTAATGCCAGAGCACAGTGGACTGGGATAGTTACAGAAGCAAGTGCAGAAAGGTACTTAGATTCCAATTATTTTTTGCTCTGTTGTAGAATTTATTTTAAACTAGATCACTAGACTGGATCAAATGACTGCAATGTCATATGAGTTCTTAAAGATCTGGAGCTACAAGAAGAACTTTTAGATGCCTAGTAAAGTAATATGTTTTTTGACAAAGGATTTCCTTTGTGAATGACTGTTTTCTCTCTGAATTCCTTGATTTTTAATGTTCAGCGGGAGCCTAGATGTTCCATCAGCTTGGTAGAGTGATAAACCCCCTCCATACCTCTAGCCAGAGACTGAGAAATTGAATCAACATTCCAGGCTCCAGTGCTAATGAGGCATCCTTTTTGATGATTTGGGTACAGTTTAAGCTCATTTACCTAAACATATCTTCCTGTGTTTTGTTTTCTAATTTTCAAGAGAACGGCCATCTGCAGAGGCCTGTCTTTCTCACTCTTGGCTTCAGGATGGAGGTTTTTTCTTGTTGTACAGCCCTGAAGAAAACCCCCGTTCTTCTCCAACGTGTGATTGTATGAATAAATGCATGGAAGAAAGAAATAACAACAGGTCGATGTGTAATGGGATGTGCAGTGAACAAGAGGATAAAGAGAATATTCCAGAAGACAGCAGTACAGTTTCGAAGCGATTTCGTTTTGATGATTCTTTGCAGTTCCCTCAAGAATTCACAACAGACTATGTATGTTAAAAATGCACTTTGGAGGGTGACTTTGAACTGACATTAGGATTCTAATCTGCTCCTGTGGCACATGCTTTAAGGTTACAGCTTACTTCGTTGTGGTTATCTTGGAAAAGCACTTTCAGTTAATCTAGAGTTGGCCCTTTTTTGTGCTGCCATTGCTGGCAATGGGTTTGACTCATGGGAAGTGGAGTCTTGGTACCTGAAGGGGCTTGCCTTCAAGGCAAACAGGTAACTGAGAATATTTGCACTTTTTAACATTTAAATCCAAAAAAAATTGGTTTTGGTGTGTTTATAAATGAGGTCTGCAAACTGGGAAGAGACAATTTTGGAATGTTAATTTAAAACGCTTGAGCACATCATAACAGTGATAACCAAAGAGTGATCTAATAATGCGTATGAGATCGTATTGTAACTAAAGATATGTGAAGCTGGCAAAATAGAAATGTGGGCCCTTTTGTTCTAGTCTACCAGTACAATTTCCTACTGTCATTCTTTGTTTTTGTTTTTGTTTTAAAAATCAAATCAGTTACTTATTAATAGAAAGCTGCACCACAATTAAGCTTTTCAAGCCTGTGTTTCTGCTTAGAAAGTTCACTGGAGCTTGAGAGTTTGACTGGCTGCCAGCCCAGAAAGGAACCTCACTCGATCCTGTGAGGTTTCACTATCAGAGAAACGTGGATGGACTTACAATCTTAAGACCATGTTCCTGTTTAGCACTTAAATCATTGTTTACATTTCCCAATTCTGTAATATGGATTCAACACCGCAAAGAGCTAAAATGCTCCTTTAACATTAAAACCTTCCAGGTTAACTGCACACAAATAACATGCAAGAAGCTCTGATGTATTTTTGTTGTGTTTTGCCTATTTTTTTTTATGACATCGTATTCCATGTCGGTGGGATGGTGTGTTCAAAACTGTTTATCACCTAAGGGCAGATTAAACTGTGCAGAGCTTCATTTAAAAAACAAAACAAAAAACCTTCAGTTTACGCCAGCAACCCTCGTTCTGTTCAATGAGCTATTCCACAAAAATGTTCGGTGTCAAATCTGTTCTCCAAATTTATCTTCTGCAGATAAATTAAGTTGGTCAAAACTGACTTGATCAAATTATTTCCTCAGATTACAACCATATCTATCCTCTGATATATCAACTGAATTCACTTTATTTAACAAAGATATGGTGGCCCTAATTAGGTGTGTAATGATGCAGTCCTGCACGTCTTTACTCTGAAGTAGGCCCTTCTTGGTTCAGCTAGGCTTACTGCCATGGAAGAGGATGTAGGATTGCATCCTGAACAAGAGCCATATCTGCATGAGTGAAGGAAGGTATAAGACAAATTTCAGTGCTGTGTGCTTTTGCAAAGCCCACTAATCATAGATCTACAAATGCTCAGACCTGAACTTTGCTGAGTTGGCGCTTAGTGTATTGGTGCCATCTGCTTGCCAGCATAAAGGCAGTGATATGAACCTACCACTGCAGTGCTGAGTTTGGTACAGATTCAAGCCCACATTCAGTAGTCAGTTCAGACTTTCAGTATTGAAAGCCATATTTTCTTTAGGACTATCATCTAAAAATTTGTACGAGTCACACACAGAGAGAATGAAATTCTAATCTGGTTTTTTAAAGTGTTAATGTTAAACAACTTAAGATTATATTTAATTTTTAATATGGAGAAAACAGCATGCCACAATAATAGCTCTACCAGCACTTTATAAAACAGAATACTGTATGGTAGAGTGTGTTTTTATTGTGGTGTATTTAAAAATGTTTACATTTCGTACTACTTTCTTTTAGTCTTACAGCTTATTTTAGAAATTAAATGAGTCAGTTTTTGTCTCTAGTTTATAAAGTTTTTCAGACTTTTATAAGTATATGTGTATGTATGTAAAATTCAGGGTTTCACTTGAATCTGACAATTCTAAATTTTGTTCAACTGTCTCTCGTTTTGTAAGTTTTCTTATTCGTCTATGCTGTAAGTTTGTACATAATTTTATTAGAATTACAATTATTCTCTGAGTGGTCTGTTTTGTGCTTAGAATTATTGGGTTTGTGTGGGTACATTTTAATAGATACCTTCAATTGTGCTACAAGCACCTACAGCCAGATAGCTTATCGTAATACCAGCCTCTGTGGTCTATACTGTTCTTGTTTTATTAACTTTTCTGGAGAGAAAATGAACATGAACAGTGAGAAGAAGTGCAGTGTTACCAGCAATTATGTAGCTTCTCCCTTAATTCAGATACAATTTAGCAGCTGTGTGCCAAGGCCACTTGGAAAATAGATGGATTTCATTTTATTTAAAATATTTATATTACTGTCAACATTTTCATCAAAAATTCTGGGAGAGAAAAGGCAGAAAATGAATAGATTAAGTTAAAGCAAAGAAAATGAAGATGGCAAAAGGATGAATAAATCTGTTTTAAGCAAGTACCAGCAATCACATATGAGATTACACCAGCTTTCTTAGAAGGCAGGGATCGTTCCAGAAGCTGACCTGTTCAGCAAAGAAGACTTTCCTCATTGTGGAGCAATCAGGAGAGGTTTTCACCAAGGTCTTTAGTGATCAGGTGAGATTATAATGTGAGCCAAGCAATGGCTGGACTAGATGCTGTGGTAGATTGGCATCCAGAGAAGGAAAAAAGAAAACAAACATTGCCCACATGTAACAAAACATATTAACCCAACTCTTAACATAAGCAAATCCCTCTCCATCCTTAACCCTCAGAGGTCACAGGTAAATATGTTCATAATTTCAATAATCCTTCTTTGATCTCCATTGTTAGGGTGTCATTAATAAATGCTGTATGTAATTTGCTCCAGGCATTTCGTAAATCTAGATGAAGGCATTCACCAGAGTAGAAAAGCTGCTCAAGTCTAAGAGCATCAAATTTGTATATATCAAGAATGTTACCATACCATCTCTTACAAGGCCATTTCATTTTGTCTTTCCCCCAGCTATAACTACCATAATAAAGCCACCCATAACATTCTATCAACTATATATTTATATGCTACCAGCTATTTGTGTTTATTGATTAGAGCTGACCAGACAAAGCATCTTCCACGTGAAGATAATCACCACCTATATATACATCCAGTCATTTCTGATCCTTGAAGTGGCCATAGTTCAAACAGTAAAGCAGCTGTCTGGAAAGCAGAGGGTCATGTGTTCGATCCACAATATGCTCCTAGGAAAAAGGTAGTGATAAACAGTATCTGTATCTTTGCCAAGAAAACTGCACGGAGGAGTCAAATGTGACTTTGATATCTAGCAATCCTTTCTCAGTCTGGAGTGAGACTTGAAGTAAGTCCCAGCACAGATAGGAATTCCAGTATTTGGTTCTGGTCAGAATCTGGCTAGCATGGATAATAGGTCTGTTTAGGAGCAATAAATCTCAGTGACTTAGATTAAGTTAGGATCAATGAATTACAACACATGAAATACACTACAGTATTAGGGCAACCATTCAGGTCTCAGTATATGTTTGGAGATCAAAAATCAACATCTTGTGACCAACTCTTGGTTAACTCAGATAAAGCAGTTTTCTTGGCAGAGATAGAGAAGTGATTTGCCATTGCCTATTTCTGGCAAGAAGCTGAGAATAAAAAATGACAACCACCTTTTTTCTAGACTGTTTGCATTACCATGACCTACAGTCCTTCCTTCACAGCTTCCTTACATATGCCTGTATATGCATAGAAGGGCTTCATGCTTGGAAGTATTCCAATGGCAGAAATGGCTCCAAAGTACCAAGGTAAGCCGCCTGCATTTTGAAGGCTGTCTTGGTAGAGCATTCAGGGCTGGTTCTGGAGATCACATGATCTCAGGCCATTTCTGGGTTTCCTGAGGACTAGGAACAGAAGTTCCCAGCCTCAGTTCCCCCAGGGGATGAATCTTGGCAGTAATTTGGTGCACTGCTGATCTGCACGCACACACACCCTTAGACAGGAACTGAGAGGTAAATGCCCCTCATTCCTCGCTATTCCATTCTACAACCTCTTGGAATGCTGGTAGACTGGGAAATGCAAAAAGGCCTATTTCATTTTAGCTTTCAGCTGGCTGCTTCAGGCTATGGTTTTTCTAGTAGGCCGTCTTTAGTTTCTCCAGCTCCATAACATATGCAAACTGTCTTACTATGCAGGATAAACCCAGGCAAAGTTGACAATTGTGATGTGTTCCCTGGAATGAAAATACCTTCCTCTTTCCTCTTCACCCACCATTCATCATCATTGGACCGTCATGAACAATGTCTCTCCAATTTGTTGGCGTGTTACATGCATAATATCTCCCTTTTCTTAACTGTTTCCCCTGTACGAAACGATTTCCATATTTATTTATTTATTTATTTTACATTTCTATCCCGCCCCATACCCGAAGGTCTCTGGGCGGGTAACAACATATTAAAATAGAATATACATTAAAAGACATTAAAAATTCACACACGTGTAAAACAATATACAATATATTTAAAATAACTGTCTGTACTAGGCGGGGGGGGGGGGCATAAGCAGCTCAGCCAAAGGCCAGGGCAAAGAGGTGCGTCTTCACCGCCCTCCGAAATATATATAAGGAAGGGGCATGACGCACCTTGAGGGGGAGGCTATTCCATAGTCTGGGGGCCATCACAGAAAAGGCTCTCTTCCGGGTGCCCACCAACCTCACTACTGAAGGTGGTGGGACAACCATACTGTAAGCTTAGCTGTTCAGAATCCTTGGGTTGTTTTGATAGCTCTTTTCTGTAACTTCTCCGGATGTGCAATATATTTTCTGTTGTACAGAGGCCTAGTTTATTCGCTATATGCTAAACATATTTGCTTCAAAGGTTGCTAAGTTCCTCAGGATTTTCTTATTAATACTGAATCCCTAACAAACTTTAAAATGGAATTTTTATTTTTCACAGAACCCTAACCATTGATTAATTTTCAGGATAAGTTACTGCTTAATGCGTGATCTGTCTGTTGGCTAGAAAATCAAAATACATTTTCATCATTCATCACTACAGGACAGCATACACTGGCAGATAACTGGACAATTTCATTTTTACGTACTAATAAAATGAATTCATCTTTGTTCTGTTCTTTCAACCACTGCCTCATTTCACCTAGCAATGAATATTCCATACTGTGCAATCCTTTTATTCTATTCATGGTTACATCTCACTGGCATGTGAGTAGCAACAAAAGTTGGGCCAAAACTTGACATTTATTCAAATATATACTGTATATATATATTTGAATAAGCATTTTTCCCTTGGGTTCATTTGAGCAGATCTTCACTGAACTCTCGATTCACATATACCTATTACACCGCAGTTGAAAAGCAGTAAGTTCTGGGAGGCTGGACTGAATTCTGAATAAGAAAGCAACAGTCTCAGCAGGAAAGGATAACATGAGAAGGGTAGTCAGAATAACACTGTGTAGTATAACAGTGCAGAAATAAAAATAATGCCACAGCTCACAAGCTTTCTGCTATTTAGAAAGTTCATCAATGGTGTTGAAAGACACACCTTTAATCTTCATGTTGCCTAACTTTGATTGCTTCCTTGATCTTAGTCCTTCTGTTTGTAAATAATGCGTTTCATGGAACCTCTCCTTATGAACACGGGATTTTGCTCACTTTATTGATTTGAATTAAGATCCTGTGTCTAATCTGTGGAAATGTGCCAGATATTGGCAGAAACCTGTTTGGTGGCTTCCATGTAGGCGGGACAACCTCAGGTAAACGGCAGTTGTTATGAAAAAGCTGACCTACCACTGACATTTCAGAAGAAAGGAAAGTTAACTTGTGGCTTTGAGGAATGTAGTAGCATAAGGCAGGGACATACTTTACTGTTGTCCTGTCCTGTGATTAAATAAAAGAAAGATTTACTAAAATAAATACAGTAACAGATGTGGGCTGTGTTCACAAAAAGTTAAAAGAAAAGTGTCCTTGAGAGGGCTTAGAGCCAGCTTAGAGATGGTCTTTAGGTGGATCCTTCACAGGTCAGTTTTCTACTCCTCTCATGGATGTTCTAGACTAGCAAAGGTGGCTTAGAGACCACACGGAAGGATCACATGCTACCATCTCTAAGCTGCTTTGCTTTTCTCCTTGTGTGAACCACCCCAGAAATGGCCTGTAGTGGATTAGATATGGGATGAAAACGTGTGTGCCAGAAGCTGCCATCCCTAATGTGCTTTTGAGCCACTTTTTGGTACGTGTGAACGCAGCCTAGGGAAATGCATTTATTATTCTTACACGTGTTCCCCTCTGGTGGTAAATCTGATTACTGCTTGATGTGATCTAGGAGGAGTTCTGCATAACATCTACTCAAAGTTCTTTGGTGTTATGTATTTAAGTTTTGGAATCTAGACAGGAGCAGGAGGTATGTCGCACCTGCATTGTGAACCCATCTACCTGGAGGGCAGGCCTCCTATGGAAATGCTTTTTCACATGGGATGGGATATTGGAACTGGCTTCAGGGAGAAAATGGCACTGGAGCCTGTTCCAATGAGAGTCCACTTTGAAGCAGTCTTCCACGCATTCCCTGGCAGAGAGAAACTAGAGGATGGTTTGGTCTACCCACCACATGGAGCCTGGTATCATTTCACCAGGCTCCCGGATATGTATCACTTCTGGGGACCTAACAAACAGCCCAGGCAGTAACTTTGGAGGCTGGGTTGCTGCAGTGCAGATGGCCCTTGTCCTGCATTGCTGAACCATTCCTCCACTCTTGGGTTGGATCACTTGATCTAGTCCATAACTAGCCTGGGCCAGCAAGGGAAAACAAATGACATTGTGAAAGTAGCCTTTGGTTAGGCAGACCTTCCTGGAGTGCATTGCTCATCATTATTGTCCCTTAACTATATCAGTTGAAATTCATGTTCAACAGCAGCTTTCTCTTCCACTGTAATATAATAAATGATCTAAGAGTTATAAAGAAATTATCAAGTCAAATCCTAGTTAGCTATAAAGTATTTCAGTGTGTCTCATTGTGCAGTGATTTCTTAATACAAGATGTGAATTTGGTTGTGTTTGATATAAGCACAGCATTGTCAGTGGCAGTGTCCATACAAAGCAGAAGCAAAGTACTGCAGACACAGATCTGGCTGCAATTCTTCTGGGGAAATAAGACAAAAGTAACTTCAGTTTGGTTTCAGTTGACAAACAATCCCTGTGACAATTGTGTGTTCAATATCAGCTGAACAGGGTGTACTAAAAGCAGCTTCATACTTCAGACTTTGAAAAGAAAAGAAAAGCACCTATTCTTTTGAAAGTGACTTTTATGACTGAAAAGTTATAGAAATAAAGGGACTCTTCACACATCCCTCAATGGAATGGTTTAATAATACCATTCCACTGAGGATAATATGAAGCATGGAGGGAGTCATCAGCACTTCAAATGTTGGTGCCGTCCCCAACCAGACCATTAGCACCTGAAGTGCAGATGACCCATCCCATCCTGGACAGGCTGGACAGCAGCAGCAATATCAGGCTTGTGGCAAAGCATTGCCATGGTGAATGGCTCATAGTGTGTGACCACAGCTGCTGCCACACCAATCTTTCCACTTGCAGAAACACACCCAGAATTGGGTATGAATGCTGCTGACCAGGAGCCCACTAGCTGCTCCTGTTCAAGCCACGGAGATAAGGTTTTAGCTATACATAGCTAGTGAAGACCGGGGCAACTAGAGGGAGTTCCAGGGTGCTCTGGGACAACGGTGGCAGTGCAGCATGCCAATGTGCCTTCCCCAGGAGAGGCTGGATTTGCTCCTGCAAGGTAAGTGCGATATCTGTGGGAAGAAATTCACAATTATAAATGATCTGTGTGCTCTAAATCCAGGAAATTCTGCTGATGTTGATGGGTTTTTGACCGGGGTGGGGTGGGGAGTTGAATTCCTATACCTTCACTTGAAGGAACATACTGATAGATTTGCTTTAGCAGCAGAACAACCTTCAGGTATCCTAGAAGAGAGAGAGAGAGAGTTGGCTTTTCTACCCCACTTTTCTCACCCATTTAAGGGGACTCAAAGCGGCTGACAAAGCTTCTATTCTTCTCTCCACAACAGAACACCCTGTGAGGTAGGTGGGGCTGTGAGAGTTCAGAAGAGAGCTGTGACTAGCCCAAGGGCACCTAGCTGGCTTCATGGGGGAGGGTGGAATCCAACCTGGTATTCCCAGATAAGAGTCCAACTCCCTAATCACTAGACCAAACTGGCTCACACTTTAATGGTTCAATGGTTCATATTTCAGCAACCACATCCCACGTGTCCAGAAAACAGAAGTATATGGTTTGTAGGTATAGCAAACATGTAGTTCCTTGCCATCTATTTTTGGAAAGAGTAGTAATACAGTATTGTAATTCAATTTCTGTGGGTAAATAACAGCTGACGATGCAAACAGTTTTTCTTTCTTTCTCATCTATCGTGAATGTGTGGGGCTTTTGAAAGTGCTTTGAGTGACAGAGAAAGGAACGTCTGTTGGAAGTCAGCAAATGGCTGAATTCAGATACATCATTGGCAATGACCACAGTGGATGTTTAAAGATTTCCACAGCTGCTTATTTGGCAGTCCAAGCTCCTATTAACTACATTTTATTCATTGCAAGCTGTACATGGCCGAGTCATATGTTGCTTCTTAAGGTATCTCTTTTAGCATCAGCAGTTATAACTTTTCCTCAAAGGAAAGATGAATACTGAGGAATTTGAGTAGGTTTTCTCTGTGTCTGTTTTGAATTTGTTACATAATTTTTGAAAGGAGGCCAAAATTACCTACAGTTTGTGATTAAATACTGGAAAATATAAGGCATTTCCAAATAGACATATCTCTTTTCCCTTGAGAATCATTCTTTATTGCTTCAGTATGACATACACGGGGAGTAGAGTTTAACACTGTATCAACTTGAATTTGAGGGTGATCATATCAAAGCTGCTTTCGTGCAATCTGGCAAAAGGGGGATACTGAGGGTAAACCTTGCTCTTTAATGGCATTAGAATTCCTCAACAATTTAGCATTGTGGATAGCTCGTCCAAAAGAATAGTTCAGAGCATTCTAGCTATCAAAAATGATAATGTCCTAACCCTTTTCAAACTGAAACTCCGATGGCACACGTTTCTACTCCAGACCCAATCCAAATAACCATCTCTTCTGCGAGAGGGACCATGTATTTATAGGGAACTAAGAACTTAAGAGGAGCCGGCTGGATTGGGCCACAGCCCATCTAGTCCCAGCATCTCATCTCACATAGTGGCCCAACAATTGCTTATGGGTATCTCATGCCAAAAAGAAAAAGAAAAAGATACAACCTTCACCAGTTCTCCAGGTATGCTACACTTGTCATCCATGAACTTGTCCAACCTTTCCTTAAAGCTATGTAGGCTGGTTGCTGTTACCACCTCTTCACTCCATAGACTGATGACCCTCAGGGTGAAGAAACACTTCCCCTTGTCTGATCTGACTCTCCTACCATCAGCTTCATAGAATGCCCCCTGGTTCTAGTATTGTGTGATAGGGAAAAGAATTTTTCTCTATCAACCTTTTCTATTCCATGTACGATCTTATATATTTCAATCAGGTCCCCTCTTAAATGCCACCTTTTAAGGCTGAAGAGGTCCAGACGGTGCAGTCTGATTTTGTAAGGGAGGAGTTCCAGACCCATTCTGGTTGCCCTTTTCTGCACCTTTTCTAGTTCTACAATATCCTTTTTGAGGTGTGGTGACCAGAACTGTACACAATATTCCAAATGTGGCCTCCTCATAGATTTATATAAAGGCAAAATTACACTTGCTGACTTACATAAGAACATAAGAACATAAGAGAAGCCCTGCTGGATCAGGCCACAGCCCATCTAGTCCAGCATCCTGTCGCACACAGTGGCCCACCAAATGCTCATGGGCATCTCAAGCAGAGACAAGGACAAACCTTCTCCTGCTCTCGAGTCCCAGCAGATGGCCTTAGAAGCGCCCCGGTTCCTCCCCCCACCCCCTCAGCCTGAAGGATGCACCTAGGCATTCGTTCTAGTAGCCAATATAGTAGACTTGTTTTATATTCCCTTCCTAATTACTCCTAGGACTGAATTAACTTTCCCCCCCTTTTTGCCACTGCTGCCCACCTTCATTGAGCTCTAAAAGGCAAAGATTTTGCCTTTATCTTCTGCTTAAGAATGCCCAAAGCAACAGATGGCCTAATGTGTGAGAAAGGATTCTGGACAGGATGGGCTGTGGGCTGATCCAGCAGGGATCCTCTTATGTCATCTTAACTGTATGTCAACTGTTGGTCACAAAAAATAAAAATAAAAATCTATGGACATAGGTAGAAGCAGTCAACCACAGAATATCATTAGGAGAGAGTACATTGTGGCTGCACAACAACTTCACATTCTAGAATCTCAATAGCATTTGCATGCAGTAACACATGGAGTAAATTTTAGAATATCTAGGAGTCAGGTGGACTTTTCCAGACAGCTCCAAGAATGAAGCAAGATACTACCACAGTTATTACATGGCTATAAACCATGTGGTGTGGCAAACACACAAGCCCTCCCACCTTGGGCTAAACTGGGTGGAAGCGGTAGGGTGGGGTAAAACCTTGGTCATATTGCCATAGCATGGGGGCTGCTATGGGGAGGTCAAGGCTTGGCCATGATGTTGCAAGTGGAACTGCAGTCTGCGGCAACAAAAACCCTCTGCAGTGCCAGGAGAAGGGGGACCAGAGTAACAGCCAGTGGTTTGCTGCCATTCTTTGATCCCTGTAGTGATTTGGGCATCACTTTCTCTCTGCTCCGCAGATCCACATGATGGAGGTGCCACTTCCCCTGAGAGTGCTTGGAAGTGATGAAGGGAGAGAAGGTGCAGTGGTTAGGGCTTGAGGCTGTTGGGTTCCAGAAACATTTGCTGACCTCACAACTTGGTCGTCTGAGATGAGCTACATCTCAGTTATAAATTTGCTCCTGCTGTGATCTGTGGGGTAGTCCTTACAAGAATGAAATACTGATTTTTTAGACCTGTCATAAGCATGTGTGAGTATTTTCTGCTGCTGTGCCCAGCAGTGACAACCACACACCTTGATCAGGTATTTGAAAGTCTGTTCAGAGCCCTTTGACACAGAACTAAAGTGTTCTATAAAGCTTATTTAGCAAGGGCAAAGTTTATTGTGTTCTTTAAACACACATGCCTTTCTTTACAGCTTTTTGCGAAGTTTGCTTAACTGATGGATTGATGAGAATAAAGCATATGACACAGCCAAACTGCATCAACCTGCACGTTGCCTTGAATTATGCAAAGAAAATAAGTGGGATCAAAATGTGAAACGCAGCATTCATGTGCATTTTTATGCATTTAAGAAATGCAACTCTCTTACATTATAGGCCAGAGCTTTAGTTTTGTAAGCCCGTTATTGTATCTTTCCTTTGCTATCTTCCCTGCCTTCCTTGCTGTGGATGTGCACTATACTCAGCCTGATCATTTCTAATATAAAGTATGGGTGGAGTGGCAAGTGTCGTGTCCAGAGCAGGTGGTAATAGCAAAGCACTCACACACAAATGCGCCCAACTAGCAACAGTAAGATGCCAAGTCACTTTCCAGAGTTCTTGGGGATATAGAGTACCAGAGAGTCCTTGTAAGTCAGGAAGTCAGTCAGGAGACAAGAATCATGGTTCTCACGAGTCCGGGGTTGCCAAGGAGATTCTTTGTTTCCAACGGTGGATGCAAAGTTGGGTGTTTCTTAAGTAGGACGCGGAGAGTCACTCCTCCACCAGCACAGCTGTTTTGCATGGGGACGAGCTGAGTGGCGCAGCTGTTGTCATTCTCTCCATAGAGATCTCGGCTCTGGGCGTTGCGTATCATCTGAGTCTGAACTATCCCTGTTTGGGGGACAGAAGTAGCTTCCAAGATTGGCCCCTAAGGCACGCCTCCCTCCGTTTGGCTGGCAGGAATGGGGCCTTCCTCTGAGGAGTCAGAAAGGGCATGAGGCATGACAGCAAGAGGCAATCATGGGGCCTAAAGAAGATTCTGCAGTTCCCTCTCATTGCCCCTGCCAGATGTGGGAGACAATCTTGCTTTTGTCTGCCTCCTGCCTCCTTCTCCTCATATGCTAGCCAAGGAACTACCCACTTTGCTTTGTTTTTTCTCTCCCACTTGACTAGCATCTGGGTATTTGCAAGAGGAACCATCACGGAAGCCACATGCAAACATAAGTAAGCATTCATTCTTAACTGGAAACCCAGCATTGTTGCTGAATTTTCCATAAGTGTGAGTTTTGGGATGTCACCTCAATATTTCAGGACTATACTGGGAATGCCGTGGATACATATCTGCCCATGAGAAAGAAGCAACTAATCTATGCCCAGCGGATGCACTCCAATCTTTAAAATATTTTTAATGCCACTTCCTATCCAATGATTCCAAAGTGTCTCAAAGCAATAAAGTAACACCAGAGCAAACCAAGCCCCCAAAATGTCCACATCAACTAAAGTGCATTTAAACAGAGTAAATATGTAATAAAATCAATAAACCCATAGTTACCTTCAAGTTGGCAATCACTGCTGTAAAACACTGGCCACTGCACTAAAGGGAGAATTTTTCTGAACTCTGAAGCAATCTTAGTGCTTGAGTAAATTTCATGCCTAAGGAAAATGTCAGAACTTTTTTAAACTGGAAAAGTTAAAATAAACACGGAAAAGGAAATTTCTGATCACTCTTTTGACGATTAAATGATAACTGTTTTCATACCTTTCCCTTACATCAATTATCTGGCAAAATCTACACCATATACACAGAATTAGCTATGGTCCTTGAACATCAAAGATAGAAGTTCTAATTCCATTTAGTTGGAAGAAGAAAAAGAAACAGCTAGCCATTCTGCTACAAAATACTTGCAGAGTCAATATAATCCAAAATGTATTTGATTAAAATTAAAACTGTATGTAAAAAGGCCTGGACTTACTGTTTTGCTTCATTAAGGCCTAGCTGCTTTTTGATATCACCTTTGTGCATGAGAATAGAAAGGTGTCTTTTTGAAGTTTTTTGTTTTTAAAAAAACACTTAATAGAAATTGTTAATAGTTTGCTCTCAAACGCTTGACAAACATATTCAATATTCCTGCTTTGCTTATCTGCTTCATAGAAAGGTCAAGAAAGGTTTTCTTTTATTTTTGACGTTGTCATAGGTAATTATATAAACACAATTCCGAACCAATGAGGTCAAGGACTAATAAAATGTGATAAGGTGTTTTATAGTACTTATAAAAAAAGAATATGAACCCAGCTGTGACATCCCTGTGTTTATCTTAGATATTCTGAAAGGCTGCTGTATGAGAATTAATTAATAAGGTACAAAGTTCATGCACCTTAGATGGCAAAGAACAAGGAAATGAGAAACTATCTTCATTCCCAGAATGAAGATCTTAACTCTGTGTTTCTTTGAGATATAAAACAAAAGAAAGAGGTATTCTGACAAAATCAAACAGCCTGACAATCAAGAGGCATGCAGAATTGCCAATAAGTGATAGTGATTTTTTAAAACTATTTCTTCCCTGTTCAAGCAAACTCCTCTTTCTGCCTCTTATCGTCTGTTGATAATAATGTGGTGTTACATGGTTGCAGAATTGCCCAGGTCCTCTGAGCTGCATCAGGCACCCTCACTGTATGCATTTAAGAGTGTTTTTCCACTGTCACTAGAAGTACCCATTGAGTACCCATTAATGGGTACTCAATGGGTACTTTTAGTGACAATGGAAAAACACCCTAAGATGCCTGGTGGAGACACACCTCCCCATAAAAGGTACTGTTACTGTCTGAATTTATCGATTTTATTTCTTTTTATAGTGATTTTATTGTAACCAGCTCTGAGTCCTTTGGGTACTGTGTGGGATATAAATAAATAAATAAATTTTAATGGCAGGGATTCTTCACTTTTCTCCCTTTATAACTGGGTCATATCTTGAGGGGGGGGCAGTAAAGAAGTGAGAAGACATCTTCTAGCTTTGAAGAAAAAATATTCAGCCAAGAAGCTGCTGATCTGCCAGAAACATTGCTAGGAGAGAAAGTGGCCCTGGCAGGTCCAGCGACAGGGACCAAAGTCTGCATCCAGATGTGGGGAATATAGCGCCATTATGGTGTCAAAATGGCAGGGTTGCTGCATGTATGATGGTGAGCCCATCATGGCCCCACTTCCCCCTACCCCCAAAAATGCATTAAAAATTATTGCCAGCCATGAGAGTTCCAGCAATACTGCTTTTTAGTCAACCTACTTACCTTCTGGAGGGAGTTGCGATGATTGCTCCATCTAGATCACATGCCTGGGGGCTGAAAGAGGCATTCATACATGTGCAAAGGTGAGAGCGAGCATATCCAGGCATTCTGGATGCCCAGAAGTGCACATAGCTTAAAAGACACAAAGACAGTGCCTCAACTGGTGCTGTCTAGCTAGGAAGGGATAATGCCTGGGGATTAATATCCCAATGTTATCTCTTGTTAGCAGGTTATTTGGGCATCAGCTGGAGGTGGCCCGAGCTCAGCAGCTGGCCAAACACCATGCATCTGGCCAGAAGTTTGGTGGTAGTGGTTTCTAGACGCTTTACTGATCTTTACTGGATCTCCTGGTAAAAAGACAGCCTCACCCAATGGTAGCTGCACCCCTGAAGCTGCTTCTCTGCACCTCTTCCAAAAATGTGCTTAATGCCCCTTACTTGCATGGAAGCTTCTGTTTAGACATCTTGCAGCGTTTCTCGAGAGACACTGTTTTGTTTTAAGACCAGTCTCCAGGACCCCAGGGTTCAGCTGTGGCAGTAGCCACAACCTCTTCTCAGTTTTACTTTTCTGACGAGAAGGTTGGAGATGGAGCTTTCCCACAAAAAACAGGGTGACAAGGCCCAGTCTGGAGTGGGGGATATAACACCATTACAAACGCCTCTGTGCTGGGTTGCTTCACGTATCTGAGGTAATCCCACTGTAGCCCCATTTTCTCCCTCAAAACAGCACTAAATGGCAGAACCATCACAGCTCCATCTGCTGCCCATGCATAGAAGCTGAAACAGACATCCATGCATGCACAGTGGTGCGGATCTGGGTGTTCATCAGTAGCCAAATACCCAGATGTATGCGTCAGTAAAATGCACAAAGACCGTGCTGGCTATGGCACTGTCAAGGCAGCAAGGGACAGAGCATGGCAGGGGATCAATATCCCACCCTATCCCTTGCTAGAGAGATATTCTGTTGCTGTCTGAAGGCTGCCAAAATGACACAGAGCTAAGATTATCCTGGGAACTGGGAAGAGGGAATTTTAGCAGGGATATTTTAACGGGAAAGCCTGCTTCCTAAAGACAGATTGTGTAGGCTACTGGAAGTCTATGCACGTGAATGCTGTACAGTATTCCTTACCTTAGTACAGTGCAATCAAATTCGTGTGAAGGATTGGTTTGCCCTCAAGTGGTCAAAGAGAGGTATTGCATATAAAAGTACAGGGAAGGCAAATCCAGAATTGCATGTACCTTCGTAGCCTAAATAATTTCATGAATAAACTATTCTTTAGCAGTGGAAGAGATTACGAATGCTGTATATAAAGAAGCCTTTTATCCAACTAGGGTTGTGTTCACACTGAAATTTTAATCCAGTTTCAGTCCACTTTCAGAGTGGGAGAATGCATCAGCAAAGTACCGGGCTCTTTTCTTTCCGCATTATCTAACTCAGACAATTCACCCTTGGGTTAGATAAAGTGGAAAGGAAAAGGCTAATCGTTTTGCTGATGTGTTCTCTTACTCTGACAGTGCACTCAGACAGTCCTCCAGCACTTCCCCAGGAGAAGAAAATGACAACCCACTTCCGTGTTGCTGCCCAGGACATGAGCACGCAGCCACCAGGAGTCAAGCTCTGCTCAGGGACATCTTTACCTTGACTGTTAGTCAAATGTGTCCAGGGCAGCTATCCTTTCAATGTGCTATTCTCCCATCCTCAGATTGTTTCATTAATTCATTTTTATGGCTCTTCTGTCACACTGCCCCCCCCCCAATATGCTATATGAACAGGTGTGAACACCATGAGAATCTTGTGGTGATAGGGTAAGGGGATGACTGACTTTCACCTGAATTGGTTGAGTCCTACAGTTTGTGGGAATGGCTTCTTTCTCCAGCCGTACATTTTTGGAAGTAGTTTCTGAGAACCAGAAAAGCCTAGGTTGCCTTATGTCTTCCAGGTTTCTGAATTACAACTCCAATCAATCACTGTTTATTGGAGTTGATAAACTGCCTGGAAAGCAAAGCTTCGCCGGTTTGATCCGCAGCCTCTTCCTGGGAATAGACAGTTACAAAACCAATTCTGAATATCTGCCAAGAAAAGCACATGGAGGTGCCTATACAGTCATCCAGGAGGGCACGGAGAAGTTGATATGAAAGAAGAATTGGTCCATATGGGCAATTTCAGAAAGGCATTTAGCAAACAACAATCATCTTAATCTTAGGTCCTTGGGAAGAGTCCACGGCCAGATTGCTAGGCAGTGACAATCACCTACAGACTGTGTAATGCTGTAAGAAGAGCAACAACAATAACAAACATTTACCTAACATTTCTCATGAAAATGATCTGCAGCCCATACCCTGATACTATAAAGAAAATTCTGAACTACCATCTCAGAAGCTAATAGCAGCAAACACAAAGGCAAATGCAGCATGATGCTGCTTGTCATTAAAATGCCTAGATCAAAGTGATTTTATTATTTAAAACATTTATACACTACAGGAAAAAAAAATCCAAAAAGTGTTTGCAAAAATAAGCATTAATTTCCCAGAAGGAAAAAAAAAGCAGCATTAAAAAGTAGTTGCTTATTTATTTGAGTCAGAAGCATTATCATAACTAGTTATTAAAAATGTAAGTGTGAATTTAAAAATTAAATAAAACACAGATTTGCAGTTAAAACAGAGTTACGTGCATATATTAAAGAAACACCAGAAGTGAGAAACATTAATGTTTTTATTTATTTATTTAGATTTGTATCTCACCCTATACCCAAAGGTCTCCGGGTGGGTAACAATATTTAAAATCAAACATTATTAAAACAATAACAGGATGTATTAAAACAATAGTGTCTGCAAGGGGGAAGGGAAAAGTTATTCCCATTTAAGCAAAGGCCAAGGCAAAGAAGTGCGTCTTCACTGCCAGTCACTGCCAGTTTGGTCTAGTGGTTAAGGAGCTGGACTCTTATCTGGGAATACTTGGTTTGATTCCAACCTCCCCCATGAAGCCAGCTGGGTGACCTTGAGCTACTCACAGCTGTCTTCTGAGCTCTGACAGCCCCACCTACCTCACAGGATGTTTTGTTGTGGAGAGGAGAATAGAAGCTTTGTCAGCCACTTTGAGTCCCCTTAAATGGGTGAGAAAAGCAGGGTAGAAAAGCCAACTCTTCTTCTTCCGAAATGTGTATAATAAAGGTGCCTGACACACCTCAACGGGGAGACTATTCCATAGCCTAGGGGCCATCACTGAGAAGGCCCTCCCTGAGGCGCTCACCTCTGTTGCTGCTGAGGGTGGTGGGACAACCAGGAGGGCCTCCCCTCCAGATCTTAAGGCACGGGCAGGTTGGTATGGGAGTGGGCATTTTTTATGGGAGTTGATGTTTTTTAAATGATACAAGCAAGGGAAACACATTAGGGAAACGGGTGGGTTTCGGGGAAAATAGCCATTCAGGCAGGGGATGACCCCTTTCACAGGGGTCGTCTAAGACCATCGGAAAGCACATAGGAACCGAGACACCGCTCCTCTATCTGTCTCCAGACAGGTCTGTCCACATGCAGATACGCCCACATACGAGTACCTGGCGTGATGACATCATTGCACCAACCCCATCACATGCACCCCATACAAACACAGTAGAGAGCAGCTACTGGGCAGAAAGCAGCAGTATTGGAGATCAAACGACTCTTTTGTATTCCGCTGTGGTTGATATGGATACTATGTTTTAATTGTGTTCCGTTTGTAACAATGAAAATACATCCTGCATATCAGATATTTACATTAAGATTCATAACAGCAGCAAAATTACAGTTATGAAGTAGCAACGAAAATAATTTTATGGTGGAGGGTCAGGGTTAGAGTTAGGCTGGCCCACCACCCCATGAGGAACTGTATTAAAGGGTGGCGGCATTAGGAAGGTTGAGAACCACTGCTTTAGAGAAGCTTTGCTAGTAGCATAGGGGGCCACCGCCTAATTCGTGTTCCAGACAAGAGTTCCCACGAGGGGCAGAGAGCACCTTTAACTCTTCAGAGAGAGTGTCGGCTTTGGGTAGGGCGTCGCCTGCACTGCGGTGGCCCCTTCTATGAAGAGCGCAGGAGGGACCCGCTGCCCTCCCCTCTCACCAGCCCAGAGGCGCCAACTGCGAGAGGCTACCGCACACGGCGTTCTTTAAAGGCGGGGCTCTCCTCATGGACACGCCCCTTTCTCTCCGCCCCCGACCCCGACCCCCCTTGGGTCCCGCGGCGAGTGGAAGGATGAGATTGGCCTGAGGTTCCAAGAGCGCGTTGGCGCGATTTGAGTTGGCGCCGTTGCTAGGCGACGGAGGTTTCCAGGCTCACAACAGGCCCTCGCTGTAGGGACCCGGGACGGGGGCGCAGCAGCAGCAGCAGCAGCAGCCGCGTCTTCGTCTGTTCCCAGTTCTCGTCTTATTGAGAGGACTGGGCAGCAGCCATGAGCAGCGACCAGGTGAGGGGTGCCTGTCAGCGGGACAGGTGGACCCAGCGTGGCTCCTCTCCCCGCCTAGCAGGTCTAAGCCACGAGAGCTTTTTTGGGGCGGGGGAAGTACAGCTGCTGCTGTCAGTGTAAGTAGCCGGGATTTTTAGATTCTCAGAGGCTGGAGCATCTGAAAGGAGTTTCTCCCAATGGTGCCTATAACCCTAGTATTGGAAGAAAGCAGGGAGGAAGGAAGGAAGGAAGGAAGGAAGGAAGGAAGGAAAAGCAAGAGCAAAGGGGAGGAAGAAGAAAAGGAAGGGAAGAAAGTGGCCAGGGAAGGCAGCTTCTGATCTGGGCTGGAAATCCTTGGTGGGTGACCTTGGTGCTTCCTGCTTCCCACCTTAGTACCTGACTTGTTGCAGAGGTGCTGGAGGGGAAGCTCTTGGCTTTGTTTTTAATGGCGGGATCCAGGAAGAGAAACAGTTGATGTCCAGCCTAGGATAGGGGACAAAGGTCTGAGCAGGCTATGACAGTGGCTGTCTTTGCACCAGCAACGAAGAACCCATTAGGAACCGGACACCAGCTCGATTGGTAGAGGTCAGTTACACGCCTTCTGCACGCAGGATCCCTTAAGAATGCCATTAGGACCCCATTCTGATGGCGCTGTACCCGCAAGCGCTGGCAAAATCCAGATTTAATGGGGCCTTTGGGCCCTTAAACTGGATTAATGGTAGAACCCTTTAATGGTGTCTTCAATCTGGTCTTCTGCCGTCCACACGTCTACTGGGACAATGGGGTCCAGGAAGCTGAGCACAAGCTTTGTAGTGGCTACGCAGGCAGCTAAAAAGCAGTGTCTGGATATCAAAGATCTGGATCTTCTAAATCAGTGGTTCTCAACCTTCCTAATGCCAGGACCCCTTAATGCAGTTCCTCACATTGTGGAGACCCCCAACCACAGGGTGGGGCAGCTGGGGGGGGGAGGGAAGGGTGGTGGGAGACTCTTTGTGACCCCTCCCAAAGGGTAGTTTGACCCCCAAAGGGGCCCTGACCCACAGGTTGAGAACCGCTGTTCTAAATCCAGATTAATGGAGGTATGTCAAAAACAGCCAATGTTGCTCTATGGAGTGGTTTGAGTCTAAGGTCCTATCTGCACTGGGCCTTATTTGAGATTATATCCCAGAATAGGGGCTTGCTGTCTGCATGCTAGTGCAGCCTATGGCAAAACCTAGATGGGGCCTGCCATATCCTGCACCAGTATGCGGAATGCAGGTCTCTATCCAGGGCAGGTCTCTAATCTGGAATAAGGCTTAGTGCAGAAATGACCTAAGTCTAATCATGGTCTCTAAAATGCTTTAAACACTCTTCCCAACTTAACCAACAGCTGTCTCCTCTCTGTTTTCTCTCTTTTAAAACAAACTAATTTTCTCAAATACCTTAAAATGTATAATATTAATATAAATGTGTACAAAAATTAAAATTATACAGTTGTCTCTTAATTACATTTGTTGACTTGTCTCCTTCTTTATGTTTCTTTGTACTATTAAAGATTTGCCCCAATTCTTTCTCTTCTTCGACTTCATCTAATGTCTTACTTAGTCCTCAAAACCTACAATTAACATTTCATTTTCTTCCCTCAGTAAATAATCAATAAAAGGTTGCCAGTTCTTTGAAACATTTACCACTGGCATATCTCCTATCAAATTGGTTATTTTTTTCATTTCTGCAAATTCCATCATCTTAATTACCCACTCTTTTATTGCTAGAATAGCTTCCATTTTCCACCTCTAACCCTATGCAAGTCTGGCAGAAGTTACCATATATTTTATTAACACTATCCATTCTTCCAAGTTTTTTTTCAACTAAACTTGACAGAAACATTTCAGCTTTCAACCTTAAATGCACTCAACACTGCTTGTTATTCCTAGAAACTTCAAGGGAGTCAGTGCAGATTAGATATAAGTTAAAACTTCCTGACAGTGAGGGCAATCAGTCAATGGAATAGGTTGCCACCGGAGGTAGTGAGCTCTCCTTCACTGGAGGTCTTCAAGCAGAGGCTGTACCTACATCTGTCTGGGATGGTTTAGGAAATCTTGCATTGAACAGGGAGTTGTGTCCAGTTGGAAGGTTGAACACAAAAGGTCCCTTCCAACTCTGTGATTCCATGATTAAGAAGTTGGGAGAGAGCACTGCAGTGAACCCGAGTCTGAGCAAAACAGGAAGTTGGAGGGGAGCCCTAGAACCACCCCTGCTGGATCTGATTGGAATGGTGATCCAAAAGATCTGTAGGTCATGGATTGCTAAAGGTTGCATTTCCATGTCCACATGGATAATAATATATGCATATCACATTCCAGCAGTAGAGGGTGTTCTTTCACCAGCTTGGTTATGGTGATTTAAATATGTGAACCTTGGTACTTAACATTGCTCTAAAATAAGCACAGCCCCCCCCCCCATTCTTTGGAAGTCTTCCCCTCCTATTTGTGTAAAATAAATAGTCTGGATTAACTTTTATTTAATTTTATTTTATAAAAATGCTTTTCTCTTCCTCCCTGACATTTACTTAAATATTCATGCTGTTTGAGGAAGGAGCAGGTGGCGTTGCCATATTTGTTGAAGGAGACTTTAATATATTCATCTCATTAGTGGAAAGTTGATTGCAGGATGACATCCTTTAAGAAAACAAAAATGCATCCCGAGCTCTTCAAAGTCAGACATTTAAAGGGGATCTAATCCTCCTTGCAGCTGTTCATATAATTTTTAAAATTAGTTTTTGAAATATAAACTTAAGCAGACAGACAGTTTCCAGACAGTTTGCACGGGGGTTGCTATTCCCACAACGTCTTAAAATGCCAGACCTTTTTCTCACAGGCTTTTAAAATCAGAAGGCAAATTGTTAGCATAAAATAGTGTGGGAAGGTAGAGTAAGGAAACTGAATCCGTATTTTCTTTCTTTCGCATAAATATTGAGTATGATATTCCTTATGTGAATAAAGCTGAAACTGGTTCCTACTGCAAGCAAAAGTGTTTGCTACATATTTAGAAATATTGTGTTCCACTGCCTTCTGGGGGCTGGGTGTAGAATTTTGACAGATACGGTAAATATTTTCTAAGGCTGTGTCCAGACAAGGGCTAAAACACAGGATTATTTCAGGGCAGTGTCAAACCCAGGATTTCCCCCACAAATTTATTATTATTGTAAAAATTAATCTCACGGAGAAGAAAAGCACATAAAAAAGGGGAAGGGTCTTGGAGGTGGTGGAGCAGGCTTTAAAAGGACCACTCACACTTGCCTCCCTCAAGTGACAAAATGGCATCCAATGAGAAAGGAGGAAGATTTGACACAAGAAAAGGGGCGGAGAGCCAAGAGTTCCGTGGAGAAAACTCAGGTTGATTGTGGAGAAAGGTGTGAGTGATACAGCCCAAAAAGAGGACAACCTGAGGATGACCTATAATGATCTAGGAGTGAACAGAACTGGTTCAACCTCAGTTCAAATTATGAATAGAACACCCTATCTCATCTAGGTGGGACCAGGGACAGTGAGGTGGGGAGGGGTTTTTAAACTAGGATCCGCAGTTCACACAGTGAAAGGGGTAGAGTTATTTGTTGGTTGAGTCGGGCAGAAGAGGGCCTTGGATCAGGTTTAGAAACAGCTGTAGACATCTGTTAGAAGCCTCAGGTCTTATTCACAAGACAAGCAAACTCGGGGAGACTCTCTCAGTTCAATTTCAAAGAAAATTTCAAAGAAGCTGTCAAGCACTAAACAGGAACTTTTGTTCTTTGGATACTTTCTTGCCACTTGTTTTATCTGCCTGATAACTAGACTAGCTTTTGCTACTCTGTTGCCTGCATAGTACTGCCATTGAAGCCTGTATCTTTGCTGGAAAAAGTGCCTCTTTTTTGTGTGTGCTTTAATAAGGATTGACAATCTTTTATTGCTTCTGCCTACATATTTTCTTCCTTTGACAAGTTCCCTGAGACTGCGCCCCTTCCAAGAGCATTCTGTTTAGAGCAGTTCTTAAACTAACCTATTATGTTTCATGTCCCTTGCAAGAGTAATTCCCTTAGTAAAACCAGCTTATTTCCTTTATAGTCTGGTCAACCATATTACATGGATGCATTACTCCACATGAACTCTTATTTCAGAAACTTCCATTTTTGTTTTGGGGAACATTGCCAGCTAAATGGTTTGACATCAAATGGCTGTATCTCCATCACGTAGCCACGACACCTCTGATGGGCCCACAAGGTGGCCAGTCTCCACAGATTCCCCATCAGTGGGAACCTTCAGCCCCTTGTGGGCCTGTCAAGGACACCTAAAGATCACTGCATGAGGAACAACTCTGAGGCTTCTCCTTCACATACTGGCATGTCCCTCACTTTGAGAAACAAGGGGCCTATTCGCACTTGGCCTTTTTCTGGAGTATATCTCAGGATAGGGGTCTGTGGTCCACATGCTAATGCAGACTCTAGCAGATCTCACTTTGGGCCTGCCAAAGCCTGCCCTAGCATATGGACAGCAAGTCCCTATTCCAGGATATACTCCAGAATAAAGCCAAGTGCGAATAGGCCCAAGCTGCAGTGTCGCTAGGGACTGCATTACCTGTTCATGAAGGACAAGGATTCCTTCGGTATGTAGCATGAAAGCTTGAACACACAGTCTTCTCAGTGGCAATGGAGCCAGGAAGCCATTTTATGTGGTAGTGAGTGAGTTGCTATAGCTTCCATGGCGCTATCCCCAGTGATTCAATTAGGTGATTAGATCTTGCTTTGCATGCTTCTTTCAAAATTGAGGAAAATAGGAGTTAGTATTTTCTACCCAAGAGAGAGCTGGGCTGCCTTTCATAAACAGTGGGAAATATATAATGGAATTAGAAATATAGGCTGCTTTAAGATTGATGATATAGAAGCTCTTTTTTATCTTTTATTTGTATGTGTTGCTTTCCAGGTCTTGCAAGAAAATAGCTATTTTTAAGTAGTTGTTACCAAATGCCAGGAACCAAGGAGCAAAACAAACATGTTGCTGGGGCCGGTTGAGTTGGGTTTGACTTGAGGGTTGGTCACGCTGGACCCCCTGAAGGCCACAATGCCACATTTCTGGAATTCCTACAGGGATCAAAAGTTGGGGCTGTAGGCCAAGCATGATTAGAAAGCAGGTTATTTTCCTGACCATGCTAGTAAGCATGGAGCTCAGCAGCAGAACCTCACCCTGGAAAGCAGCAGGTTGCAAGTTCAGTCCTTGACTTCACCCTGGTAATGCAGAAGGACCTATAATTCTATCCCTGGATTGGATCCCTCATCTAGTGGCTCTGGCCAATGAGGCAGTGGGTCAAATTAGGTCTGAAGTTCTAGAGCTGCCTCTATACCATTTTCTTGGCAATGGTACATTGCCTACTTCTGGGGAGGGCCCAGGGGTTGAACCTGTGACTCTTCATTTTCTTGGCACTGTGATCTGCAGCTACTGTTAGGTGTGTAAATATAAGTGTGCTTGTCTTAAAATAAGTCCCACTGTTTTCATTGGGTTTTAGTCCCCACTACATGTGAAAAAGATTGAGCTTAATTTTTTTTTTAAAAAAATTCATGCTGGAAGTGTGAGTATATATTTTTGATTTTTCCTATCATTTTTCCCACATAGCCAAAGCCACCCAAAAAAGGGAAATTAGAGAAGACTACAACAAAATTTTTACCACAAGTTGATAAGGTAATTTTTTTCTACAGCTAATTAAAAGATGTACAGAGCGGGAGGTGTTTAAAACAGATCATCATTAATCTCTCAGGAGCAACTTGTTTCATTTTTGTTTGCTCCTTCCTTCAAGGAGGGCCAGAAGATTGCCTGTCAAAACAACCCAGAATTCCCCAACACTCTTTATCCCTGAGTGATTGTTTCAACCTGGTCTGTCTCTGTTGTATTCTGATACTTGAAATGTGGGGATGGCCAACATTTCATGGCTCAGATTTCACCTTCAGTCACAGCTGGGATAATTCCCAGCTGGTATGTTCCAGCTGTCCTGGAACAAGGCCATCTGCACTTGGATCACCAGTTCCAGGACAGTCCCCGTGCCACCTCTGCTGCTCCAAAGCTCACATGGTCTTTGGAGCCTGCTGTAAAGGTTCCAACAGCCACTGCTATATGATCTGTCCAAAGCAAACAAAGCATTCTAGCAGGAGATGTACCCCCTCTGTTCCGCACCAAAGTGTGGAAGAAAGGGGGCCAGAAGGTATCTAAGCTTTGCACTGTTCCAGTTTGCCAATAAGTGTGGAAAGGCCCAAATTATCTCAGTACTGTAACTGGTTAGGTTCAGACTGTACACTAGAGGAAATTATTTGCACCCACATCAGCCTGCTTGTCTCTCTCTTCCTTAATTCATCCCTTTTCTGGTGTTGCCCAGACTGACAGGAATATCAGTAAAATTTGGTGGGTTGCAGCTGGGCCCTAGTGAGGAAGGAGAAGGCATGCCACACTAACTGTTTCATCACACTGAGACTCCCACACTTTTGTTCCCTGAGCATGCCCACTGTAGCTCACAAGACAGAACAGATACAATGATTGTGTTGCTGGTTAGTAGTGCCTCATTTCTTTTGAAGATCACAGCAATGGTTTCCATTCAGAGATAATTAAGAACAGCAAAACTTTACCCTCCACTGCCTTCATGTCTGCTAGAACTATTTCACTGATTTCATTTCACTGATTGCAAAGCACACAAGCACAGAGGCACATCTATCACATAGGAAGATCATGGAATGGATCGCGTTGCACAGCATATATGTATGCCTTTGCGCTTCAGAGACGTGTTCACACATGCTGTGCCACTGAATGCTGTGCTGATTGTGGGGTATTTAAAACAGATTTTTGGATCTGTTTTAATTATTTCTCTCCGTTGTAGCAGCATCAAATGCAAATTTGCATTTGTTAGCTGTTGCAGGAATACAGCCTGCTTGACATGACAGCAGGTCAACTGTTGAAAAGGAGATATTCAGATGAAAAAATCAATGTAATATTTTTCCCTCCTGCCCATGTAAGTAAGCATATGGACCCACATCTTCCATATCATAGTGCTCATCTGGAATTATTCATGTGTGCTATGATATGAACAGACATTGCCCCACTTGGGAGCACTGGATCTTGTGAGAGTGGTTGCTCAAAGCTACAGTAGCCTTAGAGCTTTTGATCAATCTGAACACCAGCTTCAGTGTTATTGGGAATTTCTATCTATTGTACATGGTTGACCCACCTAAGCAGTCTCTGTAGTGACTTTTATATCTGGGTTTATTGCGTCCACTATTAAAAGGATTCTAGATCTGCCAGCAGACTTGAATCCAATGAGGAGGCCTAAATCTGGGATGGGTGGCTTGTTTCCTTGTAGTCTGAATTCAGCTACAGAGTTATTGGTTCCTGGAAGGGATGGTATAGGAATGTTCTTTTTTACCCTAGCATCTGTGCCTTGGAGACAGCTTGCAGGCATTGACTGAAGACAAAATGAATGACCCTAGAGGGTTTCTTTTAGGAACATTTAAGTACCAGATTTAAAAAGCAGGCTATCTATCTATCTATCTATCTATCTATCTATCTATCTATCTATCTATCTATCTATCTATCTATCTATCTATCTATCTATCTATCTATCTATCTATCTATCTATCTATCACAATTTTAAATGGTGCAGGACATGGGATCCATGGGAAATATTTTCATTTTAAATTGTATTAATGTTTAATTTTGTCCAGTAACAATTCTTCTATTTAGTCCATGAATACATTTTAAGGGCAAGGAAGGATGGCTGGTGCAGAAGAGGTTATCTTTGGTGTAACCATGACTAGCTCTTGGCATTTTCTAAAGCAGTGTGTTGCATTTTTCAGATAAACTGCAAACCACTATGGCATCAGGCTCCACCTTCATTCCAGCTACGGGGAGACAGGGACGTTTATATTCCAGAGGAATTCATGGTAAAAAATGAACTCTCACCTGGTAAGAATATCATGAATGTTTGGGCAGAACTGATCACCATTTATTTGGCTACAGTTTGTAAAATGCCATTAAATAGGATACTTTTTGTCCTTTGCAATTCATTATCTTGTGTGTAGCATTTATTTTATTTATGTAATGCTTTTTTAAAAAAATCTTCTCAGTATGGAAATAAAACTCTGCTTTTCTGGATGATCTATAGATGGATTCTTTGAAAGGATTTCCTATACATCTTGGTTATATACCAAATTGTTCAATTGTTTTGTTGTATTTATTTTGATTGCTGAACACTGAGCTTAATAAATATTAACTAACTAAACTGCGCTTTTAAAAAGTTTGTTTTCTGTTAGTTTGGAAAATGCCTATCTATTCATTTATTTCTGTATTGGTATTCTGTCTACTTCTGAACATCTCAAACTGGCTAGCAAAATGCCTGTATCTGCTGCCTTACCAGACCAATGATTTAACTTATGATTGCTGAAAATTTGTCAGTCGTTCGATAGTGATTGCTAGATAAGTTTTCTTAACTGAAGCCTGTCTTTCTCTTTGGATTACCTCTCAATGAATTACTTGCTGTTTTGTTCACCTAGTAGTGAGGGAGACTTCTATTACCCCTTGCTTAAGACTTTAATCACTTCTCTTATCCCTTGCCTATGAGCTTTTTCACTTCTGTCTTATCAAGCCATGTAGTCTATCTGATATAAAGTGGATGGCACCAACCATGGGCCTTTTTGCACTATGTAGAAATTGTCACCTATAGAAAATTATAGAAAGCTCTGTGCAGTGCGGATGCTCCATGTGGGAGCAGACCCAGGTTGTCTCTCTGAAGCAAGTGTGAAAAGGTCTTAAGCCTTATCTCCATGGAGCCGTTAGTAAGCCTAGGTAAGTTTGGGTCTCTATGGTTTTCCAAATCCCTAGTTTTCTATAGGTGACAATTACTGCACAGTGATTGATGGCAATTGAAGTGTAGTATGTTACAAGGGATGACTGTAAATACATTAATGTGGTGACGAGTCTGCTTCTTCCCTCCCTGTCCTCCTCAGAGCCACATGAGCCACTTGTCAGTTTCCTTCAGTTTTAATGCCTAACACTTTTTCACTCTGGCTTCTTCCTTTATTTGCCTGTTACCTATGTCTGTTTCACAGTAATAGACTGACACTGATATAATGAACAACCCCAAATGTTTATTGTTACAGCAGAAAAGTAGATAAACAAGCAAGCTTAATTCTCAGTCTTGAAGTCCTTTTGTTCCTTGAAAAGTAAATAGTCTTTTTGTAATCTCCTTTCTCCTAAACACACCCTAACTGCAAGCACACATTTTCTTTTTAGAATGCCACTTTTCCGGGGGCTTTTCTCCCCTCTACAACCAAGCAAAGAGGCTCCCACCTACTTTCACCAAGTAGAGCACCTCGGGGCAGCTTCATCTGCCTGCTTTATAGTCCGTCCATTGTTGCAGCTGATTGATCCATGTGGATGGATGGTGTAGCTTTTCCCGGTCACCACGCCCCCTCTGTTACTCACCCAACCTGCCGAAAGCCCACCGAGTCGTTTCCCTTCCTGCTCGGCCCCCGTGGATGCCACAATTAATGGTTTAAAAATGAATATAAAGAGACCTGATATGGAAACGCTGTGTGAAAGCCAAAGCTGGCCTTCAGATTTTACACATTTTAGGTAAAATACATTTTTGTTTCTGGTGGAGCAGCCTTCACTGTGTTTGAGAACAAGATTTATATGGACTTTATGTGGCACTACTGTAGATTCTGCAGTGATTAACTGGTGATCACCTATTCTCACATGTAAGTGATTGCTTGAAGCTAAAGGCATCAAACAAACCTTTAAGTATCTAAAATGTATGATTTCATATGCCTATTAGTGGAAGTAGCGCTGGTCATATGTATGCTCTCAGGGCCGGATTCAGTCTCATTTGTAGCAGTTTTGTGGCTCCTGTGCATTTTTCATGACTCTTCTGTGAACCTAAGTTTTGGATATAGCTACGATATCCATCTTCAGAGGATTTTGCTTTTGGACGAGTCAAAGGTGACTGGAGTCCTACTAGATCTTATTTCCCTTCTTATAGATGTTTGCTGTTTGTCTGTCAGTTCTTCCTTTGAGTTGTTGGTGAGTCATTGGCCTTTTCCTGGCAGTACTCTGTTGGCATTGTTTCCTTGGGTGGAAGTGTTAATGGTGGATCGTTGAGGCTTGCTTGTTTATTATGTATTCGTATAATCCCTGGAAGTAGCACTGTTGGTGTGGTTTCTGTTTTGTAGTCCTAACATCAGCAAAAAGTATCCTTTTAGAAAATTCCATGATGTCCACCCAGATTACTTTGGAGAAAACCAAGAATGAGGTTTACTCCTGCTCCCTGTTGGCCTCTTTCTATGCAGCTATTATACCGCTACGATAACTAGCAACAACTCTAACTAGTAGCCATTACAAATTGGCTTAATGGTTATCATTGTGGAGTTTCTTTGAGTTTCTTAATATACCACATGCAAAGCACTAATTGTTGACTGAATGAGATTTATTATCAGGCTCTTAAGTGTAATATTTGCATCTCGTCTAGACATTACTCACTAGCAAATAATCATAGACATTTGAGGGCTTTGAACCTCCATGTAAAATTAATTTAAGAACTGGCTTTGGGGGTTTGTTTTTAGAACATTTTAGAATAGTATTTCAAATAATGTGTAACTTTTACTCCTGTGCAATTTTTCATGCAAGTGATAACTATTAAGGAAGAGGCTGAGGGATTTCATAGAAAGAAGCAGCTGCTGATCCTGCAGACCTTGGATTGTTCTAGAATCATAATTAGTGTGGTGCTTGGGGGCTTCCCATAGTACCCATAAGGCTTCTAAGTGTTCCTTTTCACTGCTCTGTATGAAAGAGCCGACAAGTATATGTATACAGCATGGCCACTTCATTCCCAGAAGCCAGAAAGAGGATGGTGGCCCTTGGTCCATGCATATCCTTTGCATATCTGAGTTAACCTCTCAAAATACACTATCCTTTCTCCCTCTTAAGGAGAATATCTGGCTCAGAGATCAAAGAAGCGGAAGGCAGAAGAATCTCTAGCTAGTGATCTTGCTGCTGGACCATCAACTTCTAAAGCAAAAACTGATGCCAAAAAGGATCGGGAGAACTTCAGAAGTACTCTTGTTAATATTATCATGTGAGCTGCTTCATAATTGTTAAAAGAAAAATTATATAATTTTTCTCTTACTATAAAAGACAGTTGAGATTCCACACAGAAAATTGTGTTCTGAAAACACTGATACCATCCTGTCATGCTTGTTTGTCAGGCAACCAGATCTTACCTCAGAACAAGAACTTGCCTTATTTGAAGAAAAGCCTGAGACTGCAGATAAAACTGCTATAGAGAAAGACATTTTGGTAAGTAAAGCAAAAATTCCATGACATGAATGTTTAGCCAGGAGAGAAAGGCTGTATTGCAGATCATGGAGAGGTACCATCTGGATTTAGCTGTGATCTGGATTGAGGCCTATGATCTGGATTGATGCCCTTGGGAGGGACAGGGTCTCCACAATCTGGAATAATGTGTGGATGTGGAGGCCCAGATCAGGATCTGAGGCCCTTTGGTCTGGATCTACTGCCCAGTGCAGAAACAAGCTATCAATGTGAAATATAACAGGAAGTGTAAATGTTGACCTATAAAGTATGTAACTGCCAGACATCACAGAGATTACTTATCACATTTGGGCTGTGTTCCCACCCGGGCTTGTTAAAACACTTTTAAAACAAAACAAGAAAAACCCAATGTAAGCGCACATTCTGGCTAATCCCACCTCAGTGGCTTTAAATCCCTGTCAACCCCAATTCAACCCTGATTCTGCTGGCCCCACAGAAAATGCTTTAGAATCACATTAGGGAAAACAAATCTTTTCTTCCTTCCCTTTGCCAGCCGGGCACCCACCCCTATCTCCTGAATGGATCCCACAATGACATGGCGGAGGGTGGGGAATTCCAACTCCCTCCTCTCCTCTCCTCTCCTCTCCTCTCCTCTCCTCTCCTCCTTTTGCAAAAGAAGACCTCCCCCCCATGCCCTGCCAGTGACTGAGTTGGGCTGCTGGCAGGGGAAGCCTTGAACAGTGGAAAGCCTAAGCCTCACTGTTTTATTCTGTTAAGATTTGTGGAGCAGATTTAAAATTAAAAGGCAGCCAAAGTTTGCTATTTTTAGCATAGTTATCCAAATATATCTTGCCAAGAAAGACTGTATTGGATTGCAGTCTTAGGTCATATATTTTCTTCCTGTGTTTCCACATGAAGTTCTGTTTGTAATTTATTCCATTCCCATTGTACCCTATGGTTAAGTCTTTAGTGTTTCCAACTGTGTGAGATTGTACTTAGCATCTGATACTGTTATCTTAAAGCACAACTAAATAAAACTGGTTCAGTGTGAAGTGCGTGGGTGGGAAATGAAACTTTGTTATCAGTGTGAAGTGGAGTGGGTGAATTATTAATTATCAGTATGAAGTGGCTGAAAATGAAACCGTATGAAGTGCTCTGCCGAGGAAAAAAATCTGGCACTTTAAACCTGCAGGGAGAAGCCCCACCCATATCATGACACATCTGTCCCAATACTGCTGTACCATTCCCAAAGTAATAAAGAAAAAGTGTTTTAACTTCAAAAATGAGAAAACCCCCTATATTTTCAGGGTTTTTTATTGCAGTTTTTAGCAATTTACTCCTCAGAAAACATGGGAACTGAATTGGTAATGGGGACAAAGAAAGTTCAGATTGTTTTGAAATCGCTTTGTAACATGAGTGGGAATGCAGCCTTACTGTATTAATGCTTTTGTTCTTTATGATCTAAATCAGAAAAAAATTCTCCTATTTCTTAGCAGCTTGTTGTAGTACACACCTCCTGTGCTTCTAACTTTGCAGAAATATTACTATTACATTCGCCATGGAATTGACACAGATCATGTGGCCCCAATGGAGGACTCATGGCTAGAACATGTCCTGGCACTAGTACCAAAACATTTAAAGGTGCTCCGTGAAAGTGTCTCTGTCCTCTCAGAAGAAATGAGAGAAGATTATCTTCTCAGTGTAAAGAAGGCAATAGGTATGTTAGCAGTTGCAATTTTTTAATCTGGGATCAATCTTGAATGGTGTCTCAGCTCCAGTTTCTGTTGTCAGTTTGTTTTAGAACACTTAGTCCATGACTAAGTTTGATTGGACCATGCCAGCTAGCACCATGGTTCCTATACGCCATCCCTATTAAATAGCATAGGTCACAAATAGCATCCTGTGGTGCCCAACAGCCAGGACATATAGGCGGAGTTATCCAACACAACTTTCAAAGATGGTTTCCTGTGGTGGAAGGTGAACCACTGCAGCATAGTTCCTCCCCCTCTTAACTCATGGAAGTGATTTAAAGAATACAGGTGTCAACAATATCAAGAGCTGCTGGGAGATCAAGCAGGATTAATGAAGTTGCACTCTTTTTGCCTCTCTCCAAGAAACGGTCATCATCCAAGACTGATTCTGTCCTAAAAACCTAAAGTGTTCTCCAAGGATGTTTGCAATTGCACAGCTATTACTCTCCCTAATACCTTGCCCCCACAAGGGATGTTTGTTACTTGACAGTACTTGGAATAGACCTCTGGCTCCAGGCTCCAGGGGTGGCTTTTCTAGGAGTGGATGTCCCTTTGGCACTGCCCTGCTGGATGAAATAAGGGTGTTTTTTGTTTTTGTTTTTTGCAGCTTTCACAAGCATGCAGTAGGCATGAATGTGTAGTCTTATGTGCCATTAGGTCATCTTCATGACAAATAGCACTCTAGTTGTCTCCTGACCTGTTTCATACCCCCAAACTCCTTAGTAATCCAGGGACCAACTCACGTTCCACAGTGCTGGAGAGGAGAAGATGTATGGAACTAGTTGTGTTGATGGCCCATTATGTAATTGATTGCTTGAGGGCAGCATGAGGCATCTGAGTTGGAATGGGTAAGGTATGCAATTGTCCTCAGATGCCTATGGTCCATCAGGTGGAGATCCACAGTGTGAAGAGAGAGTCTGTGTCTGTACCCATTTTATGTTCATTGCTTGAGGTTCATCATTTAGCTTTTTGTGTGGTGCCAGCTCATTGGGCCTGATCAACTGTCAATGTCCATTCCTTCCATTCTTGCATGTTGTCTGGAGTGGAAGGAGGACATTCAGAGACCTGAATCTTGTGTTTTGGGGTGGTGCCTGTTGTTGAATTGAGCACATAGCAAATTTACGAGGCAGGTAAAGTGAAGTTCCCAATTCAAGGAACAGCATGCACAGAACATTTTAATCCGAACACCTTTGTGCTCTGGCCAAGAGATGGTTGAGAGTGGAAGTGTGAAGCCCCCATGATGACACTATAGATCCACTCAGAGGTGCAGCTATACCCAGTTCCCCCAAAGCATGCAGATCATGTGGGTAGCCAGAAGCCGGACCTGGGTAGTGATCCATTTCTTTGTACTTAGACACTATGCTTTTTTCTCTTATCTCTGCCCTTACCTTTTACCTTTTACTTTTTCTATTGTTGTCTATTTTTATTTTCCACTTTTATGCATTATTTATTTTTTAATGTTCACTGCCCCAAAATTGCAGTATTGGGAGTGTAAAAATCCAAGAAATTAAAAACTACAATAAGAAGAAATAAATATTATGTGAGACAACAGTGCTGGATGCAGATGACTCTAGCCATGAAATGTTTGTAATTATTCCTGGGCTGTGATCTTAAAACAAACTGAGAAGGAAGCAAGCCTCATTGAACATTATGGGATTGACTTGTGACTAAACGTGCAAAGATAGCATTGTTAGGCTGTTCATTCTCCCTCCCCAGCTGCTTGTAATTTTTTCCCCTACATCTCATCCATTTGTTTTGTTCTGTTTTACAAAGCAGGCTTGAATCAAATGGCTTTGAGCTCCTTGTTTTCAGAGTTCCTTCCTCCATAAGACTTGTAGTCTTAAAAAATAATTGCTTCATTCCCCCCCCCCAATGTTTTGCTTGGTTCCGTTTGGTTGAGCTTATTTGTATTCTATTCTTTTTTTAATGTCTTATTTTAGTTGACTTTGTTTTAAGAGACCCCAGGGAAAAAGAAGACGTCAAGAAGCAAATTCTTCCACCTCATCGTGAAGAGTAAGGAAATACAGCTGTAATTCCCATTTTGAGAAAGCATTACAGGCAGCATTTGTGGCTTCCTTGGGATATAGAGGCCACTGCCCTGAGAAGAAGCGCCACTAGCTTTGGCCCAAGTGAATGTGCATGGGAGTGCTCAGCAGTGGCCTGCAGCAAAAGGGGTAGCAAGCTTGGAACTGACCCAGGAAGTGAGCCTGCCTGAGTGCTCCCTGCAAGGCTTGGCCACATGGTTGCCTGGCTTTGCCATGTGGGCACGAGCAGCTGGCCAGTTCCAGCATGTGGTTCCTGTTATACCTCTGTGCTGACCTGCAGGTCATAGTTCAGATGCTTCCTACTAACTGTGTTTTATCTGTCAGCCAAAGTGCTTTTTCAAAATTGCCCTGTGTCCTTTCTTGCACTTTGGGGAAGGGTGTGTCTCATGGCTAAAGGAACTGAAGGGAGGAAAAGAAAGAGATGTGTTCATGATGAGGCACCTTGTCCCTTCCTTTCCCTGGTGCCCAAGGGGCAGTCCCCGAGAGGCTTTTGTGTGCGTGCAGGCCTCAGGTGATCAGGAGAGACAAGGCTGAGAAAGAAGGAAAATACGGTTACTGCAGACGCCATTCCTTGGCCTTCTCTCTTCCAAGCTTAGCACATTTGGACTGACAGCCGGATGACCCCATTTCCACTACAGACCCCATTAGAGACACATCTGTTTCCACCACAGCTAGGGAAATCTGGGTCATATGAGTCCTTTAGGACCTATAATCCAGATTTCGTGTAGACCCCATTGAAGGGGTCTACAATGGGGTCTTCAACCATCAAATCCAGATTATAGGGAGCCTGTTTCCACTACAATTTGGCAATGGGGTCTAGGGGAGGCTTGGGGGGGGCAAACTAAAGACTTCTAAGTCCCTCTGAAGCCGCCTCTGAAGTCCCTCCGGCTCCGAAGTCCCTCTGAAGTTGCCTTCGGAGATTAGCAAGGGCTACAAATAAAAACCCCTTGTGAAAGCAATACCACTGTCTTTTATTTTAATCATTTTAATTAATTTTTTTACAATTGCTCTAAGTCCCCCCTCCCCCTCCCCCCAAGGGTAATGCATAAATCCAAGTTTTTATACCATTCATTGAAAAGGCTACACAATTCATAAGAGAGCAATACCGCTGTCAAAGGCTCTGGAGGATCTTTGAAGTTAGCGGCAGATTGGACAGACCCAGAGGGCCTTTGGAGCCGGAGCGCCTTCGGAGCCAGAGGGTCTTCGGAGCTAGCTCTCATGAGGTGTTCTCTTCGGAGCCTTTGCTAATCTCTGAAGAAAACTTTGGAGATTGTACCCCCTGTCCCCCTAAACACCTGGGGTGACAGGCAGACCCCTCATGGGTAGATCCGGATTTGCAAATGGGTGCTCCGGTGTTTCCACAGCAGGCAGGCTAGCACCCATTGCTATTGGGTGCTAGACCATCCATGGAAATACATTGGGTACTTCCCTTAATCCAGATCTGCTAGATCCAGATTAAGGGAAGTACCCATTCCTTAGATCCGGATCTTCTTAGATCCGGCTCAAAGGAGCTCAGTGGAAAAACACCCCAGGAGAGAGGGTTGTACTCTTTTCTGCCACATGACAGGAAGCTAAAATGTAACAAGCATATGCTGTTCTTTTATGTCCTTTAACTGGTAACATCAAGAACTGAAGCAAGGATCTTACATGACAGTAACAAATAATTTTCCATATGATGGAAATGTAGTGATGCACAAAGCTTCCTCTCAAGGTTTGTTATGGCCTGTTTTTGTTTTGTTTTTCTCCAGTTTGCAATACTGTAGAATCTCTATTCTTTTTCCTGGGCTGGAAGATCTGTGCCTTAGACAAAAGAAATTGAGCGAATTCCCACTTTTTTTAGTAAACTGCAGACTTCTGTTATAAACCGGTACAGAGAAATGCAGGATTTGGGAGGGGGGCAGTGAAATTTCTTCATAATTCTGAGGAACAATGAACTTACTCTAGGATCCACTGAGGATTAATAACGGGTGGGCAAAGGGCGAGTGGAGGGAGTTTCCTGTAACAGTCAGTGTAAGACACTGAAAAGAAGGCAGGCTGCTTCTAGATGACCATATAGCTACCTCATGGATGGGAGTGTGAAGTTTTCAGTCAGTCCTTAAATCAGTAAA
Organism: Aspidoscelis tigris stejnegeri; assembly: GCA_023333525.1. NCBI lineage: Eukaryota > Metazoa > Chordata > Lepidosauria > Squamata > Teiidae > Aspidoscelis > Aspidoscelis tigris. The sequence continues at coordinate 18,984,355 of JALMGA010000010.1, forward strand.
TAAATAAAATGATTATATAAGCAGCACTGGTGTTGCTACCAAATGCCAGCAAGCCTTGTGCTGTTAAAATTTACAAAGCCGGAAGAGCGCCAAAAATGGGAAGAAGATTTGGTGCTGTGTGCTGAATAAGAGTGTCGGTCATAAAACACAAGAGGTATAAGAAATATGTGTTGCCGAGGCAGGTTTTGCAAGTATAATGATATGAATGGCAAGGTACCACTTAAATGCATAAAATATTTTATGGCAACTGCATTATGCTTGCCACATGAGGTTTATACTTTATTTATTCATTTATTCCTTTTTTTAAGGCAGAGATATTTCTTAACTATATACTTTAGATTCTAATTGGTTAATTAGCTTCCTACATTGTATGCTTATGGATAATTAATTTGATAAGCCCTGAGCTTTTCCAAGGGATTTTGCCTTAGTGAAGGAATGTCAAAACTCAGAAGACAATCCTTTCCCCTATTCTATTTAATTCTGATATATTTTCCCAGGAGAAAGGACTTTAAAAAAAATAATATCTGACAAGCTAATGAAATTGGCTTTATTTCCTGAATACTGAGCTCGGTGATAAGGAATAGATAATGTTTGTTTGTTTTTTACTCTGAGTTTCTGTTTTGCTGATTTCTCAGCGTCTATATTTTCCTCCCTCTAGAATGGAAATAGTGCCCAAACCTTGGAATAAGTCCTTTTTGGCAGCTCGCTCATATATAAGTGAAAATTTGTATGCAATGAATCCCACCATGTTGGCTGTTTTGGATCTCTGGGAAACGTCTTTTAGGTAAGGAGTTTTATTCTTGCCAACAAAAAATTGCAAGCTATTTCTAAAAAAGAGGAGATGAGGATGTTTTGGAGGGAGGGGGAAGGCAGGGCAGCTGCTAGAGAGGGGAGCTGCCCTTCTTCCCTTCTGAGCATTAGCTTTGCGCAGAAGAGGTTCAGTCCCTGCAAGGCTTACAGTCTCCTGTTCCTTGATGCCTTGGCCCATTTGCACAAATGTCTGAGTGTCAAAAGGTCCAGATTTCTGATTCCCTGGGACGTTCTGGGTCGCCAAAAGAATTCTGCATCTCCTTTCCTACTGATCTTAGACTCTCTTGCTCATCGGTGCATGGAAGCATAGAGGAAGTGGCCATTTCAAATGCTAGTCAAGCGCCAGAAGCAGGTTCTGCCTTCTGCAGGTTGCAGTACCACTGGCTGTGGCTGCTGAGTCTACCTCAAATGCACTTGGCAGAGGCAGGGAGGTGTTAGAAGGAAGTGACCTTACCACCTCCTGGGAAGCCAAAATTCGACTGCCAGGATTGCATCCAATCAGAGAGGGCACTGGAAGGGGAAGGGGAGGTCTGATGGCCGCTCAGATCTCTAATGAGTTAGGCCTATGTTTGGTATCTGAGGGGACATCATGGGTCTATTTTCAAGCAATTTCTGAAGAAATCTGAGACTATATTCAAACAGAGCTTACTTGATTTATTCTTGAGAAAACAAAACACAAACAACTTCAGGTTATTTCTTAAGGCAAATAAATACTTTACATGTCTCTCCGTTGAACACGACTCAGACTTTGGCAGGAACTTTGACTCTGGTTCTGTGCTTTGCTTTGGTTTCAACGGTGGAGCTGTCCTTGTGCCTTGGATGAAACTTGCTGTTGTTGTTATTGTCTAGTTTATTTACTTAATGAATTACCCACAATAGTTAATAAGGCTGGCCTATACTGCTCTCTCTAAACACAGGCCTTTCCTAACTCTAACTCTCCTCAGAATATTTTTTGGAATGTACCACAGCTATGGGGGTGTTCTGCCAGCCAGGACCAATACATTTGAAAACAAACTGAGGGGGGTTTCACTTTAGAATTCTGATCTTTAAACAGCAAAGTCAGGCAGGGCAGCAGAACCATAACAGGAGGAGTGGTGAAAAGGAAAAAGGTATCCTGAGTCCAGGAAGACTGACAATTGTGAACAAGGAAAGACAAAGAAACTGAGTCAGCACTAAATTAGATTAAGTTTGATCAAGCAAACAATGGGTTGTGTCCCGGTTGCACCCTAAGATGAACTCATTTGTTGTGGTACAACTGGGCCCATGGTGTCCACATGTCCATTGAGTTTTCTTGGCAGCAATATGGAAGGGGTTAGCTCTTACCTTCCGTTGGGATGCTTTTTTCATTCCCCCTTCTAGCTTGTAGCCTGTAGCCTTGGAATTTTTTGGTTGCTGCTCATCCAAATACTAATGTTGCTTGCTTTGCTTTTTGAGATCAGCTATATCTAACTAGATTTTGTAGCATACAGAAAGGCTTTTCTTGCAAGGATGTTCCTATATCTGTGCCTCTGTTTTTAAGGATTGGACTCTTCTGTGGCATAATTTCTGCCCCCTCTGGGAGCAGAGTCACACACAGATGGGTTAGATGTTCACGTATATTTTTAAAAAGCTATTCCCTCTCTGACTCCACCCCCCCCATCCTCATTTTCAAGGGAAATGCACATTCAATATGGGCAGTGGCTGTTTACGATGCAACCAACATCTTCCAGCTGTGTGATTGACTGATGGCACTGTGGGCTTGGTCCCCTGTGATTGGCTGTGCCACCTTCTCCACCAATCAGCGGGCTCTGTTTTTCAGCCGAGCGTTTGTGGGATTTTTCCCCTTCTTAAATTAGATCCTTTGATCCTTGAGTATTGGCAGGAATGGAGGGGGAACTCCAGGGGAAATAGATTCAAAATAAATTATGAAGCAATGGCAAGCAGATAAAGCAGAGACAGTGTCATTTTGTCTCTTCATAAATACTGTACAAAGGCTCAAACAGTTTACTGAGGGCTGTGTGCAAACTAATTACAATGTTTCTAAACCTTCCTTATAGGCTTAGTATGGAAGAAAAACAAGAGCACAGAAAATGGGAAACCATAATCAACTAAAGTAACTTAAAACAATGTAGTATTTTGTCTTTGCCTTTTTCTTCTTAGAAAAATCCAGATATCTGAATAAATCAACATTGTATACAGACTGGGAGATTGTCATGGCTCTTATGCTTGTCTCCTCCTACTTCAAGACAAACACAGATCAAGCCTGAAGGGAAAAAATGTACCCAGATCCATAGACAATCCAAAGAGCAGACAGGCTGGAAAGAGCAGAAAAGCCCTGGCTCCATGGGTATGGAAAGGATAAAGGCTGCCTCCAGACATTAGCAGCTTAATTTGCTATTTAGCAGTATTTTGGAGTTTAGCATCTCTGGAATTATCACCAGATGGCAGGGCAACAGTTTAGGCAAGTGGAAGCACTTAATGGTGTAAACATTGGTTCCCATGATGACGCAGCACATGAATCCAGCTATTTTGATGACATGAAATACCTGGAAGTTTATGATTCCTGCCACATGCACAGATCGGGAGCTGATTTTCCAACAGTAGTGTGGCAATCCCAGCATAGTGCCAGGATAATCAACATCAATATGTGTTTGGCAGTCTCAGAATAGTGCTGGGATAATCCTGGGTTTTATACTCTGTTTGGAGGCAGCCAAAGTTCCTCTCTCAACATGGCTTGCTTAGTTGCTGTGCTGATGGTGATTTGAGCCCCTGCCTCCCTATTTTTAAAAACCAAGTCAGGAGAGGTAACACCTGCTCCAGCTGTCTAATGGCCAACAGGATGTGAATATTCATGTAAATGAATTTTAAATAAGACAGGCTTTACCAACCCCTCAAAACACACGTAGAAACCATCACAATCCACAACTTGTGTCCAATGAAGGCTGCCAGAAAAATTTTTGGACTGCCCCAAGCCGCTCTTTCAGTTACTCACATTATCTTGCCCAAAGTTTGTGACAGCTGTGGATCTTGTGAGAAAACATGCAGACACTCTGAAAAATAAGATCACTGTGTTCAGTTAAGTATTTCTAGGATAAATAAATGTTTCATTAGACACATCCAGTTTTTCGTAGCTTTTAAAATATTCTGTTGCTTTTAACTCTCTTTTTAAATGTATTGGAAACATTTTTGAGATTTTGATATAAAAAAAGTATCAAATGCTTTTTCTTCTTCATCATCATCATCCTTAATGTTAACATGCTGCTGAATTTAAATAATTCCTTAGAAGTCAGCAGTTGACTGGTTTGAGGGATCTTTCCTGATTTGGGATACCTAGGCCTTCCCAGGGGGCCCAGTTGGGCCGTGTCTTCACGGCAACCTTATCTCGGATTCAAAATGTTTTCAATCCTCAGAGTCCACACGGCAGTTTGGCCTAACACACTTTCTCCATGTTAAACCACCCCAAAGCGTGGTGAATCTCAATCCTGATTTCAACAGGTCTCACTCCGGATTGTGTGCTTGAAATGTTTTACCTTTTTTACTGTGTGGACAGTACCGTGTTAAGGGATGAGAATCCATGTTTAGGGTTTCCCTCCCCCAATAGCTTGCTTCCAGAGATAGTGATTTCATTGAAAAAATCCACCCTCAAAACAGCCACTATAAAAATCCAGTCCTTAAAGCTACACTGTAATGATCTTGCCACTTCACACCTTAATAACAATGTTGCAGTTTTGTGCAATTCTAACTCTTTGAAAGTTCTGACCTTTAAAAAAGGGAAAGGAAAGGAAAGCCCTGGAGGTTCTGTTTTAAAGGCTGTGCCTGTGAAGGGGGTTTGAGTTGCTGCTGCTGCTGTGTGCCCTGGGAAATGGGGAGAGGAGGGCAAAGAATTGCTGGCTGCCAGTGTCTGTTTTTTATCCATCCAGGCAAGCGGCAGCCACCCACCCAGCCACCCAGCTAGGCTCTGTGAAGGGGTCTGTTATGGGTGGCACGTCCATGCCAGGAGGAAGAGGGCAGGGCAGCCCTGCAAAGCGGTTTTTAAAAAGTAGCCACTTGAGTCCCCCCTTGAGTCACATACGCCATGTACGATTCTCAGAATCCGGATCGAATGCGATTAAGTTAAAAGTAATGGGGACAGGCAAATTCGCGTTTGCATCCGGTTCTATTATTTCGGTTTAGGGAAAGCAAAATAAGCTTGCTGTGGGGATTTGCCATTGGAGTGTTTTTGCTCCATCTTTTTCCATGTGGTTGAGCCAATCTGAAATGACTCCATCCTGAGCTGAATTGAAGCCAATCAGTACCAACCTGGACTGAATAATAAACATCTGAACTTGCACATCCTTAAAGGGAAGTTACATTTTATAAGACATGTAAAAGCAAAACTAAGATATAAAAATTGTGTCACACAAGGAACAGCTGTATTTAATACAAAGGAATGGTTCATGAAAAAGCAATGGATGTTCGAGTTTTTATGATTTATACAAATCAATACATATTTGTAAATAGTGTTTGTGGTTTTGCTCAATAATAATTTTTAGAAACAAGCAGAAGTCTTTGTTAAAGCTCTGTCAGATTTCAAAAACGAAAATCAGCTTGTGGAGTCTGCCATCTTCACCAGGAATATGTGTGTGTGATAGGAGGTAGAGATGAACTTTTCTTTCTGCCCCAATGTTTTCCTGCTCAGAACCACTGCCAATTTGTTTTTCTTCTCTTTGTTCCCTATGGCGGTTCTGGATGTGGATTTCAAAGAAGAAATATGTTTTTGTAATGCCTCGGGTGGGTGGGGAACCTAACTTGCAGGCAGGATGATATTAGGAAGGTAGTTGAGGGGAGAACGATTAAATATCTATTGTTCCTTCACTCCAAACTGCAGGCTTTTTCCTCTTTCCTGCATTACTAGTAACATTTGACTGTGAAAATTTTGTCTTTCCAGTTTTTTAGATGTCTTGTGGATGTTGCAAGATGGATCAAAACCAAGTTTAAATCAGTCATATGCCTCAGTAGGCCTTTTCACATTTTCACTTCCCTGGGGGAAGGTGGGGGATACATCCGGTGTCCATACTTTGGGATGCCGAATCTATCCCAAACCTCACCAGAGCTTCCCTACGCAAGGAGAAGGTACAAATTGTCTCCACGGTGGAGGTGATCATGGAGCCATAGCAACAGCACCAATGTGCCTGCATGGTGCTGTTACCATGGTGACTGGGCAACATGGTGCACAACTGTATCTTGTGTGCTCTACTTGCACCTCTTCCACCCAGAAGAGATGCCAGTGAGGGCATACAGAGCTTTCCCAGCCCTGCCACTAGTATAGCGTTAGAGCAGTTAAAACCGCTCCACTGTTATATGTGTGGAGGGAACTCCTGAATGCGCAGAGCTGTGTCTGGTAAAATAGCAGAGTAGATGCAGCATCTTCGGAGTGTCCCTGGAATTCCCCCCCTGCAGGTAAGTTTGAATTTGCCCAATGTCAGGGCTTATTTCATATCATTCATGAACTCTTTGTTACTTAGGTTCCATCCACATGGCTGCTGCAAAGGTCATCTCAGTGGCAGGAGGCTGAAGTCCCACATCACAGGGGGAGGAACAATGGCAGAATTCCTCAGCTGTGTAGTGTCAGACCATGCTGTTGGACTGGAAATGAGTCCAGAAGTCAGCCATTTTCAGCCTGACAAAAATATCTGCCAGCAATTTATCTCTGCTGCTGCTGTTACTCTTCAGGGCAGTGGAGGAGGCAAATCAAGGCACAGTCCTGTCCTCAGAGTTGTTGATCATGTGCTGTGCTTAGGGTAGCTGCCCCTAGAGCAGCTGGTAAACCCAATGTGAGTAGGAAGAACATTGGCTTGTTAGCCCCCAGTGCTCTAAGACTATCCCAAGTCCGTTGCGTTAATCATCGCCTCAAACAGCAAGACTCAAAGATCACATAAATGAGCCAATCACTACCTTAATGCTCAGTGATTAGACATAATGCTGTTCAATTTTGAATGTAGATTTGTGATAAGTTTAATAAATATACTGAAAAGGAGTGAAACAAAATTAATAGCAGAAAATGTTCAGCCTAAGCTGTTGGCATGAAGAGAAATACGATAAAATTTACTTGATTTGTACTGTTGAGTCCAGTGCTTCATTGTGACAACAGCCCTGAAGAAACTAATTGATGTCAGAGAACATCCTTAAAATATTTCTAGAGTTGTGCCTCATTAGATCAAGGTTTCCGCTGCTTCTGACAGAGCAAGAGCATTAAATCTAACAATTATGCACTCAAATGAGCAGATAGGCCTGTTTCTGAATGTGACATTTGCATCTGTGAAGCTGAGATCACGTTATGAATAAGTATATATGATTACCCCAAAAAAGATGAGAAGGAAATTAAACTTGAGTGAAAATTATTATTTTTGTTCTCTTAGGTCCCTAGAAAGTTGTATAGTATTTGACATTTTTTTAAATTGAGTTGTTCATCTTTCCTTTTTTTTCAGAGAAGTATCTGACAAGTCATCAGATTTTTTAAAAAAAAGTATAATTTGTCATGCAAGCTAATTCAGGAAGATACCTCCTTTCTTATAATCCCTCACTAATTTCCTTCTAAAGATAGTACATTTGATTAATTTCCTTGCAGAGGTAGAGAACATTGTTTCTCGGAGAACTAATAAAAATCCACATGTCTTTTTCTTTAGCCATTCTTTATTAAATACATTCTCTGCGATTGTGAAATACTCTGTTTGATATTCCTAATGAGCAGAAAGACACCACTGCAGAGGGAGATGTGGTCCAGAATTCACTGTATTCTTGTGCTCTGTCTCTCATAACCTCAGTTTTACTATTGAACTTCCTCATAGTATTTCTTCAAACCTTGAGTATGTTTTACTTTTATTTCCCATATATTTGTTTTTGTGTGTGGATTATCCATCCCATATGATAGTGGATGCATAAAAATCACTTGTCTATTTGAATGTTTCATGTTATTTATTAATATATTTTCCATATGGAAGTATCTATTTCTCTATAAATTTAGCTCAGACGGTTAAGCTGCTAGATTACTGATTCTACAAGCAACTCAGATGATTTGTAATATTTATTACATATTAGAGCATACAGTGCTGTGGAAATACACTTGCTTTCAAGCATGAAACACTCTTCTAAGGTCTTGCCATAGCATCTCAATGGGGTTCAAGTCAGGACTTTTACTAGGGCACTCCAAAACCTTAATTTTGTTTCCTTCAAGCCATTCAGAGGTGAACTTGCTCTTGTACTTCGGATTGTTGTTTGCTGCATAACCCAATTGCACTTGAGCTTCAGATGCACATTGTTGCGACTGGCTATTTATTTTCTTTCTTTCTTTCTTTTTTTTGGTACAGAACAGAATTTATGGTTCCTTTGGTTATGTCAAGCTGCCCAGGTCCTGAAGCAGCAAAGCAATCTCACATCATCACTTGACCACCACCATTTTTAACCACATATGAAGTTTTCATTGTGGAAAAACAGAGTTAGCTTCGTACCAGACTCAATAGTACCCATATCTTCCAACATGTTCCACCCTTAACTTATCAGTCCTTTGAACCTTATCCCAAAGGGCTTGGAACTGATCAGGATTTTTTTTTGTGTGTGTGCAAATGTGATAGAAGCCTTTAGGCTTCTCTTGATTAGCAGTGATTTTAGTCTTGCATCTCTCCTATAGACACCATTTTGCCCAGTGTCTTTCTTTCTCCACCACTTTGATACAAGAATAAAAACTAAAAAAAATACAATGATGTAAAATAACATATTTGAACTAAATGCATCTTAATAAAAGAGTTTACAGATTATATATACAAATCACGAAGCATACATCATATAACAATGGTAAATTGGTGATAATTCTTATTTTACTAGAGTGAAAGGAGGCCACAAATCTTTGGCTATATCTAATATTACCTAATATTAGATATAATATCTAATAATGGATTCCATCTATCTGTAAATGCATATTTTGTCTAGTGTTTTTCTAATGGCAGAAACAAAATGCTGATGTTATCTGAGGCAAGCAAGGCCTGGTGTTCCCTAGATGTTCATTCTGGTCTTTTTGTGACTTCTTAGATGAATTATCTAAGTGCTCTTGGAGAGCTTTTGGTACTGTGTCCACTTCTTGGAAGGTCACCACTATATTTTTAATATAGCTGCAAGTTACCCAAATACTACAGGTCTGCATTATATAGTGGTTTGTTTAGCCAAACCATAGTGTTACACAAGAGTTTACTGTATTGGAAACTAAAGCTGAAGTGCATCAAACAAAGAGATACGTGGTCAGATTTTTTTTAACAGCAGGAGAGAGATTTAATCCTTTTATTTGCTTGATCATAAAGTAGCAATAGCAAGTGCACAACATTATGAAAATCAGCTTACAAAATTGTTTTATGACTCCCACAGTGATCTACGATTGGTTGATAAAGAAGTATTTCACAATAGACAAGAATCAATGGAACTTGCCTTCTTTCAGAACCTAGTCGTAAGGCATATGGATTCCGCCAAGGATACTCTTTTTAAACAGTAAGAGCAAAAACATCTTTTATGATTTAATGTGCCTTAAATGAAAGGGTTGTTCACCACTGATATCATTGGCTATTTTCTCTCAGTTACTGACAGTGAAGGTTTACCTTAAGGCGCTGAAATACAGGTTTGAGTTTAAAACTAGACCTTGACTGCTGAAATTGTCATGTGCCTTGACTTCAGCATATCAATGAACATTTGCTCCCATAATATGGCATTGCTGGCCATTATCCAGTTGAAAACCTTCCTGGATTTCATAAGATTTCATGAAGTTATTTAGAGAAATTTTCTGTCTGGTCTTCACAACTTGTAAAAGTTGTTTTATATTTCTTTGGAAAAGGTTATGCAAGTGTTCACGATTTCTGTTCAGGACTTTAGTTTTCTTCCAAAAGTGTCATTGTGAAGATCAGATGGTAGGGAGAAAGTTAGGCTACACTTTATCTCAAGATTTTCATTTTTTTTTTTAAAGGTAGAGTACTGATTCTAACCTCTACCTGTGACTGTAAGGACAAAAAAGAACTGTAGATACAAATGACTGAAGAATGCTGTGCATCTAATTTCTTACAACCAATAAGCTTTTATATGGTTACTGCATCTATTATGGTCCACTGCCTCCAGACATTGTTGGACTACAACTCCAACCAACCCTGGCCAGCAGGGTAGCTGTAATTTAACAACAACCAGAGATCAACTTAGAAGCCTGTGGTTTAGTGACTAAATTGGTAGTTCACCCAACGAACCAGATTTCGAACCCTGAGCCATCCATGAAGTGCACTGGATATATGTTGATTTAGATTTAGATATATATAATAGAACTTATAATCTAACCTTCATGTAGACAGCAGCTTTCTATTTCTAATTTGTTTGTTCCCGGTCTTTTAACCTGTTCCTTCACCTCCAGTTTGGTGCAGACAGGAGGTTTATTATCAGCCCAAGGTCTACTTTTACTGTATGATAATTGTTTTGTGTTTTATCTGAAATTTTTGGTTTTTTGATACTGTGTTGTAACTAGATATTCTAATATTCATATACTTACATGTCTAATGTTTTAGAAAATTGTCAGCAGCTTTGAGTGGATGGGTAAGAAAGTAAGATATAAATCATCAACTCAAAATCAAATCCTCTCTGAAATTTTAAAATGGCAAGCTTTCTTGCAGTCTCTCATGTACTAAAAGGTGGTTTATAAAAAATTATGAGTGCTCTTGTCTCAGCATCTTAATCACAGGATTTTTTCAGCAGATATGAATTGAAATAATGGAAACAGTGAAGAACTGTAACTCTGTCCTTTTCTTGGATAATGGGAAGGGGTATCAGAGTGGCAGGAATAATCAGTGGTTCTCAGCCTTCTTCTAATGCTGTGACCCTTTGATACAGTTCCTCATGTTTTGGTGACCCCCAACCTAATTCTAACCCTCATCCATAAAATTATTTTCATTGCTACTTCATCACTGTAATTTTGCTACTTTTGTGAATTGTAATGTAAATATCTGATATGCAGGATGTATTTTCATTGTTACAAATTGAACATAATTAAAGCATAGTATTCACATCAACCACAGCTGAATATAAAAGTGTCATTTTACCTCCAGTACTGCTGCTTTCTACACAGTAGCTGCTCCCTACTGTATTTGTATGGGGTGTATGTAATGGGGTTGGTGCGATGATGTCATCACGCCAGGTCCTCGTATGTGAGCGTATCTCCATGTGGACAGACCCACTTGGAGGCAGACAGAGGAGCGGTGTCCCGTTTTCTATGTGTTTTCCGATGGTCTTAGATGACCCCTGTGAAAGAATAGATCCACCCCCAAAGCAGTCACGACCCACAGGTTGAGGTTCACTGCCTTACATGGAAAACTGTGCATGAAGTGTTTGGGAGATCGTGTTAATTTTTTTGTTAAACATTTGGAAATCAATATTAATAATAACTCACATTATCCTTGCAGGTGGTTTCCAGAAGTACAAAATATCTACTACCAAGGCAATAAACGAAAACAAGTGCCCACAAATGCCAGCAGTGCCAAATTAGAAGCTTTTTTCAACTGTGCTGCCACTTTGATGACACAGCAACTTCAAAGCCTGGCATTGGCTTCGATGCAAGACTTCACAGACTTAATTGTTCAGCCTCCAGTAAGTAGGATTCATTGGAAAGATCTTTCAGTTGAACAGTGCAGGCTGCATCCCCCCCCCAATGGGTTTTTATGAAAGTAAAATACAGTATATAAAGTTATAAAGGCAACCTTCACTCTTGTGGCATTATTTGTGCACTGTTCTATTGCAGATGATAAGGACTTAACATTTTCGAGTGAAGCTTATACTCTAGGGGAGGTTGAGCATGTTGATATTCCCATAATGTTAGGCTCAGGATGTTATGGTGTTGGATAGTGAGGAGTAGGGTTTGGCACATTATACTCATTCCCTTCTGTAGTGATTTCCCCATTTGAAATTACCTGTTTGTCTTGCAAATTGCCCCTTGGTCTGTTTAATGTCAGGCTAATTCAAAATAAAACTAGTCTCATCCGTGGTTTAATTGTGGACAAAGGTGTTGACCTGGTTCTATATCACTGAGACCTTTGTAATGGAGCTGACTGGGGTAAGTCTATACCAACTGTGCCTACCAGGATATTTAGTCTAGTACCTAGGCTAGAGGACTGGGAAGGGAGTGTTGCTACTTTCTATAGGAATTCCACCTCTTGTCTCCAGAACCCCTATCCAAGTGAATGCCTTGTTTAATTGTTTGCATCTTGTGTTGGGCACCCAGGACAGAGAGGGGTTTCTGCCAGTGCCCCACCCACCTCATTGCCCAACAGTCTTCCTTCCTGAGCTAACAGAGGTTGTCTCAGTCTTGGTGTTCAGAACTCTTATGTTGATTGTCTTTCATGACTTTAACATCCATACCCAGATAACTATATCAAGTGCAGTTCAGGACTTCATGTGGGTTGTCCCATGGGTCAAAACATGTCTCTGGACATATTCTGGACTTGATTTTCTCAACTGGTTAGAAGGTCAGTGATCTGAAATTGGGGAATTTGTCACCATTTCTGTTGTCATGGCCAGATCTCTTCCTGGTGAGGTTTAGATTTTCAGTAACTTAACATTTGCAGAGGCAAATTGTTAAATTGGTCTCTCCCAGAGATTGACGGATTCAAATGTATTCCTGAGGACTCCCAAGAGATTTTCCAACTGGTATAATGGGCACTCTTGTCAAAATCCTAGCTGCTCTTTGGAATAAGGAGATAACTCAGGCTGTTGACTCTATTACTCACAGGCACCCTCTGCCATCTTCCAATTCCATGATAAACTCCAGAACAGATGGCAATGAAGCAAACGGGACAGTGACTGGAATGCATGTGGAGAAAAAGTCATGGTAGATCTGATGGTACACAAGTTAGAGCCTATTATTGCGCCTACTCAGGAGTGGTGAAGGAGGCAAATGCTCATTCATTCATTCATTCATTCATTGCATTTTTAATCTGCTCTCAGGGCAGGCTACAACATTAAAAACTAAATATAAAGATGAACATACTAAAAGAGTAACAGTATCTGAAAGTGGTTCCTCTTAGAGTCATCCAGTAGAGCTGTTTTATGGGATGCAGGGCCTTCTAAATTATGTCCCTGAGCATCATACATAAGTACCTTCAACAGTTCACTGTTGTGCTTTTACTCAACCCATTGAGGAGGATAGTCATTCAAATTCAGTAAGGTGATTCTCCATTGCCTGGTACACCAGACCAGCAATTCTATTAGGACCCTAGTATCATACCTATCATACCTAGTATTAGAAACCTCTCTTCTGCATGCTGGTGACCAGACTCAGAGTCCCACTTAGACCACACTAACATGCAGAAGGCTTCTTGCATTCTTGCCATTTCAGTATATCAGCCAGTGCAGATCTGCTGTTTAATTCCACTATTAACACAGCATCATTTAAAAGAGGTGTCTAGAGTGGAGATATGCAAAGCTCAGTTCATGTTTGAAATTTTGATTGACTGGTACACGTTCATGGATATTCATATTGAACCAACATCTGGTTGTTTGAATAACCAATAATTTGATTAAACCAAACCAGTTCTCTACTTGTGAAGACAAACTTTTTGATTGCATTTGCTGTTTTTGCGTTGAAAAATGCTTTTTTCAGTGACTAAATGCATGTCTTGTTCTTGAACCACTTAAACTCTAATGTGAACAAATGGTTCACTCTGGAATTGAGCAAATAGTTTCAGGCAAGATGAAATATTTGTGTAATGTTCATGTATGTGCCAGGGAAGCGACATGCCATGGGAATTGGTCACCACACATTGGTTTCCCCATGGTCTGGAACTATCATTTTGTATCATGAGGAAATAACTCTGACCAAAGCTTGAGTTTGGATAAAGAAATGAAAGCAGTTGTAACATGGATGGGATGACATGCCAGATGATGCCCACCTGGTTCTTGTGAGTTTTAGAAATTCTTCCAATAGATACTGGAGTCTGCAAATACAAAATATGAAAATCTGGCAGCACTTAATGCAAATATTTGTCTGGACAAAAGAAAAGGCCAAAGGTAAAAGAGGAAATAATGCAGGATATGAAAGAGATGGAGGGTTAGAAAGACCAAGAAGATAAGTATTATGGAGATCAAACTTATATTGCTGTAACTTACAAACCTTTATTCAGACTGAAATTGAAGAAACAGGGAGAAAATCATGAAATATCATCTTCTTATTGCCAATTTGTTAAGAATTTTGACTATGTCCAGGAGAATCAGCTACCCCAAGGTGCCAGCAGCAGTAGTTATTAAGAGTGTACTGTCTATAGAACAGCTTTTGATGATAATGCTACTTGCCAACCAATCCATAAAGGAATTGGGCAATAAGGTTTGTTAAATAAATACATTTGTTTTTAACTCCTGAATATCAGCTTTTTATTTTTAAAGGTTAGGCAGATTTGTCTCCTCATGGCTTCATGGCAGAAGGAAAGATGGGGGGAGGGGCGCATTGATGTGGTTGGTGTATCCCCCTCAAAGTGAAATGCTGCTGAACTTTCTCCACAATAAAAAGCCAGTCAAGAATTGGCTGCCAAAATATTGATGTGGCTTCAGTGGCAGCCGTGTAGCCACCAGAAACAAACAAGTTGAAAACCAGCCAAAAGGTGGCATTGACAGTGGTTTGTTCTTTTCTTACATGGCAAGAGACTGGTTGACTCCATATCTACTGCTATGGCAGCATGGAGGTCTGTTTTTAAATTTCAGTGATAAGCAGCTGAAAACAAACCACTAGGCAGCCTCATCCATCCATCCATCCATCCATCCATCCATCCATCCATCCATCCATCCATCCATCCATCCATCCATCCATCCATCCATCCATCCATCCATCCATCCATCCATCCATCCATCGGCCTGTTTTGTTCCAGTGCTGGAGTACTCAGAATGCCATGATGTAGGTCAGAATGCCCAGATCAGAACACATCTCTAGTACTTATAATTCTAGACAATTTTCTTTTCTTTTTTCCTGTGCATTTTTTTTCACCGAGAAGAACCCTCCTATGTGTTTTCTTTGCATCTCCCCCCACCCCAGTAAAATCTACACGTATGCTCAATAACTCGGCTGGTGTATCCCACAGTCTAGTAAAAGTCTAGCAATCCATGCACTGTTTTATGCAAAACTAAGCAAATATTTTAAGGGGGCCCCGGGGAAGAGTCTTATTGCAAGCCAGACTGGGCATTGCAAGCCAGGCAGGCTTGCAATATTGATTCAAATCCTGGGCAGACCAAATGTATATCTACATATATACATCTGGCACAAGTATAATTTCCACAGGAAACTCAGTGAATCTCTGTACCAGTGCCATTAAAATTAGAAAACAAATTCTTGAGCAGCCTGATATTTAACTGGAACAAGCTTCTTGATGATTTGGTAGTAGATCAGGATTGATGTTTTGTTTCATTTTATTCTTTTCACAGGTTAAATCTTTTAAATGTATTGCTTTTAGTGGATAGTTTAATTTTTGTTTTCTGTAATATTGTAAATAGTATGATTGAAAATTCAAAAGACCCATTGATATCTGAACATTCATGCATGGCACAACTCTCCCCACTCCTGAGAGTTTCATGACTTTCTCTTGCATATGCTGTCTTAATAGTTTTTATTTCCTTTTGGCAGAAATCTTTTCGGGCCTATGAACACCCAGGATTTATAATAAGACTGATACTAGAAAGTGACACTGTTATATTTGAACCCAACTTTTCTGACTACGAAGCCATATTTCTTAATATTTATACAGTTATGGTGAAAGCTGTTAGCATGTTGCCAAGAGTGGAGACCATGCTATATTCAAAATGGGTAAGAAAAATATAACAGATTTATTTATTGTTTATTTATTCTACCCTATGTTTCCCAAATGCTGCCTGGGATTCTGCTTAATATTAGCAGTTTGCTATCTTGTCTCCATTTGTGGAAATACCTTGTTTGTGAATTTTTCTGCTACCATATATGTGATAGTGATTAAGGTGGCTATTCAGCATACTGTGATTTTTAGCAGACCACATAGTTCCAAGGCATGGTACATGCCAACCAAAGTTCTGATTAAGATCACAAGCAACTATTTTCTTCCTTCTTGGATGCTGTGCAGGAGGTTTTTATAGAAAAAAAGCATTAAAGCTTTGGATCTCTCGTTCTACTCTGACCAGCCCTGATGGAAATTCAAATAATTATTTCCCTGGTGACCATGTGCTTTGGGGAATATTGGAACCATTTGCAGGAAGTCAAGATAAGGTGAAGCTTTTGTCTTCTGCTTGAGGATGCCCAGTAGCAATTGGCAGACCACTGTGTGAGACAGGATGCTGCATTAGATGGGCTGTGGACTGATCCAGAAGGGCGCCTCTTCTGTTCTTATGTTGATCTATATGAATAATCTAAAATGAGATTTGTGAGTCTATATTGATGTTAACAAGTAAGAATTTGTGGTACCATACTTACTTTTGGCCATACCAGACAACCACTGAAAAATATGCCAGATTTGAATTTGTTTTTGGAGTCAAAGGTTGGCCGCCACAACTGCTGCCACTACTGCACCTTTTAGCCAATAAATATTAGGTTATAGTTTGTTAAGGTATTGCATAATTCTGAAAAACAAAAACAAAATAATGAAACTGAAAATGACTATGCATTGTTTTTGAAAGCCTGAAAGCAAGACCAGATCCACGAATCTGACTCCTATAATCCTTGATGAAATCTTGGAGGGTCACAAGCAGAAGATTAAGGATGAGATTGCCAAAGAGTGCATAGCGCCCATAGAACACCTCAAGCTTTATGATAAGTACCAAGATTTGATCAGCAAACAAGCAGAGCGGGAGATTGATCAGTTCCTCACAGAAGAACACACCTTTGAAGAAATAACTGGACAGATTGCTAAGTATCAAAACCTCCGGGATGAAATTCAGTACAATTCTAGAAAGGTAATAGATGTATGCAGTGGGAAATGCAATTTCATTTAATGTACTATAAGAGGTATAAAAAAAATATCAGAGTGGTGCCACAGTTTTAACTCTTAACATTATGCCTTTATTATCTTTTGAGCTTGTCAGTCTTTGGCATTCATGGTAATAAAGGTATTCTTTCTAGTTTGACAAGCTATGAATGCACTTACCACTTTTCTTCTTTTAGATCAGAGATGGAAAAAGTGGAGAAACTTTTTTCTCTCTCTCTGTTCATTGTTGTTGTGGGACAGTGAGGCTCACAGGGCTATCACTGTTTCAAATATCACTATTGTATGTAGGCTCACAGGGCTATCACTTGCTCATAGATTGTCTGTGAATTACAATATTTCACTTTTTTTTTTTTTTTGGTATCCTGAGAATATGTACTTTCAAAATCAAGTAGCCAAATTTCTGGAAGGAGAAAGATGTATCTGGGGATAGTGCTGCTTTTTTCTTCTTTTCTGCTGGAGAAGTTTGGGAGAAGGGAGCCTTTTGAATATTGCCCCAGCTGCAAAGGCCAGTGGCAAGGAATGAGAGGACCTGTTACTCTCTTTTAATGCAATGCACAGAGGAGAGAATTAAGCTTCACACCAAATGCAAGAACATAAGGGTGTAACACAACTGAAAAGCCCCACTGGAATGTCTCAAAGAGAGCAGATTTGCACTTACATACCCGAGAAATTCTGGGGACACTCCCAGATGATGCATCTGTACCAGAAGTAGCTCTGCATATGCCAGAGTGTCACTCTTTCTTTTGGACGTAGCAGTGGTCCAGGATATAGTGCCAGAATGGTGTCATATCTCAGTCACTGTGGATTCTATAACCAAGCCAGTATCTGTATTCCAGACTACAGAGGGGGTGCAGATATCACACATGCATAGGCTGGCTTGGTTGTATGCTGGCTTGGTTGTAGTGCTCCAGGAAACACAGCTGGAAATGGCACTGGAAGTGATGTTATTAAAAAGGGCCCTCCTGGAAACTGAGGGCCAAGAACCTAAGGCTGTTCAGAGGCAACTCCAGGACTGGGTCCTGGTGGGACTGTCTGAGTATGGATAGCCCTTGTATCTGGGCTACTGGTAGTCTGCACCAGTGTTACCTGTGCTAACAAGAACATGCTATGTGAGCCACAATAGCAAACATAGGGCAGAAAGGGGCACTATGGGTGTTTTTTCCACTTAGCACTTAATGGGTCCTTAATGGGTCTTTAATGGGTACTCTAGTGCTAGTGGAAAAAACCCTAGCACTAGAGTACCAATTAAGGACCCATTAAGGGTCCGTAATGGGTCCGTAATGGGTCCTTAAAGGGACAGGATACTCTAGTGCTAAGTGGAAAAACACCCCATGTCTAAGCATGGCTATCTTGTTTTTTTTCTTTTCTTTTAATTTTTATTAAAAAAACCATACAGATTAGATAATACAAGCATGGCTATCTTGTAAGAGTTGGGTCTTTTCAGAACTTGTTCTCCCTTTCTTAAATGGAATAACTCCTTTTGTTCGCATGCCAGATGAAGATTCATGTCCATCCTTTACTCTCTGTTTATTGGAAGCTGATTGTGCTCCACTGCTGCGTCCTTAGCATTTTAGTATGGGTTAAGTGCATTCTTAACATTTTTCTTAGTATCTTTCGTTTTGTGAATGCATGTCTGTATATATTTTTGTATTTCTGTGAATCTCCTTGAGTTTTTCTTATGAGAAATGATTAATAAGTAATCATCTTTGACCTCTCCACCATACTGCACACTTATAATCCAAACAAGATAAACCAAACACAAAGCAAACGAAGACAAAACAGGTCTATCTGCAAAGGAAACAAAGTCCTGACTAATAGTAATAAACTCAAATCAAAATGTATAAGATCAGACTGTCAAAGTAACTCAATATTTACTAAAAATAACATATAAAATTACTTGTTATGAAATAACCAATCAGAAAAAACAGTGTGAAATAATAAAAAAACAGAATCGTTTGCTAGACATTCCATGGGCTGATATCCTGGTGTACAAAGTTTCAGTCCAATATAAATTATTTTTATAGGGACCCAACAGTCAATTGTAGGCTACCAGAAGAAACCAAGACCCAAGCGTGTTTCGACGTGAGTCTTCATCAGTGGCTTTAAGAAATGGTGTTCTTCAAAGTTGGATAGTCATAAAACATTCCCTGGTATAGTAAAATATACACCGAATATAAATCCTCAAGGAGAACTACAAAACAATAAAGTAAACGAGAACCTTGTGACAAAATACATCACAACTGAAACAGTATATCATAAATACTGTACAAAGTAGAATACTCACAGGACAAGATGTTCACTAGTACATAAAATAACTCAATTCACCATAGGCTGAAAACAATGAAACTATACTTACTGGAGTACTTACAGGATCATCCCCATCTCTAATGGTATTCAAGTCAGCTTTTGTATTTAACCTCTTTCAGTTTTTCTTTCAGTATAGTTTCATTGTTTTCAGCCTATGGTGAATTGAGTTATTTTATGTACTAGTGAACATCTTGTCCTGTGAATATTCTACTTTGTACAGTATTTATGATATACCGTTTCAGTTGTGATGTATTTTGTCACAAGGTTCTCGTTTACT
Source organism: Aspidoscelis tigris stejnegeri (assembly GCA_023333525.1). Classification (NCBI taxonomy): domain Eukaryota; kingdom Metazoa; phylum Chordata; class Lepidosauria; order Squamata; family Teiidae; genus Aspidoscelis; species Aspidoscelis tigris. The sequence goes on from JALMGA010000010.1 coordinate 19,003,711, forward strand.
TTATTGTTTTGTAGTTCTCCTTGAGGATTTATATTCGGTGTATATTTTACTATACCAGGGAATGTTTTATGACTATCCAACTTTGAAGAACACCATTTCTTAAAGCTACTGATGAAGACTCATGTCGAAACACGCTTGGGTCTTGGTTTCTTCTGGTAGCCTACGATTGACTGTTGGGTCCCTATAAAAATAATTTATATTGGACTGAAACTTTGTACACCAGGATATCAGCCCATGGAATGTCTAGCAAACCATTCTGTTTTTTGATTATTTCACACTGTTTTTTCTGATTGATTATTTCATAACAAGTAATTTTATATGTTATTTTTAGTAAATATTAAGTTACTTTGACAGTCTGATCTTATACATTTTGATTTGAGTTTATTACTATTAGTCAGGACCTTGTTTCCTCTCCACCATACATCAAGTGTTTGGTGGAATGAAATATTTTCTAGGACCTATGATATAAAATGGTCAATAGCTGACGACTGTTACATTACAATATTTTGTTCTAACAATAAGATAATTACTGTATATGCTTGGACAACTGATCTCAGTACTGTTCTTTTATATTAAGCAGTGGCATCATTAGGGATTCCTGTTGTTGTTGTTGTTGTTGTTTATAAGAATTATTTTCTATCAGCACCTGTGCTTGTGTTCCAGTGCATCCGATTAGGAATGTTTGAGTTACATTGTGATGACCTGATTAGATCTTTGACAAAGCGTGCTGATGCTATTTGTTCCAAAATCATTGCCAAAATGTTCAAAGATCATCAGGATTTAAATACAAGGTAAATGTCATATTTTTCAGAAAATACAAATAATTGTGGCCTAAATTCTGCTACAGTAGCCTGAAACTATACCAGAACAACTGAATGTTGCAGATGCAAATGTAGAGTGTTGTGAAAAAGTAAATCCAGTCGGTTCACTAGAATCCAAATGAAACTGTAGGGTGGGTGACATGTCCCTTATGGCATCTTGGTCTGCCCAATAAAAACATTGTTCCTTTTAAAGGGGTGGCTATAAATATATAGATCTTTCCAGAAGTTGCACAGCTAGTATCAGCTCTCATTCCTTGCTTTTGACCATGCTGAGCAAGTATGGATTGTAGCATGGGTACATCCAAATGGCCACCTAAAAGATATTCTGTTTTCACTTGTAATTATTATCCATACTTCTAATGCCAGTCATATGGCTCAGTTACAATTCCTGGAACCTTGTTCTTTTGTCTGTTTCCCAGAAAATTTGCCAGAACAATTCACAGGTCTCCCCAGCTTACCTCCAGGCGACTGCAGTATGGACAGTCTGACCTAGACTATCTGAATCACCATAGCAACAGCAACAGCAATATCTGCCACATGCCTGGTTCTTACTACGATGATCACAACACCACCCCCACACAGTCTTTGCACCTGGAAGTGGGTGTGAATGCTATGTGCAGGAGGAACCAGGAGCATACTAGATGCTCCTGGTCAAGCTGTGGAGGTTTTACTTCTCCATAGCTATGGAGGTTTGGGGTACGCTGAGGTGCCCTGAGACAGAGGCAGCAGCCTAATGCATGGATTGAGCACCCCAATCTGTGCCTGTCTGACAATAGACATATTATAATAGATACTGGGAACTATGTCAATTGCTTCTTCCTTTTCTATCCATAAAAAGTGAGCTTCAAGTGGGCAAAAGCTCTATTTGCTAATCAATCTCTGACTGGTCAGAAGCAACAGTTTCTACCCACAAAAGCTTAAGAATAGCAACAACAAAATAGTTGCTTGCCTGAATTTTTACAGCTGAAATGTAGAAGGCTGGGTGATGGTTGCTGTCATCAGTTTATTAATGCGTCAAGAACTGTGAGCTCAGTTAAAATCTATATTCCGAATAAATTCCTTGTCCTAAAATTGTTTGGCAGGATCTGCACAGTGCCATTATGGGACTTCCACACATAACATTGAGCCAGTCTGGTCTTGTGCTTAGAGTGCTGGGCTCATATCTTGTAGTCACCGGGCTTGATTCTGCACTCCTCCATGAAGCCAGCTGGGTGACCTTGGGCTAGTCACAGCTCTCTTCTGAGCTCTCACAGCCCCATCTACCTCACAGGGTGTCTGTTGTGGGGGGAAGGACAGAAAGCCCACTTGATGTTTTGAGTCCCCTTAAGGGTGAGATAAGTGGGATATAAAAGACAACTCTTCTCCATGACACTGCTCTTCTCCCACCATGTTGCTTCAAGTTCTGCTACAGCATTTTAAATGCAGAGCAGTTTGAAGAGCTCTCAGTGTTCTTTTCAAACAGCTGTTCCTAGTGATCCTCGCTGCAACACTAATATTTAAACATATGAAATGGCTCATGGGGCCACTCGGTATGTTCAACCACCCCCACCCGGCTGTCAGGGTTGGTGCCAGGGATTTCCTTGCTTCAGTTCTGATAGCAGTGTGGGAGAGCAGTCACACCTCCGCCTCTTCTCATCAAAGCTGGGAATACCTCAGCTGTGATTGTGACAACAGGAGAGCAGCACACCTCCCTCTTCTGATCAAAGCTGGGGTTTCTTTGGCTTTACTCTCAATAAGCACAGTCACAACAGTGTGTGGACAGCATGCCTCCGCATTAAGGATAGCATTTGTTAGTCTTAGTGCAGAAGGTGGGAGATGGAATACTTAAAGGACTCCACTTCCCCCCTCCTCTTGAGAATGCTGCCTCTGATGTGTTTGTAAAATGTTGGTGGAGCTAGGAAAAAATCAAAATAGATTCCGAAAATATAAACATCTTCTGCTGAGCCATAATAAATCAAGATCTTGTGTCCCTGGTGGGATGAAAAGGATGCAGTCTTAAGTGTGCTGTTTATTTAAGCCTGCATATATGTTTTCCTCATGTGACAAGTCTGCTTTTACAATTTTAGACTGTGTGAGGAGTTTGAGAAGATAGCAGAAAAAGCCCTGAGCACTCCATCAAATACGCATGAGCTTATGGAATTTAAGGTTTGTGTTTATCCTGAAAAAAAAGAAAGAAACAGATCTAGTCTTTTGAAAGATCATCTTAAAGAATCCTTGTGGAATCCCAAAAAGCATGTCACCTACTAAACACATGTTGCTTTTCTTTGTCGTAGCTGAAATTAGGCCACACGTTTTTCCCTTTTTTGAAATATTTTGTGTGGAAATATAGAGATTTTTTTCAAAGGGCAGGAAAAAGCATCTATGAATTTTAAATACTACCCTGTACTGATTTAGGATAAAAAACATTATTTTCAGAGTTTTGACTGCAGCTTCCATGATCCTCAACTCTAGGGGCCATTGAGGTGAAAGATCCTTGAAGGAGATTTTACTGCCATAATGGCTTCACCATTATGTTTTGTCAATTTCTAATGGAATACTTCATCTTTTCTTGCATGTGAACCACTTGGAACATAACTTTCTAGCTGAGTGGTGGAGGGATAAATGTGGAGTAAAACATGTGCTCAATGTTGCCCATGGATAAACATGTTTTTAGTGTGCCCTACTCCATTCAGCTAACATTTCCCTAAAATGTGGCAGAGGTGATTTTCGTGTGGGAACATGTGGTTGCCACCATGAAAATTCAACTTTACCACATTTTTGACAGAGTGTGGAAGTAGACGCTTGCTATGTCTTAATGAAGCTCTTTTTCTTTCTAAGAACACCTTGGCCGCATCCCCATTAGAAGCTTAATCCAGTTTTCCTAAACTGAAATAACATAACCGGATGCAAACGGGAATTTGCCTGATCCCATTACTTTCAGCCAGAATCGCGTTCAATCTGGATTCTAAGGATGTACGTGACTCAAGGGGGGACTCCAGTGGCTACTTTTTAAAAACCGCTTTTTGGGGCTGCCCTGTCCTCTTCCTCCTGGCGTGAACACGCCACCCATAAGGGACCCCTTCATGGAGCCTAGCTGGGTGGCTGGGTGGCTGCTGCTTGCCTGGATGGAAAAAAAACAGCAGCGGACAGCCAGCAATTCTTTCCCTTCCCCTCCTCATTGCTCAGAGTACGCAGCAGCAGCAACTCAAGCCCCCTTCGCTTTAAACATTCACACATCTCCCCAAACCGGCAGCTGCTTTTCTTTCTTTTCCCTTTTAAGGGTCAGAACTTTCAATGGTAAGATCGTTATCAGGTGTGAAGTGCTTGGATCGCTACAGTGGATTGCTTGGATTGCTGCTAGGGCTGCTGCTTTTACAGCTTGCTTTGGAAGCAAGCTATTGGGGGAGGGAAACTCTCACCCCTTAACATGGAAGGGTCCCCACAGTAAAAAATGTAAAGCATTTCAAGTGCACGAACTGGAGTGAGACCTGTTGAAATGAGGATTAACATTTACAATGCTTTGGGGTGATTTAACACGCGGAAAGCCAAACTGACGTGGGGTCTGCGAGGATTGAAAATGGTTTGAAAGCGAAATAAGGTTGTAATAGGGATGCGACCCTTATGATAAAACAAAACAAATGGCTGTACATTATGAAGTAGCTATGTCAATGCACCCTACTACACTTACTGTAGATTAATATCCAGATTTTATGCATTTTAATTATTTATGCCAATACCAGCCAGGAATATAGCTTCAGTCTTTAATTTATTCTTTAAAAGAAATACCTGTACACTTTAGCCAACAACAACAGCAAATGTTATGGTTTTAATGCTCGTTTTATATGTTCACTGGTTTTTAATGTTGTAACCCACCCTGAGACCTTTGTAGGATGGGATAAAAATTCAAATAAATAACAACTTGTAGAAATTAATGAAGTAAGCCAAATCTTGCTTCCAATAACCTTTTTTCTTTTGCTTCTTCTCCAACTCAATTAGGCTTATGTAGTGAAAGTGGAAACAGTCGATATGCTAGAGATGGAGCAAAAATTAATAGATGCCAAAAATTGCCTCGCTTTCCTCATTGAATGTGCAAACTTTTCACCAGTAGACATACGACTGAACAATAGTGTCTATCAGTGGTATGGACGAATGGGAGATATATTTGACGAACACAGGAAGATTGTGAAAGAGAAAACAGAGCAGTTTCAAGAAGGGCTTAAGGTCAGAGTTCTTTTCGCGTTTACAAAATAGTATCTGCTTTGCAGATCTTTGCTAAAGTGATGGGGCTTACTTTAGTAGATGCATGCTGATGAACATTTTCAAAATTTGCCCCAGTGTATGAACTTATTTTATTATACAAGTCTGTGACCCAGATTGGATGCTTTGTACCATGGTGATGCTTGATCTAAGGGAGGCAGGAAAATTGCCCTGTGAGTTTTGGCTTGGTGGTGTTCACGCTGCTGACTGGCTCCAGATGCCGGCCGATCATCATGTACAATAAAATTGCTTGCTGGCTAGACAACACGGGGCTAGTGTATGCAATATAGTGACATACATTTGGGTATTTAGATGTTACACAATACCCAGAAGTGTGCAACTGCCACACTATGCATGCTCATTCGTCTTTTTCGGGACCTTCACAAGCACCGTAGCCATTGCCGAGATGGCAGTTCCATCCAGAAAATCTGTGATGAGTGGGGTTTCCCCAAAATCGGGTATAGCAGTTTTTCACTGTGATTTAGTGGCAATCCTACTGTAGTCCACACATAATTGCACTATATTCCATCTGGATGGGGCTTCTGTTTCCTTCTCTAGTGCCTGATGGGTGAACCAGCTTTAGTTTTCATTTGGATCTAAACTTGGAATAGTTCTATGGGCTAAAGTGAAAACAAGCTGTCCAGCAATTGCAAATAAGGACCATCGTGTTCAACCAATACTGGATTATTTGTGTATATCTGAATGTCTCTTTCCTTAGATGCGCTGTGAGAGATTTGTGGAGGAGCTGGAGAGTTATGCAAAGCAAGTTGAAGAATTTTACTCTTATGGAGACATTCAGGAGGTGAATAGGTATCTGAAGAAAGCTCAGGCACTGAATGCTAAACTAGATGCGGCAGCCGATAAGGTAAAGTTTTCACAGCAAGTAGCAGCTTTTATATTAATGGCCAGTTATATCTCCTGCATGTCTGAAATCCCTCATTTCTTTCCTGGAATCTTCCACTGAAAGGAGGTACTGGGAGGATCTCTTGCCTGAAATCTCTGTGAATGAGGGGCTCATATTATTGTCCTCAGCTGGTCTAGAGGAATCTTGCTTATTAAAAGAGACCATCTACCTTACTCAGCTTCTTGTATGAAAGTGTGTGTGTGCGTGTGTAACTGGTTTTATTTTGCTAAGTTAAAGATAGAAAAGTTCAGTGAAAAATTCAGTTCCCCCTATTGACTTTTTTGTGCATTTGTTTACAGTATAGCTTCCCATTTTAAAATCTCAAAGCATTTCACAATATAAATAATCAATATATGTAAAGTATGATTAAAACAGTGGGTAGAAGGAGAAAGACCAGTTTAAGACTATATACCTCAGTTCAAGGTTTTTATTTTGTATTACTCATCTGTCTTTTAATGTTTTAAAATTTAATACATCTGTGACCAATACCCCAATACAGGTATTTCTGATAATGAGGGATGTTTGAGACACCTTACAACCTTGAAAGATTGACTTTAAATTCCCTCTTGCATTAAACTGCACCAGAGCCAAAAACAGGTTTGCAAAAATCCTAAAGTGTCCTTTGGTTTCCATTCTCCTACCAATTAATCAAATGAAGTTCTAGATGAATGATTTGATTAATTAACAGGTAGCAGCGGGTAATATTGGTTGCTCATATATCTTGCAAATTTTAATTGAGCTACCCAAGCTTTCAGATACGGTTTAGATACAAAAGCAGCCATCCTAGGTTGCTCAGTGAAATTAGGTGCTTGCATGGGTTTCATTACTTTCTTGCCTAGCACTTATTAAAAGGCATTGACACCAATTAACATTAAAGTACTGAATGCTGGAGCGTTTTCCAGTTGCCTGTCATACCCAATGCTTAGACTCCCAGTTCAACAGGAATTATTTGAGAAAACAGGAGAACATTTGGGAGGATGAAGAGGGAGGATTGACAGATAGAAGGGCGGCAAGGGGACAGCGAGGGGCTGGCACAGAAACCGAACCAGTGGGGAGAGGCAGATAACGTGGAGGCAGGTCTGGGTCAACTGGCTTCCACGTTTGTAATTACTGAAGGGTAAAATTAAGGATCCTTCGTTTTCTAGCACCAGTGTGGGATTATAACCAGGGATTTGTGCCATGGTTTTTTATGAATCCTGAAAGATGAGGAGGTGTTGATGGTTCTGCCAAAATACTGTGTGACACTCACAAAAAGTTGTACATTAGATGCGTTTTTAAATGGTGTTCCCAAGATCTGTGGTGGTTATGGTCCAAGCTATCAATTTGGGCTTTAATTTGATGGTGGCTTTTTTGGGGGGAAGATCCATTTTAATTGTGCTAAATCCAGCCTTCATACCGTCTCTAAGGAAAAGCAAAGATGCTTGCAGCTGTGTATTTCTTTTTTGCCTGCCAAGGACAGTCAAAAGGAGGGGAATAGCAACAATACACTCCCATAATTCCAAGCAGGTTCTCAAATGATAAGAATTCCTGAATTTCTAGATTACGAGTCCCCAACCTTTTTTGCGCAAGGGATCTGCTTCTTTTTCCATGGTGAGGTGGGGTATGTGATGGGGTGGGGGATGTGGCAGGGTGGGGCGGGGCAGGGCAGGGCAGCATGTTGTGGCAGTGGCACGGACCAGCAAAAAAAACCCTATGGCTCAGCACTGGTCCATGGACCGGTCATTGGGGACCCCTGTTCTAGATGGTCAAGTTTAGCAGTATTTTACTTGCTGCGACTCAGTGGTTTTTATTTTGATTGTATGAATTGGTTCTAGATAGAATTTTTAGTAATTCTGTAACCCGTTCTTGACTTGTATTTCTTCTTGTGAGCTTACCTAGCCTTCTCACAAACATATTAACAGCCATACTGCTTACATGTACTTCTATGTGAAATCCTATTTTTGTAAAAAAAAAAAAAAGTAAATTAAAAAAAAAACCTCCCACTTTTCTAGATTGATCAGTTTAATGCAGAGGAGGAGGCCTATGGCTGGCTGGCATCCCAATATCCTCAACGCAAAAAAATCCAGGATACTTTAAAACCATATCTGCAGCTGTATGATTTGACAGTAGATTTTAACACAAAATATAGAAATTGGATGGATGGAATATTTACCAAGGTGAATCCAGACCAAGTTGAAATGGACACAGGGAATTGTTGGCGTGCTCTATATAAATTGGAAAGAACCTTTCATGATTCCCCAAATGCATTATTTCTGACAACAAGGATCAAGACAAAAGTGGAAGAATTTAAGGAGCATATTCCATTAATCCAAGTGATCTGCAATCCTGGCTTGCAAGATCGCCATTGGGAACAAATGTCAGAAATAGTTGGATACAACCTGAAACCCTCAGAAGACTCCACTGTCTCTTCATACCTTGATATGCACCTTGAGACATATTTGGATAAATTTGAAGGTATTAGTGAAACCGCTAGTAAAGAGCATTCTCTAGAAAAAGCCATGGTGAAAATGATTTCAGAATGGGATGGCATAGAATTTGTGCTTCTACCTTATAGAGAAACAGGAACTCACATTTTATCGGCTGTGGATGACATTCAGATGTTGTTAGATGACCACATTGTCAAAACCCAAACCATGAGAGGATCTCCTTTCATTAAACCCTATGAAAAAAAAATGAGGTAAGATGTTTCCTCAGATATGATTCCCCCAGTATATAACCCACCAGAGATAGCCTTGTGATGCTGTTGCATGTGAAAGTGGTAAACTTGTACAAAGCAGTTAATCATAGGGGTAGGAATTGGGTAGAATGGATGGGCAAGCTGGAGACCCATGCTCTGAGCCAGTGAGGCAGTGTGGTTAGAATGTTGGATCCCTATCCGGTAGTTTCCCAGTTCGATTCTGCACTCCTACATGAAGCCAGCTGGGTGACCTTGGGCTAGTCACAGCTCTCTTTCTGAGCTCTCTCAGCTCTACCTACCTCACATGGTGTCTGTTGTGGGGAGAAGAACAGAAAAGCTTTGACAGCCTCTTTGAGTCTCTTGAGGAGGGTGAGAAAAGCAGTGTATAAAAGCCAACTCCTCCTCCTCTTCTTTCCAAACCTCTTCCCTTCAGATGTTCAGATTGTAACTCCTCTCACAATTTAATGCATGACTTCAACAATAAAGGGTTGTGGGTTTTTTGTTTTTGTTTTTGCTGTTTTTTAGCTAGCTAGCTATCTCCTAGGGAAAATGCTGCTATTGCAAAGAGGAATCTAAAGTTTGCTGTCTTTTTTTTTCTCCAACTAGGGAATGGGAATCAAAGCTTTTGTTGGTACAGGAAATTCTGGATGAATGGCTCAAAGTTCAGGCAACCTGGCTATATTTGGAGCCAATTTTCAGTTCTCCTGACATTATGGCTCAGATGCCTGAAGAGGGCAGGCGATTCACCACCGTGGATAAAACATGGAAGGACATTATGAGATCTGCCATTCAGGTAATCTTTTTTATTTTGTAATATGCTTGTGTTTCAATGACAATGACAGTGATAATGATAAAAGAACTGGAGTTTGTATATGCGTGCAGCAAAGACCTCGGACCTGTTCTCACTTGGCCATATTCTGGAATACATCTCAGGGCAGGGGCCTGCTGTCCACATGCTGTTGCAGACTCTGGCAAGCCTCACTTGGAACCCGTTGTAGCTTGCACTAGCATGTGGGCAGCAGGTCCCTGTTCCAGGATATATTCCAGAATAAAGTCAGGTGCAAACAAGCCCCTAATTTAAATAATGGTTGGAATGTCATGAATTAAGGCTGTATTTTCACTGGGACAAAAAGGAGGTTGCTGGAGAAGCAGCAGAAGCAGCTCAGAAGCAGTCTGACAGATGCAGGGGGCTGTTTCCATGCTCACTGCCCAGTTGCCCTGATGGGTGCTGATGCCAGTCTGGGGAAGCCAGTTTTTTGGCCTCCGTGACAGCTGGCCAAACTGTGCAGTATAGGCAGCCCCCTCAGTTCAGCTCACAGTAGCTAAATTAACGCTCAGCCTCATTCCTGAATATTTATTTTCCTTTAGTTATGAAAAAGCTTTGGCTGTAATCATACTCATGCTATGGAATACCAGATGGATGTAAGCTTGGTCTCTACATATGCCCATAGCAGTATTCAAACTGTGGTGCCACAGAAGATGTTGGAGAGTCCCTTGAATTGCAAGGAGATCAAATCAATTAATACTAAAGGAAATCAACCCTGACAGTTCATTGGAAGGACAAATGCTGATGCTGAAGCTGAAATACTTTGGCTAAATAATGAGAAGAGAAAACTCATTGGAAAAGGCCCCAATAGTGGGAAAGAATGAAGGCAAAAGGAGAAGGGGGTGGCAGAGTATGAGATGGTTAGATGGCGTCATGGAAGGAATGGGCTTGGAGAAGAGTAGGGTTGGAAGGGCCCGGTGTGTCAGGGTATGTAGGGTCACAAACAGTTGGGCATGACTTAACTACTGAACAACAACATGCTGCAGTATACTTAGTGTGATATATATGGAATATAGAAGTTAGGTTACCTTTCTTTGCACACTTCTTGACAGAAGGTCAATAACCTATTTCTGAAAAAGAATAAATAGATTTGAATTGTGTGCTAGGGGTGCATACGAATGCAATTTTCAGGATTTGGTTTGATTTGAATAGAATACTTGAAAATTCAATTCGATTCAAATCTGTTACATTTTAATTTAACCAAATTCAATTTAAAGTAAGCAAATTCTAACCTATCCATTTGAAATTTTCGTTCAGATTTGCACTTATGAATGTTGACAATATTTGTGGATGCCTGTGTGCATCTTCCCCGGGTCTGTACACATCTGTACGCATCCTGTAGTTATCCTGTATGCAACCCGTTTTCATCTCGTACGGATCTGTACAAATGTGTACAGATGCGGGAAAGATCCGGATCTTCAAGTATGCATCGTGTACGAACCCGTACACATGCAAATGTCTGAATCATTCAAACAAATAGATCCGAAATTTGAAATTTGGATCAAAACTTTAAATGTGAAATTAAGGATATTCAATTTGAATTTGAATGTCGAAATCTGGTCGATCAGATAGAATTTCAAATGCATTCAAATATTTGTGCACATCCCTATTGTGTGCAGCTATGGATTTGTCCTTACTGAACATTGTGGTAGCTGACTGTGCTTTTGGATTTTGACCAGGTTTCTTTTTAAGTTTTAATGTGAATAAACTACCAGGATAATTTCCCCAGAAGATGGCAGTGTATGACTAGAAAAAGCCGCTAAGATATGAGTTGTAATGGTAAAGTAAATCTAAGTGTTTTGTGTTGATTTTCAGAGTTGCTGTTGAGCTTTACAATAGTGGCAAGGAATTGTAAAATCATTTATTTTGATTGCTCTATGTTTTACCCCACATTTTGAATAATTTTTATCTGTCTGGTTCAGATCAATGAGGATGAAATTGCGTTTTGATTTCATTGCTGTTTTTCACAATCAGATGGGGGTAAAGGAATGATCCCACACACACACACATTGAAAGATTTTATTAAAATACTTTAGGGGGGCTGTAGCAGATGAGAAGTTTCAGAGAGAGAATACAATAATGTCAAGTGTGGTGCTTTAATAGATTGCTGATTCTCTTTCTACATCTTTAGTCACAATTTTATTTTTATTACAGTACTTTTCCTATAAGCTGTTGCACAGATGGCATGGATGTTTTGAAGAAACTGTAATACTCCATGGCATTCTTGTTTATTCTTCATGTTCCACCTGAATTGCAACTGTGAAATATTGTGGAAAACTAGCAGCTTAAATGAGATCTTGAAAAAGTGTGCCTTCGCATCTTGTTAAATGGGACCACTGAAATTGCCTATAGCTGCCATCTGAGGGAGCCCATATAATGCTATAGTATTTGGATTACACTTCCCCCTCCCCCTGCTCAGTTTTTGGGAACAGGAGTCAAGCAAAATGCGTGTGGAATGGGATGGAGAGATCTGAGAAGGAGATATATTTGATAGGGGCAAACACAGATTTTAGTGCAGTTTACACAAAACCTCCGTTAAATAGAAAGTGAAAATAGTATGGGTGCATCCAGATGGGATGAAAATAGCACCATGGGTCACCTCATGTATTGTAGGCAACCCCACTGTAGTCCTGCTTTTGGGTTCCTAAAAAAGCTAAAAACATCCTGCTAGAAAATTCAGCATTAGTAGTGGGTTTTCCAGCTTTAGCGCTTTTTAGTGTCAGACTTAACTTTCTGGACAAATGTTTAGAGGTTGCACACATGCTTAGAGGCTGAAACAGCCTCCCATACATACATGGGGGTGGTCACATGCACATCAACTTGACAGCAGCTAAATTACCCAGATGGGTGTCACTGAAATGTGTAAAGACAGTGCTGAACCCCGAACTGTCTAGAATCAGATAGTAAGCAATAATAGTGGAGGAGCAATACCTCACATTATTGGTTTCTGTTGAGCTGTTGGGCTGTTGTCTGAAGGAAGCCAAGGAAAGCAATGGTTTAGAAGAAGGTACCAAACTGAGCAATCTACAAAACACATTGGACCTCAACACTGAAAAAGGTGAGATTGTGGCATCTAGTCCCATCACTTCCTGGCAAACAGAGGTGGAAGAAATGGAAGCAATGACCAGTTTTATTTTCTTGGGCTCAAAGATCACTGCAGATGGTGACTGCAGCCACGAAATTAGGTCTGCATGGTCAAAGATATGATTTTCCCAGTAGAGAGTTGGGCTATAAGAAAGGCTGAGTGATGATTGAAGAATTAGTGCTTTTGAATTGTGGTGTTGGAGAAGATTTTTGAGAGTCCCTTGGACTGGAAGAAAATCAAATCAGTCAACACTAAAAGTAATCAACCCTATTTGTTAGATCAACAAATGCTGAAGATAAAACTCATATACTTTGACCACATCATGAGAAGATCTTGGTGCTGGGGAAGGAGACAGCAGAGGATGAGACAGTGTCATGGAAGCAACCAACACTAGTTTGAGTAAAATGCAGGAGGCAGTAGAGGACAGAAGCACTTGGCATGCTGTTGTCCATGGGCCAGGTTCCCACAGGGCAATTTAATCCAGTTTTAAAGCAGGGTTTTTTTAAAATCAGCAGCAAAGTCTGGATATTTGCATTCCCACTGTTAGCTTATAATGCGGACTCACAGGGGAGAAAGTCCCTCCCCTCCCTCCTCCCTCAGCAGGATCCCGTACGCATGCAGTCAGCAATTGGGCACTGTCATACCCTGACTTCATTGGAGCTGTCAATTCAAACCCTACCCTCTATATAAACCTTCCCCAGATCAGATCATGGATCAAAAGAGGTCTCAGCTTTTGTTCACCGCTTGTCCATCCCCCCCCCCAATCTTGTACCACCATAGCACAACTTCTTTCTCCTGAATGAGGCAGTAGAACATTAAATATCACTTTCCATTTTCCCTTATAATGGCAGGGGGTGATTTAATGGGGAAAGGAGGGAGGGAGGAAGGACAGAGTAGACAGGCTTTTAAGAGCCACCAGCTTTGCGCTGGATGGGCACAGCATGAAATGGCAGGCACCAAGATCAAAGCCTTTCTGATCACTACCTCTTGAAGTAAAATCAGACACTTTTGACTCACTCCCCACTATGGTCCAATCTCTCATTACATTGTAAGCTACTGCAGCCTCTGCTCACTATTCTCTTTCAGCCAAGCCTGATATCCTTAGCACATAATGGCAAGAGCCCGGGGAAAAGAGGAGCAAATAACGGGTTGTCATTGGATCAGGGGAAACTGAGGAGAGCACCTCTAAAGCATGGTTGCCTCCCCTCCAAAACCTGCTTGTGTTTCCATTGCTACTTAGTGAGGATTATTTCTAAATCCAGCAGCAAGACCTCTTATGATTCGAATATAGATAATCCGTGCTGTTATCCCTTTGGGAAGCAGATGACCACAACAGTTTCTCCCCTTATCCGTAAAAATAAGCTTTGAAATACTTATAGTTTATGTACATCATGATAGCCTATTTCAAGGCTCCTTATTTATTTATTTATTTATTTATTTATTTATTTATTTATTTATTTATTTATTTATTTATTTATTTATTTATTTATTTATTTATTTATTTATTTATTTATTTATTTATTTATTTATTTATTTATTTATTTAACAAAACAAAAATTAAAGTCAACCCACTAAAAGGACCTGAAAGCTTGTGTGTGGGAGCTGTTGCCTCAGCCAAAGGCTGGAGTGAACCTCTTCCCAAAGCTTTTGAATTTCCATATGGAACAATGTAATATGGGTATCAGAACTGAAGCCAAAGGCTGCCTAATTGCCAAATCTCCATAGTGTGGGAAAGGCTGATGGCAATATCTGAATCCTAAAAGGAAGTTAAAAGTGTATGTTTCAAAAGTGCATGCCTGAATTAATTTAGTTAGTCGTACAATTGCTTAATTATGATGGAGCCGGCCACATGTTGATTGCTGCTAAATGCCAGCTGTTGAAGTAACTTTTAGATTCTGATTACGTCTGTGTGCCATCCCTCAGATCTTGTTAAATACTAATTCTTATTCAGAAACTTTCAGATGAAGACTGCCATTTGATTAAATAAATCTTGAGTCAATTGATCAGCTAAGTTTGAATAAATAAATGGTTTAATTAATCAACGCAGTCTGCATAAATGTGCATTCTACGTCAAAACAGTGGATTTGACTTGCTTATGTATGTGCCAGGGCAGATGCCATCTTGGAAAAGATATTCCCTTTTAGGTAAAAAGGAGAGGGGGAGATAGATGTTTCTCTTTTGTGGTTTCTACAAATGCACATGCTATAAATAATTCATATAGAATTGCCTTGCCTAATTTAGGCGATAGTCCTCTTGCATCAGGTGACAAATTTCATTGGTACAATTGAAGTGGTTCTGAAACTCACATCAGCTTAGAGTGGAACTAGGAATAGGGGTAGTGGAGAAAACAGGTCCATCATACCTCCTCACACTGTTTTATATAGGCATGTCTTTTTGTTAGAATAAGTTATACTGAGATCTATAAGTTGGAGTTTTACTATACTAGATCTTAGGTGATTCTCCCCTTCTGTTTTTGCCTCATTGTGGGATGGCCATTTTTGGGGTGGTGGTGCTGGTAGGGGAAACTTTCACATGTGCAAGCTATTGAGGAATGTGATGTACAAGATACACAATAGGTCTCAAATCTCAGGTCTATGCAGGTACAATATCAAAGACAAAAAAGATCTGGATCAAAATATATTTACTAGATGTAATTTAGAATGTGATTTACACCAAGGGACATGCCTTTTCACTGGGGATTGAGACTTAATGCCAAAGGAATTGTGGGTTCATCTGTAATGAGAGAGTATTTCTAATGTCTTTTCCATCTCAGCTGGTAGATCTTGGGATCTAGATCACTCTGTTTATTGATTAAAGGCCCCAGTGAATTGCTTTCTGCCAATCTCTTTCCCACAGGCCTTGCAAGAAGTTGCACTGCATGAACAAGCATTTTCTATGAATGCGTCCATACACTGATTACTTATTCCATTATATTTGAATATTCTGGAATAAAGCATGAATATTTTGGAATATGCATTGTGTATTCAGGAATATCCAAAGAGAGAAAAATAAATAACCGATGTCTGGATGTAGCCTATGTCTGCTCCAGAGTTGTGCAGCATGTGGCTATCCAAGATGGAATAGGTCCAACTATCATCTTTTTCTTGAACCATACCTATGTTCTCCAAGGTATTTTTGTGATAGGTTTTTCATTGACCTTGCTCAAAGTCAGAATGATCAATGGATGTTTTTAATAGTTTTTATGGACTCTTTTACTGTTTTGCTTTATCATAATTTTTCGCCGGTACTGTCAGGGTTGGAATGGTATGTATTGGGTAAAATAACCTTAGTAAAAAGATGCTAAGCATAGCCAATATAATGGTGGTCTGTTGTTTTGCTCCCAGTCCTAAGGCCCCCAGCCAGCTTGGCCAGTGATAGGTATGATCTTTTTTTAAATTATTTTTTGTATTTCAAAAACAAATTTTATTTCATATCAATAACATGTTTTACATTATACAATTCAATTTATCCCTCCCCCCCATATATCCGCTTTACCCCCAACAGCCATCTACTATTTACCTCAAGACAGGAAACTATTCAGTCTTTTTCTTATCTCATCTTTCAATGTTCTATCTGCTTCCTGTCTATTAACATGATCTATCAGATTCTTCCAGTCTTCCTCTATCGTAAAACTATTTTGCAGTCACAAATACCTCATCCAATAGTGCCAATAAAAATCAAATTTAAATTGATTAGTTACATATTTTATCCAATTATCTTTATTCCATTTATCTTTATCTCTCCACTTTAAGACTGCTTATGAAAGGCTACATTTTGCTGTATAATAATTGCTACTTGTGTGGTTAGCTGTCTCAAAAAGACTAGGACATCTTGGATGCTCTGTGATGTTGATCGCATCCATCCCACTTATCAGTATAATTTCTGGCCACATCTCCATTGCTCAGCCCAGACATCTTTACTAGGCACTCAGAATAGCCACTCTGCAATACCTTCCCCACTGAAATGTGTGGGGGAGTTGCTAGCACTCTGGGGGTCCAGTAAATGCACTTAAGTATCAGTGTGGAAAGAGTGATTCTTATATTGCAAACTCATGCCCTTATGTGGCCCCATTACCTTGGCATTGCTCAGCAAAACAGGCGACAGAGAATCAAGAGGCTGCTGTGCATGCGCGTAGAGGCCAAGGTTACCTTCCATGCACAGGCAGCCAGATGCGTGGTTTCCCTTTGTGGCAGCAGAGTCAGGGAAGTATATAGGCTGGTGCCATCCAGGCCATGATGGAGGCAAAAGGGGGGTACCCTGCTCCAGGATTGCTAGAACCACATCCTGTGTGTCAAAGTAATGCTGAATACAAAATAGTCAGAGATAGCTTGATGTACATTCAGAGATAAAGTTTAAAAAAAAAATCACTGGGAACATTTACTAGTTCCAGACATTTTTAAGAGTTTCTGACAAAAAAACAGAGAGAGAAAAAAATTATAAGAAGGGCAACACAAGAAATATGTAGAAGACACTATAGAAAAAAATGGTATAATAGACACAATTAATCAATGTGCAGACAGAAAGTGCACCAAACCCAGGAGGACCATCATCAAGGAAAAAACACTCCCTAAAATGCTTTCAAAGATTATTCAATATCAAACATTTGAAGAATTTTGTAATACTTGCCTATAAAGCAGTTAAAGTATTTAATCTAATGCCAGCTTTTATGTTGAAGAGTTTAATGTACCCTCAGTTATTCGGAGGTGGTTTGGTTGTATTTTATTGTGTGTCTTACATTTTGGTTTTAATATATATTTAAATTGTCTTGAACTTGGTTTAAAAAGGCAGTTAATGACTTCATCAACAACAATAACAATGTCTTTTTTCTCCAGGACAGGCATGTTCTCACAGTAGTGATGATAGAAAAAATGCTGGAAAGATTGAAAAAATGCAATGAATTATTGGAGATGATTCTTAAGGGACTAAATGAGTATTTAGAAAAGAAGCGTCTCTTTTTCCCCAGATTTTTTTTCTTATCTAATGATGAACTTCTGGAGATTCTCTCAGAGACCAAAGATCCCACACGGTATAGTACTGTTTGATATGCACCTACGAGACTCCTATCTGTGCAGTTAAGAATAAATGCATTCTTCTGTGGAACAGGGAAAGCAGATGAGGAGGAGAAATGTTGACACTATGGGAAAGGCTGGGGTTTACCTATTTTTCCTCATGTGAGATCCCTGTGCCTGCAATTTGCACCATTTTCTACACTGTTCAGATACAGTTGAACAAGCTGGCATAGTGAAAATATACCAGAGTTTTTTACATGCGCTTTCTTAAACCTAGTTTTTTGGGGAGAAAGGCTGCCAGAGATCTGACATAGCATTGGGCCTATTTGCTGGCCCCTCCCTTCATATCAGATGATATGAACTTTTTAAAATCCTTAGATGGTGTTGCTGGTTAATCCTGTTGAACCAGATGCATAGTCTAGCTTTTATTTTTTTTAAAAAGCTTTCTGTTTAGTCTTCTTTATACAAACATCTCATACTCATGTCCTTTCTCTTCTTGCAAAGCTCTGATGCCTGCATGTTACAGCTTTTTCCTTGGGTATTCCTCCCTTTATAGTACTCTGAAAGCAAATAGTACACTTCTGTAAATACTCTGCAACCCTTGTCTCTCCTTACTCTCCCCCAAGAAATCAAAATTTGACTCATGGGGTGGCCTCCAATCACAGAGACACAGAGACAGGAAGAATGGGAAGAGTGGAGAGGAAAAAGTTCCCTATCACCAGGCTGAGGCCGGGGAGAATGAAAAGTCTAGAGAAAGACAAACGGAATTTCCTTTAAAGTGGATGGATGTAATCAAAACAAAAACACTTTGAATTCCCGTTGTCCCCTAAGATGGACTATTTTGTTACTGTATAACCATGGCTTTGAAGACAGGACCACAGGATGATCGAAGTGGAAGTGGCAGAGACTACAAACCTTTCTTTTACCTGCCCAGATGGGGGCCTAATTTGAGTGAGAAATGGCGAGGTCCCCAGCTGCTGCTTTGCCTCATCTGTGTGGATGCACAGACCATATTCTCACCCCCAAAGACCAGTCTGTGATCTTCTGTCCCCCTCGCACATCCTCAAAAGACTCTGCCCTTTATCGCTGTCCTATATGCTTACCAGAACTCTGTCATGGAATCACTTTTCTTAGATAATTGCAATCTAATGCTTTTGTGTCCCTCTTCAGCACATTCAACCAAAACAATTACCCTACTTATCCTGATTCCACTTCTGTCACTGTAACTCTGTTCATTCTCCTTCATCAGTTTTTAGTTTCTAAGTTCTTTAAGGTTGAAATAACAGAAATAATGGTGTTTGTCATTGCCATCATGTGGAACAGAGAGTGTTTTTGTGTTCATTATACAATTTAAAAACATGCCTGTGTATAAGGTTCAGCTGTGGTGAGAAGTGTTCTAATAATTATTATTTCTAACCTAATATTTTGCCTCCTTTTTGTGAGGCATTTCCTTGCTTCTGGGCTATATAAGAAGCCATTGCATCTTAGTGATAAAATTGCATGGGGAGTAGTAGTCAGGAAGTATTTGTGGAGACGTCAGAATTAGAAGCAAATGCAGCAGCACATATTGGGCATTGATATACAGTCCTGCAGGTTTTCCTTAAGTGATAAACTGTACCTCTATTTCCTCTCCAGATATTCAGTAGCTATGCTGATACTTAATGAGTTTTGGAGAAGATTTAAAGCAAAAGCAGCTGTGTTTTAAAATAGAGGGCATATTTTAATATGCGGGATGATAAGTAGGAAAGAATGATGCTCTCTATGGACATACGTTAGCTGTTGCGACTCACTGAGATAGTATGAAGCTATAAATCTAAATGCATCACACATAAATACCTTGTTCTAGGAAGGAAGCATCATAGCTTGCTATGTAACACAAGGATTTTTTCACTCCCTTAATCTTTTATTTCTTCAGCGTTAAGCCTCATTTGAAGAAGTGTTTTGAAGGAATTGCTAGCGTTGAATTTACTGAAGTTCTGGATATTACGCACATGAAAAGCAGCGAAGGAGAAGTTGTAGAACTTATCACCACAATATCAACAGCTAAAGCTAGGGGTCAAGTGGAAAAATGGTTAGTTGAACTGGAAGCAGCAATGGTAAATTCCATCCACAAGGTAATAGACCATGCTTGGTTTGTGCTTTGTTCCCTTGGATATCGTAGGGGAGCACATGTGGCCAATGCTCCCTTAGAATATGTGGTAGTCTTGTGTTGAACGTTGCAGCTGAAGTAGACATAATGCTAACTGCAGTTAATGGGCTCAGTTTAAAAAATTAAATTGTTTCTCTTTCTAAATTGGCAAATAATCTTGAGTAAACTTAAGAAATGCCCTGGTGGATTGGACCTGTGGCTCATCTGGTCTGAAAACCTGCTTATGCATGGTCAGCTAGCTGCTCAGGAAAGACCAGCAGCAGGACATGAGCATAAAGCAAGGTGTCTCCTAGAAATTGGCCTTTGGAGATACACCACTTCTTAGAACCAGCTAGGCTAAAAACTGTTTATAGCCCAGGCTTCCATGAGTTGATCCAAGCCCTTTTTGAAACCATTCAAGCTAGCAGTGAATACTACACCACATGGGAGTGAATTCCAGTTTAATTATATGTTGTGTAGGGAAAAACATACTGTAGAAAAAAATTAATTTAAAAACTATTGAATTAATTTTATATTCTGGATATTGCTAGAATGATGTCTCACATTCCTCACCTGTAAATGGGATGGCAGTCTTGGTGCCAGAATTGAAATGGCATGATGGAGGTATCACATGAGCACCTCCCTTGGGCCACACAAACTGCCTCCAGTTAGGCCCCATTTCCACTGGGACTTTATAGGGCGTCAAAAATTGTTTGAAAACTGTTTGTCTGCATTGAAAATTCGCTTCCCGCACTTTCAAGGGAGTAAATAAAAAAAACCACCCGCATTAAAACTCACTTCTTTAAAGGACTCTCACTCTCTTTTTCTTTTTGACGTGCTTTATTTTCCCTATGGAAATGGTACAATCACTATCCCTTTTGGGCATTCCTGCCTTGCCCACATGCCCGCCCGCCCGCCCGCCTGCCTGCCTGCCCACGCACCCACCTGCCTGCTTGCCCACCCTTTTGGGATTCGCCTTACTCGCCCAGCTGCTTCCCTGCCCACCCAGCTGCCCGCTATTTCAGCCACTACCTTGCCCACCTGCCATTTTGGCTGCTACTGGCCTTTTGGACTGTGGCACGCCACTGTTGCCGCCTTGCTCACTCACTCAGTTTCCCGCTGAGCAGCCGTGGTGCTCCCGAGGCTTAGGAAGGAGGAACGGCAGGCGGTGGGTGAGAAAGTGAGTGAGCGAGCGGGCCCTGCCCTCTCCACCCTCCCTTTGGGCTGCTGCTGCCATGCCGCTGTCATGCTCCGCTTTAAAGCTGAATTAACAACAACAAAAAAAGGGAACATGCACAATACATCCATTTTTGTTAATTCCACTTTAAATGAGCCAAGAGTATATGTGTATTGATGTGCTGAGGAGCAAAATGCTCTGCAAGGCATGAGATGATGCTTCCAATGCCCTTCCCATGCCAATTGATGGGAGAAATCATGCAAGCTTGAACATTACCATGTTGGAGTCTTCCTAGGGTCTCCTTCGCCGTGCTCTGTAAATAGAAAAATCAGTCTGCCTTTTACAGCAGAACCCATCAAAACAAAATATGCAATTTGCTAGATTTGTTGGTGGTAAAGGTTAAGTTCTTTACACTGGATAAATGCATTCTACTTGTATGTAATAATCAAAGCACAGGTGCTGAGACACAGAATGACAAATTCACTTTCCAGTAGCATTCCCTTTAAATTAGCTCACAGTGAACAAAAGCTAACACTGACAAAGTTATATTAGAGCTATAGAAAGAACAGTAAATGAAAAGCTAATTTTTATGGAGTTTGCTGACAGCTTGTCAGACTGTGAATGCGGTCTGATAAAAGTGGTAAATTGGCAGTTTTCTTTTTCAATCTGTTTTTGATTTAAGTTCACTTCATTTACTATCTTGGTCTCTTTCTCTATTAATCACATCCTTTCTTCTTCTTTCCTATTATAATTTTTGTACTGTACAGCTTTTCACTCTGTCCTTGTCTCTTGATGCTTTAGATTGAAAAGCTTCATTGAATGTGCTAATCTTTAAGCATGTGATTACGTCTTTTGTGTCAGTCAAACTGGGCTTATAAACAATTCTTGCAGCATATTTAGAAGTTGATTTGTTCTTTCAAAGTCAAGAAGGCTAAATCCTCTTCAATTCAGGTACTGAGAACTGGCATATGGTTACACTGCCGTTGTGGCCAACATAGGTGGGTGCAGCCAGAAACCCTTCCCCTTGTTGAAAGCAGTTTCATGAGCTTCCTTTGAACTCCACAAGGGTAAACGGATTTCAAAGGAAGCTCACAAACCAACTTTCAGCAGGATAAAGGATTTCTAGCTGCTCTCACCCATGCTCGCAACTAATTTTAGGTTGCCAAGCCTGGAGCGTTAAAGGATATTGACTTGGGGTTCAATCACACAGGGCTTTTTTGGGAGGTGCCCATTTTCAAAGACTTCCCCAATCTGTGGATGAATAAAAAACCTTGTGCCACACAGTTTGAAAAAAAAAAGCTCCTTAAAACTGACCTCATCTTCACCTTTTCCGTGTCTCCATCTTCTGTGCTTGCCGCAGATCGGCCATCACTGCCCCATGTTTCTATGGCCATGATTGGATGGCCACTGTAGCAGCTGATCCCAAGCTGAGGCTGGTGACAGGAGCCTCCCTAGTTTCCTGCTCAGTATGACTCAAACAGTGAGAGCAATAAATAATGGATACATAATATAGAAGTCAGAAAAGCAGAGGAAGTTAAGGGAACTTTAAATAATGTAATGATGGAAAGATTGTGTAAATTGTTTTTCTTTTTAGCTTGTGGAAAAATTTATTAAATAAAATATTAAAACCAAAAAACCCACAGTGAGTTGCCCTGGGAGTGAATATTTCCTTTCTGTGAAAGGGGCACAGAATCAGGACATGTTAAGTCGTATTTTTTATATTTTATGTCTGTCCCTTGAGCTGCAAATTTACCACAGGGCTGTCCTTTTTACAGTGTCTGCGCTCTCATTTTTTCTGACACTGGAGATTTGTGAGGGGGTTTGCTGGTAAAAAACTTATTTAGACCAACCCAGGAAAGTTAAATGCACAACAATGATTTTTCACATAGGTCGCGTTCCCATAGGGACTAAAATCCTGACTGGATTTGGACTCGGCATCCAGGGTTCCCATTAAATTGGCCAGTAGTCGGAATCCAGGAAGCCCCGTTCCCATGTCACTTCTTTTTCTGCAGAAACCCCTGCAGAAATTCAGGGGGGGAAAAAACCCTGGTGAAACAGTTCTCCAATCCAGTCCGGATTTTTTTATTTTTTTATTTATTTATTTATTTATTTATTTATTTATTTATTTATTTATTTATTTATTTATTTATTTATTTATTTATTTATTTATTTATTTATTTCTACTTCTATCCCACCCTATACCCAAAGGTCTCAAGGTGGGTTACAATATTATATTAATCTTAGGTCCCTGCCCTCAGGCTTACAATCTAAAGAGACAAGATACAAGAGGAAAATGGTATGGGAGGGAACAGGGAACAGCAAACAGCAAGCACTGAGGTCTTCAGTTCCAGTTCTTCTGTTTGTTTCTTATTGCTGGAATTTTCCTACTCTCTTTAGTGATGAAAAAGGAGAGCAAAGGAGGAGAGCCGGCAGCTGAGAGCCGGCTGGAGCAGGGGGTGCGGGGAAGGGAGGCCACTTCTTGAATGCGGCGGCGTCGGGCAGCAGGCAGTCAGGCGTGGAATGGAGTGAGGGGAAGCAAAGAGGACAAAGGAAGGCAGGCAGCTGGGGATGGGGCTTTGCTAAGGCTTTGTTGGTTGTAGGCAGCTGAGGATTGGAGGAGGAGGAGGAGGCCGGCAGTGGTGGCGATGGCTGCGGCTCCTGTCCTCAAAAACTGCCGTGCCGTTCACGGATGTGCTTCTGTACACTTGCGGGTTCAGTTTCGGAGCAGCCCGATGTGCACTCGGTGCTGTTCCTGGTCTCCAACACAAACCCACAGCAGAATCCGGACCAGAGTAATCCAGGAACACGGTAGGTGGGAAGGTGCCCATAGATGTTTTTGTGAATAGTAAATGTAAAGCACTGGGGCTCTTTCTATGATGACAAGGTGACGTGAAAATCTTACACTCAAGTCGTGATACAGTTGAAATACCTGTATCTGTGGAAGCAGCAATTGAACAAGTTTGTTAGTCCCTGTAACTGCAAGTTACTGATTGTCTTTTTCTTTATTTTTAATATACCTTTGTGGCAGTGGGGACAGACAGCTTAGACTGAGGGAAGAATTTTTATTGCTTACATTAGAATTACAAATCTGGTCATGTTGATTTTTCAGTTTCTCTCTCATTTCTTTACCCCCAGGTGATTGGTAGGGCAATAGATGCCTATCCAAAGTCTCTCCGAATTAATTGGGTAAGGGAATGGCCTGGACAGACAGTTCTTTGTGTATCCCAGGCATTCTGGACCTTGGAAGTACAGACCGCTTTTAAGAATGGCCAGGAGGTAGGTGCATTTCTCTGGAAAAAGGAAAGTTGTTGCAGTCTTGCATTCTGTAATTGGCTTGAAAGTTCATTTGGACGCAAGTACACCTAAGCTTTAATGCACAGTCAGTCCACCATTGGAGTGAAAGAACACATCAGCAAAATGGCAAGCTACTTTCTGTCTGTGTTATCTAACCCCTAGATGGATTTTCTGGGTTAGAGTACATGGAAGAAAAACAGCTTATTGCTTTGCTGATTTGTTCTGTTGCTCTGAGGGTGAATCAAAAGTGGATTAATATTCAGGTCTAGCAGGGCCCTTCCTAATTCTGTTACTGCTTTCCTCACCAGTTCATGGATTCTGGTGCGGATGGGGGAAGACCTTGACACTAGAATCTGCCATATTCCCCTGTTGCAGATCTCATTTTAGGAGGCAGCTAGTTTCCCCATCACTGATCACCTAACACCAGCTGTCAGTTTTTGTGAGCTCCTTAATCACACGACCATAGTCTCTGTTGCTGTTTCTTTCTGTAAGTTAGAGATAGACATATCAAATAGAACTAAACCATTATAATCCATCCTGACTTATCAGAGAGGAGGAGGAGGAGGAGGAGGAGGAGGAGGAGGAGGAGGAAGAGAACAGACTTATTAAATACATTGTGTCACATACTACTCTTTAAAGGTTAGGAGAGATGAGCCCAAATGCCAATAGGGTACAGTGGGAAGTTTCTTGCTGAGAGAGCAATTCATGTCAGGGTTTGTTCGTATGTATGGTGGGATATTTATATATTTTTGTGCAAAGAAAGACTCTCCCTGTGATTGGAGTGGAACAAATGAGCCCTGACCAATTTCATTTAAAGTTACATTACTCTCATGAAAACTGCCCCAATATTCTTTGAATCAGACTGCTGGGACTAGAATGAATGCCTAAGTACATTTTTCAGGCTGGGGCGGAGGGAAGCAGGACACTTCTAAGGCCATTTGCTGGGATTCAAGAGCAGGAATAGGTTTGTCCTTGTCTCTGCTTGAGATGCCCATAAGCATTTGGTGGGCCACTGTGTGTGCCGGGATGCTGGACTAGATGGGCTGGGCCTGATCCAGCAGGGCCTCTCTTATGTTCTTAAGTTCTTATGACCCCAGGACTAAGGGGACAATTTCAGAAAGCAAAAGTTATGCTTTGGGGGCAAATCACTATCATCATCATCATCATCAATTATCAATTATTAATTCTGCATGTTTTGAAATCTTACTTAGGCACTTGAAAATTATCTAACACAGTGCAATGAGCAGATCGATGGCATTGTCACTTTGGTGCGTGGAAAATTATCCAAGCAGAATCGAGTGACCCTTGGAGCACTTGTTGTGCTTGATGTCCATGCAAGGGATGTTCTTGCATCACTTGTGAGCAAGCATGTAAATGATGACAGTGACTTTGAGTGGCTGAGCCAGCTGAGGTACTACTGGGAGGTAAGTAACTCCTGGGAGGAGCTATAGCTCAGCGGTAATGCAGTCAGCCTGGAAAGTAGAGGGTTGCTGGTTTGATCCGCAGCCTCTCCCCAGAAGTAGTAGGCAATGGCAAACCAGTTTAGTATCTCTGCCAATAAAACCGCTTGGAGGTGCCCACGCAGGCAATCGCGAACTGGCCATGACTCAGGCTTACCCAACAAGAAGAAGCAAATTACCATCTGGAGGTAATTTTTCTGTGTAGCTGTTCAGTTCAAGCTCCTTCCTGACGTGGCATGTTCTGGCCTCACCCTGATTTTCCTGGCAGAAGAGTGGCTAGAAGAAGTGAAAGCAGGGGTAGCCCACACACCCTAGGGGAAGTATGAGTAAACAACTGTGTTCTTTTTCCTTGCTGTAGCTTAGTGTAGTGATTGGGGTGGAACTTTGGTCATGAGCCAAATTTCAAGTTCTCAGGGAAGACATGGTAAAGAGCAAGAATGCAATCATTACAGATGCTCTTCCTTGGTCCTCTATACGCACACACACAGAGACAAACACACACACACACAGCATGTGTGGAGGATTCCCCCCTTTTCATCTTTGGGCCTTTCTCTCTCCCCCCCCCCCCATACATCTGAGTACACCTGCCTGCCTAGATGAGGGAGCTAAATTTAACCTGGCAATTATTTTATGTTGGCCCGCATGTGGGAAAGTATGCTGACATCTGAGAATGACAGGCAAATAAAAGAATTTTTTGCTGACAGCAAAAGATATCTTTTTTTTATTGTCCTTTCGACTGAGAGGTAAGATGTCTAATAGCCGTATATATACAGTTTATAATTAAAATAACTTTTTCATCATCATGTTTTCTGCACAGTTGCTGAATTTGCAGGACCACAGATAAAAATTGTTCTGACAAAGGCCAAAGTTTAGTAGCCCCATATTGCTAAAGAAGTTCAAGTTTCTTTCTTATTATTTAAAATTTATATTTTTGCCTTAATCTGACTTCTGTCAGAATTGCAGTGTTGTGACTTCTGTCAGAATTGCAGTGTTATGAGCTAGTTTCCCTGACTTAGGGCCAAAGCATAAAACTGGATAAAAGTTAATAAAACATTTATCTAAAATGGCTCATTTATTTGAGCAAGATGTCCTAGTTAAGTTTCTCTTGTGGCAATGATAAGGCTGTTTATTCCTAATACCCATTAGGGAATTTTTGAGTCCATCTTACAGTCTTCCACTATAAAGGAAAATAAAAATGTTTTCAAAACTTATTTGTTTTTGGCATTTATCTATAAGATACATTAGCAGCCCTTGGAATTCTAGGCTAAGGTGTCTAGAGATTTAGAATCAAATTAAGTACAATAATGTACAGCATATTACCCAAACATCTAATCCCTGAGCAGTTAAAAGCTAAATGTTAAAACTTCATTGCAAACCAAGCTTACATCCAAATGTTGCTTGCTTACTCCATTATTTTTGGGTGTTCTGGAATAAAACATAGATATTCTGGAATATCTGTGCTTTATTCTGGAATACCAAAAAAATAGCAGAACAAGTAAGTGGCATCTGGATGCAGCCTTATTCACACTCAATAGTCTTGGTAATGAGATATGTCAGCTAACAGTGTCAATGTTGCAAGCATCTCAGAGGATGTAATAACCCTTACTTGTCCTTTAGATTATTCTGTAGTTCTACCCAGGACAGGAAAGTAGCAAATAACATGGCAGAGAGGTTTTTGTTGGCTGTTTTAGTTGCTATCCTTTGCTTGAGATAGCTCTTTCTCTTTTTACCTACTCTTGTTTTTTATTAGATTCCTTTTGCCGTCTTCCCTTTCAGCTCTTCACTATTTTGCAGAGGTCCTTTCCTTTACCAGTATTGGAAGACTCCTCCTACCCTTAATAGCTTTTATTTGTGGCCACCTGTATATGCCATGAAGTCAAGTCCTGGGGTGCACTTCTCACTATCCTTCTACTATTACAATCCATGTTTTCTTCTTTCCCTAATTTATTTTCTTGACTATTGTTAAAGTCTCCCTAAGTAACTATGCCTGAAACAAACCAAAGAACTTCTCTGCCAAGCCAACTCAGAAGCAGCCAAGAACTTTCCATTAAAGGGGCTTTCTGAGCTCCTGCCCAAAGCTGTTGTTGTTTTTGTTTATTTTCATCATCATCATCATTGGCAACATATAAAGTACAAATATAGTAAACATTACAATACTCCTGTACTTACTCATCCATTCTTAAACCAATCATAATACTATACCTCATATTATTCTCCCTCTCCCCTTCCCCTGGGTGGACCTATTGATCTTTTTTATTATCTCCCTCCTATATTAGACACAAAGGATGAGACTAACTGTATCTTGTAATTCTCAGCCCCTCCATTCTGTTATACATAATTCCTTTTGCTCATTTCTGAGATATAGTGGCATAGACTTTTTGTCTCATATATTAGCATAGTATGTGAAAGCATTTTCCAAACTTCTTCTGTGCCTTCTCTTTTTCTCCCTGCCCCAAAAGTATGTATTCCTCCATTCCCCCCCCCCATTCTCCTCTCTTCTTCCTCTCTATGACCTGGATGTTGGGGAAGGTAGCAAAGCCCTCAAGGAAACATAGGAACAGTAATTAATAATTGAGTGATCTTACCTATTTCTTCAAAATTAAATTTATTTTCAGTTTTTTGATCTGCATTCCCCATGTTTTTCCACAGGAAGGGCATTTGCAAACCAAGATGATCAATGCTGGCTTGCGATATGGATATGAGTACCTTGGCAATACCCCTAGATTGGTTATTACTCCACTTACTGATAGATGCTATAGGTAAAATACAAAGTGCAAGTAAATCTCATATTGTACCATAGTGCTCAATAGACAAGTGTGCTTGCGTCTTTAATTCTGCTAGATGGTGCATTGAAACAATAAAGGCCTGTATTTTCTTGCTCTTCTGTATATTAAATATATGGGATTACAATTAACATGGGGTGTTTTTCCACTGTCATTAGAAGTACCCATTAAGTACCCATTAATGGGTACAAAATGGGTACTTTTAGTGACAGTGGAAAAACACCCATGGTCATATGTTATATTCCCCCTTCCAATGATTGCAGATGATATGCATCTTCAAAAGCTGATGTAGTTGCATTATGGAAACAAAATCTGAGCAGTTTTGTACAATGCACATGATGTCTTAATTTTAGTCACCCACTTATTCATTTTTGCTGAGTGGTGTTCATATTTGACAGGCTGATTCTGAAGCCGAATGGTTTCAAACTTCTGAATAGATGTCATCATGAATTACATTTGCCTCATATTTTGGGCATTGTTGCACAGTACTTGAGCTGTATAAACAGTGATTTTCAAACCAGTAGCCAAACTCGGAAATATGCCATTCCTTGTCCCTTCTTCCTCCCTTCTCCTTACCACTTTTTGCCTTCATGACTATTGTTTTACATTTTATCTTAACAATGGCCGGCACGAGCAGACACAAAGAGCTGCTTCACCCATCACATGTTGGTTTGTGGGCTTTCTTTGAGATCCATGTGGCACTGGCAAGATGCTGGTGCTATGTGGACTTGGTATGGCAGGGGAGAAGGTTCTCTTTGCATTCATTTGTGCTGGGTTAGGCAAAGCTATTTAGCTCATGGAATTAAATTTTGTTTATTTAATTTTGAATATGGATAGTACTGATTGCAAATAATGTTGAAAATATAATTAACATGGCAATACTAATGGGACAGTATCCCATTCTTGTCTGCTAGGAGTTAAGTCAGGAGTGGCTGCAGTTCAGTGGTAGAACAAACCGCTTGGAGAACAGAGGGTTGCCGGTTCAATACGCAGTTTCTCTCTAGAAGTAAGCAGTGGTATACCACTTGCATCTCTGCCAAGAAAATAGCATAGAGGTGTCCATGTAGGCAACCAGTACTCAGTGGTATTAACAGCAACAAAAAGATCAGTGGATCTATTTAGTGGAGATTTCTGGCAATTAAGTTTTGGCAGAGGTGTCTACCAAGGACCGAGAATGAGCAATAGCATGATTGAAACCATTGTTCTCCATGTGAAGAAACACAAGCAAGAGTCCCAAGAGTTGCCTCTTCCACCTCATAGCTCCAATCTCTGAGCTGTGCTTGATTATAGCCAAATGTTGGAGAAGAAAGGAAGAGCTGAATTTGAACTAAATGAAATAGTAAGAATGCGAAGATGATGTGTTCACAACATTTCATGGCTTCTGGAGGACGAGAGTAGCATTTAGTTTCACTTTCAAGGAATTATCGTCTGCCGTGGCTCACGATACATAGACTGACATTTGAAACTACCATTGGTTGGGCCTTCTTTTCATGGGTAGGTGGAGTATTTTCAATCAGTTCAACTTAGTCTGCATCCACACTTGTGTAAAAAGCACACCATCTGGAAGCACCAGAGTTTGCGATTCAGATGCGTGCCCACTAGGGAACTCCTAAGCCAACCATAATGCCTCAGGAGTCTTCATTTCTGCAGGGTAGGATAAAATGACAGTTGGTGCAGCTGGGTATGTGTAATTTGTCTTTGTCCTGCTGTGGAAGCACAGTGAGGGAAGAACTGTCATACTGCCCACCTTTTATTCTCTGGAGAGTCCTCCCACGCATCAGACATTTATCCAAGTGTGGGCCATTTTTGGTTCAGCAGAGTACTCTCAGGAAAGGAAACAATGTAGCTACAAGAAGGGTTCCCCACAGCTGCATTCTAGTGATAGTGGTGGGCTGAATGGTGCATGTACACCATGCTATTTACTCCTGGGTGTGACTCATGCTTCCTGTCCCAGAAGTCAGTTCTCTTGAGCGTCACATGGATATGGTTTTATTAAAACACCACAAAGTTCCTTTGAAGCCTGAAGTAGCAGTTCTTTTCAAGGTTGTAAAGCTTGCCACTTTTTGAAAGAAGTGCCTCAGACTGTCTGCACTCAAGTAAAAGTGCAGTGTGGCTCCATGGCAAAAAGAGAATTCCCCTGCTCCCACCATCAAGATGTAAGAGAAGTGATAGCATTTGCTACTTTCCTTGACATGACATGACATGGGTAGTGGTGCTGATCCTGTAAGACATCTTTAAAAATAAAGAACAGAGAGCACCTGGTTCCAAAAGGGATTGGTATGTGTGTGAGAGATAGAAGACTGAATACACAGATTGTGGATTTCACCTGCTCCCTCAAAAAAAGAAAGTTATATTCTAGAATGATTTCTGAGAGGGAAGCCTTCTTCTAGAACATTCATTCATCTAGCTATGCAGTGTGGCAAAGTGTAAATCCAAAATCTGGGTGTGATTTGGTTGGACTCTTTCTGATATGTGAATGTAGTTCCAAACCATAGTTTAATCATGCTATGAGGTGGAAAAGGTTATGATTACAGCCACATTGACTCATGAAACATTTGGGATATACCAAGCTCAGATAAAATACAGATTTATTTTATTGTTTGCAAGATGTGTTTTTATTTCTCTGTTCCTTTAGAACCCTGTTTGGGGCTCTGCACCTTCATCTTGGTGGTGCCCCTGAAGGTCCCGCAGGAACTGGAAAAACAGAAACTACGAAGGACTTGGCAAAGGCTGTAGCCAAGCAATGTGTGGTCTTCAATTGTTCAGATGGACTGGATTATCTTGCTCTGGGAAAGTTTTTTAAGGTGTGAACTCCTTCCTTCCTTCCTTCCTTCCTTCCTTCCTTCCTTCCTTCCTTCCTTCCTTCCTTCCTTCCTTCCTTCCTTCCTTCCTTCCTTCCTTTTGAAACTGAAAGTAAATGTTAGCACTGATTTGGATTTTGCTTCTTCTTAGGGTTTGCTTTCCTGTGGAGCTTGGGCTTGCTTTGATGAATTTAATAGAATTGACCTGGAAGTACTTTCTGTTGTTGCTCAGCAAATTCTTACTATCCAAAGAGGTAATGTTTGGTTTTTTTGTTTGTTTGTTTGTTTGCTGGGTTAACATACAATCCTTTTGACCCAACGTTCAAATGATGCTTCCCTTTGTCCCCAGGTATTAATGCTGGCTGTGACCTCCTGGTGTTTGAAGGCACTGAGCTGAAGCTTAACCCAACCTGTGCAGTCTTTATAACTATGAATCCAGGGTATGCTGGACGCTCAGAACTACCAGACAATCTTAAGGTAATGGCGACAAGAAATTTAGCACTATTTTTTTTTGTGTGTGTGTTACAAATATTTCCACAAAAGGAAGTGTAAATTGTGAAAAATAAAGCACTATTTTCCTGTGGTACATAGAGGGACGTTGGTTGTGATGATGGGAATTTGGTCCTAGGCATCAGGCGCTTATCTAGGAAGCAGTAGCTCAGGAAATGAATGATCCTATTATCTGCTCTTGGAGTTGGCAGGTTGGAATACCTCAGAACTAAGGCCTTGATCAGATAGCTGTATCAAAGTGGCCAGCTTGCATGCTTATGACACTTGGGTCATAATTGTGTACACCTGCCATCCATCCACACTCCATCATGGAAAGGTACAATTTCTAAGCATATCAGCAGTGGCTCAGGTGTCCATATGATGATGTTTGGCCAGCATAGTGATGGCAAAGCCATATTTGCAGCTGTAAATCATACCATGTGACTGTACAATGCTGCCTTCACTAGCCCATCTGTTCAGGACCTTAAGCGTGGCTTTGAAGCAAGTGGTGATCTTTCTTCTTCATAGCCATCTTCCTTTTCCCCTTCAACTGATCAAGTGACGTACCTATGTTATGGGTTAATCATTATATAAGCACAAACAATCAAATGCCCTTAGTTTGAGTTAGAACTCAAGCTACCCTTTTGAACAGGTAGGGGTTTTGTACCTGATGTCCTCTAAATGTTGTCAACCTTACCTGTTGGCTGTGCTGGTTAAATTTAGTTTGTAGTGTATTGTTCCTTTTACTAAATGGCATCAAGGTAGATAACAAGGATTAGGAAGACCACCTAATCTGATCCAGAGGTCTGTCCTAATATTCTTAACATCTGCTTGAATAAAATCAAGAGTATGTTTGTTTTTTCTCTAACCAAATCTTTGGCTCTATATTTACCAAATATTCTAATTCTTAGGAAGTTGTGAGCATTCCTTTAGTGTGATCTCATCTGCATGACAATACCTTTGTACTATGCATATTGTATTTTGTACCATTGGGGATTAATGGTGGAGGAAGTGTCACTACAAATATGGGAAATATTTTGTCATTCTGACCATAAAATTTAATTGTACATTTAATTACACTTTAGCCTATCAATGCTTGTTTATAGGCCCTGTTTCGGACTGTGGCTATGATGGTACCTGATTATGCCATGATTGCTGAAATTGTCCTGTACTCCTGTGGGTTTGTTACCGCCCGGCCTCTTTCTGTGAAAATTGTAGCCACCTATCGCCTGTGTTCAGAGCAGTTATCTTCACAGCACCATTATGATTATGGAATGAGAGCAGTGAAGTCTGTGCTGACTGCAGCTGGTAATCTGAAGGTAAAAGATGCTCTGTTTCTATTTTTTATTTATTTATTTAAACTGTAGGATTCTGATTCTCAGATATTGGCACAAATCTCTGTTTCCCATTTCTGTTGATTTGAGATAAATGTAGAGCTTTTGTGAGCATATGCACAATTTCCACGAGCCACAGGACAAAGAGACAGTGACTTGTGCTTATGTCCTGTTTCTATATTGTGTCTGCAGTGGATGGCTTCATAGGTTGAGAGTAAGCAAAGATGCAGAACATGAATCTGTGGCTGCTCCATGCTTCACTTTACACACCAGTTCTGACACCTTATTCCTGACTTGCATTCATTCAGAATTTCTTTACATCTAGACAACACAAGTCTATCTGATACCTATTAACAATACTAAGTCAATATGTAGTGTTGGATGTATTCCAATCTAATTAGCACATTATTTACAAAATTGAGTTTTGAGCTAAGAAAGGCATTCATATTTCTCATGAAACATACATATATTAATCATTATGAAAACATGTATGAACCTCAGCTAGCAACACAGTAAGATATAGGATTTGTGTTTTATGGGAAAAGTTTGCATTACCTCCAGCTGTGAACAAACCATGGTCCCTGCATGTGTCTGAGCCACCCTCTTCACCTTCCTGGCCATTGGTAATGCTTGCTAGATGCTCACAGTATCCCTCCAGTGAGCCTAACCAGTTCCGTAGACCATGAATAGAAATTAAATAAAAACACTGATAAGGTATAAGAATGTGCCTGTGAATTGAATTGTAGTTATGTCTTTGAAAATAACTTTTCTTTTTCGTAGCTGAAATATCCAGATGAAAATGAAGAAATTTTGCTTCTTAGATCCATTATAGATGTAAATTTACCTAAGTTCTTATCCCATGATCTACCACTTTTTGAGGTAAGAAAATCACACCTATTTTTTTCTGGTGTTGATTTTATACACAGATTCCCTTTCCTCCTCCTATTTGTTCCTAATGCTTCTTACTCTTCCATCTCAAAAAGAAATCTGCCAATCCAAAAGAAAACTGTACAAGTATTCTGTTCGCCTCCCCCAGCCAGCGATCTTGCCTCATACACTTTCACTTGATATAAGCAATTCATTACAATGTATCTTGCTGTTTTTCTTTGTGATTGGAATGGCTGTCTACTGTTTTCATATCGTGAATGCTGGCTGTGGATGAGAGGCAAAAAAAAAAAAAAGAGAGAGAGAGAGAGAGAGAGCTTGCCGCCTCAAAGAGAAGCCCCACCCCTTTTGCCACGGAGCATCTCCATGCAAAATGTTGCTCTTAATACCCGCATCTTCCTGGAAAGTGCGCTTGCAGTCTTCTTTAAAGGACTGGGTTTTTTGCAGCGCATTTTCCTAATTAGCGGTGCTGGAAGCCTGGATAAAAGCCGTGCATGGGGGTGCTCCGTGACAAAAGAAGATTTTCAGCAGGCTTTAAATTGCATGGGGGTGCACCCTTAGTGATAGCTTTGTTTAATAAAATACTTCCTTTGGCAGGGTATTACTTCAGATTTGTTTCCTGGCGTGAAATTGCCGAAACCAGATTACAATGACATATTGGAAGCCATCAAGGTCAACTGTGAAGAGATGAATTTACAAATGACTGCCTTCTTTTCTGAGAAAATTTTGCAGATATTTGAAATGATGATTGTGCGACATGGTTTCATGATCGTTGGAGAGCCCTTTGGTGGAAAAACATCTGCGTATCGAGTTTTGGCAGCTGCCCTGGGGGACCTGTGTGAAAAAGTAAATAGATAGAAATGATTGCGACCATCTTGTCTTGGAAAAGATATGTGAAATGCAATTCTGATTGTATTTTCTGAAATGGAACTTTTTCTGAACTGATTGAGATTTAAGCTGCTATCCTGTGATTAGTTACTTCGAAATATATCCTGCTGAGTCTAAAGGGAAGACTTTATGACAGATATGTATAGGATTGCTCAATAGCACCCTAATACACTTGGCATTTCAGTTGTGAGTGATGTTTAAATGTTTGGATATATTTTAAAGCTTCTACAGAGGAAGGGAAGCAGAGTGCTTTAAGCGTTCCATCTGCTCCCTTCCATATTAAAAATAACTGTATGGAAGTCAGCTGCGTGCCACCACTGTCCTACTTATCAGGATCAAAATCAGGGATACCCCAGCTTTGGTCATGACAGGCAGAGGTAGGGTAGGCCTTCCTTCCCAGCATCACAATCAAAGGGATGGAATCTCCAAATCTTGATTCTAACAGCAGGGGCCATCTCCCTTGTTTCATTTCCAGGGGACCAGTAAGTCCCCTTGAGTAGTGCTGGCAGTGGCTGCCACCACAAGGAAATAGCTGTTTGAGGCTTCTTGAGAGCTCTTCAAAATCTCTGCATTTAAAGTGCTGTGGCAGTGCTTGAAGTGACTTTATGGGAGAAGAGAAATCTGTCTCTCAAATGTGAGAGGAGGAGTCAGTGTTAGGCAGACCCTGCACTTCAGGCACATTCAAAACTCCATGGAGGCATGTTGAGGATCCTGTGCTTCGATCCAATATTGGATTGATAGAATGTGAAATGTTTAAATATGAATTGGTTATTTTTCTTATTTCTCTAACAAATCCATGTACATGTTTTTTTCTCTCTTGAAGCAGACGGGGATGGGATGTCTCTTAATAGGATTTGCCTCTCAATGATCTACTTTTGATACCATTTCCCTAAACAGCTAGAGGGGATATTCTGAACAATTAAAAAGAGGGACACATCCTGTAGCCAATCAGGGAACCAGAAATCCGGCCAGAGGTGTCCAATGAATAGCGAACTCTTGTTGCTATGGAGGCGGTGCTGTGCTGTGAGGCATAGTTATCCCCTTGCTTATATGTTAACGTGAGCCCTGGATAGTTGCTCTTCTACTTCCATGACTCCTTCATCTGGTTTGGTGTACGTAAAAACTAAGTGTTGGAACTCCAGCTTACTGATAAAATACACTCACCAAAGAGTAAAAATACATCCCTCATAAAAAGTGGTTTATTGTTGATGGCCCAGTGGGTACAGTATGGACTTTATATCCTAGCATGCTTGGCAAGAAGATGCCACTAAATGTCTTCTCTTTTTTAGTTGCTTTTAGTAGTCAAACCAAATGGATAGATTAAAAGACACAGAGTGATGCATCTATGTCAAAAGTTTTGGTGTTGAATGCAATTTTCTTTGTGTACTTAGGGTCTGATGGAGGAAAATAAAGTGCAGATCACTGTCATCAATCCCAAATCTATAACCATGGGGCAGCTATATGGACAATTTGATCCAGTGTCCCATGAGTGGTCTGATGGTATTTTGGCTGTGAGCTTTAGGGCATTTGCTTCTTCTCCTGTAAGTATTCAACAGTATAGAGATGTTTCATCATATTATCTTTGACAAAAGAATCTAAACTTGAGCAGTGCTTCGGAAATTCAAGTGGCTATGTTGAAAGGCAAACATGAATAATGTATTGGGTTGATTTACCTACACCAGTCACGTTACTGGCTAGATCTTCCTTTGTCAATGAATTTATTGGCTTGATCTGTCCACGTTTCTTCTATTGAATGAGGCTTGTTCATAAAATCATCAATGCCAATTCTTAAAATTCTTTGTCAAAAATAAAAACATTTTGTGCCATTTCTATTCCAGACTCCGGATAGAAAGTGGCTGATTTTTGATGGGCCAGTGGATGCCGTATGGATTGAGAATATGAATACTGTGCTAGATGATAACAAGAAACTCTGCTTGATGAGTGGTGAGATCATTCAAATGTCACAGCAAATGAGCCTTATTTTTGAACCAATGGACTTAGAAGTTGCTTCCCCTGCTACTGTAAGTTGAGATAGCTGAAAGTCTGTGTTCAATAAAGTCATTTCACTGTTACTTTTTCTCTTGTAGCCTCATGTGCATAAAGTTCTGCATACATAAGACTCTCTCAATCCATTAAACGTAGGGTATGTTCACACATGCTTTTGGATACCCCGGGCCTCCATTTATCAGACAGACAGGAAAGAAAGGCTCTCAGGATGAGAGTCCTGTTTGGGGCAAATGAAACAGGAAGCTACAGCAGCTCCTATAGCAAATGGAAATGGCTGCTAAGGGCAGACCAATCAGGATTTAGAAACTGGCTAGTGGTGTCCAATGAATGGTGAGCTCTTGTTGCTATTGAGGGGGTGCTATGCTGTGAAACAAAGGTGATAACTGAAACAGAAGCAAGGTAGGGAACTTTTGGGTGCTTCTTTTGAAAACTATACAACACCGTTTTTTCCACCGTATCCACAAATTAGGCAATCCTTTGGAAATGAACACCTCTCAGATGCCCTGTGTATATCCTAGGGGTATAAATTCTCTACGCATACTAATGGAGTTTTAAAAGTCTGTGGTAATACTTTTTTCAAGGTACCAATTTTGTTATTAAGAGTTCTAATAATTAGTTCTTTCTATTAATAGAGTGTCCTTATCAGTTGATAAAAGCCCTGAAACAATGGGGAACACACACAGATTTAGCAATACAATGTAATGTAAGAAATGTTAATGGATAAATTAATACTTTGCTAACAACTGAATTTTTCAGTACTGTTCAAATTCAATAACTTATGAGTTTCAGGGCTGTGCCAGTTAGATAAAATGAGGAAATTACTATATGCCAATGCATGATTTATTATTATTTTCATTACTGCACTCCATGTAAAACCACACACATAAGCTAGGAAACAGAAAATGAAGTTCCTTGGAACACTTTTGAAAAGAATTCAGTTGTATAATTTTGCCAGTACTAAGTCTTCTCCTTCTTTAAAAAGTCTAATTTTCAAATGAACTAATTTGGAAGTTAGCTTTCTTGAAATCATTTTAGCATTTTAAGCAAGCATATACAGAATCAGTATGCCTGTTTCAGTGTTTATTGACTTGAATATTTCTTTAACCTATTTAGTCTTTCTGCATTTTGTACTGCACTCTCAGGCTTGAGTAATGTTTAAACTATGCTGAATAAAAACCTATCCACATATGTCCCCTGCAAAGAATGTATAGATGTTGAGTTTATAGATATTTGGTTGTTGCAGCTAAAAAGGGGTTGTGTGAAAGGAGGATCTCTACAATGCAACATTCACTTCAAATGAAGGCCATGACCAGGCATGCAGCCGGAGAAGGAGCTGTGCTCATTTGCATGGAGAATTGATGGTTTTATCTGTTTTTATTGATATTTTATGAACTTTGGGATTATTAATAGGTCCTGGCTGAACCTTAGGTTACAATATACCATCCTTGGTCAGGGTTCCATATTAAATAATAGTGCCTGACACGCTACACTGGCTGAAATTCCCAGCTTAAATTACTGTTGGAACTTCAAGGATCATGCCTTTAATGCATTATGAGAACTATCTGTCAATTAATATGTGGAAATATATTCTTCTGTAGGTTTCTAGATGTGGTATGGTCTACATGGAACCACAAATGTTAGGATGGAGACCAGTGATGCTGTCTTGGTTACATCTCATGCCGCCTTTTGTCACTCCTCTTCAGAAGGAATTCATCACAGGCTTGTTTGACAGAATAGTTCCGCTCTCGGTTGAGTTTGTTAGAAAGTGTACAAAGGTAAGATAAAGGTGATGGAATTATCTCTTTTTTAAAAAAGTCTAAAACTTTTGATCATTTAATTTAAATTATCAGGATAAATTATACCAGGCTTATGCATTCTGAGTGACTTACACATTTTGTGTTAACTGACACACTTTACATACCTTAGTCACTTTGCATAAATTATTCTGTTTGTGTAACTTACGCACTTTATGTACATTACAATCTTTGTGTAATTCGCATTTGTGAATAGAATTACCTACTCAGTTTTTGTAATTTGTGCAATTTGCATTCAGGAATAGCCTTACTTACACACTTATGCACTTCACTTGCCTTATGCATTTTGAGTAACTAACACATTCTGTGTAACTTACACTTTTATACAAGTGTGTTAGTTACTCCCTTCAAGGAACTCAGGCAGTGCAAGCAACATAAAAACTATGCTTTTCTTACACACTTTGCGTGACTTACACACTTTGCGTACCGTACACACTTTGTGTAAAATAAACAATTTGTGTAACTTGCGTTCTTGAATAACATTACCTAAGCAATTTGCTTACCTATGTTCCTGAGTAGCCTAACTTACGTAATTTGTGCAACTCTGTTCATGAATAGCGTAACATAGGGTGTTTTTCCACTGTCACTAAAAGTACCCATTGAGTACCCATTAATGGGTACTTAATGGGTACTTCTAGTGACAGTGGAAAAACACCCTTGGGTGCACTCTGCATAATTTAAGTACTTTGCGTGACTTACTTACTTTACCTACCTCACTCAGTTTTCATAACTTACTCACTCTGAAGTTAGGCACTTTGTGTACTTTACACACTTTGCATAACCTAGCACTTCGCGTATCTTATGAAATTTGTGTACTACACACTTTTCCTAACTTACTTATTTGCCAAACGTTTGCCTGTTTTGTACCTTGTGCATTTTAAGTAACTTACGTGTTCTTCTTGTCTTATGTGTGAGGCACTTTGTGTCACTCTGGGCCTTTGAGTACCTTACACGCTGTGCTCGCCTTGTGCATTTTGAGTCAAATCAAGATTCTGTGATCTTTTTTCAAAATGTGAATTCCTTGGTACTTATTCAAAAATCTTTTTAAAGTTTATCTATTGCAATCTAGACATCCTTTGGTAGTCTCATGAAAACAGAAATGTGATTTTGGTTCTTATCCTAACCAAAACATACTTCATTAAGATCATGTCTCCAATTCTTTGACCAGCCACTTGTAAAGCACTTTCTGCTACCATGTCTCCATTTGTGGCAATTACAGTGTGGCATTACAGGGCACGATTGCCCTCTGAAACACTATTTTCTGGAGGTACAATTTTGAAGCCTCCAACGGAGGCACCAGGGACTGCCATTTTGAATGATGACTTGAAAATTGCAACAAGGAAAAATAATTTTAAGCTGTGCTCAAAGTGCCTCTCCAGAATGCCCCAGAAGAAGCAACTGCCATTTTAAAATGGAGATGTGGGTGAAAGCTATTTGCCAGTGTTGATTGTTCTGTTTCTTAGACTGAAGAGAAACAAGTAAAGAAAAAGACAAAACAAAATTTGAGGTAGAGGAATGACGTATCTTAATGCATATAGTAATTTTTAAATTGTTGCAGTAGCGCTACAGTTAAGGTGGTGGTTAATTTTTGAAAATGAATGTTAATAATTTATATTATGTCTTAATAAATAATTAAATCCAAAGGTATGAGTTCCTGTACCATGAGAAACATGTGTTTAACCTTTTAGGAACTTTCTCCTACATCAGATACAAACTTGGTTCGATCTTTGATGAACCTAATGGACTGCCTGATGGATGAGTTTCACAATGAAGCAACTATTAAAACTATTAGTGATCGGGAAATTTTTTCATGGCTTGAGGTGAGCAGAATCTTTTCATAGGACTGAACAGACTTTACAATGTGAATTGACCTCCTTGGAAATTTTGTGATAGGATAAGGCAGGCTAGGTACCATGTAAAATGTGGCTGTATATTTCCCCCCACTTTTTGTAGCTTGAACCCAGTCTATAAGAGATGAAGGCCTATTAGAACAGCCGAATAAGGTAGGAAGGACATTTACGTTAGTATCATATGCTACCTTGGAAGAATGTGCAATATAAGCAAACTCAGCCAAAGGCAAATAAGTAGACCAGCCATATTGTTGGACATTAGTAAAACAATGAAGACACCAAGAGTCTGGTTAACATACTCTTCACAGCATGACACCACTTTTCCCTTCAGACTAGGCAAACAAAAAAGGAATAGTCAATGTCTAAAAGGAAAGTGAAAGTCTTACAGAATTTGGCAGTCATGTGTGTCCCTCTGTCAGA
The DNA here is from genome assembly GCA_023333525.1 of Aspidoscelis tigris stejnegeri. Classification (NCBI taxonomy): domain Eukaryota; kingdom Metazoa; phylum Chordata; class Lepidosauria; order Squamata; family Teiidae; genus Aspidoscelis; species Aspidoscelis tigris. The sequence continues at coordinate 19,044,599 of JALMGA010000010.1, forward strand.
AATTATCCAGGAAAGTGTACCATGAATCTTGAAAATATGTTTCAGAAAAACCTTGACCATTTGGGGTGCTGAGATTTTTTTTCCACAAGGAATGAAGTCATTCATATAGGAAAAGTGATCCACAACTGCCCTGAAAATGGTAAATCCAGAGGAAGATGGGTTGTTGTTGCTAGTGTCCATTGACATTACTTCTCGTGGGTAATCTCACAGCTGTCTGGTATTACAAAGCTACCAAGATGGCAGTACAATGGCCACACAGCAGCAAAATGCCAATTTGTGAGTCCTTCAAAATGTGTGGCTTTCAACACACATTGTTTTTATTTTGATTTGGTTTCCTTAAGGCCTTTAAGGCATTAAAAAAACCCCTAAAAATATAATAAAGCAGCAGCTATTTAGCAGTTTTAGTTAAATGGAAAACTTTTATTTTTAGAAACAAAGAAAACCTTTGCAAAACCTAATGAAAATGTAACTGAAAATACATATTTATTTATTTATTTATTTGCATTTTTATCCCATGCTATACCTGAAGGTCTCAGGGCAGGTTACAACATTTAAAACCAAATATAAACATAGTAAAAACAACAAAAGTGCCTGAAAAATTATCACTGAGATTGTAGTTGTATGCATCTTAGTTTGTGGTAAAATTATGATTAACATTACTGATTCTGCATTTACCCCTAGGAATGGATTGTGTTGCATTTTCTTCTGTCATCACAGATTTAAAACAGAATTGTATTGCTAACTTTTGCTCCAGAAATGCTTAGCTGTGGCCCTCCAGATGTTCCTGAACTACATCCCCTGTCAGCCATGCTGGCCCACTGGACTAATATGAAATGATGGGAGTTCTTCAAGAACCATGGTTGAGCACCCATACAATAGTTTGCTTTGTACATATCCTGAGGAGGTAGTGTTGTGGCAGACATGGAATAAATCCCATGAAGGACATTGGTAGAACAAACCAGACCTAAGGGACATATAAAATGGCACTGCAGTGAAGAGTACTAGTGAATGCATGTCATGATGCATGAATTAAAAGGAATTCTTTATGAGGAAATCACTGGGCAATAAGCAATGATAATAAATCTATTAATGAAGAAATGATGCATTGATGAAATAAGAAATCAAGGTTCACCCAATAATGATGGGACATACACATAATAAAATAGCAAAAACACAATGGTACAATTAATGTGTAAAAGTCAAACATTGCACATCAAAGTGTGATTGCTCAGTGCTGAATCAGGTAATTCAGAACATTTAAAAAAGAAAGGAGAAGTCAAATGTTTATTTAGGCTTGCTAGGAGAATGTGGGAATACTGCATTGTTGAAACTGGCTGTAGAAATGAAAGAGACAGAACTCTTGGACTGAAATCGATTGGACACCATGGCCCTGGTCAGACGAATCTGAAACACATCAGCCTATTCATGAGTTCAAATTGAGATTGTACCAGTGGTGGTCAGATGTGGATTGATATTGGCCATCCTGAGGCCATCCCTGCCTTGGGCCACGTTGATCAGAGAACAGCCTGGAGTTCCTGCATGGAGCCCTTGGCTCACCACCCCTTTTGCTACATCATATCTATCTTGTTTTCTATTGGATGCCTTTCATGTCACTCAAGGGAGGCATTTCCAATTGGATGCCATTCATGTCACTCAAGGGAGGCGTTTCCAATTGGATGCCATTCATGTCACTCAAGGGAGGTGAGGGTGTGTGTTTGAAGTCCTTTTTTGAAGCCTGCTCTCTCATCTCCACTCCCCCACTTTCTTTTTATGTGCTTTTCTTCTCCTTGCAATTACTTTTTATAAAATAATAAAAATAAATTTGTGCAAAAACTCTAGAGAGAGGAAGCATACCCATAAACTGAGGAGAGGGGGAGGTGCCTCATGAACTCCATGTGTGCTGATTGTCCAAAGGTGGTGTGCTGATTGGCTGAAAGGAAATACTAGGCGCCACTGAGTACAGCACAGTTCTGCCTCCTTTAGGCCTTCCCCCTATTCGCATGTGAGGAAGTGGAAGACAGCCTGGAATTTCAGGCCAGTCTGAGTCCATGTCAGTCTTGTAAAAACAGGACTACATTTTAGGACTGTTAACAGGTGTTGGCCAGCTTTAAATATGGCTTAGATAAAATTAATGTGAGTTACAGGACTGGGGGGGGGGGGCGTGCGACTCAGGTCGACCTAAAACTTGTGTGTGACCATGGCCTAAGTCTAAAATGGAGTGCTCAGCTGCTGTCTCTCATAAGCTTCTAACTCTTAACACTCATCATTCTTTGTCAACCCCATGGGCTGGAGTTGAGCATCTCTGAAACAGACTGTATGGCAGGAAAGAACCTTAGAATAGAAATTTGCATTGCAATAAAAGTAATACAATATGTAAAAACAGTGAGGGACCAGGCGGTTGAGGTTACTGCTCTTTGATTGATTTACCTGGGTGGGAGTCTTGAAGAAAAGAGATATGTATTTCTGTGCTTAACAGTTGCACAGAGACATCAGAGATACTTGGTGATTTTTGAGTTGTTGCTCAGTAGTAGTCTAGTACTGAGATCCTAAGGTGCCAGCAACATTACAGGAGGATCAATAGCTTTTTCCAATCCAAGCCCTTTTGGATCAGATCTGTTATGAGATGCAGCAGTAAAATTTGCCTATGCACGAGTAATTCAATAATTCTTTTGTGCAGTGGCAGCAACACCAGCCAAAATGGGATTTAGATCAAGAATCATACAGTATAGTATTATACTATGAAGCTGATATTTGAGTAATTGTGTATAGGGTTGTATTAATTGTTTCTTCCCATCTTTTCCTTTTTTATCCATCAGAGCATTTTTGTGTTTTCACTCACCTGGTCGATTGGAGCCAGTTGTAAAGAGGATGATCGCTTGAAGTTTGACAAGATAGTGCGGGAATTGCTTGAAGGGCCTATGAGTGATGAGACGCGAGAAAAATATAAACTGTTGAGTGGTCATGAGCATCTAAGAGCAAAAATTCTGACTGTTCCCTATCCAGAAGATGGAACGATTTATGAATACCGATTTATTAAAGATGTAAGTGTATTTATTTTGAGTAGAAGAAATTGATTGAGAGATTGACTGATTGAATTAGTGAGCAACTCTAATCCACCTAAGCGGCTTGCAAAAACACCAGAAAAAATAAAATAGAAATTCAACTCCATCAAGAGTTCTCAAAAAATCTACTTAAATAAAAATGTCTTCTTTACCTGCTTGTGAAAGCATGGAAGAGTATGAAAACTCTTGGCAGGTGATTTCAGAACCTGAGGACTATCACCTAGCAAGCCCTCTGTTGAGTCAACACAAAATGTATGGCCCTTTCTGCAGTTACCTTGGTAATTAGCTACATCAGGATTAGGAAGATCCGTGGTAGCTAGATCTGGATTAGCAAGATCAACCACAAGCAGAGGCATCTGCATTGAGTGGGCTTTAGAATGGCAAATGCGAACTAAAGAGCAATGCAATGCAGATGCCTAAGCCCTGTTCCACATCAGTGGATGCAAACTACCTCTGTATTGTAATGTGACCCTCACACCCGGTGGGGTGTGTTTGTGGTGCCTTTGAAAGCAATGTGAAGACACCTTCACTGCACCTACAAAGTTATCTTCACAGTCACTCTAAAGAGAACATTGCCATCAACATGGCCACTGTTGTGGGGGTACTGCAAAGTTCTGTTCACAGTCACTGACTACTATGCCCGTGTTCTTCCTAGATCCATTATATGTGCAGATGTCCCTCCACTAATTCAAATTAGGGAGTGCTAGCATGGATTTAGACCACATTTATCAAGTTTACCACTAATCTGGGTTAGTGAGCCTTTCACACACTTTTGATCCAGGTCTACCCTAATCTCATGTAGACTATGTGTACTAAACAGCTCCTTGATCTAGAATGCTATGCAGACAACATGTTTTTAGGACCTCTTTAATCTGGATTAACATATAAGGCTGCCTCCCCACTGCATAATTTAGTACAACTTTAAATCCAGATAAAATTAATCTGCATTGAGCTTCGTTTTTTTCATGTCCCCATTTATAGCTTGTTATGTGCATTTAGGCAGGGAACCCCCTCCCCCCTCTCTTTTGCATCATATCCCAATTTTACGGGGCAAGAATCACACTCTCCACACATAAAGCAGCAAAGGGAAGGGGAGGGGAGAGATAAAGAAGAGTCCCTCTTCTCTGGGATTGTTAGAATCTCCCTGCTGTTACAGTGTAATAAATTTCTTGTACCATTGCAACAGTAGCTGCCAGCTCTGCTGTAGCTGCTAAAGCCGGGAGGAAAAGGAGGGAAATAATTAGTGATTATTGGGTCAGGGGGAACTGAAGAGAATGCCTTCTTGCACCCCCAACCCCCCCAACCCCATGCATTCCCATTCACAAAAAGCAAGGATTATCATAAGGCACTGTGCCCTTTGTTCATGATCAGCATATTGGATGGGAATGGGTCTAATAATTATAATTTAGATTTTAAAGAATCCTATAAAGCTAATTTCCATTCTTTATTAAAACAAATGAAACAAAACAAAAACACAAGCATGTTACAATAGACATAATTTGATATTTCACGATCAGTTGATTTTGTCAGAATCAACTGATGATGAAATATCTATATATCTATTTTATCTATTTAATGTGCTAAAGCCAGTTACGAGAAATGAGGTTTATGAAACATTCTCCTCTTGCCCGCCCAATCACAGAGTGGAGGAGGGCAAACCTGATTCCCCAACCCTCCAAAAGAACATTGTATGTTGGCTTCTTTATTCTACCCCATGAAATCTGGCATGCACTACACAGACAGCTTCCTTTTTTGCTGGCACGTCTTGATGCAGGCAAGAATTAGACATAATCTCACTATTCCAGGATAACATACAGTATGTACATAATTAATTTTTCATTCTATTTTGAAACAGGGCGCAGGAAGGTGGGAACCCTGGATAGAAGCACTTCAGTCTGCTCCACCTATATCAAAAGATATGCTGTTTAATGAAATAATTGTCCCCACGCTGGACACCATTCGATATTTTTCATTAATGGAGTTGTTGACAACGCACCAAAAGCCTTCCATATTTGTTGGACCGACAGGAACTGGCAAGAGTGTGTATATTATAGTAAGTAAGGCTGCAGCTCATCAGTCTACAAGAGAAATTCTTGCTGTTTGGAACAATAGATTGCCTCAAGAGAATACAATGATTTGTTTACATTTCTTGTTCATCAGATTGCTTACTTTTGTTACTGTTTACTGAACTTATATCCCAACTTTACTTACTAGAGTGGATGGAGAGATCTAAACTCTCCACCAGCTTTTGAAGGGGATACATCTTGCAAGTCATTATCTTTCTGATACATACGCCCTTTCCTCACTTGGCCTTATTCTAGATTATATCTTGGGATAGGGATCTCGTCCACATGGTAATGCATACTATGGCAGGCCTTGCTTGGGGCCTACCATATTCTAGACTAATGTGTATTGCAGGTCTGTATCCAAAGATAAATTCCAGAATAAGTTCAAGTGTGGAAAAGGCCACAGAAAAGTGATATTCACTCTCCAGCATGCCCACTAGTAGAGTGGTTGGGAGAAGAGTCAATGTGATCCCTGTGCCAATGAAGCTGAGCTCCTCCAATTATGTTTGATTTCCTCTATTAAGCTATTTCTCTCTCTTTTACAGAAAATCAAATAATATGTTGGAGTTATTTTGGGCTTACTTGATGCTGTTCAAAATTTTGCCCAAATATGAAAAAAAATCCTCTTCAAAATATTATTAGCAGCCTTTTGAAATATAAATATTATCATGTTGGCTAAACTGTTGCTTTGGCTTTTTCATCAAGTCATTTTGAATCCCAGTTCATTATCTATGTAACAGACGTACAATTATGGACACCCTATGTGAAAAAAGAAAAAGATTTGTATATTTTCAGAAGGTGAAGGTGAGAGACACTGATCCCTCCCTCCACCTTAAGTACCAAGCACAGGAAACGGTCTTCTCAGAATTTTCCTCTCTTGCTCCATGGCAATCTTAGGCCTTTTCACAGTACAGCTGAATGGCTGTAGTGCAGTAAGGCTAAGCGACGTGGGGATGCTTTCCCCATTCACACCTAAGCAGGTAAGGAACACGTGGGCACACATTCCTACCTGCCTATGTGCAAAAGGGGAATCTGTCCCTGCATGGCCTAGCCCGTAAAGGCTGGCACGGGGGCGGGACACCCCTCCCAGGCCTGCCCCATTGGATTGAATTCAACCCAGGTGTGGGCAGGCCTGTCTTGTTCAATCCCCGGTTCCCGTGCATTCTAGGGGACCAGATCAGGTCACCTAGGGCCTGTAGGAACCCCCCTGGGCACGGGCCTATGTTGGGATGTGTGCACGTGTAGCACTTACCTTGTGCTCACCGGGCTTCAAAGTGGTGAGCACTGCTGGCGGCACTGTGCATTTGCGTGCACCACCTGCTCTGATTGGCTAGCTACTTTGGAACCCAGTGAACATGAGGTAAGTGCCTCTCACACATGTCCCTGTGTAGGCCTGTGCCCAGGGTGGGTGGGTGCCCGAGGTGGTTCCTGCAGGCCCTAGGGGACCCGATCCAGTCCCCTAGAACCCACAGGAACCTGGGGAAGGTACGTGACAGGCCTGCCCTATGGGAGCAGCTGGAGGCAGGGCAAGCAGCTGTGAGGGAGGGAGCATGCGAATACGATCCCTCCTGAACAGCTGCAGGACATCCAGGGATGGCACCGAATGCCCTGGGCTGGGTGTAGAGCATGATTTCGTGCTCTACACCAGGAACGCATGTGGGTACCCTGGGACGGGCTGAGGTGGTTCGAATGGAACAGCCAGCCCAGCGGAGGGAATGCTCCATCCCAGGGCATCCTACACGCTTTCTGGAGACCCTTGTGCGGATAGGCCTCTTCCCTCTCAGGTTCCCCATATGGAAGCCTTGTTTTCCTGAGAATCTTTACTTAACACTTATCTACTCTGCTTTATTCCAATTTCACTTGTTCCTTCTTCTTTGTTGTCCTTATCCCTTATAAATCCACCCCCACTTTTTTCCCCCTTGACCTCACTTGATATTCATGTGGCTTCCTGGTTCAGCTTTTTTCCCTGGCTCTGGCTGATGGTGGAGGGATTTAGTGGGCACTAATAGCTGCACCCCCATGAGAACCATGTGGTAGGCACGTTTGCCAGTCTGCCAGCTGGTCTGATTCAGCATTCGTTGCAGCCACCATCTGTTGAGAAGCCTTGCTACTTGCAAGCAGTAGCGGCACCCCTTTTGCTGGGAAATCAGACACCCTCATCTCCTCTCCTCAGCAAGAGTCTGCAGGAAGTGAGGCAATCACCACTGAGTCCTGAGGCCTTTCTGCACTTGGCCAGGTAGTCACCTCACTGTGAACTCCCAGATGGAGCATTTGGGTGATCTTTAGGCATGGCTGCTTCTACCCAGTTCTGCTCACATGACATAATGCAGGATGGACAGACAAGATGGTGGCCTTAGGCCAAATAGACATGATAGTGGCTTCTGCATGCACAGTGCCACTCAAATTGGTAGTGTGCCCTAGATCAGACACAAGGGCATCACTAGGCTACAACGGTGTTCAGAATTCTACCACTGGGCTGTTGCAAACTCTGTAATGCCCAACACAAATGGAGAACCCCAATGGAATGAACGAACAAAAGGGTGCAGCCAGAGGGAAGTTCTCACTTTGCTTCCCCTCCCTAGGAAGCAAATGGTGAGCTTGCCTACACATGGACTAACCATCCTCACTAGTCCACACGGACCCTCCCCAACACAACTAGACATTTACTGGAATTGCAGATGAATGTCTGGGAGCTGCCATTTTGCAGCTGTAGTGCAGATACCATCTTGTGTTCACCGGTGCTTGTCATCAGGGCACCCACCCAGCCCATGTAAACCCAAACAGCACCGAAAGAGTGTCAAACAGCCAGCATGGGGATGCAGCCCAGAAGTCTCTTTTAAAGCCTAGCATAGTTTGTATAGCTATATGCAGTTGTGTCCAGAATTGTTTTGCTTTATCACATAGCCGCTACATGTGATTTAAACATTTGTGGAGTTTTTTTTCACATTTCCAATAGAGTCTTCAGCTACTTTCCTGATCTTCACTCCTACAATGCAGGGTGAAAAGGTCTCATCCAAGTTTATCACAACTTGGATAAAGCTTGCATAGTACAGACATTTTGACCTGCCTCCTCCTGCTATTGTCGCCGCTCACTCAGCCAGATTGGCCACCACATTTGCAGCCCTCGCCACTTTGCAACATGGAAGGTCTCATCCTCCTTGACCAGTCATTACTGCTCAGCTCAGGCAGCCTTTGGCAGGAGGGTTTTTCAGCAGATGGTTGATACTGGTCTTTAAATTGGCTCTTCCTAAGAACTTGAGTTTGGACATGTCCCATCTGTGTCTCTCAGCGTCATCTTCTGAAAACAGTAGCTCTTTTAAAAGGTGTAGGATGAGGGGCCCAACCCCATCTACAGTCAGATCCATATTATAGCCTTTTCTCTCTTTCCTTTCTAGTCTTTTGCAGGGAGAACACAGCTTAACTATAAGCTCTAGAATAGCCAGCAGCATGTGGAGAGCTTGGCCATCTTTGCACCAGGCTTCCCACACTTGATATTTAAGACGCAGGGAACCCAGATATTTAATCTGCCACAGGATGGGAGGGGTTACCCATTTTTGCTTTTCACCTTACATTTTCTAAAAGAGTTATTCACAGTAAGTACCAATACTCTCAGCTTATTCAGATGCTCATAAAACTCCTAACTAATTATTGTCATCCAGTAAGTTACTTTTCTTTGTTCTATCCTTCCCTGCAAATGAATTTTTATTAATGCAATTAATTCTTGCATTAATGTTATGCATAATTAGATTTGCTCTTCAGTGAAAAGTAGAAAGTGGCTTCCTACAGTCATTTCGCTGATTCTGATATTTATAAATTTATTCCAGTTAACATGAACTAACTAAACTGGAAAATTATTTTTGCAATAAAGGGCTATAATTGGCTTATATTTTATCACTCCTTAATGTGACTCTGATTTATTACCCTGATAAAATGCTAATAATGTGGGAGCCCAAGGTTCAGAGAACACAGCAAAGCAATGCTTATGTGTTTAGTTGGAGAATTATCTTTGCGGGAAAAATAAATATTAATTTCTGCTGATCAGAAGAAGCTTGCCAGCTTGAGCACTTCTTAGGCTGGGGTTAGACCTTGCAATAGACCTGGAATTTTCTGACAATCACAGGAGGTTCATGTCTTCTTCCACCGTTTCTTCACCCAACAGATAAAGATACTCTGTGTCTCTCCTTAGTGGTTAGGCAGTTGCTCTGCAATTTCCTTTCCAATGGTATAAAAGGATGAAAAAATAGAGGCACTTACACTGCATTCCTCATAGTACAACTTGTGGCTGAGGTTAATGGGATTTGCTGTCCACCACATCCAGAGGGCACAGATTGGTGAAGGCTGGTTTGGGATAACAAATGCACATCTTCCCTTTGTCCCTGTCCTAGAATTTATGGCAGATCAGGACTGAACTAACCCAGTGAAAACTGCCTACTTCTAATCACAGCCAGAAATACACAAATTAAAATGGTGGATCACTGCAACAACATTTGAAATCTCTTGCTGTGCAACAACTGGCAGACATTTATAGTTGAAAGGATGCACAAAATTTGGTTTTGTTTTATAAACATAATGATCAATGACTTTGGTGGTTATGTTCCAGGAAATATTCTCCCCCCATCCTCCCGCCCTTCCCTTAATTCTGGGAGATTGCACAGGGATTAATTACTGTTCAACCATTCTGTTCCAAGATGTTGCCTTTTTACTTGCTACAAAGCAGGGAAATATGCTAACAAAATTACTGAAACGTTGACATTCAGTTGGATGTTATTTTACTTCTTTGTTAACTTTTTCGGTTCAGATGACTGCAGAGCTCGTTGGGATCATAACTATAAATCCACTTATTCCAAAAATAGTCCTATATAATATTTAGTAAATAGTATTTCAATATAATTGTGCTTTAGGGCCCTTTTACACTTACCTTTCTTCTGTCCCTCTTTTGTCCACCCACTGGTGAATACTCGTGGAACCCTTCCCCCTCTGGTACATTCTGCTGCATGAGACAGAGGGACATTTTTCTTTTTCATTTCTCTGGGGAAACGTAGCAGGGAAGTGAAGATGGGGGATAGATGCGGCATCCACATTTGGGGAGGCTGGATCTATCCCAAACCTTGCCAGAGATTCCCTGTGCACTGATGAGGTTTGAATAGCCACCATTACAGAGACGATTGTGGAATTGTGATAGCAGCAGCAACGTGCCTGCATGGTGCTGTTGCCATGGCAGCTGGGCAACACGGAGTGCAACCGTTCCTATGTCACCCACTCATACGCTCCATTTGCACCTTTTCCACCCGGAAGAGGTGTGAATGGGAGTGTGCAGGGCTTTCCCAGCCCTCCTGCTAATACAGAGGTAGAGTAGTTAAAACTGCTGTACTGCTATACGTGTGTGGGGAACTCCTGCACACATAGAACCATGTCTGGTAAAGAAGCAGCTCCACACAGTGTACATGCAGAGTCCGGGAGTGTCCCAGAGTTCTCCCTGCAGGCAAGTGTGAATTCACCCACAATCTACGTCAGATGAGGAGGCCCAGAATGGTCTTCTGATCAGTTCTGGGCTGGAATACTAGGGCCATGAGGGGCTCATTTTGACAGCAGGTGTTATTGTACACCAAAATGGCTTTCCCAGGGTCTCCAAGGTCAGGAACAATTGTCTCTGGCCACTGGGATCAGCTCTGAAGCTCACATGAGCTTTGGGGCTGGTGCAGGGGCTGGTCCAGACCAGATTAGGCCAAGTACCTGCCTGATTGGGCCCACCATTCCAGATCGGCATAGGTAAGTGCAGAAATGCTCTCACATTGATCACTGACTGAGTTCCCCATTTTGCAGAACTATGTACGAATAAGCATCTTTCAGTATTTGTTGGCTCACTGATTTTGTGGATGTTAATGTTTTATGCTAAGTTATTTCCTACACGCCTAAGATTTTAGGGGACATAAAAGCCTGTCAACATGGATACATCTGCAGACGTCAGGTCAACTGGCAGATTCTGAACCAGCTCGTACACGAGAGGATTAATTAATGAGACATAAAATTTGTGCACTAATATGATATACTATATGTAGTTAAAAAGTCTTGATAATACTGTTGATGATGCATTGCCTCATATTCTTTAAAAACATGGGTCCTAAAACTTTGAATCACCCAGGTTTATTTCCAAAGGAACTTCATTAAAAAAGAGCTCTGCATGTTAATGAGTGCAGATTTGTTATTGTCTCATCATTTTATAAGCAGAATGGCTCACAAATTTGATGTGAAAAACCATTAAGATGACTTGGAATAAAGAAAGGGATTTTTGTGCCATTTGCTAGAGGCCATAAGCTGTCAGATTTATATGCTCATGTGACCCAATTTTCTTCTCTCCCCTCCTTTAACCATCGTTACAGGATTTTCTCTTAAACCGTTTAAATAAGGAAGTCTACAAACCACTGCTCATTAACTTCTCAGCACAGACTACAGCTGCTCAAACTCAGAACATCATTATGTCAAAGCTGGATAAAAGGAGAAAAGGCGTCTTTGGTCCCCCACTTGGGAAGAAAATGGTAATTGTTCAAAGTGAACTAAGACCACAGGCTCACACCATGACTCATGGCGAGTCCTCATGTGATTTCTTTGTCTACAGGTAGAATTATTTGAGAACAAAAATACACAAGAGTATTATACATTCCTATTTCCCCTTTTATTGTTTTGTGCCACTGAGTCAGGGAAGACTCACGGGCTCTGGTCACACAAGTCTAAGACAGGATGGCCTATTCATTAATTTGAACTGAGGTTGTACCAGTGCTGGTCACACCTACATCATTATAGGTCGTCCTCAGACCGTCCTTGCTTTGAGCCGCATTGCTCACACCTTTCTCCAAAATTGACCTGAGCCTCCTCCATGGAATTTTTGGCTCTCCACCCCTTTTGCTGCATCAAGTTTATCTCCTTTCTTATTGGATGCTGTTGTGTGTTTCAGTTCTTTTTTAAGCCTGGTCTCCCACCTCCACACACCCCTTCCTTTATGTGCTTTTTTTCTCTGTGCAATTATTATTATTATTTAAAAAATTAATTCACGTAAAAATGCTAGATAGAGGAATCATACACATATGAAGGGGAGGTGCCTCACGAACTCCACGTGTGCACATTGGTTGAAAGGAAAGACTGGACCCACTCACCACAGCACAGTTCAACCTCTTTTACCCCATCCCCCCCACTCACACTTGAGGAAGTAAAGACATCCTGAAATGCCAGGACAGACTGAGTCCTCCTAAGTTCTGTAAAAATGAATACTCTGGTTAAGACAGTCTAACAGGGGTAGGCTGGCTTGGAAAATGAATTAAATAAAAATAGTGTGAGTAACATGACCTTGAAGGTGATCTGAGGTTGTCTTAAACTACTAGTGTGACCAGGGTCATGATGACTGTGTGGACACGTAAGTGTAAGTTTTCCTGGTAGGTTCAGAAATGGTTTTCCACTGCTGTCTTTTAGAGAGATGCTGCGGATCAAACAAGGTTTCTCCTCATCTTTTTTTTTTTATAAAACCAGTATTTCATACAATGAAATGAAGTCAGTATTTTAAAATGTTAGCAGCTGTAGCAAGTGCCTAGCAGTGAGCTACCAAAGGCTGAATGAATATGGGAAGAAATGAGATTTTTGTGTGGATTGAGCATTTGTACTCGCTTAATGCTTCTATTTTACAAGCTGAGATCAGCTTGTGGGCAGCTGACTTTACTGAAAAGTTCCTTAGCAAAGCACAGTCAATATATGAAGGCATCATCCAGATACTATTTTTAATGATGGGGTAATGAGAGGGCATTTAGGGATGAAAAGCAGCATTTCCTTTTCAGGTATCTCTCTTGGCTTAGAGATACAAGAAGAAGGAACAGATCAATCAAACCAGTGAGCCAGTTTGGTCTTCTGGTTAGTGAGCTGGAGTCATATTTCCACTTGGTTTGATTCTGCACTCTGCCATGAAGCCAGCTGGATGGCTTTGGGCTAGTTATAGCTCTCTTTCTGAGCTCCCACACCCCCAGCGACCTCACGGGGTTCTGTTATGGAGAGAAGAACATAAATGGGTGAGAAAAGCAGAGTAGAAAAGCCAAACCCTCTTTTTCCTCCTCTTCCTCCTTCTTCTTCATGGTATGTATGTTTTGTTTGCAGGTCGTTTTTGTGGATGATGTCAATATGCCAGCAAGGGAGGTTTACGGTGCTCAGCCCCCAGTGGAGTTGCTTCGTCAGTGGTTAGATCACTGGAACTGGTATGACCTAAAAGACTGCAGTATGATTAAACTAGTGGATATTCAAATCATGTGTGCCATGGGACCACCAGGTATGACTTTGTTTTGCTTATTCACAGAGTCAGCATAACCAAAATAGTTCTCCCTTTTGATCCTTGATACTAGCATGACCTCTTGAAGAAACATCTTTTTTACTCATTCCCTGCATGCAATTTTGGGGCTGCCTGGTTCAGTTGTGTCTGCACAGGTGAAAGGAAGCATGACTTCCATCGTAGCAAAAATGACTGTCGTGCTGTCTCTTTGGAAGTGGGAAGTTGTGGCTATGTTGAGACTTCTTGATGCTGTGCGCAGGAATGCGCAGCCAGTATCAAGCTGTCACACATGATGGCCAGTACTTTGCAGTAGTGTCGCTTTATAGTGACACTACTATGAATTTACTTAATGCTGATATAGCAGCACTTGCGGTGCAGCATTAAGTAAATTTGAAGTTTCCCCTCCAGTCTGGCCAGGATGGTGAGAACAGCCAATGAGAGCTGGGACTGTACCTTAGCTCCCATTGGCTGCCCCATCCCATGTGATGCACATCTCACTCCATGTGACTGCATGCTCCGGTCTCAGTTCTCACAGCGTCCAAGCATGAAGCTACAGAGGCTGCTTTTAGTGTGGACAATGAGTCGCCAATTCACAGCAGGTAAGCTGCAGATTTTTATTCTATCTGCGGATTTAATCCACTGGTCTGGAAGGGACCTGCATTACTCACCTCTGAAGACAGTGAGGGGATGTGATGAGCAGCAGCTGTTTTTATACTAACTTTTATATCTGTTCCTATACTGATTTAATATCACCTGCCCTGAGACCTTCAGGTACAGAGTGGAATAGAAATATAAACAAGCAAACAAGACACTGTGCATCTCCGGGGCAGAGGCAAACAATTCTGACACTACAATGCCTCACTGTGAGGATGCAACCTTATCCCCTTATACCATCTCCTGCTTTAACATTGTTTAAAGTATTTTAATGGTGTCTTGGGCCCCGGTCAGATGAATCCAAAACAGGTCGGCCTATTCATGAATTTGAATTGATATCATACCAGTGCTGGTCAGACATGGATCGATATTGGCTGTGTTGATCACACATTTCTGCAGAGATCGGCCTGGGGTTCCTCCATGGGGCTCTTGGCTCCCCACCACTTTTGCTACATCACATCTATCTCATTTCCTATTGGATGCCGTTCATGTCACTCAGGGGAGGTGTTTCTGATGGGATGTCATTCATGTCACTCAAGGGAGGCAAGAGTGTGTGTTTGCAGTTCTTTTTAAAGCTTACTCCCCCACCTCCACACACAACCTTCTTTTTTATGTGATTTTCTTCTCCTTGCAATTAATTTTTAAAAAAAACAATAAAAATAAATTTGTGTAAAAACACTAGAGAGAGGAATTATATACAGAAACTGAGGAGAGGGGGAGGTGCCTAACTAACTCCATACATACCGATTGGCCGAAAGGAAATACTGAGCGCCACCCACCAACGCACAGTTCTGCCTCCTTTAGGCCATTCCCCGCTCACCCATGAGGAAGCGGAAGATGGACTGGAATTTCAGGCCAGTCTGAATCCGTGTCAGTCCTGTAAAACAGGACTACATTTTAGGATGGTCTAATGGGTGTAGACCAGCTTGGAATATGGCTTAGATAAAATTAATATGAGTTACAGGGCCTGGGGTGGGGGTGGGGCAACTCAGGTGTGACCATGGCCTTAATTCCACTTTTAATTTTTCTAGTACTGAGACAGGAAATTAACAGTGTTCCTTTTGAAGACTGAAGCTGTGAAGTGATTGGGAAGTGATTGAAGCTGCACACGCTCTGGACTGCTCCAGGATGGAAGCGGACTGTGGCGTGTGGATGCTCCATCACAGAGTGTGCTGGGCCATCCTGATCGCCTCAGTGCGAACACATCCATTGTCTATTATTTTTATTGTTATTCCACATACAGACCGTCTGAAGTGTTAATATCTAAATTTAACTTGTCACCCTATTTGTGATAAATCGGTTTCTCTCGGCCTGGAAAGGGAAGAGACGTGTGAAAGAGCTGGAAATGTGTGGGACAAAACAAGGAGTTGAGAGGAAAAAGGAACGTGTGTAAAACACACAAAATATTGTATGTCGAAATTCATGAAATAGAGCTGTGTAAGCTAAAGGGATGAGAGCAAAACAGAAAGGAAAATGATGGAATCATGGGGGTATTTCAAAAAGGCTCCAAGTTGGTCAACCTCAACCTGATTAATCAACCCAGGTTCTGAAGCGCCCTAACATTTGATACCAGAATACCGTCTAAAATATGTATACAAAGAAAAAAAAATCAGGAGATCTAGCTTTGTTACTGAAGCTTTACTTACTTACTTATTTATTTGTATTTCTATCCTGCCCTATACCCAAAGGTCTCAGAGCGGGTTATAATATTATATTAATCTTAGAAAGGCCCCTGCCCTCAGGCTTACAATCTAAAGATACAAGAAACAAAAGGAAAATGGTGTGGGAGGGGACAGGGAACAGCAAAAGGCAAGTGCTCGAGGTCTTCAGTTCCAGTTTTTCTCTCTATTTCTTATTGCTAGAATTTTCCTTTAAGAGTAGACAGATAATAGTTCCTGATTAGAGATGTGCATGAATATTTAAAACATTCAAAATTCGATCGAATTCTGTTGAATTTGGACATTCAAATTTGAATTGAATGTCTATACATTTGAATTTAACTTTCAAACGAATTTTTTAATCTTTTGAATCATATCCGTACGCATTACATACGTGTCCATATGCATCTTATTTGTATTTTATGCATTTGTATGGATATGTACAGGATGAAAACAGGATGCATATGGGATAAAAACAGGATGCGTACAAATGCTATGTACGTGTATGGATCCGTACAGACACATCAAATGTTGTTGACATTCGTATCTTCAAATATAAATCAAAATTCGTATGAATAGATTCAAATGTATTCGATTCAAACCAAATGTGAATACATTTGAATTTTAAACATTCAAATCAATTCGAATCTTTGGATATTCGGTTCTAATCAAATCGAATCCCGAAAATTGCATTCGTGCTCACCCCTATTCCTGATCAACCTTGGATTGATCATGGTCATTTTTATCTTTCTGAATAACACTGAGAGGCCTGTATTCACACCAGATGCAGGGGATCTGATAAGAAGCCAGGGCATTGTCAGAAGTAGTTTAAACTAAATTTACTCTTGCTGGTCTCTCTGCCTAACACAACAGTAGTCAAGACATAGTCCTCCCTTCTGCGAAAAAGAGGAGTCCTAAAAAGACTCTTGGTGCAATTCCGTATTACTAGCAATTTCTGTATCTTGCTGACTGCATGCTCCACTAAATAGTTAGTGAACCTCATTTCTGGGCAGTCTTAACAAGAATTCTGGAATATTTTGAACAGCTCTTTGCAGTGTGTTTTATTACTATTAGCTGCCATGGGCTTTTAAAAGGACGTGTTGATAATAGAAATAAATAGCATGTATAGTATAGTGCCTAACAAGAGACAAAGCAGTTGAAATTAATTTTTTTTTAAAAAAAGCAGTTGACAAAACAAATCTATACATGCAACCAATAACACATTAAAAGCTAGCTAAGATGAAGAGCTTTCAGCAACTATCTCGAAATCAAAAAAATATGGGCTCAGCAGATTTTCACTTGAAAGTGCTCTATAATCTTGGTACCAGCATTTTATGGTTCTTGTAAAAATTCAGCAGCTTTTATGTGTGTATGTGTTTTTAATGAACAGGTTTATATCAATATTTTAGATAAAATGTAAATAAAATATATTGCTTTAGGTTTGTCTCAGAGCAGTGCTAGAGACCATGGATGTATTCATGAACAAAAATGTTATTGCTGGAGTGTGACAACACATGCAGTTTTGAGAAGGTGAAATCTCTCCCTTAGGAGAAGAGTTGAGAAGGACATCTGTGCAGACAGAACAGCAAAAGTGTGTTTGAGTGGACCTGAGATTGAGACAAAGGCCCTTGCCATACTTGGCCAGTAGATCAGATCAAGTGGCTCCCTAAAATGCTCAGTCCTCATTGGACTAGTGCTATCCTAAGATGTTTCCACACTTGGGCTAGTAGTCTTGCAGTAGGCCCATTCACACCTCCATGGTGCTGGATGATCACCTGATTTGCTGTGCAAGCATGCAGATGCATCACATGATGTGCCACACAAGCATTAGGGTTGCCTTGGTGATGACACCAGCAGGAAGATGGCGGTATCCAAATTACTGTCTGCACTTCAGGTAAATGCCTGGAAGCATAGGGGAAGGGATTGCATGCACTAGCGTTTGCCAGTGCAAATGCTTAGTATATGTGTGGGCAACTTCACCTTTTCCATTCCCCGGACAGGAAGGGAAGTGAGAATTTGCCCCTGGTCTAGAACTGTCCCAAGGGTTATCCCAATTATCGGCATGCCTTGATTTAAGAGGTCTACAATTGTCCCATGTTGTCTGTTCTGCTCCAGTCATCGATGCTTCTGCTCCAAAGATTATTTGAATCCAGTTATGTCTTTGAAGACTGTTTTATTCAGCCCTGCCCTTGTGTACTGAGTGACATAGAAGTAATAGAGGCCTGGGCAAATTGCTTGGAGGAAATGTCCATATTACTGCTGAGTTTGGGCTGGGACAGATAGTGTCCCCTCAGGCTGGACCTCTCCAGGAAAGG
The DNA here is from genome assembly GCA_023333525.1 of Aspidoscelis tigris stejnegeri. Lineage (NCBI taxonomy): Eukaryota > Metazoa > Chordata > Lepidosauria > Squamata > Teiidae > Aspidoscelis > Aspidoscelis tigris. Next base: position 19,062,659 of record JALMGA010000010.1, read on the forward strand.
CAAGTGCACAAATGCCCAAAGAGAGGGATGGAATGTGCAGCTGACAACATTTGCAGGTTCTGATGGAAATCTATTGTGTATCAGTGGATTTGATGTTAGTAAACACTAACTTTAAGCCTTATATCCACCTATTGCCTGAAAAGAAGTTTTGGATTATATCCCAGAATAGGGACCTGCCATCTGCATGCCAGTACAGACTATGTACCTGGGGTCTTCTGTAGCAGGCAGATGCCAAACTGCACTTTCCAATGGAAGATGCCTGTCATGGAGATTGAGCTCAATGTGGCTAAAGAAGTGGTAGCTTACCCCTTTGGGAAGGTACCCTCCAGCCATGGTGACTTCTAGTTTTAAGATGGGTGATTGCAGGCACAGGCTGGGGGACTGCTTGCCAAAAACCATGTAGCACCACCTGGGTGGCTTGTGGAAAAGCACAAACATCTGTGGCCATTGACTTCCAGGCCCACTCCTGAGCTCACCCACCCTTAAAGCTCCAAGTCTCCACTGTCCTCGAGGTAGTTGGAGATACAGCCACAGTACCTCCTTGCAATGCCTCCCATATCGGTGTTTTTTCTCTAAGTACTTTTTTGGTCTTTAAACCAATTTGGAATACCAACATGGCTTTATCAACTCCTTGTGCCACCATAAGAAATTAATACATACTTAGTAGTGCTTATTTATTGGCACAGTGAGGCTTTGTACTGGGCTTTTGCGCTTTCAGGAGCGCTTCAAAAGCCTCCTTCCTTCTTTAAACTGACTGCATAATTCCACTGAGGAATGTATGTTTGGAACATAAAGGTTGTTCTTCATTGAAAACAAAAAACAATTTTGTTCATGTGTGAGTAGCAGAAATGAATGCCCTTTTCTTTTTTCTTTTTTTAAAAAAGCTGCTGCTGACATTTTTGTTGCACTCAAGTTACTTCATTGCTATCATTGTGCTTAATAACAGGTGGAGGTAGGAACCCAGTCACTCCTCGATACTTAAGACACTTCAATACCATTACTATTAACGAATTTGATGATGCTTCAATGTATACAATTTTCTCCAGAATATTAGATTGGCACCTTACTATATGGTAAGTGATTTTGGTATGTTCTAGGCTAATAATATAGATGGCAGATTGTGTAAATATGTCTGTTCTTTGTCTGCCAGTGTATATTGGTATAGCTCTCGTAATACCTTAGAGAAACATCCCCATTTTCTTTGAAGACCTGGCTTTTATACCCCACTTTTCTCACCTTTTAAGGCTCTCAGAGTGGCTGACAAATCTTCAGTTCTTCTCCCCACAGAGACACCTACTACTATTTTCAATTTTGGTAGTGACATGAATGTTTTCCCTTTTGTACTATTTCAGTGAGATTCTAGAATTTCAATAAGTCTCCATTAAAAACAAACCAAAAACAAGATATAAAACAGTTATATGTCCCAGTCTCTTTTTTTTATTAAATAGATATATTTCCAGTAATATTTACAAATGTTAACAATTCCTATTTACATTCTGCAAATATTCAAATTATATCTGTACCCCTACTGATACAACCCCATTTATTCACACTAATTCCTCTACTATTTTTTCTCCATCTATTTTCAATCTGAAAAGTCGTTCTACTCATGGCCTCTCAGATTTCTTCTCTATTCAAATAGCTCATAATAACTTGGAGCCAATTTGTTTTCTCAGTAATTTGTTCTAATTTTCCTCTCTTTATTAAATCCCTGTTGCTGCTGTTTTTAAAATGTATCTGTTTTGGATTCTCTTAATTCTGTAATTTGTGCATTAAAGTAATAAGAGGCACTCCATTTTCTCCATTGATTTCTGCCTTTTGTGAGTCAGGTTATTCTGTAATGAATTATTTGGGAAAACTGTACTGGGGGCCCTTTTCCACTCATGTTTTAAAACATTTTGGAAACATTTTGGAAATTGTTTGTCACAATTCAAGTTTTGATTCCTGGACTTTCCGAGGAGCAAATTGCCAAAACCGCATTTAAAAAACCCTCGGAAAAACAGTTCTCACTCCCATTTTGGCTGCTAGCCTGCTTTATCTTTTTTGCTTTGGGAATGGTACCACAGTATTGGGAGGAGATTGTGCCTTTTGGGTTGTCCCTCACCAATAGCCTTCTGTCCAATGTCTGTTGCTGTTGTGGGTGCATCATTAGATGGGTGGGGGTTCGCTCTCGGGAGGACAGCCCCTTGTCATCCCTTCTGTGTTACCATTCCCCTCCTCTTTTTTGGTAGGTAGAGAGAAAAAAGCTTTGGGTTAGGGCAAAATAGAGAATAATATTGCCAAATAAAGGATCCAAATATTAGCAAATAGGATTTGATGGTCTTTATCAACTGTAATGTGTCCCCAACACCAGGCGCAAAACATGGGCTAGATCTGGGCTTAGGGGGTTGATTTTGCACACAAGTGCAGCATCATGGGACAGATCCCCATGGTCATGGGGGATCATTAGTATGGAATTTCACAGTTGCACAGATGTGACGCCCCGACAGGCACTGATCACAATGCCGGGGAATCACCAGGAGGTGACGGAAAGCCAAGTGGCAATTTCTGCCCAGCCTACTCAGTCACAGGGCTGATCAGCAAGAGGCAAAGTGCCCCAGGAGCGGCACCAGGGTGTGTGTGTGTGTTCAAGGGGTGTTGGAACTCCTCACCCTTGGCCATGTCATAATTTTAGTGGCGGGAGAGAGCCCAATCGGAGAGAGAGGTGGGAACCTCAACTGGTAAAGGGCAGGGAGGAAAAGATGCTGTTTCACCAGTGCATTTATGGTTAACTGTGATTTATACTCAAACAAATGGGAATGGGCAGAATGGGTGTTAGCCTTGGAATTAAGTTAAATTTGAATTTAAAAAGTCAAGTGGGAATGGAGCCTGGGAGAGCTGAAATGAGGGAGAATCATGCTAAATGGGTGATAGTTGGGCAAAGCAAGAGAGATTTATATTTTCAAAGAGAGATGGGTCATTGCAACTTCTCATTGTGTCCTGCTTTGACTGGGAATGTTTTATACCATACTTGATGCCATTAGCTAAATTAAAATTGAAATCCTAGCTATAGGTGTTAACTTTTCTTTCAGTTATATCCTGCCATTTGTTTTTTTTAAATTACATTTGTATTTATATATCACTTGATATAATTGCGCTAAGACAGTATATATGGTGTGCCAGTTTCATCTTGTGGTTAGGATGCCAGATATTTTTTTAAAAAGATTTTTTTTAAGGATGCTAGACTCTTATCTGGGAATACTGGGTTCGATTCCGCCCTCCCCCATGAAGCCAGCTGGGTGACCTTGGGCTAGTCACAGCTCTCTTCTGAGCTCTCACAGCCCCACCTACCTCACAGGGTGTCTGTTGTGGGGAGAAGAATAGAAAGCTTTGTCAGGTGTTTTGAGTCCCCTTAAATGGGTGAGAAAAGCAGGACAGAAAAGCCAACTCTTCCTATCTCCTTCTGACTCTAGCAAGGCACAGTCAGGCTTGACCTTTATAGGATAGTGTCCTAATATGCAAGTCCTATTACTTAGGTAAAGTTGACTAGCATTATGCTATCAATCTTCAAAATTCATTTGTCTTTACTTATAGTGGCAATGGAAAGCTATGGAAAGCAACAAACATGCAACCCAACATCCTTTTACTTTTTATACACATAACCTGGTTTGGTTTTGCTCAGTGACTAATCTTGTAAAGCTTGATCAAATTTTCACTGGGCTTCTTAAGGTTGTTATTATGTTATGTTTAATGTGCCTTCATCCTATTTCTTATATTTGAAATTTAAACTGACAGCTACAATTTCACTCCGGAATGTGTTGCACTGACTTCTCAGATCATCAATAGCACCATGACCACATATAAAGAGGCTATGGACAATCTACTTCCTACACCAGCTAAATCTCACTATTTGTTCAATCTGCGTGATTTCTCTCGGGTCATCCAGGGTGTCTGTCTGTCAAGACCTGAAACAACGGAATCTCCAGGAACGATAAAACGCCTTTGGGTTCATGAGGTAAACTTTTTTGTTCCTAAATCACTGTTGATTCAGATTTGAGATGAAGTATTTGTCTGAAAGACTATGCGCTTTATGGCAATGTTGTAAGAATTCGGTGGTGGATTTTCAGTTATGATCTCTGAGATCAGTTTCACTTAACAGAATCATTTGTGTTCTGCAGACAGCAATAAACTGTAGGTGGATATTCCATGTAACTGACGTCCTTTCTGGTTTACAGAATTCCCAGTAGAACCTGAACAAATTTCAAAAGCAGTGAATACTGTTTGGATTAGCTTTCATAGGTCGAGATTAGGAAACAGTGAGGCATTAATGTTTTTGAAGCAGTAAAATTATTTTAAACATTTGGTGCTCTCCAATCTACTCCAGTAGACTGCAGTAAATTTAACTCTTTGGGGGATCTGATTTTAAAAAAGGTTGGTGCAATTCAAAGCTTGGGCATTTCTGTACTTAGTTTCCCATCCACTGGATAGGAAAAGTGCAGAACAGACTAACGTGCACTAGCATTTGCACTAGGCAATGCTAGTACACAGTAGCCTAACCCCTGCACTTCTAGAAACTTTCTTTGCTCCAGGCGCACATCCAGTCTCTGGCAAGGAGCTGTCATTTTGATTGAAGCATCCTGTGCGACAGCATGTGCACTGTTGCTACAGCAATGATGACGCTCTGCACATGAAATCTTGAAAAGTTCAGAGGAGTCAGGGCAGGTTAGCACATGAATGGGAGGCAGGAAGAAATAGAAAACCAATATGTTGTCAAAGGAACTTGCCATTTGAAGCCTGGAGACCTTTCTGGAACACACAATCCGTCTCATGGCTGGGCAGATTGCCCTTAAAGTGGAACAATGCTTCCTGCAGAACGACCATGTGTTCCTGATTAGTCTGTGTACTGGCCCTGAATCTTGTTTCCGAGCCCTTGGATGACTCATTTGAGATGTGCCACCAAAATGGCTCCCCCTGTAAATCAGAACACAGAGGTATGCACCTTCTGCATGTCTCCATGATTCAGATTACCTCTACTAATACTTGATATTGAGGTCCACCAGCAGTATAGATCAGGAACCTTCTGATCTGGAACATGCTCCATCAGATGTGGATGGAGCATATTAGCAGTGGATGGGCCTCCTGTATTCCACATTAATGTGCAGATGGGAACCCTTTTATATACATGCTAATATATACAGTTCCAGAAAGGCCCTAGGAATCAGCTGGATTCAAAGTATCTTTGCTTTTTACCTTTTTGCTGTTCTTCTTCAAATGAGTTCACATTTGTGATAAAGCTGTCTAGACCACTACTAAAAAATCCCACAGTTACATTTTTAATTTTTTAATGCAGGTCCTTAGAGTGTATTACGATCGGTTAGTTGATAAAGCGGATCGGGCGTGGCTTATTGGATGTATCCAGCAAGTAGTGAAAAACCACTTGGAAGAAGACTTTGATGAGCTTTTTCAGAGGCTGGATTCCAACTATGATGGCAGGGTAGAAGAAGATGATTTACGAAGTCTGATGTTCTGCGATTTTCATGATCCTAAGAGAGAGGATACAAACTACCGAGAAGTCTTGGATCTGGATCATTTGAGGACAGTGGTAGAGAGCCATTTGGATGAATACAATACCATGAGCAAAAAACCCATGCAGCTCGTTCTGTTCCGATTTGCTATTGAACATGTTTGTAGAATTTCACGTATTTTAAAGCAGCCCCGTAGCCATGCACTTCTGGTGGGCGTGGGAGGAAGTGGCCGGCAATCCCTAACTCGTTTAGCTGCATATATGGCAGATTATACACCGTTTCAGGTAGAAATATCAAAGAGTTATGGGTCAAATGAATGGCACGAGGACCTAAAAGTGATCCTAAGAAAATCAACAGAAGGTGAGATGCAAGGGGTCTTCTTATTCACTGACACCCAGATAAAAAGGGAATCGTTTTTAGAAGACATCAACAACTTGCTAAATGCAGGTGAAGTTCCAAACCTTTTTCCGGTAGATGAGAAGCAAGAGATTTGTGAAAAGATGCGTCAAATTGACCGTCAGCGTGATAGAACAAAGCAGACAGATGGCAGCCCCATTGCCCTTTTCAACATGTTCATTGATCGCTGCCGAGACCAATTGCATGTTGTGCTGGCTATGAGTCCCATTGGTGATGCCTTCAGAAACCGTCTTCGGAAGTTCCCGGCCCTTGTTAACTGCTGTACAATCGATTGGTTTCAGGTAGGATTCTTTGTTTCACATATACAGAAATATCATTTTTTCAGTGTGTCATTTTAGCTTCAAATGCTCCAGCATGGTTTCCTTATGTATACAGTGATACAGTCTGAAATCATGCAGCCCTAAGAGGCAAGTTCTAAGTAAGAGCCTTGGTCCATTAACCCTGTGCATTTTATTATCTGTGGCTGGTAGCTTTGCATGTGTTTGGTTGCGTGAAACTTGATTGAGGAAATTTGATTCAAAGAGAGAGACCAAGAAACTCTTTTGTCTCTTGCTTCATCCACATTGAGAGAAAGGTCACCCGTGCAAGAGCCCTGAAACCTCTGCTGGTCTAACTGCCCTGGGAGCCACCTTTCCCTTAAACCGGGAAAAACAACTCCTGAGGCAGGACAAATAGCAAAATCCCTCTTCATCCCCCTTCTGGAAGCAGAGCAGTGGAAGGCATAATTTTCTTGTTGCCATTTCCACACTGAGGAATCCTCCGGTGGGCTGGAAACGTGGTTGAAAGTTGGCCATTTTTCATCTGTGGAAGGACTCGCTGGTGTGGAAGGAACACATCTGCAAGAGAGATTCCCTTTGCACCCTTGCTCTGGGTCCTGTGCTGGGGTAAATGGCATATGTGTGCTGTGCTGTTAGTACTGGCAGCAGCAGCCAGGGCTAGCATTTCCCACCCCAGACCCCATCCATTTTGAAGGCCATGTGGATGAAGCCTGTGTTGTGGCCTGTTCAGCACCTTCTGCTGACATTTGGTGCTCAACACACCAAACACTGAGTTAGCAAAGCTGAACATCCCTCCCATAATGATAGTGAAATAATTTGTTTCTTTCCCTTGTATTTAGTCCTGGCCTACAGATGCGTTGCAGGCTGTTGCCACTCGTTCCTTGGAAGATATAGAAATGTCAGAGGAAACCCGGGATGGCTGCATTGACATGTGCAAGAAATTTCACATGACCACAATTAATCTCTCTGAATTGTTTTATAACGAGCTTCAGAGGCACAATTATGTAACACCTACCTCCTACCTGGAGTTGATTTCCACATACAAATCATTGTTGGAAAAGAACAGAACGTAAGTGAAATACATTTCCTAGTAAGAAGGTTTGCGGCCTGTCCTCTCCCAAATGCTTCCTGTATCTATAACATATATGTATAGCTACATCTGTACTGTGTCTGTGACTGTATAGAAAGGTGTATACATTCAGCCAACATGGGATGTGTGCAAACAGGCAGAAGATCCTGGTGTAGATAACACATAGAGCCCACACTATGGCCATGCCTCCATTTTAAAACAGTAGGGGCTTCTTCTGGGGCTTGTGGGGAGTTTGCCTTAATCATGTGATGCCTCCTGGTCTCTGCTTTTGATTGAGAAGGCATCATTCAAAGTAGCAGCAGAAGAAGAGCTGGCTTTTCTACCCCACTTTTCTCACCCATTTAAAGGGACTCAAAGTGGTGGGGAGGTAGGTGGGGCTGTGGGGCATCCAGTTTCTGCATCCAGACAGAAATTATTCCTTCTGTCTGGATGCAGCTTAATAGAATGCCACTCTGAAGTGCTGCTCCTGTGTGCCAGGGTTTGGCGCGATTTGCATGGGGACGGCTGCATCTGTGCTCCACCAGCACCCATCCCGTGTCAACGGGAATGACATGGGGATGGGCTGGGATCGATCTCGGACCTGCTGCCACGTGTGCCCACTCTGTACGAAACGGTGTGCATTGGAGATGAGCCCTAAGTGATCTAATATATTTTTGCAACTCCTCCCCACCCACCAAGGCTGGCTACAGACACGACCTGAATGTCATGCTAGAAAGCAATATTCAGCAATAAGGCCCCTTTAGAATGCTCATTTATTGGCTGACACTGTTTGTGCATGGTATATTGCTGAACCCATCCATGCATCTTGATCTAATAAGGCACATAAAACACTTTATGTTGTTGGTTTGCATCTGTAGCGCAGCAAGTACCTTGCAGTAATAGCAATGCAATGAGGTGGCATTTTCTGAAAACAGTTTTGCTACTAGTTTGGTCTAGTGGTTAGGGAGCTGGATTCTCACCTGGGAATACCAGGTTTGATTCCACCCTCCCCCACAAAGCCAGCTGGGTAACCCTGGGCTAGTCACAGCTCTCTTCTGAGCTCTCACAGCCCCACCCACCTCACTGGATGTTCTGTTGTGGGGAGAAGAACATAAGGTTTGTCAGTCACTTAGAGTCCCCCTAAATTGGTGAGAAAAGTGGGATAGAAAAACCAACTCTTCTTCTGCCAAGTGTTCAGTGCAGTATGCACTACAGAAGATCATAAATAGACAGCACTTGAAAACTATAGGCATTCAGTAAAATTGGTATTTGGCCAGAATAACGAACGAGGAATATTGGGGTAGTTCTTAGATTAACTCAAAGATGCATATAAAAATCTGTTCCCATCTGAAAGTTTCCTGACTTCCTTCTAGCCAGGTGATGAAGATGAAAAGAAGATATGAAGTTGGCTTGGAAAAACTTGACTCAGCTGCTGCTCAGGTGGCCACAATGCAGGTGGACTTGGAAGCCTTGCAGCCCCAGCTTAGAGTTGCAAGCAAGGATGTTGATGAGATGATGATAGTGATTGAGAAGGAATCCTTGGAAGTTGCTAAAACTGAAAAAGTAGTAAAAGCTGATGAAGAAGTGGCTAATGAGCAAGCAATGGCTGCCAAAGCAATCAAGGATGAGTGTGATGCTGATCTAGCAGAAGCATTGCCAATCCTGGAAAGTGCGCTGGCAGCTCTGGACACGTTGACTGCCCAGGTACGGTTAGCAAGACACAGTATTTGCTTCTTGCTCTTGTACTCTGTTGTTGTTGTTGTTGTTGTTGTCATTGTTAGATGACTCCTGGTTGACTGTATGGGTGGCTCCATGGGCACCTCTAGGTACAGAAGAGGTTTGCCGTTTCCTACTTCCAGAATGAGGCTGAAGATAGAACCAACAATCTGATGCTTTCCAGGCAGTTTGTTCTGTCACTGAGCTCCAGCCACACTATTGTCATTAGTGACTGTGATTAGTGAGCCTTTCCATATATAAATAACCCACTTGACTTGTTATTTTACATTGTATTCTTTATTAACAAAATTGTAGTACAGTATTGCCAATTTAAGAGTTCTGTCTCTTGTGAGTCATTACTAAACCTGTGCTGAGTTCTCTTTAAGAGTGAGTGGAAATAAATATCTATATTTAGTTTATGTTCTTGTTAATGTAGGAAGCTGTATGCATTTATACATAATGATAAATCAAAATCAAGTCACACACTGAGGCTGCTTCCCCATGCTGGCCATCTGGCACACTTTGGGTGCAGTTTGGGCACACATGGGGCAGGTACGGGACTGGGAACTTATTTTGGGTGTCCCCATGAGATTCCGAGCAACAGGAGACAGGTATGGGTTGGGCATGGATGGAGGAGTCCCCATGAGAACCATACCAAACCCAGGTACGGTGGAGTAGCGCTACCTCCTCTCCGCCCCCGTCTCCTCATTGGCAGCTGGATTGTCATCAGCCTATCCCTGTGCCACATCCCCCCTCCCTTAGCAGCACAGACAGCTAGGACTGGGGTGGGAGACACGGAAACAAGTTAAAATAAAGCTTCATTCGTAAAAATAACTTTAAAAAAATTAAAAACATCAAAAGTCGCTACAAGGTTTAGCGGCAGTAGGCACTTGAGCAGTTGTGTGCACCTCCCCTCCTCTGGGGACTGTGAGAATGGACGTAAACTGAAAATCAAGCCTTTATGTCGCCTTGCATTCCCCCCTCCCTTAGTGGCACAGACAGCCAGGACTGGGGTGGGAGGCATGGAAACAAGTTAAAATAAAGCTTCATTCATAAAAATAACTTTAAAAAAATTTTAAAACGTCAAAAGCCACTACGAGGTTTAGCGGCAGTAGCGCTTGAGCGGTTGTGTGCACCTCTGCTCCACCGGGGACCACGAGAACAGCTGTAAACTGAAAATCAAGCCTTTATTTATGACTGCCTTGCAGATCGGGGAAACGGGGGTTGCAAATCGAACAGAAACCAAGCCATTATGCAGCCTGCCTTGGCATTCTTGAAACAGGGTTGGAATTACCTCCTTGGAAATGGCAGAAAATGTAAAAAGCAAGCCATTCTCCAGTCTGCCTTTGCAGTCGGCATTTTAAAAAGTCAGCGGCTGCCATCTTCAGTGGACAGGGCAGGGACAGCAAGCACACCCCACCTCCCAATGACATGAGCGCAAATCTCCTCCACGTTAGCCCACTGGTGTCCCCATGTGTTTCCCCGGCTTGCTGAGCAATGCGTACTGGTTCCCCAAAGCGTGCTGAGACTTCTTTTTTCAGGTATCAAATGTGGCACCCTTCTGGCACGATTTGGGAGGGGTTGGCACGTTTTTCATGGGCCAAATCCAAAACCCATGAGGACAGATAGCGCCGATCCTGAGCTCGGAACTGTACCAAACTTTCATGGGGACAGGGCCTGTGTTGTGTGCCTAGCAGTCACTTGTCATGTTGAAAGGAATGTGTTCTTGGGTACAACCGGAACACAGAGAGATGGTAATTTGAGCAACAGCTGGACAATCAATATATCTCCAAGCAGGATCTTTTTGCCAGGATTGTGGCACTTGATGATTCTTGAGACAGATGAACAAATGAAAGAAGCGACTGTCTTTCCACATGTTGTGAACGAAGCAGTAAGGACATGGAATTTTCAAGGTGGTGTCAACATGATTTCACATGAAATTCACAGCTGACCCAGGTTCCAGAGAGGACACTCTGTGTCACCAAAAGAGTAACTTGGGGCACTCCACGAGTGTATTTTTCCAGCATCCCACATTAGCCTTGTGGATTACAACCCACATCTCTGTCTCCTGAGGAGATGGGCCAAGGCTGATACCTTCTTTTAAAAACAAAACAAAACTCTGAAGTAAATTTAAATGCATGAATACTCATATCCTGTTAGGTAGCGTTTGTCTTTGGAAACAAAGAAGGTGGCCACTGCTACTGGGGCAGCTAAAAAGCCATATTCCCTCTGGAGACTTCTTGTCTGCCCCCAGCTAGTACATCCACTCCAATAATTTCTGTGCTTATATTTTTCTTTGGGCTGCCTGTGGATCCAGATGCATGTATATTTTTGTTTTTTTAAACTGCAGGTTTGGTCCCTGTTTGAGTCACCATTTTCATCACAGGGTCCCCTGTCTGGCCATCTTGATCACTGCTGTGACATTTTTCAATGTGATTTTCATCCTTCTCATTTGTCTGTTTGTTTGTTTTTTATTTCGTTCCAGAAAATCCAGACACCTGGTTTTCAGGCTGATTGGTATGGTATGGATACTCTTTTAATAGGGGCCCATCTACATCAAAGTTTTATTTCTGCTTCAGTCTATTTTCAGAGTGAGAAGAAAACATCAGCAAAATGACGAGTAATTTTGTTTCCAGATTATCTGATCCAAAGCTGGATTTTCTGAGTTAGACAATGACTAACAAAAACAGCTTGAAACTTAGCTGACATGTCGTCTCACTCTGAAAGTGGACTGAAGCTAGATTAAAACTTCAGCCCCTGATGTATAGAGACAGAAGACTCCAGTGGTCCAGTTTTGTGTTCTCAGAAATTCTTCATTATTTATTTTCAGGATATTACTGTGGTGAAATCAATGAAGAGTCCTCCTGCTGGTGTGAGGCTTGTTATGGAAGCCATTTGCATTTTGAAAGGCATCAAGGCAGATAAAATTCCAGATCCAGTTTTCCCAGGGAAGAAGATAGAAGATTTCTGGGGTCCTGCTAAAAAACTCCTGGGGGACATGAGATTTTTGCAGTCACTTCATGAGTATGATAAAGATAATATTCCTCCATCATATATGAGCATTATCAGAAAACAGTACATCACCAATCCTGAATTTGTGCCTGAGAAGATTCGGAATGCTTCAACAGCCGCAGAAGGGCTGTGCAAATGGGTCATCGCCATGGATTCATATGATAAGTAAGCTATTGATTTATGGAGCTTTTATTTCAGTTTTTACAGGCTGCTTTTTAAGAATTACCCTTTTATGGCAGCTTCATTGTATATTTAAAAGTACAACCCTGGTAATGTGGGTTGTACTCTCTCAAAAGTTGTGGTTTTAAAAATTACGAGTTGTATGTATTCATTACTGGCAAAATATATGGGCTGTTGGTACCTGACTTGTATTTTCTCCAGGTTTTTATTCTTTACTTTTTTCCTGTGTTTCTTTCCCCGCTCAGTCTGTTACCTGATTTGGCCTTGGGCATGTTATCAACTCTTCTGGTCAGTTTGCAATGAAGAAGAATCCCACCATAATCTCCCCTACTTTCGGTGGCTGAAATTTATGTGGGCAGAGGTTCTTTCTTCTTGCCTCAAACTATGCCTTGTCTACTAGAGCAGTTATTCTCAAACCTGGGCATCCAGATATTGCTAAACAGCTCCATCATTCTTTGTCTTGGTTGCAGGGACTTGGGCTGCTGGGAGCTTTAGGTTAACATCTGGAGGCTAACATCTGCTCTAGAGCCTGGCTTCTTTCCAGCCTCTTTTTCAAAAGCCCGTTGCATCAGCAGACTCATTTCTGTCTGATAAGGCAATATGTTTCTTTGAGGAAGGAAGAATTTTACTCATGAAATTCATGAGTTTTAGATTCATGTTGCTTCCCAGAAATCTGACCTTGGAGGAACTATGATTTGGTAATGCAAAACTCTGTGTTATTCTGGTGCTATATATCAAAAGCTGGACTTAGGGGATCCATAGCCGCCCAGTCTAACAGTACAGGTCATTGCCACTGCATAATTGAAACCATGCAGTTAAATGGTGGAGAAGCAAGGTCTTCATTTACCCAAGGTGGTGGCCCCATTATGGGCATGTGGGGGGGCACGGTCTGTGACTGAAAAAGATGCCCCCCCCTTCTCCATTTCCAAGCACTGGGGATTTGAAGGTCCCCGGGTCAAAAGAGAATGAGGGGGCAAGGGGTGTGGCATGCTGACATCCCCAAGGCTGAATGGGTGCTGACATTTGACATTGTTTCTTCTCCATGGTTGTATGCTTGAAGGAGTCTGCCATCACAGTTTGGACTGGTGGGATAGGAGGAGGTTTCAGTTAGGTCTTCGCTTTCATTCTTTCAGCATTGCCACTGGAAGTGAGGACAGGAAAGCCTTTTGTATTGACCTATGGTAACCTTGTCCCAGTAGTCTCTTTTCTCAACATGATTACACTGTTTCCACTGCTTAGTTCCAATAAAGAGAGGTTCCCAAAGCGAGTTGAGGGCTTTTCAAATTAACTTATGAGTTAGGGAGAATACATTACAGTCTATGTTAAATTGTTGCAAGAGGTCCAATGTTCATAGGAGTGATTGTCTATAAGAATGAGAAAATAAACCAATAAATCAAATGGTCAAATCAGGAACTGTAAAGTGTGAAACTGTAGAGTCCTTAACAGCGGTACTTAAATAGTACTGAGGTTTAGGGGGATAGATAGCCACAGTACAAACTCAAACAGGCATAAAATGTAACATACATTTGCAGTTAACTGTAGAACATTTAAAAATGTATTAAAAGCAGTTTGAAGGGACTCAGGGGTTCATGATAAAGTCTTGAACATATGTATCTGTTGAGGTGGGAATTCCATGTGGTATAATGTGAATGAAGAATGTTGTACCTATTGACCTAACTGTAGAATATTGTGGGAACAAACTCCAAATGAAACCAGTCACCTTGAAAACAAAGACCAATGGGGAATTCTCATGTTCAGGACTGATGGACAAATGCAGTCCACCAAAATTCTCATCCAAATTCACCTCAAGCTCTTTGTCCACTGTAGGCAATGTTCCATGTTTCCAGGCCAAGCTTCTGACCAGGTCTACTGTGCACTGTCTATGTGTTTCTATCTGTGCTTTTGCCCTTTGCTTTCCTGGATAAATGTGCCATGTTTGTTTCTGGGAAAATCTCTGACTTTTGCATGGCTGGAATGCAGTTGTAAAAAGGCAAGAATTACATCCAGTATTTCAATTTTTGCCCTTTCCAGTAGCATTGATATTCGAGCCTTGGAAGTTTCCCACGAGGCAGTGTGGAACTTAGGCCAAGAAAAGATCCCACATCTGCTTCTCCGAAATTTATTTCTTTCCAAATAGTATGGCATGCAACTGTGGCAGAAAAAAATCCGTTGGGATCTGACTGCCAAACAGGGCCTGAGAGAGACCTGCACTAGCAAAGCAGATGGTGCTATTAAAATGGCTGCTTCTTCAGCAGTAACAACAGCAGGCTGTGATTCCTTGGGTTTTGGAGGTAGTGAAATTTCCAATCATCTTTTACAGGGAGGATGATAGCTATTGTGTTGGCTTGGTTAATTAGTAGATTTTCAAACTGTAAACTAACATAAGCAAAAAAAAGCCCACCCCAAACCCAGATTCAACAATGTTTGACATTTCACAGACAGAAATATTAAAGCCAGAGGCAACAACAATTTTATTACAATTATAATCCATCATTCTGAGGGGAATGGATGCAAAAAAAGAAACTGGTGATATCTTCATGCTCACAGTGGTAGATTCTTGAGGGAGTTGAGGAGAACCATTTGATCAGTATTATCAGGAAATACGACATGTTAGCACCAAAGAAAAAGAAATAAGAGGACAATAATTTGCATTAAGTTCTATATGTTAATGCAAATACGTTTAGAGACTTATTAGAATTAGAATACCACACAACTTCTATATCGTGAAAGCCTGTAGCCACACAACTTGTTCACTCAGGCTGTTATCCAGGTATAGTGCTACTAATAAAAATCCTGTGTCCTCTCTTGTTAGGTTGTTTCATTTCAGCTTCACTTCGCAGAACCTTCCATTTCTTTTCTTTCTTTATTGGACGGCTTTATTAATTGATGAGGCATGCAGCTCTGATTGATACCTTTTCCTTGTTTTCCCAGTAAGAAAGTGGGAACAGGGGAACAGCCTTTTACTATTGTAATTAGTCTGCTACAGATACGCTGTGGCTTTGGGGCAGCCTTAATGTGAATTAAGATTCGCATTTAAGAGTCCCCATGGCAATGGAGGACAGGGCGGGTTCAAGGCGAACCCGCCCATCCCCATGAAAACCGTGGTATTCCCAGATAAGAGTCCGGCTCCCTAGCCACTACCAAACTGGCTCACAACACATCAGCAATATGACCAGTAATTTTCTTTTCACATTATCTATCCCAAAGGTGAATCTTCTGTTTAACACTGAAAGAAAACAGCTTGTCACTCTCAGTCCGAAAGTGGACTGAAGCTGGATTAAACCTTAAGTGTGACCACAGCCTAAGGACAGAGTAATCACATTTCATCTTTTCTTTAGGGTTGCAAAGGTCATTGCCCCTAAGAAGATAAAACTCAATGCAGCAGAAGGAGAACTGAAAATTGCTATGGAAGGTTTAAGAAAGAAACAAGCTGCCCTAAAAGAAGTTCAGGATAAACTAGCACGACTTCAAAAGACACTAGAAGAAAAGAAAGAGGAAAAGGCTGACCTAGAGAATGAGGTGATTCACAATTTTACACTGTTTATTAATAAAGAATATCTTGCTTCCATCATTCAGCAGCCTTCTTAGGTTGTTCTTATTCTCAGTTAAGAATCAAATTCCCAGTTTAAAAATACAAAAAATTTCTGGGAAAGACCAGTGGAAATCTGGTTTCCTTTCCTTATAGGAAGAACCTCAGTTTTGCTTCTTACTACTCACATGTACCGTTTGATATTTCAAAATTTCCAGACATTTTTTTTTCATGAGCTGATGAGAAACTCAGTGATTTGTACAGGATATATTTAGAGGCCAATATATTTTTTTCTTCACCTTATAAAAATACTTGAATTTGGGATTGATCAGAAGCTGTGGGGAAAGAAAGTTAATTTTCTGCAGAGCACCTATTTATTGCAGGAATAGTTTGATCTTGTATGAAACTTTGACTTCTAATTAGAGATGTAAACAGTGGACATTTTTGCATGGGCCCTGAAGATCCCATTAGGAACCTGATAAGATCTCATTTGGAATGGATCCGCCACTTACCTTCTGCATGGACAACCCCATGAGGACCCCATGAGGAATGCATTGTCCACATGAGTGCCCTCAAATTCTGAATTTAATGGGGTCTTTGGGCCCTTAAATCCAGATTTGTGGTGGACCCCTTTAATCATGTCTTCAATCTGGTCTTCCACCATGAAGACTGGGTCACAGAGTGTGCTTCTGCATGCATGTTGGGTCAATGGGGTCCTGGGGCAGGCCCAGCGAATATGACCCCTGATTGACATATACCCATGCCAATGGTGTTGCACCACCGGTGGCACTGGTTCGGCTTGGGCCTGATTGGAGCCTCGGGATAGGTGCTGCAGCATCTGCATGGCTGCCCCACTTAGCACCCATTGCCATTGGGTGCTAAATGTTCCATGCGGACATATGGGGTCCTTGCCATGATTTGGAACCACTGGGACCAGATTCCCTGAGGACTGAATCCCAAAGATCTGGTCCTTCTTAATCCGGATCAAATAAATACAGAAACGACCAAACTTAAATTTAGTGGTTTGTTTAGATTCTAGCCAACTAGACTAAATTTAGATTCGCTTCAAACCTATTTTCATACTATGAGGTGGTTCATTTTTCATGCTAAAGAAGTGAACCATAGAAAACCACTCTTGGTTTGCTGTGGTTTGCTTGGTTCATTAGAACTTCCCTTGGTTTGAGTTTGCTTCTGTTTTTTTCAAACTACAGGATGGTTTGGTTCACATGTGAACCACAAAACTAGAGGCCTCTTTGCACTAGGCCTTTTGGAATGCATGGAGGACACACCAGGATGGAACATTCACTCCTCTAGGCTGGCGATTCCGTTAAGAACCACCCCAACCCGCCCCAGCATGTCCCCCACGCGTTCTGGGTGTAGAGCACTTAATTGTGCTCTACACCAGGCCCAGCATATTCCGGCGCGTCCCCGGCCATTCAGGGAGGGAAGTGTTCACATGGGAATGCTGGGGAAAATCTAATTGACCCCTGTGTGAACCATGATGCTGGTTTAAATGGAAGACTAGTTTGATCTAACTAACATGCTTTTAACTTTGTTGTTGATGTTGATTGACTGTCTATCCAGAACATGAAACAAGTAGAGAGAGGCACAGTATAAAGCTGAATTAGTTACAGGTGGTTTTGAAGGTATTGGTCTGGTGGCAATGTGTGATTATATATCTCACGCTCACCTGCTGGAAATGGTGCTGGAATATAATGTATTATGGGGAAATAAGGAGGAAGAAGAAATCATTTGTCAGATGGACAAAGGTCCAGTCTCAGATTACTTTTATTTTCTCTCTGCCTCAGTAAAAATGTTTGCAGAATAGGTTCACATTTGGCAGACATAACTAGTTCCTAAGCAAAATGCAAGCCTCTGCAAAATTTCAAAAGCCCTTTGTATTAGTAGACATCTTTGAAAAAAAATGCTTGATAGAAAATTCAATATGCATTCTGCTCTTTGTCCACATCCATGTAAAAGTGACCTTCATAAGTCAGCATCATTATTTCATGAGATACTTATTGCTTATTCAGATGCTGCTATTTTCTGTATCACATATAAATCTGTGATCAATTTCACATTTCAGGCTGAAGGTAATAATTTATTTGAAGGAAGGAAGAGTGGAAATGCCATAGACTTTGCTGTATTCAGCCATGGCAATCTGTCAAATACATGATCTTCCCTATTTTTCTCTCCTTAAGGTATTACAACTTAAAATCCAAAAGGCCATTTATTTTATTGAAAAATAATAATATCATCTGGCAAAATTGATGCATCTGTAGTCATTCTCAGAAGCATTAAAAGCAAAATGGGCAACCATTTGCAGCAACGATAGCTATGATGCCTTTGACTAAACTTTCATATTTTGATTTTAAGGTTGACCTATGCAGCAAAAAGTTGGACCGAGCTGAAAAATTACTTGGTGGCCTTGGAGGTGAGAAAACCCGCTGGAGCCAGTCAGCTTTGGAGCTGGGAAAGCAGTACATCAATTTGACAGGCGATATCCTCATTTCATCAGGCATTGTTGCCTACCTAGGAGCCTTCACATCCAGCTACCGACAGGTAAGCAAAGAATGAATGACATGCTTTGAGACTGAAATGTTTTTTCTGGGAAATAAGCCACCGCTTTCTTCAGCCAGCCAGAGATGCACATCTTTAACTGTGCCTTGAAATAAAATTGAAAGAGATTAAACTATTTTTGGTTTTTGCTGTATGAAACTGAAAAGGACAACTTAATACTGAGTCAAATTATTCATATCAGTAGCATGTTGTCATATTCCAGCAGTAGTAGTAGAAGAGATGGCTTTTCTACCCCACTTTTATCACCCTTTTAAGGGGTCTCAAAGTGAACATAAGAACATAAGAGAACATAAGAGCATAAGAACATAAGAGAAGCCCTGCTGGATCAGGCCACAGCCTATCTAGTCCAGCGTCCCGTCGCACACGATGGTCCACCAAGTGGCTGACAAGCCTTCTGTTTTTCTCCCCACAATAGACACCTTCTGAGGTAGTGGGGCTGTGAGAGCTCAGAAAGAGTGCTGTGATTAGCCCAAGGCCACCAAGTTGGTCTTAAGCAAAGATTTCTGCCCTCCCAGCTTTGCTGCTTTCAAACCTTTAAACAAGATTTGTTGTTGTTGGGTGTCATCAAGTCATGGCTGAATTGTGTTTGACTTAAAAAGGCACCCCCGTGGGCATGTCTGTGCAGTTTTCTTGGGGGAGCGACAGAAATGTTCACTTCTGGGGAGAAGTTGGGAATTAAACCAGCCACCTACTTCTTTCCCAGCAGTTCGCTTTACCACAAGATACTGAAACTAAACTTGAAGTCTTCAATTTGTAGAACATATATTCTCACAATGCATACGAGACAGCGCTGTGGAGTTTTCATGCTGGCAATGAAACAGTCATTCTCTACTAGTTGTACTGACTTAGACTCTAGTTTAAACCCTGAAGAGCTCTTGCTGGTCAGTTTAGATCAGGGGAAGCCAGTGTGGAGCCCTTCAGGTCTGCCAGCCTCAATCTTCCATAACCTCCAGTCAGCTTTTGAAATTCATTTCATTATTTGTGGGTATAACGTTTCCTTCACATGAAAGTCAGGGCAAATAACAGAAAAAATCTTGAAGGGTATCAGAAGTTGCTGTTTTAAACAATAAAGCTATTATTTAAAATCTATAATATTAAAAACAAGGATATTCAACATGAGTGAGGCTTAGTAGGATTGAGTAGTGGCAATTTAAGAAGCAAAGCTAGAGTGAAAAGCCATGGCTTGATGACTGACTAAAGGGATCTGTTGTACTTCAATAGAAGATCGTTCTGGAGGCAACCAGTAAATGGATATATATATATATCCATTTATGGCTTCATCAGATGACCACTGAAAAGGCTATCAGGGGTGGAAAGTTCTAGTCTCACTTCAGAGGTTGGAGGTGTGCCATAGATCCACTGGCACCTCCTGGTCTCTGAAGATTCAGAGCTGAAGTTTAGCACTGGATAGGAAACAGCCCTAGAACTCAGCCATTTTTAGTTTGACAGATGCTCGGTGGAAATCACTCCTAGTAAGTTTCTCCTGCTGCTGTCAGTGGGGGCAGTTGAGGGCACAGTTCATGATCAGAGTGATTTTTCGTGCCTTCAAGGTACCTTGCGGACCTAATAGGTCCCAAAGGCCCTCTATGAGCTCCCATTTTCTATCATCTTCATGCAATCTTAATGTCTGGCTGTGTCTACGCTGGAGGACGCATACATTCCATTTTGGGAACCAAACTGCTTAGGAGCTTCTATTTCAATAGAAGTTTCCAAAGAATTACATTTTAGTGCCCGTTGACTGAATTGGGTTCAGCACTGAAATAGCAACCACAAGCAAAAAATAAAAAAAATAAAAAATCTGCTTTATGATTCTCTTCCACTGTTTATAGCTTTATGGGACAGTGTGTATGGAAAGTCACCACAGGAAGGATATCCGCCATTTCCTCCTTCTAGCAGCAACGCCACGCCATGCTGTTTTGAACTTCCAGTGTGTTAGCATTTCCTTCTGTATCTTGCCTTTTCTCTGATCACCAGAGTTCTCCTCCAGCTCTTCAGTGATAGGCTAGGAACAGTGACTGGTCTAGACCTGAGACCCACTGATTTTCCCTCCTCCCCTCCAACTATTAATAAGGACAACATAATACCAGCAAGGCGTTAAGAAATAAACCCTTGTTCCTCACCAACAATGGACATCCTATTTTCTTCCACTTTCACAGTGGGAAACAGTCCTAGTCAGTCTTTTAATCAGTTGGGGGTATTTATCCAAATCACTCTGTACGCTTACAGTACATTGTTTTGGGATTAAATGCATTTCAGTGACGCAAGAAAGAACTGGCCGTGATAAAAACATTTAAAAACTTCCAATTTCCAATTTAAACATTCTGGTGCTCTTTAGATGACCTGGAATAAAACTCCAATGAGCCTAATTTTGAGGAATGTCAGGAATTTTTAGTCAAATACAGTCAGAAGAGAGAGAGGTTAGGGAAGTATTTCTAGATGACTCTAATGACAGAAATTTAATGATGACTGTTTGATATTTGCTAATAAAATCAAGTTGGATGTGGAGAATTAATGCTTTCTACTTATTAGAATTATAATTTCTGCTCAGCATTTTTACCTTCCAAATCAGGTTAACAAACTGGCAAGAATGAATGAATGAAACTCTTTTAAGGATTAGGGAGAAAATAAAATTACTACATAGCAGAAGCAAAATATAGCGTGGCCCTTCTTTAAATGATTATACAAGGACTGGTAGAATTAGCCTGATTACAGAAAACAAGGCTGCCTCCAGACTAGCAGAATACATTTGCAGTTAAATCGTAAAGTGCAGTATGCTCACTCTGCTTGGGAGACCAGTAGTCCAGACTGGAAGGCAGCTCCATAGTTTTCCCCACCAGAACTGTCAGAGTTTAGGTGGCACATGCCATCACGTGGGTTGAGGCAGCATTTTTTAGTTTTGAGCTGCATTTCCTGCCTAGCCGGTATCTTGTCTCCTTTTCTCGCCCTCCTGACCACAGTAAGGTAAATATGCCGTCCCAATAGTATAATGCGGTGCCATGATGATCAATCAGTTGTTGTGTGTGACGTCTCGATCGGGACTGCGCATTCAGTGCACAGTATTAAATGGGTCTGGCCGCAGCCCAATATAGTACTTCAGTGGTTTGGGTTGTGTAATATAAAATGAACCTATAGTAATATTCACACAACTCCTTTTTGAGGTCATGCAACATGTCATGAATGTGCAAGATTTGCCAACCTAGACATTCATGACACATTAGATGCACCGGACATGGGTCTGTGCTTATCCGGCTGCTGTGCAGTCATAGGGGCACTTGAATGGCAGAGTAATATGAAGAACTCTGTATGAAGAACTCTTCTACTGCTCTTAATGTGCAGGGAGAAGAACACTATTCATGTACTACTGCCCTTACCACGCTATCTGGGTCCTATCTAATTGTTTTTCAAAGAATCGTTTCTTTTAGATTATTGCTACATGGCTTTATTTGTATTTTTGAAAATATGGGGTATTCTGCTTAATGAGAGCCTGTGTTACAAAAGGGTAGTTAATTTCTTTCCCCCACTTCAGCTCCCAGCTGCTACTGATTATTTGTGCTGTTTCTTTCATCGGAAAGCCCTTTTTTGCTATCATCTTTCAAATGCTATTGGCTGTTTCCTAAGGGCTACTTGCAAAAGAGAGCTTTCATCTTTCTCCCATCTTTGCTCCTGAACACTATTGGCTGTTTGCTTGGTTTCTGTTTTATATTTTTGAAAATATATACAGAGATATGGGAATTTGAGTGTGAACTCTGCTGGCAAGGAGGCTTGCTTCTCTTTAATATCTTATTGTCTATTTTCAATTGGGTCCAGAGTCAAGGGACAAGGGGGACCTTTTCCCAGTTCTTTGGAGCTGTTTGGGCAAACTTGGCCAACCACAAGCCAAACCATGCTTGGTCTACTGGGAGGACCATGATCCTCCATTCTGGAATGCCTAGTAGAATGTAAAAGCAGGTTAATCAACCTGCCAATGACCACTTCTAACAATTTAAAGTAGATGCTAAATGGCGTAGGTGTCAGAATTGTACCCTGTGGCACCCCATAGCCTAGCTGCCAGGATAGTAAACTACAGTCACCCAGTAAATAGGTTCATCCCTGCAGAAAGGAGCAGAACCAATGTAACACAGAGCTTCCCGGTCCCTGTTTTTGGAGATGGTCCAAAAGAATATTGTGGTCAGTGGTATAAAAGGTTGATGAAAGGTCAATAGAGCTGTATTCCTTCTGTGAAATGCTGTGAAATATAAGTCTGCCATCTAGAATTATATAATATTCCTGATTTAACTGTATTTCTGCTGTTAAGTAATTTTGGGCCCACACTTTAACTAATAGAAGCCTTCTGGCTAAAAATGACAGATTTGACCTAGCAATCCTTGAGGGTGAAAAACATGTCAAAGCGTATAGTGATGCTCTGATAGTGATATCAGTTCTTTTGGGACTCTAACAGTGACTAAAGGTAATACTAACTAATCCTTGGCTTTCTCCCTCCCTCCCTCCCTTCCTTCTCAGAAACAAGCTCGTGAATGGATCCTAACATGCAAAGCAAGAGGTATCCCATGTTCAGATGATTTTTCACTCACAACAACTTTGGGAGATCCAGTGAAAATCAGAGCCTGGAATATTGCTGGACTGCCATCAGACTCATTTTCGATTGACAATGGTATCATTATATCGTAAGTTGCAGATATTTCAGAGAGGCATCATTTATTTTTTAGAAAGCTTAATTATCACTGCCTCATCTGCAGTTTTAGGGAACACAAAACACTATTACTGTATTACTTGTAAAGGTACAGGACTAGCTTATAGAGCTCACTGGTGGAGCTCACACTTAGGATGCAGAAAGTCTCACAGGTTTAATTTAGAACATAAGCATCTACAGGTCCCAGATGGCAGGATTGTGTTGAAGCTGAAGCCTGATGCCTTGGGGAATTATTGTTGAAAGTTCTGAATCAGTTACAACATCTCAGCCAAACTTAGCTTGCAACGGTTGTTGCAGATATAAAATGGAGAGGTGGAGAATAATGTTCCCTGCCTTGGACTCCTCAGAGAAAACGTGGGCTAGAAATGCTGTAAACAAGCAACAATGTAGGTTCCCTCTGCAATTTTAAAGGAGCAGAAGCATTGTTCTTTCTATCTGGCCACCCTGAAGCATGAATGTGGGTAAAGTTGTCCCTTGTATAACACGATTTTCCTTTTACATGATTTGATTTCATTTTCTTGACTCTAAAGTTTGATTGAGATGACTGCATATATTGGGTTATGGTACGACATGCCTGTTGTGTCCATTCTGGTCTCTTTTAAACTTCAGGTGAAACATTTTGATACTAATGTAGAATCAATTCTTGAGTATGAATGATGTCTACAAAAATAATAGGTAAATTCTTTGGAATTTTTATTTGAAAATCTATATATATAAACTAATTGCCAGGCAGGGCTAGCTGTCTGCCATAATGCCTGTATGTAAGATCTCTGCCATCTATGTGATTCTGTATATATACATATATTATAGTAGATAATGGCTGCCTGTTGTTTTGCTTCAGCAGGGAACTGACCCTTGGCTCCCCCCTCCTTGCTGAGGTCAAGTGATACATTTGTGTGAGAAGGTTTTGGCACCAAGTATAAATTGGTTTTGAAAGATAGTTATTGTTCATTGGTTAAGGGCCAAACCCTGCCCAGCTATGAAACATATAAATATGCTTTCTGTTCCAAGTTTCTCCCAACAAGAAATGTCCTAACCTGAGCTGAAATAAATCACTGTTCATCTTTTTCAAGAAAGAGTCTCATGGTCATTCTTTGCGAGCCAGACACAAATGTAAATGATTTTTAAATCAAATATTAGATTAGTCACTGTGTTCAAATATCCTTCTATAGCTACTTTTCCAAATTTGGGTAACATTGAATTTTTTAAAAAAATCTTTTGATTGTGGTTTGGGGAAGAAAGCACCATATCTGCCTCTCAGATCTTTACTGAACTCTTGGACTGAGAAAGGAGGATTTTGGCTTATGAATATTTCAGCTCCTCTAGATTTTTATGTACCATTTCCATGCATTCTATGCAATAAGGTTTTTTTAAAAAAACCTATTTATGCTCAATGGGGTTCTTGTAGAAAGGTAATATTTGCTTCCATTGCCTTAACTGATTTTCTATTCGTTTGCCTTTAGGTGTGGTATTAGTTCTTTCACATTATTGTTAAATCAGTAGTCATAGTTTTATCAAACAAGGCACTTGTTACTCTAATAAGATTTTTTGTTTGCTCCATATAGTTTTGCTGGTAAGAATTTGACAGTTTAGTATCTCCTTCCTGTCCTTCAATACCATGGGGGTTTTTGTTTTTGTTTTTAGAAAGCTGCCATCACAATTATAATTGTTAACGTAGCATTAAGATTATTTTCCATAGAAAAGAACACATATTCTACTTTAAACATTTGTTTCCGGCCAACTTTTGATGAGGGACCTGATTGTTTTATTCAGTGTTTAAAATTTAAAATTGATTAAAGAAGGTCTATCTATATTCAAACTAAAGTTCAATATCTGTACTCCAATAAATGAAAGGGAATAATTCATCTACAACTCAGTGCCTCTGTTGCCATTTTGCCATTGATTTAATATAGAAGAAGAAGAGTTGGCTTTTCTACCCCGCTTTTCTCACCCATTTAAGGGGACTCAAAGCGGCTGACAAAGCTTTTCTATTCTTCTCCCCACAACAGAACACCCTGTGAAGTAGGTGGGGCTGTGCAAGCTCAGAAGAGAGCTGTGACTAGCCTAAGGTCACCCAGCTGGCTTCATGGGGGAGGGCGGAATCGAACCCCGTATTCCCAGATAAGAGTCAAGCTCCCTAACCACTAGACCAAACTGGCTCACATATACTTTCATTTCATGTTGGCTATCCATGTTTATATTAGGTTTTTCATATTCTGCTTGCTTTGAGAAAGAGTGTATTTATCACTGTTTATACTGTTTATCACAATGTTTCTGCATTATTCCTTTTCTCTCTACAGTAATGCCAGAAGGTGGCCTCTTATGATAGATCCTCAGGGTCAAGCCAACAAGTGGGTGAAGCATATGGAAAAAGCAAATAGCTTGCACGTCATCAAGCTCAGTGACACTGAATTTGTGAGAACCTTAGAGAACTGTGTTCAGTTTGGCACACCAGGTAAGCAGCTTTATCTTGAAGCCTCTCCTGGAAAGTTTACTGCCTGTCAAATTGCCTCTGCATCAAATGAGGGTGTTGGTTTTAACTTGGTCCCTGGGATCTTTCAGAGTCCCTTTTCCCATGCCAAGCAACCCACTCACTGAGATCATCAGTGGTAACTCTCTTTCTAAGATGCGCTTGGCAGCGCAGCAAGCATTTACCATGAAGCAGGCTTTTCCAGTAATGATCATCATGGCTTGGCTTTGCGAATGAAGATTAGGGAGGGCTCGACCCATACTTACTGCATGTGCGTGAGTGGCTAAACAGACCAATGCAGGATTGACAAGCCCGGTTGCAAAAGGTACAGAGAAAGTTCTCCTTGGGTGGTACTGTGATGGCGCGGTTCTTTCTGCATTGTCTTTTCTCCTCAAGACTGATTCTGCGAGCATTCTTAAAGGAGGCAGCAGCGTTATGGATGGTGCATCTCCATGCCTCTCAGTTTGAGGCCAGAGTGGACCATTGATTGTGATCAATATGGCCAAGGCTGAGGGGATTGCTTCAGGGAGCTCCTTGGGGCTCCTCTGTTTCAGCAGCCAGCATCTCACACAGTGCACTTCCACTCCTACGTCTCATCTTTGGCTGCTGCTACACAAGATGGGAAATGCATGATATGGTCTTCAGGATGTGGGGTTCAGGCACCCATGTATCAAGTGTAACTTGTAATGTTGCCAGTTTTACTCAAGAGTGTGCTAATCTGTTTACAGCCTGACAGATTTGTAGTCCAGCCACTTCTAGAGGGTTGTTGGTTAACTAGGCTTGTTTTCATATGATTTTTTTTTTCCTGCAGGGAAAAACCTCTGCAGAAATCAGGCCACCAACCACAAGTCGTTTTCACCTATATGGATGAAGACATGTACCAACAGCCACGTACTGTTGGGAAGTTCAGTGTGTGTGTGTTGGGGAAGAGAATCAGATGCTGCATTAGAGTGCTGCAGCCATGGAGGAGTGCTTTTGGTTCAGGGCGTTTGTGTTGTCTTCAGTTGTGCTGCACCAGTTGTTTTGGTGGCTTTCTCTGCAGCTTGAATACTTTTCTCTCAAGGAATGTTAAAATTGGGCTCCTTACCCATACCCACTTTCTGCAAAAAACAGCATTACAATTTTCCAAGCAGTTTTGAAAACCCTTAAAAGAAATAATTAGCGATTGCTACACATATGTTGTTAGTTTTATCAATTTACTAGTGTGCTGTAGCTCAAACTGAGGGATTTACCCTTTTTCCATTTAGAAGTAATTAAAATGGATGCTTTTAACCATGTATTTCTTCTCTGTTGATTTGATTTTTACACTTGATCTCCTGTGTTTCTCAGTAATATTACTTTCAGAGTTAATGGGATCATGCATACCATTATGTATTCAGTTTGCTTAATTTGTATCATTCCAAAGGCTTTGATCTTTGAGCATTCCCACCCGAATTGTGTAAAATCACACAAATGCTTTTTGCTCACCTCCTGTCTGGTTTTTTGCACCGATGGCAGAGCACTTTGCTCGCAGTTAAATAATCTCTTTGGAAAAGCCCTCTTCTCAGCGCTTGGGTTTTAAAGCCTAAATCTGTATGAAAAGCAAAAGAGTAAATTTACCAAACCATGACAAAATAATCCGAGAGCTTGCTTTTTTAGATGTTGGAAATGGATGGAGAATTTTAAAGAGAGAGGGTGAGAGAAAAATCACTCCCTTAAGCCTAGATCTAGCCCATGCTTGTGCCAGCCAGTGGGGGTGCATCACCGTAGGTAAATTTTTCTCTCACCCATCACCGGGTGCAAAGTATTTGCTAGATCTAGGCTCAGGGAGGTGATTTTGCACAAGATCGAAGCATCGTGGAAACTATCCACGTGGTCGTGGGGGATCGCTAGTCTGCAATTACGCAGTTGCACAAAAGAGGCTGGGTATGCGATCAAAGGGTGGAGCTGGAACTCCCCACTCTCCACCATGACATGATGTTAACAGTGGGACCAAACCCAATCAGAGAGAGGGGTGGGAACCCCGACTGGCAAGGGTGGGGAGCAAAAGATCCTGGTTCCCCAACGCGTTTTATGTAGCGTTTTCAGTGGGAATGGCAAAATTCAAGTTCTATAAGTTTTCAGTGGGATTGGGCAGAATGCGTGTTTGCCTTGAATTTAGGTTAATTTTGTGTTTAAAAAGTCAAGTGGGATCACAACCAAACTTTCTTGTTTGTCCATTTTTAACATTTTTAATACCTTTGGACTCATCTTCCACAAGTCCTTAGGTTAGAGGTAGGTTTGGTTCAATTTTGAAAGGGTCTGAAGACCTTTCTTTTTAATACTCCTGAATGAGTTGAATTTATTTATTTTAGTAGACATTATTCATCTTTGACTAGCAAAATGATGATTCGGGAAATCCATTATTATTATTTTATTAGATTGATTTTAATACTGTTCTGATTATTATTAGGTTGATTTACAGTATTATGTTCTTGTTATTATTAATTTTCAGCTGTACCATCCCTTGGTGGAAGGGGTGTTAAGAATAATAGTTGTTTTCATCATCACCATCATCATCATCTGGTATCCTACTGGTGTTCTATAAAGTTTGTGCAGGCAGAAGGGATTACTATAAATTTAAGTTGTGTTCACATGCAGTACAAAAAGCACTGCTAGAATCAGTTTGAAGGTGGCTCACCAGTGGGATTGTTCACATGTAAGTCTGCCCTCCCCCCTTTGGGAACATTGTGCCCTGAAAGAGGTGGATTAGAGACAGGATGAGAACACAGCACCACACACTACTATCTCTAAGGTGCCTTTGAGGGACTTATTGCAGCCATAGATTAATAGCCATAGGTCTTAAAGTATATATGTAGCGCAGTTACAAAGTCTAATTTGGGTTGCATTACAGTGCTGCTGGAAAATGTTGGTGAAGAACTGGATCCCATTCTGGAACCACTGCTGCTTAAGCAGACCTTCAAGCAGGCTGGCAGCATCTGCATCCGGCTGGGAGATTCCACTATTGAATATGCTCCCGACTTCCGTTTTTATATTACGACCAAGTTGAGAAACCCACACTACCTCCCGGAAACATCTGTGAAAGTGAGTAGGTCTAGTGGTTAGGGAGCTGGGCTCTTATCTGGGAATACTGGGTTCGATGCCGCCCTCCCCCATGAAGCCAGCTGGGTGACCTTGGGCTAGTCGCAGCTCTCTTCTGAGCTCTCACAGCCCCACCTATCTCACAGGGTGTTCTGTTGTGGGGAGAAGAATAGAAAGGCTTTGTCAGCTGCTTTAAGTCCCCTTAAATGGGTGAGAAAAGCGGGGTAGAAAAGCCAATTCTTCTTCTTCTAGAGGATGGACAAAATTATTGTAGTGGTATGTGCTGTAGTAGTATGTGTCTGGTATCCATGGTGGAATGGAGGACAAGTCAACTAAAAGGAATAGTACCAGTAGTCAGAACAGATAGAGGTAATGGCAGGACTGAAATTCTGTGTAAACTCACCATGGTGGATTATGTGCACATCAATTATTTATTTATTTATTTATTTATTTATTTATTTATTTATTTATTTATTTATTTATTTATTTATTTATTTATTTATTTATTTATATTTCTATCCCGCCCTATACCCGAAGGTCTCAGGGCGGGTTACAATATTATATTAATCTTAGACAGGTCCCTGCCCTCAGGCTTACAATCTAAAGAGACAAGGTACAAACGGAAATTGGTGTGGGAGGGAACAGGGGTGCTCTGGCGGCAGCAGAGTCCTTGCAAAGGTAAAAACTTTTATTTTATTTTGCTCCTCCATTCCCCACAGGCAAGATGGTTCCTTCATGGCCCGTCTGGAGGCAGTTGGGAGGGAGGGGCCAATGCTGGGAGCTTGATGGAAGGTGCTCACCCAGCTTCCTTCTCTCTTCCTCTCCCAAGGCAATTAATTAATCTTGAACAAAAACATGTGAAGTGAGAAGGGAGAGTGAACTTTGAGTTACTGAATGTGGGGGACCTGCACCCTGTGCCTCTATAGGCCAACTCCCTCTGGTATGCATCTCTAAATCTATCTGCTAGTTCTTAAAGAAGGAGCGATGCACCCTCTCCTCAAAAGGACCTTCCTGGATTCAAGCTGCATTGCTCTTCTGTGGAATGATCCAGATTTGATGCTCGAGTTGCACTGCTTAGGAATAACAAAGCAAGGATCTATCAAAAGCAATTGTATATTTCATTTTAAATTCAGGCTAAAAGCTAACAAAGGGAACTGCCAGACGGGAATGTTTTACATGGGCAGAAATTTGCACCCAAGAGAAAGATCTTTCACATGATAATCTTGCCATACAGAAATACTGAAACACTGTGTGAAAACTTAATGTTTAATTAGCTTGTGGCTTTTTTTTACCCTAATGAACTTTAGATTTGGAACTTGTATTTTAACATGCAGGTAACCTTACTGAACTTCATGATAACACCAGAAGGGATGCAAGATCAGCTTCTTGGAATAGTGGTTGCTAGAGAGAGACCTGATCTTGAAGAAGAAAAGCAAGCACTAATTTTGCAGGGAGCTGAAAACAAAAGGTATCAAAATGTTATTAGCCAGAAATTACATTTGCCTAGTAGCAGCCGCTGAGGAAGAGAAGTAGCTAATTTTGCATTATGAGTGCACTTATTAACAGCTGTTGACACCTGGAACTGCTGGTAATTTAACTTGGAGTATTTTGCATGCAAGCATAGGCATTGTCATCTTAACATAAACTGAATTCTACTATTATGATAGCAACATAGGATTGTTAAGGTATGCTTTTATTCTTTTAATATATTTGATTTTAAATGTTGTTACCCGCCCTGAGTCCTTCAGGTATAGGGCGGGATAGAAATATAAATAATACAAATAAATAAATTTTCCATAGAGAAAAGTGCACACTTGTTTTTTGCATGTTAATGCCATAATTTGTTTTGAGGGGGAAAAATTCACAGTAGGTAGGGAGCCATGTACTTTTGGGGATGTTTTACATTCTTGTTGTAAAGATTTCGTTTTTTGAAAACTCAGTATAAAAACATGACATATTTTGATATTTTCTCCTTTGATTGCATTGACATAATGAACTGGTCTTTCGTTATAGGCAGCTAAAAGAAATAGAAGACAAAATTCTAGAAGTTCTTTCAGCTTCTGAAGGAAATATTTTGGAGGATGAAACAGCCATCAAAGTCCTGTCTTCTTCAAAGGCTTTGGCTAATGAAATTACAGAAAAACAAGCTGTAGCCGAAGAAACAGAAAAGAAGATCGATGCTACCCGGATGGGCTACCGTCCGATCGCTGTTCACTCCTCCATTCTTTTCTTCTCAATTGCGGATCTAGCAAATATTGAGCCCATGTACCAGTATTCCCTCCCTTGGTTCATTAACCTTTTTGTCATGTCCATTGATAATTCTGAGAAGTCAGACATTTTGCAAGACAGGTAAGAACATTGCCTCCATTTTGATTTCCCTTTTAACATTAATTTAGGCTATTTCATATCCAATGATTTATTCTTCCTTTTTCCTTGCAGTCCTGTGATGCTGGATCTGACCTCAAGTACTTTCCCTGCACCTCTCATACTGGTGAAGGGACATATTACATGCATGTCAGAAGACACCACAGATCTAAAGTCCTGACAGTTACACAATTTTCTCTCTTGTTACACAATTTCAGTTACACACACACACAGCATTTCAGTTATTGGAAAATTTGGGTACAATCCAACAAATCATGCACACTTATTTTGTTGGAACTGAGCTTTGGTGCTTAACACAGAGGTAGCTTTTGTGACTCATAATAGAGGTTCTTCCTGGCTCAGGTCACTTGATCTGAGCCAAGAACAGACTGGGGTGACAGTTAGGAATGGGTGAAAAATGTTTGTCACCTTAAGATTTGAAACTTCACATTTTGAATTGAATAACGGCTGTATTCAAAGCCTGACCTTTATATGTGAAGTGAAAGCTTTTGTGCCTTTGTTTGAAGCATTGGAGTGGATTTGGAATGAAATCGGAATGGATTTGGAAGTGCAACTGGTGATGGTAGGGATTTAAAGCAAATTCAAAGTGATTCCATTGACACAAATGTAATATGCTATCCTATTTACTCCAATGCAAAGTGAACATGGGGATCATGCATATCCCTAACGACAGTAGCTGCCCACGTTACTGCAGCCCTGTCCCAAGCCCCAGAGTTCCAGGCTGGGGAAATTCTGGTCACATGGCATAAACAATCCACTTCCATGACCCTTTCTGGATCTCTGGCACTATGCTCCAAGCACTGTATCAGCTGCCCACTTGGCCCGGAATTGTGAGAGAAACCACTTTAAGGTGGAGTCCCATTAGCACTCTCTCCAGAATAGTTTTTGTTATCGAGAGCACTCCAGCTGCCCCAGTTGTGTGACCAGCACATTTCCTAGGTAACTGTGCCTCTCAGGGAAGCAAATAGCATGGCCCAGAATGGCAGCTAGCATGGTTCACAGGGACCATGTGGGGTTGCAATAGGTGTTCGTGCACCCATATGTCTGGAGGCTAAATATTCAGTACTTTAAAGGAGGTTAATATATTTCTTTTTCTATCATGCAGGAACATCATTTTTAATTCATACACATTAAAGTGACTGGAAAAGTCATAATGTTTTAGATAGAATCCCCATCCTATGTAGTTTCATCTTAGTTGGATTTTGAATAACATATAGGTGTCAAAACAGGCAAGAAGTTCTAAGAAAACTAATCTAATTTCCATATCTTCAGTTAATTGTACACAGTATTTAAGATGACTTTGCTGGCAACTTGTTTAAAAAATAATGTGCTGTGGAAATCATGCTCAGAGTCAGTTTTTATGTGATACTCACTGATAGCTTGAGAATGATAAATAATAAACAAGTTTCTCCCTTTTGTAACTTTCTGGATACTTGCTAGTTTTATCCCTGGTGCTTGCCAGCTATTTGCTGCCATCAATTAACATTTGTTTTTTGTTTTAATTAACATTTGTTTTGTTGATGCTTTCAGCAGGCCAGCTGTGCTGTCAGTGGTTTTAAGTGGGGTTGCAGTCATTTTGTAAAGAGAAAGAGAGAACATACAGCGACAGTAGTAAAATAAAGGGTGCAGAAGCCAAATGAGTCATATGCATGAAATACAATTGCACAGGACCAAGTTTGATAGTTGGGTAGATGCAAGCAGGAGTATAAGCCTGACTCTGTTAAGTGTCAACAAGTGCCTAGAATTTGTGTGAGCTGGTGCTGGTTCAGATCTCAAGCAAGTCACACGGTAGCTTTTCCTAGGGTAACTTTCCTATCCAATTGTGAGCACAGAGAAGATTAATTTTCCCTGGACAGCTTTAGCAGAGGGCAGCCCACCCCCATTCCTTGCTCAGAACCCCCCCCCCCCATGGCAGTCACAGATGTTACCACATATCTAGCACTGCCCTTTCATTACTGGTCATCTAGTTTCCTTGGTACTAATCTCCTAGTAAGCATTTGAACAATAAACTACCTGAATCCTACTTCCTCGTCGTTCCTGGAGGAAAATATCATTGATAGTAAAATGCTAAACCCTTTTTAAATATTCAGCCTCCTTTTACTCAGAAACTAGTGAACATGCTATTAATGAGTATTTTGATTGAATCTAAGTGGCTTCTAATTGTGTTTATTGTCTGGTTGGTTTCAAACCAAGATTCATTTGGGTTTTCCCTTCCCTTTCAGGCTGAAAATTCTCAGGGATCACTTTACTTATTCCCTCTATGTCAATATCTGCCGGTCTCTCTTTGAAAAAGACAAGCTACTTTTCTCCTTCTGCCTGGATGTAAACCTCTTGAAGCATGAGAAATTGGTTAGTGCTACCAGATAAATTACTATAAGGTGTTCCCACATATTCATCTGTTCATTTATTGGTGTGTCTGAAAATATCATGTTGAAGCCTAGTTTCTTTCCTCTTTCCCACTGAGATCTGCATTGGGTCAGAGTCAGTGCTCTAGAAGCAACCCAACAGACAAATGGAAAGTGTCGCTTCATTTTATTTTATTTCAATTCATTGCAGATTAACGAAGACGAGTGGAAGTTTTTGCTAACCGGTGGGATAGGCCTAGACAATCCATATTCTAATCCTTGCCCGTGGCTGCCCCAGAAATCATGGGATGAAATTTGCCGCATTGATGATTTGCCTGCCTTCAAAGGCATTCGGAAGGAATTTATACACTTGAAGGATGGCTGGAAAGCAGTATATGATAGTTTGGTAGGTTGCTTGTGTTTCTCTCCCCACTCCTATGGTCTTAAATAAGATTCTTTTTCTTCCCACCCTTGAAGTCCCAAGGCCTAGCAACGTTAAACTTTTTGCCCCACTTAAGTTCCACTTTAAAATGAAATTTGCTTCTACTGTGCATCAGGGAAGAACAGCCAAGTACAAAACGCACATTCAATGTTTCTGTACATGACACGCTAAAACAACCTGCAGTGTGCAGGAAGCAACCATTCCTTCTGCCATACCTCATTAGAAACTCCTCCAAGTCAGGCCAATGTGACTGCATAACTGCACCTGTGATGCTCAGTGGAGCATAGCAGTGCAAATGCTGTATCTGAGGCTGTACTGGGAGCTTCCTACACGTTCTTGGTTAAGGTGTGGAGCAGGGCTTCTCTTGCCAAAGCATGACAGTCAGTTCCGATAGCCTTACTGCGAATTGGCCCTAGAACTCCAGTACAGCTCTGCAAAGTGGCAGGAAGGTAGGGGCTAAATTCTTGTTCCCTGAGAAATGATTGCCTGTACCATTTGGGGGTGTGGGGAGAGAATATCCTTTCACACAGCCCTGAAACTCCCTTGTCCAGCTTCTATAAATGTGGGAAATGGGCACATCTAAAAAATAAAGCCTCTTTGGAAGAACCAATGCCTTGCCCTTGTAGGCAAAAGCACGCTACTGAAAATGTGGGTATGACAGTAAATACTAGACACAAGATTTCACATTTTGGTGTGATTTCCCAGCAGTGCAAAACTGATTTAATGCACAGTAAAAAGTGTGTGTATCTACCCCCTCAGTCATATACAATTCTCTGTTCTTTCATGTTATTTTTATGAGAACTGAAGGTTGACTAATCTGTCAACTGAAAGATACAGCCTTTGTGATAACTTGAGAATTTATTTGTTGTTGGCGTTCACTGACACAAAACAGTATGAGTATTAAGAGTTTGTAAATTTTTGAAGTGATGGTTTAGATACAGTTTCTGGGAAAGGAGAGTAAGAATATTGCTAAAAGCAATGTTTCTTTTCATTTTTTCCCCAGTTTTCTCATGAACACTGCAGTAAATACTGCATATGTTCTTATTGCTGTATTCTGCATTTAACCATCAGCAAGTTTTAAGCAAGTTTTATAAGAGACTGAATCAGTAGCAAGATTATTTTTGTTTACATTGTTACAAGGATTTATTGATTGCCTTCCTTAAAAGAAAAAAAATTGTTGATTTATAACATAACAAAGCCAAAAATAGATTACTGTTGAACTATGTTCTTTTTTGCACTCTTCAGGGGATTGAGAAACATGATCTTTTAAACATATATATTTCTTTTTCCCTTCAAAAAAGAAGTTGTTCAAAACAGTCATCCAAACTTAAATTTGCAATTTAAAAATGGCAAGTAGAAGTACAGAAAAAGAGGGACCAACAACCAAGACAGTGAACAACTGAATGAAATAATTTAATTCAGAGCTACCTTCAAAAGCTTGTTCATGAAGAGTTTTAATATTTTTGTGCAGAAACTATGATCGAAAGCAGTTCTACTCTAGAATTTTCATTGTAAAATATTACTTTGCATTCATAAGGCTCTCAGACTTGATGCCTACAGGATTTCCTCTTAACAAGGCAGAGAAAAATCACTACCGGATAATTTGGAAAACTACAAAATGAAAAGGAGAAAAACGAAGTATCCGCAGAATTTCCAGTACATTCACACAAAATTCAGGAAAACACTGTCAGGCCATGTTCCCACCTGAGCTGTTTAAAACGGTTATAAAAACTGTTTGTGTCCCCACAGAAAACACTTCCCAAAATTTGTGTTCCCACAGAAAACACTTCCCAAAAATGCACTGGGGAAAGTGATTCTTTTTCCTCCCCACCTTTGCTCACCCCTCTCTCCCCACTGGGCTTGATCTGATGACATGGCCAAGGGTGGAGAATCCCAGCTCTCCCTCCCACCTGCTTTTGCTGCCTGTTTGATTTCCATAGACTTCCATGGATGCCCTTCTTATTTTAATCATGATTTGTAAACAAAGAGGGGAGATAGAGCCACCTCAATTTCGACCGCCGTGTCCTTCCTCCCGATCACAGGCTTACTTTCTCATAAAGAAGGGAAGATAAAAGAGAGCCAAGCTCGCCTGTACACACACACACACAGTCCCGTGGGACTCGTGAGGCTCTGCCCCCCAGCTGTCTACCCTTGTGAACTCTGATGCCCTTATAAAATTACTTCCCCCAAAAGAGAGCAGGCAGCCAAGAATTTTAAAAATCTTTCTGAACAAGTGGCAGAGGGGAGAAGCAGGCGCTGCTGAAGCCTTCCCTGCCTGCTCCAGGGCTCATCTTGTGGAGATGCGAAAAAGCAAAATTCTTTATGAAAGTGAGGGGAACCGGTGGGAAATGAAACATTGTTATCAGTGTGGAGTGGGTGAAATGTTACTTGTTATCAGTGAGTGTGAAGTGGCTGAAAATGAAACTCTTGTGTGAAGTGCTGTGCGAGGGGGAAAGGCTTTAGGCTTTCTGGCACTTTGAAAATCTGACAAGGGGCAGTCCTGTGCAGGATGAAACCCCACCCGTTTGATTATGGATCTGCCCCAATACTGCTGTACGGTTCCCAAAGGAATAAAGAAAAAGCATTTTAGAAGCAAAATTGGGGAAAACACCTGAAAATACAGATGTTTTTTACTGCAGTTTTTAGCGATTTACTCCTCATAAAACACAGG
Source organism: Aspidoscelis tigris stejnegeri (assembly GCA_023333525.1). Lineage (NCBI taxonomy): Eukaryota > Metazoa > Chordata > Lepidosauria > Squamata > Teiidae > Aspidoscelis > Aspidoscelis tigris. Next base: position 19,099,007 of record JALMGA010000010.1, read on the forward strand.
AACTGAATTGGTAATGGGGACAAAGAAAGTTCAGATCATTTTGAAATGTTTTCAGCATGAGTGGGAACGCAGCCCCTACCTCAAATAACACTGAATGGATAACTTTGAATGACAGTTCTCAAATAACGCTATTGTACATCTAGGAGATGAGTGAAGTCTCTATTTGGCTTCTAAAGGATGTTAGAGAGTTCAAGAAACCAGGAGCCATCTCTGAAAAGGAACAGTTTCTGGTTATACCTCCCCTGCCTCATTTAAGGCTGACAGCAAGAGGCAATCATGGGATCATTGCATGTGCCAGATGTGGGAGGCAATTGCAGGGTTTTACCTGTGTCTGCCTGCTGCGTCCATGAGGGTTCCTCTTGAAGATCTCCTTATGCTAGCTAAGCATCCACCTACTTCTCTTTGTTTTTTCTCTTGTACTTGACTAGCATCCAGCTAATTGCAAGAGGAACAATCACTGAAGCAACAGACACAGGTAATGTGAAACCTGTTATGGGAAACCTGGCATTGTTGCTGCATTTCCCATAATAAGGAAAGTTTTGGGATATTGCCCTGACCATACTGTGAATGCCACAGATGCATATAGCGGTCTCAGTTAGTTCTGGGAGTATCATGGGTTTTAACTCTCAGCTGGAGGCACCTTACTGAGAAAACACAGAAAAAGCCCTCTGATGTTGGATGCAGAGTCTTGAGGTGATTATACATACAGTCTTATTTCTTTCTTTTATAAATCTTTTGGTGTTTGCAGGAGCCTCACCATGAAGTCTTCCCTGAGGAATGGCAAGTAAAAATGAAGGAGTTTCAGCGGATGCTAATCATTCGATGCCTGAGACCTGACAAGGCAAGTGTGATTCAAGGACACTTGGAATACATTCACTTAAAATTTGGTTAAGAGATGGTTTACAGATTGGACCATTCAAATGTGTAGAATCATATTGTGAAATCAGGTAGGCTGCAAGAGTTATCTTCTGGGTGTACTGAAGGTTTGAGGGACAGACAAAAACTAACAAAAAGCCATTTACTGAGTCCCCAAACTCCTATCCACTTCTTTCACAAGGTCTTTTCCACTTGGCAAAAAGGGGCACTCTGGGTATGCTGTCAGATATATCATACACATTGATAGAAGTATCTCCACAGCTGGGACAGGTGAGGAACACACTTTCGTGCTCCACAACTTACCTAGCTGCCATCCAGGAAAGCCCTGCATGCTTCATTTGCAGCAATTCTGAGTGGAAGATGCTTGAATGGAGAATACCAGGTGGCGCTATCACAGTTGCGTGTTGTGCCACTTTGTCACTACGGCAGTGGCACTGTGCATGCAAGTTAGAGCCACTGCTGCAGCACCATAATCACCTCCTTAATGGAAGTGATTTTCACTTATGTGGTACATAAAGTTTCAGCTAAGGTTGGGCATCCTGAAGTGTGGATGCCCAAACCTTTCCACAACCTCACCTCCCTGGGATATTTTACCAGAGAAGGCAAAGTGCAAAAAGCCCAAGGCAGAAAGCCAGCACTCTTGGAATAACTTCCTGGTAGGGTCAGATGGGGTTAGGAACTCTGAAGCCAATCCCAAGTTACTATGAATGCTTGACCAATCAGGACCTAGGAAACCCCGTAGACAAGCACCAATCATTGCTGAGCACTCATTGTCAGGGAATGTCATCAGGGAAGGCAAAGGAGAGGTACAGCACTCAAGTAACCAACAGTAGCAGTGGCCTGGGCTGGAGCAATGCAGAGCAGAGGAGGCAGGCTTGAGAGGGCAGCTGCTAACAACAAGCAGAAGTGATGCCTGTGTGAAGAATGTTTGCTGCTGCTCGAATGTGTCATGGCTTTGCCTGGGAAGTTTTTAGGCACTTTATCAGTAAATCAAGTATGAATTATTATTTTTTACTGCATTCTCATAGGTTAATTCTTGCTAAAGGGCTAAAAAAAAAGCCACCCTGTGTGATCACACCATATAAATGCTTACAAGTAATGCACCCCTTTCTTGTCGTTGGGTGATTGAAAGTGGAAGCATAGCTCCAGAGCTGTTTGAAGACTGATTCAGATACTGAATCGGTTTCTTCTTCTGGATATTTTTTTGCGATCCTTAGCTAGAATAGTGTCCTGGGTACTGTAGACAGAAAAAGAAACTTTTCCGAACAGTAGCTGACGTGCTACTTGAATCTTCAGAAGCAAGCTTTGACAAGAGTCTTCTCATCTAGAGCACTGTAGGAGTCCTTCTACATTTTCAAGAGGAAAACAAAAGTTGTGTGATGTTAATTTTGTCCCTGAGATGAAGTAATGGTGATGTGCAGGCCAGAAATGGCAAGGATTGAAGGTCTACCATAGCTCTCTGATGTATTGTAGTGTAGTTTTATGTTATACTGTTAGCATTGAAATCAGGAGCATCCATGTTTGTTGCAGTTTTAAAGAATTGGTTAATATCTGTGACAAGGATTCCCATCATTCTAACCAAAACTCTTTATTTAATTATTCCATCCTCTTAAGTTTAATGGATTTCTTCCATAAGTCAAAAGCTTTCTAACCCCTTCCCAGCTATTTTTCATGCAGAACAGATATCAAGCAACAATAAACTTCTAGACTGATATCAGGCCATGCAGTATTGTCGTAGTGCCTGATGTTCACTTTAAGTGTAATCTCCCAGCTATTATAGCACTGTTGTTAGTGTTTGTCCACAGGATAGGCTCTTGTCATGTCCATCTTGCTCAGTTTCCCTTAGTTTTGTGGTTGGAACACACTGCTCTTTAGCAACAGGAACAGGGCACTGAAAAATTCCTTGCAGCAACTTCTCTGATTCTGGAGTATACTGGTACTTGCTCACAAAATGGTCCACAAGCCGTTTCCTGGTTATGGCTACTTCTTTTTCAAAGGCGTTTATTACACTTCTGCCAGTTTTGCTCTTTAAAAAAGAAATAAATTCCATTTAGTTATGACTTTTTTTAAAAAAGTGAGAATCCTGAGCATTGAGAGACTGAAGGTATAAATGTCTTGAGCTTCATCCAGACATTTACTTATTCCACATTATTTGGATAATCCAGAGTAAAGCACACCCAGACACATTTTATTCCAGATTACTCGCGCTTTATTCTGGATTATGCAGATAATGTGGATTACGTTAGTGATGTCTGAATCCAGTCTAGCATGTCTTGTTCTTCATGAAATGTCAGTATTCCAAACAGAATTTTATCTGCTTTTCAGAATAAGATGGGAAAGCACATAATCAAAATCATTTCCCCTGTTTATTCAACTGGGGGAAACTATCTCAACTTTCCCTGGAGATTGTAGAGCAGGTGACAAAGCAGTAATAATAATAATAATAATAATAATAATAATAATAATAATAATAATAATAATAATAATAATAATAATAATAATAATAATAATAATAATAATAATAATAATAATAATAATAATAATAATAATAATATACGTTTTTTTCAAAGTAATGAGCGGGGGAGAGTTAAAATGGTAACTCAAATTTGAAAATTCAGGGTGATAAAAATAATAGAGAAACATAATGGACCAGAGCTTGTGGTAAAAGAGAGGACACTTGAAAACAGCTCAAGAGGGGAGGCATTCCATGAGCTGAAAGATTGCTCAGTCCTGCACCATCACCTCTCAGGTCTTAGGCCATGTCCCCATTCTGTTTAGTGCAGATTGGGCTATTTTTAGTCCAGATGCAGAGCCGAATTTGAATTGAGACATCCCCATGTATTTCCTGATAAAGCAAGCTGAATTCGAGTATGGGTGTACCCATGCAATCCACGCTAAACCCCTGCACGGGGGAACAGCATCTTTTTCTCTCCACCCGCTCTCTCCTGATAGAAAGCTGGGCAGATGTCACCAACCCCTGTGCTGCCCACTGTAGGGATAATATGATAATAATAAAAATAATATTAAAAAGCCAGATTGTTCTGCAAAGCCGCTACAGGGTTTGGTGGCAGTTTACCAGAGCTGCGCACCTCCACTCCACTCGGTATGGCAGGTTAGCACTCATGCACAATTTAGATTAAATTAGCATGCCTGGCTTGGCGATCGGGGGGTGGAGGTGGGGGTGGAATAACGGTCACGGAAAGAGGCTCGGGGCAGCGATTGCATCTTTCACTGTAAAACTGGGGTGCTCCATTATTGTATGCAGGTTTCAGAAGCTGCTCTTTGTCTTGCACATTTGCCTGACTTGGCAATTGGGGAAGGGAGGTGGAATAATGGTCACGGTAAGAGACTTGTTTCTGTTCAGTCACCATTCATTGCCAAAAATGCCCAAACAGTTGCGATCTCCAATGCACAGGACAAGAACAGTGAGCACAGGATGTGAAACCCGCCCGCTAATGATGTGAGCGTCCCAAATAGCCCGGGAGCGTCCCCATACGTGGACTCAGCCTCCAAAATAATGCGGACTTCACTCCCAAACCATAGTGAGAACAGTTTTCTAGAGGACTAAATTTAGTTCAGATTTGGGCAATTTGGTCCTCATGTAGCCCGGTTTGGGGGCTTTGCAATGGGGACTCTCCTTGCTGCATTTGGATTCAATTCAGAGTTTATAGTGCATGGGGACACAGTGTTAGATGCTAATGATACTACTAATAACGTGATCTCAAGATCCAGATAGCACAGATTCCCATATAGCTTCCTAATGGATGGAAGAGTTGGTGGCAAAGAAGGTTTACTCCTCCACCTCCATTCCATTCTCAAGTGACGTGTATGCCACCTTCAGAAGCTTCCTGTGATAAAGTTTTCAGGATAAAATTTTCAGGATAAAACATTTCAGATTCACTTGGAATTGAATTGCACAGTTAGAAGTGGTTTGGTGGAAGTGTCTAAAGCACTGTCTGGTCCCATTATATTAGAACAGTTTTTATTGCTGAGGTCTGAGAAAGTAGACAAGCTGCTTTCAATGTTTTGTCAAAGGCCGATAGAAATGCTTTTCTCTATCACATAACACTGAATCTAATGGGCGGGAAAGTTAGGACTGACAAGGGGAAGTATTTTTTCACACAGTGGGTCATCAGTCTGTGGAATTCATTACCAGAAGAGATGGTAGCAGCAATCAGTCGGCACAGCTTTAAGAAAATGCAAGACAAAATCATGAAGGACAGGTGAATCAGTGGCTACTAGAAAGGATGCTTAGATATTTCCTCCATGTTGGGCAGATAGACAGAGGCCTCTAAAAGCCATTTGCAGGGAGTCAAGAACAGGTGAAGGTTTTGCCTGTCGTCTGCCTAAGAATGTCCAGAAGCAAATGGTGGGCCAGTATGTGAGACGAGATGCTAGAGTAGATGGGCTTCAGAATAATCCAAAGGGCTCCTCTTATGTTCTTATATTCTAACTATTTTCTAAGTTCTGAGGAGTATGTATAATTATGGAAATAGTCCTGGCTTTAGTTTTTAATCATCTTGTAAGTTCTGTGGCAAGTGCATCCCTTGGCAGCTGCATTTCCTGCCTACTATTCCCATTTGGGTCAATGTTGTATTGCAGCAGAACAGTGCTTCAAGAATCAAGGAGATGGGCATTTTAGCCTTCACCAGTGCTGGTCTCAGGAGCACTGGGGTAAAGTGAATCCTGTTGGGAGCAGCCTTTCTTTTACTTATCCACAACATAACAAGATTTTAAAAACACAGATGCAAGCTATTGTTGCAAGCATTCCCAGGAAGTGATACAGAATTTATTCCTTCCCTAATAAACCCTCAGATGCTGTCCTCCCAAAGCTTCACTTCGAAATAAGGAAACTACTCCGGGAGGGCACTTTCAGCTCCTTGTCAGGCTCAAATCACTTTCCTTCAACTCAGGTCGTACAAATATGAGTGTCACTACTTACAAGGAAAATCCTGACTCGCTCCATCTCCAGTTCATAGAATTCCTCAACTGTCAGATCATCAAAATTCTTCAAAAGAGACAAAAAACCACAAGAGTCCTTGCTTCGCTTGGAGTGTTCTAAACTGCAATGGAATCAGGCCATTAAAACTAATCAGGAAGATGCTGTTATAGACTACCAGGGAAAATAGAAGGCTCTATCAACATTCAGATGGTTACTGTAATATATACCCTCTTGTGCCATTAGCTAGAAGGAATATTCTACATAAACATCAGAGAAATGTTGTATCCTGGAGAGCCAATCACTCAGATGAACCCATGCTCTGTGAACTGCTCTGTTTCCCCCTTTAAGCTGCATTTCTGGATCATTAGCTGATCTGGGAGAACAGTGGTGAAGGACGGTTCTTCAGCGCATGTACAGAATGGAAAAGAGACTGCAGTGAAAGGAAAGAAGGCAAAAACCTACATTTCAAAGAACAATGGGCTTCTAAATTATTATTTCCTCAATGTTCTAGACTGGTTTGCACACTGCTTACTCCTTTCTTCCACTTCTCTTTCTTCCTTTGGGTGGGCTTTAGTAGAGCTGCACGTTCCTAAAAACAAATGACTGAAAGCTTGAAGCAAAATTAAGTTGTCACGGAATTATTCCAGGTTCTTCAGGTCTGCAGCAGTGTGCTCATTTTACAAGTATTTATAATCAGTTTGTAAATACAATTTTCTAAGTAAACCAATTTTAATCTAGTAGGCAAAACAGTAGGCTAAGCCAACCTTGAAAGTAAGATAAAGGCTGCATTCACACCTAAATTTTCATTAGCTTCAGACCACTTTCAGAGTGAGAAAACCTGTCAGCAAAGTGAAAAGCTGAATTCTTCCAGCATTATTTAACTCAGAAGATCCGTGTTTGCATTAGAAATTGGCTGTGGTCACACCTAAGGTTTAATCCAGCTTCAGTCCATTTTCAGAGCAAGAGCAAGAGAACACATCAGCAAAATGACCAGTAATTTTCTTTCCACATTATCTACCCCAAAGGTGAATTTTCTGAGTTATTTAACACTGAAAGAAAACAGCTTGTCACTTTGCTGATGTGTTATCTTGCTCTGAAAGTGGAAAAAGTATTACGAACAGTGAATATTTCAACAGGGGGTGCAGTATTTGAACTCACAGTACTTGAGATGAAGAAAATCATGCATTTTTTTGTAGTTGGGACCCGAATTCAGGCTTGTTTAAATAAACATTTTAAACTTTAGATCGTACTTACTGGGGATTGTGGTCTGGTTCCCAGCCCTCCAACTCTATCAAGCAGAAGAAACATTTTGCCACGTCAGGTTCATTTGTGTTTGGACAGTGGATAAAGCCAGCACTGGCCATCTGCATGGTAGAAGAATAACCACACATTGATGCAAATCACAGTCCCTCTCCCCGTTCTTCTCTTTTGCTTTTCCTTCCTTTCCCCCCCCCCCCTTGTCCTTTCCCATCTCCTTCCATCCTGCTTAGCTTTCTTTCCTCACTCACTTACTTTACTTCCTTGGGCTGAGAGGAAATTTGCCTGGAGAAGATTATAAATTACATTATTAATGTACAAATATATGTACTAACAAAAAAAAACCCCATTTTTTGAATCTTTTGTTGATTCAGTATCTGCAGATGTTGGACCACGTTTTAACCCTTCTATTTATCTTACAATGCTGTAACTTCCTGAATTCAAGAGTGCTGACAATTTCTTTGAACCAAATCAAAGGAAGCTTAAAGTGAATTAAGTGAACATTACAAATTTTGAGTAGGGGTTTTAGTTTATTTCATAATAAAAATGATATCGCTATCTGCATTCCTAGATCTTGCCTTTTCCTCACATGGAATGAGTTTTGTCTGGAACCACTCCAGTTCAGAATGTTTATGGGGTAGGCTAATGGACTAATAATTTGTTGGATTGTTTCTATCTCCTTCATAATAAATTGGATAAAGAATGGTTCCAAGCCAAATGGCATCAAGCTACAGCTAAGTCACCTTTTGTTATGCTATTTCCAGGCTTGCGCCTTGTAGGGGTCTCCTACTTATTACCAAATAGTGATAAGAGATTTTACATAGCATAAGGGTGGATCAAGACATGCAAGGCATTTATCCAACCAGTACATCGTCAGATGTGGCATGCTGGTTAGATAAACGGAGAGCAGACAGTATGCGAAGCGTGGTATTTGTCCTCAAAATGCGATACTTGCATGCTGTGGCGCTGTGTCCATAGTGCTGGCTGGCTGGTAAAGATAAGTAGTCCAGTGAGAATTGGACATTACCCTTTTTGCATAGTCTTGCAGTGCTTTGGGTAATAATAAATATTCAAAAAATAAATTGAATTAAAATAAGTTATTAATTTATGAAGCTGGAAAGGCAGTATTCTATGGTAAAATATATATATTATGGAAATAACCCACTGTTCTCCTGGCATTGCTACATCCAGAGAAGACCGTGCCTCATTATTTACCATAACAAATTCTGAATTTATTCCCTTTCTGTTCAAATGACATAAGCTTGAACTCCACAGTCAGATACGCCAAATTCCTCATCCCCTCTGTCCTATATAAGTCCTGTACAGTATAAGCCAACATGGGAGCAATTACTTTTCACCATCACTCCAAAAAGTAAAGCTGTTTCACATTGTGCACTGAGAGCAAAGATGCCATAAAACCTTTGAGAATCATTTATCAGATCCATCAAGAATGTGCCATTTTAGATTGCTTAAGTGGCATGATCCAAGAAAAAGTACAGATTGCCCTAAAATAAAATTTCTTTTTCATCAGCTTTAAAGACCAGTGGAAGCAGTATTTTTTTTTATTTCCAATAAAATTCTACTCCTACCATGAACACAACCATACACGTGTTACTTTATTATAGGGCTATGATTAAAACATCAGTTCATACAGTGACAATGGATTTATTTATGGAAGAAGAATTTGATTCCTAGGCATGGCTAAATGAAATCATAATAAGTCAAAAGTTTAAAACAAAATATTATACATTCCTGACTATACTTCTGGCTGTATTTGCTGACACATATCACTTGGTGGTATTACCTCTTTCCCTATGCTTGAAATAGTTTCTTGCAACACTTCAGCACATTATTTTTGCACTCTAAAAGATTTATTCAATAGCTATTTATGAATAGTAACCTTGTTCTTTTTTTGTGTGACTCCAACCATTACCTACATAATCTCCTGGAACAAAAAGGTTATATGCAATTGAAAAATGGTTATAATACAAAAACTGGGGTGGGGGTGGGGGGTTCCTAACAGCACAGATCTGGGGAATTCATCAGGCACATGGGAATTACTGAAATTTTGAAATGATGATGACATTTTTAAATAAAGCATGATTTTAAATAAATCAGTAGAGCAGCAATAAGGAGAAACCTAACCACATTTGGAAAATTGGTTGTTAAATACATGGTAAAGTCTAAGGGTTTTGCATCTAAAATATATGAACTATTAAAAGACCAATAAACAATCTATTATTGTATATAAAAATATTTGGGAGGCAGATATGGTGATAAGAACAGAGGATGCACAATGGCTTAAAATGGCAGAGGATCCTGTAAAATGGATGGAAAACACTAAATTTAAAGAGATGTATTTGAAGATGCTATGTAAATGGTAATTAACACCAGACAAATTAGCTAATATAAATATTTTTCTAAAGACAGCTATAGGGCTACAAGGGAAGAGGGTACAACATTCATCTGTGGTGGCACTGTAATCCAGTGAGAGAATTCTGGAAACAAGTTGAAGTAGAATGCATTTCTTGCATTTGAATATTCCATTCGATTCAAATTTTAAAAATCTGGATTTTTGAAAATCCGATTTGAATCCAGATTATCTGGATCTGTACTTCCAAAAATTCAGTTTGAACTCGAAAATACAAATGTCGGCAACATTTGTATCCAGTTTTCGAATTCGCGCGCATCCCATTTTCATCCCGCATTATAAGCTAAAATAAACACGATATTCAGATGCGATATACACGAATCTATTCAGTCGGATCATTCAAAAATCCATATCAGATTTTCAAATATTCAAAATACGATTGAATGCGTTAATTTGGATTTTCAAAAATCCGATTCGAATTTGAATGTTAATATTAGACGGATTTGAATTGGATTTTTGAATATCTGTGCAATCCCTAGTGCCATTATGGCGCTATTATGGTGGTGTCAGCTCATGTATCGTAGGCAACCCACCATAGGCTTGCTTTTTTGCCCCTATAAAGCACTATTAACTGTTGCTGTAAAACCCAGCACTGGTTGTGGGTTTTCCAGCTGTAGTGCTTTCTAGAGAGCCGGTTACCTTTTTTGGACAGAGCGGTGATTATAGCTCTATTCAGGATGCATACATAGAGGCTAAAACAGCTGACCATGCATGCACGGAGATGGTGATGCATCCGTCTGGGAATTTGATGGTAGCAAAACTGCCCAGATTGCGCATCCAAAATGTGTCAAGTAGTGCTGCAGCCGCCACTATCTATGAAGGATGCAGTAACAGTGCAGTGCATTATTGCCTCCTTGTGCTAGATCCAGCTGCCTTCTGTAGGCAGCCCTACTCAGCTTGGTCATCCAGGATCATCATCACCTGGCAAATTAAAATGATCATGATGGCAAATTGTTCTGTAGTACATCTTCACATATTTATGTATTCTTGCATATTTGTTTTTTGAAGAGATCGCTACAAACACACTCAAGAGTTGCTTAGGAAGCCCAGTGGAGAACAGAACACTTAAAGTCAGGACAGTCAGTAAAAGGTAAAAGTAAAGGTGAAGGTGAAGGTCATGGAGAATGGATTCACATACATCAACTACATGCATCTCCAATAAGGTTCCTCTTTCCAATAAGGCACCCTTTTCTGAACGGTGGTCACTGGAGAGCACCTTCAAGTTTTTTAATTAGGTTAGATGAGGGTCCATTTCCTTAATTAATCAATATCATCTTTCCATAGAAACTTATTTCTGTGACTCTGAACAAGATCTCTGCTGGAACTCTTTCCAGGGATATGCTGGTTGCATGTTTAATTTTTTTTTCAGTGAAGAAATACATGCAGCTGTGCCTTACAAAAGTATGTGTTTTGCTTCTTGTAGAGACACAGCAAGTTATAGCATATGTTTTTCATTCTGCAAGCTTTTAACTGTGTCTTCAGTTTCCAAACACCCCATTCCTTTTCCACAGTTAAATTATTCCCCTCTCCCCTTTTTTTAAAAACTGCATGATAAGTATATACTCCAAAGAATATCTTGTTTTCTCTTTATATTCAGTTCCCCACATCATTTCATTCCGTGGGAAATCGGGAAAATTCAGGCTACTGGCAAGGCATGGAAGAACAAAAATAACACTGTTATTTGTGGTGTGATTTGGGCTGCCTCCAGACTGCAGGAGACAATGCAGGAGCTAAACAAGGCCCTGTAATTGACTCTTGCTCTCCCTCCCCAATCAGACGTGATATCTGGTGAGTTCCTTCCATGATCAGGTTGTCTGGGGCTACTAGAAACCAACCAAGCACAAGTCCACGTTCTTTTTCCACTCTCAACTGGCTTCCAGTAGCCCCAAACAACATTATCAGAGGAGATCTTCAGATATCAAGTTGAGAATCACAGTTATAGGAAACCCAGCATAATTTCTGGATTTCCTGTAATAATGATATTATGGGATTTTGATCAAGTTACCTGGGCAATTAGGAATCTGACATGATCTTCTTCAACACAGTTCTGGATTAAACTTCCAGGAACTTGCCATGGACACAAATGTGTCCCCCCCCACACACACACACTTGTCATGCATGCAAAAATAAGAAACGTGGTGGGTATGCCATGCTCCTGAAACTTTAGTCCAATGCTGCTGTGTCAAAGCGCCTTGTGGGGGAAATGCCGGGAATCTTTAAAGAGCTGGCATTTCACCATGTTATCTGCAAGCACCCTTAAATTCAGAATGGCCCTTATTACATTTTGTATTTTCATTGCCAAGAAAGATAGTGACTTTATTATCAGCTTAACTCTAGAACATAATAGTATTTATAAAAAGTTAAGATGCAAAATCTTAGGTTCAGTTGCAAATGAGAATTACTGTTGAACCTTTTAGAGAACTCTCAGAAATTCAGATTTCCAAGCACATTTAATAAAGCCTCATATCATTTAAAATATAATACTGACATCACTCGCTCAAATTACTCTCTCATTTCCCCTTTCCTGTATCATTTAGAGTAGGAGTTCATGTATTAGGTGAAATGTCTTTGCATCTTATGATACAGCTGCTTTTCTTCAAGATGCTGCGGATACATCTAGGGTTATTTGTTTTCATTCAATAGTTTAATGCAGCCACACTTATAGAAGCATTATTATTACTACTTTGCCCATGCTTAGTTGAAAAGAGGCTCATAAAAATCACATACAGTGAATAAATGCACAAGTTATTCCTTCCCTGAATCAGAATTGCTCAAACTTACATTTTCAGGACTACATTTGCAGTTTTCCTTAAAAGGCCACTGTGTAAAAGTTTTCAGGCGATTCTCATATTCAAACATGTTCCTAAATTCAAACAAGCACTTGGAGTTCACAGAAATCTCTCGTAGGGAAGCCTCCATTTTAAGAAGCTGGTTTTGTGCCTGTGCATGTGAATAATTTCCTATACCCTCCCTGGCTTGCCTTTTTATATTAAGGCACGCCATTAACTGTCCTAATTGGTCTCACCTGTAAAACACTGACAAAAGGGAGGAAAGTCTGCAACTGACAGGAAAATAAAGTTGCCAATGTCCCCCCCCCCCTTTGCTCTTTTCAGTCAAATGCTGTTATTTCTTGGATGGCTGTATTTTTATATTGTTTTTCAGCTTCCCAAGTGGCTTGCAATGATCAGGAAGAAGATGTCCTCTATCCTCAGCGTGATAAGGCTAGAAGGCTTATCCCAAAATGAGGAAATATTAGAAAGGAAAGGGCACCTTTGGCATTACATCCTACAGCATATCTGTTAAGTGTTTTTCCAGCACGTGTTAGTGCCCGAAAGAGAGAGAGAGGAAGAAACTCCCTTAAGCTGTATTTCTTTTGGCTGATGTTTTTAACAAATGGAAAAATACTCTCCAAAAATACATAATGTACTCACTGAACTGTAATAATAATGTCAATACTACTTTTTTTTTAACTGCTCTGTTATATTCAGTGCAATATGAGGCTGCAAATGTTAAGCACAAAGAAGGGTTGGTAAACCAAGGAGGTCGAGTAGCACCTTAGAATACGCAGAATACTCTGAGGCTGGTCTAGGTCTGTGTAAAAACCTTTACTCCCAAGTATGCTGGTTCAATTTAAAGGTCCTTTTAACTTTTTGGGGGTTCCTGAACACTGGTGGCACTGTCAAGATTCCAGTTAGATGATTGTTTGGTCATCAAAATGTCTCACTAGTTTCATCTGCTATTTCTGTGGGGAAATTAATAAATCCTCCCTGTTTGGGGGCAGGTAACGTAAGCCTATATGTGTTTGCTTCAATGAAGCTTGCTTTTAGCCGTTACTTTTACATTCCTACAATGCCAGTCTGCAACTGTGACTAACCATAAATATGACTACTTGACTACTCAGAAGTAAATACCTCTTAGTTCAGTTGTTGCATTCTAGGCTTGTATTCTAATATTTTTGAAGGGACAAGCTAATCAGCGAGAGGAACCTGTGCTGGAAACACACCTACATTTGGCGATGCCAACTGCACACAGGTTCTAGAAGAATCCTTGAGAAGACTGGAGCATCTTGTATCTTTAAGAAATGTGAACCTGAGGGAATTCACCAGGCTTCCCTCTCCAAGATAAACAACAGCTGCAAAAGCACCTCTTGCATTCTGTAGGCAGGTGACAGGGATTTTTGTCTGACGGCACTGTTCTGTTGTGTCTGTGCTAAAACACAAAACTATTTTTCATTTTTAAAGGTTTATTTATTCAAACAAGTAGATTACAAACGAATCCAAAACACAAAAAGTAAGAATAAGAACTTGAGTATAGGAAAAAGAAAGGAAGTACAATAAAACAATCTGAAACATGACGTGTACATCAAACGAACAGTGCCAGTGACACAGACATATGACACAGACAGTGAGCAACTGTGAGAAAAATTAAGTTAAAAGAGATAAGTATTTACATTCAATTGTCTTTGGAGAGGAAGAGGCTGCATTAAGTTAAATCTATTAGTTTGTTGATGCTGGTTCAAAAGTGGAAACCAAGAGGTATTGAACTTTAATAATAATAATAATAATAATAATAATAATAATAATAATAATAATAATAATAATAATAATAATAATGAATTCCTGTCCTTTCATTGGATGTACTTGTGCATCGAGATATTCTGCTGGAGCTACTTCCCATAAATTGCTGTGCCAATCATTAAGACTGAAAAAAACAGCATCTTCCCAATTTTTGTCAATTTTTTTTTTTTTTTTTTTTTTGGCTGACAAACTGTATTTTTTGAGCTGGTGGTGCTAAAGACCCTTAGTCAGGGCACAGTGTCACAGCCTTACACTTCCGTTCTGTGCACTGGAATGCATTTTTTATAATCTTATTCTTAAACTGACTTTTACTTCTTATCAGATGCTTTAAGGATATAGTGTAGGATAATAGTGCAAGCAAACAGGAGACTCAGTGTGCTGGAGTGGCAAGGGGATTGGACCTAGGAATCCTTGGGTTTGAATTCCCACTTGGCCATGGAAGTTTCCTTGGGTCACGCACTGCCTATCAGAGACCCACTCTTTCTGCTCTGAGCCTTATTCTGGATTATATCCTGGGATAGGGACCTGCCATCCACATGCTGGTGCAGACTAAGGCAGTCCCTGGGTGAAGCCTATAATAATCTGCTGCACCAGGATGAAGATTGCAGGTCCTTATTCTGAGATGTAATCCAGAATAAGGCCCAGTGCAGAAAGGGCCAGACTATCCTACCTCTCAGTACTATTGTGAGGCTAAAACAGAAGGGAGAAGGATGAAGTGCTCTGCCTTGAGTTTTTCAGATGATGAAAAAATGCAATAAATAAACAAGCCTTATGAGGGTTATAACACTGGCCTATGTCAAAAGTCTCTGGGAACAAGCCCTGAAACAATGCATGCAGAACCCTTTCGATACAGAAATACTAGGTAATAGAGCTGTGTATACAATACAACATCTAAGTATTGTAAACTATGCATTCAGAGTTGTAGTTGCTATTTTTAACATTGTTCTGCACTTGTTTTGTATATTGGTGTGAGTACTGAAAGAAAATACAATTAACAGTAAAATCCTATGCATTTATGGAAGAGCTGCCATTTCAGCCAGGAAAAATGTTATGGCCATCCCAAAAAAGAGAGAGACAGAAGCAAAATACAACTATTTGAATCTGCTTCTTTAGTGCGAACTATGTGCATAGAAGGTCCCAAGTATGAGTGATGATGGCTGTTTTCCACTCCAGTGGCGGGAGACTTCTTGAGGAGGGCCCTGCCTTGCTGTCCCGGTGAGGAGTTTGCTGTCTCCCTTGCTGTTACTGAGACTACAGAGGTACAGGGGGACCACACTTGAACCGGACTCATTTTGCCATGATGAGGGCTCATACCCTGAATTATATGCATTTTGTAGGGGGATTGAATTCCCTCCACATTCGTTCATGCCCTGGAGATGAGCATATTTAGATGCCCCTTAAAGGCATTTTGAACACCATGTGGAGATGCAGCTGATATCTTGGTTAAAAGAATGATGGAAAAGATCCCTTGCCTGAGGTCTTGGCTGGATGAACAGAGCGGCCTGGAACATGAGAAACAAGGTTCTAATTCAGTGATGGTGAACCTTTTGAGCTCGGTGTGTCACAATTCGCAAGAAAACCTAGCTTAACTCGGGTGCTGTGTCACATCTAGAAATATCCATAATTTTGTGATATTTGTAGCTCTAGTAAAAAAAATTATATTTTTGCTATATGTATTTTATTAAAAGCAAAAACAAATAATTCTTTACATTAGTGACTTTTGTAGCTAAATCTTCAATTGAAAGTTGGTATTTCGTACACTTCAGGAACAAGCAAGCACTACACGCCCAGGTGCCAGGGTGACCAGGTATGTCACCCAAAAGGGCTTGGCGTGTCACCTGTGACACGCGTGTCATAGGTTGGCCATCACCGTTCTAATTCATCCTCCGCCCTGAAGGTCATTTAGTAATCTTGGGCCAGTTATTTTCTTTCAGTCTAATAAACATCAGAAGACATCTGTGAAGAAGGTAAAAAGGGTGGTGGTGAAGAACCGCATTCAGCATTTTGATCTTCCTATGGAAGGGCGTAATGTAGATGTTAGAATAAATGAACACAGGTTAAATACTGGTAAGAAAGCAAGGCTGGCTACTCCAGTGTTCCAGCACTACAGAGCTCAGCAATTCACCATTTTTCTGGGACCGCATACAGTAATGCGCAGTGTTGGGAGGGCTCTGCTGTTCAGTCGAACTCAAAGACAAGTCCTTGGAAAACAGTCATTTGTTGGAAGCTTATACTAAAGTGTGCAGGGCTGAATTCTCATCTGTTTGGCTCCTTATTGTTGTTCTTATTATTGCACAATTTCCTTGTTCATTTTAATTATTTACAAGAGTACCAAAAGCTCCAAAGCAAAATGGATTCATCCATGCATGTGAGTAACATTATGTTTGTATTAGACGGGAAAGTGTGAACAGTAGATGTGTTGGATAGGTAGGGTGTACAACAAATTAATATTTTAGCTGTTCAGTCTCTTATTTTTAAATACATAGTAGTGTGACAGAGCCATTTTCAATGAAAAACCCCCCAGTAATTTTCTGTATTACACTTGGTTTTTTTTTCTAGATCATTCCAATGGTACAGGAGTTTATCACTGGCAGCTTGGGGCGTATGTTTATTGAGCCCCCTCCTTTTGACTTGTCCAAAGCCTTTGGTGATAGTCACTGCTGTGCCCCACTGATCTTCGTCTTATCTCCTGGTGCAGATCCAATGGCAGCACTTCTCAAGTTTGCAGATGACCAGGTAGGATAATGACCCCCCCCCCTTTGTGAGGGTAGGATTCTGAAGCAACGATGACCAGTTCTGCATCTGTTATTCATTGGGGTGACTCATAAGCAGATAGAAACCAGAATTGTGAGCATTTGACTATCATGCAGATAAGAGCAAATTAAAACTGTAATAATAACCTGGCTAGCTCAACTATGCAATGTCAACATGAATCTTTGGCCCTCCTTTGTCCACTCCATCCCGCCTTGGGACCTCTTATGGCCCCTGCTGGTCCCATCCTCCTTTTTACTCTACAGCAGTAAATTCACCACCCATAATCCCTCCCACTAAGAGTACCTCCAGACATGTTTAAACTTTCACAGCCGCTGCAGGGGGTGCGGGAATGCAGTGGTGTCGGATGGTTGTTGCAGGATCGGAGGAGGGGGCTGGGGGGGTGCAGGGAGGGAATGCGGTGCATTGGACGGTGGCGGTGGTGGCGGCAGCATCTCCTGTCCTCAAAAACCGCTGCAGCACGCCATGCGCAGGTGTGCTTGTGCGCACCTGCGGGCTCGGTTTGGGAACAGCCTGATGTGCGCTTGATGCTGTTCCCAGCCTCCAACCCTAACCCACATCAGAACAAGGACCAGAATAATTCAGATTTACAATGGGTGGGAACATGCCCCTAGTCCAGTGGTTCTCAACCTGGGGGCCGGGACCCCTTTGGGGGTTGAACTACCCTTTGAGAGGGGTCGCAATGAGTCTCCCACCGCCCTTCCCTCCCACCTCCCAGCTGCTCTGCCCCCGAAGTTGGGGGTCTCCACAACATGAGGAACTCCATTAAGGGGTCGTGGCATTAGGAAGGTTGAGAACCACTGCCCTAGTCCACCCCAGAAGAGGAAAGGCTAGAAAGGTTCATGACTTTTGAAAACCTGTTCTCTGGCTTTCTGTATGTGCTTGCAGGCTTCTGTCTCCCAAACTGTGTTTATCTTTTCTCCTTCCTCCCTCGTTCTCTCTTAGTCTTTGTTTTTAATTCTCTTCTCTTCAGAATAGGGAATATAGGCCAAACCTCTTTTCTCTTTGTGAGAGGAAAATTAGCTTATTTAAAATGCTGTTAAGGTTGGAAAGTCACAAGTACCTAATACAAAATGGATTTGCAGAGTTGCCAGAATCTTTATCATTGTAATAGAACTATTTTTCAGTTTTGCACATGAACAAATGATGTTCCAACACTGGATTATTTTGTATTGCTTAGTGGAGCATTTGTTCCATTTATCTGACTTTATCTTACCACATGTCCCATCATATAAGACACATGGGCATATAAGATACACCCAAAATTTGGCAAGGAATTTGGCGGGGGGGGGGGGGGAATAATTTTTTAAAAGGATGCCAAGTAATTTTAGGAGAATTGTAAGAGAACTGAGTGTCACATAGTAGGAAGTAAAGTATTTTGAATTTAGAAACAAACACAGCTATTCATTTGCATTGCTTTACCACACTGGCTTTTTGCATTTCAATTGTTCCTGTGCTGGTATTTAAAGAGAGAGGAAATACTGAATTAACAAAGAAAAAATAGCTTGACCTCAGAAGACAGAGGGTGAAAGACACCAAAGTCAAGGTATGGCTCTTGCTGTACCTCAGGCAAGTGGCAGGGGGCGCTCTTGCACTGTAGAAAGATAAATTCAGACAGCTTCTCCCAGTTTTTCCCCTGTCGCTTTGTGTCCAATGGATCTTTTCTAGAGTGACTCATTCTCTTTACTGTGCTGTTCTTTAGCTAGCCAGGCTCTCAGTCAGGCTGTCATTGCAGCAATCTCCAGAGCCTTCTTTCTGATGGTGGCGGGTCACATCTGCAAGGCAATAGCAAAAAAGACCCTTTCTTCTCCTCAGGCGTGCCAGTCTGGGGTGACTTCTGCCAGCAGCTATTAAAATGCTTTTCTCATCCATGCTTTTCAATCTCTGCTTGCCTCCTTTAATCACACTGCAGCAGTTTCCCTGTGGCTGGACTGGTTTTTCTCCCTGGCCGTCTGAGTTCCACACTCATAGCACCCACCATCCTGTGTCCTCCACTGTCGAACACCATTGCCCAAGGAAAGACCGAGGGCATCAGATTCATGCTGCGTCAGTAGCCCAAGAAACAGCTTCTTCCACCTCAGTTCTTAGCCCATCACTCAAGCATCCAGGTTCTCCTTGGCAGCTAACAAAGCCTGTCCAGATTGCTGCTATAGCCCTGTGTCTCTCACCTCCATCTTCTAGAAGAACCAATCATGGCAAGACCAACCCTGTGATCTGAATTTGGAGTGTAACTTGTTGTGAAATATGCTCTGACACTCCAGAAACTAGAGGTCTTTTCACATTGGTCTTAGCAGTTCCTCATAGTTCCAGCAGCCACACAGCAGATACTATAATGGAGAATTTTATTAGTTCAAACAGGATACTAATTAGAGAGATGAAATTTGAAGGAGGAAAGTCTTTATGGGACCTAGCATGGCTTACTTATCTTTATTGCCACCTAGGACATTTTAGCAAAGTGAGCGATCAGAGAAAGTAATGGGAAAGATAGAGATGAGATCCCATCTGAGAACATAGGGAAGAAGCAAAGACACCTTTCCTTAATGAGCCAGTTTGGTCTAGTGGTTAAGGAGCCGGACTCTTATCCGAGAATACCGGGTTTGATTCCGCATTTCCCCACAAAGCCAGCTGGGTGACCTTGGGCTAGTCACAGCTCTCTTCTGAGGTCTCACAGCCCCACCTACCTCACTGAGTGTCTGTTGTGGGGAGAAGAATAGGAAACTTTGTCAGCTATTTTGAGTTCCCTTAAATGGGTGAGAAAAGTGGGTAGAAAAGCCAACTTTTCTTCTTCATCTTGCCAGGAATTTGCAGCAGCTGTTGCAAGAGTAAACCTTTTACTGTTGAAAGAGGTTGTTTGCTGTTGTGAACTGGTTTGGAATATTTCTTACATTGGTTCTTTTCACAAAGCCATAGCTAGCAATATCAAGGGGGAGGGGGAGGTTGTCCTAAGGAAAAAAAAATGGTGACCTGGGAAAGTTGACACTGCCCTTCTAGGAGGAGTTGCTCAGGTGACCAGGAGAGTGAAGTAGCACTGGGATGAGGGAAGGAGTATATTCAAGTGCCCACCAACGTGAAATAGAAGCTAGTGAAAGAAAGAGTAGTGATTGTGGTTTGCCAACTCCTGAGAAATGTAGGAGCTTAAACAAAGGCTGTGGCAGGATCTGTACATGGGACATTGTCTCACACTAAGCTGGGCTCATTATGGGCCAGACTGAGCAATTCATCCAGATCAGGGGAGGCAGGCAGGCAGACAGGCAGGCCAAGCCAGGAGCCATGTGCAGTGTGCTGACCCAGCCAGGCTCAGCTTCAGAGACTAGGAATGAAAGTTCCCAGCCTCTGAAGATGCCAACTGGGTTTGCTGGCTGGTACTTCTAGAGGCCTGACAAAATGGCATCAGGTTCTGCATGCCATGTAGAGCAGCCCAGCTGCTCAGTGTTGTCCACTGCCAGGAAACACATGGGAGTCCATAACAAAGCATTCTTCCTTTGAAGACTTCCTCTGACAGCTTTTTTTTTTAACTAGATAAAGCCATATCTCATGTAGATGCATCGTTCCATGGGAGTCTTGGTCTCCTGGTAAACCAATCCACAAAAGCATGCAACTGATTTAACTTTAATAGTATGCTTTGAATGAAATGAATTTTGTTTTATGTTTCTTCCGCATCCATAGTTGTTCAACATAAATTGGCTGCTCGCCGTATTTGGAAAATAGATATATTCAAGCTATTGCAATATTAATACTAATTTAGCAATAATAAGACAGAAGAGCCTTAGAAATATGCTTTTGCATTAAGCATGGGCAGTGTGTTGTTTGGCCCTTTTCCAAATCCTCCATAAAAGCAGGGTAACAAAAGTTCATATACAGACAATTTGCAGCCCTGAGCAATTCTATAAAGAAAAGTAGCTTTAATACCCATTCTTTTGACTCTTGCTTATGCCAACTAAATGAAGAGTTGTGTTAACAAGACATAGTTCCATAGAGATGTAGCTATTGCTGTGTTACTGCCATTCTCGTCAATATTTTTCTACCTGCTCTTCCATGAATGTTTTGTGTTTCCAGGGTTTTGGTGCCTCCAAACTGTCCTCTCTTTCCCTGGGCCAAGGCCAGGGCCCCATCGCTATGCGGATGATCGAGAAAGCAGTGAAGGAAGGCTCATGGGTGGTTCTGCAGAACTGTCACTTAGCCACATCATGGATGCCAATGCTAGAAAAAGTCTGTGAGGTGAAGCCGTTAGCTGTGTTCCCACAACTGATGTTTTCTTTTCTTGCGCAGTGAGTGCTGGATGCTTCACATGATTGCCCGGAGAGTGGGGGTGGGGGCGCTCCAAATGAACAGATTCTCGTATGAAACAAGGATTTGGCCTTGATAACCTAAGCGGCCGCTTCCACCTTTACAATTCTCAGTTAGACGTGAAAGGCCAAGGCTGGACAAAACTAGCACTATGGAAGGGATGGGAGTCACAAAGATAACGTGAAAAAGTTTGCTGGTAGCCATTTCAGGTTCTGAAAAGTTTTATATGAGCTGGCTGGGAGATGCATTTGTCTTAGCTAGTTTGGTCTAGTGGTTAGAGAGCTGGACTCTTATCTGGGAATACCGGGTTTGGTTCTGCCCTCCCCCATGAAGCCAGCTGGGTGACCTTGGGCGAGTCACAGCTCTCTTCTGAACTCTCACAGCCCCACCCAACTCAAAGGGTCTTCTGTTGTGGGGAGGAGAACGGAAAGCTTTGTCAGCTGCTTTGAGTCCCCTTAAATGGGTGAGAAAAGCGGGGTAGAAAAATCAACTCTCGTTATTGTTAGAAAGAGGCTGTCAGTTAAGCACAAAGCTCATCAGCATTGGGCTGTTGGTAGAGCCTGCTGACCCAGACTTATGCCAGGCATAGTATACTCCTTGTGTGTTTTTCCACTGTCACTAGAAGTACCCGTTAAGTACCCATTAATGGGTACAAAAATGCCATTCCATACCCATTAATGGGTACTTAATGGGTACTTCTAGTGACAGTGGAAAAACACCCCTTTTCTCCTAACAGGGCCAGTTCCCTAGGAAGGTATATGAGCAGCTGATCTCCCTTTAGGGAGAGGGAAATGAAGATACAGCCAGGAAGGACAGGTTTTGTGATGCAACCCTTCCCAGGGATCATGATGTTGGTGCTTTGCCCCCCTCATTTGTCCTCATGGCTGAACTACCCAAAAAAGGTTTGCACATAGACCTGAATGGGTGCAGACCTGGGGCCATATTCTGGAATACATCTCAGGATCATGGTCTTTTGTCCACAGGCTAATGCAGACTCCAGCAGGTCTTACCTGACACCAGCATGCGGACAGCAGTTCCCCATTCCAGGATATTTTCCAGGATGAAGCCAAATGCAAACAGGCCCCTGGTTTGGGCCCAGATTGAACGAGGAAAATCTGAACTTGCACGTCTCTAGTAACTTCAGCTGGTCATTCCCCCACAGCCCAGTCCTTCATAGGGATCTCTTCTCTTCTTGTCTAGGAACTGAATCCAGACACAACACATCCAGATTTCCGTCTGTGGCTCACAAGCTACCCATCTCCCAATTTCCCTGTCTCTGTGCTCCAGAACGGCGTGAAGATGACCAACGAAGCGCCAAAAGGTTTACGGGCAAACATCATCCGTTCGTACCTCATGGACCCGATCTCCGATCCTGAGTTTTTTAACAGCTGCAGAAGGCCTGTTAGTATTCCGCTATTAGTCTCTTTCCTTCCTTCCTGTAAAGCAAGTAAAATGGACCCTGGTGATTGCATGATGTGTTTGCTGGCTTAAAACCTGCCAAATGAAATAGCCCTTCTTCTTTGCACTGAGCTTGCATTGATTACTGGCCCCTGGGATGCAGTAATAGCGGATTTTATTAAAATTTTATTTTTATTTTACCGCCAAGCTTCATTCTGTCTCCGCCAGGCTTTGATAGAGCACTATTAATAATATAGCTTCCCATTTAAAAAGTCAGGAGGAAGTCGTTTCCCTGACACAAATCTGCAAAGCAGGGGAGAAATTCTTGTTGCAGAAGAATAGCTGAGCCCTGCACTGCTGAGAATCAAGTCTTTAATCGGAAGCATTAAAATGCTAGCTTCATAGGACTGGGAGAGCTAAAATGGCTGTGTGGGTTGATGGATGGCGCTCATAAACACCTTCTTCCGAATAACGGCTCAAACTGGGGAGCCACATGCTGTTTTCATAATTAGGTTTCAGAGAGCGGATGGGTTTGACCCGGGATCGTTTCCATGATAGGTGTCGTAATTAAGAACTGGAGATGGTTGTGCTTAAACTGAGACGATGATCCTTTTCTGCTTTCCTGGCAATTAAAAAACAAATCCTTAAAACTACTTTTTAAATTTTTTTTAAAAGAATCTGGGTGGAAGTTTCACATAATTGTTACATTTTAATGTTAAAAGGGAAGACAGAGGACAGGCGTAAAATGCATTTCCGAGTTTTGAGTATTTGATTTGTAATTGAGACTGGGAATCGGGACCACTGCCTATTCTTGCATTGCAGAAGTTTTGGAGTCAAATTTGTTGAGTCACTGGTATTTCCTACTCCTAGAAGGGCGTATGAGTAACACTCGCAGTGGTTGGCTGTTGTGCGTACTTGCTTGATCTGTGTGGGAGAAGACAGAAATATAAAATGGAAGCAGAGGTCCTGTGCACATTGCATTTAGCTGTTTTGTTGGTGTAGTTGTTGCATGTGTGGGGGGGGGGGGGGAAGAAGAGGGGATTTCCCCTACTAGAAAGCTCAGAAAAGGAATAAAGTCATCTTAGATTGCACAACACTGTGACAGAGCAGATTCAACCCGATACTAATCCTGGTACATAAGATAAACCCTGTTGGATCAGGGCACAACCCTCTAGTCTTGCATCTCATCTCATACAGTGTACTGCCAATGGCTTCTGGGCATTCTCAAGCAGAAGGCAAAGGCAAAAGCTTCACTTGCTCCCTGCTCCCTGCAAATGGCCTTTAGAAGCATCCTGCCTGTGAGTTTTAGAGTTACAGGAACATATACATATTGAGATGGACTGATTCTTCCCTCCTTTACTGCTAGTCTCAAGTTTCCTCCGAAGGACATTCCCTTCTTAGTACTTTCACCCTCAGCTCAAAGTGAAAAATGTGGGGAAAATGTTTCTTGAGAAAACCAGTGGTGGAGGAGTTGTTTTGGATTCATGCAATACTTGGATTATATCCACCTCCTCTCTGACTATGGTCTCATCTTCAGGTCTGACGGCTCATGCCTTTTCATTTCTCTCTGTTTTACTTGTGAATTTTCCACCTTTCATTTGGACTATTCCAATAAAATGTGTAGAAATGAAAAGGTATGAGCAGACAGATTTGAAGATGGACTGAAGAAGGTTTAAAATCAAGGTGTGACATGGTGTTTCCACACTTACCGCTTGAAATCCGGATTAAGGAAATCCAGATTTCTGAAATCCGTACCTGGGAAGATCCGTCTAAAATAAGGATGGATCCAAATGAGGCTTAATGCATCTGCACTCGCGTCGGAAGCACAGATAGCGAGGAACGCATCGTGTGTTTGCTGTGCGGAAGCCAAAGCACTGTTATCCAGAAGGAACAGTCCTCTCTGAAGCCCTGCCACCCAAGGTGCCGCGTGACTGGAGCGCTCAGCCGTCAGTCACCGCTCGTGGGCGTGTCAGGTACAGAACGCCCACCAATCAGCAGCGTGCCTGAGATCCCATGGCTGCCCGGCTGCGCTCAACATGGCGACTTCCAGTCCCTCCCACATGCGTATCCTGGAGCTATATTGGGATTGCCATGATATCTGTGGCAATCTCAACGTAGCCCCAGGATCATCCCGAGTTTTACACCTTGTCTGGGTGCAGTCCGAGTCCTGTAAAGGAAGTGAAGGGGTATAGAAGTTGGAATAGTTTCTGTTTAGGACCACAGTTCTGATTATCTTTAGCCACAGTGGCCAATTTGTGTTATGGAAAAATATGCACCAAAATTCCTTTGTGAACAGTCACATGGAAGATGAAAAGTACACAGGAATCAAATGGACTTCTCTATTCTTTGACCTTTTGTTTTTATTTTAAAGGCTGAATTCAAGAAACTGCTGTATGGCCTTTGTTTCTTTCATGCGCTGGTCCAAGAGAGAAGGAAATTTGGGCCTTTGGGTTGGAATATTCCATATGAGTTCAACGAAACTGACCTTAGGATCAGCGTGCAGCAGCTGAATATGTTCCTGAACCAATATGAGGTACTACAGTTTCACACTGATATTCCCAGGCTTCCAGATAAATGCCTGTGAAGTGTTTTACTAACCTACTGGGGCTGTCAAAAACAAAGCAAAGAGCTGCATCAGAGAAAAGGTGCCTTGTACGGGATACCACATTGCAAAGATACCAAGCAAAATACTGGGGATAGCTTGATGGTACAGTTACTGGAGTGTTTGTGTTGCCTTAGAGACAAGTAACAGATATAGTTTCAAATTATATTCCAGATAACAATATTTTCACTTACTCTTTTGGCAGAGCAGATCTAGAGAATGTGAATTTATTTGGACCCCAGCATTCCTTAGGACTTGGCTGATTTTATTAACTAAGCATGCCAAGGGTTACCAGAGGTGGATCTGAAGGCAGAGCAATGCCCCATAGGCTTTTCCTGTTATCCAAAACACTTCTGATTTCCTCAACCCATTGACTGGGGGAAGGGGTCTTGCTCATAGAAAGTGTTCAGCATCATGGTGGCCCCCAGTACATTTGCACCCTCTCAAGTAGGTGACTGTCATCTAAGCAAGAATCAGCAAAGGGTCCAGTATACTGAGGCTGCTGCTTAGCTTCCTGCCAGCCCTGGACATTGACGGGCTGGCTCAAGAGGCGCCCAATAACAGATCACTCCTGGAGTTCTCCTGATGTTGGAAGCTTTCTCTATAGCATGGGAAATCAATGCAAAATTGCATTTTGTCATGCAGAAATGTCCACAAGCAAACTGAGCTTTTCTCCTATAGACTGTCTCTGTAGGATAGCCAATTTCTGTAGCTGAATAGCTTTCCCTCCTATTCTGCTTGCGACAGATTTTGAAGATGTGAACCAGTGAAATAATAGTTTGACTATTCCAATTGATCCAGTCCTCCAAGCTACTCTCTCCCTAGGTAGAAAATTTATCTCTAGCTTTTTCTGAGCAAGTTCTGAATGAGGTGCAGTTCACCGAATGTTTCTTTAAAGTGCCATAAAGTATTTGAGACAGAATCACTCATCATACATTTAATACGCTCTCTTTTTTCTCCCACTCAGGACTGGGAGGGGAAATTAAATGTTAATTTATATTATCAGAGCTGCACCTTGAAGACAGTTTATTTCAGAAATATTTATTTTGCTTGTGGGTGTCCTTTGAAGGTAACTGAGCAGTAATATTGTCCACTTTACTGAGCCCCAGTAAGAAGCCTTCCCCTTATATGAGGAAATGCATTTAACCAATTTGGGCTGAGACGTTTTGAATGAATTAATAAAATTAAATCCAAGTGCTATTAACCAATTGTCTCGTCTGTTTGGGTTTCTCAGATATGTACCGTTTCTTAATTTGATCTATTATAGCTGTTTCATTAATATGACTAAATGTTCATTTTATGTCTCTTGTTCTAAGTTAATGGTAGGTTCTGAATATTTCCTATTGAAGACTCTTGGACTCTAAAAAATCTAAAAGTTGTATAATCCTTTTTAAATATAAAAATGTCTTGAAGGCTATATGTTCTTCAAAGTACACATTATATATCCCATTTCAACATTAGTCTCTCTACAGGAAAGATTTCCAACGTCAATGGAATGGCTTATGCCACGTATTACTTCAGACTGTAGAGATCTGCAGTGGCTGCCACCTCACTTCCAAGCCCAATTCAAGATTCTAATTCTAACTTTTAAAGCCCTTAACAACTTGGGACCTAAATATCTGAAGGAGTGTCTACTCCCAAACAGGCCTGCCTGTCAATTGAGATCCTCTAATCAGGCCCTCCTAATACCATCTTTTAGCAAGAGGACTTTACCTGTGACAGCCCCCCAACATTGGAATAGCCTTCCCCCAGACATACTCCATACTTTTTCATTGTCCACCTTCTGGTGTGGTTTAAACATTCCTTTTGAGCCAGCTCTTTGCTCATCAGATCTCACTACATTTCTCCTCCTATACCATTACTTTTAATTAACTGATTTATTTTGCTCCCTTGTTTTTATGGCTTAACTTCCTCCTATTTTAATTGTTTTGTTTCTCCTCTGTTTTAATTTGTTCTTTATTATTCTGTTTTATCTGCTTATTGTTCACTGCCCTGAAACTTTGGTGAAGGCCAATTTAAAAATCAATTAATACAAATACAAATATTTGTTATTCTGGAGATGTTCCAGTAATTTAAATGTGGTGGCTTGCAACTGCAAATCAAAATTTAAGATTTAAAATTTTAGTATTCTGAGGCTATACTGGACCAAGCCCAGCAGCAACTTTCCACATTAGCATAGTAGGTTCTTAGGGGAACCTATTCTATATTCAATATCTTTGTTCATGTCCTCTGGTGGTTGGTCCTTCCCTAATACTCCAACATAGGAGGAACCTTGCTGGATCAGGCCACAGCCCATCTAGTCCAGCACCCCACCAATTGCTTCTGAGCATCTCAAGCAGAAGACAAAGGCAAAACCTTCACCTACCCTCAAATTCCTACAGATGGCCTTTAGAGGCATCCTGCCTGACTCTCCAACTTTGCTTTTCAAAGTTAGCTGAACTGGACTTTTCTTTTTCCATGCACACTTACAGAGGTGATGAAGTTTGATGCGCCATTGATACTTGCTTAGCCATAGTCAACTAGTAAAAGACTATAAACTACACATTCCTCCTACTCAAGGTCGGAACGTTTGATGTACTTTGGCCATCGTATCTCCACCCCAGTGATGGCGCTGACAGCCAGTATTCTGCCCACAATGTCAGCAGTTGCTGACATTACCAAGTTGAGTCATATCCTTTGTATGTTTTAGGAATTGCCATTTGATGCTATCCGCTACATGACGGGTGAATGTAACTATGGCGGCAGAGTTACTGATGATTGGGACCGGCGCACACTACGCAGCGTCCTCAACAAGTTCTATAACCCAATAATTATTACAGATCCAGACTATAAGTTTGACTCCAGTGGCATTTATTATGCTCCCCCTGAAGGAGAAGTAAGTATTGTGACAGATAGGATGCAAAGATAGAAAGACTTGAACAGGAAGTCTAAATTTGAGTGTTATAGTCTTTCTGAGGCAATTCCAAGGAACTTGGGTGGACTCAGTAATATGGCAAGACTGTTAAAAAATGCAAAACCAAAAATTGACGCACGCAGGTAGAAGCAGAAATGACACTAACACACTCTTCAACCTGGTCACCAAAGTCTGTTTGCTAGTTGCTATTTTCCACAAAGACCAGTATGTGGAATTCTCTGTTTAAAATGTGTGATTGCTTCTTTTTTTTCTGTGCGGAAGATAATAACACTGAATAGGGAGGAGTGTATCTATGAATAGGCAAGCCTGCTGTGCATGCAGACTGTCAACAAACTCTCTCTCACTCAGATACACAAATATCAAAATGAGATACATATTGTTGTTTGTAGATAAAGTACTCTTACCTGATTAATATGCTCTTGCCTCAAGTAAACTGTGATTCCGTATGCCACACTCACACTGTTATAAGTTTTAATCTGGCTTCAGTTCACTTTCAAAGTGAGATAACACATCAGCAAAGTATCAAGCTGCTTTTGGCATTGTCTAATTCAGAAAATTCACCTTTAGGATAGATAAGGTGGAAAGGAAATGACGAGTCAACTTTTGATGTATTCTCTCACTCTGAAAGTGGATTGAAACTCAGTTGTGAAGACAACCATAAGCGAGACATCTGTGTTAGATGAAACACAAAGCCTACTCAGTTTTAACTCCACATCCTATAAATTATCTTGGAGCAGCTGCTGACATTTTTTATCTACAATCTTTTTTTCCTAGTATCTAAGCTACATTGAATATACAAAAACGCTTCCTTTGAACCCTGCCCCAGAGATCTTTGGAATGAACTCCAATGCTGATATCACCAAGGATCAGTCAGAAACACAACTGTTGTTTGATAACATCCTTCTCACACAGGTACGTCTGTTGCATACTTGATGTTAGGGATAGTAGAAGGCTGCACCTCTTATTTTAATGCCAAACTGCTGTCAGCACCAAGTGACCGTACAAGTGTGTATGTCTGTGCTACCCAAATGTGCTCAGAACACCTGGACAGGTGTTCAAAGCCCTCCACTGTGAAGCCTCATTAAAGGGGTCTAACAACAGACTAAGCTTGATCTTCTGGATGCCTCAATAGCAGGCAGACTGGATACGTGCACTGATGGGTCTTATCCATGGCACAAGGCAGAGGACGTGGAAACAGGAATTTCACTTCCATGTCAACTTCACAGGGGACAGCTGGGTTGATAGTAAAGTTACTTTCCAGTTAGCCTCTACTGCTGAGAGCTAAGATCAGACTTTTGAATAAAATTCGAGGCATAAATAATGTCTGTCCTTCATTCATGTTACTGTTAATTGTGAAGTCATGAATCTTGCAAGTACTTCATGATGTGAAATACCGTATTAGCCTTTAAAAAGGGCAATTTCCAACAAGTTCACAGAATACGAAAATCAAGAATTCATGAGGCATGTTAAATAGCATAAATATCCAGACTTTTCTGGTATTTGCAGGGACTTAGAACTGTCCTGAATCTGCCAAGACTCTATGATACTCCCTGAAGTTGCTTAAAAACCTTCTAGAACAAAGGCTTCAGATCCTTTTGCAAACATGTTTTCGATGTATCTGTGATCATGATCTCTATCAGTAGTTACTGTTTAATGAGAGATAGTATCAGACTTGGGTCCCAGGGCTGTCAAAAAGGAACTGAGTGCTCACCATATACTGTCTTCCAGATTTAAACTGCTGGGACTTCTGTACTGTATTGAGATAATATTCGCTTGATTGCTCTTTCAAAGTTTCCCTTTATTTCTAAACGACTTAGAGCTTGTTCCTCTAACTGAACTGGTTGTGAAACATTTTTAATCACTTCTCTGCTTTTATAAAATTAGTCTCGTGCCTCAGGGGCTGGTGCCAAATCATCGGATGAAGTTGTCCGTGAGGTGGCGAGCGACATCCAAAGCAAGCTTCCTGCTGACTTTCACATTGAGGCGGCAATGAGAAGATACCCAACAACCTACACCCAGAGCATGAACACTGTGCTTGTACAGGAGATGGGCAGATTTAACAAGCTGCTACAAACCATAAGAGAATCCTGCATCAATATTCAGAAAGCAATCAAGGTGAGGTGTTCATCTGAGAAGAGGCCTGTTAAGCTGGAACAGGTTGCCAAGAGAAACTGTCAGCTCCGATTAACTTCACTGGTGTTATTAGGAACTTGGAGAATTGCTCTTTTGGTCTATGGTATTGTTTCTCTTCCCCACCGTAGCTCTTATGTCTGAGCATTAGTTCCAAACTAATGTGGTGTCCTTCATGATGTTATTGCTACTGAGGTATAAATAAGACAGCTAAAAACTAATTCTGCCTTTTGAAGTGTCACAATTATGTGTTTTTAAGGTCACAACCTACTGCTACAAAAGCAAAACATATTTTGAAACAGAAGAGCTCTTAATAGACTGCAGTGCAGTTCAATAGTTAGAGCACCATGGTGCCTGAAAGTGACATTATAGGCTATGAAGTTCCTAGTTTAAATCTACTCTTTACGATGAACTCAAGAGGACGTGGGCAGAAGATTAAGCATTAATATGCTGCATCTTTTAAAACATTTCCGAGCACATTTAAAAAGTGTCTGGGATGTGGGAAGTAAATGAGGCGCACAAGGCTAGAGTGAAAGTATGAATGTGAGAGAGGAGAGCGTTCTAGGGGGTAGAGAAGTCATGATGATGTAGAGATGGTGAATATACAGCAGGACACCCTCTGACCATACCTGCAAGTCTATAGTGGGGAACACCATCTGCTAAGTACCGTTTTTTGGGCCTTTTATGTCAGACATGTCCTATTACCTGAGCTATCCTGGGAAAGGGAAGGTTGCCCTGTACCAGAATACAGAATCCATCTCAAGCTGGGCTGGGTTCTTCTGGTGTGGAACAAAAGTTCTGTATGAAGATACCAGACAAGAGACTCACAAGTACAAGCTCATAATGCACACAGATTTCAGGGAAAGGACTCCTTTACAGTGCCAAGGTGGCTGCTGAAACAACAGTCACGGTTCTCGTGGTGGGGCAGGGAGGAAGGGGAGGCAATAGTTCCGTAGTAGATCAAGCAGAATTTGTTGCAATCAAAGGAGAGATGCCAATTGTCACCCCCTCCTTTGGCTCACAGGAGACCATAGACTCGACTTGTCAGCAATCCGTAACTCATTAAGAATGTAACAGGAGCCTTGCTGCATCAGGCCACAGCCCATCCAGTCCAGCATCCTGTCCCCCACAGTGACCCACCAATTGCTTCTGGGCATCTCAAGTAGATGACAATGGCAAAACCTTCACCTGCTCTTGAACCACTCTAGAGGCATCCTGTCCTTCCCCTATGCCTTCAGGCAGTTGATAACATGATATAAAGGAGAAAGAAAGCAGCAAAATCTCACCTAATATATTTTATTTCACTTTTCCATAACTTAATAAGGGCCTAGTTGTGATGTCGGCTGAACTGGAAGAAGTGGTAAGCAGCATTTTGAAGGGCAAGATTCCAGGCATGTGGATGAAAAAGTCTTATCCAAGTCTCAAACCTCTTGGCAGCTACGTCAATGATTTTCTTACCAGACTTAAATTCTTACAGGTAAGTTTACTGACAACAGAACAAAAGATATGTTTGAGGAGTTTTCTCCCTTTGTCTTTGGGCCACCGTTATGCTGCAAGATTATGCACGGGAGGGGAAGGTGGAGAATGAATACCCAACATGTGTCTTTGGAGCCTTAATATACGTTGCATATGCTGATTTACCAATGCACATAACTGGCAAATTTTGCTGAATCCCCATAAATCATGGAGATGGCTTTGTGTTA
The DNA here is from genome assembly GCA_023333525.1 of Aspidoscelis tigris stejnegeri. Lineage (NCBI taxonomy): Eukaryota > Metazoa > Chordata > Lepidosauria > Squamata > Teiidae > Aspidoscelis > Aspidoscelis tigris. The sequence goes on from JALMGA010000010.1 coordinate 19,130,896, forward strand.
CAGCCAGCCATTGACATGAGAGAAATGCTGGCGCGGGGGAGAAATAGAAGGCTAGAATAGCTCAGACAAGTTGCTAAGCTTCCAAGGTTGTAAAATCTCTTTAAGAAATTGTCCCAAGCCAAGCAACACAAGCCAGAGGTCAGAAGATTCATCTTAAGCCTTGTAAATAAGTCAACACTTTCCCTTTGTTTGGATATTTGCTGCCACTTGCTAAAGCCTACAACTGCCTAGGGCAGCAGTTCTCAACCTTCCTCTTGTTGTGGATACCTCCAACCATGGGGATGAAGCAGCTGGGAGGTGGAAGGGAAGGGCGGCAGGAGACTCGTCGCGACCCCTCTGAAAGGTTAATTCGACCCCCAAAGGGGTCCCGACCCCCAGGTTGAGAACCACTGGCCTAGAGTTTGAGTTTACTTACCAAGAGCGGTGACCATATCCATCTAATTGGAAGTGCTTAAGTGGAGACTAGCCATCCCTGTTACAGATGCTTTAGACGTCTGTGTGAATCCTGTAACAGCCTCTTTCGGCTACATGATGTGGTGTTTTAAAGTGTGTTTGGTACTTAGGCAAAATTTCTGAGAGAAACAGTAGCAACACTGAAAAGACCTGCAGCTTTCTGCAGACTATTTCACCCACGTGAAGATGGTCACTTTTAACTCTTATGGATTCCAGTGACCTTGAAAATGTGAGGCTCCCTGTTGCCCCTACAAAATCCATGTAGTAGTTCCAGTAGCCCCTTAATTACAAGAGTAGAAATAGGGATCAACATTACTATCTCAGGATCACACAGGAAGCAGCTCCAACTAGAGCCCTTCAGTGGCTCACACTGATAACACCATGTCCTATTTACAGTTGTCTCACTGACAGCTGAAACTGCTGGGCAACCATCCACTTGCTCTTTCAGTTCACCTTGGGGGAACTTTAACAGAAGTTGTTTACAGATGAAAATGCTATTCACATTTTAGCACAAACAAATTAGAAAAAACATCTGTGAGGAATGTTGGAGATTAAAGTGAGGAGTGCACCTGCATGGAATCACCCAACACTGAGTGGACCTGCATGGAACCACGCAACACTATCTTGGACACAGCCCCTATTTATTTATTTAATAAATATTTGCACCCTTTGATATTTTAGAAACTGCAAGGTCAAGTTAATTCCCATATTTCCCAACCCGTGCTCTCTTTGTTGCTGCAGACATGGTATGAGAATGGAACCCCTCCAACATTTTGGCTTTCTGGGTTTTTCTTCACACAAGCCTTCCTAACTGGAGCCCAGCAGAATTTCGCCAGGAAATACACCATCCCAATAGACCTGCTAGGATTTGACTATGAAGTCCTGGAAGACAAGGAATATAAACATCCACCTGAAGATGGTGAATATAACTTGTTTTTATTGTTAACTACACTAGTTTGGAAAAGCATACCCTATTTCACACCATGAAAGATGCACTGGTCCATCAAGGCACACCTTTTACACAAACCTTGTAATCATTTAGGTGGAATTGAGGGTACCTTAAAAAGTAAGTTTGTAGTTGGCCACACCTTCTCTTGCTGCCATGAACCTCCTGGGAGGATGTTGATGCAGATGCTGGAGGGCCTCTAATGTTTGGCCCCACAGGTACCATAAAAGTAGCCATTGCCCTCGTCTTTTGATTAAAAAGATTCAGCAGCTGCTGATGTAGGAAAGGAGAATGGCGGCATGCGGCGTCACTTGTGCCTGAATTGCCGCCTAGGTAAAACCCTTGTCATTCAGCACCATATCAAGGGATCCTGAGCTGGGTTTTGTAGCAACCTCAATCTGTCTAGATTTTTTTCCCTGCAAACTTTTTAGTTGCTCTTGTACCAATATCACAAGGTTTTTGTTCTCTTGAGCCTTTCACTGGGCCTTATTTGCAAGCATCACTGGCTAAATGACGTTTCCTCAGCATGCATGTATCAGAGTCAGATTAGTATCCTTTTTTAACAAATAAATAAATGAAGAGAACTGGTGCCATTTGCTGACTGAGGCTACAGAGCCCTACCAGACAGCAGAAATGGAATCATCCTCTTCTGCATTGCTTCTTCACTGAAAGCTGAATTCATGGTTAAGGGACGCAAACATTAACCTTAAAATGTACTCCTTGTTAATGCTGTTTAGTAAGTGAAGGATGAGAGGCATTGTGAACATGCAAACCCTCAACCCTCCTTTATAAAAGTTAAAAAGAAAGAACGCAGCCTTGTGACATGAAACTGGCAGGGACGTGCTTTCACTTGTAGTAAGAGCAGGGAAAGCAACAGCCTGACATGGAGGCAAAAGAGCCTGCAGTTCTTGAAAACAATAACAAATGAAGCAAAATTAAAACTTTTAACCACTTCAGAGCTCTTGCAAACAAAGCCTTCAGAATAAATGATGCAGGGTAATTTCAGATGACCTTTCAGAGGAAGAAAAGTGGGTCTTGCATAGTAATTATCCCAAGTATAATATACCTTTAATAGATTCAGGATGTGCCTGGAAAAAGCATGCAAAAACTGCATGAGATAGCAGATTGATATTGTGTAGGGATGTGCACAAAAATTCATAATATTCGTTACTAGTACAAATTTGTACATTCATATACGAATCTAACATTACGACATTCGTACAAAGCTTCGGAACATTCAAGGTAGGAAAGTGCCTGCATCAGTCACAAATGCAATGGGTCCAGAGTGAACTCGACACGGATTCAAAGTGGGTTCAGGGTAGATTTGACGCTTTCAAAGCGGGCATGTAACAGGATATGTATCATATACATATGGATATGTATCTACATTCATATCGGATATTTGTATGAATACATGTTTCAAATAGAATCCTACCACTTTTGAAGGGGGTCTATTTGAACGAATTTTCTTCCATTCGATTCAATCGGAATTGAATGCAAAAAAAATGCCCATTCGTGCACATCCTTAGTAATGTGTGACCTTCAGAGCTGTGCAGAGGTATTAAGACAGATCTTTATTTATACTAGATTGGGGAATCTGTGACTTTCCAGATATTCCTAAACCAAATAATCCATCATCCCTGATCACTGAGCACATGGCATAAGCTGGAGCTATCTCATGCATGATTTTAAAGGGTATCCAAATAGCTACTAGAAGAGACTGGCTAAGGCTGCAGGTAGAGAATGTGGCAGAGAAGTGGCATATTTACTTCCCTTAAGTCAAAAGTTCCCTATGGAAGCCTCTTAAGATAGGCCACCGGGTTTACAAAACCCATCCATTATATCATGCCTACCACACGGCTCCGAATTTCTGGTGCTGATTGGGGGTAATAAATGAAATACACAGAAAATACTACATAATTTGCATTTGTAGCAATCTGTGGAAAAACAAATCAGGCATAAAAGACTGATGACATTGTAACTCTTACAAATCATTTTTAAACCTTTTGAAAGAAATAACATCCAAATCATTTCCAGCTATCTGACTCGTTTGTAAGTTTTCTCTAAGCGCTTCTGAGTATGCAAATTGTAAAACTAGCAGCTACATATAACTTCTGTGGAAGATTGAACTAATTCCCTGTCCTCTTTCGTGTCTTTGTAGAGAACACTTATCATTTATTAAATGATTTTGTGATAATAAAAACCTAGGACAATTTACAATATCAAATAGATTTTAAGAATGGGTCGAGGCAGGGGGTTTCTGTTGGGAATTAAAATGAAGTTGGAATATAAGTCTCATTAATAAATATTATCGGCCACTAAAAGAAAATGTAAGTCCAGCTTTGCTTTGTCTTTTGAAAATGGAGCTTCACATTTTTCTCCAATAGGTGTCTATATTCATGGATTGTTCTTGGATGGAGCTCGCTGGAACAGGAAGAATAAAAAGCTGGGAGAATCTCATCCCAAAATCCTCTACGATAACATGCCAGTGGTTCGTATTTGCTACATTTTTAAGTGTTCGATTGAAGCATTCCCAGGCAGCGTTCAGCATACTGTGAGGGGCACAAGGAACTTGGGAGGGAGTCATAAAAATTCAGTGCATGGGAAAGTACTCAAGAGGTTGCTTCTCACACAATGGAGAGGACCCTTGCCATGGCAAAGCACTCTGTGCTCGTGTGAAAGGTCCAGGTACAGTGACAAGCACCTTGACGAACCCACAAGAGGGACCTACTACAGCAAAGGCACCCAGGCATTTCCCACTGCCTGCCTGGAGACATGGCCCTAGATTTTTGGTTTTAAGAAGCATCTTGCACTTCATATACAATTGTTTTGTAAGGGAGGGATTTATTTACATAGTTTTAGTTAACAGTGGGTTTCCTTTGGTGGCTGAACACCAATCTTCACTCACTGCAATAAACTTGTATCTAAGAAGTTAAAGCTGCACGTGTGGTATCAGTTCCATGATACCCACTGAACTCATCTAACTGATAAGGACTATGCCATTTTAAGGAAATTACTTTGATACAAATGCTATTCCTTTTACAGGAATAGCATTTGTATCAAATGTTTTATAAGCTAAAATTTACATGTATGGCAAATCTAAATAGTGAAATTCTGGAGGTCTGTATAAAACATACCGTATTTTCCGGCGTATAAGACGACTGGGCGTATAAGACGACCCCCAACTTTCCAGTTAAAATATAGAGTTTGGGATATACTCGCCGTATAAGAAGACAACACCCGGCGTATAAGACGACCCCCAACTTTTGAGAAGATTTTCCTGGGTTAAAAAGTAGTCTTATACGCCAGAAAATACAGTATATGTGATTAGGCAGAGATGTGCCTTCATACTAAGCAATCTTCTAAGAATCATTCTTTGTTTGCTACCCTGTTCTAGATGTGGTTAAAGCCTTGTAAAAGGTCCGAAATTCCTGAAAGACCCAGTTATCTGGCTCCGGTATACAAGACAAGTGAGCGAAGGGGCACTCTGTCTACTACAGGCCACTCCACCAATTTTGTGATTGCAATGATTCTTCCTTCGGATAAACCTGAAGAACACTGGATTGGGCGAGGGGTGGCACTCTTGTGCCAGCTTAATTCATAACCAGAGGCACATCATGGTTAAGGAGACTGACTTCAAATCCTACTGCTCTCACATTTTTTAAATTTCAGTTACTGCTTTCTCTTTCTCTCTTTTAGCAGCTACTGCTTTCTCAAGAAACCCAGTTGTTTGGAAGATGTTAGATAAGCACAAACAATACAAATCAGATTATTAAATTTTTTAAAAGAACTTTTAAAAATGAAAAGACATCTTTTGAAAAACTATCGAGTGTGTGGTGGCTTATTCAATAATTTTATTTTCTTACGTTCCTGATGGAATGAGGAACATACACAGGATAAACACAACACTGTTGACAATAAACAGAAACAGCATGTCATCATTTCCAGCTTTAATTTTTTTAAAAAAACATTTTGTTATAACAAAAACAAAACAAAAAAACCTCCCCCCCCCCAAAAAAAGTAATTGATATCTCAAATATCTTTCAGTACCATAATCACATTGTTTCATAAGGAAAGAAGTCACACCGCACCCTAGGATACTACAGCATTTTCTAAGCAATAATCATCACAACTGATTTGAGTGCAGTGTCATTGACATGAGGATGTCACACAGTGACAGCGTCGTAAGATACAAGTAACACTTATGCCCTCCAACAAGTACACATGTAGATGAGACTGGACTCCAGCAGAACGGCACGAGGAAGCCAGGTAGAAATGTAGCCCCTATCGTGACCTAAAACCATTGCATTTTATTTCAAAAGGTTTTGGGGAAATGGTGACTCAAGGAAATAGGAGAAGCCATGGTTGCTGCATTGCTCTTTACAAAGTGTAACACGTGCGTACAAGCAAATCAGGCGGCATCCTGTTGTGAAGGAAAACAAATCCTATTGCTTTTTCATTCGACCTGCATGTATTCCTTTTTTTTTCTCCAAAAATCTATCACTGAATGCTGATTTTTTTTAAAATTTGTTCTGTCTCCCTAGATAGGCAACATTACACTATAGCACATGCCAGCAAAATAAAAAATGTACTATTCAAAAAGTAGAGAAAGCTTTATTCACAATTACAAAAATAAACCTTAAAAAAAAGACCCTCCCTACCCCCTTTGCCTGGCTAAAAACTTAATTCAGCAATGTCATGACTGTTCTTGGCCATTTGGCAGATTAAGGTACAGAAAATGCCTCAAGCCAGAGAGGAGAAAAGAGACACAAAGGAGCTTATTGATTAGGAGTCCAGCATTATTCACTCTAGCTTGGAACCAGAATGTTCTTCTGCTGCAAAATTCCAAGGAGAAGGAGAGCAAGATCAGGAGAGTAAGAACCAATACTGTGGGTCCATATGACTAGAGGTGGCTCAGTGATCTGAATGAATTCTCTGTGCCAACAGAGAGCAGAATTTAAGCCTCTAACTGGACCTCCAATTGTTCCAACCGCTGACCCTTTGATACCCTACGAAATGAAGCTTAACAAAACAAAACTAAACTGGTGGGCCACATATTAGAAGGAATGACTAGAGAAATTGGATGTAAAGGTCAGAAAGAAAGGCGCCTTCTAACTTGGAATGAGAGCTCTTGGGTAAGTTGTCTAAGTAAGTTCAACTTTCAGAAGCCAAACAAAACTCAAAACCCAGCAGTACCAGCTAGCTTGGCTGATACAAACAGATGAAAAAAGAAACCAAGCTAGCTGAAGGCAACAGCTATGCTTTTCAGATGTGTTACCATATTACGGGATCTATCTGGAGATGAACAGGGCTTGAACCTATGAACAACCCCAGCACAGGTACTCATAGGGGACCAAACAATCCCTACCTAGCAATAGAAGCTACTTGGCACTAAATGATAAAATATTAAAGCTGATTTCTGCAGGTTAAGGCTTTTGGCTGAGCCTGTAATTCTCCATTCATGTGCACCATAATTCAACAATAGCTGCTTTTTCAACAGTGTAAGAGAGTATTCTTAGATCACCTCTGCAGTGTGGCTCCTTCTCAAATCACTTTGGTAACCCAGAAAAAAAGGGGGGGGGGAATTACAAAGAAAAAAGTCAATACTGCAATTACCTTGCTCCAGCAACCCAAGTTGTAGGGATGTAAAACGTCACACCATTGGTTGCAATGCCATCAAAACAGCTGCTGCTTTACTTTTATTATTATTATTATTTTAAAGCCAAACTGCAATAGCAATTTAGGAACAACCTCCTAAGGTGCTTAAAAATAAAACAATGCCTGCATAGCATACACTGAAAGTAAAATGTAGCATATTCCAAACTCCCAGCAAAAGCAGGCATTTCTAAGCTCAGGTGACAAGGCAGTAACATAATACATTCACAACTGTACTTGGGCATTATGTAAACTATCACCAAGGCTTTTCTTGGACAATCTCTCTTATGGTCCTTGGATCAGCAATTTCTCAGCCTAGCATTTTTTTTAAAAAAAACAGGTCTGAGAATTTAGCTGACATAATAGAGGAAAACCAATGTAGGTTCTTCATTAGAAGAGCAAAACAAAACTCAAGAGCAGAAAACTGCCCAGCAGTTCATTTTCAAGCAACACAACAATTATGCTACGGCAGCAAAAGGATCAGAGACCACTGGCAACTTTGGGCATTTTACTAACAAATACCTACAGACTAACATCCAATACTTAATACTTGTTAATCCACACCTGTAATGAAATATAGGCCACTCTTGGCCCAAGGCAGAAGTCTGCAACCTCTATCCTTTGACTTCAGAAAGACAGAAATGCCACATGGCATAAGCAGAAGGAAAGCTTTTGATCCTGTAGACTTCCAGGGTGTTTGAAACTGAAACAATGCTGGACTAAGTGGAATGTATGGCAAATGCTGCAGGTAAGAGTATCTGTACGGACGACCTACAGGCAAAGGCTCAGGAAACTGCTATTACATTGTCTTGACTAGGAAAAAAAAAAGGATTTATGCTTTTGGTCACCATTCAGCACAGCGCTAAACAGCTGACAGAAGACAAAGCCTAGAAAAAATGCAAATGCTGTTGGACAATCCATAAGCCATATGCTTGAAAGTTTTTAGAAGAAAAACATCCCACCCAGGATGCTCTCCAGTGATCTACTGGCACATTTATTTCTTGTGAGAAGACAAAACAGAAGGAGGGAAATCAGCCCAGATGCTGTGACAAGACCCATGGACCAGCTGTGGAGGACGGCACAACATGTGGCTCTTGCACTGGTTCTCTTGGCAGAGGGTGAACAGTATAACAAGAAAAGGAGCGGTGTCAGTAACGGGTCTGACTTCTGCTGCATGTTGCATTGGGAATCTGGAAAAAGAAGCATTCACTAACAGTATCCTAAGTATCATTTCTTGCTTTGTAAGCTGACCAGTTAAGAATCTAGATCTTACCTTTGGAAAGCAGACACTCATTCCATCAAGCTCCTGTTTGCTTCAGCTAAAAAGCAGGAGCTTGTTTATGCAGACACCAGAATACTGTTACTTGTAAAACAGCACACACCATTGCTTTGCCTGGGAACAAATGTGCATACAGTACAACAGTGCAGATCGAAAGCCATACAGTAACATGGTTGTGACCACAGTAAACCCAGTGGAAGCAGTCAAAACTGGATGTCCAGCACTATTTTATCTTCATAAAGGGCAATCACTAGCATAATGGCAAATCCTAGGAGCAGCCCTAAATTCTGAAGGATGAACTGCCCCACCGGGCAGTAACCGTGCTCTTCATTATCTCCATCTCCGTGTAGCATTTCTGGGAGCTGAAAGAAGAAGATGACTGTATTTATGCATCTTGAACTCAGTCGGTTCGTATCATTTTTAAGAGAGCGCTGAATCATGTATCGTTGCATATAAGAACAGGCCTTGTTGAAAGGAAGCTCAGCATTGTTCTCAGTAAAAATTCTAACTGCACACATTTTAACTTGGTAGGACCAGCTGGTGCAGGGACCTGAAGTCTTTGGAGACCCTTGGAGATGAGTCTACTATTTGATAGCTTTGCCAGAAATATTAGGGCAAAAGAGCTGCACTTTTTTTGGCATAAGAGCATATTAATCCTTCATTCTTCACCACTCTGAGACCTTCAGGTTTAGCTGGGAAAGAAAGCTACATAAATATATAAAACCAACTCACCAGGGCCAGGACACGACAAGTGAGCATGGATTAGGGATGTGCACAAATTTTATTTTTATTTTTGCATTCAAGTCGAATCGAATGTCAAAACATTCGGTTTGATTCAAATGTTTAAAATCCGAATGCTAAAAAAACCCAATTCGAATCCGTAACATTCGAATCTATTCATTCAAATGTTAGATTCATATTTAAAAATACGAATGTCAACATCTGTATTATACGTATCTGTAAGCATTTTGTATGCATCGCATTTTATCCCATATGCATCCTGTTTTCATCCCGTATTATAATTGCGAATGTGTACAGATACGTATAATATTCGTACAGATATGTAATACCTATATATGAGTACATTTGAATGTTTCGAATCATTCGAACAAATGTTTCAGAAGATCCAAAATCCATTCAAATGTCTAAATTTGAATGTGGAGACATTTGAGTTCAAATGTCCACATTTGTCAGATTCAAATTGGTTTTTCAAATTTTCAAATATTTGTGCACATACCTAACAAGGGTCCCTCACACTCTTCTATATATTTATAGATTAACATATAGAGATCAGCTGAGGTAAAGTGTTATTACCCCTCTTTGCCCCGTAAATGAACACTCTGGTGACAAAGAAGAGGGCAATTTTCACAAGGTTCATTCAGCATGGCCAACAGTCAACAAGGATGGAAGCCTTAATGATTTGAAGTATAAAGTTTAGCAACTAATCTTGGATGCAACATGTTCACCTTGATGAAATGTTCTCTGCCTTTATGAACACAGCACATAAGTCGTGAATCTTACCATATCCACCAACGCTACGTAGAGGAACATGCCAGCAGTGACGGCAAAGATCCAGAGGGTGATGTTATTGGCATATTGTCCCACAGCTGTTCCAATCAACATTCCCACATAAGCCATCATGGCTGAGAGGAGATTATATACAATGGCCTGTTTCACAGTCATGCCTGCTTTCAATAGCACAGCAAAGTCTCCTAAAACAAGATTAAATCAGCTTTTGTCAGTTATATCAGGAAATCCTATGCGTCATGAAATCTTTGAAGTTTTTTCATTCTATTTTAAGAAAAAAAAGTTTTTAGCTGTTCTGAATTCTACCCATTTGTCTGAGCTGCTGTAATCAGGAGTGGGACATATAAGCAAATAATATATAAAAATAAACAGATTCTGAAAATCACCCATGCTCAATTTAAATACACAACACACTTCCATAAAAGGAGCAATTTTTGAAGCATTAGCTCTCGTCTGTGACAGCCCTATGAAAACTATGTGTCTGTCAATGTGAGGAAAAAACAACCTCCTGACTCTGGTTTCCAAGTTCTGTGTTAAGAGAAAACCCTGGAGGTTAATGGTGCTGCCAAGGCAACAGTTAAGACTGATAGGGTAGATACACATTCCAGATGGGATGAGGTGAGGCAGGATCCCATGACTGCCTCTCACTTACTTAGCCATGGTAAAGAACTATATGGTACAGCACTATGGCTATGTTATTCCTCTGCACATTTTCTATCAAATCACCCATCATCCACTACAGTGGATCTGATAGCATTATTCTACCGGAGATGCAAACTAGCAAGCTAACGACGTTGCCAGGGAAAACTACGGCTAGTGCGATGGCTAGAGAATACAGCTTAGCTACAGCATAACTTCATCCATCCAATAGAAATTGAAGGCAAAAAGGAGGAGCTATTCAAAGGGAGCAAAGCCAACTATCATAACTTTAAGCCTGTCATAGGATGAAGGCACTTCCTGCATAAGGCTGGTACAAGGTGAGAACAGGACTCCAACCAGGGGGTGGTGCAAAAATGCTCGAAACAGTAAATAAGGATTGAGTGAACAGAAGTACCAAATAGGGTTAGGAAGCAGACACAGCATGTTAAAGCTGCATCAAAAAAGGACAGGGACACCTTCCTAAAAAGGCACCGAGCCCCTGAATGTGCCAACTGCTGAAGGGAAGCAGCAGTGGGCCAGGCCAACGGGGCAAGAGACTGGCTGAAACACAGCCTTTCCTAGGGTGGATTTCCAGACACCTTTCAAATGAGGGGTTACAAGTGAATAACAGGAATGACCATTGATGCCGAGAGCAATGCAAGGGATGCTCTATACTGCTGCCTGGGATTGTGCATTTTACAGCAGGAGCTCAGAGGCCTTTGAAGTAATAATGCTTCTCTTCCTTTTCTGTTCCACGACCTTATAGAGCACAAGATAAAGATGCCCTTGGGTCGGATGTAACTCCTGGAGGCTCTGGGAGAGACTTCCGTGCAGATTTTTAGGCAGCTTCAGATGTGGTTTGCTACTGCCTTCTTCCATGAAGAAGCTGGGAGTTGAGATCCTCTACTTCCAGGCAGCTGTCCTACCAGTGAGCTCCTGCCACACCCTTCTACCACACGTCGTGATCCCATAGACTGCAGAGCTGCTCTTGCGCACACCAGGAGCCCTGAATGGTGCCCTTCATTTTTGTTACATCTCGGTAGAGCCTGACACTCACAGGATCCAAACCCTCGGCACGTCAACCGCAGCTGCAGCAGCCGTGGCTGCATCTCCGGATTTATTTGGAATGGTTTTTTGCCCACATAAACAATCGCATCTATTAATAAAGAAGCTTTTTTATTTGCAGACAAAAAGCAAAAGCATGCACAGCTGACATGAGATTTAACTGATTACCCAATTCATGGGGAAGCTCATGACAAAACACTGCTATGGATGTACTAATTCCTCCCGTTAAGCCCGCACTGAAAGCCGCTCCTGGGGAGAAGAGGGAAGAAAACAAAGAACAGTTATTTCCATTTGGGGATTTTTAAGCAAATTCAAAGGAGAGGAAGGAGGGTTCCTTTTGTCTTGTGGCCTTCCACCTTAACAATAAACACTTGCTTTTAAAGCTCTCTCCTGTATTTCAGCAATGTTGTGAACAACAAATACAGTAATGATAATGAAGATAATAATAATTTAAGAAGCCACTCATCCCTCAGAGATCAAAACATCAAAAGTGACAACTTCAGCCCTTTGCAGCTTTCCTCTCAGGTCAAGCCTCCACATGCTGGCTCACATGCAAGTCACGGCAGGAAAATGACGGCAGTTAACTTTGGCACAGAACAAAAGCCATATCCTATCAAGAGAAAACTCAATTTTTCAAGCCCCTGACCAACAGAAATAGCTATTGCCAAGAGCAGAATTTTGGTGTTTCAGTTGGGACACTTGGCAAGAAAAGTAAACCTTCAGGTACTCTGAAAGACTGGGCTGGGGTGACTAAGATATGGTATCCCTTGACCGTTTATGTCTAATCCTATGAGAAGAGGGCCAATCAATACTTGAAAGTTCTAAGGAATCCTAGTCACACAGCCAGTTTATGGAACTATAAGATTCACCAAGATCCTCTACACTGTACAGTTATAGAAATAAGTATTTGCAGGCAGCAGACACTAGTAGGCAGATTCTACCTTACTCCTCACATAACACACAATTACCGTATTTTCCGGCGTATAAGGCGACTGGGCATATAAGACGACCCCCAACTTTCCAGTTAAAATATAGAATTTGGGATATACTCGCCGTATAAGAAGACAACACCCGGCGTACAAGACGACCCCCGACTTTTGAGAAGATTTTCCTGGGTTAAAAAGTAGTCTTATACGCCAGTAAATAGAGTAATCTCTAAGAGGAAAGGTGATACTTAATAAAGGTGCATTTCCTCCTTAACTGGTTGAACAGGAAGATTTCCTTTCTGCCGATACGCATTCACTGCTTTCTACACTTGCATCTTCCCTTTCCTGTAAAAAACAACAACCCACCAACCGCAGACAAGAGTTCTCTACCTTCCTATGTTAAATGTGGTAAAGTATCCTAGTGGCTAAGAGTCAGCGGCAGACAGAAAAGAGATCTATCTGATGTCTGAAGTCTGGACTCTCATCTGACACTCATAATACATTGCATTAGTACTCAAGACTGTTGCTGAATTTTGAGTACTGTAGATAACTGGTGGACGCTGTGTGAAAATGTTTCTCCTGCCAGGCATCTGCTGAATGGCAGTGGTGTGAAAAAATCACTGAAGAGAGCAAGGTTTCTCCTGCAGAATTACCATTAGATCCAGTAGACCGAAATAGTTCTGGAACCATCTAGAATTTGGCTGACCAAACACTGACCCTCCAGATTCTGCTATATGTCTTTTTCCCTAAGTTCCAAACAATCTGGGCAGTAGTAAAGAGTGATGAGGGAATTGTAGCTTGGCAATATCCCAGGGCATATAGCTAGGCCATCCCAGTCTCTATCTCTGCAGTTACTTTCTCAGCAACCGCTCTTCTTCCCTCCCTAAAATAAGCAAATAAAGTTTCTTTGTTTAATATCTTCACCTGAGTCATATCAGCTAACAGTTCCCTATTTTGGCAGCTGGCTGTAAAGAACATCTCTCCCTCTTAAACATGCATGCACGCACCCCAACTTACCAATGGCCAAACCGTCACTAAAATTGTGGATACCATCTCCCATTATTACCATCCAGGCTATATTAGCTATTCCAGTGTCTTTCAGATCTTTGCCAGAATGGCAGTGTCCATGAGAATGATGGGAGTGTTTATGGGACCAAAGGTGGTTGTGCTTTCTCACTACTATCTTTTCCTCGCGATGGTTACGATTATATTCCACATCTGGAAGATCGTTGTCTTGAACTCCATGGGAAATGTCATTGTGGGAGTGCAGCATACTGTTTTCCTCCTCTACAGATAGGAAAGCCTTTGGCAGAGAGTCAAGCTGACCATCTAGGTCAGTTAGCTCAGTTTCATTGAGTCGGTCGTCAGATAGAACAGAGTCATCCCCTCCTGTTTTAAAAGAGATGAGGAAAGAATGCCTGTTAGTCAGAGGCAATACACCCACAGACAGAGATGCTGCCAGAACTTACACCTTGTACTACACTTAAGAGATGAAAGGAGGACTCTTACTTTATCTGTGTTTTGGATAAAGGAAGGCTTTTTGCATAACGTGAATATGCCACACTCATGGCATTAGTCAACAACACTATAAAAGTTAATCACAACTAAAAATGAAATTCTTTTATCCCATGTTGCTTCTCCTTATAGCAAACCTGGGGGAAATAAACTACAATGCAGGATTAGGAGTCAGGCCCAATCTTTTCTTAAGCAAACCATGAACTTGTGCCTAGAAATCTTGTTTCCCACCATGCTTTATTTACTGATAAGCAGCTATACAGTTTTGGGGAGTGCAATTAATGTTATAGGTTGTCAAAACTTCCTGCTTCACTTTCAGCCTTTCCCCCCACAATGGATTCATTTTATATTTCATTTATTACTGCTGAAACCCACCTTCACATAACGGGTGATAAATACCAATAAATGCATCTGAATGGCTCTTTGCTTCTTACTAGAGTTGTTATTTTTTTAAATGTAGAAACAGAATATATCTAATAATTGAGGGGGGAAATGTAATTTTAACATGCAGAAATTTTGTGAACAGCAGAGACACAAAATCTTAGCAGATCTTAGCTGATCTAACATTTAACCTTGCAAAGCCACACCCAACAATGCCTAGACATCCTGGTTGACAACAAAGTGTTATCCAGGATTTAGGAAGCTAGATGCCATGCTTCGGTGTCTATTGAAGAAACCATAATATGTTTGTAAGAATAAAATCTTTTAATACTTTCAGGGTTGCAATGTTTAATCAAGTTGCTGCATTTTTTGCCATAGAAGGTGCATTGTCCTCCTAAAGAAGCAAATAAAAGGTGTTTTTTTTAAAAAAATCTTTCTTCATTCTTTATGATTTTCAATACATGAATTGCAGGCTGCTCTTGCCTCCATTTCAGGCTACTGTTTCCCCCACCCTCTGCAATGGAGAGCAGATTCTGCCAGTTTCAGGACAAAAGGACACGTGCTCTTTTTAACTCTTTAACTGCTGGCACCTCAACTCTAAAGGAGGGCAGATGTTTCAGTGTTGCACATTTACTGCGCCTTTCATCCTTCATTTATTAAACAGTAGAGAATATATTTTTAAGGCTGAGGTTTGCGCCCCTAAACCATGAATTCATCCTTCACTGAACAAGCAATGCGGAAGGGTGTGATTCTGTCCCTGCTATCTGGCAGCAATTTATAGCCTCAGTCAGCAAGCAGTTCCAATTTCCTTCACTTAAAAATTAAAAAAAGGATACTAATCTGACTCTAGCCTCTGATACCTGCAAATAACTGCTGAGAAATTTAGCCACTGATACGAAGTGCTGGGGAGGGGTACTGACAGCCCTGATTATAATGGAGGGGGTAGCTGATAGATTCTACAGCAATAAGCCTCAGTGGAAGGATTATCAGAGTCATGCCCCTGCAGTATTCCTCTGAGGTCTCTTCACATGGCACTGAATAACAAGGCTTTTATCCTAAGGGCAGTTCAAGCCCAATGATGCTGCCACTCTCTTTCTCACTGGCACTTTATGGCACTTGTGAGGTCAAAACCTTAGCAGTACTGCAGCATCAACACTCTCACAAGTGTGTCATGGTCAGAAAGAGGAAGTATAAACCCCCTTTTAAAGTAATCACAGTTGCATCTACACGATTATAAGTTTTGCCTAAAATTTATGTTTCCTGAATATTCCTTGCTGTGTGTCTTTTATGACATCAAGATTCATATAGAAGAGCTTCAGTTGAGAAACTTTTTTTAATGTGCTGTCTAAAATGACATCTTGCCATGATATGTATTATATAAAAGCAAGAAACTATGCAAATATATTCATGTTTAGTCAGTTCCTCTGACCCCCTCATTCCCCTCGTGGACCCATAATAAATGTTGGTTGAGGAGCTCCGGAGGGATATTAGGGCTGTTAGCCCATTTAATTATGTTTTATATTTTGTTTTATATTTTTGATACTGTATTTTAATTTGTCATATTGTTTAATACTTTTTAAGGGGGGGAGGGACCATAATGTTTTATTCTTATATGATGTTTTTATATTTATTGTTGTCAACCACCCGGATTGGTTCGCCACAGGGCGGTATACAAATAATAATAATAATAATAATAATAATAATAATAATAATAATAATAATAATAATAATAATAATAATAATAATAATAATAATAATTATTATTATTATTATTATTATTATTATTCCTTTATCAATTAAGTTGATTTAAATACAGAAGTAAAGAGACTGTGTAGGCTACTAGAACAGATCAGTGATTAACATAGCTGGGCTGTCTTTGCCAAAAGGCTTTTTGAACCACGACAAGTTGATAACAAACAGTTTACCTGCTAGGGGTTTCAGCTGAAGCCAGTCAGCATCAGGCCTATTGAGTTTGTGATCTGAAAGTTTCCTCCCAATGGCCGATTCATCCGCTTTTTGCTTCTTCTTGCACCATTTCTGTTTAGTCTGAAATAAAGAGGCACCTGGCGGTTAATGATTAACCCTGAGCAACAGGGGGGTAATGAGGAATGACAAAAGGCTATTTGAACTCATGTTAGGGCACAATGAAGCACCAGTGTTTCAACTCTGTAACAGCTCCATAACTCGCTCAACTAATAGCGTTGGAATTGCTCAGCCACATAACAGAGCTTCACGTAACCACACTGCTTCAACCGCTTTATCTGAAAATACATCTTCCACCAGCTGCTATATCCTTTGCAAAGGCTCCCCAATTAAAAGAAAAATATAAATAAAGGTACGTCAGTTGGCTGTAGTTTCCTTTTATTAGAGATTTAAGATATGTTACAGGTTACAGTAAAATGTAAACAAGAAAAAACATGTGTCCCTTATACATACCTTCCACCTAATATTACTATTTATCTCCTTTCAGTAATTCAAATATACTAATCAAATTCCAAAGTTAATATATTACTTTCATTTTTTTTCTTTATCTGAAAAATCTAAAGAGTTTCCTTTAAAAAGAAAAAAAGCCAAAAGACCAATATTCTCTCCCTGGTCAATGGTAATCCATCCATCCATCTCTATCTCTATCTATCTAGTCCTATCAGTTTTATGGTGGGTAATTCTTCTATCCTTATGTACACAGCAATCTCATGGCTGTAGAAGTGTACAATAAAAATCCATCAAGGCCAAAAGAAAAAAATCTCACTTGTGGGGTTCTCCTTGGGGTGTGTGTGTGTGTCAATTTTATCTCCCATGCTCTTTTAACATCTATATGAAGCTGCTGGGGGAGGTCATCAGGAGATTTGGTGTGAGGTGCCATCAGTATGCAGATGTCACCCAGCTCTATCTATCTGTACCATCTGAATCAGGAGAGGTTGTTGAAGTAATGGAGGAGGGCCAATAAACTGAAGCTGAATCCAGAGAAGATGGAAGTGCTGTGTGTTGCTGAGTTTCGTGTCTGTGAAGTTGGCATCCTGCCCTGGATGGGGTCATAATGCCTTGGAAGAAACAGGTGCAAAATTTGGGGTTGCTCTTGGACTCTGCACTAACGCTTGAAGCTCAGGTGGAGGCCATGGCCAACAGTGCCCAATCCCAACTATGGCTGGTTCGACAGCTAAGGCTGGACAGAGATGATTTGGCCAGTTGTCCATGTTCTGGTAGCTTCCAGACTGGTCTACTGTAATGCGCTCTGCATGGGGGCTGACCCTGAAGACGGCTCAGAATCTGCAACTGGTGCAGAACGTAGCTGCTAGATTTCTGACAGGAACAGATAGTTGGGCACACATCACACTGGTCTTAAAAGTGTTGCACTGGCTACCAATTTGCTACCGAGCTCAATTCAAGGTGTTACCTTTAGGCCCCAAATATCTGAAGGAATTCATTTTTCCATATCAACCTGCCCATGCCCTAAGATCTGGAGGGGCGGCCCTCCTGGTTGTACCACCACTCACAGCAGCAGAAGGGGTGGGCACCCGGGATAGGGCCTTTTCAGTGGTGGCTGCCAGACTTTGGAATAGCCTCCTTCCTGATGTCAGGCACCTTCACTCTGTGTTTAGGCAAGCTGTGAAGATGTACTTCTTTACCCTGGCCTTTGGCTAAGTAAAGGAACAGCCTTTTCCTTCCCACATTCAGACACTGCCATGGTTTTAATATGTTATTGGTTTTAATGTGTTCATTTTATATGTTGTAACCCACCATGAGACCCTTGGGTATACTGTAGGGTGGGATCAAAATGCACATAAATAAATAAAATGAACATTAGTTTTTAGAATCCTTTATTAACTGTTCCAGAACAGTTTCATCTGTCACTTCCACTTCCACTTGAATTTCTTCCACCTCTCTTTCAAATTTACTCAGGCACATTCTTGCTTTTTTTACAAGTATAGTCAAAATCTTTTTTGGGACGAAAGTGAATGTTGCTCCTTCCAATCTATTTCATATAAATAGGATCTTTCTCAGCTTGAGTTTCTTTGTTAGAAATAAGTTCTCCTTCTTCTTGCTCAATGTTCTAATAAAAAAAATCTGCTGGAGGTTTAGTACTCTTTTCTCTAATATCTTTCTTCCAAAATCTCCTTGAACCCTCTGTTGTAATAATATCAGATTATTCAAATCTTTTTCTACCTTTTCATTTATAATCTCAGTTTTATTTTCCTGTTTTTTCCATTTCATCCTGGATTTGCTTTTTATCTCCAGCCCATTGCTGTACTGCTTCTTCAGTTTCTTAAAACTTCATTTTTAAGATCCTCCTTTAGTTCTGCCTCCAATCTTGACATTTCAATTCTCATATCTATAAATTGTAACATCATGCCATTTCTCAAAGTTTCAAACATGTTCTGTAAAATTTCTGGGAAGACTGCCCCTTCTGAAGCTCATTCTGGCAAACTTGATTTCTGCATTTTAAGCATTTTTCTTGCCATATTTAACTTTCCAGAGATGAGAGAGAAGTCAACTTTCTTGAGTTAAAATAAAAGACCAGTCTCTTTGCTTTTCTGGAAACAGCAATATTTAACCTCAATTCTCCTTCTATAGACGTAATGACAGAATATTGTTATTATTGTTGCTGTAACACTTGCTCTGATCAAGTACTTCTTTTTGAAGTAAAGAATGCACTTTCCCACCATTTCCCGCTCTGTGTCCAGGCAGTTCCATTAACTCCAATGCAGTTTTGACACATATGAAATATTAAGCTTTTGTTTTTAATTAGAAAAAGAGGTTTACAGTCACCTCTTGGTCTACATTTTCTATACAGCTGTGCATTGTACAATACCTCTCCTCTAATATATTTAAGTGCAAAACGGACTTGACATTTGACGTAGGGGATACTCTGATGTCTTGCAACTGGCTGCTGCTGATCAGCCTTGGGTTACAATATCAAAAAGGTGAGAGTTTCCCCTGCTTCAAAAACAGAGAAGGACCAAAATGCTGACCCTTCCAGAGAATAATTTACTGTATTTTGTGCCATGTGAAACGCATCACCATGTAAGATGTGTGTAATTTGCCAAGGAAAAGTTAGGAAGATGAATTTAAAAAACAGGATGCAAAGTGATTTTAAGGATAAATTATTTAGTAAAATCTGTGGGTTTTATATAGGCAAAAAGTACAGTAATCAGTAAGTGAAGAGAAGGCAACAAAAGACAGGATACCCTGAGTTTGTACAAAAGTCTGGAAAGAAATGCCTGTTGTTCACACTTGTGCAGTTGCTTGTTACAACAGACCATTTCCAAAAGCACACATGAAAGTTCAAACCAGACTGTCGTCAGTCAGATACTTTCAGCAAAAGATGAGCTTTTCATATAAGGTTAGAATAATCAGTCCTGGATATTCAAAATACCAGAGTCACAGCTCCCACTAAGCTTTTGACAATCAAGGTTCCATCTGCAGAGAAAGAAATTTAAGCTGATGTAGCTACACAGAATCAAAGAAAACAGGTGCCAGTCAGGAACAACTAGGACTGGAGCAGACACATCAGAGGTCTGACTTAAAATGAGGTAATTTATATATTTTCCTGTGTCAGTGATTCTCACATTGTGATTCTCCAAACATTCCTAAACAATTCTCAGCACTGCACGACCAGCATTCCATGCCAGTTCCATTTTTCTGGGGCTGGCATGGAAAGCTAGCACCTTTTGTTCAGGAACTTCTGGAGGACCACAATATGAAAACCATTGTTCTATACCTATTATCCCTTTGGGATGTTCAAAATCTTGAACAGGTCTACTCTAGTTTTTCAGATTGGATGTTGGCTACTTGCCAAAAGGGTCTCTCACACTAGCTGAGACAAGTCAAACTGATTGGAAATATTAAATAATGTATTTTCTGGCGTATAAGACTATTTTTTAACCCAGGAAAATCTTCTCAAAAGTTGGGGGTCGTCTTATACTCCAGGTGTCGTCTTCTTATATGGTGAGTATATCCCAGACTCTATATTTTAATTGGAAAGTTGGGGGTCGTCTTATACACCCAGTTGTCTTATACACCAGAAAATGCAGTATTTACTGTTTAAGAATTTGGTCCTTGTCTAGATATTACATCCTTATGTACTAAGAGCGCAAGAGATGTCAAAACATACCTTTTGTTTGTTGTAGTGCTTGAACATTCTGATGCAGTGTTCAATAATGAAGAGAAGATAAATCCCACCAAGTGCCACCAATCCTTTCAAAACTGCATCGTACTCTTCTAGGAAGCCTTGAACCAATCCTCCGTGTCCATGTGAATGGCCATGGAGATGCTGATGTTTGTGTGGGTGATTCTGGCCATCATGGTGACTGTGATTGTGAACTCCTTGCGACTAGGAGTAGGGAAGGATAAAAACAGACAATGAAGCCTTCTCAAAGTAAAGCTCAATCCACACTGAACACCACTAAAGTTCCCCCTTTCTTGTTTTGACCCTCAGATCAAATCAACACTCTGTCTGCTCTAAACATGTGGAATTTGAGCAAATTCAGGATCTCCTCCCTTCATTTTCTACCAGGACAATTTCTTTCCTTCTTGAAGTATACTGGGTAAAAATCTATTTTCTTTAAGAGTGATAAAATTTAAAAATCTCAAGCAACGCTCCGGAAATGGTTTCTAAAATTTTGTTACTGGAAGGCTTTTTAAAAACAGTGTGCATATCACATCATTACAATTTATTTCCTCCGAGGACCAGAAGTACAGCCCAAACCTCAAACATAAGTGTAAAATAACAAAGATCGAGAGCATATAAAATAAATTCAAAGAAAATGTTTGTAATAAGGATGCCAAAATTAATTTTAAAACTGGTCATTTTTTCCAATGTTTCCCAAAATTTTTAGATGGAATCTTCCTCCATGACTTCAAATATGTCTATTTTAAGAACTATAATTCAATTAATCAAGAAAAGTCCAATCACTGAACTCTCAAGAAGGGCTTGACACAGTACCACATATTTCCTGTTATTCAGTAAATGGTATTTAATGCTACTTTGCCTACGAATATGAAAGGCACCATAACTATTCTTGACAACAGGTACACAACTGCAACATCTGAGAATGTGTCCGTAATCCATACACAGGGGAAAGGAATAACAGAAACACTACCATAAAAAATGATCATGGAAGCTGTAAAAGGTTTATAATCCAAATCAAATGAAAAAAAAACCCTGTATTTTCTGATTGCCAACACCAACTCTGGATGAAATGTTTTATAATCCAATATTTTATCCAATACTTTAAAACTTCTCTAAATTTAACCTGTGTACTTAATTCTTCATATGAACAAAGAATCAAACACCTTGTCTACAGAATGACTCCATCTCATGCATTACCTTCAGCTCACCAAACCAGCATAGATCTACTCAATAGCCCCCAAAATATACATGAACAAGAAAGGGCACAGAAGACCTAACCTTTTTATCTGGGCTGTTAACACAGAACTCCAATTTCTTGCCAATCATTTTATCTTCCCTAAACATAGACTTGGCCAAGGTGATCATTCCAGGGCAAGAACCAACAGTTGGCTGATGTATTTTGCTTAAAGTACCATCAGCAGACAGGTTAGTAAAGGCACAATCTAATGAACGCCTTCAGAGTTAAGTAAGGCTGCCAATGCTCCAAGAGCTACCAAGGAAAAGGCAAGACACAAACACCGGAACAGGACAGAACTTACATGTGGCAACAGATGAAGCAGCGCATCTCCACTCATTGTTCCTACAGCAAGAGCAACCAGGAAGGTGAGGAGAAATTTGAAGCACCCTTGGTTAATAATAGGAATCAAGATCACACCTAGCAAGGACAGCAGGCTAATGACCGTGATAGAAATGATGCCACAAATCCAAGCTGTGGAAGTGGAAAGGGGAGGGGGAGAAACATCAGTCAGGAAGCTTCTCAATCATCAGTAACAAGTTGAAAGAAGACAATTTTTGCTCAGAAAAAGTTCACACTTAAAATTACATTTTCTCTTTTATAACCATTCAGCGATAACCCGTAACAAAAGCCATAACTCTTCACTGCAGAATGTTTACTAACTGCATGTGATTTCCCCCCTTCTTCTTTAAGGGACAACGTGTACATTCTGTTGTAATACTAACATAAATTTAATTTCATACACAGTGATTCATCAGAATCTATTGCAGGATAGTAAGATACAAGTAGACCACAGTATTTAGGATGCCAGAAAATTCACCAGGTGCTGAGTACAACTCAGTGGCACCTTCACGTTAAGATTCATCATTTCTTCATATATTTTCTTTCACCAGGGCCTCCAGTTCTCCAAGTTCAAGAGGCTCCTCATCAGAACTTAAGTTTCTTGATTAAGACAACTTTAGATAAAAGTTCTTGGCTTGTCCTGTAGTAACACTGTATTCAGTATGTAATATACAATCTATAGTGGGTAGATCCTCCCATATTAACTAAGGTTTTGTACTGCTAAAACAGCTTGTAGCATGTATCCTGAAACTTGCGAACATAGGGAGCCAGAAAAGATTTTTTTATTACCTCACCCAGTCAAAGGGTCCCCAGAAAACCACTAATTAAAAATGACTCTTTGCACTGTGAATAGTGAGGTTCACTAAATTGCAAACACTGAGGAGACTACTGTAACTAACAGCAGCATAGAAGTCTTTCTTAACCACAATAATCTGATCGCTGGAAATAAAGCATGAATCTATACAGAATGTAAAGGGTAACTGCCAGCTTCTCTCTCATGCTTACTTTCCAGGTAAGAGAGATCTGCGTCCAGCTCTGCACAAAGAAAGTTGGCCATCAGTTCCTCTTCCTGGACCTATTTACAAATCTTGGTACCTCCCCTACAGAGGACCTAGAAAAGACTACCTCGCACTGTGGATCGCATCTTGCCAGGCTGTAATGGGAAGGAGAAATGTCCTGAAACTAGGAACTAACTCTGAGCAGGACAAGATTCCTTCCTCAGATTTCAGGTGACCCTTCTATTCTAGTCATGCAAGAACACACTCAGTACTCTGGAACACTTTCTTGAGATGATGAGAAGAGTTACTGGCTTGAAATACCTTCAGGATACAGACTCAATGGGCTGGACGAGGGCCAATAAACTGAAACTGAATCCAGAAAAAACAGGTGCTGTGTGTCACAGGGTCTCGGGTCTGTGTAGTTTGGGAGATACTGTGTCCTTGATGGGGTTGCAATGCCCTGGGACAGGTGTGTAATTTGAGAGTACTCCTGGATTCAGCACTAACGCTTGAAGCTGTGGAGGCCCTGGCCAGGATTGCCTACTCCCAACTATGGCTGGTGCGTCAACTGAAGCCTTTTCTGGATAGAGACAACTTGGCCGCAGTTATCCATGCTCTGGTAACCTCTAGATTGGACTATTGTAATACACTCTACATGGAGCTGCCCTTGAAGATGATTCAGAAGTTGCATCTAGTGCAAAACGCAGCTGCTAGAGTGCTGACTGGAACAGCTAGCAGGATGCACATCACGTCGGTTTTAAAAGAATTGCATTGGCTGCCAATTCACTACCGATCCCAATTCAAGGTGTTAACTCTGACTTATAAGGTCCTAAATGACTTGGCCCCCAAATATCTAAAGGAACGCCTTCTCCCATACATACCTGCCCATGCCTTAAGATCTAGTGGTGAGGCCCTCCTGGCTGTCCCACTGCCTTCAGTAGTGAGGCTGGTGGGCACCCGGAAGAGGGCCTTTTCAGCGATGGCCCTCAGACTGTGGAATAGACTTCCCCTCAAGGTGCATTATGCCCCTTCCTTATATATATATAGGAAGGCAGTAAAAACATACCTCTTTGCCCTGGCCTTTGGCTGAGGTGATTACATTCTCCCCTCCCTCCCAGTGATAATCACTATTAATGCAATACGGAGTGTACTGTTTAAAATTTGTTGAATTTTTAAAATGTTTTTTATGTGCATCTTGTTTTTAATCAGTATCTTGTTTTAATTGGTATCTTGTTTAATTGGTATCTTGTTTCTAATCTGTTGTTTAATCTGTTGTTACTCACCCAGAGACCTTCAGGTATGGGGTGGGATAGAAATGTAAATAAATAAATAAATAATGGTAAGATAATTCAGCAAACAGAAAAGGGCAGCTAAAAAGAGCAAAGAGATGTTGTGGTTTTCCTTCATGGCCATCTTATTAGCTTAATGACATTTCTATTTTGACGCAAATGGATATCTTACTAGTATAAATGTAAAGATCACCACCACTACCACACTCTCAGCCTATTTCATTAATCAATATTTAAAAAAAAAAGACAACACCCAAACCATTTTGTAAATACAGGTTTCTTTCTGATGTGTTTACTGTACTTCAATAACCTGGAGGAATTTTTAATTACTGCTTCTTTAAAAAGCTAACTTGAAACATACCAAAACATCTACCACTTATTTTGCTAAAAAAGACATCATTTAAAACATGGAAGGTCTTCAAGATTACTTATTCATCAACTCCCTACCTCATTATCGAGACAGAAAATGCCTCTTTTAAAAAGAAGCACTCATCTGTGGAAACTTTCTAATTAACTTGGTTCAAAGACATATGCCCACTGACAGAGAAGGGTTTGGGGGAAAGTTGGTGTGTGTTTTTAAACAGCTCCAACAATTTAATTGGCAGAAAATGCTTAGCAATCTTTTCATCAACTCTCCTGGCAATTAAACCAGGGTCAGGACTGTCTTAAAAAAAAAGGCGACTATGAAAAACAAAATGATTTGTTATCATAAGCATCAAGTAGACTATTCAGTTTACCAAAAATCTTAGAATAAAGTTAATGAGGAAGTAGCTGTGTCATTATGGGAGAGTTATATGCAGCAACCATTCTTTATGTTACTGCAATCATTAAAAATACTACCAAAGTATTCTTTCTGACAACTACTAAAATGCATCAGAACAAACTCAATTTGCACTTTGTTAGTTAAGTGCCTGCAAAAGTGTGTAATCAATCTTCACTACTAGAAATATTATTTTCAAAACAAGGTCAACTCCCTACAAATTTTCAAAGCTCAGAGTAAGCACACCAGCTCTAAAAACAGGAAGTTGTGCTACCAAAATCCACATATCTTGGCGCACGTAAGGGCTTGATTATAAACACTGATCTTTTTCAAAATCCGAGCTCCCTGGTACAACGGCTTACCCCTCCCACAGTATACAGCAAGCACCGTCATGCTTCATAAATCCCTCAAACACACAGAACATGAACCCTTATATTACCCCCATTCCAGATTCTGTCTATTGGGTAATGTCTTCCAGTTGCCATCTTGCCTCCACTTTTCTTGAATTGCTGGAGGGACCCATACTTGCTAGACATAAGTTTTAACTGTCTAGATTCTGCACCTTGTGGTATACTGTGACCAAATCTGACTGGAAGCATCTTAATTCTCTCTACCCTTCTCCTTGCCTAAGGGACAGAGTTAAAGGGAGTGGGGGACTGTCCCTTGGGCTGATTTTTTATCTATAGAAAATTTCAAATCCCAGCTCTGCCAGAAGTCCAAGCGAGTTTATGTCAGAATACATCACAATACTTAGAAAGATCACAAATTGGATTCAGTACACAGTAGCTTCCTATTCTTCTCATAAGATCCTGAGTACTAACTCTTTGCAAGTACTCCTGATTAAGTCTGGATTCACATACAGCCAAAAGGAAAAAAAAAAGCACCTCTAAAGCACGTTGGAAACAGTAGTGTGTGATCCTTGCATTTCTCCTCCCATCTCCAACCCACTTTTTCTAACCTACAATGTTCATGAGAAGAGGGAGGGGAAGTCTGGCCTATGAAAGACCCAGTTGCAAGCTACCTCTAAGTCATCTTCAGTCTCATAACAGTCTAGATAACAAAAGTTATTTAGGAACACTCCCACCCACCCCTTTTATGTTTCCTATTAACTTATGGCTGTTGCAAGGCTTCTTGTTCAGAGGCTAAAGCACTGAAAGTATCTTGATTCTGTAGTGTTCCATGTTCCTCTGAGAACTGCAGCACTCAGATAGCCTCTATGATTTTACAAACAATCTTTTTAATAACACTGAAACCAAAAGCTAAAACAAAAGCATTCTTATCTAGGTAAAAAAGTGCCAGCTCTTTACTCAGTATATGAAATTGCGCAAACAAGTATGAAATACATTAGCTCTTCAGTCTACATGCTTCAACATTCTTAGGTTCTCCTCACCTGATGCACCTGTCTTATCCATGTGCACAAGTGATGCATTTTTTCCTTTATTCAAGTCTTCAATCAGCAGATCTTCATAATGTTCAATACAAAACCTCCTGTCAATCTGATACAGTAAGGCAGGACACAAGTACGTAAATAAGTTTGGAGAGATTGCAGAATTGGGGCGAAGACCGTAATGCCTGAGCAGCTGTGTGACATTTAAGCACTGCAAAGTAATCAAGAGAAGAAAACTGAAGAAAAAGTGTGGCTGTGTTTTGAAGCACAGAATACAAGGATTCAAGTTCTAGAAAAATATACTCTAAAACACAAGCTCTGGAGAACAATTTAACTTAAGTTGGTGTAATGTAACAAAAACCCAGGAAAACTTGCCCAAGAAATACAGTATACACAATTTAATAAAAAATGGAACATAAGAGGAACCAAACTATAGCAAATGCTGCCATCAGCTCAACATTCCAGGGTTGAAGTTTTCTTTCTATCTTCTTTTATCCAATTTATTTTTCATTGTTTTGTTAAATTAAAAAGCCAAATATCCAAACTGTTTTATTATATGTATTATGTTAACACTCCTGGGAGCCTTGCTGACAAACTGATTGTTGCTGCAAGAAAAAGAAAATCAGCCACTCATTCCCACCTTAAACTAACTGTTGTTTTAAAGATTAAGTATGAATAAATCTGGAAATGATCTAATTTAAATTATGTTGTTTTATATCAAGCCATTTATTCAAATTTAATTTGTACCACTAGAGAAGGGATGTACAAAGGCTCTTTTTCCTCTCCCATCAAATAAACACACCTGAAGGCTTTTTGAAAATTACACTAGGACATTCACACGGGAAACAAAGTTCCTGCAACTGATCCCTGCTAGCACTAGATGGCACTATGAAGAGGTATTGCCAAGGCAAGGATCTGAACAGCCTCTGAGCTGGTTTAGAGTACCAAGCAGGTTCAGATCTTTGCTTTGGTGGTGCTCATTTATAGCATGATCTAGAACCAGCAGAGATCTGTTGCAGAGATTTGTTGTTCATGTGGATATCAGTAGTTTAAGAAGAAAGTGCTCAGTAAGTTTTTATTATTATTATTATTTGCATGGGGGGGAGGCACCTCTGAAACTTCTACATTGAAAATTGGCATTCAAACTAAAGTTAAAATAAAATTTGGATTGCGTAGGATTCTTGACCATTCCAGTTTGTTCAGAAGAGATAGTAAGTTCAATAATGATACCGAAGAAGTTTCAAAAAAGTAAAAAAAAGAACGCAAGTAATAAAAAATGACCCAAGATAAATAAAAAGAGTTCTAATGCTAAATATTATAGAAACAATTAAAATGTAGTACAATTACAATTGTCTTATTATTATTGCTCTCAGCTACTCTGTTTCACCCTGAGGCTGTCAGGATAAGTTAGGATAGAAAACCAAATTATACTCAATTCATGAATCAAAATACTGAATGTGGTAGGAATACAATACAAAACTACGTTATAGTTCAGGATTACTAATCTGAGTTGTGCCCCTCTGAAGAAAAATCACAATCCTCACTTTAACTTATGCTGATATAAGTCTCAGGGCAGGATTGGAATTACAGCCCTTTGAAAATAATGCCAGAGGGGGGAAGGTCTGGAAGGCAAAACCAGAAACTCGGCTGTTTCTTCCCAGCTTATACCCAAACTTGCATGGAGGAAATTTCAATACCCTGGCTATACAAATTCATCCTCTTGTGTATAAGGTGATCTTATTCACTTAAAAGCACATATATACTCATCAAGTTTACACTGACCTCATCATGATGATGTTCATCGTCATTGTGGTCCTTGTGGTTATGCCCTGGAGGAATGGCATTCTTGTTCACATTATGTTTATGTGATGCTTCACGCTTGTTGGGATGGTGATAGCCATCTCCACTGGCAGGATTTGGTTCCTGATGCCTCTGAGTAGGCAAATGATCATTGCTGGGTTCATGAAATTGTTCATGTGACAGAGATGCACCATGATCATCTCTGTTTTTGTTAACATTATTGGTTTCATACTGCTCATGATCAGAAATAAATCCCTGTGTTGTGTCAATTGAAGCGTCACTTCTCTTCTTTTTGTCCTTTTTATTCTTCTCATGTTTACGTGGCTTCTTTTCACGCTGCTCATGAGTAGTGTTGGTTTCTGTGGAAGGTTCATGACTTGGCTCCCCATGTTCACTGGTACTGACAGAATCATTATGAGAATGAGGAGTCCCACTATGGTTGAGGTGGCGGTGCTGGGGGTGGTGGTGATGATGTTGGTGGGGCCTGTGATTTTTATGGTCATGCTTACCCTTGGGTTTTGAAGAAGGCTCCGCTGCTTGCTTTTCTAGGTCACACTTCTGGTTTCTTTTGGCAGATCCCTCATTCACAGTTTGGTTTTCTGAAGCCGAATGACTGTGAGAATGAGGGTGGCTGTGAGAATGAGAATGCTTTCCTTCTTGTATCTCTATTACATCTAAATGAGAGACATGATCATGGCCTATGTCCTCATGATTTATTTCTACAACTTTTACCTCTCCAAGCCCAAGGCTCATCAGCAGTTTCTCGAGACCAAAAAATGAGAGTTTCCCATTTTCACCATAGCGCTCAAAAAGTTTTTCAATGTAGTATTTCTGTTGATCCTCAGCTTTACTTCCATTCTGAAGATATGGTATATTTGAGATCTGATAGTCACTGTGTTCATGATTGTGGCTTCCTTCACTCCCATGGTCGTGCCCATGACAATGATGGCATTGATGAAAGACAAAAGTCAGCAAACAAATGAGGCAAAACTGTGTATGCATATGTACCTTCATGTCTGTTTTCTGCAAGAGAAGAAAAACATGTCTGGCTGTTAAAGATTTCTCAGTTTTAAAACTACATAAATTTTGCAAGATATGATATAGAACACAGTAAGTATCAAACTAAACAATATTTTCTTACAGTACACTTGTAATTTCTTAAGCCTTATACAAACATATTGAAATGCGGCCTAAAATCTTCTCAGTTAAATGCATCTAAGGTCTGAAGATGGTATCATAGTACATGAGCTCAAATTTTAAAGTGGCAACAGTTGGTTTTTTCCTTTATATGTGAATGTTTATATATGTGTGTGTGAGAGAGCACGCGCACAGGCACACACACACACACCTGTGCATGAGCAGGTGGGCAACCACATAAAATAGTTTGGGAATTACAGCTTTTGAAGAAATGGATACAAGGAATTAGAAAAACTGCAACTGGAGCCTGAAATAGCCAGTTTCCTTAACTACAGAAAAGCAATTAACATTTGAAGTCACTATACAGTACATTGCCTAGGCACCAATTCTTTGATGTCACATATATTACGGTTCAAATAAAAATGTTCATTACAAAAAGAAAAAAGAAAAAAAACAACTATCTCCTCATTTAATTAAAAGGTCTAAAGATCAAAGAAATTTTCAGTAATGTATAAAGTGAAAGTGAGTCATACATTTTTCACTAAGTGCCCATTCATTAAAACACTGTACAGTTCCATACCCTGAAGAGGCATAATTATTTCAGTACTTCCAAACTAGAATTCCAACAAATTTCTTCCTTTCTCTCATACACACACCCTGGAACAGAGTAAAACCCTACATACTAACTACAGAAAACAGGTATAGCCAACCAGAACTTGAATAAATTTTGCTTTGGAGCACGCATTCTTCAGTATAACACACTACAAGTCCACAGCTTACCTGCTCCATTTTATAAGCTAAGAATGGTGTTCCTGGCTACCAAAATATAGAAGTTGGAATCTATTCAAATAAAAGCAGCATCAATTACAAAAAGGTTATTGTTGACATCTTTCACAGTCAAAAACAAAGCCATTTTTTTCCAGATCCCAAGAACAAACAGAAAATGCATCTCATTTCTTCTGGACATAGCTTGGAGTGGGGATTCCATTGAAGGGCAGACCCCAAAAATTATGCCACAAGGAAATTCCAAGAACATATGAGCAACAGATGCTATCGCAAAACAAAACACAATAGAAAGCAGTACAAATTATTTATTTAGCTCTTTCTGTTCCCATCAGGAAAGCCAAGCAATGCTGTAGTTTCATAAGGCAGTAACCTCATGGTTTCAGACCATGCCATAAGGTCAAACAGAGATAAGAACTTCAAAACTCAGGAATATAACCCATCTAACAGTTTAAGCTATACCTTCTATGACATTCCAAGTTGTAAAACGTCTTAAGGGATTTTCCTTACTTGATGGGAAGAGGGGGGAACACATAAAAAAACTTTCTACTTCTTTGTCACTCTTTCCAGAAATACTTTACTGTATCAAGAGCTCAAATCCATAAATATTCTTTCAGCTTCATTTGTGAAACAAGTAGAGCCAATGCATCTTTATAATTATCACAAATGTATTAACTGAAAAGATAACCTAGAACAAACTTGTATCTTGGCAGAAAGCTTCAAACCAGGATAAGAATTGTAGCAACTGAGCAAGAATTACTGAACTAATTATAGGGTGTTATAACCTAAATTATAATTATTTATCTGGATTTTGTCTATGGCCAACAAGTATTCAACTGAGCCATTATCTGTCCCAAATTCTCTTTTAAAAGCTACTTTTTACTACCTTTGCAAACAAGAAGTAAAATGATGAGAGTGGGATAATGAGACTTGTGAGTCCTCATCTCAATTGTGTTTGCCAAGAAGAAACAATGAGATAAGTTACAGAATTAGTCAAAGTTAATTTCTGCAATCACAGTAAACACTGGAAGAATCACTGTCCACAGAATTATCACCCAAAGAAACTGTCGGGTCATTTTAAGGTCATTTTTCATCTTACTTGAAGCAGAAAATAACCCCAAGTAGTAATGGACACAGCATCAAACCTATAGAAGAATTCATCATCCATGCAACTTTATTTTTTCCCATGCATCACCACTGTATTTTCAGTTTGCAGATAAATTTAAAATTACTGTATTTTCTGGCGTATAAGACTACTTTTTAACCCAGGAAAATCTTCTCAAAAGTCAGGGGTCGTCTTATACGCCGGGTGTTGTCTTCTTATACGGCGAGTATATCCCAAACTCTATATTTTAACTGGAAAGTTGGGGGTCGTCTTATATGCCCAGTCGTCTTATATGCCGGAAAATACGGTACTGTGCTAAGAAAAGTACAGTGCTAGACAGGATAGGAATCTGATGTACTAAGCAGGTCTCTTATTATTATAACAAATAGATTGGGATAATATGCCATCTAATATAGTCATCTAGACCTTAGCTTGTTTGAATTTTCAAGGGTCTTGGGGGGAAAAACTGATCTAGGGAAATAAGAGTAAGGACATACCTGATACTACTGAAATGGGCTGGTGGGGAAGAAACACATCTAGCGCTTTATGGTTCAAAAGCATTTCAAACAAGAATAATTGAAAGTTGTGGTACCGTCTGGCAATACTGCTAAAGTACATGTATTGGCTCTCTCCCTCTACATGCACACACACTTCAAAGTGTGAACTGTAGGGAGAAATGATCACCACTTAGGTGTCAATCAAAAGAATTTATTAAGGATTTCTCTCACACAAATTTAAGTTAATGGAAGAGCTAGGACCACATTCAAGCTGAACAAAACTTCTGTTTCAACCTTGAATTTATCTACTTCATTTAGCTAACTTTCCCAAGAAACTGCTTTGCATCCCCTACAGTGAATTCCATGTCTATAAGAAATGACTTCACTTCTTTCTCTAGTCCACAATGGAATGATTAAATCCAGAGCTTACTCACGAAGTCAAAAGTGCAAATAACTCCATCTGTACTACTACAAGAGTTACGAGTAAATTTACTTGCTGAGATCTCACCTCTGACTCAAGTATGACCCTAATCCTTTCCACTAGCTCATGTTTTCTTTCATGTGACTACCACATATAACAGAATCAAGAGGGTACTTGGAAATGTAGTCAAGCATCCCTAATTTTATATTTTCCCTTAGCAATCATATGATGGGTGGTTTGTCCTTTGCATTACTATTTCATTTCTCATAATCTTCATTGTTATTTCATGTTTTGAGATTTTTTTAAAAAAATTGCCTAAGTGCAACACCATAATTTGCAACCCTCAGTGGCTGGAAAAATGTGTTTCGTTACACGTTAAGTAACCATATTAACATTTTGATTTGGTAGCATGATTCAAGTTTGTGAAGTTTTCTTGCAATCTAAGCAGTAAACAGCAAAATTGGAATTACCAGTGGAGATAAAAGAAATATTTTACAGAAGCAGAATAATTTACCACCAGTCTGGCATTGCAAAAGTGATGTTTAAACTACAATATCTAAAACAAGAATACGCACACAAAATAGTTTACAGTACTTAGAGCAATGACTACGACCTTGAGCCTAATGCAGAAAAACTTGCTCACCTGATTTACCGATTAATACCCACAGAAAGCAAAGAATATGGGCTCATATTCCCTTTCTCTCCTGATCTTCTAATCTTGTAGATGCCATCAAAATTTACATAGATTCAACACTCCACACGTTAGTATTCCAGCACTATTAACACAAATGAAAATAAACATTTCTTTTGGTTTTGCTTATTTCTGAATGTTTTTAGTTATTTTTATTGAGGGAATGCCAAACAACTGACACAGCAAAGGCAAGGAACATATATGTGGGAAAACCAATCGTGCTTGGAGAGCAATTAAATTAACTCTTAACAGCTTTTTAAAAAGTAGTGAACAGTTTGACACTGCCTGTCCTTTAATTAAAATCACCAGAGAATGATACCAGCATAATAAAATGTGTCCTTCAGATTCACCTAACAGCACGACAGAAAACCATCAAACACTATTCAGACTTATAGGGAGTTATTCACA
The DNA here is from genome assembly GCA_023333525.1 of Aspidoscelis tigris stejnegeri. Classification (NCBI taxonomy): domain Eukaryota; kingdom Metazoa; phylum Chordata; class Lepidosauria; order Squamata; family Teiidae; genus Aspidoscelis; species Aspidoscelis tigris. The sequence goes on from JALMGA010000010.1 coordinate 19,164,264, forward strand.
AACCAACCATAATTAGCTTTGATCTATTTACTATAGAAATGGCAACAGTAGAACTAGGTGCAAGAGTGGGCAGTTCAGAGGCTTGTTGTAAGAATTCCACCCCAGAGAGGCAAAAGTGAACCGACAACACACCGGTCTATGTCTACCATTACTATGTATTCCTAAGGACTATGGATTATGGCCTATGAATTAAATTTTACTGGTGGTTCATGTCTTTTGCAGAAATGTGATTTGGTAATATTACTATCCCTTATGCAAGTAAACTACTTTGCTAATGTTACATAGCAAAAATGAATTCTGACTAGGCAGAAAACACTGTGGTCATCATAATATAGGCTTTGCCATACCTGAGATGAAATTTGTGTTGTACCTCTTACCTAAAGCCACAGCTGCTTTAAAACTGTGGACCAGTCTTTTAGCAGGTGGACGGTCTTTTGAGTTTAGTCTATGGCTTGGAAGTGTGCAGAACAAAAATTATGAGAGTAGATAGTGAGCTGGTGATAATCTTCCAATCTGCACAGAAGAAATTGATTCCATGACTTTTACAAGCAGAATCCAACCCATCTGAGATTAAAGCTTGAGAACTGGCTGTAATGTGTACAAAGGTACAAGTACCACTTTTTAAATACACTTTTAAAAATTTTCAAAGCTTCAAAACTCCTCCACAGTAGTCAATTATAGACCAATTTTCTTTGTCTAAACAAGCATGAGAAGCTTCAAAGAGGGAAACAAAGACCGAAAGGATATGTCCTTCGGAATACACACTGAAACTAATCTAACAGCAACAGTCCTAAATCTGTTCAAAAACCTGTTAGTTTACTGCTGAAAAAAACTTGGAACTCATTAAATAGCAAGTTGTTATTCCAAATATTTTCCAGAATTCCACAGTATTCACCAAGTGAAAAGCTGTAAAAGAACAGCTACTGTCTTTTGTAAATACATGCAGAGCCAGCACTGCCTTGAAATGGGAGTGTGTTTTCCAAACTTTTGCTTCCCTAATGATTAACACACTTTTCACTGCATAAATGCTCAGATGGGGCACACCCATTTTAAGTGTTTGCAGCCTAAATGGCTGCAAACCTAAGACCATAAACAGATAAACAAAAATCCTTCTTGCTTCCTGTGGCTCTGAATATTATATATTGACCTATTACTGATTTTTCTTTTCACACATTGTTTTTCTTTCCATCATATAAAGTCCCCAATGACAGAGATCACTGCAAAGGGTGACAAAAGTTTGTCATTCCCACCACACTTCTAATCTATCTGTTTTGTTCCATGTCTACTCCCCTTCTCAATTTTTAGCTATAGAATAAATCTCCTGGGGTATCTTACTATTTTCCCTAAATGTTAAATAAACTGGGCAATGGGTGGTGACTAATTTTGATAAGGGATATGGTGAAATACTTAAAAGTTTATTTACGCTCCTAGCCTGCTTCAATGCATCATCGTGTTATGATCAATGCTAGTCTAAATCCCGCACTATGGTCTGATGGTGCAGAAATGTAAATTGACAGGTTCACAGCAATTCAAGTTGCCTCAGGGACATGTTGACAAAAAGTTAGCATGAGGTTCTAAAGGAAATTCCAAAATGGAAAGGGGGATGGGCTAGTGCTGAGTTGGTCCTGGTGCCCTATAGAGGGCTGACATTACTGGGTGCTGACTAATCGTGACATATTCACAAACCCTATCATATTCAACTAACACTCTTTTCCATACAAAAGTTGGTAATTTTAACACATAAGACCACTCCTAGCAAATAAAAACTGGTCCATTTGTTTAAGGCAGCAACTATTCAGAATGCACTTCACTTGATTGAATGAAGTAGAAATCTAATTTAGTCAGCTACATGACAACCTGATTTCAGATTAAGGTCTCCATATAGAACTTTGTAAGAATGGGCAGCTTCCTATCCCCCCCAAAAGGTAAAATCAATATTGTGGGAGGATTTTTATAAAGTTACAATAGGACAGGATTATCACAAATCACGGAGGAAATCCTATGCCAACAGAACACAAGAATCCCAGGTGTTCTGCATAGACCTTCTCTCTTGCTTCTCTTCCCAACCTCTTAGCTTAAAATGTATCTGGTAATTTTACCTAGTTCTGCAGATGTTTTTCAAAGAGTCTGGGGCTTTAGGAGGAATGATATGGTCATTATACAAGCTTGCAGATATGGTGGTTTGGTTCTGCTGGACACCAAGCTGAGGAGTGAGTCAATGGTGTGTTTCTTCCACTTAATGCAGATCATACTTGCTGTTATGTCAGGTGAGGCTACTTTTGTTGACACAGATAACTTTAAGTTACAAGGTATGTCTGTTAAACAAGATTTTCTTGAGCAATGAAAATGAACTGTTGAAACTCTCCAAACTCTCATTAAGAGTTCAGAGCAGTGATTAATACAGGCACATGAGTAAGGATCAAATGTCCTGTAATATCTAGTTCAACCCTAAGATTGTTATGGGTTCAGCATTCTAAAACTGATAAGTAAGACCCAATAAAAATCTAGAAACCTGTTCTCTTCTTAAGAGAAATAAAACTGGCAAATTTACTGGGGAAAAGATATTTCTAGGAGTTTTAGCATGCCAAGAATATGCAAAACTCCAATATAATGTTTAAAATATACTAGATCAATTAAAACTCAAGACCTCAAAAGTGTAAGAGTATTTTAACAAAATCTTTTTACGTCTACACTTTGTTTTCAGTTTTACTCCTGTCTCTGAAAAACTTCCATTTCCCAGTATGTCCTTAACAAATGACAGTTTATTAAGCTATTCCATCTTCAATTCTATTGTATCAATATCTGCAAACATACTGACTTTCTAAGTTAGGACAAGTCAAGTCCTAAACTTATTAAATGCATTTATCATACTGTCACAGCACAGATTTATCCAGTGAAGGATTCTTGGTTCAGAACTGGCATCTTAGTTCAGAAATGACTTCTGACCCATGGTCCCCTATGCAGAGATCGACTCACTGTAAGATAATCAACAGAGATCTAGAAAATCTAGGTGTGTCACTGACCCAGATTTGCCTACCTAAGAAGCTGGGTTGGGCCACTAGTAAAACAAGTTGAATATGAAGGAATTTCTGATACCTCCCAATCAGATACCTTCTGGAAGCCTACTTTACTACGTCTTACTATCACTCCTAGTGGACTGCAGTATGTGGTTTTGGTAGACAGCTCAGGCACCTGTCATCTTTTAAACGAACAGAACTTGTTATTTCTCCCACCCCTCATCCAAAGGATGGATAAAATAACCTGCCTTCCACCCTAGCAAAGGGAGCTAAATATCAAAGGTACATTTTAACCAGGTGCCAAAAGCCCTATTATGCTGGTATCTGGCATACCTTCGATAAGAAGCTGCTCCAAAGCCTGGTGGCCACCAGAGAAAAGGCCCTCTTGTGTGAAAACACCACCCTTGACAAAATATTTTGGCTTCAGAACAACCTAAAGTTTTCTTGGGTAGGTTCTCACTCTTATGCAGAGATGCAAATGTAGAGATTCAATCCAATCTGTGCATGTAAGTTCCACAGGCTACTGGGAGATTTCCTTTCAAGCAAATATTGACATACCTTACTACACCATATTTAACAGCACCTAAAAATTCTCTTCAAATCCCCTTTTTCCAAAATAGTAATCCCTGAACTCTTGTCAGCCTTCCAACTGTTGACAACTTCAAGAGGTACACGAAAGATTGAAATTGCATGCAAAAGAACAAGTAGCAAGACCAGGCGCTCTTGGCTCATTTCTTCTTTTTTTTTTTACACCATGTTAGCACTAACAGGACCTTCTCTTCTCACAGAATTACATCCATAGTTCCACAGAAGAATATAGGCCAAGCTCCAAAGACCTATACAAGCTTACATTTTCTCCCTTAACGTCCTGCATAGCATGTGGATTTGAGAACTGATCAGGTCTCTTGTTAATGTGTCTCGAGAGGATTAAGCTAAAAAACAGGCACCCAAAAGCTACTGAGCTAAAGCAAGTTCCCTGAATAAGACAGAGAAAAGATATAAAAAAGCAGCACTTCTGGACACATACCAAACTGGAAATGTCAAATTTCCTTTGTGTATTCTTAGCATTTTAAACAATTTTGTCATTAATATAAAACAAAGGACATCATGTAAACATGTACATTCAATATGTTTAGTTTTATCAGAATCCTATCCACAGCGACCTGTGAATGATTCAGAACTTTATCAAGAGTTACAAGATTAAAAACTCCTTGGATGATCTTAATCTCATGTAAACGTTTAATCCAGTGCAAGCGGTATCCTATTTTCAAAACAGATATCAAAAAATTAAATTCATGAACTTCACCCAAACACAATGCATCCATTTACAAAAGGAAGGCACTACTCTAGGCATGTCTCTCTGCACAAGACAACATTTTAGGGATGACCAGCAGTATTGGTGTGTAATGGTTTGCTAGCTTAATTTGACGACAACAGTCAAAACTTGAAGATTTATAAGTCCCCTGTTGGCTTCAAGTGAAGTCAACCAACATGTCCCGAGACTAAGCTATTCTGGTTCCGCCTGCCCTCATCAGTCATTATTATTATTAAGTCTTCTGCCATCACATGTGAAAATAATTGCTTATCTTTTGGCTACTATAGAAACTAGACAGATACAGGCAGTCATCTTGCTTTTCTTCCTAGACTGAGTGATCGCTATAGCAACTAAACCATGCTAATACACAGCTAATACAAGACACAGTGCAATATCTTGCTCAAAGTTACTAAATGTCCTCTGTTAGACCTTACACATGAATTCATTAAAAAAGTAGCCATGCTGAAGCTTCATCTACTACTGGATTAGGAATTCAATCCACTGAATTAAGATCCATTATTTAATGTAAAAGAAAAAAAATCTCTGAGGGAAATGCATGATCTTTGAGATCTCTTACAGATATTAAAGCAGGAGATCATGTATTTATGACACATTTGAGTATCCGTTAAGAGACATGTCAAACCTGTCCTACTTAGAACCGGTTCAAAATAATTCAGGGGATTCCAAAGTACGGAAGCAAATTGAACCCTCCTCAAGTTCAAGGGTTCAGTTCTATATGGAACTGAATTGGGTGCATTCAAACAGAACAGTCTGTTCAGTTTGATCCCGCCTCTTTACCATAACTGTGCACAACCTCATATCCATCATGCTCTACCTGTCTCCTTTAAGCACATACATGGCAACACACTGCTGTTCACTAGCCAGTTGGCATGTATTTGAAGTCTACTGGGCAATGTGCACTCCATTTCCTGGAAGGTCTTGAACATCTACAGCATAAGGAAAAAGTGTGTGGGCTGCATAATCTAGGTTTGTGCTGCTAAGACACATATAATACATAATACCATAATTTGGTTCTTACAAACCATTATGTAGTCCAAAAATATATTATGCAAGTACTTTACACCAAGAGAAAACCATGGAGACCTCATCAGCCTGTCAACAACAGCAAACAGAAGCTTATATAAAGCAGTGGTGTCAGAAAAGCCCAAAGCCAAAATTATCGATGGACTGGTGGTACTGCAGATGGGAAACTCAGTCTACCAGCTTGTAAGTGGCACTGTGGAGGGGTGGGCCCAGTTTATCAACCCTCAGCTTTCAAATCACTTTATTGAAAGAGAAGTCACAGTTGACAAAACGTGCAAAAGCAACACCTTGCTTTAAACAAGCAGAAAGTCTGTAATGGCATTATCTGGCTGAAAATCAGTATTTTTTATTCTCATTGAAAATGGACAACATATACGCACATTAGGAAATGCTTCAACATATTCTAAATCCAGTTGCGATCACTGACACTCTGTTGAGCTAAGGTTGCAACCCTGTATTTGTGTGCGCAGTCCTGAACCCTAGTAAGTAGGCAGGGCAGTTAGATAGCATGGGTTTTTCCTCATTAAGTTCCTTTAATGGGAAAAAAGGGTTGAAAAGCATAGCTCCCACTTCCACAGATCTGGTGCTCATACAGCTGACACTATCATATCAAAGGCTGCATTAGAAGGCATGTGGTGGAATGAGCTTGGGAAGATCCAAACATCTGTCCTGTCTAGACCAAGTTTGGAATGTATTCAGGATTACAATAATGCATGCAACATCTAAAATTTGCACAAGGGTTTTTTGGGAGGTTAGTTGTGGCAGCAGTGGCAGTAAGAAGCCAGTAGAATTCAGACATGGCTGACCCTACACTGATCCTACTCATGTGAAGTGAGCACTACTGTTTCTGCGTGTCAATGTGTCCCAGATCAACATAATGAAAGTACACAATATAAAAACACTGTGCTATAGCTAACATTAAAAAATAAAAACAAAATTACAATCACAGATTGCGTCAGAATATTTTGCTTAACAAGATTTAAACCGCAGATTTAAAATTTCATGGAAAAGAACTTCAAACCTTATTTGCTCCAAAAGGCTGGAAGAAGAGAGGGCTCTTTGCTTGCCACTGGAAAGAGATCAAAGTTGGCATCAGACAAACCTCACTAAGGGAAGTGTTTACGCATTTGGGGTGTGTAACTGAAAGATTGAATCCCACTATACTTCAGCCAGAAGGGGAGTTGTAGAAGATCTCAAATCGCAATAACATATTCCACGAGATGCAGTATTCTCAAGTTAGGTAAGGCATTTCTAGCATAAAAACAACCATTTTGAAACAAGACATGAAAGACGCTTATGATCAATGCTGCTGGGCAAGGGCTTGTATTAACTGATCAGACACAGAATTATTCACCAGTTAGTTTCTAGATCATGTTTAAAAGCAGGTTTGCTTCTTAAACCTGTATATTGCCCTCTAGGGAAACTTGAAAGGTGATTTACACAGTTCCATTACTGAGGTGTAAGCCTACTTGAAATGAATGATTTAACAGACCTGTACAAGATGCTGCTGCTGTATATAATCTTTAAACTAGTGAGAAAAATGTGTTTAAACAAATGAGGGTGGGAGGGAAAGGTTTTTCTGATGGTCTTAATTAAGTCCTTATAAATGAACTTTTTTTGTAAGTCTATCTTTTTGTTTTTTGGGACAAATTTGAAAAATCCACCCCTGAAAAATTGCTTCAGTTAGTTGTTACTCTTTTTCTCTAATGGCTAGACTTTAAAAAAAAATCAATACTGATGGAAGAAATAATGTATCTCCCTGCTTTAGCTTAACTAGTGTTCTAATAGAATTTAAAAGGAAATTGCTTTCAACTGCCTTCACCTTGCTGCATTCTGATCACATCTGCTACCAGGTACACAATTTCAAATTTCAAATTCCACATCTGTGTGTTAAACACTGAACATACCACAATTATCAGCCTCTCAGAAAGTACAAACATCAAGTTATATTTTGAAATAGACAAGTTTTACTCACTGTTTTCGTAAAAGGTTTATATTCTAATTCTGTTCAGGCTATGTAGCTGCTTTGGTACGCCCATTTGGTACTCAACATTTACTCTTTTATCTCTTCTCACTAAAAGCATGCAACTACATTCTCAACAATGTAAACCCTTTTACGCATTCTTCCCAGCATTATTCAAACTTATCATGTGCTCAAAGAGATCACTTAGCAGAAGGATTTTTGCCTGAAGTCATTGTACCAAAATACAAATGAACTAATTTTCACTTTTTTTTCTTGTATGCAACTTTTACAAGTATAATGAATTGGGCATATATTCCTTTTGACTAATGTCATCAAAATAACATCCTGAACTAGGAGATACAGCAATTTAATCCAAAAACATATCGAGTGCTTCTTTCCTTCCATCTAAATATCTATTCTAAATGAGTCTGAAGGTTTCTGTAGAATCCCAGATATTGAGCCATCAATGATGGCTTATCTCTCTTTATGCACTAGCGTAAGTTACCATGTAATAAAAAGAATCCTAGCAGCTGGAGACCTGTAGGCATGTGTGGAATTCAGAGGAAGTGTGATGGGATACAGGTTTAAAAAAAACTAATGAGGAGTATGGAAAAGATTATTAGAATATAATTAAAATACTACTGAAGTGCAGAGATATAACATGGAAAGAGAGGAAGATACGATACCTAATTCTAAAAGTATGGACATAGCCAGAGAATCCGCTCTTATAAAACGGACCTCTTATAACCTTTATTAAGAGATGTGGATATTCATGTTTGTTTATTACTATAAATTTTCTGGGATATGTTACTCAGGTTGAGGAGATTTGAGAGCTGTTATGTACTTTTTACATATAGATTGAGTTGGAGTCAAAGGTTTTATGTACTGACTCCACAACCCTGAGTGGCAAGCAACATCACTGATGGAAAAACTAAGAAATGCATAAGCAAGTGCTTGCTATACTTGCAACTAAGCAGGTAAGACTACATTTTTCAAGGGTTCTCTTCACAATCAGATTACTCTCTTTCCATACATTAGCATTCGAAACTCTTTGCTCAAAAACACTACAGGCCGGTTTGTAAATAGGCCTACAAACTTTGCAAGCTTGCAAATTCAGATAGCTTAATTTATTTGGATTTTTATCCCACCCTCTGTGGTCGAAGGTCTTAGGACAGATTACAAGATGAGAAGCCAAATATAAAATGGGCGTACCAAAACAATAACAGTTCCTGAAAAGCTGTTCCTTATTTAGCCAAAAGAGGTGCATATTTTAAAGGCCGCTGGTTCTGAAACTACTGCATACTTTTCTTTTCCAAATGATACTGAACTGCAAGTATGGGGGACGTTCTACTCTCCAACAGAACAATGTTCTCAAAGTCTTCTTCCATACCGACCTGCAGGTGTCCTAAGATCTATAGTGGAGACGCTCCTGGCTGTACCACTTCTCAGCAGTAAAAAGGATGGGCACCAGACTATGGAATAGTCTCCCCCTTGAGGTATGTCAGGCACCTTCATTAACATGTTTAGGAAGACAGTGAAGACTCAACTCTTTGCCCTGGTCTTTGGCTAAATGTGGTATAGCTTCCCGCCACCGCAGACATGGTTTTATACTGTTTTATATATATGGCATTATTTTAACATGTCTGTTTTTTAAATGCTGTTATCTGTCCTGGGACCTTAGGGTATAAATAAATAAACATATTTCTCCTCACTTTTATTGTTTTAGTATGTTTATATCTGGTTTTAAATAACCCAGCCTGAGACCTTTGGGATATTGGACTGGATAAAAATACAAATAATAATAAAAAATTTCCTCTCCATTTAAGTAAATAGGCACAGTTCACATACAGAGAGGAAAAGTATTAGGGTGAGGCTCAGTAACAACACCACAATCAAAAGACTTTCTCCCGGCACTAGTGCCCTAGTACAGATACTGGTGTAGGAGATTAGCCTGCTCCCATACCTGCATCTTTACAAGGACACTCTGTTCCCAGTACTGATGAGTCATTTTCTCTCTGCATTACCTAACTCCACAGTGAGTTTTCGGAGTTTGATAATGCCAAAGGAAAAGAGCTTGTCACTTTGCTGATGGGTTTTCTCAGTTTGGAAGTGAAGATAAATTAAAAATTAGATGCAAACACAGGCCTAGTGTATCCTGATCTTGCTCAGGCCCAGAAAGATGGCTTCTATCACCAGAGGAGGGCAAACTTTTCAATTTCTTGAATCAGCATTAGTGACACTGCCAGACACAGCTGCCTCAAATATGATGGTTTGGGGCGGATGTCCCTTCTAATCTGCCTTCCCCACAGCTTCTTCACTGGATCCTTGTGTTCAATAGTTTCAAACAGAAACTGTGTTGTTCCCTAGGAGGTAGAATGATGAGGCTCCAATGTTCTGACCTACAAGAGGCTGCCTGACATTATGGGTGTGTACAGACATGCCCCTTGCTCCGCCTTAAATGCAAAGTTCCTTCTGGTCCTACAAACTGGAGGACCAAAAACTTCGTATTTCAAGTGGATCTGCTTCCCATCCGCCAGACTGGAAACTCAGTCAGAGCAAGTAAGAGTGTGGTAAGTACTCCTTAGCGTGCAGTAAAAAGATGGTCATCTGGCATCTTTTTACTTCACGGGGTAGGAGGGGAATGCCACATTCTTACTGAGGGGTGCAGAAGCAGCAAACATGCTTTGCTGCTTCTGTCCCTTTCTGGAAGTACCCTAGAACTAAACTAAGCTCAAAATAAAGCTCTCTTCATTTTGGAATATTTGTGGGTGTTTTTGTCCCTATATTCTGTGCACCATTTTTAGATCTAGTTTTTGGCTTTTTAGGGTATGTACCGTTTACATCTTTTTTTCCCCTTGCTGCTCCCCGTACACAGTACAGGACATCATCAGACTGGTTTAAAAAGGCCTGCTGAACTGTGATATTTCAGTTATCTACACACCCTTATTTCTTGTCTCAAAGTTAACTATATAACTGCATCTTACTGACTGCAGAATCTCAAAAACTGTAGGAGGTCAAAAAAAATTCTGTCTGAGTTTCAGAATCCAACACTACTTGTAGTGGAAGAACAGCCATATTCCTTTTTCTTTCAGAGAAACACTGTAATAGTTTCCTTTATCTATAGTAGCAGTTTATATCCAAGACAAAATGCTTAAAGTAATTCTTTTCATGAAGAATTGTCAAATATTTAAGTAGACTTTGTAGAAAGAATCCATAACTTAGAAAAGGTTGACGCTTCCTTAAGGTCCCAACTGGAGACTGAAAGCCAAATGAACAACTAATAAGAACAATATTCTGGTGACTGATATTGTATAGTTTTAACAGTAAGTCTTTTTTGCCTTTCTGTCGCCAAAAAGGGATTAAACCTGTTACTTTATAAATCAGTAATTGTAGCTATGAGTTTTGAGAAGAACCTTGCCATAATAAGCCAAACTTAATTTATTTTGAGATCCCACATACCTACGCCCAAAGGCTGTGAAATGTGATCTGGTTTCTAAACACAACACTGCACTTACTATACACTTTTGGCTCATGATGACTAAGGATACCTTTTCACAGGGCCTTTGTGTGCGTCATGGGATTGATTGATCTGACAAGTGTCCCCCTGTGGAACTACAAGTGCGTTCTTAGAGTGCAGGACACGGACATTCCTGTTCCTTGGGAACAGTCATTTAACCATAAAACACATATCAGAGCACTGCGATGACAGATCGATGAGGCAAGCACTGACAGATCTTCTGATCACTCTACCCACCCACCCCTTGTGGACTTACTATGGTACCCTATGTTTGGTAGATTACAGGAAAATGGACAATTTCTAAAGGTATTTCCTGTACTCTGTAAGTCAGTCTCAGCTGAAACTCGGAACAGGGGAACAAAAGTTCCCTGGCTCTGACAATTTTCAAATTAAACAATTTGCACACTTGCAGAAATTTGAATAAAACACCATTTAATTATGCGGAAAATAAAAACTCAAGTGTTTATAATGGCAAGTTTGTTCAATCTTGCTTAAATAAAATTAAGTACAAAATCACTAATAAAACACTAATAGTAAAAGGACCTTTAAAAGCCACAATTATAAATAAAGCTATAGAATGAATTCATATTTTTAAAAAAATAGTCCTCCTTTATCTGTTTGCCAGAGACATGCTGAACCAGGTTCTAAACAAATTCAGTTTTTGTGATCAGCAGTCCATGAAGATTTACTGTTGGAACAAACCCTGTTTAAAGTTCAGGATTACAATTCTGAGCTGAACCACTCTTTATGAAGAAATGGTTCATCCAGCTTGTCCCTTACCTTTTCTATCCTCACACATGCTCGACTCGCCTGTTCCCTCCAGCTTACCAGGCTCACCCAACTGCTGGTGTTGCCACCATCCGCTCCACTAAACCCAGTACTGCAACCTGCAAAAGCTTGCAGCAATACATTTAATCTTCATGCTGACATGATTATTTATTTTGACGGCTATTAAAGTGTACAGTAGAGCTGAGCATGATTTTTTTTTCATTTGATCTGTATCGAATCGAATGTAAGAAAACCCGTATTCATTCAAATAGATCCCCTTTGAATGTGATAGGACGGTGATGGCCAACCTATGACACGCGTGTCACAGGTGACACGCCAAGCCCTTTTGGGCGACACACATGGTCACCCTGGCATCTGGACGTGTAGTGCTTGCTTGTTCTTGAAGTGTATGAAATACCAACTTTCAATTGAAGATTTAGCAACAAAAGTCACTAATGTAAAGAATTATTTGTTTTTGCTTTTAATAAAATACATATATCAAAAATATAACTTTTTTTACTAGAGCTACAAATATCACAAAATTATGGATATTTCTAGATGTGACACAGCACCCGAGTTAAGCTAGGTTTTCTTGCAAATTTTGACACACCGAGCTCAAAAGGTTCGCCATCACTGTGATAGGATGACGTGGTAGGATTTGATTTGAATATTCCATATGAATTCCATACGAATCCCATACATATCCCATATGAATCCACTCGAAGCGTGTCAAATCTGCCCTAAATCTACTTTGAATCCACTCTCAATCCACTTCAAATCCATTCTGGATCTGTTGCAGATGTGACTGGGGCAGCTGCTTTCCCACCTCCCAGGCTCACGAATGTAATGAAAATTTATGTGAATGTTCCAAAGCATTTAACTCAAATCCGAAAGTCAACCTTCGATTGGGCCAACATTTGATTTGAATCCAAATGTCTAAGTTCATCCAAATTTCTCTGAATAACGAATAATACAAATATTTGGCAACATTCCTAGTGTACAGAGCACCTTCTTTGCAGTTTTGTGGAATCACTTTAAGTTTCGAGAGAAAGTTATTAGAGAAAGCTTAGGAGAGATGACTATTTCATCCACTCCTAAAAAAGCCTTCTTTGAATCCTTAAGTGTGCTCTAACTACTATCCAATTACAAAAAAACTTTTTTGAGCAGGTTGTTAGAAAGAGTAGCAATTGTGCAACTGCAAGCATTTCTGGAGGAAACCTATTATCTAGATCTATTTCAATCCAGTTCAGGTGTCATTTTGGGACATCACCCCAACAGATTATTTCTTGCAGGAGAAACACACAGGGTGCACAACTTTCAGCAACCTAATACCTGGTATTCCTTTGGGTTATCTCCTGGAAATGGGAGTGCGAGTTACAGTGCTTCATAACAGTATGGATGATCCTATCAAGTAGCATTGGGAAACTGCAACTTTTTCACGTTATGACAGATCACCAATGTGATTTAATATCTATATGCAGCCATTGGGGGGCAAGCAACAGGAACTCTGAGACTGGATGTCATTAATATGCTGATGATATTCAGTTCTATTTCTCCCTAATATCTTAATCAGAAAAGGTCTTGAATGTTGTGAAGCAGCTCCTGAATACAATGGCAAGCTCCACATACATATCTCATATTAGGCTGAAGGTTTTGAAAAGAATGTTTATTTGTGAGAAAACTGGGGAAAAGTTTCCCATACAGTTCTAATTTAGGGTGTTTTTCCACTGTCACTAAAAGTACCCATTAAATACCCATTAATGGGTACTTCTAGTGACAGTGGAAAAACACCCTTAGTCTAAATGTAAGTAATTTCTTATAGCAAAATTAAAATGTCTGGAGATATTTTTTAAAAACCCGTATTCCGCTAATTCAGATATTGATATCAAGGGTAACAAACAAGAATAGAGAAACTGGATTCAGGCTAATAGTCCATTACATCTGTCCCAAAGAGGGAAACAAATGTAAATCTTCCCTTTCTAGCTAGTATTCAAAATCCTATGGACCAAAGAAATAACAAAGTACATATCAAGCAGACTCCTGAAAAATAATACTTTGCTTTTTTTAAAGCCAAGAAAGAAGCCATGTTATTTCCAGAGTTACGGTGTCCAATGAATATGGGAGTCGTATGGATTCAAATATGAAGTATGCATTACTATATTTAGAGCTTTTGCAAATTAACTTATTTTCAGATGCTCCAATTCTAATTTGTAAAGGGTTAGAACAGCTTCCACCAGCACAGGTTTCTTGTTTACATACTTCATGTGTCTTGTATTTTTTAAAGCATGGCCTTTCTTAGATTTGGGCTGTTGAAAAGCACAGGTATTTCAGAGGCTGGTGAAGATAGATATTGTGTGCTCTTGACTCCAAAGCCACCTACTATCAACAAATTTCTGTAAAGGATTACAAGAAAGTGAAAATTGCAGGTAAGGACATGTTAATACTGTTAACTTTTTAAATAATGCTTCATCTTACTTATAATCTACTCAAAAAGCCATACTGTCCCCAAAATTAATTCTTATAAGAAGGTTTAATTGATTGATAGAATATAAGCCTCCTCAAACAATTCCTGGGAACCTGTTCTTATCACTTTTAAACATTTCAGTCACCCATACAAAATGTACTGTATTTTCTGGCGTATAAGACTACTTTTTAACCCAGGAAAATCTTCTCAAAAGTCGGGGGTCGTCTTATACGCCGGGTGTTGTCTTCTTATATGGCGAGTATATCCCAAACTCTATATTTTAACTGGAAAGTTGGGGGTCGTCTTATACGCCCAGTCGTCTTATACGCCGGAAAATACGGTACTTATTCTCACTTTTTAAAAAGGATAAAGAAACCTGAAAGAACTTCTGTTTTCTTCTTGAAGAACACTTATCTCTAACAGTTTTAAGAGCAAGTAGGTTAAATGTGCACTGAATATATCTGAGCCTCTGGATGCTAGGAACCAGGCAGATTAAAAGGTCTCCATAAGGCCTGTTATAAAATCCCTGCTTCAGGAGACACTACTCAGTATCTGACTAGGATAGGTTCCCTAGAAAATACTCTCTGTTTCTACTTTATGTTCTTAACAAACTCAACCTTTTCAATGTTAAGCGTTTCTATCATTAGAAAATATGCTTCCATGATCCCAAAAAATCTAATCCATGCTTGTTTCTGAAGTCCAGGTCTCCTAGTTATACCTACTGAGAGGACATGTATAGAGGGATGTTTTGGCTACAGTTATGCAGGAGAGGTGAGATGGGATTTCAACGATACCATTACAGGTCTTATTCTGCTTCCTGACACTGAGAACTGAGGAATGGGCCAATCCTTGTATGCTTCAGCTGCTCCGAACACCAAGTGTCTTGCCGTAGGGAGGAGACCTGTGCATGGGCTTTGCAGAAGTTAGAGCAGAAAGGAAGAATTATGCTAGTGCAGGAGAAGTAACAAAATGGAAGCAGTATATTAAGACTTTCTTCCTAATAATGTGAATTAAGGTTTCATATGATAAGATCAGTTATCCTTAAGCTAACAGATATTTTCCTAAGAAAGATGCACGTCACTTAACGCCCACTTAATTTAAAAACAATATAAAAAGTCCAGTTAAAAATTATCAGACTTTCTGAAATACAGTGATTTAAAATGCTGAGTTTATTCTACCTACTACTTAATTTTCATCCCAACCTCATCAGAGCCAGCTTTAAAAGCAAGGAAATTTCTCACAAAAGCAGAAAAAATACTTAACACCTCCAAGAAAAAAAAAAGCCAGACAACAGTAAGAATTTTAGTTGTTTCTATAGTAACTTGCTCAATTTTTGACACTGGATCTATGATTCCAATACCTAGGCTACAAGAGTTCTTTTTTTAAAAAAAAATCACAACCTCTATAAGCACCCCCTCAGCAGGGTTTGGGTGAACTAACTGCTTGGAAAATACACACATCCAATGCTTCTGGGGACTCTTGAGACAGCAGATTTAACCACTCCGTAAAAATAGGTGATGCAGTCATACCAACCTATTCACAGCTGCAGGCATAAAGCAGCCCAAGTTTTAAAAGAAATGGGATCATTTTTAAATACCACAAAACTGTAATCCATTCAAGACTGTTTCCAATCCAATTAAAAATTTCAGAAGCCAGATCTGGATCTCAAGGCCACCTTAATTCTTGTGCATATTTTGAAGAGGCACAACGCCCATAGTAATATCTCATCCTGCTCCCACATTTAGCATGAGCAGAGACATAATGTAACAGGAATGGCAGCAGTCATAACAAACATACACAGCCGTGTTAAAATTAGAAAAAAAAATCACCCATCTATTAAAGTGAATCCAGTGGGACTTACCTCTAAGCAGCCACACAACAGATAAACCAGAAAAAAATAAGGGACATATGTATAAATGTTTTAATCAAAAATATGCATTTAGGACTGATTCATGCATACTGTAAAATACTATTTCAGTCAAGCTTAGTGTGTGTACTACCTCCACTGAATAGAACTATATTTAAGAGGTGATATATCACTGTATAAGCAAGCAGTCACTTCTTATTGGCACCATTAGATTGCATTAAAATACACACCTTGCTTGACCACTTCCTACTCCCTATCAATGTTTGTGCTGTCTACATATGGTTACATTCTGGGGCTTCTTCACCGGGTTTTTTTTGCAATAAGTAAAAACAGCCAACTTGTGGCAAAAGTCAATTGACAAAGAGAATAAGGTTGCTGAAATTGTAGGCTGATTCCCTAAGCTGGGAATGGTCATAGCTCTGTGGCAGGACTAAGTGCCTGGGAGGGTCACAAACGCAATCTCCAGCATCTTCCCCAGAAGAGGATAATGGCAAAATTGCCAAGATAACTCATTGGATGTGCCCATGTAATCACCAGGTGCCAGTCCTGACTGGATGGTACCTAAAACAATGATTTACCAGTCACAAGCCAACCACTTCACTTCTCCTTGGCAGCATACAGGGAAACACAAATTCAGGTATAGTTTACTGGCTGCATTCTTTGTTTGCGGCAAAACCATCCAGCTGTCTGGCCTGGATGTGACATTAAGCTAAAATTCTGAGAATTTAGAATGCAGCCTTTTTTCCTGAAAAAATACAGCAAGGATGAGAAAAGAGTATCATCAATTCATCAACAGCAAACAACTCAATGCGGCTTGTGGTGACATATGTAACATTATATTACATTTAAAAAGGCATTTGCTGTTATTCACACAGAACCAAATACAAAAAAAGATGTATGAAGCCTTGTTACTTAAGCTTCATTCTCAGACAGTTCATAAAATTAGATTTTGTAATTATTTATTCTGCGTATACACAGTACAGTATAAATCAACTATTACCCCTGTATACAGCAGCAAATGTGAGATCAAATGGGGAGACCAATCTAGAAGCTCTCCCCACTACATAGCTGTTATTATAATTATTGTTATTATTGTTGTTGTTGTTATTGTTATTAATATTATTATTATTAACCAACCAGATTTTCCATAAATGAGATACAGATAGTTGCAATGATGGGATACAAGGATAAAAAGTAAAACGGAGTATCAGAAAATCATATTCATGCAACATTTTAGAAAAGCTTTTATTATGTGTAATCCCTCCCCATTGCAAAGTGAAAAATACTACCGTGAGTTCATTAAAAGCACCTAGTTTTAAGAAGCTTTAGATTTAAAAAGTGAAATAGCTATCAAGCAGTATGCATCATCTACTAATTCTGTTTATCTTAACAAGCATAAAAGTTTCTTAGTACAATGTAAAAGCCATTGTTGGAGAGGTTCTGACAAACAATAAACATTATTAACCAAACAGTCGGAATTGATTCATTTACTGCCCTAAATGACTTAAGAATCTATCTTAGCATTAAAATGATCAAATTATCCAGTTTTAAAATGAGAATTAATGTTGAAACAATTTGGAATAAATTGCTTTATACTACATCACATGTAGCTTTCAAATGAATCTTTCATGGCTGAATATGAACTGGTTATTTGGTAACAATACTGTACT
Source organism: Aspidoscelis tigris stejnegeri (assembly GCA_023333525.1). Classification (NCBI taxonomy): domain Eukaryota; kingdom Metazoa; phylum Chordata; class Lepidosauria; order Squamata; family Teiidae; genus Aspidoscelis; species Aspidoscelis tigris. The sequence goes on from JALMGA010000010.1 coordinate 19,181,889, forward strand.
ATTTCTACTAAAAACGATTATTAGAATCTTCTTCAATGGTAATTTACACTGTAATTTAAATCAAATCTATGCCATTTCACTGTTCTTAACTGCTTCGTGGGCCATTACAGGTTCCACCTTTTTGTGTGAACAGATTTTTTTTGCATGCATCTGGACTATACAGCACTATGACTTTTTGCACTTTTTTTAAGTCATGCATTTCAAGCTGTTTAAATGCACTGTGATTTTAAGAAAAACTGAGGACAAAATTTAGTTCTATATTTTCGTTTCACCTTTATTCTAAAAAGCCAAATGCTGCTTATATTGTTCTCTTCCTCTTCATTTTACCCTTTCAACAAGCCTTTAGTTTAGGCTTAAAGGTAGTGACTGATTTAGTCATTCAATTAACTTTCCCTTGTCTAATGGAGATATGATACCTGGGCTCCCAAGGCCTAATCCAAGACTATAACCACTCCACCACAGTGACATTTTCATGACAAATATTTAATGACTATAGAAAACGTGCTTGGATGCTAAAATGAAGCATTCCTGCCTTAAATACATTACATGACGTAACATTCCACAACAACACTTTAAACTGATTTATAATCTTCAGCCATGCAACTATTTACTTCCCCACAATTTTGCTGAAGGCAGCAAGAATTTAGAACCTTATGTGAGTATGCTTCACCTACCAGATATTCCAGACTTTCTATACAATTTGTAAACCACATAGCTAAAAATCCAGTGTCCCAGGGTATATATGGCTAAGAGGGAAAGCAGGCTCTCAGAACAGGAATTGTTCTTTGGTACACTCCCACCCATATGAGATACATAATAATTAGCTGTTTTATTGGTCTGTCTATCCAGCTTTTAAGTATCATACACTATTTTTATCATGTACACATATCAATATGGAAGGATTTGGATTATAAACAGAAGATTGTTTACTTGGTAAAAAAAACCCAGTACAAGTAATGCATGTCTCCATTTCCTTACAATGTAAATCAACTTTGGGTTAGCAAAAGGTTTTAAAAATATGTAATGACAGGCATTTAATCTGAAATATTTCTTCATCTTCAATATATTTAAAAAATGCATGCAGGTACTAGAAAGTTGCTCTAAATCCAGACTTTAAGTTTTTTCTTCTTATGGGGTAAAATAATAAAAGCCTTGAAGTATCCTTGAACCAAACTGACCATGAACTTTCCTTTCTTCTACTTGAAAGAGCATATGCCTTGGCCATTCTTCTGAATGTAAAGATCCAGCAAAACTAATGTACTGTAGGAAAAGCTCGTATTATCAAGAATCTTTTCTTCCACTAATAAGGAGTCAGAAAAAACTATGAAGCTAAACAAAATACACTGAACATTATGGCACTGAGAAAGAAGACAGGAGGAATGAAGGACTACTCCATCAGGTAAAGCCATTCATAAACCAAACTCTCAAACTGAACATGCAAATTTTCATGTGCAGCATCAGTTCACGGAGTGGAACAATTTAAAGCCCTGTTTTGTTCACGTGCCCCATGGTCCCAATCTGTAGGACATCATTGTAACCTTGTACAAATGTGCATCATCGTCTTTCAAAAAGCTTAAAAGTTCACAATAGCTGTGTTCCACTGTAATTTGCATTTTTTAAAAAAACAAAGAGAAGATGCCCAGATGGTAGCACACTGCCCACAAAACACATGTTAATAGTTTTATAATAAACCAGCTTAATGAAACAATTACTGAAACAATTACAAGAGCCTGAATTTACCTCAGTGCTGAATGACTGAAAGACTTAGCGTGTAATCCTACAGTTACTGGGTAAGGCCAGTGCTGAATCCTACTGAGTTCACAGGATGAACTAAGGCCCTCTCCAGGCCCTGTTATACTCTGCACCACTATGTGGACAGCAGACCCCTACTCTGGGATATAATCCAGAATAAGGACCAATGAAGAAAGGGCCTAAGAGACATCCCACTCTTACCTGACAGTGATCTAAATCAGCTGGTCCAGATCAGTCATTCCAAAGCAGGGACAGACATGCTCTGGACCAGAACAAAGCCATCTGCATTGAGACGGCTATTTCAGTCTAGCCTGTGCACTGGCTCCAGGCTCCCACAAACTCTGCAGACAGCTCCTGGGAAATCCATTGCAGCGGTACCCCTTGTGACATTACCATGTTAAACTGGACCACATCCACTGGCTTGTACAATGGGGAACCTTTTTGAACATGTCAACCAGCAGTTCAGATCTAGACTGAATTTGGAAGACATTTTGGAAATCTTGGTCCAGATTATGCTCCATCTTGTGCATACAGAGTATATTAGCAGGGGGCAAAGCCTCCCTTAAACTGCATTAACATGAGAAGGTCAGAAAGGCATTAAGCTCAATGAACCGCAAAGTTTATACTACAGGATTGCAAATTTGCATTAATATTTTTCCTCACATTTCTTTATTGCCCAAAACAATTCTTATTAGTAGATCATGGAACACATCTCCAAGAAAGCAATGGCAAACGACTTCTGCATTTTTGCCAAGAATATTGCATGAATGTATTCCTCTGGACAGCAAGAAAGCTTGATTCAAGAGTGACTTTACCTTTTATACCACATTTTACTACAAGTTCTAGATGTAAAATCCTGATATTCAGCTTCCAAAATGTAAACTATTGAAGCAAAAGAAAAGTGGATAGGCAGATAGGAATATGAATAAAATATGTTGTTAAAAAGTCTCATGTGCATTAGGTGAATAAAACAGCACAACCAGTTTGATCAAGACTCACAGGTACCTGGATATCCAAGTGATCTTATACTCATTTTTTTAGATGACATATATTGTTTCCATGACAGATTTCCCACACCCCAACACCATAATCCAATTATGTCACCGCAATTACAAAAGCAACAGCCTAATTTCTATCTGTAGCAAGTTGAACAGACTCCTTCCAGTTCATCTATGAAGATTCGTGTACATTTGTAAACTGCTTGCAGGGTTAGAAAAGATGTCTATCTTCACTGCATCATTTAAAGAGAATCACTCTTTGTATAACTTACTTGCATTATTATAGTCAGCTTAAGAGTGGAACCCATGTCTTTCTAAAAATGAATGTGTCTTCACATTTAAGACAAAGCTGCTGCCACCTTCTACCACAAAGCAAGCTCTTTTAGCTCGTAAGTTGTCAAGTATTTCAAAAAGTATGATTGTATTATCAGTGCCTGCACAGCTGGGGCAGTGGATTTAGTTATTTTATGACATGCTGGATTTGTAGGTGCTCTGAAGGGTTTTTAAGCCCCTCGAGATTCTCTGAGCACTTTTTAAACAGGGAAAATGTCCCCATGTATACACAGAAAAATAATACAACTATGAACTAGTCAGGAAGTGAAAGAAATGTCAGTTCTAGAAAATTAATTAGATGTTAAGGACAGACCAAATCGGGTGCCTGGAACACACACACATATTACCCCATAGAGGCCTAGTCCTTCATAGCAAGCCCACAAACACTCGTTTGCTGTAATGTACATATTTCCAGGGTGGCTTTCAAGTCTTCCATAGGTCTGTGCTAAGAGATACTGTACCACAGGGCCCAAGAAGGGGAAGCAAGCCTGCGGATGTGGCCTCCCCAGTGTGCGCTGATGTACTGATATTCATGTACTGCGTGAACAAGGCCCCAATGATTTAAATGCCCAACCAGCAGCAGGCAGAGAAGACCATGCAGGCAGGCACAGCGTGGCGGTGCGGCATCCTCAATCTCCTCCTGAGGCCCTGAGCTTAATCGATCCTTGCCTGGCCAGGTCCTTCCAAGATGCCATGTCAGGAGCCCCAAAAAGGGAGGGGAGGGGGCAAAGGGCGACCCACTGAAGCCCACCACGAGCTTTTTTTTCAACACACACCACACACACGAGGACCTACAACCCCATTTTTATGCGCGCGCGCGCACGCACACACACACACAATTAGGTATGTAAGCCACTGGAGACAGACGGAGACTAAGGCAGAAGCTGCCGTGCGGGGCGTCGCAGCAACAGCAAGGGCAGCCTTTGTTTTGTCTGCCGCCTCGTCGTCATCGTGACTCCGTCCCCCCTTTTCTCTCTCTCCCCTTCTTCCCTTTTCAACCACCTCAGGAAGCCAACGGAGCCTCCTCCGAGACCCCCACCCCCACTCGCATCAACTCCCATCCGCCGCCGCCACGTCCAGTCCTTTCACCTGAGGCCATGAGGGCGGGCGGGAGGGAAGGGGGGACAGAGTCCCCGGCCGGCCTTCGAAGGTTAGGGGGGCAGCCAGCAGCTGTGTGTGTGAGAGAGGGAGGGAGAGGGAGGGGGAGACAGGAAAGGGCGACGACGGGAAGGCACGGTGTGGAGGTGCGCGCGCGAGCGGAGGTATCCAAGGTCCCCGCGCTGTTGCTGCTGCGCATACAGGGAGCGAAATGAGGCGGGGGGAGCGAGGGAGGGGGAGGGGAGGCGGCGGCGGCTCTGCTTCAGGGGGGCCGCGCGCCCTCCCCCTCTTCCCCCCTCGCCCCAAACCACCATGTGGATGTTTTGGGAGGCAGCGAAAGGCTAAACTCTGAGAGTCTCAAAGCGGTTGAGGGGGGCGAAGGGAGGGAGGAAGGACCGACCCCCCCTCCTGCTGCTGCTCCCACCGCCTGTGCACGCAACCCCCTCCTCCCTCTCCCCCTCCTCCCTTGCAGCCGCCGCCGCCGCCGCCGCCTCCTCCGCAGCGGAGAGCTCGCCGGCCGTATGGGGGAGGGAATGTAAACAAACGGGGTTTTATAGCTACCTCAGCTCGAGTGTGCCGTGTGCATCTCCCTCTCCGCTCGGTACCAAACCGCCGCGCGCGCGGGTGCCGCCTCCTCCTCCCACTCCGCAGTAGTGCTGCTGCTGCTGCTGCTGCTCCTCCGGGTAAGCCTGGGGAGAGAGAGAGAGAGCGCTTGCCTCGCTACTACTTACTACTACCGCCACACGGCCTCCTGTCCCTACGCCATTCACCAAAGCCGCTTACGCTGGGCGCCGACCTTCTCCCCGGCGCCGGGCAACGGCATGCCCCAAGCGCGCGCGCGCGCGTTAGCGGGCTACGGCAACCTTACCACCTACCCGCCCTTGGGTCGGTGCGGAGAAAGAGTAAGCCCTACGCAAACGGCGTACCAGCCCAGGGAGCATGCGCAGTCGGGTACCCCGTGCCAGGAGGAAGAAAAAGAGGAAAAGGTTCTTTTTTCTATTCCTGCTGCTGCTGCTGCTGCTGCTGGTGGAGCCTGGTGGAGGCGACTGTCGTAATTGCTGGCGGGGCAGTAGCAGCAGAAAACCATGCACCGCTGAGAACGCCCACCGGGCTATTTTCCTGCTTTTAGTGTGCAAATGAGGATTCTCTGATGCTCCCCCGGAGGGAAGGCGTGGAGGGTTTAAAAATTTAAAGTAAAGCGCCCATAGGCTGGAGCTGGAGAAGAGGGCGAAAACATGGTGCTTTGCAGTTTACACGAGGAGACGGATTAAGGCCACAAGCGAGCGGGACAGGAACTGGCTCCCTGCATCGCCCTTCCACGCAGAGGCGAAATCCTTGCTTGCTAACAGAATCGCCCTGGTCCCTCCAGCTTGCCTGCCTTTCCCCATGTGCCCTCTCGGTGCTTCGATGCACTTTCAGCACTTTTTAGAATTTATTACTAACTCCACAGGTTCTGCTGCTTCCTGTTGGGGCTTGACTCCTGGCAGAGCAGCTGGCTGCTGCTGGAAGGGCCTTGTGCTTTCATCCCCTGGGTTTGATGTACAAAGTCTTTATGCAGTGAAATACTGTAGTGGCGGATAAATATATCATTTCTCTCTCTCCCTCTTTTTGCAGCTGGTGGCCAGGACAGTCAACAGCCCCTTACTGCAGAACACCTGAAAAATGTGAAAATATTGTTCCCAGACCATTCCCTATTATGCACTGCCGTCAGGATTCTAAAAAACCTCACGCGTGTCAAAACCACCAGTATTAAATCGCCCTGTCTGAGAAAATAAATGAAGGATGGGCTGGAGTTGCTTTTGAAACCAAGTAGGAACAAAATGGGCTGGAGTAAAGACACAGGATTCCTCAGCACCACCTCCACGAGTTCTTTTAAAACAGGTGCAGCTGATGCCCACTTATAGTCAAACGCAGTCGTGCTTGGAATTAAAAGTGCAATAAGTGTCAGATCTGAAGCAACCAAAGTTGGCAGTTTTTAAATCTGCTCACCTGTATATATAGATATATTGTTTGTATGAATACACACACTCCATAGATAAAAGCATTACATAATTCTGTAGATAATTTGCAGACACTAAAACCATTGCTAATGAGAGATGACTATTTTTTTTTCAAACTTACCTTTTGTCCACCCACACAATGTGTTATGGGCAGCTTACAAAAAAGATTAGAACATTTTATTTACTAATTTTCTGTAGCTGCCCAGTGACCACTTGTTCTCTGGGAAGATTACAACTTTTAACACCCCATATACAGAGAAACAAAAATACTGTAAATAGAAACAATGTAATTAAAAACAGAACCTAAAAAAAAAGCATAATAAAACATTTAATACTGATTATATATCCAGCTAGCAGCAGCTTTTAAGGTGTGCATTTTAAAGCACACAAATGTCATAAACCTATAAGATTCAAATCACACATACCTCTCCTTGATTAATATAGCTTGTCAACTATGGCATCTAAGCTACTTTGGTAGCCCATCAATTGTTGCTGACATTCCAGTTAGGTAACAAAACAACCAATTTGTTCAACTTTTGTTGGGCCGTCATAAGTCTACTTGGTATCATGGTGGACTACAAAAACTGTCATAAACAAAGTGGTAGCTTAAATTGTTAAAAGATTACAACAAGTCCCCTGTGTTTCATACAGATTTCTCTGCACCCTCAAACCATCTTGCTCCTTCAGCTATGGTGGAAGACTATATCCTATTGCACCACCACTAGCTGTCATGTGAGCTTCAGTCCCTGGAGCTGGCTGATCCCATCTTTAAGAGCCTCAGCATTAGCCTCCTTTTAGCTAATGTTGACTAGTACTTGGATAGTTATAGCGGATAGACTGGAGTCAGTAAATATTCCAAAGGAAGGCAATGACAAGGCATTCATTCATTTGTTTATTTAAAACATTTGTATACCGCTTCTCATTAAGAAAAATCTCAGATTAAAAACAAGAGCAAAACTGACAAAAATCAACAACAAAGTGCATCAACAACTGGGTGGGCCAGGGAAAGGAACAAACTGCTGTGTATTGTTACCAAGAAGACCACATGCTCTGTTCAGGAAGTCACACTGGAGCTGATGAAAACTGTTGCAAAATCCCATATGTAAAACAGGCTTTGATCAAAGATGTTGGGACTACTTATATAACATTGTATACATGTGTTTTCTGTGTATTAGGAACTTCATAACTGGCTTCCACTGTAAGAACTGCTGTTGAAGAAAACGTGCTGTTGGTATCTAAAGATATCTACCATCGTTGAAGAACATCTAATTGGGACTGGAGCTAGGCTTCAGCACCCTGTTAGAGGCCCATTTGGGGGAATCTGAGGGAGGCAGGAGGTTGGCAGGAGGTTTTAACTGTTTTTAATTGTGTGTGTGTTTGTGGTACTGACTATATTCTAGAACCTGTTTAGATCCCTAGGTTGGCTCTGCTCATTTGCTGCCAGCACTGGTCACAAGAAATGAGCCTAATCCCTGTTTAGTTGGGCCATAAGTCTGAATGAGAAACAGTGTTGGTGGTCTAAGTTTATGTCTGCCTCCAGATGACAAGGGGAAAATGTGATATCTTGTGCAGATCCTGCAGTTGCCTCTCACCGTTCCTGGCAGATGGCAGAACAAGACTGGGGGGCTAATGTGGGCACTTACCTTGTCTGGTGCTGCTCTTGCAATGGTGTTCTCTGGATATTTGAGATCCAGAAGTATGCAGTTACAATCTTCTGGCTGGGGTCAGTGTTATGTTCATGGAGGAGGGTCACTGAGATGGCAGATCACACCAAAAAAGTACAGACAGAAGAGTGCTTTCACTTTTCATGTAAAACTCAGGTTGGGAGATGATTTTCCTGCAATAACTTTATTGCTAGATATCACCCCAATATCCTGGGTCTATGTTGGGATTGCCATGGACACATATGTCTGTTCACTACTATAGCATTATAAAATCAATTGTTATTCTGTGACTTGCTGAAACCCAAGGAAGCCGAACATGTATATAACGTACGGTGGTCACTGGACCTAGTTCATTTTATGGGGCCATTTACTTCTGTGGCACCCACAAAATTAAAGTTGCATCCCAAAGTTTTTTCTCAACTTCCTAACAAGAGTATACATCTTTTGCATGTGTGCATGCGTAAGCATGCAAAAGTCTGAAGACATTTCCTTTCTAGAACACCAGCAGTCATCTCAATATCACTGGAGTTTATTTCTGAAGAGACTTGCCTGGGAGTTCTAATTTAGCAGCAAACCAAAGTGCTGAATGGTTCTTTTTAGAACTGATTTGTAATGAACTAGAGGTGTCTGGGGTGTGTGATACATTTTTATACCACATTGAACCCTGCTAAGTTGAGTAATGAATTGAAATGGTGGAGTATAAGCTCATCTGTTTGATTGCCCCACCTAGGGATGTGCATGAATTATTCGTGCATTCGGAATCCAGATGAATACGTACCCTTCCATGATTCCAATGGGACCTGGAAGAGGCCCACACCACCACTGGAGCTCACCCCCCAGGTAAGTGGGCCCTCAGGAGGTGGACAGGTTAGCTCTAGTGGTGGCACAGACCATTTCCAGGCCCCGCTGGAACCGGGAAGGCCTGTATTTACCCCTTGGAACCCTTTCATGGTTCCAGCAGGGCCCGGAGCGGTGGTGCCGCCACAGAGAAGGTGCCGCGGAGGTAACGTAAGGTGGAAAAGGAGGGGTGGAGGGGAGGGCGGGAAAGGAGGGGTGGGAGGATTCGTTCTGGGCACAGATATTCTATAGAATATTCGTGCCCAGATTCAAATACCCCCAAATCCATGGGGGGTGATATTCGGCCAGAGCCTAATTTTTCCACATTCTATTCACCTTGAATAGAATGTGGGGAAATGGCTTCATTTACACCCCTACCCACCCATCATGTTCCTCACCTTACCTGTTTTTCCTTTGTGTCCAGCCATCTTCTGTGGTCCTTCCTTTTTGCTGTGTGTTGGGCCTACATTGCTGCCATCTGTGCTCTCCTTCATTTCCCTCCTGAAGCATGTGACCTACCTTGATTGCATCTGAAGCATCCCCACATTGAGCCCACAGAATCTTATCTTTCAAATGTGGAAATAAGGAATGGTAAAATAGTACTTGGGGATTAACCTATGGCAAGTAAATCTGAAAACGTATCTCCAGGGGAGGGTGGGGGGAGAAGCTAAACTCTATTGGTTTCTCATATATCTGAATTTAACATGCATACATTAAATCATACAGGATTTTTGTGTGTGTGTGTTACTGGGGTTGACTAGACATGCATTTTTTTTTAACATGGAGGCCTAATTTCAACCTTACAATGAATTGTAATCTCGTTGAAGGATACCCAACAGATCAGTGTTGCAAGATCATACAGTAGACTGGGATAGTTACATTGAGTATTTTTTCCCGCTATGTATACCCATCACATTTGGAGCAAGAATTGAGCAAATCCAAGTGGGTGCTTTTAATACTGGATTATACTCAAAGTAGCCAAAAGAACGCTCTGTTTTGCCTAGATGAATGTATTGTTCAGGATGGATGCACAGGTACTCTACAATCTTCTGGAGGTGGGAAGTTTGTTAATGGACTGAAACAAATTATTCAGAATGGTTACATGAGCTTCCAAAGCAAAGAATTGGTAAGAGTTAAGTTCATTTTTAAAATGAATTGTTGGATACCATTACGGTTTTCTCTAACTTTATATGGCAGGTGGGGAAGATTTTCTTGAGGGACTCTTCAGTGTGCTTAATGACCATTGTTGCCAGATGACTCCTCTCACTGTTGTGTGCTTAGGAGTTCTAATTTAGCAGCAAACCAGACTGCTGAATGGTTCTTTTTAGAACTGATCTGTAATGAACTAGAAGTGTCTGGGGTGTGTGATACATTTTTATGCCAGTATACGAACAAGCAGTCTATCAGTAGTTCCTCCTCATCACTCTCAGCTCCTGTCTATTACTTGTCTACCAAGGCCAGAGGGAAAAGTGTGTGAGCATTTGCAGTGGTGAAGATGAGAAGCAAGTCCCAGCAACTCTCCAAACTGGCCCTGACCCTTCCCCTAAAAGGAATTACTGATACATTCATTTTTGACAGGCACAGAAAGAGGGCGTGGTCAAACCTTCACTTTAAACTTTTTTCAGCCCATCTTCTGAAAGTCCACAGATAAAATGGATTGAAATGAAAAGGTGGACTCGGCATTGCAATTAGAAGATGGACTGAAGAAGGTCTAAAGTGAAGGGTGACCATGGCCTTAGAATCCTCATGGGACTCTAGAAAGTTCTAATAACCTACTACTACCTGCAGATATGACTTAATCATACAAGCCTTTCCAGTGGATTTTGCTGCCCACAGTGGGAGGGAGTCCTTCCTGATACGTACCTAGCAACTTGTAAAAAAATAACCATGGCTTAATGTTACCTACTTGCTTCTGCTTTAAACCTCAATCTTTGGAGGGTGGTGGCTGCAATCTTAGTAAATCATTGACATACAAGATCAGATAAAAAGGGTTGGGTAAGTTACACCTATTCAGAGCAATTGTCTCAAAGTACAAGATGGTGATGTGCAGCTGCCAAGAGCCCACTGAGGCCAAGGGGCACTTCAAAGCCCTCCCTCATAACCTCATAACATTATCAATGGAAACTGAGCCAGTAAGAACCCATCATACATATGGGCCATTCTACATGGAACACACTGCAGCAGTGGAAAAAGTAAATGATGAGCATGGACAATAGGAAGGCACATTAGTTTGCAGTGTTTACAGATGACATTCAGGGAGCCAACCCAATATGGGATAGGTAATCCATTCCAAGCTGGGAGGGATTGATCCTGCATGGAACAAGATCATCTAGGCTAGGACAGCCTGTGCCAATTCTGAATCTTGCACCAGGTTCAGAGCTGACGCAGGGTGCCTCTGAGGCCACCTCCAGACATCACTTATTTATTCTTCAATTCATCAGTATAAAGCACGTCCTGAATGGTCACACATTCTCTAGACATTGGATTGATACTATGCACTCTAGCGATTGCTGCAGCAGAAAAATGACTTTACAGCTGTGATATTGTCTTTCCACATAAGCCTAACCTTCCTGTTGTACCACAGAGTGGACCAATAGTATCACATGAAGTATTTTCAGGGAGTGACACCTCATACGAAACTCTTGCTGTACTTCTCCCACAGAAATTCAGATCATGCTGCAGTTACAGAATAACAGAGTATCTGTAAAAATAGTTAATTTTACTTGAATAACAATAACCTGGTAATTCGGGTCTATATTCCAGAACTTTATTGGGAACACAGTGATCATGTCTGGTGAATCAGATACAGTTATGAAATTTGTATTTATTTTGTGTCAAAAGCATTGCATTCAGCCAAACAAGCTATAAAAGGAACAAACAATGTATATGTGAGTTTAAAAACATTTAGATCAATGAAACATTAAAAATTGGATAAAATAGTATCAATAAAATAAGGACAAATGAAGATAAAATTAAATAATGTTTGACCAGAAATGAGCAACAGCGACCGCATTATATGTGGCATTGCGCAGGCCCTCCATTGTATACGATACAAGACATTTTGGACAGGAATACAGATGTTGAGTTGTTTGTTCAGGATCACATTCACATAAAATGGAAGAGTCTTCTAAATAATTCCATTTAGAAGATTATCTTTTGTTCTACCAACTTCTAAGCCTATTTAGGGATTTCCATATTACCCATCCTTGGTTTGCACCAGGGGAGTCATCCAGTTTGAGATGTTGGGTTTTGTTTCCCACAAAGATGCTCTGGCTATTGCTGGTTGTATATTTAGGGGTATGATAGTTCTCATAAAGCTCTCCCTTGATTTAAGTCTCCTTGGATGAGGCTGATAACCATATAGTGGATAGCTTTTGTGGTGTTCAGATTTCTTTCTTTCATTACTCCCTGTAACTTCTTGCCACACATCAGGAGGAGTGATACCAGCTAACTTATAAAGCCTGACAATGGGTGTGGCTTTAATTACATATTTTTTGACCCTGTTTGGATGCAGCCTGAATGCGCCAAATGAAAGTTCCTGGGCTTCAGAACTCTGGGGGTGTGGGAGATAATAATACCTAGGAAGGTTAAAATTGGGTCAATAACTATCAATACATCAGTGTTCATCAAAAGCACAAATGAGTTGATTTAAAAAAAAATACTTTTCTCAAGATTGCAGCACCAGGAGGGTGCTGTAGGCAGAGATGTAGCTAGGGAGGATTGGTCCGCTGGTGAAGAAAGCAAGATACGTGCCCAGATCACATAGACTGGGCCTGTTTGCACTTAACTGCCTAGAATGGTATAAGTATATCATTCTAGTGGAGTTAAGTTCAGGAATGATGGGCCACGTTTGCACTGCAAGTGCCAGTGCTGCCTCCAGCTTTATAGAGGTGTTGGCATTGCAGATGGTCTGTCGCAGACCATCCAAATAGCCATGGCGATGGTCGTGGCAACTTCCACTACAAAGATTTGTATTTCTCATATTAGATGTGAACCTATAATTCCTGTAGGGGAAATGCCATTGCCGTCAAGACAGATCTCATCCTTGGCTCTTGGTGATGAAAGCCATTCAGCTCCAAAGACTCCATCTTTTCACATTCCCAAATCATAACACTGGTCCTCGTTAGTCCATGACAAGCTTACATTCACTTTTAGCTGATTTGGGTTGGAAGGTTGCTTTAGCAGATTGTGTATTGGTTAGTATAAGCTGCCTGGCTGATGTTTCCTCATTAAGAAGCAATGGTAATAGAAGCCTGCGGTCTCAGCAGAAGGGCAGGTTTGACAAAGGGTCTCCTGGTCTAAGGTTGCCTCCAGGCACGCAGTATGCTGGGCTGCTTGGGCACCGCTTTTTTAAAACCACAGCAGTGGCAAAGCATTCTAGCAAAGTAAAAAGAAGCTGATTTAATAGCACATTTTCCTTTGCTCTTACCTTAGAACGCTCTGCCGCTACTGTGGGTGATGGAGCATCCTGTCTGCCAGACAGAAAGCCACTGCAAAGGGCCGCTGCAGCACCCAGTGTCTGGAGGCACCCTAAGGACAAGTTCTTTTTGGTGATCTTATGTTGCAGTAATTTGCCATTTTATAGGACAACCTCTGCCTTCACATAGGTTAGTCTTTCTGTAACTTTTCTCACCCATTCAAGGGGACACAAACTGGCTGACAGACCTTCTGTGCTTCTCCCCACAACAGATACCCTGTGAGGTAGGAGGGGCTGTGAGAGCTCAGAAAGAGAGCTGTGACTTGCCCAAGGTGAGCCAGCTGGCTTCATGAAGGAGTGTGGAATTGAACCGGGAGACCATCAGATAAGAGTCCAGCACTCTAGCCACATGACCAAACTGGCTCACCACCATTCTTCATTTGCAGAAGGGCAGCTTGCACAGTTAAAATGATCAAAATTCTGCCCTGAATAACCTTGGCACATTTCATGTTGCTGAGTGATAAGGGTGGTTGGTTTTGTTTGTTCAGTCTTATGGTCAGATGTTTGGGTTATGGATGAACTGGAATCCTTCTTTAGTTTCAGCAGTGGGGAGGGATTTCCCCTCTACACTTTTATTTGTTAAAATTAATACCTTTTCTTGGCGGTAGTCATTGGGCAGAATCCCATAAACCTGGCCAAGTATGTTATCCATCTAGTTATTAAAAAAAGAAAAGAAAATGAGGAAGAATAAGTAAAATAAAAATATTCTGTTCTTTTGCCTTTACAGTAACATGTGGATTACTGCTCATAGTATGATTCACTTCCTATTTTGATGAGGAATTATACCATTTTCTAAAATGTTGATTTGCTGCTAAATGAGAGCGGGGATGAATTATAAAGTTGATACAACCAATAGTTTGCTTCTGCCTGATTGTGGTAGTATTTCTCTGCTGTATTTGATAAAGCATTCATATTCTAAACACTATGATTTATAGTGGAACCCTTTTCTTCCTAGAATGAATCAGCCACTTGATCTGTAATGCCTTTAAAAATCTCATGCATGATTTATTTTACTGCATTACAAGGTTGCTTCTGAGAGCAAGCTACAAAGATTTCCCTCCCCTCCCCTCCTTCCACTAGAGATCAAATATTTGAGTGTTGAAAGGTACCTTTTGGCTCACCCTAGCAATGATTGTGATGACAACCATTTTTGTGCAACTAAGAGCCAGCCCCATTCAGATGCAAAGCAGAGATCTAGACTTTCTAATTTTAACACCAAAGACGCACTCTGGTGATGGTAGGTGACTAGATTTCTCCCATACCATCTAGTTTACCACCTCAGATATTTTCTTTGCCCAGCCCAGCATATTCCAAGTGACTTCAGACAACAGACCCAGGGGGAAAATACTCTTGTTTATTCACACCTTTATACTTCATTCTGATCTCAAAGTTCTGGCCCGTAAGTCCACATTATTTATGATCCAAACAGGTGCATGATTATACAAGTTGGGCTGCTACCATTACCTCTCTGATAGGTAGATGTAGAGCCTTGCAAAGCAAGCTACACTCGGATAAAGGTGCAAGAACTACATTCTCTTCCTCAGATGCCTATTCAAATCCTCTCCTTTATGGCACCTTTAAACCAGCTCTGCTGAAGTTGTAAAATGGAGTTTCCTCTCAGCCTCATGCCCCATGTCTCCAGCAACATTGCAGTTTCAACCTAAACCTGAGAATCACATACCGCTTCCCAATGTCTCTTGTAATTTCTGGCTGAAATCAAATAGGTGACCTAGAAAACCTTCTGATGGTTTTGGGTTACTCAGAAGAATAGGCTATCGGAAGAAAAGGGCCCCCCACACTATTTAAATCACATCCCAAGCCTTCAAATACTCTCAAGCAGTATTTTAAAGGGACAATGGCAATTGATTAAAGAAAGAAAGAAAGAAATGAAACCCCTTTGTTAGCAAATCAATAGTTCTTGATTTCTTCTCTTGTTATGTTTTGAACTTTGCACACCACATAGTGCTGGCAGCCTTTGGGAGAGAAGGTACGATACATATACGACTGTATTTCCGATTTAGATATGTAAGTGCATTGTTTGATACGTTTTAATTATTTTTAATGTATTTATATACTACTTTTCAATACTGGACCCCATTAATTCAGAGCATTTCCCAACAGAAACAGAATATTAACTTAAGAACATAAGAGAAGCCTGGCTGGATCAGGCCACAGCCAATCTAGTCCAGCATCCCGTCACACACGGTGGCCCACCAAATGCTCATGGGCATCTCAAGCAGAGACAAGGACAAACCTTTTCCTGTTCTCGAATCCTAGCAGATGGTCTTAGAAGCGTCCTACTTCCCCACCCCCCACCCCGCCTGAAAGATGTACCTAGGCATTCATTCTAGTAGCCATTGATACTAGATAGCCATTCTAGTAGCCATTGATAACAACTGCAACGCTCAATGAGAAGTATCATTCCAGTTCACCGGCTGCTTTGTTGAACAAGAGAATGTACTTCCTACATCTTTTACCGGTTTACAAGAGATTTTAGTAGGTGTAGATTGAACAGGTTTTTTTTAAAAAAACTGACTTTTCCCCAATTTATTTATTCATTTATTTGCATTTTTTGCTTGCCCCATGCCTGAATGTCTCAGAGCATATCACAGCAATAATGACAAATGTTCCCTGAACACAATAAACAACAACTAAAATCAACTAAAATTAACTATATAATAGTCCTTTCAGGGCCTATTAAAGATCCCTTGTGCAACTCAATCAATAACAAATACCCCAACAGGTCATAACAGTGAATTGTGATAAAAATGCATGATGTCTTTAATTCACTAGCCTCATCTCTTTTGCATATAACGGCCCTGTGCTGCTTCCAAATTAAGATGACATTCTAGCTTTCTTGATCACTAATAATCATTTTGCTTTCCCTTGGACAAACAGAACTTGCCAGCTACACATTAAATCCCATTGCATTCAAAAGGGTAAGTTAAGCATTTCAACTGCCCTCATTAGCAAGCAATTGTCTAATGTCTTGTTTCATTGTTGATAAATGAAGGCTCCAATGTGTACATGAAATAGGCGTTAAAGTCTCTATAAACACCGAGTAAACATGTATAGGTGTGGTCATTTTAATGTGTTTGCCTACACTGTTATGCAAAGTCTCCTATAAATTCTTAACACTTCACAGAAGCTTTTATTACCTTGTATTAACAACCAGCAGACACACAGAGATTTTTACTGTGCCACCTCACACACCCCCAGTAGGCATAGAACAGTTGCTGTAGCAGTTGCTCATGGGATGAAAAAACTAAACTGCTTTTCTGTAACTCCATTTTCTGGAAGTTGTCTTTTCCTTTTGATGAAAGGGATGCAGAGGAAGGGGCTGTCATATATGGAAACCAGGTCAGTACTTCTATAGCTTTAATAGCAATGGAGAGAGAATTTCAGCAAACTCAGTTGAAAAACCTTCTCTGAACCATTATACTCATGGGAACCTTTGACTTTTCTCTGTATAACAATCTCACGTGTGGGCTACCTTTCTCCAGCTTTGGCTACCATACCTGATTCTTCTGAGAAACACCCTGTTACCCTCACACTGGTACAAAAATGCTGTTCACTAGGATTACTGGCTGGAACAGGATTGGGTCCAACTCTTCAATTGCTCAGAACACGACTTTGGATTTGGCTGAACTTTGTGAAAATTAAAACTCTTGACACGTTTTAGGCCTCTTTCTGGCTGGAACTAGGCATTCACGGCATATTGCAGCAGACCTTCACAATTTGTGGGTTTATTACTGGTGGGTTTGGGTGTTTTATGGAGAAGCTTTTGTGGCCCTCTTCTATTATTATCAGCTCACAAATAATGCAGTCTATGATCATCAAGGATACCTTTGCAGATTTTTTTTTAATTCATAAGGTTGCAAAAATGATCCTGTCCTCAAGAAAAGGAGACTTGTGCCTACTCTCAACAATTCAGAAGGATAAAGGATACACCAGAATACAGTCCTCACAAATAAGACTGCTGTATCATTTATCTATTTTATGACATTTATACTGTGTGCACAGTGTTAACTTTTGACACTAAAAGCACCAGATGAATTGGAGCCTGAATGTCTCAAGAACTTTCCATACATTCTTAGTGAACCACTTTGGTCTAGTGGTTAAGGAGCCGGACTCTTAACTGGGAATACCGGGTTCGATTCCGCCCTCCCCCATGAAGCCAGCTGGGTGACCTTGGGATAGTCACGGTTCTCTTCTGAGCTCTCACAGCCCCAACCATCTCACAGGGTGTCTGTTGTGAGGAGAAGAACAGAAGGTTTGTCAGCTGCTTTGAGTCCCCTTAAATGGGTGAGAAAAGCGGGGTAGAAAAGCTAACTCTTCTTCTTCTTCTTCTTCTTCTTCTTCTTCTTCTTCTAGTCGCTAAGTGACCTGTTCACCATCACAACTTAGGGTCCTTCTGCACCTACTTGTTAATCTGGGTCTAGGAACCACTAAGGACACATCATCTACGCAGGACTAGCGTAGATCTGTGCTAAGGATGCACTAATCTGGATTAGCGGTAGACCAGATAAATCTGGTCCCCAGTCATGCTAGTGCCATCTGATTTGGATCTATAAAAAGGCATCTGGATGTAGAATGGATCCTGGAAGAATGTGGGTATTGATTCGAGTTACTTGCATGGTGGAGACTGTTTCTGATCCCTTTTTGAGCTTCACAGTCACCTCTACACTTGTAGTGAAGATTGTCAGGGTATTGTTTGCGTCCAACAGCATTTTGTCAAGCCCACACTGCCTGGATGCAGCGTTTGAGGACAGAAATGTACACTCAGCGACCAGTGTTGTCACAATGACTGCAAGTCCCCACTTGAACCCTTTGCCAAAAATAGCCCACAAGGTGACTGGTTTCAAGTATCCACTCATGTACTTCCCTCCTTCACTTCAAAGCCAGGGATCTTTAAGGCCCTACCATCTCTAGCTTTCTCGGATGTCTTCAAGAAGAGTCCACTCTATTTTCCACTGCTTAAAATCAGAAAGCGCCATTTTCCTGTGACGGTGCTTGTGTCCATGCCCCATAGTTCTGACTGCCTTCTGAGGATTTAGATGGATTCCCCCAAGGCACTGATAGCATAACTGAATGGGCTTCAGGGCTCCCAAAGTTTCAAAGCTGGTGCCTATTCTCTGAAGGCTCCTCTGGAGACTGCTCCGGAGACAACTCCGGAGAATGGCACAGGCTTCGAAGCTGTCTGCCTCAGAACTCTGAAGAAAAAGAGGGAGAAAAATAAAAGAGATGACAGTTCAAGCCCGCTCTCCTCACCCACGCTAAGGGACTCACGTCAGGGCTGGGCTCCAAAACCGCCCCGTAGCTTAACTTTGTAGCTTAACTTTGACCCTTTTTACAGAGCTGTACTATGGAGCTTTGGCCAGGCTCCGGAGAATCTCCAGAGTGGCTTACCACTGTCTCCAAAGAATATCTGGAGTGGCTCTCCCCCCGGATGTGTTGCACCACCAAAACATCTCCCACTTGGGTACATACAGATGCTCCACATGGGTGCTCTGGTGTTCCCACTGCGAGCTTGCCTAGGACCCTTTGCTATTGGGTGCTACATTGCCCTTGGAGATGCATCGGGTACTTCCTTAGATCCAGATCTTCTAAATCTGGATTAGTTGAAGGACCCATTTCTTAGATCTGGATCATCTTAGATGCAGATTAACGAAGGTAAGTGGAACCCCCCCCCCCCTGAGAAAGCACCTTCAGTTGATGTCAACAAGATTTACTTATGAGAATAAACTGTCTGGAAAGCAAAGTGTTGCTGGTTCAGTCCTCAGCTTCTCCTCAGAAGTAGACAGTAGCAAACCACTTCTCTATCTCTGCCATGAAAACTGCATAGAGGTGTCCATGCAGTAAGGCAGGAGTCAGTCATGGCCCAGTGGTAGAAAATCTTGATATAATCTGGATTTAAGTGGTTTGCCAAATGTCGTTTCAGGACATATGACAAGTCTCACTGATTACCTGTGAAAACCTTCACTTCACATACTTAGCATTCTGTCTACTTAGTATCCAAGTTAGCATCATATTTCTGTTCCACAGTTTAAGCAGAAAGGTCATACAACATGTCACGGGATGTATCAAAATTTTGCCCGATACAAATATTAGCACAACTGGGAGACCAGCTTCTTCCAGCACTTTGTTTCCTTGAATTGCTTGCAGCTAAGAATGTTTACCAAAGTTTGCTTATTTCTTTTCCCCAGTCCATCATCTCTCTATCTCTTGTGGCTTTTTAGATGGTAAACCTAAAGTCTGTAAAACTAATTTTAATTGAAAAGTGTGTACAGGCTCACATATATGCACCCACACACAGAATATGAAACCTTGTTAATACATGCACAGTAATACCCTGATTTTACATTGCAATAAGGACCTTAGCTATTGCAAGTATTTAGCGTATTCTAGCACAAATATGCATAGTTTAAATATAAATGAATCCATTTGTTTCCTTATTTAAGTCAGTAAAACTCACATGAATTCCAGCAGGATCAGACTTCAGGTGCTTTTCTTCAAGAGCACCACATTAAAATCTTTGCTATGTTTTAGGATTAGAACTCCATGTGATTAAACAGTGATGGACTCAAAATTACACCAGTGCCAAAAGGAATTAAGGATACAAAGACTTAGGAAAACCTATACCTAAATCCGTCCCCCCACTGAACTTTTTTTGGAGGATAATGATGGATGAAAGAGGGCTTTCTAGCAGAATATAATTAGATCCATTTAAGGCTTAATGAACAAAGCACATTCTATTGTTTAGCAGGTTGCGGCATTTTCAGACACCTCTTTGAATCCTGTCCAGGGTCATTTCAGACAGTACAATTTTCAAAAACGTATCTTCTCGAACACACTATGGTAGTAATACTTCTGAATTCTGAGAATTTCCCTTCAGCATATTGATACTATGCAGGGTCTGAGTGTAATCCCAGGAGTGTAGCAAGTTTGTTCATGCCACCTTTCTAATAATTAGAATAATTATAGTTGTATGATTCTAATTAGGTTACTTATGCACTCTTGAATCACAGATTCTTTTAGGACTGGATTTCATCAAGACTCTTGAGCCAGATGTTACCTAAGATTTGGGTTGACTAGCAAGTTTTTCCCCCCAAGCTATGCTCTTATATCCTTTCATAGATCCATGAAGAAGAAATTCTTCATCTGGCGTATTCCTGTCTGCTCTCAGGCAGTTGATAAAGGTGTACAATAGGTTTTGTTTTTAGATTATAAATAAAACTTTATTATTAGTTCAATAAAGGCATAGAAAGCAAATTGGGAGGATCGTCTGCTTCTTGAGTAAACCCAGTGATTAAGAATTGCCTAGCACAGCCTTTCCTAATCATTATGCAGATCACCAGTGCATCTTTACCAAACACTACATATTGTTTTTCATTATCATAATAATATGCAAGCTTTATTCCATATATTCTAGGTCTCACATTATCAAACCACTTCCTTCATTCTACTGTGGTGAGTTCTGATTCTTTGGGGACTGAGGTCATGCACATGGGAAGCAGATTCTGGTCATTCTTGCACTTACCTTTCATGGTCTGGAACAGAGTGACCTGCTCTAATAAGATTCAAGTAATCTATCCCTGGACTGAATCAAGACCATCCACACTGGGACAACTGTTCTCTAAAGGTTCTGACAGTCAGGAACAAATGTTCCTGGTTCAGTGTCCTCAAAGGACCCACACTTCAGTAGCATACTTTATTGTTCCAGTGAAATGGCTCTCCAGTGGCTCTCCATGGAGGTGTGCCATGCCTCCAGGGTCTGGTACACCATCAACTTTTGTCTTCTGCTTGAGGATTCCCACAAGTAATTGGTGGGCCACTATGTGAGGCAGGATGCTGGACTAGATGGGCTGTGGCTAGATCCAGCAAGGTTCTTATGTTCTTATGTCCAAACAGAACAATAGGCAGCATGCTTAAAATCTGAAGTCAGGGAGAGAGGATGGATTGATTTCTGCGTGGATAACTGGTAAAAAATTCTTGAGCTGATCATTTTGTTTGTTTCAATGTGTTTAGATGCTCCCGTGGGCACCAGCAAAAGCCTTGGTGAGCACATCTGCACCCATTAGTGAGGACCATTGGACTGGAATAGTGAACAGGAACACTCCCCACTGCTAACATTTTATTTCACTTGTGTATGTAGATAAAGGTCGTGCCTTGCTGATATTCCATAATGAAATGTGAATCAACAATGCTCCACTTCAAATCTTATCCATACAATTTCCCACTAGAGTTATGCATCTCTCTGCACTTATTTGGTGAGTCCTATAAATCTTAGTACGGTTTATTCCTGAGTACATATAAACATATACAGAAGTGGCTTTCATAGGATTATAAGGTACTATGATTTGGCAGACCCAGAACTCAACAAAGTGGGAACTCCCTGGAGTAATCAATGTAAATATTGTAGTTGACTTTTACTGTAAACAGAAGAACAGCTGTGTCCTTGGTCACAATGACATACCTAATTTATTTAGTCTTTGTTTGCAGTGTCTAGCAATCTGGTGCCCTCTAGGTATTATGGACTATATTGGAAGACAATAAATAAAATACCAGAGTCAATCAAATATTATAACTGTAAGCAATAGCATTCCAATCCCTGCTCCTACCCCAAATGCAGATACTAGTGAATTGCTAGCACTTTTCAGAAAATCTGGAACTGCATCATACCTGAGAGTACTAGAGGTGGCATAAAAGTCCATTCTGGCCACAGCCAATCTTGAAATGATGTAGACTGGCCAGTGAATCAAAAGATGCCTTTATTGTTGTTCACCTCTCAGCTAGCCAGCCTGCAAGGCAAGAATACTGTTTTGCTGCCAAGATAGCTCAGTAATTTCTGATTTTAGTAATATGAGAGGGATTTGGAAAACATCACTGTCTTGGTCAACCTATTTTTCAAGGTCCAGATGGGACTGTGACATCTGCAGGAAGAAATAAGAATGAAGAAACAAATCTCAGTCCAGACGAAGAACCTAATATTAACCATTGGAGATGTCTGTCCTTCTGAGTAGGACTTTTTTTCTGCAAACGAGAGAGTGACACCATAGCTAAGGATTTATCCAGCTTAGGTTCAAGGTGAGGCACTACCTAATGGGGCTCTCAAATATTCTGCTCTCGTGTTTGTTCTAAATGGAGTCTGCTGCTAGGAACAAGGCTTGTTCTGATACTTTTCTGCAACCCTAAAGAATAAGCAAACACAGGGAAAAAGGAAGGGACACAGGGTGTTCAGCAGCCAGTAAGCAAGGAAGTATGAGGGGGAAGTGAAGCAGCAATGGCAAGAGGATATCATGTGGCCTGGGATATCTTGAGTGATGGTATCAAGGTACTCACAGGCCACCTGGTCCATGTCTTCTCCAAACCTGCCAACATCACTGCTCCTTGAGGCAGCTGTAGCCAAGGGTGCTTTCCCTCAGTTTTGATTGCAGGACTAGTTGCAATTTCTTCCTGCAAAGTAAGGCCGTTGCTTTTATTCTGTTCACTTCTTGACATCTGCAGTAACATTTCATGATGTATAGTATGCACAGGAATGGCTGGTATCTGTGGGCACATTCAGAAGCACCCAAGAATGCCCGGGTTTGGAATCTGTCCTCTGTCTGATTAGAAGGGAGATTTCTATCTATCTATCTATCTATCTATCTATCTATCTATCTATCTATCTATCTATCTATCTATCTATCTATCTATCTATCTATCTATCTATCATTTCATCATCATCATAATTTTTCTTGCTGTACCATAGCATTTTCTTTTATTGTACAATTATTTCCCAAGGGTCGTCTGCTTAGCTCTTTCAGAGCCTATTTAGGGAAGACAGCAAGACCTTTCAGTTCTGACAGTTGCTTGAAATTGTAAGCTGAAGAACATTTGCAGTCTAAGAAACAGTTTGCCATGTACATGTATATGCTTGTGTACATAAAACTGTTTTGTTGTATTGATTAAAATGTGTTACACTTAACTGTCTGGGTTGTAAGGCTTCATATACTGTAGCTTTAGGATACAGTCTATGAACTGAACAAACAAACTGAAAAGGGAATTAATTAACATCCCGGTGAAATGGGAAGATGATTGCAGAATGCATAAGCATTGAGGAGTATATTGCCAGGTGGTAAATAATAATCATGCTCAGCATTTAACACAGATATCTTTAATCATTATCTCAGTCATCCATGTCTTAAAGTAGGCCAAGATTACGAAAGATTATTATACCTACCAAATGTTCCCATTGAGTAAGTACATCACATTCTGTTACTGTTTGTACATTTTCTAATAGCAGCTTTGCTTATGCTGCTTAGTATACGCTGAAAATATTTTTATCTCAAATTTCAAACCTTAAATGCGACCACAGTTTCTCTGTGTGTGGTGTGTGCATGTGTGTCTTCAGTCCTGTCCTTGATGAGCGATCTCCAGTACAAGGAAAGCAAGCAAGGGAGAGGGGAAAATGGATAAACAAGAGAGCTGGACGGGCAACTAAGTATTCACAGAGACTTTTACCCTGAAAGGTTCTCATTCCGACCAGAGCGATTAACTATCTTAAATGCGAAGGCATCACAACCCTTGAATGGAGACAAAAAGGACCGCTGCACCTTCAATGGCCTCACTAAGCTCACTTCTTTTAGCTGAACAGTAGAAATGCGCAAGTCCCTTTGTGGCGAGTAAAGAGCTGTAGACAGAGGAAAAGAGAGCTGATGCTGAAAGGAGAAAGCTTATGGATTTTGTCAGAGTTAATCCGTGTGGAAGAAAAGAGAGATTACCTGGTGGCGACAGCAGGAGGGGGTACAGAGCTTGAGGCTATACTAGCCACCTACCATCAATCTGGGATTTTAAAAAATTGTATTTCTAGTCTCCCTGACGGTGACCCAAACCAACAGGCATGAACTAGAGCAAAGCTTAGCTTCAAGGAGCAGACCTTGTTGTTTGTTTTGATTTGTTTTGTTTGTTTTGTAGGATCTCTGTCTACCCACCCACCCGCATCCAAATGCAGATTGTGGCATTCCCAACAAAAAATAAACCGGTTAGAAAAGGATGCAAGGGACAGCGGCACACAAGAGGGCCTTTTCGGTGGTGGTTCCTGCCCCAGCCTATCTCTGGATGTTTGTCGGTACCTACATTACATGGTATTCTGGGCCTTGTTAAAACATACCTCTTCACCCGAGCTTCCTCTGGGTGTTTTCTGGCCAGGGAGGGAGGGAATGTTCTATTTTAAATATATTTTAAGAAAGCTTTGTATATTTTATAGGTTTTTGTAATTGTGACTTGCTCTTTTGCTGAAGGATGGGATATAAATTCTTAAATAAAATAAAAAGGAATTGTATTTGTTTTTAAAGCTTCTTTTTCTTGTCTGCCTCATGTGGTCCCTCCTACACACTCTTTGTGTGTTTGGGGTGTGCAGAGATTTCTTCTTGGGTCTGACCTTGACCCTGGAATGTGTCTCCACTGAAGCATAGATGTTACTCTATCCTTTCTTAGGAGTGTGGCACCTAGGGTGCTTCTGCACAGGCCCTTTAACACCCAATAGGCACACTTTTGGAAACGCGCGACTGCACACGCGTTGCTGTTTGGAACACTTCCGGTGAGGTGTGTCTGCACAGCAACACCGTTTTCAAACTGGTTTTCGGCGGCGCGTCCGCATTTGTGGGGTCTATTAGGCACAGTTCCGGTAGGTGCGTCCGCACCTATCCGTGACTAAAGTGTGCCTAATGGGTGTTAATTACACACCACATTTCAAGTGGTCTTTCGCTGTGAAAACACATCCATTTAGGATGTGTCCGCACAGTGAAAGTGTGCCTAGCCAGGGCCCTTCCCCGGCCCGCCATGATTGGCTCCTGAGCAGGCGCGTTGCCCTTAGTAGGCAGCGCGCCTGCTCAGAATGCCTCCTGAGGGCAAGCGCTGCTACTGGCAGCCCCAGCCGCTCAGGAGCCGCTCAGGACGCAGGCGCGCTGTATCCTGGGTGAAGACCCTCAGAAAGATGACCACGCCGACGAGGTAAGGAGGGGTTTCGCCGCGCTACCAGCGGGGTGGGCTAGGGTGGGCTTTTGGCAAGCTCGCCCTGGTCCCAGGAGCGGCGATCCGCCGCTTCTGGGGCCAGGGCGAGCCGTGGCAGCGAGGTCCCCCGGCTCGCTATGCTTGGCTCTGCCGAGCCAATCATGGCAGGCGGGGGAGAGGGCTCGCCGTCCCAGAGCCGAGGCACAGCACCAGCCTCCAATCCGGATCTACGCCATGCGTGTGGTGGCAGGGGTGCATGGTAGATCCGGATCTCTTAGATCTGGATCTACCCCGTTAAACCGGATCCATCTGTGATCCAGAGTTATTAAAACCGGTTCCCCCAGGAACCGGTTTTACTAAATTCGGGTGCCAGAGATCCGGTTTTATTAGCCCCTGTGTGGAAACAGCCTTACTAAGGAGTCTTCCAGCTGGAACTTCTTCTGTCCACCAGTATCCCCTTGGAAATTTTTGCAGGAATTCTGCAGGCTTATCTTCAGATATTATCTCCCATTTTTTTCTTTTGTTTATCTTGATAACATTACAACATGGATATTCAACTTTCATCTATATTTTAGAAATTTCCAGTGACATAAACCAGCATTTGTTGTCCAATTCTATCTTATTTTGTGTATTTCTTTCCCTTTGAGTCTTAATAGAGCAGTAATAACAGTTTAAAACACATTCCATTACCAAGAAGCTAGTGATAATAACACAGTGTTTTATTACCTTTGTGTCTCTCATATAGACATTACATTAATGTGTAAATATGACTGTTTCACTTATTAGAATGTCTGTGTAAGAACAAACCACAAGCATTCTTTATAGGTCAATAGGAAAATCAGTATTAAGTGACTAGGGATGGTGGAAGCAAATCAAAATGGTTTTGGCTAGTGTATTTTGCTCAGATACTAGTTTTCATTGACACTGCATAATGCCTGCTAACTTCTTTTTTATGAAATACCTTGAAAAATCTGTACGAAAAGACAAACATGGGCACTGAAGAGTTAAAACTAACAAGGTGGGAAAGATAAAGAGGCTTAACTGTTTTGTCCTTTATTCAACAGCTTATGAGCCAGCTGCGTTTAGCACAAAATGTATACTTAAGTTTGACCTTCCCAGGAAAAAAAGCCATTTCCTCAGTTCCCCTCCTCTGCAAAGTATGATGAAAGGCCAAATTCTGCAACTACTACAAAAAAATCATATTTTATAGGATGTTGGTTTCATTCTCATGGAAGGCTTTTTCTGACATTAAGAGTACAAGCTTCCTGCCTTCTGCTTCATAGCTGTGCTTTATGATTTTAGTGAAAAAGCCTTTCTTCAATTGCTAGTCTAAATCCTTCACTTGAAATCATTTGAGCACAGTATTAAGCATAAAAGTAAGAGAAGTGCAGTGAAGACAGCTTTGGATATTCTCCTGAATTTAATATTTTACAGAAATTGGGATGAGCTGGTTATTTGCTTTGTTCCACCAGTTCTAGGTGCAACCTGAAACCTTAAGTGGTAATCCAATTAAACCTGCCGCTTCCTCCTACACTTACTATGCTCCATGTCAATACTGTGACTAAATGGAAGGTTTGCAGCAGCTTCAATTCGCCAGACATGTTTCTCTCTCCCTCCCTCCCTCTCTGCCCACGGTCTTACTTCCAGCCTGGTTACAGGTTCCAAAGAACCCAAAAGCTCGTGCAATATCTTGTTGCACTTCGGGAAGTCCTAACTGACCATCTGTGGATTTTTTAAAAAAATCTTGATACACTTGAACATAAGAGGAGCCCTGCTGTATTGGGCTACTAGTCCAGCTAGTCCAGCCTCCTTTCTCATACAGTGACTGTGGCACACCAATTGCTTATGGGCATCTCAAGGAGAGGACGAAAGCAAAACTTTCACCGGAGGAGTATATTTTCTGTATGTTTTATATAGATTGTTTTATATGTTTTAGGTATTTGAAATTTGGATTTTAACATGTGCTTTTTTGAATGGAGTGTTATATTGTATTTTATTGTTAATTCTTGCACAACGCTTTGAGTCACTTTGCGGAAAAGGCAGGATGTAAATATAAGTAACCTGCTCTCAACTGCCTGCAAAAGCATCATATATTCTCCTGCATCTAAAATTCAGACCTGGAAGAGGGACGGGGGGACAACTGGGAGCCACTTGTTTCTGAAAGAAGCACTCTAGGAATATTAATTTTATGAGGCTGTCTGCACTGGGTGGACCCTATCCCACATTATATCCCAGAATAGGGCCCTGCCATTAGCATGCTGGTGCAGACAACAACAGGTCTCACCCAGGACCTATCATATTCTGCACAAACATGTGGATAGCAGGCTCCTATTCTGGGGATATAATCTGGAATAAGGCCAGTGCATAAAGGACCTATGTCCAGAAGTGGATTGCAAGGCACAGAGTGAGCATGACATTCCTAGATTGTTCCTTTCAAGAATGAATGATTCCAAAGCCAAGTATGGGGTCAACTGTTCAATTTCAGGATATTGGCAGGTCTGGCATCAGGACTGCAGAGGTTGCCCTGGAGTGGGGGAAAGCTGAACCCCTGCTTTCATCTCCCCAGTGATTTCCCTCCCTCTCCCCCCAAATACCATTGGGCTCTAATATGCTTTAGCTTTATGGCCCACATGGATAGGAATGATGAGACCATAGTCCAGCAGTCTCTGGAAGGTCACAAGTTTTCAGCCTTGGCAAAGCAGAGCTGTGGTATAGTCAGAACTGGTCCAGGCAAGCTGACATATAAAATTATCTGGGGCAAGTAAGTGATCATAGGGAGGACAGAACAGATAAATCTGTGTGGCATATAGTCTCCTGTCATACCAGGACAATCAGGTTTTTCTAAACTTGAAGGAGGAGCCACAGGTGGGGAGATTCTGCACATCAATCCTTAATCAAAATGGCTGCTGAGCAATCATGATGGGGCTGTCTCCACAAGCTACAATCTTAGAAAATAGAACAAACAAGTATTTCAAGGCAAGCCCAGCAAAGAATAGGTAAATACTACCTTCCCCCCCCCCCCCAGCAAACTAAATTCTACTTATTTAAGACACATTTAGGGGTATGCTTTTTTCCCTTCTACAAACAACAACATAGCAAGGATGTAAGAAAAGTATGATTACCAGTTGTAACTGATTGGTAGCCCTAAGGTCTGAGTTTATCACAGAATCATCACAGTTTGTGTCTGCTGCATTTTAGGGACTTCCTACATTTCTTTTCCCTCCATATTTGCAAATAGCTTGTGGTTGCACACCTTTGTGCGTGTGGATGCATTCATCTGATGGGGTAGGGGTGCAGTCCACTAAACCTTACGTATGTCAATCTAAAGTTTTACTGTTTGTGTTGATGTATAGGGTCTTTTTGTGCTTGGGCAAAAAGACTGGTCTGGGTATGCTCCTACATGACACATACACACTATGTGGAGTTGCTTCCGTTCCAGATAGCCGTGGAGCACTAAAATGTGCTCCACTGCTATATATGACACCGCCACATATCTTTTGCCCCTCTTTTGGCTGAAGAGTGCATGAGGAAGGGTGGTACAGCCAGAGTTGTGCACGGCCTCACCTGGTTGCTGCAGCAATGGCTGTGGCACATGTCCGTTGCCATGGCGAGGTGATTGCTGCTAGTAGAGCAGCTATCACACTTATCGGGCATGTAAATTTGGGATGGATTGGGCATTCCAAAATGCAGACACCTGACCCATTCCAGAACTGCATCCCCTTGGGATGGTACCCCAGGGAAGTCAAGGTGAAAAACAGCCCATAGACAATAAGAAAACTACTGAAAATTAAACATATATTTGGGATTTAGCCTTGTAAATCAGCTCTTAAAATAAAGGTGGTTCTCTTGAACTGTCAGGGAGAACATGCAAGTAAAATGTATAGCCTTGGTGGATTTTACTTACGTCACAGTTTATCAAAAACTAAAGAGTATATTTTGGCAGAAAGTCAGGGGTTTAAAATTGTGCCTGATAGAGGTGGAAAATTAAAGGCTAAAGCAAAGGAAATAGAAAGCCTACCATAGTAGTTGCTTTTCTGTTCTGGATTTTAGTGGATTGCCTGGGGGAGTCAGCAATCTTTTAGGTTTTGATTGTTAGTGATGAAAAGGTAAGGAAGAGATTGATTGCACAGGGCAACTTTAAGACAAAGACTGAAAGCTCAATTTCTGAATTTGAAATGCAGGGAAGATGGATAGACAATAAAGCAGGGGGAGGGAGGATCACACTGTTTCAAAATACTGTTCCTAGAAAAGGAAATGCTTCTCTTAGTCCTAATCGTAAATGTCTGCTGAAAGCATTGTCTGGAACTAGATGAAAGGCTCTGTGATAAATAACTGTTGGAGTTCTTGCAGCCAGAGCTGGAAGATGACAAAGCACATATAACTTGTCTCCTTGCCAGGAAATGTGACTTATTCAATTGTAAATACGGATTATTACATGACATCGCACAGTACTGTACCCTGATTCCTACAACATACATATTGACTGAAGCATTATTACAGGGCTTTCCAGCATTGTGCTTGTGGGTGCAAAGGGGCAAAGAGGGCTTTTGCTTGGTTTTTGGAAAGCTTCTGTGCTCATCCATGCTCTCTCCCTGGGGGCTGAAGCAACCCAAGGAAGTGGTGCCAACAGCATGCCTTCAAAATCCCAAGTATGTTTTACATTACTGGGTCGATAAGTCTTCTGTTTCAGAAGAAATGACAAAGGGGCATTTCTAAAGTAAGGTCCTTGGTGCTATGCTATCAGGACAAGGCTGTAATAATTGTTTTGTTGTTCCTGTTGTTGCCATATGTATCATGATTTAAGCATAATGGTTCTGTTTTAAAACATGACCAGCAGATATTTGATATGGTCTAAGTATGTAGTGTCCTCTGAATAACCACAGCTCAGGTTTGAATGTTACCTGGAATGTCAGAGGACGAGCCCACAACATAGAAAAGAACAATGGGAGCAGCATTAGTGGCCTGGAACACTTTTGCTGCATCACTGAGAGCGTACAGAGGCATCCCGGCTTGTGTTCAGACATAACAAAAGGGGCACCTTAGAAGTGCCTCAGGGGCTCTGCAAAGAGACAATATGTGGCCCTAGCGTTCCCAAGTCTTCTCTAATTCACCTTTTTCTAGCACAGAATGTTCATGAGAGAGAGGAGGGGCAGGCTGGTGTGTGAACAATCATTCCTACCTTGGAGCTGCCTCAGAAGCACTTCAGAGTCAGATGTTGTTGTTTTTTGCTGTATCTGTCTCATCACAGCTCTGGACTTGCTGTTTGATTGGATATCATCCTGAATGTGGAAATTTGGGTGGCAGGAAACTCTGATACATAATGCCCATAAGGATAGAGGGCCTGGTTACTCTGGGCATACTAGTTTGGCCATACGAAGAGCTTCCTGCTGCTCATAACTGTATCTATGGCGAAAGACTGCTTGTCTACTGTGTTCAGTAAGGTTGTTCATGTTAGTGGACACAAGGCTGCAGGACTGTGCTATGCCATTCTTAAGCTCTACCAGTGGTTACCCTTCCAGTTTTTGTTCATTGCTCCTCTCTTTACTTCACCAATCCTATAAGGCACTCAGAAGCTGCCATTGCACAGGCCCTTTTTCTTCTTCTTTCTCTTTTCTATATTTGCATTAGCAGTGGGCGTCAAAGTATTTTCAGCAGCAAAGTCTTCAGAACAGGCAGGGTGGCTCTAAAGGCCATTTGCAGGGAGTCAGGAGTAGGTGAAGGTTTTGCCCTGCTTGAGATGCCCATGGGCAAATGGTGGGCAACTGTGTGGGACAGGATACTGGTCTCGATGGGCTGTGGCCCAATCCAGTAGAAGTCCTCTTATGTTCTTATACGGTGCTCCATTTAGCATGAGTGTTTTGTAAACTTTGTATTCCAGCATTGTTACTAATGTCCCACAAAACTTTCTATTTTCAGCATTGTTTCCTAACAGTGTTTTCTGACCTGCTTTATCTAGAGTGTAAATTGCAACCTATACAGCTCTAAGTATGTACACATTCATCATCAAGAATCTGGAGAAAAAGCATCCCTCAAGAGTGTAATTTAGTAACTGGTCTGCACATGTCATCAGATTGGCTTGAAAGTGTAATTTTCTATTTGCATAAGATTCTCTGGAGAAAAGAGACTGAGAGTGAGAAGGCTTTTTTTTAATGCTTCCCCCCTTTGTTTTTTTTTTTGCATAACAGGACTTTCCAGTTTTAAAAATTATCAGGGTGGGGGAGAGAAGGCCAGGAGGAGAGAGTCACACATTGTTTCACACATGGTAATGGCTTTCATTTGCCCTCAAAGAACTCATAGTTCTAGTGGATTCTTTGGTTGTAGCTAAATGAGCCTATGAAAGTACAAGTTCAAGGGGAAAATTACCTGACATCTGAGCTCAACATTCTCCTGCCGCAACGCTCACCAACAGCATGGCTAAAGGTGAACCAAGTGACTTAAACAACAGTACCCACCTATGGTACTTTTATCCCAGCAGGGTTCGATTATTTAGCCAAGCAGGCATCACCGTCATTGGACCTTTTGCCCAGTTTTTTCCAAAGAGTACCAGCTGAAAGGGATGGGGGGGGAATCCCCCTCATTATAACACAATCTGTGCTTTTGGGCAGCATTCTGTCAAGCGAGGGGCAGAAAAGATCCCCTTCTTTATGGAAGCAAAAGAAATGTATACAAGAAATCCTTGTATAAATGAGGCAAAGGCATACACCCACCATGATATTGTTTTAAGTTTATTATATTATTGATTATAAGTTGATACACTGTAGCTACAATTAAATCTTTTTGTTGTTGTTTACATAACTGTAACATTTTAGTATGAAAAGCTGGACATAGTAAGAACGTATGTTATTGCCATTTTCGTAAAAGTTATATCTTGTATCCATCTCTCTTTAATAGAAAAAGTCTTAGAAGAAGAAGGATGAAGACACTGTGCATTATCTGTCTGATTTGCAGTCCAATTTGGGGCTGGAATCAAACACAGCAAAAAAAATCCCACTTCTGAAGCACCTCTGGCTTCAGGGTGGGATTGTTCACACACTAATCTGCCCATTCCCCTCTCGTGAACATTTTGTGCTAGAAAAGGTGGATTAGAGAAACCTTAGGAACACAAGAGCCATACACTGTCTCTCTGAGGCTCCTCTTTTGATATGTCTGAACACAACCCTAGTTACCTATGTCATTTAGGCATCCCCTTTATTGCAAAACAAGATATAGGGCTATATGCTGTTAGATGCTGCACTATAAGCAGCAACTAGGGCTGAATTTGCACTTCAGCCCATAGCATGCAATGAAGCAACACCTGGGCAGGTTCATCTACATTGTCAGGAGGCATTTACAGTCTAGAAATGCCCCCTGCCTGCCCAGAGGTTGACTAAGTGCATGAAAGCTGTGGCACACAAAATTATGCTCCACAAACATGCTAACACTCCCCAGACACTTACCTGAAGCATCCAGCCAGCAAGCATTCACACCTCTGCTGCCTGGGAAGGTCTAACACAAGGAGCCCCTGGAAAGCAAAGGGTTGTTGGTTTGATCCTCAGACCCTCTACGGAAGTAGGTAATGACAAACCACTTATATCACTGCCAAGAAACCTGCGTAGAGGTACCCGTGGAGGAGCCTGTGTACTCAACCAGGAGTTGTCCATGACTCAGTAGTATCCAACAACACTGCAAAGGGCTGCTTATGAGAAGAGCCAGTTTGGTCTAGTGGTTAGGGAGCTGGACTCTTATCTGGGATGACTGAGTTTGATTCTGCACTCCTCCATGAAGCCAGCTCTGTGACCTTGGGCTAGTCACAGCTCTCTTCTGAGCTCTCACAACTCCACCTAGCTCATAGGGTGTTCTGTTGTGGGGAGAAGAATAGAAAGCTTTTTCTGCTTTGAGTCCCCTTAAATGGGTAAGAAAAGCAGGGTAGAAAAGCCAACTCTTCTTCTTCAATACTTATGTTCCTGAAGAGATTACAGAAATACCAGTTAATTTATATCTGACTTCCCTGGCCTCTTGAGTTTTTGGACCACAATTCTTATCAGTGCTGCTCAAGGTTGTTCTCAGGGATGATGGGAAAGGAGGCACTGGTTTGAGAAACAGAGAATCTCCTCCTTGCCAATGTGTCTCTCTCTCATTTCCCCTGCGGAATTGTTGCTCTACCTTTTATTTTACTTTTTGAATAGACAAACAAAACACAGTACAGCAAATGCTAGGAAGGAATTTGTAAGCGGGAAAAATAACCCATGCTAACACTAGCCTGGAACCAGAGATTTTTAAAAAATCACTTTGTTTGTTTTTCTTTTTAAATTATTATTATGGTAGTGGAGATGATGGAAGGGTTATGTGACAGCAGAGGGGACTCTGGAATAATATTAAACAGCTTTTCCTCCAAAGATTTTCTAGGACAGAGTCTGGCATCAAGAATAACGATGGAGAAATGGGTGTGAAGAGAGCTTTGCAAAATGACCCACTGCTTAGATTTTGTTTGCTACAATTTACACCTTTTCATTTAACTGCAGTATTTCATTGACTGCCAAGGTCAGTCAGGAAAGAAAGACTTGGAGTGTGGTTGCTAACAGCTTCTATTAGAATTAATAGGAATTGAACTGCAGGATCCAAGTGCACTGAGGTATGAAAAATCTAACCCTGAGATCCTTACGCCTGTCACAGATTCATTCAAATACTGTGCTAGTGTGTATCATTAATCCACTTAGTTTAGAATACTTGAAAAAGTCAAAAAGAAAAAGTGCCTGGAAGAATTGCTTTGCCTTAAAAAAAAAAATTATTATTATTATTATTGTGACAAACATACTGCTTTTCCACAAATGCTCTGCCAATGTTTTTGAACAATCAGTGACAAATGACAAGGTCAGACTCAGAGGGGTTTCTACAGTTTGCTGGCATAACCTTCCCCAGCCCCCTCCTCAAAGCTCAAATAGACTGTCAGGCTTGGTGCATTTCATTTGCTGTTGCCTTCTGAACGTTTTGGTTGCAGGGCATGTCCTACTAATGCATACTGGGTGGTCGCACTTCCTTGGCTTCATTGAAGAAAACACAAATGCTTTCTTGCCCTCATTCCCCCCTTCCCCACTTCAGTGAATTCCTACCCATGAGGCACTCACACATTCAAAGTGATTAACTGAATGAGTGTCTCTCTCGGCTCCTGTACTTCATAGCGCGTGCATACATGCGTGTGTGCATACACACACACATATTCTAACTATACTTGGTCTCTAGGAAAGCCTCCAGTAAGTTTGTGTATGTTAATAAATACAAAGAGGCTAGATTCACGTGGATTAAATGTCAGGTAGCCTCAAAGGAAAAAGACAGTTGTTTAGTCAAGTCTGACTCTGTAATCCTAAGGACCTTCACAGGCCATTCCTATCTGTTGGCAGTCATTGTCTGAGCTCTTCGAGTCCACATCTAGCTTCTTAATTCCCTCTGTACAGTTGCTTAGGGGAGAGAATGATCTTTAAACTGTTTTAAGGGTCCAGTCTTAGTCCCATGCTTTCTGGGCCCTGGTCACACAAGTAGTTTAAGATGACTTCAGGTCATCTTCAGGGTGTGTTCCTCACATTATTTTTATTTAAGTTGTTTTCCAAGCCAGCCTACCCTCGTTAACAGGACTGACAAGGACTCAGCCCATCCTGGCATTATAGGCCGTCTTCACTTCCACAAAGTGTGAGTGGGGGGACGGGATAAAGGAGGCTGAACTGTGCTGTAGTGGGTGGGATCCAAGAGTTCTGTGTACGAGGCTCAGGTCGATTGCGAAGGTGTGAGCAGTGCAGCCAAAGGCAGGACGGCCTGAGGATGGCCTATGTGTGACTAGCACTGGTACAACCAATTCAAATTAATGAATAGGCTGTCCTCTCAGATTTGTGTGACCAGGGCCCTGCTGATGATGCTCTTTTTTATTCTGGTCTGGGCAGGGTGGGGGTGGGGGCTGTGGCTTCCCTCTCGCGATCGCACCTTCTTGTGTGAAGGGAAACCCAAGGAAGCCGACTGCCAGCCTCGCCATGCTGGCTCCAATGGAGCCAATGGCGGAGGCCAGTGGGCAGGCCCAGCTGTCAAACAGGGAGAACATGTGCTTTCCCTCTTTGACAGGGCAGCACCCTCTCCAATCCAGCCCTGCCGCCGCCGCCGCCGCCGCCGCCGCCGCCGCCCTGTGAGTGTGCCGACGCGCTGGGGCCTCCGAGAATCTTTGATTCTTTGAAAAAACGTCTTGGCAATGCCACAGACAAATGCTGCTGCCACCAACAAGTAACTGATAAGTTTTAGAGGTGTGAAGATGCCAGAGTCCAAGGGACTGTCTCAGGTCCCATCCAATTGTTAGGCCATAAGCAGTTGCTTCCATTGGGTTTCTCTTCACCACTTAGGACATTCAGCACCTTACTGGCATTTTGTCACCTCTCTGCTGCACATTCCAATTATGAACTGTGTCGAGAAGCAAAAAAATGCATCACTGCAGTCTCTTAACTGCCAAGACTGCCCGAAAAAATGCTAGCACACCAGCAGGCAACTATCTGATCAATAGTTGTGTGGAATCTGGCTTTCCTTTTCATAAAAATGTGGGCAAGAAGAAGGAAGTAGGTCAGTGTCAAAAGGGAGAACAAATTTATATCTATTAGGGGGTCACTTTGTACAAGGACCATAAAAGTGGTTTAATTCAATGTTAAGCCTCACACTCCATTCCCCCTGAAGGCAGGAAGGAATATTTTCCCCTTTGGATATTCTAATACTTGCTGACTGCCTGGTATCTGCACTGTCATTAATTATATTTATTTCAAACAAATGTTATTTACTTGTTCCTCATGTGTGCTCTCCTGCTAGCAGAACTGCAAGGTATTTCTCCTATGTCAGTATTTGATAGGTTATAGGGCAATGAAATTAATAATTATTTTTAAGGTTCATCAAAACTATGGCTGCGTTGAGCTGTCACACATGATGGCCAGTAGTTTGTAGTGGTGTCACATTATAGCATTCCCTGTGCAGTATTTAGAAAATTCAAAGTTTTCTGCCAGTCCGGACAGGACGCCGAGAACAGCCAACAGGAGCTGGGGGGGCAGCTTAACTCCTGTTGGCTGCCCCATCCTACATGATGCGTGCCTAAACACAAACTCTTGCAGCTTCGAGGAGGAAGCTATGGGACGCTGCTGTATGTCTGGATGGCAAACGTTGCTTCTCAGCAGGTAAACTGCTAATTTTCCTCCAATTGCGGATTTTCTTCTGCTAGCCTGGAGGGGGCCAATATGAGGGAAAACTACAACTACTTATCAACATTTACAAATATGAAGAAAACATTTAAAAGTCTGAAACAATCTTAACAAGATAGTAGGAAGTACCATAAATCAAAAAAGACATGGACATTTAAGACTCCTTGCAGTTTCCTTGGTAACACTCAGAAGTAGGTTGCTATTAGTGTATTCAGAAAAGGTGCCAAGCTTTGAACCTAGAATCTTTTGTGTGCCAAGTAGATGTTCTACTATTAAGTTACAACCTTTCTCTGCAGAATAGGGACATTCAGTAGCTAGAATCCATGCACCAGGGCCGAATTCGCACTTAGGCCTCTGGTTTGCAATTAGGACAGCTCTGGTAACAATTCAGGCCTAAGTGCGAATTCAGCCCAAGGCTGTCAGAGGTGGTTGCAAAAAGTCTTGCCTAGCTTCAGATTTGTTTCCATAGCATTAAGATCCACACAATTTTGTTTTGTATCTTTCACAGTTGGTGCTTCCTGACATGAAGTAAACTCAGTGATCCTCTTGGCATTGCACTGGAAATGCTGGATGCACCTCTGACATTTCCATTGCAGTTTCAACTGCAACACACTAAAGCTACATTGCAGCAACCAGTCTGGGTTTCCCACAATAGTCCCACTTACCAATATGTCTGGTGAGCAATGTAGGAGCTTTGCCTGCTGGGGGCTTCTAGGAGCCAGTCAAGCATGTGAAAAACTGCAAACAGGAAAGGGAGCAGATGTTTGGCTGACTTCTGGAAGTCTCTAGTTGGCTGAGGCACACTGGGGTTTGCAGTGGGCAGTGGGTGTCTGGTGGGACATGGCAAGAGGCATCTGCAAGATCTTGCTTATTTTGCCTTTTGTTGCCTGGAGACAGCCAGACGCCTACGGAGGTTAGATGACCTTCTATACTAATTTCAGAGGTTTTCATTCTTTGTAGTTCCTGTAATTATAATGAATGCTTAAGGCTACATCCAGACAAGATTAAAAATCCACATGGAATGTGCAGCAGCTTTCAAGTTGCTGGACAGGCTTTATGATACTCTGCAGTTCCTGCACATTATAACTGCATACAGTGTAGTGGGGAAAAAAGTACTTACAAGGACATTTGCTATGTTCCTCCACATTTTCCCAGGTTTTCGGGCAAACTGCATGAGAACATGAAAGAATTTGCTTTCACTCAAGGGGCGGGCAGCAGATCGATCAGAGAGGGAGGGGCTGGGCATGTGGATGAAATAATCCTCCCAGTTGCAATCAAGTTTTGAGTATGAGGGGATGAACCATTTTCTCCACAGGTTTTTACTTCAACATAAAGGTATCCTGTGCATTCTTAATGTACTGTCTGGAGGCACCCTTAGGAAACAGAACTTTTAAAGATGTTGCCTATGTTACAGAAGATGGCCCCTTCCAGACTTATGGAATAAATCTGCAGTTATATCTGCTGCGAAGTGACGACATGTCATCTGGACTAAAAGCAGCCCCCATGGGAAGCTGCAAGAGCTGAGTCGGGGCGTGCCATCATGTGGGATGAGGCAGCCAATCGTATTTCAGCTGTCCTTCCTGCTCTCATTGTCTCTTCTTGCAGTCCTGCCCGGTAAGTGTTCTCTTACCCACATTAAGGTAAATTCGCAGTTATGATGGGATAATGCGTTACCACTATGATCCCTCAATCGTGTTGTGTGATGTCCCCACCACGAATGCACATTCTGCTACACAGTATTAAGGTGTCTGGTTGCACATGACATCTTTCATTTTCGGAGGCACTTAATAATTGCACTTTAATTCAGAGATGTTCATCTACCATAGCTTGCAATTTGTCTTGAAATGTAATTCACCTGAAGCTTGTTTGACCTCTTTATAAAAACGAGTTTAGACTTTTCAAATGGTGCTCAGTTATGCAGAATAATATGTTTATCATGTTAACATGTTTACGTATATTTCCATTCAGTTTAATATTGTGGTGTTAAATTACTGTTACATTTCCCCAACTTTTATTATTGTAATTTTTCAAATGTTTTGAGTATTGTATTTTAAATTGAACCATATATAATGGGATTCCACTATCAATACATACGGTAGCTTTTTATGTTTTTATTTGCCAGCTGCTTTTCAAGAAAGAACTGTGTTCTGTAACATGTCAAACTGTATCGAGCAGTGATGCTTTAGAGAAGCATCTTTTCTTTCTATTTAAATTACAGTAATTACTTCTAAAGATGCACCTATGTAGGCATATAATTTTGCTGCAAATCAATATTCTCCTTTGTCCTCGCTTCTTGGTAATGCAGAAACCTGACTGTTGCCAACTGTGTTGCCATTCAGTAACATCATGATTATGTGCTGCCTTTACATAAAGAGTACACAAAAGGGTGCCCAAGGTCAGACAGAATGGGGGGAAAAAAGACCTCAGAGCTGTCTTGTTCTAGTAGCTGGAGTGCTGGAGTAGCAGAAATCAAAACTATTTCTAGAAGCATGGGAAGGTAACTTTGGGTCACCTTCAGGAGGGGTGCCCACTTGCCATTATCCTGTTATGAGATGCCCCAGCTATTGTACACATGTATAGGTAAAGCATGGAAAAGGGGGACTGGGGGATAATCAACCATTCTGGGGTATGGAACTCAATCATGGGCACTGGGGTAGATTTTACCACTTGATTTTCTGTTATGGAGAGGTTCTTCTGGAACTGACTAATTCTACAGGTTCTATTCTTGTGCT
Source organism: Aspidoscelis tigris stejnegeri (assembly GCA_023333525.1). NCBI lineage: Eukaryota > Metazoa > Chordata > Lepidosauria > Squamata > Teiidae > Aspidoscelis > Aspidoscelis tigris. The sequence continues at coordinate 19,220,969 of JALMGA010000010.1, forward strand.
TTTGTATACAGTTGACATTTTATTTATTGCTCTGGATTTGTGAACCACCCTGGAATACTTGCACTCTAAGGTAATCTATAAATAGTTCTCTGCCCATCCCCTCTGATGCATTTTGCAGACCCTGACTCTTGATATTGGAACGTGACAAAATTGACCTTGCAACTTGACTTTGCCAGTTGTATATTACACAACCCCAAATCTTTATGCTGTAGTAGTCATTTTTAAGAGAGGAAAAATGTTAGCAAATGGCACAAATGTTATGCTTTAATTTGAAATGTGTAATCTGCTGCAGCAATCTGTTAAAGCATATGTACAGGGTCAGGTACATGTCCCATATTTCATGCAAGGTTCCAATTACTGAAGTTTTATTCACACCAGTTTTATGCAAATCTGTTAAGAATGATTGTCTGTAAGAATCAGTGTCTTGGGCTCATTAGTAAATACACACTTTGATGTCAGCTTTGCATCTAGACTACAGAGTGGGGGATAATATCCGATCATTCTGATTTCATTAAAAATGTATGAGTAAATGCTAGGGTAGATTGTCAGAACTCTTGTTGCCTAATGACTTGCTAAGCATTTGAGAAACATACTGATCTGTACTCTTAACATTTCTGCATTTTTATTTTCAGTAGTTATTTTAGGGTCCAGCTATTTTTTTTCTTCATAAACCTAAGCTGTGTCCACAGTGCAAATAGAGAACCTCCCCCTTTATTTTTCTCCCTTTTAAAGCTTTCTTTAGAGCTTATGTTTCACCTCTAAATGCAAAATATGTGCCTGGTATGTGCCAGCACATATATGTAATTCCATAATTCAAACCTCTGTGCCAGTTTCTCAAAGTGCAAGATGGCTGCCTTTCTGCAAGACCTGGATCATAGCTATTGTTTGAATCATACTTTAATTATGTACCTGGGAAAAAAAATCTAACTTTAAATAGAAGTAATGCCATAAGAACAAAAGAAATGCCTTGCTGAATTTGACCCATGGCCCATCTAGTCCAGCAGCCTGTTCTCATAGTGGCTACCAGCTTTGTGTGACATCTACAAAACAGGGCATAAGTCTGCACTCTGCCCTGCTCACAAGTCTCTGAGCATGGTCTCTAGTGGCATTCTAGCTTTCTATGTATGCCTCCCTGAAGTCACCCAGCTACCAGAACTATTTTATTTTATTTATTTATATTTACATTTCTATCATGCCCTATACCTGAAGGTCCCAGGACAGGGAACAGCATTTAAAAACAGACATGTTAAAATAAAACCATATATATATGTATATATATAAAAAATATAAAACAATAATGTTTGTGGTGAGGGGAAACTATACCACATTTAGCCAAAGGCCAGAGCAAAGAGGTACAACTTCACTGCCTTCCTGAATCTATACAGTGAAGGAGCCTGACACACCTCGAGGAGGAGACTATTTCACAGCTTGGGGGGCATTGCTGAGAAGGCGCTCTCTCAAGGGCCCACCTATCTTACTATTGAGGGTGGTGGGACAAGCAGGAGGGCCTCCCCTCCAGATCTTAAGGCACGGGCAGGTCGGTATAGGAGAAGGTGTTCCTTCAGATATTTGGGGCACAAGTTATTTAGGGCCTTATACATTAAAGTTAACACCTTGAATTGGGTTCAGTAGTGAATCGGCAGCCAGTGCAGCTCTTTCAAGACCGGTGTGATGTGCAGCCAGCCAGCTATCCCAGTCAGGAACCTCACAGCTGCATTCCGCACTAGCTGCAGCTTCGAAACTGTCAAGGGCAGCCCCATGTAGAAGTGCACTGCAGTAGTCCAATCTAGAGCTTATCAGAGCATGGGTGACTGTGGCGAAGTCATTTCTGTCCAAAAAAGGCTTAAGTTGACACATCAGTTGTAGTTGGGAATAGGCACTCCTGGCCACAGCATCCACCTGAGCTTCAAGCTGAACTAATAACTTGTGATGGCCCTGTTTTTCATGAATTTGTTCAAACCTCTTCAAAGTCATCTCGGCTAATGGCCAAAGTCCTGAGCGAATGAATTCCAAAGTTGAACTATATTCTGTGTGGGGAAACAACTTATTTTTGCCTCTTCCAATATTCATTTTCATTGTATTTCTGGTATTTGAGAAAGAGAGGCAAACTTTATCTGATCCACTCTGTCTACATTGTGTATAGTTATATACCTCCATTATGTAGCCTTATACTTGTTTCCCTTCTGGATTCAACTTTCCTTATAAGAGAGTCCCTTTAGACTTTCCAATATTTTAGTTGTCTTCCTTGGACGTTTCTCTATTTTGTACCTATACCACTGTTCCAAGATCTCTTGCCTAGTCAATATAGCTAGCTCAAATCCCGTTAGTCTATTTCGGTGATGGCCAACCTATGACACGCGTGTCACAGGTGACACGCCAAGCCCTTTTGGGTGACACACATGGTCACCCTGGCACCTGGCAAACAAGTGCTTGCTTGTTCTTGAAATGTATGAAATACCAACTTTCAATTGAAGATTTAGCAACAAAAGTCACTAATGTAAAGAATTATTTGTTTTTGCTTTTAATAAAATACATATATCAAAAATATAACTTTTTTTACCAGAGCTACAAATATCACAAAATTATGGATATTTCTAGATGTGACACAGCACCCGAGTTAAGCTAGGTTTTCTTCCGAATTTTGACACACCAAGGTCAAAAGGTTCGCCATCACTGGTCTATTTGGATTTTTCTCTTTTGGAGGGCTCTAATATGCAACATTCTGGTTTGCACTGAATAGCACCTACCACTCTGATGCCTGTTTCCTCACTAGGCAAAGTTCCATTTGAGCCCCTCACAACATCTTTTTGTTTTAAATTGTCTTCATAATTTGGTGTTATCGGCAAATTTAGCCACTTGACTGGTCATTCTCAAGGCTAGATTATTTACAAGTATGCTAAAATGGCAAGGGTCCCAGAGCAGAACAACACAACCAGTGAGGTTGCGCAGTGGCAGTTGTTTTTAATTGCCTGGGAAAATAAGTTTCTTTCTTTTTTATATACCAGCCCCTCCCTGTGTGATTTTTTAAAGCTTAATCTCTTCTTCCTTTTCTCTGTTTACAAATAAAGTTTTTTCCGTCAACAAAGATTTGTTGATAACCGTATTTCTAAGAACATCTGTGCCTTCGCTGCATTGCAAATGAATATTTGAACATAAGAGAGAGGCATTTAGTGCTTGCTGTTAACTTCCTCTCCCTTTCCTTCTTCCTGATGTATCCTCGTTTTTTTCACTAACTCTGCTTGAAACACACTCCCCCACAGAGAAATTGGAAAGAGTGTGAAGCTAACAGTTTCATCAATCTAGCTTCCCTCCAGCCACTCACGGGATGTTGTCACAGATGAGCTCTGTAGTAAAGACAGCATTTAAAATGTGCATCTACTGATCTCAAAGATTTATTGCTAAAACACACGTCTTTAGAACACTGCGCTGCACTGCAAAGTAACCTGAAGGAAAATGTATCTTGTGCTGTGACAGTTTAAAGGGATGCTGTCCTTTTGCATAGTGTAAGATTAAATTTAAAGTCCCTCAGATACCCATTCTGGCTTTCCTCGTTCAATTTAAAGGAGCAGCAAAATAGGCCCAGCAGGTTCTCAATTCGATGCTCGTTTTTGGTTTGCAAACCTATCATTCAAAGCCTGCACAGATGTTCATTGCTTTGGAATTTGCTAGTTCGTGATACTATCCCGTTGAGACAGAGTTGATAATGTCTGGCATAAACCAGAGCCGCAGAAAGCCAAAAGGTGCAAAATTTCAGGATATTCTGCTTCAAAAAGGGCAAAACAAGAAACTGTTGGAAGCTAGCTCACAGAGTTGTATATCGTTGCAGAATCTGCCTGTACGATCAGCCAGGAAACTTGCCAAATCTAAATTCTTCAGTTTGATCAGATCTGAAGAGTGGGGTAGGGAGGGGGGTGTTTCTTTCCTTCCTCTAAGGCAGTGGTTCTCAACCTTCCTAATGCTGCGACCCCTTAATGGAGTTCCTCATGTTGTGGAGACCCCCAACCATGGGGGCGAAGTAGCTGGGAGGTGGGAGGGAAGGGCAATGGGAGCCTCGTTACGACCCCTCTGAAAGGGTAGTTCGACCCCCAAAGGGGTCCCGACCCCCAGGTTGAGAACCACTGCTCTAAGGGCCCCTCCAAAGCTTCTCTTGTTTCTCCTTTCCTTGGTTGCATCCAGACAGGTCCTGCAGAGTAGGAGGGCATCACTGATCAATTGGTCAGACAGATCTCCCGGTTCTTTGTTGTCACTCTGCAGTATATGTCTGTTAGTGCATTTTAGTTAGTTTGAAAGAAAGGACACTCACTGTGAAGTACAACGCTGGAGTGCATTAAATTGGAAGTGCAGGCAGAACCATGAGAAAATAGTAAATCCTGGAAGTGTAGCATCAAGACTGATTGGATCTCATTCCTCCAAAGGTTTGAAAAGAGGAAATTGCAGAGTTAATGTGCTGGTCAGGACAATCAGATTTCACTCGGCAGTTAGGGTACTTCAAAGTATCAGTAAACTGTGAATTTATACAGCCCTGTCTGGAGGGGGCCCTTATTTGTGGCAAACCCAGAACTACTGGAATATCTTCCAATATGCATAAAATAGCTATAATTAATTTAAACATATATAACTACAGTTACAATTATGCATTTTGCTTCTGATACAGATTGAATGCAAGAAAATTAGTATCTTTTAATAGATCTCCTTCGAATGTGGTAGAATTTGATTCGATATGAACGTTCAGTACGAATTTGATACTAATGTTCTATATGAACTGCATACATATCCCATATGTATCTCCCTATGTATCTTCTCTGAAAGCATAAAATCTGCCTGAATGCACTGAATCTGTTCTCACTCCACTTTGAATCCATAATGGATCCATTGCAGATGTGACTGGCACACTTTCCCACGTCCCCAGGTTCACGAATGTAATGAAGCTTCGTACGAATGTTCTGATGCATTCAAATGTCAATTTTTGAATGTCGCAACATTTAATTCAAATGCGAATGTCTGAATTCGTAGGAATTCATATGAATTTTCAATGTTACAAATATTTGTGCACATCCCTACTGCAATCACATCTGAGGTTCGATCCAGCTTCAGTCCATCTTCAGAGCGTGAGAACACATCAGCAAAGGGACCAGTAATTTTCTTTCCACATTATACCAAATGTGAATTTTCTGAGTTATTTAACACTGAAAGAAAACAGCTTGTCACAGCCTACTAGACGTACTGGGTGAATATTTTGACTGAAGCCAAAACTAAGTTGGAACATGTAGACAAGTAAACAAGCCTTTGGGTGCGATAAGAGTCAGCTGCCAGCTCAGCCGGCTCTTGGAAGCAGAAGGCAGCAAAAAGCCCTGAACTGGCCCAGGGCGAATAGGAGTGTGGGCGATCACATCATGGGCATATTGGCAGTGGTAGCTGTCATAGGCCTTCTGTGGGCTTGGTGACACAGGGAAATATTCTCCATGGAGGCATTCACATGGAACCCTGAATTTAGTATGATAGGACCAAGCTGTGGGTCCCAACCATAGTCTGCCCCTGGTCAGGGAATCCTGGTTAGCATGTTGCCACCGCACAATTGTCTTCCATGTTTCTCCCCAAATCCTTATAATGGCAGGGCAACAGTGTCTGACATCTGGGGGGAAAGTAACAAAGATTTTTCCTGGGGAAATATTCTAGATTTCTTTATTTAGGTATTCCTAGTTTATTTTTCAAGGCACAATGCTTTTGCAAAGCAATCAATCTTACAGGTAAGCTAGTATAAACTGATTCCTTCTTAAACAACAACAGCAACACCTCGAAGCAGTTTACAAAAATGCATATTAAGAGCAAGGCCAAAACTCTTAGGAACATTAATACTGTGATATATTTAACTAATAGCTAATTAACAACAATAACAACTCTTAATCTTTTTCAATTTTGTGATTTAACATTTGAAAACAAAATTTTGAATTTAATAGGAAATAAGAAGAGCCTTGCTGGATTAAGCCACAGCCCATCTAGTCCAGCTTCTTATCTCACCCAGTAGCCCACCCATTACTTCTGGGCATTCTAAAGCAGAAGACAAAGGCAAGGCCTTCAACTGTTCTTGACTTTGTGCAAATGGCTTTTAGAGGAATCCTGCTTGTCTCTGCAAACTGGAGGCAGTACCAAGGATTCATTCTCATAGCCACTGATACACCTGTACTCAATGAATTTGTCCAACCCCTTTTTAAACTGATTCAAGTTAATTGTCATCACCAACTCCTCTAGTAGTAAAAGCCACAGAACAATGACCCAACGGTCTGTAGAGAACAATGAGCACAGATTGCTAAGTTGTGTGGTCCAGCTGATGCAATAGGAAAAGTGACATCGCTAGCTACTTTGCAGTTGTTATCCTTGTAAGAAGTTTCTAAAGAGTCAGTACGGAATAACCCCATAACAAAGGATTGCATAACTCATCACTCGTGCCTCTCCTTTTAACAAGAAGAACCAGAACATAAAAGGAGCCCTGCTGGATGAGGCCACAACCTATCTAGGCCCACCTATTACTTCTGAGCATCTCAAGGAGAAGGCAAAGGCAAAACCTTCACCTGCTCTGGACTCCCTGCGGATGGTCTCTCCAACGTGCCTGGCTCTCCAGCTTGGAGGGCAGAACTAGTTGATGCCAGATGTGTTGTAGAGTAAATTGCTAAGGAAGAAACTTTCCTTTGTTACCCCGATCCAGTCAAGGGGAAGTTCATTTCATCTTCAGTGATTACAACCAGACAGTGTTATAAGCATCATGGGCCTAAATTATCCCTTAAAATCATGGAATAGTGTTTTGTGTCTCGCGGGACTTGTAAGCTTTCCCATTCAACCTACCTGGAGCGTACGGAAATGCTTTACCAACCTAACCGTTTGAGATCACTTTGTAATACCTCAGCACTTTCGGATTCCTGCAGCCTTTTCATTATTGTGTTCCTGTCCCTCTCCCTTTTCACTGGCATTTGATAATGTTGCTTTTTAGCATGGCAATAAAAAGAACTACAGTGCAATGCCAGGCTTGTGGTTACAAGGGCTCCAAGCTGCTGTCATGCAAATGGTAAAACTAAATTAATATAGTGCAATATGAGCTTGGAGCAGCTCTGTAGAAGCAATCAGTATCTCTTTCCCTCCTCCTGTGGCCTCTACAGGATCCCGCCTCTTCCTGAATAATAAGAGGAAGACACCGTGTATATGGCATTTAATTGCTTTTGTGTCGGCAGTCTGCGTGCCATAAAAGCTGAAAGAGAGAAGATGAGTCGGAATTGCCTTATATATATCTTGTTTCGACCTTAGTCACCAATTAGTTTCGCATACAGCTGGATGACTCCAGATATGCAAATAGAGTTACGACAGTCTTGATTTTCACAGCTTGTCATACCTGTCCTTCTATTTTTTCCCCTGATCCCGAATTCATTTTCTTTTCTTAGACTCAGAAATATTGGATTTTTGCAAATGTGTCTGATTAACTTACAAGCACAAATGTATAATATTAGTTGACCAAGATTTCTCCTAAAGTAGCTGACAGGAAAAAAAAAATCTAATTTCTAGTTCCACACAGCTATGGAATTATCTTCTTATTTATTTAATTTATTTGTGTGTATCTCTCTCTCTCTCTTCACTCAAAGGCCCCAGGGCAGGTCACAACAATATAAAGATGAAAACCATAAAAGAGGGGCAAACATACACTAAAATATAACCCTCCCTCCCTTCCTGGAAGGACAACACTCAGAGGTAGTTAGGCATCAAAGGCTTGGGTGAAAAAGGAATGTTTTAACTAGGTGCCTAAAGATATACAGAGTTGTTGCCTGACATACTTCCAGAGGGAGGCTGCTATCTTATCTTGTACAATTCCAAGAAACATGAAGAAATACATTAATAACAGATTTCAAAACTCACTGATCTTGTTGCCATTGAAACTGAGCCTGGTTGGTTTCATGTCCTGAGCATGTCTCCTTTTTAAAGGATGTCTCTTCCCACATTATGGACGGCAAGAAGAAACAATACAAATTTTTATAAGGCTCTAGTACCCAATATTACGTCTTCTTTACTTTCTCTATTTTTTATATTATCTGAAAGGTATTTGTTCCTCTTGAGGAATTCATGGTAGGGCATCCTTTGTGTTGTTAAGAATGGCTGTGATCAGTCACAGCCGAAAGAATGAATCTCTGAGGCACCCCCTCTCTTAAACATTATGTGCCAGAAAAGGTGGATTGAGAAGGCTTGGAAACACAAGGTGCTTCTGGGATGACCCTTTTGTTATGTCTGAACGCAGCCTATGACTTTTTACAATGCTGCAGAATGGTCTGTTATGGAAAATAGAGTCCATGAATTTCATGGCTGAGTGGGTAGGGCTTTTCTTCACTTTGTATGTAAATAATGGATGTAGTTTAATGGCAGAACAACTGCTTGCGAAGTACAGGATCACGAGTTTGATCACCAGCATGTCTCCAGAAAAAAGCAATGATGAACAATGCCTGTATGTATGCAAAGAAAATTCTATAGATATGTCCCTGTAGTCACCAGTAATCAAGCTTGCCTTGAAGGTGTCTGAACCTTTACTTTCTTCAGTCCAGGGAGTAGCTCTAGATTGGTGCGCTCAAACTTACTGTAAGTTTTAATCCACTTTCAAGGTGAACAGTAGGCCAGCCTACATTCACAAAATGAAGCTATTGTCCCTCTGGTGGCAGCTGTGAGGCTACTGGGAACGCCCCCGCTCACCTGCCTCCCTTCAGCAGGAGCAGCAGAGATTGGGAGTTGAGGCCATTGGGAATGTGCCCGGCTGCCTAGAGCTGGGTGCTTCCATGGAAAGAGACTGTCTTTCCTTCACCTAGAATCTGCAATGAAGGTTGTAAGTAAAGTCGCCGCCTCCCACATTCACGGGGGCTCCCTTTGCAAGAATGTGAAGTATTTTCCCCATTCGCTTCAATGCAAAGCGGATGAGAGGAAAAAAACATTCATGCTTATGTGCGGTCAGTATTAAAGGAAGTCAACCCTGACTGCTTGTAGGAAGGACTAATACTGAAGCAGAAACTCAGGCAGGTCTCACTGGAAAATGCCCTGATACTGGGAAAAGGGGATGACAGAGGATGAGTTGGTTAGATAGTGTTACAGAGGCAATGAACATGAGCTTGAGCAAACTTTGGGAGACAGTGGAGGACAGAAGAGCATTTGTGATGAGGGCTTTGGGTTAACTGGCATCGTGGAAGGAGCAGATTGTGTCCCATTAGTGCCAGAGAAAACTACCAGGGCAGGAATGCAGATAGAGGAGGGAAAGGCATGTTTCCTCTATCTGTGCATATTTTTGCTTGCGTTTAGATGTAGCCATAACCAATAAAATACCCCCATGGTTACCTTTGTCTTCCTAGTCTAGAAACTGTTAAGCCTAGTTTGAAACGCTTTATTTAGCTTTTCCCTAAGGCAGTGATGGCGAACCTTTTGAGCTCGGTGTGTCAAAATTCGCAAGAAAACCTAGCTTAACTCGGGTGCTGTGTCACATCTAGAAATATCCATAATTTTGATATTTGTAGCTCTAGTAAAAAAAGTTATATTTTTGATATATGTATTTTATTAAAAGGAAAAAACAAATAATTATTTACATTAGTGACTTTTGTTGCTGAATTTCGTTTGCCAAATCTTCAACTGAAAGTTAGTATTTCGTACATTTCAAGAACAAGCAAGCACTACATGCCCAGGTGCTAGGATGACCATGTGTGTCACCCAAAAGGGCTTGGTGTGTCACCTGTGACACACGTGTCATAGGTTGGCCATCACTGCCCTAAGGAGCCATTTATATTGGTATTCTCACCACCACCACCAACACACACACACACACACACACACACGAAATATGGATGAATCCTGCACTTCATTGCTTCCATGTACACATAAAGGTGTCATGTGAATAGCCAAAGGTCTAGTTTGTGAGGGAGGATTTCTACACTTGATGTAGGAAAATGCTGCAGACCAAGTCATGAGGTAAATAAGAGACTTATAAGATCAGAATAATGACCTATTGAGCCCAGCCATCAGCCATACGTTTACAGGCAGTCTAGGATAAATGAATTAAAGTCCATATCAATATAAAAATGCAAGGTTGTCTACAATATTATTTGTCCCACTAATTTTCCTTATCAGCTGGTTGTTAGTGTCCCACTAGGTGTGGAATATGACCATCATGACTAGGAGCCATTGATAACCTAATTTTCTGCAGATTTGGCTGATTCCTTTTTACAGCTGCCCATACTGGTAGCCTTCACCACATTTTACAACAGTGGGTTCTACAGTTTAACTTCCTCCACGTGGCAATGTACTTTGTGTGTGTTCCAAATCTTTCAGCACTTTATTTAATTGGGTCATCTCAGGTTCTAATATTTTTAGAAAGGGAAGGGGCAGAACAAACTCTTATTTCCATTCTGCCCATATCATGCTTACTTGTATACACCTCTCTTGTATCCAAGTCAGAATTATTGTTCCATATTCTTCCGGGGTATCTGCTTTGAACTGCAGCAGTTCCTCAGGGATTCAGGCAAGACTCTTGGTGCCTCCAGACATGTTGAAGCTCCAGATTCTCTATGCAGATGTTTCCTGTCATCCAAATGGGATGTGGGGAAGCTGTGCAGGGAGAGTGGGCACCCTAAAAAGCCATATACCATGGTTCCAGACAGGGCAAGGGATACTTTGTAGTACCCTCTGCCTCCAGATGAGGGAAAGTACAAAATAAAAAGCTGCTGGTTAAACAACAGCTTTTTACAGTGTCCTTTCCCTGATGCTGCTGCACTAACACTACTGATCGATAGTGTTGGGCCTTGTCCTCTCGGTCTTTCCTCCTCCGACAAAGAGCTGCCTGTCAGCAGGGACAACCAAGGTGAGCCCAGCTTCCCTGATGTGGCTCAGGGGTTCAATGTGAATACTGACCCTATAGCCCAAGATGGAGACAGCTCGGACGAAGTGTTCTGAAACAAGAGTGACAACAGCTGAGTTAGTGAGCATGTCTGCAAGCCAAACACCTGTGCTGCAGAGGGTGTGATTCTCACTCAGCTACTTAAACGCATCTCATGCCTGCATAACTTGTTGCAGACAATACAACTCTTTATTCTGCAACCTTGTCCCATTTGCTCTTTGTATTTCTCATCCTTGAACTGATATTTGACACCACAGACCTTCTGGCATCTTGGAACTTGGAACGTTTGACTACACTTTACTCTTGCTCCCTGAAAGAACTTCGAACATTGGCTGGTTACTACTACTACTGCTAGCTCTGAGTGTGCCTGTGTGTGTTTGCTCTCTAAGACCTGGCTGACTCAGGACATGACAGATAGTCACATGACCAATCACGTGACTCCTGGGTCTGCAGCAGCTGCAAAACTTTTGTCAGTGTCTGGAGGCACCCCCTGCCCATGGCTGTGTTTACGTGCACCAAACCTAATGACTCAAAAGTGTCTTATTGTTCCTATATGTTTCCCAGAATTCTGAGACCTGAGAGCTATATGCCCCCATCACTGAGTTGTCTTTGAAGTGTTTTTATACACTGCATATGAACAGAGCCTTTGTCCCACGTGGACAAGTTGAGTACTGGATCCAGCATACTGTTCATGCAAGCCAGCTGCTCTGCCCCTGAGCTACTGTCATTCCCATTCATCAGAGCATGTTATGCATAATGGTGCATAATTATAAGGAACATAATTCCTTATAGAGGTTGGGCTGAGTAATATTTACAATGAATCATTGTGTGAAAATATATATAACAATTAAGGGCGCAAACATATGTCACTTTTAGTATTTATGTGCATGTCTGACTTAAAATGTGAAAAGTTTAACTAGGAAACAATCATGGCAGGAGAGCAATGCCCTGCATTATCCCCTCCCAGTGCAATATTCTGCCACCTACTGGAGAGGTGGCCTAACTGCAGTCAACGCCCCTAGACTGCATTGAAATTTTAATTACAATTCTAAACTATCTGGAGTCATGCTATAGCCTATCACACTGAAGAGGTCTGCATGAGTACAACGCATGTTATGACAATAATACAATAAAATAACCTGGCAACATTTTAAGAAAAATTGTTAAGAGGAAGTTATCTTTTGCTTGATAAAATGACCATTATCTTCTCCACCTCACCCACTTAAGATAAATAAACAAATAAACCAGAGATAGTGGAACAGAGAAGTAAAGTCACAGCTGATTTCCCATTTAAACTCTTTTTGAACAAATATTTTTACTCTCTAACATGTATAACTATTTCAAGAATTTTGAGAATAGGCAAGACCATGCAGATACTCAAAAGCAAACTACTTCACGAGGGTTAGTGCTTTGTTTTGGTTTTTTTCTCCTAAAAATTAATTTGCAGTAGCAAATCTTTGTAGCAGCCAAGATTTGTCATGGTCTGGATGGCCTGTTTCCCTTATCTAATGAATTCAGGCATGCCAAACTCCTAAAGCTTTCAACTGATCCACAGTGAAAGCAACATGGAACCGGAAGACAGTTGTTACAGTTGACTTACGGGCTGCTGAAACCAAAGTTTTGGGGAAAGGGTGTGTGTGGGTGGGGTGGGGGGAATAATGCCCTGCTAAGGTTGGAAACTCAGTCTTGCAAATGAGAAATTAGAAAGCGCATAATTATTAGGTTGTTCTAATAATTACTCAGGCTGATCGTGCAACAATAGCAGAAAAGGCTGCAGCTCCACTCACCTGGTTAAGGTGGCTGGAGGTTGGGGAGAGGCTTTGATGATGCAGCCTTCTGGCAAGTGCAAGGGACAGTCTTTGCATTCTGATCCAAAAGCTCCCCACCCCTTTCCTGAGGAAGTGAATGAGTAAACATCCCCAGACACTTTGGTGCAAGGATCAGTGGAGACATGCTAGCTTGGAGAGTGGGAAAGCTATGTAATTGACATGTGGTCTAAGTATTATGCTCTGTCATTGTCTGCATGGCATTCCTGCCAAAAACCTTTTATTTGAAAAAAAAAAGACTTGTATTTACAGACTCAGATCTTGTAAATTGTTTGTTAGCTAAGTGGCACAACGGAGGGAGGGACTGATACTCTGGGGAGGCAAGGGAAAGGACTGGTTATACAGAATATTGGCTGTTGTCATAGTAACTAAGGGCCTTTTCTCACTTACCACCTGGATAGTTCCAGGCAGATCACAGAAACACGTTGTTCATGCTGCGATCCACTGCAGTGATCTGCTCCACCTGCTTGTCAAGCCGCATCCCACCCTCCTGCACTAGACATTGTATCCCATTGCCCAGTTGTGATAAGGGTTGGGTGATACATCCAATACTTGGACACAACAGAAGGCTTGCTGTTCACATTGCTAGGGCAGCTGGACAAGAATAGAATTGTTGTATTACTTAGCATACAAAAGGCCTCATCCATCCTGTTATGCACCAGCCTGGAATGGTCTTCAAAGATCGTTCCAAGTGTGAACCTAGCTTGCGTATAAATATGAGCAGCCTGACCAGGGAGGCACTCTGGTAAAGAGTCATGCGCATTGATCTTCACTGAGCTGAATAAATCACCTTTGCTTCTACTGTGTTTGAGAGCGGTGGTTGGTTTCTGTCAAGCCTGGGCAGTGTATCACAGTTATAGAGCCTGGGCTGTCTTGGGAACTGGAGACTACAGGTTTCTGTCTTAATGATAAAGGTTCAAGTAGTATCTGAAATAAGGTTGAGACAAATTTGTATGTCAAGGACGATGTGGAAGAGTAGAGATTGGTGCCCCACCTTTGACAGCGCTGAAAGTTTATTGATTAGTCAATGTGACCGAGCCAAAAAGTATACAACAAGCAAAAATAAAATCAAGGCTCTTTCTTTAGGCTTAGTAGCAGATAAGGAGGTCCAGAGTAATTGGAGGCACTGTCCAGAGTGTATGGAGGCACTGGTCAAATCAGTACCATCTGCACCGACAGCATTGTTCTGGCCTACACTTTCCATGGCTCCGAAGACAAGGAAAGTTCCTAGCTTCAGGGCTGGGGGGTGGTTTTTGGTGGTGTGCTATGGCACTCCTATAGAAAGCACATACACACATGTAGTCCTGGAACATGGAGACAGGCAGAGCATATAATGAACAGGGATGGGGCCTCCTTGATCCACATCAATGTGCAGATGAGGATGGTCAGGATCTGGATTAAGAGGTGCCTTATTCTGGATTAAAGGTATGTGCAGTGCAGAAAGGGTGCAAATTTAGAATCAAGAATGATTATCAGAGTAACAAAAAGGCACTTAAATTTTGGTATCAACTCCACAAGGAACCTGAAAGCTACTGAGCTATGATGCTCTCACCTGGAAGCTTTCCATGTTTATAAGGCGACTCCACTGGCCACAAATTGGTATCAGCAATCATTCATCTCATAGATGTTTTGAGGAGGGGCAAAAGGGCTTCTGCTTGGGCTTGCCTGCTGAAGGAGTTGCTTGCCCTGCTGTGTGTACTGCTTGCTATTTGACCAAAAATCCCTTAAGCCTGTGCACACCTTTCTGTCTCCCCGAGTTGCTGCTTCTGCTTCAGGTAGATGTCTTCGCCACCTACTGGCGAGTGTTTTATGATGGATTTTGTACCCAGGAGCTGCGTACATCTTAGAAAATTAATAGGAAAAGGAAAAGAAACTCAGATTCCTGCCGGTTTGGGCACAGCTTCAGTTTTACATTCCTTAAAATTGGGTGCTCTCTATCCTCTATTTCAGCATTCCTCCATCATTTTCAGTTATAGCGCAGCAGTAAGTTAAACGATATGGGTAATGGCAGATGTGCTTGCCTGTAGGCTGAGCCAAGCTGTCTACTGCTGATAAAATCCTTCAGCACTTTTTTTTTTAGAAGAATGGCAAATGAACATGCACTTCAAGGTAATATCTCTTCAGAGCAAAGGCAGGTTTACTATCCAAGGCTGTGGGTGCACTATTTCATGCAGAATGAGCTAGTTGGTGCTGTAATGCCAGTTCCTAACTCATTACTCAATAAAGCATTTGGAAGAACCTTGAACATGAAAGATGCCTTATAAAACATTAGACTGTGCAACACCAATGGCAGCAACAAAAAAAGTTACTGTTTCATATGGGCCTTGCTTACTAAGGTCTTTGATGGTCCAATCTGACAGCCAGTTTTGGGTAAGATAAGCCAGGTATTCATTTACTACCTTTAAACTCTGGCTTATAGGGGGTTTCAAGGCAAGTTGCAAAAAGTAAATTTTATTTGTTTATTTATTATGTTTGTATCCCACCCTTCACCTGGAGGTCCCAGTGGTGGGTCACAACAATTGATAAAATGAACACTAAAATGCATTTCAAATATAAGCTGTTCAATCCACCTCCTTCTCTCCCTTCCACCTACATGGCAGGACTACGTTCAGAGGAACTAGGAATCAAAGGCCGGTGTGAAGAGGTATGTTTTAACTAAGTGCTGAAAACCATATAAAATTGGCACCTGGCATACTTTCCCTGGGAGGCTATTCCAAAGCCAGGGGGCCACCACAGAGAAGACCCTTGTGCATGTTGCAACCCCTCCCACCTCTGAGGTTAGCAGAACTACAAGAAGGCTCTTGTTTTGTGAACTTTTGGCATAAACATAAAAAATTAAAAACAGAAAAGTATAGGAACTGCAGCAGGAGTGTCTTCAGCTGAAAATGTAGGTACAGAAAGGCACCTAAAATGTATAAAGGGATGGTGCTTGATGTTTCTCAGAAGGGAGGTCTTCCCATGTCCTGGTAGCTATTCCTATGACTGAGTGCGTTCCCATAGGCGTTTATATCCAAACTGAATCTGAATTAAGTGTCCAGAGTTCCCATTTGATTTTTCTATAAATCTGAATAGAATCTGAATTTGGTATCCAGGTTTCCCATTCAGTTTTTCATTCCTGGATTTTATGAGGACTATCCAGTGAAAATCCAGAGGAAAAAAAAAGTCCTGAGGAAAACTGGACTTTCCCCCTTTTTTGGTGTGAAGTCTCCCTCTCCCCCCCCCCCCAAAAGGGAATACTCCTGGACTATTTGGGATGGAGATTTAGCCTTCTGGCCAATGTCTACCAGATGTGGGTGGGATTTCACAGGTGTGAACATTTTGCTTTAAAATCTTTTTGCTTGATACATATGTATTCCTCTCTGATTGTTAGCAGCTACTAGGAATGTTTCTCTCATAACTACATTTCTAGTAGCTGCTAACAATCACCAGAGGGACAAATATGTATCAAGCAAAAAGGTTTTAGGTTTTAAAAGCAAAACCACCAATCAAGCTGTTCCCCCCTGTGTGAGCTGTCAGCCTTCCGACTGTGCTCTGCTCCTTCGCTGATCTGCTTGAGCACAAATGCTGTCTTCCCAGTAATATGGATGGAGGTAACGTTACCGGGAACGTCTGATCTGAAGGGGAGGGTGTGAAAAGGGGAAAGTGTGATTGCCCTGTTCTTTCAGCTTACAGGGTTTGCACTAGGGGGGACCGAGATTAAAAGGTCCTGTTTCTCCATGCTGGGGATTTGGGCGGTGAGTGGGAATAGCAATATTTGGGTTCAGCCCGGTTTACCATCAGGTAAATGGGAACAACCCAAAATGTGCACTCGGCCCTGTATCTGGATTAAAATAGTCCAACCAGGACTAAAAAGTCAAGTGTGAATGGGGCCACTCTGTCTTTTACCTGTGTCAGTTCCATATAAATGTTTCTTTGAAGCAGAGTAAACTACCTCACTTGACTCCAACTGATTGCACATCCAGCTGATTGGTGTCCCATGCTAATTAGATCTTTTACACTTTGTCAACACTGAGATTTCTTTGAACATGTTGATACCGCCCCCATTTTTTCCCCATTTTGGCTACAGCAGTGGCAGGACCTGCATGGGAATGGGGGAAACCATTACAAGCACAGCACTCTTTCCCCTGCCACTTAAGAGGAGCTGTATATTTGTAGCTTTCCTCTTGAAGCAATGGTGTGCTGCCTGCCCATTGCCCCCATCCGTCAGTGGGCAAACCAGGGCCATTTGCTCTATTTGATGTGGCTGCAGAGAAGACAGATACACCTTCTTGATCAGCCATTGTACGGCAGCTGCAGCATTGGCAACCAACGAGAGAAAGAGCTCTCAGGACTCTTTGCTCCTCTGTGTCCTTCTCGTAGATCATTTCGGCAGCATGTGGCAGGACGAGTGTGGATCCACACAGACAATGCATTTTCCCAGTGCACTGAATCATAAATATGCACCGTGAGTCCTGTCAGCGTTAGCCCTCAGATATGTTGGCTACTAAGGAGTGCAACATCTGAGATGGCTTCAAAAAACTCTATTTGAAGTCAGCACATCGCCTTCATTTTTCTATTAAAGTTATTACCCCTGAAACGTGCAAAATGGCTTGGACCCTGAACATCTGAAGGAGTATCTTTTCCAATATAGACCAGCTTGTGCTTTTAAGATCACAAAGTGAATGTCTGCTGCCCTCAGAGGTATAAGGGGTTGTGGCATGCAAGAGGGTCTTGTTGGCAGTCCCCTCCCCCCAGCTTTGGAATAGGCTCTCAATGGAGGTACTTCAGGCACCAATTTTCTAAGGTTTTGATGCCTGGTTAAAACAGACCTCTTCATCTGGGCCTGTGATTCCTAGTTCTTCTGACTATACTCCTGCCAGTATGAAAGGGAGAGAGGTTGGATGGGTGATATTTTCAAAGATGCTTTAGTAATACTTTTACCATGTGTTGTGACTCACCCTGGGACCTTCAGGTGAAGGGCGGGATATAAATGCTATAAAAGAGACGAGGGCACATAGGACTAATTTTTCTGCATACCACAGCTCAGGGAAAGTAAAGGTTTAACTTTGCCTCCACTCTGTGCTTTCAGGGATCAAACATCAAAGCGCTGCTTATGCGAGAAAGAATTCTTGTGATCATGTACTGAAATCTTGTGACTGCATGAGGTTACGATAAGGCATCTCAAGGATCCAGGACAACATTTGTACTCTAACTAACTTTCCACCGTGAGTGCACATTTCTATTATGTACCGTCAAAGGTTTTTGAGATTCATAGGGGTTCAAGCCAACTTTTGTTTTCTGGTGCAATGAGCCTCTGCTAAGCGCAAGGCAGCCCCTAAGCTAATGTAGAAGAACAAATCAAGGTGCAATAAAGTGAAATTTCATCTCTCTGTCAGCAGGGCAGATTTAACCTTCCCACCTTGTTGCAAGGCTATAGTTTGTGGGCAGTTTCTGCTGAGATTACTTTGCCTCAAAAGTGCATGCTCAATTGCTCCATATTACAGTGAATGTTTGCTAAGCAAAGCCCTTCCAAGTGCAGCAGATAAAACCAGATAGATACAGACTTATTTAACTCAAATGAAAGAAATGTCTGAGGCCAAACTAAAAACTGAGGCGGGATGAAGTCAGCAAAGGTTTGTTTTGTTTTTTAAAAGCCCAATGGCACCTCTTTGCCATCTTTTAATAGCTGAGTGACTGGGGAGAAGGATGATTTGAGCAAAGTGTTGCAAATTAAACTTATCAAACTGCTGAAGATGCATTTTGTTGCATTTTGTGTACCATCAAGCAGAGAGAGGCTATTTCTCTGTTTCATTTCCAGGCAGAATGCAACATACAAAGCTGCTCCCTTATAATTGGCTGCATCTTTTTGTTTGCCAAGATGAAAGAGCTCCAGCATTCTCAGAACTTGTCACTTTTAATGAGCCAGCCCTATACTATGAGGAATTTCAGTCCTGTTCAATATTTTGTACAGGTCTTTTATGTTGTCCTGAAAATTGGTACAGTGTACCACTTCTGGTGTGTGTGTATGTGTTACCACGGCAATGAAGAAATAAAAAAGAAATCTTCAGCACCTTGAACCTCAAAAAGAAAGCAACATGAAGGCACAGTTTAATATTGGTACGATTTAATGACACAGCTTAATTTGAAGTAGCATGTTACTCAAAAGTCCAATTTCAAGCAAGAATATTCCGGATTCAAATCCTGGCTCAGGAAGGAAAACTAGCTGACTTCAGGCCACCTTTATTTTTTCAGTTTAATTTACTTCACAGGATCAGTAGGAGATTGTTAGGCGACTAAGGGCCTTTTTGCACTTTCGCTTCCCAGGAAAGTAAAGTTGAAGGATAGATCCGCATCTTACTTTGGTATGCCAAATCTATCCCAAACCCTCAACAGTGCTACACTAAGTGCTTGTGAGGTGTGAAACATGATAAGAACATAAGAATATAAAAACATAAGAGAAGCCTTGCTGGATCAGGCCACAGCCCATCTAGTCCAGCATCCTGTTGCACACAGTGGCCCACCAAATGCTCATGGGCATCTCAAGCAGAGACAAGGACAAGCCTTCTCCTGCTCTCAAGTCTTAGCAGATGGCCTTAGAAGCGCCCCGGTTCCTCCCCTCCCCCCAGCCTGAAAGATGCACCTAGGCATTCTGTGCTAGAGGCAATCATAGAGCCATGGCAACAGTGCCAATGGGCATGCGCAGGGCTGTTGCCATGGTGACTGGGCAATGTGGCATGCAGCCTATGGTGACTGGTCACACAATCCATTTGCACCTCTTCCAGCCAGAAGAGATGTAAGTGGAGTGTGCTGGTCTGTCCCATCCTGCACTGGCATAGTGGTAGAGGAAATCCATGCATTTGGATGCAGTGTGTGGGAGTGTCCTAGTGCAAAAAGGCCATTTTACACAAACCTTCTGTGGTCTGGTTCTGCGGGTCCAGTCTATACATTAGGTCAGCCAATTCCACTCCAGCCCCTGTGCAGGCTTCAAAACTAGCAGCAGCTTTGGAGTTGGCACAGGACCTCCAAAGGCTTTGAAGTCCAGGAATGAAAATCCTTGACCTTTGTAGATCTGAGGAACCCATTCTGGCAGTGTGCCTTGCCTTGTGTCAGTGTACTGGACCATATAGACATGTCATCTACATGCCTGGGGGCCAGTATACCACCGCCTAGTACATCATTTTAGCAGTAGTTTGGACCAGGATACCATTTTGGGCATCCTGTTCCGTCTATGTATTTCTATGGTGTTAGGGTCTTTTTGCACTTGCTGGCACACTGCTCCAAATATCTAAAGGACTGGTCTAAAGGAGTCCATGCCCCTCCTAGTATAGAACTACAGGAATTTGGTTCAGTCATCTCCATTATTTAAGCAAGAGAATTACTAGGCATTTTCCCCATAGAGTGCAAGAATGCAAGGAACTATCTGAGTGGTCCCACCCATTTGGTCACAAGAATAATGTGAGTGCCTTCCTATACTTGCCTTATTCTGGGATATATCCCAGAATAGGGGCCTGGTGTCCTCATGCAAGTGCAGGTTATAGTGGGCCCCAGGTAAGGCCTGCCATAGTCTGCAGTAGCATGCAGACAAGAGACCCCTATCTCAAATATATTCCAGCATAAGACCAAGTGCAGAGATGACCTGAGCCTCTGAATAATGTGAAGAAATGTTTCCTTTCATATTCTTATCTTTTTAAGTAAAGACAGGACTGAGACTGAATTAACTCAGTATAAACCATACTTAACTCAGTATAAACCAGTGTTTGCCAAGCCAGTGCCCAGGTATCTTGGAGAGCAAGATAACTACAAATAACTAAAAATAGCTAAGACTGGAGATCCTCATGTTGTAGAACAGGAGCTGTTCAGTAAATGTTTCTTTAGCTCAGGGTGGCTAACATGAGATCTAAGTCATAAGAAATATGAAACATACCATGGGACAAGAAATAAATGGGCCTTCTGTTCTTTGTTCTCCTTTCTCCATCTGTTTAAGACATGGTGAAAAACAAAATGCAAATATTACTGATGAACTGAGGTTATCTACTTTCTCTCGCTCTTTTTTTGTATGAAACATGCTGCTTCTTGCACATTCAAATTTCCAGTTGTCAGGAGAGACCAATCTACCTTGAGATGCAGAGCTTCTGAGATAGGCTTTGGCTCCTTACACTTGGCCAAGGGCAGAGGGGGAAGGCATCTCAGTTATCATGCCCTTTCTGGAGCCTTGTAGGACTGCTAGGCCAAGCCATGTGTAGAAGTGTCAGACTCTATTTTTGATGAACAGCAGTGAAGCTATGGTCTGTGTCAGGGCAGAAGTCACTATGTAGTCACTAACAGTCACAACGTGTGCAGTGATCTTGACACCCATTTATTGGGTTCTCAGGACACTAGTGACTTCCCCCAGATTCTTTGGCAGGAGGAGCACTGGAGAGTGGCTACCCTGTCAGGACTGAAAAAGGCTCCATTGCTGTATAATGGAGACATGGCTGTAGTTTTAATAGGATTCAGTTTGAAAGATCAGCTGCCACTGTTGTGGGCGCATTCATACAGGAAATATGGGGCTCAAAATAGAGAAGCATTTGGTCATGTGAGCCTCATAGGCCTAGCAGCAGTTCCATCATTTCTCCCAGAACTAGGTAGGATTACATCACCATATCTGTGGGGATATTTACCTTTTGCTTCCATCCATGTGCATCTTCTCCCTAGAGGTAGGCAATGCCAAACCATTTTTGTGCCTGTGCCAAAAAAATTGCATGGCAGTGCCCATGGAGATGCTGATGCTGTCAGCCAGGAGTCAGTCATGACTTGGTGGTACCCAACAACAAACCATCTTTTCACATCCCTCACTTTCCCAGGTAGTCCTGAAAAAGGTATTTCTAGTGTTGTCAGACGTGCCGAAAAGGATGCTTTCTGGGCAGTTTTGAGGTAGACATGCCAAACGTTTTATCCCTCCATGCATCTTACCTTGCTTTCAAGTCTCAGAAGGTTGTCTCTTCTTCAGATGGAAACTCTTAAGACTGAATATGATTAATTCTTCAGATTGCATTAGGAGGGAATAAAGAAGGGAAATCTAAGTAAATTGCATCATGGGAACAGATATTGCTGGCAATGACCAATCAGGACACTGAGGAACCAGGCTGGTGACAGCCAATTGGTAACGAGGGTTTGTTGCAATGTGAAGATGAACAGCAGAATCAGAAAATCAACAGTGGCTCACATGAAGATTTTTAAATGTTTTATTCATTTTTCAGATAAATGTTTGCCCGGCTATTTTTACTTCTTTGGGAACTCTCCCCTCTCCGATGTTTTCTGGATTTTGCCTTACTCAATTTCTGGTGTTCCTTACATGTTCAAACAACATTTATATTGTTCCCATCAAATTGCCAGCTAATACCTCCACCCTAATTTTATGCAGAGACTGTTTGGAATTTTCCCTTTCTGACCAAAATAAAAAATAAAAAAAGGAGAGAGGGGAAGGGGAAATGACCTGTTCCTGATCTACAGCAGGTCTGTGCTTCCCACACTGGATTCCCCCCCCCCTATTTTGAAGATGCTTTCAGGGTAAGGGAATGTTTTGTGTAGGGCATAAGACAGGATTGATGATTTTATACTATAATCACATTAACCCTGTCTTGTCTTTTAAAGACTGACTATATCCATAGTAAACCATTTTCCCCATTCCTCTTTTTTGCTCCGGTCCCTGGATCCTGATGCCTGAATTTGAACTTGTTTTCTTTCTTCAGATCCTGGTTCCTGATGCTTCAATTTATACTTAGCAAGATTGTCTACCTTCTCTGGTTATGGCAAAACAAAGCGGATGCGGACTCTGTGACTGCCATCTACTGGATCTGATGCAAATAGTTTACAGCCCTCTATAAATCCCAAGGTGTCGCTATAAATGCTTGAAACAAAATCATCAAACAAGCTTGTGAGTTACACTCTTGCATTGTCAATCCACTTCCAACAAAGCCTCTCCCCAGTTCTCCGCCATGAACCCTACTGGTCATAAAAAACACACGATTTTCAATTTTGATCAAGTCTCTTTTATACCAAGATTAATGGACCTTAGAAAAGTTACCAGAATAGAGAGAGCTGAAACAACAGCAAGTTTATGTTATCAGTTACTGTTATTTTTTCTTGTTGCCACTATAATTTGATGTTACCTGACAAACACCAAATCCTCTGATTTGAACTGTCTGCTATCAGCTCTCGTTTCAGAAGAAATGCAGTCTTTCTGGGATTGACACATTTTCTGCTCCTGTTCTGCTTATCATTCAACATGATGAAGATATCTGGAGTGCTTAGAACAGTGATGGCCAACCTATGACACGCGTGTCACAGGTGACACGCCAAGCCCTTTTGGGTGACACACATGGTCACCCTGGCACCTGGGCATATAATGCTTGCTTGTTCTTGAAGTGTATGAAATACCGACTTTCAGTTGAAGACTTAGCAAACCAAATTCAGCAACAAAAGTCACTAATGTAAAGTATTATTTGTTTTTGCTTTTAATAAAATACATATATCAAAAATAACTTTTTTACTAGAGCTACAAATATCACAAAATTATGGATATTTCTAGATGTGACACAGCACCCGGGTAAAGCTATGTTTTCTTGCGAATTTTGACACACCGGGCTCAAAAGGTTAGCCATCACTGGCTTAGAAGCTTATATACTGCTTCATGATATTTCAGTTGACTTAATACAAGTGTTGCCTTATTACCATGTGTTTAAAAATAGACTATATCCACAGTAAATCTTTTTCTCCATTCCTCTTTTTCTGTAGAATACACTTGGCGGAATTGTCATTTCCTTCTGATTCTTTAACTGGAGACTAGGTCAGAAGCAAGAAAGAAATAATAGGGGACTTTCTGCACTTCAGTCAGTAGTTAATAATTAGGCAACATCTGGGGAAGAACATCTGCACTGAGAGGAGGCTGTTACAGGCTCCAGGTGCCCCCTGCCTTCCCAGAGGTTGCTTAATGATCAACCTTCCCCAAAGTTGCTTAAGAATTACCAACCTTCCCCAGAAGCTTACCTTTTGCATCCAGCCTTCCCCAAAAGCTTACCTTTTGCATCCAGCCATTCACTCTTCTGCTGGACGGGGAGGTGAATGGAGCTGCCCTCCTGATGCCACTGTGACTGCGCAGAACATCAGTGCCATCATGGCAATGGCACTGACACACAAGCAGCCGCAGAGGGTGCTGCACTAAAGATGGCTGTGTTCTGAAGAGGGCTGGCCCCGTGATCAAATAGAGGTAAGTATTTGAGCCCCGGGGGTGGGGGGAGCCTAACATTGACTAGTACTCCCAAGCATGAGCGCTAGTCACAGTTAGTTCAGGGCGCTCCTTTCCCATCCAGTGGATGGGAAGGGAAGTGTAAAATTGCCCTAGATCTCATTGATTCTCATTGAACTAAGAGGCATTCCCTGGACTTCAGAGGTGTTAGAGAATTAAGGATCCCTTAAGAAAGACAAATGTTTCTGGGCTACTTATCAAATAAGAACTTCATCTATACACACAGGCACTTTCACTCAACTTGACACCAACATGGGGCTGCTAGTGGAGATTCCACCTATTGGATGTGAAGAGCACTGGAATAGATCCATTTACTTCTTCATCTTTTACTCCTGAAAGAAATGTCAGCCTTATATGATGACTGAGAAGGGTTCTATGTATTGTCCCCACTCTTGCTGTCACTTCCTTTACTTGCCTCACCTGCATTCTATTTAAGTGTTTGGTGCTTGTGTGAGGAGAAACCTATCACATGCACAAGGGGCCTATTCAAATCTTCAGTTCCCTGGGACAGCATCCCAGGGAAGTGAAGATGGGGAATAGATCCAGCGTCTGCGCTTTGTCCACTCCCCTAAGTGCTGCCAAGGTGTGGATTGCAGCAATCGCCTCTATGCTACAGGTGATTGTGGAGCCACGGTAGTGGCACCAATGGGCATGTGTGGCACTGTTGCTGTTGTGGCTGGGTGGCACAGTGTGCAACTGCACCTTTGCCACCTGGTCATATGTGCCATTTGCACCTCTCCTATCTGGAAGAAGTGTGAATGGAGTGTGCTGGGCTGTCCCAGCCCTGCCAGTAGTCTAGTGGCAATGCAGTAAAACCTTGCTACTCTACATCCGGGAGACACTCTCTCACACACAGCCACTTCTGATACATTTTGGATGCGCTGTGTGGGAGTGTCCTCCATCTAAGGAGAACATATTTGTACCAGATAGGAAATGCATCCCAGATCTGGGTTTGCAAGGCCCCTTCTGTCTACAAGAATGGCGAACAGGGATGTGCATAATTTTTTATTTTTATTTTTTTGTATTTGGTTTGTATTGAATGCAAGAAAATTCATAGTCATTCAAATAGATCCCCTTCGAATGTGGTAGGATTCATATTTGATATGAATGTTTGATTCCATACAAATCCCATACGAATGCACACAAATAACATGTGAATCCCATATGAAGTTTCATATGAATGTATCAAAACATTAGATTTGAATTTGAATATCAGTCTTTGAATGTGCCAATTTTCGATTTGAATTTGAATTCATATGAATTTTGAATGTTACAAATATTCATGTACATCCCCTAATGGAAAGGAAGAACCTGTGAGGGCCAGGAAGCATGGTGTGTTTGCCTTTCCATACCTCTCATTGCATGAATAATTTGCACACTTTGTGTGAATCACCCCATTATGGTGTTGTATCCTGCCTTTATAGGGGGAAGCACCCGCCCATTTTGGTACCTTCCTCATCTCCATTTTGTATCAAGGAAGTGCCATTTTCTGCAGTGCCTCAGTGCAGGGCAGGAAGAAACTACCATGTAATGGAGGTGCCTCTGTGAGTGATGGTGCTGGAAAACAGCCTGCAAAATTGTTTCAGAGGTACCTGCTATCATTGAAAATAGAGATAAGATGGCAGTGGGTACCTTCATCAACCCTTAGAGGCTCCTGGAAATAGATTCTACCTGTAATTAGAAAATAATTTGGAAAGAATATTGCTCAAGGCATGAGAAGGCATTCTCTGTTAATACCACCAGAAAATGAATGAATGAATGAATGAATGAATGAATGAATGAATGAATGAATGAATGACATTGTGGTTGATGTAGTTGTTTATAGTATATTGTTCTAAAATGTATGAGCTGAACTCTTTTGGATACTTTCCTTTTGTTCCTTTTGTTTTCTGAGGCATATTAGGGCGGTTAATTTTATTACACTGAAGCTAGTAAGTCTACTAATGAAGAATGCCTACTGTTGTGTGCTCAGAGGTACAAGTATTCATTTACTACTAGGAACATCCTATGTATAATTTGTACTTGTAAAAGCTCAGGCAGAAAGTTAGGCACTGTTAAAGCCTAAGTGAAAG
This sequence comes from Aspidoscelis tigris stejnegeri, assembly GCA_023333525.1. Taxonomy (NCBI): domain Eukaryota; kingdom Metazoa; phylum Chordata; class Lepidosauria; order Squamata; family Teiidae; genus Aspidoscelis; species Aspidoscelis tigris. The sequence goes on from JALMGA010000010.1 coordinate 19,247,036, forward strand.
ACAGGAAATTTTCATACATTTTGTAAAATCCTTCACCACAGTGTGAACTTAAGCTATAGCTTAATAAGACTGCTCCATTTCTTCCTCTGCAGTAGTAAAAAAAAAGGTACCAAAGAAGCACATTTATTATGGATTGCCTAATTATTTAATGATGTGACAGTTGTAAATAATTACTGAAAGCTATTTCTTTTCTCCTGTTTCCTTGCTAGCAGATTTTCAATAGGGGAAAAGATAAACTGACTTCACTTACTGCAGAGATGCTCTTCATATTTCTAAAGGGTTTTTTTAATCAGAGCATCAGAATTATGTTAATTATTTTGGTCTACTAAGTGTATCATGCATATAAGTAGTTATTTACTCTCCTTTAGAATAAAAACCAAAGTCTTCTGGGAGTAGAAATGTTTTCTGACTGAGGATCAATGGAGAAGGGGAACTAGAGAAAAATACATTAGTAGTATGACATTATTAAGTTAATGGTGTCTTAATTAGTTTACTATTGGTAAGCCCTAGGCTATACTTTGAAGTAATCTATACATTAATATATCTGTCTCCTAAATCTACTAGAATGCAGTGGGGTGATTTGATTAAAGATCAGGAGCAAACTGTATGCTTGGAAAATGGCATAATACACACTCACGTTTTATGCTCTTAGGAGTGTTCATGATAAAAGGCCATGGACACATGCAAGTTTTAGGTCAGCCTGGGTTAGAGTTTCGGTTAGGGTTAGGATTAGGGTTAGGGTTAGGGTTAGGGTTAGGGTAAGGGTTAGGGTTAGGGTTGGTTAGGGTTAGGGTTTCGGTTAGGGTTACTGTTAGGGTTACGGTTTTGATTAGGGTTTCAATTAGGGTTAGGGTTAGGGTTGCAGTTTCGGTTAGGGTAAGAGTTAGGGATAGGGTTAGGGATAGGGTTAGGGTTAGTGTAAGGGTTAGGGTTGGTTAGGGTAAGGGTTAGGGTTATGGATGCAGTTTCGGTTAGGGTAAGGGTAAGGGTTAGGGTTAGGGATAGGGTTAGGGTTAGTGTAAGGGTTAGGGTTTCGGTTAGGGTTAGGATTAGAGTTAGGGTTAGGATTAGGGTTGCAGTTACGGTAAGGGTAAGGGTTAGGGTTAGGGTTAGGGATATTAGGGTTAGGGTTAGGGTTAGGGTTAGGGTTAGTGTAAGGGTTAGGGTTAGGGTTAGGGTTAGGGTTAGGGTTGGTTAGGGTTAGGGTAAGGGTTAGGGTTGGTTAGGGTTAGGGTTGGTTAGGGTTAGGGTTAGGGTTAGGGTTATTGTTAAATTTACGGTTATGGTTAGGGTAAGGGTTAGGCTTAGGCTTATGGTTACGGTTATGGTTTTGATTAGGGTTAGGGTTAGGGATAGGGATAGGGTTAGGCTAAGGGTTAGGGTTAGGCTTAGTGTAAGGGTTAGGGTTAGAGTTGGTTAGGGTTAGGGTAAGTGTTAGGGTTAGGGTTAGGGTTCGGGTTGGTTAGGGTTAGGGTTGGTTAGGGTTACCATTACGGTTAGGGTTCGGGTTACGGTTAGGGTTAGGGTTAGGATTAGGGTTACGGTTAGGGTTTGGTTATGGTTTCGGTTAGGGTTAGGGTTTTGGTTAGGGTCAGGGTCAGGGTTAGTGTTAGTGTTAGTGTTAGGGTAAGCATTAGGGTTAGGGTTTTGGTTAGGGTTAGGGTTAGAATTAGGATACGGTTAGGGTTAGGGTTAGGCTTTGAGTTACGGTTTCAGTTATGGTTAGGGTTAGGATAGGGATAGGGATAGGGTTAGGGTTTCTGTTTGGGTGAGGGTTACGGTTTCGGTTAGGGTTAGGGTGAGGGTCTGGGTTAGGGTGAGGATCTGGGTTAGGGTTAGGGTTACGGTTTCAGTTAGGGTTAGGGTTTCGGTTAGGCTTAGATTAAGGGTTTGGGTTTCAGTTAGGGTTAGGGTTTGGGCGGTGATGGCCAACCTATGCACCGCGTGTCACAGGTGCATGCCTAGCCCTTTTGTGTGACACACCTGGTCACCCTGGCACCTGGGCGTGTAGTGCTTGTTTGTTCTTAAAGTGTGCAAAATACCAACTTTCAATTTAAGATTTAGCAAATGAAATTCAGCAACAAAAGTTACTAAAGTAAAGAATTATTTGGTTTTGCTTTCAAAAAATACATATATCAAAAATTTAACATTTACTAGAGCTAAAAATATCACAAAGCTATGGATATTTCTAGATGTGACACAGCAACTAAGTTAAACTAGGTTTTCTTACGTATTTTGACACACCAAGCTCAAAAGGTTCGCCATCACTGCCCTAGACATTGGACAAAAGGAAAGACTTGAGCCCACCCACTACAGCATGGTTCAGCCTCCCTTAGCCCATCCCTGCTCACACTGACGAAGAGAAGAAAGAGGAGTCCAGTTAAAATGTTCTGACAGAGGGAGGCTGACTTGGAAAAGGAATAAAAATAACGTGGGTAGTGCAACTTGAAGATGACCTGAAATTGTCCTAAACCAAAGGTGTGACCAGGACTTCAGTGATTTCTTTAGCTTTATTTTATCTGTGTCTTCCTCCATGCTCACATGAATTTAGCATTCGGAATTTCTTGCTCTGAAATTATTACTTGAACTCTGAAAAGGAGGGCCGAGGTACCTCATAGCTAAATCAAGGTGCTGTTTGAAAGGCACATACCAAAACTCCCCAGAGATTTATTTTTGAACGTTTGTCATGGTAACATGATTTCATTTCAGAAAGAAAGGCAAATGTTATTAGAAGCCAATGAAGCAAATGGTGGCAGGGATCATTGAATGAAACACAGATAAATCTTGTGACCAACTATGTGTTTTTTCTTGTTTCAGGTATTTTAGTGCTTAACCTTTTTATATTTATGACTTTGTGCAGGTGTAAAAATCAATATTTTCTACTGTGTACATTAGTCTGTACTTGTGCAGACTTCAGTAGCAACACTCAGTTGTTTGAATATACCAGAATGCTGTGATTTGTATAAGTGTCCTGGTTGTATCCTGCCCTCAACACAACAAACAGAATCTCCCCAAACACAAAAATTTTGAAAGAATTCAAATGGGTAAACAAAACAATTTATACCAAATATTAAATCTCTTTAAAAAGATATCCAAAGAATTAAAATGTAAAATATACACAAAAACTGTTCCAGAAAACTGTCCAGTCTAGGGATGTGCACAAATATTCTAAACATTCGAAATCCGATCAAATTCCTTTGAATGTGGACATTCGAATTTGATTAGAATGTCTTCACATTTGAATTTAGACATTTGAATGAATTTTGAATGTTCCAAAACATTTGTTCAAATGATTCAAATCATTCGAATGTACAGATACGTATGTATTACATACATATCTGTACAAATATATGCATCTGTACGCATTTGCACTTATAATACAGAATGAAAATGGGATGCATACGGGATAAAACGGGATGCATACGAAACATGTACAGATACGTGTAACACATATGAATGTTGTCAACATTTGTATCGTCAAATTCGTACCTAACATTTGAACGAATAGATTTTAATGTATCAGATTTGAATCGTTTTTGTTGCATTTGGATTTTAAACATTCAAATTGAATAGAATGTTTTGACGTTCAATTTGATTTGAATTCAAATGCAAAAAATAAAATAAAATTGTGCACACCCTTGCCATAGTCCAAATTTCAAAGTATGTTCCAAATTCCTCTGGATAAGTACAGCTGTAGTTATTTTTTGCAAAAGGTTCATAAAGTGGGTGAAAGCAGATATAAATGTGAGATATACAGGGTATGGTGGCTACTGATGAAGACTCCTTTGGGTCAAAGTGCATCTGGGCATTCTGAAGGAATTGCATTTACTGTGGGCTTGTTTTGCATTCTAGTTGAATCTCTATATTAGGGTTTGGGGTTTCTTCCCCACTTTGTACTCCGCCCTCTCACCTTTGGTGGAAGGGAGAGTTAATAATGATTTATTGATAAAATTAAATTTGTGGAAGGACAAATCTTATTAGGAAACTCTGAAAAGAGGCTAGTTATCTTAAAATTTGTCCAACAGATAAAATGGGGGGCTTCTTCCCTCAAGAAAGACCAGACTTCCAAGCTATTCATCTGATGGAAAGTGGAGATGTAGGAGTGTGTCCTCTATGACACTGGCTGCATTCAGACCTACGTTTCTAGCTTCAGTCCACTTTCAGAGCAGAACAAGCCAGCAAAGTCAACAGTCATTTCCACCACCACCCGCCATTATTTTACTAAAATGCTGAAAGAAATCAGCTTGCCACACTGCTAATGTGTTCTCTCTGACAACTTTTCCAAGTTGGAAGCCATTTGGCTGTTATGGAAACCAAGTTCGATTACCAATGCACCATGGTCCAGTACTACCTACAGTGTTACTCAGCCTCTCTGCAAGGTTTCTGGGGTAAGCTTTTCCTCCTAGGTCCAGATCCATATTTTGTTTTGATGCTAAGCACTTACACTTATTCTGGGCTCAACATTTTGTTGGAAGCCAGTGCAGTCCTTACAATACAAGGGATAATGTGCATCCCATGAGCTTACACATGGTGGCTGCCATATACTAGACTAGCTGTAATCTCTTGATCTTCTTCAAGGGCAGCCCGATTTGCAGTGAATCATGGTAATCCAGTAGAGAATTTATTGATCTGTGCACTACCAAGGTCATGTTGTTCCCATCCTGAAATGACTGTAAGCAGTCATAACAAGGTTGCTCTTTGGCATTCCTAATCATTAAGGCTATATATGACAGTACCTTGGCATAACAAACACCTCCATGGAATGTACCATCTTCAGATCATAAAGGTGGCTGACAATGGAAAATCACAGCAGTGGCTGGAAAAAGCAGAACTGAAAGGCAACGCTGAGACATTAATCTTAGCAGCACAAGGATAGGCACTGGGTACAAGATCAACAGAAGCAGAGTTCTACCATACCACTCAGGACCCCTGGTGCAGGATGTGCAAAGAGGCCCCTAAGATGGTCCAACGCATAGCTGGGTGCAAGATGTTAGCAGGAAAAGCATATACAGAGCAGCAGTACCGAATTGCAGGAACTGCAGACAGGAATGTCTGTAATAGAGTACAGGAGAGACATCTCAAAGTCTAAATTGGAAATTCCACAAGGAAAAAACTGACTGAGGACAACTGAATCAAAATCCTGTAAGAATTCTATATCCAGACTGACAATCAAGTGTTGGCCAATCAACTAGACATCATGGTAGCATACAAAGGTAAGAAAGAAGCAGTGATATATTTGTAGAGGTCTAAATGATGGTAGCATCTAGAAGTGAGGTTGGTGGGCACCCGGGAGAGAGCCTTTTCTGTGATGGCCCCCAGACTATGGAATAGCCTCCCCCTCAAGGTGCGTCATGCCCCCTCCTTATAGACATTTAGGAGGGCAGTGAAGACGCACCTCTTTACCCTGGCCTTTGGCTAAGCTGTTTATGTTCCCTCTCAGTACAGACACTATTATTTTAAACATATTGTATACTGTTTTATATTGTTGAACTTTTAATGTCTTTTAATGTATATTCTATTTTAATCTGTTGTAACCCGCCCAGAGACCTTCGGGTATGGGGCGGGATATAAATGTAAATAAATAAATAAATAAATAAATAAATAAATAAATAAATAAATAAATAAATAAAGAACCTGGAGAAATACCTGGGACTGAGAGAAGAACTGGAGAAGATATTTAAAGTCAATAGTGGAATTGGTAGTGATAGGAGCACTCAGGGCACCTCACTGATCTCTGCTCAGAAGAATACAGTTCTAGTGGCAACTAAGATACTGCAGGGGACCCTCCAGCTCTCAGGCCTTTGGCAGAAGACCCAAGATTGAAGTAGACATACTAATTAAACATCTCACCAGGATTCAGCTATAGTCTGCTGGTTGTCATTGAATCCATTACCATCTGCAGCACCTAAATCACCTCTCCTGGATCATTTGTGAAGGACACACAGAGCTCAGTGTACTCTAAATACCGATGACACTTCACTCCAGTGCTTGCAATGACTTCCCAGAAGCTTCTGAGAGCAGGGGCATTAAACCTTGCAGGACCTCATGAGCAAGGACAGAGACCTTCCAATTTCTGGGAGTGATTTTACCGAAGACACTATAGCCCTATGGCCTCCATCCTTTCTAACTCATTGTACCAATCAACCAAGATATCACTGCCTAAGGCATCTACATTTACAGAGAGGCTAAGCAAACCCAGTCTTTTGTTTCAGCCTCACCACCTGCTTGATACCCTCTGCTTCAAGTGACCAGGATGTTTTCAACAAAGATTGGCATTATCAGTTGTGAAAATGTATCTTCCTCCATCCCTTCCGTAGAAGCTCCCAAAGAGATTGTAAGGTGATAACATGAGAAGGCAATCAGACCTTACTCAGCAACTCATTCTTTTCTATATAGGATTAATTCCTGAACTGATACGGTGAATTATGTAATTTAATTAACATAACAATTATTTGTACAAATGAGACAAACAGGTGTTCCTATGCATTCAAATGAACAATTGTGGCTTCTTACTTAATGTAGCACATTTTTCAATTAATGTACTCCGTTCTTTTATCTCTATTAATTTTTTTATGTGTCATATTTCTCTATTAAATTCAAGTAATTGTAGCAATAAAATTGACATGCCGAATATTATATGATGGGTGATTTTACATTGCTCCAACTCACTTTTTATAATATAATTATTAGTGCCTTCCTTCCTTCGCGTGATTCATTAAAGTAATAGGATTTTAAAACAGCTATCCCTGCTCATTGATTCTTACCTATAATCCAGGATCTTTCTTTCTTTCTTTCTCTTTTTGTATCACTAATAAGTGGGTGTGCTGTCACTTCTAAAGTTGATGTTGGTAGGGAGAAATAAAAGGATTTCTCTTTTCATCTTGTAGAAATGTTACTTGATGAATAATTCAATATATAATCTGTTCTTTGAAAAAAAAATTAATGTTAAGAATTCAAAGACAGGAAATGCTAAAGGGGATGTTTTTCATGTAACCTTAGTTTCTGAGTGTTGGTATGAAACTTTGGTGATAATGTCCATAGAGCATGGTGACAAACTAGATGACTTCTGGAAGTTCTTGTGATGGTTTCAGGGTTCAGGCTGCCATGGACAGTAAAATTTCTTTGCTCCCTTGCAAACCTCTTTGCAAACTGCTTTTGCAAGTCCTGGCTACAAGCTGCAAAAAGATGGGAAACATTGACTGGGCCCTGTTGCATTGATTGGCTGCTGGCTTTTTGGAGGGAAAACCTGCCCAGGCATCTGGAGGCTTGATGGACAGGCAGGAGGAGGTTCTCTCAGTTGCCAGTGGTTACAGCCAATTGGATCCTGAGAGGCTGAAGGGTATAATAGACTGAGAAGGCAGCAGACTGGGTCTTTTTGCTAGGATATTTTTGAAGGGGACTGATGGTGGAGATCTGTCTCCAAGGGAAACGTTGCCAGAAACTGACCAAGGGATCTTTTCTCTGAAGGGGAACTGATCAGACTGGGAGGGAAAGCTGAAGGAGGCAACTGTGTCTGGTTGTTGCTCTGAAGGAGCTTTGCAGAAGAACAGACCAGAGGTTGGAACCCACAGCCTAGCAAGGAGGTGCTAAACCTTGCTGAGACCAGGATAGAGTTGCTAAGCTTTGGGAAGGCTTGAGCTTTTGGGCAGAGCAAACCAAAGAAGGAAGTGGATAGGATTATCCACTTAGAAGCAACTGGTTACTTGTAAGCTAAGTAAGCTGTGTATGCTTGAAGCTTGCCATATTAAGAGACTTTTGATCTTTCTCCTGCTTTATCTGAACTTTCTATTTTCTCCCTTAACTTTCTAATTGTTATTCTTAATAAACTTGTTTTGGTTTACTATTACAGCGCTTGCTACCAGTTTATTGCTTTAGACCTGTAGTACTCACTTGGCCTAATGCACACTTCCAGCAACCTAAAAGTGCCCAGCTACTTTTCGGAGGGCAGACACTGGACGGTTTGCTAGAAGTCGTGACAGTTCTTCACCCACAATTCATATCAGGTTTACTGATATGGCCAATTGCCAGAGGTCATGGGAGTAGTTGGCATTTTTCTGTCTTGGAAGACAATGCAAAGGGGCCTGGCCTTGCAGATATGGACACTCTTGAATTACCTGGGTATCAGAGTTCCTCCTCTCAGCCTTACCAGTGGGATCCAAGGGGATGTAAACATAACATTTGGCATTGGGATGTGAAAACGAAATGATAAACCTTTCCCCTGAGGAGTTTTTTCCCCCTCCAAAATCTAAAATATATACAAATAGAAATACATAACTTGTCCACAGACAACTGAATCACCTCACTCAGGGGGAGTTGCTAAGTGATAGCCTTTTCATGGCTTGAGTTCACACCTGGTGGTTACTGCACAGAGGGTTATAGTATTTGGCCCACATGATTAATGTCATGGTGACTGAGAGACCAAGAATGTTTGTGCTGGACCCATACCTGCCTTATGCTTGCTCTGTCTTCCATACCTGTGAGGTGGAAGCCAGAGCCATCAGTGTTCCACATTTTTGTTCCACATCATAGGGAGAACCTCCATGAATAGAACTCCTCTTGAGTTCTTTGTGTCTGCCTGTGAACAGCAAGGGAGTTAAATTAAAAGAGCATGGGGAGAGACCAATAGATGTATCATTATCCTGTTCACAAACTTGTGACCTCAACAGTGATGATAGATAGATAGATAGATAGATAGATAGATAGATAGATAGATAGATAGATAGATAGATAGGTACAGATTGTAGTAACCACTAAGCTGCACAGCTTTTCCCCTGGCTTCCTTTTCTTCAGCCTTCCATTTCTCAAGCCTCAGAATAAAGGGGCAACTATTTTTTTGTTCCATAGGCTTGTAGCACACATTCAGAACCACCAGGGTGCTGAATACTTTCCACTCCATGCAGCGGCCTTTGGGCATTATGGAGTCCGAGCACATGTTTCTAAGAACAATTTCCCTTCTCTTTTGAGGACTGTTTGAGGATTTTCCCCACCTCTGACCATAGCATGTGACATCAGAAGGAACTCTGACCTGGAAGACACCAGTTTTCCTCCAATCACCTCCCCTGATGTTGCATTGATGTCATTTTCCCCACACTCCTTGGGACTGTTGTATAAAAAGCCCTGCAAGAATAAACTGGATCTCTCTTTCCACCTACAGCTGTCTCCTGACTCATCTTCCCCTCGCTTTTTTTCTTATCTGCCAGGTCTGCCATTACACATGGTGGATCACCAGGGCTCTTGCTGGTAGAGCAGCCTAGCTTATCTATTGCAACGTCCAGGGTAAGAGCAGCAACCCTTGCTGCCATTCCTCTTCCTCCCTGCCTGCTTTAGGGCACGTAAGCTCAATATGTGCCGCAGCAGATGATAAACTTGTAGATCCCTGTTAGTATACACGTATAGTGGAAGTGCTTTTGAAAACTATCTTTTGAAAATTACATTTTAGAACAAGGCATTGCCTAACTTCTGGAGATTTATTTCTTAAAATTAATTTACCAGATCTTCTCATCCATTTTGAACTACAAAAATGTGCACAAAACCACCTACCTAAAACTTAAATAAATTATTTTTTGTTACAAAGGAGAAGAACCAGCAGTAGTTTGCCCTAAGCTTTTTTGTGACTGTGAATTGGGACAAACATTTGTTCGTGTCTTCACCAGCTGAGATAAGGAAATAAATTTTACTTCATGAAAGATAAAACTATTGGAGCAGAAGATTAATGGTGACTTGTAGCTGCTTTATGGCAGTGAAGTCTTGATGATCAGTTCAGAGTTGGAGAAAGGTCTCACATTCTGTGTCAATATGATATTGATAAGCCATAGAAGCTTAAGCTCAAATGAGTCAAATTTTATACAGCAGTTCAGTGTAGCAGTGAAATCATTCAGCAGAGGACTGTAGTGGAAACTCTTTGAATAACCACATCTCATCAGTGATTGAAAGTCTGACTCCAAGAGCCCCTTTGACATGAAGAAGCTATTTTTGAATGCGTGGGGAGAAGTCCTGGATATCAAGGCCAATGATCCTGTCAAGGTCCTCATGAAGTTACAGATTAGTTTATAGACATTATTGCTCTCCTCTCTGATGCTGCAGAATTCAAGCTGTGTTTTGGTTTTTGGAGGAGCTCTGGGTCAGGAACACAAATGGCATGCAACTTATGAAAATGACTGGAGGTGTGTGAGAGCATACTGTATAGTTGTGCCTACTACAGTACATTCATCCTTACATATAGCAGAGCTTTCTAGATGGTAAAAGGGTTGCTATTATTTGCTCTGCTAAACCTAAAATTGGATTTTTCAGAAGCTTGCTATAATAGATTTCATTTTCATACTGAGGAAAATGCATCTTTTGACAGTGTCTGACGAGATGTCCAGTTCTTGAGGCCTGTTAACATAGCCAGGATGCTTGTGACTATCTAGCCTACAACATGTCAACTCAACTACTAACCAGCTTTGATCATTAGAGCAAGTTTGAGGTACGGTAACTGGGTGGGTCTGTAGTGATGAAGTAGCCTTGAGAGAGGTGGTGGTTTGCCTGCATCTTAAGAAATCTTCCTTGAACCCTGAGTTGTGTTCTAACTACTGCTCAAATTACACTTTTGAGCAAGGTGCTAGAGAGAGTGGTGGCCGTGCAGCTGTGGACATTCTTGGAAGAAACTGGTTATATAAACCTACTTCAGTGTGGATTTGGTCTTGAGGCAGTTCTGCACTTGCCCCTGTAGTATGCAATTAGTCAACCTCTGGGCAGGTGCATCTGCACTTACAGGAGGCATTTACAGCCTACAAACACCCCCTGCCTGCCCAGAGGTTGGTTAATTGTATACTAGCAACCCAACCCTTACCTAGCCCAACTGAAAGCTTACCTTTTCTGTCCAGGTGCAGTCTTTCTGGTCAAGGGAGCTGTCTGATTGTTGCTGTGATGCTCCTGCTGGTGCATGCACAGTCATGCAGGGTGCCACAACCAAAATGCCAGTGCATGACCAGATACAGGCCAAAATGACCAATGCAGAATAGAATAAAATCTATTACTGAGTGAGGGGAGCTGGGCTTTCTGCCATACTCAGAACTGTGTTTGGCCAAATCTCTGATTTGATTTGTGCATTGATTGCTCTGCATTTTTATTTCTAGTGAACACTCAGGGGTCCAAGTCTTAACATCCAGCAAAGGCAGTATTCTCTCCTCCATGTCCTATTGGTACCTCATTACCTTCATTTCCCAGACACTGATTTGGGGGATCAGGCATAAGTCCCATCTAGGGATGTGCACAAATATTCAAAGACATTTGAAATTTGATCGAATTTGTTCAAATTTCAACATTCAAATTCAAATCAAATGTCCATAACTTCACATTTAAACATTTGAATGAATTTCAAATTTTTCATCTATTTGTTTGAATTATTCAGACATTTGTTTGTGTACGGGTTTGTACATGATGCAAACTTGCACATATACATCTTTCCTGCATCCGTACACATTTCTACGAATCCGTATGGGGCAAAAATGAGATAAATCCGGGATGCAAATGGATGTGTACAGGATGTGTAATGACGCGTACGGGCACATACAAATATTGTTGACATTCGTAAGCGCAAATTTGAACTAAAACTTCAAATGAATAGATTCAAATTTGCTTAACTTGAATCGAATTTTGGGTAAATTCAAATTTTTAAGATTCAAATCAAATTGAATTGTTGGATATTCGATTCAAATTGACTTGAATCTCAAAAATTGCATTCGTGCACACCCCTAGTCACATCTAGTGTGTTTTATAAAGCATGAACACATTTAGGACCTTACCTGGGGTAAGAATCTGGTCTCATCAGAATCCTCCACCGCAATGAGACTTCCACTGTTTCCCCCTGTCTATGGTCTCCATTCCTGCTCCCTTCATGGGCTGATAGCCTTTCTCTGCCCTGCTCTGCTTTGTGATCTGACTGGCACTCTTTAGATTGTATGAAACAGACTCAGTCCTCCTGCCAGTGTTTATGCTGTCTGCTGCCAAACTAGTTTCTGTTCCCAGATGGAGTGTGAACATGGGTGCTGATGTTCTCTCTTCAGTTTTCATAACTGCTTCTGAGGTTGTGTTTCATGATTTATTATGGATTCCCCTCTCTTGCATGCTGTACAATGTACCCCCAAGCTTTTATTTCCCAGGGCTGCTTTCCTCTGCCTTGTTCACTTCACCCAGCTCTGGATCCTTATTTTTATTTTCAGTAATACTTTTTAAATTTTAAATTGTTTGTGAGCGTGCATGCTGAAATCTGGTTTTTCTGTTACTTGCCTTGAGACCGTAGGGCTGTTTATAAATATACAAAAATAATAATAAATAAAATGAAGCACAGAGCACGGTAATAATGCCACTGCATAAATTATATGTATTTATTTAGATACCGTTCTTAACAATATAACCCTTTTAAACATACAGTAGCAGAATAAGAAAAACAATCATACAGTAGATTTTTACCATGCAGTCCTTAGAGGTACTGAAAAGGGCTACAGCACAGTTGTTCAAAGTAATATTGGAGTTTGAGGTATAGGTAAAGCCCTCCACACGTATGCGGAGATTTAGGGAACTTTATTCGTCCATACAGGAAAGGATTGAAACTGGCAGAGCTGATTCTTCAGATGGAGGTGTGAGAAACAAAAGCATGTGTCTGTTTCTCATCTTTTATACACAGGCAAAGTCCAGACAGCAAGAGGAAGTGTGCTTTGCTCGTGCGCTTCCTCCTTTGCAATGCTCTGCTTTTGCAACCTTTCTGCAAAACGTTGGATGCCCCGCCAATCAAATTGCAGTGAGGGAATCCCCAGTCATGACTGTTATTGATAGAAGAGTCTTTCCACCACCTCCACCCATGAGAATCAGTTGTAATTTTGAATGTGCAGTTTGAATGGCTATCTCTCTTTCCTTCTCTTGATTCGGGGGAGGGAGGAAGAGGTAGCTTCCACCCTCCTCACAAAAAATTACAGCTTATCCTGTCATAGGGGGTGGGAAGAAAGATCCCCTTGCTTGTAAAAATTGTGGCTGGGGATTTCAATGCTATGAATTGTTTGGTGGGAAGGAAGGCTTCTGTCCCCGGAACTGAAATACCGAAGGTCCCAGCTTCAAAGGTGATGATGGTGGGTGGGTGGTTCCAACATGGCCAAGTTGACTAATAAGTCCACTTGAGCAGCTGCCACTGGAAACTATCTTAGGACTCTTCAAAGAGTTTTGCAGTAGAAATACCCATAAAAGAGCTGGCACAACGGGATAGAATGCAGCATTTGTGCAGACAGCATGCTCTGCCTCTGAACTGAATGAGCAATGAGGGTGCACTGTCATGCAAACACTGTGTCTTTACTGCTCAGTCAAGTGCCATGTGGGTCCTGCCACATCCTGCATGCATGTGGGTCATGCAAGTGGCATGCCCACCCCTTTGCACCACCCCATGGCATCAGCTGCGGCCTCTTTGCTCCAGGCACTTGATCTGCTAGAGTTTGCCTTGCACACATCCTTGCCACACATCCTTGCCCTTTCTGTCACCTTATTTTCCATACAAGGCACCTGGTACTTATATTCCAAGTCTATATGGGAGGAAATGCTCTTTCAGATGTTTGGGGCTTGAGCCTTAATAGCTTTTGGAATTGAATATTGTTCCTTGACAAATGGATTTTTGAATTGTATTTGCATGATCTGAACTTCATACTGTTTTTGTATTGAAGTTATTTTATAATTTAATTTATAACTGGTGTCTTGTAACCTGATCTGAGGCCTCTTGGTATAGCAAGTTATAAATATTCATTTGGAAACTAATTGTGGGAATATTGGATCTAATATAGTAGGATCCTACATGGAATCCGAATGAATAGGGTCTCCCCCTCCCACCCCTAAGAGCAGATGTGCTTCCAGAGGTCACAGGTCTGATGCAGCAGAGCATTGCTTGCTTATATTTCAGATCTACTCAGAAAAATAGCTGTTTCTTGCAAGTAACTGTTCCTGTAAGCCCTGTTGATGCAGTGTTCCTATTTATGTCACCTTCTGTTCACATATGTAACACATTTTGTATCTTATTAGTTTACAAAAAACATAGACAAGTATGTTGTGATAATCTAACAGGACATTGTCATTCTTTGTATTATAGTCAATATAAATAATGTAAAACCAAAATGTGATACGAAAATAACTGACTAAAATCTCTGCAATTTGCTGCAGGGAGGTTTTCATTTCCACTGCTTGTCAGACACATAAACAGCCTATTTTTTTGTTTGTTTGTTTGTTTGTTTTTCGTCAGGGTACTCGCTCACAATGAAAGAGTAACTCCGGGCAGTACTGTATACTGGGGACAGAAAATATTTAGCTGACTTACAATTTTGTGTCCCTATGCAGTCAGAGTAAAATGTTTGTAAATAAGTGATATATAAATGGTCCACAAGACCCCAGGGGAAATAATATGTGTATGAAAAAGAGTGCAGGTATAAGCTAGTATAAAATATTCATAAGGGCACAGAGTAAAGCTCAGAGAAAAACTTGTGAGAGGGAAGAAAACTGTTATTTGACGAAATGTATGCCTTATTATGGAGTTATGTGTAGATTAATATACCAGGCTGCCAGTTCTGTGAACCCGACTTGGGGAAGAAGTCCCTTTGCACATGTGAATTTCCTAGCAAACGCCTTTGGGCAGAATAAGAATGCATGCAAACTGTGACAGAATGCCAACACATGCAAAATTTTGGTAGGATCCTTTTTAACAGAAATTATACACACAGGAAGGCACCTCTGGCAAATGGTAGAGTTTGTAAAAAGTTGTTGTTATCATCACCATCACCATCATCATTAAGTTAATGCTACATTAATTCAGAGTCAGATTAGGGTCTTGCTACAACACAGGTATCAAAGCACATTTTTTATTGTGTGCACGTGTGTGTATGTGTGGGGAAATCACACCTAATAGGGAAACCTAGTGGCAAGTGTGGATTATAGAAGGGAGCCTGCCTGCCTGCCGGCCAGTCAGAAAAAAAGCCAACTGGCTGGCTGTCCAGCCTCTCCACATACCCAGATGGCCACCGCCACCCTCAACTGCCCCGACCGGTGTCACCATGGACAGCATCAGGGGCACCGACAAGATCAGGAAGGTATTTGTGGGTAGCCTGTGGCCATATATGCTTGTGCCCATGTGTATATACACACACACACACCATATATATATCCCACACTACTCGTAAATTAACATATTCACCTCCCCACCAACAAAAAACATATAAAGCAGAGTTGAGGACAACGTCATTCTCCCACCCCACAAGCTGCTGATCTTGAGCGCAAATGCATTCTTCTGGATAACATGGATCAAGGTGCATGTGGGCTAATGAGGTGGGTGAGGAGGAGGAAGGCGGTGCCCCTGCTGCTGCTGAGACTTGACTGGGAGGGAGGGGGAGGGAGGGAAGTGGGCTGAGAACAGCAAAGAGGCTGGAAAGTAGAGCTGTCTCAGCCCTCTGAGCTTCTTCCGTCGACATCTTGCCTTGGGGGTGGGGTGGGGTGGAGACTAAAAGGTCCTATTTCCCCATGCTGGGGATTTGGGCAGTGTGTGGGAACAGCAATATTTGGATTCAGTCCAGTTTACAAATGGGAACGGCCCAAAATGTGCACTTGGCCCTATATGCAGATTAAAATAGTCCAGCAGGGACTGAAATAGTCCAACTTGCACTAAAATAGTTCAGTAAGAATGCCCCCCATGTGCAGAAAGGACCATAGACCCAACCTCCTTTCACAACTTATCTGTTCTTAACCTGAAAACATAGATGCTACTGGTAGGGCCTTAGGAAACTTTACAAAATGTGCGGACAGCTCATGCATTGTAGTGAAACATGAGGTAAACAAATGATCTACATTTATGTATGATACTTTGATCATGCTTTTCTTTGATACTTGCAGATTTGTCCTTGAGCAGGCACAACCTAAAGAGAATACTTGTCAAGTCTTTTCTCTCTCACTATCAATCAATACTTAGGTACAAAGAGGAGGGGAAAAAAGAATTCCTTAATAAACTCTAGCTTCTAAATGTCAAAACATTCAATTTCCCAAAAGGACAGCTCCTTTTGTCTGTCTCAAAAGGTTTTCCTCAGATTTCTCTCCATCTTTACAATAAACACAAGTGATGGGATCTCTAGATAGCTTTTTGAACTTGGGGTCACCTGTATATTTCATAAGCCTTTCAAATAAATGCCTTGTCAAACACGGTATAGAGTTAAGAATCAGAGCTCCTGAACTTAAGATATTTGAGGTAAAAATGGTTTGGTGCCTAAGGCTCTTCTGTCTGCAGTGGTATTCACTTTCTGTGGCACTCTTCCTTTTGTCTGAAAAATCAATCACTTATTGTATGAGAGTAATTTGTCATAGATGCCTTATATTGCCCGATGTTGCATAGATTGCTGAGCAAAAAAGCTGTAGCAGTTAAAATAAAACAACTCGACAAATGTAAGCATTACATAGAACAGAAATATAAATTATCCCAGTATTCCCATCAAAGATAGTACAATTTTAGCAAAAAATCTACTTCTGTTATTTATTGTGCTTTTTGCCTACTAAGCATTTTGGTCTACTCATCTGGCATCCTGGTGAGGGGGCCAGGTAGGTGACTCAAATATCTTAAGTTCAGGAGCTCTGATTCATGAAGCCTTATGAATTATCTCTCAGAAAATCTTTCAAACTTGTGGAAAAGAATTTTTTATCTTAAGATTTCACTGATGATATTTCCCATATTTTAAAATGCAGTTTAGTATTTAGTAGCTTTTCCACTCTCTAGGAAGGTCCTATTCTCTATTTGGTTGAATGAGTATTTTGGAAAACATGTATGACATGGTGCATCCCAATATGTCATTTGTTTCCAGAGTGAAAATAAACAGGAGTCAACAGAATAACTCCTCTAATTCCTTGCACACAAACAAATGTTGCCATAGGTTTAACTGGAAAACTTGAGATACTACCATCAGCCCAATCAATGAAAGGAAAAGAATTCTAGGGCATCTTCACAAAGTCTCTTCTTGGTCTGGGTTGCTCAGTTTGGGGCCAAGAACCTAGGAATGTGCGGTGGCACACGCCAGTGAACACCTATACTACTGGGGCCACATCAAGGCTAATTGTGCTTAATACCCAAAGCATTATTGGATATTGTTCACCCATTTACCTTTAAGCTGGGCCAGAGGCCTCCCTTTTCCACTGTGGACCGGCTTAAGGGGACACTCCACTCACTGAATCCACACTAGTCACAGTATGCCTGAGCTAGGGCCCCTGATCTAGAGGTGCATGTGGAAGGCCACACACCTCCCTGTTTTGGTTTAACATGGGGACCAATTTTAGAGGTGCAATTTGGGTCCCCCTGGGCTCTGAGACGAGAAAGTTTAGTTCCTACCCATTGGAAAACCTAGAAGATGGTTCTGAAGATCAAATGATCTTCAGAGCCAGCACTGGGGGCTGTTCTGGAACAGCCTTCTGAGTGCAAAAGGCTTGTTCTAGCCACTGGAACCACTCTAGCCAGCTCACTGCAGAAAGACAGTGTGACAACAAATCCCAGTATTCCTTTATAAAGGGACTTCTGTTGTGTTCCATCTTTATAGCCATCAATAGATCCTTTTGCTCCTGTCCATTAAACCCTGAGAAAGAAACATGTGTCAATAAATTAAAAGATTTAGTATATTTTAAAAATTGGTCCATTCTACCAACCTGGTATGATTTTAATAGCCAGTTAGACCACTGAATCCATTTTTCTCTCCCCCATCACAAAAATGCTAGTGGTCTTCTCACGTTCCATGGTAGCTACTTCTTTGAAATCTCAACCTGTGTGCACAGTCAGTGCGATAATCTTTCTCTAGTGGAGGGAGATTTAGCTGAGCGTCCTTCTGTGTTCGTTGTAGAGTTGGTGATTTGAACTCTAGAGAGCACTTGTAGCCAAGGGTAGCAAGAGCGCTTGTTGGTGTTAACAATTTTCTGCAGGAACCTTCAGACATCAGAAGAATTCCATCTACTGGTAATCAGTCACATATGGAAAGCCACAAGAAAGCATAAGTATATATCTTGGCCTGCTCACAAGTCTTCCAGCAGCTGCCTTCAGAGGAAAACTGCCTCCTATTTCACAGAGTCATGAGCATTAGTGACCCATAGTGGCTCTGTCTTTCATGAATTTGCCCAATCCTGTTTGGAAACCTTCTAAGCTGGTAGGTACACCCCAAGATGTGGTAATGAATTCCAAAGTTTAACTGTTTGTTCTGAGGGGGGAAATAATCATTTTGTCTGTTCCAAGACTTCCAAGATCTAGTTTTGTTGGGTAATCTCCTGTGAGCCAGTTTGGTCTTGCGGTTAGAGTACTGGACTCATATCTCAAAGTCACGGGATTTGATTTTCCCTTGCTCCATGAAGCCAGCTGGGTGACCTTGGGCTAGTCTCTTCCTGAGTTCTCACACCCCCACCTACTTCACTGGGTGTTGCTGTGGGGAGAGGAATAGAAAGCTTTGTCAGTCACTTTGAGTCCCCTTAAATGCGTAAGAAAAGCAGGGTAGAAAAGCCAACTCTTTTTCTTCTGTTGTTTTGGGAAAGGAAGAAAAACCTTCTTATCCATTCTGTCCACAACTTTCATCATTTTATATATTTCTGCCATGCTCCCTCTCACTTACTTCCTTTCTGGACTAAAAAGCCACAACCATTTCAGCCGTTCCTTGTGCTTACAATTTTAGTTGGCTTCCTTTGAACTTTTTCTAAGTTCAAATTGTCTGATTGTTCCTTGTGTTACAACATTGCCACTTATAACATTGCCAGTTCTATTTTCCATTCTTTGAAAGCCTCTCTCTTACATGGATTTGGCCTTTCTCACGGCTGTTTCACACTGGGTTGACCTTTTCATCAAATTATCCAAAAGATGGAAAGACTATGCTGAAACCAGGAGCACATGCAGAAAATAAATATGTTCAGGAAATGACCCTCATTAGAAAGTGACGTATGGTAGCTGTTAGACCAGCTGCCAGGCAGAAACCCCCCCCCCCAGCCCCCTCCCCAAGTCGGAAATAAAATGTCCACTGAACTTTTTTTAAGCAGAAGAAGAAGAGTTGGCTTTTCGACCCTTCTTTCTCACCCATTTAAGGGGACTCAAAGTGGCTGACAAAGCTTCCTATTCTTCTCCTCACAATAGAACACCCTGTGCGGTGGGTGGGGCTGTGAGAGCTCAGAAGAGAGCTGTGACTATCCCAAGGTCACCCAGCTGCCTTCAGGGAGGAGTATGGAATCAAACCCAGTATTCCCAGATAGGAGTCCGGCTCGCTAAGCACTAGACCAAACTGGCTAGGCAAGAAGAAAAGCTAGGCAAGATTTGTAAGTGGCCTTAATAGCACTGTGGGATCAGCCTGTTAATGCTGGGGCCACAAACTTGTGCACCCCAGCTGCACTGCAAGGGTGTAGGATGAGCGCTGTCCTGTACTTTGGGCTGGTGAAATGAACTAATGGGTTGGTGTTCACTCTGATGATGAAACAAATATGCAAACTTTTTTTCTGCTATGGTGATGGGCACATGGGTGTGGCTGTGGCTGCACTCCTCCACCCCCATACACCCTTTGCATGAATGAAGTGCAAAGGGCACATACGCATGTTTGCTCGGACATGTTCCACTCCTAGTATAGCTGTGGAACATGTTTGAGTGCTCCACAGCTACCGGCAATTGGGGATGGCTCTGCACTGTGCGAATGTTCCATGCAGGAGCATCCCCAGGGTTCTTCAATTGCCTAAGTACGAACAAGCCCTTGGTTTCACATTGCTGGAATGCTATGCTCTATAGGAGAATGGAATGCAGCCTTTCCATAAGATCAGGTGCAAAATCAAAGAGAATAATCCTTTTGTGATACCCAGCAATTGATCTGATTTCAGTTTTTAAGTGACAGGGACAGTTAATGAATTATTTGCATCTCTAAACTTGTCACCACTGGCAGCTGCTAAAGTAATGCACAATATCAAGAGAGTTTTTTGTGGTGTACTTTAAAAAACAACAACACTCAAAACCTTGAGACGTTCTTATCTTCACATACATAGAACAAAACCAATAGAGCATGAAGCAGCAGAGTATTAGAAGCTGTATTAATCAGATGCAAATTAGGTCTCTAAAACATCACGGCTGTAGAAAGGAAGATGTAGAATGTAGCTGATGTGAAAAGTCAAAAACAGCTGTTTTTATTCCCCCTCCCCCTCCATTCTTTTAAACAAAGAATCCAATTCTATGAGAAACATTTTTTCCCCTATGATTGAAATCCGGCATTGGCACAACTAATCCTTTTCTAAATGGGAGGTGTATGTATTTATGATGGCACTGTCCATGCATGTTTCCATAGTTACAGCACAAGCTGGATGGAGCACCCTCTCATCACATTTGTAAAATTCCACACTGGGTGGCATATCAGACCAGCAAGCGTACTTTCTGCGTGCTGGTGTGGTCCCTGCCTGAGACTGAGGCTCTCAATATGATTGCTAGTATTCTGAAGTTCAGTTTGTTCATAGTTCAACAGAATCTGGTGAAGATGCCCAGGATCTCTGCCTCAGAGACCCTTTGGCTGCCTTGTGGCTTGACTTCCCAGTTCCACAGATGCTGAACAGGCTGTGTGTTCAATCCTCCACACCTGAATGTGGAGGGCATCCTAGGAGGGCATCTTGTTTTGCTGAGGTGAGGGCCTACACCAGTATGTGAGGGAGAGGCCTGAGAGTCCCTCCGTGTGAAATAAGATTTTAATGACTTGGATAGGTACCCAAGTTCCTCATGGCACTCTTAGGTCCCTTTGGCTGGAGGAGCATTGGATACTGGCGGACTTTGGTGCCCATAAAAAACATGTTGACCATATAAAGAATTTGCACTTTTTGGCCAAGAATCACACCTTCATGTTAAACCTTCTTCAGTCCATCTCCAGGTCTGACTGCTCATACCTTTTCATGTCATTTCTTTTCATTTGTTGACTTTCTAACCTCCATGTGGGCTTTCCTATGTGTGGCCAAGTTACCATTCAGTAATTTAATCCAATTTTTTTTTATTTTTTTTTAAATAAGCATTGAGAACTGATTGCTGTGTGTTCCCACTGTTGCCTTATAATATGGGCTCAAAAAAGACTTCTCTGTTCCCACTCTTCATTCTTCCATGCTAGGCACAGAAAAAGCCCATCCTCCCTTCCGTAGAACCCCCTCCTGATGCAGAAGGAGAGACAATGGAAGCAAGCACACAAACGCTTGTCTGAAAGAAGGAGGGACTGGAGAAGGAAGAGAGAAAGCAGTATGGAGAGACGACCATTCTCTGTGATTGTCTAGAATCTCTCTCTCTCTCTCACACACACACACAGACACAAAAAAGCAAAGAGGAAGTTATTATTTTAAGACAACCCTGGACTTCAGCAGCAGCAAGCCCTCTGACTTACATGTGGAGCTGCAGAACAAAAAGAGGAACACATTCCAGTTTATCTGAAGAGCACTAAATTGGAAGAGAGCAAGGGGAAAAAATGCCTACCCAGTCAGCCTCAGATTCAGTACTGCTTGTGTGTGTGTGAAAGTGGCAGAGATTAAAAATATGTTACTTCAACTTTGCTTTTGTTTGTTTGTCTGGGTGAGAGAAAGAGACTGATGTTCTGGACAACTGGCAGAGAAAGTTATATATGTATATATGTTATATGTGTATATATTGAAGCATTCCCTCTGAGCTGCTTTCTCTCCCCCTCTTCTCCCGTCCCTCCTCTCTCCTCTTTAGACAAGTGTGTGTGTGACAGAGGGGAGGACACAAAAGATATGCTGAGGCTAGAGCTTGGCAGATCACCTCAGCTTTACAAGCCCCCACCAAGAAACCCCTGGTTTCCCTTTTCTTTTTAGAATGGAGTTTATTTGAGCAGCGCATATGGCGAAATAGGGATCTGCGTGATTTTTTTTTTTTTGTATTCGATTCAATTTGTATTGAATCAAATGCAAGAAAATTAGTATTTGTTTGAACAGATCCCCTTCGGAAGTCGTAGGATTCATATTCAATACTAATGTTTAATCCCATCCAAATCACATTTGAATAGCATATGAATCCCATATGAAGCTTCATACGAATGTATCAGAACATTTGATTTGAATTTGAATATCAATCTTCAAATGTGTCAACATTTTATTTGAATTCAAATGGCCAAATTTGGCCAAATTCATACAAATTTCAAATGTTAGGAATCTTGGTGCATATCCCTATGGCAGAGAGCGGTGTGAAAAGGGGTGGAATCAGAGAACATCAACCTTTATAACTGGATAAGAGGAAAGGGGAAATGCCCCTAAAAGTATGTTTCCTCTCAAAACCTCCACTTTGCTGTTCCCATTGTGGAAAAAATAAAACCATCTGATCCTCAAAACCGGAGTGAGAGCTGATTTAATCCACATATAGATAATCTCCTTTTCAGGAGCTTTACTCCTCAAAAGGTATGGATTCTTTTAAAAACTGGGAACTCTGAAAATTCAAAATGGTTTCAAAGCTCATTATATATTGAATGGGAACACACCCTGTGTGTTTTCCTGTGTTTGAGCTGAAACACTAGTAGGATTTTGATGGCAAGTTTATAACACAGATCTTCAAAACTATATTTCAGGGTTTTTTAAAAGAATCCTTCAAACCTACCACAAATTATCATACAACAAAATGTGTTCTGGAATATATTGTTATGTTTTCCAGAATTGCAACTATAGGTTCAGCTACATAGCTCATTAGGTTTACTACATTTCCAATGTACTTTAACTGAATGTTGATTACACAGAAGTATGTAAGAAATAATTAGAAATACACTTTTAAAGTATTTTGTTTTATTATGCTCTGCACTTTCCCAGCTTTCACTTTCATCATAATATTGCTCTTTAAGTCCCACTGAGATCAACAAGACTTAAGTTAGTCAAGATTCTGAATTGATTTTCCCATGAATTTCTGTTGATTGTAATAAATTAAGCTGCCTCCAGAAGCAAGATTTATCTATTTGTATGTATTTGAATATCTCTCGTACATTCTTGGGACTATATGATGAGTGCCAGACATAATCACAACATTCCCAATATAGTTCTGGGATATTTAATCAATAACTTGCAATATTGCTCTTATGGGAAATTCAGCAATGATGCTGCATTTCTTGTAATAGGTCCCCTTACCTCAATGTCTGTTGGAAGCTTCCATGATAGGGTCAGTTTGGGCTACAGGAAGCCAGCCAAGTATTTGGAAGATAGAATAAGAAAGTGAGAGTGTGCTTGGCTGGTAGCACCGAGAAAGTTCATTCCAAAAGGTGTCTGCAGACAGGAAGGTAAGATCTTTATTGCTAAATCTAAAGCAAGGCCATGGAGCCTATTCAGTGTACTGCAGGTGGACTGTGAGAAAAGTGAAGATGCAGTTTCAGGCATTAATTAACCATAAACTAAGCGCTCCATCACTACTACTGAAGAAACACAGCAAGGTCTAGAAGTTGAAAAGCAAATGTTGCAAATGGAGATATTTATCTCAGGCTCAGCCAGTGTGGAGCCCAAGCTTGGTTAATGCACTTGTATCTTTAATTGCATATGTGTAAATATTATATGATGAGTTGGGTGTAAATGGCACTGACCAGGAGGGTGGTAAACAGAGAAGGAGGGGCTAAGCCCAGTTCAATTAGCATATTGAAGAAAGGGGGGCAGCCCAGAGAGAAACAGCCAATCAGCAGGGATGGAACCCTGGCAGAGACTATAAAAAGGGCCTTCCTGTCAGAGCTGTTGTTCTGTGACTGGGGCTAGATTTAGGAAGAAGTTAGACAGTGCAGATCCAGGTCCTGAGGAGAATCTAGATAGGGATTAGTCAGGGTCTTGAGTTAAGAAAATAAGTTAATGTGAACTGCTTGTGTTGAAGTTGAACTAACATAAGAGTTGTAAACAAATAAAGTTACATTTGTTTCAAAAGACACTCTGCTTGAGGCCTGATACTGGCTCAGAAGCTCTAGGGAGGAGGGAAGTGTTGTCATAGTAACGTAATGGCAATAGTGTAACAAGAGTTAGAAGCTTGGTGCTGAAGTAGTAAAAAAAGGCTCAGAGGCCTACTTAAAAAGAGAACTTGAAGTCCATGGCTATAGTGGCCGGACTGGAGTGAGTTGGATGCCCAGCTGGGGCCTTGCAATTGGTGGCCACCAGCCGTGGGCATCACAATTAACCATAAACTAAGCACTCCATCACTACTAGTCAAGAAACACAGCAAGGTCTAGAAGCTGAAAAGCAAATGTTGAACATGGATATATTTATCTCAGGCTCAGCCTGTGGCATCTCCAGTTTGAAGGTAGTAGGTGATGGGAAGAATCTTTTTCTCCTGGAACCCCTGGGGAGCTGTTGCTTGTCAGAAGAATAGTCCCTATTGGGTTATGGATACAAACAGCCAATTCTGATGTCCAAAGCAGCTTCCTATATTCCAAAGGATCTGACTGTGTTCATAACATGGTGCTGCCCTAAAATGTGCTGAACTTGTTTTCTGCTGGCAAGGTCAGACCTCGGTAGATGTACTGACTCATTTTTGGAGAACAGAAGTTTTGTGTGCAATTGGTTCATTTTCCGAGCTTCTATCTGGAGATAATACCATCTGTACTGTTTGATGCCTCCCACTGAGTATACTGCAGTCTTCCAGTACAAAAACAAACAGATTTATTCCAAATGTCAGAAGATCCATTCTTACCCATTTTCCTTTCTTTTTTTTTTAAAGGCATTACAAGGCCATAAGGATTCAGCATGCAAAAAAACACCAGCTTTAAAAGTTGTACTTTTAGAAAACAGTGGAGTATGTCCACTGTTATTCTTCATACAGTTCCACATCCACATGACTACAAAGTCTGAAATTGCCTGAAATGTCCCATTGCTATGAAGGCAGGTTGCAATTATGGTGATTTATCTCAATGTATGAGCTATCTCTAACTGGAGCCATATGACCCATGACATCTACTAGTCTGCTCCCTCAGTGACCAATCAACTGCAGAAGAGCCCATCAGCAGGACAGCTTATTCAGCTTGCAGTCTCCCAGGAGCTGGGCCTTGGAGGCGTACAACTTGCAATTCC
Source organism: Aspidoscelis tigris stejnegeri (assembly GCA_023333525.1). Classification (NCBI taxonomy): domain Eukaryota; kingdom Metazoa; phylum Chordata; class Lepidosauria; order Squamata; family Teiidae; genus Aspidoscelis; species Aspidoscelis tigris. Next base: position 19,272,080 of record JALMGA010000010.1, read on the forward strand.
AGGGCCATTTCCAGACCCTGGTGAAATGCCCCAGTGTGTAGTTTGGCACTGGCTGTGCCAGGCAGTGGGTGGCCTGCCATAGTCTGTACAACCATGCAGACAGCAGGTCCCTATTCTGGGATATAATCCAGAATATGGCCCAATGCAGAAAGGACTTATGATTGGGACCAGTCGAAACAAGGCAGTTTGTATTTAAGAATGGGAGCACTTGAGTACTCCCTGTGGTTAGCATTTTTGCTGTTCATCCCCCTGCCTTTCATATTCTTGTTCAGTCCCTTGACATATTGCTTTTGGTTGCAGACTCAGCACTGACTGAGACCATGAATCTAGACTCTCTGCCCGGCTCAGTTTAACAAAATACATGGCTTTCTGATCCAGAACAAGCTTCTAATGCAATTGCACTCTTTGCAAACATTTAAAGTTGAGAAATAAGTGTAAAAGACTTCCAATATTCCCTTGATGATTCCAGTGCACTGGAAACACTAGGCAAGAAAGCTGTCTGGTCATTATTTATTGTCACATTGAGGGAATGATAGTTCTACAGAGTCTCCTGGAATATAGGGCTTGTCCAACATAAATGCCATTCTTTGCAGTCCTGTGATGTCCTCCAGGATTGCAACCAAATTTAACAAGGAAAGTGATTCAGTACTATTGCTCAACTATGCTGGCACTGGTTTGCTTCCAGAAGCATTGCAAAAACTGCAGCAGACTCAGCATGGACTTTGTATGCAATGTGCAGATATGAGTTATTTTGAATAAGACTCACATGTGCCAGAAACTCCAGATTACAATGGTTTTATAGTAAGGTTTAATCCCAACTATAACTCGTGAAACCTTCTTTGGGGAAGAAGCATCATAGCCTCCATTCACATTGGCAAATAAACATGGTAAAAATTGAAGATTATAGGGATAGATGGACACTGTCATGCCTATATTGCATTTTTTCAGTGCATTATCCTGAGACCATATTGATATTGCTATGGGGTATGTGTAACAATTCTAATATAGCCCCAGGAAAATCATGCCTTTTAAACCATGGGCCAATTCGCACTTGGCCAGTAGTTCATTCAGGGATTGCTCCCAGGTGGAGCATCTGCACTAGAAGGAGCTGTTTCTTTACCAAAAACATCTTCCATGTAGGAGCATTCCCTATGTGAACTACACGTGGTGCAGGCTTAAGTGCACCATATGTGTATTACCTTGTACTAGCGCCAGAGGTGGTAAGGCTCTGGACACAGCATCTGAACATCTTCTGAGTGCTGGAGGGACATGTGTGCATGTGTGCTGAAGTGTGTGCCATGTGGTTGCCCTGGTGATGACACCAGCAAGTGAAAATGGCAGGACCTGGACACCCATCCACACTTGCAGTGTCTGGACGGGTTGCAGATGCTTGGTGCATACATGGGGCATTTCAACCTTTGCTTCCCTGAGATGGGAAGCAAAGTGCCAAGAAGGCCCCATGTCTAGAAGCACCCTCAGTTATCAATCATTTCCATCCATGAAGGGGAAGTTAGGAGATTCCTCTAAGCAGGTAAATTCCCACCTGTCAGCAGTCAACTGAGAACCAAATGAACATTTGTATTAAATTCAGACAAGGCAATCTTTTTTTCCCCCCAGTGTCAGTGTAGAACTAGTTGTAGAGTTGTGGCATTATACAACACAGGGAGAACCATCTCTGTTATTTTTGTTTTTGTATATACTGTAGATCTTTGTAAGTCAGAAGCCTGCAGGGTGGGTTAGTGTCTCTGACAGTAATGCGATGGGATGCTGCGGGTGCTTCCGGTCTTCTACCAGACTAGAGGATTGGGTGTTGCGAAGTGACGGTGTAGCTGCTTCTGGTCTGCCAGGCTGAAAGATTGGAAGCTTTGGTGTCCCTTCACGGTGGTTTCCTGTCTGCCAGACGGGAAGCTCAGTCATCTGCTGTAGTGGCACAGCATTCAAAGGTAAGTGCGAAGTAAAAAATGATGTTTAATCAGCATCTTTTTACTTTGCTAAATGCTTTGCTGTTGCTGCTGCAGGGTGGAGAAAGCTGCACATGGTCGGTGAAGCATAGAGCACGTCTGGAGGCACTGTAAGTTAAGCCCAGCTGTGGACTGTGCTCTCAAAAGCTGATTTATGATATTGACTGGCTCTTTCAGATGAATGTATAGAAGGCTTACAACTAAAAGCACAAAAGTCTGCAAATAATTTTAGATTACCATGTTGTGACACTGCATTCACTCACATAGCCTGGGAGTGCAGGGTGAGAGGCAAAAATGCTTGCAAGACCTGGAGGCAAATCGACCTAAAGAAAAGATTTACAAATATATTACAGAATGCACACTCACCCAAATTAATCTCTAGGCTTTATGACGCTCGGTGTAAAATATAGCAAAGTACACAATTGGTTTCCCTGGCTGCGGAAATGAGACTTCAGCAAATATGTGATTTCACCGGGGAGCATCAGCAAAGATGTTTGTTGACATTTAAAAATAGCAATTTAGATTTAGTTCTGGTGCTGACACACAACAACAGCACTTTAGCAAACTTAACTTTCTTGCTAACTCTTGACAGCCCTATAGAATATACACAGAGCCTGTGTTACGGATAAAGAGATGCTTACAAATTTAATTAGATCAGAAAAGATATCACACCTGAGAGCCTGGGAACCACTTCATGGCATCTGATAGATACAAAACTGGCTGTTTGAAACATCTTCATTCAAAATGGGCTAAAGAACTAGCTGATCTTCTTGCAAATAAGGAAATGTTTCAAGCTGTAAAATTAAGGCAATATCCCTATACTTAGGTGGGATGCTCATGGAGCCTTCAAGGTTCTGGAGACACGCTGGCTGCACATCTCTGTGGCTGAGTCCTCCCTGATTGCAGGATCTCGAAGATCTTGTGCCCTGGGAACTGTCATGCTGTGCCCTCCACAAGCTGTCTTGGACTCTGATGTAGCAGACTCTGATGCAGATTCCCTCTGCTCAGAAACAGCCTCTGAGTTGGATGTAAATCACACAGAAGCTGAAGAGTCAGAAGCTCATGTCCAGACAGACATAAACGTCATGGAGGCATGCTCAACAGATATTCAATCCAGTGCAGCTGAGGAAACTTGTGTGAGGCCTTCCCTGGCAGAACAAAGAAGGGAGAAAGCAGTGCTATGCAGATCAGAAGGGCTGTGCATAAAATGCTGAGTGATCAAGCCCCAGGAAAATTGTTGTTCTTTCCTGACATCTGTAAGCTCCTGTTCATGTCTGTTTCCTGGCTCCTGACTTGCATTTCCACCCTGACACTGACTTTTGGATTGTCCCTGAATTTGCAATAGTAAGATCTGGCTTCTGACTTTGGACTGTTTGACCCTCGCTTTGTTCATCCTTGTTCTGGCTTTTGACTCTGGACCACTGGCCTTCATTTTATTGATCCTTGTTGCAATAAAGACTTGACTTGTGGCCAAGCTTATACTGCTTGCCTGCTCAAGACGGGACAGGGGTGTTTGTCGTGCTATTAATGTTCTGTAAATGGCTATAAAGGTAAACTGTGGAGAGATCTAACAATGATCTGCAGTGGCATACCAGATGGCACTGTCTGTAACTACCAGTGTGCTCTTTATCAGTGAACACAAGAAAAGGGCTGACTTTCATGACTACTGCCTGAGCTTTCTGAAAAGACACTGGGTGGAAATGCTGAACTGTGGAACAAAGTTTTCCCATTTCAGTGTCCCCTCGCTCAGAGCAGTGATAGATGTGCAAACAGCATGCCACCACTGCTGCAAGTAATGAGGAGATCAACAAAGATTGCTGTAAGAGTGATATTTGTTCAGAATGTAGGTTCTGCCCTCATGCAGAACCCGCCTTAAAATGAAAACTTGTAATGTACTCCCTCTTGCTCACATTCACCACCAACCTTGTCAGTCTGCTCTAGCTAAAAACCATAGACCTTTAGACTAGGAAGAAGACATTTAATCCATCTGGGGAATCCATCAAGAAGTTTTCATTCATTTATTTATTTGTTTATTTATTTTGAGTATTATATCACTTGAAGTTTTCATGGTAGATCACAGCAATAAAAAGATAAGAACCACAAAACAGTGTAAAACACACATTAAAATATAACAAAAGTTTCACAACTTTGAAGTTGCAACATGGCTCTTTTTCAGGATGTGGAAGAAATGGTCCTGAATGTCAGCCATTTTCTGTGTGTCATGAAATTTGTATTGACTGTGGGGCAGGTAGGTCACTCACACTGCCCTTGTCCATCTTCATGGTGTTACATGAACACCCTCCTGCTCTGGATTTCTGTGTCTATCTCAATCTATTTGCTTTCTCCATGTCATCTTTGTTAATATGTACAACAAGGGTGCATGGAATCTGGTCTACAATTGTGCCTCTTCAAGTACCAGTCCTGAATCCTAAACCTACAGATTTTGTTCATCTATTTAAAAGTGTTTCTAGCATGCTTTAAACTCTAAGATCCCTCTCCATATAAAATTTTCTAACTGATGGCTATCTTCAGGGACAGAGGAGATGTCCACTTCACCAGTTATTTCTGCCCTTCATAGGAAACAAGTCCAGTTTCAGCTTCTAGAGTGCTGTCTATTGCATTTGGCGCTTTGCCTAGGCTTCATAACATAATCACCTCATTGAAAAATAATGACCAGCTATTCAAGGTTTGCTGTTTGGCAATATGTCATCAGAATGGTTTCCCCTTGTATTCACCCTGAGGTTATGTTGCTGATTTATACACAATAGACATTCTGAAATACTCAACTTGTCTGGATGCTAACTCTTAATTGAGGAATATTGAATGCGGCACAGTGAGTATGTATTCTGAAGTGAGGCAGATTTGGGTTCATCTTGTAATTCTGGGATATATTTTTTGTTCTTGATAATCAGTGTTTTTAGTTTCTCCTCGGATTCTGAAGAGATTGCTTTTTGTGTCTAGATTAACACACAAAAAGAAGGCGATGGTTAGGTGGGGGCAGCAACACTGAGGGCCGGTTCCCACTAGGACTTTTTTGAGTGTTCAAAATGGTTTGAAAAACACTCTGTCAGCACTGAAAAGTGGCTTTCCGAGTTAAAAAGAGGAGTAATTGGGAGAAAATAAATTAAATAAAACACCCCTTCAAACAGCTCTCGCTCCCATTCTTGCCGCTATTCCGCTTTATTTTCTCCCCAGTGGGAATGCTACGGGACAATTAGGGGTAGACCTCTATCTGTCTGACCAATGTCTGCCAGATAGAGGTGGGATTTCACAATTGGGAAGGTCTGCTCCCTCCCTTTAACATCCATCCCTGCAATGCTAAACCCTCCCCCCCTGGCACCCCACCCCACCCAATTTCCTTTTTAAAAATAATGAAAATAGGCCCTTGTCCTTTGAACCTCTCCCTGACAGGAAGTGCAACAGCTCTGACCTTTTTCCATGCCTGCTCACCTGCAAGCAGCTCGGAGAGAGAGAGGAGGAGGAGGTTTGAATGAGGGAAAGAAAGTTTCCTTCTCCGACTGTTAGCTGCTCTTACATTGTAGCAGCTAAAAAGAGGGAAACTTTCTTTATCCAAGCTACATCCTGACAAGCTCATTCAAAGCATTCCCCCCTCTCTCTCTGAGCTGCTTGCAGGTGAGCGAGTGGAAAAAAAGCCACTCTGGTACCTCCATGCGCAAAGCTTATATCAAAACAAACAAAAACAAACAAACAAACAAAAAACCCAGACCTCCCCCTACCGTCTGCTGCTTTAGCACAAGTTTGTCTGAGTGCCTCCTCCCCTCTTTTGCCTGGGTCTGTCTTTCTGATGGCAGCACCAGCAAGGGAATGTACTTTCTGGCAGCCCAGCTTTGGGAATGCCATGTGTGTGTGGGCATGTACTCCCTTTCACTCTGTATTCCCTGGGTTGTGGCTGCCTTTGTGCCCTTGGGGGGGAGGGCTCCCCAGAGCAGCATCTGCATGCCTTGCATCTTTCCTTGGGGCGCCAGGGTTTCCCCAGGGAGGCATGGCTTCACCTCCCCACCACCATACACGCAGGTTTACAGAGTCGCTCCTTCCCCTTGCTCTCTTTGCCCCATCCTATGCCTATGGTTTCCCCCCAGTTGGTGGTATTCCAGAATAAAGCATGGATATTTCAGAAAATCCATGTCTTATTCCAGAATATCCAAACATAGCATAACAAATAACCCTCTGGATGAAACTAGAGGCAATGAATGCAGGATGGGGGGGGGAAGGGGACTTGCAGAACCTGAGGGCGGAGTGAAAACTACTTGCCATGGCAGTGTCATGGTTTGATTGATGGGGTTGGAACCAATCAGGGAGAAGAGTGGGAGGAGATGAAAAGATGCTCTTTGCTGGGACTGGAGACGGGGGTGAATGGTGTGGGAAAGAGTAATTTGAATGTAACCTGTTTTATCATTATATAAGTGGAAACAGCCAGGACATGGACTCACTCCTCAGGAGACTTCATTTCAGATTAACCTGATGCAGTGGAAACAGGGCCTCCTGAACTAGGTCCCCTCAGATTTCTTAAGATCTGACTTCTGTTGTGAGAAGAACAAGCGCTTATTTATCAAGGAAATTGGTCCCACTGCTGCTTTCTTCAGACGTAGAACAGAAAGATAAGTCCACAATACCTCAGGAAGGGAACTTTATTCTGCATGCCCATTGCTACAACAGAAAAGGGACTATTTGTACTGAAACTGAAGCTTTAAAGGAAGTTGTAAGCTTCCACTCCTTTTGTGTTGTAACATTTTCACTTAGGTAGCCAGTTTGCTAATCATGGGTGTTTCTCCACAGTCAGAAAGTACCCTTTCTTCCACCCATTAAGGGCCCATTTGGGTGTGAGCCGGATGACCCCATTTTCACCATTTGGGACACATTTGTCTCCACTGCCGCTGGGGAAATCCAGATCATATGGGTACATCTCAGCCTTTAATCCAGATTTTCTGGGGATGCGGCCGATGTCAAAATCTGCTGGTAACGTGAGATAGGCATCATTTTGGCACCTCACCCCCCTCTCTTGCTTTGTACAGTATGGATGAAGCATTTGAGGGGAGAGGCCTTCCCCTATTGTGCATGAGTGCGTGGGAGGGAGACTGGTGCCCATCCTAGTCTATGCTAATGGTGAGTGCAGAAAGGGCCAAAGGGTCACAACTCAACTTTCCCTTCCACAGGAAGCAAAGGTGACTCAAGGATGCTCTGTTTGTGTAAATGTAGGTATTTGGCCATAAAACAATCCTACCAATTAAATATGGTCATGTATAAAATGACAAAAACAATATCCAAGTATTTTATCCAGGCCCTAATATGTACATTTCTTATGCTGCAGAGTTTTCAAATAGTTTCACTTACCTTACCATTAGGCCAGTAATATTATTATTATCACTTTGCAAATGAGACACAGTACTAGGCCTGGGGTGAATGAGGCTATTTGTACAAAAGCCAGGTGGTAAATTTATGTCTGAGCTGAGTCCTGAACCTAACCTACTGTACTTTCACCAGCTGTGTCAGAGATGATGAAAATTATATCCAGCAAATTTTTGAGAGCAACACTTCAGTCCTTGATAACCTTATACTCCCACACAAAGAAGTTGTCCTTTTAAATATGCATTTTTACCCTGATTTTAAAAAGCGACTGACAGAGTAACTCTCTAGCACCAATCACACAAATTACTGAAACTTTCATGCATCACATCCCACTTTGCTAGGGTCAACGGGGAGCTTATCAAATAAGTACAGAAGCGATTGGGCTTCCTTACACACAACACAAAAGGCAAGGAGGGAAAACTCTTACCGTCTAAAGACTGCTTGATAGCACTCTAAAATTTCATGGTTACTCAGTCACACCTGAATAGGTGGGCACGTCTTGGCAGATGAGTGAATATTAAACAGCCCTTGGCTTTTTCTCTATGCAGGAGAGAGATGCACCAAAATGCTTGCCTTTGATTTTGTCTCCAGTTCAGTTTTGTACTTTAAGAGTACAAAAATTATTCTAGGTGAAAACAGTCTCTGCAAAATGGTGAACTCAGCATTAACCATCAGTGATACCAGGATGTGCAGCCTCTAAAATGGCTTTTGGTTTTTGTTAGGACATAGAGTAAAGACGATTAAAAAATGAATGTATGAAATATGTGTCCTTATACGTTTGTTAACTTTGGATAGGTACAGCAGTGTATGATATTTGGTAATGGAATTAGCATGTTTGGACTTCATCAAAGGCATTAAATGGCCTAATGAGTTATTAGTTACAACCATATACTTTCACCACCTGGGGGCAAAGGAACATGAGTTAACCAGAAAATTTAGATCATTAAGTAGGTTAAAATGGAAATACATGAGTTTAAAGGCCATTCACAGAAGCAGTACTGTGGAAGGCAAGCTATGCACGAACTTGCTCTCTAAATGAAAGTCACTCAACGAATTATCTTTGTTGGTCGTGCTATTAATTTCAGCACTGTGGCATGCTGTTTGCACTCTTGCCACTGGTCCAGGCAAAAGGAACATTGAACCTGGAAACTTTTGTACCCTGGTTCAGTGTTTCTCTGTGAAGAGAAGTTGCCCATTCTTCTGTGCTCATCGACAAAAACCTTTTGTGGATCATATAGACCTACACAGCATAGCACAAGTAAACTACTGTGGAAGGTAGTCAGAGCTTCCCTCAATAGTCTACCACTCTAGTGCTCTAATGGGCTCTAAGGGTACAGTGAGTGATTCCAGGGCAAAGGACCATGCATATCCTGGACCCTAGGAACACTGTTATGGTACAAAAGGGCTGCCTACAAGTGTGTCCAAAAGACCTTCACTGCAATTCTGCAGCAATGAAGTGCCTCATGTGTGAACACTCCCACCTTGAAGCCTTTTCATCCAGACAGCATTTACTTAATCCACCTTATTTTAATAATTTGGAATAAAGCATAGATAATCCAAAATAAAATGTTTCTGGATGTGCTTTACTCCAAATTATCTAAATAATGTGGATTAAGTAAGTGCTGTCTGGGTGAAGTCACTTCAGAGGCACTTGAGAGATGCTTCCCCCCTCCCCCATGTCTGATCACAGCTTCTCTCTCTGAGGCACCTCTGAGGTGCCCCTTTTCTTAATGTCTGAACAAAGCCTTCTCCTAATGAGGTAATGTTAGTCGTACAATGGTACAATGTAGATGTGCAGTGGCAGCAAAGAAGAAAAGCTGGGAGTACAAAATTGTGGCCCTTGTATGTGTGGATTTATTTTCATTTTGATGTTCTCCATCCAGTGTCATGAAATTAGAGTAGATGTTCCATGCCTCTTCTCCCATTATTGGAGGGTTCAGTTGACTCCTTTCCTATAAACTATGGATCCTTCCAGATTAGTGGATTAAATTTGCAGTATTAAAAAAATTCACAGCTTACCTGCTGTCCGGCATCCAGACTGCAGTAGCCCCACGTAGCTTCCTGCTCGGGGAGCTGTGAGACGTCCGTGTGGTGTGCGTGGTCACATGGGGGGAGGCACATGTCACGTGGGATGGCGCAGGCAATGGGAGCTGAGCTGCAGTCTCAGGTCTCATTGGCTGTTCTCACCCTCTTGTCTGGACTGGCAGGAAGCTTCAAATTTACTTAATGCTGCGCAGCAAGTGCTGTTATATTAAGTACATTTGCAGTAGCGTTGCTATAGAGCAACGCCACTGCGAAGTATTGGCCATCATGTGTGACGGCTTGATCTTGGCTGCACATCAAGAAGTCTGGAGGCAGCCTATGTGAGTTTTCATAGTCTACTTCTACCACTGTCATATCCTGCAAACAAGACACTTGCAATCTAACAATAAGAAGGTCTAGAGTCTCAATGGTACAGGGAACATTATAATGAAGTTCCCCCCCCCCCACCTTCTGCCAGCAAAATGTGTGAATTTTATCTTAGCACCTGAAAACAAATCCTTGTTTGCAAATTCATTAAAATGGCATGATTACTGAACTGTGGTAATGGTTTAAAAATAAAAAAATGTCACCACTTAAGAAAAACCGTGTAGCTTAGAAGTCAGCTAGGAGTATCATTTCACGCCACTTGGTGTCTCTCTTTATCCATGTTTAACCACCATGGCTTTGTTTCTATGGCAACACACACACACACACACTCACACGCAAAAGCTCACACATATCTGTAATAAAGAGCCCTAGCAGATTAGAAAAGATTCTACCACCATTATTTTGGAAACAACAGGATAACCTGGTCAATATTCATAAAAGTAGATTTGGAGATAAAAGGCAGCTACCGTTTACCACCTCGGTGCCCCTATGAACCAGATAAGATTTTCAGAATGATTTGATGTGAATTCTTAGAACATACTTTCTGATATTCTAACAGGTCTGATTCCTTAAAATTGGATTTGCAATATACAACTGGTTATTCTGAGCAGCCTTTGCCTCAACCGACTGAAACACAGGGTAAAAGGAATGATGCACTTTCCACTCTCAGCCGTCAGACACTTCCCCTTCCCTTCACATGTTAGCCAAAGGTAAGGAGAAATGGACAGTGGTAGGAAGGATACATGTCACAGGGGACTAGTAGTGAAGGTGGATAATTAAGGGCCCAGCAGTTTTGGGTCATGCAAGGCCATCTGGTTCAGATCATGGCAAAATGTGGAGACTTTCCACATTTGGCCTTATTTTGGAAAATATCCCAGAATAGGGACCTGCTGTCATCATAATAGTGGAAACTATGTCATGCCCCAGGTGAGGCCTGCCATAATCTGTGTTAGCAAGCGGATAACAGACCCCATTTCATCATTTGTTCTCAATGAATTAAAAACAAACAAATGCATTTTGACCAATTCATGAAAGTCAGGGTTGCCAATGTCTATTGACCCTGGTGGGGGTAGGAGGTGGTAAACCTCTGAAGGCCAGTGGCTGATTGATTGGTGAACTCCTTGGTTCAAGTGTTTGTCCCCTTTGAGAACTGGGTGTTGAACCAGGTGGGCCATAGGACTAATCCAATGTGTCATTTCTTGTGTTCTTACCTCTTTTGCTGTTCGTCTGTCTGAAGGAACGCAGTTACAAAAGGAGAAGCCAGAAGGGCCTTGTTCTTTACATGAGATTTTTTGAGATCATACACAGTGTCAACCCATAGATATGAAAACAAGGGATGTGGAAGAGGTCGGCGACTCTGCTTGGAAGCCTCCCTGAACTGCATTTTGATCCACGTGGTTCAAAACATCATTCAGGGGTCTCCATATCAGAGCATTCCCTTTACTTCTTTTGCGGAATTGCTGCTGGTCCCGTGGGAATATCGTCTTTCTCCATCTCCATTCGGAAGGTAGCCATGCATCAAAGTTTTGTTCTTTTAAAAAGCTCTAGAAGTTCAGCCTTTCAGCAATCAGTCCATTGATTGGTATACAGCACAGAATCCTTCCTCCTTCCTTGGTGCTATCTTTGGAAAGCTGGTAGTGTGAAATTCTTAGTAATTAGGGTGCTTCCGCACAGGCCCTTTAACACCCATTAAGCACACATTCCAATGTGCTCCTTCGCACACAGGTCGCTAAGTAGGACACTTCCGGTGAAGGGTGTCTGCACAGCAAGCCCGTTTTTAATGCGGATTTCAGCGGCAAAACCGGTTTGCTGCCGGAGCGTCCACATTAGCGGGGGCAAAGAAGCACACTTGTGGTGGGTGTGTCCGCACCTATCTGGACTTAATGTGTGCTTAATGGGTGTTTCTTGCACACCACCTTTCAAGTAGTTTTGCGCTGTGAATCCGCATCTGTTTTGGATGCGGACACACAGTGCAAGTGTGCTAACCCATGGCCCTCCCCCGGCTCGCCATGCTTGGCTCTGGGGAGCCAATCATGGTGAGCCGGGGTCTCCTCACCCTCGCCCTCGCCCCAGAAGCGGTGGATTGCCGCTTCTGGAGCCAGGGTGAGCTTCCCAAAAGCTCACCCTAGCCCACCCTGGGGGGAGCGCGGCGGACCCCTCCTTACCTTGTCAGTGTCGCCTCGAAACTGAAAGCAGGCGCCCAGGATGCAGTGCGCCTGCGTCCTGTGCACCCCCTGATTGGCCGGTGTGCAAGTCAGGGCAGCGCGCCTGCGCAGAGTGGCTCCTGAGGGCCGGGGCTGCCAGGCACAGCCCCGGCCACTCAGGAGGAGCGCAGGACGCAGGCGTGCTGCATCCTGCACGCCTGCTTTCAGTTTTGGGGTGACACTGATGAGGTAAGGAGGGGAACCGCCGCGCTCCCCCCAGGGTGGGCTAGAGCGGGCTTTTGGGAAGCTCGCCCTGGCTCAAGAAGTGGCGAGCCGCCGCTTCTGGAGCAAAGGCAAGCCGCGGCGGCGAGGTCCCCTGGCTCGCCAGGCTTGGCTCCAGCGAGCCAATCGTGGCGGGCCGGGGGAGGGCCCTCTGTCCCGGATCGGAGGCGGGTGCCGTGCGTCCACACAGCACCTGCCTCCAATCCGGATCTGCGCCACGTGTGCGGAGGCACGGGCGTAGGGTAGATCCGCATCTCTTAGATCTACCCCGTTAAACTGGATCTACCGGGCACCTGGAGTTATTAAAACCAGTTCCCCTGGGAGCCAGTTTTAATAAATCTGAGTGCAAGAGATCTGGTTTACTTTGCCCCTGTGCGGAAGCACCTTAAGATTCACTATGTACCCACCTTTCAGCCTTGTGGCAAACAAAATATACAGATGCAATTTGGTTTTCTTCTGCAGGGGCTATTCACCAAACAAAGCAGTCATAAGAGGGTCATCTAATCCTGGGATTTTTAACTGTGGGACACAGGTTGCTTTTTTTAGGCAGCTTAAAAATTAGCCTCTTGACAAGAAGCAAAGCACCGAGTACTGCCTGGGCGGAGGGAGGGGGGAGCCTGTAGTCTGTAGAACAGTGTAAAACAGTATGACTGAATGCTTAAACCCTGCTGATTTCAGAGGGATTTAGATAGCTGACTTAGCAGTTGTTCAGTGTTCGAAACGGAATTTTTCCTAGATGGGCAAAGCCAACTCATGCGTAGCCCAATCAATATAATTGCACGTCAGGCAGGAAGTGGTGTATGTGTGTGTGTGTGTGCTGAGAGAAATGGGTGCTAAAATCTGTGGGAACGGGATTTGGAGGTTGTGGAATAAAGGATGGAGCACCTGGAAAAAGATATGTGCATTAGTGCAAAGAATTGTGGATCCGTTGAAAGAGGTGGGCAGCTCTCCATGATGTTTCTTCCAGTGCTACGCCTGCATTGATAGTGGCTCCAGAGATTTTTTTGGAACATACTTTCACTTTTCATAATGTGGGAAAGAAGAACATCAGGCTAATAACAACATGCAAGATTATGGCATGATAATCCATTGTGGCAGCTGCAATTGAAAATGCATCTCCATTTCACACTAAAGGCATATTAACCAGGCTATGTCTTGTAAATCCTTGGAAGAACAGATGTGAAATCTGGGCTTGCTCTTGAACATTGTGGTGGTCTTGGAGCTCAGGTAGAGGCCATGGGCAAGAGTGCTATTTATTTATTTTGTTTATTTATTGTTTGTATTTCTATCCTGGCATATACCTAAGGATCACAGGGTGGGTAATAACATTTAAAATCAACATATTTAAATAATAACAGTATATATTAAATCAACAGTGTCTGCACATGGGAAGAGAAAGTGTATCCCAGTTTAACTGAAGGCCAGGGCAAAGGTGCATCTTCACTGCCTTCCTAAACATGTACAGTGAAGGTGACAGACACACCTCAAGGGGGAGACTATTCCGCAGCCTAGAAGCCTTCAATGAGAAGGCCTTCTCCTGGGTGCCCCACCCCCTTTGCTGCTGAGGGTGGTGGGACAACCAGGAGGGCCTCTCCTCCAGATCTTAAGGCATGGGCAGGTGCAACAGCTAGCTAAGGTCCCTTCTGGACAGGGATGATCTGGTCATGGTTATCCATGTTCTGGTAACTTCTAGGCTGGACTATTATGTATTTTAGCCAAAGGCCAGAGCAAAGAGGTGCCTTTTTGCTGCCTTCCTGAACATATACAGTGAAGGAGCCTGACACATCTCAAGGGAGAGACTATTCCACAGCTGAGAAGGCCGTATCCCGGGTGGCACCTGTCTTACTATTGAGGGCAGTGGGGCAACAAGGAGGGTCGGTATGGGAGAAGGCATTCCTTCAGATATTTGGGGCCCAAGTCATTTAGGGCCTTATAAGTTAAAGTTAACACCTTGAATTGAGGTCAGTAGTGCAGCCAGTGCAGCTCTTTTAAGACCAGTGTCATTTGCATCTGGCCAGCTGTCCCAGTCAGCAACCTCGCAGGTACATTCTGCACTAGCTGCAGCTTCCAAACTGTCTTCAAGGGCAGTCCCCTGTAGAGTGCATTACAGCAGTCCAATCTGGAGGTTACTAGAGCATGGGTGACTGTGGCCAAGTCGTCTCTGTCCCAAAAAAGGCTTAAGTTGGCACACTAAGGGTGCATCCCCACAGTCATTTAAATCCGAATTGAATCCAGATTCGGTATCCAGCATTCCCATTTACTTATATAATTAATCTGAATTCAGTATCCAGTGTCCCCATTCAGTTTTATTCCTGGATTTTATGAGGCCTATTCTGCAGAAATCCAGAGAAAAAAGGACCGATGAAAACAGGACTCAGTCCCCTTTTTGGAGCTGAACCCATTTTCTCCCCCCTCCCCCAAATGGGAATGCTACCAGGCTATTTGAGGTGAAGGTCTGGTCTTCAGGGTTTGCACTGTGGGGAGGGGGGGAGGGGGGATTTAAAAGTCCTTTTCTGAGTGGGGATGGCTATATTCAGATTAATTGCCAGACACTCTATTCGGATTTTAAAAAGTCCCCCAAAATAGCCAAACAGGAGTAAACCAGGACTAAAAAAGCTAAGTGGGGATGCACCCCAATTGTAGTTGAGAATAGGCACTCCTGGCCACGGCATCCACCTGATCTTTAAGCATCAGTGCCGAGCCCAGGAGTACCCCTAAATTTCACACCTGTCCCTTCCAGGGCATTAAAACCCCATCAAGGACAGGGTGTCTCCCAACTATGCGGACCTGAGAGCCTGTGACACACAGCACCTCCGTCTTGTCTGGATTCAGCTTCAATTTATTGCCCCCCATCCAGCCCATTACCACCTCCAGGCACCTGCCAAGCACTTTCAACCACCTCTCCTGATACAGATGGCACAGAGAGATAGAGCTGGGTATCATCTGCATATTGATGAGTCCTCACTCCAAATCGCTTGATGATCTCTCCCAACGGCTTCATATAGATGTTAAAAAGCATGAAATGAAATGAAGGAAGCAGTCTATGAGACACTATCTTTGTTGCAACCTAGGAGCCTTAGGGGCTGGAATGAGACAGAAGAATTGGTCTGCCCACTGGATGTCTGGAGGAACATAGATTATGGCCAAGTGGATGCAACTGAAGTTGTACTGAGTTCAGTGGGGCTTACTTCCAAATAAATGAGAATAAGATGGAGCTATAAACCTCAGTGATCTGTAGAAAATGTGTTATCTTCTGCTTACAATTAGCTTTAGTCTAAAAATGTTGCTAGCTTACACAAAATTTTACTGGCCCATCTGCTCACATGTGCCTGTATAAGTAATTTGTGGTTCAATCCAAGAAGCAGGGGTAGGGAATTTAGTAATTGTTCTTTGGTTTGGTTGCCAGAGGCAATTGATTTTTATTTAATTGATTTGTGTGTTTTTTTTTAAAATACTGCTTTTCAACCAAAGCCTTGGAAAGCAAGCCTTGATCATTAAAAAACAAAGTAATATTCAGGGATCTATTAATCTTGCAGAAACATGCAGTTACAATGCTAAGAGCTAGATAAAATAGTCACTGAAACTGTACATATTAATCTTCAGTAGATCCTACAAATAAAACAATAAAAACTGTGTTTTGGGTCCTGTTGTTGTTGTCATTAGGTTGCCTGTTTCTCCAGGGCACAGACGAAATCCATTGGAAGAATGTCCAGAAACTGGGCAGTAATGTGTATGCATTACTAAAAAGACAGGAAATATAATGGCATGATTCCTGCCTTTGGCGGAAGTACTGGGTCACCTTTTTGAAAAGGGCCTTGGTGCTCCAAAGTGAAGCTGCCACAAAGCCCTTTCCCTCTGGCTTTCTCTCTGGTCACATGGGGACATGATATAAGTCAATTTTTAAAATAGGCTGATTTAAGTTTAAAAATCAGGACCTTTATCATTTTGGAGTATTATCAAATAGGGATTTGCATGAATATTTGAAAGGTAGAAAATCCGAATCAAATCCAACAAATGTGGACATTCGAACTTGAATCTAATACCTTCACATTCAAATTTAGGCATTTGAACAGATTTCAGATGTGCTGAAACATTCACTTGAATACATACGTACCTGTACAAATATTATATGTATCTGTATGCATTTGCGCTTACAATACAGGATGAAAACAGGATGCATATGAGATAAAATGGGATGCATACGAAATTTGTACAGATACATATAACACATACGAATGTTGTCAACATTCGTATATTTAAATATGAATCTAATGCAAGGGCTACCAGATAAGTTGGGGATGGTTCCAGTACTTGTGGTACAAATTCTGGCTGCAGTCCCTGGACATAACTTCAGCTAAGTGCAAAAAGGCCTATGGACTGCTGGAAGGTGTTGGGCTTATATATCCCATGGAGCACCGGTTGGCTATTTCTGATTTAAATCTTCATAGGCTGAACTTGAAACACATAAAGTAGACAGAGATGGGGTATTAGTATTGTTATTTTAAAACTTTCGAGGTGTAATCCATCATTCCTAGCTAGTCAAATAGCTAGGCAAGCAGCTGCATATAATCTGGCACCTAAATTAGCCTTCTTTGCAGGGCAGCTAACAGGTTGCCCCCAGTGCTGAGCTCTTTGTGTTCACAGAGGTCCACTTGTGGAGATGAGACCTTCGTACAGGATAGCAGGTGAAATGCAAGTGGTGGCACAGTGATGTTGTGACTCAATGGGATGTGGTTTGGACAAGTGTGGTGCCTGTGGCTGCCAGGGTGGGAGTGATACAGGTATTGACTAGGTAGAATTAAAGATAAGCAAGGCTGTCTCCAGACATCACTTAACTATTCTGCTGTTTTGGGATATCCATAACAAAGTAGTTCCAGAATTATTTCACTTTGCCGAGAAATGTCACACAATGGCACAATACCTTAAACCTGGGAGAATGGACTTATATGCCAGGATTGTAAGAACATAAGAACCACACTCCATCTTGTCTAGCATCCTGTCTCATGTGTTCCCTGTCTCATGGACATTTCAAGCCGTAGACAAAGGGAAAATCTTCACCTGCTCTTGAATCCTTACAAATGACTAGGGCAACACACTGCCTGTCTCCCTAGTCTGGAGGATGTACGTAGCAATGAATTTCTCCAACCCTTTCTTACCACCATCTAGACTGGTTGCTGTTACCACCTCTTCTGGCATGAAATTCCTTAGATCAGTGGTCAGAGCAAACTCATTAGACAAAAGAGCCGAATATCAACAGTACAATGATTGAAATTTCTTTTAAGAGCCATTTTTTTTAAAACTTAAACTATATAGGTAGGTACATTGTTATTAACTTAATTAGGATACTCCTAATCTAGAAGAGCCACACTCAGGGGGCCAAAGAGCCACATGTGGCTCTTGAGCCGTGGTTTGCCTACCCCTGCCTTAGACTGATGATCCTCTGGGGGAAGATATACTTCCCCTTGTCTGAGCTGACTCTCTTACCCATCAGCTTCACAGAGTGCCCCTGATTCTAGTATTGTGTGATAAAGTATTTTTCTCTATCTCCCTTTTCTATACCATGCATGATTTTATATACTTCAATCTGAATCCCTTCTTAAACACAGTCTTTCAAGGTTGAAGAGGCCTAGAAGCTGCAGTCTGATATCGTAAGGGAGGTTAGGGTTCTCTTGGGTTTGTTGGCCTTGGGTCTGAGTGTTTTTCATCCAGCTAGCTTCCCATGCTGTGTGGATCAAAAGCTGGTTGGGCAAGATGAAATGTGTCTTGCAATTGTCACATTTCCAGTACTGATTTGGCAGCAGGTGTGGACTTTGTGGGCATGAAACTGTATCAGCCAATGCTAAGAAACACACCATTTTATCTGCTACTAACCAACCTTTTACACTTACTTTGGAACCCAGGACTCAATCATGGCATGCATTAGTGTGACCAACTTAATACCATTAAAAAAACTTTTAATTGTCCTTGGTTTCTGTAAATACAGGGGCCCAATATTAGTTTATATTACACTACCCCTCCCCCCCATAAGATGAAAGACATTTTAAAAGAGCCCAGTAAATGAAGGCGTTAGTTAATTGGAAAAGTAAATCACCAGAATAAAAGATTTAATTGATGTACAGTGAATCCCAATGACTCTCTGGCCAACATTTTAATTTTTTAAAAGAACCATTAATTTTGCTTTTAGCAAACCCTTAATATTCTGCCAGCAGCAACAGCACAGCGGTGCTGCACATTAAATGCTCTGGCCATGGTGGTCGTACTAGCCTACATGCTATTTATTTCTTCCTGTGTAAGTAATTTTAAAACAAAGCAAGATAATACGATTTATCATGGGGCTGAGAGTGCAGTGAGTGAGTGGCCTTACATATTAACATGGTCAACCCTTTGCAGGCGGAAAGATGGATTGATAAAAGCTATTAAAAACAGGAATTAATGCATTTTTTATGGACTCAACAGCATTAAGGGGAAGATGAAACTTAAAGGTGGCCATTTCAGGCTTTACACAGCACTTTATAATTTTATTTTCATCCCTTGAAGTAATGTGGCTGTAATGCCAGCAGACCAATTATGCCACCCATGTGAAATAACCATCAGTGGAAGCTGCAAGATTAGATGCTTTTGCAATCAGGAAGCCTATTGTCTGTGAATATTCCTAGTTTCAAGGAAAAAAATGGCACAAGTATCATTGGAATACGCTGTTTTGATATTATGTTCTTCACTATTCTCTCTCCAACCCACTTCATAATAAAAAAACCTGGTTCTTCCCTATCCAGCATGCCAAGTTAAATGAAATGCATTTAAAAAAAAGGCCAAGTGCAAGCTAGAAAGAATTCCATTCAAATACTTAGAACATCATATGTTTATATATTTAAAAGCCCCTTCAGGTGTTACAAAGATAATATTATAAGACCTTTTGTGCACTTTCTTGTTAATTCAGATCAAGGAACTGCTTAGTACATATAAGAACATAAGAGAAGTCTTGCTGGATCAGGCCACAGCCCATCTAGTCCAGCATCCTGTCGCACACAGTGGCCCACCAAATGCTCATGGGCATCTCAAGCAGAGACAAGGACAAACCTTCTCCTGCTCTCGAGTCCCAGCAGATGGCCTTAGAAGCACCCCGGTTCCTACCTCCCCCGCCCCAGCCTGAAAGATGCACCTAGGCATATCTTCTGCATGGGATCAGTGTTAATCCGGATCAGATTTGTGGTAAGACTAGTGTTAATCCAGTAATCTGGATTAGTGATAGACTTAATCAGTCTATCACTAATATGATAGACTGATTATGGCATTCTAATATGATAGACTGATTATGGCATTCTACAGGCATACACTGATTCTACAGGGTGTATGCCTGTAGAATGGAAGAAGGAAGAATGTGGGTTCAAGTGACGTGTGTGGTTAAGACACAATTGCAAACTTGTCTTTGCAGTGCCTCCCCAACAACATGAGCCACAACAGCAGCAATGAGTTGATTTCAAAGGTGACCCTGTGGTGACAGAGAAGTTGCCTCCACATTGCCTTGAGGGCACTTTGTGTAGAGAACAAAGGTTGTCAGGCTCCCTTTGCATCTGATGATGGTCTGCCCTACCTCTGCAGCCCATCCAGAATAAAGAAAGAAGATGCAGTGTTATTCAGTCACTGAGTTTTCATGGCACATTCAAAAAGTGTAGATCCTACCTACTTTTTCAGGTTCTCAGAATACTCTGAGAAATCAACAGCAGGTGCATGTTGATCACAAAGCCAAGCGTTGGCATTGTAGAAACTTTGTGAGACTGCCTCCCACTCTGCTGGTTTGTCCTGTGACCATGCAGGAATGGGTATGCTTGGACAGTGCCATGTGAGCATTATGTGCATTTTCAAAAACAAACAGACACAGACACAGACACCAGGGGGAAGTGAATATGATGATCATGTGGCATTTGCAACACAACATGTGAGAGTGAAAAAACCCTTAAACAAGATAGGTGGCTTTGCACAGATCAGCAGCTCCCACTTAGAACATCTAGTCCAGCACTGTCTTGCACCCAATTTCTTCTGGGCATCTCAAGCAGAAGACAAAGGCAAAACTTTCACCTACACTCAAATCCCTGCAAATGGCCTTTGGAGGCACCCTGCCTGTCTCCTAAGCTTTGAGGATGTACCAAGGTATCCTGGTTTTTACCCTGGGCTTTGGATAAGAGAATAACATCCCTTCTTCATGGGAGCTCTATCCTTGTTTTAATCATTCTTCTTATTTGTTTTTATTATTTTATTGTGACCCACCCCAAGACTTTCAGATATAGGGAGCCCAGAGCAGGTGAAGGTTGGTGGGCCACTGTGTGGGACTGATCCAGCAGGGCTCCTCTTATGTTCTTATGTAAAGAGGTACAGCTATTTAGGCATTCATTCAAGCAGCTGTTGATACATCTAATTGTCATGAATTTGTCCAGTATCTTCCTAAAGTTATCCAGGCTGGTTACTGCCATCGACCTTAAAGTAATTCAGACCAGCAGATAATGCTCCACTTAGTACACTTCTTGGCAAGGACTCTCCAGCCTGGATGATTTCCAAAGCCTCCTGTGAGATGCAAAGCACTGAACGTGAGATATTTTGCTTACAAATTATGTAGGTTGTTATTTAAATTTTCTTTTTTCTGTTCGTTTCATTGAGCCCTGTTCTTTGGACTGAACTTCAAAAAGCCAATGTGGCACCCTCTGTGACCGTTGGAAAAAGCAGGCTGTTAGAATTGAATAGGATTCCCTTGGGCGATAGCACAGCAAGTGTTTCTAATTCCTCAGTTTGACTTTGAATGAAGGTCCTTGAACTTATTTGGCTTTTAATTAGGAAGTGCTTTTTACAATTTCATGTTCTAGCCAAGACTCTTTCTGGAGTTGCCCCAGTTTTTAAAACTCATCATGACTCATTAGATAGTGACACACTCTAGTAATTTGTAAAAGAACAATTTCTTATAATTGCTTGGGGACCTATTAATTTAGTACCTCATCTTCTAAAATCCAAATTCCAAAACAGTAGAGTGTTTTAAGTAGGAGTTCTTTCTGAAATTATGTATTCATAATGTATGCATTTAGGATTAATAAGCAATAAGCTTCCAAACAATTATATTTTTTTTCACTGTCACTGTCTAAAGGATTGGGTTGCATAATCAGATTTTAAACAATGATTAAAACATATGATAGAATTACAGGGATAAAGGTGAAAGATGCTGTTGTTTAATTATTGTTGTCTAATCATTCCATTTGTTTTTAACATTAATTTGTTAGTTGTACTATGAAGACACAGGCCCCATCCAGACTGTGGAAATATAATGCCTATATGATGCTTCTATAGTGTGGTTGCCACAGGAAAAAAAGAAAGAAAGGAAAAGCACCCAAACACTATTGCTGGAAAAACCAGGGCAAGATTAGTCACTTCCCCACTTCCTCTTTGTTTTGTGCTTGATTGGTACAAAGCAGCGAAATGGGAGGGTGGAAGGAAAAACCAGAGGCATTTCCGCACTGAATCGTGTTGCAGACGGAACGCGTTCAGGCGGAAAGCTTAAGCCAGCTTCAGGCGCTTTCCCCGTTCACACACAGACGCGCCAGAACGCGTGTAAACGCGTTCCGGAGCGTCTGGGTGCGAATGCTCAAAGCGCCTGAAGCTGCCTTAGCCGGCAAATGCCGGCAAGGGGCGCGCCGGCAGCCGCGGAGGCAGATCGACAATCAGCTGTTTGAGAAACAGCTGATTGTCAAAGCTGCGCGGCGTCGGAGGCGCGCCGGCAGCCGTTCGGGAGACAGAAGCGGCGCGAACGCTTCTTCTCCCGAACGGCTGCCGGCGGCTCGTCCGCGTTGGAACGCGTGTAGAGCACTTCGAAGTGCTCTACATTTCGAACGCGGAAAAGACAGCTGCGGACACGTCGGAACGCAAGCCGCGCGCGGCCAATGCGTATGACGTGTCCTCAGCTGTCTTTTCCGCGTTCCGTTCAGCCCCGTGCGAAAACGTCTCAGGTGGGGAAGGAAAGGAATAGAGATTGCTATGGGGAAGGAAGGGAGGGACAAAACAGGTATCAGTTTTGTGCAGTATTGGCACAGGGCAAAATGGCAAGCATTTTAAATTCTTTCCAATCCCTGTCTCTTTAAGTAATATCAGATTCTTCCTGCAATGGTCTGATACAGGGATGTGCATGGATATTCAAAAATCCGATTCAAATTCTATGAATATCGACATTCAAATTCAGATCGGATTTTCAAAAATCTGAATTTTTGAATTCAAAAGAATTTTGGATTTTCAAAAATCTGATATGGATTTTTGAATAATTCGATTGAATATAAGGTTGTAAATCGCATCCAAATATCATGTTTATTTGGGTTGATAATACGGAATGCAAACGCGATGCAAACACAATGCAAGTGCAATAATAATGGGATATGCATGAATTCGAAAATCAGATATGAATATTCCCAACATTCGTATTTTTGAGTTCAAATTGGATTTTTGAAGATCTGGATTTTTGAGTTTAGAATCAAATATTTGAATATTCAAATTGACTTGAATTCAAATGGAAAAAATGCATTCCTGCACACCCCTAGTCTGATATCTCATTACATTGTAAGCTACACACTCTCACACTTTCAGCCAAGCCCGAACCTTAGCATGTAAAGCGGAGAGGGGGAAAAGAGGAGGAAGTCTCAGCTTATCATTGGATCGAGGGGAACTGAAGAGAATACCCATGAAGCAAGGTTCCCTCCCCCCAAAAAACTTCTTGCTGTTCCCATTGCTAAATACTGAGGATTATTTCTAAATCCAGCAGCGAGACCTCTTCTTATTCAGATACAAATAATCTGTATTTTATTTGAATATAGAATAATCAGAATAGAAAGGAACAAAATTTATTACTAACTGTGCAATAAATCAGTTATATAAAATCATAATCTCATCTGTAATCACAGTAATAAAGACATCCATGCTATAGTAAGAACTGTTAGCTCATTCCAAGAGGGCAATACCAAGAAATTTCAAAGCTGATTCTCACAAAGACCAGGGACAAAGTACATAATGAACTTGGCTATTCTAAGGCTGCATTCCCACTTGACTATTTTAATCTGGATTGGACTATTTTAATCTGGATTCAGAACCGAGTGCACATTATTGCTGTTCCCATTTGCCTGACGATAACGCGAGCTCAATTTGAACAGCGCAGTTCCCGTTCAAACTGCCCAAATCTCCAGTTTGGAGAAACAGGATCTTTTCATTTCTGCCTCTTGTCCAAACCCTGTAAGCCTGCCCCGTTCAGAATCAGCTGAGCCAAAGAACAGACAGGGCAAAGGGATCACCCTCCCTTTCAAATCAGCAAGGGATGGGGGGAGAAGGAAGGATTGTGGTTCCTGCACAGGTGCAAAGAGAGAAGAGGAGATTCTATCCTTCCTTCTTCTTTGCTTTGAATGAGCTGCTCAGGATGGAGCAGGGCTAAAAAAAGGATTTCCTTTGTCTACTGCTGTAACAATGTAATGTATCTTTTGTAATTATAATGGCAGGGGAAATCTATGTTCAAAGATCCAGCATGTTTTTTGATCTCCTTAACAGAAAAGACAAGGGGCAGACCTTCCCAGATGTCGTATCAAAAGCAGCAGCAGGCATTGGCCAGAAGAATATGGGGTGTGTGTGTGGACAGCCTGAAAGGCAGATCTCCTCCTGGAATAGTCCAGTAGCGCTCCCATTGGGAAAAAAAGTGGGCTAGTCACCAAAATGGGACCGAGTACAGTTTTTCCGAGGACTTTTTTCCTGCACATTAACGATATAGCGCTCATAAAGTCCAGGAATAAAAATTTAAATGGGGCCAGACAATCCCGAAAACTGACTGGATTCACGTTTAATCTTCTATGGGAATGCAGCCTAAATGTCAAATGTATTTTGACTACATTTCCTGAATTTTTGAAAGAGACTATAGTAATATTATGGGAAAATACTGGTAAAATATGTTCATGTTTTTTTTTTAAATGAGCTGTGTGTGGATTTTATATTAATTTAGTATCTGACAACAGTGGGAGTCCTTAGATCATTTAATACTGCTGTTTCACTGGGTTTTTTTCTGTAGTTTGTATATCTAGAATTCCTTTGTTCAAACCTCTGCTCTGAAGCCTGCTGGCCTTGGGCCAAATAAAGTGTCCAAAACTCTTCTCCTCTGTCTGTAATAGGCAACTAATGACGTTAAACTACTTTAGGGGCTGCCACAAGGAATACATCAAGGTAATACATGGGAAGCGTTAAAGCCAAAGTGTTCATGACAGTGACAACAATAACAATGTGTTGATATGTTTATGAGAGCCTATGAACACATGGACATGCTCTTTGTTGTATATACAGTAAGCAAAACATGTTGCAGGCTTGTGAAAAGAAGAATCCCTAGGATTTAGCCATCAGTTAGCCATTAAATCTAAATTCATGTATGTATTCCCATCTTTCTGCTTCTGAATATAAGTGTGTTTCTCCCTGATTCCTTATATATCTCTTTTCTTGAAACTATTCATACTGAAATAGTACAGGATGTGAGAGGGCAAATGTTAAATTTCTCATTTCAAGATTAAGAGATGACATAAATGTAAAGGTCCACTACCTGTACATCTATAACGGAGGCAATCATTGTCAGAAACACTTTGTAGTTGGCAGGGGTAATATTTTTTTTTTGCCTCAGTACTTAATTTGGTTAGTGGCTAGCCAACCCGATTAGGTTTCTGTAGGAGATCTTGACCTCTGAAACTATTTGTACCAAGCTTCCCCAACTCCAATATTCAACCAATTTAACCCCACATCAGTTAGATTTTTATACCAGAGTTTAGTTTCTACAAAACCATTCTTGAAACAGTTTTCTCACAGCAATAACTTGAGAGAGTTGCTTTATTTTATTTATTTTTTAGATCATTGAAATGTGCTGCTGTTCCTTGTAAAACAGATATTTCTGTCTTTAGCTTCATCCAAATAAAGTCCCTGGATGGGGCTCACCTCTCTCTCAGGCTGTGTTCAGACTTAACACAAGGGGAACTTCAGAGGTGCCTCGGAGACTGCATCCACACCTAAGTTTTAATTCAGTTTCAGTTCACTTTCAGGATGACAGAACACATCAACAAAGTTACTAGCCATTCCCCACCCCATTTTATTTGAGTTAGATAATGCTGAAAGAAAATAGCTTGACACTTTGCTGATGCAGTCTCTCACAATGAAAGTGGACTGAAACTGGATTAAAACCTAGGTGTTAGCACAGCCAGAGAGACAGTGTGTGGCCCTCGTGTTCCCAAACCTTCTTTAACCCACCTTTTCTAGCACAGAATGTCCAGGAGAGAGGAGAGGGGCAGATTGGTGTGGGAACAATCTCATCACAAAGCCACTTCAGAGGCACCTCAGAAGTATCTCTTATTAAAGATGCTTTCTTTTTTCTTGTGTCTGATCACAGCCCCAGTTGATATGGAAGTGGGAGGGTTGTTGGACAATTAATGAAGCTTATTGACATCTTTCCCTGGACTGCCACTTGCATAGATGAGGTCTCTGGCTGGACAGGCCGGATGGGGTAGTAGAACCAAATGCCAGGGTGTACTCAGTATGCACTTGATATTTGAGGAAAAGAGTTGGCACAGCGTAATGGGGCCTTCTAAATACTTCTTCTGTGCTGACCTCTCTGAGGCAGGCAACCTCAGGTAGTTTACTTGGAGATCCCCCCCCCCAACTGAACTTAGGTTGGGTAAAATGCCCCATGTGAATGGTCCCTTTAGTTAACCATCATTTGAAGGACCATTCTGTTTTCCCGAGAACAACTTGAGGAGAATAATAGAAAGTGAGACTGGAGCACTACTGAAATATCTCTATTCTGGCACAGTACAGCAGTTCTTCACAGCCAGAAACATATTTTTATACCTCAAGGCTAGGCTAGTGAAACATAACCAGCGAGTAATGCAAAATACCAACAGTGAACAAAGTTTGTTCGTCACTCATGATTAGGAGTGCATTTAGTTCCAACTGCCAAGGACTGTTTATAAGGCCCATGAATATAGCTAATGTATAACATTTGTAAATAACTTAACTGCTGAAGGGAATTGACAGATGAGGAAGGATACAGCTTGGTCGCTAAAACACTTCAGAACTTCTACAGTTATTCAGACTTAGCAATATGAATAAATTAGGTGAACTCTTCTTCTTCTTCTTCTTCTTCATACAGTTATTAGCTCAAACTCAACCAGTAAAAACATAGAGGCATCTGACTTGCAAAGTATGCAGTTAAATTAATGAATGCAGCTTCAACTAAGAAACAGGAGAAAGGTTTTGAATTTATACATCTCAATTGTCATGGAAGGCTGAAAAAGGGATTGATAACGGGCATATGTTGTAGGAATTATTCAAAAACACTTGAACTCCCCCCAACCCCAGGATGAATTGGATAGGTGTGTAGATTTTAGCACTATCATGAGCACTTTGTAGTCCACAAACAGATTATAGCACCACACTGAAATGTCTATGCTTACTGCCTTATTGATGATGGAGATAAGGAGACAATCATAAACATGCATAAAATGTGGGCATACAGATTGTACTTTGACCTAATAAATTATGCTAGCTGTACCAGTATTCTTTCTTATACACACAATGGCAAATGCCAGGAATGAAGATGAACAAGATGTGAACCCAGGGTCCCTCCAATAGCCAAATACTGTATGAGCAACAGCCAAATCAAGGCCAGCTCATCCACCTCCTCATGCTCCAATATTGTAGAGGCTGGCATCTGCAAACCACAAACTCCTGTTCTCAGTCTAGGACCCTTTCCACACTTACCTGTCTTTAATTCAGATTGCTGGGTCCAGAATAGCCCAGCCCATTGTTCTGAATAACAAGATGGAGCTGGTGACTGACAGCATTGATTTGATCACCCATGCTGTGAGGCTTTGAAGCTTATATGAGCTTTGAAACTGTACCTCTACACTTCTGAGGACTAGGAGCAAAGGTTCCTAGTCCCAGGTCCTGAGGGGAGTGCTTTTTGGCAATGTGCTATGGCATCCTGCTAAAAATCACCTCCACATTTTCCAGATTAGGGCCCAGTTCCCATTGGCATTTTAAAGCAGTGTAGAAATGGTTTGATTCCTCTTTGTCCCCATTACCAATCCGTTTCAGGTTTTAGGAGTATTTGGCTCTAAAACGGAATAAACAATATACCTGGTTTTTCAGGTGTTTCCCCCCATTTTTGCAGTTAAAATGCTTTATCTTTATTCCTTTGGGGATGCTACAGCAGATTGGGGCAGATCCGTCATGAAATGGGTGGGATTTCTCCTTGCCTTACAGCCAGATTTTTAAAGTGCCAGGAAGCCTAAAGTCTTTTTCTGTCCCCTCTCAGAGCACTTCACAGTTTTGTTTTCTGATAATAAGTAACAATTTGGAACACTTTCATTTCCCACCCATGCACAATGGTAACAAATGCAGGAATTATCTGTGCGTGTGTCTGTGTTTTCGTGTGTCTCTGAGGCTAGGGGTGGCTGGCTGTTGCTTTGTTTGTTTGGGTCGCTTGTGGAATCAAACAGGGACAGCAAAAGCAGGAGGGAGGGGGCTGGGATTCCCCACATCATCAGATCAAAGCCATTGGGGAGAGAGTGGTGAGAAAAGGGTGAGGAGGGAAAGAATCACTTTCCCCAATCCATTTTTTTGGAAGCGTTTGAAGTGTTTGAAGTGTGGGGACACAATTCAGGATTGACTGTGATTGCCAGATGCGCATTTGCTTAGTTTTAAAGCATTTTAAAAAGTGTTTTAAATAGCATTTTATAAAGTGTTTTATTCCATGAGTGGGAATTCACCCAAGGGATCATTAGTCCACTGGTTGTACTGATTAAATGGTATTTCCAGTGATCCATATTAGGGCCTTCCTAATCCAAATCAAGATCTATTGAGTGCAGTTAGAGTCAGGGGGGAGGGGCCTCTGTGATCCACTTTAATGTGCAGATATGCAGAGATTTGCACCAACTTGTACTACCTTGATCTTTAAGAGACACTTAAAAAAAAAATACCCCCAAAGCAGCTTAGAGGTGGAAGGGTCCATATGCCAGTGTCTTGGTCAATAATAATGTGGATTAGAAGTGAGAAGACTAGCATGTGCATGCTACCACCTCTGTGTCATTTTTGTTCTTCTTTAGTGAGTGGAGACGCAGCATTTGTTTAATTTCTGAGCTATAAAGCTGGCATCAGAAATGGCATTATTCAGATGCCAGTGGGGGAGCATTTCAGTCACTTAAGAAACTTTGTGCTGACCAATTAATTGCTGTCCTTCAGAAAAGGAGGCCA
Source organism: Aspidoscelis tigris stejnegeri (assembly GCA_023333525.1). NCBI lineage: Eukaryota > Metazoa > Chordata > Lepidosauria > Squamata > Teiidae > Aspidoscelis > Aspidoscelis tigris. The sequence continues at coordinate 19,300,533 of JALMGA010000010.1, forward strand.
GACATGAGATAAAATGCACCATCTCCTTGGAATTACATTGGCATTTCCAATGTAGTTCTAATTACAAAAAGCAAAAAGTGTATTACAGTGCTATTACAGGAAATACAGCAAAGATGCTGGGTTTCCCATGATCGCCTTGCTTACCTGCAAGTTTGGCAGGCAGCATATGTTAATGGTTGTATGTAGGCTTTCATGGCCAGATCCAATCTCTTTTTTAGCAGTTTTGGGGCTGTTATGCTGTATTCCAGGTTTCCTCTGAGAACCTAAGCTTTCGGATATTGCTGCAACATGAGTCTTCAAAGAGTGTGGCTTTTGGAAGAGTCAAAAGTGACTGGTGATATGTGATTGGCCTATGAGGGACTACCAGAAGCCATCCCAGCACACCAAAAAACCAACCAAAGCAAAGAGGTAGTCACATATGTTGCTGATCAGACGCACAGGCAGGCGTTCGCTGCTCTCATATTGCAGGACACTGCAAGAGGAAGAAATGGGATCTTGTTTACATTTCATGTTGTGTCGCCATCTGGAGGCAGCCTGAAATATCAAACTCAGATCACATTGTGCAGCAAGATGGACTATTCAGAAGAGATGTGATCAGGCCCCTGGGTTTTTTGGGGGAAAAAGTTGGAATCATTCAGAAAAGGATGGTTGGCTTGACTTTGTATGTGTGTGTGGCAATTAATCATTATTGTAACCTCAAGAAACAGTTCCAGAAAGGGTGGAGGGAGTCGACAAGGCACAGGAGTATAAAGAGAGCACAAGGACAAAGGATAAAGCAGCCTGGGGATCCACCACGCAAGGGACACAAGAGAACACAGATGAAAGGTTTCTAAAAGGAAGGAGCAGTTCAACACTGTTTAATCTTCATGTGAATACAGCCCCGCTGGAGGTTTAAAATCTTTAACAAATCTAATCTCCTGTGCATTCGGTGTCAGTTGAATTATGCACAAAACATACAAAAGCTTCCACCACAAGAAGCCAGTTTGCCTGTAAGGTGCTATGAGATTATTTGCTGTTTTTGGAGCAGTAGAATTGACACAGATACTTCTCCTGGCATTTTATCCCCATACACAGCCATTGTAGGTGTTAGAATGGCACTCCTTCTGTTGGCTAAACAAGAAAAACAGCACCCAGCTGCTGCATAGGTTTCCATGGCAAAGCGAAGAGCGTATACATGAAAACCATGATCTTTTCCAGAGGTTTGTAGGCGTTGCCTACACACTTCCTAGGGGCTGAATCCAGCCTCCCATGAAGAGAGATGAACCATTTTTCGAGTTCATGAGAGGCTTAAGACTGAGCCTGAATAATACTTTTTTTTTTTAACTGCAGCAATCCTTCTCTTTTCTCTCTAGATAATTTACTGATGATTAATGCTCAAATAAATTGTATTCATTTGCTTGCTTGGAGAGGGAAGAAATGCTACTTTTCAAGACGGCTGATTTCATTACTTGCCAAGGGCTAGTATCCACCACCTGCAGCTCATAATGAGAATCACTTTTTCTTAGAGGATCTGGCTGTCAGGAAGACAAATGGCTGTACGTAGGTAGTTGGTGAAATCCAGGGAAGGGCTTGCTGACCAAGGGCTGTGACAGTCTGGCCACTTTGTCCTAGATAGTGTTGTTAGCCATATGAAAGGGAATACCTGAAAGGATAGGCAGTGTGGCAGCATCCACATGGTCCTTTCAAAGACTACACCAGATATGCGCCCAGAATGCTGGATCCACACATTAGTGCATTCTCCGCACTGGCTGCATGGGCTTCTCACTGAGAATGCTCCAGAGTGATACCACTAGGTTCCATTCCAGCCACTGTCACATGGGCCGTAGTCACACAAGTGGTTTAGGTCATCCTTAGGCCATGTTACTCATGTTATTTTTATTTAATTCATTTTCCAAACTGGCCTACCCCCATTAGACCGTCTTAACCTGGAGTCCCGTTTTTAGAGGACTGACAAGGTCTGAGACAGTTAAGTCCCCATTTTCCACACACAGTAAAAGATCTGGATCTTCAAGATGGGGTCCTCCTGGACATCTGGATCTTGAAGATGCCTGAAGACCTCATTGTGGACACCTTTAATCAGGTCCACATGAAATCCAGATTTAAGGGCCTGAAGGACCCATTAAATCCAGATTTCCCTTGTCCTTGTGGGGACAGGGCCTTGCAGATGGGGCCTTGAATGAGGTCCAGGTGAGGACAGGGCCTTCCCAATTGGTCTCTGTTTTTTGATGTCTCTTTTATGCCAATCCACTCACCTCCATAATCACAAGGGTGAAATTCTATATTTTGAGACTCCATAGGATAAAGTGTAGGTTTTCAGTGTGACCATGACTGGCTGAAAACGTGCATCTTCAGAACTCTCAGAATGATTGACAGTATTTTAAAGTATCCCTTTGCAATTTAAAGTTGCACATTCCTCATTGACCCTGGCTATACATTGTGTCTTATCTTGCTCTGTGTTCAATATCTGAAGGATTTTTTTATTTCAAGAATGATGAAATCTATTACTGCTTAGTCTTTAGAGCACTTTTTAATTCATTACCATTTCAAAAGAAAAAGTTCCAGCTTTTCTGAACCACACTGAGGATGTATGTCTTTTTATTCCACTGGGTTGCGAGAACATTTTCTACCTGCCCCCTTTTCCCATTTCTTTCAGCTACACAGCATGACCAAATGTATCATCATCCTGTTTCATGCATCTCTCTGAAACATACTTTGATGTGGTTTGTTCTGAAGTGGGAGCATCTATCCTCCTTTGGAGGAATTGTTATTATTATTATTTGCTTAGATCAAAATCCCTTACTCTGGAAACTGACCCCCCAAAAAGCCAAACCATCTTATGCACAACCCAAATGTGAGAATTCAGGACATGGGTGTTTCCTCCTTATTGCATGTTATTTCCTAGCTATTTAATGCAAGACTGGGTCATCACATGTACTCATCACATTGCGTGCGTAAACATCATGCCATAATATCTGTGCAAAGCCTCAGTTCTACTCCTGAGTCTGGGTTGTTTTGTACTTAAACCATGTGCATTTTTGTATCATACCTCTGATAATAGAAAAAGGAGGATTATGTGCTTCAGTTGTCACTATCTATATGACACAGTGGCAGAGTGAATCTAATTGGGCCCTTTATCATAAAGCACCATTAAGGCCCAGGTCCCATTGGCATTTTAAAGCAGTTTATAAATGGTTTGGATCCTCTTTGTCCCCATTCCAATCCATTTAAAATGGTTTAGAAATTGTTTGGATCCTCTTTGTCCCCATTACCAATCCATTTCAGGGGTTTTTCGAGGAGTATTTGGCTCTAAAATGGAATAAAGAATATACCTGGTTTTTCAGGTGTTTCCCCCCATTTTTGCAGTTAAAATGCTTTATCTTTATTCCTTCGTGGGTGCTACAGCAGATTGGGGCAGATCCGTCATGAAATGGGTGGGATTTCTCCTTGCATTACAGTCCCTAGCCAGATTTTTAAAGTGTCAGGAAACCTAAAGCCTTTTTCCGTCCCCTCTCAGAACACTTCACAGTTTTGTTTTCTGATAATAAGTAACAATTCGGAACACTTTCATTTCCCACCCATGCACAGTGGTAATAAAGTTACTGCGTGCTTGCTGCAGACAGGGAACCTGCCTGATCCCATCCAGCAGAGTTCATGCTGTCGGCTGTCTGTCTCTTTCTTTCTCCCAGCTAGAAATGTAGGAATCATCTCTCTGTGTGTCTGTGTTTTCATGCGTCTCTGAGGTAGGGGTGGCTGACTGTTGCTTTAGTTGTTTGGGTTGTGTTTGTTAACAGGCAGGGCTGAAGATTTTGTGAAACATGTAAATGGTGTTTAGTCTGTGGAATCAAACAGGGGCAGCAAAAGCATGAGGGAGGGGACTGGGATTCCCCACATCATTGGATCAAAGCCAATGGGGAGAGTGGGGTGGGAAAAAGGTGAGGAAGGGAAAGAATCACTTTCCCCAATCTGTTTTTTGGAAGTGTTTGACATGTGGAGACACAATTCAGGGTTGACTGTGATTGCCAGATGTGCATTTGCTTAGTTTTAAAATGCTTTTAAAAGCGTTTTAAATAGCATTTTATAAAGCATTTTATTCCATGAGTGGGAATTCAGCCAAAGTGTTTGCAGGAGCTGTTATGCATGGGAGAGACCCTTCTCCCCAAGCGGAAAAGCTATCAGAAATTGAGTGCTTGGATTTTGTAAAATTCAGCCAAATTCTGCAATTTCTGCAAACTTCCATCAAATTCGGTTATCATCCCTAAGGGATGCTTTTCTGTGATCACTGTTTCTCAACTCACCCAACTTTGGCAAGCTTTTTGCATTGGGACCATGATGAGGAAGTATACACAAGTTGTTCAAATATAATTGTTATAGTATGTAAGAATATGCTGTATTTTGGATCATGAACTACTCCAGAGTGCTTGGCCAGTCATAGAATCATAGAGTTGGAAGGGACCTCTAGGGCCATTGAGTCCAACCTCCTGCTCAATGCAGGATAACCTAAAGCATCCCAGAGAGATGTAGGTCTAGCCTCTGCTTAAAGACCTCCAGTGAAGGAGAACTCACTACCTCCCATGGCAACCTATTCCACTGATTGATCACCCTCACTATCAGGAAGTTTTTCCTAATATCTAATCTGTATCGACTCCTTTGAAGTTTCATACCATTGTTTCTAGTCCTCCCATCTTGTGCAAGTGAGAATAGGGACAAAATTCCTCTGCGCCGTGACAGACTTTCAGACACTTGAAGACTGCTATCATATCTCCTCTCAGTCTTCTGTTGGCTTCTCTTCTAGCAGTCAGCCTGCTAGTCATGCTATATTCTGAACTACTGGATTCCCTTTCTCTCTTTTTGTTATATTGTCCTTCCCAGATGGTTAGCCAACATTTCAGGCCATCTGAGTGCAGATAGTAGTCACTGGAATATTCTTCTTTTTTTCCGTTTTCGTATGAGAAATTTGGAGCCCAAAAAAGTTTCCTCTTGTTCATGAGTGGCATTTTTTTAACATTAAAAAAGGCAAGCAAGCAAAATAAGCAAAGGTACTGATGTTGCCCATGCTTAGAGGAAAAAATATAAATTAAATTGCCTGTCAGTTGATCGTATACTGTTATAGATTAATTACTCCTATTATGGTTTTGTAAAATGTCTCAGAAAGGTAAAAATTCAGAGAAGTCAGATAAAGCTAATAAAGACTAAACATCTATTAAACTAATTTGTTAACTTAAGTGATTTATCAATATCCATTTAAATGAGTCTGAGCAGTATATTTTTAGCTTCATGATGAGCTAAAGGCCAGATGTTGAATTGTTTTATTAACTTTAATGAACAGAGAAATTCTTCTTCTTGCAGGTAAAAATCCAGTATTTTTTTAATCAGACGTCACAGCTAATCAAGCTCATGAGCATTATCTGACAAACTACATTGAAGCCAAGCTTAAAATAAGACATTTTAATTCTTGCATAACAGGTGAGCATAATGGTCACTTACACCATCTTGCACTAGAAAATCACCAGGCGTCCACTACAGAGCTATAGTGAGGAGCTGAAAACAACAGTGCTACACGCATAATCTGTAGATTTACTTATGCATCTGGTACTGGTTGTTCTGAATGAGAGAGGTCCCTAGGGCAAGGATAACCAGAGCCATGCGGAAGTGTGATCTGCTGTATCAAAACATTTTATGCAGTGGCTTTAAGCCCTTGCTGAAATGTCTTGGAGAAGCAAAATAGCAGATGTAAATAATAACAGCCCTAGGGAAGGGGGAAAGGAAAATTCTCCTCTGGACAGCCCTTCTGAGTTTTTAATTTATCTATTTTAATTTTTGTTCGTAAAGTATAATGTTTTAATAAGTATGTTTTATGTCTTTTAATTTTGTAAACCACCCTGAGCATTATTAAGTGAAAGGAGTATGACACAAATATATGCTTGTTTATCTATTGATCAGCCAACTTGGGATATGCTAGCAAGTGCTGCAGCTCATAAGAGGTTTGGGAATCAGGAGTTGCTTCTCAGGACAGGGCTGCAGAGCATACAAAACTTCCTAGGTGCCTGGGGCACCAGCATCCATATCAGAGCATACTGTTTCTTCAGAGGCTCCACGTAGATGGAACCTGGAAAGGTTTGGGATCTGGGGCAGAAGGTAGTGAGTTGTTGGGAGAGTGACAGAAGCAGTGAGTATTTGTCCCATTGTGTTTCCAGAAAAATGCTATGCGAGGAATTTTTACTTGTAGCAGCGAGGTTCCTATTGGGACTTCATTTGGACATTTAGAAATGGCACTGGAAGTCAGCTATTTTCACTCTGAAGTAGGGAGTCTTGGGCAAGATCTTCAGCCCTCCAGTTGTCTCCTCCCTCCTTCTGTTCATTCACACATGGGTATGAGGTGGCTGCCTCCAACTTGAAGTGGCCACAGAGTTCTTCAAACTGGATTAGCACTAAGTTGCTCCCATCAGGGGATTGCAGTGAGTTGACATATGGTAGCGGATGGGAGTGTTTTGATCCCCAAACCTATAAGCAGCCAAGTGTATGGTGATGCATACCCCTTGGGTCCCTGGTAGGGGTGTGCATGAATGCAATTTTCAGGATTCAATTCAAATTGAATATCCTAAAATTCAATTCGATTTGTATCTTTAAAGTTTGAATTTAACCAAATTCGATTCAAATTAAGCAAATTCGAATCTGTTCGTTTGAATTTTTTATTCGAATTTGCACTTAACAAATGTCAACGACATCTGTATGTGCCTGTACCCGTCTGTATGCATCTGTATGCATCCATACACATCCATACATGTCCGTGTGCATCCCCTAGTTATTTCATATGCAACCCGTTTTCATCCCGTACAGACAAATGCATGCAAAGGCGGGAAAGATGTGTGTGTATAAGTACACATCGTGTACAACTCTGTACACATGTGAATGTCTGGATAATTTGCACGAATAGATCCAAAATGCAAAATTCATTTGAATTTTTAAATGCAAATTCATGGACATTCGATTCAAATTTAAATGTCAACATTCAGACGATTTTGTTCAAATTTCGAATACCTTTGAATATTCGTGCACACCCCTAGTGCCTGGGGAGGATATTTTAGGCTCTCATGGAAATTATATCTAAGAATGAACATGTATCGAGAAAGAATTATGCTCTGTGAGGGGGAGATGAGTGGGAAGGAGTGAATCCTGACACAGTGCAGGCCTGTTTGCAGGCTAGTTTGGGTTGTGTGGTATTTTCTCATATTTCCCTAATTTTCCAAGGATCTTGTTTCAACTCCACTGAATGCAGTATGGAAAGCCCTTTATTTCCAGTGATGTTATTTTTTAAGCACAAGTACCACCAGGCATCATGTTAAGATTGTGCAGTCTACCTATAGTCTGAAGTAAAGTAGATGATACTTTGTGTATTTTTGATGTTGCAGCAGCAAAGATTCTTCTGTTCATGTGCTCAGCCCCTCCCTGCATGCTCAGCTCTGATAGGTCTGTGTGTTCTTGGGTGAAGGCAAGTTCTTATGCATTCTTGTGCAGTTCACTCAAATACATGGGAAAATGGGGAGTAACGTAATACTTTGTAGCAAAAGTCCTTAAAACGACTATTTTTTAAACCTGGATTATCAGGCAATATAGTGGAGGCTCAGAGGAGAACCTTTAAGCCTGTCTGTCAAACGGAAAGCTGTTGCACATTCCACACACATTTTTGACCCTGTCTGGTCATATCCTAAGTGAACTTTGTCAGGTTTAGAAGGTTAGGTTTATATTTAAATTGATACAAGCCAAAGAGGAAAATATTTTTAGGATCCGAAGTCTCTCTTTTTAAAAAAAAGTCACAGCATGATAAATGAAAACAGTGGTAATTGTTGCGCAAAATTTGTCTAGATTTAGATAAATCCACACGGAAGCATTAAGTGAACCATTTCTTTACAGATCTGTAAATGGCAAAACAATAAGCATCAGCATTTTAAACAAACTGATGTCTCTCCAGTCCACAGTTATCTCATTGTGCTGATTTTTATTTTTTTACTGTGATCACTTAACATATTTCAGCTCAACCAGGAAATGAATACTTAAATGCTAGGTACAATCCATCTGAAGCTAAAACACCTTGAAGTCTCATTGATTTCAGTGAAAAACAACAGCTTACTTAAATCTTTCACTTTGATTTGTGATTACAGAGAGTCTGGTTCTGGCTGGCTAGAATTAGCCTTTAAAGCCCCCGTATAAGCACAGGGACCATGGCAGAGGTTACAGCAACAACCACTGGGGCCATGTTTACATGTACTTTCTCAGGAGTCAGCTACTCAAAGGAGCTAATGCCAGGAGTGCCTTCATCTTCCTAGAGATCATCCACACTGGCATAGCCAGAGTTGACCTGGGGAAACTGGAGGTGGAGTTTGACTGCTTTGTGACCTTTTGTGACTGCTGGATGCACTGAAAAGTTGCAGTGCCATCTGACTGAGAGACAGCATGTAGACAGTGGGTGTCAGGGGGCAACTCAATATGACAGAACACCCTGAAAGAGGGGAAGTTTTGCTTTCTTCTCAAATCATTCTATCAGCTGCTGCCAGAGCTTCTAGGTAAGAAGCATGTGGGAGATATTTGAATGCCTGCCCTAAGGGGGAGTCTCAATTGATCGGGGTCTGTGTGTTACAGTCAACCTAGGGGTGAGCCTCACATCCATGTAAACATACCCTTGATTTCCATCCCATTTCTCTGAAATATTTATTCTTCCTGAAATTCCTTCTGATGTATAAAGGCACAATTGTCATAGGCCATTTCTGCACTGAGTCTTAATTTGGATTATATTCTGGAACAGAATTCTGCCATCTATGTGCCAGTGTAGACTATGGAAGGGCCTGCCATACTCTACAACAGCATCCAGATGGCAAGTTCCTATTCTGGAATATAATTATTATTACTACAGTATAGATCATATGATGTATCGTCATCATCGTTGACATTTATTAAGTGATAGACTTGAAGTACTATACAGTCACTGGTAGGTATGTGCAGGAATGGGTTCTTGCTTTTTTGGCATTTGATTCATAATGAATGAAATGTTAGAAAATCCATATTCCTTTGATTAGATCCCCTTCAAATGTGGTAGGATTCTATTCTATACAAATGTATTTGTACAAATTTGTACAAATATCTGATACGTATCCAATACAAATGAATACATATCCTCACGAGCGCATATGTATCCAATTCATACCCAATATATGTATCCCATAACATATCCACTCTGAAAGCATCAAATCCAACCTGAATCCACTTTTAATCCATTCTCGATCCATGTCGAATGCAATCTAGATCCATTGTAGATGTCCAGGCACAGTCGCTTTCCCATCTCCCCAGTTTGACGACTGTCCGAACTATTCATATGAATGTCTGAACTATTTGTATGAATCTTAATGTATGAAGGTCCTAACATTTGATTCTTGTATGGATGTCTGAATTTGGACAAATTCATACAAATAACGAATGTTACCAATGTTCATGCACATTCCTAGTTACTGGTTTTCCATAGTAGCTTTAGAATTTTGCCCTTTGGCTATGGGTAGATTTGTAATTTCCTGCTCCACCAGGACAGCAAAATGTCTTCAGCAACTACATTTTCCCCATCAAGGAGAGTTATGGACTTTTGCTCTATCCTGTCTTCCCAGGTGACAGTTGAGTGTTTTTCTAGTACAAATGAAAGCATTCCGTATCGGTTGCTATCCTATAATAAATCACAGTTTATGAAACTATAAACATCATGTGCTAAGTACAAAGACAGCTTAACCTCCTCTGTTGAAAGACAGCCTAATTACAAAGGGCCTATCTTTATTTCAGAAGCAGACTCAAAATCACTAGGTTATCTCTGTATTGCTGTGAGTGTTTAGCCTTTTATAAAACATGGCGAGTATGACTGAGCAAACAACTGTTATCCAGACTGACAGCATTTGGTCTTTTTCAAGAGGTTCCCTTTAAAGATTTGACATATCATTAATAAAAACAAAACAAAAGGAACACTGATGTTTCTAATACTTCTTGCCCAGCTTTTGAGTATTTACATGCTTTTAAATATTCTTGAGTATTATTGTCTTGCTTCACTGGATGCATTTTTAATATGCCACTGAACTGATGAAGTGTATTTATTTATATTTATTTCTAAATATTGATAGTCTGCCCTTCTCCCTAAGGAATGCTGCATGCAGAGGCAAATACTTTGGGCAGCGGCTTCAGTCACAGACCAGGAATAGATTCAAAGTTTGAGCAGCCTACATCTGTAGGGCAACCTGAAAACTCCTAGTTAAGGATTGTCATGGGGACCCTGCATCAATCAGACAATGTCACTTTTCCTACACTTTCCATGTAATTTAGAGCTACTAGCAGACATTCATAATAAGCAATGGACTCCACACAATAGGGATAAAATAATATTCCAGCCTAGTGGAATAAATTCACAGTTAAATGTAAAAGCGCAGTATATTTACTGCGCAGCGATGACCGGGGGCCCTGCCTCCATAGGCAGCTCTGTAGCTTCCCCTACTTAAGCTGTGAGAGTTGAGGACGTGCATGCCGTCATGTGGGTTGAGGCAGCCAATCAAATTTTGAGCTGCCCTTCCTGCTTTGCTAGCATCTCATCTCCTTTTCTCACCCTCCTGCCTGCATTGGCTTGAAGCGCCAGATTTTCTTTATACTGTGCAGTGAGCGTCGTTGATCCTGTATTAATGTAAGTGTGCAGTCCTGATTGTATTATGCAATGCCAAGACGAACACTCAATCATTGTGTGTGATGGCTCAATTGGGACTGTGTATTCCAATGCTCAGTATAAAGGTGTCTGGATGCAGCCATGGTGCAGCCTCCACACAGTTCTTTAGGACAATACCAGCTACCAGTGGAGAATGCCACATCTACTCCCCAGAGAATGCCCCCAGGTAATGGTCTTGCCACACACTGTCAGTTGCTGTTCCAGGATGGCTCCAGCAGAATACGATGAGTTATTCTCCTTGCAGTAGCCACAAACGACCAATAGGGGGAACCCCTTCAAATCTATAAATAGGAGCAATCATTTGTGGCTACTGCAAGGAGGATAACCCATTGTGTTTTGCATGGAGCCATCCAGAACAGTACTTCACATATGTGAAGATCTCTCCATTCTGCTCCATGAGACCAAAATGGCAAGAGGGAGTCCACCAATAGATATTTAAAGTGTCTCCTGAGCATTCTCTGCAATAGACTGGTCCAACTGGCTAACCCAGCAATCTGAGAAACTTGGCTCCATTTCACTGGGGATCCTGAAACAGTCCCAGAAATGAGCCATTTCTCATGTTGTGCAGTGAACTTCCTGTCCTGCAACTTTGGAGGCTGGGGAACTGTTCTTTCCAAGTGCTGTTATTGGGGTCAGTTGGGCTGGTGTAGCAGCTGGCTGCTAGTCTGGTCTTGATTAAGACTGAGTGATTCTGGCCAAGATCAGCTTCCATATCTGTGTGCCAAAGTGTGTGATGTGAAAGCAGCCTATGACCCTTTTTGTGCACATCTTTAGTCCAGACTAAGAGCCCCTGCAGTGCACCCATGTCCCTGGTCCCCCACTGGTATGTTCCATTTTCTTTAGACAGGACAAAGTCCTTATCAGAGAGGCCTGCTGATAGGCCTGTTTAAACAGAACTACTGGCAGACCAGTGGTCCCTGATCCAGACCCCAGAGGCATGTAGAACTCACACCTTGATGACTGGGACTACAGGAGATTCATTTTGGCAGTGCATCAGAATGGCTCGCCCTTTGGATCCCTTGGAGATTTGGGGGCCAGGGCCAGGGCCAGGGCTGATCTGGACCAGTACGATTGTTCAGATCAATCTGGTCCAGGCACACTGGCTAGGCCACAGAGAGGTTGGTGAAGAGGATGGTCAGATCAAGCCAGGATTGTGAAATTTCTGGTTTTACATTTTATTCAACATGTTTATTGTCGTTCCAAGTGAGAAAAAGAAAGCCATTGCAAAGGATTGATCGTAAAAATAAATAGACTATAGCATTTTATCAAAAATTAACATTCCATTTCAGCTGTGTTACCAACTTGCCAAAAAAGAGAATGCCTCCCCTTTGTAGCCAGATGTTGGATATGAGTTTAAAAACTTGACATCTTAAAACATTCTTACCTGTTACTACTGGTTATTTTCCTCCAAAATAATTTATTTTCTTAACTTCCATTCACGGCATAGATTTATTTATCTTTTAGAGCATATTATTGGCAAATATAAATTCCATTCATTGTCACACTCATATTTTAGGAGAGCACAACACTGTAAATAAGGTGCTAAAACAGCTTCCTTTTCTGCATACCAATTTCCATATCTCTCAGACAGCTTCACTTTAGTCTGGTGGAAAGAGTAATGCAAATGACGGTCTCTGCTTTTGACTCCAGAAATAGACTACACAGAAATGAAGATGGGAAGCATTTTTTCCCTTTTCCCTTGGCCCTTATAAAAGTGTCAGCATTAGCATTTGAAGTATCTGCCACAATATGTCAGATGGGAGGCATCACATCCAGCATAGGTTGCTATACATTGGAGTGTGGGGGGCGATTTACTCAAAAGCCTTTCCCCCTGTCTGTAACTTGACGTGACTTTTTAACACAAATTACTCTATCTGTAATTTTGAAGATGAAAGGGAGAGTAAAAGGATCAAGTCCCTTAAGAATGCTTGAAGGTTATTAGTTTATTATAACAAAGGTTCCCATAACATGCATATCCCAGATTAAACTGTGAAGATGCTTAAGAGGAAGTCAACATGGTTAAACAGTGGCATCATGGAAGGGAAAATATAAGTAGAGCAAGATAAAAAAAGAAAATATCTGTTCAGCCCAGAAACCTTTCCCAACTAAATGCATGTTGATTATAAAGCAAGTGTAGAAGAAATACGAGGAACAAATTAATAAAGGGTTGGGAAATTTACCCTTAGGGGCAATAGAATACATGATGTTTCTCTCCAGTTTCTGCTCTTAACTTCAAAGGATGACATTTAAAATAAGTGTTAATTGATCTTTTTTTTCTTCAAAAGGTACAAGGAAGACTCTGTGAAAATTCTGTTTTTCCAGTTTTCAATTTTTGCTTCCTTACCTTCTCTCACGGAGCTCCTTTAATCCCGTTCCTTTTATATGTGTTTCATATTAGAACACCTTTCAGCATCCAAGTACTGGCAGTAGCATGTTCCTCTAACTTGTATTGGCCTGAAACAAGTTTCTGGCTTGCCAAGGGTCCTGCTGAGGAAACAGAGACAAGATTTGCCTGATTTCTCTTCTGCTTTAATCTCTTTGCTGTTGCCTCTTAGAGAGAGGGCTGTGAGATGCGTAGAGAACCATCAGGCACCTGAGTGTAGGTTGCATCTTTGGGGACTTTACTTGTCTAGTTCAGCCAGATATGAGCCTCCTCCTGTCAGCAGCAGGTCACAGAGTTTGGGAAAGTTTGAAGGTGAGGCCGCAATCACTACTTCAACCACCCCCCACTGCTCCATTGATTCTGATTGATGGCTGGCTGCTACCCTCTGAATCCAGCTCCCTGAAGGTGATTAGATGACAAAAGCATGGAGGAGGTTTTGTAAGTGTCTTCTTGTAGTTCTGCTACCCGCAGAGGTGTTTGGGGCTGCAGCATGCAGGAGGGTTTTCTCTGTAGTGGCCCCCTGGCTTTAGAATATCCTCCCAGCTGAGGTATTATAAAGGCACTGTGCATTGTCTGCACTACAGTAATCTCTCCAGACTGTGGCAGCAAGAGCACACAAGAGCAAAATACATCCTTGGAATACTTTGACAGGATTTACTGGCATGACACCTTCAAGGGAACCCTTGCTACCTGGGGGATTGGCTGCAGGTCCAAGGAGGTGGTGATGTATAGTTAGTACACCCTAGAAGACCCCAGAAGATACACACATATTGATCAAGCAAATTTGCTCTGGATTTTATTGTAACTCCATGTGAGTCCACAGATGAAGAACATAAGAGAGGTGTATGACAGAAAGCCTCAAATCCACTCATCTGAACTGGGATCTCACATGCAATTCATATCACTTCCCTGCTTCTTCCATTGTCCTTTTTTGGCTTCAGTCTTCTTCATTAAGGCTGGAGAAGACAAAAGAGCCAACACTGTAGATAGCATTTAGAATTTCGTCTCAGATAAGGTTTCATTTTGCTGCCCTGGCCTCTGGCTAAACAGCTATACAGCTTTTTCTCCCCACTTTCTGGTACTTACTATTTTAGTATGTTCATTTTTATATTTATTTTTAAGAAGAATATGAATAAGAAGAGTTGGCTTTTCTACCCCTCTTTTCTCACCCATTTAAAGGAACCCAAAGCGGCTGGCAAAGCTTTCTACTCTTCTCCCCACAACAGAACACCCCGTGAGGTAGGTGGGGCTGTGGGAGCTCAGACAAGAGCTGTGACTAGCCCAAGGTCACCCAGCTTGCTTCATGGGGGAGGGCGGAATCGAACTCGGTATTCCCAGATAAGAGTCTGACTCCCTAACCACTAGACCAAACTGGCTCACTACCCGTTACCTGTTGTTAATGTTGTTACCTGACACACACACACGTACGGAGACTTGCAACGAAATAGAAACCTTGAGATATATATGTGGGTCACACTAAACACCATGGTCTCAGTTTGGAGAATAATACTCAATAAGTCTCAGCCATAGCAAGCTCCATATTTATTTATATTCTAAATTCATCTTCAGTGCTCCAAAACTGCCGGCATGAAGGCAGTATCCATTCATTCTCACGAGGGCAACTGAAGAAGGCTGAAGTCAAAATGTCACACCACAGTAATATTATAGCTCTGTTTCATTAATCACTGTAAGATTATTAGAACAGCAAGATATATAGCTTACCAATTGTACATCAGGGTTGCATTTGCCAATAAGAATAATTATTCCCAATTTTCATTAGCTAGTTGAGACACGAGTGAGTTCTTTTGCTTGCTGGATTTTATTCAGACCATTGTGCTTATTCACCTGTTAGCTTTATTTCCATTTTGAACACTCTGGTAGGTTTTAAATAAAGATTTCTGGACACATAGGTAGTAGCTATAGTTTTCTGTAGTTTTCCTGACATCATTTTTATTTTTGAAAGGTGGCCAACCAGATTTAGAAGTTTTAACATATCTTGTTGAAAAACCAAATTAGACATCCATTTATTTACCAAACTGACCTAGATGCATAGAAAGTAGCATCAAATTGTGAACTATTCAAGATATTAATACTAGGCTTTAATTCTGTTAAAACTCTTTTTATTTCGTTAAAACTTTACTGAAGTGATATAAGGGGCCGGGTTAGGGATGTGCACAAATGTTTCCCCCCCCCCCCATTCAGTTCATATCAAATTGAATGTAAGAAAATTCATATCCATTCAAATCAATCCTGTTGAATTGTGATAGGATTCTATTCGATATGAATTAATTTGTACAAATTTGTACAAATATCCAATATGAATGCATACATATTAGGGATGTGCATGAACATTCGTAACATTCAAAATTCAGCCAAATTCAGCCAAATTCAGACATTCAAACTCGAATCAAATGTTACGATATTGGTATGGTAACATTAAAAAAAAAAAAAAAGAATGTTTCCAGACATTTGTACAAATAGTTTAGACATTTGTTAAACTGGGAAACATATCGGATATGTATTTGTTCGTATTTGATACATATCAGTTTGTATCAGATACATATCTGTTCGTATCAGATATGTATCTATTTGTATCAGATACACATTCATTCGTATCCAATATGTAGGCATACAAATAGATTTGTATTGAATAGAATTTTACCACATTCAAATGCAATCTCTTTGTACAAATACAGGTTTTTGAACATTCAATTCGTTTTGAATTGAATGCCAAAAAAAATCATGCACATCCCTAATACGTATCCCACATTTATCTGATAAGTATCTGAGACGCATCCTGTAACATATCCACTCTGAAAGTGTCTAATCCACCATGAATCCACTTTTAATCCACTTTCAATCCATGTCGGATGCACTCTGGATCCATCGCAGATGTGACCAGTGCACGAATGTTCCAAAGCATTCATACGAATAAAAATGTCAGCGTACGAATGTTGTAACATTTGATTCGTATACAGATGTCTGAATTTGTATGAATATTGAATGTTATGGATATTTGTGCACATATCTAGTCCAGGGTCCAGATGGTTCTTCCCCTCGTGGCGCAATGGATATGCTGGCCAAGTGAGTCATCTGTATGGAGCAGCAATCAGCCAATCAACATGCCACCATATGTGCCCATTAGTTTGCTTTAATTACAGAGTGGGTTCGTTTCAGAGCTATCTGCATTAGTTACAAATACATGTCTACGGTATGAAGTTGACAATCATGTTGTATCATTAGCACATGAAGCCAGCTTAAAATACATTAAGAAACTGGGGGCTTGGTGTCTGCAGAATTATGACCAACTTAAAATGGGATGTAAACCATCCTATTAGCTGGCCATCCTCATGGATTCAGATATCTGAGGCTGTGGGTTGTGTGCAGGTGATTCTGTGAACAGTAATTGTGAGGATTTTGTTTGTAAGTAGCATCAGTAGACCAGCTTTAATAAGACCCTTGGGAGTATATTAAGAGCAAGAGAAAAATCTCCCAATTAAAATTTCCTTAATGTGGAGGCATTTCTGCTGTGATGAAATGTGGCTGTAAGAGAAAAGGTCTGTGACTGTAGTAAACCTTCAGATAACAACCTTTTCAAGTTATAGCTGAAATGAGGCCAAACAATCAGTCACTCTTATAATAACTATTCTGTAGTCTGATGCTGATCAGGGTTGGAGTCTAACAGTGAAGATCTCAGCAGAGACGTGGCTAACTTTTTTTCATGAACCAAGGATCACATTAATCTCTATGGACTGCGTACTGGGTGGTACATTTAGGGAGAGACTACTGTGTCCATCACATCTATGTGGATACAGACCTGTCTGTCTATTCTGTATGGC
This sequence comes from Aspidoscelis tigris stejnegeri, assembly GCA_023333525.1. NCBI lineage: Eukaryota > Metazoa > Chordata > Lepidosauria > Squamata > Teiidae > Aspidoscelis > Aspidoscelis tigris. Next base: position 19,317,496 of record JALMGA010000010.1, read on the forward strand.
ATTATACACAAGCCACATGGATGTGAGGGAAGGAGTGAATGTTCATCTACACCAGGGTGGACAAGCAGAAAACTGATTGCTAATTTATATTAGCTCACCGAGTCTGTAAAAGTTTTATTTTTCTGAATATTATCCTATGATTCAATGGTCCCTGTGACTAAGTAATATTGAACTCATAGCCTGAAAAAGGGAACACTTCCAATCTCTGCTCCTGCCTGGAGCCAAGCTGTGTGAAAGACAACATTCTCTTTGATGATGCTGGCCAGGCTTTTAAGAGATGCTGTTATTTCTGTTTCACAAGCATCGGATGCACATTTGGCTGGAACTGGACAGAGGATGTTCTTACTGGCTCTTCCCAGGTCCTGATACACCTTGCCAAATAAGGGCTGGCAAAGGCACTTTTATGTATGCTGTTTGGGAAACAGATTGGAATTAATTAATCAACTGATGTTGCAAATGGATTTATCTGGTTGCCTTCTTTTGATTTTATCAGGCCATCTTTTTAGTGATTTTGGCAAAGTACAGCCTGCACCTTTTTTATTATGATGCTTTATATTTCCTTGCTATTTTCCTGAATTTTTAAAATTATTGTGAAGTAACTTGATCCCCATTGGGTGGAAAAGAAATTCAGGATAGTTCTGCACTTGGTGAAGGAGTGTTGCACTATGCTGAATTATGTTGCATTATGCTGTATTATGTTGTAGCCAGTTTGGCTGATATTTGATTTTATGTAACTGTTAACTACTACCAAGACCCTGTAGTAACTACTAGAGTGTGTTAATGCAGCTAAAAGCAGCTACTGTATGGGTGTGGTGCTGTTGAATGCAGCTGCAGAGTGACTGATTACAGGTGGTTCCTGGTTCAAGTTTTTTGTTACTGTAAAACCCTAATAAAAGGAGATGCTTCCCAGTGGCAGTTAGTCTCCCCAAATGGAAGGTTCCCTTTTCCCTTAGCATGCTGCTGTAATCACCATTTGTACTGGACTTCTGGCGTGGGTGCCACAAAGGAGCTGTCTTCTGCACAGGCACCTGCAGGGAGGTATCATGAGAGCAACTCCAAAAGTTGCTTCTGTGTCTGTTTCAGGACGTGGAGACATTGCCTCAAGTGGAAGCATGAAAGGCCTGCGGTGATGGTGGGAAATCACATGCTGCAGAACAGGAGCACCAGGTAGCGGTGACTGCACCTGCAAATGGGGTGATGTGCTCACCACTAGGCTCCTATTGCTGCACATGAGATGTGATAGTGAAGGTTTTAGAGGGACCCCCCGAAATAAATGAGATTCAGCCTTAATGTGCAGATAACATGGATAGGCAAATTGTTTTGGGGGTAGCAGTGATGTGAGCCAGTTTGGTCTAGTGGCTAGGGAGCTGGACTCTTATTTGGAAATACCAGGTTTGATTCTGCAGTCCTCCACAAAGCCATCTGTGGGCTAGTCTCTTACAGGCCCACCTACCTCACAGGGTGTCTGTTGTGGGGAGAAGAACAGAAGGTTTGTCAGCCACTTTGAGTCCCCTTAAATTGGTGAGAAAAACGGCATAGAGAAGCCAACTCTTCTTCTTAGCAAACCATATTGATAATGTTTAAAATTATGGGAGATTTACCCTCTGGCTAGGGAGAAATAAAAACAGCATGCTGTTCCTTTCTCATCTAATAATTTGAAACTGAGGATGAATTTGCACTTTGTCTCCCATAATAGGATGTGAAGTGGTGGAATGCTTTAGGTGTTCACACTTGCAGATGCCCAAAGCATTTGAAACTAAGCTGGTGCTTTACTAAGTGATGGCTAAGTGTGAATAGCAGATCCTGGCAACATGTCCAGCGTGCCTGCATGGTGCAGTTGCTGGAGTGGCCAGGTGACACAGTGCACAAATCACACCTGTGCCACTGGTCTTGCGATCCCCTGCACCTATTACACCTGGAAGAGTGTTATGTGTAACTTGAGCATAGCAGAAACCAAGAAGCAACTTGAAGCAAAGCAACAGTAGTCTTTGAGATGTGAGGTTTAAGCAACGTGATATTATCTGGAGCAAACTGAAAGAGAAAGCTTTCCTGCCAAAGCAAGCAGATAACAGAGGCCAGTTCAAATTTACCATTTTGCAGGAGGTTAAACAAAAAACAAAAAACAGGAATTCATTGAGAATTCAAAATACCAAGCCAAGATATGTTGTTCAAAAGCAAAGGTCAAAGCAGTCCAGGAGAGTTTTTGTACTTCCCTTCCCATCCACTGGATGGGAAAGGAGCATGATTAACCAACATTGACTAGCGCTCACACTTGGAGTGCTAGTCAACTTTGGCCATTCCCTCTCCCTGTGATGAAATACTTACCTTATTCGATCTGGGCCCTGGTCCTCCTCTGGGCATCACCATTTTGGCTGTGGCACCCTCCACGACTACGCGTGCATCAGTGCCATTGCCTTGATGATGCTGATGCTCTGCACATGGACACTTGCATCTATAGTCATCCAAGGTCCCAGTGTGCTTGCACAGCACCTTAAACAGCCCTGGAGCGCTGAAAAAAGAGTGAATGGTTGCTGTCCCAGATGCTTGAGGTAAGCTTTCAGGTAAGCTTGGCGAAGGTGTGGAGCATGGTTTGGTGCTCCACGCCTAATCAACAGTTAGTGCACTGCTGGTGAGGGTGGGCCCACTTGGAGGCTGTAACAGCCTACACTGCATGTGTATGCTCTTCACCAGAAGTTCACTAATCGTGTACTAGAGGCCGTAGTGTGAATAGACCTCAGGAGTCAGGTTTCTCTACCCAAACCAATGAAGGAATGAATGAGAAGAGGAGAGCTATTGCCTTCTTCTACGAACGTACTGGGGTCGAACCTATGATCTTCAATCATACAAAGCAGGTTTATTGGTCTTCACACTTACGTTGACTATGCTGTTGCCATTTGGGGACCATTCAAATGACGGCTCATGTTTCATTACATTATTTGTCTTGAGATATTTGTGATTTATAAATTAGTCCTTTTCTGGAAAACGGTTTTTATAATAATTTTCTTTTACTTCATGTAAACTTGGACATTACTTACAAGGTTGGAGTCATATTAGGAAAGTAATGACTGCTACAATGTCAAGAGCACAAGCTTATTATTTTCACTGTAACACAATTTCATTATTTTGTTGAAACACAGGAGTGTCAGTGACAGAAATGTTTTCTATGACTGGTCTCAGGTCAAAATAAACTTTTCCTTACCTTTTACCTCCCTGCCTGCCTGCCTGCCTGCCGAACAGGTATTTTGCCAAGATCTGTTTGGCTGAAATCCTATACAAAGATTAATAGGTAAAATCTCCAATGTCCCCAGAAATTATTGTCACAATTCACCTTGGTTTTGAAGCAGTCACATTTTCTGGAAATACCAAACACAAGTTACTCACTTTGTTCAAATATGCAAATGCCACTGAGGAGGTCAAGGGTAGCTGTCAATAACAGTTTGAAAAGCTCCCAGAGCTCTTCAAACACCTCTGCAGTAGAAGCACCATAATGGTACATATTGCAGCATGGTAGGGGTAGAGGGCGGCATCTGTGTGGAAGCTGTGGTCTGCTTCCTGTGATGGATTGCTATAGGATAAGACTGAGCCATCTGCAGGCAGATGGTCTATCCCACTCCATGCTTAGCCCCTCCCCTTGGAGAGCCCCCAGAGGCAGTCTTCATTGCTGATGTTTGCCACTAAGCCAGACTAAAGTGCCATTTTAGGGGCCTTGACTGCTTCACACTTCGTCCAAGCAAATGAAATATGATTGAGGGGCAGGGCCTGCTGTAGTCCATGCTAGCACGTGGATGACAAGCACTTGTTATGCAATATATTCCAGAATAAGAGGAAGTGCAGAAGGGATTCTTGTGGAGGTCTGAATGTAGGGACTTCTGGATCCTAGCCTAGCCCTTAGGCTGTAATATTATAGTAGCTTTCAAAGCAACGGAGTAGCTTGTAACATTTCTTCAAAAACTCCACCACCTACTGGTTATGTTCAGAACAGAGTAGAATGAATTCCCAAGTTGATAGAAGTTATGGTCCCGATCTCAAAAGGACTTAGTGCTGTCTTTTGGGGGTGCCATTTTGGAAAACTTCAGAGTTTAGATTATTTAGCAATTAGAAAAAAGGTTCTCATGTGGGTAATTCATCTGGCATGACTGTCAGATTTTTCTGGCATCAAGTCTTTTTATAGCATCAATTTTAATCCACTAATTTCCTGTCCAACTGAGTTGACTTAATTGTATTTAATTCTCTCTATTTTTCTCTATCTCTGGCTGCATCTTCACTTACCTCTCTGGGGTCCTGCTGTCATACCAAGGAGGCATCAAAAGTGCCTTCTGTGCAGGGTGCTTTTTCTTGTTCAGCATATTCTGAAATGGCCTCCACACTCTAAAATGGAGACATGGACCGTGCTGCACACAGAGGCACCTTTCTCGTCTGTCCAAAATGAGACTACCTTCACCAGAAGTGGTGACTCAGCCTCCCTTCCTCCCCTCAATAAAATTGTGCGTGTTTCTTTTTGTTTTATTGCCTTATTATTTCAGTGTTAAGTTGTCCAGGATTCCTCAGACTAAAGAGTAAGATGTTCATTTCAAATCAGTATTGCAAGTCAATCAATCTTTGCTGATGTTGAATGAAAGCTAACTGAAAGCATGAAATGGTAGCAACTGCACCAGGAAGACTGGATAAGTCCATAATGGGCAGTCATCAAAACCAGTGGAAATTTCCTCCTAAACCCAAACATGAAAAGAATACCTGATGAAGAAAAATAGCTGTGTGGAATTATTGTATGCATGCTTTTTTGCTGTCCAAACACTGAATTGCTCAGGAAGCTTCCTTTGTTATTTAGTATATGTCCTCCGTATAGTGGCGGAGTTGAAAATAGAGCTCATGGGTCCTGCCTGCCAGAGTTTGAGGAGGCAACCTAGACTCTGGTCTGATGACAGTAAGTGGTTCCACAGAATGAATTGGGGGGATAACACTCTTTGGCAGACAGGTGGAAATTGCCTGCAAGATGATTGGCCAGAATTGATATTGTCAATTTGTTCGTCCCATGGCTTCCAAGAGCGCAAAACACCTCAAGCTTCTACTCAGCTGACAGAGAGGTATGCTTCACCTAAGTGGCATCAAAATACAAATAAATTGGATACCACTTAGAGACCCGAAAAGCCATCGAACAAGAGCACAAACGGTGAGATGAAATGCAGCCCCCATGGAAAGTGACAGCAGTATTTTCTTGCCTGTGTGGAGGAAATGGAAAAAGAACAAGATAAGAAATTTTTAATGGCAAAAAACAAGGGTGGGGGAAGGGATACTCCAGTAGCACAAACTTCACATGTTTCTTAATACAATCCAAGGGAAGAGTGAGATACTTCACTCCAGTACCATTGGAATTGCAGGAGATTATTGCTTTGGTTAAAAAGAAGAAGTAAAAGGCCATACCCAGATAAAAAGAAGAAAAATATAACGATTCGTTTGGCTTATCTGTGAAATAACAAAATCCTATGACAAGGGCTTTACGACAAACTTTAGAAGAGGAATGGCATTTCCTTTTATAAGCTTTAGCTCACTTACTGAATGCTATTATATAAATAAATGTGCCATAAAAACACACAAATAAACCATTTGGGTATGACTTTATCTTTGTTGCAAAATGTCATGGTGTTAAGTCAAGAATGTCCTTTATGGAGGGCAAAAGTTGCAACCTTTTCACCTTTGCTTCAGAGTGGCTGAGATGATTCTTTGACCATCAGTAATGTGTTGAAACGTCATACTGAGAGAGTCTGGTGCACACAATTAAATAAGCCTCATCGGGGCATCAGAAAACAAAAGACAGCGATCTTTGACTTATATTATTTTCCTGTGTAACTCATGGAGAATCTTTTATTCCTCTCCCTTAAAAGGACTTTGGCCCTTCTCTTTTGAAAGGAAAATGACTCCATAACTACTGTTCTTTTTAAGACTTGGGCCCTTCTGCACTGGGCCATATTTCAGATTATATCCCAGAATAGGCATTTGCTATCCACATGGTGATGCAGATGATGACAGGTCCTGAGAAAGGGCCTTAGGCTTGATTCACACAGACATATTGGCCCTTTCCATGTGGCACAGACTATCCTGCAGTATGCTGGCCCATATCAGGTAACTCAGTCCACAGTAGAGGTGTGCATGAATATTCAAAACTTTCAAAATTCAATCAAATTCGTTCAAATTTGGACATTCAAATTCAAACTGAATGTCTATGTATATGAATTTAAAATGTTCAAACAAATTTAGAATCTTTCTAATCATTTGCACGAATTATTTGGACAGTTGAATGTGTACAGATACGTATGTGTTACATATGTATCTGTACACATCTTATTTGTATCCGTACACATTTGTACGGATCCGTACAGGATGCATATGGGATAAAAATGGGATGCGTACGGATATGTATGGACACATACAAATGTTGTCGACACATCTGCAGATATGAACTGTATATTTGTACAAATAGATATGAATGTATTCGATTTGAATTGAATGTGAATACATTCAAATTTTAAACATTTGAATCAATTCGAATCTTCCGATATTCTATTCAAATTGAATGCCGAAAATTGCATTCATGCACACCCCTAGTCCACAATGAGCTGGGCTTCTGCTGGCACATGCCAAAGGGCATCCACATTGCAGGCAGCCCATCCAGGCCACACCTCAAAGGCCAAGAAAAAATGTTCCCAGTCTTCAAAGTTGCTGTTTTGGTTAGGTGATCAGAAGTGGTGCATTTTTGGCATTATTTCTGGGTCCTCAGCAAAATAATGCAGAGCCTTTAAGGTGGTATACGAGGCTAACAGCTCATGTGTCATTCACATACAAGCTGCTGGCCCAGTATATCAGCTGGAATACTTTCCCACAGCTCTTAAGATCAGGGATGGTGGTTGGCATTTGTATTGTGAGCATTGACCCATCCCAAACTTCACCCAGAGCTACTTGGGTCTTGGTAAAGTGTGGATGGACTCATCTGGGACTGTCCACCTCATCATAGCAATAGGCATGTGTGCTGGGTCATTATGATAGTGAACAGTGTTGTGGTGCACAACTTTGCTCCCATGGAGTCTTCTCATACAGAAGTGTGCAAATGCTGCATATGGGATTGTATTAAGACTGCAGTATGTGCTCCTAGTAAAACTGTGGAGTAGTTTTTCCTGCTCCCCAGCTGCTGAAGATCAGGATGAATGTGCATGCTTTGAGTCACTCTGGGATGGAGGTAGCTCTAAAGTGTGTGAATGCACCATTCCAAAGCAAGTGTGTGGCCACCACAATCGGCCATTAATGCAAACAGGTCCGCAATTATTAGTTGAAAGAAAGTGCAAACTTTTCATTTAAAATAACATTGTCACCACATGTTGTGTGTTTTTCCTCTTCACTTTGCTCACTTTCAGTCAGACCTTTAATAGCTGATGTTGATAACTGTGGAATCATTTAAACATCATTTACTGGGCTTGTAAAGTGAGAACTTGCCACTCTTAGAGCGTGTCTCTGTGCCAATTCCCCCCACCAAATTTAAGCATGTTTTGCCTCAGAGCATCTCCATCCATAGCTTTACTCCAGGCTACATCAGGCGCAAAGGAGGAAAATCCGTTGCAGAAACTCCCCACTTTCAAACAGTACTACATCCGAATTAGGGAGAAACCGTGGATTATCCTGGGAGCATGGAGATGCACATGGATTTCTTTAAAGTGTCTTTCCGGCTACATTAATCTTTCTCACTCTTTAGGTGCGTGTGTGAAAACATTCCTTTCCTTGGCTGCCAAGAGTCAAAAGCATAACCAAAATCAGATCACTCCCTGCAGCCTGTCAGCCAGCCAGCCTGCCAAGAGTTAAAAGCATAACCAATCCAGCCTCCCTCCATTCTGTTTAAGCGCACAGATGACCGATCTCTTTCTTCTTAAAATAGATGCTTCTCCCTCCCTTGTTAAGATAATTAGCATCACTTTCCCCTGATAGCAAGCACAGAATTTCTCTCTCCCTCCCAAAAATGTGAAAGAAAAAGAGAGTTCACTGGACACCTTCTGCGCACAGGCAGTTGCAGGGAGTGAGCTGCTTTCACTTATGCTTGTAATTATGTTGCAAGCATTAGTTATGGAGAGAGCTAGCTGCTTTCAGTTATGCTTCTAACTGCTTTTAACTCTTTGCAGCCAAGTAAAGGGATGATCTGTATTGTGTTGTGGAGGTTCAATTGAGGTTTTTTCCTGTCATCGCTGCAGTGGGCGGGGTGGGGTGGGGAGAAAAAGATGAGCAGCTTGCATGGGGACCCGAAAGTACATTTTAAATCTGTATTGCCCCAAACCACATGGGGACGCTTTATTTTGGATTACAACACACATTTTTAAAATCTGATGCAAGAGAGAAGCAAAAAGAGACCATGAAGACGCACTCTTAGCCAATCTTTATAGACTTACAAAGCCTTCCAGACAACTGTGTGGGAGATTAAGCTTTTTTTGCCTCTTGGTGTGTGAAGTAGTGGCTTTGGTGCTGGTTCTTGCCCTCTATGCTTCAGGTAGTCTTAGCAGATACCTGGCTGCAGTACTACTACCTTTCCCCAGATGCCTTGGCAGGGGAAGATGTGGGGACTAGTCACCCTAGAGTCCGGTCAAAGGCATATGACTTGCACAGTGGAGATGCAGCACTAGAATTTTCAGCTTTTCAAAGATACAGTTTTAAAAGCTGCAGTGTAGCTGTGACTTTAAGCCACGTTTTGCAATTGTTCCACTTTAAAGGATGGAAGGAGGGAGGCAGAGAGAGAGATTACTTCCAATCATTTAAAATAAGGCTAGTTTAAAGAAAGTCCTAAAAAAAGAGTGCCATTAAAACAGTGTTTCATTTGTGTCTGGAAATGCCCAGTGAGAGAAAACATTGCTAAATGGATTCTTTTCTGAGCACATGGAGGGTACTCAGGGAAATGGCTCAATTAAGTACTGGTACAACAGAACGCATATTAAGTACTTCTATATTTATACCACTCTTTGCTACAATGAATTTCCCTTGCAATATAATAAGACCTTTACTTCTTCCTACATTCTTATTAATTACTCAGCACTTCACAGGATCATGTTGAACCAAAAGTTGGTTGAGTTCAGGCACAGAAAGGTCACTTCCTTTTTTATTTTTTTACCACTTGCATGTTAATTAGCTAATGCTATTTGTCTCTGTAGGGGTGTATAATATTATGCAAGGGCTGCAGAGCCTCCAGACATTAGAAACAGGTCAAAGAACAAATAAGTTGGGTCAAGACTAAAGAGCAAGGAGGTTCAAGCAGTGCTCTGGGATCCAAACTTTGCTGTACAGTCTTGATTTTGCATGAAGTATCAAATGCTTCAACCTCTTTTGGGCAGAGGGAAGATCCATTGATCTTCAATGATGATTTACTTCCTTAGAATTGCTTCTGGGACATCTTGATAGTGTTATTCACAGCAAGGGAAAAAACAACGCTTAAGGACATTAGAGGGAGAGAGACTGAGAAGAAGAGAGAGAAATCTTGAGGGAAGAAGAAAAATCAAGAGACATTTAATCTAAGGGAAGCAGATCTGAGAGTCAAACTGATCTAGATTCTAGCATTTTACTGTCTACCTTGAAGCAGCTTTGGTTCAGGTCTATTGAGTAAAGGCACATTTCTGACTTTTCCATCTCCTTTCTATAGATATTTGTTGTAAGCTGTCATCAAGCAATATTTGCTGTCTGAGACTAATCTATCTGCTTCTGATATCCTTCTTTTTCATCCAGACACATTCATGGCAATAGGCAACTGACCCAGAGCATTAGATTAAGAAAGCTGGGTAACACGTACACTTTATTTATTTCAATTAAAGTCATCTAAGCACTTGTTCATGTTTATCAGGAATCTTTTCTGAAAAGCCTCCTTTGAGTGGGCTCCAGGCAAGCCAGGATTTTTGTGATGTGAAAAATTGTATGAAATAAAATTTTATGAACTACTGTATTTCCAAGAAAATGTGTGAACCGATGGAATCATTGTAGTTTGTGCAAACGGCATCCAGCAAAAGTGAGTGTCAAATAATATTTGGCCAAGGGTTGCGCGATGTTCGGACAATCAAGTTTGAATTCTGGGCACAGAGGGCACAATGTAAATGCAATGAGTGCAAAGTCCGGACAAGCTTGATGACTTTATAAATGCAGAATTTACGTGCATAGCAAACAGTTCCAATAGTTTGGTTGGACTACAAACAGAATAAACAGCTACAAACAGAATATACAGAAAACAAAGGACATAGTATATTTTTCCACTCACAAATCCAGTCATAGACTAAGCAGATATGCATCCGCTTCTGCCTTAGATAAACACATTAAGAAATATGCAAACTGCTCAGACCCCAAACTTCACCAGTACCTTAGAACTTCCAGAATTAAGAACATGAGAAAGTAAGAGAAACCCTGCTGGATCAGGCAAGAGTCCATCTAGTCCAGCATCCTGTCTGACAGAGTGGCCCACTAATTGCTTATGGGCATCTCAAGCAGAAGATGAAGCCAAAACCTTCACTTCCTCTCAGTTCCTTGCAAATGGCCTTTAGAGGCATCCTGCTAGTCTCTCCAACCTGGAGGCAGTCCTCCAAACATATTTCCTTCTCCAGTTATGATAGCATCTAAGGTTTTGCAGAGCCACATCTGGAAACTCAATACCATGCATGTTTTATGAACATGTAAGTTGTGGATTCCAGTTCCCTATACAGATTCTTATTTGTGAATGCACAGAACTTGCAAGTTAAAAAAATTGTTAAGTAATGAGTGATTACTGCACCCTTTGCAGCTTTAGGATTTCATCCTTATACTCAGTAGGGATGTGCAGGAATGGGTTTTTTGACATTCATTCATAACAAAACCAAAACACTATTATTTTAAACATACTGTGTATTGTTTTATATTTGTTGAATCCTTTTTAAAAGTCTTTTAATGTATACTTTGTTTTAATCTGTTTTAAGATTGTTACCCGCCCAGAGACCTTTGGGTATGGGGCGGGATAGAAATTAATTAATTAATTAATTAAATAAATAAATAAATAAATAAATAAATAAATAAATAAATAAAGTTAGAAAAACCATATTCATTCGTACAGATCCCCTTCAAATGTAGTAGGATTCTATTCGATACAAGTGTATTTGTATGGATTCATACGAATATCTGATACATATTGGATATGAATACGTATCTGATATGAATGAATACATATCTGATATGAACGAATATGCCTCTGATATGAACAAATATGTACGTATTCCATTACAAATCCACACTCTGAAAGCATCAAATCCAACCTGAATCCACTTTTAATCTGCTCTCAGTCCCCATCGAATGCAATCTTGATCCATTGCAGATGTGTGACGCAGGCGTTTTCCTATCTCTCCAATTTAAGAAATGTCTGAACTATTCATATAAACATCTAAAAACATTGATATTTGTACGAATGTTAATGTACGGATGTTGTAACATTCAGTTTGTGTATGAATGTCCAAATTCAGATGAATTCGTACAAATCACAATTGTTACGAATATTTGTACACATCCCTAAACTCAGTGCTGTGTTGGAGAATGGTGTGTGAGGGTGTTAGTCCCAAGTGAATTTTTGGATGGAATGCTAGGTACCTCTGTTAAGGAGTCTCACATGCTGTTCAGCAAAGAGTGTAGCTTGATGCTGTATTTCCAGGTGATGGAGTGTGGACTGAGTTGCTGCAGTACAAAATGAGATATAAGGAAACTGTTCATAAGGTTAACTAGCTTTTTTTTTTATGAAGTCTATTTGTGGTGTAAAGACTTAGGTCTAACTGCTGATCATGAAATGGCTGTATCTACACCAGAGAAAAAGTTCACAAATAGCATCATGCCTGGATGCTGATGGTGCCTTCAGGCATGCAGAATTCCACAGAAGGCCAGTAGGCAGCTTCAGTATCCTTCTTGAGAATGATTCTGAGGGCACTCACCACCCTTAGAAACACACACTGCTGGTGAAAAGGTGGTGGTGATACCCCTATTTAGCGACACTTAGGCCAACCGTCCATTCCAATGGAGGTGGCTTTGCTTGAGGCTGATGGGTGGGAGGCATCTCCATTCACAGTGCCATCCTTGTATCCATTTTAGAGAGGGCCGGCTCCGTTTTCTGTGGTTCCTCCATGCAGGGAGGTAAGAAAACAGACTGCAACAAAGATCTCTCTGAGCTATCGTGCTGGGAACACCCTGCATGATTGCTTCAAAGGCACTCACTACTGGTGAGACTAGAGATAGGGTGGTAGTACAGAATGTTTTTGACCCTTGGAGCTGCCCAGAAATGTTAAGTGGTAATAGGGCCTCAGAAAATGGCTTACTTTCAGGGCCATATCCTATATGTCCCAAAATAAGGATGTATACGTTGCCATGGCATCCTTACTGTGCCCCAGTAGGGGTCAGCTAAGGTGCTTCCTTGGCCCCATTCTTGCTGGGCAAGATGCCTAGGAAGGTACATCTGTGCTTGTGCATGACCTTTGAGCACAAGGGAAGCAGTCCTCTAAATTAGCACTGGCCATTTCATTCAACTTTGAGGCCTCCTCAGTGGGTGTCATTCCTCACACACTGAGATTTATGGGCCATTTATGGGCCCCTAGAATGTTGATTCAGAGACGGCTGCTCTAGGGACTTGTCAAAGACACCTGGACTCCTCAGTGAAGAGGTTGCCTACATCCTCCTTAATGGTACCATTGACTATAACAGGTAGATTAGGTCTCCTCTAGGCAGCCCCAGGGGTAATTTATGCACAGGAAGAGGAAGAACACTACAAATGTCATGCTCTTCCCCTTCCAAATTAGGAGCAAGTGTTCCTTTTAAAGTGGCAGTGTGCTGTCTGCACGTTGGCAGATGCTCCTGCCTGTCAAAATTACAGTGAGGGAATCCCCAGGCGTCCACTCCCTCCTTCACCCGCATCTCATGTTCCCCATCTCCTGTGTCAAAATCATAATTAACTCCAATGACCTGGGGAGAGGAAGCTTCTCTTGCCCAACAAAATCTCTCTTGGAGCTTTGCAAACAGCTTTGCAATATAGGCACCACAATGGTGCTTGTTGTCGTATCACGGGGGAAGAGTGCGGAAACTCACTCTTACATATGGAATGCAAAATGAGGGGGCAGTGTCTTGCAGGCATGCCGTCACCATTGCACATTCAAGATGCCTTAAAGGTGCTGCACAGATCCAGCCATTGACTTGCAATGATAGACTGGCCTCCATGGTATACCATGCCCAATTTTCTGTGACTGGTGATTATTTCAATAGCATGGTTTTGGAACACACAGCAGTTGTGAAAATAAACCACAGTGTTAGATGAAGATCAATTATACTGTCATTTTCTTTTAAAAAAATGTTTTGTGAGATGATGAATATTTTGTGTAGGAGACCTTTCATATGTGACCATATCCAAAGATTTTTTTTGGAATAGTGGAATTTTTAAAACTTTGTGGCACAGATATACTTCCAACCATATTAAAAATCATAGGATATTTTCCACATTTTTTAAAAATCCTTTTATCACAGGTTAATACCTAGAAAGCATTTTAAAAATGTATAATAAGAACTTGGTGCTGGCTCTTCATTATAGATGTGCTTCAGCTCACCATAATACATATTTAATACCTTATCCGTATGGTGGATGTTAGAGAAGCCCTTGTTGTTTTTCTTTAGCAGAGTCTAGGAATTCGTCTCTCCTTCTTGATAGGATAATAGTTCATTCAGGAATTCATTCAAATGTGGTGCAGCATATGTAGTGTTCCAGGCAAGAATATGTCTCTCTCACTCTCTGTAGTTTCCAATGCAACATTCCACCAAAATTGCTCTAGGCGCTTAGATTTCATTTCTCCCCCAAAGTCCAAATGCCTTTAGACAGCTTGAGGGTACTGTGTGTGTACCCCTAGAAGGAAGGAAGATAGTTTACAACTGAAACCATTATCATCATAACAAGAGTAAAAATTAAAACTTTGCTCAAATCTTTCCTAAAGTGCAGGCATAAAAATGAAGCGATGGTTTGTCATGAGTCACAGGAGGACCTTTGGCTAGCCTGTGGAACAGATGCTATGTATGCCTCCTTTAGCACGTTAAGTTATTTGGGGGAAAATACCACATAACTTGGAAACTCACTGCAGAAAGATAAGCCTGTGTCTCCATTACGCAGCAAAGGCATCTTAAGTGAGGTTAGTTTCCATTACAGTGAAGACTAGCCCCAAGGGTCTGATTAAGGTGCATCTTCTGTGAAATGGAGACACATTTAACATGTAGACATTGAGATGTACAGGTTGTCTCTGCACAGGTGCCTGTGGTGGCTTTTGGCACAGCCAGAGGTGGGGTGAGCAAATGCTTCTGTCCTCTTTTGACGCCTAAACCTCCCCAGCCCATCATGAAGCAACTCAGTTGGAAGGTGGGAGAAACTACACCTGGGCAGCTATCACTGGTGGAGTTGCCTTCTTGTTCCTATGTGGATGTATACCCCTGCCCTTCATGTGAGGAGCTGACTAAAAGTTGAAACTGTGGTCACAATCATGCACAGGAATCTAAACTGTAATGAACTTCTTGACTCAATTCTGACCCTTCAAAGCAATTCTAGATGCAATTTCACTGCTGAGAAAGAGTTATGTCTGGAGCAGTCAACCAGGGGCCTATTCGCACTTGGCTTTATTCTGGAATATATCCTGGAATAGGGACTTGCTGTCCATATGCTAGTGCAGGCTTCAGCTGGCCCAAAGTGAGGTCTGCTAGAGTCTGCATTAGCATGTGGACCACAGACCCCTATCCTGAGATATACTCCAGAAAAAGGCCAAGTGCGAATAGGCCCCAGGAGTTGGACACTTGTCTAAGGTTTGGTCATCCCAGAGCACTTTGTATGGCACCCATGACAAAATGGGACATTGGATGGTGCTTCAGTCACACTCAGGCCAGGTTCCCACTGGGCAATTTAATCTGGGTTTTAAGCAGGGTTTTAAATATCAGCAGCAAGATCTGTTTTTTGGCATTCCCACTGTTAGCTTATAATGCATACTTACAGGGGAGAAACCCCCCCTCTCCTCTGTCATACCCTGACTTCATTGTGGTGGGCAATTCAAACCCCACCCCCCCTATATAAGCCTGTCCCCGGTTCAGATGATGGAGTCTTTTGTTCCCTTCTCCCCCTTAGCACAGCTTCTCATGTTAACAAGGCAGTAGAAGATTAAATATTAACTTCCCAGTTTCTATTTGGTTTTCTTCTTGATAGAATGAGTAATGTTTAATGATGCATGCTATTGGAAGCAATCACAGCAAGAAGGAAATGCTGTCAGAAATTCCTAAATATACGTGGATTGGAGCAGCACAAAATGGCAGGGGGAGGGAAGGAAGGAGGGAGGGATGTTTTTACAAAAGGAGCCAACAATTGTGCTGGTTCATTGCAGTGGATCAGCATAAAATGGCAGGGAACCAGGCAAAATATGAAAATGGAAAGAAGAAAGGAGAAAGTAGGCAGACTTTTACATGGACGCCACCAATTTTTTACACTGATCTTTTGTTACAGGTGTTACAATCTGCAGGCTCTGTTGATTCTTCACCTCTCTTCTCCCTTTCAGGCTTCCCAATGGTGGAGAACCGTGTGAAGGAAATAATGGTTTATCATTTATTATTGGATCAAGGGAAACTGTACAGAATACCCCTGAAGCATGGTTCCCTCCCTCAAAAAACTACTTGTGTTCCCATTGCTACATAGTGAGGATATTTTCTAAATCCAGCAGCAAGACCCCTTTTAATCCATACTTTGAATTTCTCGACCTTTAATCTGCAGAAATAGCTGATCCCTTGCAAACTGCCCGGATGGGGGAACCTGAAGCAAAAATTATTTAGGGTAGTAAAATCCGAAAGAGGTTGCCAAGAGCTCCAGAGGGATCTCTTAGCATTGGGTGAGTGGGCAACCAAGTGGCAAATGTGCTTTCATCTTAACGAGTGCAAAGTAATGCACATCGGGGCCAAGAATCCAAATTATGTCTATAAACTGATAGGGTCTGAGCTTTCTGCAACACACCAGGAAATGGATCTTGGGGTTCTGGTGGACAGTCCAGTGAAGGTGTCAGCCCAGTGCGTGGCAGCAGGGAAAAAAGCTAATTCAGTGCTGTGAATAATTAGGAAGGGAATAGAAAATAAGTCAGCAAGTGTCATTTTGCCTCTTTATAAATCTATGGTGAGGCCACATTTGGAATATTGTGTGCAATTCTGGTCACCACACCTCAAAAAGGATATTGTGGAACTAGAGAAGGTGCAGAGAAGGGCAACCAGAATGATTAAGGGACTGGAACACCTCCCTTATGAAACCAGGCTGCAATGTCTAGGCCTCTTCAGTCTGGAGAGATGGCGTTTAAGAGGGGACCTGATTAAGTGTATAAAATTATGCATGGTATATAAAAGGTGGACAGAGAAAATTTCTTTTCTCTATCGCACAACACCAGAACTAGGGTGCACTCTATGAAGCTGATGGGTAGGAGAGTTGGATCCGACAAAGGGAAGTATTTATTCACCCAGAGGATCATCGGCTTATGGAATGTGCTGCCGGAAGAGGTGGTGACAGCTACCAGTCTAGATGGCTTTAAGGTAGGGTTAGACAAATTTATGGATGACAGATGTATCAATGGCTATTAGAATGAATGCAAAAGACCATCTTTCAGGCTGAGAGGGGGGGAAGCGTGGTGCTTCTAAGGCGGTGATGGCCAACCTATGACACGTGTGTCACAGGTGACACGCCAAGCCCTTTTAGGTGACACACCTGGTCACCCTGGCACCTGGGCATGTAGTGCTTGCTTATTCTTGAAGTGTACGAAATACAAACTTTCAATTGAAGATTTAGCAAATGTAAAGAATTATTCATTTTTGCTTTTAATAAAATACATATATCAAAAATATAACTTTCTTACTAGAGCTACAAATATCACAAAATTATGGATATTTCTGGAAGTGACACAGCACCCGAGTTAAGCTAGGTTTTCTTGTGAATTTTGACACACCAAGCTCAAAAGGTTAGCCATCACTGTTCTAAGGCCATTTGCTGGGATTCTAGAGCAGGAATAGGTTTGTCCTTGTCTCTGTTTGAGATGCCCATAAACATTTCCTGGATCACTGTGTGAGATGGGATGCTGGACTAGATGGGTTGTGGCCTGATCCAGCAGGGCTTATCTTATGTTCTTATGTTCTTAACTTCAAGTCTGACTAAATTCTGTGTTGGAACAGGGCCTCAGAGTCTGTCCTTTACCTGCTTTCAGATGTTTTCCAAAATGATCTGTAATCCTATTCCATTTGGCCAGTCTTGCAGGAAACACTGTTTTAGAACTCATCCAGGAGATAATTTTTAATCCTATGAACACAAACTAACAACCACAAGTCCCTGACATTTTCAAAGACAGCATTAATACAGCATCTATTTTTTTTTTCTTGGTCAAGGAAAAATTCATCTGTTATACACTTAGCTACATTAGTAATCCCTAAAGAAGGGGAAATAATCAGAGCGGATATGCAATCCTTTGCAGTTCATAAAGAAAGACGGAGGATAAATCTATGCAGCTGTGAGAGTGGGAGGCCTGGCAGCAGGGTATTACGATAAACTCTTTCTCAACAGTTCATCATAAATACTCCCATTTACAAATGCCAACTTTCTATTGTGGCGTGTTGCCTGCTGGTTTTGGCAGCACTGGCTTCTCTTCAAAGTGCAGCTGTTCTGAGGCCTGCGTGTCTGGTTGTTGTTTTCCATCCTCTTTGCTGGGGAACTGAACCATTCCTCATCTCCGTGTTCAGAAAGTACTTAGAATGATCAGGAGGCAGCTGAGCGATTTCCTTGTTTCTTTGGTTGAGATGCTGTGTAATGAATCAAAGCAGTCACGGCTGCCTGTCTGGAGCTGCTGCTGAAAGAAGTTGAGTTCCTCAGACAGCCAAAAACATTCCATTGGTGTGGTTCTTGATGGTGCCTTCCCCACTGTGAGACTGGAATCCACAGCAAATCATGAAAGGCAGCAGTGGGCGTATCTGAGAAGAATTAATAAGAAGGTCATATAGAACAGAGGCTTCCACACGGATGCTTCCCAATGTTCTTACATTTGATGTCCCATCAGTTCAGTTACACTGGCCAAGGCTGAAGGTTGAGTGAAGTTGAAAACAGACTGCCTATTATTGCTGTTGAGGCGTCTGTAGGGAAGTGGCAAAATTATTGGTCAAGGAAATAGTGTCAAGGAAATAGTTGGGTTGCTTGAATTACAAGCCTGAGCTGCTGGAGGCTGACTCAGATGTGGTGTTGGAGGCTCCCTGTGGGAATGGGACATCAGTCTCCACACTGAGGATGCCTCTATTAGATCAGCTCCAGATCTCATGGCCTTCATGACAACCATGGGGCTGTCTCAGCATGCTATGGGCCCAACGAATGCCGCAGAACATACTCTAGGCCTGGTCTTTACTACAGAGCAAGAGACTGAAAACCAGTTAGTAGGTGGAGTTGTAGTGAGCCTATTGTCATGGACAGATCATTTTCTGGTGAAGTTTGGGAATATGGGATTCCTTCTTCAGAAGAATCTAGCTCATAGAGCAATCTTGTGCAGTGTGCAGAGCCCCCTGTAATTTTGTATTGAGGATTGAGAGTATATGGCTACATTTGCACTTAGCTGACTGGTATGGTATAGTAATACCATATTAGGCTGGTCTGGTTGAAGTGAAGTGGGAACCATTCACACTTTGAGTGCTGAATTAGCCCCATACCTGTCCAACAGCACTCACAGTGTGAATGGCCCATCTAGATCACCATAGCAAAGTCTGAACTGACATGTGAGCTAAGCTTGGACATTGCCATGGCAATTTGGAAGCTGCTAACAGCTGCATACCTGGAGTCACATGGCCCATACCCCCTTGACGCACAGCACTTGAAAGAGATGTGGATCCACCTTGCCCATAGCTGGATTGCTCTGGAGAGGGATTAGGCAACTCTTGGTGAGCTGCAGGTGCCCTGAGTGCAGATGAGGCTGACCAGCAAGCATCTTGAATTGCTCGAGCTGATAAGTGCCTAAAGGTCCTATGATTCTGAGGACTTTACCTTTGCTCAGAATACCAACCCTCCAAAAGCACTGGGCCTGCTAGAGTAAAGAGGGACAGATTTTGAAGTGTAGCTATGCGTCTAGATGCAGATCTTAATGACCTAAGGATGAAGCCATACACATTGTTAGAATTTCCCAAGGAATAGGGTCGAGTGAGTTAGTGAGTGATTTTTTATTAAATGGTCTATTGATCATTTCAAAATATGAAGCAACAACAACAACAACAACAACAAAGACTTGGGGTGTTTCCAGATGATGAGAAGAAATTGTCGGATCTTGTTTAGATCCCCCTTGTCAAATAGCAGGAGGTATCCTAGGACAAACCCAGGCTCTTACCTTGCCTGTCATTGCCTTGGAGAATTACTGCTCTTACTTCCCTTTGCATTTTTTTATGTTTCCCAAATGTGGCTACTATTGTGACAGCAGCAATTTTGTGAAGAAATAACAGTCAAGGTAACCAATTTGTCCTGACAGAAAACCTAGCATCAGAGCTGAACATTCTGTCATGCCTCTATTGTGGTTTTTTGGTGTCCTAACCTGGAAGTATATTGGGATTCCTGTTATGCAGCAATCCTGATATAGCTCTGGAGAAATCATAGTTTTAGAATCATGTGTGGCGGCGCTTAAAAGTATGGCACATCTATTTTTAAGCACTAGTGGGGAAGAGTTAAGAAGATAAGAAATGCCCCCATTGGATCAGTCACTTGGCCCACCTAGTCCATGCAGTCCAGTGGCCTGTTGTCACAGTGGCCAAATAGCTGTAAACAACATGCATCTTTCCGTGCTCTCGGTCTCCCATCTGGCTTCCAGTAGCATATTGCTTCCCATTACCAGAGCAGTCCCACCTCCATCAGGGCTTTTAACCATTGGCGGCCCTTATTTCTATGAACTGATCCAAACATTTTTTTTAAAAAACCAACTGAGCTGGTAGCTAATTCCACATCTTGTGGTAGCAAATGCCAAAGAGTAATTATTCTTTGTGCTTTTTAAAAATAAAGCCTTTCCTGAATTATCCAGGATTCAACTTCATTGAAGATTCCTGGTTTTAGGGTTTTGGGAAAGGGAGGGAAATGTCTCCTTGTCCACTCTGCCCGCTCTGTGCATAATTTTATGCACCTCTATCATGCCCAATTTCCTTTACCTTTCAAAGATACTTGCTTGTATCCTTACCAGCCTGTACAAAGTCACTGAATACTGGAAATGCCCCACAACATTGGAACTGCTGAGATTTACAGGATCAAGAAGCAGTGAGCCAGTTTGGTCTTGTGGTTAAAGCGACATACTCATATCTTGCAGTCACAGGGTTTGATTCTGCACTCCTCCATGAAGCCAGCTGGATGACCTTGGGCTAGTCACAGCTCTTTTCTGAGCTCTCACAGCCTCATCGACCTCACAGGGTGTCTGTTGTGGGATGAAGAACAGAAAGCTTTGTCATCCACTTTGAGTCCCCTTAAACGAGTGAGAAAAGCAGATTTAAAAGCCAACTCTTCTTTGTCTTCCATGTGGTGGTGAAAAGAGGATCCTGAATGACAGCGGCACATCATTTGGGCCCAATAGTGGGGAGCAGATGGTCTGCATGTCTGTTGCCTTCTAACCTTACAAACCTTGAAGCTGGGGAATAAAGGTCCCTGACTTTAAACACTCTCCAGAGCTCATTCAGGGAGGAGAAGGTGGTGGCCACTTTTTTCCTGGTTGTTAACAGAGCCATGTGGAGAATGGGCAGGTAGGTTGCCCTGTTGCTCTTGCCCCCTGGCATAGTGGTGGTTGGGTGAATGAGGGAGGCAAGCACTCACACGGTTGTTCTTTTTTTCTGGCCTGTAAATTGGTCATCTGTGAGGGCAAAACAAGCTAATTCAATGCTGGGAATAATTAGAAAGGGAATAGAAAACAAGTCAGCAAGTGTCATTTTGCCTCTTTATAAATCTATGGTGAGGCCACATTTGGAATATTGTGTACAATTCTGGTCACTACACCTCAAAAAGGATATTGTGGAACTGGAAAAGGTGTAGAAAAGGGCAACCAGAATGATTAAGGGGCTGGAACACCCCCCTTTTGAAACCAGGCTGCAATGTCTAGGCCTTTGCAGTCTGGAGAAACGGTGGATAGAAAAGGTGGATAGAGAACATTTCTTTTCTCTGTCGCACAACACTAGAACTAGGGGGCATTCTATGAAGCTGAAGAGTAGGAGAGGGACCAAAGGAAATCCCTAATTTGAGCTTTTTAGCTCTCCTGAGACGGCCAGTCGAAGGCAGGGAAATAAGACACCTCTTCCGGAGCTGGGGAATGTCCCCAAGCCTGTTTTGTTCTTCCAAACTAAGATTACCAAGATTTATGAGCACTAAAGAAAGTCTGAACAACATCTGAAGACAAGCAGGATATTTTAAAGGCCATTTGCTGGGGGTTCGAGAGCAGGAGAATATTTGCCCTTGTCTCTGCTTGAGATGCCCGTGGACAATTGATGGACCACTGTGTGAGACAGGGTGCTGGACTAGATGGGCTGTGGCCTGATCCAGAAGGGCTCCTCTTATGGGTGTGGCAACATATGGGTCTGCTGATCTGCCCCTGATCTGGATCACACTCTGTCTAGTGAGGACTGAGGGCATCAGTGGGGGGCAGGGACTCACAGATCCTCACTAGTGTGTGGACCAATGAGGGCCAGAAGCCAGCTGCAGAAGCTGCTGATGAGAGGTGAAAGTGAGTGCAGAAAGGGCCTTAGAAAATACTAAGGAAGGTTCAACAGCAATTCTGTCCTAGTAATTAAAAATATAAAATGTAGAAAAATTAATTCTATGGAGAGGAAAGTACTTGCAAATATAAGAACTAAGCTTGTCTAATTTTCAGATGGGGGTTAATTTCAAAAGATAGTTAAGCCTGTGCCAAGTATAAGACTGGAAATAAATATACTGATTTTATGTACAAATGCACAGAACTGTAGAAGAGAAGAAATGATGGCATAAAATAAACTTTTCTTCAATTGTAAGGTGCATGGAAAGTAATGGTGGTGTGGTGCTTAACAGGTTTCAGAAGGGATTCAGAAATTTCCAATCCCCTAAAATTGGCATTTGCTCTTCCCGTTAATCTCTGGCTATTGTCTAATGCTGAATAAACAGGAAAGAAATCACAGAAACCAGCATTTGAACCTCCATTCATCCATGGATAATACTGGATGAGGAATTAGATTTTCAGGTGTTCAGAAAGCCATCTAGCACCATCCTTCATCCTTTTCTGATGTTTCTTTCAGAAAAAAAATAAGCTTGTTTTACCTTTTGTGAGCTGCAATTCATTTGTGGTGTAAAACCCTTCTCAGCACGTCCATGTGAGTATTTTACCTAATCCTAAATCAATGGGAAGGTGACGGACATCAAGAGCTTTATTTGTGCAAGACGCCCAGCATTTATTGCAGAAATTATAAATTGGCTATGTGGTATTTGCAGCTCTTTGGTATTTGCATTTTATAATTGTTTCTATTAAAGAGTGGTGGTGTTGTGGGAGAATAGGGGAATTAAATGACTGGAATTTCAATTAGTTTTGTTTCCATTGCTCAGCAGCTGATGGGTGAGCTCTTCTCCCTAGTCTAGCTTTAATCTCTGTCCTAATTCTGAGCTTCTCATTTGGAGTGATTTCTGGCACTGTTAGGAACTGCTTAGTTAGATTTATGGCAAAGTCATCTCAGGCTCCCTTAGTTTCTATTATGTTTATCACTCTAGGCCACCTTTATGAGTTGTTATTCACATCATTCCTCCTCTATTCCTTCAAACAAATATATGGGCAAATAGTATATTCCAGCTTTTTGCTCATAATCTATTAGACAGTTCAATACACTAATAACCCAATTTCAATGTATTATTGGTTAATAGTTCCCTCTTTTTTTTTTTTTTTTTTTAGGCAGCAAGGAGATGGACATTACTGCTATGGTCACCTGTGGTCACATCTTCACTTTAAACCTTCTTCAGTCCATCCCCAGGACTGACTGCTCACACCTTTTCATTCCTATCCTTTTTATCTGTGGACTTTCCTGAATGGAATGTCCACAAATAGAAATGAAAAGGTGAGAACAGTCAGAGCTGCAAGTGGACTGAAAAAGGCTTAAAGTGAAGGTATGAATTTGTAAGAATTTGTAAGAAAAATCCCATTTTCCCCAGGGTTCTCCCTTGGATTTTTGCACGATAGTGCTTAGAAAATCCGGGGATAAGAAGTGGAATGAGAACTGTGCTTGCTGAGTTTGGATTACTTACCTAGGTAATGGGAACCCTGGATGCCGAGTTCAAATCCAGTCCAGATTTTATTTCCTATGGGAACACAGCCAAGTTCTAGAAGGACACCAGTAACTTTTGACACTTCCAAGAGCAAAATCCTCTGAAGATGGATATCACAGCTATATCCAAAATCTTAGGTTCTCAGAAGAACCTTGCAACATAGCAAAACAACCCTAAAACTGCTATAGACGTGATCTTTATGTGAATGTTTGTGCGCTTTTGTTTGGCAACACTGTGGTCAGCTTGATTGGAAAATGGGTGCCCCCATAACAGTAATCAGTCAGTCAGTCAGTCAGTCAGTCAATTTTTAAAACTTGGGGCAACTTCTGGGGAAGAGCATCCACACTTTGAGGATGCTGGTACAGCTTCTAGGTGCTGGCACCTGGGATGACCATGGACATGATTGCACATGCGCAGAGTGTCAGTGTCATCATAGTGGTGGTGCTGACACACACGCAGTCGTGCGGGGTGCCAAAACAAAATGGCGGTACCCAGAAGAGGAGCTGCAGCTTGATAGAACATAGGTGAGTATTCAGTCACACATATTTATGGCCATCCTAATGTAATTGCAGATTAGTCAAGCAAAAACCTGCTACATCACAATTATGGAAAACCAAGCAATGATGCTGGCTTTTCGGTAGTGTTGCTTACTTCTGTCTGGAGTCTCTTCGTGGAATTGTTCCTCTTGCAAAATACCCGTATCTAGGAAAAATAACAAAGGGAAGTGGGTGGGCACTTTATACGTGCTGGCATTTTGCAAGATAAAGGATCCTGGGAAGACATGCCTGACAGAAGTAAGAGTCTGGTATTTTCCTGGGATTGCCTCTGGGATCTAAAGAGGATCCTTGAATCTTCTCTTCCCACCTAGAGACACCCTGATCTGTGCTTAGAACAAATATGTTGGCTTCCATATTTTCTTTTCTTTCTTTTTTTTTTAAGTGAAATATTTATAGATCTCTTTTTGCCATCATACATCTGTCACCATGTATTTGACTGGAGACCTTAGTGTTTGGTAGCTTTTATTTAAAAATAAATGTGCAAACAGATGGCAGAAGCAAGCATGCTAGAAAAAGGAAACTGGATTCTTTTCCTAGGGAAGACCCTCCTTTGCGTATTTCACTAATAAATCTAAACAATATACACCCTTCAAATGAAGAGAATCCAGAAGTAGAAGCAATGATAGTTTGCTGTCTAGTCTTTAAATGGAAGGGCATTGGACCATGTCATATCTAGTCATCTGCTTCACATAGACAATGTAGTTGGTCTTGTGGTTAGAGCATCAAATTCTTATTTGGTGGTTTCCTGGTTCAAGTCTGCACTCCTCCACAAAGGCAGCTGGGTGACCTTGCACTAGTCACAGCTCTCCTTCTGACCACTGTGGTCCTTTCTGCCCTTCCCTGCTTTTAGTCAGGATCATTGGGTCCAGAATAGCCAGGCCTGACCATGGGAAGGCTGAAACAAAAGGAAGGAACAAATTGGGCTTCTGTTGGGGAATTACTCATCTCCAGTTAATCCAATAGGCCAATATAGGTTGGTATAACAAACTACTTGAAGGCAGATTGCAATTGGCTGGGCATGTGTTGCCAAGAGAAAAAGAAAAAGGAAGGAATTTCAATGCGACAATAATGCAAAACAGTCTTTATTAAGAATACTAAAAAGAAAAAGAGGCAGTTAATCAGTGGCTGCAATAGCCAGCTATATGTCAACAGACTTTGGATTCAATCCAGCAATTTAGGCATGTTCAGAGATGCAAAATGAAGGCTATAATGGAGCAAAATGATGTCAAAGATAGGGGCGTACAAGAATGTTTTTGTTTGCATTCGAATTCGATTCGATTTGAATGTTTAAAATCCAAATGCAACAAAAACTCATTCAAATCTGATACATTCAAATCTATGCATTTGAATGTTAGATACGGATTTGAAGATATTAATGTCGGCAACATTCGTATTTAAAGATATGAATGTTGACAACATCTGTATGTGTTATATGTATCTGTATGCATCCTGTTTTATCCTGTATGCATCCTGTTTTCGTTCCATATTATAAGTGCAAATGTGTACAGATACAGATGAGATTCGTACCGATACGGATATAATATACATGTATCTCTACATTCAAATGATTCGAATCATTCAAATGACTGTTTCGGAACATTCAAAATTCATTTGAATGTCTACATTTGAACAAATTTGATCGGATTTCAAATGTTTAGAATATTCTTGCACATCCCTAGCCAAAGATTCTATTAATGAGAATGTTAAAAAGTTCTGTAGTGATAAAGTGGAGCTGCAAGTTTCTTGGTCTCCCTGAGATGTGTGTGTGTCTTACAAGCTAACAAAGATCCTAACAGATTTTCCCAGTTGTCTGAGACCCACTTTTCCACGTGGCTGATGAACAACTCTGCCCATTTGTTGACTATCTTGGCTTTGGATCCCAGAAAAAGTTGCCCACCACCCAACCTGATCATAACTTCCCTGGAACACACCCAGGGAAGTTAGGTGTGAAAAAGCCCCAAAACATGCAAAAGGCAGATTGTGACCGGAACTGTCTAGCTAGGACACAATAATGCCACAAAGGCAATACCCCACACCTTTGCTTCCTAATGGGATATTCATCCACCATCTGGAGGGAGCCTTAGTGTAGGTGGGCAGCTCAGGATGCTGGAGAAAGTTTTAGGATCTCTTTCTCATTTCCAGTGCATCTATAGAATTTCAGTAATAGAGAAACAGGCAGTTTGGGGAAAATATCAATTGGAAAAAAGTAATAGGAATTGCAGGATTTAACCTCCAACCATTAATGCCCTAATCTAAAATCTGTTAAGATCCAGGGGTTGCATTTTACAAGTAAAGAATGCCAAGAATTCAAAGAAGGCATGATAGGACACTTTCTACAGTTGCGCCTATATAGTGCAGTGACACTACATAGTGTCTATGACAGCACAGTCCTGGAGTTGGCCATAAGGGGGTAGAACATGCACCACATAATGTGAAACCTCTGTCTCCTGATGTTGGCACTTTTGATGTTGTCACAGCCACTGGGATGACAGTTAGAAATGCTCAGTACTGATGAAAGCTCTAAGAGCTTCAAAATGCACCAATGACTAGCATCTGTGGATAAGAAATGCACAGACGGGAGAGCATTTATATATTTATATATTTATTTATATTTATATCCCGTCTCTGGGTGGCTAACAACCTTTAAAATTGAACATATAAAACTATATCAAAACAACAATAACAACACAGTAATTAAAAATCAGTCCTACATTGATCAATCCTACATCCGCCTCTTGAATGCTGTTCTGTGTGTAGCACTAGAAGGCCGAAGTTGAAACAGCTAGGTTCTCAATTTGTAGCTGATTGAGAATTTCAAATAATTGTAGCCCTCTGCTGCTTTTTTCACAACATTTTATCTCTCTTCTGAACAGCCTGGTTCTGCATTGCTCATCTGAAGCTTAGCACAAAGAAAATTAAGTAGAAGATTAATTCTACCGGCAATAAGACTGTCTCTGTTTCTGAGTGGTAACCATTGGTTTTGACTGTTTTCAAAGTCAGACTTTGAATGACATGGCATTTTATAGCAGTGGCTCGCATATCAGGTGTTTGTTAGCTGGAATTGCACATGCATGTGTGAAAGAAGTGTTTCTTCCAGACAAAATCTGAATAATCTGTGTGGTTTAATTTGAATAATTTATGCACAAGGCATCGCAGAGTAATAATTGTAATTACAGTGTTCGGCTCAGCAGCAGAGCATCTGAAAGCCGGATGCTGATTGCAGTATGTATCTTATGCACTGAAATTTCATTTTGTTTCAAGCAAAGGCTTTGGTGTATAGGATGGTGGTGCAGAGCTTGTGCAGAAGTTCTGCATGAAAGTTTGTCTTGAGTTCTTTTTCCAAAGTATTTTTTTTGCCCCCAATCATCTTAATTTGAAATCCAATCTTGCATGCTTCTGTGGCATGAGGATAAAGTTAAGATAGTTCAAAATGCCTATGTATGAAAACTTGCATCCTTTTTCTACAGAGGAGCAGATGCTCCCATCAATAATTTCTGGAAGCAACGGGCCTGGAGTGTAAACAATATTTTATATGGATGGCACCGGAACAGAATATGATATTTATGATATTTTCCTCCCTCGCCTTTTCTCTGTGGAGAATGGATTCAACCTATGCAAAAATTCAAAAAAGATACTTGTATTAAAAGGAAAGGGTTAAGCTACTTTGCCAAAATAAATGTTTCTTGTAAGAAAAAAGTGTCCAATTTGAGGGAAGAGCGTGCCATATTTTCAGAAAACAAAAATAAGTTATGATAGGCAGATTTTTTTCTTCATTTAGGCCCCAGATGTTTTTGTCCAGGCTTATTGAGTCACATGTGGAAGTTACTTTTTGTGAGCTGGAGTTTTAAAATTTGAAGTCTCAGTTCTGAAATAATCCTTCAGAAACCAGATTACATGTAAAGGGGATGTTGTACCATCATATTCTTTTGTAGTGGCACACAGGATTTGCTATCATGCCAGCTGAACCAAATGCAAGTGTTGTGGACAGAAGCCAACACCACAAATGTATTAAATAAGCATCCTACACTAGGAATTCAGAAAGCTTGAGGCTTCCCATTTGGCTGGCTCTTGCAGACAGGATTTGCCATTCCTGAAGAGCTCCTTTGTTGCTTTAAGTAACACAGAGGTTCTTAAAAGAACACTATCCCTGTGCAAGAAACACATTGGATGAACAGAATTAATTCAGAATAAACGATTAGTTTTGTTTCCAGTCTCCAATGAATCATGAAAGTAGGCACACTATCTTCAGGACACTATCTTATGTCCTGTTCAGCCTCACCCTTGTGCAGCGTCTAGGCCTCTTCAGTCTGGAAAGACGGCGTTTAAGAGGGGACCTGATTGAAGTATATAAAATTATGCATGGTATAGAAAAGGTGGATAGAGAAAATTTCTTTTCTCTATCGCACAACACTAGAACCAGGGGGCACTCTATGAAACTGATGGGTAGGAGAGTCAGGTCTGATAGGGGGAAGTATTTATTCACCCAGAGGGCCATTGGCTTATCGAATGTGCTGCCGGAAGAGGTGGTGACAGCTACCAGTCTAGATGGCTTTAAGGTGGGGTTAGACAAATTTATGGACAACAGATGTATCTTTGGCTACTAGAATGAATGCCTAGGTATATCTTTCAGGCTGAGGGGCGGGGTAGGAAATGGGGCGCTTCTAAGGCCATCTGCTGGGACTCGAGAGCAGGAGAAGGTTTGTCCTTGTCTCTGCTTGAAATGCCCATGAGCATTTGGTGGGCCACTGTGTGCGACAGGATGCTGGACTAGATTCAGCAGGGCTTCTCCTATGTTCTTATGTTCTTATCAGACATGGCCAATTCCTGGCAGGAGTTGATGGTGCCTTGGGTGGGGGGTCACTTGTGTGGACTGGAACAGTTATCAGTCCTGTTCCTGCCAAGCTTAGTCCAGGACAGATGGGGTCCCTGCCCTCACAGTGCACAGAGTGCCTCATCTCTTACCCTGAACACGGTAGATTCAGATAGTTAGGGTCTTTTTTATACTTTTTCTATTCCTTACTAGCAGGTACATTAAGGTCCTGCCCACACTGGTTTTGCTTCATTCACTCAGGACGGAGTGTGATCCAGATCAAGAGGCCCTTGATCTGGATCTTAGGTAAGAACATAAGAGAGGCCCTGCTGGATCAGGCCACAGCCCATCTAGTCCAGCATCATGTCGCACCCAGTGGTCCACCAAATGCTCAAGGGCATCTCAAACAGGGACAAGGAAAAACCTTTTCCTGCTCTTGAATCCCAGCAAATGGCATTAGGAGCGTCTTGCTTCCGCCCCCAACTACTGGCATACCAGTGAGGGCCAGTCTGGAACAAGGAGATGTGTAGAAGGCATACCACAGTACATTGCCAAAATGGTGTCCCTGAGGGTTTCAAGGCTAGCCTCTGGGAAGTTAGTCATTGCTTATAATGTGAAGCTATGAATTATCCTAATAACTTTGCTTTGTAACTGTCCAATGTATTCTATATCCTATGGCCCTCCAGATCAAGGCTGCAGGTGTAAACACTGAAATGGAAATCCTATGGGCATGTTGAGTATACTTGTGTAGAGGTTTACCATATGACCACAAGAAAGTTTGTGTAGCAGAGTTCTTGCAACAGTTTCATTCATTGAGCTGCTGGCCAAATAAACTGAACTGTAGATGAGGCGGGCTAATTCATAAGCTCCAGGTTACCTCCAAAATTCTTGGATTTAAACCTCTTGGACTGAAGCCAACCCAACAGTCTCCAGTGAAATTAATTGGACTTAAATCCACTTGTTCTATTTTAATGTATATAAGTCTGCCAACTGTTTTGGGCATAGTATAATATTAAAGAAAAGCATAGATTAAAATATACCTGATGAGGATTAGCTTTTAAAAAAGCAAAATACCAAGGCTCAGCTGATTAAAAGGATCACTTACTGACTAATGCGAGAGCCACAATCAGTAAGTTATGCCCTAGGTGTATAATAGTGAATCAACAAATTGGCTAGATTGGGGTATGAAACAATCAAGGGGAGTTGGGGTGGAGAGAGAAATAATAATTGCTTTCGTTAAAACAGCATGAAGGGATCTAAAAGATGAAATGGGAACCTCATCCTTGGAAGTTAATATATCGGAACTCTTAATATATTGGAGCTCTTTCACTCCAGAGTTTGGTGATAAGCATTTTGATCAAAGCAGCTGGTATGATAAACAAGAACAGTTAAAAGACAGGATTAAGTGCTGAAGCCTTCAGAAGATATGTCTTGCCTGTTTAGTGGTCAAAATTATAGATGGCTTAAGCTTTGTAGTTTCAGATCCAGCAGAGAACACAACAGGCATTAACCAGTAAGCCATTTCAGAGAACACAGATCAATTCCCAAGAGGCTATGTGGAAGAAATTTAGTTTATATATTAATTTTGCTAGGAAAACATGCAGTCTGTAAGCAAGCATCAGAGATGGCTGGATGACTATTAAGATCCTAGGGTCGGTCAAAAGTCTTAAGTCCCACCAATGTTGCCGCCTAGACTGCAATACACAAACACTTTGAACAAGTGTGGGGTACAGACAATATTCTTTTCAGGAAGTCCTTCTTCCACTAGAGTTGCATTGACAAATTTGTGTGGTGCACTACAAACTGTTTTTACCAGGAAACTCCTACAGAGCATTCAGTGTGTAGTTCACGATTAGGCAAGGTGTAAGCACCTCCTGCAGGTGTGAATACATCTACCCAGATGTTCATCTATCTCAAACTACAGGCCAAAGTGTAAATTGCCCACTAGTCTGCATGCCCCAGTTCTCAAGTACAACAGGAAGTTCTGTAGCATGTCAGTGTGACAGAAGTTCTTCTTCAAGCGTATATCAGAAAATTGCTATGTAAGGGATTATTAATTGTGCTGTTACTTGTTTTCATTGCCTCATGGAAACACTCATGGATAGCACTCATGGAAGCACTCTAGAGGAGGGAAATGTTTTTGATAGCACTTACAATGGACTGACTTCGTCCCTGGCAAAGGGGCAGCATTTGTCACAGATCTGAGAGCAGCAAGTGATTTCAAAGGATACAGGGTATACACCACATGTCAGATACACCACTGTGCTCCAGGAACTTTGCTGCCATCCTTCAGCCTTTGTATCCGTAGTCTGAGATACCGCGCTCTCCTTTATGGTAGAGCTCACCATGGGAAGGACATTGTGACTTGGAAATGCCCCTCTTTCTTTCCATCAGTCTGGCATTTTTTTCTAAATCAGACTCAGGAAACCTTTGCTAGAATTACAGATAGACAGCACCTCCCAGCTAGTGACTGAAATGCCTGTCAATGGGAGACAAGTAAGGATGCTAGAAGCTTATGACTTGATAGCTCCCACTTCAGGCAGGCAGTTTAAATTGGCCCCGAGACAAGGGCAAAAGTGTGCATGCGGCGCGTCTCCCTCTGGGGTCTAGTGGGAAGATCAGTATTCAGTGGGGAGAATAGCTAAGCTTATTAGGAAAATGTCATGCTGTAGCATGTGTCCCATAGCATTTCCTGCCTTTATCAGCTGCAAAAAGACCCTAAAATAGGCAAAACTGGCATTTTTGACAAGCAGAGAGACATACGTTGCATCGGTTTAGCATTTATCAGGGTGCACCGATAGTCTGTGAGAAAATGTGATTATCAGACCAGGCGTTTCACCTGACTGCATAAATCTCATAGGTGGAAAAAGCGTTAGAATGTTAAAGCAAGCTGAGAAAAGATTTTGTGTGTCTGTCCATGGACAAACGGAACATATTAGATTAATCAGTGGCAGAATCCCATACATCTCATTGTGCTTTGTACTTAATACCTGTACAAATAACAATTGCTGGAGTTCTGGGAAATACTATCCTTGAAATTTGATGCCAGCTAACCATCAGAAGAGGTGAGAAAGGAGGAATTCCTGTATCAAGGCCAAGGAAAACCGAATAACATAAGAAATCACATTATTTGCCCCCAAACCCAAATACTGATGCAATGTGCTTAAGATGCCTTTCTAGGACTGGTCTGGAATGATAGGAGTTGTAGTTCAGGACCACCTAGATAGCTGCAGTTCAGCACCTCTGACTAAAGGTGTAATCAGTTAGGGCTTTTGGGGGTTGACAATTTACAAATAATTGCCCCATATGCATTTCTAGACTTATGTTTGAAGATTGTCTGGTGGGTGTGTACTGTATGTGTGAACACTCTCCTGGGGGCAAAATAAGCACTCTAGTCCATCATGGGTCAGAACTGTGGCCCATTTTCTCAAGCAGACCCAGTTAGAAAAACAGTTGAGCAAAGATTACGCCAGGTGCAGTGAGCTGTGTTTACATGTTTTGAGCACTCCCCATTTTTCTGAGAGACTGAAGCAAGCAACACAATTGATTTATGACACGTAGCCTGTATAGGCACACTTTAGATTAAAACCACAATATCTTCAACAAACAAACTCAACTTTTCTAAATATAATTTCTGGGAGGAAAATGCAGTTTCAAACAAGCACTCTCTTATTCTTTTTCTTCCGTTGTCCCTGTGTCCAAAAGTAAATATTCTGTGTACAAGATTCTTTTGTGAAACATGGCTTTAGCTGCACCTCCCCATGTTTTCAGCCAATTACACATTTAGAGGTTTTTGCAGTGCTTCAGTTGGCATTCTAATTGTCTGAAAGAAACAAAAGAACCTCACAGACGTCCGTTACCATGGCTAGAAACAAAACAAGTTTGACAGATTGCAATAATCCTTGAGCTTGGATCTGAATGCACAAATAAAAGAGACAATTATTTTAACATCCTAAATAGGGATGGAAATATAAAGCAAGATGGGCAGCAGAATGTTGGCATCATGGGATGATGGAAGCCTAACAGGTTTGTTGCATAGGATATTGTTTTCTTCCACTTTCTTTTCTATACTAATATTAGAAGGATCCCCCCCTGCCCCCAAAAGGAACAGGGGACAATGGTTATAACCCCCCTTTTTTGTTTGTAGAATCTGTTTTTGGCTTTCTGATAAGATCAGAACTCCACACTGCAATAAAGTCAATAATAAATGACACTCAATAAATGAATAATAAACAAACAAACAGGATGCTGCATTTATCCATCCACAAACTGCTGCCATTTACAAGAAATGTCAGGAAAAGTATTGATTAATCCTGGTTTCCAATAATTTCCCCAACTTTTCTGTGTATCAAGACCCTGGCAGCTTATTTACCTGATAGCAACCTTTTTTCTCTAAGGGTCACTATGCTTAATTATCGAGGTATTTGTTCATTGCTTTGAGGTCCATTGAGGATTTTTCATTATAACCTTTGTTGTAAAGGTGTTGATTTTGTAAGACTCTTCAGGCTTACTGTACTGTGGGTTAAAGCAAAGCAAGGCAAATCTTAGGAAATGCTTATATACCAGTGTCAACTAAGGAGTGGCTATAGCTTAGTGGAAAACTGGAAAGCAAAGGACAATAGGTTTAACTCTCAGCATGTTCCCAGAAGATGGTAATAGCAAACTACTTCTATATCTTTGACACAAAAACTGCATGCTAGGAGCTATCCATGTGACCACTAGGAGATGAGCTTAACTGGAAGGTGACATACAGCAGTAGCAACAACTTTCTGCTCCTTAAGATCTTGCAATAGAACTTTTAGAATATGTACCAAGTCATGTGTTAAGTTCTTGTCTCTGAGGCACCACTGGCAGGGTGGCAAGAGAAGGCCTCTTCTGGGTTGGAAAGTTTGCTCCAGCCCAGGAGGTTGTAGGTGTGATGGCCAAACGCTCTCTACCTCCTAGCCTCACAAACTTTGAAGTTCTCTGCTTCATAGTTTCTGCCCAGCCTCAAGAAGAGATGTCCAAGGAATGGGACCAGACATCAGCCATTCTCTGTATGATTCTTAGTGAGTTGCTCCTGTCCACCCATCTGCATGGTAGCAGCAGAAAGGAATGAGAGTACCAAGCCTCCTTGGAATGGGTTTCCCCACTCTGTAACAAGACTGCTCCTTCTGAAGATGGTTGCCACTATCTCTGGCAGGTTGCAGCCCTTATGAGTGTAGTTACTAGGACCTTTGGGATCTTTCCATTCAGATGTTTTTGATTGTGCAGACGCAGCCTTAGAACCTCTTCATACTTGTTCCAGAATGATGGGATGCCTCCAGGTCTGAGGGAGGGAAAATGGTGCATAAAGCCCATTTATTTTCTCTATCACACAACACTAGAACCAAGGGGCACTCTATGAAGCTGATGGGTAGGAGAGTCGGATCCGACAAGGGGAAGTATTTCTTCACACAGAGGGTCATCGGTTTATGGAATTTGCTGCCAGAAGAGGTGGTAACAGCTACCAACCTAGATGGCTTTAAAGAAGGGTTAGACAAATTTATGGATGACAGATGTATCAGTGGCTACTAGAATGAATGTCTTAAGTACATCTTTCAGTCTGGGGGGAGGGGAAGCAGGATGCTTCTAAGGCCATTTGCTGGGATTCAAGAGCAGGAAAAGATTTGTCCTTGCCTCTGCTTGAGGTGCCCATGAACATTTGGTGGGCACTGTGTGTAATGGGATGCTGGACTAGTTGGGCTATGGCCTGAGGCCTGATCCAGCAGGGCTTCTCTTATGTTCTTATGTTCCCTTTAAGTTATATCCTTGGATATACATCTTCTCAGTCAGTCAATCCTGTCCTGGAACATTTTCCTGCAGTCTTTTGCTCCAAAATTCTCCTCCTCCTCCTCCTCCATTTTGTTGCTATTACTCTCAGTTTTGTGCAACTATATTCCTTTGTCATCCATAATTTGTCTTTACAGAGGTCTAATGCCACCAATATTCTCTGGGGTTTTTTTTGCTGATAGAGTTTATGAATATTCTACTATATTTTGTCAGCTCAGTCACCTGTTGCTTTATTGCCGCTGCTGCAACTAACTAAAACATTGCGATTTAGATCATAATTACACAGACTTACTGATTTGTGGCTGAATTTACGGAGCTGTAGGTTCATGCTGTAAGATGTTTGACATTCATTGTAGAGCAAATGGACCCAATAAGAAACAAGAGATGAAATCACCTAGATCCCTGCAGTTATAATAATTGTAAAATGCTACAGCAATAAAGCTCTAGTAGATTTAACATTATCTTCTAAGTTCTGTTAGGGGGAGCAGACACAATTCAACATTTTAATTTGTATCTTTGTGCCTTTCCGCTCTTACCTGCTGTGATCCAGATCAGTGGTTTTGAATCAAGTGATGTTCGAAAAGTATGTTACCAAATGTGGAGTAGAATTTTGGATAATTTGGAAACATCCCCCCCCCAATATACCAAATTTAAACTCCTAGGGAATTTTTAACGGGACCGTTTACATAGGTTTTTACATGTAAAATACCATAAACGGAGACAGAAACTCATTTCAAACTTTAAAAAGCCAGTATTTCTTATTAAATCATTGAAAAGAATGTATTAGAAATACAGAAGAAAAGTTAAAATGAAATGTAAAGCCATCTCAGAGACATATCTCATTTTAAACATTGAAAAGAACCAAGATAAGCATGCAAAATCCCCAAACATTGCTAAAGAAATGAGCATTTTATATTGAGGTATCTTTGTGCATTAAACTGAGTCCATCCCATTTTATTGAGACAACCCATTTGTAACTATGCAGCAAAAAATCCCAAAACACCATAAAATTGCCTTTTATGGGTGAAAACATGAAAATGAGAGTAAAGTTCCCATAAGAACAATTTCAATCTTAAAGCTCTGATGGAATCCAGTTTAAGGATTTATAACCAAACTCCTTTCATGATGCCTTTACACCAGAAATTTCCCCCTATCATAAATGGCCAATTATATTTATATATTTATTTTTCTGATATCTGGTATCAAGTAAATATATTTAATTTCTGTTTACCATTATTTGTTATCATGTTATGTTTGTAAATGTTTGAATGTTTGTATAATTTGTAAAATGTTAAAGAATTCAATAAAAAAGAGAAAAAGTAATATATTTATGAGGTATCAGTAATTATATTCTAGGTTTCTATTAAAGATATTGTATCTCTTCACTCTGTCTTTTTCTGATTGAATAATTTTCTTTCCTTAACTCAATCAACTTTTAATATGTTTTAATTCATTGTACTTTTAACTATTATTATCTCTGTTTTAATCTATTTTTGTTTACTGCTTTTGGGTATTTAACAGTGCTATCTAAATGCTTTTAAATAAGCAAGCAAACTAAGAAATGATACAGTGATGAAATCTGTTTTATTTGTGTAAATATGTTACACCATTAACATTAACATTATCTTACCTAACCAATAAAACATTCTAAGCAATTATCTTTCATGTTAATGGTGTAGCATATTTAGCAACTATTTCTAATAGTGATCAATGAAAATATTTTTCTTTTTTTTTAAAAAAAACTAAACTCTAATGGAGCAGCTGGC
The DNA here is from genome assembly GCA_023333525.1 of Aspidoscelis tigris stejnegeri. Taxonomy (NCBI): domain Eukaryota; kingdom Metazoa; phylum Chordata; class Lepidosauria; order Squamata; family Teiidae; genus Aspidoscelis; species Aspidoscelis tigris. Next base: position 19,353,769 of record JALMGA010000010.1, read on the forward strand.
ATAAATAAGGATAGAGATTTCCACTCTGCATTAATTGCTAGAAATATACATAAAACAGCAAACTCTCCAATCATGGATATCTTCAGTTCTAATTCTCTGTGTGTGTGTCCCTCTCTCTCCCTGGCTAGACTGATTTTTCCTTCTTTATGAGAACCTTGCCCCCCCCCCAAATCTCTCTCCCCTCCCTACAAAAATACCCACACACACATCCTGCCCACTCAAAGGTTCCAGGATGGATCACAACAATAAAAACACAAAATATACTTAATGTAGGTTTCTGGCGTACCTTCCGTGGAAGGCTGTTCCAGAGCCTGGAGCCACCACAGAACAGACCATCTTGAGTGTCCCTGCCCCATGCACCTATGAGAGAGGAGGAGCGTTACTTGAGATCTCAGTACTCAGGCAGGTCTATATGGATAGACTTGCCTGATAACCAGAATCCAAGCCATTTAGGGATTCATATGTTAACATGTTCTGCCAGCCCTTAGCCAGTGGTATGCCTCCTCCTCAAGAGGGCCTCCCTGTATCCAGAAGATTTAAACAGTGGCCAGCATACATTTCCTGACCAAGGGGCTAGAGCAGCAGTTCTCAACCTACCTAATGCCGCAACCCCTTAATGCAGGTCCTCATGTTGTGGAGACCCCCAACTATGGGGGCGGGGCAGCTGGGAGGGGGAGGGAAGGGTGGCTGAAAACTTGTCACGACCCTTCTGAAAGGGTAGTTTGACCCCCAAAGGGGTCTCGACCCACAGGTTGAGAACCACTGGACTAGAGAGAGCTGCAGCTTTTCAACTGCAGGCATGCTTGGATGAAACTGACTATCTAGACCCATTTAAATCCAGCTTCAGGCCTGGTATGGCATGGAAACTGCCTTGGTCACCCCGGTTGATGGCCTTCTTTGGGAGAGAGACAGAGATTCTCCTGGATTTCTCAATGGCTTTTGATATCATTGACCATGGTATCCTCCTGGAAAGGCTATGGAGCTTGGGAGTTGGAGGCAGTGTGCTCCATTGGTTCCATTCCTATCTCTGTGATGGATCACAGTGGTAGTGTGAGGTTCTATCATGACATCCTGGGAACTCACTTTTTAATGTTTATATGAAGCAGCAGGGAGAGGTCATCAGGAGATTTGGAGTGAGGTGTTATCAATATGCAGATGAAACCCAGCTCTATCTTTCTGTGCCATCTGAATCAGGGGAGACAGCTGAAGTGCTTGACAGGTGACTGGAGGCAATAAAGGGCTGGATGGGGATCAATAAATTGAGATGAATCCAGACAAGACAGAGGTGCTGTGAGTCAAAGGCTCTTGGGATGGTCCTTGATTGGGTTGTAATGCCCTTGAAGGGACAGGTGTGAAATTTGGGCCTGCTCTTGAGCTACTTGAAGGTCAGGTGGAGGCTGTGGCCAAGAGTGCCTATCCCCATGCAACTTTGGTACGGTTCCGATCACAGGATGAGCAAGGTTTGTCCCCATGGGTTTTGGGGACAGCAATAGCAGGAGGGAGGGGGCTGGGACTTCCCTCCTCTTGGCCACATCATCAGATCAAACCCAATGGGGTGATAGGGTGGCCAAAGCGGGGAGAGAAAAAAAAATTGCTTTCCCCAATGGGTTTTTGGGAAGTGGTTTTAATCTCTTTCCTGTGGGGACAGATTTCTGGGTTGACTCCAGATGCCAGATGCTCCTTTGCTTCATTTTAAATTGTTGTAAATAGCATTGTAAATAGCATTTTATTCCTTGAGTGGGAACAAACCCCCATTGTTTTAATATATATTGTTCCTGTTTTAGTATATATATCTTGGTTTTAAATGTTGTTACCTGCCTTGAGACCTTTGGATACCAAGTAGGCTAGAAATTGAAACAAACAAGTAAACAAAATCTACACCTTCAGTTGGGCTTCGTAGTGAGTAAACAGCCAGTGCAGATCTTTCAGGACTGGTATGTATTCTTTTACAACCAGTATCTAAAATGTTAAATGATCAAAGCACATATTCTAGAAACAGTGAAAAGTTCTAAATAGTAGAGCTTTTTATTTTTGAGTGGGGAGGTTGCACTACAGTTAAATATTACTTTGCAATAGAAATGTTCATTCTGTCAAGAGTGGAGCACACATAGCAGTGGAATTAGAAATCCTGGCTGGGACCATTCTTGTTTCTACTGCTTTCTGTTTTGATTTTATCTTGTAAAACATATATTTTAAATTATGTGACCATAATATTGATATTGGTTAAGTGATGTAAGCTGTGTTGTAAATGTGAAATGTGAAATGAAAGGCATTCTGGCCAAGCCTGACCCACTCATTGGCATCCCTCTGCCCTTAGGCAGCTGATGGATATGGTTAGGAGAGCCAACCCAGAACAGAATGGGCTATGATGCAAGGCTTGGCAATAAAAGTCATAGTGGGACAGAACAATGCTAATTATATTTGGAACACTGTATATATTGCATAAAGTTGCAAAACTACATGTAGCCCATTTAACAAATCATAATGTATCAAGAGGGAAAGTGGTTTGGAGCAGTAAGTTAATGTCTGTGTACCAGCATCTTCTGTTTGTAACATTTAACTGAAACACCTTACCTGTGTCCAGACCTGAAATGTTTATGTTTCTGAGCTGTCAAAATGCACACATTTTTGGCACTATCTGGCACTATATTTTCACCAGATTCCTCGATTCAACTCTTTTATAATTTAGGCAGGGTCTGGATGAGGATCCTTTCTGCACTATGCTGGAGCTTGCCTGGGACCTGCTGTAACAAACAGGCAGATGACAGGGCCCTAGTCCAAGATATAATCCAGAGTAAGTCCAGGGGCCTATTCGCACTGGGCCTTTTTCTGGAGTATATCTCAGGATAGGGGTCTGTGGTCCTCATGCTAATGCAGACTCTGGCAGACCTCACGTTGGTCCTGCTGAAGCCTGCGCCAGCATATCGACAGCAAGTCCCTATTCCAGGATATATTCCAGAATAAAGCCAAGTGCGAATAGGCTTCAGATGCAGAAAGGGCCAGTGTTCTTTTAAAAATCTCATGCCTAGCACTGATACTGACTTGCAAAGATCTCGGCTGGGGAATATTTGTTCTCTGACTGTGATCTTTCTAGACAGGACAGTTTCATTAAGCACAGGAAATGAAGAATATGGCAGTTTCTCCACAGCACCAGCCTCAGTGCAATATTGGACCTACCTAATAGTACCTCCCAGTTTCAGGTCGCCTTGGGAAGAGGCTTGATGGCTTCACTGCATCCCTATGGCTGGCATCTTGAACTCTTCCTAATTATGCTCAGCAGACCTAATTATCCTCTCTCCACTGGCACAGTTGGTCAGCAAGTTCAGCCCATTTAATTGCTTTGAGGGGCAATGGATGTAGGTTTGAGGGGAACTGAAGTTCTTCCATGTGCCTTCATGTCTTCTCAGTATTGGGCACTTTGGATGTGACCTGACTTGATGGCATCTGCAAGCCACTTTGAAGGCTGCATGGAGATTTGGCTGGTGACTTGGGTAAGTCACTTGAGCAGCAATAGAAGAAGAATGGGCCAGTGCTTACTTCTACTTTAACTTTATAATGCTTTAATGAGCAGTTGCCCCAGGGTGCCTACTGGAGGAGCACAGGGTTATGTGGACATTGTACTCTCCCAATGCACCCATTATGCAATTACTGTGTGCATAGCTGTCATTGACCATGTGCACTTATGCTACATTCATGGTGCCAGAGAGGCCCTGTGTGGATCTTACCTAAATGTGGCTTTCTCCTTACTCCATTACAGATGAAAAGTGCAAGTAAGTAATTGCTCATCTATAGTGGATAATTTGTTTTTCCAGTTGAGGTGTGCCATCTCTGAACCATTATTATTATTGTTTTTATTTTTGTTGTTATTGCAGTTGTTGTCTTTTTATACCACCTTCCCCATTAAAACACCCAAGATGATTCAATCAAAGCAAAAATACGATAATCATACAAACAAGGATATGCAATTTGACATGCAAGAATATTAAAAATAAATGCTAATAAGCCATAATATATGCCATAATACATGCAATGAAATCTAGCTAAATAACATACTATGCAATATAAAGAGAACTAAACAGTAACAAAATAAAACAGAACAAAAAGAAACATCACTCAACTTAGGTCTGTGACGTATATGCCTTTCTGGGAGAGGATGTGGCAGACACAACCACTACAGTCCACTGGCCAACTCTTTTTTTTCTTTCTTTGCCCACCTCAGCAATATGACTAGGGATCCCACTATTCTTTTTCATTGGCTAGGCTTGCTGGAAGTCATGGGAGATTGATTTCCAACATACTTTGGAGAATCACAGATTAATCAGCCCTGCCAATGTGGCTTGGTTATAGACTATTGGAGCTGGACCTGACAATCAAGAGTTTCATCTACGCTGGGATGGTGAATCAGCCCAGCATCCTGGGTACAGTGTCTCATCTGCATTTGGATCAGTCTGTTGGGAAACCATGCTTCCCATGGAAAATTGTGTCTGCATGGGACAAGGTGTTGGAGTGGGCTATGGGGTGTAGCCTGCTCCAGTGAGAACCCATTTGAACACAGTATCTGAAGTGTTCCATTATGGTGGACCATACCAGCCTTTTGGGCATGGATGGTACAGAGCAGCTGATCCACTTTACTGCGCCTGAAGAGCTCGGTACCCTTTTGCCAGGTTCCCAGAGATGGCCCAGGAAATGGGACACTTCTGAGCACTTGGCTAAAATAGCCCTGCTGGGCAACTTTGAAAGCTGGGAACTTTCAGTGGGCCAGGATGGCCTTGGACTGGATAGCTTGATCTGGGCCAAGATCAGCCCAGCCTGTTAATGAATAGTGTTCACCTTCTCCGAATGTCTATGAGTCCCAACCCCACACAGCCAAGAACACTCACTGAGATATGTTGAGCCTCTTATTACCAATCAGCCTAACAGATTTCACAATGAGGATAAGGAGAACAGCATTCACTGACTTGAGCTCTTTGTGGGAAAAGCAGATATAAATGCTACAATGATATGGAAACATAACAAATGATTCCCTCCCCCACAAAAAAGAATCTAGCCTAATACATCAACTAGCAATGCAAAAAAGAAGAACTGTACGCCAATTGAGTTCTAACTACAGCAATAAATGGGGGTGGGGATGGGGTGGGGGGTGGGGAGGGCATATCTCAAGCCTTAAAGTATGGTTTTCAACATGCCCTTGACAGGAAATACTTGCCTTGAAGATTTACGGTAAGGGAACTTAGCTAAGATTGAATGCTCTGCTGATTCATCACCCACCCACAAACACCCACCCACACATACCCACCTTAATAAAATGGAATACATCTAGTTCAGGAAGTCTCTTGATAGTATCTTGTAATTTTGTTCACCAAGAACCTTTATTTAAAGCTAGATCCCAGGAGTCTGTTTATAATGAGCTGAAAGTGCAGAGATAAGCAGTTATTTCAGAAAATGTGGCTTCCTATTGATGTATATTTTGCTTGGGCTGTATATCTTAATTGAAGTGAAATGAGCATGGAGCCCCAGGGTTTATTTTTAGTTCTACAAAGGCATTAAATACTCCAGACACAAGATTAGGGAGAGGAGAAAGGCACATCAACTTCTGGTTCAGGACTAGATGCCAAAAACTTCCACCAGCTTGTACAGAATTTCAGTTCCAAATACATCAGCAATGTTTATCTCCATTCTTACCATCACATCACCATCTACCATCTATAATCTTATTCCATTCAAATGGCTCTTTCTGCCCACCTTCTTATCATACCTGGGTTTTTGTGTGTGTGTGTTTCTAAAGTTTGTTATAATATGCTTTTGAGAAAGGCACTTGTCAGCTAATTATTCCGTGGCAAAGTTGACCAGATTGGTTGCTGGATCCATCTTCAGTCTAGTTTCCACCCAGTGCAGTTTGATGCTGAACAGGAAATGGCCACAGAATCCAGCCGTTTCCTCTCTGGTGTTAGGTGGAGTTTGGCAAGTTGCCATGCCCTGACATAGATGAGACAGTGGCAGCAGGGAGCAAGAAAGCAAAAAGCACCCTTGACGTACTTTGCTGAGGGTTTATTGGCATGGGTGCAGTTTTCATTGCTGAGAGGCTGGCTGAGCACCTAATGGGGCAGCAACAAGTAGTTGATGGGCCCCAGGGGCTCTTACCAGATACTTTTTTGGATGAACCCTTGATTTTGATTCAAGTGGATTAAACTTTAAGATGAGTTCCTTACTATATTCCAGATGTCAACAGCTACAACAGACCTACTTCTTACTTAGATCCTTTCTTGAAGTCCTCACAGAACCTGTTTTACAGCCTCCCAATACTGTCCAGTTGATGGCTTAATTCTGTGTGGCTTGCAGTTCGGATCAAATGATCAGTTTTCATCTGGTGGAATGCTCTTCTTCACTTGATTGTAATGATGAACCAAAAGATTAGAAACTTTTGTATTATTACTGTTGTATGAAAGCTGAAGCCTGACCGCACTGCATACATTGAGCTGTCCTCTCAGCACCAGTGACTGATAATTTCTCTATCACTTTGAAGACTTCTGGAAAACCAGTGTAATGTGCCTTATTCTTCTTTGGATCTGCTGGTTGGAATGCACAATACTTGAAGCCTGTTCTCTCTTTTTATTTTGTTTTTACTGAGACAGCCTCAGAGTTTGAGCTTCTTGGGTGTTTCGGCCCCTTCTTTACTCATCATCTTCATGTGGTAAATTGAAGGAGGTACAAAATATCTGATTTTCATTGTATTGATGGGGCTTTAAGCTATTCTTCAGTTCGTACACGGAAACACTTGCTCCTCGTTGTTATTCTACTCATTTCTATTTTGCAATCTTCCTTCCTTCCCCAAAAACCTCACTATAAACAGCTTAAAAGCAGAACTAAAGTTGATTCAAATCTCACTTAATTAGCATTTTAAAAAATAAAATAAAATAAAAATCACAGTGCCACCTTTGTCAACTTTGCACAAAGAATACCAAGAAAAGTGTGGAGAATTCACCATGACATATATCTAGCTTTCCTCATGGAATGTTAACATTTTCAATTGAAATGGGAGAGAAATGGCAATTTTAAAACTAATTATGTTTGTGGAGTAGATGTGCTCTGAAATAAAAGATGGAGAAGATTAGCAGCAAGTAGGGTGGTTTTTCCTCCAAGGTTAAATGGTTCTGTTCCCTAGATATTTGGATTTTTGAAAACCATCTCGCCTTTCTTTGCATCCTTCCATTCTTCCTCAGGACAGGTTCAACCAGCATGGAAGATGAAGGGCCTGCTTTTGGCATAGCCTCTAGGTCAGGAACACATAATAAACATGTAAAGGTCGGTAAGTGAAGCATGGAATGTATGTTTTATATTTCATCAGGAAATAACATGATAAATAATTTCTTACTACTTGAACTTTCAGGTGGAAGAAAAATGGTCCAGTGTTTTTCCAGACTGCACTTCACAGAAACATAAATAAATCCACCCTTGAACTGAACGTGCATTTACTATATTTTAATGTATTAGTGACTTCATTGGGATGTAAGCCAGATTTTGTTTGATAAAAGCTGATATGGTATATTGAAACAACTAAAAGATCAAGATTTAAATCCACACTTGGGCATGGAAGCTGTATAGGTGACCTTGGGCCACCCACTATTTTTCAGCCTAACTTCCCTCAGCATCATTATGAGGAGAAAATGTAATATTTCTGTCATTCCAGAAGTTAACATGATGCTTGGTCCCACTTCTCTGTTTAGGTTCCCTTCATTTATATGATTTTTAAAATGATTGATTTAATTTATTGAATTTTTTTTTACCTTATTTTGGAGCTTTAAAATATAATTTTTCTACATGTTTCTTTATGTGTAAGGGCATGTAAATATCCCATAACCTGGTGTGGAGGGGTGAGGGAAGACCGGTGTCCCATTGTCCTGCTCTTCACCTTCAGGTAGGATCTGCAGGTGCACTTGGCATGGAGGAGGAGAAGGAAGATCTGGGATTGTTGCCTGTTCTGTCTTACTTTAAGGTTTTGTATACTTTTGTATGAGTATTTATTTATTTATTTATTTATTTATTTATTTATTTATTTATTTATTTATTTATTTATTTATTTATTTATTTATTTATTTATATCCCACCCTATACCTGAAGGTCTCTGGGCAGGTAACAACGCTTAAAATTCAGGATGTTAAAACAAAACAATATGTGTTAAAACAATATGTATTAAAAACAATAATGTGTGATTCTATAATGTATAATATATTATGTTTGTATAATAAATGTTTCATTCATTGTCTCTTTTCTGTTTTTCTGCAAATTTCCTTGGACAGACTTTCTGTTTGGAAAGGTGGTATACAAATAAAATGGAAATAATGAGAAGTGAAGTATAGGACATAAGGGGTGCGGCAGCTTGTCTATGAGGTATGCAGATATAGAACCCTCATAGGTGCCTTTCCTGCGGTATGAGAAAAACAATTCTAAGGATAAATGCTGTCTTCTCCTGCTGCTTCTTGTCCTCTCCCTGACTGCCCCATTTCTGCAGCCATTTTCTGCATTTTCTTTAATGGGGCTGGGAGGGAATTTCAAAAGCTGTGGAAGAAATGTTCTACAGCCTCCATAGTTTTCCTCACTTTGGAGCTTGGACAAGAGGTACGTGGATGGGTACATGCCATGCTTTTCACCTCAGAGGTAGCTGCAGGGGACGTTAAAGGTTACTCTGTGTGTGTCTGATACTCAACGGAATTCATTTCTCTCTTTCTCTTGAGTTTCCTGCCCCAATGATGTCATGGCTTGAAGGATAGACTGGTGGCTAATTGCTGACTGCATGGGGAGGGGTTTGGGGGAAGGGAGGAGAGAGGAGAGAGGAGAGGAGAGAATGACTGTGCCCAGCACTAAAAGAATGAAGAGTGGGAACAAGCAAGTCTGCAAACCAGTTCTGAGTCTGTGGTGACTCTCAGAAATCATGTGCAGTGCAGATTTCAAAAAAATCCAGATTAAAATTACTGTGTTGGGATCTGGGCTTGATGTTAATAATAATAAAATGTATGAGGAAGGGACACCCATTCCCAGGCTTCAGGACAGGGTAAGGTGACTTTAGGGATTTTATGTTTATTCTTACATCCTCAAATTTGCCTAGAGGGTTTCTCAGTAAGAGATTCTGATCACACCCTTAGCTGACATTTTCCTCAAGCTGTCCACCAGCATCCAAAAATCCCTTTCCTGACTATTTCCTGCCAGCTCAGATTAATCAGTGTGGTTACTGGTTAGGATTTTTAGCTTCAGTGTACTTCAGTTTACACTTGCCCCCACAGTGTACAGTTCATGGCAGAACACAGGTAGAAGGCTTGGAAAACACTGAGGCTGCATCCCCAAACGACTTATTTGCCTCTCTACTGTCACTCTACTGTCACTCTATTGAAGTGGACTTTAAAAGTCCAATGCAAATCAGGAATAAGCGTCCACATGAGGCTCAGCAAAATGCGCATTTTTAACGCACCTTCCGTCCCCATGGGAGCCGTATTTTCTTTGCGCGCATCTTTTTCTCCACGCCCCTGCTCTTGTTGTTAGGGTGGCAGCAGGAATGGGGAGGGACTGTGCTCTGCGTGGCCACAACCAGGAAGACAACCCCTGACAAGTCCAAAGGAAAAATAGCCATCGGTTCTCTGTTCGTCTCCCAGATCTTCCGCCCCCCGAAATGGCTTCTCGTGCCGGCAAACATTCACTCTCACCACTTTCCCCTGTTATCGCTATCAAAATCCAGCCTGTCCAGCGCACAATCACTCATTCACTCACCACTTTCCATGTTATTGCTGTCAAAATCCACCCTGTCCAGCGCACGATCGCTCATTCACTCACCACTTTCCCTGTTATTGCTGTCAAAATCCACCCCTAGCAATAATCCACCCATTTCACACCTCATAGCGATTGCAACAATGTTGCCATTCTGCGTGATTCTGGCTCTTTAGTTCTGAGCTTTAGAAAGGGAAGCTGCTTGTGTTACTGCTGTGTGTGCTGGCGGCAATCCCCGCCCCTTTTGCCACAGAGCATCCCCAAGGTAAATGTTGCGAGGAAAACCCGCAACTTCCAAAAAGAGCTCTGAAAGTCTTATTTAAAGGGCACTTTTTTTGTTGCGCATTTCCCTCATTTTGTAGCTCTGGAAGTTCGTTAAAAACACTGGCATGAGGGCGCTCAGAGGCAAAAGAAGAGTTTTAGCAGACTTTAAATTGCTTGGGGACAGGGCCTGATTTCCTTGTAAAAAGCTTTTCATGTCTAGAAAAAAAAATATTTTTTAATGGTAAGCCATGGTATTATTGATCATGTCCACTTCAAGGATATGTAAATCTACTTACGTGTAAGTCATTAATTCTGGAGGACAAAGTTGAGCTGCACTAAGAGCAAGTCCCCAGGATCAAATATTGAAAGATTCCACTGTATGAGTTGTAGTTGCAGCTTGGAATCTCATATTAAGATATGTTCATTCGGTTGCCAAGCAGAGTACATTGATAGATTGTATCATGGCGATGGAGGGGGAGGAGAAGGTGCACAACTATTATCTGCTGCTAAACTCATTTCACCTGTAAAGGGGAGAATATTGATTTCATTCATCTCACTTAGCCACTTGTATGACTCAAGCAAATACACACCACCAGAGTTCAATGACATCAGCTGTGAAATGATGGTGTTATAGCTGAGAATGAAAACAAAAGGCAGTAGGAAAAATGATGAATGCAACTTCATTAGATGATTATTTTTTTAAAAAAAATATTTGTCTTCATAAGGCCTGTGTGATGACCTTTACAACACTCTTGATATAGAAGTTTTAAATGAGAAGGGATTGCTTTTTGAGTGAGCACACATTCATTTATAATCAGTACAGAGAGATCCCTAGGGTATGTGCATAGAGCTTAAGGAGCAATTCAATATGCGTGGCTATGAATGGAGTTCAATGAACTTCATCACATGGAGGTCTAGGGCTGGTCCTTAGGGCTGATAGCAGCCATTCTCTGTGGCCTCTTCATCTTGATATTGCTTCTTATGGGTGTAACATCTTCAAGGAAGTCAGAAATAAAAGAAATGAGAAAGAAGATAATGCTCTTTTACCTTCTAATCCCTCTATATTAGTGCTGAATGAGGGGGAGAAGGATGGATATGTATGGCTGAGGTAACAGAAGTGAGGATGATGACAATACCTGCCCCCCAAACCTGGAACTACTAATGGACTTTTATTTCAAGATCTTGAGTCTTTTGAGTGCAAAGCAATACTTCTGCTAGACCTAAATTAGACTCTATAGTACATGAAATATTGAAAAATTATGTCAAATATTTTACATATATATGTGCACCCATATGAGTGCACAATCCGGCTGTGGGAACATGTATGACTGATCATGAAATGGATTGTACTTCTTCACTGCCACCAACTGTGATGTTTTCACTGATATTGTCACCAATTTCAAACAGAACTGGTGTCCACCAAATGCAGTGCTCAGGGGCTAATCTTTGTCCACAGCTGTTGCCCAAAATGAACGCATTGGTGCTCAGTTGCTAGCTTCTTATAGATTAGGTTGACTGTTTCCACCTGTTATGTTTGCTGCCACTGGGCGGGCTCTGACCTCTTGAAAAAGGTGTAGTGACTAAATAGGCATGCCTCACCTGTTGGTGAGATAGCTTACACACAAGACAAGGTGATGAACAAATAGATACACAGCAATGTGTTGTTTTTAGATATTAATGCAGAAACACAGCCCTATTGGTTTCAGTTACGTTTATGGTTGCACTATAGCACAAATCTTACGAATTTATTCCTTTTAAAATTTACTTTTACAAAAGTGTAACCAATTGCTGGCAATGGGGATATAAAATAAATGCTGATCCCTGGACTCTGGTACTTTAGAATACCAACCAGCTCTTGGCTTACTGGGGGGACCTATATTTCCCACTTATATTAAACCTTTCCTCCACTCTATCCATTAAACATGCACATTTTAGTGGAAGTGACTGGTCCAAAGTTACCCAGTGGTCATGGCCAGGTGGAGATCTTGACCTACCAGTCTGGTTTAGTAGTTAAGGAGCTTGTCTCTTATCTGGGAATACTGGGTTTGATTTCACTCTCCCCCATGAAAGCCAGCTGGGTGACCTTGGGCTCATCACAGCTCTCTTCTGAGCTCTCACAGCCCCACCTATCTCAAGGTGTTCTGTTGTGGGGTGAAGAACAGAAGCTTTGTCAGCCACTTTGAGTCATCTTAAATGGGTAAGAAAAGCAGGGTAGATAAGCCAACTCTTCTTCTTTTTCTCTTCCAAGTCCTAGGCTGTTTCTGAACTTAATCTGGATTAAAGAGATCTGGATCTTTGAGATCTGGTCCTTGCTCAATCCCGTCCATTGAGTTCCTGATATACTCAGTGCTAAATACTCAGTGCTGTCATGTGGATGCTATAGCAAACATCTCAAGGCCCCGATTAGGCTCAAGCAGGAGGTTCTGCCGGCAGCACAGTACAGGAGTCACTTCCATTTACATTGGGTGTGGTAGAGAGACATGGCTGCATATTGCCTACATTGCAGCTACAGACTTGGATACAATTGCATAGGGATTCAACATCGGAGTCAGAGCTGCCCTGCTGCAAATGGCGGCCTCCAGGCCTGCTCCTGGATCCCTTTGGCCCAGCATACATGCCAGAAGTACACTCTGGAATCCAGTCTTCATGGTGCAAGACCAGACTGAAGACCCGTTTAAAAGATTCTACCGCTAACCCAGACTTAAGGGCCCATTTGATCTGGAACTTTAAAATGCTTGTGTGGACAACACGGTCCTAGTGGGGTCATCAGTGCAGATGGCATGTAGCAAATCCACACCAAATGCGTATTTATCAGGTGCATAATGGAGTCTTCAGGACCTGTGTGGAAATGGCTCTAGATGGACATCCTAGACACTAAATTCAACTGGCTTATTGTGATAAATGTTAGAAAATTACTTCAGCATTCAAAGCCCTATGTTATGATTGTTATGAGCCCCAAGTTATGAGTGGAGGAAGTCTATTTGTTGTCCAAAGGCTGCTCTGTAACCATACTGATTGCACTGCCCCATATAATCATTCAGACTGCATGTGGCCCAAACTTCTGAGCTAGGAGTTGGCATAGGGTGGCCCTCTGCTGAATCTTCCCAAAGGGAAAATATCTTGCTATACAGAAACTGTGGGCAGTCTATAGTTTCAAATCCATCCACATTTTCATGATCACAAATGCCTAAAAACTTGTAGGACCAATGGCACTTTCTGCATTGGACTTAGGCTGCCTCCAGATTTGTGGAATAAATCTGCAGTTAAACATTAAAGTGCAGAACACTTATTGTGCAGTGACAACCAGCCATCCCAACTCAAAAGGCAGCTCTGTAGCTTCCCCTATGGAGCTAAGGAGGTGCACACCATCATCTGGGCTGAGGCAGCCAATCAGATTTGAGCTGCTCTTCCTGCTCCCATCCCTCCGTTCTGAATGTTCTGCCTGCACTGAGAAGCTTCAGATTTTTGTTTGTACTGTGCAGCGAGTGTCCTCTTACCAACATTAAGGTAAGTGTGTAGTCCTGATCGGATAATGCGACGCCATGATGATCCATATCATCACAGTATAAATGTGTCTGGACGCAGCCTTTATTCTAGATTACATTCCAGAATAGGAGCCCATCATATGCAGACTTGTGCAGACTATGGCAGACCATGGACAGGGCCTGCCATAGTCTGTCCCAGTATGTAGAAGGAAGTTCTATTCTCGAATATAATCCAGAATAAGGTCCAGTGAAGAAAATGTAAATAAATGTGTGGCAGATTAGGACTGGAATGCATTGTTCCATATCAAACATATGAAGGAAGAGGCTGGTACATATAAAGGTCTAAGTTGCAGGAATATTATCTAGCCTAAAAGGTAATTCTTGCCTTACTCAGACTTTAAATATCTCACAGTCATTTTTCTTCACAAGGTGCCTAGGTGAGAAATAAGATATTTCAGGATCTTTGACAGAGGAAAGACAGAAGGAAATTGTGGCAGTTTTTCCTTGTCATATAGAAATTACAAAAGCTACACTGAAATATACTTTAATACAATGTACAGAAAACCTGTCCTCCTCTGTCATCCTGTTCCTGTATAAGCATCGGTAAAATAAAATAAGAGTTCCGTAGGCCAGCACATCCTTGTCTGTAAGTGAGACAGGAAACTGGCTAAAATTCAGAGCCCCTCAGATGTCATTGTGGGGAGTTGAATGGACAAATATTTCTATTTCCTTTCAGCCCCCAAGGCTCTTGGGGAAGTGATGAGGACAGCCTCAGAGGACAGCGATGCTGCAGTCTTAGAGCTGTTTACATAGAAAAGGTGGAACATTAAAAATAATAGCAATAAAAATATAAAAAATAAAATGTCTTCAGGGATCAAACACTAAAGTAAACAGGTGCTTATCCCTAAGGTTCCAAAAGTGCCTAATGTTGATGTCTGGTATATCTCTATGGGGAGATTTATGGACTCTCAGGCCATCCTTTCCATTTCCATGGAAACGCTCCTGTGCACCAGGGAATGAATGGCTGGGGTCAGCATAATGGTCAGTGTGAGGAACAGAAACTCCAACAGACATTTGATAGAAGTTCTAGTTTCCAGCAGCAATTTGGGCTCCATTTTGGAACACGTTCCCCTGCTGTGATCCCTCAAGGCAGTGTACAATGTGGACTGATTGCTGTGTCCCCTAGCATGGCTCAGGCCCCGGCCTTGTGTGGATGAAGCCTCAAAGGCTTAGGAACTGGTTCTGATTTATACTCACTACTTCATAGCTGCAGGGACCTTTCATATATTTAAGACATACTGCATAGTGCCCTTCATCTTAATAAATGTTGGGAGGCTTAATAATGTACAATAATGCAATCACACGAACAGAGTGTAATAGTAATAATATCATAGTACAATCATTAGAAAAGAAAGCAAAAGAAAAACTAGCAGCAGAAATAAATGTCACTTTTTTGTTGTTATGGGTAGCACTAAGTCGTGGCCTGGTTGGCTGTATGGTTGCCTGCATGGACACCTCTATACAGGTTTATCATGGTCTACAACAGGGGGAGAGACTGAGGATCGAACAGGGGAATGTCTGCTTTTCAAGCTGTTTGTTCTGTTACTGAGCTACAGCCACTCACCTTCTCCTCTCTACTTCAGCCTGCAATAGCCTAGGAGAGGGCACTCCAGAAAGGCTGACTCTGGACATTGTTTTAAAAACCCTCATTTTATCAATGGGCCAGAGTAAAGCAGTTCTGGAGGAAAGATGGTCCATCTAGATTCATAGTTGACACTTGACATTGAAGTGACAAGATCCATCCACATGCTTAGCTCCTCCTTGCATGTTCAGTGTGAAGAACGTTCTGATAGATCCCACAGTCCCATGTTCTCCAATGAAGGCAAGTTCCTGTTAGTTCTTGCAGTTTGGTCACATGGACTGAGAAATGCAGAGTAACATGGTAATTCCTCAAGGAGAGTGCTTAAAACTACTATTTTTAAAACTTGGAAGTACCAGGTGTATAATATGCAGCTGCCGCAGAGATTAATTAATGGTGTCAGTCAAATCAAATTTGCTGCTCATTAAACTTCGATTTTCAGCCCTGTTGGGATGCACCCAAACAGTCTTGGGCACAGCACCCAGCAGAAATGGTCTTCTCCTCTCCTCCCTAGCAGTTATACCACTTCTACATGATCAAGTCTTCTCATTTGCCCTGAATTACCATATTAAAAAATGAAAAGGGGCACTGACTTCTTTAATTGTAAGGGGTTTTATGCAAAATTATTGGAGACTTTGGGATGGGTAGCTGAATAGAGTGGTGGAAGTATGGAAGGGGCCCATGTCATTGGGCCATGTAGCTGCAATACCTGTCTCTCTTTATGCTCCACCCTTGTAAATAATTGTTATGCAAAGATTCTTAACCCTTTCTAGTCTGTGGATCCCTTTCTAGGACCCCTTCCTACAAAAATATTTTCATTTTTTATTAGATTGATTGTGTATTTTTTAAAAAAAACAAAGTCTGTGCTTCATGAGCTTTTGATCTTTCTTCCACTATGACACCTCCCCTCCTCGTAAAATCCAGATAGATTTATTGCCTCCAATTTCTACTAATCTAATGCACATTTTAATACATAAGCTGCTGCTGTCCTTGGTGCTGGAAAAGGCTTAAAAGCATATTTCTATTAGAGTAGATGTATGGGCTTCCCTGTCTCTTTCTTGCTCCCAGAATGCCTTGTTTCTGGTATGCCTGCCAGCAACAAAGGCTTCAAAAGTATCTCTAGTGAGGCCATGTCTCAATATCCCCTCTACCATAGCAGCAGCAAAACTATAGCAAAAGCAGTATATCTCTGGATCTAAGGGTGTTTTTCCACTGTCACTAGAAGTACCCATTAATGCGTACAGAAATGCCATTACATACCCATTAATGGGTACTTAATGGGTACTTTTAGTGACAGTGGAAAAACACCCTAAGAGTACCCTTCTAAACTAGTAGAAGAACTCTTTCTCACAGGTGGTGAAGATGCCCATAGAAGACCCTCTAGTGAACAGGAAATACACACATTTAATAATGGAATTGTTACTTCAGTGCTATGATCAGACATAAAAAGGAATGCCTCTTGTGCTGCCAATTATGTTCTCAATCCATCTTTTCTAGCACAGAATGTTGATGAAAGTGGGGAGCGGTAGACTGGTGTGGTTCCAATCCCACCTGAAGCCTTCTCTAAGGTGCCTCAGAGATGCTTTATTTTGTTGCTGTGCCTGATCATACCCTAGGTGAGGCTAGTTTATTAAAACTCATTTAAGATTAATATACGAAATCAAAATGTCTCTCCTTTAAATAGACAACGGAACTTTGGTTTGACCTCTGGAAAGTATTGTTCTTATCCATAGTGACTTTCAGATCTCAGGCTGTAGTATCAACATAATTAGAGTATTGGTTTCAATCTTTGACAGAGAAGAGCTTAATTTACCACAGTTTTCCATCTGCTGGAAGTTGGAAGTTCCAACTGGGATGAGAGATAAAATGACAAAACTGCAGAATGTAATAACGATAACATACATACTGGAAGCCAGAATGATATAGCAATTACTCCTCAGACCAGGGGCGATTTTGCACTTCCCTTCCCGTCTGCTGGATGGGAAAGAAGTATAATCATCCAACAATGACTAGTGTTCACACTTGCACCCCACACCCAACACAATTGTGACTGATCCCAGGGCCAGTCCTCTTCTGGGTGCTGCCATTTTGGTTGTGGCACCCTCCAAGATGGCCTGTGCATCAGTGCTGTTGCTATGATGGTGCTGATGCTCTGTGCACATGCAGTTGCATCCATGGTTGTTCCAGGTGCCAGCATGCTTCCGTGGTATCTCAGATAACCCTGGAGCACAGGAAGAGGTGTGAATGGCTGCCTCCTGGACATACCAGGTAAGCTTTCAGTTAAGGTTGGTAAAGGTGTGGAGCAGAATTGTGTGCTCCACATCTAATGCATAATTAGGGAACTTCTGGGAAGGCAGAGGGTGCCTGGAGGCTGTAAAAGCCTCCTCAAGGCATGGATGCTCTTCTCCAGAAGTTCCCTAATCATGCACTATGGGGTGTAGTGGAAATAGATCCTCAAGGCAGACCGTGACTGCACTCTTAGCATTATAGTCCTGTACTCAGTCCTTTAAGCATGTCAAGTTTATATCTTGCTTCCTTTGCATTTTCTGCACTGGTCCAGGCTATGTAGCTTGTGCTAAGGGTAGTCTGAATGATTCCCAGCTCATATGGGCTCAGTCCCCAAGGCTTCAAAATCAGCAGCCAGGGCTACAAAGTCCTTGGCAGGGACATTTCTGGCCACACACCCTGGACAAAAAGGGGCTGGATCTGGTATGCTAGCCCATGGAGCATGTTGTCTGCACATCCTTCATGGACTGATATATACCATCAGTAGTCCTCCTGGGGGCAAACTTTTAATAGTTCCATAGATGGAGAAGGATATAGCACCCTTTTGGTTTTGTATCCCACACTTGTGGGTGACCTAGTCCAACCTGGACAAGCCACTCTTGCTGTCCATCTCTGGATGGCAAAGGTTGAAGCTCCCCATGTGTGTACTAAGCATTCACACCAGTGAATGCTAGAACCTGTGTTCCCTTCTCCCACATGTCTGCAGACTTATCTGAAGTGCAGACATGTGTCCAGGCACCATCATCTCGATTCCCAATGTTGGTGCAAATGTGCCATCACACATGTGTGCCAGGTCACATGATATGCAAGCATGTCAGCTGCCTCACACAGTACTATGGTGTGGATAGTCTTCCCAGACCCAGAAAAAACCAATATAAGTGTAATTCTGCCCAACACAGAATGTGCAGTGTGTTTTTGCACGGAAGGAGCTGTTTCTGATTTGGAAATGGCTTCAAGCACAGATGGTCCATCCCAAAATTCACTACAAGGCTACCAGACGGCCAAGTGCAGATAGGCTATTCTGCGCCAGCATGTGGAAGGCAGATGCCTGCGTTCTCTGAAGATCAGTCTACTGGCCCATATGGAAAGGGTCCAACTGTCCACATATCAGGAGTCCAGTTTTGTCTACTTCTTGGTTCAGGACAGGAGGCGTGGATTCCCATTCTGTAGTTCATAAACTTGGTAGGCATATAGACAACAGAACAGAGTTTTTAAGATTTATCAGGCAGCATACGATTCTTAGAAAGAAGTCAGAGGAAAACAACACAAGAAATCTCCATCTTGAGGGAAACTCATGCCAATGCTGGATCCCAGACTGCCTAACCTTGCAATGTCCTTGACCCATGGACGCACAAAACAGGGTGAAAGAAAGGTCATAGTAGGCTTAAACCCACATATTATCACAACCTCATTCACTTCCAGCTGAGCAGTCATCCCACAAGGTTATTCTCTTCCAGCTTTGCAAGTATCTCACAAGGTTATTGTGAGAATAAGGAGGAGTGAAGGGGGAGAATTATGTCAACTCCCTCCTTCGTGCCCTTTTTTACTTAGAGACTTTTTCTTCCTATGACATTTGCCACAGTGCAGATGAACTCTGCCCAATCGAGGAACACTTTTAAAAAACATTGGAAAAAATTAGAAAAGCATAAGAGGCAAGGAAGGAGCTTCTGTTAGCACAGATGAGAGCCAGAGGACAAAACCAATCTCATCGACATCTGGGATGTTATCTTGATCCCCAACTTTTGTTGTGCTATTGACTCTGTACTTGTGCTGTCACTGATCAGTGTTAACCCACTCTGACAGCTGTGTAAACTTCACTTTAAAGTTTGGTATTTCAGATGCTCGGGTGGCATTTAAGCTGTATAAGCTTCCTCTTGAGTGAATTAATGAACATACAAAACAGTTTTCTCTGGATTGGTAAGAATCCTATAAAGGTCAAGTCCTTATCTTCTGAAGCTTCATTAGTGTATAATTAAAAAAAAGAATATTTTCAGCTGATTGCACTCTCAAACATAAAGCACCATTTACTCATTTTACTGATCACATTCATGGAAAGGGGAGGAGGGTATGTGGAGGTGTTTGATAGCGCTGCCTAGTTCTTTTGCTGCTACTCATTGGGAGACTTAGCTTGTATTCAGGCATAACAAAAAGGTGCCTCTGAGGCAACTCAGAGACAATAGTGTGTGGCCCTTGTGTTGCCAAGCCTCCTCTAATCCACATTTTCTAGCACAGAATGTTTAGGAGGGGGGGGGGCAGACTGGTGCATCAGCAATCCAACCTTGAAGGAACCCCAGAGGTACCTCAGAGATGCTTTGAAGAGGGACAATGTACTTTCTTAGACATGAGGCTCTTGAATGACGTGGTGATTCTGAAAACCAGCCCCCTGCTTTAGTTTTGTGCTATACCCTGTCAGTCCAGTATGCAAATAGTGCTCCCTGATAGTCAATGATAACCAGGCAGGAAGGGAAAAGGAACAAGTGAGTGAAGTCTATATTTTAGTCAGAAAGGGTTGGCCAAAGAAGACACAGGATTTGTTGGACCAAGGAGAAAGTCAGGAACCAAAGATGCAACATTCAGATAGGGAAAGATACTGAAGGTTTAAAGTGGAATTTGTTAGGAAGGTAGATAGGAAGAAGGATTTTTTCCTATTTGTGAATTAACAAATGACAGGCTGTGGCCAGGTATATTCTAATCTGTGAGCCAGGATTTGGCTGAATGTTAATATAATTCTATCTGTCGTTCCATTTGAGTGATGCCCATCTTGAGGTCAGATGGAGCCGGCCAACCTGAACTTGAGCAGAGGGAGGGAGGGACACTGCCAAATTGACATAGCTTTCAGTTAACCATCATGGTCTCTGGATTATCTGTGTGAGCAGAATGCCCCTCACACAGATGAGTTCTCTGGTCTGGCAAGTTGGCCAGGGACTGGAGGTTGTAGCAGAAGTTGGGCTGTGTTCCTGTTACAAAGACTGATATTCTGAGTGAAGAGCCAGCATGGGGTCAGGAGGGTGATCCAAATGCTCTTCCATACTAACTCTTCCAAAGTGGTGACCTCAGGGTAATTAAATGTGGTTTAACAAAAGGTCATCTCTTTTTTGAGGAACATATCCACATCTGCTGCATGCATGATGATGATGATGGTGATGATGGTGATGATGGTGATCCTATCCTTCACTCAAGGGTCCCAAGGCAGGTTACAACTATAAAAAAAGATATAATTTGTAACATTTAAGACATAATTAAAATTCAGTATAAGATACAATCCTCTCTTTCCCCTATTTTACCCCTCTGATTAATCAAGGCATATTTGCACAGAGTTCACTGCACACAGGTGAGATTCTGGTGTATAGCTAAGGCTGGGATGGGCCCTAAGAAAGCAAGCAAAAGCAATCTCCCTCATATCATGCAAACTAAGACTAAATATATGTAACAAGTGTAATAGTAAACATAAAGCAAGTTTGGCAGCCCGCCACCAGCATTTTACTTCTTTAACTAGCAGGAAAGGAAAAAAAATCCAGGCTTGAATAATGGCAGGTGCAGCTCTGGTGAAACTAGAGGCAGGTCAGGAAAAGGATCTGTTTGGCAGCTTTGGGAAGTGTGCTGAGGAGAGAATTATGTTAGTAGCACTAATATGGAGGGGGAAAGCACCGTTTGCATACCCACCCATCACTGCACATCTGCAATGTTTCAGTCCAGGACGTTTTGGGGAACACTGTAAATGGCTCCAAAGGTTGACCATAACAGGGCTGTGTTATCCCTCCAGAAATGGTTGCTGTGGATGGGTGCAGGGCCTCATGGATCTCCATGATCTTCCAGCACACCGACAGCAATACAAGGGTCCATGGACATTTTATTTATTTATATTTATATTTATATTTATATCCCGCCCCATACCCTAGGGTCTCTGGGCGGCTACCAACATATAAAATATACACATATCAAAACTGTATAGAACAATGCTAAAACCAATACAAAATTTTTAAAAACCAGCATAATAATAATATTGATTAAAAAAAAAACAGTTTAAAAGACAGTAGAGTGTGCAATGGGGGGAGGTGGAGGGGACATTTAGCCAAAAGCCCGGATGAAGAGGTACGTCTTCACCGCCTTCCTGAATGTGGACAGAGAAGGGGCCTGACGTACCTCCGAGGGGAGACCATTCCACAATCTGGGGGCCACTACTGAGAAGGCCCTCTCCCAGGTGCCCACCCACCTAGCTACTGAAGGCGGGGGGATAACCAGAAGAGCCTCTCCTCCAGATCTTAGAACGCGGGCAGGTCGATATGGGAGAAGGCGCTCCTTTAGATATGGACCTTACACGCTCAAGAGGGCCCACTGGTATAGATAGAAAGTAGAATGTAGCAATAAAGGAGCAGAATTATAACCAGGATATAATTCTGGTCCATGGGGTCAATTTCTTTGAAGACTCCGTCATTAGAGTGACTTCTCATAGCACACTACAGTTTTTTGTTCTTTCTGAACTGGGCCTATTTGTTTGAGCAGGATAATAAGAAGACAGCTATGTTCGCCCTTTATACATTGTTAGGTTTTTGTTTTGTTTTAGATAAAGTTTCACATGTCGTTAGGCATCACGAAAGGAGACATTTCATCATTTTACCTTGAGATCCCTATCAGCAGAGTCCTTCTGGTGATCTTGTAACACCACAAATTTAATGCCCTTTCTTACAGCAGCTGCTACAAACACTCTTGATTCTACTGGACTTAACGAACTTCCAATAAGAAAGGCTAATAGCACAGGGAGCAAGTATTTAATTCAAATGATTTATAGTTTGAAAGTCTCTGATTAACACAGCAGGGGCATGCAGATCTTAATAGCCTGCATACTGAAAAACAGTAATCACTGGATACATATTCTAAATGATAATAGAGGGAAGAAGTCCCTTGATTTCCTCTTTTCTATTCAAAAAGGAGATGCATACAGTCAGAGGTAAGAACATAAGAACATGAGAAATGCCCCACTAAATCGGACCTGTGGGCCATCTAGTCTTGCCATCTGTCCCCACAGTGGCCAATCAGTTGCACAAGGCAACCCGCTGGCAGCACATGGGCACTTTGCTCTGCATGCAGTCTCCTTGCAGATAAAAGATAAGCATGGCAGGCATTGCTCCTAGCCTAAAAAAGGTTCATGTTAACCATCTATGAAAGCAACCCAGGCCCTTTCTGCACTTACCTTGCTTAATACGTATTAGCTAGATCAGTACTAGCTAGATCTGTATCAGGTAGATCCGAATCAATCAGTGGCAGAGGCATCTACATTGAGGCACTTTAGAATAGCGAATGTGTGCTAAACAGCAATGCAATACGGAAGCCAAATCTTGTTCCACATCAGTGGACATGAATTACTGCCATGCGAACCACCTGCACTGTGATGCACTTGGCCCACAATAACTAACATGCAATTGGCCATGTTCCTGTCAAT
Source organism: Aspidoscelis tigris stejnegeri (assembly GCA_023333525.1). Classification (NCBI taxonomy): domain Eukaryota; kingdom Metazoa; phylum Chordata; class Lepidosauria; order Squamata; family Teiidae; genus Aspidoscelis; species Aspidoscelis tigris. Next base: position 19,376,639 of record JALMGA010000010.1, read on the forward strand.
CAGATGTTACATTTGGGTAGCATGTATGTGTGTGATGCATCTTTGAAGCCAATGCCAACACACCTTCACCACAGATGCAAATTTATTTGCAGGTGCTGCTAAGACACTATTACAGTCAATATGTCTGCTCTTCTTGAGGAGCTTTGAAGGTGTCTTCCGAGCCATACCACTCAACATCACACCAGCTTCTTCCTAGATCTGTTCCACGTGTGGATGCCCCTTCCTTGACACAGATCAGAGAGTACTAACATGGATGTAGACCACATTTATTTGGTCCATCACTAATCTGGATTAGTGAGCCCTTAGCACATCTGTGATCCAGGTTTATGCTAGTTCCAGGCAGATGATGTATACTAAGCAGCTCCTTGATCAAGGGCTGAATTTGTACTTCAGTCCCTAGCATGCAATTAGGCAACATCTGGGCAGGTGCATCTGCACTTGCAGGAGGTGTTTAGATGCTAGAAATGCCCCCTGCCTGCCCAGAAGTTGCCTAATTTCATGCTAGCTGTGGAGCACAAAATTTTGTTTCACAAGCTTACTAACCTTCCTCTGAAACTTACCTGCTGCATCCAACATTTACCATCCTCACCTCTGCTGGATGGGGAGGTCAACAGAGCTGCTGTGCAAGTATGCTGGCAGCTCTGCTAACCTCCTGATGTGACTGCAACTGCGCAGAGCGTCAATGTCATCACACTAATGGTGCTGATGCACACACAGTCATGGAGGGCACTGCACTCAAGATGTGGTGACCTGAAGGGGACCGATCACGTGGGGCATGGGCTGTTAGTTACTAGGCCTTGCAAGTGTGCTCGTCACTGTTAGGTGATCACGCTCCTTTCCTATCCATCGGATGGGAAGGGAAGTGCAAATATGCCCTTAAGTGCCATGCTCTCAACTGTTCTTAGCTGTTCCTTAATCTGGATAAACATGTAAGTGCAGAATAAGCCCCAGTTACTTTCTTTTCTAGGAAACATCTTGACCACAAAGATGTTGGGACTCAAGATCTATTTATAAGCTTTTCATAAAATCCTATGCTTTGAGAAAAATTTAATAGCGTTAATGAAAACTCGGCAAGGGCTTCTGCCAATTATTGGATGAAATGTACTGTACTGAGTAGTGCTTCATTTATGAGAAAGGGGGAAGTGAGAGACCCTTAGTGAAATCACAATGATACTTAGTCTCTTCTGAAAAAGTAGACACTATAGAAAGCTCTCAGGAAGACAGACAATATCTTTTCAAAAATAGAAATTCCCACCTATATACAATAAAAGCTGCTACCTAATGACTGTACATTGTTATTGGAAGCCACTATTTTTTCCCCTCATGCTCAGGAGTGGCAAACATTGTTTCTTCTTTTGTCCCTCTGTTAAATAGGCTATGTTGGGAGACAGTGACTGGTCTCAAGACATCCATTGAACAGAATTGTGGGCCCTTTCTGCACTTGGCCTTATTCTGGAATATATCTTGGGATAACAGTCTGCTGGCCACAGCCTAATGCAGACTATGGTAAGCCTCTCTTGGAGCCTTCCATAGTCTGCACTAGCATGCAGATAGCAGGTCCTTATTCTGGGATATACTCCAGAATAAGGCCAAGTGCAGAAAGGGTCCTGGTCTTCTAGCCTAATACTACAGCTACTACACACACAGAATTGACATTGCCCATATAACATATGGGTGGGCACAAACCAATTGTTGAAGTTTGGTTCATGTCCAAAATGGCAAATGCCTGGTTCAGCCTAGTTTGATAAACTACCCAGACAGGAGTACACTTGTGTGGTTCACATTTGAACCAGAATGTACTTGGCTTAGGTTGAATTGGTTTTCCAAATCATTGCAGCTCATACTAGATACTAGCTCTTTTAGGCAGATTAACCAGAAAATGGACATTATCTTCTGTTTCATTTTCATTGTGTCAGCATACCATGAAACTGGTTTAGGTCAAACTGAGCACAAATTGGTTTAGTGGATGTCCATCAGATCTTTTTTGCCTGTGCAGTTTGCATTTAAACTAGCTGAAGCACATTTAAATTAGCTGATGCACTACTAATAGCATCCCTACAACTAAGAGGGCATTACAAAAGGAACCTGGTACCCTAATGCTGGAAACTGCTTAAGTCAGTTAGTTAGGCGCACACACACAAAAGCCATATTTTGGACATTGTATTTGTGATTTAATTTAATTGCTCTATGGAATTTACTACCAGAAGTGGTGGTGACAGCAACCAGCCTCGATGGCTTTAAGAAAGGATTAGAGAAATTCACGGAGGACCAGTGTATCAGTGACTTCTAGAACTGATGCCTAGACACAGCCTCCTGACTGGAGAGCCAGGCAGGAGGGGGGAAACCTTTTTTTAAGAGTGCTGCACTGAAAGCTTCTTCATGTTTTTGGCTGCTTCTGTTTTTGTTGTAGGGAATTCATACCCATCTACTGTTATGGACTCTAGTTGCATTTAGACTGCATACCTTTCATTACAGAAAAAAGGTCAAAATTATGTTTTTTCTACATTCCTGGAAGTCTGAGCCAGCCAACTATTGTATCCGATTGCTGTTGTTTCTTAGAGGACACAAAGTGGTCCATAGAATCTTAATCAATTTTTTTTAAAATGTTCACAGCTACTGAATGAAAGTCCAGTCAATTTCTTAAGCTATATTAGTCTAATGAGCCGTGTATAGGTCCCTATAGTCTTTGCATTTATACGGCAATTTCCTGATTAATACCAATTTATGATACATCAATGCACACTGAAAATGAATGAAGATCATTCAACCCTGCTAATGATTTTACACCCAAGACAGAGAGAATTCGCTGAATAAACAAGTTTGTGTTCATATTTTTTAACTACACTGAGAATGTATCCTCACAAAGTGCTAATGAAGTATCTCAACTGAAATGGTTCAGCTTCTGCTCAACTATCCCGTTTCAAGTAGCCACAATCCCTCTGTTTGGTGTAAATGCTTGAGGGAGCTGAAAACAAGAGCAGAGGAAGTGATGCTTGTGGTCAGTAAGAGGGAAGCAGTGTCCCTACCTGAGCAGCTTATGTGCCAGGGAGAAGTAGTATCCATGGAGATAGACATCTCTCACAGGCAGGGACTTCCCCATCACTAAAGCATGGTTTCATTGTGGCCTTGGAGAGTGCAGGGTACTTTAAAATGCCTCTTCTTTTAGATGTGGTTTTTAAAAAAATACTTTTTATAGGATTGAAAGGAACTGATGTGGGGATACTCTTCATAGGCCATATGGATTCAATGAACTGTACAAACTGATTTCTGGTTGTCTGTTAAGGATCTCAAAACTGGATATCTTTCCATCAATTTAAATTAAACATGGAAAAACCTGAAATTTTAGTGTTCCAACTGGATCATTTAACAATTTTCCAGTCTTCATGTCAGCTTCATGACTTCCGCCTGATCCCCACATCTATGGCCAGGAATCTTGAAATCTTGTTAGATTATTGTCCAACTCTACAATCCTTCATTGAGTCAATAACCAAAGCCTGCAATTTCCATCTGTTTAATATCCACAGGATCAGAAGATTCTTGTCAGCTGAAACAACCCGGACACTGGTTCAGACATTAGTTACTTCTTGTCTTGACTATTGTAATAGCTTACTGGAGGGCCTTCCCCACTGCTCCTTATTGCCACTGACTTTAGTGCAAAATACAGCTGTTTGGGTGGTTCTTAACCTACTGAAATACACACACATCTCTGTCCACCGCAGACCTCTCCATTGGTTGCTGCTTTGAGCTAGAGCTAAATTCAAAATCTTAGTAGTGGCCTTAAAGAACCTTAGATTAAATATCCCAAATTGCATGGCATGCAGGCTGTCTTGATATAGGCCAACCAGGAATTTGAGGTCAACAGATAATGCTTTGCTGGTTTCCCTGTGACACAGACTGCTTCCTCTAGACTACGGACTTCTCAAGACCTGGTTCTGCAGTTTTGTAACTCCCTCCTATTATATCTCAAGCTAGAAGGATTCTTAGTTCACTTTTGCAAACTTTCTTTCCAACTGTCCAGAGTGAATGCTAAATGTGAGCTGTTAGTAGGATAGATTTTAAATCCTAATATGTTTATGTTCCTTTTGTATGTATTTTTAATGATTGTGTATTAAGATTGTTTTATTATGTTTTATATTTAAGCTTTGTTTTTTAGATCTCTGTTTCCCCCTTTGTGGAAAGGGTGCTAGCAATAAACATCGCCATCACCACCATCATTATCAGTATAAAATCAGAATACCATTCTTGCTTGGATTATGCAGTGCTCCATGTTTCCTAACACAGATATGGAACTCATAACGTGCACACAAATATTATATGAAAATGCAGGCAAAGTGTGCATATCGTGAATTCTAAAGCTATTGTAAGTAAGCAGAACACATGTAATGTGAACAAAATGTAAAAAGGATGGCAAGAAATTTAAGGGATGTCTGATTTCAGATGGATGCTTCATCTATTTCCCCAAGGGCATGAAAACAGGGAGAAATTATATTTGACTGATTTCTTCTGCTGCCAATCACTGCTTCATCCCTTCCTTGGTTGTTACCTCCCAAAAGACAGTGTGACACAGAGAGGTAAGACAAAAAAGATTAATGGCAGAGCAGGGATCTGGCAAGGCTGCATGGAATGCTGTTCTGAATAGTTTTGCGCAGGTCTATTTTCTGCAGCTTCAGGTAATGGAATATATGTGGGAATCCACCACCACAAATGAAATGCTTGAGATGGAATGTCAGGATCATTCCAAAGGGTGCTTGTGAGCAGAGACAGTGAGACATCTCATATTGAGCAATTCACTTGTTTACTTGCCTGGGGCCCCCTTATTCTAGCTGCATACTTAAAAGCTCAAATGTGGTGTTATCAATATTAGGTGCTCAGGAAAGACTAATATGTCCAAGTCTCTGATTCTGTCCTCCATGTCTCATCCTTGGTATGGAAAGCCCATTACTGTTTCTTCAAAAGTAATTTCAAAATGCAAATAGGCTTGCTAACAGATTTTTGTCTCAGGGAGATTGTCAATTTCCATGCCCTATGCTCATTTATTTTTCATAAAGAATGAAATATGGGGCAGAGATTTATTTGTTGACAGTTATCAGCAGCAACTCAGCCTCAACACTGACCTAAATTTTCCCTGCTCAGAAGCAGTGAAGGAGAAAATAATGAAGGCTGTGTTATTTCAGAGACGCAAAAACTTGCCAGAATTTATTCAAGTTCCCTGAATGTCAGAAAGTTCAGGGCCACAGGTTTTAATGTCCTAAATGCAGAAGCAAATTCAGAGTTAAAGGATTTCACCTTGCCGCAGCCAGAGATTCTTACGTTGACACATAATAACAGAATTTCTTGGAAATATATTTTAAAGAGAAAGAACTTCAGCGCTGCCTACGTCATGCACTTTGGGAGATGGCAAATGGATATCAGATCAACCTTAGATGAAGTTAAGTATGGAATAAAATAGTCCTGGTGCTGGTAATATATTGTCAGGTGGCTCCATCACCTAAACATTGCATTGTATTTTTTAATTTTTATTAAAGTCTTCTCAACACTAATTGCTATCAGTAGGAGGGATGGACTCCAGGCAATATATATAAAATTAATTGTGATTGGAGAATTGATAAGTGGGGGAGAGGCGCATAGCCATGACCAGTGTGGCACCTTTTGTCTCTTCAAACTGGTCCAAACTGGACCAAAATGTTGTTTAGAAAGAACAAAGCTGGTATCCCAGCTGGTGCATAGCCACACCACTTCTTAATTTGTATCCTTTGTCACTGATTAAAATGATCAAGACATTCTGCAGAGAATTTTTTTGAATGTATGTAGACATGATGTGAACCTTTGCCTTTTGAGCTCATCTTATAAACCAATCATCTAAAGCATGTCATCTCTGAACTCTTTCAGTCATGTACAGCCCTCAGCCACTGGAGTGTAACTGGAAAATTTGCTGTGTTCTATCCCAGGTGTGGGGAATTAATAGGTCTCCAGGTGTTGCTGGTCTGTCACTTTCATCATAGCTGACTACTGATCTTGGCTGCTACTGAGGAAAATTACACCATACTTTTATGGATCACTGTGCAGTTAGAAACTGTTTTTTGCTAGCCCAACATATGATTCTATTACCACAGAAGAATATATGACTGTAGGTGGACCTCCTCCTCCTCTTCCTTTTTTGAATGTCCTATATTTGAAAATATATTCAACTCCCCATGTTGAAACAATGTACCTGGAAATGCTTTGACTGCTCTTTAGGCTTTTTCCAAGATCTGTGAGCAGCATGGTTTTACAACTTCAAAAACAGTCTTCACAACAATGCTTCCCTCTGTGACATTTTTATTTAGAAAGCAGCAAAACTCTAATGACATCTCACTTGGAAACACTTCTCAGCTGCATGTTTTCAAGGGGTGAAATAGATAATAATATGCCAACTTCCTGGTGCCCTCAGGTGAAATTGGCAGGAAGCCCATTTCTACTGCACATGGTTGCTAAACCTTTCCTATTTACTGTTTTCACTCTTTTCTTATATTGACTTAACTGTCTGACATTAGGGATGGGTTTATTGCTTGGAGATTCTTCATCTGTCAAAGGATTCCTTTTTCAATTTATCAGGTGAGACTGAATTGAATGAGGCAAAATTATTGAATAAACAACAAATTACTTCCTCGTTTTATGGATTTCAGCACAGATGTACAAAGAGGAAACACTGGTGTTGCTAAGATCTTAGTTTAGTGCCTCACGCAGTGTTTTTTATATATGTTGTTATGTATTTAAATCATTTATATACTGCTTGATTATAAGCTGACCTTCAACAAGAGGAAAGGGGAGGACATAACAACACCATCACTACTTCAACCATCACCACTAACGGTGACAGTGGCAAAAGAAATTTAATAGTAATTCTAATATTTGTTGGTGCCCTGGGTACAGTTTCAGCAATCCTCTGAAGCATGGTCCTAAGACTTTGGGCATTGATAGAGTTACAGCTGACCACTGCAAAAGACAGCTCACATTGTGTCTCTGATTATCCTAGGTCATTGGGAAAGCTTTGATGGTTATAGAACTAAACCTGTTTTCAGGTAGGCTTTGTATGAAACAGCAGCAGCAGCCATGGCAGCAATCATGGTTGTTGTAGTTGTTGTTTTGGGTACCATGAAGTTGAAACTGCTTTCTGGTGATTAAATGAGATCAAGCAGTTTTCATGGCAATGACATGGAAGTGGCTTGACATGCCCATTTTTGGGTACATGCCAGGGGTCAAATCTGAGACTCTTTCCTTTCAAGGAAGGTAATGTACCAATGAGCTATGGCCACTCACCTGAGCATAAGTATAAAACCTTATTTTTAACACCATTATTATTCCTGTGGTCACTCACATTACTGTTTGTTGTTATAGTCTGAAAATGTTGGCAGAATTACACATGCATCTCTTTTGGATTCTATTCCAAGAAAATCTACAAGGATCTTAATACATAAGAAGGAAATTAAAGAGCAGCATTAAATTTTGATTATTGACTTAAATGTTTTCTTGATATAATTAAGAAAAAGTTCAGAAAATTTCTTGGAAGAGCTACACATTACTCTTAGTAGAATTCTAAGCATTCTGTGTTCACACAGAGAGATTGTGACTTCCTTGCCTGAGGATACTTTACTATAAAATGATCCTATTGAATGATTTAAAAACGCCAAGCGTACAAAACCCAAGCATTTCATGGTCTTGTTCCCTGAATTAGTTATGAAGAAAGACTATGAACTGGGTGTAAAGGTGATTAGCAGAAAATCAGGGGACATCAGGATAGATGAATTTCCGTGAATGTAAAACTACAGATAAAGGGTGCACAATTCGGATTTGTGATATATGTCAATTCAGCTATTTTTTAATTTACAGGAAATGTAGAACAATTAACTTAAAAATGAATATTCATTTTGGGTTTGACAGGGAAGCGTTTAACTTTCTGGTAGCTGGCAGATACTATGCTGGGAATGTTGCTGTGCCAGCAGTTATAGTTCCAGACATATTTAGATGGGCCCAAAAGCCATTTCAGTACCCTGGGCATTTGTACAGGAGATGGGTAAATACTACCCACATTCCACACCCTATCCCAATGAGTTCTGAGTAATGTAGATGCAGCCTGGGACTGCTGGGTGTGCAAAATTCTTATTGCATTGTAAGAATTACTTGGATAATTCAAGGCACATGGCTTAAAAGTCAAAAGGTACTATAAAATGCTAAATAAATATATTACTAGGCAATTAAGCTCCAAAGTCCCTGAGACCTTTGTGTATAGAAATATATCCTGCCATATATCTAACTGAATGAATGAATGAATGAACCCTCACCTCACTATGTCTCCTTGAACGCCATGGGGCTTCCTTCAGTACAGATATGAATAAGGTAATATTGTGACTCTTTCGCTTTCTTATTTTAGGACAAAGGGAATCTGAAAACACCAAAACCTAGGCAGAATCTTCTTTTTTCAAACATTGTATAATATCTTGCTAACAGAGGATGTCATCTTGCTAATGTAATTTTGTATTATTCATACTTGCATATTGAGTTTTCACTTTACATATTGTAATTCATATTTGATCTCATTACTATACTTGCCTAGACCAGGATGCCCATTGGGGAGTTGTTAGGCAAAGTATTTAGCCTAGTTTTATTTTTCAATTCATGCTGCTCCTCTCAGAGGTGTTGTTAAGCCAAGAGTTTGATGTTTTATATTTTTAATCATTTGTGTACCTCAGAGGGCTCATTAGGCCCTGTTTTTTAAAGCTTTGTTTATATAAATTGTGCATCTGTTATGTATAGTTAAATATTCTGAGGGTACTTTCTCTATATATTTGGAAGTTTTGGAGATTCAAAAACAAAAACAAAACTCTGAATCCTGATGACTGAAATAAAATAGGTACATTCAGAAGAGGTCTCACCAACAGACACATTTTACAGAAGCATCTGTGGCCATCCAGATGTTGGTGGGTATCTGACTCCTAGAAGTCTCAGCCAGCATGGTTAATAGTCAGAAACTGTGAAAGTTCAAAACTACATAGTGGACTTCATTATCCTTGCTCAAAGTTGTGAGCCAGCTAGCTTAATTGAAGATGGGCTGTAGTTCAGCAACATCTGGAACATCATTTTATATTTTCCTAGTGAAGTTTTGCCAAGATTTGGCCCAATGTCTTCAGTTATACCTTAGTCCTACTGGTTTCAGTGGAGCTAAAAAAAATCACATGGGTGTAACTGGGCAGTAAACAAGAATGTGGAGATCTGAGGCCTTTTCGCACTATAGCCAAATGGCTATAGTGCACTTAGGCTACAACACTCAGGGACGCTTTCCCCAATCACACATAGGCATTCCATGTGTTCCTACCCGCTTACGTGCGAAAAGGGAAAGCGTCCCCGAGTGTCCTAGCCTGAAAGACCAGGACGGAGGTGGGACTCCACTCCCAGGCCTGTCTGCCATTGGGTCGAATTTGACCCAGGGGCAGGCAGGCCTGTTCAGTCCCTTCCCCAGGTTCTTGCGGGTTCTAGGGGATGAGATCATGTCCCCTAGGGCCTGCAGAACCCCCCCCCCAGGCACCCACCCTCCCAGGCCTGAACGGGGATGCATACGTGCGAGAGAGCCACCTACCTTATCCTCACCAGGTTCCAAAATGGTGAGCTCAGTGCGCCTGCATGCACCAGCTGCTCTGATTGGCTAGCTGCAGTTAGTGAATCAGAGAGCAGCTTGTGCATGCAGGTGCACTTGGCTCATTGTTTCGGGACCCATCGAGGATGAGGTAGGTGGCTCATCCTCGTGGGGGTCCCTGCGGGCCCTAGGGGACAAATCCCATCCCCTAGAATCCACAGGAACCCAGGGAAGGTACGCGACTGGCCTGCCCAATAGGAGCAGCTGGAGGTGGGGCCTGAACCTGTCAATGCTTCCTTCCCTGAAAAACTTCAGGATGACCCCAAATGTCTAGGGCTGGGTGTAGAGCAGTGTTAAGTGCTCTACACCTGGAATGCATGTGGACACTCTGGGATGAGCTAGGGCAGTTCTGAACTGAACTGCCTGCCCAGAGGAGCAAATGCTCCATCCCAGAGCATCGTACACATGTTCTGACAGCCCTCGTGCGAATAGGTCTCTGATCACAACAATCAACAGCTTCCATTTCAGTATCCTGATTCTTCTGCAGAAGTGGTATAAAATAGTCTATTACAAGAATCACCACACCCAACACAGACAGACATTTATAGCCTTCCGATCAGAACTGAATAGAGATGGGTGGGATGAGGTTGTGACAGGAAGCTTCTACTTCATTTTCTCAAACTATGTTTTGACTTGTTACTCCCTGGAATATTGATTCAGAAATAAGAAAGCAAGGCTTCTAATCAGTGTGTTACTTTGACCTTTTGAATATTATAGAATGGTATGTTGAGATTTTAGATCCAACCAAATGATTGGACTGTATATATCATAATCATTGTCATCATCATTGAATTACACCTTTAATCATCTCAAATCCTTGGGCCACTATGGCCCTTTTTGCACTGAGCTTTGTTCTAGATTATATTCTGGAATGGGGATCTGCTATCTGTATGCTGGTGGAGACTACAGCAAGCCATACCTGGGGCTTGCTTTAGTCTGCACTGGCATGCTGATGGAAGGTATACCTGTTCCAGATATAATAATATAACTATGAAAGAGGGAAAGGTTGGGTACCTTTAATAGGGGGTGAAAATTCACCAAATGTAGCTTTGTATATCACTAGATCTACACAAGAGGAAAGCATTGAAATAGTTGCCATTATTGGGTGTTTTTCCACTGTCACTAGAAATACCCATTAAGTACCCATTAATGGGTACAAAAATGCCATTACATATCCATTAATGGGTACTTTTAGTGACAGTGGAAAAACACCCTATGTCTACTAAATTATTTGCTTGCTAGGCAATCTTTAGAGGATATATGTACCATCGTACATGGGCAGATGGTGCACTTTTATGAGTGCTCTGAGGCATCCAAATTACCAGCCCCCTGATATCCCCAGAGTCCTTGCAGCCACTTCTGCATAATCTTCAAGAAAACAGTCTTGGGGCAACTGTGGATACTTTCCAGGTGTATGTGTGTATGGCGGGGAAAGGAGAAACTAGCTGCCATGGTCATGCTGGTTACTCCTCCAATGAACCAGAGAAATGACTATTTTTGGTTCTTTGCAGGACTGACAGACATGGAAATAACCCAGTTGTAAGGTTCCCCCTTGTGGTTGAATTTTGAGTCCTGTGCTCATAAAATTATGTTTGGACACCATGTGCTTCACCCTTGCGGTAGGAGCAATGCTTTCCATGCCATATCCTAGCCCTTTCAAGGCCCTTGTGGATCAAACCTTTGTCTCATAGCAATGCTGTGATCTCTGTTTCATCTCTTTGAATGTTTATTTTACTAGCTATTGTAGTTTTGATGGATTTTGTTTGCTTCAAGCAATCCCATATTAAGGCCCCACAGATAATATACTGAAATAAAAATGCACTCTATGATTTATCACTTACTTTCCTAATTAAATTAGGTCTTTAGCTTTCCCCAGCACTGTTCAAGATAAATTGTCAAAAGTCTACAATCTGCTAAGAACAATCAAATTAGTTTGTTAATTGTTATTTCTCTGAGACTTAAATGTATGAGAGATTTGGTGGGAACAGAAAACTTAATACTCCTGCTGGTATGAATGAAAGATCTCCCAGTGTGATCCTGTACCTAATATATGGCCCTATATATGAGTCCATCAATCAGTCTGTGCCTCTCTTCCTACATTTCAAACATAGCTGTTAAGACTTATCAAACACCAGTTAGAATTGATTAATTTTATATTCAGGGCTCTATATAATGAAAGCATTTTTTTCTTCTTAAATATACTCCAATATAAAAACATCCTCCTGCAAGTAACAGATTGAAGCTCAAACCACAAATACTGCAGTACAATAGACATATGTAGATTCCATATAACAGTAGATTTAGGTCATGCATGTTGAAGTGCTTGAAAAATGGCATTTTTCAATACTTCAATGACATTTCATACCCTCTACAGAGTTCTTTGGTTGTTAATCCTTTTGAGAGGGATATGAGAATAATAACTCATAATAAGTTGAAAAGTGTGTGTTTTGCTGAAGAAATGGGATTGTGAATGTGCAAATTCTATAGGGCCAAATCCACACACCTTAAAACAAAACAAAACAAAACATGCATCATGTACTTGATTATGTCAAGGCACCTTGTTCTGGTTTTGTTTTTCCCCCTAAATTTATGAACTACAGCTCCCACAATTCCTTGACTTCGGCTATGCTGGCTGGAGCTGATGACAGGTGTCATTTGGAAATATCTGGGCAGCACAGCTGTGGCATCCTAAATGGCCTAGGATCAGAATATCTGAAGACCTCCACCTCACATGAATCTGATCAGCAAGTAAGGTCAGCGTTAGAAATCCTGTTTCTTGTCTTCTAACACTAGAAAATAAAATGGACAGTGAACAGAAACAGAACCTTTTTAGTTGTATTTTCTGAGTTTGTAGACTTCCCTTTACAGAGTAGTTTGCTTCACTCTGCCTTTTCAATGTCAGGTGAAAACATTAGTATTTATCCAGGGTTTTGTGATACTGGTCCATTGTTGGCTAAATTTGATTTTGTGGGAATCTGATTATTTAACAGACCACTCTGTAAAGCTATGGCTAACAAATAACCAGCAAATCCTTCAAGGTAAGCCTAGCTGGATCTAGAGTAGGGATGTGTTGAAATATTTGTAACATTTGAAATTCATATGAATTCAGCCTATTTTAAATGTTTGAATTTGAATTGAATGTTGGCACATTTGAAAACTGACGTTCAAATTCAAATCAAATGTTTTGATGCATTTGTACAAGGCTTCATTATGGATTCGTATGGGATTCGTATGGGATTTCTTTCTAACTTTTGTATTGAATTTGTATGGAACATGTGTATAGAATCCGAATCCTACCACATTCAAATAGATATATTTGAACAAATATGAATTTCCTTGCATTTGATTCAATACGAATCAAAATACATAAAAAATGATGCAAGTCCCTAATGTAGAGTTCTACAGAGAATTAAATTTACAGATTTTCTCACATACTATTTACTCATTCTATGTCCAATGAGCATGAAAGTAAAAACAAATATGATGATAGAATTTATAGCCACAGGTATTCCAGGGATTGCAAGTGTCCAAAAAGCAACAGTTCAGTTTCCAGCATCTGAAAGTTGGCAAACCGTTGCTACTTCCTTGCCTAGAAAACTGGCTGGATGTATCTATGCAATCAGTCAAAGGTGGGATCTACATGATGGCAGAAGTTGCTGCTAAGCACACCAAGAAGAATACTGTTCTTTGTAATGTGGTGCCTTGCTGCTTACATGCCTGCAGTTATCCTGGCCATGCAAACATCACAGCTGGTGAACCTTTGTTCCCTAGCTTTGATGTTTCTGGCCAGGTATGTTTTTTGGAAACCCAGAAAATGACCATGGAAGTCAGTCATTTCCAGTGTTCTGTTCAGGCCAAAGAAATCCTAAACATCATGGCAGCAGTGGCAGCAGAGTGGAAGAGTGGTAAGAAGTGCTGTCGGTGTTTTTCCTACTACTGTGCTGCTAAAGCACTTTGATGAGCATTTACTCTGAGCTGTGGGGGATTGTGTGGATGATGCTCTCTTCCAGCACACCCATGGAATCACAATGATGCAGGGATTTATGGACCTTTTGCACCCATATGGGACTCTTATGGTACCAGGGTGGCACTGTGCAGTTCCTCTTTTCCTTTCCTTTCCTTTCCTTTCCTTTCCTTTCCTTTCCTTTCCTTTCCTTTCCTTTCCTTTCCTTTCCTTTCCTTTCCTTTCCTTTCCTGAGTCTTAGCTTACTATAATGTGTGCTTTGGCCTTCAGAATGTAACCAGCTTCAATTTTTCACTTGGGATTTCTTTCATATAATCATTTTAGCACATGAGTGCAGAAAAGGAAAGGTCACCTCTTGGTGACTCCCCCCACCCCGCAGGAACAGCTGAGTGAATTGCCACATGATGGTTACTTTTTATATATTGTACAACTGCCAATCAAAGAGTTGAAAATAATGGACAATAGCTTTTGAATTCTCACATTCTCTTCATTAGTGTAGACATGGTACTGTTAAATGCAACCACATTACAAAAGCAGGTTATTAATTTCAAGGAATCTCAAGGGAAAGAGAGATATGATGCTAATTGCAGCTTAAAAGCCATTGCATTCTTTCTGAAGCCGAAACTGCTTAGCATAGAACCAAATTTAGTGATTGTTGTATTTAAGGTAAACCACCTCCCAGCATTTGCAGATACACTCATCTAAAGGGTAGAATGACTATAACCCATTATGTGGTGAAGAAAAACTTAGTGGCTAAATATATAGTTTACTGTATTGAACTATAAACTGATTTGGAAAAAAATGTGTATATAATTCCCGATAGTTAACTAAAGTTCTTAACTAATTTCACAAATACATTGTAAACACAAATTTACTAATACTGTAAATAACCGTGTATTTTGCATTTCACGGACAAACTTACATAGCTAAACAACAACAACAATTTTTGTCATTGACCTTTTCCAAATGTCTCCAATAAATAAATGACAAGAAAGGAAGGGTGCCCCAAACCACACATAATTAACCAATAAAACAACAGTGTAGGGATGTGCACAAAGCCAATTTCCCCCATTTGATTTGATGTGAATCAAATGGGAGAATATTCGGCTTTGTGTGAATCACCCAATGAGTGTTTGTGTACAAACAACCCCCTCCCCATCCCTTCCTTCCCATCCTGCCTTGCCCTCCCACTCACCTGCTGGTGCCACTGCTGCCTTCATGCACTCCTTTGAGACCCCAGTAGGCCTTCTGAAGGTGTGCCTACTTGAAAGCCTACTTGGGCCTCAGAGGTGCACCTGATAGTGGGAGGAATGCAGGGGACGCATTTAGGGATGAAGGGGTGCAGCTGGTGGGGGGGGGGGTAAGGAGGCTGGGGGTGGGTGGATCCAGTCTTCATTGAAGCTTCAACAAAGCTTTGATGAGAGCTGGATCCATTCAATTCATGGGTGAATGATTCACCCACAAATGTTGAAATTTGTACAAATTTTGAATAGCACAAATAATTGTGCACATTCCTACAATAGTGTGATTTGCACCCTGATAAGAGTGTCCCACAGTTTTCTCTTTGAGGGAAAATGCTATATTTCACATTATATGGTATTTACAGGAACTTCAAAACATTTACTGAGTTGTTTTTCCCTATACCAATTCAGAGCTATAATTATTTTATTGATCCCTGGTTGTCTTTAGTCAGTGACTACTGGGCAGGTGTGAAGTGATAAATTCTAAAGTGAAAATCACCAAAGAAAACATCAGATGTATGCTCTTAAGTTGAGAGCATAGGCTGAAGTTCTTTCCTCCTTTCCTGGCCTCCTTCTCCTCCTTTGGTTGGGAGGTTAATCTACAGAAATAGAACATCTGGCCCTCCTACTCCTTTAGCCTTGGCACCATGCCTGCCCAATTTTTATCCTTATGAAAGCTCCACTGAGTGTGCACACTGTGCCTCAATTAAAGAAGACTGAAGGGCTCAGGCGGCAGATGAGGAGCAGCGTGTGTGCTGGGACCTGGTTTGATGAGTTTCTGTCAAACAGGAGAATCAAGTGCAAAGCAGACAAGTGTGGATAATTCACTCATGAGCAAATATTGAATAACTCAAGGATCACATCAGACAGCAACAGCCTAAGGGGGCTTGTTTGTTTTCAGAGTGATCATGTTACAGGTTGATTGGAGGGGCAGAAGTCAAAACATTTTGTCAGTGTGGGCTCTATTGTGAGGTGTGATTCGCTTTTGTTTAGGCAAGGGAGTATGGCAAAGAGGTAAGCTGGGCTTTCAGATATCCTGGAGTATGGCTCTCCTTTTCTTGACCACTGGACCTGATGGGAGGTAGGATCCAGAGATTTTAGAAAGATCACTAGATTGCCAGTGGTTTGAAAACACATATCTAGAATTTCTGGATTTATGCAGGACCGAGCTGTTGTGCCATTTCTATGGTATAGCAAACAAAAAGTTGTAGTACTTATTATTTCAGAGATGGCTAGTTTTGACGCTTCCCTCCCTAAGCTGATGGACTTCAGGTGCTCTTATTCTGACTGTGTAATTGGAACTGAAGTCCAAGAGCCATTCAAAGGCCATAGCTGGACAATCTCTGTTTAATTTCCATGCCATGAAAAGTTTATCTGGCTGCTTTCTCCAAAGGCTGATTTGCACTTTGGCTCACAGTTTTCAATTAGGCAACATTGGGGCAGGTGCATCTGCACTTACAGAAGGCTCTTACAGCCTACAAGCGCCCCCTGCCTGCCCAGATGTTGCATAATTATTCTGAGATAAATTCCAGAATAAGGCCAAATGCAGAAAGGCTCTCAGTTTCCCAGCTGATCACTGTATGTGGTTGAAACCCAGTCTGAATTTTGTCCCATTATTACTGAAAGTATGAAATACCTATGCTGAAGTTAAACAGGTTTTTTTTAGTTCAAGGAATTCAAAGCCCAACTGGAATTCACCTCTCTGCGTGTATGTGTGTAAGTAATCATGACACTCACTGCACATTGTGGTCTTCCTGTGATTGACAGCTGGGGAAAAGTTTGCCGCAAGAAACTTCCAGCAACGCTATCAATTTTTCATTTCCTTCCAATACTGCTTTGAGCAAAGATATGGTGAGCACACGGGAGGGGGGACTAGCAGGAAAGTCAAGCAGATAAACACCCAATAGGTCACTGCTCCTAATCTAAAGAAGTTTCTTGAGATTGGTGTTCAAAATTTGAGGCTATTTCCTGGGAAAGTGCTAAATCATTAAAAATAGCTTTGAATGAAAATGTCACATTTGCTGTAGGTGTAATGTGACCAGCAGCAAAGCTGTGGTGCCTGTTCCTTTCCTTCCCCTCTTTTGTGCAATGCTCAGTGAAGATGCCATATGCACAGCGAACATTCATTTGACATTAATACTTAGCATGGCTTTTATGTGCTACAGCAGCTAGATGATCTTGACTAGAGCTAGTAGTGGTGTCAGGACCTGGTTGACTTTTCTTTCAAGTCCTTCCCAGCCCTACAAAAGCCTGTCATCTTTAATGGGTAACACACAAATCATAAAAGATTGGGGGAGGTTATTGTTTCTTCAATAAATGCATCAGAGCAAAGCTACATTTGCTTGATTCCTGTGCATAAGGGTCCAAAACAGAAGCAAAAGGAGATAGACACAGTTTGAAAACAACATCACTAATAAACAGCACGCATGTGGAAAGAGAAGGATGCAAATGGTACTTAACAAGTTTTTGTTTGCTTAAATCAATTTAGCAGAAGCTTTTAGACACTCATAGACACAGCCGGCTCCTCTTTGTGCCCAGGCTTCTCATTCTCTTTGTTCTGTACACAGACAACTTTTGAAATTCATCATCCATTCTCATGAGCAAGTTAATTCAAGATGACATTTGACACATTCACATCTAAAAGAAACATGGTCATTGTTCTTATAAACCATTCTCAACCCCTCCCACAGCCTCACTGTGTTTATTTTTTAGTGTGATGGAATGTGCAGAAGCCTTTTCGCACTATGGCCTCTAGTGCATAATTAGTGCATGTCTGGGGAAGATCATACACATGTTGACTAGGCTGCTACAGTCTACAGATGTGCCTGGCGTCCCCAGAGGTGCACTAACAGTTGATTTCTACCTCACCTTTTGATCAGGAAGGACTAATGATACAATTGATGATACCTATGTCCCAAACATGACATATGTAGCTATTATGAATTAACATAGTTTGTCCCTGGCAGGGTCCGCACAGTGCCTTTAGGGCACAGTGCCTCCCTCCTTGTGCATTCATGTGCAGAAAGAACTCAGCATCTACAAGGACAGGAGGTGTTATGCTTGTAGGAAATCCTTCCATCCTGCATGTATTCTGCCTCGGATACTCAAGTTTTTAAAGCACTACAGAAGTTCTTCCCCTTCCCTTTCTGTATTGTCTTACATGTCCAATTACAATATGCACATTCCTCTTTCTAGCTTTTGCCAGCCATCTTCCAGCCCAGATGTTTTGGATTACAATGCCCATCATCCTCTATGAGTTGCCTGTGGCTGATGGATGGAATAGTGTAAAATATCAGAAGGGTGCAGAAAAGCCCACCGTCCGTATTTTGGGTCTCAATCTGCATAGTATGAGGGCCCCACCTTGCTTTCTTTGCTAAGTCCCAATTCCATCACATCCCTCGGAAGAGCTGTAGACTATCTCTTTCCTTCTGAATCCAAAAGAGCAAGGAACTAGATTGTAGAAGAGACAGAACTAGGGATGTGCACGAATATTCAAAATATTCATAATTTGTATGAATTCATTCAAATTTGGACATTCGCGTACCAATCAAATGTCTAGACATTCGTGCTTTAGTATTCATATGAATACGAATATTTCAAGTTATTCGTATGAATAATTCAGACATTCGTATGTGTACAGATATGTAGGCATCATGTACATATCTGTACACATCTTGTGCATATCTGTGCACATCCGTACTGATATGTAAGGGATGAAAAGAGGATGTGTACAGATGCGTATGAGATTCATATTGTTGGATACGTATTGAATATTCGTATGAATAGATATGAATGTATTTGTATTGGTTCGCATGTCCTGACATTAGTTTTTCTTTATTTGTACAAATTTGGATTTTTGAATATTCGATTCATTATGAATTGAATGTTGAAAATTGCATCCATGCACACCCTTAGGCAGCACTCACAGGAAGCTGATTTAGATTTGATTTACATAGCAGTATTTGGTCTAGAGCATTTTCTCCGCTCCCATGTCCAAGGCTTTGCTCTCAGCCCGATCATTTTAAGAAACTCCATTTTGCATTGCTTGAAATCACACACAGTCAATGAGTCCTTGGTCTTTAACCAGTAGCCTTGTTAGTTTGTTTTATATCCCTATTAATGAAATTAGCACCAGCCTCTAAAAGTCAATATGGTTAATGGGTAAATATAACAGAACATACTCAAACTATTTTCATTAAATTAACATTTTAGACTCTTAATGGACATCTTAATAAGGCATACTTTTAACTGAATTTGGTACAAATTAAAGTATGTCTTCTGCTAAGCAATGTACTAGTCATCTGTACCTCTGTAGTTAACAATTACCAGTGTACTCTGTTGTTAATGCTCTCGTCTCCAAGAATATAATCAGTTTAAGAAGAGCTAAAATTATTATTTATTATTTAAAATACTTCTATACTAGTTCACAGAAAAGGGTCTTGAAGAGGTTTTTAAAATAAGAGAGGAAAAAGTAGACACTAAAAATAAAACAGGTTAAAATATACAAGCAATTAAAAACACATTTAAAAGTAGAGTGGATTAGGGAGAAAAGCCATTTACACAGAGAATGCTTGGGTAAAGAGGAACATCTTTAATAGGTGCTCCATTAATATCAGAAGGGAGGGTATTCCATAGGGTAGGGTTTACTATTGTAAAGGTCTCAGTTGCAGATCAACCTAAGATGATGCTTGTTTTTTTGCAGGATTCACAGTAGGATCTGTCCAGATAAGGACATAAGTATATAAGCTGAGTCAACTTGTTACTTTAATGTATACCCTTCCCATCACGTCAAAGAGGTATGAATTGATGGTCACAGAGGTTCTTATGGGAACTTATACTGGAACCCCTGTAAGGTCAGTAGTTCTCATGACTACGTAGAAAGCATAAGAGAACCATGGAAGAAAGATCCAACAATCAGCCTGAGAAAGGTTAAATCAGGTTGTTCTTCATGTCTGTGAATGCTCTGAAAGGTGTTAATGGCTGGGGGGAAGAAAGGTGCATTTGGGAGACATTTATCATGAAGCTGTGATTGGTTAGGAGGGAACAATAACCACAATGATATATAAATATAATCTTAAAAAAAAATGAATATCAGAATAGAGGATATACAAGTTAAATACCAGTTTTACTAAAAAATTGTACTGGATAATATGGTAGTCAGATATGATGTCTCAGATAAAATAAACATTCCATCTCCTTTCAGTACAAGATGCTTCATAATGAACCATTGATCCAATCATTGTCCAAGTTCTAATTAGGTATCTCTCAGGGATATCACAAAATAGCATTATCACAGTATTCCAATGTTTGTTGTCAGCACTCTCAAGCTGGAGTGTCCTTTGTCAAGCAGTCAAGTATGAATAACACTTAAGTTCATCTACTAGTGTGTATCAAGCAGCAATGGCAAGTGTGCTGTAATAAATCTGAAATACCTTTTGCTCAGCAGCCAAAGACATTTTGATTGTCCATATTCATCAATGAGCTGTCCAAATAATAGAAACCAAGATGTCATGTAATCCTACTTTGCAATTTACAAAATATTTTAAATTTAAGAAGAGTTTACACCCACGTGTTTTTAGTGTTGTAAATTGGATTGCATACGTCCTTGGTCCTGCAGAGAACCAGTAGAACCTCAGTAAATATCCTTGGGGCAAAGATGAGCTGGAAGTGCAAAGCCCTGAACTGGAAATGAAGATCCTCACCAACTCAGTTATGGAAGATACATTTCTGTGAGTCCATTGCAGCCAAGTGAGCATTTAATTGGAGTGCTGCCTAAATAGTTGAAAGGAACATGATTTTGAATCTGAAATGTCAAAAGTTATGAATTGAGATATGTCAGGTTGTTGTTTTTTTACCGCTCTCTGTATGTCTCCCTTTTATGAAACTGTTAAAAAATTGAATACTGAGTGGACCGTGGACTCTCGATGCTCCATTCTGAGGTATACACAGGTAAGTGAACGCACCTGCTCTTTGGTCATATAAATAACTTTGGTCTGTAACTGAGGGGTGATTTTTAGGATTCAGGGATTTGTGGGGAGGCTGTCCTGTTTGTTAGAAACTACAGAAGTGCTCCCTCATCTGCTCAGAGGAACAGTGCTTGAGGAACATGAGGAATTCTTAGAAGTAAAGAATCCCTGCCTTTTGTTATCCACCTTTGTCCTAAGCCAAGATAATCTCTGTCTAAAGTCTAAATTAGTATGGTTGGTATGATCTGCAAAAAGAAAAAGTATTTAAAAGGAAAAAGCCCTAAATGAAGTAAAGTGACAGTCCTTGGCTGCTTATTAGAAGGCATGACCTTTTTGTTATACGTTTCCACTGCCATATGTTTAGGGGCACAGTTCTGAAAGGTTTAGAGACTTTAAAGGCAGAATTAGCCAAGCTCAACCAAGCAAGATCTGCACAACACCTTTATGGCACTTTGAATGTACCATAAGGGAATAGCTTCTGCATGAAAAGGCATTGGGAAGTCCTTGGTAAAAAGCTTTTGTCTTCACTAGGTGTCCGGAAGCTGGAAAAGTAGGTTCCTCATGAATATCACAGAGGAGACTGTCCCAGAGAATAGGTAACCATCAGGGAGAAGGCCTGACTGCAGGTAGTCACAAGATGGCATCCAGTAATGTGTGGTATCTAGGGATGTTCACAAATATTCATAACATTCAAAATTTGTACAAATTTGGCCGAATTTGGAAATCTGTATTCAAATCAAATGTTTGCACATTCAAAGATTGACATTTGAGTTTGAATCGAATGAAGCTTTGTATGGGATTCGTATGGGACTTGAATGAGATATGTATGGGATTCATATGCATTCGTGTGGGATTCATATGGGATTGAACACTTGTATTGAATTTGAATTCTACTACATTCGAAGGGAATCTATTTGAAGGGGGATCAATATGAATTGAATACAAAAAGAAAAACCTGCACATCTCTAGCGGTATCCACAGCAAGACCACCCCCAATGGTGTTATTCATTTCACAGGTTTATAATGAGAGAGGTGGTTTGCTAAGTAACCTGGTCCTAACTTATTAAGGACCTTGTATGCCAAAGGTAAAAATGAATTTCATTTGCTAGCTAATTGGCAATTATTGCATTGCTTAAGCATAGGTGTGATGTGCGCAAGGCCAGGTTCCCCACTCAGCAATACTGTTAATTATAGCTAGAACTTCCACAGCAAATATAAGGAGAGCCTCATAAAGAATCTATTGCAATGGCTAGTCTGTCTCTGTTCAGGTACAGCATTGTTGGTTCATCAGGCAAAGCACATGATAGGCACTCCTGCCCACAATCACATGGCCTCTAGCAACAGTGAGGACTTTAGGAGGATTCCCACACTAAGCACATTTTCCTTCTGTGAGGGTAAAATCAGAACCACTGTAACACAGTGCCTTCCACTCCATCCCACACAGGCAATCCAGGAGAAAATGGTGGTCTGTGGTATCAAAATCCACAAAAGATCAAGTAGGATCAACAGAATTGCACTCCCTTTGGGCCCTTCTGCACTTGCCAGTGTTTCTGCACCAGCAAGTGCACTAAGAATGTCTTTTCTGCATGCTAGGGCAGACTACAGAAGGCCCTGCACACTACTAGAATCCTCCATCTGCACTTGATGTGCCATGATCCAGATAAGAAGGTTCCTGATCTGGATCACTGTTAGACCCTGGTATTGAGGTTTACTAGTGGGGCCTAATAAAGAACATGCAGGTATATGGAAAGTGCATGTTTCTGTGTTTTGGTTACAAGGGGATGCATATCAGCAGCATGCCTTATCACACAACTGGAATGGATCTCCAGTAGCTATGAGGCCAGGAACTTTCATTACTAGCAATTCTGTTGATCCTACTTGATCTTCTGTGGTTTTTAATACCATAGGCCACCATTTTCTCCTGAGTTGCCTGTGTGGGATGGAGTGGAAGGCACTGTGTTAGTACAGTTAGGATGCTGTACTAGATGGGCTGTGGCCTAATCCAGCAGGACTCCTCTTAGGTTCTTATGTTCTAGCTGTTGGAGTTTGTGCAGGTCAGCTCTGAAGCTCACATAGGTTTGAGCCCAGTGTGGAGGTTGGGCTGGAATACCCCCATTGCCATGCAGATAGTGTTGTTCCAGCCCACAGCAATCTGCCCTGGCCTTGGGATATATTGATCTGTTCCTGATCTACTACTGTGTCTGTGTGGGTCATCTATGAGGGTCCTGTAAGTCATCTATGAGGGCAATCAAGAGTGATTTCATTTAACATCTAGGCCTGAGCAAAGAATGAAATGGGTCAAGATAATCAGTTTCACCCAAGATTGCCTGCAATTGCACAGCCACCATCCTCTCTAGAACCATCTCTGATTTAACCTTGGGGGTAACTGAGTGACATACTCAGGACACTTCTAACAAGAAAATTGCAGCACATGGGTTAAAAAAGGAATTTAATTCCTGAAGCCCTTAAGGCCAAGATGGTAGCATCAAATGGCTAGCGGAGAAAAAATATTGAATACCACTATACTTCTATTGCTTTCTGCTATTTCTGCTTCCTTATCATCTGCTAATTCTCTGTCTATCCATAGTTTCTGATTATATCTGCACTGCTTTGGGAGATTTTAAAAAATCTTCCTCATGAATGTGATGTCTTTTTTTCATAGGAACTACTCTTTACATTAACCAAGGCAGCCAGCTTTGTTTGGGGTGTTTGTAGAAAGATATGTAAATTCAGGCCTGTCAAAGCAATCCATATGTCCTTGAAAGGTGTAGATCTTTTTACTTGTCAATCAATGGATTGCATATCAAGGAAGGTAGAAGCAATAAAACTTCAAACATGCCTGATGGACCTCCACACCTTTCTTAGCATAATTGGACCTCTATATACTCACCCGGAACACCAGAAACAGGTTCAGGCTGCATCTCCAAGGCACCTTAAGTGAGGTCAGTTTTCATTACTCCCAAAGGAGACCAGCTGGGCTAAGGAGCTGATTAAGGTACTTTCACTGCATAGTGGATACACAGCTTCAGTTATGAGCAGCAGTGAATGTCTAATAATTGCTTTTTTTGAGTGATGCAGAGTAACAACATTGTAAGTGCCTTTGCCTATTTGGGTGTAGTTGAAACTGCAGAAGAAATCAGGAGTCACTTTATCTCTCTTATATTTTTAACATGGTTCATAAAGCATTCTTGAACAGGATTAAGTAATGGAAAAATAATGGGTCCATTAAAATACAGTGCAAAAATGTGGGCTGATTTCATTTTGATGGGCCCATCAGAGCAGGCATCTTTATTCTTCCATCAGATCCCTGTATTAAAATGAAGAACTAAGCAGAAGCAACCCCAACATACCATCATCTGCTTTGCTATCTACTCCATATATTGGTTCATGTTCCTTTTTGTTTCTGAAAGAGAAGAGTTTCTAGGAGCAGATTTTTCACAATTGAAATTACAGTGCAGTAAGTAACCAACATCTGGATTCAGCCAACAATTCCAGGTTCTCCTTGGTAACTGTACTGACTCCCGATAGGTGAGCCCCACTGAAAAGGTGTGGGGAATTCATCTTTGCAAAAAGTACAACCACCATCTGTGACGACCCGGACAGCTCTGGTACCACCTGCCTCCTCTTAGCGTAGCCGGGCAGGCTAACAGACAGCCCAGGTGCCCATTCACTCTGCCAGATCCTCTTAGATCCTCAGCACAAATTGGATCTTCACTGGCCCTGTTTGCTAGTTCTTTCTAGATGTTACCATAAACAGAAAACTGACTCTTTAATTAACCAAACTCATAGGTTTATTGTTACCGAGTAAATAGAATAAAAGGAATAAAATGTATGATTGAATCAGTTATGAGTCCTATTGTACATGTGAAAGGAACTAAAATGGTAAGGGAACAGAGTAAAATCCTTTGCTTGTTCACCCAGCAAAAGTTCTCATTTAATACAGTGGTTTCCTGACTGAAAATGGCTTCCCTCTCTTAGTCTGAGGTAAACTTCTTATGCTAATTCACAGCCTCTTAATAACTACTAGCCTTTGAAACCCTTTCCTTTTGTTTTGTTACAGCTTTGTTTTTCTCTTCTTTATATCTCTTAGTGTTCTGTCTCAAAACCTTGTCAGTTCTTTCTCTCCCTAAAAAACTTCTGTGTCTCTCTTAAGATCCTCCAGCTTCTCTTTCTCTGTCAGCCAGCCTGTCTCACCCTAAAGAGATTCTCAGCTCCTATTGGCTGGAGAGGGTCATGTGATCCCTACTACTGCTGAAAGCAGCCTCTCACTCACTCCCCCCAGCCTGTGATCATCACACCATCTTTATTTATTTATTTGATTTTTTTCTGCCCTATACTCAAAGGTCTCAGGCAGGTTACAACATTAAAAACCAGTGAGCATATAAAATGAACACATTAGAACTACAACAGTACCTGCTACATACATGGGGGCACACCTTATTTTCAGGAACACCATCAAGTGCCCACACGCACGCATGCATAGACGCATGACACACACATGCATGCTTTGAAACCATTGAGGAGTTGTTGAGCCCAGGGTTGTTGAGTGAAACATCAGATGGTCCCGGACCTCCCTAACCTGTTCATAAAAACAATCCTCTTGGGAACTGCATTTTGGCATATCCTTAGAAATTAAAATGAGGGTAACAAGAACTAAAACAGTGCAATTAATTAAAAACATATTAAAATTTGAATGGATCAGGAAAATAAGTATTCACAGAGAAAATAAATGGATAAAAACATATTACTTCAGTGGTTGCTTGAATGCTATAACTGAGACAACTCACAAATATCAGAGGAGAAAGCATTCTACCACGTAAGTATTACCATAAAGAAGCCCTGACTGTGGGTTATCGTTACATGACATTTTGTATTTCATGGAACCAAAAGATCCCTGCAGATTATCTTAGGAGTAGGTAAGTTGCTCTCATGTGCATCTGTCGCAAGGTGCGTGGCCCTGGGTGGGGGGTGGGCCCAGGGAGGCCATGCGTGCTGCTGCAGTCTGATTGGGCCTGCAATAGCTGGCATGGTGACTGCGTCCTGTGGAGGCCGAAGACTGGACTGTCTGGTCTCGCCGGGTTGTGCTGGCAGCTGGTGTGCCCTGAATCAGGCTGTGCCAGCTGCCAGGGGCCTCCTAAGTGCCCACCGGCACCTGGGGGGCGGTTGTGCCATCCTCTCAGCTCTACAATCACTTACCTTTTGGGAAGCTCTGGTCTGATGTGGTGGTTGTGCGGCCAGCCAGGTTGATGTGCTGCAATGCAAACAGGCACATGCGCCAGTAGACCAACCCCACACTGAGGCCAGTCTACTGGGTTCAGTCCACATGGGGTCAGCCACGCAACCACCACATCAGACCAGAGGGTCTGAAAAGGTAAGTGATCGTGCAGGTGGCATGGGCCCTGAGTGAGTGGGGGGTGCTCGGGGGGGCATGTGTGCTGCTGCAGTCTGACTGGAACTACAACAGCAGGCATGGCAATGAGGCAGTCCATCCCACTCTCACCCCAACCCCAACAGGGCCTGCCAGCTGTTGGGCCGAAATTGGCCCAATGGCGGCGGCCAGGGGGCTGGGGCTCACAGCTGTCTGGCAAGGAGAGTGCGAATGCTCTCCCTGCTGTACAGCTGTGGAATGGCCTGATCCAAGTGTAAGTAGTCTTGGAATGGGCTGGGACGTTTCTGGTCGGAACCACCAGGCCAGCACCAGGGCTTCCCTAATTGTGTTAGTACAAATAGGCCTTAGGAGTGTCCAAAGTAAACGTACAATGAAAAATGAAGCCCACTTTAATGTTCCGCTATTTCTTAGTGGAAATGGAGAGTGTTCTCCTACTGCTTTCGGAAGGGAGTAAATTCTAAATAACACGGAATTGTGGAATTTGATCTTATTCTGATTTACAGCACTAGAAGAGTTGCCAAGAGTCTTATTCCTCTTTCTAGACTTCACCTTCCAGTTTAGGAGGACCAGTCTGAAACTACTTGCAGGAACACACACACACACAAAAACTCCTCATCAGTTTCCTGAGCTAGTAGTAGCTCTTCCTGCAACAATCTGTCTTTCATTTCAGTCTTATTTCATGTATTAGAAATGGCAACAAATATGGATTTGTTACTGAGTGTTCTCTTGACACTGAAATAAATCCTATATTTGCATGTTTGCCTCTACAATAACATATGTTTTCAAACTTCTGTTTTATTGTCTCTGCTCTTTACATTTTCAAGGACATGTCTTCAAAGCCTTATGACTGAAAAGTATAATGTGTGAAGTGGAAGTCAGGTGCTTGTTATTTATTAATTGACTCTTCTTTGCTCTGAATTGGAATCTGTAATACCCTGTATTCTCTCTTCCACTCATTTGCCTCTTTCTCTTTCTCCCTTTCCTGTTTATTTGCATCATACACCTGAAAACACATCTGGAATAATTCCCCATTTACTGTCTCAGAAATAAAACACCTGCAGAAAGTCAGAACTGAATCTTAATTAGTCTTGCAATAATGTAATGCATTTTGGCAGGAGCAATTAATCTAATTTGTGAATTTCACAACTTCTTTTCCTCCCCCAAAAAGTAAATTGAAAGAAATATAAACCTCTGTTTGTATGTGTGTATGCATGCGTGTGCATGTGTGCACATTATATATATTTATATATATGAATGAATAGTACCTAGCGATTAGGATACAGAAAGTAGATTTTTATTTTCCTCTAGAATGACTATCTTTTATAAATGCCATCCATCATCGGTAATGAGAACTGTCAGGAATATTTAGCTGAGAAACAGGTACTTGATATGCTAATGGTGGTCTCTTAGCAAATCCATTTGGTTCTGCTGCATGACATTAATGGTCTTCATAATCTAATGAATGATGTGTGTAATAGAGGTAAGGCAGAGGGAAATGGTGTTCTAAAGCTAGTGAAAGTACTATCCATAGGTTATTTTATATATATTAAATCCATTCCAGATTTTGTTTTTGGATAAGACAGTAGTCTGAAATCTGAGCACACACACACACATTTTACTTAGAAAAGGGCTCACTTTAGTTTTGAAGTGGTAAGGAAGCTCAGTGCGTGCGTATTTCTAACAAAGGGTTGTGCCATCTACAGAGTTCAGTCTAAATGCAAAAACCCTTCACTAGTAATTGGTACTAGGCACAAATGATGTGTCCTTCTCATGGCATGAATCTGGCCTGGAATTGAAAGAAGGGGCAAAGGAACAAACAAACAAATGAAAGAAAAAGAGAAAAAAGAAAGAAATATGATGCAAAATTAAGAGAGATTAATGCTTTTGTTGTAAAAGGCAAAATATGTATTAAATTTGTGGAGGGAGAGTAAAGCCTGGCAATTTGCTGAAGATTGTCTCAACTAGATGCTGGTTTGATGTAGAATTTGTTTACAAAAGTAGGGTTGGCCAGGAGTGCCTACTCCCAACTACGGTTGGTGCGTCAACTGAAACCTTTTTTGTACAGAGATGACTTGGCCACAGTTATCCACAGTCTGGTAACCTCCAGGTTGGACTATTGTAATGCACTCTACATGGGGTTTCCCTTGAAAATGGTTCAGAAGTTGCAGCTTGTGCAAAATGCAGCTGAGTGCCAACTGGGACAGCTAGCTGGATGCATACCATGCCGGTCTTGAAATAATTGCATTGGCTGCCAATTTACTACCAAGCCCAATTCAAGGTGTTAACTCTGACTTACAAGGCCCTAAATGACTTGGGCCCCAAATATCTAAAGGAACGCCTTCTCCCATATCGACTTGCCCGTGTCTTAAGATCTGGAGGGGAGGCCCTCCTGGTTGCCCACCTTCAGCAGCTAGATGGGTGGGCACCCGGGAGAGGACCTTCTCACTAGTGGTCCCCAGGCTATGGAATGGTCTCCCCCTGGAGGTGCGTCAGTCCCCTTCTATATTTGTGTTCAGGAAGGCGGTGAAGACGCACCTCTTCGTTCAGGCCTTTGGTTAAATGTTGCATATGTTCCCCCCTGCTGCAAACGCTACTGTTTTAACCTATTTTGTATTGTTGGTTTTTAAATGTTGTATTGGTTACTATTGTTTTGATATAGTTTTTGATATGTTTGATTTTAAAGGTTGTAACCCGCCCTTGGGTATAGGGTGGGATATAAATAAATAAATAAATAAATAAATAAATAAATAAATAAATAAATAAATAAATAAATAAATAAATAAATAAATAAATAAATAAATATTTAAAAAATGAAACCTAGGCAATTTCTACACAGGGTGGCTATCCTCACCGTGATGGCCTGTGGTACCTAGTCTGGACCATGCTAGATTGAACTAGGCATAGCACATATTAAGGGATGCCTGCATTGTGGGTGCCTATCTAGGCTCAATTGGTTGCCAGCTTTGGGAGCCACACCCATCCCTTGATGACTTGGAAGTAAAATTCCTGGCACAAGCCAGTGCTGGGCTCATATCTTGTACTCAGTGAGTTTGATTCTGCCCTTCTCCATGAAGCCAGCTGGGTGAGCTTGGGCAGCAGCAGGAGTAGTAGCAGTTACCTCTGTACTGAGCAAGCAATGAATGTGCAGTTGTGCAGACAATGGAACCTCATAGTACTTAAAGCACTATAAATGCATTGTGCAAGTCTAGCCACTGTTAACCAGTGCTATGAAATAAAATTCGACCATCAAAACATCTAGAAATTGTCAAGCATTTAGGGGTTAAATGCTAGTCAGGCACTAAAACCACATTGGGTTAAGCACTATGGCAACCGACTTGACAACTAACAGGTGGGGAAAATCAGCTGCACCTGTGTTGCTGAGAGGCCAAGTAAAATGTATATATGCTTTGTATGACTTTTTGTTTCTTGCTTCGTGCCTCTACCCTGAATCCTTTGTTTCATGCCTCTATATTATGATTTTTCTGTGCACAAGTTCTTCCTGTAAATAAAGATATACCCTCCTCAGTTGAAAGAAAACCTGTTCTCTTGCCTGGTTGTGCATTGGGAATTGCTGTGCTGGCTCCAGCCCTAAAGCTGCACCTCAATAGAAATATACACATTAGTTTTAATCAGGTCTGTAAATGGATTTTTAAAAATGGCAACCTCTTGCTGCACTGGGGCATATTCTAGGTTCCAGCCCAAAATAGGGGGCTGCTGTTTGCTTGCTAGTGTAGACTGCAGTAGGCACTAGGTGAGAGCTGCAGTAATCTGCGCCAGCATGTAGATAGCAGGTCCCTATTGCATCATATAATGTGGAAAAGTGGCCACTGCAGGAAAAACAAAACAAAACAGTGTTTGAGGAGATTTTCTCAGAGTTCAGGGACCTGGAGTTCACCAACAATGTTTAATAATATCAAGGCTTGTGTGGAAAATACCCCATTACTAGTCTAACATGGTTTGAATTTTCTGGTCCTCTGTGTTAGGAGGGAAAAATATCCACAGACAGAGTCATCTGTATGGCATTTGAAGGTTCAAAAATGTGTTTGAGATGTTTCCTTCAGTGTCTTTGTGCCCTCCTCTCCATTCACTGTTAGGCAGAAGAGCTTCCAATCCTATCAAAATAAAATTATTTTAAATGCTTTCTCAGTTGCCATCACACCATCAAACTTTCAAATTCATGGATACATTTCAATGTGCTGGGTCTAACTTTTATGGAACCACTATGGAAAAGTAAAGAATCTCCATGGTTTCTTCTCCTTTTCTGTTGGATGGGAGGGGATAGAGAGAAAGAAGCATGCAGGAAATAACGATCTATTTATATATGAAAACTCTCAGACTTACAAATGTATCAAAAGCCCCTCAAAGCTTGGTGATGCTCCTGCATGACTTGAGAACTAAGGACTTGGGCTTTATATGTCAAAGGACAATGGAAAGGGAAATGAAATCTCAAGAGCGCTCAAAAACAGCCTTTATTTCATCTCTCTCTTTCCCTTATAATTATCCTTGCTTCCTTCAGTTTCTCAATAGATCAAAACCAGCATTTTAAATTACACACCATGAAGCTAAATGGCAGTTTGTGTATGAATGCTCCCATCTCCCGTGTTCAGGTGGGTACATTTAAAGTAATTTTTTCCTTCCGTGCCATTGTGTCCATAGCGGAATGGACATTTACCAGATATAGGGATTAAGGCACAATGCTAATGCTGAATGTGTGGTTGGAACAGTTCCTTCACTGTTGTCAGTACACATAATCTACTAGAAGGTTCAGTAGGATATGTGACCTGCTACAAGATTTTCAGAAAATCTATTTAACACAGATAAGAGGAAGAAGATTCATCAATAAAACAGTTGCTCTTCCACTCCTGGATTATGACTAATCCTCTACCACAAGTGTTAACCATTTCTCCACCTCACTAGTTGGTTCTGCTTGCTAGTCTCTCCAGTCAAGCGGCCAGTGGATGAAACTAAGCAGACTTTTTCTTTAGCTGCATGTGACCTCGACCATTTTGATCAACTCTGGATCAAAATTTTGTAATTTTGTGAACCTGAATGTAATTCTGTGCAGATCTTCAGCTAACAACATTATACCACACTATTTAAGTAAGGGGGAGTCTTAAGAAGCAATGCCACTTCATACATGTGGATTCTTCTGCTTCTGCTTTTCCTACTAAGGGCCATCACACACTAACCAGATGGAGCAGTCCAATCTGCTCACTGCTTAAGCCCATCCTCACAGAAATGCTGCTACAGCTCACTTGGAGGTGCCTAAGATCTCCCTGGAGTGATGCAGCTGTGGACAACTGAAAAGCAGCCCACGTGCTGACTAACAGCATTTGGACCGCTTCTGGGAACATGGATCCACACCGCTCCCATGTGCTGCAGGTTGATGGGACATGAGATGCATGAATGCAGCTGCACAGTCACTTACAGCACCATCCGTATCTAACCTCACAACAAATGCCAGTTTGGATGATGCCTAGGTAGCTACTGGCCAGATGTGGGGCTATTCCAATGCTCACAGTGCAAATAGCCCCCACCACGCTTCTACCTGACTAGCCAATAAAGTATTGTTATATAATAGTAGTCTGGTCACTGTAAATCTTCCCAAAGGCTCTTTCTGCACTGAACCTTATTCCAGATTATATCCTGGAATAGAGCCCTGCCATCTGCATGCTGATGCAGACCATGGCAGACTATGGGTGCCCATGCCTAGCTGTAATCCAACCCAGCAACTGACAGACCCCAGATGAGGCCTGTCATAGTCTGTATTAGCATGTGGACAACAGACCCCTGACCTGAAATATATTCTGGAATAAGGCCAAGTGCAGAAAGGGCCCTGGATTGATGAAAATTAAGTGCAAAAAGGGCCAACAGCTTTTTCTTCCTTGGGATCCTATATATTGACTACCAAGTTAAAAAAAAAAGAAGAAGAAGGCAAGTAAAGACAAGTCTCTGGTATATTTGGAATATGCTCAATTTGGTTACTTGCACTGTTTTTGCAATTACCTTGTTAGGTTTGCCACACAGTTCAGTTATTTTTTGTAAGATATTGTAGGAATGGGGCATCTCCGAATAACCCACACTGCCCAGAGAAGCAAAAGGATCATTCTCACTGCTCTGGGCTGTATCCCAGATTCAAGAACTTCAGTTCAGGCAGTAAAAGGGAGTAATTTTCACTGACTTGAGAGATGCAGCTGTTGAAGACTTCCCTGCTTCCCTTTTATCCCTCCCTTCATTTTTTTTAAAATAAATCTAAACAAAGCCACAGTCCTTTAAATCAAATGACCCAGGAATGATAAACATCAGTCACTGATATAATCTGCCCAAATTGAAAGGAAGAGAAGAAAATTAGTGTTCTTTCAAAATAATCATCCAAGGGAGATATGTCCCAAGTTGGAGGTCCTAAAAGAGCACATTTCTCTCTTATCTTCACCTATAACTCATGATATTCTGACACAGTAAAATGGATTTTGGGAGGGCTTATTGCTATGCAAGTGCCAATTAAATATGTTTTCCATTGTGGGAAACAGTGCAAGCCACAATGCTCCCAGGTGATCAGAAATCAAACTCCTGTCAATTAGTCAATTAATTGGTTAGCTTAAAGTATTAAAACTTTAATCAGGGCAGCTCATTTTAGTTTTAAAATTAACTAAGAAGCACGTGTCCTGTGAAAAACTCCTGCAGAAGTCCATAAGTAAAGCTATAGGCTTCCACGTGGAAAAAGGTATAATGTATGTTCCAAGTTGCCTTGGATGAACCTGTCATTATTTTTTTTCACAATCTCAAGTTTGTGAAGTTGAATTTGTGACGTTCTTGAAATTCATCCACTTTTCCCTATTATTATGCTGTTTTGTATAGCTTCATTAATATGCATCCTTTTATATTCAGTCCTTTCTCTGCATCATGTGGCAAAATTCAAAGAGTAAGAATGTAAAATGTTGAGAAGGACCTGAGGTTCCCAGTGTTGTATTGTCCTGCAAAACAGAAGAGCTGGGTTTCAATTATGACAAAACTAAATTATTGGCCTACTGTAACAGTTATAAAAGAAACAAATGTGTCATTGATGACTAAGCAATTGAAGAATTAAGATGTTTTAAAAAAATACCTTGGTGTGTTTTTTCAAAGCATTGGGGGGAGGACAGAGCAAGTCAAACATGTGGCATCAGTGGGCCAAAGGAGTGCCCTGGTGGTCCTAAAAAAAATAGGCAACACAATGGAAAGTTTGTGCCAGCTGTAATTAAATTATTTCAAGTCAATGTTAATGCACATCTGAATTATAGGACATAAAAGCATGTTCAGTCAGGATCCTAACTTTATTACTTGGGTTGGCAAAATGTGTCTCAAATTCAGATGTGGGACTGCACGCTGCTGCCATATGTCTGGACCTGCCTCTTGGTGGTTCTTACCTCTTCTAGAGCTTGCTCCTAGAATTGTTTGTTCAGCTTGAACAAGCTCATTTCAGTTAAAATTGAATCTTGAAAAGTTTGTGTACTGATCAATCGTTAAAAAAAGAATACACATTCACTGAGCGAGCGAGCGAGAGACCTGTTTAAGGGGACGGCTGGGCAGCTGAACTGAATTGGTTCAAACTGAACCAGTTGGTTCGATCTGTGTGGTTGAACACCTTTTATTCTGGTTCAAATCAAACCAGGCCCTCTCATGCAGGGGTGGTGGTTCAGTTTAATTCGAATTAGATCGAACCTAGACTGAATTTGCACATCTATACTTGCTACAGTTCGAAAAGAGGGAAGTGTGCAAATCTGAAACAATGTAAACAAAACAAAACAGAACAGAGCAACATTCATTTCCTGGCTGGGCTTGTTTCAAAAGGCAGCAGCCTCAAAGAGTAAATTGTTCATGAGTATGGCTTTTACCCCACATTCAATCACTGCCCTAATGTGACTGATCTGGGGTCTGTGATTTCTGTGCGTTTGTCAAGCATTACCTGCAATGCAGAGCTCATCCTCTTATTTATACCAAAAATATACAATGGCTCATTGTGCTGTAGCAACTTCACACTCAGCCCCTGCTAAGTGCCTCATTCAATTCCCCGATGGCATGCTACAGCATACCAAGGTGTTCATTGAATTTCTGACTACTCCACGTCAAGCAGAAGACTAATGGAAGGCTTTGATATCATTTCCAATTTCCCCCTGAGTCGTAGAAGTGATTGAAAATGTCTGCTGCTTGATTGTAATGTGGCACCTGTGGTGAACAGGCTGGTGGAAGAAACACGAGGAATTTTCACAGTAAGGCATACACATCAGATGTATGCAATGTGACAAATTGGGGTACTCTGCTCTCAGTGTGAACTCAGCTTTGCTTCCTCTTATACTTAATGGAAGTATGGAAGCTGGGTATTTTGAGGATCATGCAAAGGACAACCTTGGATGAGAGCACATTAGTGCTGACTTGGGATGAGTATGATGTAGAAGTTTAAATTTATTCCATTTTTGTGGCGTTCCAAGGCCTTTCCATTTTTGTCCTAGCTCCATTTAGTCATTCTGTTCTGTTTGTGAAGGAATGGAACCTGTGCTGGTTAGGTGCATAACCATAAGTGCCTGATCTACAGCATTTCCCATATCAATAGAATCTGCTCAGTTCCTGGCATGTTACACTTCTTCTGTTGACTGACCACCGGTGTCTGTAGTTTGCAGGCAGTTTGGAGTGTTCACTGGGGTCTCATGGACTGGCCAATGGTCTGCTTAGTTGGAGACTGCTTCCCTGATTCTTGGATACCCATATTTTGGAGGGGCAACAGTAAGGACAGAAGTTACATAGCCCATCCTTCAGGTTTCAAGCTTTATCTCAATTCTTGCAATGAGACACCATCCATGACTGATAGGTTTCTATGTTCAAAAAGGGATCTATGTATTTGGACTGAGAATATCCAGTCACATTCTTTTCACTTCCCTTTTTTTATTTTTTTGCCCATGCCTTGTGGTGGAAATCTTTATTATTTTAGTGGAGATACTGGTGTTTGGTGCTCCTTCTGGAGTATCTTTCTGTGGCCTCACCAGGGTTGCATGAGGTGCCCTCTCCAACTCTGTTTTCAGCCTCTACACCTGTGCATGGAGACCAACATTAGTCTATGCATCCAAATTCAGATATTCATAGGTGAATCAAATGTTATGACATTCATGCACTAACATTCATATGAATATGAATGTTTTGGACATTTGAATGAATGTTTTGGACATTTGTATGAATAGTTCGGACATTCATTAAACTGGGGAAGTGGGAAAGCGGCTGTGCCACACATCTGCAACAGATCCAGATTGCATTCCACATGTATCGAGAGTGGATTAAAAATGGATACATGTTGGATTTGATGATTTCAGTGCATGGATTTGTTACATAATGCATATTGGATATGTGTTTGTTTGTACTGGATATGTATTCCTTCATACTGGATATGTATTTGTTCGTATCAGATACGTATTCATTCGTATCGGATATGTATTCATTTGTATCTGATAGATATTGGATATTTGTACAAATTCATACAAATACGTTTGTATTGAATCAGATCCTACCATGTTCAAATGGGTCCATTCGAATGAATATGGATTTTCTAACATTCATTACAGATTGAATGTCAGAAAACCAATTCATGCACATCCCTAACCCTAACCTGCTTGCCTAGGGAGGAGGATGCAAAAGTCCTGAAACAGGATCCATTCCTGTGTTCATCTCCCTTCCTCCAGATGCCCCTGAGGACACAGGGAGACTGGCCATCTTGGAGATCTATCAGAGCGTCAGGACCATGCAATGAAGACATGGCCTTAGAAAGACTTTGTGTCCTTCATCAATATGGACTGGTTTCACAGTTTGATTATTTACTGAGTTGCTAAACTTCAATGACAATAACTGTTCTTACGACTTCCTACTTTGTTTTCTGAGTGATACTTGATATTTGTGCCTGTTGATTGTTACTTCATTAGAGATAATTAGTCTTTTATAATTGATTGAGGCTGGTGTTGGATTTATGCCTTTTAAAAATGCTAAATAAATGAAATAAAGAACGCATAGAAGTTCAGTGTTGCTTATGAAACCTTTTCTTTGCTTGGATCAAACTGCAGGTGCTGAAGTGGATTTTGAGAGCAAGTGACACCTTACGATTGCTTTCTCCTAAGATTTATTGCCTCTGGGAGATTATTTGCTCCACTGTAACAGGTGCAACCATTCACCCCAATTATGGGCCCAAGAAGTAAAGTTTAGCTGTATGTTTTATTATGTTAAATTATTAATCAGTGCTGTTGCCATTTTCTGAGCCTATGGAATAATGTGGATTACAATAAAAAAAAAGATTGTAGTATGGTAAATGTTCCAGAGCAATAAGGTTTGTACTACATTTATAATTCACAGCACTTGCATGTAGCATTTTATCTTCAAAGCATCTATATGAGGCAAAATATACTGAGAAAAGAAGCAAAGCCTCGGGCATGCCAGTGAGCTAAAGTGAGTGAAGCAGTTGATGGCTGGGTGAAAAGATACAAGTAGAAATGTAAGCCCCAGTAAAATCCATGTTCAGATCACAGAAATGTAAGGGACCCCTTCATGGCTGTGTATCCCATTGCTGTGATTTTGGCAGTTGCTTATGCCATGTGCAAACATCTACTCCCTGTTCTCCTTTCTCATGATTCTCCATGCTCAAGCTAGCATCCATTCAACAGCAAAGGGGGCTGTGTGCCTTCAGGAGGGGTAAAGTGTCACACTCATGAAACAACAGATAGTTGGAACAATGGTTTAGGCTGGGAGAAACAGATAGCTGCCCAGTATCTTTTCCTTACTCATGATCCTCCATCTAATCCTTCTCCATTGCCACTGAACCAGTTCAGCTGAACCAGGCTTGGATCAGCTTGAATCTGACGTTTCACTGCTTCATCCAGTTCATGATGGCTCAGGGTTGGACTGAACCACCAGCAGTAGTCCCAGATTATCCCTAGTTTGCAGTAACAACATTTAATGCCTCCCCCCCACCCAGAGAGGACATTCCACAACCCAGAGTATACAACCAAACATGTCTCCTTACGAATGATACTTTTTGAGCCTCAGTGGTTAGAAGCATTAAGAACAGGTTACCCTGCTTTAACATTCAGGTAGATTGTGTTGTGTGGAAGTGCCTGTTCAGCTATCTGAAGCCCAACTAGTATAGGAAATCCTAAATCAGTGTCAACACCCTGAACATCACAGAAGTGTATTGGCAACAAATATGGATATTTCAGAAACAACATGAAGTCTGACTAGAAGTGCATGTTAGAAGTCTTGCTGCAACATTTTGTACTAGTTTCAGTTTCTGAACCATCCTCAAGGATAGTCCCACATGGAATTAATCTGGATATTACCAGAGCATTGGTAGCAATCCAAACTGTGCAAACAGAATAGAGGTAGACTGGAGTACCTTGCCTGCTAGCCCACCAGGCTGCCCTTTCGGCTGCTGCTGCTGCCGCCTCACCCACCTGCCCACAATTTTGGGCTGCACTGCTAGTGGCGCCTTGCTCAGCTGCCCTTTCAGCCACCGCTGCATCCTCGCCCACCTGCCCTGCTCCCTGCCCTTTCAGTTGCCGCCACCTCACTATACCACTGCCTTGCTCACCCACCCTTTCAGCTGCCTCTACTGCTGCAGAGGTCCTGGGGCATAGAGAGGAGGAACGCTGGGAAGTGAGCGAGAGAGCCCTGCCTGTCCCCTCTTTTGGCTGCTGCTGCCGTGCTCAATTTTAAAGCTGAATTAATAAAAACAATGGAATGAGCATTCACCTCTGTTTTTTTGTTAATTCTGCTTTAAATAAGTAAGTGAAGAGTTTTCTTCTGGGTGACTTGCATTCTTTCTTGGAAGACATCAGTCTTCAGCATGGGGCTTCTTACTTTTTGAGAATTGCAGCCAATTGTAGAAAAGAATCTGTTGCTAGGGGTGTTTCACCAGTTACAGAAAGGAAAAAGTGGACGAGCAATGGGTAGCAACTGTTGTCAAGGGAGGTGTGCACTGTAGCAAAATAAGGTAGCTTCGCAGCCATGTATGCAAACATCTGTGTGGAAGGCAATTTTATTGTGCATCTGATGATTAGACACTTTTCTGAAGGAAATGACTTGAACCCTATATGCATGTAGAAAATTATCAAGAAGGATTATTTAATCAGTTACTCTGTCATTAGAATATGTAGTTTATCTGGAAATGGAGGGGGGATAAAGTAAGTCAGTAAAAAAAATGTATCTCTTGCTACTATTGAGCAAGTTGAGTCCAGGACTACACATGAACAAATTCTGGTATATCTGAAGACAATGTACTATCAAAAGGAAATGTCATATCTGATTTTGGAAAGCAAACACAAAAACAAAACTAACAGCAGAGGATATGAATTTGTTATTGGAATCACAGCATTATTGTATAGCTTCCTAAACTAATTCATTGTTACCTGATGAGGGGAAAAAATCTATCTTCAGCATGTCACCTTTCATTAAAATAGTGTTTGTCTGAGATTTTGTTATTTGCAGTTACTCATCTGTAAAATTAGAAGTTTTAATTCTTCACAGTTTGTCACCTTTTAAAATTCTGCTCTGTTGACATGGAGTTCTCTCTCTCTCTCACACACACGTGCAGTAAAAGGAAGGCTGAAAATGAAATTTAAAAGAGAATTAGCTGATGCAGGACCTACTAAATTAAGCATTTTTCTCACTGAAAGCTATTGTTTTGCATTCAGGCATGAGTAGAGGAATTTTACTTAAATGGAAACTTCACCATGGTGCTGAATACGTACCTGAAACCTCTGTTCACAGGAAATGAGAACATAACATTTAAATGGAAGCCATTTGTTATAATGGCTATGGAAGATCAGCACATTCCAAAGAATCCTGTGATTACCAGACAGCATCATTATAGACATTTGGTCACATTGTCACTTATGTTACTATTTCTTGTGATGAGTTGGCATCCATTTCGTGCCTACACTGAAGATTATCACTTAAATGAGAAGGTCAGTCTAGAAACTTTCTGATGAAGAACAGGGATTTTTCTTTTTCTTTTTTTTTTTTTTTGCAGATAGAGAATTTTTTGCTGTGCAGTCATGCAATTTCTCATCTATGTTCAGAGCTGATAGAGCTCTTTCCAAGAGGGCTGTATGATAGGAGTGTGTACAAAGCCACCTGCCCCCCCTTTGATTTGATGCAAATTGAGTGGGGGATATTCAGTTTCATGTGAAACCCATTCTCTGAATGTGGGGGGGGGATTTGGCTTCGTATGGGAACCCCCTCCCTTCCCATCCCACTTTGCCCCCCATTCACCTGTGACCGCTGCCATTGTGAACTTCTCTGAGGTCCAACAATTTCAATGATTCCCGAAAGAGTGAGGTGCACATGCATCTGTGGAAGGCCTAGCTGGATGTAGGAGGAGGAGCATATAATGGT
Organism: Aspidoscelis tigris stejnegeri; assembly: GCA_023333525.1. Taxonomy (NCBI): domain Eukaryota; kingdom Metazoa; phylum Chordata; class Lepidosauria; order Squamata; family Teiidae; genus Aspidoscelis; species Aspidoscelis tigris. The sequence goes on from JALMGA010000010.1 coordinate 19,416,273, forward strand.
GGTGGAGTCCATGGATGCAGTCATATTCAGAGGCAAGGGGGGCATGACCAGGGGCACGGGAGGCTGGGGTTGGGCAGATCCAGCCTCCATAGAAGTTCCTACAAAGCTTCAATAAAGGCTGGGTCCCTTTGGTTCATGGGTAAATGGGGGCCTATAAATGTCAAAATTCATAAAAATTTGTATGAATTTCAAATAGCACAAATATTCATCCACATCTCAACTGTATCTTCTTTTAAAAAAATCATACTGTAGAATAGGATTTGGAAGATTTGGAGTTCTGACTTAGGACTTTCTGTAAACACCTTGCCTTTTCCCAAGCCAGTGTGTCTGGATCAGTGGGACCCACAGATCAGGAATTTGTTTATACATTCATTTATTCTCAGCATTTATCTCTTGCCCTTCACTGGAGGTCCCAGAGCGGGTTACAATAATAATAATAATAAAAACCCAGCCTCAATACATAGCTAAAACAAACTTAAAACATAACTCTCCCTCCTAAAAGGGAACCATTCAGGGGAAGCTAAAGATGAAAGGCCTAGCCTAGGTGAAGTAGTATGTTTTAACAAGATGCACAAAGCCATAAAATGTCAACACCTGGGACTCTTCACTAGGACCCTGTTCCAAAGTCTGGGGACCACCACAGAAAAGGCCCTTTCATATGCCATTGCTCTTGCACATCTGAAGGTGATGAAGGATCTCACCTTGTGATCTTAACTGTCAGACAGGTCTATATAGGAGAATACGCTTTGTCATTTCTCCCCCATTTTGTTTGTTTTTAGATCAAGCAGTTCAAGGGGTTCAGTTTGAAAATTCCACAATTGCCTCCCCCTCCCAGTTCTATTTGTATAGAGCCAGTTTGGCACACCCCAGTGATGTCAAAAATCCCCCTACTGGAGGTCTGATGGAGGATATTGACTACCTCAGTTGCAGCAGCTGTGTGTGTGTGTGTGTGTGTGTGTGACCAGCCAGCTTGGGGTCAACTATAGGAAAGGATTGCATTTTCCATTTCCTGTGGGCTCTCCAAATGAGTCAGCCACCCAGCTACTACTCCTACCTCACCCCCAAGCAACCCATCAAAGGAAAGTAGGGGCAAATATAGCATGTGAAAATGTTGTTCCTTGGCATCGTCGGAAATGTTCCAGGACAGGCAGACACTTGGTGATGGAACTGGCTGTAGCTGTTAACATCCTTCAGGACAGGTTCAACACTTGACCTCTGATATGCACAGAGCTTCTTATTGCTGGCCATGCATGCACTGCATATCTGCTGTGTTTGGATGTTGTCCCTGCAGCAGCACACACACAAAGCCTGATTATCAAGTGCTGCAATAACTAATGCAACAACAGTTCTCCAACAGCATGCTGTTGCAGAGCCTCACTATTAGTTACTGCAACCACCCTAAAATCTGTATCTTTGGATGCCACAAAAGGGTTGCAACCTAAGAATTCTCCAGATAGAAACCAGCCTCAAAATAGAAAGTCCCTGGATTTTTGATATCTACATCCAGAAGAACTGGGCCATAGTGAATCCACCATTCTTATGTCCCAGAACCTGAATGTGCTAAGGCAGCCTTTACTCCAGCTTATTAATGTCTGGATATGGATGAGCAAATGATTCAATAGGATTGACTAAAGCAACCTAAGACTGAATCTGGCTTGGTCACCCTGTGAAATGAGGTAGGGGTAGGGGAAGCACTGCTCTGTTGACCCTCTTAGTCCTCTCTTTGACTTTCAGTTCCTTTGACTGTAGTATCCTTCTGGAAAAACTCTCAGGGTTAAAGGCTGAAGGTACCACATGCCAGGAATTGGCATACTGATCCACAGCCATGTGCTGTCCAAACACAGGTCATGGTCTGGTATACCATGGTAGAATGATTGAGAATTGCAGTATGCTGTCAAAGGAGAGTACAGGACCTGGGCAGATGAACAGGTCTGTTGACACTGCATTGCCTCCCCTAGTGCAAACAACTCATGCTATGGCTCCCACTGCTAAAGGCCCTTTCTATTCTGTTGGCATATTATGGCAGCATGAATTTGATAGGACCATAAAAGAGACCAACACCTTTAAGTCCCAAATTCATGGTCTCGCCTGCTACTTTGTTTGAGAATCCCTGATCAATCAGTAGCCTTACAAAATGTCCGTCTTATTTTTTTAAAAAAACTCAGATACTGCTCTGGGAAATAGGTCTGTAACAAATCTTTCTTCACTTTCCAGTTTAACTGAACAAAACAAGGAAACATTATCCGACTGAGCAATTTTACTGAGGAAAATAAGGAAGCATTATCCAACTTAACAGCAAAACTTTTCTAATGTAGGTTAGCCCACCTGGGGCCCAAAGAAAGCTGAGCTTTATTACAGCACCTGAAGCCATATGATACAGAAATACATCTTCATCAGACATTTATGGGATCGTTGGCGCGCTTCAACTTCGGCTGAAACAGATGCGGAAGACTCATTTTCTATGAGGGATTTTCTGATATTCATTGTATGTTTCCAAGAAAAGTAAAAAAAAACCAAAAAACCAAGGCATTTTAAAAAAGAAGAAAATGTTGGAACCAAAATTAGTAGCCAATTAAATCTTTTGGGGCGTTCAACCTATCTATGTTGGAGAAACATGCAAAGTGATTTGTGCCATAGAAAATGATTACATTAACTATCATTCATTTTCTCACTGAAGTGATGAAAATCTGACACCTGCCATTTCACTGTGCATTCCAGACTTCAAGCAGAATAAAAAAACACATCTGCCTTGAGCCCCATTCTTTTTTGCTGGTTGTAACCACTGGGTCCTGGAGAAGAGTACCGTGGAAGACAGCTGAAGACTTCTCAATCTTATCATAATCACTATAGGGGCCCTGGAATAAAAATGGAGTAGGGGGAGACACATATACATGAAAGAATAGCCCCTTTTATCACTGTTGAAATCTAGCAACTGGGCATTTCATTCATGTAAGGCTACATCCAGACATTGCTTATTTATTCCACTATATTTGGATATTCTGGACTAAAACACACCCATACAAGCTTTACTCTAGAATATCCAAATCTAGTATGTGGAACTAGGCTAGGTGGCACAAAATGGCTGTCTAGTCCAGGATACAGGATGAACTTTTTATAAGAAGAAAAAGAAGTGAGTGGTCTAGTGGTTAGGGAGCAGGACTCTTATCTGGGAATAATGGGTTCAATTCCACACTCCTCCATGAAGCTAGCTGGGTGACCTTGGGCTAGTCGCAGCTCTCTTTATGAGCTCTCACAGCCCCAGTTAACTCACAGTGTTTTCTGTGATGGGGAGAAGAACAGAAAGTTTTATCAATCACATTGAGTCATTAACTGGGTTAGAAAAACGGTAGAAAAGTCAACTCTTCTTTTTATAAAGGTCTAGCAGTGGACTTGTGGCCACTAAACTGGATAGCAAAGGTGTTCTGGTTTAGCATTATGGCAGCAAACCATTATGGCAGAACACCAAAGTAAATCCCCACCCCCACCCCAAAGACCTTGAGGCCAGAAACATTTTTGTGGTTGCTGGAACCCTTGAAGTTGGAAGTCATCCTAGAATGGTTATCCAAATGCAAGTGGCCTTGTTCTGAGACAGCTGGAACATTCCAGTCGGTCGAGTGCTCCAGTTGATCTGGTCCAATTCAAGTGATCCATGCCAAGTAAGTGAGGAAACATCATAAAACTATGTCATTGGTTGTGTGATAAGCAAAGAAAGACTTGTAGAGACAGCTCCAGGACTAAGTTCTTCCTAACTTCTTCATCACTGATTAGAGATATACTGAACTAATTCATAAATGTTTGTATCAAACAAAGCATTCAGGTGTTTGTGTATCCAAAATGACAATTAAACTGAACCAATCCCCCACTTGTGAACACAAACTATTTGATCAAAGAGTTTGTGTTTGCTGTGTTTTTGTCCTTGAACAGGCCTCCCTTAGACTAGGGATGCATGTGCACAATTTTTTTTTGTATTTGATTCTTATTGAATTGAATGCAAGAAAATTCATATTCATTTGAATAGATCCCCTTCAAATGTGCTAGGATTCATATTCAATATGAATGTTCAGTCGGATATGAATCCCATGCAAATCCCATAACAATGCCATACAAATCTCATATGAAGCTTCATATAAATGTATCAAAACATTTGATTTGATTTTGAATGTCAGTCTTTGAATGTGTCAACATTCAATTCAAATTCAAATGTCTGAATTCGGTCAGATTCATACAAATTTTTAAGGTTTTGAATATTCGTGCACATTCCTAGCTTAGACTGCAGCAGTATATTAAAGAGAGGCTCCTGGTACGCTTACTGGTTCAGTGTACTGGCCAGTGCAGATTTGTCCTTAAGTAGCAAGTGATATGACCAGAACTTCCTGTGCCCGGAAAGCTTTTGTGGCTTAAAACATGTAACATTAGGCTACTTGGATAAACAATTTATTTTGTCCTAAGGCAGACTCTTACATTCTCCCAAAATAGGGGCATTATAGATTCCGGGACTTGAATCTGATGAGAAGCTATGCTATACTGCAGGAAAGAGATGATAAATGAGCCTGGACACTGGCCATCTACCATTAAATCTTTCTTGCAGCAGGAATCCAAGCAGCTGTGGTTTTTCTGTCCATTCCCTCTCTGGAGTTATCATCGCATCTCATTCCTTACCTGCTATGTAAGAAAGAATGCTAGGTGTGTCACAGAAATCACGGAAGGGTGGGGGAGATGGTGACAGCGTAGCAGAGGGAATATATAGGAAGACTTGTGGATGCTTTTCTCTCCTGTTGCTTTGGACAATTCAAAGGATGATGAATTATAGCCTAGGAACAGTGTCTGTGAGGTGTCAGTGCTATGATGAATTATATTTTCCCCACCTGCCCTCACAGCCTACTGGTCCTGAAAACTCTTGCAGAGATATTATTTTATACCTGAACAGATGGATGCCCGCCATTTTAGAGATTATCACTACGAGTGTTGTTGCACAACTGAGGGCTTCCTACATATCTAGAACATAGGAGGTCCATCAGAATTATCTGTATTACATGAGTCTATGGAAGTAGCAATCATAACAACAGAAAACTATTATTTAAAACTTCATTTCCTGTTTGTATTTCCTGCCCAATCTTTTCTATAAGGCCTCAGGGTTGTCTGTAAAATGCAGCAATAAGTCTACATTAAATACTTCGATTATGTTTTATCTAGCTGGAAACCGGCCATTTCAATACCTTCTTCTTGTTTGCTTTTATTTTCTTTCTGCTTTTGTATATTTTAGGCAATTATTAAATAATTAAACAAAAAAACACATTAAAATGAAACATTAGCCCATATACTCCTGAATTTAACATAATTATAACATAATAAGATAATTATAGTTATGGTTCTATTAACAGTTGCACAATAAAGTTATTAAAATACAACAGGGCAAAAACAGCCACTGAAGTCAGTATAGCTCTCCCAGGCTGTGTCCCCATGCAACTTTGGTACGGTTCTGAGCTCGGGATTGGTAAGCTTTGTTCCCATGGGTTTTGGATTTGGTATGTGAAAAGTATACCAACCCCCCCCCCCAACCGTGCTAGAAGGGTGCAAAAAAAAAAAAATCATGGCACGGTTTGGGGGACTGGCACGCATTGCTCAGCATGCCAGGAACGCACATGGGGACACTTGTGGGCTAACGGGGAGGAGACCTATGCTCATGTCACTGGGAGGCGGGGTGTGCTTGCTGTCCCTGTCCTGTCCACTGAAGATCGCAGCCACTGACTTTTTAAAATGCCGATCGCAAAAGCATGCATGGGCTGGGCACAGGATCAGGAACGCATTTCGGGCCTTTGAGATCAGCATTTTAAAAAGTCAGTGGCTGCGATCTTCAATGTGTACCGGTCCCCCAAACCGTGCTGAGACTTGTTTTTTCAGATATCAAATTTGGCACCCTTCTGGCATGGTTTGGGTGGTGGTGATGGTATGCTTTTTGCATACCAAATCCCAAACCCATGGGGACAAAGCTTACCGATCCCACGCTCGGAACCGTACCAAAGTTGCATGGGGACATGGCCTTTTGGTTTGAAACCAAAGCTTATGCCCTTGGCCTAGACTCTACTAAATTTTAGAACTCAAAACAGAGTTAGAAGAATCAGCTTAGGGCCCTTGCTGCAGGGGGCCTTATTCCATTCCAGGACCAAATCTAAGGGGCTTGATATCAATGTGGCATTCTGGGATAGTACAGGCCCTGGTGAGCTGCAGGGACAGAATAAGGCCCAGTGCAGACTGAGGGAGTATGTTCATGTTGAAGGGATAATTGTGACATGATGGGAGCCCCCTGGTGAGCAGAATGCTACATAAATTTTGTAGCTATGCATGGTGGTATACTTAGAGTCACTATATTAGTGGACACTTTTGTACCTTCACTTTGTGAACCAGTTAGGTCTTGTGGTTAGCATGCTGGACTCATATCTTGTAGTTATGGCAATTGCATACCTTGTAGTCATGGCATGGCAACCAAACAATGCCATGTCTAACCACACCTGTGGGGACGTGGGCAGATGGAAATGGGTTTGGGAGGTGTTGTTGCTTGTACAACCCACTAGTATGGAACAGTGCTTAAGTGTCTGCACCATATGTCTGTTTAGAATGCATTTGCTGCTATCCAGCCGACTTAATTGTAGAATGCCTCCTGTAAGGTTGATCTGGATCAAGCTAATATGGATTCACTAGTATGGATTAAGCTTGGGAAGTGCAGAATGAGTTAAATGGACTTCTCCCTCAAGTCAGCCTGAATGGTTATTGAAGCATAAGCAGGTGGATTTGTCCCTCCTGATAAGAAGAGAAAATCTGTATGCTTATACCTGTGGTCTTCTTCTAATATCTCAATTTAGCCCTTAGTGGTTAAAGTCATTAGCAGCATTTGGATTCAGGAAAGCTGCAGTCTGCTGCTGGAAAAGTTGTGAATGAGAAAAGAAGAAATCTATTAAATAAATGCTCAGTTATGAATTCACTTGGCTCCTGCAATGATGCTCGCATTAATTATTCCATTTTGAATGATTTCCCAAGGTGGATAATTTTTTTTCCAGTACTGTGTTTCTCATTCATGAAACTAGGAGCATTTTATGAAGAAAGAGGAGGATAGGGGGAGGGGAATGGTTTTTTAATCATAGTCAGAATATCCCAGAAGCATATCAATTGAATATACTTCTAAATGCTAGTTCATCATGGAATCTATAGTAATAACATACCAGGGGGGGACTCCATTTTTTTTAGTATTTTTTCTTGGTATTGTTTACAAATCCCCTTTTCCCTAAATGATAGTGATCTCTGTGTTTGACCATTTTATGCATCCTTACTACCTTAAGGCTATTTAGGAAAACAATATTGCAAAGACTACAATAAACAGAAGCAAAATGGCTAGAGAACAAGCACCATTACTTTTTTTTTATCTTTAGTTAAAAATTATTTTTTCTCTTTAGATCACTAGAGATAGTTTAAGCTAATTGAAAACTGGCAATTGTTGCCTCCCCTTAATTAAAAATTCCATAAATATGCAGAGATGCCTGCCTGTTTTTGAGCCTAACATGAGCTTACTTTTATTTTTCTGCAGTAGATAAATGGAAAGGTCTCGTTTTCATTCCTGTTGTGAACATGGCTGTATGAATATCCAGTAAACCAGAATTGCTGTTAATAGCAGTCCCCTACCCATCAGTTTCTTGAGGTTTCTGGCAAGCGTTTTACAGCTTAAAGGTTATAGACCTAAGGCCGTGACAGTCAGGATGCGGTTGTTAAAGGACTGATTAAAGATTCCCGAGAGAAGCTCAGAAGTAGCATTAGAAACAAGAAGTTTAGGGAAGTTGTTAGTCGTCTACCAAGTGAGAAGTACAATGGACGGTATGGTTGAGAAATTGTGATGTCATGACCTTTGGCATGTATCATGGGAGAAGGAAAGGTGAATAAAACCATTCACCTAGCTGATTCTTGTTTGTTCTTCTGCACCACCATCAAATAGTAGATGCTTCTGGATGTCTCTGATCTCAGGAAATTAATGGCTAAGCCAACTATTTATACACCAGGTAGGACTTTAAATTAATGAGCTGTGGTGTGAATAAGAAGAGATCAAACCAAGTAAAACAATAACAACATCTGAATTAATGAAAAGGGATGCTGGAATAGGTGGGGAGGGGAAATCTAGGCAGTAAGGTACCAATATAAATGATTTATGTCACTGAAAACCTAACAACATGAACAATTCTGTTCTTGCAATCTGTTCATTTTATTACAATGCAATATGGAGCTACCCTAGCCCTTTCTGCACTCAGCCTTAATCCAGGGGTATTTCTTCAGTTAGTTTTCTGTTGGACAGGAAAAAGTATAGAATCAACTAAGATGTACTAGCATTTGCACTTGGGAATGCTAGTACACACCAAACTTAGCCCCATGCAGCCAGAGACTTACATGTGTCCGGGTGCATTGTTCAGGCACTGCCATCTTCCTCGCACTGGGTGGTGTACTGGTGGTGCTCTGCACATGTGAAGTCACATTTGGGGTCATCTAAGGTGCCAGAATTTGCATGGCACCTCAGAGGACCCCTAGCAACAGAAATGGTGTGAATGGTCATGGTACTGGATGTTACCAGTAAGCCCATGGGTAAGGTTGGGATGCCTGTGGTGTACGATTTTGTGCACCATCACTGGTCGATGGGTTGTAAATGCCTCCTGAAAATGCAGATGCTCCTTACCAGATGTTATCCTTTTGTGTACTATAGGTCCAAGTGCATATTGGCCTCAGATAATATCTTGGAATAGGGGGGGCTACCTTCTTCATGCAAATTCAGACTACTCCAGGTTTCACCCAGGGTCTGACATAGTCTGCAGCAGCATGCAGATAGCAGGCCACTATTCTTTGGGATATAATCTGGAATGAGGTCCAGTGCACAAAGGGCCCTAGATTCACACCTCATCATTCATTTGAGAGAGGATTCTATGACACTACAAAATTTCCCTGTATTTATAAGGGAGAAGCAAGGCAGCACTGGAACTTTCCCCACCTTCCTTGCCTTCCAATTATTTGCCACTGGCTTCTGGCAGCTGCTCCAGCAGAATGAGTACTGGAGAAAGGCAGGATGGTGGCAAGGTGGTACAGGGGCTTTTCCCACCTGCCTTGCCTCTGATTTTTTGCCACCGGCATCTGGCAGCCACTTGGAACTCAAGCAACTGCAGAGGTGTGGCACAGCTGCACCCGGCCTCTTTTCCTGGGGCTGCCATGGCCAGGGGAAACACAGCTGTACCCCCTCAGCAATTATTCGGAACAGGAGCTGACTCCCAACTTGAGCAGCTATGGATGTTTTTCCTGAGGCTGCTGTTGCTAGGGGAAGCATCACAGCTGCTCAACAAACAGGACAGGTGATTCCTGGATGGGGGACACGCATGCGGATCTCCAGAAGGCCTAGCTGAGCCTCAGAGGGGTGTGAATCGCGGCAGAGGCTGCAGCCACATTAGGGGTAAGGGGGCATGGCCAAGGGGGATGGGAGGCTGGGGGAAAATTCAGCCTTCATTGAAGCTTCTACAAAGGCCAGATCCATTTGATTTGTGAGCAAATGGGAACTTATGAATGTAGGCCCCTTTCAATTCCCCCACAAATGTTGAAATTCATGCAAATTCATATGAGTTTTGAATTGCATGAATATTTGTCCACATCCTTACTTTGGGATAGCCTTCCCCCTAAGATGCAGCAGGCACATTCATTGTACACATTTATATGTCTAGCCACCATTGGCTAGATTTTCAGGCGCTGTTTTTGTTGTTTTGTTTAGTTCTCTTTTACTTGTGTTTTACATTGGCTTTACTCTGGCCCACTTTGAGAATTCTGGGTATTAAGTAGGATAGAAGCATAAACAAGAAACAAACAAACAAATAAATAAAGGCAGCTTGGGAAGTGTGTTTTCTGACTTTTAATGTGGATTGGCAGTTCTGAGATGCTTTGAATTTCTTTCTTTCTTTCTTTCTTTCTTTCTTTCTTTCTTTCTTTCTTTCTTTCTTTCTTTCTTTCTTTCTTTCTTTCTTTCTTTTACTGTAAGTTCATGCAGCCCATGCACTACTTGTGGTTTCTCATTTGTAGCACTTTTTGGCTGTTAGGCAGTGCTCCAGATTTGGGGCTGTTATGCTGTGTTCCATGGCTTAACAGTCCAAAAACTGCTACAGATGAGATTGAATCCAGCCATGAAAGCCCACATACTTGTGGTTTACCTATGTCCTTTAAAGAATGTGCGCAGGAGTACATTCTCCATTCACATTCTCTTTTAAATGCTTATTCTCCTTTCCTCTGTTGTGCAGAGGGATTGGAAGATTTGTCCATCTTGCCATGCAACAAAGGAAAAGATATTGGAAGGTGGGGGAGGTGTGTTTACTTTGATCCCCTTTTGTAAAATTTCATTCACAATGAATGAAAGAACTTTGTTGCATAGTGAATTGTCAGCTTGGCCACAGGGTTGCCACCTTTGAAGCTCTGTAATACTAAACCATGTCCGCTTGGCTGTTTCACTGACTCTGCTTTTCCTTTTGCTGTAGGAATAAGCATGTAATGATTAAGAAATAATTAGAGCTGATGTTGTCGCAAGGGCATTTAGAGGAGCTCGAGAGAAAATGAAGAATTAACTAGGGTGTTTGATGTAATGGCTGTGCATGCCAACATGGGTGTAAAAATGTTGAGGGATATATATGTCTGCCAGTGGCATTTTCTGCATGATGCTTTATTTATAAACATTGACATGGTCTATGAAGGCGGGTTTCCTTGTTCTGTGAATGATGATTTTTGACATAAATGCTGAGAGACAAAAGATGCAACAAGCAGCAAAAAATTGCAATAGTGGTAGCATTTATTGAACAAACAGTAGCATTTATTGAACATTAATGGAACAAGCACAGTGGCAAATCTCCCTTTGATCTCACCAAGTTCCAGTTGAATCAGAGAGAGATTTTCTGCCATGCTGTAGACTTCAAACAAAACCAAAGAACTAGCACATTGTTGTTCTGGACACTTCTAATGTTCCCCATGCTGATGGCTGATCCTCTGCTAATGAGCATACTAACGAAGGAGAAAAGAAGATGTTCTGCTAAAGTATGTGCTGAAATATTTCTCCACATTTTCTGGCCAATAAATGAAAGGGCTTTAGCTGGGAGCATCTGGAAGATAGATGTAAATGGCTACTGGAACAGATTCCTAGATACTGCCTCCAGGTTGGAGGGATAGACAGGATGCTTCTAAGGCCATTTGCTGGGAACTGAGAGCAGGTGGGCCACTGAGTGAGACAGGATGCTGGTCTAAATAGATTCAGCAAGGTCCTCTTCCTATACTGAAGTGAGTGGTGAAGTACAAAGATACTTCTGTGTAGATTCTTGAAATTACCTGAAAAAGTTGACTTCAGAAAGAATATTTGCTGGAAGTCCAACTACATGTGTGTCCTTCATAAACAGATTTTATATGACACCACAGAGCTGGAAAAACCCACATCTTTCCCATAAGGTGCATTTTATTTTTATCTGTATGAGTGTGGCTGTAGATTGATATTATGGCAGGAAGGCAGATAAGTTTCTAACTCTTTGCTCATGATGATTCCAATGTGAATTGCCTCCTTGAACTAAGAGGTGAGGAACTAATATCACCTTGGTGGATTTGGGGATAGATTTGCACTGGGAAACCAGGTGAGGTGAAAATAGTTAACATCCCCTCCCCTGCATTTTGGCCAGAAGCCACATGCTCCACTCACAAATTCCTGTGAGAGAGTTCATGAGAGTGGCATTTACTGATTCTCTCCAACAATAACAAAATAGTAAAAAGAAATTGGTCCAGATACTACAGGACATAATACTGCATAGAGGCCAAGCCTATATATTCAATGAAAAATGTTTTCAGAAGACCAGTAATGGAACAACTGGTCCTGCAGTGTCTACACAGTTGCTTCTCCAACAAAACAGTGGAAATAACAAATAAGACCTCGTTTGTATACAATATCCTCTGTCACTACTTGCAGATGGTTCTGATCAAATAATGCAGCTCCAGAATGCCAAGCAAGCCAGAATACTACTTTTCCATCTCCATAGAAGCCAATGGTTTAGATGCTGGCCATTTTAAACCTTCTTCAGTCCCTCTTCAGGTTTGATCATTCACACCTTTTCATTTCCATCCATTTTATTTGTGGACTTTCCACCCTCCACTGAGACTTTCCTGAATAGAAAGTCCACAAATAAAATAGAAAGAGATGAAAAAGTGTGAACCGTCAACATGGAGATGGATTGTAGAAGGTTTAAAGTGATGTGCTTCATTATGCTTTGTATCTGCTTGGTTTTGTTTGCATCCTATTCCACCTTACGTTTGCAATAATTAGAATGTTTTTCTTCCCCCTTTGCTTTGTGTGGATGGTAGTATGCTACCTGGCCCCAGATCTTGTTAGAAGCATGAAAAAAACCCACGTGGATTAATTTAGATCACCCTCTGATCTGTGACAGATTGCTGTCTTTTTCTTTTTCCCACTGTACTTTTAATGGCCAATGAATCTCCCAAACTAACTATAGCTGATTATAATGGAGATGCTGAAACTTTTTAAATTATAGCACCAGGCAGGAACAGCTCAGCTATAATTACTATGCTAATGATCAAGTAATATTTTAGCACTCCTGGGTGAGTTTCCAGTATTTTTAGTACCCATTACTTATGCCCTGCAGAAGGTTTAAGAGTTGTTGAAAATCCCCTGCTGGCTGCTTATGCAGAGTTTGCCGTCAATGTTCCTTTGCTTCAGTGTAGCGGTCTGGATTGTTGCCACTTTCTTCTCTGTTCCAAAAATACTGAGATGCCACAGAGAATTAGGGGCCGACCCTATTCACTGGCACCTCCCTTTGAGATACATAAAAAGGCCTCTAATTGGTTGTATTCCATGGCTAAGTCTAAATAAGGTGAATGAGGTAGTAAATATCCATTATTTTTATTTCTGTGGTGCAGTTAAAGGTGATTGGGTAGAATGGGGTAGGAATGGGTAATAAGAGCATGACAGGTCACCAGATGAGCAAGAATCAGAACTGAGTGAAGTGAATTGTAACTTCCAAGTCACTGTACGTTATTTTCCCAGTTAGAAAAAACATTAAAATTAATTAAGTTAAGGGTTTTAAAAAATATAAACAGTGGGGAAGTAATTAAAAAAACTAATGTGTGAACTGACATCTAAAATAATAAGCTAAAATATAAAGAAATAAATAAATATTTCCTATCCTTTCAATAATTTCAAATCTACAGGATGAGTGAAGATGATGATGCATTGATAGACAACTGGCCACGAACACATCATTTGCTTATTAATTTTGGGCTTACAGTGGCAGTACCTTTCTGAAGGGGTGGTGATAATATTCATTCATTCATTCATTGCTTCAAGGTAGCAGGGTGGGCTACAATAGCAATTTAAAAGCCATAAAACATACTAAAAGAAAGTTAAAATATGGCTGACATTCCCTCCCTCCCTAGTAGGAAAACTCTCTGAGAGACCTAAACATCTGGTAGCCTTGATAAAATCCATCCCTTCTATTACAAGATATAGATATCTTCCATTTCCCACCTTCCCACCACTTTTGACATCTTGTCCTCCCTTTTCTTACTTATCCATGTCATTTCGTCTTTCATGATTCCATGAGAGATGCCATCGACAGAGACAAGCTCACTCATTCTCTCAGGTACCTTAGAATTCATCCAGAGACAAAGGCTGCAGGTGGACTCTGTTAGGGATAATGGGAACTGGCCTCATTTAAGGTGCCATTGCTACCTAATGAAGATGCAGCCAAATTCTCCCTTTTGTGATGAATGGGGCTGTTTAGGCTACATAAGCAGCAACCATCATCACTAGGTCACTTTACCAGACAGAGAAAGGTCTCTTGTTATTTTGTCATTTAGAATTATTTTTCCCACCTTCTCCTTGTGCTTGTGTTTGCTCAAGGATGATGATCCCTTCCTCCTGAGCTGTGGAAGCAGACTATAAATGCATTTCCCTGCTTTTCTCCCATTTAGAGAGACTTTTGTTCAGAGGAAACTGAAGATGTGACTTAATGACACAGGCAGGAACATGGTGTGGCATTGCCCGAGCAAAAGGAAGCAAGCTGGCATTCATTGTTTGTAGATATTTTATTTTTGATAGGAAGAGAGTTCTCCTTGTCAGCTAAGTGGCAGAATACTTAATGGACCAGAATGATAAATGGAGTGAGCCTATTGTGCAAGATGACAAATTGCATCCAGAGCCTTTTTCTCTAAGCAATGGCCAAGGGATCTACATGCCTGACTCCCATTAGTGCTAACAGTAGCTTTCACACATAAATCCCACAATGCATCGATTGCCATGTAAGATTTCCACTATCTAATGCTGCATACTTCGGCTGGGATGCACTTTTCAATTTGATTGTACAAGAGAGCACTTTGCATTAAACATTTACAATTGGGGTTTTATTCTGCTCTAAAAGGCCACTTAGCTATCCAGAATCACTTGGAAACCAAACTTCAACATCCACAATTGTTACAACCAATCTATATCTAGGTCATAAAATAGTTTCCCTCGAACTCCTGGTGGTTGCTTGGGTTTAACAGAGTGATCCGGTAATGTCTGCTGCGGAAGAAACTGCATTGAGTTCAATGGGACATATTTCTAAATAATATATAGAAGGAACTAAAGTTAGCTTTACACACACGGAAGTAATAGCTCAGTTAGTACAGATGAAGCTCCATGAGAGGGACAGATGATGCCTTAAAACTAGGAATGTGCAGGATTTTTTTAAAATATTCAATTCATATTGAATCAAATGCAAGAAAATTCATATTAGTTCGAATAGATCCCTTCTGAATGTAGCGGGATTCAAATTTGATACAAAAGTTCAATCTCACACTAATCCCATTCAAATGCATACGAATCCTATGCATGTCCCATGCAAATCCCATGTGAAGCTTCATACATATGTAGCAAAACGTTCAATTCAAATGATTAACTTCCAAGCAGGTGATTTCCTAATACTGAGCTACTAGAGTCATGTGGTATGTGTGCTTTGATCTCCCTCCTCCTCCAATGGGGGCACCTCATCTGGGGCCAAGATAGCATTTGTGTCTGCTCCTATAGGAATGAATGCCTGACTTCTGCGCAACTAAAATACACTAAAATTAATCAAGGTAAGTAAGATGGGCTCATTTTAGATAATGGAGATGCAAGTATGTTCAGAAAGAAGAAAAGAATACAACAGCCAGCTCTAAATATGCAAAAAAGGAATTTATTCACAAGGATGATATAGAGAAATTGATCAATTAATTGCTTCACAAATGTTGTTGACTTTCACCTACGTACAACCTTGAATTCTCCCACAAGTATCTTTCCTACACTGCTTAGATAGCAGTTCATTCTTCTCCTTACCCACCTACAGGTGTCTTCTCCTTCTGTTTTTTCCAGCGCAGCATTGCATGTCTTGTCCTTCAGTTTTACTCTTTCCTGTGTCTGGTGTCCGCATCTCTCCCTCCTCCGTCTGACATTAGCTTAACAATCTTCCCATCTATCACTCTCCCTCTGTACAGAAACACACCGTCTGGTCTTTCTCTCCACATTTTATGTCTCTGTTCCAGCTACATTGCATCATCTTCTACGATTCACTTTTAACCCCTTAAAGAAACATTATCCAAATGATCCCAGTAAAGAGCCACTACCATTGTTCACCGACTTTTATTCTTATTTCTGTTCTTGGCATGCACATGTGCGTATATGCATGCATGCATGTGCACACACAGAGAGACACACATTCCATGCACTTTGCCACAGGCAGCTTATGAGGGAATGCACTTTTGAGTTAAAAATAGTCTCCTTGTCACCTTGTGTCCAGCTCTGTGTGGATTATAGTTTGTAGAAAACATATGGTGTTGTGTGTCAGAGCCTTGCCTGTTGCTTCCGTCTTCAATCTCCACTCATGCACCTGCAAGTTTTTACTGAAGGTGTGAATGGATAAAGCTGTATTCACATAGCTTTCTTCACAGATCCTGCAGCTTGGTATTATATACCCTGAATTCTCCAGCGTCTCGTTATAAATGCATGGAATCTGGATGTATTTAGGTTGCATGCAGAGGTCCAGGTGGGTATGTGAAGATCAAAGTGAGGTCAGAGAGCAGTAAGATATTAACTGAGTCATCTAGGCAGATACCTATTTGTTTAGTTTAAGAATGGAGTGAGAGTTCTGCTGTTCCTTTCTCATTGTCTCTTGATAGCAGGGATGGCAAACTTGATTGGAGACACTTGCGGCACAAATGGAATTGCCTATCATCTATGGTGGTATAAGATGTTTCACTGAGCCAGTAATAAGAAATTTCTTCAGTTAACCCAGCAAGAAGTGAAAAGGAAGTGTGCAAGACACTGTCCTATGAGAAGAGAAGTTCTGAGCACGGATCATTTCAGAACAACAAGAATGGGAACATAGTGGAAGATCAGTAGTACTGCTTCAAGTTTGAACTTTTGCTTGACCAGGAAAGACAGTAGAATATGATTTTTCTGGAAAGTGGCCCAAAGCCAGAAATTTGAAGAATCTTACTACTGTACTGTTTTGGAGACTCTGAGGCTACATTTTGACTGGTCAAAAAAGTCCGGGTTTTAACCCAGATTTTTTTCTGACCAGTGCTGAGGGCTCCTTACAGCCATTCAGACTTCACTGGGGCACCGTCTCCCGCCGTTTCCCCCCTGCCCCATTCCTCCATCTTTCATTGTCATCCCACTGCTTGCCTTCCCCACCGTTCTCCAATAGATAGAGGAAAGGGGTTGGGGGAGGGCAAACACTGGGAGATGAGGAAAGATGGAGGAACGGGGTGTGGAGGATGGCAGGAGTCAGTGACAGATAGAGGAAAGGGGTAGGGAGGAAGGCAAACACGGAGACAAGGAAAGACAGAGGAACAAGGCATGGGGAAATGGAGGGACATGGTGACAGATGGTGGAATGGATGGGGTGGGGGAGGCAAATGGCAGGAGACAATGACAGTACAGGGCAGGGAGAAGGTAAATGGTGGGTGGTAGGGGGGGAGATTAGCATGGGCAGTGTTCCCAGTTATAAATATTCAGATTTTAACAGGATTCCGCAGTGAGTCTTGTTAAAATTTGAACAGGGATTACCTGAGTTTTCAGACATTTAGTCTGCAGAAATAGGGAATCCCATCCAAAGTGTTGGGACTTTGGGCCCTTGAACTGGATTCAGGCCAGACCAAAGAGCCAATGGAAATGCAACCTGACACCCTCATATCTTCACATATTTTCAAGGAAGGTACAGGACATGTTGCTACCAGGTATTCTTCATATTTGTTTAGTTCCTCCTTAATGTTTTGTTGGATGTGGAGCCAGAGATGTGGCTGCACATTAGGGGTGTGCACGGATATTTGAAGGTATTCAAAATTCCATCAAATCTGCCTAAATTTTGACAACTGAATTCAAATCGGATGTCCATAAATTCAAATTTAAAGATTTGAATGAATTTTGGATTTCGGATCTCTTCATTTGAATTATCCGAATATTTGCATGTGTACAGGTCAGAGGGTAAATGTTATGCAATTTGTGAAATATTTGCTTCAAACCCCCATAATGTGGGGAACTTCTAGTTGCACTTCAAAGGCTATGATTCCAGCTGAATTTTAGGCCATCCTTCCCCAGCAAGATTATGGGCGAATCCCCACAGCAAGCTTATTTTGCTTTCCCTAAACCGAAATAATAGAAACGGATGCAAACGTGAATTTGCCTGTTTCCATTACTTTTAACTTAATTGCATTGGATCCAGATTCTGAGGATCATATGTGGCGTATGTGACTCAAGGTGGGACTCAAGTGGCTACTTTTTAAAAGCCGCTTTTTGGGGCTGCCCTGCCCTCTTCCTCCTGGCATGGACATGCCACCCATAAGGGACCCCTTCACCGAGCCTAACTGGGTGGCTGCCGCTTCCATGGATGGAGGAAAAATGGCAGCGGGCAGCCAGCCAGCGATTCTTTCCCCTCCTCTCCCCATTGCTCAGGGCACACAGCAGCAGCGGCAACTAAAGCCCCTTTGCTTTAAACATTCACATTCAGCTGCTTTCATCCCTTTCCCTTTCTAAAGTCAGAACTCCAAAGAGCTAGAATTGCACAAAATTGCAACATTGTTATTCCAACCATCAAGGTGTGAAGTGGTTCCATCGCTACAGTGTAGCGATCCCTGTTAAGTGGATTTTTACACTGAAATCACTGTCTTTGGAAGCAAGCTATTGGGAGAGGGAAACCCTAAACATGGATTCTCATCCCTTAAAATGGTACTGTCCACACAGTAAAAAATGTAAAACGTTTCAAGCACACGATCCAGAGTGGGACCTGTTGAAATCAGGATTGAGACTCACCACGCTTTGGGGTGATTTAACACGGGAAAAGTGTGTTAAGCCAAACTGCCGTGCGGACTCCAAGGATTGAAAACGTTTTGAATCCGAGATAAGGTTGCTGTGAAGACACGGCCTATCTGATTGGTTCTTTATTTCTGTCTAAACAGCCCATTTAACATTATATATCTTTTTTTTTTCATTTTGAACAGTTGTGCTCCATATTTCCTGTGTATATAGGTTCCTTATGTTTTGAGGTGGAAAAAGAATATGTGTGAAAGTTTTGTCTCTTCTGTGTTTAAGGAATGATATTTTAGAGAGAGAGAGAATGAAAGAGGAAGTGTTCCATACATTTTAAAATGCTAAACATTGGCAGTTGGGGACAATTTTATACAGCAGCAGTCCTTGAAATCATCAAGTACTTTTGAGATTTGGGATCCTACATTGCTACTAGTAAAAGAAATTGCCCCTTTTTTTCCTGAATAATGGTCTTTTGGAGCTCTGAGTGTGCAATCTACAAATGTCTCAATGCCAATTCCCAAGTGGTATTTTCAGCCTGTTATTTAAATTAATGTTTTTGAGCTTGTTATGTAAAGCAGCTTTTGAGTTTTCCCAGACTTGAGTCCTGGCATGGTGAATAATTCAAAGGAGGACTCAAAGGGCGTCTTTTCAATTTTCCTCCAGTCTCCCTGTAGCTTCCAAAATCAGAAAGTTATTTAGCCCCTAAACATGCTAAGCCCTTCAAATCCTTGTCCTTCAAAAGACCAGTTTAAATAGAAGCATAATAAAACAAAAACAACTCCCTCCTCAAAAACTTTGTTTGCAGTTCAAGAGAAACATGTCACAGATTTTTAAATCCTATTTGAAGAAGAAGAGAGAGAGGAGGAGAAGTTGGTTTTTATATCCTGCTTTTCTCACCCTTAAGGGGACTCAAAGCAGTTGACAAACCTTCTGTTCTTCTCCTCATAACAGACACCCTGTGAAGTGAGTGGGGCTGTGAGAGATCTGAAAGAATGCTGTGACTAGCCCAAGGTCACCTAGTTGGCTTCATGGAGGAGTGCAGAATTGAACCGGGAGACCTCTGACTTTATTCATCCCTAAGGCATCATAAAATGTTGCTTGTAATATCATGGATATGAGGATTTTCTTATATAAGAATGGCACTCCCCCAAATTTCAGCATTACCTTGGAAGTCTAATCCAATAATTATACAGGCTATACTTCTGTTCATCAGAGTGGATCATTATTTCTACAGGTACATTCAAGTTACTCTTCTTTTTCACATTATTCAAAATGTAATAATTTATGTACCAAAAGTGCCTTGTTTACTTGTGGAACATCATCGAAGAGATATAAACATATTGAGATAAAAATTGAAGAAGGCAACCGAAATAAGAGCAATTCATGATATGCTTAAGTTATGGCTTTCGTTCCTATTCCTTTTAAATCTTTTTTTTTGGGGGGGAATACCTCTTATGATTAGCAAATTGTTCTGAATTGAATATTTTTTATTGATTTCCTGATGTCTGTGTGTGGTGGAAAGAAAATAAATAGCTCATTCTGCCCCTCCCCCTCCTTTCTTCTCAATTTCTTCTCATGAAAAGACTTCTAAAACTCATGATGAGTCTTGATGGTGCTGGAAAACATTGTTTTCTAAACCCTTTTCATGGAGGAACCCTGAGCCTGACCCTGGGTAATTGGCATTTTTTCTGAAAGCCTAGTAATTGGAAAACCCATTGACTACCAAATGCCCTAAATTCCCCTTCCGAATCTTGGAATCAGGGAGTGTCACTTGGGGCTACTGTGTTTAAAGACTCTCATTCCATTAAAAGGTGCAATGAACTTAAGCTCATAAGCTTTCTACTATATTTCTTCTCCAGTGGTTCTGTGAATTCACTGGAATATGGCAAATGGTGAGTTGCTCTAATTTCTTAATCCTAGAATACGGTCAGATACATTCTAAAGAGGTGCTCTCTGGATGAATATGACTCCAGAATGTCAGACATTTTCTCTCTAAATTTATCTTACCTCAGCTCAGAGTCTGAGAATGGGTGCCTCTTCCACATTCGGTTTAATCAATGATCAATAATCATGATGCAACCAATCATGAAACAACAGGCCTGCAGCACCCAGTGTTGCCAGGATTGGAGGCAAACAAAGATCAAAGTGTGGAAAAAGACAGTAGACTGTTGGGTGCTCATTTGTTTGACTGTTAGATTGGCCTTTTTTGTGCATCTATGGAAAAGACACTTTTTCTTAACAGGGTGACTGAAAAGTCCTTTCAAATTGCACCTTTAGTGAAAACTTTGAATGGTAGTAATCCTGCACCCAGGTGAACGTTCTGAGAAGCTTCATAATAGTTTGCTCAGCCCATTAAAATATATTTAAAAGCCCCCTTTGAGGCAGGATAGCAATGGTTCTGGGCTGGGATCATTCACAGGACAGCCTGTCCTTCCTGATCTCATGAACATTCTAGACTATACAAGGTAGAAAAATGTTGGGATGAGGTTACAAAGGTCACACACTGTCATCTACAGACACTTCTTCTAAGCTTCATTGCTATGTGTGAATGCATCCACAGTGTTTGGGAAGGAAATATTCAGGCATAACATCTACACAGGATACTGAGAACAATATTTCAGCCAACACTGCATGAAATGGCCCTTCATTATAAGTCATTCTCACTAATGAACATAACTGAAGGCCCTTTACCTCTTTATTATGGATGTGCAATGCACAATATTTTTTCTGTCATTGTATCATTAAGGTCTTGGGTAAATTTCTTCAAAAAAAATTATTCAGTAAGAATGGAGGATCTACTTTACCACTGGTTTTGGTGAAAATAATGTTTTCATTCCTTAAACTACCAACCCGAGGAATGATCTCCAATCTGATGTGCACCCTGGAGCAGAAAAAAAATTATTTAAATTCTCTCTACAGAAAACTCTATATCCAAGAAATGGAAGAGAGGGGATGAGAATGGGATGGGGGGAGGTGGAAAGAGAAAGAGGGAGGGACATAAATTAGGCAAATAGTTCTTAGTATTTTATGTTTTGTTATTTGAAATGCCATAAAATAAATTGTGAATAGTGTTAAAATTTCTCAATTTCCAAATGATATTCTATTCCTATAATTCATTCTGGAAGAATGGAAAACCATAACTTTGTACACTAGATAAGGGACTTTTGGCCACCCAGATGTTGTTATATTGCCAATTCCAGTCAGCTACTTTTTGCATGGCCAGTGGATGAAGGGAGCTGTAGTCCAGCATTATCAGATGGGCCACGTGTTTCTTATGGAGGAAAGATCCTCTGTGGTAAACAGGAACAGGTTAAGAAAGTAGATGATATGAAAAGCCTTCTTAAGTCTTGAAAACTGGAAACCACTGACTAAATATAGACAACGTTTGCTAAGGGGGAGGAGCCTTCAATTGCCATGGATGAAAAAGGGTGAGCCTCTAAATATATACTAATCCAAGACTCAGTGTGGAAAGGACCCAAGACAACTCAAGACAATCTTACCCTTAAGTTTCATTTGACCAAATTACACCAATTATTATAACTTCATTTTTCCTAATCCTTAATTTAAAATTTAGCATTAATTAACCATTTTGGTCTATAATTTTCTCCTACCTGATTAATTTCTCACAAAGACAGGAAATGGAAAGCAATTTTGTTTTTATTAATGTTAAAATAACTTCAAAGCAGAACTGCCAGCAAATTGAGCAAGCAACACCCTTGATTGCTCTCCAGATAAGCACAGCTGGAGCACCTAACAAATTACTTTCCCAAACTTCATTACTATTAGCTAAATGCAATTAGTCAAAAATGACTTCGATTGAGAGCTTGGGGAACACTATAAAAATCATTCAAGAAACTAAGTGTGACTTGTATGTGAATTTATTTTAATATTCCTTTTTGTTTCCATTCACTCACATTTTCCTGATATTACTACAAGTCAATTGCTTCCAGAGAGACAAAGCAGATCGGTAATTTTAAAGAAGCAAACAATATAAGCAGTTGGGAAAATGTGAATGCCCTCTTTTTCAATGGAATATTAAAACTGGGAGATAACAAAGCTGCTGAAACATGCTCTGTTACGAGCTCTTCACCTGCCTCTAGGAAACAACAGCTAAAATGACTTCTCTTCCCCACTCTATATACACTCATCAAACTCCAAAGTTTGTAATTTCTGCACTAGGCCTATTCCTAGGACTTCCAGGAATAGAGGTCTATCATCCACATGCTAGTGTAGACTATGGCAGAAGCCTGCTGCAGTTTGCACCTGAATGCAAATTGCAAGTCCCTATTCTGAAATATAATCTGGAATAAGGTTTTTCAAAATAAGAATAGTAAGCTGGGTTAGTCACAGTTGTCCCACAACTTTGGGAGCCATAACTGTGAGTTCTGAGTTTCCTCTTCAGAGTAATTCCAGTATAAGCTCGATATGCATTTTGCAGACTGGATGAAGAAACATATCACGTTTATGGGAGGAGTTGTAGCACAGCGGTAATTCAAACAACCTGGAAAGTAGAGCATTGATTATTCAATCCCCAGCTTCTCCTTGGAAATAGGCCAGGCCCACTGTATACACAATTGCCCATGGAGACACCCACGTAGTCAATCAGGAATCGGACACAACTTGATGGTAGCCAGTACCAAAAACAAATCTTATTTACGGCATATTGCAGGGAATTTTAAAGATGTATTCCCTAACATCATAAATAAACTCCTGAGCAATGCTTTACAGTGGTACATGTATTTGTAAGTCTCTCTAGTATCTTCTAATTTGCTCAGATCGAGATGTCAGACTGAGTAAAGGAGATTGCCTTGTTAGGAACTGATATCCTTGACATCAAGAAATAGGTGCAAAATATTTGGACCAAGATTTTTCACAGTTTCTCTCTGGTACGGGAAATAAATTTTATTTAGGGAGGCCTAATGTTATGATTTGTTATTGGAATAGGGAATAGGAGTTTCCATTTTCTTGTCAGGGGGTTGTATAGTATGAAATTTGCAGGCATGTTTGAATGCAGTAAAAATCAGGAGAGAAAAAGAAGAAAAGGAGATTATATGGGCAACCACTCTGCTATTCAATATTTAATGAGTGTAGGTTTTGCAGTCTTCACAAACACATTTATAACTGCAGACATGTCAATATTTTTAAAGGTCAAGTAGGATTCTTCACATTTCTTGTAATTACAATCTTCAGTCTGCAGGGATCGTGACTCCTGGTGATCTCATTCCATAACCTTAACATTGAAGTTCAACTCTCTGTAGAATTTGCTTGGAAAGATCTGACTTGTTCAAAAGGAAATGCATGCTGAAATTGTAGTTAATCAGCAATTTTTAATAAAAACAACAGTCATAGGCAGCACAAACCTCCTCTCATACCTCCCAACTCCCAACATTTTCAGCCAGGATAATCATATTTCTATCTAATTTGTAGAGCTCTAGACTACTAATTCAAACTGTAGTCCTGGAGACTGACATAAACTCCACCTTGGCAGATTGCAGGACTTTATGGGCTGAAGCACTTGCTCCTGCACTGGAGGTGGCAAATATGCTATTCCTGTGTTGGCATGTGGTTCAGATGCCCCCTTTCCTCTCCATGCACCAACAAGTTGAGGAATCAAAGTTTCTGTCCAGACTAGGGAAGTGCATGAATGTTATTTTGGCATTCAGTTCTGAATGAATCTATTCATACGTATTTGTACAAACATTTGATATGTATCAGATATGGATGAATATGTATCCAATAGACATCTGATATGAATAGATGTGCATCTGATACGAATGGATACGTATCTGATATGAATAAATACATATCCGATAAGTTTCCCCAGTTTAACGAATGTCCGAAGTAGTCGTACAAATGTTTGGAAACATTCGTATTCGGATATCAGCATACAAATATCGCAACATTCGATTCGAGTTTGAATGTCTGAATTCGGATGAATTCAGCCAAATTTCAAATGTTATGAATATTCATGCACATCCAGACCTATTTTGTAAAATGCAGGAAATGGCCCCAGAAGCTGCAGCAGCATAGTCCCTAGGCCAATATGTACTCCAGAAAAAGGTCCAGTGCAGAAAGTGGCTCAAGTTTTTCTGGTCAGTTGGAACCAAGAGTCTTTCCACATTGGCCCCACAAAGAATGGATCTATTAGATCCGTTTTTTGGCAATCCATCTTTTCTGGTAGATCCAGATCTACCCACATGGGGCCCACCTGTCACCCCAGGTGTTTTGGGGGACAGGGGGTGCAATCTCAGTAGATGTTCTGGAGATTCTTCAAAGATCCTCTGGAGTGGCTCCAGAGAATCTCCAGAGTGGTCTGCCACAAACTTTGAAGATTCTCTGGAGCCTTTGACAAAGGCATTGTTCTCGCACGGGGTCCTCTTCGGAGCCTGTGCTAATCTTCAAAGGTGACTTCAGAGGGACTTTAGAAAATGTGCACCTCTTATGGGTGCCCCCCCCCCGAGCTTGCCCTAGACCCCATTGCCCAATAGTGGTGGAAACAGGCTCTGTATAATCCGGATTTGATGGCTGAAGACCCCATTGTAGACCCCTTTAATGGGGTCTAAACGAAATCCAGATTATAGGTCCTGAAGGACCCATATGATCCGGATTTCCCTAGAACTAGTGGAAACAAATGCGGCTCTAATGGGGTCTGTAGTGGAAATGGGGTCTTCCTGCTCTGAGCCAAATGGGTCCTTAATGGGTCCTTAGTGCTAGTGGAAAAACACCCATAAATAGGGATGTGTGGTTGCCCTAGGAACTGTTCAGTCCTACTGTATCCCTTGTGTTAGGGGTGTCCATAAATATTCATAATATTCAAAATTCGTACAAATTTGGCAGAACTTGGACATTCAAATTTGAATTGAATGCTTAAATACATTTGCACAAAGTTTTGTTATGGATTCGTATGGAATCATACCAAATTGTTACGGAACATTCAGATCAAATTTGAATCCTACCACATATGAAGGGATTTATTCAAACAAATACAAATTTTCTTGCATTTGATTCAATACAAATTGAATTTTTTTGTGCACATCTCTACCTACTCTGGCTTTCCCTGAAAGTAGCTTATCCGTGGCTGAGTTGGATATCAAGTTTCCTATCAAGTTTTCTCATGGATTTTGTTCTTCATTAAATAGCAGTGATCCAGCTGTGAATTTGACAGAGGGATGAGGAATCTTCCATTCTGCTCTGCTGCTGCATACTTATGTTGACACAGCAGGAGGACACCATTCTCTTCTTCCTGTTGAATGGGCCACGAGGAGGCAGGGTTGTGTAAATCTTGCACCCTCGTGGAACTGTAAAGGCACCATGTGGATCCTGCCTGAATCAGAGATTGAAGACATCTACCCTTGCTGATAATTGCCAATCCTTGGAGGCAAGGCAATGGAGCTGAGCTGTTGTAGATCTTTTACTATATGAGAAAAGGCCACCCCTGTCACAGGAAGAAAATTTAATAATCTGGTAATAGCCGGTAATAAAACTAAACTTTAGTAGGCAGCAGGTCTCTCTGCAACAGTTTCATGTTCTCTGGAGGCTATTTCAGACAGGTACAGCCTGATGGCTTCCAGTAGCTCTGAAGCAACCTCCTGCCATCTTATTACATGGCTAAGGTTTTATAAAGATGATTAGCGATGAGTAAGATGTTTTTATGTCTCGTAACACTTACACGGAGAACCCACATTCCTTTATTCCCTCTACTTTCTTATTGTCTGAAAGTTAAAGAGCGGAAGAAAGGATCTCAGGAGGTTAATATAATAGCTTTTGAAATACAATATTGTAATTTTTCAAAGTTGTGCCTAACCTTCTGGGCTAGGTGAATGGATATTTGTAACATTCGTTATTCATACAAATTTGGACATTCATACACAAATCAAAATTTATGATATTCATAGATCGACATTTGTATGAATACAAATGTTTCTAGACATTTATATAAATAGTTTGGACATTTGTTAAACTGGGGAGGTCACATCTGCAACAGATCCAGATTGCTTTCAACATGGATTGAGAGTAGATTAAAAGTGGATTCAGGGTGAATTTGATGCTTTCAGAGCAGATTTGTTACGGGATACATATTAGATGTGTATGTGTCAGATATTTATATGAATATGTATGAATATATTCGTATCAAATTGAATCCTACTACATTTGGAGGGGATCTATTTGTTATGAACCGAATGTCAAAAAAACAAACAAAAAAACCCAACCATTTGTGCACATCCCTATTGTGGACACAAGGACCTATGTGGCTTCTCATGAGGCCTCACCTCTCTCTCTTTTTCTCTTTCTAACCCACCATATGACTACTACACTCTCTCCACCTTGGAGAGAAAAGGCAGAGGAATGGAAAAGCTTCTTGCTGATACTTCGATAACCATTGGGGTATCCAAGGGCCTGAAAATAAAACATGCTAATATCTAAAAGGGAAAAGAGATACTCATAAAGTTTAATAACTAAGAAAATAACATGCCAATTAAAAAATGCATACATCAATAAATCTGTTTTAACGTGCAATGGTACAAAGTGAGTGTGCAAGATGGTAAAACAGAAGTTATAGGACTATGGTGGAGGGACCATGTGGTGATTGAAGAGCTGCACCAGGCTTTGATCCAAAAGATGTTAGATCTCAGGGGTGATGAAAGGAGATCCCATGGTTATGCTCTTATTAACCGTGGCACAAATTTATGACTATATAAGGCACAACAAGTTGAAATTGAAACAGCATTCATATTATGTAGGTAGAATGTCATTGCTGGAAATCCATCCCTTTGTGTAGTCCTCCCCTCTTTGATTTCTTCTCCTGGGCCATAGTCACACCTTCACTTTAATCCTCCTTCAGTCCAGCTTCAGACCCTACTGCTCACACCTTTTTAGTCCAAGTCATTTTATTTGTGGGCTTTCTTCCCTTCAATTGTACTTTCTTGAGCCCTGATTTTTAGAGCTCTCAAGCCATTATAGACTAAAGGGGGTGGAACCATATTATAATGGGCAGATACTGCATGAATTTGCCTTCCCTTTTGCTGAAAGTGTGATTACACACTGCTGAGTCACAGAACTTTTATTCTATCAGAGCTCAGGGTTTTTTGTGATGGTGGAGAAGGGTGGAGATCTAAAAAAAGTCTCATAAAGGAGTGCCAGGATGGGGACAGAAAGGCGTGAGCATAGTGACCCAAGTTGAGGACAAACTGAGGAAGGACTATTAGATATTGGGTGTGGTTAGAGTTAGTGCATTTTGGGTCCTGTTTCTTAATAAGCTGGGTTGTTTCAGCAAGGTGTGACCACAGCCTTAAACACCCCTCCAGATGGTGAGGGGAAAGTCAAATGGTAAATCAGTTTTTGCCCTTTGCTGTGGCCCACCAGAGAGGTGCTGGGCTCCTGTCTCCATGGCAATGTCATTGAGCACTGTGATGGCCATTGTTCGGTTACTGTATTTAATGTGTATTGAAAGTGTTGTATTTTAAATAATTACAGACCAGTCAGCTTAACGTCAGTTCCATGAAAGGTGATGGAAACCATCAGTAAAGATAACATTAGTGTGCACATGGAGGAGCAAGCCTTGCTAAACAAAAGCCAGCATGGCTTCTGCAAAGGTAAATCATGCCTTACAAACTTGCTGGAATTCTTTGAGAGTGTCAATAAACACGTGCATAAAGGCGAACCAGTAGACATTGTCTATCTGGACTTTCAGAAGGCTTTTGACAAAGTCCCACATCAAACGCAATAAACTCATCAGCCATGGAATAAAATGACAGGTTCTGTCCTGGATTTGTGACTGGTTTAAGGGTAGGAAGCAGAGAGTAGTAATAAACAGCCTGTTCTCAGGGTGGAAAGAGGTAAAAAGTGGGGTCCCCCAAGGTTCAGTGTTGGGACCAATGCTTTTTAATTTATTCATCAATGATCTAGAAGAAGTGGTACATAATAAAATAGCAAAGTTTGCTGATGATACTAAATTATTTAGGGTAGTAAAAACTTAAAGAGATTGCCAAGAGCTCCAGAGGGATCCCTTAGCATTGGGTGAGTGGGCAACCAAGTGGCAAATGTGCTTTAATCTTAACAAGTGCAAAGTAATGCACATCGGGGCCAAGAATCCAAATGATGTCTATAAACTGATGGGGTCTGAGCTTTCTGCAACACACCAGGAGGGGGATCTCAGGGTTCCGGTGGACAGTTAATGAAGTTGTTAACCTAGTGCGCGGCAGCAGCGAAAAAAGCAAATTCAATGCTGGGAATAATTAGGAAGGGAATAGAGAATAAGACAGCAAGTGTCATTTTGCCCCTTTATAAATCTATGGTGAGGCCACATTTGGAATATTGTGTACAATTCTGGTCACCACACCTCAAAAAGGATATTGTGGAACTGGAAAAGGTGCAGAAAAGGGCAACCAGAATGATTAAGGGGCTGGAACACTTCCCTTACGAAACCGGACTGCAACGTCCAGGCCTCTTCAGTCTGGAGAGACGGCATTTAAGAGGAGCCCTGATTGAAGTATATAAAATTATGCACGGTATAGAAAAGGTGGATAGAGAACATTTCTTTCCTCTATCACACAACACTAGAACCAGGGGGCACTCTATGAAGCTGATGATAGGAGAGTCGGATCTGACAAGGAGAAATATTTCAGTTTATGGAATTTGCTGCCAGAAGAGGTAACAGTAACCAGCCTAGATGGCTTTAAGGTAGGGTTAGACGAATTTATGGATGACGGATGTATCAGTGGCTACTAGAATGAATGCCTAAGTACATCTTTCAGGCTGAGGGGGAGCAGGGTGTTTCTAAGGCCATTTTCTGGGATTTGAGAGCAGGAGAAGGTTTGTCCTTGTCTCTACTTGAGATGCCCATGAGCATTTTGTGGGCCATCGTGTGCAATGGGCTGCTGGACTAGATGGGCTGTGGCTTGATCCAGCAGGGCTTCTCTTATGTTCTTATGTAAGAACAGGTTTCCTCTCTTCCTCAAATAAAACATAAACCTGCAAACTGATGTGTATTATAAATAATTTGTAGCTAGAACATCTTGTATGGGAGGTTTGCCAAGCTTGTAAAGGAAAAGATAGTGCCATAAAATAAAAATAAAATAAAAATAGATAAAGAAATTGGTCTTACTCTGGAAGTAGAGAGTGAATCAGTGTTTCCTAGCTTGAAAAATTTTATGGCACAAATGTTTTTTTTTTTTTACCTTTTGAAATATAGAACAACATAAAATTGCAATGGTTGACTTAACCTATAAAGAGTTTTCTAATCACTTAGTTCCTGACAAAAGACAGAATTCATATTGCAGTAAAAGATTTGTTTCTTTTTCTTCTAGTTCTCAAATTTTCTTCGAGTTCCTTAAAGTTTCTTTACATTATGGGTTATGTTTCCAGAGCTTGGTTCAGGAAAGATGGACCGATAAAAACAAAATACTAAGAAAATAAGAACATATGAGCAGCCCTGCTGGATCAGGCCACAGCCCATGTATTCTAGCATTCTGTCGCACACAGTGGCCCACCAATTGCCCATGGGCATCTCAAGCAGAGACAAGGGCAAACTTTCTTCTCCTCTCAAATCCCAGCAAATGGCCTTAGAAGCATGCTGCTTCCCCACCCCCAGCCTGAAAGATGCACCTAGGCATTCATTCTAGTAGCCATTGATACATCTGTCATCCATAAATTTGTCTAACCCTACCTTAAAAGACAAGCAATTCATCCAGCCAGCCAGCTGATAAGTTTGTCAGAGTTTGCCAAGGTAATAGATGTGGCTCAGAATTCATTTCAGACTACTGGTATTGATTTTTAAGGCCATTAGATGGCAAACTTTAAGGGGGTGTCCCCATGCACTCTATAGTCCGAATCAAATCTGAATTCAACTTGGATCATCCCCATGCAAAGCCCCCAAACCAGGCTACATGTGTAACAAATTGCCCAAATCCGTGGTAAATAAACTCCCTGTGCAAACTGTTTCCGCTGTGGTTTGGGAGGCAAGCTTGGATTATTCTGGAGGCTTGGGGACGCTCCCAAGATGTGGGATTAATGCAAAAGGAACTACTTGCATTCCCATAAACTAAGGATTATTTCTACATCCAGCAGCAAGACCTCTTTTAATCCAAATAGGAATACTTCACATTTTGAGACCTTTAATCCACAAAAACAGCTGATCCCTTGGAAACTGTTGGGACGGGGAGATCTCAAGGCTCACTAAATCCTGTGTTGGAATGGGGCCAGTGTGGGCATTAAACATGTGGAGTTGAGCAAGAGAGGGCATCCAAGGCCAGTGGCTGACTTGTTCACTGATAATTCAGTACTGGGATCACGGAACTGGTCACCACAGCCAAGAGTGCAATTCCTGTGGACAATCTAATCCATAGCCCCTGATGTCTTTCTCTGGGCATAGAGATTTCTGGGTGCTATATAATTTAACACTTCACTTACTAGATTATGATACATTTGGGGAATTGTTGCATTCATCACCATCTTCGCAAAGCAACCATGGCCATGTGCATTGTTTACTTTCAAAACTGCTGTTGAAGCAACAACACAATCTGATGCTTTTCTCAGCCAACAACTCACAGTTTACAACTGTTTCTGATAATTGGATACTGTCTCCCAGTAGGTTTCCTTTTTTAATCAACAGGCCTACAAAATAATAAAAGTGTTTGTTTCATCCTGTGGGAATTTAACAGACAGAGCTCAGCTGATCTTCTCTCAAACTCATAGCTGCATACAGTCATCCCTTTAGAAATACAGTATTTAGTGACAGCATGCTGCTGTGCTGTGAAAACGGCATTGCATGAGAGAATTCTAGCATTTTTGACTACCACTGTCTTTCCAGAAAAGGTGATGATACAAATATTACTGATTGGTAAAAGTGTGGTAGTTTGCACCACCAAGTTATACCAAGACTTTCATATTATGCAAACTATGGAAAAGAAAAAGTACCTAACAACCACCACCTCCTACCTAAATGTATGTAATGAAGTTCCAGAGAACCACTTCCAGAACTTCATTGGCACTTTGTAGCGCTTTTAAGTTTTACTATAGATTTAAATATTTTGGAGGAGCCAACCATAGACAGACTCTTTTATATAAATATTTGAATCTACTGAACAAGATGATGTTGAAAGATGCACAACTTAATCTTTTGAATTAATCCCTGGTGCCTGAGCCCAGGCTTCAGGTTTATCTTAGGGAGACATTTCCTCTTTTGTGCAAATGTGGCATGTGGTGGTGGGGATATTTTGGCCTCCTTTCCTTTTATACTTGGCCCAAGTTAGCATGGTCCTGTTGGCACCAGCATGGGCACCATGCTTTAGAATTATCAATGCAAAATGGCTATGACTTGTGATTCTGTATGTTTCAGGTTACACACATTTATTAATAATGTCTTTTACAGGAAAGCTAGTGAAACGCATTACTAAAAAATCTAATTATCAAACAAACAAACTGTCTTTATATTGTGTATCATCACTAATGCCAATGCTGGGAAACTGAATTTCCCAGGTTTCAAAGTGATGGCATAGCCCAATTTTGGTACATGCAGAAAATGGCACCAGAAATTGACCTTTTGGGGCACGTTCCAAAATCTGACAGCGTGGAGGTGTAAGGTTGCTTGTGCAATTTCTGCTTGACTTGGCAGCATGAGCACCTGAGGCTAGCAAGTGCACTGAATCATGTTCTCTGCACAGGATATCTTCAAGGACACTTGCCAGCACTCAAGACTCATGCTAGGTGCCTGGCATTCTGGCTGACATCAAGACATAATATCCTTTGGGCTATGAACCAAAGTATAAATCTGCAAATATTATGTACAGGATACACATAAGGGCAGTCCTATAAATGTAGCTTATTTGGAATGTCAGTCATAAAGGACAAATTCCACTGACATGTTTTAGAACGGTTATGGGGGCAACTCAAAACACAGAGGAGATACAACATTATTTATATATTTTAAAGAATTTGTTTTAAAAAATTGACCTTAAAATCCCATGGTTGCATATAGACAGAACTATGCAATCAAAAATTAAAACCAAAGGAACAATGAACTAATAATAACAGTGATAATAGTGATGGTGGTGGCAGTGGTGGTTGTCGTCGTCGTCGTCATCATCATCATCATTATCATCATCATCATCCAGTTATGGTAATACCTTTAAAAAAATTAAAATAACCCAAAATGGCCCTAAAGAAAGCTGTTTCTTAATTTATTTGCCAAGCACTGAAATGAACTAACAATGCTTGGCAAATTTTGATATGGGGGCTACTGCTGATAAACCCTCTTTCTAGCTATGACTTTGTGGATCTCTTCTGGCAATGATATAACTAGAAATGAATCTGCTGAATATCGGAGGGCATGTCTATATGGGAGGAGGTTCTGCTTAAGATACCTGTTTCATGCTATGTATCTCATTTGAATTAGACACAGTAACTACATCTTACTATAAACTGGGAGTCTGGCTGCATCCAGATTTCACTTAATTATTCCATCAAATTTGGATATTATGGAATGAAGCATGGATATTCCATAATATTCATGCTTTATTATGGAATAAGGAAGTGACCTTTGGATGCAGCCTGTGTGCAGAACTGTCCAGACACATGCCTTATTTTGACTTTGATTTGGCCACAAGCTCTGCCAAATTTCTTTTTGCCAACTTGGTGATATCATGTGCTGCATACCAGGTTGCCCCCCGGGGTTCAGTGAAATGCAATGGTGGGAACTAAACTAACCCCACCTAAGTTTTATTCCAGCTTCAGTCCACATTCAGAGTAAGAGAAAACATCAACAAAGTGAGTCATGATTTTCTTTCCACATTATTTAACCAAAAGGTGGAATTTCTGAGTTGGGTAAAGCCAAAAGCAAACAACATATCAATTTGCCAGTGCATTGTCACACTTTGAAAGTGGACTGAAGCTGGATTAAGATTTAAATGTGAATGCAGTCTAAGAGTAAAGAAATATTTCTTACAGTGGAAGGATGCAACAAGCCCTGATGGTTCTGTATTGAAAAGTTCTGGCCAGGCATGAATGATAGAATAACCAAGTTTGCTCGTGGCCTAAGATTGTTTAGGGTAGTACAGAGGAGGCTGTATTTTCCCCTATAGAGGAGAGGAGTGGGCACCAAATGGCAAATTAAATTCACTTGTAGTTTAATTTTTGTGTGTGTGCAGGAATAAAAGAAGAATATATATATATATACATTGAACTAGCAGTAGCTGGCTAGGAAGGTGGTCCTGGAGGCACAGCAGACTAATTTCATGAAATTATCTAATATGTGACAACTGTGAGAAAGTTCAATTCCCTGTTAGGGTTATTCATTCATTTATTTAAGATACTTTTACATCACTCCTCATGAATAAAGCAAACAAAACCCCATAGAACAAAACAGAAAGGAAAACAGAAACATCACAGCCTTAAATTGATATTGGCTTCCAGTGCTGAATTGGAAACTGAAATGAACTGCCATCATTCTGCTATAGAGCAAAGTCAACATTCAGTATGATGGAACTGAACAGTTAGGATAAATTAAGGACTCATCCATTCTGGTCATTTCACAACTTAACACACAAGATTTGTCTGGCTTCATTACTCAGTAAATTAAAGCACAGAGAAGACAAGTGCTCAAAGTGGTTCTTGCAATTATCAAACCTTCAGAATTGAGCAGGTGCAACTGAGACAAAGTGACTATTCCCCGTGCAGACAAGAACTGAGTAACAGAAGCATTTTGTCCAAATTAGAGCTGGTCAGGGTGCTGTACACATTTCATATTTGGAATTGTCTTCTCTAAATAGATAAAGATGATGATACTCAGTCTGCTATTATACAGAGAGGTTTTCTTTTTTTAAAAAAGAGCTGCAGATAACAAGCAATAAATGAGGCACTTGAAAGAAAGCACATTTAGGTTGAATGTCAGGAAAAATTCCTCACAACTAAGAACAGTTGTTCAGTGAAACATATTTCCCATAAAAGCCAATGATCCAGAGCTTTTTAAAACTCAAATCAGCACCAGATTAACTTCTCAGCCATGTGAAAAATGAACCCTAGTCTGTATGAATGTTAAAATGTTGTCAGATACTCATGGCACTTTATAGGGAAATCTAGCTTATCTTGATTTGGCCTGATACAGGTGATGAAATGATATTCTATATAGTACGCTATGGTTTCATACTCAGGTACCTTCTCATCCCATCTTGTGAAGAAGAGAGGATGAAGTTTGTCTGAGGTTGCCCAATGAAATCATATTGGAATATTTTCTGCTGGGGTTTTAGTCATAATTGTATTAAGCAGAGTATATGGTAGACAGTTGGGTTGGACCTGTTCAAATCAAACACACGTATTTGAAGCTGCTCACATTGAAATGAGCCACCCCCCTGTGTGAAGGGGTTAATTCAGTTTGAATCAAACCATAAGCATTTATATGAACTAGTGGGACACTCTCTGTACGATTCCAACAAGTTCTGGTTTGACCTTACTGGCACTGTTAAAAGGGCTTTTCAAATTTAGATGAAAATTTGAAGAACAGACAGCCTCAAAATGTTCAGATTGAACCAGAGGCCTATTCACATGAGGACCCCCAGAACATGAGTAGGGCACTCTGGGATGGAGCATTTAATCTGCTGGGCGTCCCAGAGCGTCCACTCATGTTCCAGGTGTAGAGAAAGAAATTGCACTCTACACCCAGCCCAGGGTGTTCTTGGCTGTCCTGGGCCACAGCTGTATGGGAGGGAGAGCATTCACAAACTCCCTCCCAAACAGCTGTGAGTCCCACCCCCGGCTGCCACTA
The DNA here is from genome assembly GCA_023333525.1 of Aspidoscelis tigris stejnegeri. Taxonomy (NCBI): domain Eukaryota; kingdom Metazoa; phylum Chordata; class Lepidosauria; order Squamata; family Teiidae; genus Aspidoscelis; species Aspidoscelis tigris. Next base: position 19,451,398 of record JALMGA010000010.1, read on the forward strand.
CTGTAGACAGGGCCCAAGCTGTCAGTGCTTCAGACTGGAAGCGCTGACAGCGTGGGGCTGGTGTACCGCACGGAGTGATCTGGGCTGCCCCAGCTGCCAGCGCACCAGGATGGATCTTCGGCTTCTGTGGGCTCTAGTGGGCATGCACACACGTGCATGCGACTTACCTTGTTGCTGCAGGGTTCAAAGTGGTGGGCCGGTTGGTGGCGTTGTGTGTCTGCGTGCGCTGCTGGCTTTGATTGGCCAGTTACCCGCACTTGTGGGGGTGCCCGGGGTGGGTCCCTGCGGGCTCTAGGTGACCCGATTGGGTCAGCTCAAGCCCGCAAGAACCCGAGGAAGGGACGGGACCAGCCTGCCTGCCCCTGGGTTGAATTCAATCCAATGGTGGCAGGCCTGGGTGGAGCATCCCGCCCCACACCGGCCTTTTTGGGCTAGGCCATGCGAGGATGGATTACCCTTTCATACCTAGGCAGGAAGGAATGTGTCCCCACACGTTTGTTACCTACCTAGGTGTGAATGGGGGATGCATCCCCTCATGGCCTAGCCATTCTGCTGTAGTGCAAAAAGGCCTCAGGTCAAGCCTGTTTAACCCTGTTCATGATCAAACTGAACTGAAGGTGGTTCATTTCAATTCAAACCAAATCACTGTTTTTTTTATAGTTGTGGACATTTCCAGTATGAGCAGCTAGAAGCAAGTGGAGTGTAGATTTAGCGGCAACCGTAAGCATAGGTTACACTCCAACAGGACAGGTAACCACCTATTTAAAGAGAGCTTTCTGACAGTTTCAGATGTTGGCTGTTCCATGAGAATGCCCTCTAGATGTCATACTAAGCTCACTGGCAGGCTTAGGATACAGGGCTATACTGGACTGAACAGAAAAAGTGGCATCCTCCCAGTCCTGCACCAGATGTGGGTGCTGCCAGGTCCAGTATTTGAAAGGAGCAGCTTCTCACTCTGAAGCTGCCCTATGTTAACCAATTCAGCAAGGCTGTGGTCCCACCTAAGGTTTAATCTAGCTTCAGACCACCTTCAGAGCAAGAAAACACATCAGCAAAATGACCAGTAATTTTCTTTCCGAATTATCTACCCTAAGGTGAATTTTCTGAGTTATTTAACACCAAAAGAAAGCAGCCTGTCAGTTTTTCTTACCCTGAAAGTGATCTGAAGCTGGATTAAACATTAGGTGTGACTAAAGCCCAAGGGGGTGATGTGTTCACTCCCATGCTGAATCAAAACCTGGATATTTGGATGATGTACAGTGTACACAACCCAAAATTTGCAGAAATGTTTCAGGTGCAGAGGTGGGTTGCTTCAGAGTTTTGGCCATTTGGCTAAGGCCTTCCCTTCCCAACGGCAACAGTGGCTTCCTGTTATTCCCACTGTAGATAAAGTCTAAAACTCTGCTTCCTGCTGTTTTCCTTAGGCCTTTTTGCACTAGAGCTGGAACGGCTGTAGTGCTCTTAGGCTAGGACACTCTGGGACGCTAGCCCCATTCACACAGAGACAGGTAAGGAACACATCTACACGCATTCCTACCTGCCTAGATGCGGATAGGGAAAGTGTCCTGGAGTGTCCTAACCTGGAAATGCCGGCCCAGAGGTGGGCCAGGCAGACCTGGCAGGGCCCTTCTCTGGGTTCCTGCACATTGTAGGGGACTGGACTGGGTCCCATACAGCTGGCAGGATCCCCCTGGGCACCCAGCCCCCACTTCCCTGACCCAGGGACGTGCACACGTGCGAACTACCTACCTAATGGCTGTCTGGGTACGAAGCCATGGTTTTTGTTTTTTCCCAGCCATGTGATGTGAAATCAGAAAGGGGGATAGGGGTTCTGCAGGCAAGAATCCTGCCACTAACTCCAGGAAACCGTGACGTACTTAAGAGACATTCTGCTAGAAGTAAATGAGAAGTAATATCTGGAGATGGGAGGAGGAAATTTAGAGATGCTGCCATGGAAATAACTAAACACAAAATTAAGCAAAAAAATGTGCTCAAGGGTATCATTGAAACCACAACATTAATACTTGGCTCTCATTGCAAATAACAAATCTGGCCATTAATACCTAATTATTATGATTATATTGGATTAAATTAAAAAGTAGGAGAAAAATACAGTGCTCTCAGCATGGCTATTATGAAAACTTTAAAGACATCAACATTTCAGCATTTGTGTTTGTGGGTAAGCCAATAATTTCCCGCTTCCCTGAGACCTAATATATGAGCTGCAGAGAGGGGGAAAAGCCACTGGAAACACATTTTAGTTAAGAGAACAGATGATGCTATAAATACATTCCACTTTGTTTCCTGAGCCCCAGATATTTAGAATGATTCAACCTATGACATATTATTTGTTTCAGTAAAACTTCATTTGAGTGTTACTCTCCCCCCCATATGTTCACATTTAACTTTCATTTTTTAAAAAATAAAGAATCTATTCAGAACTTTTAGAACACCTTCTAATGTTCCATTTGATCATGCAGGAGAAAGAATGGCTATATTTTATTATTTTTCCTTCCTTAAGCAACTTCCTACACTACTCTCTGACCTCCTTTGAAAAATCTTCCATCTCTTTGGACCTGAGTTTTGTAAAAATCATATTCCCCCCCCCCATTATCTGATGCCTCAAAAGAACTAAAAGCAATTTAATCAATACAAGAGCACAAAAATGTTTCTACGCTCCCCCTCCAAAGATATGCTCATTCTTATATCTTAGGTCAAAGGATTCCATGACTTTCAGCTCTCTCTCCTTCTTCTAGTCTTTTTTTTTCCCATTGCGAGCCGTCTGCATCCCAATCCAGAACAAAAACCAGGACAAGTGAAACCTCCTGTTTCCTTTCCTCGCAGCAAAAATAGTGACTCAAAAGCACCTTGGAGGTGGTAGCATTTGTTCCTGCTGTGATTGGTGCCTCTGCCATGCCCTCTTCCAGAAAGTCCTTGCTGGGCAGGGAAAAAAAGAACACCTGAGCTGTTTTCTTTTCTTTTCTTTTTTTGGGGCAACTTAATGTTTATTGATATTGACTATATCAAAAACAGGTGTACGCAGAATATTTAAAACCGAATATAGTATATATAATACAAATAGTAATAAAACAATTATAAAACCAGTTCTCTCTCTCACTAAACCTTCTGGATTATGAAGTGTGACTCAGATCATCATGGGCTTTTTTTAAAAAAAAATATTTAAACATAAATAGCATATACTACATAAATACATCAACCTTAAGACTGCCAACAACAAAATCAAACAACAATGGCAAGGAACAACAAAACCCTTCTCCCCCTCCTGTGTATCTAATATCAAGTATTTACAATAACAGAAAGACTAATCTTAACTTATTTTTACTGGTTTCACTCTCCAAGAGATTCTCTAAGTATATCTTAATTGCATTCAGTTTTGCTTTTACCTATTTTTTTTTAATGAAACTGTCTAGATTACGTTTCATAGTATTAATTACACATAATTCTTTTGTACTGTATAGTGGTAAAACCTTTGTTTATCCCACTTTTAACATTTTTTCCATCCATAAATAACTACTGCTTGAGCTGCTGATACTAAATAATCTATTAATTCATTCTGTTCACTTGGTATTATCACACCGTTATGCATAATGCACAATTACTTTGAGAGATCCATCATTCCCAGAACTGATGTATACAAAGACCCAGGGTTGGACAACCATGCCAAGAGTTCCCATTATTGTTCCTAAATAGATGAGCTAATTGGGCTTTTTTTTGTACCATCTATGGGTTTTTTTTATGGCCTTAAGGATAAATAGTGCCACTCTTAGGGTAGTATAGATGAGATGGTGCTGAGGAAAGTTCTCTGAAGCAATGGGTGTTTTTCCACTGTCACTAGAAGTACCCATTAAGTACCCATTAATGGGTACAAAAATGCCATTTGGTACCCATTAATGGGTACTTATTGGGTACTTCTAGTGACAGTGGAAAAACATCCAATAGCTCCCACAAAAAGCAGCCTTCTACAAGTAATTTAACATCTACAAAGCTTTCACAGACCTGCTCATTTTGCTGTTTTTGAAGGAAAACAAGCCAAGATCAATGAGGTCACTTATCTTTTGTGTACAAAGATTAATAAAGATGGGTAAGAAAAAACACACTCGGTTGTCCCCTGGTCCTCAGAACAGAAAAGCTGAAAAGCAGTCAAAAACTGGGAGTAACACATATTCCAAGGCAGAGGACAGTCTTTTAATGAGCTTTTCCACCACAAACAGGTATACTCTGCTGCTAGAAAACTTTGAGAGTTCTGACCAAGGTAAAGAAGATAAACCAACAAGCACATCCAAGGGAGAGGAGAAAATTCCCACCATTCTTTAATTTATTACCAGAGTTTGTTTTTATGTCCCATGATTTTTTAACAACTCTTTTCAACAGACTGAACAATATTGCTGAGGAAACTGAGGCAAACAAACATTTGCTGAAAAAACTTTTACTTAACTAAGAGCCACAGACATTAAATGTCTGGAAGCCAAAAAAGCCCTGTACTGATTTAGCTACCCAGGAGCAAATAAATATGACACAAGCTGTAAACCTTCAGAATGAAAACTCCTATTTGGAATGCAAAAAAACCCTAACACAGCTGCTGTAGCAAAAGTTCAGAGGAGGGTATAGCCTAAGATTGTAGCACACACTTTCCAACTTGTCCCCAATATTTTGAAGTACTTGGAACTTCAGTGCAGTTCCATTAAAATCATATGATTTTAAAATTATTGAATTTTGTATCAAAATTTAAAAATGGTCTGACAAGAGATTGCCTGAAATTTCATTGGGTCTATATGGATAGGTAAATTGATTTATAAGATCTTAAAAACTTTTTATATGGCTAGGAGAACTTCTTAAATTTTCTGTATTTATACTATAGTTATCATACAATGATAGAAGACTTAATTTTCCCATTCTTCAGGTTTATCATTGGACTTATACTCCAATTTCTATTTCTTCTTGGAATGAAGCTTATCAGAAAATCCAGGTGGGAAAACCATCATCTTTTTAAAACTGCTTCCTCAAGGGCAGGAAGCTTCAGGTGACTGACAGTTGCTGCCAGCAAATGAGGTGAAGCAGGGTTTCAAATCATTCACTGGCTGAAGTTGCAGTTTACCCAATTGTATCCATCTCTCTTCCTTGAGAGAGCTGTCAATCACCTGAAGTTAGCTGCCCTTGAGAAACCAGGTAAGATTAAAAAGGCATGCCTTTCCCTTCTCCAGTATATTATGTCTTTGGGAACACAAACAGGCATCTATGCTGTTACATTGCTGATATCATGGCAAGAACTTATTTCTACATTTTGGTATGACTATGTTATATCCTTTGTAAATACCACCAAATGCATTTTGAAAATATTGAGTTATAGATACTACACCCATGTTTGCTTGCTTGCTTGTTTATTCATTTATTTGCATTTTATCCTACCCTATGTCTGGAGATCTCAAGGCAGGATAAAACCATAAAACCAAAATATAATATTAACATGCTGAAAAAATGATGCCTGGAAAAGGGGAGGGAGAGTAGTTTCTACAGCTGAAGGCCCGGGTAAATATGTGCCTCTTCACTAATCCTCCACATATATACATTGAAGGTAGCTTATGCAATTATTGTTAGCTTCAAACCAGATCCAATATTTATGGTGGTCACCATCTACAGTTCGTTCTACATGATCTATGAAGAAAGACAAATCTCAAAATCACCAACTGGAATGGACAGTGATCATCAACCACTTTCAGGCCTCAGAAATTCAACTAAAGTGGGTGTTAAAACCCTCCAATCCACAGAAATTCATAAAAAAGAAAAAGAAAAAAGAACTGAGATGGAAATCAGTTGATGTGCAGCTAATAGAGGGGTTTCTCAGTTCTAAGGAGGTGGAAAGCCTGAAACAAGGAATCCAACTGGATGCAAATGATACAGATGCAGTCTTTAGTGCCTTCAGTTCACTCTGCACTAGCCTAAAGGGTTTTCTTTCTGTGGCACCTGGGACAAATTGGCAGCCACAAACATTGGTTCTAGATTGCTGGTACTTATCGTCATTCTTTACACTGGCACCAAATTACCACTATTTCAGGAGTATGATGGGGCTTTTTCTTGCCCCCTTTTAATTTTGCTTTTATGTAAATGTCATGGTAGAGTTTTTAAATCAAAACAAACTGCACCCCTCTAAAGTCATGAATGAACGATTAAATATACTTTTGTCTGCAGATGATATGGTTCTGATGTCTATGATCCCAATTGGCCTCAGAAGGTCCTTAAATAAATTTGGCACATACTGTGCAAAAAATATGCTACAAGTAAACAAAGATAAAAGTTATGGTATTTGAAAAATCAAGGAAGCTTCATAACTGGTACCTGGATGGTCTTAAGTTACAGCAACTCTATAAATATCAGTATTTAGGTCTTATAGTTACTCCCACTGGAGCTTGGGCTCAATATCTGAAATACTCAATAACAAAAGCTGAGCATGCTGCTTGTGTTCTGTATAAACTATATCACAGATACCCAGGGACAATAGTACCCCTATTTAAGGTTTTCAAGGCCAAGGTGCTTCCAATGCTGCTTTATGGCATTGAGATTTGGGCCAAGCAAAACCTATTGAATCTAGAAAGGCTCCAGCTTCATCACCTAAGAGCCAGTCTGGGGGTTAATAAATCATCTCTATCTTCAGCTGTTTGTGCAGAACTTGGAGTGCCACCTTTAAGTTGTCAAATTTTGAAAAGACAAGTCAGCTACTGGATAAAGATAACACAAGTGAATCCAGACAGATTTCCTCACCTCTGCTTCGTAGAGCAAGCACAATCAAGGGATAAGTCTTTTTGGCTTTTATGTTAAGAAAATCTTACTTCAGCTGCTGGCCTCTCCCTACAAACCTTGAGTTCCTTTGGTCCAAAAGCCATTTCAGCTATCTATCAACAGGCTTTGGATATCAAAACACAAACTGACCTAGTTGCCATTGCTCAGGCCAGAGCTACAACTTTTCTGGTCACATATAAACATCATGTTGATGTAGAAACATACCACACTTTCACAATCCTGTTTCTTCTTCACAGCCTATTTACTAGAGTGAGATTTGACCAACTGGATCTTATGACTACAATGGGCCATTATCAGAGGTTACCTTATGATAGGAAAACCTGTACATGTGGGGGAAATGCTGTTGAAGACTTAACGCATTTGTTTCTAAATTGCCATTTTATAGCCCCACTTTTAGATAACTACAAGTTTTTTGGAAGATACTGGAAAATTTCACGTGCTGCTTAGGAGCTCTGATAGGCAGTCTGTTTAAAAGTTGCACTTTTTATCTTGATGACTATGAAAATCTGTGCAGATAACCATATCCAGGGTGCTGTCTGCTGATCCATCAGATTTTTATCAGATTTTATGTACCTGTGATGTGTACTGTCCCTTTGTATTTTGGTATATGTATACTTTTACTTTTGATGTGGTCTAATGGACTAATCAATAAATGTTGTTGTTGGAAACACTTGGAGTCTGCAAGCCTACCCAGTGTAAATTCTTGCTGTACCAGAAGCAGAACATGAACTCAAGATGTACTTTCTTTTCCCACTCAGAGTTATCTTGATTCAAAATGACTGACTAATAGGACAAAATGAGCAGTGACCCACCATGCCCGATTCAGATTCAGACTTCTTCAAATTAAACAGGGAGTGTTTGGAAGGTCTGAATTCAAACTGAACAACACTGCCTATTTGAAAACAGAATTTGAATTCAAGTAGAACAAAGAGGTGTAAAACGAGCCTATCAAACATACCTTGTTTGATCTGCATTTGAAGATGTTTGGACTAAATTGGACACCATGCCTGTTCAAAGACAAAGGTTCAATTTTGAATCAAAGGGATGTTCAGTTCAAAGTAAACTAACCAGAAAAAAGTCCATGCACTTCATTACTAATATGTGGAAAATTCACTGTGTTCAGTGGAATTGATTTCCATGTGGGTTTCCATAGACCTACAGCCTTATAATGCCTTAGTTGCTTATTAGCTCCTCCTAACTTGAATTGCCTGCATGGTGAAGGCAGCCAATCAATCTAGCCATGGATGCCTACAGCTGTCTCTTCCTTGATGGAACATCTCAATTATTCTGTAGGACCAGCAATAGCAGCAGTTGTATTAACTAGTGTTAGAATCTCATTCAGGGTCAATTTCTGGCAATACACCAATGCCTACAGTAATTTCTCAGTGTCCTGCCCATTATACTAGCTTCTAGTGGGTTACAAGATGACTTGGAAGAGAGGAATTTGTTCTGAGGAGGTGACCGCCAATGGCGTTTTTAACAACAAAATGCAATAGAAACCTTAGACCTACAAGAAGAACTGTGGACTGCTGAGAAACCTTATTGATCCATGCTGTTGTAATCCCTCTTAATAGCTGAACATCACTTCATGCTGGCAGAAACCAGTTGATCAGGTAGAAATTCATCCCTTGTGGCCTTATGAGCACCAAAGGAAAACCCTGCATGAAAATAAAAGATCATAGAAGAACATACTTACTAGTTTCCCTATTTCTTCCTCTCCGTCTATCTCGGTGTGGTTCTACCTTAGGAAGAAATAATTATGAGTTGTTTTTTTACTGGAAAGACCAACCCTTGCTTTGATGAAAAAACCACCACATGTTTGCCTGTTGACAGAGATGCGCAGATTAGCAAATGCACATGTTTCATCATTATAAGATGTGCCTTGTACTGTGAATGGCTCTCCTAATTAACTCACTAGTCTGATGTCTGGTAGGAGCTAGTTAGCTGCAGCCAGTTTGTAAACTTCAGTCTTTGTTGGAACTAAAACATCCTTCAGATTAATGCAAGCATGCTCTATAATAAAAACCAATTACCATTAAAGCTTTTCAAATGTCTGAAACATCTGGAGAAATTTAATGTGATAGAAAGTTGAGTTTCTTTCTGCATTTAAATCTACAAGTGAGAAGTCCTTTCTGCACTTACCTCAGTTAATCTATGTTAGCTAGATTTGTATTAGCTAGATCCAGATCAGCCACAGGTTCACACTGCTTGTCCAATAGGGGGGCTAGGTGGGCTGCGTCTTGCGCGCTCCCACAATGCCACCCTCAGTTCGACGCTGGACGGCGACGAGGTAAGTCGTTCCTCGCGCACGCGTCCTCCCAGGGCCCTGGGGGAGGGGGGGAAACATCTTCGCTCTCTGGGTGCCCCGCTGTGGGCACCTAGAGAGCGTAGATGGGCCCGATCCGGGCCGGAGGGGGGGTGGGGTGGGGGTTTTGGGGACTGGGGGTGGGTGGGACTCATCTGCGGGCTGCAGGCGCCTAGATCCAGGCGCCTGCAGCCCGTAGATGGCCGCGATGGGGGCCGGAGGGTGGGGGTTTTGGGGACTGGGGGGGGTGGGACTCATCTGCGGGCTGCAGGCGCCTAGATCCAGGCGCCTGCAGCCCGTAGATGGCCGCGATGGGGGCGCGGGGCGAGCCCTTGGAGATCAGAGCCAGGGGCTCTGATCTTCAAAGGGGTCCGGCCCCATAGGGGCCTTGCCCCGGGCCCCATGATGGGTGCCCGGGTGCCCGGGCATCTTCGTGCCAGCCCGTAGAGCTGGCGCGAAGCACGGGGCGGGTGGCTTGACAGCGCTGCCCGCCCCTTGGGTGCTCTCACCCAATGGGCGGGCAGCGCTGCGGCCGAATCCCCGCCCCTGGCCGGCCTTTGCCGGCCAAGACAGTTCCGGGCGCTTTTACCTTTCACACACAGACGCGCCGGAACGCATTCCGGCGCGTCTGTGTGTGAAAGGTAAAAGCGCCCGGAAGTGTCTTAAGCTGCCCGCCTGCACGCGTTCCGTTTGGAACGCGTTGCAGTGCGGAAATCCCTCTGCTCTACTCCTGTGGCAGACAATAAATATGTTCTTTTCATCTCCTTGATCCAGATTAAGAACTAAGTGCAGAAAGGACCAAAGGATCCTTTTACTGCTGCAGTCATTAAATCTCTATTGGGATACTTTTGTGGTTTCAATTTTGGCCTAAATGGACTTGGTTCTTTTAGAATTCTGGATTTTTATTTTAAACCCTTTGTAGAAAAGATCCCAGTGTATCTTTTACAACTGACTCTGTGAGGTTTATAGAGAGCATTACACACACACACATCTGAACAGGTAATCCTGGTTTCTATGGACACCATCTCCCTATATACGAACATGCCTCAGACTGAAGTCTTAGAAACTCTAGAGACTGTCTTCAACAACAGAACTGGTACTTGGCATCCACCACTGGAGGTACTTTCACACTTGGTCTGCTAGTGCAGTCGTGGGTCACTTCTGGGAAGCACCATCTGCCCTTGCAGGAGGCATTTCCACACCAGAAGTATCTGTATTTGTTCAGATTCCAAATGCACGGATAATCTGTGCACATCCCTATCGCTGTCCTTGCAGGTGGTGGGAGCAGAAGTGAATCTGGGCAGGCCTCGATTCACTGAGTAAGCCAGGCCCCCAGTGTCATGTGGATTCTCACTCTCTGGGCCCTCTTTCTGTGCAATCTTTTGTGGCTGTGCAGTTCTTACCTGTGAACAAATGTGGGGTTACTGGTCTACTCCCAATTTTGATGTGTCCTGTTTGTGATGTTCTCTCATGTCGGCTCAAAATAATATGAACAGGAACTTAAAACGTCTGCAGGGCACCACTTTGGAGACAGACACAGGCTGCACCCATCTCCACAACTTAACCTCCATACAAACTTTTAAATCCAAATTAAAAATTTTCTTTTTTTGTATGGCCTTCGACCCTTATAGCTGAAGTTCCTTTTTCGTTTGTTTTAATTCTTAATGTGTCTATTGTGATATGTATTTTTAAAAGTCTGTCATTTTGTCATTTTTAATTTAGGTTGTTTTTTTTGCTCTATTGTCTTTTTAAATTTTTGTACCTTGTACAGTGCTATGTACATCTATAGTGCTTGATAAATAATAATAATAATAATAATTTTTGCAAACAAAAGCTTTGTAGCTTGGTTGTTTCTACCACTTGTGGGTTAGTGGGTGATTGGAAATGGGTCCAGGTATCAACTCTTTTCAGGATTATGCAGTGTAGAAATTCTACCTGGTAATTTGTCTTTTGTGCCACCATCTGTGCATCAGAGGAGGTGGCTGAGGGCACGATCCATCCTCAGAGTAGTTTTTCATGCTCTGAGCTTAGGGTGTTCTGAAGGCAAATTTTGCACCTCAGGTGCAGCCTGTAGGCCCAATGCACATGGGAACATTTGCCAGTCTGGCCCCACATGTGCTCAAGAGGAGCTCATTTTCAATTATTTGGATGCAGCAACAACCAGTATAGAAAGAACTGACTATGCTACTCTATATAGGATGGATGTGGAACCAGTGTACTTCAAATTGTTTTTGAGCTATAACTTTTAAAACCTATCATGATGCAGACTAGGCCTACTAGGACCACATGAAATGAGCACCATCCTGTCTGTGACTATCCCAACATAGCCCTGGAATATTGAAATGATGTCCCATAATAATGTTACTGTGGTAAAATAAGCTCACTAGCCTCGTTTTACAGATCCATCATTTTGGAAATAGCTATTATACATGTGAAGGGCCAACCCAGACTTAAAATGGTGGCCACACATGCACACAGGGTGGCGACTGTGCAGTTCTGGGTATTGTTGGAGGAAGCATCCAGACCAAATAAGTCCTTTTGCTTGCCCCTGGGGAACTAGCAATTATTCTGGAGGCGCCCTGAGTGTCAGAGTCCAAAAACATCTAAAAAGATTCCCTGTTATGAAGTTCTGTAGGAAAATAACTCTTTTGTGCCTCACTCCCCCCTTGAATGTGCAAAATGCCACTGTAATATTTTCATCTACCAAGAGATTATCCTAATTTCCAGTTCCGTTCAATATAAGTCTTGTGGATGAAGGAGATAACTTTTGATAGTTTTTGCCAGTAAAAAAAAAAATGACAGGAGAAAAAGATAAGAGAAAGCTTGTTCTGCCTTTATCTTTTCAATAACTAGACAGCATCATGCTTCAGGCCTGGCAGTTTGGCATCTCCTGTGGAGTAGTAAAATCAGTCTTTACAAAAGGAATTAAGTGAAACTCGCAGAATGATGCTGAATGCTCTTGAAGGGCTTTTATAAATGTCCATTGCAACTTGTTATTTTCTTCTCTGAGAAGATACACTCATTTTATGAAGCTTGCTTTGGCTTCTGTGGGTTCATTACCTGTTGTATATCTGAACTATAAATGTTCTATTTCATGTGCAAAGAATTGCTCCATAAAAATAAAAGAAAATGTCACGAGAAACATTTATAAACAACATCTGTGTTTTTCTGCCCGTCTGGAAAAAAGTGTCTCCACTGCTCCCAAAAGATGAAATGGACTGCTTAGTTCAAGGCAAGTGCAACAACTAACCAAATGTTAATGAGGTGAGAAACAATCTGTTGGTCCATGTGTATTTTAGTTATTATCCCATTTTATCCAAATGAATATCCCTATAGCCCTTTCAGCACTTACCAGTATACTGGTTCACAGTGTGGAGCGCAGTGCTCCAGGCCTCAGTCAAGCCATGCATAAATTGTGACCAGACATCATGATGATCTGAGCCACCTTTGAGATGGCTTTGAGGTGGGATTGTTCACACATCAGCCTGCCCCTCCCCCCTCTCCTGAATATTCTTGGGAACACAAGGGCCACACACTGTCTCTCTGAGGTACTTCTGAGGTGGCCCATTTATTATGTCTGAACACAGCCATAGTGAGGACTGGCAGAGCCCCCTCTCCCTTGAATGGACTGTTCACATTTGCCTAGGTTGTGGACCAGAATAGGGTGCCCTATCCTGGTTCACTGGCAGACAGCAACCTCCTCCTGTCAGTGGTCTGGTATACCACAGGGAATCTGTTTTCAGCAGCACACCAGGAAGTACTGCTGGGAGTGACACTAGAAGTTGACATATTACCAAAAAAAGAAGAAGAAAATCTGGCCAGAAATGCTGAAGGCTGAGAACTTTTGTTTTATGCCTTCGAGGCCTGGCCCTCTCTTTGACAGTGATGAGATGGGTTGCCAGAAATGCAGATAGCCCTATCTTACCTTAGTGGAAACGTTTTCTCAGTCAGCCCACCCACCCACTCACTCCCCAATGGCTAGGAGTAACAGATGCTAGCCTCAGTGGCTGTGCGGAGTTGGTTTTTGGGTGGCCACTGAGGTAGAGCTCCTGGTTAGGCAGATGCATGAATTTTTGTATTATTTGTTATTTGTATGAATTTGTACAAAGCTTCATTAGATTTGTGAACCTGGGAGGTGGGAAAGCGGCTGCCTCAGTTGCATCTGTGATGGATCCAGTCTGGATTCTAAGTGGATTGAGAGCAGATTCAAAGTGGATTCAGGGTAGATTTGATGTGTTCTGAGGGGATACATATGGGATACGTAGTGGATACATATGGGATTCCTATGGGATTCGTATCTAACATTTGTATTGAATTCATATGGAACTTTGTATCGAATTGAATCCCACCGCATTCAAAGGAGATCTATCTGAACAAATATAGATTTTCTTGCATTTGATTTGATATGAATCAAATTTAAAAAAAAATTCATGCACATCCCTGCTCCTGGTACTTTGGGATAAGGCTCTCTGTCTTGTGCAGACAGAGTTGGCCTAATGGGGGTGGGGCCTTCTTTATCTCAATTAATATACAGATGCGGAGTCCCTGTATCTAAATCAGAGGCCCTTCAATCCATATTGAGCCATCACAGTAGAAAGGGCCTCTGTTCTGATAATATCAAAATCAAGGTCCTTTCTGCACTTGGCCTTATTCTGGAATATATCTCAGGACAGGGATCTGTTATCTGCATGCTAATGTACATTCTGGCAGGGCTCATTTGGGGCCTGCCGTAGCCTACCCTAGCATGTAGACAGCAAGCCCACATTCCACAATATATTCCAGAATAAGACCAAGTGCAGAAAGGCCCCAGGACTAGTATTTCACTTCCTAGACATTTAATCTCAATTTAAAATGCTTTAACCATGCACAGGTGGTGGGGGGAATCTAATTTGCATGCTTGCTTCCTGAACAATTTTATTCTTCTAGTGACTTGTTTGAGGACCTTAGTAAAAGAGATTTATGACATTCAGATTGTCTCAAATGAGTGGTTCTCGTTTTGTGCCTGATTTAATCTCTTGTTAAGAAATTGTTTGCTTCAAGGGACATTGTCCATTCCAATGTTAGATAACTTCTTGTTTGTTACATAGGGATTAAGTAGTAATCAAGCCTTCCCGAAAATCCTTATGCAGTTCATAAGAAAGCCTAGGAAAAAAGATGTCTTAGGCTGAATTTGCAAAGAGGTTTTTTTTTTAAAAAAGGTTCAACAGCTTAAAGATGGTAGTGACTGAATGCTAGAGCCTTAAGTTACATTAAAAACCAGAAAATGCACTTCTGAAGAGCATTCTCTGGACTTAAATGTGGATTAGAGGTCGGATGGAACCCTAGGGTCTTTGTACACATACTCTTAAAATGGAGTGGTATGCTAAGTGATTCCCTTCTGTGCCTTTCTCTTCCACAGTCTGGTGTGGACTACAGAGGCCACACACCCTGGTAGGGCATTGCATCTGCACTTGGTTTACACAGCCAAAATGTGAGCCTAAGGCTGAATCCCCATGGATTCCATTTACTTTGGGATGGATTTGGGTTATTCCAATCCAATACAGAGTTCAAATTGACCCATCCCTATGCGTCCCTTGCTTGAGCAGGCTCGCTGTCACCTTGGTGGGCAAGGAGGAGGTGGAGGAAGGAGGAAGGACCCACTGCTGCTGGACTTGCTGTAGCCTGGGCGTACCCCCCACTCCCTCACTTCAAGTCTTGGCCAAGCCGCGGCTCATGGCAGTGAGCCTGGTGGCGGTGCCTCCTTCCTCCTTCTCCTCTTTGTCCACCCAGGCAACAGTGAGCCAGGCTGAGGGAATAACAGCAGCAGTGGTGGCACCTCCTTCCTCCTCCTCACCCACCTCAGGTGCCTGTAAGAATGCATGTGTGCACAAGCAGATCAGTGGGGAGGGGATTGGCTTGACTCACAGTTCTGCTTTTGAAGCTTTTAAAACTTTTTCACTTGATATTCCTAGCTGTATTCCTGTATTCCAAACCTTTTTGCCTTTTCTGTGAAACCCTGCCCACATGTGGCTGGCATTGGCCAGCTGTAAAACCCCTCACACATGTAAAACTGTAAAAGAAGTCCTGTTTTCCCCAGGATTTCCCACTGCAAATCCCCCCCCCCAGATGTTTGCAGGATAGTCCTCAGAAAATCCAGACATAAGAAGTGGAATGGGAACACTGGTTGCCTGAATTTGGATTATTTGCCTAAGTAATGGGAACCCTGGATGCCGAATTTGAATCCAGTCTGGATTAAATTGCCTATGGCAGTGGTCGGCAAACTCATTAGTCAAAAGAGCCAAATATCAACAGTTCAGTGATTGAAATTTCTTTTGAGAACCAAATTTTTAAAACTTAAGCTATATAAGTAGGTACACTGTTATTAACTTAATTAGGGCACTCCTAACCTGGAAGAGCCACAATCAAGGGGCCAAGGAGTCACATTTGGCTCTCGAGCTGTGGTTTGCCTACCTCTGGGTTAGGGTTAGGGTTACAGTTAGGGTTAGGGTTAGGGTTAGGGTTAGGTGTAAGTTTAGGCTTAGGCTTAGGCTTAGGGTTTGGATCCGGTTAGGATAGGGTTAGGGTTAGGGTTAGGGTTAGGGTTAGGGTTAGGGTTAGGGCTAGGGCTAGGGCTAGGGCTAGGGCTAGGGTTAGGGTTACAGTTAGGGTTAGGGTTAGGTATAAGTTTTTAGGCTTAGGCTTAGGCTTAGGCTTAGGGTTTGGATCCGGTTAGGTTAGGGTTAGGGTTAGGGTTAGGGTTAGGGTTAGGGTTAGGGTTAGGTTTTCGGTTAGGTTTAGGGTTAGGGTTAGGATAGGGGTAGGGGTAGGGTTACAGTTAGAATAGGGTTAAGGTTAGGGTTTGAGTTAGAGTTAGAGTTAGAGTTAGGATAGGCTTAGGCTTAGGCTTAGGATAGGGTTAGGGTTAGTGCAGTGTTCGGCAAACTCATTCGTGAAAAGAGCCAAATATCAACAGTTCAGTGATTGAAATTTCTTTGAAAATCAAATTTTTAAAACTTAAGCTATATAAGTATGTACACTGTTATTAACTTACTTAGGGTACTCCTAACCTGGAAAAACCAACACTCAATGGGCCATGGAGCTGCATGTGGCTCTCGAGCCATGGTTTGCCTACCCCTGGGTTAGGGTTAGGGTTAGGGTTCGGGCAACAGCAAAATAAGTGGGTCCGATTGGCTTAGGTGCTGCTGCAGTTGTAGTGTTACGGATCTTGAACTTGAGGGAGGTTTTCCTCTGTGATTGTTAACTGCTACAGTTTAATCTGTCTCTTGTATTTACAGGTCCATTCAGGGGAAATCCAAGCCTTTTTTTGATCTCAGGGTTGTAGAGTTGTAGGGATGGCAAAAGGAGGGGCAAACCTTCCCAGATGTGCAATCCCACCCATCCGTGGTAGGCGTTGGCCAGTAGCACATGGGGGAGGGGGCAGTCCGAAAGGCTGATCTCCTCCTTGGATAGTCTGGTAGTGTTTCCAAAGGAAGGAGAAGCAGGCTGGGCATCATAATGGGACCAAGATCAGTTTTTCTGTGGACTTTTTTCTTGTGGATTTTAGAAGGAATAAAAAAGATTAAATGGGATCGGACTATCCCAAAAACTAACAGGATTTGCATTTAATCTTGTATGGGAACACACCCAAATGCCATTTTACCTTCTGTTTGCTGCACAAACACCTCTATGGATCAGCTCAGTTTCTATTGGATGGTTCTCAAGTGAGTCTATCCCAGAGATACCTAGAACAGTGTGTGTGTGCACACGCATATGGATAGATGTGTGGATCAGTGATAGCCATGGCTTTGATTGCAGCCTTTCTTGATGTCTCTGAATCACATTTTGATTTGCTGTTGATCAAAACTCAGTTTGGAAAAATCAAACTCCTTTTCTGCCCCACTTGTTACATTTTGACATTTGTTGCTTGACTACCCTTAATTTCCCTATGCCTCAGACTTTTGGAGTTGTTGTAAAACTAAAAGTGAATGTTGTAATGACTTTGAAAGAAGCACTGAATATAAATGTATTAAATAATTCTGTATTCTTGCCAACAGCATCTCATTTCTAGTTTAGAACTGCAAGGTTCTTCTTGAATGCACTTACCTTTCACACAATTTTTTCTTCTATCTAGGCAAATGTTATTGTATTTTTTTAAAAAGTGAAAAAGCTGCTTTATTTATGTCTATACTATTATCACCTATTATGTTTGCAATCCCAGAAGGATGAGTAATGCAAATTTTCTTTATTTAGATGAAAAGGTGTGTGTAATATTCCACAGCTATCCTTGTTGATCCTCTGAACAAATAACTACTCTGCTCTAGAGATAGGAACTTTATAAGTCAGAAAGCCCTTGTTAATTATGCTGTGTACTCACACAGTTTTTAATAAGATGAGATGAAAAATTAAGCCAACATTGATATCAGAGGTAAAGATTCAAGGTAAGTCATGAGTTTTTATGATTAAAGCTGAGATAGAGGAAAGAATACTGCACTCCAGCAAGCAATTTGGTTGTGAAAAAACACAGAATGTTTCTTCATCACCTGAGGTAGTACCATTTATGGCTGTAATAACTCAGCACCATACTGGTAAGCTGCATCTACATGGGGCAAATGCTCCCACTTTCACCAAGCCTTCCCAGATGCCAAATGGAGAAAGTGAGTTGGAAAAAAGAGCCCTATATATTCAGCTGAGAAGACTTATTTTGGAATGAGGTGTGCTCAAGATCCTAAATTTAGCATATGTTCAGCAGAATGTGCATCTTCAATGAACATGGGAGTCCTGAGGGTGGGAAATCTCTGTTCAGACAGCAAATCTATTTTTTTTAAAGGGGTATCTCCATGGCTTCCTGAGGAGAGCTTTACACTCAGCTTACTGGGTTTCAGGTACAGTCTTTCACAATCTCAAGGTAAGTATGTACCTGTCTAGTACAGAACTGTTTCAGCAGTGGGAATGTCTCCAATGTCCCTGGATAAGCTTTCTGCATTTGGAAGGCTGTGCTGAGTCAGTACCTCATGCTGGCTCCAGAAATTTTGTGATCTCCAGAGGCACTACTGGGTTTGTCATGTATCGGGAACTGAAGTTCCTAGACTCACTTCCCCCAGGGACCCATTTTAGCAGCACAAGTTAATGTGCCGCTAAAATGGTTCCCCCTATTAAACTAGAACAGGGAAGCACACTCTTCTCCACACCTCCTGGGACAGTCTACCCACCCTTTGATGATTAAATGTTAATTAAAATTTAGGTGTAGCTGAGCCCTGAGCAAGCACAATGCAAATTAGAATTTTAGAACAATCAAAATTCACCAAGTTTGATTTGTTGATTTTAAAATCAATAGCTCAAAGGTTCTTGTCTGTGAATCTATGCCTGGCAGAACTTCCCCTCCCCACAAACAAGTGCATTCCAGTACATTGTTCCCTAGTAGGTTGAGTTCTAGCCTAATATATGTACCCCTGGTTGTTTATTAAATGAAACTGATTATTCATAAATACCAAACATGTTGCTATTTCTAACACTGGGAGCTCAGTGAAGATGCATGTATGTTGAGAATGAGATTATGAGAACTCCTAGATCATGAAAAAATCTTTGCATGGAGGTAAATATTATTACAGCATTAGCAATTGCAATTTTCTTCTGCTTCCAAGTTCATAATGTGTATATTAGAACAAGCTCAAGAAATGTGAATTTTTCTCCACTGAATTTGTTAAGATTATTTTGGCTTTTCAAGGATTTGAATCCTGGTATTTCAGATGTCACTACTACTTTCATTGGGCACAGAACTGTAGAAAAGTTGCTTCTCCAACAGAAAAGTTGTACATCCAACAATGTAGTGACAACTATAGAAGGATGAGCTGTAGTTCAGTGGAAGACCATCTTCTATGTAGATATGTCTCAGATTCTGTCCACCTGCAGGTATGGCTATGAGAGTCCCACACATGAAATTAAGAAGAGATGTGACCAGTCTGTTTAGACAGTACTGTCATAAGTGGTTGGGAGTGAGGGGCTAAGATTTCAGAATAAAATAGATTCTTGTATTCCTACAATGTACCAAAGACCACAGGCTACTTTGGGTTATGTCATTATATTCCTCAACAAAAAGCCTGAAGCCAAGAGCTACTGTTACTGCCCTGCTGGTTGCCATCCACTGCCTAACTGTAGGACAATTCTAATGATGGGTCTGGTTTCATTTAAGAACATAATTGTGCCCATATAAGCAGAAGTTGTGGCTGGTGTTCGGGTCACTCAGTAAGGATCAGTCCTGGATCAGCTTGATGAAATGGAAGAGAATATAGTAACTAGCAACGCAGGCCATTTCCAGACAGTGAGATATGAGATCTTGTTTAGATCCCATGATTGTCTTTCACTGTCTTGTCAAGCATAAGGGCAAAATCATGGGCAAATCTGGGTCTTTACCTGCCTTGATGCCATCAGGTGGTGTGAAATAACTGGAAGTGCACAATTAGTTTTCAGGCTTGCACAGTGCTTGCACAGAGGCCATTTTCCCTGATGGAGCAAGTGGCCAGAAAGATAAGCTTATATCACTATTCCAGGAAAACCCAGGTTGGGAGTTGATTTCCTAGAAAATAATATGGGATTTCACTCCTTTATCGCAGGCTTATGTTGGTATTGCCAAGAATATGTATGATAGTCTCAACACTGCTTTGGGATAATCCCATGTTTTAGGCCTGTCTGGATGCAGCCTTATTACGAGGAAGTTCCTCCCCGAAGATTTAATAGATGGAACTTCAAAATGCGGATCTTGGTGTTCTTGTGAATCATGGTTTCTATCTTTCCTATGTTTCTATACATAGCTTGTTCTTTTCTTTTATGATTATTACTCATATCATTATCTTTTTGTTGTGTTACTGTTTTCACTTTTTTACTTCTAGTGTTTTTATCATTTTATTTTTTAGATTTTTACTATCTTGTCTTTGTTTATCTTCTACACTGCCCTGAAGCCGTGATGAAAGATGGTATATAATAAAACAGCAAGCAAACCAACAAGCAAGCAAGCAATAAATAAATAAATAAATAAAATGATGTTTGCAATATTTTAAACCTCACTTATACAACAGCGATCTTGAAAGGGGGAAAAAATGTGAATTAGAGATTTTCTCTGCCACAAGGGGGCAATTTGACCTCAGACATTTTGCTTTCAGGAGTTCTTCATCTGAAAAACCTTATCCCTGTCATACTCAGAAAATGCTGGCAGACGAAAACAAATCTCAAAATGATTAAAAAGAGAGAGAGATCCCTACCTGACATTAGATATGAGCCTCTGAATATGCTTGTATGTTGGAAAGTCCTGACAAGATTGAATGACAGAAGGAAAAATGTAGCAAGCGAAGGGTGAAGGTGGGAGTGAAGGAAACTGACAGGAAAATGGAAGAGTTTGTAAGGACGTGAGATCTGGGCAAAGAGCATAGTTGCTGTTGAAGCTACCGTCTGCTTTGATTCATGCTCTTTTAGCAGGCTTTAATGAGGTGCTTGAGAAATCCCTTGGGGGATTATTACAGTTGTGTTTTTCTGTTATCCCTGCCAAGTCTAGATGATAGATAGAGCACTGTCTTTGTGAACCATAGGATTTAAATAAAATAAGAATCCTCATGTATATCAAGGTATCTACACAGTCTCAATTGTGGCCTTCACACTGGTTTTGCTCCATGTTTAGACAGCAAACATGTTTCTGTTCATATTGAATTTTTAATGTGTAAGGCCCTCTTTTGCTTTGTTCTTACTAAGTGAGTTCCACACTTGAATAGTCTTCTTTTCTAAATTACAGAAGCTATATTGATATTTGTAATTCAATTCGACTGATGTCTTTTTTGCAAAGAAGGGAAAGGTAACATGATTCCACAGGTATCATTTTGATGTCTGCTTTTGATCAGAAACAATGTACCCATAGCACCATGGTGTTGGTGAATGTGCCATGAGTCTGCAGGGTCATGCATGTAGTGTCCTACCATTCAAACATAACTGTGTATAAAGTTAACATCAACTTGAACCAAAAGCTCTAGATTGCCTTTACAGTTACCTAGGGTCTCCTTATCTAGATTTCAGCCTTTTTGAGCCTCAAATGAAATTCTTGGATAGTCAATCAAATCCTGGAGTAAAGTACATTGAAAAGCAACCAGTGGATCACAATAGATTTTTCTAGTTAACTGGAGACATATTCTTTTGTGTATATGTATGTTCTTCTATATGTATTTGAGGAAGGGTGAATTAGGGTGAATTAGGAAGGGTGAATTCTGGATCTGTCTACATTTTTATCTCTTTTAAACAATTGGATTAAAAAGGGCAAGGAATGGGCTTGAAATATTATGAATATTATTGTACTTGAAAGAGAAACAAAGAAGAAAATTAGGTTAATGAGATTTTATCCAGGCAGCCAAAAGCTGCAAGGCATAGATAAATGACATCTTACATGTACCAGAAGCAAAGTCACTTAGGAGTGGAACATTTCACAGCTTGTTCATATGCCCTTCGGACCTTCTGCATTGCAGGGAATGTAAGATCACATGGAATAAACCACAAAGTGCTGTACATTCATGCTAAACACCCCATGGATTTGAAAAGGCCCCAAACAATCTCAGTCTTGCAGAAACTCTCAGATTTTAGTCCCTTGCACTTCCGTCTACAAAGATAAGACAGGCCGTGAATGGAAAGACCTTTCTTTGCTGAGAACCAAGAGAATTGCTGCCAGTTAGGATGAACAATAGGAAAATAGCCTGATCTTATTTATAGATCACAGAAATGAGAAGTGAAGGGGGAAGAAGGGATTCACCTGGGGAAAAGGACGCAAACCACCACTTACAGTCAAAATGGTCTCCCAGAAGGATAATCTTGTAGCGGAAACAGATACTGAATTTTCTGTCAGCTACAGGATTGCTTTGAGAGATGTAATATCAGGCACACATGCAAACCTCTATGAGGAGCTTCCATATGGGAAAAGGCATCCATGCACTTAGGTTCTCAAGATGTATGGGACTCTGGGGACAGAACTGCAAGAGTATTTAAAACATTGGAATGGGTGAACCTGCAGTAAATTACCTTTCTTAATAGCAGAACATTTGCTATAATGTACAGTATCTTCTCATGTTTTCCAGCCCTGTCAGAAAGATTCTGAATCCTGATGCCTTTTCAAAAAGTTGATATTGATTGCTCTTGCCCACCAGGGGAGGAAGTGCTGCAAGCATGGTACCTACCCCACTTCACATTAAGAACAGCACTAGGCTTGCAGTTTGTATGCCACTACCTCCCACCCCAGTGTCAAGATCAAAACTGGTCTTCAATTTGACAACCATGTGTGTGTGGCTTTGAGCACAGGAAATGGTTCCGTGTTGCAATGGCTACCGGAATTGCTATCTAGGTACTGTTTTTTTTTTTAGGTTGGAGATATAGGCAGGATGTCTCTAAAGGCCATTTATAGGAGCTGAGAGCAGATGAAGGTTTGCCTTTATCTTCTGCTTGAGATGCCTGTAAGCAATTGGTGGACCACTGTGTGAGAAGAGATGCTGGACCAAGTGGGCTGTGGCCTGATCCAGCAGGTCTTCTTTTATGATCTTTGGATGCTTTTAAAGACCCTTTGCAGAGAACTGAGAACAGGCTTATGTTTTGTCTTTGCTTTCTGCTTGAAAAATAAACGTGACAGGGAAGAATAGAGATGTTGAACTTTTCTGTATGGACCCTTAATATGGATTAAGGATCTGTGTGGCACAGATTTTAGACCTCAAAGTTCCACATGCTAACCCAGATATATGAGGCTAGACACAATCCAGATTAGGGAGGCTTAATCTGGATCATTGGTAGACCCATTTAATTGTGTCTGCCAGCAAACATGATCCAGAACACTGGAGGCATGCAGAAGACATGCCTCCCATGTTTGAGACTACTGGGCAGCACATTTCAGTGGCGCACCACAGGATGCTGCTGAAATGAACTCCTCAGAAACCCTGAAGGTACTCCTCTGAGACATGGGGGTACAACTATGAAACTCTTGTGACCTTTAAGGCTACAGTATGGGCTGACCTGGATCAGTGACTTCACTGCAGACCACACTCATCCTACCCATGCCTACTTATAGTCTGGATCAGCAGGCATGGCTATTCTGGATCCACTGATCAGAACAATGAGTAGGTAAGAGCAGAAAGGGCCTTGAAAAATTGCCTGTCACCAAATAGCCAATGGACAGGTAAGCAAGACAGGTTATTCCTCCTATGTTGTGGCAAATGAAAGTGTGTATGAGCAAGTCTCTATATGCAAAGCTAATGAAACCTAGCAAATCTATCTCTGAAGTTTGTAATGCACCACAAATCTTTGATCTAACAAAGATTTAGCCCCCCTCCATCAGACTAATATTTTCCCCCCAAAGAATTACTTCTTTCACACCTGTCCACTTCTGGAACTTTAGTAAAAATCTTGGTAGGATATAGAAGGACAGCTGACTCATTCATCTGTTGAGATCTATTGCAATTAAAAATGTGTACCTTACTCCTCAATTGTCATATCCAGAATACTATAGATCCAAGACTTCAGCTGTCTTTTCTTGTGTGCCACTTTAAGTCCTATGGTCAATATTCCATGTACAGTATAAATCTGGATCCTCAGCTGCCTTCTGGATGTCTATTCTGAAAAGACTGAGAAAAGTAACTAGCAATCATTCTGAAAATTTCAGGACATCTCTCCATTTTCCCTGAGGGAGGCAGCTTATAGCCTCCGGTGGCCTTGGCAGTGAGTTTGATGGCTCCACTGCCATTAAGGTTGAAGTTTGAAGTGTCTGTGCTTGTACATGGATGGCATCCTCACCCTCCATTCAGAAATTCATCTGGCCCTCACAAAGAAGGGCCTGTCTCCATGTTCAAGAAGCAGATCCTGAGTTACTTCTCTCACACTGAGCTTTTTGTGCCTCAAAAGAACATTCAGGTCCCTCCAAGCCTGCCTCTTCAGCAGAGGGTCCTGGTGGAGACAGGCAGACTTGTATGCACCTCCAAGTCATCTTCTATGTATTATGCAGATATGATGTCTGGGAAGAAAGAAAAAAATCATGCTATGTTTTACAATTATTCTGGCTCAGCCTAAGGAGAAATAACTGAAGTGTGGAACATAAATGTGTGAACTTTTGGAAAAGATCGCACAAGCTAACACAATTATTTCCGTATGTACTAATTGCACAAGACAGGACTGTACCAATATAACCACACACGAAGCAATGGGACCTCCCAGTGTACATTTATATGGGTGTTAACAAGGTGGGGTCAGTTTTTGCTCCTACTTTGAATTTTTTCCAGGTGAGAACATAGTTATTAGAACAGTAGTTTTCTCCTTGGACTTGCTTTATCTGAGTTAGTACGTTAATTAGATCCTGAGTTTGGCTTTCTTGACTGTGAAATATAATTCTGTTATCAGCGAAACCACATTCTGCCCTAGGTGATTTCTGCTTAAGCTCTAATCCCCCTTTCCCCCTTCTTTTTTTTCAGAAGTCCCATGAAATAAAGACTATTACCTTACTAGACTCACCCAGAGAGACCTTTGTTCTACATAGAGTTCTTTCAGAGAGAGATTACCAATAAACTAAACCTGTGTGAAAGTTTGATAAAAGGTAGCTTGGAAGCTTTTTATTAATTATGCTCAACATATTGACCAAACACCACTGGGAAGTGTTCCTAAGAATCTATGCATGTAATATAATGGAAATATTGTTTATTTTTTTTAAATGAATGAATTGAATGTTTGTGAGCCTTGAAACAAAAGCAATTGCAAAATCAGCCTGCACTTGGCAAATTTATAATCAAATGTGCACTTGACTGGTATAGTTTTTATCTTTGTTCTCAGCTGCTTGAAAAGAAAAGGGCAGGAGGAAATCCTTGTTACAGCTTTTAACGTGCTTGCTGCCAGGAAGAAAAGTAATTGGAGTGATTTGGAAATATTTTGTTCTGTGCCGCAAAAATAAGCCATTACATGCAGATGTGACCTGTGAAATGTCAAAAGCACATAAAATAAAGATAGAAAATGACAACAGTGAGAAGAAAAGTAATTGAGTTTGGGGAAATAAAGAGTATAGAAGTTAATTTTAAAGGCAAATTCCCATAAAGGTGGAAACCAATGGTCTTTGGATCAGGGATGCTGGAGGACGAGGTTGGGCTATGATCTGATTGGAAACCTTGCTTCCATCTTCCAAAGCCTTCCTTTGATCCATTTTCCATTGTACCAGCTAGGTTTGTCAAGTTCTAGAGTTCATAGAATCATAGAATCATAGAATGGTAGAGTTGGAGGGGACCTCCTGGGTCATCGAGTCCAACCTCCTGCTCAAGGCAGGATCTCCTAAACCATCTCAGACAGATGGCTGTCCAGTGGGAATTGATATGGTTGCCACAAACAGAAACAAGTCTGCTCTGAAGACTGCTGTTGTGAGTTTGGGAAGTGTTGAAACTGAGAACACTGCCTCCTGGAAGGTGCATTTGCCTCTACACATATACCCAGCTTCAAATTTTTACACATATATCCAGCATGAACCGTTGGTCTATAGAGAAATCAGTGGTACATTCTTATTGAAGCTATCAAACCAGCTTTTTCAGTCTTCCTTTTGTCCAGGCTGCTTTTTTTAGTCAGGATACTGTTATTTATTGTTTATACATAGATTATAAACTTGTTTGTTTATGTAAATTTCCTTTTTAGAACAAATTTAACTTTTTACATATTTAAGTAAAGTTATTAGCACACACCTTTTCCAGGTTGTGCTATATTCTTCAGAAGTTTATTTTTAAGGTGTTATTTTTTTATATATATAGTTACCTTTTGATACAGGCATTTTTGTTATTACATACATTTTTGTTCATCT
This sequence comes from Aspidoscelis tigris stejnegeri, assembly GCA_023333525.1. Taxonomy (NCBI): domain Eukaryota; kingdom Metazoa; phylum Chordata; class Lepidosauria; order Squamata; family Teiidae; genus Aspidoscelis; species Aspidoscelis tigris. Next base: position 19,477,332 of record JALMGA010000010.1, read on the forward strand.
ACACTTTTGTGTTGGAGTTAAGATAAACATCTCCAGTTGGACGTTCAGAGAGAACCAGGCTGGAGATTCCAAAGATGGTGCTTTTGAACTGGAAGACCCCACTCTGGTGGCAGGAGGAGACACCTTCTTTGAGCCCCTGGCAGTCATTCGCACCAGGAAGGTCCTAAAAGAAATAGTCGATGGAACTGGGATGGCAGTGGACACCGCTGTAGATTCCAACACTGCCACAGCCACTGCTGCCCACACTGGAGCTGGCTTGTGCACCGCAGCAATGTCTTGCAGGTGGGCTTGGCAGTCCGGATGGGCCTATCTGTGCATGAGGCCTGTGCAGCCACAGCATGGACAGCTCTTCACCCGTGTTCTCTGCCCAAAGTCACTTGGGGGAGGGGGGAGGGAATTGAATGCTGATACTCTGCTCCCAACACTTTTGCGTTCACAGGACATCGACTGGGAGATGGGTCACTGGAAATCTACTGGACAGAGCACAGACAATGGATGCAGGAGGGGATAGATGGAGGGGAAGCCATGGGAAAATCCTGTGGCACCAGCACACTGGTGCCTGGTCATGCATGGCCATTGCACGAGCTGGATGCCAGAAGGGACAGAGTGCACCAGCCTCACCACCCTGCTGGCCAGGGTGACCAAACCACCCTGTGAGCCACCCCTGATACTGTGGATCTTGGAGGACAGGTTGGTGGATGTGGAAATGGCATGCCCAGTCGTTTACAGCTACCACTTGGTAACAGATGGAGAGTGGATGTTCCAGGCTATGTGGTGCTGCCAGCGGCAGGAGGGAGGGGTGGGGGCACAGGCACAGGCATGGGCATGTTATGTGCTAACACTGTTCAATGCGACAATGCCCATAGCAAAGTGGCATGCCGGCATCTATGCCAGCCACTGCGTGGCATTACACTCTTCTGTTCAATAATCACATGTTGGTCAGTGTGAGGGTGAGCATAGGTGAAGCTATACCCCAAACACCACCTGTGCCCTTGCCCAACAGATCATCAGCCATGGGGAGGGAGGGGGCTACTGCTGCTGCCGCAATAGTGGCCATGGTGCTACAATGTGCCTGAGGTGGAGGCTGAGTGGCAGCTGGAGCCAGAGCTGGTGCAGGACATCACCATGTGGCTCCTCAGGCGTAGGACCACGAGCCAAACTGGGTATATGTGATTGTTTTCCTTTAACTACCGAACAGATGGGTCTGATTAAGAAACTGCTGAATTACTGGGTGGGGAAGGGTGAAATTGTTTATATTGGAAGACAGAAAGGTTGGAAAGGTGTGGTGGTTGGAACATGTTGTGAAGGAGGCTGATGACATCAAGGACAATGGTGGGAAGAAGCAGAGTAGACCTGGCTAAGGAAGGAGCAAAGAAAGGTGGAAACCAGTGGAGGCCAAGTAAGGAAACCAGAAGAGAAAGGAGTCCAGAGGCTTTGCTGGAGTGGTCGTCTAAAGCTGAGCCGAGGAGCACGAAAGCTGTAAGAAGTGACTTTGGGGGCGGGAAGGAAGAACACTTCCACACCTGTATATAGTATAAATAAACAGGGCCCTTGAGCACAAACACATTGTAAATACTTGCACATTTGGAGCACCTGTAAAATCTCCAGAGAAAACCAACCCTCTGCTTGTATTGTCTTTTCTCTGTTGGAAAGTCTCAACTACTGGGATATCCAAAGTACCCGTGGTGGCATTTAACATCTCAAGCCATCCCAGTCTACAATGTTCCCCCACCACTGCTGCTATTGCTGTTTCCCCTGTGACAGTGGCTGGTGCCAGCAGCAACACCATCACCAGCACCACTGATGGACTGGATCACCTTCTGGGTGGACTGGGAGGAGGAGGAGGAGGAGGCACCGACAGTATGTAATGCAGCAACCAGACCCATGCAAATGCCCATGGAGGCCTACCACCAGGGCATCAGTGACCTGCAACAGCCCTCAGCATGCCAAGGTGGCCTTCCTGGCCAAGTATGGTGTCATGTCCAGCTCAAGCGAGCTCTGTCTCACTGGCAGAACCGGGCACGTTGTGGAGTCCGGGCCGGTTGTTGTCGTGCAACCACAGTCATGTCTGCAGCAGATGCAGAGTGGATTCAAAGTGGGTTTGACACATTCAGAGTGGATTCATAGGAGATTCATAGGTGCTACCAGCAGCAGGGATTCAGTATGTGGTTTCATAAATAGTGCCAGACACACTCTCCTATGCAGTATCCTGGATTAATTCAAGTAAGATTAGGATCAGTTGTATTCTGGGGCTGTGTTTGGATGTAACAAAAAGGTGTCCCAGTAAGACAGTTTCCTTGTGTTTGCAGTCCCTCTCTAATCCACCTTTTCGAGCACAGAATGTTTATGGCAGGAGAGAGGACAGATTGGTGGGTGAGTAATCCCACCTCAAAGCCTTCTCTAAGCTACCTCAGAGTTGCTTTTGCCAATTTTGATCCCAACCTGAGAGTCTCAGCAGAACCCAACACTCTCCAGCATCCATCAAATCATAGAAACTGACCAAAGCAGAACCTGCAGAACCAATGACTGGCATGGATGTTCTAAACTTTCTTCCAAGGCCATGCACAGAAAGGCACACAATGCCTCCATAGCAGCATGAACAGTGACAATACTTAATCCCAACAAGTGCTAGCATAACGCATGCTGAAAAGCAAGTATACAGTAAGGGAAGGCTACTCTGCACATGGAGTCACCTTTTTGGCCTGCGTGCTGTGTGTTTCAGTGGCTATTACTTCCAGCATGTATGCTTTTGTGCACAGCCTAAACAGGCTAGAAATACACTGCTGTGTCAGATCAAATTGATGCTGTGAGAGATTTTTTCCAAAGCATCTGATATACTGTCTACCTTTCCTGTATGCTTTGCACACATAAGATCTTTACCAATAACAAAAGAGGTGAGGGAAATAAGCTTCCTTTAATCCTCTTACTCTCCTCAAGCAATTTCATTCAGCTTGCCTACAAAGAATGAGCCCTTTTCTGCTTGGTTATATTCTTTGTACTTACACTGGATTGTTATCTGCTGCTGTGTAGCAAAGACAGGCTTTTGAAATAATGAGGTAGCCAGTGAGTAGAAGTCTTCCCTACACACTCAGGATCTGGTGTTATGTGCAAATCTGTTTACTGGCAAATGTTTTACACACTTGCTTACTCTTTACAGTTTTGTCTACGAATAATCAGAGGTAAGGAAGGAAGGAAGGAAGGAAGGAAGGTGGTCAAAAGTTAAGGTAGAGAAATTGTTTCCAAGGTTCCTTCCAAATCATGATGTGGACAAAGGAACTCACTGGCCATGTGCTACTTAAGTCTGAGTGGAAGAAACAGGTGAGACAGATCTAGCCTAGAGAACAAAGAATTGCAAAGAATGACCTAAGGACTTACCATTTCTCAGCAATACAGGTAAATACACATGAACTGAGTGAAGAATTCAAGAAATTTCTATCTCATCACATTTGTCCATTGCTTATGCAAATGTATGGAGCTGTCCCCAAGGAATAAAAAGTCTGCCAAGACTCTCCTTTTGCCTCTGAGTGCCCCCAAGCCAGGGTTTTTAACGAGGTTCCAGCGCTACAAAACATGGAAATCGCGCGACAAAATACATGCACTTTAAACAACTCTTCCAGCGCTCTTTCTGTAAGTCGCGGGTTTTCCTCGCTACATTTACCTTGAGGACGCTCCGTGGCAAAAGGGGCGGGGATTGCCGCCTGCACATACAGCAGAAACACAAGCAGCTTCACTTTCTAAAGCTCAGAACTAAAGAGCCAGAATCATGCAGAATTGCAACATTGTTGCAATCGCTGTGAGGTGTGAAATGGGTGGATTATTGCTAGGGGTGGATTTTAAAGCGATAACAGGGAAAGTGATGAGTGAATGAGCGATCGTGCACTGGACAGGGTGGATTTTTGAAAGCAATAACAGGGAAAGTGGTGAGAGTGAATGTTTTCCAGCACGAGAAGCCATTTCGGGGGCGGGGGGAGATCTGGGAAACAAACAGAGAGCCGATCGCTGTTTCACCTTTGCACTTGTCAGGGATTGTCTTCCTGGTTGTGGCCACACCGAGCGCAGTCCCTCCCCATTCCCGCTGGCACCCTATGAACAAGAGCAGGGGCGGGGAGAAAAAGATGTGCGCAAAGAAAATAGGGATCCTATGGGGACGGAAGGTGCGTTAAAAACACACATTTTCCTGAGCCTCATGCGGACGCTTATTCCTGATTTGCATGGCACTTTTAAAGTCCACTTCAATAGAGTGATAGTAGAGTGACAGTGGAGAAGTAAATAAGTCTTTTGTGGATGCAGCCTATGTGCTTTTTTAAAGGCCCCAAGTCTTCTCTATGTTCTATCTGACTGTAAATTCAGTAAGTTGAGAACTAGGCTAGTCTAGCTGACTCTTTTTTAATGTGCCCAGCCTGTTGTCTATGGGAATCCTACAAAAAGAACTTGTATCTTATCAGTAGTAGTAGTAGTAGTAGTAGTAGTAGTAGTAGTAGTAGTAGTAGTAGTAGTAGTAGTAGTAGTAGTAGTAGTAGTGTCGTCAGATATCCTGGCTTGGATCTGAGGCCTTTTCGCACATGCGGTTTTGGAACGCACAGGAGACAGCCCGGGACACGGCATTCGCATTACCGCAGCCGGGTTTGCATCCCGGCACGTCCCGGGCTGTTGTCTGCGCATTCCAGATGCAGAGCACTTTAAAGTGCTCTGCATCCATTCCCGCGCGTACGAAGCGTCCCGGTGCGTTCGGGGAGAGAAGCGTTCACGCACGCTTCTCTCCCTGACAGCCGCAGGCACGCCTCCCCCGTCAGCATGTTTGTTTCTTAGGAGATAATAATAATAATAATATTTATTTGTATACCACCCTGTGGCGAACCAATCCGGGCAGTTGACAACAATAAATATAAAAACATCATATAAGAATAAAACATTATGGTCCCTCCCCCCCTTAAAAAGTATTAAACAATATGACAAATTAAAATACAGTATCAAAAATATAAAACAAAATATAAAACATAGCCACTGCTTTCTTGTGTTGTCAACTGCCAATTCAAAAATCCAGCCTCAACAATAATTGTTTCAGTTTAATATCTACCTTGCTCACTGCTGGTTTGTCTTTTTCTTCTGTTTCTTTACCCTGTCACAATGTGATATGAAAAGAACCATCAACTCCTGCTACGTGGGGATTGAACATATATATATATATATATATAAAGTTGTCCAATCAGATAAGAACATAAGAGCTAATTGCAGTCCTTATATGGTTAACAAAGGGGACAACCCTCTGTTTCTTTGGAGAGGGGCTGCAGGCCCATGGATTTAAGAGAAGTCCATTTCCACTAGGAAGGCATGCATTCATAGGGGGAGCACTGAGTAAATTGCCCCAATAGTAAAGTGAACAGACTTGGTGAAGTAGCAGAAAGTTTTATGTTATATATTCTTACAAGAATGGGTGCCCTAAACAAATGACACACCTCATTAGCCAAACTACATCACTTTTATTTCTCTCCTTGAAGCAAACTCCTCATTTCTCCCATTGGATGAGATACATTCTCGTCACTCTGCCTCTCACATATCAACTCCTTAATATGTTACCCCCACTTGGTTATAAATTGTATGTTCATCTATTCCCACTTTATGCATCCCCTGGGCGTGACAGTACATATTCACGAACTTCATTATGTGGTCAAAGAGACACTGAGATCTAACTTCAACCTTGGAGAAAGTACAATTTATCATCTAGACAGCCTACTCCCTTCTATAACGAGCGGGAGTATTTTTCTACTAACCTTGGAGTGTGATAAGAAAAAGATGTAAGCCTAAGAACAAAGAACCATTAATGAGCAAACTCATGAGAGAATCTAACTTGTAAGCCATGAGCAAACCTATAAATTACAAATAATTAAGCCTTTTTATTTACACAATCTCTTTCAAAGCATAGTCTATTCCATTTACTTTGTAGAAACCACATATTCCGTTCCTCATACTTGCTCATAGAAGCGTGCATGAACTAAAATTCATTGCTTCAGTTCACATTGAACCGTACCTTCAACTTGATCTAGAACCGGATCAAACAACCTCACACAGATTGTGAAGTGTTTTATTATTTTTTAAAATACAATAAAATACATTGACTTGTGTCATGATGCCCAGCGATCCAGTAAGTGCCTGCCCTCTCTGAGGAGTACCTTGGCTCTGTTAGGATGCTGAGTCCGTGCAATGGCCGAGTGAATACTACAGTGTGGACACAAAACACTGGTAGCAAGCGTTTCAACAGTAAACTAAAACAAGTTTATTATTATACACAAGCAATACTAAAAGGAAAATAAGGTTCAGGTATTTGTTGGTTTAACTCAGGTTTAACTCAGTATGTCTCTTAAGGCTAGGAGCTACCCCTTTCTCTAAAGGAAAATAGTTCCCCTTTTAAAAGACAAACCTCTCCACATTCCTCCCCCTCTGGCTTGCTCTGCCACAGCTCAAGCCAAGCCAGTGTACCAGAACGTGGCTCCAGATGATCACAAGGCCCAGTCCGTCCTTGCTTGTCCAATCATCCAGCCTGGTCAGTTGCTATTGAAGTCTTCCTTCAAGATCTTCCAGCCAAAAGACCACTGGTCAGCTACTGGTTCCAGCTCCCTCAGGATTCAGCTCTCTTCTCCTTTCAGCTCTTGTAACCAGCATGAAGACCCAGTCTGCTGTCTTCTGTGTTCATTTATACCCATATCCCTGGCCCTGATTGGCTGTAACCTCCTGGGGAAAACTGCTGAAATAAAATGCTGCTGGAAACCCCTGATTGGTGGGAACTCCTGCTCTAGCCCCTCCAGCACTCAGATCCCCGGACAGCTTTTCCCTCCAAAAAGCAGCTTCAACCAATCATTGCAGCAGGGCCCGCATGGGATTTCCCGCCATTTCTGCAGCCTCTGCCCAGGTCTTGCAACAAGCTGTTTGCATCTAGGCTGGCTATTGCAGCTTTGCAAGAAGCCTGCAAAGCCCTAAAGCAAAACAGTTTGCAGCCTGTACCCTGAAACCGTCACAACTTGTTTCAAGTCAAATTAAACAGGTTCAATGTGAATTGGTTAGTTCAACCCAAAGGCAGTGAAAATGCACCTCTTTACTCTGGCCTTTGGCTGAGATTATTATATTTCCCCTCCCAGTACAGATACCATTATTTTAAACATGTTGTGTATAGTTTTAGATTTGTTGAATTTTTAAAGGGCCTTTAATGTATATTCTGCTTTTAATCTGTTGTTTTAATGGTTGTTACCCGCCCAGAGACCTTTGGGTATGGGGTGTGATAGAAATGTAAATAATAAATAAATAATAAAGACCCCATGGTTTGGTTTGAGTAGTACTGACCCCTCTTGAATGGGAGTGCCTTGATTTGATTCAAATGGTGTTGATTATTTCTACTCTTCTACATAACTGAGAAAATGTTCGCTGCCAATGTATAATGCTGAGATATATTTGGCTGATTTGTGGAGGATTACTTATTGCAAACCCTATTTGAGAAGGCAGTAAGGGTAGGAAAGCCATCCCACCTGAACCCAGAAGGGCTTTTAAGGTGTTGACTCCTTCAGCACGGACTCTGTCCCCAGTCCTATGTGGCATTGCTATGTTCATCTTGCTGCCATCTTTGTGGTGATTGTTGTTCCTTCTAAGGGTATATTTCTCTCAAGCAAGTGCTAAATTTCCTATTTAGATTCCTGCCTTACTCCCTTGCTTGGAAAAAAAGAGCATGATGGTATATAAGACTGTTTTATGCTTCTTCTCTGAATATGATGCCTTTATTTGCAGAAATTCCCTGGTTGTTGTTTTTCACCATTGTTTTTTGGGGAACTCTGTGAAAATAAGTATCCAGGTACAAAGCAATTTCCTGTGTTGTTTTGTCCCTAATTTCTGTGACTCTGTATTTTATAAGAAACAGTAATCTCCATAGACGGCATCTTTGACAAGCATTATGCTTTATTTAAGACACATAAGCATGTAATTTTATTCAAATCCTTATTGAGCCACAGTAATTTCAAAGTGGTTCCTACTGCTGTGCAATGTATCGTAAAATCTCTTTCCCATTAAGATAGAGTCTTAATGCTGAACACCTTTCAATGATGTGTACATTAGTAAGGTGGGGGAAAGAGATACAAGATGCCAATGAGATACAGCTATTCAATTATGCTTCGAGATTATCTGAAGATTCTCAGTGGCAGAAACACCAAAGTGCTGAAGCTGCTCCAATCAAAATGGTAGGCCATTTGTACACTTATTGTTGCTATTCTGGCACAGGCCAGACCACCCTGTATCAGAATAAGCAATCTGCGGCGATTTTGCACTTCCCTTCCCGTCTGCTGGATGGGAAAGGAGTTTAATCACCCAACGTTATCTAGTGCTCAGACTTGAGAGTCCTGGATAACTACAACCCATGCCCTGTGCAATCAGTCACTAACCTGTGAAGGATCCCAAACCCGGTCCTCTTCAGGGCACCGCCATTTTGTTTGCAGTGCCTTAAGCAATTGTGTGTGCATCAGCACTGTTGCTATGATGACACTGGTGCTCTGTGCACACAAGGTTGTGTCTATGGCTGTCCAAGGTGCCAGTGCACTTGTGTGACACCTCAGACAACCCTGGAGCACCGGAAAAGGTGTGGATGCTTGGTGTTGGATGCGCCAGGTAAGTAATTAGTTAAGGTTAGTTAAGATTTTGTGCTCCACATCTAGTGCTTGATTAGGGAACTTCTGGGAAGGCAGGGGGTGCCTGGAGGCTGTAACAGCTTCCTGAAGGCGCAGATGCTCTTCCCCAGAAATTCCCTAATCATGCACTACAGGCTGTAGTGTGAATTGACCCCTGTTTCAAGCTGCCATGGAGTGCTCCTGATTCAGAACACAGCTGTCCACTTTGGGATGGCCTGTTTTGCACCAGTTCCCATGCCAGGCCCAAACCTTGTGCCAGCTTTGGAGTTGGCACAAGGGGCTCCCAAATGGTTTGAAGGCCAGGAAAGAAAGTTTCTGGTTTTTGGGATGCTTGGTGGGTGGGCATTTCAGCAGCATACCTTGTCCTACTGAAATGGGTTCACAGTAGTATATTGGACCATATAAGCATTCATTCACCAGCCCCTAGTAGGCCAGTAGGCTGGACCAGGATGCCATTTTAGGCACTCTAACTTGTGTTCTGTGTAGTTGGACCCTACTAGGAGGTTCTGGGGCTTCCCTTAAACTGGACCAGCATGTGGAAAGGAGGCTTGTAACCTCTTCTTATTTTGCACTCCTGGCACATGCAGAAAGGGCCTTCTTAGTGTTCTTAAGGCAGTGTGTTGTTCTTCTGCCTTATTTGAGAGGTCTATAGATCACTTGGATGGATTTTCACTCCTGAAGGTCCAGGTTTCTATAGTCTCACAGCAACATGCAACGTTTATGTGGCAAAGGGAAAGGGAGCATGTGGAAGCATTTCTTCTCAGAGCTTTTGCTGCAAGATTTTTGTGTCTCCTCTACTGTGACTGCTTAAGACATTCGGTGAAAGAATCAATAATCTATTGCAATTTTTGAATGTAGTGTCTGTGCTCCAGTGATAGCTTTTATGGTGTGTTAGATAGTAGGCCTATTCGCACTTGGCTGTATTCTAGGATATATCTCAGCATAGGGACCTGTGCTCTGGGTGCTACTGCAGACTCTGGCAGACCTCCCTTAGGGCCTGCTGTAGCCTACACTAGCATGTGGACAGCAGGCCCCTATTCCAGGATATATTCCAGAATAAAGCCAAGTGCGAATAGGCCCAGTGACTTGGTTCTTAGATAACATAAGGAACCTCGTGAAAGAAATTATTATCATGTTGTCTTCCACTCCCACTGATTCCTTGGATTCCAAACCTTTTTCCATTTCACCAGGAAACAGCCCTGGAAATCATAGAATCACAGAGTTGGAAGGGGCTTCTAGGGTCATCAAGTCACCCCCTGTTCAATGCAGGATTTCCTAAACCATCCCAGACAGATGTAGGTCCATCCTCTGCTTGAAGGCCTCCAGTGAAGGAGAGCTCACCACCTCCTGTGGCAACCAATTGCTGATTGCTCTCACTGCCAGGAAGTTTTTACCTAATCTGTACTAATTCCCTTGAAGTTTAATACCATTGTTTCTAGTCCTCCCATCTTGTGCAAATCCCTCTCCATTGTTACAGCCCTTCAGATACTTGAAGACTGTGATCATGATCATGTCCCCTCTCAGTCTTCTTTTCTGTAGGCTAAACATTCCTAGATCCTTCAACCGTTCCTCATACGACATGCTTTCCAGACCACTAACCATTTTGGTAGCCCTTGTTTGGACTTGCTCTAGTTGGTCAATGTCTTTTTTTTAATTGGGAGAAAACAATCTGAAAGTGGAACAGGATAATTCTCTTGCCTGCATGGTGGTGCCAGGGATAGAGGCATCACCTGTAACAAACAGGACAACACTTTAAAGCAGTCTCCCCCTAGAGCACTCAAGGGCCCAGTTTTTACATCACAGCATGACCTTCTGAGAAATGTGCTGGTATGTGGACACAGCGTTCTGACCACACATCTGCTCGGGGTCTCACAGAATGTGTGGACATTGCCAAACTAGCTTAGGTCACTGATGGCCTTTTCATACTTAACTGTGGTGGGATAGTGTCCCATTCCAATTAAGTTCAGAGATAGTGGCTGGCATTTGCACTGCAAGTGCTTGCCCTGTCCCAAATTTAACTGGTGGCCCTTGTAGTGCAGATGGGGCATTCCTATGGTGATTGCAACCTAGGGCACAGCTATCCAGCTGCATCTGCAGCCACAGCCATGCTGCCCTGTTCTCACTCAATGTTCACACAAGGAAGCAGTGCAAATGCTGCATCTGGGACTGTACCAGAAGTGCCCTGGATGTTCCTGATAAAGCTTCAGAAGACTGGGACAGCCACTCATGCTCTGCATCTCTCTGGGATGGAGAAAACATTGCTGCAGCATCCCCGTGTGTGTGTGTGTGTGGGCATCCCGATCAGCCAAGTGCAGTTTGAAGTGGACTACCTTTAGCACCATCTCATATTGTTTTTCTGTACCTTGTCATTACTTGTAATAATCATGGCTGCCTCCAGACTTGCGAAATAAATCCACAGTTAAAGGAAAAAGTGCAGCTTGCCTGCTGTGCAGCAATGACAAGCTGTCCTGACTCAAAAAGCAGCTCTGTAGCTTTCCACTAGAAGCTGTGAGAGCTGAGTCGGCACTCCAGATGAGGCAGCCAATCACATTTCAGCTGCCCTCCTGCTCTCATTCTGCTCTTATCACTGTTCTGCCTGGACTAGAGGGAAAATTCAAACATTAAGCATTAAGGTAAGTGCACACCAACGATCAGATAATGCAATACCACAATGACACATTAATCGTTGTTTGTGATGCCCCGATCACAACTGTACATTCTGCTGCACAGTATAAACAAGTCTGGATGCAGCCCATTAGATTTTGTGGCTGAAATACAGATGCCACATCCATAATCCAAAGATTCTGTGGGTTCTGAAATTGAATTTTTGTTTCATCGACCACTAAATGCACCATAGAAGAGAGTAAAACCTAGGAGAGTAAAACACAGATAGTCCTGACTGAAATCAACTGGCTTATGAATGCAAGTGTTTCAAGCTTAAAAAGAATATTGTATATGCATATGGATGTTGCAGCCAAAGCCTCCTAGAAGATGTGCAATCCCAATTATGTGGATGAGACAAGCAAAATTAATGTCAAGTAAACACAGAGAAATGGATGAATGGGTATGAATATGAGTGTGCACAAGAGAAAATTCTCTATAATTTCCCTATGACATTTCTTTCCTATTGACATGTGGTTTAAATCATGGAAGGTAATTCCTTCTTGGGTTGCCTATAAAACAATGATTTATCACTCTTGCTCACAAGGCAATTCTTGTGATATATAGAAGTATATGTATCAGTGTTTGTGCAAATAGATCCACTACAGTTGATGCATGGTTTATTTATTAAGAACAGATCTGCCATGTAACCATTTTTTTAAAGCCTTCAATTTCTCTTCATTTGGTATCACTTTGCTCCAAACAATTTTCCCATTTAGCAAACTGTACTGTTCAATGCCCCCATGCATGTTTGGTCTGCTACCAAAACCAGGCGTGGCATGAGGTGTTCCCATGCATTTATATTTCGTCCGGTTTCCGCGGACCAAATCCCCCCAAAGCGTGCCAGACCAGGACCAAATTTGGTACCCGAAAAAACAAGTCTGAGCATGGTTTGGGGTCCCGGAATTCAGTGGTTAGCAAGCTGAGACCACGCATGGGGATGGTCCTGGGCTATTTGGGGAGAAGATTGGCGCTCACGTCATTTGGAGGTGGGGTGTTCCTGTCCTGTGCATTGGAGATCACAGCCGCTGTCATTTTTTGAGAGTGGAAAAATCCTGATCGCCAAGGCAGGCAGGATACTGGCTTAATTTTTGTACATTTTCCATGGAAAATATTCCAACCCCATTTCCTGATCACAAAGGCAGGCAGGATAATGGCTTGATTTTTCTTCCAATTCCAAAAATTAAAAAAAACCCTTTCCCGATCGCCAAGCCAATAATGAAAATGTCTTAATTTTCTCCCTTTTAAACTTGGCGGGCATTCTTGTGGTTCCCAATGGAGCGGAGGTGTGCAAAACTGCTCAAGTGCCTAACTGCCGTTAAACCTTGTAGTGGCTTTCGGTCTTTTAAAATTATTTATAAATGTATTTTAGTAAGCTTTATTTTAACTTTTTTTTCCCTGTGCCTCCCAGCCCAGTCCTGGGTTTCTGTGCTGCTAAGGGAGGGGGGATGCGTCATTTGCAGCTGGCAGAACAGGGGTGGGTTCACATCAATCTGGCTTCCAATGAGGAGAGAGGGGGTGGAGAGGAGGTGGTGCTGCTCCCCCGTGCCAGGGTTTGGCATGGTTTACATGGAGATGGGTGTATCTGCGCCCAACCCACACCCAGTCCGCGTCACCGGGAATGGCATGGGGATGGGCTTGCATCAATCTCAGGCCCACTCCCAGTCCTATGCGTGCCCATTCCGAACCAAACAGTATGCATGGTGACGCAGCCTAAGGGGTCAATGTGTTGTAATGGAGTATTGTGTTTTCATGGTCTGGGAATATCAGTCAAATGAATATACCTGCCATTTTGAAAATGAAGCATTTTGGCCTGGAGAGGTGCATCCATGTGTGTGTGTATGGGGTGTGTGATCCAGGAAGATCCTCTTATTTTTCAATGCATCTGTAATAAGGAAGAAGAATCCTTATACTCTAGAATCAATGGGCCCCAGCAGACTCATGTATTGCCTGTATTGCCTGTGTGAGTATGAGTCTAAGTAACTTCCTGTATGTTCTATAGGGACACAGAATACCATTGTTAAGGGTTATTGGGGAGTGGGAAAACTGGGAATGTGGAGGAAGCCTTTAAAAATCACTACTTTAAAAGAGAAAGAAATTTCACGACTGTATCCAGAGAGAATTGGCCTCTGGCTTGAGAAGTACACAGTGAGAACAAACAAAATGAGTAATTATATGACCCTTTACTCCTTGAACAACAATTGAAATATTTTTGTTGACCTGGGGCCCCCACCAACTTTATATTTTAAATAAACAAAATCTCCTTGAAATGTGAGACGCAAACAAAAAGATAGGAATAGGTCCCCTTGTGATGGACATGACATTAAACAGAGGAGTGAGATTAAACGTATCTGGCACTACTGGGTTAGTAGAGCTACGATGAAACTCTGTTTGTAATACTTTAATCTGAGTAATGCAATTTGTTCATGGCAACATTGATGAGTTGGGTAAGCCTAGCTAATAAATATAAAATAAATATTATAAATAATAAAAAATAAAATAAGATTATGCAAAGAAGCCGAAGAAACAATCGACCATGTACTCAGCTGCTGCAAAAAGATTGTGTAGGCTGATTACAAACACAGACACAACACTGTCACCAAAATGATCCACTGGAATCTGTGCCACAATTACCATCTGCCAGCACAACATCATAGGCCTGAAAAAGTGGTTAAAAATGAACAGGCGTAAATATTTTGTGACTTCAGAATACAAAATGAGAAAGTTTTGGATCATAACACCCCCAATATCACCATTATGGAAAAAAGAGGGTGTGGCTCATTGATGTTCTGATATTAGGAGATAATAGGATTGATGTTAAACAGAAAAAATACAAATTAATAATAATTATGATGATTAAAAAAAAACCCTCAGGCAGCTGGCACGATAAAGCCCTGCACAGACAATTTTTTGGAGAAAATAAAAGGTAAAGTAGACCAAAAGAAGACCTGGCTGTGGCTTATAAATGGAACACTGAAGAAGAAAATATAAGGCCTGAGTTTAGCTGCACAGGAACAGGCTATCAGGACAAACGTGATAAAAGCCAAGATAGAAAAATGAATTGTAAACATCAAGTACTGATTATTCAAATACATTGAACAACTGACCACATACACAGCTTCTGCAAAAAAGATTGCACAGACTGATTACAAACAATGACCCAGCACCATCACCAAAACGATCTAGTGGAATCTGTGCCACAGTTCCCATCTGCCAGAATCACAGAACTGGTGGGATCGTAAGCCCAAAAAAGTTGTGGAAAATGAACAGATGAACATATTACAGGACTTCAGGATACAAACTGATAAAGCTATAGAACACAACACCACTGTTGAAAGAATGGGGGGGGGGGTGGCTCACTGACATTGCGATACCAGGAGACAGCAGGATCATCATGAAACAAAGAACATTAGAAAATACCAGGACTTTGAGATCAAAGTCCAAAGGCTCTGGCACAAGCCATTAGTGGTGGTCCCAGGGGTAAATGGCACCACTGATTTTGGACAGCACTTAAAACAGTTCAACATTGATAAGATTACCATCCGTCAACTGCAAAAGGCCATCCTGGTGGGCTCTGCATGCATTATCCACTGATACATAGCATCATCTTAGGAACTCGGGAAGATCCTGATACATATCTCTAGTTGCCAGTAGCAATGTGTTATGGCCAGGTTTAAGGCTATTCATCCCCAGTGCCCATGTTGCACAGGTGCATATAGCTGCCACCATCTGATGGTTGTCACAATTGTCATCTGAGGTGGAAATCCCACTCTCTTGCTCTCAGATGGCTCCAGCAAAATACCAATGGGTGATCTTCCCTTGCAGTAACTGCCACGACCAACAGGGGGTGCAGAAAAACAACCTATAAATAACTCTCCAGATGCACTCCTACTCAACTCATCCGAGGGAGCTTTGATAAAATATAACACAGGGATCTTCTGTCCACAATGGGATGTTCAATGACGCTCTCGGTTGGTTTCAATCATTCTTATCTGACCGTTCCTTTTCTGTTGCTTTCCAAGGAATCTCCTCGCACACGGTTCCCTTACTGGCTGGTGTTCCTCAAGGCTCGGTGTTGGGTCCTCTACTTTTTTCACTGTATACTCTTCCTCTTGGTTTTCTTATATCTAATAAAGGTTTCCAGCGTCATATTTATGCTGATGATGTTCAAATTTTTCAAAGTTTTAATGTGTTGGATTCATCGTCATGGAGTGCTATTACAGATTGTTTGTCTAGTGTGTCTTATTGGATGACAGAACATCGACTGAAGCTTAATATGGATAAAACAGAAATTTTAGTGTTTCAGCCTGAGCGTCCCGCGGCTCCCTTGTCTAGCCCATCTGTCATCCTCCAGGATTGACCTGTGGTCCCGGTGGCAACGGCTTGCAACTTGGGGGTCTGTTTAGATGATCGCTTGTCCTTGCGTCCTTTTATTGCTGCAACAGCGAAGGCATGTAATTTTCATCTCTTAAATATTAGGAGGATTCGTAAGTTTCTATCAGTAGAGACTGCTAAGTCTCTGGTCCAAGCTTTGGTAATTTCTCGCTTGGATTATTGTAATAGTCTATTGGCGGGTCTCCCTTCATGTTCTCTTCTTCCCTTGACCTTAGTTCAAAATACTGCAGTGCGGGTGGTTCTTAATTTACCTAAATATTCTCATGTGTCAATACCACGCAGATCTCTCCACTGGCTACCAATTCGAGCTAGAGTTTCTTTTAAATTACTAGTCCTGACCTTTAAGTCTCTACGCTTGAAGATTCCTAGCTATTTGGCAGCCAGAGTGTCATGGTATGTCCCTGTTAGGACGCTGCGTTCAGCTGCTACGGGGCGGTTACTTGTTCCATCTACAAAAGTAGCACCATCCAGATTGAGAGCTTTTCAAGATCTTGCTCCGCGTTTGTGGAATAGTCTTCCTCTTGCACTTCGTCTAGAGGAGGATTTGCTTCGTTTTCGAAAAGCGCTGAAAACTTATCTTTTCGATTCTTCAGTCTGAAGCCAGCCCATTGGCTGATGGCAGATGGTGTTATGGCATATGTTCAGTTTCATAAGCTAACTGCCGGCTGATGGTTTTGCTCTTTTTTGAGTTTCAGTTGGAGGTATTTATCTTATCCTATTTTGTATTTCTATGGGGGGTATTGTTGGGTGTATTGTCTGTTATGTTTTGTTTATTCTAGATTATATTTGTTTTGTTGTTATGCCCTTTGGTGAAAGGGGCACTATAAATAAACGTTTATTATTATTATTATTAATTAACAAATTTCAAAACCACAATACACACCAAAGAAGGGAGGGAAGCTATTCTGCATGGAACCATCCAGAACAGAACTTTACACAAGTATGAAAACCCTCTGTTCTTGGATCACTTCAGCAAAATACCAATGGGATTTACCAAAGCTCTAAATACAGTGGACAATAACAAATCTACTCAATTCTTAGATTTGTTTTACCCTCTTGTAAAACATTCCTTCCAAATAATGAATGCCTTATTAATGAAATCTAGGCAATAACAATTAAAGATGGTAGGTGGCACAACCACGCAGCTGCCTGACAAATCGCCTGTAAATAGACTGATGTATCAATAGCTTTAGTGTTGTGGGCTGTGATATTTCATGGAGGTACCAAACCAACAGATTCATATGCCAAGGAAATACTGACTGAATCCATGCTGTTAATGTCCTTGATGATGCTTACAGAAAGGGAATTGCATTTCCAAATACCCTTTATTCCCCACCTCAGGATAGCACTGAGGGATTCAGTGTGGATCAGTATCTGGGCATGTATTAACATCCTGCTCTGTGTGCAACTCCTCATCACCCTGAGAGGAAATTTTTATGCAGCCAGTGTTGCACTCTGCACTCTTCTTGGATTGCCCATATGCAGAGTTCAAGCTTTCTTTCATCACAGTGAATGATGCAGACAAGAGAAAAGTAACAGGTTTTGTAGTAAGAAGCTCTTATACAACAGCATGCACAGAAACACAAAAATGCACACATGCACACACACCTACATTCCTTAATCCTAATTATTTTTTGCTGAATGAAATGACCAAATGTTTGCTTGTTATATAGAAGAGGGCATTTTAGTCAGTGTGGCCTGCCGTGAAGGCCACACTTGCTGAAATTAACTCTACTGCACAACCATAACTTTCATGGGTGGAAACAGTATGTTTGCTCCAGCTATTCATATCCACTGAAGTGATTTATTCTCCATGTTTGGTTTAGGATGTGCACAAATTGTTCTAAACATCCGAAATTTAATCAAATGTGGACATTCTGAATTCAAATAGAATGTCTTCACATTCGAATTTAAACATTCAAACGAATTTTTAATGTTCCAAAACATTCATTCAATTGATTCAAAACTTTCAAATGTACAAATACGAATGTACAGATACGTATATATTATATGTATGTGTTATACGTATCTGTATAATGCGTACAGATAGGTATAACACATACGAATGTTGGTGACATTCATATCTTCAGATGCAAATCTAACATTCAAATGAATAGTTTTGAATGTATTTGACTCAAATTGGATTTTGTTGCATTTGGATTCTAAACATTTAAATTGAATTGAATGTTTGGATATTTGATTTGATTCAAATTCAAATGCAAGAAAACCATTCATTCTTCCCCGGTTATAGACACTGCCAGCAGCTGGCCATGACTGCACTTGTATTTGCTCAGGAGCTTCCAAAATACTCCCTAGAATGGATTCAGATGAGTGACATACAAGAAAGGGACCATGTGGTCCAGATACATGTGGTCACCCTGACTATTACAGCACATTTGCTGCTGCTTTTCTTTGAGCAAATATGTTTTTGTGTACCTAACATTATCATTATAATTATCATGTACATATGAAGATGATGATGATGTGTACATAAAATTTCCATTGCTATGCTAGCTTACTTGCTGCCTATACTCTGAATATAACACATAATGCAAAAACAGTACCATAAGGAAAATAGATTTAGAGTGGCAATTTTTTTGTAATAAAAGTAATGCTTCATTTGCATGTACTAATTAATTTTTACTTTATAACACCAACTTTTGGGATTGGTTGGCCTTGTTACCTAAAATGAATTTGCTTATAATCAAGGAAACTAATTCTGAGCAGTCTGAATGAAGGTCACCAATTTTTCTTTAAATTATTAAGGTTAATTATAAAATTAATTAGGCCCATTTGTAATGTTGATTGGAAGAATATACCCTATATTAGAGCTGTTGGAGAATATGTGTCTTAAAAAACAAAACAAAACAAAAAAACCCTTCTTCCTTACCACCTGCTGCTGAGTTTTGTAAAATGTCTTATTAAAAAAATATTTTTGGTTGCCTCTCCTGGCCAAAATATCCTGCAATGAAATAATAGCCAGTGACTTTGGCTGAAGTATGAGCTTGTTTCCATGTTCTTCTTTGGTCAACAATGTTACAAGAAGGATTTCATTGCATTAACCACTACAAGGGAAACAGCAATTCATTTCCTTTGGTGGGAACAAATTTTATCCCTTCCCAACTGAGGGGGGGGGGAGCAGCAAAACCTATTTCATGGGTGAACAGTAAGGCACCCATTTGAACATCAAAGCTTTGAAACTGGACAGTCTCTATCACACTTCCCTTTTTTGGCTAACACTGGCTGGGGAGGGGTGCGTGTCATATATTTAAGTTCTAGCAGCACAATCTAGAAAACTTTAAATCAATGTCTTACTAGAGGCTATGAGCTGCTGCTGAAGTGGAATAGTTAGGTGCTTGTATTGTGATTTTATTTCCATTTTATTCACATGCCACTTTTCCAAAAAGAAAATTTGCCCAAGGTGGTTTATAGCAAACAGAAAAGACATATTGCAAAAGAACACAGAACCCTAAATATTATGGAATAGAGGTTAAATGAAAATGAGCTGAAGTAACTGAGGCTCCAGGCAGCCGTCCTTTATGGTCTCTGGTGAGGCTGAACACAGGTGGAGTCCAGAGCAGCTGAAAAGGGCCCAATCCTGCAAAGAAGCAGCTTTTCCAGGATAATCATGCCCAGCCAAGTAGGAAGGGCAGTTGATGCATAGCTGTTTGGACTATATTTGGACTTGCTTTCTGCTCCAACCTCAAGTGGGAACTATTCAGTTGATTAGTTTGTGCTGAACCTGGATGGCTGATTCATCTTTCATCCCACAGGACATTAAATGCCTATATGGTGATTAGTTAGTTTTTGGTCTATACTCCTTTCTTGATTACTGTATGTCTTTGAGAAGTTTTGCATGCTTCCTCCATACTTGGTTCCCTTTCTTCATCATGAGTCTCTGGGGGAGTTTCAACTTGCAGGAAGCACCCATTTAGATCCCATTAGGCACCTGATTTGTAGCTGATTTATATCTATCAGTAAGACCCTATATATCTATCACAAGACCCCATTAGGACCCCATCCATTCATACCATTATAAGGGAAGTCTGGACTGATTGGGGTCCTCAGGCCCTTAAATCCAGACTTCTTATGAACCCCTTTAAAGGGGTCTTCAGTCTGGTCTTCAGCCTTGAAGACTGCATCAGAAGGCATGTGTTTGCACCACAACCAGGGCAATGGGGTCCAGTGGTGTGCTCACCGGGCGCCATGCTCTGTGGCTGTATCCTGTCACTCACAGCTATGTAGCTGTGCACATCCTTTGTAACTGACTGTCGTGTCCCAGGCAGGGGAGGGCAGCAAGGCAAACACATGTGCATGCTTACGGCAGTCCTTTGAGAGCTCAGAAGTAGTCAGCATCAATTCGGTCCAAGGTCAGAGTTCCAGAGGTACGGCAAAGTCACAAGGGGATCCAAGAGTCAGAATACAGGCATGGCGGGAGTTGCATCGGAGTTGTCTGCAATACCGGCTCAGCATGTGCTGCTCGACTAAGCAGGAGAGTCATCACCATGCCCTTGCCGGCACAGCTGAAGCAAATGCTGTGAACAGCGTTTCACCTGCTTTTGTTGTCGAAGAAGCATAGAGGAAGGGCACTCTTGGGGTTGGCTGTCTGAGCTCTCATCCCCAGAGCTGTCTGGGTGCATCTTTAGTGCTGTGCCCTGGTTGCTGCCCAGGCTGTCTCACTGTTGCAACTGCGCCCTCCTTCTCCAAGGAGAGTGGAGAGGCAGGGTGAGGCATGACACTGCCTATGAAGTGGAGCACAGGCTGCATAGTCATGATGTGGTGATCTTTGTAGATGAATCTGCTCGTGTGGCCACTAATTGGTCCTCTTCATCTAATGCAACCTCCACTCAGGTAACATACCAGAGAGAGACCTGCACTCCCTGCCTTTGCTATATAGCACGGGGGAGGGGGGTCAGAGACAGGGAAAATGCAGAGGTGGCATTCTTTACCTGATTTGCATGCCAAAGCATCAAGTTCCATAAGCAGCTATTCAAGCCTTCAGTTCCTCTTCCTACAACATAGCTGCTACGTAGGCAGTTACGGAACCTTGCAGCTCCACAATGCCCACAGCCACCGGAAATGGTCCCTTATTGATGTCTGCAGTGACCACACTGTCTTCACCCCTTCTGCTTTGGGCAAAATGAGTACTCCAGAAGGGTGCTCCAGGTGCTAGACTGCCAATGGAGAAGCATCGGGTCCTTGCAAAGATCTGGATCTTCAAGGACCGGATTTGTTGAGGACCTCATTTCAAAGATCCAGATCTTCTAAGATCTGGATTAAGGGAGGTAAACGTTTGTTCCTGTCTTTGACTCTTGGGTTTATAAGCCCACAGAAAACTTAGTAGGTCCAATGACCCCTCTGATAAGAATTACCTCAAGGATTTTTCTGCACAGGCCCTTAAGACCCCATTAAGCACTCGATAAGGACCCATATGGCACACATATGCAAGGTACTTAACTTGACGCAGCTACTTCTACCTGCTGGCCCATGTGTATTCCTAACAATTTGGAAAGGAAATGTTGCAGGTTGGCCCCATCCCTTATATGTGCTGCTCCGTGTTTTACATTGACTGGATGGAGCTGTTTGACTCAAGAGGTTTGAATGGCTGTTTTGAGGGTGATGGTCCTTTCCATGAGCTTCCTTCTGAAGGTAACCCCTTGCAATGCGATGTGAGGGGGTCATGTTAGGGATGGCACCCCAGCCACGCCTTGTTACTTATCTGTGAGAATGTGATGGCCCTGAACTCCGTGATGCTTTGTTAGGCTGGAAAGCCCATATAAAGAAAATGTAGAGATGTGTGCAGAAAGGTAACTAAGTGTCACAAGAATCACCAGACTATCACCAGACTGCTGAAGGCTGAATGAAGTAAGGATTGTGCCACGATGCCCAGCGTTCCAGTAAGTGCCTGCCCTCTCTGAGGAGTAGCTTGGCCCTATTAGGATGCTGGGTTCGTGCAATGGCCAAGTGAATACTACAGTGTGGACACAAAACACTGGTAGCAAGCGTTTCAACAGTAAACAAAAACAAGTTTATTATTATACACAAGCAATACTAAAAAGATAATAAGGTTCAGGTAGTTGTTAGTTTAAATTTGCAAGTCTCTTAAAGCTAGGAGCTAACCCTTTCTCTAAAGGAAAATAGTTCCCCTTTTAAAAGACAAACCTCTCCACGTTCCTCCCCCTCTGACTTGCTCAGCCTCAGCTCAAACCAAGCCAGTGTACCAGAACGTGGCCCTAGATGATCACAAGGCACGGCCCGTCCTTGCTCGACCGATCATCCAGTCTGGTCAGTTGCTAGCGAAGTCTCCCTCAGAGCTACAATCCACCCGATTGCCTCCTTCAGAAATCACTCAGCCCAAAAGACCATTGGTCAGCTACTGGTTCCAGCTCCCTCAGGATTCAGCTCCTCTGTTCCCTTCAGCCTCAGTCCCAGCACGAAGACCCCTGGTCAACTACTGGTCTGGCTCCTTCAGGTTCAGCTCTTCTTCTCCTTTCAGCTCTTGTCCCAGCATGAAGACATTCTCTGCTGTACTCTGTGTTCCTTTATACACATCCCCCTGACCCTGATTGGCTCTAGCCGCAATAAAATGCTGCTGGAGACTCTTAACAGAGGTTGCTGTCCCTCCAGCCTGATTGGTGGGAACTCCTTCCCTAGCCCCTCCAGCACTCAGATCCCCGGACAGCTTTTCCCTCCAAAACCTTACTCCAGCCAATCACTGCAACAGGGCCCGCACAGGATTTCCCGCTCTTTTTGCAGCCCAAATCCCAGGGTTTGCAACAAGCTGTTTGCACCAAGGCTAAACAGTTTGCAGCCTGTACCCCTGAAACCGTCACAACCCCTCCCTTCCCCAAAAAAGACAAATGTACCTGGGGCACAACTGTCCCATGGACATTTGTCTCCCAAGGAGGAGCGTAACTTAACAATCTAACTATCTAATAAACACATTCTATAAAAGTCCAAAGTCTCTGTAAAAGATTTCCCTTAGCTAACTATATTACAACTAAACAGTGCCCAAAGTCTTTTTAGAGGATGCTCCAGCGTTGAGCCGTCCTCGGCACTGTCCTCAGGTGACGTCCTGTCCCTTTGGTGGTGGGCCTGTGCTGTCCTCCATGGCTCCTCCTCCTGACCTGGCCCGCAGTCTCTTTGGTCCGTCCAGTCCATCTGGTGCCACTGGTCCAGTGCTGTCCGCTTCCATCGGCCTCTCTGGAACCAGGTACGACGTGGCATCCGCCTTCTGGTCCTCTGCCCTTTGGATCCCGCTCAGCACACCACTCAGGTGTATCAGGTGTGTCCGCCAATCATACCTGGACACCCCAATGTTTGCTAGGCAAGCCATCACCTCCAGGCCCAGCTTCAATTTAGCCTCCTGCTTCACTAACCCTGTGAATCTGCCTGTGAGGCCGTCAGTCGGTGTTGAAATTGGCTTTGGTTTGCCTACATCTGTGAGGTGTGTGAATCCCTTAGCAAGTCCAGGTCTGTCTGCCCAGACTTCCTGGCCCTGCTCTACTAAATGTTGGATCTGGTGGTATTCTCCTGTCAGACCCTCACCCATTTGCACATCACACACACCCTCTCCCGGGTCATCTGCCCCACGCATAGGCAGGAATACATCATTTTCCCCCTCTGCAATGGCACACAGATCCTGGTTCCCTCTATTGCTAACTTGGGGTCCTTGCACACACTCAGCAATTTGTTTGGGATCTGTTTTGCAAGGCTGCAAAGATACATCAGCCCGTTGCTCTATTTCAAGTTGACTGGGTTGGCTGACACCGCCATCCTCAGCCAGCGCTGGTGCCTCTGGCTGCTCTTGCATCAGGCCTACCAGTTCACATCCCTGGGTCAGTTCGCTTCCTTCACCTTCTAGATGTTCCTCCATTTTGGCACCCACACTGTCTGCTAACCCCTCTTTCTGTTCAGTTTCAGTACCATTGTCTCCACTGTGGGGTACTGTAGCAGGATCCCTTTCAACTTTGACCATCCCAAGTTGCCCGTTCTCATTACTGAAATCAGTGTAACTAGATTTCTCTGACGGGAATGGGGAGCTTTTCTGACTCAGCCAGCTATCAAGCTCAAGCCGTACAACTGACATTTCATGTTTAGCTTCGTTCAGTATCATGTCTACTTCGCAACGAACCTTTTTCTGGAAAGCAGCTATTTCTTCCCTTTTCTCTAGCACATCATACTTCCAGTTCCCAGGCTCCATACTAGCGTCCCTGGATCTGTTTCCTGGAACTGCCCCTTGGGCACCCTGCCCTTGGCTAGCTTTTAATTGGAGAAGGGCCAACTCATGTGCCCTTGCCTTCTCCCCTTCCCTTTCTGCAATGGCAGCTTTCTCTCTAGCCATTTGCAATTCCATTTCCTTTTCCATTCTTTTCATTTCCTTTTCACGCTCTGACATGGCAGCTTTCTCTCTAGCCATTTCCAATTCTCTAGCAGACTTCTCCCTGGCTAGTTGGAGTTCCAGTTCCATTTTTTTCAGCTGCATCTCATATTCGAGCTTAAGTTTGAGCTCAGCGAGCCCTCTGTCCTGTGCCACTCCTGGCACAGCTTCAGGAGTCCCTGGCCCCGCACCCACACTTGGCTCTGGGGTTGAAACCTCCTGACTAACTGCGGGCTCCATAATAGCTTTCCCTGGTCTGGCTCTGGACCGCTTGCAGCTAACACGCCCAGCTGGCAGTCCCCCAAGACCCTTTGGAACAGCTTTAGCCCCTTTTCTAGTTAGCATCAAGTGTGGGACTCCCCACCACTTGATCTACCGTGCTGGCTGTTGATATTTGTAGCCAACACTCAGGGAATGCAATTCCCTCCCTGGTTCCGTACTTTACCCAGGCAGTTTACCTCCGGAAACAGGCTTATTTGGGTGTAGCCACGTGGTTCAGCGTCCGGCTGGTGACCGTACTCTTTACCTTAAGCAATTACCTCCGGTCACCCGGCCTACTGACCCCACTATACTGTGGCTAGGCTCACCCAAATACTTGGGCTGACAGCACAACAGGTCCTTACAAAGTACCCAAAGCCTTTACCTCAGGACCTGTGCCTGCTTGCCTGCACCTACTAGCCCTCCCTGATGTCTAGCACACTCACACTTCAGGGATGGAGGAGTTCTGACCCACAGGCACTACCGTAGGGCTCTGTGTCCAGACACCAGACTCATTCACAAAGGAGCCAAACTCTGGCTGCCCTTCTCAATCACACACAGTATTGCTTGCTACTGTAGTATTCTGGCCAAAGCGGACTGAATCAAGATTCGTCCCGAGCTGCCACCAAATTGCCACGATGCCCAGCGTTCCAGTAAGTGCCTGCCCTCTCTGAGGAGTAGCTTGGCCCTATTAGGATGCTGGGTTCGTGCAATGGCCAAGTGAATACTACAGTGTGGACACAAAACACTGGTAGCAAGCGTTTCAACAGTAAACAAAAACAAGTTTATTATTATACACAAGCAATACTAAAAAGATAATAAGGTTCAGGTAGTTGTTAGTTTAAATTTGCAAGTCTCTTAAAGCTAGGAGCTAACCCTTTCTCTAAAGGAAAATAGTTCCCCTTTTAAAAGACAAACCTCTCCACGTTCCTCCCCCTCTGACTTGCTCAGCCTCAGCTCAAACCAAGCCAGTGTACCAGAACGTGGCCCTAGATGATCACAAGGCACGGCCCGTCCTTGCTCGACCGATCATCCAGTCTGGTCAGTTGCTAGTGAAGTCTCCCTCAGAGCTACAATCCACCCGATTGCCTCCTTCAGAAATCACTCAGCCCAAAAGACCATTGGTCAGCTACTGGTTCCAGCTCCCTCAGGATTCAGCTCCTCTGTTCCCTTCAGCCTCAGTCCCAGCACGAAGACCCCTGGTCAACTACTGGTCTGGCTCCTTCAGGTTCAGCTCTTCTTCTCCTTTCAGCTCTTGTCCCAGCATGAAGACATTCTCTGCTGTACTCTGTGTTCCTTTATACACATCCCCCTGACCCTGATTGGCTCTAGCCGCAATAAAATGCTGCTGGAGACTCTTAACAGAGGTTGCTGTCCCTCCAGCCTGATTGGTGGGAACTCCTTCCCTAGCCCCTCCAGCACTCAGATCCCCGGACAGCTTTTCCCTCCAAAACCTTACTCCAGCCAATCACTGCAACAGGGCCCGCACAGGATTTCCCGCTCTTTTTGCAGCCCAAATCCCAGGGTTTGCAACAAGCTGTTTGCACCAAGGCTAAACAGTTTGCAGCCTGTACCCCTGAAACCGTCACAGATTGCAACACCTTGTGTAATACAAAGGATGTGAGTCACCTTCTTGTGATAAAGGAACGGAGCTCCTGAAATATTGGACAGCGACAAAGAGCTGACAGCCAGGAGCCGAGAGGGAGAGACGTGTACTTTCCACCACGGACGTGCAACTCTGCGAAGATTTATTACCAACGGGGGTACCTGACACTCCAATACCTCCTGACATGCTTTACTGTCATCTGCACAAGGAAAGGCATGTGTGTAAATGAATGAGTGTGTCTATGCAGAGCACACTGATGGCACCTGCTTGCTGGGGGACCTTTGCCTGCACTGCCTTGTATCCCACAGCATTGGGGAACCCAGGATGCGAGGGCAAGAGTGGTCTGAAATGGATGCTGCTGCTCTCTGTCCCATATGCAGCCATTGGCCCTGTTACGCCCACATGGCCAGCCTGATCCTTCTGGATAATGGTGCTGCGGCATCCACACAGCAGCCACGTAATGCGTCCCTTGCTATCCGTGCTCCCAATGCACGTGCAGATGCAGTGGGCCACATTTGGATCATCTCTATTTCAGACAGATTTCCCCAAGGACAAATTTGGGAAATCCAGATTTCCTTAATCTGGATTTCATATGGTAAGTGTTAGCTAGGTTCAATACAATGTGAAAGAAGACCCAACAAAACTGATTTGAAGTATTTTAGGGGTACCTTTGTTCAAGGCATTTGTTGCTTTTTGTCCACTCACCTTTAGTTCCTGGTGAAGTTTTCATGGCACAGATACAGAAGTGGTTTGCCGTTCCTCAGTTCTGGAGCGAGAGTGAGGATCATATCTGTGGCATCCTCCTTTCCAGTTCATTTGCTCTACCACAAACCTACAACCAGTTCCTGCTGCATTAGTGTTTTTTAAAAATTCTTTTATGGGAATCTGTTTCTTTTATTGTGCTTAGGAGACTAATATTTATAACTAATCCACTAAAGAATAATCCTCAAAGTGTGTCACAATTTTTTTAAAAGATTAATAATGTGTATGGAAATATTAAATTTTGCCATCAATAACATCTTTCATATGTCAGTGTGTTCCATATCTGTTTGTTAGGAAGGAATTTCCTTAAGGTATTGCTATAAATTATATTTTCCTCAAAACAGAAAACTTACAGCATAGCTCTGTCATTTGACTGGGACAAGATACTACCCCTATGTCTCCTTTCAAGCTTCAAGATACCAAACATCCACTTTGTACAGGGAACTGACAAAGCTTCTGGTTCTTCTCCCCACAACAGAACACCCTGTGAAGTAGGTGGGGCTGTGACAGCTCAGAAGAGAGCTGTGACTAGCCCAAGGTCACTGAGCTGGCTTCATGGGGGAGGGCAGAATCAAACCCAGTTGAATGCCAGCCTTAGATAGACCAAACTATCTTTTGAACTACTGTTCAAAATAGGGTGAGCAATAATTTAGCAAGCAGCAGCAGCACCTATGCAAGAAGTGTGTAGGAATGTGCTAAATCAAGAGAACTTCAAGCTTTGAAAAAGTGCAACATGTGTGTGTGTGGTGTCCTGGAGAGGAGAAAATCTCAGTCTATCCACCCCCCCAAATGAACTTGCTTAGTAGGCACTGAGTACTAACTGTGAATGCTAGAGTGGACACAGTGGAAACAATAAGGATGTCTGAAGATAGAATCTGATGTTCTGGAAGCAACTTAACTAGACAGATGAAAATCTGAGATATCTTTCTAACTCCAAAACTTACCAATAGCAAGTTTGGGTTTTTTTAATGGAAATTCAAAGCAAAGATTTTACCTTTCATTCACAAGCTGAGACAAAATGTACTCCAGTGACTCCTAGGCATATGTTCCACACAATTTTGCCCCCAACCAATTCTCTTAGTTTTCTAATCCCTTCTATTCCTATTTGAAATCCTTTTACCCCTTCCTGCCAAATGTGTTTTCCAGCCAAGAGTGCTAGCTGAACTAATATCAGCAATTCCTTTGGGATGTGTTAAGGAATTAAAAATAGACCCGAGTTAAGCCAGTAGTTACATTTGCTCAGTTGTAAAAAGATAACTATGACAAACCCTATTTACAGCTATTCTACAAAGCTCCTGTTCAGTCTTCTTCATCTATCCAATCTCTTGTAGAATTTCTATTAAATCTTTCTGGTTGTTTTGATGCCACTCTTACTTTTGCCGAAAGCTTAAGCGTTCTTTTTGCTGTTATTTGATTGTTATTTCCTGGATTAGGATCACCAGAGTGGTAAAGGTCAGTTATGTGTGTGAGAAGCTTCGAGGAAGGAAAGTTTATCTGTGGATCCTGCCAAAGGCTGAATTCCAAAGGAACAGAGCAAAAAGGTGAAGGTTTGTGAAGCAAATCCACTTCCAAACATATTTATTTGGATGAGTCATTGCCCGCGTTCCCACCAACAGCGAATTTGGATTACTCTGATCTGGAGTAATCCGGGCTCTGCTGCAGGTTAGAGTTGGAGGCCAGGAACAGCACCGAGCACACATCGGGCTGTTTCCAAAAGAACTCGCAGGTGCCAACCTTCTCCTCCCTCTAATGTCCCTGAGTGAAGGAGGACAGCTGGCGCCTGGGGCAAGTGGGGTAAGTGAGTGAGGGAGTGCACAGAGGGGAGGCTGCCTCTTGGATGCGGGGGCGTCGGGCAGCAGGCAGGAGGGGATGGAAAAGGAAGGAAGGCAGCTGCATCCCACCCACCCACTCGCTCGCTCACTGGCTCTCCTCTTTCCTGGGAGGGCAGGATAAGGAATCCCTCCCCAGGGCCCCTGCCTGCCACCCGATGCTGCCTGCCTGCCTGCCTGCTCCTCATCATGCCGCCCTAGTGTAGCCCAGCCTGGCTGTGAGGGAGGGAGACAATCATGCAGCCACTGCCCTCTTCCTTCCTTCCTTCCTTCCTTCCTTCCTTCCTTCCTTCCTTCCTTCCTTCCTTCCTTCCTTCCTTCCTTCCTTCCTTCCTTCCTTCCTTCCTTCCTCCTCAGGCTCGATGCAGCAGCCTCGAGCTGCTAACTGTCCTCCTTGGTTGGCTTTAATTCGAGTCAGCCAGAAAACCTCTGTTTCAACAGGGGTTTTCTTTCCCCAGATTTTCCCTGGAAAATCCGGGGAAAGAAAACTGGCATGGTAACAGGGCTGGAAAATCAGGAGTGGATTCGGAGTCCTGGGGGATTTAATGGGAACCCCCAATGGGAATCCGAACCCACTCTGGATTTTAGTCCCTAGGGGAACATGCCCATTCTGCCTCATTGTAAATCTACGATGTGACTACATTTGGAATACCATGTACAGTTCTAGTCACTGCACTTCAGAAAGATTATTGTGGAACTGGTAAAAAGTGAGGAAAAAGGGAAAGCAGAATGAACAGGAAACTGAAACACCTCTCTGATGATATTGGACTGCAATATCTAGGCTTCTTTAGACTTGAAAGATGTCATTTAAGAAGGGGCATGATCAAAGTGCATAAAATCTTGCATGTTAGGGAAAAGGTGGATTTTTTTTTCTATCACACAATACTAGAATCAGGGAGGAAACTGTTTTTCATGCAGTGGGTCATTGGTCTATGGAATTTATTACTAGAAGAACCACAATACTTATATTCAACCTGGCAAAGGGACTGACAAAGGCTACAAAATCACAGCTGAAGTATCTGACCCAGGTCTTTCTGCTTCTCACCTCAGTCAGAAGCAGCCACAGTTTTTATATTAAACCTAGGGGTGGAAGGAGCAAAAGCCACAAGCTCCCAACTGAGGACCTTTCTGCATTGGACATTATTCTAGATGATATACCAGATATGACAGGCTCTGGATGGGGCCTGCCATAGTCTGTGCTAGCATGTGAATGGCATGCCCAATCCTGTCCAGTTTTTTTTTCTTCCAACTTGGAGGGTCCCAATTTCTGCTCCTCCCTGATTTTGAGCCTGCCAAATGTGAAATCCCCACTGTTTCCTGCTCCTTTTCCCAGTTTCTCATACTGAGACATGAATCATGCCTTCATAAGTCCATATCCTGTGGAATCATTTTGCAACTCCTTCCTTTAGTTCCTCATTCTCACTTCTCATATGTCTCCAATGCTGGAATCTGTTTACCTTGCAATATTTACTAAGGCCGGGTCTTCACGGCAACCTTATCTCGGATTCAAAACGTTTTCAATCCTCGGAGTTCGCACAGCAGTTTAGCTTAACACACTTTCTCCGTGTTAAACCACCCCAAAGCATGGTGAATCTCAATCCTGATTTCAACAGGGCTCACTCTGGATCGTGTGCTTGAAACGTTTTACATTTTTTACTGTGGGGACCGTACCGTGTTAAGGGATGAGAATCCCTGTTTAGGGTTTCCCTCCCCCAATAGCTTGCTTCCAAAGATAGTGATTTCATTGAAAAAAATCCACCCTCAAAACAGCCACTATAAAAATCCAGTCCTTAAAGCTACACTGTAGCGATCTAGCCACTTCACACCTTAATAACAATGTTGCAGTTTTGCACAATTCTAACTCTTTGAAAGTTCTGACCTTTAAAAAAGGGAAAGGAAAGGAAAACCCTGGAGGTTTTAAAGGCTGTGGCTGTGAAGGGGGTTTGAGTTGCTGCTGCTGCTGCTGTGTGCCCTGGGAAATGGGGAGAGGAGGGGAAAGAATCGCTAGCTGCCAGTGCCTATTTTTTGTCCATCCAGGCAAGCGGCAGCCACCCAGCCACCCAGCCAGGCTCCGTGAAGGGGTCTGTTATGGGTGGCATGTCCATGCGAGGAGGAAGAGGGCAGGGCAGCCCTGCAAAGAGGCTTTTAAAAAGTAGCCACTTGAGTCCCCCCTTGAGTCATGTACGATCTTCAGAATCCAGATCAAACGCGATTAAGTTAAAAGTAATGGGAACAGGCAAATTCGCGTTTGCAGCTGGTTCTATTATTTCGGTTTAGGGAAAGCGAACTAAGCTTGCTGTGGGGATTCGCCCTAAGATAAAACACCATTAAAATGTTTTTAAAACTGTTTGTAAATAGCCACATAACCATTTAAGAAAAGCAGCTGTATGCTACTACAACTACTACTTTGATTTTTATTGTTCTGCCAGAAGCATATTCTATGTTATCAACATTGATATGCTTTAAATCACGCATAACATCTTAGTAACAGGATTGTTATTAGACTTGTTGATACAGTGTTCTTACTGTAGCAAATGTGTTAAAAATGTTGTGGTGTTTCTTCCAAGTTGTTAATTGGTAAAAATAAAATAAGAAAAAGGAGGCAGTTAGGTTCAGATATTCTTCCATTTCATTGCTGCTACCCATCTGTGATATCAGCTAGCATCTTTTTCTTTTTTAAAGCACGATCTGAATGTATTTGTCTTTGTCATACTAATGAATCCCAGTTGTCATTTTTACTCTCAGGTTATACGGGAGTTGAACAGAGTATCTGTTTTTCCAAAAGTCAGCTAGAAGGTCATTAGATGCATTGTAAGTGAGGAACGTTATAAAAAGAGGTTCAGAATAGAAGAACGGAAGTCATATGGCTAAATCAACCCACATCTCCTTAATACAATGCCTCCTAAAGTGAACAAATGAGGATAATGGCTGTCAGCTCATCATGTGTAGGCAATTAGTGCAGGTTTGGAGGTTATGCAAGACTTTCCTCTCTCACCAGAATGGTCAAATGAGAAGATCTGTAACTGAAATGGACTAGGAAAGCTGACAGGTGTTTTTTTCCTGAAAGATCAATTCCTCATATCTGAATCTCATGATCATATTGTTAATGCTGCTGTTCATGAGCATTTTATATCAGCACAAAGGCTTTTCTTTACAGGAAAGAGAAATGAAATGGTATGATCAGAAGTAATATTTTCACATGGAATCTAATTTCCTGAAAAATTGAATTGTTGAGAGTTGCATTAATTTATCCTATTTCCTTTCTCTTCATAACATTACATTTGTTTGTTTAATCCTCATAGTTCCTAGTGTGAACATATGTGGACCATGCATTCTGAAGTTACTAGGCCCTTTCCTCATGTGCTCTTAACATGGCATAGGAAAGGGTCTTTTGGATCTTTTCCCACACATTGTTGTGGGATCAGGGAGGCCCCGCTGCCTCCTAGTATGTTTCATCTGCAGACAGAATGTAGTCCAGCTACGGTGCACAAAGTGGCATCTTGGCTTAGTCTACCGGTGCACTGGGGTGGTATAGGGGACAATGGAGGCATGTGAACAGCATGCCCCTGTGGTCTGCTAAACCACAGAGGGCCCTCCACAAAGTATGCCACTGAAATTCCCCTCCCCCTTAAGACTCAAAAGACCAAAAACTTTCAAGCCTTCCGACATTGTGAAGCAGAAAGTTCCAAATCTCTCTGGGGTGTCATCTTGTTTCTATGCAAGATGAGAGTCCCGAAATAGTTTGGACTGCATTGTTTTTCCAGTACCCACATATGGTAGTTACATATATGGATTTTATGTTCATCTTGTATATTGGTGGTTATTAAACATTATTCTATTTATACTTTTAGATAGCCTTTGATATTTTTATATCTATATACAAATTTATTATCATTTTATTTCCCATTTTAGTGTTTGTTTGGGGGATTTTATTGGCTACATGAGATCATGCAAGCAGGCATCCAGACCAGAGGGATTTTCGCACTGCAATGCGTTCCAAACGGAACGCGTGCAGGCGGGCAGCTTAAGACACTTCCGGGCGCTTTTACCGTTCACACAGAGACGCGCCGGAACGCGTTCCGGCGCGTCTCTGTGTGAACGGTAAAAGCGCCCGGAAGTGTCTTGGCCCAGCAAAGGCCGGCCAGGGGCGGGGATTCGGCCGCAGCGCTGCCGCCCATTGGGTGAGAGCACCCAAGGGGCGGGCAGCGCTGTCAAGCCACCCGCCCCATGCTTCGTGCCAGCTCTACGGGCCTGGATCGGGCCCGCGAGACCTGGCACGAAGATGCCAGGGCACCCGGGCACCCATCATGGGGCCCGGGGCAAGGCCCCTATGGGGCAGGACCCCTTTGAAGATCAGAGCCCCTGGCTCTGATCTCCAAGGGCTCGCCCCGCGCCCCGATCTTGCCCATCTACGGGCTGCAGGCGCCTGGATCTAGGTGCCTGCAGCCCGCAGATCAGCCACCCCCCCAGTCCCCAAAACCCCCACCCCCAACCACCCTCCGGCCCGGATCGGGCCCATCTTCGCTCTGTTGGTGCCCACAGCGGGGCACCCACAGAGCGAAGATGTTTCCCCCCCCTCCCCCAGGGCCCTGGGAGGACGCGCGCGCGACGGAGGACTTACCTCGTCGCCGTCCAGTGTCCAACTGAGGGTGGCATTGTGGGATCGCGCAAGACGCAGCCCCCCTAGCCCCCCTATTGGACAAGCAGTCGTGAACTGCTTGTCCAATAGGGGGGCTAGGTGGGCTGCGTCTTGCGCGATCCCACAATGCCACCCTCAGTTGGACGCTGGACGGCGACGAGGTAAGTGATTCCTCGCGTGCACGTCCTCCCAGGGCCCTGGGGGAGGGGGGGAAACATCTTCGCTCTGTGGGTGCCCCGCTGTGGGCACCTACAGAGCGAAGATGGGCCCAATCCGGGCCGGAGGGTGGTTGGGGGTGGGGGTTTTGGGGACTGGGGGGGTGGCTGATCTGCGGGGCACTCGCGCCCCGCAGATGGCCTCGATGGGGGCGGGGGTGACCCTTGGGGGACCGGAGCGATGCGCTCCGGCCGCCCAAGGCGTTCCTTGCCCCCAGCGAGCCCAACATCGACCTCCTGCCACCCCAGAAAGGGGCGACAGGACGCCGATGCTGGTGGCTCCTTCCCGGGTCCGGCAGCCCCATTGGGGCTGCCGGACCCGGGAAGGAGCCACGTCCCGGCGGCCGTCGGAGGCGACAGACGGGACGCACCGAATCGGGGTTCCCCTGTCCCATCTGCCAGGGTCACTGACCCTGGCAGACGGGAAACGGGAACCCCGATTCGGTGGGTCCCGTCTACCGGCTTCGCCGCGCCGGCGCAATCGCCGGCCCGGCAAGTCGGGCCCTGGGGGCGTGCCGACGGCTGTCAGGGAGAGAAGGGTGCGAACGCTTCTCTCCCGGAACGCGCCTGGGCGGCTCGTCCGCGTTCGAACGCATGCAGAGCACTTTAAAGTGCTCTGCATCCGGAACGCGTGGAGGACAGCTCCGGACACGAGGCGGCGCAAGCCCCGCTCGGGCAATGCGTATGCCTCGTCCGAAGCTGTCCTCCACGCGTTCGGAAAAGGCCAATGCGAAAAGGCCTATGGTAAGTCATTTTAATTTTTAGATAAAACCCAGGTTGGGAGTTGATTTGATTAGACCACAATAATGTTATTACAGGATACCCCCCCCCCCAATGTCCTGGAACTATGTTGTGATTGCCACAGACCTATGTGGCTATTCTAATGTAGCCACGGGATAATCTTGGGTTTTATAGCCTGTCTGGATGCAACCCAAGAGTAATGGTCAGTTTTAACCTGAGATCCATTACTACTACTACTACTACTACTACTACTACTACTACTACTACTACTACTACTACTACTACTACTGATTTAACTAGATCATACAACACCAACAAGCTAGAGGTGAAGAATGAAAAAAATAGATTGGTTAAAATAACTTTTCACATTGGTTGTCTCAGATTGTATCATTACTAACATAGCAAAATATATTCTAGAATTAGGCCTCAAGCCTTCATCTAGGCCATCCCCATTTATTTAGAAATAGACACATGAGAGTGCCATGATATTGAATTTTCTGCACCAATCCCACATTTCTTGCTTTATGGCTGTCTGTCCTGAAATTCAGAATGAAAGAAATATTAGTAGATATGTATAACCTATTGTCCAAAGCACAAGACAACATAATTTATGTACTCCATCATACTACCAGCACTATAAGAAAAGTGATGTGATTTTCTAGTTTATTCAGTTACCACAAGTAACATCTGAAGAAAAACTTGTATTTTTTTTCTCCCTGTGCCTTGTAACAGAGAAGCATTCAAGCTGTCAGAAGAACAAGCCATTTTTTCAGACCTGACCGTGTACTTTTACTGGATCTATTGAAGCAGTCAGAAAATCTAATCAAAGGGTGAAGGACACTTTTTAAGTCGGCACAATTTTTGTGTGAGTGTGTAGAAACTATATTTTACAATTGCATATAGAATTTTTTGAAATAGTTCCTCCTAACAGGTTTTTTTAAAAAATGAAAAACAAAGTAAAGCTGTAAAATGACAAATTAAAATTGTGTGCGCTTGCTTTATGCAGAGCCAAGAATTATCTTAAGTGCTGCGACAGCTTGCTAATGTAGACGGAAATTTCACTAAACACCAACAGTAAACAGATTTATGCAATCTCTTATGAACTGCCAGGTGGATGAGGAGTTATTCTGAAAGTGCCATACCTCATTTATTGCTTTTCTCTCTACAGGCTGTTCCAAACATGAAGCACAGTCCTGCCAAAGTTATGTACACGTCAGTTTCAATGCTTTCAGTGGAAAAGTTAAACATGTGTTTTGATGTTTCCCCACTGAAATAAATGGCACTTCTTTTGGCTGGGTAGTGCTCAGTGATCATGTACAGCTTCCAACATAGAGATGCTTTAAGGGGTTAAATCAATCAATCAGTAGTATTCCTAATTGAAAATTCCATGGTAAGAAAAAAAAGAATAAAATCAAGATGTGTATTGAAATAATTGAACAAAAACAGATAATAATAAAAGTGAAAGATGCTTTAATCAGTGCTCTGGTGCCTGGAACACTTGGTTAAGTGGCAACTGGCAACGTCTAGGTTACTGGTACCATTTGATCCAAGTGTGAATTGGGTTACAGTGGTAGAACAATTGAAGTGCATTGGGAAATCTTAGGTGAAGTGTCCAGGCATATTACTGCCACTGTCAATTACCCCACACTATAATTTGCTGCCCATTGTACCCAAGTAGACTACCGGTCTTTCACCTTCTAATTCCTATATCATTTTTATCCATAGTGCCCATTTCTTTTTTGTTTCACACTTGCCCACAGTTGTGAAAGACTCCCTTCTCTCTGTCTAGCTCTGAAATGGTTGCAACACAACACATCATGCAAAAGGACCTGTTCTCTTTAATTCCGGAGCCCCACACAGTGAACAATGCCTTACTCTTAGGGATGTACACAAATATTCACAATATTTATTATTTGTACGAAATTGTACATATACAGATTGAATGTACAGACATTCACACTTTAGTATTCATAAGAACATAAGATTCATAAGAACATAAGAGCATAAGAACATAAGAGAAGCCTTGCTGGATCAGGCTACAGCCCATCTAGTCCAGCATCCTGTCGCACACAGTGGCCCACCAAATGCTCATGGGCATCTCAAGCAGAGACAAGAGACGTTTTCGCACGGGGCTGAACGGAACGCGGAAAAGACAGCTGAGGACACGTCATCCGCATTGGCCGCGCGCGGCTTGCGTTCCGACGTGTCCGCAGCTGTCTTTTCCGCGTTCGAAATGTAGAGCACTTCGAAGTGCTCTACACGCGTTCCAACGCGGACGAGCCGCCCGCAGCCGTTCGGGAGAAGAAGCGTTCGCGCTTCTTCTGTCTCCCGAACGGCTGCCGGCGCGCCTCCGACGCCGCGCGGCTTTGACAATCAGCTGTTTGTCAAACAGCTGATTGTCGATCTGCCTCCGCGGCTGTCATTGCGCCCCTTGCCGGCGTTTGCCGGCTAAGCCAGCTTCGGGCGCTTTGAGCATTCGCACCCAGACGCTCCGGAACGCGTTTACACGCGTTCTGGCGCGTCTGTGTGTGAACGGGGAAAGCGCCCGAAGCTGGCTTAAGCTTTCCGCCTGAACGCGTTCCGTTTCGAACGCGATTCAGTGCGGAAATGCCTAAGGACAAACCTTCTCCTGCTCTCGAGTCCCAGCAGATGGTCTTAGAAGCGCCCCAGTTCCTCCCCCCCACAGCCTGAAAGATGCATCTAGGCATTCGTACAAATACGAACATTTTGAGTTATTTATATGAATAATTCAGACATTCGTATGTGTACGGATATGTAAACCATCGTGTATGTATGTATGCATCTTGTGAGTGTCCATATGCATTCATGCGGATATGTTTGGGATGAAAACAGGATGCATACATGATGGTACACGGATGCATACAAGACTCGTATCATTGGATGCATATTGAATATTTTAATGAATAGATACGAATGTATTCATATTGGTTTGAATATCCAGATATTCATTTTTCTTCATTCATACAATTTTTTCTTTATTCATACTAATTCTGGTGGTGCATGACAAAGTTGAAGATAACACATCCACTTTGTTGTGATAAAGGAAACAAATCATTTCCCCCCTCTGCTACATATCTCAGTGTTGTCCTGACAGTTTTTCAGGTGGCTTATCGGTCGCCTCTGGGAGCAAATCCTGGGCAAAGGAAATGCTCAGAACTATGCAGTTCACAAAGCAGCAATCCTGGAATGTTTCGACAATTCAGTATTCCAAAAGAATCATTCTTGATCCCGAAGACTTAGATAATTACTGCTTGTGGTAAGCACCCCCATTTCTGAAGGTCGGATGGGTCCGTGGGAACAAGTCCAGACACTATTGATGAAATCAGTTTTCTGGGTCATGCTCTAGCTATAAAATAATGATGGGGAGTGTGGCCCTGTTAATTCCTCTGCACCTTTCAGAGGTTTTCAGGAACTGTTCATCATGGTATCATTCTCAGTGGATGATTGGAACTAAGCAAGTCATGCTGTGCTTTAGTCTGGCTTGGCTTTTATTTGGTTGTTGATTCACAGGTGGCACTGCCGGGAGATATTTATGCAGTTAAGTAGACTTCATAGTGTGGGGGTCCAAAGAAATCAGTGCTTATTTCCAATAGTGCTTAATAATTAACATGGAGCCATGAGGTGATATCATCTAGAGATTTGGGGTGCAGTGTCATTATTATTTTCATCAAGTTCAAGAGTGGCAGAGAATATGCTAAATAATCCTCAAGTGTGGAAATGCACTGGGTGAGACTGAACAAGGTCTACCAGTTATGTGTAATGGATTCATTCAGACACAAAAAGCATAACAACAACAACAACAACAATGTGCACATCTTTCAGAAATGTATTTAGATGCATTTGTGCAAATTTACATAACTGAGAAAAAAGTTATCCTGGTTGCAAAAGTAGAATTGGAATTGGGAGCAAAACTACTAAAAACATCCCAAGGATTTAATTTTTTTTTAAAAAACAACTTATTTAACACTTTACATCTACAAAGTGTCCCTTTTAAAGTCTATAGTTCATGCCTTCTGTGAGCGAGTGAGCATAGCTTATTGTTTTGATATCCTGGACATGGTATCATGTGACCCTAGTATTCTCTTTCCATCTCCTATCCATTTCTAATATATTTTAGAAGAACAGTTTCTGGTCTTGAGTGTGAATTAGTGGAAAGATAAGCACAGGTCCTTTTGACCACATCATTTCTGAGCCATCTCTGTGCTGCTTTTCTTTAAAAAAAATAAAAAAAATAAAAAATCTGCATCTGAATGCAGCCTGAGCCTAAGTGCTGTATATTATACACTTGGCAAAAGCTGCTAAGAGCAAAGATGTGCCCTTTGTATGTGATTTCTTCTTTCATTCTCTCCCTGGTGCTTGTTCTACAGTGTTTTATTTCATTATCATCAGAATAGACTGAAGAAAGTTTAACTTGCAAAAAAAAAAAAAAATACACGCTATGTAAATGACAAGCGTTTTTCCCTTTCAGGGTGAAAAAAGGCTCGCAGTAGAGTGGCCCAGTTTCCATGGTAACACAGTGGAATGTCTGAGCAGTGAGGAAAATGTCATATTCCAGAAAGGCAAAACTTCATGTTGCACATCCATATGAGTGTGTGTGTGTGTGTGTGCGCGTGCGACTGTATGTGTAAACTATTAAAGAAGAAAAAAAGCTTATTTGCATTTGTTTGCCTGAGTTTCATTTTTGACTTTACAGTTCCCTGGCTGCACATTGTCTTGTGAGAACAACATGATATCCAATGCTGCTAATGGCTAATCTAGTTCGCTGTGAGGCTGAAGCACCTGTGATCCATTCTCATGCTTTGCAAGTGAAACATAACGAGCTGCTGCTTGTAGATAAAACTGATGTTAAATCAACAATAGCTCAATTGGCATGAGTGGAATTGGCTCACATTTTCACCAGCGTATCAAAGATATAATCTGGTCAATAAACTGCTGAGAATTCATGACATGGCTCGCCATTTTAGCAAGTAAAATTTTACCTTCTCATTCTGTACTACTTTGGTACCATCAATCACCATCCCTACTAGCCTGCATTACACAGAAGAGCATTTTATGAAGCGCATTATTGCTGCGCTATAGCAAAGAGCATTGTTAATGAAGCATGGAAAAAGAATAAATTTGTCTAATGGGTATATGTGTCAAATTTCAATTAAAGATATGTTGGGAAGTGAAAGAGAGATGAGTGTGCAGATCAAATGTTTAACCTTCAAGACGAAGGAAGGAAGGAAGGAAGGAAGGAAGGAAGGAAGGAAGGAAGGAAGGAAGGAAGGAAGGAAGGGCATAAATGAAGAGAAATAATGCATTTTAGTACTTATAGATCCTTATATGCAGCAAAGGATAACTGGTTACAATAACAGAGGAGAGGTGGAGAAACAATGACATCACGGAGGGCCTTCTTGCAGTCCCTCCTCTCTCAGGGGCTGGAACATCCAAGAGGGTCTTCTCAGGAATAGCCTCTCTTTGGAAGTTCGCCAAAGGTTTTCAGCACTTAGTTAAAAGATACCTAGTTTAAAAATAAGCCTTTGAAGTCTAGCTTCCTCTGGTTGTAGTCCTGCCAGGAATGGTGGTAGTATCTTTTTCCTTCTCATTTAGAAAACTATACTTTAGCAGAGATCATGTTAAAGAAGAGAGTTGGAGCATACACATTCTTGATTTGTTCAGCATAACTTTACTTATCTATAACTTGTGAGTCATAACTTATTTGCATCAGATATTCATGTCTAGAGATTCTAGAATCCATCTATCTACTACTTGAAGAGAGTGAGCGAGAGAGGATGTGACATCAAACTGTTACAGCAGAGTTAACTAATCATTAGCTCCCACAATGCAACACTAATATGCAGGGCAAATTAACCCCTTTTACACTGAAGTGATGTACACTTGCAATAATATATCAACAGGCAGAGGGGCAGGGAGGGTTAAATTTTAAAAATATTCTAAGAATTTTTTAAATGTTTTATTATTCTTGTTGCTGTGACCTGTCCTGGGACCTCTTGGTGAAAGGTAGAAGATAATTTCTTAAATAAATAAATACATTGACCTAACTAGAGTTGTGCAAAGTTCAGTTCATGTTTGAAAATTCAGTTGAAAGGTTCATGTCAAAATTGTTCACATTGAACCAAGCAAAAGGTATATAAGGAAATGTTATTAAACTGAACCAGCCCCCTGCTCATTAATACAAAATATTCAAACAGGTTATGTCTGCTGTGTTTTTGCCCTTGAAAGGGTTCACCTATAAAGAATTAGGGAGGCCAATGTGTTCTGCAAAGACTGATAAAAATATCTGCAGATTTTTGCAGCTTCAAAGGAGTAAATGCCCTGAGCCGGCCAACTTGAACTGTATCTGAACTGTTCTTATTTTGCCTTTACTGTGCATGTCAAAAGAGAATAAATTGGATCCAAATTAACTTTGGAGGGTTGGAAGAGGTGTCATCGGAACACTGTAAACTTCCGACCAGGATAGGCATAAAAGTCAGGGTGTAATGTAAGAGAGTTTGAAGCTTGTCCTGATGGGATGACTGGAAGGCAAGTTTTCCTATGTTGCAACATAGATTAAAAGAAATTCCTTTCTCTCTGACTGTTTTCCTTATTAAAAACTCACATGGATGGAAACAGCGGCAATTTTCCTAACACCTCCATTGAATTGTTATTGGTTGTGATTTTGAACAACTTTGAAATCAGATGCAAACAGTTAGTTCTTGAGTCAAATAAATGGGTATTTTGTTTGTTGGCAAACTGAACATATTTTTTGTTCATGTACATTCCTACACCTAACTGGTATCTGGTTGCAGAACAGATCAGGCCTCAGTTTAGATAAATAAAAGTGCCCTGCTTTCCCCACAACTCTGCTTCAGATCTGTGTAGGGTTGATGCTGCTAGTTTGTTCGTATGGTGTTTGTGTGTGTTTGTGTTTCACAATAAGTAGCAAAACTAACAACTTGCAATTTGTCATATTTGTTTCAATACAGCTGAGCTTGTTCTAGACTTTGATATACTACACAGCCCAAGATTATAGGTAGATTGATGAATAGTTAAAAGTTCAGGTTTGCACCAATTCATTTTCTGCTAGATAACAAAACCATAAGAAAAGCTTTACTGGATTGTACCAGTGGTGTATAATTTGCCAGCCTCCTATGCTAGAAGTAATCACACAATCACTGATAATAGTCATCTCTTCCATGATTTTGTCCCAACTTTGTTTTTAAGCCATTCAAGCTGGTGACCAGAAGTACATCTTGTGCTAGTGAATCCCATAGTGATATTATAAAATGTTTATTTTGTCTGTCCCAGTTTCAGTTTTGTTGGATAATTTTGCTTTTGTCTTGGAAAGGTGAGAAAATATTCTCTTTATGCACCTTGATCTCACTGTCTCTTCTTCTTTCTAAAGTTGTTGGGTACCATAGGCTTGTGGCAGACTTCTGGTTGAGTGCATGGGCTCCTCTATGCAGTTTCCTTGGCAGAGATGCAGAAGTGGTTTGCCATTGACTATTATCAGGTAGAAGCTGGGGATCAAACTGGCAACCCTCTGCTTTCTAGGTTGTTTGTATTACCCTTGAGCTACAGCCCTTCCTTCCCTCTTAAAATAAGCAGCCCCAAATGTTTCAACTTTTTCCCCTAATGCTGCTTGTCCACTGTGGCACCCCAAATTGTACTTGATATTCCAAGTGTGGTCACAATTTTGTATTACCATCTAATATGCTAGAAGAAGAAGAAGAAGAAGAAGAAGAAGAAGAAGAAGAAGAAGAAGAAGAGTTGGCTTTTATACCCTTTTTTCACCCTTTAAGGGGACTCAAAGGAGCTGACAAACCTTTTGTTCTTCTCCCCACAACAGACACCCTGTGAGAGCTCAGAAAGAGAGCTGTGACTAACGCAAGGTCACCCAGCTGGCTTTGTGGAGGAATGCAAAATTAAACCTGGTGACAACAAGATATGAGTCTGGGAGTCTAACCACAAGACCAAACTGGCTCACAGAAAAGAAAGGAAAAGAAAAGAAGGCATATATTGGATTGGTACCTGCATTGCATTATCCACTGCTATTCTAAATTCTATTTCCTGGCCTGTCACATTGAACTGAGATCTCATGTGAATAAGATTTTTCTTTTGTCCTGGGGTCATTATTTCACATGTGCTCTCATGAAACAGCACCTGCCATTTTGACGTTTTGTGTATTCTGGAGGTCCTCAGTCATGGCACATCCTGGGGGCATCATTGGGCTCCCTCCAGACTTTGTCAGTTATGAATAAGTTTAAAAGTACCACTTCCAGTATAGATGATGCAGATGGGAGGGGCACTTCTTTCCATTGTAAGAAAAGACTATTCCTACCTTCTGTTTTTGGTTTCTTATCCATAAAGGCCAGCTAATAAATGATTCAGCTGAGAAGTGCCAAATATTTAAGGAGAATGTCCCACACCTGCAAATATATTCTAATTATTATAGCAATCACACAGAAGCAAGTCAAAAGGTAAACATGTGAAAATGAAAACCACAGGGAATGTGAAGCTAAAGGGCAAATGATACGTGAAGGGCAATCTTATCTAAAAACAGATCAGCCAGGTGCATCTCAGACTGGAAATGGCTGAACAGAACAGTCATATACTGTACATTCAATGCAGACGCTGCAATGAATTGCACCCAGAGAGCCAGGCCTCATCCCCAGTTACTGGGCAAGGTTGCCTGGTAAAGTGTCTTCTGCTATGATGATTCCATTTGTGGGGGGGGGGCAGTGGTGATTGTGCCACCCCATTACCAAGAACAATGGTGATGGAAGCACCATTTCCCACATTTTCTTAGGGTGAAAATCAATGTCCTAAATGAAGGTGTTTCTGGCTGCCACTGGCAATCATGGAACAACCCCCACAGATCTTGGAATGAGCTGCCTCTGTTTGCAACTGGAGATCCAGCCCCAGATATATGACTGTTTTGAAAATCGCTTGAGATATAGTGGTTAGACCAAGGGATCTAGTCCCTAGAATGAATCTAATGTAAAGTGGCTATTTTGGGACATGGAAAAACACTTAAAATGTTTATGATTATGATTGTTTCTTTCCTCTAATTATTATATGGAGGATGCCCAATCAAATGGATAAGGAGCATGTTTTAACTTTGTGGAAAAGGCAGGGAATGAGAACAAGCTTTCTTAAGGCTATACCCAGGCCAGAACCTTGTAGACACTCCAAAAGGTAGTTTATGAGTGACAGTTGAGGTGAGCAAAGATTGCCAGCTTCTCCTGGAGTCTTCATTTGCAGGGTCAGTAGGCATCTTATGGCAGCCACCATACCCCATTACTGAGGTTTTTGGGATAAAATTAGGTAGCCGGAAAACTAGGCATGTTGCCTTGCATTTCTTGGAAGAAAGTTGCAATATAAAGATAACAAGGCTGTAACCCTTTTTCAAGATAAATAATAAAGCATTTAGCAATAAATTTCATAAATAGCCTGCCTCTTTTACATAATTGGATTTCTTCCTTGTTTTCATGATTTAACTTGCAAGGGGAGGGTAGTGTTTATTGTAGCAGTTTGGTTAGGGTTTAAAACAGGCTTTGTAATACAAAATATGTCTAAAGTTTGTCAACAATAATTTCTCACACTGATAGAACAGGAATGTGCAAGAGTAAGATACACAAGTAGTTTACCTAGGATGTAAGAGCAGCAGGACTGCAGCTTGCTGTTCTGATGCTAAACATGCACATTGTATATGCTCCCTCACCCATAGAGACCCAATGTTAACAGAACCACCGTATAGACATATTAGTGTATTTGGGGTTTTAGAGATTTCCATCACGAAATCTGGAATCTATTTTCTGAGATATACAGTAGTACAGTTTCTTCAATATGCTTCCGAAAGTCAGCTCTGCCTTCTGAATCACAAGAGGTTGTTATGTCCTAGAATGCAACATATGAAGGAAGAAACAGACCAGTAGTCATGTTTCTCCCACTGCAAATGTTACTGTTTTAATTGACATGGTTCTGTTTTTAACATGTTGGATTTTAAATGTTGTTGTGGTTTTTAATGTTTTAATATATATTGTTTTTTGATACCTTGGATTTTAAAGGTTGTTACCCACCCTGAGACCTTTGGATATAGGGTGGGATAGAAATATAAACAATAAATGAATAATAAAAAAATAGAGATACACTTAACTGAAATCTCAATAAAAGAGTTTTTTTTGCTTACCAGCAGTCCCCAGGTCCAGAAGTTTAATACATACACATTTTCTTGTCTTGTCTTTTTTAAATCTCCAGAGGAAGAAGAGACACCATCTATGTTTATTTGATTTGCTATATTTTGCAGTCTGACACAAAACACATTGTCTAACTTACAAAATTTCTGGGGAAAAAAAGTTTAAAAAAAAAATAAAGGGGAAGATAATCCAAGAGACTGTCCTTAAACTTTGATCTAGTTCCTGCGGGAGTATGGCAAAGCTAGATGTTTTCCAGGTATTTTATGTGACTGGTTTTCCAACATATCAAAGGGAACTTCTGAAAATTCATTCATAGTAATTCTTAAAGGTTTAAAACAAGATGAAGAAGTTATCTCCCTCCACCAACATTTTTCAGCACTCTGTAACATAGTTCTATTAGGTATTGTTAGGAGGATGTTATAAAATATAGATTAATGGTTGCATTTTTGTATGTTTGATGTGCCATTTAACGAACTGTGAATTCTTTCATATCTGACATCAAAAGGGACTTGCTAGAATTCTTATCATACACATCAAATGGTTTCTCTGCATTCGTAG
Source organism: Aspidoscelis tigris stejnegeri (assembly GCA_023333525.1). Classification (NCBI taxonomy): domain Eukaryota; kingdom Metazoa; phylum Chordata; class Lepidosauria; order Squamata; family Teiidae; genus Aspidoscelis; species Aspidoscelis tigris. The sequence continues at coordinate 19,522,241 of JALMGA010000010.1, forward strand.
GGATCATGTGAACTCTTGAATATCTACTTTTAACAACCTCTGATGCACATTAAATCACAGAATCAGTTGCCTTGGCACAGTAAGTGATAAAGTGATGCAATTTAACTTTTGGTCAAGTATCAGTCCACAAAACTTTGTTGCCTGTAATCAGAAAAGAATGAGGAACATGAACTGGCATAAATTATTTATTGGAAATTTGGTAAGAACATTCATCCTGTGCAAAAGACCTGAGGACATCTAAATGGACATTCCTCCCCCACCCACAATAAGCAGAACAAAGGGTCACAGAATGTTCCAAACAGTCGTCCATCTCCATCAGTTAGTCACCAAAGTGTAGTAGTCAACAGTTTGGAGTCTAAGAAAAGGGAGGGGAATATAAATCACAGTTAGTAGTAGAGACTGTGGAACAAAGGGAGATGCTTACTATTGTAATTTACTACCTTTGCATGGAGGCCCATTAATAATGCATATGATTGCAAATCTGGCAGGACATTATTACTGCAGGTGCCACATGATGTTTCTAGTATAGTCACAATGGGACTACTGGGAACAAGTGAGAATGATTAGTGTGTTGCAAGGGTCTAGTAATGGAAAAGATGGAAAGAATTATGTTCATGGTCTGTTGATTTTGAGTTCATTATGCTTACATCTTCAAGTTACTTTATATGGTGTGTGTGCGTGTGTGTGTGTGGATATATTTTGCTTCTGGGAAGAGAAATGGGAAAATGGGGGAAAGAAGAATGGAATGGACCATACTGAAACTGGTATTACAATGAACAGGAGTATAGCAGACAGAAATATTTTGTGATGTTTCCTGCTCTTTGTGGTCTGATATGTGCCTCTCTGTTGGCATTTAAAATAATAGCCATAATATTACAAAATATTACATAAAATATCTCTTCTTTCATACAAAAGCATTGGTTCAACAGATCATTGCCTCCCAAGCCCATGAGGAAATGTTATAGAAGGGCTTTGAGTGCCATCCTGTTCAACCACATTATCTACAGCTGCAAAGAATCACAATCACAAGAAGATAAAAAGAGAGATTAAGGCCCTGACCCCATGCAATTTAAAGTCTGCTAAAACTCTACTTTTGCCTCTGAGCGCACCCATGCCAGAGTTTTTAACGAACTTTCAGAGCTACAAAATGAGGAAAACGCGCAACAAAAAAAGTGCCCTTTAAATAAGAGTTTCAGTGCTCTTTTTGGAAGTTGCGTGTTTTCCTTGCAACATTTACCTTGAGCGATCGTGCGCTGGACAGGGTGGATTTTGACAGCAATAACAGGGAAAGTGGTGAGTGAATGAGCAATCGTGCACTGGACAGGGTGGATTTTGACAGCGATAACAGGGGAAAGTGGTGAGAGTGAATGTTTGCAAGCACGAAAAGCCATTTCGGGGGGTGGAAGATCTGGGAGACGAACAGAAAACTGATGGCTATTTTTCCTTTGGACTTGTCAGGGATTGTCTTCCTGGTTGTGGCTGTGCTGAGCGCAGTCCCTCCCCATTCCCGCTGGCACCCTATCAACAGGGGCGTGGAGAAAAAGATGCGCACAAAGAAAACACGGCTCCCATGGGGACAGAAGGTGCGTTAAAAACACGCATTTTGCTGAGACTCATGCAGACGCTTATTCCTGATTTGCATGGCACCTTTAAAGTCCACTTCAATAGAGTGACAGTAGAGGGACAGTAGAGAGGCAAATAAGTCTTTTGGGGACGCAGCCTAAGCAACTGTTTGTTGCTTCAGAATCAAGCCTTTTTCTGAGATAGAAGCTTTATAAAGATCTTGTCCCTGGCCACCTTTCACTTCTGAAACTCCGAGTGTCACTGACTGTTTAGTTTCCCACTCATAGAACCTGTTGCCTCCTAAACTTTGTTTTTTATAGTTCTCAAGTTATTACCTTCAGCTTTGGACTCACATCTTACTTCTCTCTGCTTCATCATCTTTGTTTCAAGCAAAATAGAGATGAGTGGCTCCCTGAGTTATTGGATAAAGCTGCAGTGGGGCAGCCAAACCAGCTGAGTTTCAAAGCCTTTCTTTCTACCTCAAAGTTATCCACCAGATTCCTGATTGCATTTGAAAGCAGGAAAAATCTCGAGCCAGGTTGCTCTCCATTGCTCAGACTTTTGAGTTTCCAAAGTCCATTGGTAGGGATGTGCATGAATATTCATGCTATTCGTTATTTGACATTGGTGGATTAATGGAATAGGGCCTACAAATTGGATTCATCCAGCATTTGTCAAAGCTTTGTTTAAACCTTTGGCCAAGGTTGGATCCCCCCGCAGCCTCCCTCCATGGCCTCCCATCCCCCCTGTGGCCTCCCATCCCCTTGTTTACCTTTGGTCATGCTGCCCTGCATACTCCTGTTGTAAGCGCATGTAGGCCTTCCAGCCTGTGTGCACAGCTCCCAACTCCACTGCATGATCCCTGGATGGAGAGCTATGGGCACAGACCTGGAAATGCTGTTTCAGCACCCAAAGAGCACCAAAGTCACATCATATGACACAATTGTGTCCCCCATTTCACTCTACCACACTTCCTTACCTTTATGGGGGCTGTGATGGCATCTTCAGGGTCATTTTGGCCCTGTTCAGGAACCAAAACAGAATTTCGAGGTCTGCACACACCACTCTCCATCCAGGGATTTCGTTGGCTATTTGGAAGCCTCCTTCCAATTATGCTGTTGCTATTGGTTTTTGGATCTTTGGGTGAGTTAGGGTGCAATCTTGCCGATTCTGTTGACTCTCCCTTACACTATGGCTGTTGTGGATGTGAGTGAATGTGTAGAAAATCTTCCAGGAAAGAAGTAGCAGCTTTGAAGAACTACAGTTCTTGTGATGGTCAAGCCATTTTTTGGACAGAAGAAGAAGAAAGAGGAAGAAGAATGTCTTAAGGAGAGGAAATGCTTTCAGATTCTTTAGCATAATATGGGTGCCATTCTTGTCTTGCAGATATTCTTATCTTATCAGATATAACTTCAATACTTACATCCATCACATGCCATACAGTTAAAGGGATTTTATCATATATTCTTCACTTATGCATCACAAGCTGTATTTGCTGCAATCCCTTATATGCAGGATTGTGGGGAAAATGGAGAGAGAGGTTTAGTCTGGGACATCTAACCTTTCTTATTTGCACTTCACCCCTTAGAATAAGAATACATTCAAAACTTGTCTTTCTCAAACCACAAATCTTTACAGCAATCTCAACTGTCCTTGCCTTGAGAATGAGAGAATGACAAAGAGTTGTGTAAGACTCTTTATATATAACTTTTAAAAAGGGAGATTCTTATTTCTTTTGGTGCCTATCCCAGATTTACTGAAGTGGCTACATGCACCTTTTGATGCAAATGAGGGTGCATATTTTGTTTTTGTTTTTCACATTTGCATTACGGACTGTGTCTGTATTAGCCCCTTGATGAATAGCAAGCATAAAGCACTTTCATGCATTTCAACTTCTTGAAAAAAAAATCTAAACAAATCTTCAGAGGATTTGAAAGGCACGAGACAAGCACACTTTCCCCCTTCTTGTATCTATTTTGGAAAACTGTGTACTTGAATAAGAGATGACAGACATAGTTTTCAGCATGCTGAGGTTCATTTGGGTGTCACCTATAAATATAATTAATTTTATACAGGTTAAAAATGCTTGTAAACTGTCAGCAAGGTATATGATGCATAAAATGGCCTTCCAGAAAACAGTTCTACAGTAAATTGTTTTTTGTTCATAATGAAGCCATATATAATCTACACAATGAGGCACGCTAAGCCCACGGGGAACTGTTTCCTAGCATCTAACACTGCTATTATTACCTCATTATTTTTTATTTTCTTCCTAGCACTATTTCTTTTGAATGCTTTTTGGAAATGTATGTTTTTGTGAGAGAAGAAAATCTCCCTGGAAAAAAGTCAGGTCAGAGGGTGCATTTACTGCACTGGTACAATATTGTGTCATGAGATTTTATGGGTATTCTAGATGTAATTGGGGCTGTGGCATGAAAGACACTGAAGTACGTTGAGAGAGGTAACAAACAGTGATGCAGGAGACTAGGATTATGGAAGGGAGGGAGGGACAACATATTGAATCAATATGAAATATTTTAACAGAAGTTTTTATAAATATTAATCTACTCAGCAAATGATTCTTGTGGTGAAGATTTCTGAATGCTCAACGTCTAAATTCTATGGGTTACTATGCAGCTGGCGTATACAAAGCTTATTACTTATTTTCCAAAAACAAAAACCTTATTTTTCTGAAGAGAATTCTAATACTTCATGCCTTACACTCTGTTGACAAAAGATGGCTTTGTAACCAGGTATTTCCTGATCCACATTTATATAGAAAAAAATGAAAACTGGAACATTTCTTTAGTTAATACAAGGGAATATATCATTTAAAATGAGGCCTAGAGTTCATTTTATTTGTTATATTTCCATCTCATTTTCCCTGTAAATAGTCCAAGGTATGGTTATGTGTTTGCTGTTCACTGCTACTGATAACTCACCACAACTAAGGTCAATAGCATGCTCAGGACAGGGGACAGGGGTCTTCTCACTGTATACTGGTGCAGAATAAGAGAAAATGGCACCCTAACCTGCTCTACGAGTAGATTTCAATGACAAGGTCTACCAGTGGACTAGGAATTCTACTCTGAAACAGAAGACCATGTGTGGAAGGGACAAGGAATCACAAACGGAAGGGCTGCTGGAAGTTGGTATGCCACCAAAATGGACCCTTCTAATAATTCTAAAAGATGGGAAATGGCTCCACAGACTGGCTCAACCTGAAATGTGAATATCTCTGTCCCGCTTCAGGGGCAACCATTTTAGCCTGGGATTAGTTGCATGTTCTGGGCCCTGGCTTTGGGATAATGAAGACAAGTGCAGAAACAGTCCCTGTGACACACACATCTGGTTTCAGTTTAATTTATTGGTCCATGTCCATCCCATTACTTCTCCCTGGAAGTGATAAAGCATCTGAACAATCACCTTTGGAGACATAGAATTGAGTGCCACTAGCATTCTGGCACCGTACTCCACCTCTTCTGATGTCATTTTCGAGTGACTTCATATTGATTTTAAAGCACATAAGGAACAGGCAGGTCTTTGAGGACTTTGCATGAGCGTTCCCAAAGCATTGAATAGAAGTCACTCTCTGCCTGTTTTCTGAAGTTGTTCTAGCTGGATGCCATGGTTGCATACCTTTGCATACCTCTAGCCCCCTCTGCTTACCTGTTCTTACTATGGTTCCACAGTATAAACGTTAAATATAATAAATACCATAAATACTTTTGCAAACATGTTACATTAAATACAATAAGCAGACCCCAAACATCACATATGTCATCACAGAGAGTGACATGGTGATAGGTAGCCCTGGCACTCCAGGTTCTGAGAAGGTCAAGAGGGGCCACAAGGAGCTAGGCAAACTCAAGTGAGTGCTCCTTTTACCTTTCAAACTTGCTTGGTGGCTCACTTAGAAAACATGCCCCCCAGGTAGGAAACAATGGACATTTTTGCACCTGCTTCTGTTCTGCACTAGCAAGAAGGGCCTCCTTTCTAAATCCTACTGAAGAATATGAGAGACCCCACTATTATCCACACAGAGCACAAGCCAGAGCAGGAAGTATATTAGTGAGGCTAATGGAGATGGACAGAAGCTATCTAGGTTGTTCTGCCCAATCAATTACAGCCTGCTCGATCCTGTTAATAAGAATTTCAGACAGGATGTGGTAGGTGGCAGAACAACTTCTTATACATTAGCAAAAGTATTTCTTTTGATTTGTTTGCAGAACAAACACATTTTACATGCTGTAACTATTTCTGGTTTGTTCTCTCCTAAGCCAGAACTCATGTGGAATTCATCCAGAATTAATTTTGAAGCAGGAGGTGAGGACTGCATATAACTAGGGCCTCAATGATTTAGAGACCATCTGCATCTGCCAAGCAGGATCAGCACATGGAACTGACATAAAGTAAAGTATAGAAGGGGGAAAAGAGGAAGGAAGTGTGTTTGTGTGTGTGGGATTTCTTCTTAGATACTGAGTGTGTGTAAGCTTTTTAAAAAATAAAGTATCAAACCGAAGAGACCTTTATTTAATATCTAGGGCAGTGATGGTGAACCTTTTGAGCTCCGTGTCTCAAACTTCGCAAGAAAACCTAGCTTAACTCGGGTGCTGTGTCACATCTAGAAATATCCATAATTTTGTGAATTTTGTAGCTCTAGTAATATTTTATTAAAAGCAAAAACAAATAATTCTTTATATTAGTGACTTTTGTTGCTGAATTTCGTTTGCTAATATTCAATTGAAAGTTGGTATTTCGGACACTTCAAGAACAAGCAAGCACTACACGCCCAGGTGCCAGGGTGACCAGGTGTGTCACCCAAAAGGGCTTGGTGTGTCACCTGTGACATGCGTGTCATAGGTTGGCCATCACCGATCTAGGGACAGAAATATTAAGCAAGGAGCTGGGGCAATCCACAAATATCTAGAAGTCCCTATCTTTATGAAAATGAATGTGGACCAGTCTATTATAGAGAACAGAGTTGCTGCTTATGCATAATTGAATGCTGTTTTGATATAAGCAGGAGTATAAATCTGAGGTGCCAAAGAACAGGGCTTACTACTTTGCTGGTGCACTATGCTTACGAAAAATATAATTCCTTATATTCCAATTTATGGCAGCTGGATTAGTTGGAGCAATTCTGAGCTAACATTATTACTGATATACATGTAGAAAAAACAGTGTACTCAGTATGTGTTGAGCCCTGAAGATGAAGTGGAGAAAACACCTAATCAGAAAATGCAAAGCTGGTGTCAAAATAACAAATATATTGACCATGTGTTCCTAGAACTGCATTCATGCTCCTGGGATTCCTGGTTCAAGTGTCATTGTACTGTATATGTGTGCAGGATAAGTGATGTGCTAATTAAATTGAAGATCCAGAATAAGAGGAAAAAGAGGAAAAGGTGGGGGAAGCAACACAGTTTTCCTAACCAAATTTAACAGGATCGAGCAGGCTAGACCACCACCACCTGAAAGGGCTACAACTGCTATTTAGGGCAGAATGATTGTAGACATTATAGTGGGAAGCCTGTATATGTGGGCTTTAGCAACAATCGGGTCAGAACTACATGTACAGACCTTTTGGCATCAAAATCAAAATGGTTCTGTGGTTAAATGAATCAGAATTCTAGGATATCAAAGCAGCCCCTGAAGGCCTTCCTGTCTTAGCACTCCTCCCTAGTACCCTTGTTTTAGAAATCCCAGAAATAAGTAAGAATGTATGTTTTAGACTAGTGGCCCTTTGTGATGCACTACTCAGGTTTGGCAGAAACAATCCACTGCTTTCAGGTGTTAAAAAATCAAAGTGATTTATCAGCTCAAACTAAGAATAGTACGTCTTGTTCTTGACCAGAGTACCTCCTCGGCCAGGCTGCTTATTCACATTATAAAGTAACAAATCTATGCACATTCCTTCAATTTCCATTCCTCCCCACAGAAAGTAACAGTTTACAAGAGTAGTGCCACTGTACTCCCCAATCCCCACCCTTCCCTCTGAAACAAATCTATTAACAATATGGTGTCATTTGGCTGCTACTGTATTACCAAGTTTATACATTTAGGAAGGCAGTATTGACACACCTCTTTGCTCTGGCCTTTGGCTAATGTGACCATTCCCCCACCACCACCACCACTGTAGACATTAGGATTTTAATATTTGAATACTTTGTGGGGAGAGAATGCATGTTTAGGGTTTCCCTCCCCAAATAGCTTGCTTCCAAAGATAGTGATTTCACTGTAAAAATCCACTCTGTACAGCAGCGGTGACTGTAGCAATCCACCCACTTCACACCTCATAACAATGTTGCAATTCTGTGCAATTCTGGCTCTTTAAAAGTTCTGACCTTTAGAAAGGGAAAAGGAAGGAAAGCAGCTGCAGGTTCTGGTAAATGTGTGAATGTTTAAGGCTGTGTGTGCAGGTGGCGGCGGCGGCGGCAGCAGTGCGAGCCAGCCAGCCAGGGTGCTTTTTTTGGAGGGAACCCCTGCTGGGGATGGTGGCTGTGGAGGTGAGCGGGTGAAGGGGGCTTGAGTTGCTGCTGCTGCTGTGTGCCCTGGGCAATGGGGAGAGGAGGGGAAAGAATTGCTGGCTGCCCGGTGCCGTTTTTCATCCATCCAGGCAAGCGGCAGCCACCCAGCTAGGCTCCGTGAAGGGGCCGGTTATGGGTGGTGTGTTCATGCCAGGAGGAAGAGGGCAGGGCAGCCCCAAAAGTAGATTTTAGAAAGTAGCCACTTGAGTCCCCCCGTGAGTCACGTATGCCACGTACGATCCTCATAATCCAGATCGAATGTGATTAAGTTGACAGTAACGGGATTAGGCAAATTCATGTTAGCAACCGGTTCTATTATTTTGGTTTAGAAAAACCGTTTTAAGCTTGTAATGGGAAGGCGGGCCCTGTGTGATTGCGCCCTTGGTCATCATTCCTTGTTTGAATAACTAAGAAATATTTATCCCGCCTGTGGCCTATAAAATCTGCTTAGAAGAGTACCCATTTAGCCAGCATTCACACCAACATCACTTCCTTTTTTGATTTGCTGATAACACACCAAAGCAGCACTTAAAGTTACATATACACCATGGCAGTAACTTCTAAACTCAGAATGTCTTTGCTAATTATGAATCAACTTATGAAGAATTGTAGCGACTATTTGATGTTTCTGAATGTCCCGGTTCAAGATTAATAACAAATGAACTTAATTAACTGGCCCAAATAACAATCATTTTGACATCTGATAAAGACACACTTTTCTACCCACCCCTTTACTGATGTGTTTCTTGGTAATATAATTGTGCTATGCTTTCAGAAATACAGGAATTTTTTGAAAAGTGAATTGGTTTTTTTTTTAATGCTATTGAATTGGGTTTTTAATATTTGTTGGGCAATGTGAATTTTGACTCTCTCTTTTTTATGGTCTATCCTGATATCATACAAAGTTTTTTCTAACTTTTGGACTGCAACCTTCATCAGCCTTGGATGATAATGAACTGGAAAAGAAATCTAGTGCTAGATTCCGTTCCTGAAAGATTTTATAAATGTGGTGACTACAAGAAATAAGAGACAAGGAACAGGTCTATTTTAGCATGCATTTTGACACATATTTTGCAAACTATCCCTATTTTCAATCATTTTGATAAAGCAAATCTCACAGGTTTATAGTCAGCCCCTGTAAATCAATTGTACATTGTTCCCTTAAAAACAGTTGAGCTTCTAGACATTTGCCTTCTTCCTGCATTTCTTGGACTACTGTAGTACAGAAGTGCTCCAATCTTCCCAATATTTCTGAATGACATAATTGCCTAGAATAGCTGGGGATGATGGAAATGAATTCAGGGCAACCTCAAAAGTTGCAGTTGAGCACCTCTGCCTTAAAAGAAAATCTGTGGCTTGATCATCTTTTCCTGTTTTATTAGTAAGCTGGATAGAACCATGTTCTGTTATAACCTCTGTATGGAATCTGAACTAGTAGCCAAGATTCCCCAGAGTATGTGCACATGTTGTTCTTTAAGATGCCACATGCATAGAGAATAACAGGGGAATTAAAAAAAAAAGCTCAGGGTAAAATTGTCCAAAATTGTACAGAAAGAAAATAAATTAGGAGAACTTATAATGAGGAACTCACTATGTGGGTGGGTTTGACTCATGGTTTGTAAGCCTGGGTCTGAAGATGCTGCTGTATTTTCTTTATAGGAAACCATGTGTAGGTGTTCAGTGAAATGCAAGAGCATTGCTTCTATAATGTCAAATCCCTTTTGTGCTCTCTGTGAAAACTTTTTAAATATACTTTTTTAAATGCAGTATTTGAAAAAGTTTCAGGAGTGTGACTGATGCTTCAGCTTTTTAGCTTCCATCAAAGGCACAGCTGCCTTAGAACACCATTGGGTTTAGGTGCATCAAAACTGGGAAGAAAGATAGCACAAAGAAAGGGTTGTGTGTGCAATCTGTGGAACTCAATCATTCTTCCAGAATAGCAGAGTCCTCTGTGGCACTTTCATGTGAAGCCTGCCCAGGGGAGGAAACTGATGGCAGAACAGAAAGAACCACCTTGGTTTGTCTCACTTCTTCTGCTTCATTCATTCATTCATTCATTCATTCATTCATTCATTCATTCATGGACGTATGACTAGGCAAGACCTGGGCCAAGTACCTCCTGCATTACTTAGTGGTCTTGAGGGTGACACATCTCCTAGGTGGAAGAATTGAGGTAAGGACAGGCTGGCTTTAAGGGTGAGATAGGGATGGAAAAGGCCTAACAGGAGGAAGAACTACTGTTATGGTGCTTAGGCAACCATTGCTTCAGAGCTAGATGTGAACAAATTAGCAGGGTTAAACACAGAGGCATACAGCCACTTTCTACAAAAAACCTTTCACACGTGAAGGGAATGAGCAAAGTAGAATCAAAATGAACACTAGTTTCTAAGAAGTAAGCTTTCTCCATAGTCAATAGGCTGTAAGACTCAGCAGGTCAATAGTCAGAAATGTCAAAACCAAGGGTCAGAACAGCAATAGCTGGATCAGGAACAAAAGACAAATGATTATTCATGTTAATTTCACAATCTTGCTGTGAGCGCCAGATAATCAGCATTGTAAACCTTTAAGAACAATTAATTCAGGATCCCTTGCTGTTTCTTTCTTAAGGTTATCCTGACTGGTTGCTTATTCTTGTAATACATTTCATAGAATGCTGATCCTCTGAATAAAAAGAAAGAATACTTCCCCATGTCAGTCCTAACTCTTCTGTGCATCAGCTTCAGAGAATTCTCCCTTGTTCTCAGAGTGGAGGGGATATATGCTCTATTGTGAACTCTCAGCAACTATCTGGAGTACGATTTTGGTCATTCCTCCCACTCCAGGAATCCACATGGGGGGGGGGCAGAATGACTTGCCCCAGAAACGCACCCTCAAAGTGCCTAGAAGTGGTTTCAGGTAAGGGTACATTGGTCAGGAATGGTGGCAACCTGAGAGCCAGAACTGACTGTGACCTCTGCATCGTGGCTGGAATATAAGAACACAAGAACATAAGAGAAGCCCTGCTGTATCAGGCCACAGCCCATCTAGTCCAGCATCCTGTCACATACAGTGGCCCACCAAATGCTCAAAAGGTAGCAGAGTCCTCTGTGTCACTTTCATGTGATGTTTAATTTATTCGTCAATGATCTAGAAGAAAGGGTACATAGTCAAATAGCAAAGTTCGCTGATGATACTAAATTATTTAGGGTAGTAAAATCTGAAAGAGATTGCCAAGAGCTCCAGAGGGATCCCTTAGCATTGGGTGAGTGGGCAACCAAATGGCAAATGTGCTTTAATCTTAACAAATGCAAAGTTTCTCCATTATTATTTCTGGGTTCATGGATGGAGCTCCATTGCCCTTGTGAAGATATATTGAACTTCTCTGCAGTAACATTGTGTACAAGTGAAAATTGACAAGAGAGAAGGGTTTCCACACCCTCACCCTGAGAACTGCAGTGAGGGTTATTGGATGTGAGTCTCATGGTGTGGGTTTTCAAATACAGGGAATGGTTCTGTGTTCAAATACACGAACATCATCAAGGGAAACAGTAAATCCCCTTGAGTGGGCAGCATTGTTGCTCTTCAAACAGCTGTGCTGAAGTACCATAACAGTACTTATGGCAGCATGATAGAGGAAGAGTGGGTGCCCATATGGATGTCATATGTTCCCTGCACAATGCATGCACAAGGAGGGTGAAGTGTGGCATATTAAAGGCACCATAAAGATGCCATGAACATTCCATCACAAAGTTGTCCAAAACTTTACTATATAAGAGAAAATTGAGAACAAACATAGCAAACTCAGAAATAATGTTTGACACTTTTCCACAGGAGCAGAACAGAATAAGAAGACTAACTGGATTAAAATTGGGAGTTAAACAATGAAGCATTTGGGAATATTTTTAACAGTAAATACTAATAGACTATAATATGAGAATTATAGGCAGGTTTGGAAGAAAATAAACCTACATTTAAAAACTTAGTAATACCTATACGATCAAGGATTAGAGTAGTAAAACCAGTATCGCTTTTCATATACCTGAAATTCTCACTCTATAATGCATTTTTACATCAGTATATTTTTGCAAAAGTAGATTGATTTTTGAAATTGAGAACAGCATCAGAATACATGAAACATGTGAATTGGGCATAGCTATGTTTGGTTTGCTCACTCACTCACCTAAATTAAACTAAATAGTGCTGTGGGTAGTTTCTCTCTAAATGCAGGCTGATCTACAATCATTCCTAATTCTTCTGAATTATTCAGTACTATCAATAGGAGCTGGTGAGGTGAAGAAAGTTACATGACCTCAAGTGTATCCTTAATGCACCTCAAATGGAGGGGAAATTAGTTTTCTTAATACTTTACCCCTTGCTTCTTGAGGATGAGTAATATTGTTGCATATTAGTCTGTCATCTTATTATTGATAGCAGTTAGCAATTTCATGAGTACGGATATGTAAAAATTATTTTATGACTTGACCTGTACATCAGGGGGCTAATGTGTACATTGGTTAGAGCTAGTCAATTGATGCTGTTCTTGGCACAAAAACAGTGACTTCAGATTTGTTCCAAAGGCATATTGATGGAGAAAATATTTTTTAAAATATGCATTTAGGTGCAATTTTTGAAATATAAAAAAATCTGGACCTTTCCAGAAGAATGTAGATCATTTATTTATGCAAATACATACAAAAGGGACATGGTCCAGAAACAGATTGGTAAACATACCTTATAAAATCAGCAGTGTTTAAACTACTTTCCTCATCTAAATGCAAAATCCTTGAACTTGCACCAAAATATCTGTCTGTGATTCTATTGTCTGTGTACCCTTTTTGTTTTTCATTACCTGAAGATTGCCAGATTGTCCTCTAATATATTGATGTATTTTACTCAAAGCTCTTTTATGGTAGTACAATAAGTACTTGGATCAGAAGACAGCATTTTGAAAAAGAGAGATTGTGATTTTTTTTTAAAAAAATTGTGGATTATGAGCACAACGCATCTCCAAAAGACCTTTACGGAACGATGTCACCTTTCATTATTATTACTATTGAAATGGCATTGAAATAAATCACAGCTTTATATGAGAAAGAACGTTCCCATCCATCCCTAGTCAGAATGATGGCTCCACATTTAGTTTATGACTCTTCTGGTTAGGGTAGAATGTAGATCTGTGAAAATCAAAGTGATCCACGAGCATAGCAGATGGTCACTGAATGGCCATATAAAGCCAGAAGGCCATCCATCCTCTGTGAAAAAGGCATCTGTGTTGAGAACCTTTAATATGATGCTGTTTCAAAGACTTTATTGGTTATTTTGGAATATTAACTGAAAATACAGTCTTGAATATTTCTTCTTCCTGTGTGTTTTTAAAGTTGAAGGCAAGAAATTTCCCTACTGCTGCAACACAAAAAAATGAAGAACAGCATTCAGAAAGTTCTTCCACACTGTCACACTAGAAACAGGAGGTGTATGAGTTGTTGCAGGGAGTGTGTGTGTGGGTAAAGCCTGCAGTACACATCAGAGGCTTGGGGGCATCAGAAATTCTGCTGCAGGCAGAGCAACCTCCTTGCAGAACCTACAGGGAGGACTGTGAGAGGAGAAATGAGGAATATTATTCAAAGGCCTATAAATTTCTCCAAAGAAACGTGTTTAATCACACTGTTATAAGGAAATAGGGTTGCAAATTGAGGAGGAATTCATCCTGAATCAGCCAATTATGGGCGTGTTGTCAACAATAGTATACGGATGGAAAGATAAATTGAAATGGACACTGGGAAGATGGCAGAATTATGTAGTGGAATAGATGAAATTCCAGATATTGAGCAACAACAGTGCAAGAGTTATGGCGCACAGGGTAGATATGGACCTGAATCATGATAGAGAAGTGGAAAAAGATAGAAAGGTATTTGGAATGGGAAGCAGGGTGCAAACATGAGAAGAATAAAATGCACTTGGATATAAAGCACAAATATAAAGTTGTGCTTTTGGAAGGATTCACTGGAGCGGGGGAGGAGGGAATGAGTGGAATGAAGCAGTAGAATAGCTGGATTTGTTTGGATATATGTAACAAGAAAAATGTAAGTAAACTGCTCCTTGATGTACGTACTTAAATAATCAAATAAAGTAGGTAGGTAGGTAGGTAGGTAGGCAGGCAGGCAGGCAGGCAGGCAAAGGAAGGAAAGTGACTACAGAGCAGAGTAGTTAATGCCAAAGTAGCTTTCGGTCATCCATACAACCGCCTTTGGGATCATGGGACTTGGATAGGGTAGAAGTGTTTGTCCACCTGACCGCCATGAGGGGCCAAGAAGTGGCCCATTTGGAATCAGTTTTAGGCTACATCCACACTGGATTGTTTGTTTGAACCACAGTGTGGAAATGGATCAGTCTAAAAAAGCAACACATCCTGCTATAAGGGAATAGGGTTGCAAACTGAGGAGGAATTCATCCTGAATCAGCCAATTGTGGGTGTGTTGTCAACAATAGTATATGGATGGCAAGATAAAATGGAATGGACACAGTCTGGAAATGGTTCAGTCTAAAAAAGCCACACATCCTGCTAGAATGCTGTCTGCACTGGAGCAGCTTTAGTGCATTTTGGTGCAGCTGTGGTGCATGCAGACAGTGTACAGGCTGTAGTTCACAGTATAAAGCTGAGCAACAATTTTCTAGACACCTATAGGTGGTGCTGGAAGCACACAGCTTCTTGTTGTCTTCTATCCGCACCCTTAGAAAGGCTAAGAGCAGTTTGTCCCATACTGCACAGTGTGAAGACAGCATTAGTCTCCATACAATATTTTCTTTAGCCACCAGGGTGTACAAACTTTTGGCATCTCTGTGTCACACTGGAAAAAGAAGAGCTGTCTTGGGGCCATAGATTTAGATACAGAAACACTAACTGGGCATCCCCATGGTAAGGATACTGCGAGGCAAAAGTGAGTCCACCTAGTGAGAGTCCCCATGCAAAGCCCTAATTTGGGCCATATGAGGGACAAAAAGCACAAATCAGTGTTTAACCCCCCCCCTTGCAACTGTTCTCGCTGTGAATTAGCAGCCAAGCACGAAGTATTCTTAAGCATGGGGATGCTCCAGCCTCTGTCACCGGCTGAAGGAGGGGATCAGAGCCACGTCGCATCTCTAGCGGCTGAATTTCAAGCCCCTCTGACAGAGGTTTCTCTTGCTTCTCCCCTGCAGCCATGGCTTCAGTCATGTATTTAGCAGGAAGGGCATCTGCTTGATCCTGGCTCTGTTGGAGCACTGGAAGAGGCTGCGGCTGCAGGAGAGAAGCAAGAGAAACCTCCATGAGAGAGGCTTGAAATTCAGCTGCTAAAGATGGGAAAAACCACTCGCAGCATATTGCTCTATCGCCTTTGTCAGCCTCCCTCGGCCTAACTTGCTTCCCAGAGCCTGTGAGCAACGCGTCTCTCTTTTAATCATTAGCGGAGCTCTGCTTGTGCGCATGAGAGCTGCTATAACCCCCTGACAGTTGCTCAGCTGATTGCAGAGCAGCTGTCAGGTGAGTGTTTGTGGTAAATCAGCCCCTTACCTGAGCATTTAAGCACTCAGGTAAGGGTGGTGGTGGAGAAAAGAATGGCATCCTGATGCAGGCACTTGCTGCAGTTTTCATGGGGATGGGCGGGTTCGCCTTTAACTCGCCCTGTCCTCCATTGCCCTGGGGGCACCTTAATGAGAATCTTAATTTGCATTAAGACTGCCCTAAAGCCACAAGAAAACTGATGAGGAAAAAAAAGTCTGTGCATAATTTCATAATGTTTAAGTAAATTTACAGTTTTATGTTAAACTGCATTCATAGCCAGTGGGCCATAGGTTGGATATCCCTGCTTTAGGATAGCAAAAATACAGTGAATTGAAAATAATCAATGCCATGCATTTCTAAATCATTATTTCATTCTGAAATGGAAGCCATCTGCATTTCTGAACCCTCCAGCTTTTTGTTAGTAGTAAGCTCTTGTTTGCCAACTATGTTACAGAAAATACTGACAAATGGGAGACATGCTCTCCAGATAGTGAGAATGTAAACTGAGTTGCTGATCATCTGCTGTTTCTTTATTTAGTTATTTTTAATCTTTTAAATGATTTTTAAAGGATAAAAACTGCTAAAAATCTATAAGAACTTTAAGTTTAAAGCAATAAACTCATCACTGTCTCTATTATAATGGAAAGTCCGTTTAACTCTGTGCTTACATCTGTCTTTCTCAAGTTAAAACTCATGATTTCATGGTAGCACACATAAAAAGTATGGTGCACTTCAGTCCCTTGCTGAATGAAGATTGCTCAATGAGTGAATTTTGTTTATAGTGCAGGTCCCCATCCTTGTGCAGAACCCATCTCTGTTCATGTCTGGAACTGAGAGGCTAAATTTCCAGATCTGAAGCAGAACCAGCACATGAGGAGTATCTGGAACTGCTTGATCGGGTAAGGCAGGTATGGGATCCCTGATGTCAGCAGTACTATACCTTGGGAAGTCTGGATTTATTTATTTGCACCTTTCCCTCCCTATACCCAAAGGTCTCAGGGTGGGTTACAGCAGCAAAAACAAAATATGAAAGGGACATATTAAAAACAATAATAGCCTCTGAAAGTGGAGAAGGGAAACACAGAATGTTCATGAGGAAGGGCAGATAGGTGTGTGAACAATCCCACTTTAGAACCTTCTCTAAGCTGCTTCAGAAGTGCCTTGGAGATTTTTTTTAGGGTGTGTGTCCTATTACAGCATTAGTCTTCTGACAGCTATGTCAGTTTACGTGGCCTGTATACAATCCTATATAATCCTGGCTTCTGTATTTCAGTAGCTCAGGGCCCTCACATGGATGTCTTCAACTGAAGTATAAGACATTAAACTTAAGACCTTTGCATACACTGGTTGATTGTGCGTCCACTTGATTGGCAAACCATGTAAACCCTGACCTCTTCTATAATTGGACAGTCACAGTCATTACTGAGTAGGAAGCTCATGTAAAGACAGTAAAAGCACAGTCCCTCAGCACTGCAGATTATATATGCAAACTGTGCCTGTTGTTCATATTTTACAAGCTCCCCAGTGTACTACTGTGCTTGAGATGTCATATTGACGTACTAGTGAAAAGGAGAGGCAGGATTTACTTCTGGTCAGATTTCATCTATGTTTAATAATTCTAACTCAATGAGGATCCCTTGACCACCTGTGTGTCTAGAACATTTGACTTGACGTATCTTGGATGTTCAAAGGCTGGGAGAGTTTAATGAGAGGATGGAACTTTAAAGTCTGTTGTCATGTCTCCAGCCAGCGAGGTGTGGAGAACACACATGCATACACAGAGGAGCAGCAGCAGCAACAGTCAGCAAGAATAGTCAGCTGTAGCAAAAGTCCAAGTGAAGGTTCCTTGGGGGCTCAAGAGTTAAACCTATGGTCAAAAGAGTTCCAGAGTTGAAGTAATCAGAAGGTCAGAGAAGTCAGTAGTTACTCAAGAAGCAAGGTCACAAATCCTGGAGCTGCAGGTTAACAAGCATTTGTCTTCAGGAAAGCTTATCAGAATGTTCTGCCTTAAATAGGTGAATCAAGAGTCACATCTCCTTTACCACAGGTGACAGGCGTGGATTCTTTCTGATCTGCGCAGCTGTTCACGCTCACACCTTAGATTGGTCAGCGAAGGGCATTGCCCGGCAGCTTCCGATTCTGAGCTGCTGTTATCTTGAGCTATAAGCTCACTAGCTGTTTGTGTCAGGCATTCCTCATTTTATTTGGCCAGGTAGCCTGCCTGAGCTTGGCTGGGCATTGCCACTGCCCCTTCATCCTCAGAGGAAGGGGTGCGGACAACAGGAGGCATGGTATCTGTGTTGCTTCAAAGTAGTGGAAAAATGAGGGAAAAATAAAGAAAATGTCCAGGCATATGACATGTTCACAAATGTACTTCAGCCCCAGAAAATAGCTTTCTTATGGTGGAACAGAACTGCCATTGGGTCACTTGTTTCTTTTGTACTGAAAGCAATTTTTAGTTATTATCTATTCCTGTTTTTAGTACAGCAGACAAAAGGTTGTACTTCATGTCTTGAAAGTGTGTCAGGTGTAATTAGCTGTGAGAAATCTAGATTTTTAAATATAAAGTTTATATAATTAATACTTTTCTTAAAGCCCAAGTAATAGGGATTTAGAGGGCAGAGAGTGAAGCTACTTAATAAAAGGTTATGTTTCCTGTGCAAGCTGGAAGGAAAGAAAAATGTTGTAGCTGAAGGAAAGTTACTCCCTCTTCACAATGGGAGGCAGAATTATAGAATAAACACACAGGAGATAAGGTGAAAGGGGAAAAGATCTGTTTAAAAGACCTTTATTCAGGTTCCGTGGTTTAAGATGAATAAAGAGGATTTATTCTGAAGGAAACCAGGTAAAAAGGCTGTCCAAATAGTGTATAGTTCCATATAAGGAAGCACATGTAAGTCTAATTATGGTAGGAAAAGATTTATTTATTGTCACTGCTAATATTGTTGCAGTGGAATATATAGAGAATTAAAAAAATGAAAGATGTCTGAGCACAGTTATGAAAGAGGCTTCCTATTTAAGTGAGCAATATTTAAAGGATATTGCAAAGCTTCTGACTGAATTTCTTGCTTTGCACCACTAGAATTTGGGTAGGCGGATGGAGGAGAAACCTTCCCAACTTTTGTTTTCTAATTGGCTTGTCAATCTCCTAAAATTTCAGAATATGATAGCATACATGTGAAGATGGTAGCCTAAATACAGGCAGCGTCTCTCTAAATGAGAAAAAACAAACCTTGAGTACAATTTGTGAGTTACTCTTTGTATCTTCTTATTTTTTTATTTTATGTTACGTTACAATAACAAAGAGAATAAAAATATAATTCCATATTAATGCAAATAAAACAAATAATATATAATAATATTAATGCAATTTATAATGCAAACTAGACACTCTGTAGCCAAATAAATAAGACCCCAAGATATATAGCAATGTTAATTATATAGTAAAAGTTAGCATATTAAAAGTTTGATATTAATTAATTAATTAATTAATTAATTTGTTCAATTTATATGCCGCTCCTCTCCGAAGACTCAGAGCGGCTTACAACAGGTCAAAATATCAGACAGGTTAAAACAATAACAGTTAAAAGCAAAACAGTAACATCAAACACCCACTCTCAAACCCATTCCCGAAACAGGGAGGTCTTAACAAGCTTTCTAAACTCCAGGAGGGTGGGGGCATTTCTTATAGCGTGCGGGAGCTCATTCCACTAGGTGGGGGCTGCCACCGAGAAGGCTCTCCCCCTCGGGGCTGCTCTTCTGCACTGTTTCAATGTTGGAACTTTCAGGAGCCCCAGTCTATGGGTCCTAATCGGTCGGAGGGACTCATGAGGCAGGAGGCGGTCTCTCAGATATACTGGTCCTAAGCCATGTAGGGCTTTATAGGTTATAACCAGCACCTTAAATCGGATCCGGAGACCGACAGGCAGCCAGTGCAGCTCGCGGAGTGTTAGTGTAATGTGGGACCGTCTAGGAAGTCCCACAATAGCTCTTGCGGCTGCGTTCTGGACCACCTGTAGTCTCCGAACGTTCTTCAAGGGCTGCCCCATATAGAGAGCGTTGCAGTAATCTAACCTCGAGGTAATAAGAGCATGAGCGACTGTACGTAAGGCCTCATGATCCAAATAAGGACGCAGCTGGTGCACCAGGCGAACCTGGGCAAACGCCCTCCTTGAGACCGCAGCTATATGATGGTCTAAACTAAGCTGCGGGTCAAGGAGGACTCCCAAGTTGCAAACCTTCTCTGAGGGGGTAATATGTTCACCCCCCAGGTAAATGGATGGACAGTTTGAAATGTCCCTGGGAGGCAATACCCACAGCCACTCCGTCTTGTCGGGGTTTAGTTTGAGTCTGTTCTCACCCATCCAGGTCCTAACAGCCTCCAGACACTGGCACATCACTTTCGCTGCTTCGTTGACTTGGCATGGAGTGGAAATGTACAGCTGAGTATCATCAGCGTACTGATGACATCCTACCCCATGTCGTCGGATGATCTCCCCTAACGGTTTCATGTAAATGTTGAATAGTAAGGGGGAAAGCACCGACCCCTGGGGTACCCCACAAGGGAGTAACCTAGAGGTGGACCTCTCACCCCTCACTAACACCGATTGCGAGCAATTAGAGAGATAGGAGGAGAACCACCGTAAAACGATGCCTCCCACTCCCAAGCCCTCCAACCGCCGCAGAAGGATACCATGATCGATGGTATCGAAAGCCGCCGAGAGATCAAGGAGCACCAGAATAGTGGATTCACCTCTATCCCGGGCCCGCCAGAGATCATCCATCAGCGCGATCAAAGCAGTTTCCGTGGAATGGTCAGATCTGAAACCTGACTGAAAGGGACCCAGGTAATCGGCTTCATCCAGAGCCCCTTGGAGTTGCAGCGCCACCACCTTCTCCACTACTTTCCCAACAAAAGGCAGGTTGGAGACTGGACGATAGTTATTTATAACGGCTGGATCCAGGGAAGGCTTCTTGAGAAGGGGGTGCACAATTGCCTCCTTGTAGGGAGCCGGAAAGGACCCCTCTCCTAAAGAAGCATTCACAATAGCCTGGATCCAGCTCCGCGTAATCTCCCTGCTAGCCGAAACCAGCCAGGAGGGACACGGATCTAGCAAACATGTGGCGGAACTCACAGCTCCAATGGCCCTGTCTACTTCATCAGGTGTCACACGATCAAAACTATCCCAGATAACATGCTCAAGACGTGTCCCTGGTACCTCGGTATCTATGTGACAGGAGTCTAGGCTCGCCCGGATCTCTGCGACCTTGTTCGCGAAAAAATTGTTAAAATCCTCGGCACTGCCCTGTAAGGGATCCGTCACACCCCCAGTACTTAGGAGAGTGCCCGTCACCCTAAACAGGGCCGCCGGGCGGTTTTCCGCGGACACGATTAAAGCGGAAAAATACGCAGATTTTGCCGCTTTAATCGCTCCCAGGTATCTCTTAACATGCGAAGATAACCTGGTTCGCGCCGACTCGGACTTACTGCGTCTCCACTGCTTCTCTAGCCGTCTACGCAGGCGCTTCATCTCCCTGAGCTCCTCAGTAAACCAAGGAGCCTTCCTCGGGCCAGCGCCTCGTAGAGGTCGCATAGGCGCAATCCGGTCCAGAGCCCCCTTAGCGGCCGTATTCCAGGCCGCCGCCAGGGACTCCGCCGAATTGCGGATAAGAGAGTCCGGAATAACCCCCAGCGCCACCTGAAAACCCACAGGATCCATCAGGCACCTGGGGCGGAACATAATCTGAATACTTTAGCATCTGGTAAATAATCTATTGGTAGTCTTTTTATAATATTAGTTAATAATATCCATATATGTGAAAATGTAAGTTTACAAAGTTGACCATGTAATATTTTACATTTATAGGCTAGACCTTTGTTTGCAGAAATTTCCCATAAATTATGATACCATATTTTTGTAGTGTCTTTGGAACCTATTCTAATTACATTTTTGCAGCTAAAATCATTTCTCCTTCTTGGTAGAAATCTGATCAAGTTTTTGGTTTGTGATCAGGTCACTATGGTGAAGAGTGGTGGTCACTGGAGGATTATGGCCTTTTATAACACTGAAAATTGAGCTAAAATGGAAGTTCAGCACTCCAGTATATAGGCATGTGTTTCCATGTACCAAATACCCAGTAAAATGGGGGTGAATCTAAACTAGGAAAATTATGCATGTTAGGCTTCATTGCTGTTTCTGCCAGACATCCAACAATTGAGCAAGACTTGACTCAATCCTTTAGTTGGCAATAGGCAAATAAGTCTGGTTCTCAGTTCCCCCTTCTTCCAAAAAAGTTTCTGTGTCAAATTTGTCTGTAAGGGTTATCTCTGACTCCAGGAACCTTTTAATGTTCAGATTCCCAGTCTTGGATGATATCAGAATGAATCCAGAGATAGATTATTGAAAGGGTAATCAACATAACCTCACCTTGACTGAACAGTGGCTATTTAAATTTATTCATTTAGAGATGTGCGTGAACGAAAATAGTGTGTTTGGCTCGACATCAAACTGAACATCTTTTTTTGTCTTGATGGTGAATCATTTAATTGAACAAGTGGTTGATTGCATTCAATTTTGACCTTCTTTAAAAACAAACAGACAAAAAAATTTCCATTGGAAAAGAAAGGTCTTTTCAAGGACAAAATGCAGTGAACATGGCTTGTGATAGATTGCTTATTCCAATCAGAATGCCCTGTCCAGTACAGGAATAACAATTATATCTGTGGAAATGGACAGACCGACAAAGCGACAGAATCCTTGGTGTATGTATCTTTGGAAACACAACAGGTGATGCTAGAATGGTTCCCCCCCCCCCCCCCGTAAATCCTTTTGCTTAGTTCTCATTGACTGAGCTGACAAGTGTTAAAATGAGTCATTGGTTAAAGAAGCAACCATAAAACTCCTGCTGCCTTAGCAACAGAGATGCTTTGAACAAACAGTGTTTTTTGGGAAGTGGGAGGGAGTAGATGAAGAAGGAGTGGAGGGTTTTCCCTCCCTTCTTTCCCCCAAATAAAATAGAAGGCTATAGAAAACGTTATGATGAATATAATGTTGAAACTGATCAAATTCCTACCACATTTTTTTTTCAAAACTCAAGACCCAATAATAACTGTTGATAAAGATCTTCTGTGCAAACAGTATAGAAGAACCACAGAATGTGGTTTTGGAATCCAAAGACATAAAGGTTTGGAGGACAATGGCACTCTGAAAAGATAGCTGCTTTAATAATAGGCCTGCAAGAAAGAATGGAGAAAGGTTGTGATCATCTGCTTATCTGACAGCAAGGCCAAGCAAATGGATTTTTTTTCCCACAAAAGAAAGTCCCAAATGAAGGCGAAACTGAATAGAAATCCTTTCAAATTTCAGCTGAAAGAACACCATGATAAGAACACCATCAAGCAGTGTGGTCTATGGTAGAAGTGCATGCTTGGCGTGAAATGGTACCAAGTTTGTATCCAGAAATGTCCAGCCAGGGCTATGAAAAATGATTCCCACTGAAAATCTTGGAGATCTGCTTCTGGCCAGTGTGGCTACTGTGGTCGAGAATCAGGACTAAAATATCTTGTAGTTTCTAATAGACTGAGGAAGCAATGTCTGGAAGGGACACCTCATCTTTTGTAATTTTTAAAATAATTTTATATGACATTAGATCATATTTTATTCTTATTATCATTATTTTTACTAACGTAGTTTGAGGTGGGTTAAAATCTTCCTGTTTCTGTTTTTGGATTTATTTTTTTCAGAATCCTATTTTGTGTCATTAGGATGAGTGAAATGAATGTTGTTCAGTGATATCTGTCAAATCTAGGGCTTGTTTCATTGCACTCTGCAATTCATAGGAAAAAAGTAAGCATTTTATGTGAAGTTTCCTCTTGGTGGGGACAGATAACCAAGAAAGGAGCATTTTAGTGGGAAATGTTCAAAACAACCTGCTGAACTGGAGACCATTTATGTATGCTATTCTTCTTAATCAAGCAATTATATTTTGCTAGCTAATTAAAAAAAGCTTCTGCTGATCATGTAAATTACGATTACTGGTTTTGTATGATATCATGAGAGCACTGCAGTTGATTAAGTATTGCAAGGGATTACTGTCCTCAAAAATTATTTCAACTTATGCCATAGGTATGAGTGATTAAATCAGCAGTAGCACAAAAGCATTCCTCAGGTTGTTGATGAATAGAAAGACAGACAGCTATTGCATGAGTGCGCGATATGGGAACATACACAAAATCTACATCTGTTGAAGGAAGTTTTTTACGTTTGCAAAATTTTGAATAAAAGTACTGAAGTAGCATCTAGTATATGAAGGACAAAAGATGTATTGGTTTTTCTCCAGTCTTCTTAGGGTTGGAAACAAGTGATCAATATGACAAGCAGTGGATCAGGCCATGCTATAGATGAATATGCTAGCCAAGGAACAGGTATTTGCATCCTTTCAAATGTTGCCTTGAATTAGATTTTTAAATGTCAGCACCACCACATTTAATGTTATTTTAATCGTCTTTGCCCAAAAGGTTGGGATCTTGGAGTGTCACATCAGATCCCTGTATAGAGGATTAGCTACTGATACATTATAATTAGAACTTGATAGTCTCAATCAAACTAATAGAGACATTTGGAAATTGAGTGACAGACAGCATGATTCATATTTAATCATCCTAGGCTCTTTCTACACTGGGCCTTATTCTGGGTTATATCCCAGAATAGGACCTGCCATTCACATGTTAGTGCGGACATCAGCAGGTCCTGCCCAGTCTGCCATAGAGTCTACTAGAATGAAGATGGAGGAGCCTATTCCAGGATATAATTCAGAATAAGGTCAAGTGCTAAAAGTCCTAAGCAGACAAGAGAAGACCTAAATCAGAGGTCCTCACTGAGAGAAATTAGTTTCAGCAGTGCTGCTCCATCAGGTGGTGGCATAGGCCAGGATGCCTTTGCAGCATTTACTGATATTCTCTTTCTCCTTACGTATCCTGGATGGTACACATCACAGCACCTGCATTCCTTATCACCTCCATGAGTGATCTCTTTTCTGCCCTGTGGCTTGCCAGTCTGTCTCAAGTGCACACACTCACTTGCACTTTGTGATACCTTCACACAAAAGAACCCTTTGAGCAAACTTTATAGCTTCTTCTTGTTGCATCTAAGCAAACAGCCGTGCTACAAAGTTGAGGAAGCCCAAGGAAGAGGGCTTAAGGGCTTTAGATTCATAAAGGGGAACTTTTGTGAAGTTCAATCAAAGATGTATCATTTGCAGGGACCCTTCAACATTTGTAAGGGCTAGTTTCCTGAAAACCCCTGTGAATGTCAAAACTGTGAATGTGATACCTTCCCATGAAAAATATCTTTGTGCTTTTTTGCCAGCATCCATCACCATAAAAGTGAATAACTGAGACCCAAAGTGAGACAAAGGTGAATAACAATGTAGGAAAACACAACCATGTTAAAACTAGGTATATATGACAATATCTATAAAAACTTTGGTTAAGAAAAATCCATCAGCAAAATGTAAAAGGTAATCAACATCCACAATTCTGTACAACTTATCTATGCAATACATATTTAATAGATAGTATGTCCAATAGTTTAGTTTAAAACTTTATCATTAACAATGCTTGTGTGTCCTGAGCTATATATAATATAACCAATCTTAGCATAAAGCTTCTGTTACAAATCCAAGAAGTGTGATCCATGTGAAATAGAGTCTTATAGGTTGGCATGCTGTCTGTCCATTGTCCTCCCATATACAATGCAAAGACATTTTTCCCTATAGAAGGGCTTTTTCAATGTATTCATAGAGAAGTGACAGTGAGGTCTTGCATAAACTATTAATTATTCAGTGTACAACTCAGTTTACAAACTCTGCTGGAACCGAATACACAATTCAAACTTACATATCTGTTCAAGCATGTATGGCAGGATTGTCTTCCCTGTATGTAAAAGAACTGTGAAAATCTAAAAAGACAGAAGCTTCACAAACAAACAATGTACAAATCATATTGATTACAAGCTATAGATAATGAGACATGAACAATTTAGCTTACTTACATAGTGTCTATCACATATATGCCAGGCTAAGAGTGCGACCACAGGAAAACTCCTGTACTATGCTATTAACCAAATGGAGATTTTTCTATATTTTGCTTGATTTAATAATGTATTGTTTCCATTGCTTACAGTATATGGTACAATTATTTCTTTTGTTGTATTCAGCCCTGAGCAATTTTCTTTGGAAAGGTCGCATGTAATTTAATTGACATGATATAATATGATACTATGGTTTCCAGCTTCAGCCATGTGTGAATTTGGTTCAGTGTCAAAGCCTCCTTGTGTGTTGACAGTGCCATGAAGTCACCAGCATTTCTTTAAGGGTGAAAAAGAAATCTGATCCTGCAATGAGTAAGGGCATTTCCTCATTTATTTTCTCTATTCCAGGACAAGGCTCGTTGCTGAAATGGGACAGGGCTTTCCAGATTTAGATGGCCTGTCCCACTCCTTGTCCAACTGTTACCTCTGAAGAGGCCCTGGTGAGGCTCCAAAGTCTGCAAACTTTCATTCCTGGCCTCAAAGGTTCTATATTTGGGATGTATACACTTCCAGTGGTGTTTCCTGGAATGCTACTGAAAAATTTCCCTATGGTATACCAGTCCTGGGCTAGCTGTAGACCTCATTGTTGAAGTCTACAGCCTATACTAGGCAAGGGTATCATTTTGGGTGCTCTAATTCAGTTCATGATTTGTCCAGTGCAGATGAAGTGTGGCTGGGCATCTGCCGTAGACCACTCTAGTGTGCACACACCAGGTGCTTATTCTGGGGATTTATCCTGGAATAGAGTTTAATGTGGAAAGGTTTGGCAGTGCCAGGAAACCCACCACAGCTGATGCTTTGCATAAACATCACTTTAAGCTGAAAACTTGTACATGGATCCAGGCAGTATAGAAGTAGGTCTGGAGTCACCCCAACTTCTAAATCCCAGAGACCTTCAGGTATGAGGCGGGATAGAAATGTAAATAAATAAATAAATAAATTTAGTCATCAAGGCATGGGTTGTACAGATATGACCCACAGTTGGCTCAAGCATTATATACTCCTATTTATTTTTAACAATGTAGGCTGCCACTTCCCAATTTGGGCGAATGCTGAAGGCTTACTATATTTTCCAAGTGATGCTGAACTTCCCCCTGTTTCTTATCTGCACACTTTTACAAGTATGGCTTGGAGGTACATTAAATGATAGCAGATAGAACCATCAAGTGCTATAAAGCTATGAGAATGAACAATGAAGATTGCTGGAGCTTCTGAGTACAGATTGGATTGCTCATTGAGACATTGGGAGGATTCCCACAAGTACAAAAAGCCAGGGAATGCAATATCCTAAATGTCCTTCTGGGTTTAGAACAAAGCTTTTTAGTTGTTTTCAAGTGCAATCTTCAATGATAGGTTGATGGGAATTTATTTACACTGTGTATATATACCTCTTTCACCACAAGTGATCAATCATCCCAGACAATGAACAAAACAAAAAGGTTTGCCATATGCCAAGGAGCATTAAGACTGACAATGCATTGCAGCTCACATTGAACTCTAGATACTGAGACATTCTTTGGAGAAGAAAAATGCCCATTACGAGTGACACTACAAAATGAAACCAAAGGAAAGCACAGTTTTAAAATGTCAAGAGAAGAAAAGTATTTTCAAAAATTCTAGGTTAAATTAGGCATATGATGATTAATCTTAAATAGCATATTTCCTACTCAAGATGCCTGTCGTTGCTATTGTGAGTGCAATGACACTTAGTACCCTAAGGCAGCATAAGAAACATAAGATCCTCCATGAATGACCTTGTATGGGCACATGCTTCTTCAGTATACTTTGCCCCAATATATTTATTTTTTAGAGTTGTACATTTTGTTGTTCAGCTGTGTCCAAATCTTCATGACCGCATGAAGCATAATATTCCAGGCTCTTCTGTGCTCCTGTGCCTTCCAAAGCTTGCCAAAGCTCATGTTTGTTGCTTCCTTGACACTATCTAACCAGCTCATATTCTACTATCCTTCCCTCCTTGCCTTCAATCTTCTCCAGCCAGTGTCTTTTCTGATGAATCATGCCTTCCCATTATGTATTTGAACTTAAGCTTCAATATTTGTCCTTCCAATGAACAGTCAGGTTGATTCTCTATAGGATTTTATATTTTTTCAGTCCAAGGGACTCTCAAAAGTCTTCTCCAGCACCACATTACTACACCATACATTACTACTAGGAAAACCAAAGCTTTGACTAAACAGACCTTTGTTGGAAGGTAATGTCTCATTGTCCAAGTTTGCCAAAGTTTTCCTTCCAAGAAACAACCATCCGTTAATTTCATGCCTGTGGTCACTGTTCACAGTGATTTTTGAGGCAAATAAAATGAAATCAGTCATGTTTTCCACTTCTGTCTACCACTATTTCTCAATGAGTGATTGGACCAGATGCCATGAACCTGAGCTGCTTTTGTCATACCTTGTGTTGTCAGTGCCTCTTCCTCCAAGGACAAAGAGGCAGTTGTCCTCCCCAGCCAACCCGAAGCAGTCTTCCCAGCCAGCCAAAGTGAGAAAGGCATGCCTCATGGGCTAAATAGGAACAATTAGTCTGTCCCCCAAGATGGAGACAGCTCAGATTCAGATGCTGGCCACCACCCAGTTCAGAGTGTTTGTCAGGCAAAAATGAAAGCACCAGAGATGCTCAGCATGATTACAGAACACCTGCAATGAAGAGATCTTGACCTGGCTGCTGCTACCACTAGCCTGGTGAGCATTCATGTGTGTGTGTTTGCAGAACACTCACTGCTTGGGACATGATAGTTTTTGCACTAGCAATGAAGACCTAATAAGAAACCCAATAGGTACTCAATTGGTACAGATCTGTTACGTACCATCTGCACACAATACCTTAAGGATCCCATTAGGGCTCCATTCTGAACATCCTGTACCCAAGAGTGCCAGCAAAATCCTGATTTAATGAAGTCTTTGGGCCCTTAAATCCAGATTAATGGTAGACCCCTTTAATGGTGTCTTCAATCCGGTCTTCCACTGTGAAGACCGGATCAGAGGCCACATGTCTGCATATCTACTGGGGCAATGGGGCCCAGGGGCAGGTTTAGAGGTCACCATTTGCAGTAGGGCAGCTCTCTCCCCACCACTCACAGCTATGTCAGCCCACTGGTCTAGTGGTTAAGGAGCCGGACTCTTGATTGGGAATACTGGGTTTGATTCCTACATGAAGTCAGCTGGGTGACCTTGGGCTAGTCACAGCTCTCTTCTGGGTTCTCACAGCTCTACCTACCTCACAGGGTGTTCTGTTGTGGGGAGAAGAATAGAAAGCTTTGTCAGCCACTTTCAGTTCCCTTAAATGGGTGAGAAAAGTGGGGTAGAAAAGCCAACTCTTCTTCTTCTTCTTCTTGCTGTCTACAAAACTAAGCTCAGGCTTCATAGCGGCTATGTAGGCAGCTACAAAGCTGTGTTTCCACCACACCCACTGTAAAAGGAAGGGACCCCGATTGACAGCTATGCTGGACAATCCACTGTGCCCTTAGTGGACCTTTCTGCCTGGGCCAAATTGGGCCTAATCAGAGCCTCAGGATGGATGCTACAGTGTCCACGTGGCGACCCTGTTTAGCGCCCATTGCCATTGGGTGCTAGATGGCCCACGTGGATGCACAGGGCCCTCATCTTGATGTAGAACTTCAAGGACAAGATTCAACGAAGACCGCATGTCAAAGATCCGGATCTTCTAAATTTGGATTAATGGAGGTACATGCAAAAACAGCCTTAGTTTTTTTTTTAATGTTGAGCTTCAAATCACCTTTCATAATCTACTCTTTCAACCTCATCCAGAGGCTCCTTAATTCTTCTTCACTATCTGCCATAAAAATGGTCAGCATATCTGGGGTTGCTGATATCTCTTGGCAATCTTTTGATTTATCCAGCCCAACATTTCATGATGTAGTCTACGTGTAAAATAAATAAACAAGGTGCCATATTACAGCCTTGCCATGCTCCTCATTCCAACCCATGCTTGGTTCTTACTGTTGCTTCCTGGTTTGCATACAGGTTCCACAGGTAAGATGCTCTGATACTCTCATCTCGTTAAGAACTTGCCCCAATTTGTTGTCATCGACAAAGTCAAAAGGCTTTAGCATGGCTTCTGGAACTCC
This sequence comes from Aspidoscelis tigris stejnegeri, assembly GCA_023333525.1. Taxonomy (NCBI): domain Eukaryota; kingdom Metazoa; phylum Chordata; class Lepidosauria; order Squamata; family Teiidae; genus Aspidoscelis; species Aspidoscelis tigris. The sequence goes on from JALMGA010000010.1 coordinate 19,552,049, forward strand.
CTTGCATTCACTATAATCCAACAATTTTTGGCAATTCGATCTCTAGTTCCTCTGCCTCTTCAAAAATCAGCATGCACTTCTGGTAGTTCTTGATTCACATATTGCTAAAACATAGTCTGCAGTATCTTGAGCATGACCTTGGTAATGTATGAAAGGAACATTTTTTTTGCTCTTCCCTTCTTTAGGATTGGATCATAAACTCACTTTTTCCAAGCCAACGGCCACTGTTTTTGTATTCCAAATTTGCTGGCACATTAAGTGCAGCACTTTAACAGCATTGCCTTTTAGGATTTTAAATAACTGAGCTGGGATTCTGTCGCCTCCACTAACCTTGTTGTTAGCAATGCTTCCACAGGCCCTCTTGAGTTCACACTTCCCCTTCTCATCTGAGTGGTTCATTTTCCAACATTTTATCTGTTAGATTTTTTTAAACTGTCCATGGGTTTTTCTTGGGAATAATACTGGAGTGGCTTACCATTTTCTTCCCCAGTGGATCACCTTCTGAGCCACCCAGATTGGGGAAATAAAGTGCCATTATAGGATGTACTCAACCATAGTTCTGCTATATCCCCCTAAAAAGTGTGACAACCTGTTGAGGAGAAACCCAGGACTGGTGGCAGGTTCCCAGCAATAGTGCTGTTACTTATATTATGGGGGGAGTCACTATCATTGCTGTGGCCACTGCATATGAGCGAGGGCTGAAAAAGATGGCCATATAAAGTGGTGGTAGTGTCATGTACTGCTGAATGTTCTGAGCTGGCCAAAGAGCCGAATTTATGCATCACTAAAATGCAGAAAGCTAGCAAGCAAGCATGCAAGCTATAATGCTGGATGAACAATACTCTAGATCAGGGTTTCCCAAACTGTGGGTCGGGACCCACCTCTAGGAAATTTAACCGTATTTGAAAACTTTTTTGATGTAATTATTTAATTAAGTAATTAAAATATTGTATTAAAACTTTGTTTGCTATTTGAAAAGTCCTTTATTCATATTGGTAACAGTTACATTTCCTAGAGGTGGGTCCCGAGTTGGTAAACTCAAATGAGATGGGTCGTAGCCCAGACAACTTTGGGAACAACTGCTCTAGATTATTGCTTGCTAGTGGGGTATTTGGCCAATCTCTGGAGGCAGCCTTTGTCTAAACTCTCCACTATGACCTGTCCATCTTCTGTAGTCCTGCATGACATAGCACATAGCTTTGGTCTACCCAAGCCCCTCAGTCATGACAAGGCAGTGATTCATGAAGGGGATTTGTAAATGATTGAACCTCTTTAATGTAGGGTTTTAGCATGACAGCCGGGGTGAGGATAACATACTAGGTTGATTTCAGTGCAGTGTGGTTTAGTGCTGGGCACAAAATGGCCAATGTCCAACATTTCTGTGCTGAAAAGCTTCTGTTCTACAGCTTCTAAGATTCTTGGTATGGGAGGAGTCAGCCATATAAATGGTGCATCTCCAACCTCTAGGGTAGGAATCCATGCTGTAGGCTTGACTCATATGTCTCATCTTTTGCTACCAGGGAATTAGGTTTTCCAGCCAGCGCTATTAATGTGAAGCACTGGAAAGAGCCTGGAAGCTATGCAGAGAATGGGTGTAGTAGTGTGTGGTCTTCATAGTCCTTATGCATTGCTAATATGTGGTCACCCTCTTTTGTGATCAATCCTCTTTTGACATAGTCTAAAGTGGCTGTGAATATCTTGCCATAGTGTCCATTTGCATTCAGTGCTCAAGGTAGAGCCAGGCAAGGAGTCGATGGTCAATCTGGAGATTCAGGTTCCTTCTAGGTATCACTTACTTATTCTGTTATATTTAGATATTCCAAAATAAAGCATGAGTATTCTAGAATATCCATGCTTTATTCTGGAATATCCAAATATAGAGCAATAAGTAGTAATGTTTGGATGGACCATAAGACCAAGGCTGAGAAAAGAAAGCATCACACTAAATATCAGGCAGAATATTTGGATAAGAAAGATTTTAATTTTTATCATTGTGAAATGCTGATTAAGAGGATTGAAACTTTGAAGCTATAGTGTACATATAAGGCAGAAGTCTTGGAAACAATCTTATTAATACTTTGCTAGGATGACAGATCTAAGATTTATTAGAAACTATATTACTCAGCTACCATCATGTCTAGCAAGATAATGGAACACTGTATTATATGTATGTATAAAGCTCAGGGAAGAGAAAGAAGAGCAGCCAGAAAGACCTGCATTCTGCACTAGAGATGACTTTTTAAAATGTTACTAGAAACCAGTCCATTTCTGATACTTCAAGAATTATGTTTGTTCCCCAGGGATAGGAGGACTATAAGTGCAAACTGAGAAGTGCCACACCATACTCAGTAAACAGGTTGGTGAAAAGATCAACCCTCTTTTTTCGTCATGCATGTTTCAACTCTGTGGTCCGGGGATCAATTTTCATGTGGGTTTGGACATGGATGGTGTCTCCCCCCGCTTTCTTATCTTTATTACATCCATCCATCAAACAATACAATAAAAAATTTTCCAAACATATATTTTCCTCATTTAATTCCCTCCCCATTCTGCTAATCTAATTCCTATTGTTATATGAGCCTGAACTTTCCCCAAGCCTTCTTTTATCCTTTTTTGTAGTGAGTCTTGTTCTTTAGCTTCGTATAAAGGTTTCTATAAACCTCGTAGACTTTTATTTGGTGTCTCCCCCAAATAAAGAAGCCTTTGGTGCCTAAAAGCATCAAATTTAAATGTATCAATCACATAATTCTGCCATTTTTCCCACATCCACCATGATTTATCACTCCAACCTCCTGCAATAACCATCAGAGCGGCCCATAACAACCTATCCAACATATACATATCCTCCCGTACTAACCATGTTCCACAGTATACTTGCAACAAACATATTTCTGGATGCAGTCCCACATTTATTCCAAATACCACCCTTACATTATCCACCACTTCTCCCCAGTACCTTAATACCTCCGGACAATCCCACCACATATGATAATATGTCCCTCGACCTCCGCAACCATGCCAACATGCAGAAGTCATCTTAGGGATCATATGTGAAAGCTGTGCAGGGGTTCAGTACCAAAAATGTAATAATTTCAAGTTCAACTCCTTCCATTTAATATTTTTCATCTTCTTTTCAGTTTCATCTTGTTCTACCTGGAAATCCATTCCCCCTCCCCAAAATGGGAATTTTGTTGTTCCACTGTCCCTTTTTGGTCTAATGGTTAGGGAGCCGGACTCTTATCTGGGAATACTGGGTTTGATTCCACATTCCTCCATGAAACCAGCTGGGTGACCTTGGGCTAGTCACAGTTCTCTTTCTGTGCTCTTATAGCCCCACCTTAGCTCACGGGGTGTCTGTTGCAGGGAGAAGAGCAGGAAGCTTTGTCAGCTGCTTTCAGTACCTTTATATGAGTGAGAAAAGTGGGGTAGAAAAACCAAGTCTTTTTCTTCTTCATGTTTGCAGCATGCTGACTTTATTCAGCAGCTGCTTTCCCTCTTTCCTCATTCTGCCTTTGCAAATATCAGAACAAATCCTTTTTGTTCTTTACATCCTTCACCAAATTTAGCTTTAGCTTTTCTGACACCTTCCTTACAATTCTGGACAATATGACTTTATACTTCACTGATTACTTTCACTTTGCATCTGTGTCCCTATTGATTCAGTTGTGAAATATATTGGCTATTTTGGGGGTCTACTTTTTCTTTAATTTTTTTCCTGAAGAATTGTTTGTGATTCCTTCAAGTATCACATTGTTTTTGCAGAACATTTTATTGCACTTTGTGTCTTAAATATCACCTTTTTTTCTTTTTACAGAAAGTAAGTTGTCTTTTTCAGTTTTGCCTGCTGTTGGTGATAGTTGTATTCCTCCTTGGCTTTCTGCTTCCAGAAAGTCAAACATGAGACCACAAGAGGAGGCTTTCTGGATCTAGTCTAACATCCTGCCCCACAAATTGCTCCTGTACATTTTCAGGCAGAAGACAGGGATAATACCTTCACTTGCTCTTGACTTCTTGCATATAGCCATCAGACGCATCCTGCCTGTCCCTCCAACCTGGAGGCAGGACCTAAGCATCCATTCCATAAAGCTGGTCAAGTTCTGGTCAGGGCATTTTAATCTGGGTTTTAATCCACATTTATTTAGTCAGCAGCCAGGCCAGTCTTTTGACATTCCCTCCCCTAGCTTATAAAGTGGACTGACAGGTGAGAAACCCCCCTCCCCCTCCCCCTCTCACCATCATATCCTGATGTCATCGGGGTGGGTGTTCCCTTGCAGAGTGGAGCCCTCCTCCTTTACCCCTTTGCTCAGTCTCTCATCTCTATGACACCATTGATTAATTTTTATTAACATTTTAATGCTCACCAGCTGTTTTATTAATGCAAACAGGAGTGGGGGGGGAGAGACGAGAGTGAGGTGGAGGGTGAGAGAGCAAAGCAAAGCACTGCCCAGCAGCATGGTGTCTTTTCTTCTATTCGGGGGGGGGGAGGGGAGAAAGGATGGAGGGAAATGGAGGCTTATGAGCCAACAATTGTGCTGCATTGGAAGACCCCAGAAGTGCAAAATCCCGGGGATGCAGGCAAATGGTGTGAATGGAAGGAAGGAGGGATGATTGTTACACTGATCTCATTACAAATGTTACAACTCTCCCCTGCCTCTGATCTCATGGTGGACAGCCAAGGGAAGAGAGGGAAATCATGCTTATCATTGGCTCTGGGGGAACTGAAGGGAATGCCTCCAATACATCATTCCCCATCCCCCCCCCCAAAAAAAAATACATGCCTTCCCATTGTTAAATAGTGAGGATTATTTCTACATCCTGCAGCAAGACTGCTTTTTATTTGAATACAGATAATCCGTGTTCTGGAACCTTTAATCCTTGGAAACTGCAGATTCCTCTGATCCTTTGGGAACACTCAGCTCTGAAAAAGAATTCAAAGCTCTTTAAAAGTTGAATAGAAACAGGAACTATGAAACTATAGGGGAAGTTGTAACAGTAATTCGATTTGAGATATCACTTGTTTTAAGAGATGTGATTGAGAGATAAATATCAAGCAAGCATTAAACATTGCATCTTTTGTACTATTATTTCTGAGATTACCCATTCTTATGCACATGGCAGGCAGGATATAATATATACCTTTGTTGTGTGAAAAGGCCCTGAGTCACATTAGATTTGGTTGCTGAAGGAGCTTGTGTACAAGCGAACATAGATCTAGATAATGCTGACATGTCTTAGTTTTCTTATGTTAGAAGTGTAGACTCTACCTGCAGCTGGTCATATGAAACCAAATGTCAGAAACTGGCAAGGTCTGTAAGAATGATGGGAGGGGAGGGATGTTATTATTTTATACCAGACAGGCTTTGTGCTAGAAATACAAATACAGGCACCTCATAACCATGAAATGTTATGATAAGAAAAGCTCCTCTCTGTTGGTCTTGCTTTCTTTTCCCTGAGCTTTATACATACAGACCCATCACATATATCAGATGGTGTTCCATTATCTTGCTAGACATGATCGTACTTGAGTAATATATTTTCTAATAAATCTTAGATCTGCCATCCTAGCAGAATATCAATAACATTGCTTCCCAAGCTTCTGCTTTGTGCTGCACACTGTAGCTGCAATGTTTCAATCTTTGCACTAGTCTTTCTTTCTTTCTTACAGCTTACAGTGATTAGACATGACAACTACAGTAAATTGGTGTTTGCTTTCCACAAGTCATGATGCATCTGTCTTTCCCTTTGCATACAATCCAAACATTTGAGGAATTTATTTATTTTTCTCCTCAAACACTTAATGCCAAAGCAATGGATGGTTGCTTTTAAACAGGCCAGAAATGGAAACCCAAAAGATATCAGTGTTTTGCTTTGTTTGTTTGTGTGTAACTGAGAAGGCAAGAATAGCTCAAAAGTTACCAGCTGAATGATAAACATATTTTTATTTAATTGTTATTCATTTTGCTGCTTCTTATAACCCAGTGGTATTCTAGCGTTGTGGAGCAATTCAGTACAACTAAATAGTTTAATTCTGCCTTGTCAAAACTATTAAGAGGAAATTCTAATTCATTTATTTTTAGGTTCATTTTCCAGGTTACAGACTATAGCACTGAGTTCATTATGTATTTCTCTACCACTAATGGTAACCAGTAAGATCATCTCTCAGGTTTCTGTTTCACTGCTTCAGATAGGTTGGATTGAGAAATAATTCAGGGTGCATTCATACAGAGCTTTGTTGGGTGCCATTTTCAAAAGACTGTCCCATCTATGGTCACTGGGGAAAATTTTTTTTTTTTAAAAAAATTATTTTGGTCTGTGACTGTAAATTAATTTCAAACTTCATTGCTAAAGAATAAGCACCTAAAAATCTCCTGTCTCACTTTCCTTCTTGTCTTCATCTTCCATGCTTGCCGCTCATTGGCTGCTATCAGCCTGAGCTTCCATGCCTCTTGTTGGCTGGCCATAGAGGCTCATTCCAGGCTGAGATTTACTACCGGAGGTTCTGTAGCTTCCCAGCCAGCAGTGAGTCACCTTGGGAGTGATGAATTCCCATCTGGGAAAGGGACACTGGATTAGAGGCTTGTGGCCACAGTGAGTTGTTTCTGTTATATTTTCTGTTGTAGATCATGATTTGATATGGCCATATGACCAATCAACAAAGTTTTGATTGATTGATTGATTTTATGTGTAACCTTTGAGCCTCAAATTCACTTCTGGAGAGAACTCTGCAGCAGGACCATTGACCTATTTGTGAGTGAATAGAGATAGAAAGTCTTGGCACACTTATCTCATACACTGGAACACAGTGATTGCTATCTTGCCTCCAAAGAATCCTGGACTGTTGTTCCAGTCCAGGTGATGGTGCTTATGCATTTTGCCACCCCGTCTTCAAAGCATGCATGAGTTTTGGGGGTGCATTACTGTTGATAAATTTCTTTCTTGCCTACTACCAGGTGCAAAATATGGGCTAGGTCTAGGCTTAGGGAGGTGATTTTGCACAAGACTGAAGCATCATGGACTCAATCCCCATGGTCATGGTGGATCACTAATCTGAAGTTACACAGTTGTTCAAAAGAGGTTGGGTATGCAATCAAAGAGTGGAGCTGGAATTCCCTGCCCTCGCCATGTTGTGATGTTAACTACAGGACTGAACCCAATCAGAGAGAAGGGTGGGAACCCTGACTGGCAAAGGGTGGAGAGCAAAAGATCCTGGTTCCTCAACGTGTTTTATATAGCATTTTCAGTGGAAATGGCAAAATTCAGGTTCTATACATTTTCAATGGGATCGGGCAGAATGAGTGTTCGCCTCACATTTAGATTAATTTCATATTTTAAAAAGTGAAGTGGGATCAAGGCCTTAGTGTCTGGAAGGAAATGGTTCTGAAGTGAGACCATTTTGTAGTTGGTACTAATGTGTGCTGGGTAGAAATCAGTGAAGGTAAGTCATCTTGGCCACTGCCATGTCTGTAGATGGAAGGAATGGGGGTGCAAGAGACTGAAAACTTCCTATGAGTTCTTGGTTAGCTTTTTCTGCCTGGATGGTGGTGGTGATATGCAATCACTGTGTTCTGTGGTCTCTTCCCAGGTGGTCTTCTTTTAGCCATCTGAATACTGTCCAGCTTTCACATGTGCCCTCAAATATAGCAGCTTTGTGGGGCCTCATGTACTAGTAGACTTGGCTACTGCCCCACCTGATATGTGCCCTGCACTCTTCTGTGTCACTCAGTTGGCACTTGCTGGTCCCAGGTGTGGGGGAGAGTGGTGGTAGAAGGTCAAAGCTTGCAGCAGATGAAAACAGAATTCCAATCTCCTACCATCCCAGCAAGATTGCTGTGTGAGCCAATATTGCATAAAACATCCTCAGAACCAGTCATTGAAGGACTGTGGAAAATCTTTACATATAGCTTATTTCTCTCTCTCCCACTCTCCACCCAAAAAGCACAGGTACTGTAATTTGATAAAGAACACTTGTAAGAGCTGGATGGTCCTATCAACCTCATGTCATTATTTTTCCTACACTGCTTAGTGAAGCACAGAGATAGAATGAAGATTAAGATTTTCTCTTGTGCCACATTCTAGGACTTAGAGCATTTTAGGATAAAGCCACTGAAGGGAAAGATATTTCAGCATTTTTAAATGTGCTTGTAGATGTTCCCTCCCCCCCCCCCCGCCCCAATGCTGCTAGGAATTCATCAATGGTGCAGTGCTTAGTAGCTTGCCATTTCTGCTAAGGAACAAACACACGCTTGCACTCCTCCATAACCTTTGTGTCACAAAGAATGATTAAATATTCATGCCATTTAGCTTAGTTCCAGTTTTGTTTTCAATTAACAGAAGAAAATCCTCTCTCACACATAATATGCTGTTTTATGTATGGCTTTTGGTTTATTTAACTAACAAAATTAAGCTCCAAGGCATTTGAGTTCCAGCCATTAAAGACTGTTGAAAATAGCATTTATTAAATAAATGGATAATAATGAGAATTGGGCTATAATATACATGCAGATATAACAAAATGCAATCCTTATTTCCCTTTAACGCAAAGGGTTTGTTAAAACGCCACTGGAAACAAGAACGGGATCGGAAAATCAATACTTTTGATGGTCTGTCTCTGTGTAGCTACCTTTTGAAACTCTGGGTAAGTTTCAGACAATAGTATAAAATGTTCCTTCCCAACTCGATACCTGTTAGATTCCAACCCCAATCAGATCATCCCACTAACAACATACTATGTTGCGGGGACTGCTTCAACAACCAGACCCCTACAAAGTCCTTGCTGATCTAATCTGATCTGGATCACACAATCTGTCCAACAGCTGGGGCTGATTGCCCTTAGACAGGAGCCATGCTGTCTGCACAGTAACGGCTGTCCCTTTCTAGCCTCCACAGTGGATCCAAAGCTTGCATAAGCTTTGGAACTGGCCTCTACAAGTCCCAAAGACCAGGAATGAAAGTTCCTGTCCTCAAAGCCCCTGGGGAACCCATTTTGGTGTGCTTTGTTGCGTTACCAAAATGAGACCTAGGTAAACTGGAATACTGAGGTGTTTGGCTTGTGCATGCCTCCGTGATCCATGTTATCTCTTGCTACAATGAGGATCTACCAGTGCTTTGCTTCCTGATCTAGATCATGTTCCATCCACATATTGGTGTCCTAATGTATCCCCCACTGACATGCAGAAAGGCCCCTAGAGCCAAGGTTTGATTTTGTGGAAGCTGTTATATCTTCCAACTTTGCAAAGTATATGCTAACTTTGCAAAACTCCAAGTTTTTGTGTTTCAGTCAATGTTGAAATGGGCTGCTGGTGGTTTAAGGGGCACCACTCTCTAAAGGAGTGTGTGTCTTCTTCACAGAAAGCTATCAAACCCTTAGAGCAATCTCTCATTCCTTAGGGCAATCTAGCGATCCTTGGCTATGACTATCATGAACATGATATTCATGACAGTTCTCAGTGGAATTCTATTTCATGGGTGCGTCTTCATGGCATGTGTTATTTCGGTTTAAAGAATTCGAAATAAAAGAAACGGAACAAAGCTGTCCAGACGACTTGCAAGTTGATCCGGTTCCGATGGCAGCCTTAACGCGGGATCAATACTCGGAGTCCACATGGCAGCATTGTCCTCCTGCCCATTGCCCGCACTCTCTCCTGTGATTGGTTTTCCCTGCCAGGATCCCACCCTCCCTTCTCTTTGCGTCATGCTCCGCCGTGAATTTCCTGCCCAATCCACCCTCCCCCTTCCCAGCAGCAGCAGCAGCAGCAGCATCCATCCATCCATCCATCCATCCATCCATCCATCCATCCATCCATCCATCCATCCATCCATCCATCCATCCATCCTTCCGTCCGTCCATTCTGGCGCTGCAGAGAGCGGGGAGAAAGTTCCCCAGGCTGCGAAAGTTCCCGGGGGACGGGCTTTCCTTTCCGTTACACTGTAGCAAAGGAACCAGCTCACTCTCTTAAAAAATGTTGCGAATTTCCGCAATTTTAATGAAAGGAAGTAATACAGCTGAGGGGCTTTAAATATTAAAGAGGCATATGGCTGTGGTTCCTTCTTTCCTCCCTCCTTCCCTCCCCCACCATCCCCAGGCGCCCTTCTGCCGCTCATCAGCTGGGGGTAGACCCCCTCTGCTCCGGGGATTCCTGCCATCGGGGTGCCCAGCAAGCGGGCGCAGAGGGGAAGGCTCTCCATCCATCCATCCATCCATCCATCCATCCATCCATCCATCCATCCATCCATCCATCCATCCATTCATCCAGGCGCTGCGGCGCTGCGGCGCTAGCGGCTTCTCCCTGGGGCTCCACCGCCGCTTTTCCCCCGCTTTGCCGCCACTTTGCCCCGCAGAGGAGGAGAGCCAAGGGGTGGACAAGAGGGCGAAGGGGGCTCCTCGCTTGCTCTCCCCCCCCCCCCGTGGCCGGGAGGGAACTCCGCCCCCCCCACCTCACAGGGACCGAAGCTGGATTAAAACCTTGGCTTGTGGTCACACCTAAGGTTTAATCTAGCTTCACTCCACCTTCAGAGTGAGAGAACACATCAGCAAAGTGACCAGTAGTTTTCTTTCCACATTATCTAGTCTAAAGGTGGATTTTCTGAGTTATTAACCCTGAAAGAAAACCAGCTTGTCAGTTTGCTGGTGTATTCTCTCACTCTGAAAGTGAACTGAAACTGGATTAAACCTTAGGTGTGACCACAGGCAGAAGCAAAGTAGCCTAGAGGGGGCTCAAAGCGGTTGATATTCTGTTCTCACCCTTCAGGGGACTAAGTGGCTGACAAGCCTCCCTTAAGGGGGCTGAAAGCCACTGTTCCGAACCTTCAAAGGTCTGAAATTGCGCAAATTGCAACATTTTTAAGGTGTGAAGTGCTTAGATTGATACAGTGTTTCAGCTTTAAGGAGGTTTATAGTGGGTGTTTGAGGGTGGATTTTTTCAATGAAGGAAACCCTAAACATGACGTGCTTCTAATACGTTCAGCCATTGGTTACAGTGCGATTGGGGGGGGCGGGACAGCCTTAACACGGAATCTCATCCCGGAACGATACTGTCCACACAGTTAAAAAGGAAACACGTATTGACACACGATCCGGAGTGAGACCTGTTGAGATCAGGATTTATTTCTAATCGGGATAACGTCCTTTAACACGGAAATACCGTGTTAATCCGAAGTGCCGTCTGAACTGCGCGAACTCAAAACGTTTTGAATTCGAGATAACTATGCCATGAAGACGCACGCCATGTGCATTACATTTTCTTGTAACCTGCTTTCCCCAAGAAATAGAATGAACAAAGAGAATCTCTACCCTTTATGTTCCTACTTAAATAAAAGATATGAAGAGGGAGGAGGGAGGAGGTGGGAGCCACTGCTCATCGTTACTCTAAATAAAAAACTTTGGCTCCACAGACTGGAATTACTGGATAGAAATTCACATGTCCAATATGGTAAAGATCCTGAATCCCTGAATTATAGCCAAAAGAGGTTACCTTTGGCTTTAAACTGTGGGAAAGCAGTTGTCCTTGGACATATGTAGATACATTTGTTTTCATTTTCATCTTGCTGTTCCGGTTTTCATTAGTTTTTGCTGCTAGGTAGGTGATTCAGGTAAGATCCACAGAGGGTCCTTCTACATTAAAAGGTCATGACCTGAATCAGCTGCTGCAGAAGAGCTCCTCACCAGCCCTGAAGCTCACATGCACCAAATACTGGATTGGGACAGTTACAGCTGTGCAGTTGCACAACACATCATGACCACTATAGCAACACCCAGGTGCACGGAAAAGTTGTGGATGGTGTCAGTGCTCACAATGTGAATGCCGGCCATGGTCCCTGAACTTAAATTCCCACTGAAATCAAGTACAAAAATACCTCTATTATGCTATATTTGGATATTCCAGAATAAAGTATGGATATTCCAGAGTATCAATACCCAAATGCAATAGAATAAGTAATCAAGGTCTGGTTATAGCCTATATTGGTAGCTGTGAGACAGGCAAAATGGAGATTTTGCTGTTAATGCATGAATTATTTTCTTTATGTTTTTGGCACAAAAAGCTGTGATAGGAATGTGCATGAATTTTTTTTTTTTTTGTATTCGAGTTTGAATTGAATCGAATATCCAAACATTCTATTCGATTTGAATGTTTAGAATCCAAATGCAACAAAATCCAATTTGAATCGAATACAGTGGTGCCTTGACATACGAGTTTAATTCGTTCCGTAACCTTGCTCTTATGTCAAATCGCTCGTATCTCAAAGCAATTTTCCCATTAATCCATTCCAGCTCCCAAAACACCACCTCAGTTGTTTCTGTTATGTACTGTACTGTATTTACATACTCGTATCTCAAATCTTGCTCTCATCTCAAAGCAAAATATCACTCGCTCGGCGGCTTGTATCTCAAAACACTTGTATGTCAGGGCACTTGTATGTCGAGGTACCACTGTACTTTCAAATCTATTCATTTGAATGTTAAATTTGAATCTGAAGATACAAGTGTCGAGAACATTCGTACTTGAAGATGCAAATGTTGACAACACTCGTATCTATTATATGTATCTGTATGCGTTTTCTACGCATCCTGTTTTATCCCGTATGCATCCTGTTTCCAACCCTTACTATCAGCGCAAATGCATACAAATACATATGAAATTCATACAGATACATATGAACATTCAAAATTCATTGGAATGTGTAGACCTTATTCAAATTCGAATGTCCACATTTGATTGAATTCAACTGAATTTCAAATGTTTAGAACATTTGTGCACATCCCTTAGCTGCGATAACCTCAGCACATGACAGTGGAAGCTGCCAGTTGCAGTCCAGTGGATAATGAGCAGTACAGTGGTGGCACACTGTCTCCAAACCTTTCACTGATGTCTGCCACAAAAGGATTGCAGCTGCGGAAGTTTTCTACCCTGGCTTTGATATTTCCACCTGTGACTGATGTCAGGGATACAGGAAATGGCTACAGATGTCATCCTTTTTCTGTCTTCCTGACAGGTATGTCATCATGGCAATGAGCTCTGAGAATTCTTTCTACTGCTCTTCTCTTATAGGTCTTGAACAAGTGTTTATGGCAGAATGAGTGTTCAAAGGGGACAGGGATGAACACTCTTGCAGTACATCAAGGTTGTAGGGATGTAGAATCTTTATGCTCTCAGTGCAGTCCCAAGGCCTGATCAAAGCATTATGTAGCTCTTGCCTCATCGGGCAGACAACAGTGGGAGAGTCCATAGCTATGTCTCTTCATTTACTTTTGTTTGTTTATTCCATTGTCTTCCTTATCCAATATGTAACCTGTCCTAGGGAAGGGACAGATGCCTGAAAATGATTCAGATATGAACAAACCTGTGTCCAGCTCAAAGAGAACTTTTATCAAGTCAATAAGTCCAGTGATTATTTGGTCCACTATCGGATGGACTGAAGTCCTTTCAGATTCTGGAAAATAAATGAACTTCTAATTTTTATTAATTCTGCGGATGTACTGGTTGTGTTTCTTTAGCATGTTCCTTTTACACTTGGTTTTTAAAGTTGTAACCCACCCTGAGACCTTTGGGTATACGTATAAACATGCAAATGAATGAATTAACGAATAGCCAGAGAAGTCCCAGGTCAGCTTGGAAAGTAAGCATGCTGTCTTTTAGTCCAGGTGACTCTAACAAAACAACCTCAAAGTCCCCCTATTGGTTAGTCCACAGATTCATGGATCACCAGTGCCTTATGACTTTGTACAAACTTAAATGAGTTGCAACAATTCTTAGAAAGCAGGTACATTCAAACTTTTGCAGATGCTGCGACGAATTAGAGGGCTAAGGGTTGGGGGGAAGGACTGGATTAAGTTTCATATCGATCCCTACCTCTTCCTATCCTAAAGCTTCAGCTTGGACTAGACCAAATTGAATTTTATGATGTTTCCTTTCCCTGGAATTGCATTTGGCTGGTGTGTGCCTCCCTGCAAACCCTCTTTAATGTTTCACATTAATGGGAACAGACACTGAAAGAGAAGAAAGGCAGTCGGGGAAGTGATATGAGGTCGAGAAAGGTTTGGCCTCAGTGTTGTGAAACAGCCCGTAACTACAAAAGAAAATTGTCCAGGAAGACAAGGGTAATAATAATTGTTTCTATCAGGTGCAGCCCTGCATGATGCATTTGTTAGTGAGCATGGAATGAGCAGCTATTTGCTCATCTTCTCCAATAATGAGCCTCTGACCTTCTTTCCCTTGCAGATGTTGTAGATTTGTCAGTAGCTGGCTGGCTGCCTTCACACACATGCCCTGGCAATCTCCTTCCCCCACTTTTGAAAAGGTGATTGAGCCCAGATCCAGACCAGGATACAAGAAGCAGGGTTTTAAGTGAAAGGAACATTATGTTAAGCTTTGCCTATAGTTATGTCCTGCATTTGTGGCAATGGGGCAAGTGTGGGTGTAGGAAACATCGGAAAACTGGGTGGCCAGAAAATCCAAATGAGAATATCTCCACTTTTTATTAAAGGGTTAAACATAGGGATACTCAAAGGGATTTGGGTCTTCTAAGCAAATTCTGATATCCTGACTAATTAACAGCAGCAGCAGCAACTTTTATTTGTAATGTCCCTTCCACCAAAGGATGAACAAGAAATACATACAATCTACAACAAACCAGCCCCATATATATATATATTATATTTTCATATAAAATTAAACTCTAACTATATAAAAGCAACACACCAGTTACTCACCAAATGTTTTCCAGCTCCACAGTCCCATACCTAAAAGACTCACCCTGGTGAGTCAAAAAGAAAGGTCTTCAACCCCTTCTGAAAGTTGAGGAGATCTTCCTTCAGCTGGAGACTTATGGGAAGACTTCCACAAATGTGAGGCCACGTCTTGAAAGGCTCAGAGCCTTGAGGTGGCTGTATGCATTGGTGGAACACTCAACAAACTCTTGGCCATAAAGTGTCAGATGCACTGCCAGATAACTGGGAAGATTAGAGAGCAGGGCTTTAAACAGTTGTGTGACCCAAATTTAGGCTTGCCTGTACTCCCGTGCTGTAGAAAGAGAGAAAGAGAGAAAGAAATGCATAATTAATCAGCAAAATATTCATTCCATCACTTGCATATTCTCAGTTGTTCATAATATTTAACACTAGGCTAATTTTAGAATATTATCATATTTTGGTCTTCCTTAATGTACGGAGACCATCTTGGCTGGAAACCACTGGGATTTATAAATGAAGTGACATGTAAACCATTGTTAAAGTGAGCTTGGTTAGTGCTTGGATCAACTTAAAGGAGTGAGTAAACTTGCCATTGGCCTCTGGAATAACAATTCTAATTTCTTATTCCAGTCTATGGTGAAGTGATTCCCCAGGTTGGTGATAAGAAGGATGGAATGCCTGCATTTGTGGGCATTGGCAGTGTTTGGTCCTTGTCAGGACCAAAGTTGAAAGAATACACTTCAGTTTATAAATAAAGTTTTAACTCAATACTCCAGCATCCATATTACAAGGTTACTGAGTCTTGTCATGAAAATACAGAAGCCAATACAGAAAAGCAGTCTAGTTTAAGCATCACCTCTCTTCTCAAAACAAAAGTTAAAGATGTTCTCTTTTCCCAGGAAGAAAAAATGAAAAATGAAAAGTAATTCAGTCATTCTCATGAAAACAACCTTGTGCATACATCCCAATTAGAGCAGTACTTTCCCCCTCCTTATGCCAGCAGGGACAACATTCTTCAGATGATATAGAGCCATTATTATACATTTAACAACAGAGCTTTCATGCTTATGACTACATCCCAATATATGCTTTTTAAAAATGCTAACTTCTAACACCTAACATCACCCAACAGGCCACTCAGCAGACAGAAAGGAAGAACAGCTCTGCCACTGCTGCCTCCCTGAAAATGTTTTCCTTCATGGAGGTGGGAAATTAACAGGCTGAGGAAGGAGAAGAAAGTGATGAGATGTGAAAACAACTTCTCTGGGGTTCTTTAACGCCCATGAACAGCTCAGTGCCTACTACCCTGGAAACAGAAGTGGCTGAAGCACTTGGAGTCAGCCATTTTGATGTCTTCTCATAGGTCACCTATTGCTGGTTGCTGGTCCTGGCTGGGAATGATGTGTAGACATAAGGATAGGAACAAAAAGTTGTGGATCAGCAGTTTTCTGATAAAGTTATTATCCTTGTATCTCCATCTAGATGGCTATTTAATGAGCTATTCTGAAGAACGACGCATAGGAATTCACAGCTGCTCTCATGTGTGTTTGAAGGTAGCAGGCTTCCCCTCCTTCCCCTTAATACATTGTCTCTCTGTGAGAGTCTTAACAATGAGCCTGGGAAAGACTCCTGTCTGAATCTTTGGAAGTCTTCTGCTAGATGGAGAAGTTAAAATTTGAGCTGGAATGTCTTGTGGTCTGACTTTATGTGAAAGGGTACTTCAAAGGGAACAACAATAACACAAACAACAAAAGACAAGACTCAGTGTTATATTGTGCTATATACTCACCATGTTCAGAAGAATGGCAAAATGTGCTATTGACTGGCAACCAAAGATTTCCCACAGTTTGTGCCATTCTGGAATATGCATTAGGAAGCCTTTTGTTGCAACTCCCTGGGTAACATTAATATAGGAAGGCAGTTAGCTTTTATCATCAGATAAAAATATCATCAGACAGACATATGGCCTTAAAAGTGCTGCACTGAAATAATAAAACTATTCAAGATGCATTCTTTTGCTTTTTCTCTCTCTCTTTTTAAAGAGCCCTAGAAAACTGTAAAAATCTTAACTAATTGTAGGACAGATGACAATGAAACAGATTTATCACCTTTTCAGTATTTTATGTATGCCCTGAAAATGAAGGGGCTGTGGAAAATAAGATAAATTGCTGGGGTTTGGAATGCAATTGTCACTCCACTTTACTGGTGGAGAACCAATTGATGTTAAACGAAGGTATTGCACATTTATTCCTCATGTGTGTACTGCCAGCTGCTGTTCATGCGAAGCAGTTCACCATCCCATAGGCAATAAGGGTGCCATTATTGTTTTCTCATTGGTACATGTTTGCATCCATGGCTACTGGCAGAAATTAAAACTATGCCAAACCTTGTGGTGAGCCTGATTCATCTGCACCTAAAGTGAGATAAAATTATCCTTACAGTCTGGTAATGCAAGGGTGAGAAATACAGTTTAATTGTAGGACATTCCTCTTTCAGTTCCACATTTTGCAAACTAATCCAATGGTGCCTCCAAATGTGGTTTAAAAACTACCATTTTCCCAGGACTATACTGGGATTGCCACACATACCATGGGAATCCCAACATATTCTTGGAATAGTGTACTATATAGACATGGAAAATGCACTATATAGACATGACACAAAATCTGGTTCTGAAACCAGATTTTACTGACTTGCTTACTGTGTCTGTCATTTCTCTTGGAATTGTTGCTCTTGAAAAAATGCCCATATATAGGAAGCACGCTGAAAAAACAGCAAAGGGAAGTGAGTGGCACTTCCTACATTCATGTACTTTTCCAAGAGTGACAATTCTGTGATGATATGAAAGACAAGGTAAGAGCTTGGGTTTGACCCAGGATTGTCTCCTGCCATTTGGTAGGGGCAATGAGTGTTACTGTGGTATCTGGCTTGTTTCAACTTATTATTATTATAAAACTATGTAGGGACCATTTCTGATCGTTTCCAAATAAACTTCTTCTATAGATAAGCATTTTAGTTTGGAAGTTGGTCCTTAATAAATAGGCTGTATGCTAAAGCAAAGCGACACTGATGGGATTCTTAATTTGCAAAGAAGATTCAAATGTTTAATTCATTAAACGAAGAGTGTCACTTATCCCAGGCACACTTACAAATAAACAGTGCAGCTCTCCAATAAAAAAACACAGCACTTTATTTTGCACTTAGGGAGACCTGCATAAATCATTTTATGGACTGAAATGAAGTATTTGCTGCTTTAATTAAAATGTTTTGGGCATTGTTATCCTGTAGAGAAATAGACCCAGAGAAGGAGAAGTGCTGAAATGAAGGGGAAGGGCAAATAACAGTAATTGCTAGAGAATATCCTAGGAATATGCCTTTATTCCCAATCACATTAAGCCCCCTCACTCAGTTTGTACAATAACCTTTGCATATCTAAACATTATTTTTATTATCTTCCTACCCACACACACACACACAAAAACAGCAAAATGCAAAGCCTACAGTCTGCAACAGTGTACAGAGCACCTAAAGAGGTATGGAAGGGGAAGACTCCCATTGGAAGACTCGATTTTAGGTTCTGCATTTTGTTGCATAGCTGATCCCATGTGGTCTGATGGAATCAAAGTTATGATAAGATTGTAGTTTTGCCTCCCACCATCGCCTTGGCAGGTGCATGCAGTACCTTACAAGCATGATGAATCACAGGAATGTGTGGTTTGAGTCCTTTCAGGGCTACCCCCAAATTTGGGCCAGCTCCCCAAAAGGCAAATAATATCATGAGTTCTGGCAGCCTCAAACCAAAAGAAGGCTGAAGAGCCTAAGAAGGAGCATGTGTGCACTGGTAAGGACTTTCTCTTCTTCTTGGGACAACAAAAAAGGCATGAGGATGTGTTTATCATTCTGTTTCAAATGTCCCGAATCTAAATTGGGCTATTCTGTGACTCAGAACGAGATGCCTTGCAGAAGTAAAATGTGGTCTGAACTATTCAGGAAGTTTTGAATGTTTCAATTTTTTAAAGGATCTTTAGAAACATCTTCTAAAGCACCTATAAAAAAAAATGGAATATCACTTTATACTGGGCCTTTTCACACCTTCATCCCCCCAGGACAGCATCTCAGGGAAGATGGGGGACAGATCCAGAGTCCACACTTTGAAATGCTGACCTTATCTTAACCTCGCTAGCACTTTTCTAAGCACTGGCAAGGGATGAATCCCTGTAGTCACCTCTGTTCTAGAGACAATTGTGTCATTGGGGAAGTGGCTCCAACATGCCTGCCCCACCCCTACCCAGGCTACAACTTAGAAGAGGTACAAATGGAGCCATGCTGGGTGGCAGGTATATGTGTGAGGGAAATTCCTGCACCCATGGAGCTGTTTCTGTTTAAGATGCAGCTCTGCGTAATGTGGATGAAACATGAAGGAGTGTCCTGGGAATTCCCCATGCAGACAAGTGCAAATTTATTTACTAATTACTCTTGTTCTTTTTATTTTACTGTAATTTTTATCAAAATGGATAAGATCAACAAAAGCTGATTGTCTCTGTATTGCTGTACCATTTGTAGCACTGCAGAAAATAGGAAACACTCTGCCCAGTATCCTCGTCCAATTTGAGGCCATAAGACTGGTACCACATCCTTTTTAGCTGCAATGATTTCTAATGAATAAGCCATAATGGGTACAAGACATTATGGCTGTTTCTCCAGATGTTGCCAGGAGACATCTCTCTGTATGTCTGGCCATTGGTTATTTTGTCTAGGACTGATAGAAATTCAAGCCAAGACAGACAAAGCTGGAGGACTTGCTTTAGATCAGGTGTGTTGTTGCTTTACACGTGGGTGAGAAAAGAGACGTGCTGCTTTTAATGCTTCATAAAGCATTCAAGCCAGTCACGATCACTCTTACAAAGGCCTTCGGTTTGTTAGCGGAAACCAAGAAAACCTGGAGCGGAGATAGGTATGAACATCACTTTGTGTTTGCTGTGATTCTGGGGCTGCTGGGTATTTCCCCAAGGCCCTGCCAGATCTTTAAAAACACAAAAACCACTTTATTTGTAGTTTGGAGACTTCATGCAGGCAATGGTTAAGGCCTATGAATAAAGATTATGAAATAACCATTTGAGGCAAGAGGTCCCTATCTTTTGTGTTCCTGGTTCTGAATCCCTGCCCTGAAGCTTCCTGGCTTCCATCCTGTCCATTGTTTCACCTGTTTAATGTCCATCCTACCTTGAGACCTTGTCTTGTACTCAGTGGGAAGTTACCTTACTTTGGACTTTCTGACTCTGATTTGTGGAAAGAAAGTTGGCTTTTCTACCCTGCTTTTTTCACCTGTTTAAAGGGACTCAAAGTGGCTGACAAAGCTTTCTATTCTTGTCTCCCCAAACAGACACCCTATGAGGAGGATGGGGCTGTGAAAGCTCAGAAGGACAGCTGTGACTAACCCAAAGTTACCCGATTGGCTTCATGGAGACATGTGGAAGCAAACCTGGTAACTACGAGATATGAGTCCGGAATGATAACCACAAGACCAAGCAAGATTAATCAGCATCTTTTTATTTCATACTTTCAGGGACATGCTGTGCCTCTACAGCAGGCAATGGAGTATCCTGTCTGGTGGGCAGGCAGACATGTCAAACAGATGGCACAGCTTCCAGTTGGCCCATCAAGTGGACTCTAAGTGGATGTGCCATTCCCGTGCTGCTTCCAACCATCCCATTTGACAGGCAGGAGGTGGCAGGGGTGGGATGGCACAGATTTTGTAACCAATCTTTCTGGGGCAAAACAAGAAAAATGTTACCCGATCGTGAACTACAGTCCACAGTTCAAATTGGTCTTTGGTGTCCTAACCCCACATTGAAGCTAGAATGTTAAATTATATTGCTCAGTATAAATAGAAAACATTGATCTGACTGATCAGTGTGAGAAGCTAAATCACATATTCCCACAACCATACATTCTTCCTGCTACACAGTCCAGGGCATCTCCATCATCCCAAGAAAGTGCCTTCTGCTGCCCCATTCCCATTTTCAGTAGCAGCCAATACCTCACAAACCAGCCCCTTTGACACTGCTATCAACACTGGAGGCACCTTCTGTTTGGGGTGTTTCGTCTTGCATTGCAAGAAGATGCCATGAAACATGGCATCTCCTAACACCAAAATGGAGATAAGGGCTTATTTTTCCACAGTTTCCACAAAGCCAACTCCCTCTGGAAGTGGAGACATGGCCAAATTTAAGTGTACATTGTTAATAGGCTTCTGTGTGGGGTGTGTCTGTAGGTCTGAATGGTCCCATAAGGACAGAATTGCTTGTGTTGAATGCAATTTTATCTTGAGATTGAAAAGTGTGAGACATATTCACCTTCAATTGCATAATTGTTACCTATCTGCAGCATTCTTAAAGAAAAATCAATCATCCCTTGGGTGTCTAATCTCTGGGACTGAGGAATGTATTTGCATAAGAAGATATAATTGCTTGCCAATTATGACAAATTTGCAAAGACATATTTCTTAATTTATTGCCACTCAGGCATTCACATGCTGTGTTATTGCCAAAGAACCTGTACTGAGCTATTCCAGATTATATCTCACAATAGGGATCTTCCATCTGCATGCCCCTATCAGCTAGGGCAACAATATATGTATGCTCATTTTGAACCTATTGACTCCATGGTGAAGTATGGGAGATACCATCAGTTACCTTATGGAGAAAGACTGTGTGTTTGTGGTGCAGCAATAGTTGAAGATCTTTTTCATATCTTGTTTACTTGTCACATATATTCTTCAATAAAAATAACAGGTTTGGGGCCCCTTTTACAAAATGTGTCTCACTGGAATGCAGAACGTAAGTTGACTTACTTTCTGCAAGTAGAATACGTCCAGAGCTGCAGACATCATTTGGTATCGCAGGTGAGTCTAATACTATGGTGTATCAGTTTGAATTGTTACTAAATGAAGGAGCATCACTGATGACTATTAGACATCCTGGCCTTCCTCTTCCTTCTCATGTTCTTTCTCTCTTTACTTTCCTTCCTTAAGAATCCCAGGGATTTTTCTTCCATAAAGAAGAAAATCATGTCAAATGTTCAATATGACTTAATGCAGAGACAGTGTAATATTTCTTTATTTCCATTTTCTTTTTGTGTGTGTTAACTTAAAATATGTTGTTAAATATTATGGAATTGGCCCACTCATGGGACCCAGCAGATTTCTACAATAAAAAGTTTACATTTTGGAGACTTGTTGCTGCCTTCTAGCATGTCTGTCTCAGCTTTATGAAATCTCAGGGTGTCATAAAAAGAAGTGAATGCTTATGTATTGCACTTACTATTATTTATGGTTTTGCTGTCTTGGAAGAAACATGTGTATGGAACTCTTGTCCTTACCAGCCAAGATACCTTGATGTACTTTGATATTTATGATCCTTGGTTTGATGGTGGATACCTTCTTTAACTGCAGTAAAATGACTTGTCTGACACCGAGCCCAGTTTCAATATCTGCACGAGACTCAAATGTTAAGAATCCTATCATTCCCTTCAGTGTGCTATCATTGCAATGTAAAAATATTGTATTTTCTTGGTGGAATTTAGATGTGCTTCAGGTCAGGCTGTCCCTGAATTACTGTGGCTTTGATTCAGGAATTGCACTGCAGTCTGAACTAAGAACTAAGAAGTGGTCCAAAAGCTGCTTAGAGGTGATAGTATTTACATGCAAGTGCTTTAATCCACATTCAAAGCCAGAAAATACCATTCCAAAATGTATTAGAGGTGGAATGGGTACCCCCGCATCCACATGCTACTGCTTCTAATCTGCTTCTTAGCTTTTTTTTTTGTTTTAATGTGTACAGATGCAATTTAGGTTTATCCCTAGTGACATTAAAAACAAAAACTATCCTAAACTTTGTTGGTAGGATGCTAATTTCCTTGCTTCCACATGCATGAAATAGTGTTGCTAAAGATATGTACTGAAATCCTGGAATTAAGTTTTTAGAGCTAAACAAAATGATACAAAATAAACAAACACATTCAGTGAATATTTCTCAACTAATTATGTTAGCTGGCTTTACTTTGGAATGCTTGCTTTGTATTCATTCCATGTCTCAGAAGTGCAAGGACAAAGGAAGCAGTATGAAAATTTAACAAAGTGCTAATAATAGCTAACCACGAAAGACCAACAAAGACATTTTTAAAAATATCCCCCCCAAAAAAAACCACACAAAACAAAACAGAACTGAAAATGGCTTTTCAGACCTATTCCTAATTTATTTTAAGCCTTCAGTCATGCAGGAAGTTTTGCATATAAAAGACATTTGTAATATTTAGTACAAGCTTCATGACCATGGACAAGTCTGTCTTAATGGTGGGTTTGCTCCTGCTGGGCTGGATGGTACATCATGCACAAGGCTGGTAGCACATGACCATGAAGACACTGAAGATGCTAAACAGAAGTTCTGCAGCTCTAAAACTTCTATCTGGTGTGATTTAGTACTAAACAGAAAATAGACCTAAATCGTGTCAGGTGGAAATTGGCCAAAGAAAGGCACCCTGGCTGTGGGTACAATCAGATGAAAATTTCCTTTGGACTCCAATGCAGGTGTTTATCAGCATGATGGTTTTCCTATCTCTGGACTGGCTACAGGCATAATGGAGTTGGTGGTGTATGGTTGCAGCACTCCAGCGGCTTGTGCCAGTGTCCTTTTCTGGCCATCTACATGCAACTGTAGTTTCAACTCGTGTATGATGCAAAACAAGAAAGAGGGGAAATGAGACTTTTAACAGGAACTGTACAGATGTTATAGGGATGATCTTTTATTTCCCAGTATCATATTATTTCTGCTACATGCTATATGAGGTTCCAAGGATGGTGGATGTGAAAATCTGCATTTTCTACTGTAAACATGTTTACATATCTATAAATCAGTTTTGTGCCATGTTGACTGTCACTGCATCTCCCTTAAGAATCCTAGGAATTTTCATTAGGGTCCCCTGTCTTCAACTATCCTATTTGAGAATCTATTGTACCATATACTTCCTCTCTCTTCTGTTGCAGTGCCTTGTTTACTGTTGACAATGATGAGCGGGTGCCTTTAGACACAATTAAAAGCTGAGCAGGCACTATGCAGGGGCTTCAGACTGCAATAGCAGAACAGCATTCCATCACAAAGTAAAAAAGCTTCTGATTAATCAGCAGATTTTTAATTTGCAGTTTCTGGGGAATCCTGGGTTGTTACAATAGGTAGTCAAGCATCCTGTCTGATAAACAGGAAGAGGGTGCAAAGTCCTTGCACAGCCTTTGATCATTCTGTCTGTCAGACAGGAAGTTGCTGTGGAGGGACTGTGCAGTTTTCATCCTGTCTGGATGCACTCTAAATTTTGTTGACATCTATCAGTGCCTCTCTTGGACTTGGATGCTGTAACTGAAATTCCTTAGTTTCTTTTATGTTATAAATATCAAGGGATGTCTTCCTGCTCCCGTTTTTATCAATACTCACTCATGAGGTTTTTTAAATTTTTCTCCAAGTTATTCTCAGTATTTACATAAGACTCCTTATTTGGAATGCTGAGATTTGAAAAACTAGGCATGTAAAATTTCCTTCAGTTTATGAGTATGCATACAGTTAAATGGTCTCCAGTTAAAGATAGCCAACTTCACTCCTCCCCCCCCCATATTGCAAACTGAGACCAAACACATACAGATTGCAGTTATAAACACTAAGCTGAAGTTGCAGACAGATGTAGCATAATATTTCAGTTTGTAGACCCCTGGCAAAACTCCAGTCTAGTCTAATGACACCTAAATCCCTGTTTCAAGCATTTTTTCTTATGGAAGGAAAATAGTTATTCACTCAAGCATTTCCCTTGCTTTCTTTACCTTCATTATTAGAAAGAAGAATGAACATTTGTTGTTATAGAAGGAGAAATGTACAGATTAGTCCCAAATCTTTTCTACAACACGAGGGACAGTGTGGAAATTGCATCCATGCTCAGTTTACAGAATTTATTCTACAAGGATTTTTTGCTGAATGGTTTTCTGTTTACACAGATTCTGTGCGTACAGATCTTCTGTGCTTGCAGATTTTCACCTTCTAGTTCCAAACAAATGTACCATGCAAAAACAGTACAGTTTTCAATTTTATGCAATAAAGAAAGTATGCCATCTATTTCTCCAGGTATTCTCCAGGTGTTTGGCCTAAAGTAGATAACGCTACTGAGAATGTAAACAAAGTTGATATTGTTCATCTAGCCACATTTATTAATGCCTTACACCCTTGGTTTATTAAAATGGAGATTACTATTATTAACCTAGAGCTGTGGAAAAAGGTATTCTGACAGTGGAAAACTTTTAAGTCCAATCTAGGAATGAAGTTCTGACATTTAGAAGACAGTGTGCCTACTATTTTGGCCATAAGGAAGTTCGAGGACATTCTCCACCATAGACGTTTTCGCATTACTCCCGTTCCATTTGGAACGGGAGTAGGACGGGAAGCTTAAGACAGCTCCCGGCGCTTTCCCCTTTCACACACAGACGCGCCAGAACGCGTGTAAACGCGTTCCGGAGCGTCTGTGTGCGAATGCTCAAAGCGCCGGGAGCTGTCTTAGCCGGCAAAGGCCGGCCAGGGGCACGGAGACAGCCGCGGAGGCAGATCGACAATCAGCTGATTGTCAAACAGCTGATTGTCGAAGCCGCGCCGGCGTCGGAGGCGGCCGCAGCTGTTCGGGAGACAGAAGCAGGCGCGAATGCTTCTCCTCCCGAACGCCTGCGGGCGGCTCGTCCGCGTTCGAACGCATGTAGAGCACTTTAAAGTGCTCTACATTTCGAACGTGAGAAAGACAGCTGCGGACACGAGGCGGCGCAAGCCGCGCTCGGGCAATGCGGATGCCGTGTCCGCAGCTGTCTCCCACGCGTCCCGTTCACCCCCGTGCGAAAACGTCTCATGACTCCTTACCTGTAAATGTGGCCACTGCCATGCCCTCCTCGGAGGTTTAACTGGGCCTTCTGGGGAGGTGTGTGCAACTGAAGAAGCCACCCCCATTTGGGAATCATGGGAAATCTAGTGAGATTTCCTAGAAATTTCCCATGATTCCCAGATGAGGGTGGCCTACACAGGTGCTTGCACACCTTCAGAAGGCCTAGTTAAGTCTCTGAGGAGGGTGTAGTGGTGGTGGCAGCAGCAGCAGTGGCAGTGGTGGCAGCCATGGCAGCAAAAGGTGAATAGGGGGCAACGTGGGGGTGAGGAAGGGGATGGGGTTTCCTTTGAAAAACAAACATTTGACAGAATTTTGTGCACGAGTGCAAAGCTTTGCAGAAAGTCAAACATTCCCTGCCTTCAATTCAATTCAGATCAAAGGGGGTAATGTGCTACATTAGAGTGGAGAAGAAAAGTGGAAGCTGAGGATTTTGCCACAATTGAGATTCTCCTACAGATACAACATTTATCGGGCTAATACTGTGGAGAAAGTTGAAATGTTTTAATCCTGTTTTATTTTCTTAAGTCCCTCTGTGTCTGGAGGGTAGTCTTAAGAGCATTCCTTAACATATATTGCAGCCATCCTGTGGCACTGCCTTTTAATGTCGCTGTTTGAACTCATCAACAGCTGACTGATAAAATGAGATGGGGTTACCCTTTGGCTACCACTTTTCCCCATTTCTGAATGAAATGACCTTCAACAGGTGAAATTCACAGCAATCTGCTCTTCACGGGTGACCCTTGTGGTAGGGACAACGCTAGCTCACATTATAAACGGAATGCCTAAGTGCCTTAAGTCATCATCAGGCCAAGAAGAGAAATGTCAATGTGTTAAAAGAAAGAAAGCTTTTCACAAAGAACACAATACAACAGAGCTCAAAAGGGTTTAAGAGACAAACTAATAGGCACACTAGTTCATTCAGAATCATAGCTGCACTGTGTTCCATCAGCTACTGCTAGATGCAGATATTTCCACAGCACCTCACTTTGATACGTAGACAACCACTTTTTCTTATCATACTCTGATAGTATTATCTGATATCCGTCATGACAATTATTATGACTCAAATTCTTGTAAAGTGGAGGAGAAGAGGGGGCAGGGATAAGCCAGAGAGTTCAGTTATATAATGCATCCAGGGCCTACTTTTCCTTTGCTCATCCTATGTCTGCACAAAACTGGTTCTGGGTTCCTGAGAAATCTCAGAGACAAGAAGGTGGAGATTTCCATAGACAGAGTACTTTTGAGTTCAAATGCTTCATTTCTAACATATGAAGTCAATATCCATTTATTCACTCAGTTATTCACGCAAACCTAGTCACGCAGATCTCCACTACTAGTTGGCCAGACTTTAAGGAGACAGCTATTTACAGGCAGTATTGTAGAATCATCGAGCCTTTCTAAACTTACCTCATGTACCAGAACATGTTGATCACTAGACCACTCCTTCTGCACATGGAAAGTGCCACTGAAGCCCAAAAGGCCCCATGGGGTCCCCCTATTGATCTAGTGGTGGACCTGTTTAAATGCATCCACAAGTAGCCCAACACTGCCTGTTCTGGTCCGAGTAGCAATGCTTCCACATGCTGCTATGCCATCTTCCAAGCTTGCATGAACTTCAACAGTGGGGTTACAGATATTCTCATTGAACCCAATGGGACCTTCTGTTCCAAACCTTCTCTAATTCACCTTTTCTAACACAGAATATTTATGTCTGTGTCTCTGTGTGTATGCCTGATCTCAGTCTGAGGTTGCTCAGGTTTCATACAAGTATAGTCATCTACTTATCCATCATAGCAGACCTTCTGGAAAATAGTACCACTCTGTTCCTTCTACATTCATTACTCTTCCAGCTTGGTCCCATTCTACACTGTGTAAATTCCTTGGTCCTTTCTCTGCTTCTAGATCCCCGTCCATGAAGATTACAGCAGTTTGTCTCATCATAGGAAGCAAAATAAAACGAACTCCACTATACTTTCCTCTCATAAGTGTCCTGCCCATGTCACAATTCCTCAGGTGTTTAGGGGGAAATGGATTGGGTAGTTGTTTTCTCTACAAGTGTCTATAAAAACATTTATGAATTTTATTTAGTTTACAGTCTAAACTATATTAACATTCTAACAATAGTTTAGTTTATAAACTATATTAATATCCCAACAACCAAAACTAGTACATTGACGTTTTAATGTTCTTTTTGATATTTTTAACATTCAAAGTAAATTACAGGTTAAAAACAATTGCAATGCAGATAGAAAATGTTGGTTGCCAAAAGTTTCTGGACAGAGATCATTTGCCCATGGTTATCAATGCTCTGGTAACTTCCAGACTGGACTATTCTAACGTGCTCTGCATGGGGCTGTCCTTCCATACAGTTTGGAAACTGCAGCTGGTGTAGAATGCAGCTGCTAAGCTGCTGACTGGAATGACTGGCTGGACACACGTTGCACTGGTCTTAAAAGAGTTGCATTGGCTACCAATTCACTATTGAACCAAATCTGAGGTGTTAATGCTAACTTATAAGACCCTAAATGACTTGGGCTCAAAGTATCTAAAGGAACACCTTCATATCAACCTGCCTGTGCCTTAAGATCTGTATGTGGAGCCCTCCTAGTTGTACCACCACTGTCAGTAGCAAAAGGGGTGGACATTTGGAGCAGGGTCTTCTCAGTGATGGCACCCAGATTATGGAATAGTCTCCCCCCTGAGATGCATCAGGCACCTTCACTTCACATGTTCTGGAGAGCAATGAAGTTGCACCTCTTTGCCTTGGCCCATAGCTAAATAAGGAAACAGCTTTTCCTCCCCTCTTTCAGGCACAGTTATCATTTTAATAAATTCAATTTATATTTGATTTTAAAGTTGTAACTCTCCCTGAGACCTTCAGGTATAAGATGGAATAAAAATATAAAAGAAATAAATAGTCACAACTTTCTCACACCTAAAGCCTGTAATTGGGGAGAAGGCTTTCAGCATCCTTAGTGTCTCAGAAGCCACTGGGCAGGGCCTTCTGACTGAAAGTCCATCATGTACTTTATTCTGAGAGTGTACTTCGTAGAGCAAATAACCTACACAGTTGTGCTAGGGTAGGTTTGCTCATACTAGTTGCAATTATGCAACCTCCTTTCCATAGTGCAAAGCTGTGCTCATCAAAATTCTGTTATTAAAAGCATAGAGTGCAATGAAAATCCAACAATAAGAAAATTGGTGAGATGGAATTCTCCTTTTATAGAAGGGAGACTAGCTGTATTCCAGTGTAGTCTTCCAACCCAATTTGTTCTTGGGTTGTTTGTTTGTTTTGGGTGTGGGGGGGTGTTGGGGTGGTGGTGTCAGCCCCCGTTGTTATTTAAATCAGCAGAATACGCGGCCGTGCTGGAAAGGCAATCTCTGCCGTCCCGGAAAACATTCTGGCATCTCCGGAGCTGTCCAGCCTTTCAGGAACTCCCTCCTTCTTCTGCCCGCAGCGTAAGAAAACAGACCGAGACAGGAGTTCTCTCTCTTCGCAGAGGTTTATTCTTAAAGTTTGCTGCATGTATAAGTATACATTTCTCCATCCAAGCTCTCGTCCAGCAATCAACAACAATAACAACTTAACTAGCAGTGTATAGGCACTTTTATACCTTTTCCTTATCATAGATGGTGACTCACTTCCTGAGTGTTGCACAAGCCTGTGTTGCAAGTGTTGCACAGACTTACGCAATTCTTGCTCAATCCAACCTTGCTCAATTCAACCTTGAGCACTTGTTGATAGTCACGCCTGTGACTCTTAGTTACCTTTGCCAGCACATCCGTGCATTTTCCTTATACGGGCTTCCCTGCCTAACAGGGGGTAACAGAAAAAAAATCAGAAGATACTACCTTTCATCAAAGCAGTGATTTTTCAAATTCTTTGGATTACAATTCTTGCCAGCCACACCCAGCAGGTTATCAAATTCTGGGCTAGTAAAACAATGTAAGATTTATTAACCCAACTACCTTCATAGAAGAGCATTAGTTGAAGCCTACTGCATATCTATCCTCGCACATGCTATTCCGGTGTGGCTTGCTTGCATATGTGCAGTACGACATTAGGATTTACACTTGCCCCAGTCTGTTAACTCAGCCAACTCTGTGCCGCTATATACAAAAAACAGCTGTCCTCCATCTAAAGCTAAAATCCTCCTGGATATCTAAGATAGATTTGGGTTGAAGGTAATTCATCAAAATACATTTTCCTTAGAAGAGATTTATAATTATTTATTTATTGCAAGAGGAACTTGTTTTGCAGATTTCCCCTGAATATTCTTCACCAGGTGCTGATTACAGTTGTAGTCCAGAACATCTGGTGGACAACAGATTGGTAAAGCCTTGCATAGAGCATAAATGAAACACCAGTGATCCTTTAGATACCCCTGTTCTCCTTGACCTTTATTCAGAGTAATGGTAGATGATAGAAAGTGAAATCCAATAACATTTGGTGGTCACAAGTTCCACACCCCTGGCTTAGCATCTGTTCCTTTGATGGCTGTTGGATCTTTAGTCAGATAATATTTAAACAAGAAGTGCACAACTGAAACACTCTGTTTTATAAAGGCTGCTTGGTTTAGTTTTGGAAACTCACCTTTAGAAGTCAATGGCCCTGTCCCCATGCAATTGAAAGTCTGCTGGAACTCTTCTATTGCCTCTGAGCGGCCCCATGCCAGGCTTTACAAGGCGCTTAGGGAACTTAGGAAAGTGAGACACCCGCGATAAAATACGTGCACTTTAAAGAAGAGTTCCAGCGCTCTTTCGGCGATTCGCGGGTTTTGCTCGCTATATCTGCTTTGAGGACGCTCCATGGCAAAAGGGGCTTGCCTGCACACACAGCCAAAAAGCATTCACACATCTGAGAAATGCAGCAGGTTTGCTTCCTTTCCTTTGTAAAAAGAGCCAGAATTGCAACATTGTTATCAAGTGATCTGTGAAAGCCTTAAAAGAGAATGAGTGAAGGATCGCGCTGCCAATGTCTGCAGCCGCTGACTTTGCCGGGGCAGAAAGCCTTTTCTAACAGAGAACTGAGTGAAAGTAAGTGCTGAAAGTGAATGAATGAGCGACCATCTGCCTTTGCTAGGGGCGGGAAGCCGTTTCAGGAGACGGAGATCTGGCTATTTTTCCTTTTAACAAGAGAGGGGGCGGGGGGGAAAAGATGCCCGGAAAGAGAAGACAGCTACCATGGGGATGGAAAGTCCATTTAGATCATGGCTACCATGGGGACGCTTATTCCGGAAGTGGAGGGGACTTTTAAAGTCAGCTATAACAGAGTGACGGCAGAGGAAGCCGAGAGGGGCTAATAAGTCTTTTGGGGACAGGGCCAATAACATTATTCAGGGCCTTTGTTTTCTTAACTATCAAGTTCTATGCTATGATTGTCAGCTGGTTGCTTCTTGTGTTAAAATATATTTGGACCTCAACTGTTCTACAATTATTGCCAAATACTTTATTATTGCACATAATATTCTTTTCCTCTCTGTTTTTGGTGAAGATGCACGAGGGAAATGTTTGTATTCAGAATCAGATACAACCTACATTTCTTTTTAATTTACACATTTAAATGTGCAGTGTCAGGGTTTTTTTGGCTTTGAAGTGAAGTGAAATGCCTTTTAATATAATACTGACTATGAAGAGATTCAAAGTGGGACATAGTGGCACAGGAATTTGCTTTCCCCTTCATCCCACAGCAAAATTCTAAAAAACAAAGTTTACTCTTTCTGAAACATTGAGTCAGAATCAGGCCCATGTTCAAATGAAGTACCATCACCATTCTCACTTGTGGGTGTCTTCCTACTTGTTGTTGCATTTGCTAAAAATTTATAGAGAATTAACAAAATATTTTATGTTACACAGAATTAAAAATAGGAAGTCCCCAAGTGTCCTCTTCTGTGAACAGTTTTGGCAAGCCTTGTATAAGTTCACCATATGGCTTTATTTGGTTTTATGAAAGAAGAGGCAGTAAGCGGAAGTTTCTTTCGGTGTGATACAAAATTAGAAATATTTTAAACAACTATACTGAAAAACAGAAGGACAATTCAGAAATTACCCGTGCGGCAGAAACTAGATATAGACGTGATGGTGGGATTTCATAGTATGGACTACTACATCAGATTATTAGCATTTGAAAGTTCCCATGGGGATCTGCCTTTGGTATCCATAGTAGCCATGAACTCTAATTGGAACATGTTGAAAATAAATAGTGTCCAATGCCGGTGGAGATACAGTACTAGTAATGTTCAGTATTGAGGCATGTTCATGTTAGAAGCATCCAACTGCACTCCATGCTACCAACTGCTGCTGGATGAAAAATGTATACATTACTTATTAAGGTGGAAGGATTTTGCGCACACACTCAGACCATATTTCATGCACAATATATGACTTACAGCACCTTAAGACCTGGGTTTATTGTGCAAAATGTTGGTGTCCATCATATCCTGCCTTCTACATAAAGGTCCCAACTCATCTGCCAGACCATTTCTCATGTAAGTCTTCTACACTGTGTCACTCATGTGGTTAAATTGCTAACCCATATTTTCTTTCTCTTATGCATTCCTCCTTATAATAAACCTTTAGTATTCATAACTGCATAATTACGTGCCAGCAAGTCTTACTACTGTGCTCTGAGTGCAGCCTTAGATGTGGATTTTGGCAGATTGAAAGATCAATAGTCAAACAAAAGCTACAAATGACATTTCAACTGCTGTGTTTATTTCCCCTTTCATTGGTTGCCTTTAACATTGCTTTTCTGTTAGAAAAGCATTTTAAATTATAATTTAATTGTACTCAATATTGTACTGTATTGTATTATTGTGTATTTTAATCTGCCTTGAGACCTCCAAGTGATCAATAAGCTATAGATGTATTGTCAGAATCATCACCCCAGGCCCATTTAGATAAATCCAGGCAGAGAGACGGCATTTGCTGTATGCTGCTCATTTATTGATAACAGAACACAAAGGGCTATGAAGTGGACAAGGCATATATTAAACTTCCATCCCTGCCTGATTTTCCCAGCTCCCAGGATCTCAGTTGTTTCTTATCTCAGGCCTGATTCTCAAAACAATCTTATGTGCATACCAGCATTAACCACCACAGAGAGGGAAAGAAGATTTGTGAGGAAAGCCAGCAAGCATGGCCATGAAAGTGCAGTGGATCCAGCCATGGTGCTGAGCTGCATTAAATGAAGTAAAAATGAAGATTAGTGCTGTGTCTAGATGCACTAGCTGTCTGTAGATCTCACTAGCATGTGGGATCATCAGACACTCAAGAGGCCATGTCAGGACAATGCTGGCCTATTGCCCTTAAAATCTGATTTTTCAATAGGGCTTGATACTCTGTTCTTTCTTTGTTATGCCAACATGTTGCTGCATGACTATATACATTTGGCCAGGATCCTTTAGCACTGTATAAGAATTGCCTTCAGGGAGCTCACCCCTCCTCAGTTTCCTCTCCCCCGGTAATCATGGCTGGCTTCCAAAATGGCTTCTGGTGCAGTAAGGAAGGACTTCTTGCATGTTCAGCAGTCCATATTTTGGACATAGCCAGCAATCTGAAAAGCTACACCATTTTCCTATGTCTGTTAAGTCCCAAATTTTTCATTTGTGTCTCATTCAGCAGAAGGTGCTCAGAAGCCCAGTACAAAGGCCTAAAATAGAGTCACTGACCTTTCTTCTAAGACTGTACTGAATATAATACCGGAACAGAGCTTGTGTAGACACTGTAAATATTCATTATTGTCTGAGGTGCAATCAAATTAAGCTGAGTATCTTGCAGGCATGTGTACAAATATGAAAACACTGGTTCAGTTCTAAATGAACCCAAACCTGCACTGGGGTGAACCATTCACTAGCGAATTTTCTACAGGGATAAAAGCTGAGATCATCTGCGGCTAACCATGATGGTTCTGAAAGTACAGTTTATTCATGCTTAGTATTTCATATGGTCAGTTTAATCAGTTATGTTCCTAGATAAATGGAAAAATCTGTACCTCCTTTCAAAAGTATCTTCTCCTTGTATCTTTGCATCCCATATGGATTGGTATTGATATTAATGTTCACATTTCTTCTTTTTCACTCAAATGTTGCACCTATCAAATTCGATGAACACACTGCATATGTCTTCATTTCCATAATTTTCATGGGGACATAGTTGAGTTTTTAGTGATTAAACAGCTTAGCCCTTCTCATTAAAATAATGGCAGGACTTATTATAATGTTTCATGTTTCAACTCCAATTGCTGCAATACATCAAAGGTCCGTATTCCGTTTCTAAGCTATGTTAAGAAATTTCCTGCTATGTCCTCATCATTTTGCCACAATTTTCCTAACATATATAAAGACTTGATTTTTTGATGCAGCAAGACAGCAGACCTTTTTGCATTTAACTTCTGTGGGACAGGGTCTCACAAAAAATAAGTATAGGGACATTGGCCAGCATTTGCTTTATGAATGTTGACCCTTTTCTAAACCCACCTGCAACTTACTCTCCAGCAGAGTAAGTGTAAATGTGGGGATGGCCATGCATGCTGGAAACTGCTCCAAGACGAGGGGAGGGAGACTCAGTGCTCGACCGTCACACCTGTGCGAGACCTACAAAAACTCGGCACTACTCCGCCCCAACCCCGCTATGGACCAGGGGAGGGAAACTCAGTAGCCGGCTTTCCCACCAATAGTTTTTTTTCTTTTTATTATTATATAATGTATTATTGGTTATATCGTGCAACGTATTTTTTACTTATGTAAACTGCCTTGGGCAAAAAATCGTCTTTGATTTAAGTTGTTGATTATATTTATTAGCCGTATTTTTCTGATGTAATGATTGTATTTGCATTGTGGTTTTTTTTCCATTTGTTTTCCATTTGTTTACAGCCTTGGGCAAAATTTACTTTTGGAAAGGCGGTATATAAATAAAAATGGAATGGAATGGAATGGAAGATGAATGTGCCTCTGCAGTTCATAGATGCTTTGGCCTGAAGTGTCCCCAGCCGTACCCAAGGGCCAAATGCAAAAAGCCCCAATGTGTGGCCCTTGTGTCCCCAGGCCTTCTCTAATCCACCTTTTCTAGCACAGAATGTTCACAAGAGAGGGAGGGGCCAACTCATGTGTGAACAGTCCCACCTTGAAGTCTTCTCTAAGATGCCTCAGATTTTTGCTGTTGCTGCTGCTGTGTGTGTGATCACAGCCTGAGTGAGTTTACATGAGAGTTTTACAGATTATGTTTCTATAGAATATAGTAGCAGGAAAGAAACTCTGGCGTGTCTGAAGATAATTCACCTCAGATACATCACCATAACCAAAAGCAAGAAGTGCTTTTGCAGACTCCTTTAAGGTGTTTTCTTTTTAAATGGGAAGCAGAAAATAAATGATTTAAATGTACAGAAATGCTTTAAATACATTTTTTTAAAAAAACCTTACATGATGAGAGGGTTCCTGCTTCTGATTCCTAGTACTTGATTCTGATTTCAGTCAGACAGTCAGTCAAATAAATGGCAGGATTTAGAAGTTGCTGGTTTTTCAGATTGTATTATTAGACATTTTCTTTCATCACATGGGAAGACCACTTCTCATTATTCAGTTACTCCTGGGTTCTCAAAACATTTGTCTGTCATCACTGAAAAAATCTGGAGAATTGGTGAGATGCCACATCAGCATTAATGGGCAAATGTTCTACTCTTCAAAGAGGGAAGTATTTTTTTCTTTTGACAGATTGATTAGCTAGTAGTAGAACAGATTATAATGCTGATATAGATTCATCATGAAACAATGCAATGAAAGAGTAGTGGTCAACAAGTATGAAGTTAGAATAAAACCTCTTATGCTAAACTTGTCTTTAAAAACAAACTCAGTTACTACCTCAGTGAACTGTGGTATTATGAAGAGTCTATTTTGACTTTTAAAAAATGGTTGGAAAATGGTACCTAGTCTTGTGGAGTGTCATGGGAATATGTTCTAGGCCAAGTATTCTTTAATATCTTTATTTTTCAAAATTCATTAGAATTTTTAGGAAACACTTTCAAATGTTTTTTTTTCTTTAATAGAAAGACAGAGAATTGTTTGGTGATCAAAAACAATAAGCTCATAATGTAGCTAACTTTTGTTCCTGTTTACTAATTTATTTTTGCATTCAGAACCTTCTTGTTATTTCGTAAGAGCAGGATTCTTGACTCTCAGGGCACCCCATCACATTAGGTCAACTCGAGGATGTATCAGCTTTGAGGTGTGGCTAATGACTGCAAAAGGCCACAAAGTGACAGCAGTGCAAACACTGGCTATTCTTATGCATGTTCCTAGGAAGGCCAAAGTCTCCTGGGTCAGCTCCGCCATCGAGGTGGCTCCTTCCTGACTCTGTGTGAATACAGTTTTGGGTGGTGACTACACGTTGTTTTCTGTGACTTGTGGATAGACTTTGTCCATCAGGGTCACATTTGCCCTTCTGAGCAGATATCATTGTACACTTAATCTGCTGATTTTGCTACTGTACTTTTTGTGGCTGTAATGCCATTACCTATTAGTCCACCTTGCTTTTCAGAGAGGACATTGCACTCAGCTTCTATGTGACTGCAAGGAGCATTCTCAGGGAGGAGAGGGGAAGGAAACTTTTTGTGCTTGTTAAAGTAGCCCTAATTGCTCAGCCACCCAATAAACCCAACAATGAAAAGAAGATGGGAGGGAGGTAGATAATTACATGCACCACTTTCAGTTCCTTGGAGGAAAAGCTAGATGCAAATGAATGAAATGAACTGGTCTGGTCATTGTTTTATTTGATGGTTTGGGTAGATTCCTGCCTCTGAATGCAAACTCTACATGTTGAAACTTATTGATTTTTTAAATTAAAAAATTGCATTTCTGCAGTGCCTTCTGAAAGGAGATCAACATTCTTGCAACTATCAGACCATCTTGCCTTTCAACAGAGTGGGTGTGTGTGAGATATACTGCACCATTAAAACAAAAACACCTACCCACATTGTTAATGACTGCAGCATGACCTATCATTTTGGCTTGGTTTAAAATATGTGACAAGTAGAGGCATCCATTTTTCCTACCCAACTTTGGTCAAGAAAAACAGGCTTTTATGTGAATAGACCAACAAGTGTCCTTCCATTTGATCTTTTCTAACAGCCTCACTGTGTTTATTTAATCCTGAATGCATACAAAGAACACATTGTCCTTAAATCCTGAAGCTGATCCCCTACCAGTGATGAATTAAAATATGTTATGTGTCTCTGAACAAAGTTATCTTTAAGACTCAGAAGATTTCTCTTTTCTTCCTCTTTTTGTCCTTTTAACATTCTGAGGAGCCTGCCTTAGCATTAGTCGGCAGCAATAGATACGTTTTATCAACCAAGTATCAGGGAAGTGATAAAGGAGGATAGAGCCCGGCTGCCGCATAAAACACCACAGTGACTTGCTTAGTGGTGCAGTGAAGTGCTTCAATAGCTGATGATTGAAAATGGAAGCTTAATGGGGTGAGCGTGAGCAAAAGAATTAGAATAAATACCACATGGCACTAGCTGCAAAACAAATCTTGTGAAGTGGAAAAGCAAAATTGAGCTACAGATTT
Source organism: Aspidoscelis tigris stejnegeri (assembly GCA_023333525.1). Lineage (NCBI taxonomy): Eukaryota > Metazoa > Chordata > Lepidosauria > Squamata > Teiidae > Aspidoscelis > Aspidoscelis tigris. Next base: position 19,589,262 of record JALMGA010000010.1, read on the forward strand.
GTGAAGGCAACCCAAAAGAATGCAGACCAGGCTGTCATCATCAGCTGCGGAGAGCACAGAATGTGTGTTTCACAGCATGGCCAGATAAGATTCCCATTAGTAGCAACAGTAGCTAATATTCAAGGGCACCAACGTCAGTTGCATTATAGATGGCAAATTTCAGGTGTCAGTGATGGAGGTGGACATGTTAATACCTCAAGGCTACAATACTGAAATATATTCTAAGGACCTAAAAACATATAATTGAGTCATAATTGAATCATAATTATTTGTTAAGAATTTATTTCAGATTTTGTCTTTTTAAACTTGGCTCCCCTTTTATTGACTATCTGTGGAACACAGAAAAGGACCTTTGATGTCTGATGTCAGGCAAGTAGAGAAAAAACTGTGGACAAAGGGAAACATAATATTAAGGAACCCAAATTAAAGTCTATGAGAGCATTTTTCATGCAGGTTACTAAACTGAAACAGTATAAGAAACATGGTATTTTTACAATATTGTTGGGTTAGGGATGTGCATGAATATTTGAAAACTTGAATATTCTATTCGAATCTAATGAATCTCAACATTCGAACTCGAACTGGATTTTAAAAAAATCAGATACGGATTTTCAAATGATTCGAATGTGTAGATTCGTATCTGTTGTATACAGATCTGTCTGAAAATTATTCATATCTTGCGCTTAAAATACGGGATTAAAATGGGATGCGTATGGGATAACACGGGATGCATACAGAATTTTCCTGCATGCACACAGATACATATAACAGATACAAATGTCGACATTTGTATCTTTAAATACGAATCTAACATTCAAATGTACGGATTTAAATGTGACGGATTTGAACCAGATTTTAAGACATTTGAATCTTAAATATCCAGATTGAACCAGATTTTAAGACATTCGAATCTTAAATATCCAAATTGAATCAGATTTTATGACATTCGAATCTACTCGGATTCAAATGTCAAAAATACATTTGTGCATTTCCCTAGTCCTTACCATACATGTTGCACTCCTGTTCCAGGATTCATTTCTGTGCTTACAGCCTATTAAAGCCGGTTACCTTTAGGCCTTTTAACAAAAATCAAGTCCATGTCTTCTCATGAAAGACTCCTTAAAAAAAAAATTCTTTATTTCTGAGCACTTTTGCAATACCTTCTTCTTCAAAGCCTGGTAAGTCTTTTGGGGGACTTCAAGTATTCCCAGAAGGTCTAGAATGAGGACATGTACATTTCTACTTCCCACAATTGCCTAAAAGTGACCAATCACATGTCAAGTTGGCCTAGAGAATAGCAGAACAAGGGGAGGGGCTGGGACAGAATCAGGTAGAGGAGGAGGCTAGGAAATATTCATGTCAAGTTTTTTGAACAGGATGTCTAGTTCTTAACACTGCTTGTTGATTCTAAGCTAGGTGTATGCATGAATATTTGTGCTATTAAAAATTCATATGAATTTATACAAATTTGAACATTCATCTGCAAATCAAATGGATCCAGCCCTGGCCTTCTGTCCCCCCAGCTGTGCCCCCTTACCTCGAAATGTGGCTATGGCCTCTACAGTCTCTGCCTCCATTGCCCACTCCTCTGAATACCAACTATGCCTTCCTGAGGTGCATGGGAACTGTTGCAGAGATAGTGGGGGAAGAACTATTGAAGTGATGAATGACAGTACCTGGCTGCTCCTGGTCACTATTTCTATACCTTACTAACCTGATAGACAAAGGGTTTTTTTTTCCACTAGCAGGAAGCACCCATTTATAACCCATTAGGCACCCAATTAATACCCAATTCTTCCTGATCAGTAAAACCCTGTTCCCACACAAGACCCCATTAGGACCTCATCCATTCACACCAGCATAAGGGAAGTCCGTATTGAATGGTGTCCTCAGGCCCTTAAATCCAGACTTTTGTAATGCACTCTACATGGGGCTGCCCTTGAAGATGGTCTGGAAGCTGCAGCTAGTGCAGAATGTGGCAGCTCACTTGGACAGATGGCTGGACCCACATCATGCCAGTCTTAAAAGAGTTGCACTGGCTGCCAATTGGCTACTGAGCCCAATTCAAGGTGTTAACTTTGACTTATAAGGCCCTAAATGACTTAAGCCCCAAGTATCTAAGGGAATACCTACTCCCATATTGACCTGCCAGTGCCTTAAGATCTGGAGGGGAGGCCCTCCTAGTTGTCCCACCCCACTCAGCAACAAAAGGAGTGAGCACATGGGAGAGGTTCTTCTCAGTGATGGTCCCTAGGCTATGGAATATTCTCCCCCTTCAAGTGCCTCAATCACCTTCATTGTACACATTTCAGAAGGCAGTGAAGACACACCTCTGTGCCCTGGTATTTGGTTAAATGGGGATACACTTTTCCCTTCCCACTTGCAAACAGTACTGTTTTAATGCATACTGTTATTGTTTTAATAATTTTTTTTTAATGTTGTTACCTGCCTGGAGACTTCTGTTTATAGCAGTGATGGCCAACCTATGACATGCGTGTCATAGGTGACACACCTGGTCACCCTGGCACCTGGGCATGTAGTGCTTGCTTGTTCTTGAAGTGTGCAAAATACCAACTTTCAATTGAAGATTTAGCAAATGAAATTCAGCAACAAAAGTCACTAATGCAAAGAATGATTTGTTTTTGCTTTTAAAAAATACATATATCAAAAATTTAACTTATTTACTAGAGTTAAAAATATCACAAAACTATGGATATTTCTAGATGTGACACAGCACCTGAGTTAAGCCAGGTTTTCTTACGAATTTTGACCCACCAAGCTCAAAAGTTTCGCCATCACTGGTTTATAGGATGGCAAGCATACATGCATACATAAACAAATAAATAGATGGCACTCCATTAAGTGTGACTAATCATACCTTAGCTTAGGTGGGCAGACGAGAGCCTAAGATAGAGTTTAAGATCGTTGCTATAAGAAAATGCTTTTTTTTTTTTTGACATTTGACATCAATAGTGGAAACTGCTGGCTTCCTTCTCTTCCTCCTAACGCAAAGGCAAGAGCTCCTTTCAGCTATCCATAAATATAATCCTTAGGGGTTACGTTTGCCTACAGCTTCAAGTCAACCCATGACTAGCAACAGTCAATGTATGACAAGTATTCTCAGGGCTGATAACATTTGAAATGCTGCTGTTAAGATTTTCAAAAGTGATATATGAGGAAAAACAAAAGAAAAAAGTTTGACTTTGGTTGGACATGCATAATCTGTAACTTGACTGTGTTTTAGTTGCATGTTTGGAGTTTAGCTTTCAGAAAAGTACCAAGATGACAACAACTGTGATAAACTGTTTTCATTGAGATCGCAGTGTTCAGTAAATTGCATCAGGGGTCCTGGAAGTGGTTGTGGGTTTCCTATGACTGAATGGGTTATGTAAAAAAAAGAACCTTGATCTACAAGTAAAGACTGTAGAGAATTAGTCAAGAAGATAGGACAGACCTAGACAAGGAAATAGTGCAAGGGCCATAAGAAACTGTAATTTCTCAAACAATACACAGACATATAGATGAGTTAAGTGCAGATTGCAATAATATTTTATCCCACCAAACTTATCCATTGTTTAAAAAAAATGTATGTATTTCCTATAAGTCTGTATATGTTTTCAGTGGTTTCTGCTACAGATTTCAATAATAAAATTAAGACTGAAATTATGATTGGGTGATACATAATATGACCAACTATGAAGAATAGAAAAAAAGAAAGAAGGGAAAACACACTCACACCCAGACCAAAATCCAATTGCAAATCTGTAAATGCATGTAAATGCTTTGTAAGTTAATTCTCTCTGCCTGTATTCTAACAAAAATGTGTAGGGGGGGGGGGGGAAGGAGTCGCAATGCCCTGCTGGATAGATAGAAGAACTAATCCAGTTCAGCACTCTTGGGATAGTGTACCTATGGGCATCCACCAAGGACTTGTATCTTGACATGCTTTCTTCTTCTTCTTCTTTTTAAGAGTGAAGAACTGTCAGGAATATTCTGGCTTGGGTTTGGTCTATGGCTTCCTCTGTGGTTTAGGAGAAAATAGGACAAGTGTTGCCAATATTTCATTGCCTGGGTACATAAGATACCTGGAGAATTCTTGCCTCAATATAAGATCAACTAGTGATACAAAGAAGTTTGTAGTTTCTTGCTCTTGTATTTTTTCTAGCCATTTCTTTTGGTCTATTTTTCTTCTTGTAAAACTTTATCCTTCCAGTCTCAAAAACCATGCAGATTTCAAGGCTCCTTGCATCCTGAATATTTGAATCCCTGAATTTTTTTCTTTTTTTCTTTGGAAACTGTCTGTGTTTTCCAGTCTTCCAGTCTTCTACTTTGTCATGAGTTACCTTTGTGTGGATTTTCTGGCTACTGGCTTCTCCTTGGCTTCAGTCTGTGGCATTGTTACCATTTGTATGTTTTTCTAGTTTTTGGATTTCTGGTTCAGTCCTGAAAGACTCCTCCTCCTAAGGAAAATAGGAGGATGGAATAGGGCCCCTTTAAGGACAATGCTCCCACATGGCATCATGGGAAATACATTTCTAATTGGGTCCAGAGGCTGTCAAATCTGGATTTATTGCAGACTTGAAAAATGAGGTCTCCAAACAGTTCTTGCTGGCAAATTCTGGATCAACAGAAGATGCTTTCACACAGAGACTGGAATAAGAAATAGATGTGGGTAGGACAGGAACTCATAACACAGATTGAGGTGGCAGCAGTGGCAGCACACTATTGCACCTACAGAGTCCCAAACATACTTCATAGTGGTCATGAACCAACAAGGGATGGGGACAACAACCCCTGCACATCCTACGTCAGCCCTCACAAGGGAAAGTAGAAGGCCACTGTCCAGCTACACCACTGTGATGGTATGCCTACCAGGATACCCACCAGCCAGCAGCACTGGGATTGCTGATAGAAAGGGCACTGGCTCCCTTATGCTCACTAAGGGGACCAACAGAAACACAGGTCCCATGCTATACTGGAGTACAGGAGGCAGTCCCTTGACTGGGTCTGCTGGCGAAGGAAAATGAAGATTTGGCTTCTTTACCCCACTTTTCTCAGCCATTTAAGGGGACTGAAAGCAGCTAGCAAAGCTTTCTTTTCACCTCCACACAGCAGAACAGTGCCCATCTCAACAGTACCATGACAGGAACCAATGTATGGCCCTCGGGGTATGGAGGGGAGATGCATCATCATAGATACTCACTGCTAACGGTGAGTGTGCCACAAAAGGCCGGGATGCTGAAGGGAAACAGTGGCACCAGGAATGGATTAGCAGGAAGGATAAAGGGGATTTCAGTAGGCAAAGACATATAAGGCCAGCCTTCCCTGGAGGCTGATGCGTGAGTGGTCCACGGGAAAGGGGGAGCAGAGGTAATGGAATGCAATTCTGCTCCACACCGAACACAAAGGGGAGGCATCTGTGCCTTATATCACAGCAGAGAGAGCCCCAGGATGCCTACAATGTAGGAAGACCCTCCAACAGAGTATAGGTGGGTCAGCAGCCCCACAGCTGAAGAGGGCAAGTCCCTGGCCATACAAGCATATTAAGACCTTCATAGAAATATGGGGTGATGTGGAAACTCAGGCCATGATTGAGGAGGGGCACTGGATTCATACTGCCTTTGAGGAGGTGGCAAGGTGTATGGCCAAACATGGCTATTGGAGGACAACTGATGAATGCCAAAAGAAAGTCAAGAAACTGCATTTATCCTATTGTGCATGTGCTTCTGACAGACAGAAATCCGGAGCTGCCAACTATAAATGGCCATTTTTTGAGAAGCTTGACTACTTCTTCCAGAATAAGGTGTCATCAGCACCCCATATATTACCACAGAGCGTTGACCTTCCATACAATGTGCCAGGTTCTAGCAACACTTGTGCACATAAGTGCACCCAGATAGGTGAGTTGTAATAAGGATTCTTGCTTGTGTGCCATCACTGAGTGGTCCCATAACATTGGCACTCTCACATAATCTGGTCCATGGTTGCCATCACCATGAGTGGAGGCTGCAAATGCCTGGTCAGCCTGGTGCATTAGATGGTGGATGTCCTCATGAATTGTTATTGTCCTGGTCATCCCCATAGTAATGCCAACGTGAGAAAGGACAAAAGGAATGTTTACCACCCTGGTTCTGGTTAGACCATCAGCATTCCAATGGTCACCACAGGCACAGATCAGGGAAACAATTCAGTAGTGAGACACACTTAGGAAGCTGTGACAGCCACAATGATCCCTTCAGCCTCTATCCATAGGAGGAGATCGTGCCCATGTAGATGAGCAGGCTCATTCAACAAATGAAGCAGAAGCAGGACCGAGTGGACAGGAGAGCAGAGGTGAGTTTCATCAATGGAAACTGGTCATATGATGGTAAGGAATGGGCATTGTCAAGGGGTGTGTGTGCCACTGTGATGTGCTTGTCTCAGCAGGTGTCAAGCTGGAGACCACAGCACAGACCTCAGCAAATTTAGACACTGAAACAGAAGTGGAGGTTTTCATCAGGGAAAGACCTGTTAAGGGTGAGACCCCTCCATTGCTGCCAGAAGAGACTCAGACCACCATGTAGCCCAGACACTCAGGGAGACCCTTACCAACTGAGACAGCAGGAACAGTAGGTTGGTGTGCATAACATCTGAGGCAAACTGCAGTCCCTCTGGGAAGAGGGGACAACCTAGTGCTACCATGAATAATCAGTGAGGACCACATAGGGGTTTTACCGGTTGCACATCCTGACATAACCCCTGAAGGGATTGTTGCAGAGGATGACCCAGCAGGGCATAATACCTGATTCATGCGCCTGCCCTGTCCTCCCCTCTTACCTAGCATTTCCCATGCTGATTGTGGGCATGAGGGAGCAATGTAAGGGCTTCAAGGTCCCTGTCTATTTACAATATATACAGTCTTTGTAAGTTCTTTTTCTTCCTCCCCAAAGTCCCTCCTGCTTCCTTACGGAGGTCACCAGCTCCCAGAGTGGCCTTGGGAATCTTTCTTCTCTGGCTCAATGGTTTGGCTTAAACCTTCTCTTCACCTTCTCCAGATATGCCCTTGGCCAGGCCTCCACCATCTCTTCTTTCCTGCTCCCAGGCTCCCTCAATACCTCCTCCTTTTCTTCTCCTTCCTTCTACCCTCCATCCCCCACTCTCCCTGTCTTTAGTTATATACGTTTTTCCCTTCACACTGCCCAGTGATTGAGCATTTCCCCCTTTTATTATACACACCTGAGAGGGAGTTAAAGTGAAACCATCACAAGTACCCTATGAAGAAGGGCCACACCCGAGAAGATATTTTACATGTCCTGGATATGTAAATGTTTTAAAAACCTTCCTGTGATATTGCTGGTGCTATTTACAAACTATTTAATCCCATAAACATTCCATTAACTGGCAAACTTGTAATGTTTTTGAGCTGGTTAAAGGCCCAATAGAAAAAGATAAATTGACCCAAGAGAAACAGGATAAGCCTAAACTCAGCTCTTGCCATTTCATTGCTAGTTAATGTGATATATTGACTAATGATAGGATATAAATTCTGAGGAACAATCATGACAATTTAAGATTAGTCAAATGCCGAATCCATGCCTAATTTAATTATTGGATCCTGATTGGTTGCCTAAGTGATAGAAAGCATAATTAAGTACAAGTGGATGGCATAAAGAAATGGATAATATATGAGAGTGTCATAAAAATGTTCAGTGTAATCAAGTCCTACAATTGTTTAGAAAGGATAGGGGTGGATATTTTCTGAAACATGATTAATTACTTCAAATTATGTGAAGATGCTTAGAAAAATAATGAATTGACACTGATGGACTTGGCCATTCCATGTCAGGTTTCAGCTGTGTTTGAAATAAATCATCTCATTTCATTCTATGAAAGGAGGCTTAATGGATGTTATTTGCAGGTACCGTTCATCACTTTCTGTGCCAGGAACAATACTGCTGCTCTGGGTAACGTATAATAGTGATGCTGGGAACCTTTCTAGTGATACTACATATTTATCTCCAAAGGGGAAATGAGTGAATTGAAGGTAAAGGCTTTTCTGCACTTACCTTATGCTGTTCCAGGAAGGGGTCCAGAAGCTTTCTTTCCATGTGGTGGACCAGCTTAAGGGGAGGTCACACTCATCACTGGGTTGTTCCATCTGCACTGTATGAAGCTTAGCCCCTAGTCTATACTGGTAGATCTTTGTAAAGACATCTGTCGGAAGTCCAGGGGGCACTAGAATGGAACAGCAAGAAGTGCAAAAGGACACATTCCTCCTTGTGGTTTAGCATAGTGCAAAGAAGCAGTGAACCCCCCACCCCCACCCCCACCCCCAAATTCAATACTAGGGATACTTAGGAAGGGAATAGATAATAGGTCAGCAAGCATTATTGTGCCCCTTTATAAATTTATGGTGAGGTAACATTTGAAATATTGTGTTCAAATCTGATCACCACACCTCAGAAAGGATATTGTGGGACTGGAAAAGGTGCTGAAAAGGGCAACCAGTATGATCAAGGAGCTGGAACACCTCCTTTATGAAATCACACTGCAATTTCTCATTCTTTTCAACCTTGAAAGACAGTGTTTAAGACCTGATTGAAGTATATAAATCATGCATGGAGCAGAAAAAGTGAATAGAGAAAATTCTTTTATCTGTTGTACAATACTAGGACCAGAGGTCTGTCTATGAAGCTGATAGGCAGGAGAATTAGGACTGATAAGGGGAATTATTTTTTCACCCAGGGGATCATAATCAGTCTGTGGAATTTCCTACCAGAAATGGTGGTAACAGCAACAAGTCTGGATGGCTTTAAGAAAGATTTAGGCAATACTACCTCCTGGCTGGAGTGAAAGGCAGGATGTTTATGAAGACAATTTACAGGGAGTTGAAAGCAGGTGAAATTTTTGCCTTTGCATCTGTTTGTGAATGCCCAGAAGCAATTGATAGGCCAATGTGTGAGCCAGGATGCTGGACAAAATGGGTTAGGGCTTGACTGAGCAGGAGTCCTCTTAGTAATATCAGCCTCCATTTCTCAACTACGTTTTTTTCCCCCAGGGTTTTTCCCCCCCAGAATTCAGATATTTAAGCAATTTAATGCTTTACAGTGCTTTTAGAAACTGGTCTTGACCTTTTCATTAAAATGTGCATTCCCGATGGCTTCATCCTGCTTCTCCATCACACTCATTAAGCGGTCCAGGCTGCTTTCAGAAGCCGGCGCCCAGCTGCAGCACACATTGTCCTCAGTGAGCATATGCAGCCAAAGAAGCCAACAGCATGTTAGGGATAATAAGAAATGGTATTGAATACAAAAATGCTAATATTATAATGCCTTTATATAAAATCGATGGTGCAACTGCAGCTGGAATAGTGTGCGCGGATTTGGTCCCTTCATCTCCAAAAGGATATAGCAAAATTGGGAAAGGTCCAGAGAGGGCAACTAACATGAGTAATGGGATGAAAATAAACCTTTCATATGAAGAAAGGGTGCAGCAATGGGTGCTTTTTGGTCTAGAGAGAAGAGTGAGAAGAATCATAACAGAAGCATATACAATTATGCATGGTTGGAAGGAGTGGGTAGGGAAAGGTTTTTCTCCCTTTCCCAAAATACTAGAACAACGTGTCACTAATGAAACTAAAATCCCATTGATAATATGGAATAGGTAGATGAACTTTGGTGTGGTCATTCATTCATTCATCTTTTGCAAAAGCATGAGGGGAGGGGAGAGGGGAGAACTCCATTTCCCCACCCTCCGCCACGTCATTGCGGGGTCCAACTGGCAGGCAGTGGGTGGGACCCCAGCTGGCAAGAGGGGAGAAGAAAATATTTCCTTTCCCTACTGTGATTTTGGACCGTTTTGGGCAGGGACAGCAGAGGGGTTGATAGAAATTTAAAGCGATTTAAAGCTACTGAAGTGGGGACTGCCAGAATCCGTGTCTGAATTGCTTTTTTTTTTTTTGTTTCATTTTTAAACTGTTTTAAGAGGCATGAGTGGGAACTGGGCCTATCTGTTCATAATTGTTTAGGATCCAGAGCTGTAAAGTTGCTGCTTCATCCCACTGAAAACATGGAATAGGTAGATGAGCTTTGGTGTGGTCATTCATTCATTCATTCATTCATTCATTCATTCATTCATTCATTCCACCCTATAACCAGAGATCTTGGAGCGGGTTACAACATATAAAAGTTTGCATCTTTTAACAGCAAGCACGTTTGAATGTCTACAGACTTTGTGTGCAGGAGGGAAGACTTTGAAGACTAGTGATATATCTCATGACCTATCTGTTGAATTGAATGCCCTTCCTGTACTCAGCTTCCCAAAACAGCAAATTCCATAGACCAATGACCCTCTGGGTAAAGAAACAGTTCCCCTTGTCTGATCCTACCATCAGCTTCATTGGCTGACCGATGGTTCTACTGTTGTGCGATAGATATTTTTTTTCTCTGTCCACTTTTCTATGCCATGCATGATTTTATATACTTCAATTAGGTCTCCTCTTAAATGCCATCTTTCAAGGCTAAAGAGGCATAGATGTTGCAGTCTGATTTCATAAGGGAGGTGTTCCAACCATTTAATCATTTTGGTTGCCCTTTCTGCACCTTTTCCCATTTCACAATATCCTTTTTGAGGTGTGGCAACCAGAATTGTACACAATATTCCAAATGCGGCCACACCATAGATTTATAAATGACTTGCTTTCTATCCTCTCCTAATTATTCCTAGCATTGAATTAGCCCCTTTTTTTGCCACTGCTGCACACTGGGCTGACACCTTCATTCAGCCATCCATCGGAAACCCAAGATCCCTTTCCTGGTGGTGGTAAAAAGCTCAGCCCCTATCAGTTTATAGACATAATTAGGATTCGTTGTCCCAGTGTGCATTACTTTGCACTTCTTCAGATTAAGCACATTTGTTCCTGCCATGCTGGGATGGGTAGATGTTGAACCAGAATAGGACCATCTCCATTTGAACAATCTATCCCACTTCAGCCTCTGCTGCTCCCTCCAAAGAGATTTTAGAGACTGTGCAGAGACTGTGAGGATATTTTTCCATCCCAAACTTCACCGTTTTTGGGAGAGCCTGTTTTGGGTTGTGTATAGAGATGGGCAAAGTTCAGTTTGCATTCAAAGATTCAATTGAACAGTTTGTATTTCCTGATATTTGCATCAATCTGTAAGGAAGGTGGTTCACATATCCAGGAATTCAATCAAACTGAACCAGTATCTCACTCACAAGCACAAACTATTTGATCAAACAGCGTGTGTAATTTTTGGTTTTGAAAAGGGCTTTTTTTTCAATGGAAAGATAGGGGGCTGTTTTTGAATAAGTTTGGAATCAAACGTGGAGTACCCTTTTGTTTGATTAAATGGTTCTTTACTGAGCTGAACAAAGGAGAGTTTGGATTGATGGTGAAATGAACAAACACTTTTTGTTTATGCACATTCCTAGTGGCACACCGTTTCTAGCACCATTTCCAGTGGTACTTTTGGAGTACCACTAAAATGGTTGCCCTGGACTACTCGTCTGAGTCACCAAAAACTGCAAGCCATTTCTTCCTCATACAATGTGCTCAGGCTGGCTTAGGCAAATGGTGTCAAAGAAGAAGGTAATCAACTAGGGCAACCAGAGTGGTTTCTATGTCATAACTGGGCTTGAAGCCAGATTGAAATGGATCCAGATAATCAGCTTCCTCCAAGCATGCCTGCAATTGAGCAGTCACAACTCTTAGTTATAGTAGTTTGGGGGTTGTTTGTGCCATGTTCCAGGTTTCTTCTGAGAACAGTTTTTGGATATAGATGCAATATTTATCATCAGAAGATTTGACTTCTGGAAGTGTCAAAAGTGACTAGTGTTTCTCTAGATCTTGTTTTCCTTCTTATAAATTGTTGTCTTGTTAGTTTATTTCTTGGCAGTTCTTTCGTTTGTGTTGATAATGAGGCATTGGTCTTTTTGGACTATAATCTGTTAATGCTGTCTCCTATGATGTTAATGGTGGGATGTTGAACTTGTTTGTTAGCATAATCCCTGGGGTTAAGTAACAGATGTAGGGGGTGGTGGTTGTTGACCTAGGATATTTTAGTTTCTGATCTGTTGACTTTTTTGGCTGTTGCCTTGTTTTGCTTGTTTCTGTATAACAGTTTCCAAATGTTTCTGAGAATTGGGCCTTGGGGCTTGTTAAACTTAAGAAGGTGTTGTTTTATTTCGGTGGCCTCTCTGGAAGCAAGTTTGTGGCATCCCTTTACTTTGGCTATTCCTTCTGTTTGTTAAAATAGAATTTTGTGATTTTCAGACCAGGCATGTTCTGCTACTGCTTGTCACTTTGCATGAAATGCATGAGCCTTTCATTTCTACAGGGGTTTTTTTTTCCCTGCAGTGTGGGTGGTCATCCCTACGTAGGTGTTTCTGCATTCACATGATACTTTGTAAATATCTGGGCCCTTTCTGCACTTGGCCTTATTCTGGAAAATATCTTAGGATAGCAGTTTGCTGACCACAAGCTAATGTAGACTGTGGCACAGCTCATCTGGGGCCTTCCATAGCCAGCACTAGCAGGCAGATAGCAGGTCCCTGTCCTGCGATAGCCTCTTACGTAATACATGTGGTCCATTACTTATTGGATGTAGGGTAGGGATGTTTTCTTCTTGCTTTTGTCTTCTTGTTTTGTTTTTCTGGAATCTGCTGAGGTTGATGGCTCGGTGCATATGTCCTCTCTGCAATGTCCATTTGCCAAGAGTGCTTCTTTGATTATTTCAAAGTGTAGCATCCAATCCACTATGAATCTGAATGACTTGCCCTCAAAGGCTGCACAGGGAAGATGCTACTTCAAATCCAAATTTTACCAGGAAATTATCCATCCACAACAATGGGCTTATAACTAGCCCTCCAATCAATAGATTATCACCAATCACTTTGTGGCAAAAAACAGATTGAGGGTATGTCCTGTCTTGTGCATTGGACCAGTATTATACTGGGAGAACCCTGTGGCTGTCATGGAGGACATGAAGAATTGGACTGATCTACTGAGGGTCGCCTCAGCATGGATGTTGAAATACCGAACACCACTGTGTTTAGTGCTTCCAACGACACATCTGAGACAATCTCAGACAGCTCAAACAGGGAGGCTGCAGGACAGTAGGGTGGGAAGTACCCCAACAGCATCCCTTCCTGTCTCTCTGACCCAACAGCAGAAACACCCCTTCAAATTTAGGCACAGAGTGAATTGGTCACCTGGCAACTGATATTGAAGCCCTATGGACAACAGTGAGAGCCTTTTCACATCCCATTGATCTAGAACAGTGCTGCAACAAATAACATGGGGGTGAGAACTGGGTGAGACAAGGCCCACCCAGTTTGACCACCCAGGTTTCAAGAATACAGGGTCAGATCAGCCCTTCCATCCAAAATCAAGTCATGTATAACTGATGTTTTATTTTGAACTATTCTGGCATTCATGAACTGTATGTGCTGGAATGAAGTGTGGAAAATCTCTGAGTGACTAAGTTTCATCTGTGACCAAGCTTTTTGCCCTGAATTTTAGTGGAAACCTTTTAAAGGGACTTTTGATGTCTCCATTGTCACTTCATTAGCTTTGCCATTTGTCATGCTAGAGCTTGGTGCAATTCATACATTTTCACTCATTCCCAGTGTTAAACAGCAACTTAACACTAAATTCAATCTTTTTCTCATACACAAATGTTATACTATGTATACATCAGGCATTTGTTTTCATTTGATACCTGCTGTTAAAGTTGTACGTGTGTGTTGCTGTTAAATGTGGCAGCAAAGTAGCCATAACAGAAGACAAAACTGATACAGGAGGTGCACCAGAATGCACAGCAGGGGCTGTGATATTTACAATGTTTTCAGATGTTCAGTCCTAATTTGTATTGGCTTTTGTCCCACTCCATTCTGAACATCTAACACAAATGTTGGTGATCCAAATAAAATTGCCAATACAAATTAGGGTTCCCTATCTTGTTTTATGGATTGAGTCTATGGGCCATTTAAAGCAGAAAACAATAACGGTATTTCTTTTGTGAAGTGCTTGGTTTAAGCATTAAATTCACCATCAGGGAGAATGACATTGTTGAACAAGTAACTATTTGTAGTCATGTCTTCTCATTGTCCTGCTACTCTTTCTGCAAAGTGCTGCACTTGTTTGCTGTATTTATATTTCATCTTTTATTCAGGTGACATGATAACATTTGTATCTATAAGCTATGCTTCCACAAGTGGTCAGAAGTCCAGGCTACTTGTGGTAAACCAACTTCTTATAGGAGAGAGTGCATCCTGGGGACAGACCTACATAGTAGGTCACAGTGGAGACAAATAGATACCTTCAGTAGATAGCACAGCTGCTAATCTGGCAGCAGATTCTTGAAGGCCTCAAGGATTTGATGTTTTTTACAAATATATTCTTCTTGTTTTCTTCTTAAATTTAGAGTGGAAAATGGGTCCAGACTGTTTCATGGCTTCCTGGGCATTAGCAAAGAAGGTTCTATCTTTTCTCTGCACTGATAGATTTCACATTATTTAGCTGTTTCCAGATGTGCTAAAAATGCCAGCAGGCATCTTGGTATGACTGAATGAGAGTCCCAGTACCATTTTGTGTGTTTATGGCTCTCATAATCTAGGTAAAGATAGTATGTTATGGGATGATCAGTCATCTGGTGAGTCTCCATTGGCATCTTATCAGCAGCAACTCCCAATAACTTGCTACTCATTGTGAAAGGGGGGAGACAAAGATATGGTAAAGGGGCTGACTGCGAATAACTCCTGGAAGTTGGAGTTATGTTCAAGATGTTCAAGAAGTCCATGAATGTCTAGCAGTCCATATGTTCGAGCTGACATCAGCACCTGTAAAGTTCCAAAATTTATTTATACCATCTAATAAAAAAGTGGCTTGGGAGAATATCTCCTGGTATTAGGTAACATTGGTAAACACTCATTGATATATTTATTTAATGTAATCTTTATTCTGTCCTTCACTAAAATATTCCAGGGCAGGTAACAATAATAAAATATATAATGTATTCTTAAAACATACAGTGACATCCAAGAACACTATTTTAGTCTACTGTGTAAATTCTAAGTTTTAAAAATGTTTTAGCTTATTTTTTATTGCTTGTATTAATTGTACCCTAGGCTAAAATTTCTATAGAAAAGTGATATCTGTACAGGTGTTCCATATATGAATGAAATAATAGAACAGAATCTTCATAGATCTACAGCTAGAAGTACCTCCGCAGCTGGCTCCTTGCTTGACAGGCCTTTCTGAAAACTGCAGATCTTCCAAATAAAATAATGACAGTCCTACCATAATTGCATCATAAAAGAGGTAGAATTATTGTTTCTATAAAATGGACTCACCACACATGCAAACAGAATAACATTTGCCTTTCTTTTCTATATGTGACAACATTCTTTAGATGCCAGCAGTGAAAATATAATGACTTTGTCATGAGAGGTTGCTTTACTGAGGTGATCTGCTGTGATAAATTTGCAAGGCACTTTGAGGGCAAAGTTGCTCAGATTCACGGGAGATTAGATGTCACAATTAGAAATAGTCCAGAGGAGGTGTCCAAAGAGCTGTCTGATCTCTTGGATCAGTTTCAATTGCTGTGGCCTGAGGATGTGGACAAGCTGCAGGTAGGGGATTGGCTGACTACATGATCTCTGGACCCTTGCCCTTCCTGGCTGATAAAAGCTAGCCAGTAAAGTAGCCTCCTTGAGGCATGGGGCTGTTCTTTTAAACAAGCAGATTTAAACAACCACTGCTCAGTGGCCTACGTACTTTTTCTAGGCAAGGTACTAGAGAGAACTGTGGCTGTCCAATTGCAGGCATGCTTGGAGGAAGTGAATTATCTAGACCCATTTCAATCCAGCTTCAAGACTGGTTATGGCATGGAATCTGCCTTGGTTGCCCTGATTGATGACCTTCTCTGGGAGAGAGACAGAGGGAGTATAACCCTTACCTTCATTGTACACATTTAGGTGGCAGTGAAGATACACCTCTTTGAGCTTGCCTTTGTTTAAATGGAAATAAACTTTCCCTTCCCACTTGCAGATGCTGTTGTTTTAACACATACTGTTATTGTTTTAATGATGTTTGATTTTACATGTTGTTACCTGCCTGGAGACCTTTGGGTATAGGGAAGGATGGACGGACAGACGGACAGACAGACAGACAGAAAGACAGACAGATAGATAGATCAATGATGGATAGATATACTTAGTCACACTATAGCTTTCATGAAACTGTAAGGTAAATACATCAGGAAAACTGTGATGTGCCTCCTATGGTTTTCTGGTTGTTAGTGCTGGGTTTGACCTTCTAATTACTTACTTATCAACCACCACCTACTTCACTCTGCAGGAAAGTAAATAAATTCTTGGTTTAATGAACAGCTAGCAAGTACTTTCAAGATAGTTCAGGAGCTTGTGCTGGTGAGAAAGAGGAGAGAGAAAGCTGTCATGCAATTCAATACAGATGGAAGTGTGAAAATACTGTAGTTTTAGCCTGGTGTGAAAGAAGAAACTGCAGAAGGGACGTTGGGAGAAATTGGACAAGGAAATAAATATTCTGTGCACACATAATGTTGGTGAGACTGACTAAATAGAGTAGTAGTCTGTTCCTTGGAATCCCCTGCTGTTCCAGAGCAGAAGATGCTCCTAGGCCAAAGGAAAGGCATGTTGTTATAATCCCTCCCAAAAACTGCACCAAGATTTCATGGGCTCAGTAGTTCTCATAATCAGCTGTTTTTGCCATCTACAGCAGTGGTGCTCAACCTTCCTAATGCCGTGACCCCTTAATGGAGTTCCTCATGTTGTGGAGACCCCCAACCACGGGGGTGGAGCAACTGGGAGGTGGGAGGGAAAGGAGGTGGGAGACTCGTCGCGACCCCTCTGAAAGGGTAGTTTGACCCCCAAAGGGGTCCCGACCCCCAGGTTGAGAACCACTGATCTACAGAAATCACACCAACATATCCATTGATTGCATTCCTCACAAAAGTTGTTTCCATATCTGCTGCAAATGCATCTGCTGTGAAGGTTTCACATCTACTGTGAATACCTCTGTCTCTTCTGCAAATGCCTCTTCTCAATGCAGTGCCTTTGCTTCTGCTGCAAATGCCTCTTCCTCTGCCTCAATGGCTGCATCCACATGGGATGCCTTAATTCGGTTTAAGGAAATCGAATTAAGAGAACCGGGTTAATCCTGTTTACACGACTTGCAAGTTAACCTGGTTCAGTGGCATTCCGATTTCAGCCTTAAATTGTAATCAATCCTGGGAGTCCAGATGGAAGCCCTGTCCTCCCACCCATTGCCCACCCCCTCTCTCTCATTGGTGTTCCATCCCAGGATCCCACCCTCCCTTCCCTTTGCGTCATCCATGCTCCACAAGGGATTCCCATTCTCTCCCCTCCCCCTTCCACCAGCAGCAGCAGCAGCAGCATCCATCCATCCATCCATCCATCCATCCATCCATCCATCCATCCATCCATCCATCCATCCATCCATCCATCCATCCATCCATCTATCCATCCATCAGCTCTCCTCCTCTTCCAGCCTTGCACCGAGGGAAGAGCAGCCAGCGGCAGCGGCGGCATCCATCTATCCATCCATCCTGGTGCTGCAGCGTTTGCCCCACTCCGCCACTGCCGCTGCTGGCTGCTCTTCCCTCGGCGCGAGGCTGGAAGAGGAGGAGAGCCGAGGGGCGGCGGGCTCAGCGTGCCCACCGCGGGGAGGGCGAAGGGGGCTCCTCGCTCGCTCTTCCCCCTGGGGCCGGGAGGGAAATCGGAGAGCGGGGAGAGTGGGCGATCGCCACTCCGCACGCTCAAGCCCCCGAGTGGTGGTGGTGGTTCAGGGGGCTTGAGCGTGTAGAGCAGCCAGCGGCGGCAGCCAGCGGCAGAGTGGGGGCAACGTGTCTCTGGCTGGGAAAGTTCCCCGGGGACTCCAGAGCTTTCCTTTCCAAAGTTTTAAAGTTCAGAACTTGCAGAAAACTGCAACATTGTTACTAAGCTACCTCGCTACAGTGTAGCTTGTAGTAGCTGTTTCGAGGCTGTATTCTTTGAATGAAGCAAGCTATTGGGAGAGGGAATCCTAAACATGACGTGCTTCAAATACGTCCAGCCATTGGTTACAGTGCGATTGGGGGCGGGACAGCCTTAACACGGAATCTCATCCCGGAAAACGATACTGTCCACACAGTTAAAAAGGAAACACGTATCAAGGGCACGTTCCGGAGTGAGAGCTGTTGAAATCAGGATTTATTTCAAAACGGTTTAACGTCGTTTAACACGGAAATACCGTGTTAAGCCGAACTGCCGTCTGGCCGAGGAGAACTCAAAACATTTTGAATTTGTGATAACGATCCCGTGGGGATGTGGCCAATGTGTTACAGGTTGAACTGGAACTAACTGTTTTTTAGGGGAATTACTCTGTCCCAGTCCACCCTATGGATCTTTTAAGGTATGAGGTGCAATTTCGCTGGTTGTACTCAGAGGGCTAGGAGAGCTAAGGAAGGATTTCTGAGGCAAGAATAATACAAGTTTGACAATATTTATTAAATAGGAACAAAGATGCAAAAAGGGGAAGGATCACTTTAAGAAGGCACAAAAGATGCAAACTCCAACAGCCTTGACCAAGTTTCCTCATTTGCAAGTACTTCAGTATACTGTAAGCCAAATATTTCTGAGGCTGGTTTGCAATATAACTTTAGCAGGGAAAGAAAGGTAAAAAGAAAACAAACAAGCTAAACCTACAACCCAATCTTAAACATTTAACATTTTCTGAAAAAAATGGAGGGGACTAAGAGAGGAAAGGGGAGAAGGGAAAGACACAGACAAGACAGGGAAAGGAAAGGAAAGTGAAAATATGGCATACTCATTACATTCCAAGAACCAAGAGAAGAGCAAGAGAGCAGAATTTAAAAGTTCCACACTTTTAGAGTCTTTTCCTCTTGGGCTTGGAACAAGATTTTGGAAGGGGTCCAGGTGTAACAGAGCCTGAGGTACGCTTAGGTTGTGTTCCCATTGAAGTTTTAAAGCAGATTGAATCCATTTTCAGACCTGGACGTTCCCAAAGGATTAGAGGAATCCACAGTTTCTAAGGATTAAAAGACCCAAAATGCTGACTATTTATATTTGCATAAAAAGTAGTATTGCAACAGGATATAGAAATAATCCTCGCTTTTTGTGGATGGGAACACATGTTTTTTGGGGGTGGGAAG
Organism: Aspidoscelis tigris stejnegeri; assembly: GCA_023333525.1. Classification (NCBI taxonomy): domain Eukaryota; kingdom Metazoa; phylum Chordata; class Lepidosauria; order Squamata; family Teiidae; genus Aspidoscelis; species Aspidoscelis tigris. The sequence goes on from JALMGA010000010.1 coordinate 19,608,473, forward strand.
GGGCATTCTCTTCAGTTCCCCCTGAAATAATCACCCATTATTTCCCTTCTTTTTCTCCCAGCTACAACGGCTAGAGCAGAGCTGGCAGCTGCTATTTCAATGTTATGAGAGATACATTACATTGTAAGAGCAGGGAGATTCTGACAATTGCAGAGAATAGGGACTCTTTTTTATCATTGTAATTGTATGTCAATCCCAAACATTGAAATTAGTAATACGTCTCTGCCCTGACAGCTTTGAAGACAACATTGTACAGAAATTATTGACCTACAAAATACATTGTAATAAAAATAAGGAGGGTTGCAGATCAGTTAAGGCATCTTAATTAAAAATATGACCTTTTCTTAATGAGTCAATATGTTTTATTTCCATTTGGCTAAAGCAAAATGCTTAATTTGGAGTATCCATATGTCATAATAAATATATTCAAAGAAAAAAAAGGGAGTTTGCCATCTGTAGTTAAAAGAAAAAAGATGTGGGTTTTTTTTCTCAATTAGTCTAATTAGTTCATTGATTTGACATTATTTTCCTGTTTGCACAAACATGACACAGGCATACAATGTGTGAGGCAATCAATCAACTGGCTAGAGATATTATACGTCTGGATATAGTACAGAAGTTTCTAAGAATATGAAAGACCTTATACTTATATTTGGAATTAAAATTAATAGAATGTTCCAAGGGACAAGTTGTCACCCTTTACTGAAACAACATAAGCTGAGTTATTCTAAAATTCCAGAAACTGCAATGGCCTTGCAACCCTCTGGAGCCTATCTATTGCTTGTAAGAAACTCTTCATTAATTTCAGTTTTAGTTTGTTTCCTAGCTTTATTGAGTCCTGGGCTGGATGATGGGTGGAGCTGTTTCCTCCTTCCCATGTCCACTTTTTTTTTTTCAAAAGGCAGAAATGCAACAAGATAAAAATATGAAGCTTTTAAAAAGTCAATAAATTGTGTCTATATGAGTTAAAATAGTTTACCTCCTAATTAAAAGGAGTAAAAGGACTGTTAACACAAAAGATATGCAGAGATAAGTTCTTCCCATCTGCCGTTGACCTGGCCCTCACCATTTCTACTTTAAAAGTGAAATAAAAAGTACCAAGAAAACAATTCTAAACTCTTGAAACCATGCTTGTATCTTTCAAAGACTTGCTGCTTTCCAAATACACTCAAGGTTCAGAGACAATCCTGGGAAGTATGGTGCTCCAGATCATTTCTTTCTTAATCCGAGCTGCATTCTTAATTTTTATTCTGACTGCTCTAATTTTTGAACTACCACTGTAGTACATTACATTTCAATATATCTGACCCTAAACATTTATTTGAAGAACCTTTTAAAGATCTTCCAGATATGATTTTTTTTTTAAGTTTCAAGACTGGAGATGTGCATTTCATAACTGCATCAATTATATACACAGGAAACACAAATAATTTCTTAGTTTTGGGAAAAGCAACAACAGAAGCGACAACTGCACTTTTAAAATTTAGTGAGCAAGAGCAGTGGTTGAAATTGCCCTCAAGAAACACCTAGTAAGATAGCAGTCTGAGGAAAGAGGTGGGAGTTATCAAGTCATAAATACCTAAACACCTTCGGTTATTATTATGTGGAGAAAAGATCTAGTAGAACTAAAATAGCATAAGAACACACATCTGAAAGTCTGGCCACAGTATATGCTTCCCTACTTTTACTTCTTTTCTACTTTTTTCCTTCTTTGCGTTATAGGTACATTTATTTTTGTTCTCGAATCTTGGGGGCAGGGAGGTACGGATGGGTACTTCCCCTTTTTTTCTGAACTGTAAAAGTACAGCCCAGGAAGAAGCTAAAAGGTTTAAAAAGAAAAATAGAGGAATACTATCTGGAATAATTAATTGTGAGTGGGCAAACTCTGACATTCGGCAAAGAATACACTTCATTAATAAGATTTATATGAGCAGTAGAAAAAACATTGCATTTTGCTAATGCCAGCACTTTAAAAAAATAAACTCTTTGCGAAAGTAAAGCTTTTTGATTTTATGGCTCACACAGACATTTTGGTCTTGCTGTATTGTCTTTTCACCCCCTCTTTCTTTTTTGAATTGTTGATGCAGTTTGGAGTCCTTTGCCTAAAGAATAATATGAGTAAGAGCCTATGGTCACACCTAAGCTTAAATCTAGCTTAAATCCACTTTCAGAGTGACAACTTTTCTTTTGGCATTATCTAACCTTTCAGTTTAGTCAAGTATTATTGGCCCAAAACCTACTCCCTTTTTTTACCCATCTGGATGGCCTTGTGCTGCTTTAGAATAGGGCTCAATAACATGATGGTCACTGCTCCTCATCATCCAAAGCCAACTCAGGAAATCCCAGCATGGGCAGATTGACCTTTAGGAACACATATTGCTCAACCAAACTAGAAGTCACGCTCACATGGCAGACACAGCTCCTCTGGGCCTATACCAGGCACTCAAGGCCTAACACTATCAGTAGGATGAGGAATGTTATGGTGGGACTTTAGATGGTTCCAAAGCGATGTGGTACCAGTAGTCATTGCATTCTCCCACCTGCTGATTCATGCCTTGCAGTGGTTGCAGACAGCAGTGGTAGGAGCATCAGGGCAGAGCTAAAATGCTGCCACACTCTCTGCCTCTGGGAGCAGAAACATTACCCCCCACATCTCAATTACCGGGACCGACTTCTCCTTTTTAATGTTGGGATTTCAAGATTTTTCTATAATCAAGCACAAATGAGAATACCCTTTAAAAGATCCCGGGATAGTGAGAGCACTGACAACATAGCTGGCCCATCGACATCTTTGACCAGAACTGTCAACAGTGCCTCTAAATCAGGAACAGCTGTGGCAAAAGAGCACCTAACAAGACCACCACTACCAGAAAAGAGTCCCAAAATAACATGCACTATGAAATATGTCAATATTGGAAATGGGAATCCTAGGACAGGGAAGGAAACATAGCTATACCATCAGGAGGACATGACTGTGGGGCTGCCCATCTTCACCATCACCACGGTATCGGGCAGAGGGAGATATGGCGTTGGGAGGCAGAAGAGACAGGTTAGGAGAAGGGGTGTTAGCCATCTTGAGGCTATCACCCCTTCTGTCCTGCCTCCCAGCCAGAAGAATTTGGGGAGGCCTGCCAACCGAAACCCCCCCTCTCTGGCAGTGCTGCTCTTGAATGCCAGATCGGCCCGAAATAAAACAACAATCATCTACAATTTAATTATTGAAGAAAAAGCTGATCTGGCATGCATAACTGAGACATGGGCAGACGAACTGGGCGGGCCCTGCCTCACTCAGCTCTGTCCTCCAGGGTACTCAGTACAGCACTGCTCGAGACCAGGGGGAAGGGGAGGAGGTGTCGCTGTGGTCTATCGAACTTCCATCTTTCTCACTAGAAGACCAGTTCGCTCTGTGACAGGGGTTGAGGGCCTGTTTTTCTTGCTAGGCCAGAGAGACAGAGTAGGGATGCTGTTGGTGTACCGATCGCCCCACTGCCCAACATCCTCCCTATCTGAGCTGGCTGAGGTAGTCTCGGATGTAGTGGTGGAAGCCCCTGCCACAGTGGTGTTGGGGGATTTCAACATCCATGCTGAGGCTACGCTCAGTGGACCAGCTCAGTTCTTCATGGCCTCCATGACAACCATGGGGCTGTCTCAGATTGTATCTGTCCCGACGCATATGGCAGGCCACACCCTAGATCTGGTGTTTGCCTCAGAGCGGACTGGTGAGTATCCGTTGATAGGAGGGTTGACTGTCTACCCGTTGTCATGGACAGATCACTCACTGGTGAGGTTTAGACTCACAACGGCAACTACCCTCTGTGGGGTAATGGGACCTATTGAGATGGTCCGCCCTCGGAGACTTATGGAATCTGGGCGATTCCTGAATGCTCTGGGGGATTTTCCGGTTGACATGTCTGGTGCTCCTGTCGAAGCCCTGGTTTCTCTCTGGAATCAGGAGATGAGCAGGGCTATTGACACGATCGCTCCCAAGTGCCCTCGACATGCTTGTAGAGCCCGCAGATCTCCTTGGTATTCCATGGAGCTACGGGCCATGAAACAGGTAGGTCGACAGCTAGAGCGCAGGTGGCGTAAATCCGGCAATGAGTCTGACCGAACACGGGTTAGAGCACATTATCGTGCCTACTACGTGGCGGTGATGACGGCGAAAAAGAGTTTTTTCTCCGCCACCATTGCGTCCTCGAGTAGCCGTCCAGCAGAGCTCTTTAGAGTAGTTAAAGGCCTGATAAAACCGAGCTCGAGCAAGTATGAGCCAGGGCCAAGTAATATCTGCTGTGACAAATTTGCGAAGCACTTTGAGGACAAAGTCACTCAGATTCGTAGGGGATTGGATGTCACAATTGGGCAGAGTCCTAACGAGGTGTCCAGAGAACTGTCTGGTCCAGTTAGATTGGATCAGTTTCAATTATTGCGGCCTGAGGATGCAGACAAGCTACTTGCAGGGGTGCGGCCGACGATGTGCTCTCTAGACCCTTGCCCCTCCTGGTTGATAAAAACAAGCCGGCAAGGTATGACCGGGTGGATCCAGGGAGTAGTGAATGCCTCCTTGAGGGACGGGATGGTTCCATCAGCTCTGAAACAAGCTGTGGTGCGCCCCCTCCTGAAGAGGCCCTCCCTGGACCCAGAAGATTTGAACAACTATCGCCCGGTGGCAAACATACCTTTCCTTGGCAAGGTTCTGGAGAGCGCTGTCGCTGCTCAACTACAGGTATGTTTGGATGAAGCTGATTATCTAGATCCATTTCAATCTGGCTTCAGACCCGGTCGTGGCACAGAAACCGTCTTGGTCGCCCTGGTTGATGACCTACTCCGGGAGAGAGACAAAGGGAATGCCACCCTGTTGGTTCTCCTGGACCTTTCAGCGGCTTTTGATACCATTGACCACGGTATCCTTCTGGAAAGGCTGCGGAGCTTAGGAGTTGGAGGCAATGCTTGGCACTGGTTCCGCTCTTATCTCAGCAGCCGATCCCAGATAGTGGCTGTGGGAGATACGGTTTCGACACCCTGGGAACTCACTTGTGGGGTTCCTCAGGGGTCGATCTTATCTCCCATGCTCTTTAACATCTATATGAAGCCGCTGGGAGAGGTCATTAGGAGTTTTGGAGTGAGGTGTCATCAATATGCTGATGATACCCAACTCTATCTCTCTGTTCCATCTGAATCAGGAGAGGCGGTGGAAGTGCTTGACAGGTGTCTGGAGGCAACAATGGGCTGGATGAGGGCCAATAAATTGAAGCTGAATCCAGACAAGACAGAGGTGCTGTGTATTACAGGGTCTCGGATCCGCGTAGTTGGGAGATACCCTGTCCTCGATGGGGTGACTATGCCCTGGAAGGGACAGGTGCGTAATTTGGGGGTACTCCTGGACTCTGCGCTAACACTTGAAGCTCAGGTGGAGGCCGTGGCCAGGAGTGCCTACTCCCAACTACGGCTTGTACGTCAGCTTAAGCCATTCCTGGATAGAGACGACCTGGCCACAGTGATCCACGCTCTGGTAACCTCTAGATTGGACTATTGCAACGCGCTCTACATGGGGCTACCCTTGAAGACGGTCCGGAAGTTGCAGTTAGTGCAAAATGCAGCGGCCAGGGTGCTGACTGGAACAACTAGCTGGACACATATTACGCCAGTTTTAAAAGAATTGCACTGGCTGCCAATTCGCTACCGGGCCCAATTCAAGGTGTTAATTCTGACCTATAAGGCCCTAAATGACTTGGGCCCCAGATATCTAAAGGAACGCCTTCTCCCATACCGTTCTGCCCGTGCCTTAAGATCTGAAGAAGATGCCCTCCTGGTTGTTCCACCACCTCAGATAGTGAGGTTGGTGGGCACCCGGGGGAGAGCTTTTTCTGTGGCAGCCCCTAGATTGTGGAATAGTCTTCCCTCCTGGGTGCGCCATGCCCCTTCCCTGTTGTCATTTAGGAGGGCTGTAAAGGGATATCTTTTTGCCTTAGCCTTTGGCCAAGGTTGACTCATTCCTCCCTTGGTCACAGTTTTAGTAATAGATCCCTAGATGTAGGGCTTATATCAGAACTTTTAATTATATACCATAGCTCAAGCTGTGCCCTGTTTTTAATACCTTGTTTTAATTATTCAGTTTTAATATGTTTACCTGTGTCTTGTTTTTAATATGGTTTTAACTGCTATTGTTTTAATATGTTTACCTGTGTCTTGTTTTTAATATGGTTTTAACTGCTATTGATTTGTTGTTACCCGCCCAGAGACCTTCGGGTATGGGGCGGGATAGAAATAGAAATAAATAAATAAAATAAATAAATAAATCCTGAGGCTGAGAAGGTCCAGGGTGAGGCTGCTCCTGCTCTCAGTCTCAGGCTGGAAGGTCACACTGGATCGTGCGACAGGTGGGGGAATAGGCCCAGGTGTCACCATGGCAGCTGAAGTCTTCTCCTCCAATGCCTGCTTCCCTGCTAGTGGAACCAGGGGTTCCCCAGCTTGAGCAAGGCCACTGCTACAATGCCCTGAAGGACAGGCCCCATGAGCAGCAGGCAGCAGCACAGGCTCAGCAGCTCCCTGGGTGGTAGTTTCAAGCCTGGGCAGTCACACTGCAACATCAAGGGTCCTCCCCATGGTAGTAGGGATTTGGGGAATACACCCCTGGGATGCTTGCCTGACAGAGCCAACAATCCTCCCACTCCTCCCTGGAAGTGGACCCTTATCCTTATTACCTTTCCCTCCTATACTGTTTCCAGACCCAGACATCTGTCTTTAAAAAAAGGAGTCTAACAGTCTAACACTGAGGGGTGTGTGGGTGGTTTTTGAGCTCCAGAGACTTTTCCGCACTGCAACGCGTTCCAAACGGAACGCGTTCAGGCGGAAAGCTTAAGACAGCTCCCGGTGCTTTCAGCGTTCACACACAGACGCGCCGGAACACGTACCGGCGCGTCTGTGTGCGAAAGGTGAAAGCGCCGGGAGCTGTCTTGGCCGGCAAAGGCCGGCCAGGGGCGTGGAGACAGCCGCGGAGGCAGATTGGCAATCAGCTGATTGTCAAACAGCTGATTGCCAAACCTGCGCCGGCGTCGGAGGCAAGCCCGCAGCTGTTAGGGAGGGAGAAGCAGGCGCGAATGCTTCTCCTCCCGAACGCCTGCGGGCGGCTCGTCCGCGTTCGAATGCATGTAGAGCACTTTAAAGTGCTCTACATTTCAAACGCGCCGAAGACAGCTCCGGACACGTCGGAGCGCAAGCCCCGCTCGGGCAATGCGTATGCCGTGTCCGCAGCTGTCTGCCACGCGTACCGTTCAGCCCCGTGCAAAAACGTCTTAGATCAGGCAGTTGTAGCCTAGGGGTGGTATGGCCTATTTATAGATGGAATGTGTGTGCTACAGTAGCAGCACTGACACACACACACCAACAACAACTGGGTGAACCAAATAAATAAAAAGCAGCTGCTGCAGGCAATATTGTTTGGTGGGGGGCAAAAAAAAATTAATTGAGGGAGGTGGCTGAAGCAAGCAGCAGTTTCCCTGGAGAAAAAAAGTAGGGGAGGAAGACAGGGATTTTGGATGGCCCAGCTGGGAGATCCCTCCCAGTCTAAATCTGAAAGCCACACCTAGCCTCAAGCACTTAGCTAACTGAAAATGATGTTAACAAAGTGACTTCGGAGTCACTTCGGAGTCACTCCAAAGTTCACTCTGAAGTTAGTAGCTAGATCTACAGGTTTTAATAATGAGGAATAACCAGAAAACAGAGACAAGACCAATTTCAGACGCAAAAACCAGTATTTCTTGTTAAATCAGAGCAAAGAATTTATTAGAGAATACAGAAAAGAAGTTAAAACGAAATATAAAGTCACACCAAAAATATATTTCATTAGACATTTAAACAAAACAAGGATGAGTATGCAAGGACTTTAAACATGGCTAAATAACTCAACAATTTTATACATTAAATTGGTAACTTCACTTTTGGGGGAGATATATGCCCAAGCCAGTAAGGAGGTAGAAAATCACCCTTAATACTAAAGGTATTCCCTAACCAAAAATCAGAAAATATAGAAAACCATAAGAAATAAGGGAAAATAAGGAGGAATGGGATAAAACTTAAGGATTGTTTCTCACCACTGTGCCTCAGTGTACCCAAAAACTGCAGATGTGAAGTCTCAGCCGATCCGTGTCTTTTCAGGAAAAATAATAATAATAATAAAATAAAAATGATCTTCCCTTCTTGTTGATCTGTTCTCCAAAAATGTAAAATATATCACGGTTAAATGTTATTTAAAATGAGCCTTCTCAATTGCTCTAACCAAGCAAAAACTCAGAAAAAAAACCCTTCAAAATTTAAAATGTAGCTTTTGCAGTAAAACTCCTCCTATCTGAAAAAAACAACAACCAGGAAGAATGGAAGGCAGGCGGGCATCTTCAGGTCTCTCTCTCTAGCTCCACATGACAGAGAGAGAAGGGAGAGACACCATCCCTTTTCTGCTGGCCCTTTTTATAGCCAAAATTGACCCAAAAACCATGATGTTAGAATAAATCCCTTCTAGAGGTGTGTTTTACCCCCAAACCAATGTACTACTATGGAAAATTCCGCAATTACTCTTTGGATGTGATGAAACACATTACAAATTAACCAGACTTAATCAACTCTTCTTGATGAAGCAAACAATACAAGTAAAACAGAAAAATACATCTAAAATTCAAATATTTTATTTCCCTAGTCTTGACTCTCTAAAAGAGATTATTTCTTTCCTCTTGGCTAACAGAGATCTAATCAAGTCTTGGGAGACACTGAGTTAATCATTGTCCTCTTTCACAATGGGAATGCCCCTCAGTGAAGTTCCACAGAAAAAGAAGAAATGAATAGGATAATTAAAAACCCTCTTATTTTAGAATAAGGCTGAATAATTTCTTATTTAAAAAGAAACCCCATTAAAACTGTTTCCCCTCTCAGAAAATAAGGGAGAATTCAACTTTTAATAATATGAAACCATGCTTATGTTATATTGTCCCTGCCTGATTGCAAAAATTCTTTTATCTTGTATAACTTAAATTAAGGTTTCCAATTAGCACCTCTACTGGCTCACTTAATCCCTTCAACTGGACTCGCTCAGTGTATGCAAACATCAGCAAACTCTTACCCAATTCTGTTAAGATGTAAACAAAGGTGTAAACAGTGAGTCACCTCCAACATCCTGACATTCTAATACTGGTGAATGGGCCATTTCCAATTTAGATAGTAATTCCAAATTCTGGTATACTTATTTATCTCTTCCAAACATCCATTCCATTTTATTCTTTATTATTTTATTAAAATTAGACAAACCAATCTCTGTCCCAGATTCCATGGTTTTATTTCTCCTACATTATTTAAATATCTATCACCCCAAAAGGAAAGAAGACAATGACTTTTCAGGTGCTAGGACTCTGTCTTAACTCAATCAAGATTAAATCTCAGGCTGTGTTTCTTGCATACAGACTTTTATCTTTTGCAAACAGCCAGCTTGTGACTTCAGAGAGAAAAACTGTGTCCTTTTTTTAAACTCCAGGCTTGTCTTTTTCCCAGTATGGCTTCAGTCTTGCTATTTTAAGGCCTTTCCACATTTCATGGTCTGCCTTTAGCTTTTCAGTTATGCCAATTATATAGCCAAATTCATATGTCAAAACCTGGTATATTTCAAGTTCTGGTTTTGCAGTCAAGATTTCTTATTATACTTGCACATCCAAAGTTGATCTGGTAACAGAAACAATCGGGTCCTAAATGGGTGCCCTGGTGGAAATGGGATCATCTGGCTCACACCCAAATGGGTCTTAAATGGGTGCAAAAATGGGTACTTTTTGGCAGTGGAAAAACACCCTATGTGACGTCTGTATTTTAATTCTGTATAAATGTCCTTGTGTTGGAATGGTCTTCCCCCCCCCCCCGCCCCTTTTGATTTCAAGCCTTGCATTTCTACTTCATCTTATGAAGAAATAAACCTCCTATTATTTGGATGGCAACTCTGGCTTGTGGCTCCACTAAGCTATGCTGTCCCTGTGCATCCACACTATACAAACTGGCTCTGACAATAGTTAAAAGCTCTAATTTGTTACCAGTTCTGTTTTTATACACTCTTCCTGTTTAGAGTCCATTGTTTTGTTTTTCTTTTTTAAATCAATCAATCAATAATAATAATAATAATGTATGACTTCAAAACAGAATGGATAAAAACACAGAATTAATAAATTGCTGATATAAGAGTATCTGTAGCCTAATAATCAGGGCCAGGAATTCTCATTATCTATGTCCCCTTTTCATAAGAATCATGAGAATTATTGCTTAAGAGAAACAGTTTACTTTCTGGTAATAACTATGCTCAATATTCTCTAATGTTTTCAGAAGATATGAACTGTCCATATATATTTCTTGGCACCTAAAATGTTCCTTGTAATATCAGGAGTTGGAGTAAGTCACTCCGAAGTGCAGTAATTCATTGTTTACAGTGGAAGAGCATAGGTTTTGGATGGGCATTATGGGCTTCTGAAGAAAATGCTGTGCCATTGACTGCAGATGTATGCTCTGCAGAAAATAGTTCAGAAGTGTTGTCCATGAACAGCAGGGGAATTAGCTCCTGCAGGTTACTTCAGATGCCACTGGCACACTACCAGGGCACAAGGGGAACCTCTATACAGAATTTCTGTTCTGTTGCCCAATTTTATGCTTGTTACAGAGAGTAGATTCATTTCTAAGTGTGATTGCTTGAGCAAGAGGTTGAACATAACCTGAAGGAAATGGAAGTCTGACATAGGAATTTCATTTGTGCTCTTCTAAAGAAAATTCCTCACTGGGGAAGCATTCATGGGCGGGGGAGGGAGTGTGTTAGCTCTAAGAGTTATTGAGCGACTGAAATTGTTCTAGGATATGCTGGCAAAATGAACAGAAGGCTGTCTTGTATAGATCCCACCTGTCAATTAAGCCAGTTTCTCTTTTGCAAGCAAGAGGGATATCCCTCCCCCAACCATGTTTATTTTCTATGCACCCACTGACCTGTAAACCTGACATTTACAGTTACACACTTATGCACATTTCAACTGCTGCTATCTGAAATTCATGCTTCTGGCTGGAAGAGCAAAGGTCCAAATAAATTGAACCGGTACCTTGAAAGAAAAACAAAACAAATAAAAGCAGAAAGGCTACCATGATTACTGAAGCTACTGCTCATGTGTTTAAATAATAAATAAAGCCACAGACATCTCAAAATTGGCAAGGAAGAATTGTTAGCTTTCAAGTAAAATCTTTCCCTTCCAAACTTCTGTGAAGCATCTACGTAGTTGTTTCTCTGAAGTCTGTGCAAAGTGAAGGGTTTGCTTGAGTGACACACTGTACCTTTTTGGTGAAGCCGTCTGCATATTTCACACAGGTTTTGTTGCTGCCTCCACTGTTCCTGTCACTGAAACACCTGGAGAATTTGCAGCCTGTGCCAACTGGAGACCTTCCAAGTGCATCTGAGAATACTTCATCGTAATTCTGCTGAACAGGGTTCCTTCAAACTGCTACAGTAGGCAGGGAATGAAAACTAAAGTGTGAGGCTTTTCCTGTTTTCTCAAATGCATTGTACTTTGAAAAGAAATATATCTAACAGGAGGATGAATTGTGGAACAGTCTCCCAAGTCCTGATAGGAATAAGAAAGTTTTCTTCAAAAAGTACAGATATATGAACCAGCCAAATACCAGTTCTTAGGCTACTCTCTCACTAAGCTTATTTGAGTGAGAGAGTCCTATTAAGAATGCTGTGGCCTCCATCTTTAAAGAGAGCACATCAATGCAATACTACTAATGAGCTTGGCTGGCATACTTCAGGCGGAATTTTTACTTAAGAAATGCCACATCTGCATTGCAAGGTTGCTCTACTGGGAGGGACATGGAAATTGGGTCTTTCTAGTGAGAACATATGTTTCCAGAGTCCCCTTCAACAGGTGACTGCTTTAAAGCAGTCTCCTACACTTTCCCTTGTGGTAGATTGATCCAGCTTCTCATGTACAGATGGTAGTCAGATGCTGGTCTGGCCTACCAGGTGAGAGGAGTCTGTCATCATTGCATTGGCCTCCTGGAAATGGTCTTGGAAGGGCATAGGTTCTGAATCCTTGGCCAGAAAAGCCCTGACAAGCAACTTTGGAAACTGAGAACTTTTGTTCCCAGCCTCCAAGGTTGGTTTGGACTGCATTGCCACAATATGGATGGCCCTTAGCTTGCCCTGCCAGCCTCCCCTCCAAACATGGGTTGAATAGCTCTATCCATCCCAAGAATGGGCTGGCAAACCACAGGTTAATGTACTGTATGCTGTGTAGGAACAACTTCAGAGATGTTCCCCTCATTATTCTCTTGTCATAGCTATGTTACTAGGCCAAAGAATCTTCCCACAGTATCTGTCCATTCTTTGCACTAATTTAAGATTTATCTTTCCCATGGGGATTTTGACACCATCCACATTTGCCTCTTTGCCTTCAGGAAGGGGGCATGATGGGCAAATGGCCAGGTGACCTGACCTCATGTCCCTTCCTTTGTAAAGGCAACTTCACATTAATCTACTTTAGTTTCAGGTAACGGTCTGCATGGAGGAGGGCATTTGGATACCTCCTTCTCCCCAGGTTAACCACTTATGGAGATTTTTCAGTTATGTATTAGGTGTACAGTCCAACTTCCATTTTAAATTTTGGCCCACTTCATTTGTGCAAGCAGAGTTTCGCTTGCACATACAATCCAAGCTGTATGGAGCTCCAACTCAGAAGTCTGCACAGTTTTACATATTTATTTAAAAATCTTGAATAGCACATGATTTTCAGTTTGGAAAATATTGGCCGTTATGTACCAATAACTTTACTTCAGTATGAAAACAAAGTAATGCTTCAAAAGCTCATCTGGGTAACTGGCCAATCAGAGCCGACAGCACACGCAGACGCACAATGCCACCGGCCCGGCCAGCCACTCCAAACCTGGCGGCAATGAGGCAAGTCTCGTGCACATGTGCGCATCCCTGCTAGGCCCCACCCCAGGGAGATGGCCGGGGGGGGAGGGTTGGGTTCCTGCGGGCTGTAGGTGCCCACGCGTTCCTTACTTACCTAGGTGTGAATGGAGAATGCGTCCCCGCATGGGCTAACCTTCATGTACTACAGCCGTTCAACTGTAGTGCAAAAAGGCCTCTGATTTCTGTTTCTGGACTACCTGAATTCTGGTGGTTATTTTACTTGACATTTTCCGTTTAATATTCTTTATCTTCCTTATGTTTCTCACCTTTCCCTCCATTTCCTTCCTCTCCAAATGAAAATCCATTCTCCATATATCTGTCAGCATTGATACAATGTTCTCATGAAAACCAGAAGCACTATCTGGAAACAACTGCTAAGAAAGTTGTCCCTTTCATCATAGGGGACTGAAATGCTAAAGAAGGAAATCGAAAGATAACTAATAATGTGCAATTTTGGCCTTGGAGTACAAAATGAAACAGTACAAGGACTTATAGAGTTTTGTCAAAATAGCACTCTGGTCATAGCAAATACTCTTTTTTAACAGTCCAAAATACGAATCTAGACATGGGCATCACCAGAAGGTCAATACCAAAATCTGATTGATTATATACTTTGCAGCCACAAATGAAGAAGCTCTATACAGTCAGTAAAAACAAGATCTGGAGCCGACCATGTCTCAGAGCATGAGCTTTTTATTGTGAAATTCAGCTAAAATTGAAGTTGGAAAAAATCATTAGACCATAGAAATATATCCTAAAGAATACTCTTCTATGGTCTAATGATTTTTCCCAACGTTCTTCCTAAAGAATACTCTTTACTCATATATTGTGAAGGTGATGAATAGATTTAAAGGATTGCATCTGGTCAACAGAGCCTGAAGAGTGATGGATAGAAGTTCATAACATTGTAGGGAAGGCAGCAACAAAAAAATCCTAAAGGAAGATGGATAGCAATAAGGCAAAATGGCTGTCTGATGAAGCTTTATAAATAGCAGAGGAACAAAGGAAAAAGCTTTTCTGCATTTACCAGATGTGATCCAGATCTGGCAATCCAGATCACATAGTCTGTCCAAGGGGTGAGATGGATTGCTTTCAGCCTTGAACATTGCTATCTGCACAGTAACAACATGTTCCAGGCCAACTCTTCTGGGCCCTGAAACTCATGGGAGTTTAAGAGCCAGTCTTCACAGTTCCAGTGGCCAGGCAGAAAGACTCCTGGCCACAGAAACTTTGGGGGACTTATTTTAGTGGCATGATTGGTCCACTTTGTGGAGCCACTGAAATGGGTCCCCAGGTAATCATTAACTGTATGCCTCCATGATCTGGATTGACCTCCATTGATATGCTGGTATGACCTTAATATCAAGTTCTACTGGCAATTTGGTCTATGGTCCCTAGATACTCTCATATACACATTTCTATTGGCATTGTTTTGCTGCTGCTGCTTGAGAAGTGCTAATATTAAAAACAATTATTGTGTTTTGGTTTCCATATTATTTCCATATTGCCAACTCCACATTATATCATCATCATCATCATCATCATCATCATCATCATCACCACCACCACACCTATCTATCTATCTATCTATCTATCTATCTATCTATCTATCTATCTATCTATCTATCTATCTATCTATCTATCTATCTATCTATCTATCTATCTATCTATCTATCTATCTATCTATCTATGGGTTCATTTTTACTTTACTTTACTTTACTTTACTCTGAAATTTATACCCCGCCCACCCCACAAGTGGGCTCTGGGCGGCTTACAATATAAGCAATATAAATACCAAATAATACAATACAAAGCATAAATTGTACATCAAATACAAAACATCCATTCAGATTAGTCTTTAAAACCGTAATAACCCAAATCCCCCAACCCAAACCAATTCCCATCCACAGAGCAATATTATAAAAAAAATATGACCGAGGAACAGAGATCTCATGGCCAGCCTAAGGCTGATCTTCTGCTAGCCAAAAACCTGGCGAAACAGCTCTGCCTTGCACGCCTTTCGAAACCTAGACAGTTCTTGGATGGCTCGGGTGCTCACAGATAAGGTGTTCCACCAGGTAGGGGCAACACACGAGAAGGCCCTGTTTCTAGTGGCTGACAGGCGTATCTCAGTGATTGTAGGAATCTGTAACTGACTTTGGTCTGCTGACGACCGCAATGTTCTCCTAGGTGTATAAAGGGCCAGACGGTCCCGCAGATATGAAGGCCCCAGCCCCCGTAAGGCTTTAAATGTCACGACCAACACCTTAAACCGGATTCGGGACTCAATAGGCAGCCAATGTAATTCCCGTAAGACAGGCGTGATGTGGGCCCCACGAGGGGTGCCTGTTAATAAACGCGCTGCTGCATGTTGGACCAATTTCAACTTCCGGATCAGGCCCGAGGGAAGGCCGGCATAAAGGGAGTTACAATAATCTAGCCTAGGGATAACTGTCGCATGAATCACAGTGGCTAGATCAGCGTGGGAAAGGTAGGGGGCCAGCTGCCGGGCTTGCCTCAGATAGAAAAAGGCCATCTGGGCTGAGCGTACCACCTGGGTCTCCATAGAAAGATTAGAGTCCAGATGAACCCCTAAGCTCTTAACGGCAGGGAGTGTTGATAGGAGGCTTTCCTCAAAAAGAGGCAACTGTAAATTACTAGGTTCAGCCCCACGGCCCAGCCAAAGCACCTCTGTCTTTGATGGATTTAATTTCAACCTACTGCCTCTTAACCAGTTCGCAATGGCTTCTAGGCAGTGGGAGAGGGAGTCTGGGGCAGGGGCCGACCGACCCTCCATCAGTAAAAGAAGCTGCGTGTCATCAGCATACTGGTGGCAAACCAGACCATAATTCCGGATCAACTGAGCCAAGGGGCGCATGAAGATATTAAAGAGCATTGGGGAAAGTAGTGCACCCTGGGGAACTCCACATTGAAGGGGGGACCTCTGGGAGCTCTGATCCTCAAAAACTACTCGCTGCCCCCGGCCCTGGAGGAATGATGAAAACCAAGCAAGGGGTGTCCCCTGAATTCCAGCCTCTGTGAGGCGATGGACCAAGATGTCGTGATCTACAACATCGAAAGCAGCTGTTAAATCTAGCAATATCAGCAGCGCTGAGCCACCTCGGTCCATTTGCCTCCGGATATCATCCGTAAGAGCCAGAAGAACCGATTCAGTCCCATGACCCGGCCTAAACCCAGATTGAAAAGGATCTAGGACCGCAGCTGCATCTAGAAATAGTTGTAATTGTTCCGCCACCACTTTCTCAATTATTTTGCCCAGGAATGGAAGGTTAGATACTGGGCGATAGTTGGACAGATCACCAGGATCCAGACCAGGTCTTTTTAGTAGGGGGCGGACTACAGCTTCCTTTAAAATATCTGGGAATACTCCTTGTTCCAAGGAGGAATTGATGATCTCGCGCAGGTGGCCACCCAATGTCTCACTACTGGCCTTAATCAGCCATGAAGGGCATGGGTCAAGTGGGCAGGTGGTAGATCTCACCTTTATAAGTGCCTTCTCTACTTCTGCCTGATCAAGTAGGTGGAAGCGGTCCCACACAGGACCTATCAGCGGTCTACGAGCCCCAAGCTCCGTTGCTGTATCGGCTGTAGGTGGAAGATCAAGGCGGAGCTTAGAGATTTTCTCCACGAAAAAAGTCGCAAAGGCCTCGCAGCCAATTCCTGACTTTGATGAGTTTTGATTACCCGGAAGGGTGGTTAATTGCCTAATTGTTTTAAATAACTGCGCCGGGCGTGACTTTGCGGAAGCGATCTCTGCAGAGAGATAATCTCTTTTTGCATTCTTAGTCGCCATCTCATAAGCTTTTTTTAGCCTACGATATGATATTCTTGATGTCATATCCTGATCTCGCCTCCAGATTCTCTCTAGGCGTCTCAAGCGCCGTTTAAAGGTTCGTAACTCCCTGGTAAACCAAGGAGAGAGCCTTTTGTGGGGCCTGAGGAGTCGTTTAGGGGCAATCTTATCAATGGCTGTAGAGAGTTTGGAATTCCAGCTCTCCACCAGCTCGTCAATAGAGCCATCAATAGGAACAGGATCCTGCAGGGCATTCTGAAAGTTAATCGGGTCCATGCAGCCCCGTGGACGGACCAATATTGGTCTAGAAGGTGACTTGGGGGGAGCAGCCAACTGAAAACGGGCTCTCAGAATAAGATGGTCAGACCATGGGACTGGTTCAAGATCGATTAAGGCCACATCAATGCCAGACCAGAAGACGAGATCTAAAGTATGGCCCGCAGAGTGTGTTGGACCGGTCCTAAGTAAAGAAAGGCCTAATGCTGCCATTGTCGAAACCAACTCCGTAGCTCTAGAGGAGGCGGCATCGACCTGGATATTGAAGTCCCCCAGCACAATAAGGTTGGGAAACCTCAGTGCCCAGTCAGACACCAATTCCAGGAGCCGCGGAAGGCTGTCCGCCAGTGCATTTGGTTGCCGGTATACCAGCAGAACAGCCAATTGCTCCAAAGAACCTAGTACCAGGCCCACACATTCCATACCAGAAATCATTGGAACCGGTATAGTTCTAGGAGAGAGAGCTTCCCGAGCCAAGATTGCCACCCCACCCCCTCGGGCTCCATCTCTGGTCTTTTGGTGAACTGAAAAATCAGGAGGGGTCATTTGGGAGAGGGCTACAGTATCCCCTTCCTTAACCCAAGTTTCAGTCAGGCAGACTAAGTCTGCCCGACATTTACGAACCAAATCATGCAATATTGCAACCTTGTTGTTAATAGATCTAGCATTGCATAACAATAAGTCGGAAGGGGGATTGGGGATTCCGCTGCCGTTGTGCTGCTGTATGAGGCGAAGATTTGAAAGGCAGCGCGTATGTATAGGTCTCACCAGATTTTTCTTAAAGGGCCCCCTCCCAATTCCATATCTCCCTATGCCCTGGAGGGTTGGGATCCCTGATAGCACATCACAAGAAGGATGGGCATCCTGTCCCTCATGTGGTGGCATGATGAGTATAAAGGATAAGATATAACAAGGGGTGAGGCGCCGTTGGACTATCGGGGTGAAGTAACGTCTCCTGGTCTCTGTCCCTTGTAATCCACCCTGAGACCTTCTGGACTAGTTTAGGATAAAAAGTTGATGAATAATAAAATAAAACAAAACTTCTGCATTTAGTGTAAACCAAATAAATGTCTTCCTATCTTTACTGATGCTCCCATAATTCATTAATAGGTACAATATTCCACAGTATAGGCTGGAAGTGCAGCAATCCCACAGTAGAATCTAGAGAAATGGCAAATTAATTGTAATAAAAATGCCAAGAGCACCAGTGATGCTTAAGTGGAGCTCTTCACATGTTAAGTTTGGTAGCATTATAAAAGATTTAAGCACATACCTCATCTTTAAAAAGGGAATAAAAACACTGTTTAATAGTGCATTTAAGATACTTAAAATAACACATTTTGTCTTTCTGAAGATGTTTCATTCTTATATCCTAATGGCAAAAGCTAGTGGAAAATCTAGTTAACAAAACTTAAGAAAAATAGAGCAATATGAAAATAAGCTGAGCTTATTTCTTTTATTTTCTGTAAGCTGTTTAGTCAAGAATTGTCTCCAATAATTAGCATGAGAATATCTCCTTGATGACATTCAAACGACATAAGATGAGACTTTATGTCTGCCATCAAAGAGCATATTTATGAACTAGCACTCCAAAAGGCTGATGCTCTGATAGCATTATTTTAATGATAATTTTGGCATATGACTTTAGAATCTGTTCAACTTCTAGAAACTTTAATAGGCAAATATCTTCATTAGTTTTCTCGTACTTTCTGCACTGTTACATGCAGAAAAGAAAGCCTTGTAAAAACAAATATATATGGAGGGAAAAGTCTATTCAGCTGTGAAAGTAGATAATGCTGCACTCAATAAAGAAATATGAATAAATTTCTCTTTTGATCTCTCAGTTCTGTGAGAGGTGAATAAGAAAAAAAGTCTGGAATCTGAAGCCATTCTTTCATTTATTTAACAGTTATAAAGACCTGGTATGGGAGGGCATATACTGCATTTCTTTAATTTCTCTATAAGTCTTAAGACCCTAAAGATGTGCTGGAATAATTTATCTGTCTTCTATTATTTCTTTAGAATGTGGAAATAGTGGAAAGAAAGTATAGTTGAAATGCCACCCATCTGCATGGAGTTATTTATCAGTAGTACTTTTTTCAGTAGCTATGGCTGGTGAGGCCAGGTCTCCATTTGCCTATAGAACTGGTTTGTGCATGAAAGCTTGAGGCTAATCCAGAAGATGTCTCAACATCTCCATTCTGTAGTGCAAAGATGTTATTTGAGGTTGTGATTGGAAACATCTGCACTAAGGGTAGGGAAATGCACCCCACAGAACAGACCTTGGGCAGCCATTGTGGCCAAAACTGGGAGGGTGGAGAGGAGGCATAGACACTTCAAACACTTTTCAGAAGCATCTCTCTCTGTAAGTGGAATCATGGTGTAAGGCAGTAGGTGTGTGCCACAATCTGGACACCTCTTTGTGACAAAAATCCTCAAAACTGAAACAACCCACCTTTCAAACTGTTTTTGCTGTGAATTAGGAGGCAAGCACGTATTGTTCTGATTCATGGGGACACTCCTGGGTTATTGGGGGAGGAGGTTGGCAATCGTGTCATTAGCGGGTGGGGTTTCATCTGTGCTCACTGTTCCTGCCATGCTCGCTTAAATTGTGCTGAAGGAAAGTAATGAAGGGGTCAAATTGCTGTCATTTGTGCTATCATTTGCCTTCTCTCTCTCTCTCTCTCTCTCTCTCTCTCTCACACACACACACACACACACACACATGAGTGCTCACGGGGCTGCAGAACTGAGAACTAAAGAATTCAGATGTGCTTGAAAGCTCATTGATCTCTCCACTCCAAGCCTGTGGAAGACCTTGCTGGCTGTCATGCTTTTTTTCTCCACCCCCTTTGCCCTGATTGGAAGCAAGGAGGGGAGCCAGGAAGCATGACAGAAGATGTCCTGGAGGAACGTCTTCCTCCTTCCCTCCTCCTTCCCTCCTCTTTTTCTCTCTCTGTCTCTCCCCCCTTCAGCCCCTGAGCCCTCCTTCTCCCAAACACACACACGCATGCACGCACAGATACGCATGCTCACAGGGCTGCAGAACTGAGAACTAAAGGATTAAACCTGCCTGTTGCCTCCGAGCCTTGGAAAGAGGTGCATATTAATTAGGTCCTTGCTGTCCAGGCTGGGGGAGCTTGACTCCTTCGGAGCTTACTGGGGCTGGGAAGCAAAAGCTGCCTTGCCTGCATGCCGGCCTCATTGTCAGATGACATTTTAGGTCAGTTGTCTGGCTCCCCTCTCATTCTCTGGCTGGCTGTCATGCTTCAAGCGTGAAGGGGAGGGTGGATCCCTCCAGCACCTGACCCCTCCTTTTCCAAGCACACGTCTGTGCTTGCTGTCATGCAGATGTGCACACATCTGCTAAAAGCTTCGAATCAGCGCAAAGGGGGTAGAGAAAAAGGGATGCGGTTTCCCCGATGCCAGAGTTTACCACATTTGCTTGGGGACCGGTAAATTCGAATTGAACCCATGCTTTCCTCCACCACATGGAGGCATCTTAATCTGAACTACAATGTGAATTAAAAATGCCCTGAATCAGCAGCGAGGTAATTAAAGCCCATGGGGACGAGCCCTTTGACTATTTGAGAAACACTTTCTACAAACTGTGTAAAGTTCTATTTTAGAGTATTTGTGAGAGCAATACTCCACATTGGCTCGTTTCCTCCTTCAAACACTTAATCATATGTTTTCTAAATAATGGATGATGCCACTTAGCAGCCAGCACTCCTGATCTATCATCCTCTAAAAACACTGCAGGTGCACTGCCGGCACCATATGGTAACCTTGTATGAGTGGACAGGCGCTTTGTGTGCCTTCATAGTTCAGAATATTGATTAATCTTGCTCTAATTCTTATGCTCAGAGAGTCTTTTTACGCCTACAGAAATTTACATTTGGTACTTTTAGAGTAGTTCCTTTCTTTCAATAATTTAGTCAAAAAAATAAAGACCCATATCTGTGTATACATATGTATACTGAAATATCCTTTAAAACATTGCAAGTGCATTTTCCTCGTTAAGAAGGAAAATCAAATGCTGAGTGAACCTTCAGTTCACCTGATGGAGCTCATGGCTAACCTTGAATCAGTTCCATAACTTCACATTCACATTTAAATGTTTCCATTGTATATTTGTAATTTAAAATGACAGGTAGTACTGGTTTTAGGATAATCTTCAGGGGATTTTTATAACACCACCCAGCAGGTTGAATCAGAATTTGGGGGGACTTGAAAAAACCAAAGTACACTGAGGGGACTTGGAAGTCTCTGGAACAACACAGGTTGTGTCAGCAGTGTCATCATCATGAAGGAGTGAAACAGCAGCTTGAATGAGAATGTTGACCAAGGGAAGGTGAAATCTTTGGGTTTTTATTATTATTATTATTATATAATGTATTTTTTTATAATATGCAATGTATTTTGATTTATGTAAACTACCTTGTCTCTGATTTAAGTTGCTGACTATATTTATCTGTCATATTTCTTTGATGTTATGATTATTGTTATCTTTTTTTTTTCTATTTGTTGTAAACCGCCTTGGACAAAAATTTATTTTTGGAAAGGCAGTATATAAATAAAAATGGAAATGGAAATGGAATGGAAATCTGTGTTTCTTGGCATCTTATACTTATAACCAGATAAATGTGAAATAGAGAATGAAATTAGTTTTTCTGGAGATCTCTTCATTAACACTCATCTATCTATCTATCTATCTATCTATCTATCTATCTATCTATCTATCTATCTATCTATCTCTGTGAAATTTGAAGTTCTTATTTTTAACTACAACTTTCATGATCTACATATGTCTAAATTGACCACTGGACTGTGACACTGGTACCTCAAAAAACAACAGCTTTTCCAGTTATTTAAAAAGCAAAAGAAAACAAAAACCTTGAGCTTATGACAGGAATGGCTTCCTATAAATGTATATTTATTTTTGTTTATATTGTTTTTATATGTTTAGACCACAATGTGGTCAGAAGGAAGTGTACAAAATCAAAATTAAACAAAAAGAAAAAAGAAAACCTCCTCCAATATATTGTAAAGAAAGGAAGGTCTACCTCAACCCAAGTCCAAATGCTTGAATGAAGAGAAAAGTTTTAAATAAGCAACAAGAGGTAAAGAAAGGCAGAAGCCCATTACACTTCCAGAAGGGTGTACCAAAGCTCAAGGGAAGCCAGTTGATAAATATCTCCTACAAACAGGCACTTCACAGACATCTTGAAAACTTTCAAGACAGTCTTCTAGATTTCATTACAGTTATATAACAGGGCTTTTCCTTATAAAGTACTTATAAAGTATAAAGTGGCTGCCATTATTTCCCATAGTACTACAATTAAAAGATGTATGACTATCCTCTAAGTTATACTATGCATTTATAGACCTGTTAGTAGTTTCCTTTCAGTCTTATGTAGAGGTGAATGAATCTGTCAAATTTCATTTCTCATAGATTTCTTTAATTCCAGTTTAATGCTCAGTTCATCCCATTTCTATACAATTTTGTACACGACTTTGCGAAACACCCTATTTTTTCTCTTGCATAGTGCATTTTCAGTGGCATACACATTTCCCTTAAAATATATTCCACTTTTAAAATATCTCTTTAGGAGAACCTTTTAAAAAAGTCACAAAATATGAAGAGCTTGCATTTTAGTTTAAGAAATGGTTTTAAAAATGTGAATTTGTAAATTTTCCTTAATCAGTAACTTAAAGATGTTTGTCCCGCTTCCCCACAATTAAAAGAAGTATCTCACACTAATTATTTGTGAATGTATAACAGGAAGCCTTAAATGACTCCTCTTTAATGAATAATCCTAAAGGATGGTAGATTCTTAGACCTATTATTTTGATCAATGTAATAAGTGGTTGCAAAAAACCCTGACCAATTTATTAAATGCAAATATCAATAAGATAGAGGTTTCTCACACTTCATGAAATAGCATAGCAAAGTATAATTTTTCAAGTCTTAGCAATTACTTTGCCTATCACACCATTACTGTTATAATGGGAAGCTAATAAGCCAAGTAATTAGATGCAGTAGGTCAAGAGTTTTCACCTTAGAATTTGAAGGATACTAGAGAGAGAATGTGTTATAATATTTAGTATATATCCCAAAGGGTGGGGTAAGGGAGGAAGAAAGTAAGTGATGCATTGATTTTGACTATTATTTTGACTCATGCACTAAGCTTGGGAAAGGGTTTCATGTAGCATTAGCATGAATACTTCCAAAATAATGCCTTTAATTTTTCAGCTATCTACCTGTATATTTGCTAGGTTCTGGAGTATGTAAATAGTTGCCTCCTGTGATGGCATATGTGGAAAGCCTAGCAATGGGATCCAATCTTCATTAAGCAAAAATATGTGTGCTAAGAAGCTTCCTTAACAGACTGAGGCTGCATTCTCACCAAAGGAGATTGAAGTGCCTGCTGGGCTCAAGTGCTTGCTCTGGCCCTAGAGACAGAGTGAATCATGTCTTCACATCATGTGTTTATTCCCTTGTGAATTTCAAAGAGAACAGAAATTCCCCATCTTTGAAGCTGCTGCACTCTTCTGTTTCGAGCTGCACTTGAAGTGGCCCCAGAAGTTGGCCATTTTCTGCACATCGCAAAATAGAGTGGTATGGGAGCACAAGGGCAGTGAATGCTCTCAGAGTTGTTATCCCAGCCCTGAGAAAAGGAAACCTTTGAAGGCTGTTGCTGCATGCCTGTGGTTCCCATTGCATTGGCACAAGGTATTAAACTGCCACAATTCCACCAGTAGCACTTACTTGTTTCAATGTTATCTTCATTTATACAAAGAGATCAGGGATATGTGTGAATATTCAAAATGTCCATTATTCTTACAAATTTGTATGAATTCAGATATTTGTACATGAATCAAATGTTCAGACATTTGCACTTTAGTATTCCATACATACAGTATCCGTACTAGGGATGTGCACAGATTTTCGTAGCATTCAAAATTCAGCTGAATGCAGAGGTAGAGCCAGGGGGACAGTGTCTGTAAAGGAGGAAGAGACAATATATTCCCATTTAACCAAAGGCCAAGGCAAAGAGGTGCATCTTCACTGCTTTCTTAAACATATACAGTGAAGGAGCTTGATGCACATCAAGGGGGAGACTGTTCCATCACCTAGGGACCATCACTGAGAAGGCCCTCTCCCATGTGCCCACCCCTTTTACTACTGAGGCTGGTGGAACAACTAGGAGGACCTCCCCTCCAGATTTTAAGGCACAAGCAGGTTGATATGGAAGAAGATATTTAGATATTTAGGGCCCAAGTCAGACAACATAGATGATATCGATTGTGAATATGCCATGAACATGGTAGACATAGTTGCTGTAGGACTGTAATGTCACATTTCTATATAAACAAAGGGCTGAAAGAGTGTGTGAATTAAGTTTTGAGGACCAAAAGGAGTGGTCCATAATCTTATTAATGCAAATACGGTGTGAGCAAAGCAGCAGGTTAGAAACAGGTGTGAAGCTGAAAAGAACACTGTGACAAGGCAAGAAAGAAAAGAAAGAGCAGTGGAGTATTTGAAAGTTGTGCATAAACAGATCAGTCGCTCTTAGTTGATGGACATCCTCTATGCTTTTTGTGGTTTTGTGTTCATGTGGTCTTTGGACTAAAATTGGACCTGGCCAGAGATATACCTTCAAGTAGGTGATACCTTCCAAAAGGCAACTGTCTTTGCAATACTACAGTCACCATCTATGAAGACAACTAAGGTGCCCATGGGGGTCTCCAGGAGATGGACATCCCAACATCTCTTAACATGCATGGAATGAAGATGCTACCAAGTTAGATTCCTAGAATCTCCTTGGAAAAGGGTAATGGCAAAATATTTCTGTGTATGCCAAGAGAACTGCATAGATATTCCTATTTGCTCATTAGAAATTAACCTCAATTCAATGGCACCTAGCAAATTTTTCTTATAAGGCAACATAATTTGCTTGTGATGCAGTTGTGTTGACAGTCTGAAATTAAGCCCAAGGCTTCTTCCATCTCTAATGTTTATTGGTAGATGCCTACATGTAAGTGATAATAAAGTATGTGAATGAAAAATCAAGCAGCTACTTAAGCACTGTAAAATCAAGCAGACCTTTGGGTGTACGACGGTGTAGAAATATAAATAAAATAATCTTGTGTTATTATGCAGTGTTCCATAATTCTGCTTTGAAGAAGAAGATTTGGCTTTTCTACCCCACTTTTCTCACCCATTTAAGGGGAATCAAAGTGGCTGACAAATCTTTTCTATTCTTCTCCCCACAATAGAACACCCTGTGAAGGTAGGTGGGGCTGTGAGAGCACAGAAGAGAGCTGCAACTAGCCCAAGGTCACCCAGCTGGCTTCATGGGGGAGGGCGGAATCGAACCCGGCATTCCCAGATAAGAGTCTGGCTCCTTAATCACTAGACCAAACTGGATCACAAAAGGTCCAAAGTCACTGAAAAAGATAACTTGTCTGTTAGGACACATTCTAAATTGTTTTATAGTCACATGACATAGAAACAACTTTCCAACTATGCCTCATCTGAGGTATTCTTAATCATCTAAAGGAGAGAGAGATACAGGTATGCTTCAAATCTGATTCTCAAAAAAAAATATGAAAATCATGCATGCTATTTCAGGTGAAGAGGTTAAATGGGGGGAAATAATTAATCCACAGACTAATAATTAAACTTCTTAAAAGAAAATTGCAAAGATAATGAGATCTTTGAATGGTAACTCATAAAGTGACACATTTAGCACAAGAATCTTTTCTAAAATTACTATAACTATATATATATTTCATGATGACTACATTTCAGGTTTGTGCCGCAGTGCATGAAGATGCGCCCTCTAAACTGAAATTTATGCTGATGGTAGTAAATTACATCACACATTTTAATTCATTTCTGGCCATTTTAGTATCTTCTGGGCTGAACTGGTTGCATAGTCTAGAAGCTTGGAGTTTTGTCCAGTCAGTAATTTGAGCCCTAACTGTGAATTAAAGAATCAAAATGTGTCACTGAACAATGTGGCTAGCTTCATGTAACAATGCTTTTTGCAGTTATAGAATTGATTTCTCCAGTCTGATGTCTTTCAAACAAGCTTTGAGCTCCTTTCATCTACTGTTGGCTTTTTCCTCCATAGGCAATTGGTTTCCATGTGTAGATCATGCTATTTTTTGACTTTCTTCAGCTCTGTTTCTTAGGGACTTTCTGCACATACCTTGCTGTGATGCAGTCCAGTGAGTCTGGATTATGCAAGACCCCCAAGTCTGGATCACAAGGCTCAGACTGGAACAGTGTCATGATTTGGATCACCAATGGACCTGATTAAACTGGCCCAGTGGTGCATCAGTGAGGGAAATCTGGAATATAGAGACATGCCAAAGCTACATCTCCATTTTCTGGACTGCCAGGGGACCATTTCAGTGGCATACTGAGGGCTCCAAGGCTAGAAACCTTTGTTCCTAGCCAATGGAGCCTTCTGAAGCAAGTCCAAAGCTTATGAAAATTCCATGGTTGATGTGGGAGCTGGTCTGGACAGGCATTGCTTTTCAAGACCAGATGCTGAACTGACAACTGGCCTATGTGCCATCTTTGTGTCTGCTGCTCATTGCTACCCCAGAAGTTTGCCAATAGAAGGTGTTTCCAAATTGATGTGTTTTTTAAACATAAAACTAATTCTGCCAATTGCAAAACAAAATGAGTAAGAGGCTTATGTTAGGTCCTTCTATTCAAAACTTGTCCAATAACATATGAGACTTCTATTTGTAAAATGTGAGTGTATAAAGATACAACATCAAGTGTTACCATGAAAATGGGACCGTCAGGGAGTGATAATGAATTTAACCCAGATAGAAAATCACCAGTATCTTGAATGTAAGATATGCTATGTGTAAGAAATGGCTTCACTATGTGTTCTATTTAAATGGCTAATGGTTTAAGTATATAGCTGTACCCTGAGACAATGGGTCTCCCTGGAACAGGGAAAATGTTTTTGTGTATTTAGAAAAACATAAAAAATGGAGATCCTATTTCAGGATTGTTTCAAAAATTTGGGTTTATGTGTCTATATATCCCAAAATGGTACCTTCTTCTAAAATAGAATCTCATTTTGAATGTATTTAGATGGATTATTCTTACAGACTGAATAACATGTTTTGTCTGAGTGTTGTTTTAAAGCTTCCTGAACATAATCAGCTTTGTCCCAGATTACCACCCTTTGCCTTTATCAGCCAGCTTAATGATGATGGCTTTACATTTGCTAAGATCTTGTATTGCTTTATATTTTTCTTTGGTGAGATTATGCCATTCTCGCATAGGGATAAGTTCCACATTTTGTATATCTTTAAGGACCATGTCTTGGAAGACTAAAATATAAGAATTGGAGGTGGGTGGATTTTAAAAAAAGTTTTGGGTTTGACACCTAAATTGCAAGAGTTATGGGAATTATGGATAGTGGAAATGGGATCTGCATTCTGATTGAAAATATCTGCTAGCCTTATTTTTCTTAAGAGATGATGTACCTCATTCATATTGTGAAATGAGTCAAAACGTGTAGACAAAAGAGAAACCACATTCCAAAATCTGTTGCTCTGTGGGAGATAGTCATAAATCTTTCTAGATATACTCTGTTGATTCCTGGGTTTTATTTTCCTTTTTTTAGCAACCATTACTAGGTTGCTTCAGGGAAAGTTTATCTCACTTTGGGATGCGTATATGGGATATGAATGTCTGAATTATTCATACGAATAACTCGAGGTATTCATATTCATTCAAATTCAGAAATACAAATGTCCAAATTCGTCTAAATTCATAAGAATAACAAATATATTGAACATCTGTGCACATTCCTAGCTTCATCTGCAGTGCCCTTTAAGTCCACACTGGATTAGCCAGGGGGCAATACCTACAATCAGCATAGTGTACCATGTATGCTTGCACTGGACAACTTCAGTTTTGAAATATCATGATTCACTGCACTAAAAAATATCACAAATGTATTTACTGTTGCTATTGAACATATAATTAATAGCTGTGCACTGGCATTCATATGTCACTCCCAGCATGCAGAATTGCATGATATTATGTTCATCTTATGCCCTTTGCTTTGAGTATAATTTGTCACTGCATTAAGAAAGAGGTGTGTTGCATTTATGTAAAAGTAAATTACCGGTTGCTGGGTTAATCTGAATACATACTAATACCCAGTTAAGCTCAGAATCATGAATTCAAGGTTTCACTATGTGGGAAGTCAGTTCAGAAGGTTGGCATGAAGAGGGGGGGGGGAATCTGATTGGCCCTGAAAGAGATAAGCTTCCCATGTTATCTTCAAAAGAAACCTGTGAGATAGTTAAGTGAGAGGAAATATCTGATTCAAAGTCACCAAGTGAGTTCCTATTGTGTGTGTGGGGAGGTTCTTACATCGTTTGATTTTAGCTTCCCCTAGCACAGAATGTCATTGTTTTAACAAGCTGTATTAAGTCATATTATGATTTCTCTTTACACCTTCTGTCTGTTCACATTATTTTAGAACTCTGAACAACAGCATCTGATGGTGTCTCATTATTTCTGGGGTGCAGATAGAGCATACTATGGCTGACTAAAAGTATGCTTGGAAATGGCCATTGCCATAATTTTTATTAACATGCACCTTACATAAACTGTTGTTAAGTATTTAGATTAAAGATATCTCCTCTGATTATGAAGAAAATATATTTCTTTGGTTAACTCCTCCCCATTATCATTATCACAAGGCTAAGCAAAATGTAGTGCTGGGTTTTGTCTTACTAAACATGGTTCTTGGAAGAACAAATTCAGCTGCACTATGGTGCTTTTAAGTCTGTGACATCAAGAATAGATTCAGAAAAAGGGTGGAATTCTCCTAGGTAATACCATTTTTAAAAAAGAAAAATAGTAAAACAAGGTATTAAATATTTTAAAACCAATATCCAATCAACAACTACTACTATGACATTCTAAGAGGCAATGAAATTGGTAGTGATGGTGCATATTATTCCAAAGGTCTTGTCATTAAAGAATCATTCAGCTGAACCAAATAAAAATAGAAGAGGAACTTAGAGAACTGGAGAACACACATAAGATTCTCTAATTTAACTTATCAGAAAATAGTCAAGTTAAGAAAGGAAATAGAAACATATGACTCACTAGCTCAAGCCAAAGTTCAAATGTATAGGAAATTAAAAAAAAAACCAGAAGAGTAGTAGAGGCTCTCGATTGCTGGCCCAAATATTTGCAAAACAAACCATATAATGTCCTATCTCATATCCACGAGCAGGCAAACCCACACACAGTGACAACTCCTTGAAAGACGAGCAAGGTTTATTCCTTCAGCATCTCAAGGAGAGGAGATCCCAAGCATAGGAACTTGCACTCTTAAAATATTACACCAACAAGCAAATCTTACACTTAGGCTCTGGGAAATAAGGATTAATCTGAGGGATCAAATCTGCACTCTTCTATGAAGCTTATAGGATTTGGGAGGGGGATTTTAAAAATTAAAAATTAAAAAAACTACAGTCATTTCTTTGAGTTCACTGAGATAAATATTTATTTTACTGGGGCCAGATCACAGTAAAATTCTGTGAAATTCATGACTGGAATAAATGACATTTCAACTTATGTTGTAGCTGGAGCATAATTTAGAGAACCAAATAATTTTAAGAACATCAGTAAGTGTTGTAGTTTCTGAGCTGGGGTAATGTTGAGAGTAACCAAATCTCATGTTTCAGGGCATGCCAGCGCTTTTCAATGGGTTGAAAATTTTTTTTTTTTTTTTTTTTTTGTAATCTGATGCAGCACTGAGTCATTAGCTGACTTGGATTTTTAAAATAATCTCTGATGTAATATATATTTTGCTATTAAAATGAAAAAGAACATTTCTGCTGCTCAAAGTATAAAGGTAGACCCCATCATTATGTAGCAATGGGATGTTATCATATTTTTAACAGACAATTGTTAGAAGTAATTTGTTCATTTGATAAATATTCTCACCTCATTCCACAGTCTCATAGCATGATTAGAGATATAAGTAAATCCCAGCTGGAGGAATGCAGTGGAATAATACATCCCGCCAGAATGTTTTAAGAAATTAATGGGATTATTAATAGTCCACTGAGTTCCCTTTAATGTCAAATCACAGAGGTAGTCAGGCCAACTCTTTGAATGAAAACTAACTGGGTCACTGCCTTTGAAAAACCCATGAATAGTGCATATCCTCAGTTATACCCTCTTGACTTGTATTCCCAAGCAAGCAGAGCCTTGATGATTTTTTTTTATGTCAGTTCATGGTGATTATTACTAGTAACCAATGGTGTTTGAAGTCCTTTTTGCACTTACTTTCATTCTGGGATTAGTCCTGGAGTAATCCTGCTTTCCACATCCTAGCATGGCACATCCCACTTCTTGGTCATGCCTTATCCCCGTTGGACAAAGCAGTGGACAGAAAAGTTGAGCCAAAATGGCTCCATGTCCTAGCCCTGCTGTGGATAGCTTCAAAGAGGTCCACATTTGGGAACAGCACCCACCTTTTAGACCAGTGATGGCTAACCTTTTGAGCTTGGTGTGTCAAAATTCACAAGAAAACCTAGCTTAACTCGGGTGCTGTGTCACTTCCAGAAATATCCATAATTTTGTGATATTTGTAGCTCTAGTAAGAAAGTTATATTTTTGATACATGTATTTTATTAAAAGCAAAAATGAATAATTCTCTACATTTGCTAAATCTTCAATTGAAAGTTGGTATTTCGTACACTTCAAGAACAAGCAAGCACTACATGCCCAGGTGCCAGGGTGACCAGGTGTGTCACCTAAAAGGGCTTGGCGTGTCACCTGTGACACGCGTGTCATAGGTTGGCCATCACCGTTTTAGACTATGGATTGCATGCAGATCACATGCCCCTGTAGGCCAGAATATGATGGGAGAAGTGCCACAGGAAATGATGCAAGAAGCAAGACCCTCCTGGAAACTGTGGTGGCTGTGAAACAAAATTACTTTGAGTATCTCTGCTGCCTCTGAGAGCTCTTTAGAGACAGTGGCTGAGCTTTGAGTGGAATAAACAAGCACTGGTTGTTACCAGATCAACTTTGGATGTGCAGATATCATAAGAAATGTTACAAAACCGGAACTTGAAATATACCAGGTTTTGACATATGAATTTGGCTTTCATAATTAAAAACTAAAGGCAGACCATGGAACGTGGAAAGGCCTTAAAATAGCCATATTGGGAGAAAGACAAGCCTGGAGTTTAAAAAAAAGGGACATAGTTGTCTCAAGTCACAAGCTGGCTGTTTGCAAAAGATAAAAGTGTGTATGCAAGAAACACAGCCTGAGATTTAATCTTGATTGAGTCAAGACAGAGTCCTAGCACCTAAAAAGTCTTTGTTTTTTCTTTTTGGGGTAACAGATTTTTAAATAATGAAGGAGAAATAAAACCATGGAATCTGGGACAGAGATTGGTTTGTCTAATTTTAATAAAATAATACAGAATAAAATGGAATGGATTTTTGGAAGAGATCTGGGTAAAATAAGTATACCAGAATTTGGAATTACTATCTAAATTGCAAATGGCCCATTTCACCAGTATTAGGATGCAGGATGTTGGAGGTGACTCACTGTTTACACCTTTGTTTACACCCTAAAAGAATTGGGTAAAAGGTCGCTGATATCTACACACATTGAGTGGGTCTAGCTGAAGGGATTAAGTGAGCCAGTAGAGGTGCTAAAATGTTAATTTAAGGTAAACTTTTGCAAATCAAACAGGGATACAATAGTTTACTCGCCATTCACACCTTTTGTCTGAGGGTGTCAAGGAGAGGTCAGGAGATGCACTGACTGGAAATATTGAGAAGACTGAAGTCACATACACATTTTTATTCATTAACAAGGGAAGAACATCAGCAGTTTTTTGGTTCCAATTTTTGCTATAAAAATGGCAGAGAAGAGATGGTTTTAAGGTTTTTCTCCTTCTGGTCATCAGAGGAGGAAGGTCTTCTCCTTCTGGTCCTCAGAGGAGGGAGGTCTTCTAGCCATCATGGGAGGCTAAAGAGACCTGGAGAAATTCCCCCCCCTTTTTCTTCTTTCTGCTACAGAGTTTTGCTGCAAGAACTGCAGTTTAAAACTTTTGCACTCTGAATTTGGCTGGTTTTGTAAAGGCAATTATAAAGATTATTTTCTATGTATTTCTTTTGGATTTTTGTCCATTTTGGAGACCAGTCTGACTGAGACTGAAGCACATTTTACCAATTTTGAAAATATTTTTGTTCTGGAAGCGGAGATAGTTTGCTGAAATCCTACATATCTTCAGCTTTGGACTTCTTGGGCATGAAGAATACAACATGGTGGTGAGACAGAAGATTGGTATCCTCTATTCACTTTCCCTTATTTTTCTTTAGAACTTCTTTTTTTTTAGGTTAGGGGTTCTTTCTAGTATCAGGAGTTTTCCATTCCCTTTCTGGCTGTTTTATATTTGCAATTTTTAAATGAGAATTTTATTCTCATTCCTTAATTCATACTTATGAAAAGCAATTTGTTTTGGGGTTTTTTTTTTGGGAGGCTTTTGCTGCATAACTATAAATCAATTGTTTTAAGAAAAGAGGGATAAATTCAGTTGAATTCACAAAAATTTCTTAGTGGGAGATGTTCATTTCTTTAGTCGCTTTGCAATTGTTGCATGCTTATTTCTGTTCTAGAAACGCTCCTGATATTTCATTTCAACTTCTTTTCTGTATTCCTAATAAATTATTTGCTCTGGTTTAACAAGAAACACTGGTTTCTGAGTCTAAAATGGGTTTTGTCTCTGTTTACTGGTTATTCCTCGTTTTTAAAACCTGTGAAAGATCTTGCTACTGATTCCCCTGGGAAGTTTAAATTTGGTGTTCTTTGGGCTTCGAGAATAATCCAAATTATCCAAATTTTACTCCCTCCACAGTTGCTTCCAGTTTATTACTGGAGCAGAACTGGTAATAGAATTTATGGTGGAGAATGTGGGCAACTTATGGGCGAGGATTATCCATAAAACAGAGCTTTTTGTGCTTTTAAATTTGATCTTTTTGGTGAACTGACAAGTTATAAAGCAAAATGGCAGAGAATTTGTTTGTTAAGAAGGATAAATTGACCCGATGGCTTTGCAAACAAGGAGAATGTGTCTGGGAAAGAAAATGTTTTCGGGGAATGCATTCAGATATTAAAAGAAATTTGGCTTTGGGGTTTGAAAAATATACACAGGAGAATAAATTTAAGCTTTTTAAACAATCAAAATCTTCTGTGGCACTTTGGGGATTCTGGTATGCCATTGATGATCTGGTGCACGATTTGGAACAGTTAAAACAAGAGAAGGATGATATGGAAAGTGATTTAAAATTACAGTTAAAAGTATGCTCTCAGGATTGGGCTGATCAGGTAGAGAAACTTAAGCAGGAGAAGCAGGATTTGAACCGGCAGCTTGAAGCCTTAAAAGCAAGTGCTGCTGAGTTACAGGCTGAAGCTGAGGCCTTCAAGAAAAGTGCTATTTGTGAGAAAAATCAGTTGATGGAAGAATTGGAGACTTTTAAGAAAAATGCTGTTTTTGAGAAAGATCAGTTGTTGCAGGAACTTGAATTGTGCAAGCAAAGTTTTGGTTCTGAAAAAGCTAGTTTGATCCAGGAATTGCAGATTGTTAAGAGAAATTGTATGAAGGAGATTGAGAGGTCTCATGCTTTGCAAGAAACTCGTGCAGAATTGTGGCAGTGTCAGGATGAAAAAAAGGTTTTGGAGAAGCAGCTAGATGAGTCCCTTGCAACTTTGAAATTGCTCAAGGATCAGGTTGGGTTTGATAGTTTTGGGAAAATGCAGGAAGCTGCAGCTTCTCAATCTGAGCCCATTGCCTTTGTTAACAAGGGGGGAACACAGATAGCTTCCTCTGGTATTCAGGGTAATATGGCTCCAGTTGAAATCCAAGAGATAAACTGGCTGGATGCTCCTCAAGCAGCCCCCAGGAGGTTTCAATCTGCAAATGGAAGGCAGCGGCAGAGTTTTGGACAGGGAAGGCAAATTCCACAGTCCCAATTTTAGCAGCCAGCCTCGCAGTTGCAGAGACGGGAACGGAGTTTGAGGAATCAGATTTGGAATGCTTTGAAACAGGCTGGGTTTAATATGAAGGATTTTCATAAGAAACCTGACAAGGTTTTGTTTGAGGCTTGGATGAATTGGATACAGGGAACGGGAGCTGCTTGTGCTCAGTCCTTAGTACCAGTGGCAAATGGAGCAACTGTGCAAGGTCAATGATGGTGCCCTGCTCAGCATTGGTGTGATGGGACAAATGTCCCATTGCAAGCTTTGGTTTCTGTGAATCAGGATCTGTCTTGTAGGGGGCTAGTTGAGCCAGGGAATATTGCCCCAAATGGAAAAAAAGTGTGTCCTCCTAGTGAGACTGAATGTGCAAAAGAGAGACAAAAAGTGTTTGAAGTGTTGGAAAGTGTAGTGTGGATCAAAGTTAATGGTTGTCCTGTTGCTTCCGTTGGGAAACAGAATCAGATTGTTGAAGAGAGAAAAGAAAAGTGTAGTGTGGATTTGCAAAAGGAATTTTTGCCAGTTGAAGCAGGAGTGGCTTTAGCAATTGGTGAGAGTTCTCATACCTTTGTGGGGTTTGAAAATTCACTCAGTCCTATTGAGGAGTTTGTGGGTGAACTAGTTAGTGTTGAGCTGAAAGAACCTCTTTTTGGTGAAAAAGAGGAACCTCAGAACACTAATTCAAAACCTACAACAGAGGTTGGAAATGCACTGCATGGTGAAAGAAGTAGTAGTAATGAGCAGGGGTTGGATCAGGCTCAAGACAGCATAATGGAATCAGTGGATTCAGAAATGCTTTCTTGCTGGGCTTGCAAACCAATGCTTCAGTCTCTGTGTATGGATTCTGTCTCTGATAGTCAGGATCAGGATGTGGTCTTTGATGAAAGACAACAAGCAAAGATGGCTTTGCTTCAGTGTGGTTCTGTAAGAGAAATTGTTATTTTAAGTGTGAGAGATGCGTGTGTTCAGTTTATTTCTCAAGTTACAGGAATGGGCAATGGTGATTGCCATTTAAGTTCTGAAGTTGCATTGGAACCTTCAGTGGTCTTGGTTCGAATGTGTGCCTACCTGTTAGGAATGGTTTTCCAATTGACTCTGAGTGTGGGTCAAGGGCTTGATGATGATCGTAAGTTTGAAGAGGAAGCACAGGTCTTAGAGAAAGACAAGGTGGACTTGTGTGTTCAGAAAAATAGTGAAAATGTAGGTTTGATGGCTGGAAACCAGGATGCTCTGGAATGTGATGATGTTGTACTAGGGTGTGACTCCAATAAGTCTTCTGGACTTATGGGGCAGTATAAGACCTGTGTTCAAAGGGCTCCAGATGAGACTTTGAAAAGGGTTGGTGATATTAGGAATTGTTTTGAACAGGGAAATGATCTCTCCCTTGTGTTGGCAAAGCACGTTCCAGAAGAAAAACCACCACCCCAACCACCTCCATGAATAATAATTTTTGTTCCACAATTGGGAAAATGAATTTCCATTTTCTTCAATTGGGTCAGTGGGATCTGAAATGGCTTTAAGAAATTTTGGCATGGAATAGGATTAAGGACTTCTGCCATTTGCTTTATGAACTAATTCAGTGCATTATTCAACTTTTCCTCTTTTCCTTTCTTTTCTCTATTTGTTTCTGAGATCTTTTAATTCTTGAAAATCTTTAATTTTATAGGGATTTCATAGGTAATAGATGGGGTTCTGTAAGACTAAGGGATGTTTGAGGAGTAAGAATAGAATTGCACTCTGTGTATGCTCAGGAGCTACAGCTCTGAGTCAGTAAAGGCAAAAGGTCTCTTTACGTATTGCGAAATTTTCCTTGCTCGAGGCAAGAAAGGCTTGGGTTTTGAGCTTTTGCTAGCACAGGGATTAGCATAGTATGGGAAGGTTTTTTCCAAGACTCTGTCTTTGAGATCTTATGTCTTTTCTATGGGTTTAATTTTGATTTTTGATATGCAGCAAAAGTCAATTTTGATTTTTAAGTTTTTGTCATGTTTTATTTTTTGTTTTGGATTTTTGGTAAAGTTTTATAGTTTTCTTTTTGCCCTTATAAAGCCAGAGTTGTTTTGTGTACAGAGGAGGGTGATTTTTTTTTCCACTCTTCCTTCTGTTTGGAATTATTTTTCTTCTTCATTTTTGATAACTTGGAAAGAGTTTCATTTTTAGAATAGGAATTAAGGCCCCTATACTTGCACACATCCACCATTGTTGGAGAAAAGATCCGGAGCAGCTCAAGTGTTCCAGTTTGTTCCAGTGTTCCAGTATCCAGTACCGGGGAGGTCCAAGGATTCCAGATTTTGCAAAGGAAGAAATGTGCTCGTGAACCATTGGAGTTCATCTCTTTGTGAAGGTGATGCAGTCTTATGGAACTCTGAGGCCAAGAACTAAGGATGTTCTCTCTCAACATCATGTGTTTGAAATGCTTTGAAGAAATGGGAACCAATCTTCCTCAAAGTTTATGATGCAGCAGTATGGAGAGAACAATGGACTTCCATATGCTTAGTGCCAGTACTTCACAAAAGAACATGGTTACAAGTTCCAGAACTTTGCATTAATAAACTGGGTTTATTTATTCTAGAAGCAAGGAACTGTATCTCTCTACATTTCTTTTCCAGAGAAGACATCCTGAAGCTATTGAAGACTGAAGACAATTCATCTTTATGTCCATTTATATTAATGGTTCTGATATTGTAATCCTGACTATTTGTATTCTTATTTTGGTTTATGGTGATTTCTATTGGAGGAGTCACTAACATGTACACTTTTGAGGGGTATACTTATGATACATATTTTGGGTCATTATGATTTCTATTGAAGGGATCATGGTCATTTGAAATGCTTACATTCTTGGGATTTGCTCATGGTTTTAAATGGTTTTAAGCATGACACACAGTCTATCCACAAATATGTCTTAATCATGATTTTCTTTCTATCTTTACTTTTCTCTCCTATGGGATGAATATAGAGGATGGGTGAGTGTAGTATTGTGGAAATTTTCATTTTCAGGGTTCATTTTAAGCTATAACATAATATAGTGTAATAAATAGTGGACTTCATGTTTATCTTTCCTAAAGATAAATGATGGTTCATATGGAATCCGGCATTGAGGTACTGGTGAAATAAAAAGGAAATGGTTCAAATTTTTGAACATGGTTTCAAATATAATTGGAGGAATTTTCTTTTTCAAGATCCATCTCCATGTGATGATTTTTGTATTTAAATATCACACTTGGTCATAATCATTTTGGATTTGCCAACTGGTGATATCAACAGAAGAAAGGCATACTTTCTCTGGTCCAGGGATTCTGTGAAAATATATTTTATACTTTCTAAAGATTTTTATGAGTTTTTATGGTTTCCAAATTGTTGGTAACAATGTCGGAAACCAGAGGAGGGAAATATGTTACCAGATCAACTTTGGATGTGCAGATATCATAAGAAATGTTACAAAACCGGAACTTGAAATATACCAGGTTTTGACATATGAATTTGGCTTTCATAATTAAAAACTAAAGGCAGACCATGGAACGTGGAAAGGCCTTAAAATAGCCATATTGGGAGAAAGACAAGCCTGGAGTTTAAAAAAAAGGGACATAGTTGTCTCAAGTCACAAGCTGGCTGTTTGCAAAAGATAAAAGTGTGTATGCAAGAAACACAGCCTGAGATTTAATCTTGATTGAGTCAAGACAGAGTCCTAGCACCTAAAAAGTCTTTGTTTTTTCTTTTTGGGGTAACAGATTTTTAAATAATGAAGGAGAAATAAAACCATGGAATCTGGGACAGAGATTGGTTTGTCTAATTTTAATAAAATAATACAGAATAAAATGGAATGGATTTTTGGAAGAGATCTGGGTAAAATAAGTATACCAGAATTTGGAATTACTATCTAAATTGCAAATGGCCCATTTCACCAGTATTAGGATGCAGGATGTTGGAGGTGACTCACTGTTTACACCTTTGTTTACACCCTAAAAGAATTGGGTAAAAGGTCGCTGATATCTACACACATTGAGTGGGTCTAGCTGAAGGGATTAAGTGAGCCAGTAGAGGTGCTAAAATGTTAATTTAAGGTAAACTTTTGCAAATCAAACAGGGATACAATAGTTTACTCGCCATTCACACCTTTTGTCTGAGGGTGTCAAGGAGAGGTCAGGAGATGCACTGACTGGAAATATTGAGAAGACTGAAGTCACATACACATTTTTATTCATTAACAAGGGAAGAACATCAGCAGTTTTTTGGTTCCAATTTTTGCTATAAAAATGGCAGAGAAGAGATGGTTTTAAGGTTTTTCTCCTTCTGGTCATCAGAGGAGGAAGGTCTTCTCCTTCTGGTCCTCAGAGGAGGGAGGTCTTCTAGCCATCATGGGAGGCTAAAGAGACCTGGAGAAATTCCCCCCCCCCTTTTTCTTCTTTCTGCTACAGAGTTTTGCTGCAAGAACTGCAGTTTAAAACTTTTGCACTCTGAATTTGGCTGGTTTTGTAAAGGCAATTATAAAGATTATTTTCTATGTATTTCTTTTGGATTTTTGTCCATTTTGGAGACCAGTCTGACTGAGACTGAAGCACATTTTACCAATTTTGAAAATATTTTTGTTCTGGAAGCGGAGATAGTTTGCTGAAATCCTACATATCTTCAGCTTTGGACTTCTTGGGCATGAAGAATACAACATGGTGGTGAGACAGAAGATTGGTATCCTCTATTCACTTTCCCTTATTTTTCTTTAGAACTTCTTTTTTTTTAGGTTAGGGGTTCTTTCTAGTATCAGGAGTTTTCCATTCCCTTTCTGGCTGTTTTATATTTGCAATTTTTAAATGAGAATTTTATTCTCATTCCTTAATTCATACTTATGAAAAGCAATTTGTTTTGGGGTTTTTTTTTTGGGAGGCTTTTGCTGCATAACTATAAATCAATTGTTTTAAGAAAAGAGGGATAAATTCAGTTGAATTCACAAAAATTTCTTAGTGGGAGATGTTCATTTCTTTAGTCGCTTTGCAATTGTTGCATGCTTATTTCTGTTCTAGAAACGCTCCTGATATTTCATTTCAACTTCTTTTCTGTATTCCTAATAAATTATTTGCTCTGGTTTAACAAGAAACACTGGTTTCTGAGTCTAAAATGGGTTTTGTCTCTGTTTACTGGTTATTCCTCGTTTTTAAAACCTGTGAAAGATCTTGCTACTGATTCCCCTGGGAAGTTTAAATTTGGTGTTCTTTGGGCTTCGAGAATAATCCAAATTATCCAAATTTTACTCCCTCCACAGTTGCTTCCAGTTTATTACTGGAGCAGAACTGGTAATATGGTGACCACCCATCTGAGCTCGGCATAGGTTCATTCTGGCACTACTTTCCCTTTTTCCTTCTCACATGTTCATGTTCAGGGCTGGATAACATGTGCCCGATTCACCAAATTTAGTTGGGTCAGTTTTTACCATAGGTGTCACTACCATTTTATCACTGCTTGGTTTTGTAAAAGAAGTGTACTTTGCAGAGTCTCACCTGCTGCTAGCACTATTTTCTTTGAGCCACTTTGCATTCAACCTAGTCAGCAACCACTGCAATACAAGTTGCATGGTGTTGTACAACACATGTTACCATCCTTCCAAAGGTAGAGGCAGAGCTCAGACACAGCAAAAAAGGGGGAAAGCACCTCTGAGATTGCTCATAGACAGCTTTAAGACTAGATTGTTCACACCCAAGTCTTCTCTTCTCCCATCCTAAAGGTAGATTAGAGAAACACAAGGACCTCTGAGGAGGCCCTTTTGTTATGAACACAGCCTAAGGTAAAGTTTCTAAGACAAAGCCACCTAGACATACAGTGAATTGAACAGGCTTAGCCAAATGACTGTATCATATGTTTCCTCAAGCTTTTTAAGAATCTGTTTGGGCAAACACTGAAAAATTAATTCAGGAGCATGGCCCTTTGCTCTGGCTCCTGCTGTGCTTTGCTAAACAGGCACACTGGTTTTAATTAGCATTTAGCTAACTGTTCATTTTAGTGTGGAAACTCGATGCACAGAATGGAATGAACCTGAAACTATGCAGAATGAGGAAAAGAGCAATCATAAACAAATTACCTTGAGGAGTACAGCAGTAATTATCCTGCAGACAGAAATTGCTGTATATATTTCTTTCTTTCAAGCCACTTTTAAGATAGGGGAAAAAAAGAAATCCCAACACAATCCTCTAACTTATGAACAAAGTTGTTAAGCTTGACAGTTTAGGACATGTCCACAACTGATTTCAATGGCATACCTGCATTGACAGGGTCAGCTTTGTATTGTTTAGAAATTCTCTATCCTTTTTTCTTTCTCTCCTTTCTCCTTTCCTTTTGGTGATGAGGTTGGTGACTCTATTAATATCAGAATCAGTGGAGGCTGTTGATGTCAATCATCAAGGCATGGACTGTGGTCATTTTAGACCTCCTTCAGTCCATCTTAAGAACATAAGAGAAGCCCTGCTGGATCAGGCCACAGCACATCTAGTCCAGCATCCTGTCACACACAGTGGCCCGCCAAATGCCCATGGGCATCTCAAGCAGAGACAAGGATAAACCTATTACTGCTCTCAAATCCCAGAAAATGGCCTAAGAAGCACCCCGCTCCCCCCCCCAGCCTAGGCATTCATTCTAGTAGCCATTGATACATCTGTCATCCATAAATTTGTCTAACCCTACCTTAAGCCATCTAGGCTGGTTACTGTTACCTCTTCTGGCAGCACATTCCATAAACCGATGATCCTCTGGGTGAAGAAATAATTCGCCTTGTCGGATCTGACTCTCCTATTCATCAGCTTCATAGAGTGCCCCATGGTTCTAGTGTTGTGTGATAGACAAAATAAATTTTCTCTATTCTCCTTTTCTATACCATATATAATTTTATATACTTCAATCAGGTCCCCTCTTAAACGTTGTCTCTCCAGACTGAAGAGGCCTAGACGCTGCAGCCTGATCATTCTGGTTGCCCTTTTCTGCACCTTTTCCAGTTCCACAATATCCTTTTTGAAATGTGGTGACCAGAATTGTACACAACATTCCAAATGTGCCCTCACCATAGATTTATAAAGAAAGAGTCAAAATGACATTTGCTGACTTATTTTCTACTCCCTTCCTAATTATTCTCAGCACTGAATTTGCTTTTTTTCACTGCTGCTGCACACTGGTTTGACACCTTCATTGAACTGTCCACCAAAACCCCGAGATCCCTTGCCTGATGTGTTCCAGAAAGCTCAGACCCCATCAATTTATAGACATAATTTGGAGTTTTGGCCCTGATATGCATTACTTTGCACTTGTTAAGATTAAAGCACATCTGCTACTTCATTGCCCAGTGACCCAATGCTAAGAGATCCCTCTGGAGCTCTTGGCAATCTCTTTTGGATTTTACTACCCTAAATAATTTAGTATCATCAGCAAACTTTGCTATTTTACTATGTACCCCTTCTTCTAGATCATTGATGAATAAATTAAAAAGCATTGATCCCAACACTGAGCCTTGAGGGACGTCACTTTTTACCTCGTTCCACCCTGAGAAGTTTCCATTTATTACTACTCTCTGCTTCCTGTCCTTAAGCCAGTCACAAATCCAGGACAGAACCTGTCCTGTTATTCCATGGCTGATGAGTTTACTCAGTAGCCTTTTATGTGGGGCTTTGTCAAAAGCCTTCTGGAAGTCCAGATAGACAATGTCTATTGGTTTGCCTTTATCTATGTGTTTATTGACACTCTCAAAGAAATCCAATAAATTTGTGAGGCGTGATTTACCTTTGCAGAAGTTATGCTGGCTTTTGCTCAGCAATGCTTGCTCCTCCATGTGCACACTAATTTTGTCCTTAATGATGGTCTCCATCACCTTGATTTCTTAGTTTCTTTGTATTGTATAGTAGAATTTGGAGTTATTTTATTTGACATTTTCTCTGAGATCTTGGAGCTATTATGAATACTGGTTTATCTTAACTCTCTCACCACATGTTTAGAAACCAAATTTTGACTGGCTAATAAAAATCCCTGTGTATCATGCCTTGACAATTGCTCCTCTTTCACTTCTTTGTTTCACTTCAGTTCTAAGAATTATTGCTGTATTGTTAGCTTAAGTTGAGAGTAATACTCAGTCTCCATTCAACAGGAAAACCTTGTGTCTCTACCTTTGCTACAGTAAACTCTCCTCTCAATACTAATAGTTGCAACTGAGTTACTCCCTACTATTTGACTAATTTGTTCCACCTTGAAAATGTTTTATTGTTGCATCTTGCACACCACTATTATCTCTTGTTTTATTTTATTGCTTGCATTGTAATAAGTTATCTCCTGTGGATCTTTTACACTTTCAATAATGAAACTTTATACTAAAATCAGCCATGTGTTCCCCCTCACTCTGTTATCAGCAAATCCAAATTCATAGTCCTGAAGATCCGGTACATGCCAGGGAATGGTGCTTAACGTGAACAAAAGCAGTTTCCATAACTTTCCTCCTTCTAAGTACGGTTTTCATGGCCTCTGTGGTACAAAACAGTTGATGGGTCTTTTAATTGCATCCCAGCTACACAGCTTCATAAAAAAAACACCAAAATAATTTGGTAAGTTTCCCACAAATTTAAAGAGTTTTAAGCCTCTGCATGGAACCTATTCAGTAAGAGGTTTTGGCACTGCAACAGAAACCTGTCTCCAAGCTGTATTTCATTTGCCAGAGTAGGAATTCAGACTGAAACAAGCTGGTGTTGGGTTGGGTTGTCCTAATTTGAAATAAAATTATTTGAGTAAAGGAGGAGGGGAGCAGCTACAAAATTTATCAATTCTTTCTGAATAGATTGAAGAAGAAAAAATGTTCCCCCCTTTCCCCCAAAACACAAAACAAAACACTTGTGTTGATTACAAGAGTCAGTAGGAATTAGCTTGAGGCAAAAAAGAAGGCTGTGAAATGCATGTTTTGGATGCAAAGAGCTTAAATCAACAAACATTATTCTCCTCATCTCCATTTTTCCCTCACAAGAAGCCTTACATTTGTGTAGACTGAAAGCAAAAGCAGGGCCAAGGTCACCTAGTAATCTTTCATGGTGGATCAGTATTTAAGCTGTAGTTTTCTACATCTTAGTCCAATATTCTACCATCAAGTATACTGGCTCATGTACTTACAAATAGATATCCAGGACTGAAGCATCCAATAAAGACACCCAATTTGATGTCATAGTACAGAGGGCAACTTGCTTTCCACATGTATGAAAAGGTGCCATTCAAATACTCTGGAATTTTGTTGCATCTTGCTGTTCACAGAACAGTGTCAAGATGAAATTTAGATCAATGGTTGATGTCAAATTATGAAAAAATATTACAGTATTTGAAATATGAAATATTTTCTGGAAATGATTCATAATTAAGAGGACCTCCTGTTTGTTTTCAAAACTATTCTGTTGCTGCACTATTACAGAGTTTTTGAAAGCTGGGAAGCACATTATTTCCTTTTCCATTCATATCAAGCCTGGTTGTTTAAATAACAGAATATGTGAAATGTCTAAACAACATGAGATGACTCTGACTCTGTCAGGTCACCAGCAAGTAGTCCCGGATTGACAAAAAAAAAATATGTCTTCAGTGGCTCAGGAAGAGTATCAGCTTGTGCAGCCAAAAAAGAGTGTTCTCCACGATTCTCGTACTGGTGGCCCCCTCCATTCTTCCACATATAACAGCCTCTGTGCTATGGAAATATCAAATTTATGGAAATCAATAATATGCCCATGCTATTTCTCAATCATTCATTTAGACTTACAGTATCTTTCCAACCAGCCACAATCACCAACATTGCTGCCCACAAAAATTGATTCAACATATATTTACAGTCCCTCAAATCCTAGTGGTCCCAATAACTTTGTAATAAACACAATTTAGGATCTGCCAGTACATCTACCCACAACATATTTCTAATTTGACCCAACACCTCAGCCCAAAACTTCCCCACCTCGAGATGTTCACACCACATACATATATGTACATATTCCCCTCTCCCCCCACAACGATGCCAAGAATCTGAAGAAAACCGGCATTATACGCAACAACTGCAAGGGAGTTTGGGGCCATCGATGAAGGACCTCCATATTCAGTTCCTGTACCTTATAATTACACAACTTATTCACTTCATTAACCTTCCACTCCACTGGAAAATCCATACCCCAAGGATCAGGCAAAGCTGATATAATATCCTCCCCAGATGCCAATACTCTTTATATCTCCCCCACCCCTTTCCTCCCACTAATCCATAGCTTTATAATCTCCTCAAATGGGCTCAATATAACTTCTTTTATATTATTCCTGCTCACAAAATCCCTTAATAGTACAATCTTCAACCAATACCCTCCACCCAACTGTTCCCCAAACCTAGCAGCAGACAACACCTCACCATCTTTCTCCAGAAAGGTCCTTCAAATACAACGTGCACTGACATACCAAAGTCCACAGAAAGCTCGGAGGTACTACCTCCCCCTCACCATTTACCTGTTCCACCCCAGTATATCTAGACCAAGATCCTACCAACTTCCTCTGCCATCTCCTCCACACTCTCAAAGTACATGACAGTGGTCCATAAACTGTTCTCAAGATCTTCCACCCTACTCTTGAAAACACCACTGAAGTTCCTTCTAGTCTATGGGTCTCTTGATGTGTCTGCACCTACTTCCTTTGCCAGTCATAACCGCACTAACTGAAAAGTTTCAAAGTACTTTTCCAGGGATGGCACTCCCCAAACAGCCATGGCTTTAAGAGAGACAAAACCACCTTCCTTAATTGGACCTTCTTTATAAACACCC
This sequence comes from Aspidoscelis tigris stejnegeri, assembly GCA_023333525.1. NCBI lineage: Eukaryota > Metazoa > Chordata > Lepidosauria > Squamata > Teiidae > Aspidoscelis > Aspidoscelis tigris. The sequence goes on from JALMGA010000010.1 coordinate 19,653,386, forward strand.
ATTCCCTCAACACCCTATCCCATCCTCTCAGAATTCGTGTGGAGAAAGCCTCAGGCAAGATCTGAAAAATATAAAGCATCTTAGGCACAATTAACATTTTCAGTACTCAGATCTTCTAAAAAACCTTCATATACTTAGCTCTCCACTTCCACAACATCCCACTTATCTTTTTCAAAATAACATTATAATTGGCTGGACCCAATTTCTTCACATTCTTAAAAATATTAAATATTAGGAATTTATCTTACTAACACCTGACTACAATCCTGAAGCCAACTGAATTGCTCTCTGCAACTGTCATGCCTCCAGAGCATCTTTGATGTTCTTGAGACATATATTTAGTTCAGATTATAATAGGCTTTTCTATGTATTAGTTTAGAAGGGGAAATAGATGTTTATAGCTTTAAGAAAGAAAAGGATTGTGGGAAATTCTAGGGTCTTATACTGCCTCTCCAGTTAGTTTCAGTTTTGTATGTAGTGAGTTTGCAACCAAGTCAGACCTGGAAAGAGCATTTTCCTTTGACAAAGACAAAGTCCACAGGAGAAAGATACATTTCACAGAAGAAGAAAGAGAAAACACACAAAGAAGAGAGAACAAGGTATTTAACCAAGACTGTTGAGAGAAAAGAAATTATTTCATGTTATGTGTGTTTGTAACCAGTAAAGCCTTTAAAAATCTAAGAAGTTTGTGGACAAGTCTTATGTTCGGGCTGTGTTTCCTAGAGCCAGAGATTTCACTACATGCAAGTCCATAGCATTGCTCTGGGGACAAAACAGCAACCCTGGAGGAGTATTAAGATAGACAATATCTGACTTGTCCATATTAATCTACAGATCTGATATCAACCTATTTTGGTATAAGAGGGAAGAAGACCAGAAGTGGATGGTATGGTATGAACTTTTTCAGATACCTAAAGGCCCAGTTTGGATGAAAGCATGCAACTGCCCAATTTAAATGTATCAATGGATTTAAAATGTCACCAATATCATATTAAGTTTAAAATCAAAACAAAAAAAATTACCAAGACTTCTACTTATATTGTGGAAAACGCAAGCAGAAAAGGGCAATTCCATTAGTGCTTGCAAGTTTGCTTCAGATCATTTGTAATGACATTTGGCCCAGGGGAAAGCAAGGAACTTGCTTTACATACTGATCCCTTGATCTGTAGTATGCCTATTGCACTATGTTTGATGATGGCTTGCGCCGTCTGCCATTCTTTCTCAATTAACATTTCAAATGATGCTTGTTCCCCAAAGACAAGGAAATGTCAGGGAACAAAAGAGAGTGATCAGACTGAAAAGCACGGCAATGACAGTTGGAAGTCCTTTTAACTTTGTTCCCTTTCTCTGGTGTTTCCTAGCCAACTTGTTTGGCTTGCATGCTTGCTGAAATGCCTGAGGGAAGACATCATGATGTAACATGATATCATGGTCATTCCAGGAAGTGTTCAGATTCAAAAGAGTGTAGAATACAGAAAGCAATGCCAAAACTGTCAGGGGTGAATAGACGAACCTTCACTGCTAAGCTATTTGAATGCCAGAGGATTCCACTGGATAATGATTTTAAACAAAACATGTAAGCCTTGTCTTACTAAATACAGCAGATCATATCTTCAAACATGAATTATAATGGATTTATCATCCAGCAATTTTTTTAAAAAAAATGTTGTTGTTTTACTATATTACTGAATTTGCCTACAGTCATGAGGAGCATTGTAAGTAATGCTGGCATTCCAGTCTTTGCAGTGCAGATGGTAACCCATGTCATAGTTGGTGCTAGCTTGTGAACAGCAAGTCTCTATCCCAGGATATATTCCACAATATGATCTAGTACAGAAAGGACCTCTGAATCTGTCTGTCTGTCTATCCACCTTTATTACCTCATCCTTTTTCTTTTTCCATCAACTTTGCCTGGGTATAAACACTTTATAGTATGTCTAGAACTGGGGAAATAGGGACAATTTTACTGGGGAAAACTGTCCAAACTTTAAGTAGCTTGCAAAGACATTTCAATTATTCCCCTGACTCAGTGTGATATGTTCTCTGCTGTGTCTGCATGAGATGTCAAGAGCATTGCATTGGGTATGGCAGGTGTTACTTTCAAAAAACTCTCAACACAGGATAAGAGTTGCTTTAAAATAATCTTTCAAAACTAAGCTATGGGGGAAAGGACAGAAAGGTAAAGTGGGAGAGAAGCTATGAGATAGGGAGGAGGAGGAGGAGAGAAAGGAAAGCTGTTCTGAGATGCCATTTTAAGAAGGAAATTAAATGTGAACTTTGCACATTTCCACCACTTTCCATATCATTGTTCTTTTCTTGGTGTTCTGCTTTTGCACTGATGGCTAACCAGCATTCTAGAAGCACCGAACATGCTCTTGTTCTGAGCTCAACACACCTCCTTTCTCTGGTGATAGAGAAACTCCTAAACTGGTTAGCTAATAGTAATTTTAAACACTTATTTTCTAACCTTGTGTGTTGGAATACAGTGTGGCCAAAATTTTATTTCAACAGTCAGAAAAGTGAGACGCCTAATGGATTGCCAGTTCTCACTTTCACTTTAGCGGCTAGATTTTCAAGCCAGAATTTGGAGTCTAGTTCACTCATGAAAGTTCACCTGGTAATCTTGGCCTCTCACCTGCCTCTCACCTCAACCTGCCTCACAAAGTTGTTGTGGAAATAAAATGTGAATGAGGATAATAATGTGTAGAGCTTTGTGTTCTTTTGGGGAAATGGGGGATATAAATTCTATAAAAAATGTTTGCCAATAATTATTGGCAAACATTTAATTTTTTTTAGCATTCCTAGCTGCAATCCAGAATTCCCTCCCCCCATAATAATGTACACTTGGACCCCCATATCTGGGGGGGGGGGATATGTTCCAAGCCCCACTATGGATAACGTAAACTATGGATAATAGCAAATGCTGGGAAATGCACCCCAATTCTCATAATTCCAGTGAAATCCCATGGGATTTCAAAGGCATTATGTAAAATAGTGCACCCGTTAGGGCCATTTCATGCCTGTCCCAGACCTCGGAAGAACTTAAGGTAGGTCTAATGGCACCTACAGGGGGTGAGTGGGCTGATCTGATCACCATAGGAAACTGAAATTGTAGTTACCGGATCAGTGGATACCGGGGACCTACTGCAAATGGTGCTGAAGTTGTAAAGAAAGGATTGACTTCTCTATCACTTTTTAAAAAAAATTGTAATGTGGTCTCTCATACCACTTGACATTATTAATGATTGGCTGCATTCAGGTGGCTAAAAATGGATGCATGTCTTTATTGTTATTGTTATAAGTTTATTTACAAGGTGCCATAGTTGTACATAGCTCTGTACAAAAATCAGTGGAGTTAAAATAGAATGATAAAGTGATGGCCCCCAGACTGTGGAATAGCCTCCCCCTCGAGGTGCGTCAGGCCCCTTCCTTATATATATTTAGGAGGGCAGTAAAGACACACCTCTTTGCCCTGGCCTTTGGCTAAGTTGTTAATGTTCCCTCCCCCAGTACAGACATTATCATTTTAAACATGTTGTATATTTTATATGTACTGAATTTTTAACGTCTTTTAATTTGCATTCTGTTTTAATCTGTTGTTTTAAAGTTGTAACCCGCCCAGAGACCTTCGGGTATGGGGCGGGATATAAATGTAAATAACAAATAAAATAAATAAAATAAATAAATAAGCAAAGTTAAAATTACAAAAGTAACAAAAATTAAAGTTATAACATATACGTAAGTACAATCAAAATAATCAGTTTAGCAATTACACCAATCAATTAGAAAGGATTCAGTTACTAGGCCTGAAGGTCATAGAAAATAAAAAGGGTTTTAACTGGGACTTAAAAACATGTAAGGATGTCAGGGAGCACAGGTGGTTGGGAAGATCATTCCCGTAGCAAGGATTAATGAGAGAAAAGGAGCAGAGATGAGACCAAGCAGTGGGGACCCTGGGTAGAGAGAGGCAACAAGACTAAGAAGAACATAGTGCACAGGAGGGAAGGAGAATGGAAATTAAAATAGAGAGAAAGGAGGGAGCAAGATTGTGTATGGCTTTGAAGGTTAACATTAGAAGTTTAAATTGAATATGATAAGAAAGGGGGAGCCAGTGCAAAGATTTCAAGAGAGGAGTAATATTGGAGAAATGGTGAGATTGAAAAGTTAGTCTAGCAGCAGAATGTTGTATGGATTTTAATGGCTTGAGAAGAGAAAGAAGGAGACTGATTAGGGCGTGGTTACAATAGTCAAACCTAGAAATTGCCAAAGCATGAATAAGAGTCTTGGCGGAAGAAGGAGAGAGAAATGGCTGAATTTTAGAAATATTATAAGGAAAGAAATGGCATGACTTTGCTAATGAGTCAATCTGTGATCGAAACGATAGAATAGAATCAAAAAGAAAGCAGAGACTACACGCTTGGTGAACAGGAGGAATGGAAGGATTATTGACTCTGACAGAGAAATCTGAAAGTAAAAAAGAGGAAGAAGTGGAGCATGGAGGAAGGATTATAAGTAGGGCCTTGGTCATGTGTAACTTAAGATGATGGTCGCACATCCAGTTAGAGACAGCTTTGAGGCAGGAGGAGATTCAACTGGCTACAGCAGAAGAGAGTTCAGGGATGGAGAGATAAATCTGAGTGTCATGGGCATAGTGATGGTATTGAAACCCAAGCAACCTGAGAAGCTTATGGAGAGAGGATGTATAGAAAGAAAAAAGCAAAGGACCAAGAACAGAACCCTGCTGAACACCAGTGACAAGAAGAAATGAAGAAGACCAACAGAAACCTTGAAAGAATGATTAAAGAGACAGGAAGAAAGCTAGGATAGTACAATGTCCTGAAAGCCAAGACTGGGAAGATAATCTAAAAGTAGGGTGTGATCTTAAGCAGCAGACAGGTTGAGCAAAATAAGTATGGAGAAGAAGTCTTTAGACTTGGCCAGAGAAAGATCATTAGTGATTTTAGTCAGAACAGTTTCAGTGGAGCGAAAAGAATGAAAACCATACTGAAAAGGATTGAATGCAGAAGAGAATGTAATAAAATCAAGAGAGTGAGAGTAAACCACTCACTCTAATACTTTGGAGAAGAATGATAGACATGAAATTGGATGATAATGTTGGGGCTCCAGACGATGAGATGTGGAGAGCGAACAAATGTGCTCACAGAGAAGAGTAGCAGCAGCCACAGACAGCAACAGCAAAAGTCCAAACCACAGTACTTTGGGGGCTTTAGAGTTAAATGCATCATCAACAAAGTTCCAGGGTCAAAGATCAGAGTATTCAGTAGTAAATCAAGAGGCAAGAATGCAGGAGTTGCAGCTTTATCAGCATTTGTCTGCAACAAAGCTTATCAGAATATTCTGCCTTAAATAATTGGGTCAAGAGTCATGTCTCATTCGCTGGAGCTGACGGGTGCAGACACCTGCCCAGGCAACTGCTCATAACAAATCTGCCCTCAGAGCTACCCTGCCAGTAAACCTCATCAAGGTATTCCAAGGGGGTGAGCTGCCAATGCCATCGTCAGAGAAAGTGGGGCAGGGTCATTTTGTCTTTTCTGTGTAGCACAAGTAAGCTGCTTTGAGTCCCCTTAAATGGGTGAGAAAAGTGGGGTAGAAAAGCCAACTCCTACTCCTACTCCTACTCCTTCTTCCCAAGAGTCAGTGGGTTTTGCATCCTTAAAGCCTGAGAGTCTGTGAGGCACTGGCCATGTACATAATGTGCCTCCTGAGCCAGTGGTGAGATTGGTAGATCCCACTCTAACATTGGGCGATTGAACCAAAGAGGATCCTTGAAGATGCAGCCATTTTAATTACTGCTGAAATGTCTATTCATGATCATCTCTTAACATTTTAGCTTAATTTTTATTGCTGCTCTTTCCAACAATCAGCAGTCTCTCTTTTCTTGGTATGATGTTTTTCTTTGCTGCTATCTCATATGTATGAGAACCACCTTTTAAATAACTATTATATCCATAGGAAAAGTGGGGGGAACCATAACAGATGCAGAGACATGCCTTAGAATGAATGAATTATAAATATTAAGCTGTCAGAACACCCCCTCACGATTGCCTTTTTATCGGCTTCTGCAATCTAGACCTGTGGCAATGCACCTGTGATAATAACATGGTCTTAAATAATATATTTCCTTTAAGATGTGCTCTTCTGTCAGATTTTGTTTTCAGTTTTTGTGTGCTCTCTTACACATATTCAAGCATAAGAACATAAGAACATAAGAGAAGCCTTGCTGGATCAGGCCACAGCCCATCTAGTCCAGCATCCTGTCGCACACAGTGGCCCATCTCAAGCAGAAACAAGGACAAACCTTCTCCTGCTCTAGAGTCCCAGCAGATGGCCTTAGAAGCGCCCCAGTTCCTCCCCCCCCCCCCTCAGCCTGAAGGATGCACCTAGGCATTCGTTCTAGTAGCCATTGATACATGGTGAACAACTAGGAATATGCAAACATTCTAGAGGCAGGGTGTGTGAGAGTGTTCCCCCCCTCCTCCTCCTCCTTTCACTGGTATTGGTATTTTGTTATCTGGTACATTATTTGTGTTCAGGGTCTCCTTCAGAGAGCACAATTAGTGCCTGCAGAAGACAAGATAGATTCAACACTCCTAGGCAGAGCATCTGCACTTGAAGGGGCCATTTCCAGTTCAGAAATGGCCCCTTCCATGCAGACTATGTGTGGAGCAGCGTCCTCATCCACACCTTTATGGTACACAGAAGGGCATGTGATGCACCACACAAGTGTGCTGGTGCATCACATGATGTGTTGGCATCACTGCATGTGTGTTTTACATCACCATCATCCTGGTGATGGCGCCAGTGCATGCACAGTGACACCAGCATCGCACACCAAGACAGTGGTGCCCAGACCATGTGTCTGCACCAGGTAAGTGTCAGGGTGCTTGGGGTAGCTGCATTGGTGTGTACTAGCATTTGCAAGTGTGACACCCCTGGACAGGAAGGGAGGTGCAAACCTTAGACGTTTTCGCACGGGGCTAAACTGGACGCGAAAAAGCCAGCTGTGGACACGTCATCCGCATTGGCCGCGCGCGGCTTGCGTTCCGACGTGTCCGCAGCTGGCTTTTCCGCGTTCGAAATGTAGAGCACTTCGAAGTGCTCTACACGCGTTCCAACGCGGACGAGCCGTCCGCAGCCGTTCGGGAGAAGAAGCGTTCGCGCTTCTTCTGTCTCCCGAACGGCTGCCGGTGCGCCTCCGACGCCGCGCGGCTTTGACAATCAGCTGTTTCTCAAACAGCTGATTGTCGATCTGCCTCCGCGGCTGCCGGCACGCCCCTGGCCGGCGTTTGCCGGCTAAGCCAGCTTCGGGCGCTTTCCCCTTTCGCACACAGACGCTCCGGAACGCGTTTACACGCGTTCTGGCGCGTCTGTGTGTGAACGGGGAAAGCGCCCGAAGCTGGCTTAAGCTTTCCGCCTGAACGCGTTCGGTTTTGAACGCGATCCAGTGCGGAAATGCCTCTTGTCCTGGATACTGAAAAATTGGTTCAGGCACTGGGGAGGCAATATGAGCCTTAGACCACTCTAATGAGAGCTAACATCACAAAGAGAATGCCTGGGATATGGGATGATTTCAGTGTTCATTTCTTGGTTTTGCAAATGGTCAGCTTCAGTGTCATCTTGTCCCTAGCAAGAATATTTATTAAACTTTTGCCAACCCTCTTTAATATTTATTCCCAGGCCCATTCTAATCAGTAGTTTTGACATCAGTTTTTAATCAGGCTCTTTAGAAATAATAAAAATATTATCGAGCTTTCATGCACATACTTTTAACAGTTCTTTTAGTTTTGCACATTTTCATTTTCATGCTCCATAAATGTCCACAGGAAAAAGTATATGTGGGCTAAGGCACATTTATTTGCATTAGTTTGCTTTATAGACTTTGAAAGGAGGGGGGTAACTTAAATATAATGAACTCTTGTAGAAGAATTATATTAGTTGGGATTATAAAAAATTGTTTAAGACAGTCCATGTGCATACAACAAGTGCACAAAAGGGGGGCTGAATATGAATTTCTCATGTAGATATCCTTCAAATTTATTCTTTTATACTTTTTGAGAATGCATTACAAAATATAAAGAAATTCTAGTTATGCTAGTAGCATTTCACTTTGCATATACTAGTAGCCTTTTTTATTTGTGGATAATGTGAGATAGTCCCAAACTATTCCTGGCAAATTTGTGAAACTCTCAAGTTTCATGTTCATAAGCTTTGAAGGACTGAAGCACCAAAAATCTACCTCTTTCTAAATTGTCTATTTAGTAACCTTGGTCATAATAAGATGCAACTTAAATGTGCTGCTTCATGTAGGAGTGCAACAAGAGTGTGGGCCTAACCTTGTGTACAGAATGCTTTGGTCACACATCAAATTCCTCAGTTGTCTAGACAGTAGGTAGCTGTTTTCAGATATAGCTGTAATGCTGCTCCTGAGAATTGGGTTGTTTAAATGAATTCCCCATTTTCTTGAACTCTTGATATGCCAAGCTGTCTAGATGCAATTTTGGGTTCTGGTGTATCAATGCCTGCTTTTAAGAAATTGTCATTGTTCCAAGAGTAGTTTCCTATTATGTAGCTCTTGAATGTCTGGCTCAGAGAATGCCATTGCTCAAATTAATTTACATGAGATGGGATGTGATGCAGCAATTTGCAAGCGGATAAACATTTTGCATCAGATGCCTTTCAATTACTTCCTCCCTTAATACTGTTATTGTGGTCCTCTGGGTCACAGTCTCTCAACTTCTTCATTCTGTGGAACCTGGTCAGCCTTTTAATTGTCTAACCTTTTTGTAAACCATGTCCTCCAGATGCAGAAATTGAATATAATTTCCCTTTATTCAGTATTAATAAACTGTAAGCAACATCATTGCTGCCTCTTGGCAATCTGCCTGAATTAAATAGACCTCATAATGTATCTCATATCTGTACCACAGAGCTGTTTTAAAACAATATGCTGAACATGCTGTGGGTAACAAGGAGGCTCCTTTTCATATTTCTTAAAATTATATTATTTAAAAGTCCTGCCTTTCCCACTCAGGATTAGTCAGTGCTTTTTCTCAACACACACATTCCCCGAGCCAAGTGAATCAAAGGGAGAATTTCATACCTCATTTTAGTGGATAGACAGGCACTGGCTATAGATGTGAAAAAATTGGTTCTAATTCAGCACAGCTCATAACAATCTCTCCCTTGGTTTATTTAGTTGGTTAAATATGGTGGGGAGAGTGTTGAGTAACAATCAGATAACAGGGGATTAGCTTGATGTTTTGGCAATGGTTCAGACTCCCAGGCTGCTTATAGTCATGAATACTTATTGGTTACAGTGTAGGCTTTTTTCATTGGATGCTTTGAATTCTAATGATTGTTGATTTCAATTGTGTTGGCTACCTTGCGTGGTCATGCTTTGCATTCAAAGAAACTGAGCCATCATTGGCTACAGGAACCATGAAGCAGGGCACAATCTGAAAGGAGGATTTTTTTCCCACTGTAAAAGTGGATTTTCTGTCTGTGCCTCACAGATTTTGTTTGTTTTTAAGAAGTGGAGATCAGCTGTTGATTTGGGTCATTCTTGTCTCAAAATTGGTGGTGGTTTTGGAGTGTTTGACTTTGATTTGCTTTTTTTATGTTGACAATTCCTTTCTTGCGACTGCCTTCCTCTAATACTATTCTTTTTCTTAAGTTTGGGCTGTGGTAGGTAATAAGGGGTTGGAGTTTTTTCTTCCTCCCTTCCCTCCTTTTTCTTTCCATGTGTTCTAGTTAGGTACAACCCAGGGTTCTCCCCGCCCCCCGGGGTCTGAAGGTCTCCTTTTTCTGGGAGGGAGGAACCATTTTTAACCTTTCACCTTAGTTGTTTGCTGGAACTTAGGCAGACCTTAATCTTGCCTTAGTCACAACACTGTCCACACAGCAACAGCAGAAAAATGTCAGCATTGCCTGTCTGCATAGGGATAAGATTAGCCAAATGATAATTTTCTTAGCCCACCTCTAAGTACAATTACTATTAAGTAGGAGAGAGGTCTCTTATTCAACAATTTGTCTGAAAACCTCAGCTGAGTTGTCTTCTTCTGTTATTCATGAAGGAAGGAAGAAAGAGTTTAGCTAAACAACTTAATTGCATTTGCAGAAAGCTAAACAATAATTTGACAGAACAATGTTTTGAAAAATGGATAAGAGGAACCGTAATACTTTTTTTCTTAACTGAAAATAATATTTAGTTCTCGAGTTTTGATGGATCTGTTTTGGAATTGATGTAATTGGCCTGACATGGAGATTAAGGACCTCTCTGAAAAGTCTGCATTTGGAATCAGTGGGTCTGGAACAGTTAGGCCCACTCATTCCAAACACAGAAGGCATAGGTGGGATCAGTTTTGTGGGCCACACTGCCCTGCTTCTGATGGCTAGGAACAAAGGTTCCTAACCTCAAAGTATCTGGGGACACAGAGATACTGAACAAGCCTTCCTGTTTTGCTTCACGCTCCATCTAATGCAGGTGGAGCAGATCAGAGGGGAGCATGACCTCTTGATATGTATTAATGTTTATATCTATGATACCTACATAGGACCTTAATCCAAATTAAGAGTCTGTGCAGAAGAAGAAGAAGAAGAAGAAGAAGAAGAAGAAGAGTTGGCTTTTCTACCCCACTTTCCTCACCCATTTAGGGGAACTCAAATCAGCTGACAAAGCTTTCTATTCTTTTCCCCACAACAGGCACCCTGGGAGGTAGGTAGGGCTGTGAGAGCTCAGAAAGAAAGGTGTGACTAGCCCAAGGTCACCCAGCTGGCTTCATGGGGGAAGGTGGAATCAAACCTGGCATTCCCAGATAAGAGTTCGGCTCCCTAACCACTAGACCCAAGAGGCTAATATGGTGGGAAAGTGGGCTGTTTACTTAAAGATGAGTCATCTAATTGGAATAATTATTACAACAAAGAGATAAGGCTCTGTGTCACTTCATCTATGAAAAGACAGTTGGAAGTAAATTCCTATGACTGTAGGAAAGCAAAGTAGATGGGGGGGGGAGTTAAGACTGGCTTTTATTTTCAAGTTCTAAAAGAATTGACATTTTACTTTTGAATAAATACTGATTTTTTTTAAAGGCTCCACAAAACATCTTTCAGAGGGTCCAGTCACTACAGAATTTCTAAGAAATGATATATCAGAAGTGAGAACTGAAATATTGATGGAGGAATTGAAGGACAAGTGTGAGGAAATTGGAGAGCTAGTGAGTGGAGTGGCTGGAGGTGTGGAACATGCTATTGATGAAATGAATAAGGAGATAGACTTTAACATTTTATAGGGAGAACAGCATGCTGGCACCACCACCACACCAAAACAATCCCATTACCTAGTAAAAGGTAAGCTTCACTGTGGCAGTGGGGGACTTCCCCCACTGCAACTGCCATTACCACATCCGCAGTACCTCTCACCCATCTGCAACACCCCATCGCATCACCATCCCTAAATGCTGAACCACCCCTCCCACCAGCCCCCTTACCTTCCAGCAATTCCTCTCCATCACATTGCCCCTAATGAGCTGAGTCACCCCCTTCTCTGCCCCCCTCTGCCCTCGTGCAATGTCCTCCATCACATTACCCCACTGCTGTTCCAAGCCACCCTAACTGCCACTTCACTCTTTTCAAGCCACCCTCTGCCAAATGAAGCTTGCCTTTTAACGTGAGGCCCATGGGTAGTGGCGGTGGTAGCAGCATGGTAGGTATGTCCAGGCCATTCTAGGCTGAAAACAGTTCAGCTACGTCTGGTTTTCCTGTATGTCCCTGAGACGGACAGGTTAGGGTATGACAGCAGCCTTAGTATTTATTTGCCTATATTGACTTTGTGTAAAAATTGAAACAACTTATTAACTTGGAAATGTGCTGATTAGTATAAGACAAAAGATTAATATTGACAAAAGAAGTGATTATAAAAACTAGGGAGATATATAGAGTATATATAATTACTTATTATCACTAAAAAGGGGATGGTTGTCTGTTACTTTTTATTTCCCCCTCCTCTCCCTTCTTTTTCTTTGTTCTTCTTTTCTTATCTTTTAGTTCTGTATTTCTTTTTCTGACAGTAGAAAGTTCCTATGGGAAATTGCAATTCCCAAAGGTTGACTTGTTAATCTCAATCTGTTAATATGATGAGTTGTCTTCTATGGGTGTTTTTCCATTTTCACTAAAAGTACCCATTAAGTACCCATTAATGGGTATGAAATGGCATTTTTGTACCCATTAATGGGTTCTTAATGGGTACTTTTAGTGACAGTGGAAAAACACCCTATATTAGAGAAGCCAGTCTTGGGGAAAGCAGCAATATTCCCTCTACATAGATGCTCACCAATGAAGTATGGTACCAACAAAGTTAGTCACAGAAGTGTCTGAATCCAATTCAATATTTGAAGGATTATTTTCTAGCTCTCTAATTGCTGAGCAGTTCCCCTTCTACTATAGTAGCCCATTCTACCACATTATGAACCCAGACTTAGATCTGATAATGTTTAATTTGGGCTGGATCCAACTATGTGTTGCATGACATATTGTATGACAGAACTACTATTATGAAAGCAAGATTCCTTTTACTTTAGCTGGCCCTGGGAATAATTTAGTAAGCACCACATGATAAGATAAATAGACCTTCTATGGCTGTGGAGCTTTTAATTGCCTCACCAAGTGAGCATATGTTAGAAACAGCAAGAAAGAAATTGAAGGAAATGGAATTTCTTAACGTGCTGTGGATCTTATGTGTTTTGGAAGATGTGCAAGAGAAAATAATAAAGTGGGACAATATAAAGACCTGGCAATTTCCAGTGTTGATTAAACTGAAGGGTGTTAGTTTCAGGATTGGACAAGGTAGACTTTCTGTCTCTTGACTCCTTAGTAAGAAGGAGACGGATGTTAAGCAAGGAAAAATTAATAACTCATACTGTTTCTGGTTTTCTTGGGAGTTCTATCATACCAAATTTGATAATGGTGTTATTGCTGGAACAGACTCAGTGAACTGTCCACAAGGGCCAGTAGTTGACTGGCCCAAGGGACACCCTGGAATGTTTTATCCACATGATGAATCAGTACATTGGTAGACCATGGCCCCTGGGAGACTGGTTCATCCACACAAGATGAAGTGTTAGAGTGAGCTATGGCATGAAAATGATGCTGTAACCCACTCTAAACATGGAGAACCTGTAAACGGCCCATGCTGCCATGTCCCAAGTGAGCGGCATTCTGCAAGCACACACAAATAAGTGCCCTCCAGGCTAGTGGCAGCAGCAGTCGGGTCAAGTTCCAGAGTTGAAGTGTAGTCAGGAATACCAAGTTCAATTTGCTAGGGGGTCTTCAAATAGTCAGGGAGTCAGGAACACAGAGAATACACAGGAACTGAGGTTGCACACATAACAAGCTGTTATCTGCAACAGTAGTTACAGGAATTGAGTGTTTCTTAAATAGGGCTGGGAGAGGCACACCCTATTTGTTGCAGGTGCTTGGTCTGTAATCGTGCTGAGCATCTCAGGGGCTCTCATTCTTGCCTGAGAACACTCTGAACAGGGCGTTGGCCAGCATCTGAATCTGAGCTGCCTCCATCTTGGGAGACAGATTCATTGTTCTTGTTTAGCTCCTGAGGCATGCCTTTGGCTGGCTGGGAAGACTGCCTTGGCTTGGCTGGGGAAGGCAACTGCCTCTTCGTTCTCAGAGGAAGAGGCACTGACAACACAAGGTATGGCACCTGCTATATTGGACCAGACCAGCAGCTCCGATGTGACCTCACAGGAAGTAGTCCAGTGTTGTTTTCACACTTCCCTTCCCATCCACAGCACTCACACTTGCAATGCTAGTCAACTTTGCCCCCCCCCCCATCAAATACTTGCTTGATTCGATCTGGAGCCCAATCCTCCTCTGGGCACCATCATTTTGGTTGTGGTGCCCTCTGCAACTACTCATGTGTCAGTGCCATCGCCTTGATGACTCATGTCTGGTCTATAGTCATTTGAGGTGTCAGATGACCCTGGAGCGCTGGAAGAGGTGTGGATGGTCACACCATTGGATACTTAAGATTGGTTCTGTTAAAGTTGGTTAATGTGTGGAACACAATTTCATTCTCCACACCTAATTAACACTTAGTGAGCTTCTGGTGAGGGTGGGCATGCTTGGAGGCTGTAACAACTTACTCCATGTATGGATGCTCTTCACCATAGGTTCACTAATCATGCACCAGAGTCCATAGTGTGAATAGGCCTCAGGTTACCACACATGGCACCATTTCACTAGGAGGGTTCTGGGCACTCTTTTCAGGGTTCATGGCACATCTAACTGCTGCATTCTGAGATCTGAGATCTGTGAATCTTACCTGAAATGACAGAAGAACTTTTATTTGGTTTGTCCTGGGCCCAGTTCCCATTGGCATTTTAAAATGGTTTAGAAACTGTTCGGATTCTCTGTGTCCCCATTACCAATCTGTTTCAGGGATATTTTGAGGATTATTTGGCTAAAAAATGGAATAAACACCTGGTTTTTAAGGTGTGTTTTTTTCTCCATTTTTGCTTTTAAAACACTTCTTCCTTATTGCTGTGGAAATGCTACAGCAGTATTGGGGCAAATAAATCATGAAACAGGTGGGCTTTCACCCTGTGCAGGGACCAGACCCTTGCCAGATTTGTTAAAGCTCCAGATCCATATTCAACAGAGAAGTAACAATTCAGCCTGATAGGATGTAGCAATTCACCCAATCCACACTCCACACTGATAAGATAACAAAGTTTCATTTTTCACTTCCCCTCACTTTCTCCTTGCTGGGAAGCACACACTGGAGGTGCCCCTTTTGCCTTGCTGAGCCCTGGGTAGCAGACATGTAAATTACATTCAGGAATAGACAGGCCTGAGTTGTCTTTGCCTTCTGATCCTGCCTCTGTTACACATAGTCTCCATCCCTGAGTCTAACTGCTGACTATTCCACTGACGTTAAGTTCAAACAGGTCCTACGTTTTAAAGCAAATTGATAGACCTCACTAGCATATGTGAGGTTCAAAATAGATCTCTAAACTGGGATGTGAGCTTCCTGGAAATCTGCAGTCACATTGTGGTGTCAAAATGAACATAGAAGTACATCTTTTGTGGAAGGATAGGTTCAAGCCTAGAGAACGTGCATCTAACCACATCACTTTTGAATCTAATTTAAGGTCTTAATTCTGACTATTATAGCCTGAAATGACTTGGACCCAAGTACCCTTCTGTGCTGTGCTGCCTATCATTTAAGATTTTCTGTAAAGGCATAAATTCCATCCCTTTATAAGGCCTGTGGAATGGTGGGCAAAGATAGAGCATTTTCCATGCTGGCCCCCAGGATTTGGGTCGGCTCAGATAACACTTTTTTGGGACCTAGTAAAAAAAAGTTTTGTTTGTTTAGGCATCTGGCAGTTTCCCCATCTCTTTTCTTCCCTCTTATGATTATAGTGGATTTTATGAAATTCTCCCCCCAACCACCTTTTAAAGTAGGTTTTATTAAGTTTAGACACCATGTAGAGCAGCAGTTCTCAATCTGTGGGTCCCAACACCTTTGGGGGTCGAGCTACCCTTTCAGAGGGGTCGTGATGAGTCTCCCTCCTTTCTGCCCCATCCTCATCCGAGCTGCCTCACCCCCTGGTTGAGGGTCTCCACAACACGAGGAACTGCATTAAGGGGTCGCGGCATTAGGAAGGTTGAGAACCACTAGTGCAGAGTGGCATAAAAATAGGTTTAAAATAAGGGGGGGGGAGGGAATCTTAGAGGAACAATGTATATAAAATGTATTCAGGCACGAGAGCACAGGGGAAGTCCTCCCCACGAAATAGTGGTTATCAAGCTTCATCTGGACAAGTTCCTGTCAAGCCAGCAAATGGGCTTTTGCCTGCACTGCCCCCCCCCCAGTGGCTGCTACTGTGCACAAAGGGATGTAACTTAAAAGATACTTGACATACTGCTTTGTTTTTAATCCACAGGCAGACTGGAGACCAGAAAAGATAACAACAATTCAGCCATGAACATAAATGTATTTGTCCCCACTTGTTCTTCAAAGAGTCATGTTTTTGCCTCAGACATTTTCCTCCCCTCAATTTATTGACTCAGACCCAGCAGCTCAGTGGCATTTCTTTGAAAGGTGTAAAAAAAATGACATTTCTCCCCCCACCCCATCTCCCACTGTACTATCAGTGATGGCATTTCAACAATGTCAGGGGTTAGATGAGCCAATCCAGGTAGTATCACCTCTGGATGGAACAGATGTGTATCAGAAGCCATAAACACAGTTGGGGCTTAAACGAGTGCTGGCGACTGATAAGAATGAGCCAGCAGTGTAAATGCAGCATGGAGAGAGAAGTATTTGAATGCAAAAGAACAGAGAAGATAGAAAGGAAGTGCAGTGTTTTATTGTATATTGAAGAAAAAGAAAAAGAAAAGAGTTGGGGCCTGTTCACACTTGGAATATTCTGGAATATATCTCAGGACATATTATCCGCACACTAATACAGATTCTGGTTGGTTTCACTTGGGGCCTTCTGTAGCATGCACTTGACATGTGGACAGCAGGCCCCTATTCTGGAATATATTCCAGAATAGAATCAAGTGTGAACAGGTCCTTGGTAAAAAAACAGTAGCTTTGTTGTTAGTGGTTTGAATCATATTTACTACAACAAGATGAAAAGTTCGGAAGCCTCCAGACGGAGATGGAAGCAGCAAAGCAAGTAAGCTGCTTTTGTGCCTCACAGTAGGGATGGACCATTTCCACCCACCCACCCCAGAGAAGTAAAGAGATGCTGGTTAATCAGTATCTTTTTACTGCGTGTTTACCTCCAAATGTGACGGAGCTGCCCATCTGGCTGATAGGAAGCTCTGGCACAGGAAATTCAAAGCTCTAGTGTGGAGGAATGAAAGATGCAGCCCAGGAAATGTGAAGCTTCCAGTCCGGAGAACCAGAGAGAGCTTCAAATTTAACATTTGAAGCTTCTGCAAAGGTAAATCATGCCTCACAAATTTATTGGAATTCTTTGAGAGTGTCAATAAACACGGTGGATAAAGGTGAACCAGTAGACATTGTCTATCTGGACTTTCAGAAGGCTTTTGACAAAGTCCCACATCAAAGGCTACTGAGTAAACTCATCAGCCATGGAATAAAAGGACAAGTTCTGTCCTGGGTTTGTGACTGGCTTAAGGGCAGAAAGCAGAGAGTAGTAATAAATGGCAAATTCTCAGGGTGGAAAGAAGTAAAAAGTGGGGTCCCTCAAGGCTCAGTACTGGGACCAATGCTTTTTAATTTATTCATCAATGATCTAGAAGAAGGAGTACATAGTAAAATAGCAAAGTTTGCTGATGATACTAAATTATTTAGGGTAGTAAAATCTGAAAGAGATTGCCAAGAGCTCCAGAGGGATCTCTTAGCATTGGGTGAGTGGGCAACCAAGTGGCAAATGTGCTTTCATCTTAACAAGTGCAAAGTAATGCACATTGGGGCCAAGAATCCAAATTACGTTTATAAACTGATGGAGTCTGAGCTTTCTGCAACACACCAGGAAAGGGATCTCGGGGTTTTGGTGGACAGTTCAATGAAGGTATCAACCCAGTGCGCAGCAGCAGCAAAAAAAGCAAATTCAATGCTAGGAATAATTAGGAAGGGAATAGAAAATAAGACAGCAAGTGTCATTTTGCCCCTTTATAAATCTATGGTGAGGCCACATTTGGAGTACTGTGTACAATTCTGGTCACCACACCTCAAAAAGGATATTGTGGAACTAGAGAAGGTGCAGAGAAGGGCAACCAGAATGATTAAGGGTCTGGAACACCTCCCTTACGAAACCAGGCTGCAACGTCTAGGCCTCTTCAGTCTGGAGAGACAGCGTTTGAGAGGGGACCTGATTGAAGTATATAAAATTATGCACGGTATAGAAAGGGTGGATAGAGAAAATTTCTTTTCTCTATCGCACAACACTAGAACCAGGGGGCACTCTATGAAGCTGATGGGTAGGAGAATAAGGTCTGACAGGGGGAAGTATTTCTTCACCCAGAGGGTCATCGGCTTATGGAATGTGCTGCCGGAAGAGGTGGTAACAGCTACCAGTCTGGATGGCTTTAAGGTAGGGTTAGACAAATTTATGGATGACAGATGTATCAATGGCTACTAGAAAGAATGCCTAGGTGCATCCTTCAGGCTGAGGGGGGGGGGAGAGGAACTGAGGTGCTTCTAAGGCCATCTGCTGGGACTCGAGAGCAGGAGAAGGTTTGTCCTTGTCTCTGCTTGAGATGCCCGTGAGCATTTGGTGGGCCACTGTGTGCGACAGGATGCTGGACTAGATGGGCTGTGGCCTGATCCAGCAAGGCTTCTCTTATGTTCTTATGTTCTTATGTTATCTTTGTGGGTATTATTAGAGATGTGCAAAATTGGATTTGCAATAAAAAATCTGATTGAGTAGTCCACATTCACAGATATTTACATCAAAATAAAAATGCAGGTGATCATTCAGTCTAACTGAACCAGTCTCCTACATGCAAACAAGATCAATTTGTTTCCTCTTGAGTTTTATCACCATTCAGCTCAATCAACCAATGAATTTTATAGTGCCTCATAGTTTCAAGGTTTCCCATTACTGGGTTGTGTGAATCATGGTTGGTAGGGCTCTTGGGGGTGAGACATCTGTGTTTCAAAATGGCACTACAAGAGATAACTGATATTCTAGTCACTATTAGGGATGTACATGAATATTCACCACATTTAACATTCAGTCAAATTCATCCAGATTTGTACATTCAAATTCAAACTGAATGTTGGCTACATTTCAAGACTGACATTCAAATGCGAACTAGATGCTTCTGTACATTTGTTTGAAACTTCATTATATTCATGAACCTGGGGATCTGGGAAAGTAGTTGCCTAGTCATATATGCAACAGATCCAGAACAGTTCCAAACCAGATTAAGAGCGGTTTTGTAGTGGCTTCTGAGCAGAATTGACACATTCAGAGTGGATTTATAGGGGATTCTTAGGTGCTACTGGCAGCTGGGATTCAAATTGGATTTGAATAGCATTCAAAGAACATTTGTATCAAATTTGAATCCCATCGCCTTTGAAAGGGCTCTTCTCATACAAATGCAAATTTCATCACATTTGATTTCAATTGAACATGAAATAAACATTTGTGCATATCCCTAGTCACTATCGTCCTTCCGCTATTTGTTTTGGGGGAGGTGGGCATTGCTTGGTTTAATTTTCTGCTATTATTTTATGTTGTCATACTGTACAATATTGATTTCATTGCATTACCTGCTTCTCTATCTTGTTAGCCTTCTAGAGGAAACATGAACACTTTTTTTAAAAAAACTCCTGGAATATTTGAGATTGGCTGGCAGGAATGTATAGTCTGCCTCACAAATCAATGTATAAAGAAAGCTGTACTATTTTATCTGTCACACAATAATTAAGGGATTTTTTTTTGTTATAACATGTGTTCTTATAGTTTTTATTCATTTTGCTTTGCTTTCAGAAGTTGCAGATAATCTCATTTGTGCTAAAGATAGATGGAATCTACATCAGTGAAATAAAAACTTGGTTCTTTTTCCAGAGGATGGCAGCCCAGATTCACAAAACTACCATCCCCACAAAACAAGACCAAAGGATTCAAATGTATGCTGCTCCCTGCCCTCCATTTTATGCCATCGTCCAGGAATATCATCACCTTCTACTTCAGATTCAGAAATTTACTAACTCTTTCTGGAATAATCTGTCAAATTCACAACCTATCAGGTGTCACTATCCTCCATTCAGTGTTTGCTATACCTAGAATGGAAATTACTTCTTTTTATCATATTAATTGCATGGTAAACTGAATTGCTTTTTATTAGTCTAAGCAAACAATCAGTCAGTGACTGAATATGCGGAAAGTATTCATAGAACAAGTATTAATAAATGAGCACAATGTCTCCGTGAGAAATAATTGTAGTGTGACCCGAACTCTACTAAGTTAGCAATTATTTGGTCTTTTTCAAAAATGTATTTGTTATTCCTATCAGTGAATCTAGCCATGACAGTGTAAACTAGAATGACAGAGCAAAAGAGGCTTGTTCATTTGCAGACATACATTCATAGGAGAAATACTGAAATAAGAAATCATTGACCATGAGAACTACATTGAATAGACTAAGAATTCATTGGGAGAAATGATTTGGTTGAAGCAGAAGAAATTGAGATATTTGTGTGATCAAATCAGAGTTTCTTGATGGAAGACAATGAAAAGGGAATGGGCATAGGAAAGTCATAGCAATTGTGTTAGGGATGTGCACAAAGCCATTTTTCACATTTGATTTATAACAAATCAAATGTGGGAAGATTTGGTTTTGGCCAGATCCCGCCCCTACAAATCTGGGGGTATTTGTATTTGTGCATGAATATTCTAATGGATATTCATGCACAAACCGAATGCAACCTTCCCCCCTTACCTGTCCTCACTACTGCCACCACCACACCTTCTTCTAAGGCACTTCCGGGTCTGCACGCACAGAACCAGATGTGACTTTTTGGCTTCAGGAAGGCCTATTTTGGGCACCAGATCATGCCAAAAAGGTCTGGAGATGGCAGAGAAGCTGCAAGAGAAGGCAAGGGGGCACATGGGGTGTGTGCTTTAGAGTAGAGTGGAAGGCTGTGGGGGGGGGGGAGGCCCCAGGGGCATCTGGTCTCTGCAGAAGCTTTGACTGAAACTTCTATGAATACCGGATAATGAGATTTGTGGATGAATAAGACCCCACAAATAGGACCCTATTTAATTTGTCCTATTTGTACGAAATCCAGATGTCATGGATATTCATGCACATCCCTAGATTGTATATGTTGGTCTTTTAAGCATCCCTCCCAAACATTTCATATAATCCTTCTCAGTGGACTCGTTATTATTGTACAGTTCTAGCTTTTCAGGTTGTCTTGTCTCATCCATACATGGTTTGCTTCAATAGCACACTTTTCATCATAATATCCTGGTTCTCCGGCACCTGACATGGACCTTGTTAAACTGGACATGTTCAAGTCAGCATAACTCAGTTTATTTTTCTTTCTCTCATACTTGAGGTAGAATAGGTAGCTATAGTATTAAGATCGTGCCTAAAGACATTTTCTGAAGGGATTTCCTGGCTGATGTTTGAACCAGTATGGTGCATGGTAGCTGCATGGTAAATTATGTGCTTAAGTACTGTGCTATCCCGGTGCTCCACTGCTTAAAGGTCAACAATTTGCTATCTTAAATTCTAAGAATTATGAAAGAAGGCTTTGCCAGATTGACACCACCTGTATATTTTGGCCCCAAATCATCTTTTTCTTCCTTTTATTGTTCTCTGTTTACATTTCTGTCCCAACCTTAACTCAAGTGGTCAGTAGTTATAAAAGAAACAACATACAATCTTTCCTCCCTGCCTTCTTCTTTCATTTTCTGCTCAGATTACATCTATATGTCGGAGTATGTAGATACAGTTCTTTTAAGTACAAGAGTGCTGGTTGTGTGTTCATGTTTTTGTGCATGTCCACATACCTGCTTTTAGCTTGTGTTCTTGCCTAATGAGACTATGCAGCCAAACTTTCTGAACCTAGAACTGCTTGCTGAAAAGGACAGTATCTTGAATTGAACAAGAAAGTAACTTGGCAAGAATTATGCAGCTTTTCTGTGTTTTGATGCAACTGACTTAGGTTCCTTTCCTTTCCTATCACTTGCCAATTAACTGTCAGGTGGAATTCAAAGTAACGATCAGAGCCCACAAAGGCTAAAATTGTTTTGGCACAAGTACCCTTTTGAAAGTATCAGATTCTGAATTAGATGTATCTCCTTAAGTGAAACAAGAACTTGGCATCTAAAGTATTTGTGATAATCAAAGCTGCTGGCAGCCAACTCTTTCTAACTAACAAATATTGGGATTCTTACTCCCACTAGAATTTCAGCAAAACTCAATCAACACCGATGAACTATGTATTAGTGAAGTGAAAAAGTCATAAAATAAGCCTACCATGGTGAATTCATTCTCCAGGATGATTTACCTATTTGAAGAAATAAATTAGATTTAGTTTCTTACCAGTGTTTCCAAAGTACCATGCTTTTATTTTCTTCTCTGCTTTAATTCCAGCATCATATCAGTAATGAAAAACAACATATTTGAGAAGTGTATGAGCACCGACTCAAGATGAAGTATGCACTATGAATATGCAAATATGGCACTGATGACAATTATCAAGAACATTGAAAATTTAATATTTATCTCATGAAGAAGAAGAAGAGTTGGTTTTTTTACCCTGCGTTTCCCACCCATTTAAGGGGACTCAAAGTAGCTGACAAAGCTTCTGTTCTTCTCCCCACAACAGGCACCCTGTGAGGTAGGTGGGGCTGTGAGAGCTCAGAAGAGAGCTGTGACTAGCCCAAGGTCACCCAGCTGGCTTTGTGGAACAGTGCAGAACCAAAACCAATATTCCCAGATAAGAGTCTGGCACCCTAACCACTAGACCAAACTGGCTCAAAATACCCAAAATACAAGGATCCATTTGTTACTCTGTGCAGGATTGTTCATTGTTAGCATCCAATAATTGATTTCATTATTTAGTATTAATATTTCTATCCCGCCCTATACCCGAATGTCTCAGGGCAGCCTAACAACCTTTAAAACAACAAATTACAAACCAATATATATTAAAAACAAAGACATATATAAAATCACTTAAAAGATTCAGCATATTTAAAACAATATCCTAAATATTAAAATAATAGTATAATGCTGAAATCTGGACAATTAGCAGTTGAATGTGGAATGTTACTTTTAATACCTCCATTATGTTACCATACTCATGTGTTGATGAATATCTTCACATTTAACAGAATAAAACTTACAAATTGTGTAATAAATTAGTCAGTGGAATTTATTGATTCATCAACATGACCATATCAGATGGCACAAAGCAAATAAAAACAAAACCATTAAAACAACAACATGTAATAAATTAATCTCAGGGATTTATGCTCTACAAATTTATAGAGAAGCCAAAACAGAAGTCTTTAAGACATAGTGATAATTTCTTACACTGTCCCCAATTACTTGGTTCAGAATTTAAAGACTTTTAGCTTAGGTCACATTGACAATGTAATGTTGTGCCCTTTTATTGTTAAAATATGTTAAAAGTGGTTCCATGCTTTACAGGAATAAAATTGTGTTCCTGGAGTTTTTCAGAGAAAGCAACACACCACAGCTTGGAACCACAGAATAAAGCAATTAGGCTAAGGACACGGCTGAAAATTCACTTGCACCACATCCCTATACATTGACCCACAATGATCCTCTGAAACACTTCCTTGTCTTCACAATGTAGCATTTCTGATCCATGGACTGCCGATAGTTATTACTCCAGTTCCTGCCACTACCATTGGGAATGGAAATCATGAATTTGATTAGCAACTTATTGTTTAGCTGTGTCCAAATCTTCTTGGTCCTATGGACCATTGTGTACCAGGCCCATCTAACCTCCATTATTTTCCTCACCAAGCTCATGTCTGTTGCTTCCAAAACACTATCTAACCATATGATCCTTGGCTGTCCCCGTTTCCTTTTGTATTTCTCAGCATCAGGGTCTTTTCTAGTGAATCCTATCTTCTCATTACGTGACCAAAGTATTTGGTTCAGTATGTCCTTCCAGTGAAGAGTCACGGGGTGTTTTTCCACTGTCACTAGAAGTACCCATTAAGTACCCATTAACAGGTACTAAATGAGATTTTTGTACCCATTAATGGGTACTTAATGGGTACTTCTAGTGACAGTGGAAAAACACCCACGGTTGATTTGCTTGACTGATTTGCTCTACTTGTAAACCAAGGAGGGACTCTCATAGGTATTATTTGGGGGTGTGCAGAAATATTCATCACACTAGAAATTCATTTGAATTTGTCCAAATTCAGACATTCAAATTTGAATTGAATGTTGGTACATTCGAAGATTGGCATTTGAATACAAATTGAACACTGTATGAGACGGGATGCTGGACAAGATGGGCTGTGGCCTGATCCAGCAGGGCTCCACCTTATGTTCTAGTTGTCATGTTGACTACTTGTGTGAGCATCAATAACATGTAAAACATATATTTGGCAACATGGTTATGGCACCATATAAGAAAGATCCCCCCCTTCTCTTACTATTTTTTTTACAACTTTTATATATGTATTTACCAGCCCATTTCTGTTAACCCCATTTACATTGTTACCTAATGATGAATGTCGCCTCAATTTATTTGTAAGCATTTGAGGAAAAATTGTGAAATGAAGTTAAAGAACTGAGAGCATTATAAATATTTGAAGGGATCTACTTGTGCATTGAATAATTGACTAACATTAGTGCTTTTCATCAAGCTGCTTCTTAAAGTATTTGTTTCTTTAACATTCTGCCCTACAATTGGTGTGCCTGAAAATTCTATCCGGGATCATTGTTTTAACTTGAAATAGACATATCATGCACAAACATTACTTGTACTGCTGATCCCATACATAGAGGGTGGTCCATCTTCAACTACTGAAGGTCTGAGCATAGAATATCCTGCATGCAAAGCAGATGTTCAGCAATGAAGTTATGTCTGGGTTGATCTTCCCTTACTGAAATTAATAAATAGCAGGTTTACTGTCAAGAAAGTTTGGTGCAGATATTACCAAAGGCCAAATTGCAAAAGTATTTGTCCTGAATTTCATTTGCTGTGTGCTTGGATTCCAGAGAGCTGCGTCTAGCTACCTCGCTGAAACCACACCAGAAGAGGTGAGACTTGAATTTGTTCTCCCCTGTGACAGGCTTGCTGACTGATGTTCTAGTATACTATTCCACTTGAGGCAAGAGCTAATCAGAATTACTTGATGTCTTGTGAGTCCTCAAAGGTATATAGATTACAGAACTTCACCAGGCAGAAGTAAGACCAATTAACTTTCTGATTTCAATGACTCTATACTTCACTTCAGTGGTACTATGAGGTGAGATAGAAGGCACTTCTATTACCCTCTAAGCCTGCCACTCCAAGCAAAGCAATCCTCCCAATAAGTTGTGGGTGATAGAAAGAGTGTTTGCATTTTGAGGCATTTGTCTGTTGCTGAGAAGAACTTCCCTGAGAAAAAGACCTCTACAAAGATATATTTCACTGCTGTCACGACTGTAGTTAGCGTGGTGTGAAGAACACACACACAGAGAGGAGTAGCAGAACCAGCAACAGTCCAAGTGAAGGTACCTTGGGGGATCAAGAGTTAAATGCATGGTCAAAAGAGTTTCAGGGTCGAAGGTCAGAGCATTTGCCCTTTCATCCTCGGAAGAAGGGGTGCTGACAACAGGGGGCATGACACACGCTTTCCCAGTTAGTTGCCTATTTTCCCTGTACAGTGCTTCCTTCTTCAGTCCACATTTAGCATTGCTTCACTCTGACATAATGAAAAACTGTAAGACAAACACAAATGCCTCTTTCTTCTGTTTATTTTTTGCATTTTCATTAGGCATCCTTTTTCTCTTACTTCACACTCTTACTTCTACAACCTGAAATGACTTGAGCCACATATGTAACAGGAGCCAATTTGGTCTTGTGGTTAAAGTGACAGACTCATATCTTGTAGTCACTAGTAGGGACGAGCTAGAATATTCATCACATTCAAAATTTGGTCAAATTCATTCAAATACAGACATTCAAATTTGAATCAAATGTCTATACATTAGTTTTTTAACATTCGAATAAATTTGAATGATTCAGATTATTTGTATGAATTATTCGGACATTTCTATGTGTCTTATTTGCATCCATATACATTTGTATGGATATGTATGGAAGAAAACGGGATGCATATAGGATAAAAGTGGGATGTGTACGGATGCATACAAACGTTGTCAACATCCATATCATCAAATACAAAACAAATATTTGTACAAATATGTATGAATATATTTGAATCAGTTCAAATTTTAATACATTTGTTTTTTCTCTATTCGTATGAATTTGGACATTTGAATATTCAATTTGAATTGAACTGAATGTCAAAATTTGCATTCGTGCACACCCCTAGTCGCTAGGTTTGATCACACACTCCTCCATGAAGCCACCTGGGTGACCTTGGGCTAGTCACAGCTCTTTTTCTGAGTTCTCACAGCCCCACCTACCTCACAGGACATCTATTGTGGGGAGAAGAAGAGAAAGCTTTCGTGAGAAAAGAGGGATAGAAAGCCAACTCTTCTTCTTCTTCTTCTTCTTCTTCTTCTTCTTCTTCTTCTTCTTCTTCTTCTTCTTCTTCTTCTTCTTCTTCTTCTTCTTCTTCTTCATCAACCTGCCTCTGCTTTAAAGAAGTTAAGTGGGTATCCAGAATAAAGGCTTCTCAGAACAGCTCCCAGAGGTACACTAATCTCACCGCTGAGGTACACTAGGTATCTTCATGTTTAGAAGATTAGTAAAAACACAGCTACTGTATTTACCCTAATATTTGGCAGAATAAACTTCTCTCCCTTCCTAATTTCAGGCACTGTTATTGTTTTTAGTGTATCTTTTACAGTTGTTTTTTTCTGCTGTAACCTGCCCTGAGACCTTCAGATACAGAGTAGGAGGATTAATAAATGAATGAATGTTCAATTAGAAGTGGTTAATTTCTTCCCCCCTATCCTAGATGAATTTGTCTGAAAAAATAATAATTGATATTAAAAATAAATGCATTTACTGTCAAAGGCATCTAAAATGTGAACTTTAAATAATAGCAGTGAAAAGTGCTCACTCTGCAGGGAGGTCACACTGAGTGCTTTTGGAAGATCTTAACATGGTGGCTATAATATGTAAACTAGACCAGGCAGAAATTTGCCAAGCAGCAAATCTAGCAAGCTGCTGCTGCTGCCTAGCCGGTGAGCCTTTTGCCTGTTTTCCTGTGTGGCACAACTCAAGCTTTACAAAAATCTAATGATTTAGACAGAAATGATTCCCACATCTGCTCTATGTGAATTCTTTCACAGAAAATAAACTCATTTCAGAAGCTTTAGATAAAACGAATCTGTATATTCTTTGAGGAGAATGCAACTGCCATGGCATTATGTAGATAAAAAACCTATGTAGGAGGGAACAAAAAATCTCTTAGAAGAAATCCAGATATGTGGTGAACTATATTTTCCTTTGGCTCAACAGCAACATCTCTTCCAAAAGAAATATATAGATGCATTAAAAATGACTTTAGCTGAGATAAGATCCTGAAACAAATCCTGGAAATGTTAGCTGATTGGAAGAAGATAAAAGTTTTGAAAAGGTTTGCTGTGGCTGTTGCTATGGGAAACCACATCTCAGCCATAGGTTTAGAATATATTTTCCTTTGTTCTCTGGGATGAGAGATTCTTGCTGCAGATGGTAAAGGATGAAACGAAAAGCAATCAGCAGTTGGGGGAGAAACTTGTATATAATAATGTAGTCCAAGCCTTCACATGATAAGGTTAACTGAAAGAAATACATCTTCACCTGACACTTGGATATCCAAACTAAAGTCCTAAGAAGATGGCAAGAGCCAAAGATTTACCGAATTCCTGATGGGTTGTCATATATGCCTGTGGATCATAAATGATGAACTAGGAAAGCTGATTTTTTGCCCCATTTACAGAGATGATATGACTTTCTATAAAATTTAAGGGAAATCCCACTCTTCCTGGTACACTCTGTGGAAACACAAAGAAACTTAGACATGACCAGGGCACCCCACATGATATATTGGCTTGGTTTACTGGTAGACCTCATTTCCAAGGTCTATGTGCATACCGGGATGGGGTATACTAGATCATGGAGACATGTGGATGGCACACCTCCATGATCCAGGATACCATGGAGAGAACCCATTTCAGTAGAACCAAAAGATACATCACTGAAATGTGGCCCTAGAACGTCTGAAGATAGCCTTGATTTACAACAAGCAAAATCCATCCCAGCTTGGTCCTGGACAGTAGACGGAAGTGCAAAATGGCCTTTGTCTATACTAATGTAGAGACCATTGAGCCACATTGATAAGGACCACATGCATATACATTGCTAAAGTAGTTCAAAAGTGGCTTTCGGGTGGCAGCATGTGGAAGCTAGAGTTTCCATCTCACCCTTAATCCACATTAAAAGCCAGGCAATGGAAAGGGCATTTTCTGATCTTTAATTAGGATTATAAGGTGGAACAGGAATGCTAGCATATGAATCTACTATCTCTAAGCCATGTCTGAGCCACTGTAAAAAACAAAACAAAAACAAAGCACCTTGACCAGGGGATTTGACATGCTTAACATGTTGATTTGTTTTTATTTCTGTATTAGTGAAATGTCCATGTTGTATGACAACACCAAATCTTCCAGATGGTTAAAATTGGGAGGAGAGGATTACGTAAAACTTCAAAAAGGGGAGCTCCTATTTGCTATGACCCATTTGGATACAATATGAAATACTGTAGTACCGAAAATAAAACTGCTAGAATTGTAATATTCTTAAACACCCCCAGCCCCTGTGTAAAGCTTTGGTCAGCCTTCCTAGTATGACTCTCATCAACCAAGGAGCAAGACATTCAAGTGTCTGGGTGCCACTGGGAAGGCTAATGTTCACATGGACTACTCCCAAATGGCTACTGGGCTATCCTGGATTACTGAGTAGTCAATTTACCTGCAGGGCACAAACAAAATCGCTTCCAAGATAATAATCGACCTCTAAGATTGTTTCCGCACTTACCTTCAGTTGCCCTTGATATGTTTCAACAGCTTTCAATATCACTGACCATGGTATCCTACTGAATTGATTTTGGGGCCTGGGACTTGGAGGCACAATTTTACAGTAGTCTGATTCCTGTTTTTGAGGTAGAGCCAGAAAGTAGCAATAGGGGATTTTTGTTTTATGCCCTGGAAACTCTCATGCTCTTTAATGTATATAAAGCCACTAGAAGTCATCTGGAGAAAAATCTACTAGTATTTTCCAGAACATTTCTGAGATATTGACTGTCTCTACAATTAGATCCCAATGGTGCCTTTGTGGTTCTGTTATGGTGTATCCTACTACACAACTTAGCTGCTTCCATAATATTGCCTGTATATTCCGGCATATAAGACGACTGGGTATATAAGACGACCCCCAGCTTTTCCAGTTAAAAGATAGAGTTTGGGATATACTCGCCGTATAAGAAGATGACACCAAGCGTATAAGACAACCCCCGACCTTTGAGAAGATTTTCCTAGGTTAAATGTAGCCTTATACACCAAAATATACTGCACTTTATATTGTTACTGTAAGTCCACCAAGTTAAACTTGGTTCAAACTCCCTTCACTCCCTGCATTGCCTTCATTAACTAAAAGTCAATGATTTTTCAAGAGTATGTGCAAAAGTTTATTACTGCGAGTTTCAAATAACTGATATTTTGATAATACGCCCAGCAATGAAACAATTTCCTCAAATCACAGCTTTTCGGAGCTTAAATATAATATGATGCTGCTCAGTATGGATAATGATCTTCTGAAATATCTAGCATTATCAGAAGAGTTGTCAAAGTAAAGGCACATGCTTGTTAAAAAACACATAAAATAATTAATGGTACAGAATGATTTTTATTTGTAAATGTATTTATTTTGTGTGTTGGTCTGAGGTTTTGCTGCATTTATTTAATTTGTTTCTGAACTAGTCTTGATCGACAGCACTAATGATCCTGCTGCAAGGCTAACCAAAGAAATAATAAAAAAGTCTGTGAAATATTTTTACCCCATTGTCTATGAAATAAATCAAATACATAATCTGTCCACAAACATCCATTTCTTTCTTTCTTTTCAGTTCTACAATTTTACAAGATTACATATTTGGACAGGTCTGTCACCCGGAAGAGGTTTTGGGTATATTCTGTGTGTTTTGCTCATGCATGTGTGTGTGTGTATAAGTAAATGTGTATATGTGTGTACTTCTATGTCTTCTTTCTTTCTTTCTTGTGTGTGTGTTTGTGTGTATGTGAAAAGCCTTCATTTGATGGTATTTTATGGCCCAGAAAGGGGGATTGAGATGCAAAATGGTCTGCCAATTGACCTGTTTAATCTAAATCAAACAGTGATCCCAACCACAGCTGATCATCAGATCTACTGCTGATCCTAGTCAAGGTCTCTCTGATCAAGATTATGCCCTGCCTAATGCAGATGGAGTGTTTCAGTGAGGGGTAAGACCTCACAGATCCACTTAAAGAGGAGATCAGTAAGGCATGGAAGAGGCTTTGTAGCCCCATGTTCCAGATTCAGGGTAAATGCAGAAAGGCCTCACATAATATGAAAATGAATATAATGTTACATAATGCTTACATTTTGAACTCTGTCAACTTTTATCAGTATCATCCAATTTTTTATCTCCTTTGGTTCCTTTGTGTTACCTAGCTACTTCATTTCAACTAACTTAGGATGCATGCCACGTTTACAGAGGAAATACAAAACACAGCAGTTTTATTTAAAGTAGTCACAAGAAAAGGGGGAAAGGGATTATGAATGATTTCACTATTAACCTGTTTGGTTCAAAATCAGTCCTTGTGTGCCTGGCCTGCTTCTCAGACCTACTGCCAGGATACTTGTTGATTTTAAACAAACACACTGGCATTGACATTGACACCTCGGGCTGTTCTGGCTAATTTAGCAGTTGATCTTTTAATATATAACACTTTTGCAATAAAGCCCCAATTGAAGGTGCCAGCATAGAGTGGCTCATGCTTTGTTTCTAAAATCTCTACTGTGCAATCCTCATATCTCATTCCTTTTTGATGAAAGTGAAGAAGATTGCTCATGGGGATACCTGAACCTAAAATGAACTGAAAATGTATTACAACTTTTAAGCTTGCCAAGTATAGAGGAGGAATTCACACCAATCCCATCTTTCTCAACAGCTGTTGCTACAAGGTGTTATTGCAAAGACATCTCAAAATAGAACAAAGCATATACTTGCTCGGTATGGATTCTGGTGTAGTTTGGCAATCTCCAGCTGGAATCTAATTGTGTTTTAAATGCAACATTAGAGGCATAGGGATGTCTTTGCTAGGGAATATATTTTAATGAAGTTGGATTCAACAATGGATTAAAAAAAACCCATTGCATTTGAGTGTGTATTGACAATCACCTACTGTGTCAGTGCAACTCATGTTGGTTGTGTTTAAGTTCTAACTTGTCACATTAAGTTCAAGAGAAATAGCACAGAATTAATTTCATTTGAATTGTGGTTGATCCAATAAATAAAATATTATGCCACAGTAAATTTTCTGACTTAATTCTTCGAAACCAGAAGCAATGATCATCTTTGTTACTTGTGCTAAATAATGGAATGGTATTAATTATTTAAATATCATTTTTGAAATTTTTATCTGATTTTCCAAATACAATCCAATGCTATAGCATTTTAAAACTCAGTGTACCAATAAATAAATAAAACAGGTGAGTCCAACTCATTTCAATTCAAACCATGATTTAACAGGCATGGATATGAACCGAATCACCCCCAGGTTAGGAAATTAGGTTCAGGTGAACCAGATGAACCACTTTGTTTGAATCAGTTAGTATTTTGAGGCAGTTTGAGTTGGTTAGTATTTGGCATTGCTCTCACATGGGTTCCTCTCTGAAGCCCGTGCTATTCTTTGGAGCTGGCTTCAGAGATTGTGCACAGGCTTCAGTCTTGGGTTTCAGGCCACCCCCCATGGGTGCACACACACCCTGGATCCCCCCCCCAAGACCCTACTGCCTGATTGCAGTGGAAACACACTCCGTATAATCCGGATTTGATGCCTGAAGACCCCATTGTAGACCCTTTTAATGGGGTCTAATTTCCCTACAACTAGTGGAAACAAATGTGGTTCTAATAGGGTCTGAAGTGGAAATGGGGTCTTCCTGCTCTGAGCCTAATAGGTCCTTAATGAGTCCCTAATGGGTACTTAATGGATACTTAGTGCTAGTGGAAAAAACCAATATATACACATAGGACCTTTCCTCACTTATCAGTATCTTAGTACAGTGTGAGGCCTAAACCCCTTATGGGCCTTTCATTCCATGTTCATTCATTCTTATGGGCATTTCATTACTTTGATGTGGAAGAGAAGAGGTTCTATTTCCCACTAAGCTACTCCATCCACAGTGGACAGAGCATAGTCTCATCTAAGGCAGTTATTGCACTGGCCCTGAAGACCCCATTAGGAGCCCACTAGAAACCTGATCGGTACCCAATTGGTACTGATCAGATAGGCCCTGCCCCCACTGTAGACCCCTTTATGGCCCCATCTGGAGTGCCCTGTCCCCACAAGGGCAGGAGAAATCTGGATTTAATGGATCCTTCAGGCCCTTAAATCTGGATTTCCCGCAGACCCCTTTAAAGGAGTCCACAATCCAGTCTTTCACCTTGAAGAATGGATTAAAGGAAACGTGTCTGCGTTACTTACCTGTGGACAGGGTCCAGGGGTGGGGCCAGCAGGAACAGAGCTGCATGCACATGTGGTACTAGCAGATTGGGGCAGGCTGGCAGCTGCCTACTTTGTTTGGGAGGCACAATCCCCCCATCAAGGTGCCCCCTTGCCACCTACCCTGATGCCCCACCAATGAAGCAGCAGCATTGGGGGAGATAGCAGTGGCAGAGGTGGTAACAGTGATGCTCAAATTGACAGATGCAGCTACAATCACCACCTCTGCTGTCTCTGCCATGCCCCAGAAGCCGCCACCAGCATCAGGGACATGGTGGAGGGAGTGGAGGTGGTGACTCTGGCCACCACTGCCACACACTCCACTGAAGCTGCTTTATCGGTTTCACCACTTCCGCTGCCACACACACCACTGAAGCTGCTTCACTGGTGGGGCATCAAAGTGGGCAGCAGGGGTGGCAGGCACTTCAATGAGGTATTCGTACAAATTTGGACATTCATGCACAAATTGAATGTTATGATATTCGTACATAGATATCCGTATGAATATGAATGTTTCTGGACATTCATATGAATTGTTTGGACATTCATATGAATAGTTCGAACATTCATTAAATTGGTTGCACCAGGCATCTGCAATAGATCTGAGGCATTTCCGCACTGAATCGCGTTCGAAACCGAACGCGTTCAGGCGGAAAGCTTAAGCCAGCTTCGGGCGCTTTCCCCGTTCACACACAGACGCTCCGGAACGCGTGTAAACGCGTTCCGGAGCGTCTGGGTGCGAATGGTCAAAGCGCCCGAAGCTGGCTTAGCCGGCAAACGCCGGCCAGGGGCGCGCCGGCGGCCGCGGAGGCAGATCGACAATCAGCTGTTTGAAAAACAGCTGATTGTCAAAGCCGCGCAGCGTCGGAGGCGAGCCGGCAGGCGATCGGGAGACAGAAGCGGCGCGAACGCTTCTTCTCCCGAACGCCTGCGGACGGCTCGTCCGCGTTGGAACGCGTGTAGAGCACTTCGAAGTGCTCTACATTTCGAACGCGAAAGAGGCAGCTGCGGACACGTCGGGACGCAAGGCGCGCGCGGCCAATGCGGATGACGTGTCCGCAGCTGCCTTTTTCGCGTTCCGTTTTCGCCCGTGCGAAAACGTCTCTAGAGTGCATTTGAGATGGATTGAGGGAATGTTACAAGTGAATTCAGGTCAGATTTGATGCTTTCAGAGCAGATTCGTTATGGGATATGTATCAGATACATGTTCGTTCATATCGGATACATAATTGTTTGTATCTGATCCATATTTATTCGTATCGGATATTCATACAAATTTGTATGACTACATTTGTTTCAAATAGAATTTTATCACATTTGAAAGTGTCTATTTGTATGAATAGGAATTTTTGAACATTCAATTAGTTACGAATCAAATGTCAAAAAGCACATTTGTGCACGTTCCTTCTCCTTGTTCCTGTTTAGCAGGAAATCCATTTTGGGGGTGCACCAAATAGGCACTCTCTTTTGCACACACAAGGTCAAAGAGAGCTGCTCAGCAACACGCCTGTTAACAATAAAGACCAAATATCTTCCTATATTTCTCTTCTGACTTCCTAGGATGTTGCAATCCAGATTTGCAACATGAATCCTTGGCTCTGGGAAACCTGGGGGAGGTAGTTTATGGCTACCTCGGTCTTGGCTGCAGTCCTGAGAACCACAGCGATATGTGGTTACAACCCAAGAGGCTGCAACGATCTTGGTACCAGTAGACTGGTACGATCACCGGGTGTTGCGAAAGTAAATCCCTTATTAGCCACCGGCATGCTATAAGAGATCACCATGTGCTCTTATGGTGATTAAAGACAGAGAGCACAGGAGAAAGAAGTTAGGCAGGAGACAAGATGAGCTGGAAAAGAGAGAGTTTATTTCTCTGCAAAGCTTTTTATATCCCCCACAAGAAGGCGGGGAAGGAAGTGACCTCAGGATAATATCCAGGGAGGTGATAGGTGAAGTGCATCAGGTGGGCAGTTCAGAAGTCCTTCTGATGTCATATCCTGTGTTAGGCAGGAAGAGGAAGGTTGTTCTTTACACTCGCCATGCGGCTGGGTGGCCATTCTGCCTTCAGGCTAAAAGTCCAGCACCCTGCTGTGCTGGGTGTGTACTGCAAGCTATGACAGCAGGAAGATTCTTTTTACTCTGAGGCTTGAGAAGCTGGTGGGAAAAACCTGGGCAAATTTGCAATTGCTACACTGGGATGGTCTGCAATGGGCAGCATCTCAGCCCACTTCTTCAAAACATCCTAGGTGTCCAAGTCAGTATTTTTTAGAATAAGGATCCTTCTGCAATTTCTATGCTGTCTGAGTTAATAAAGTTCCCCATTAGGGTATATTTGCTGTGCGTCTGTGTTTGCTGAGTAAAGCTCTTAGGATATGCCAAAACCAACACAAAAAGATCACGTCTCTGGGTATTTGCAGAGTGCCAGACAATGTTTTGTAACAAGGTCATCATATTGTGTCATATTGTGTCATTTCAATGGAGGATGCCTATAAGTGCTAGAAATAAATAACATGGGAAAAAAAATCTGCTTTTGAGTTTGTGTTTCTTGATGCTTTTGATTTTATAATTTCATTTCCTATATTTGTGCAGTTTTATAGTTTATAGTTTATTTATTTATTATTTATTTATTTGTATTTCTATCCCGCCCTATACCCGAAGGTCTCAGGGTGGGTTACAATATTATATTAATCTTAGACAGGTCCCTGCCCTCAGGCTTACAATCTAAAGAGACAAGAAACAAAAGGAAAATGGCGTGGGAGGGAACAGGGAACAGCAAAAAGCAAGCACGTGAGGTCTTCAGTTCCAATTCTTCTATTTGTTTCTTATTGCTGGAATTTTCCTATTCTCTTTACTTTGAATTTTCTCTTCATTTTTTTCTTTATAGTGTTTAATGATAATATTTTATATTTTGATAATGCTGTCCTAGGAGCCCGGTGACTTCCAAGATTGTGCGGGTTTGTGTTCTTCCATAAAATATATTTCCCATCACACAGCATGAACGGTGATGGTTTATTTGCAGAAGAAGAAACTGGGAGAGATCCCATATGACGTCTGATAATGTTGATTCCTAGCTGTGAAGTGTTAAAACCTCCCATGCCTGATAGAGCCCATTCTGTGGAAAGGGATGTCATACAGCCGACATAATCCCTTGTCTCCATTTGTAGCAAAAATTTATGTAGCGACTTTGGTTACTAGACAAGGCAGTTAAAGTCTTTCTAGCTGTTCAGAGTTTATTAATGGCAATTTGAAGCTTCCTACTGCTAAAGACCATTTTATAGCTGCTGTCACATGCAGTTCATTCCATATGTCCATGTAGGATGATAACGTTTCTTTCTGGCACTTCATGCAGCCCACATACTGTGCTGTTCAAAGTGATATAGAGTGGCAGATCTCAAGTGAAGAAAAGTCTTGGGAAAGTCAAATAGAATTTGAGATGAGAAACACATATACAGTGTTCAGACAAATTGTGTGCAAATATTTGCACATCCATTATTTCTAGGGGGTGGGGCTAGAAGGGGAAGAGGTAGAGATATATTTGAAGGCCCATATTCCTAGATTTACTTTGGGATATGATACAACTGAAAGAACACTGTTAATTTAATTTAATTTATTTACATTTTTACCCCATCCTATAGCCAGAGGTCTCTGGGCAGGTAACACCATCTAAAATCAAACATTATTAAAACAGTATGTATTAAAACAATGCATAGATATATGCAAATATAGCTGTTTGCCTCTGCAGAGGATCTGGCAGGCTTCAGACCTACTCCCAGACAGTTCTTTTATGCAGAATCCTTTGTCTGAAGCAAGTAAAGTCACAAGTAGTGTTCTTATGACTAAAGCCACTGACGAAAGGAATGCAGTCCTCCTAAATAGCACCTTCTCTGGGTAACAGTGCCCAGCCAGGCAGAAGAGGGTACCAGAGGGCAGCGTGGTCTACGCTGCCATTGCTAATCTACCCTCAGGTATGGTGACATAATTGTCCTACATCGGAGCTTCTCCTGATTTTCAGACCTACTACCCAATGGAAAGATTCCTTGATTTTGCTGCCATGTATGTCTCTTCAGAAGTCTTCCTGGCTGCCCCTTGTGCAAACCCCCAATAAACACCACAACCTTGACAGTCAGGTTGAAATTCATCCATGAGCTTCAAAATGGATTTTTACTGAGTTGGCTTGCCTCTCCCTCTTGATCCTGGACTTATCATCTTCCAGGGCTCCATGGCACTTGGGTTCTGTTATAGTACTTGGGCGTGCTGCCCTAGATTTTGAAGAGTACCTCTAATGTGTGACCAGCAGCTGATTACTTTTCCTTTGCTCTTTCCAAAGGGTGAAATACATCTTCTTGGCCCCTTTATGCACTTGCTCTTTTCTTTATATTTACCTTTAAAAATGCATATTGTCAGATAAATATAATATATGCAGAATTATCTCGTGTTATTTCCCCACCCCTCCCCTTTCCTAAACTAGAGATACATGAAGTTACCAGTTTTGTTTCTTCTTTTTTCACTTTCCTTTATTTTTCTCCTGCTTTTCCTCTTCTTTCTGCTAAATTGCCAGCCACTTCAGTAGGAATTTTTTCAGGTGTTTCAATATTTCTTTTCTCTTTCCTATCTTCCAGGCATGGTTTCCATATTCATAAAGACTTCTTTAGCTGTCTCTCACCTTGCGTATTCTTTTGTTGCTCACATATTATTTCATTAACCATTGTTGGTCATAGTTCTCGATAGCATTTTTCTAGGCTAAGATTGTTTGCGTATTTCCAGTTAGTCGCTAACTGGTGCTGTGCTGCATAGATTAAATACTGAAGTAATAATTTATGGTTGTCATTCACATTAAGTACAGAAAGACTATAGAAAGAAGTCTGGAGATAAAAGTATTATTTGTTTACATATTTATTTCCTGTTTCACCTCAGTCCAAAATTTCTTTACTGGTGGACATTACCACCACAAATGATAGTATGTTGAGGTGTGACTACAGGCTTTCCAACATGGAGAGACCTGTTATTGAGATATTCTGACTGGTCTCACTGGGGTGAGATACCATCTGTAGAGAATTTTAGTCTTTATTTCCTTCATTTTTTTTCAGAAATGCACCATTTCTGCTTTATGTTTAATTATCCCATTCCATTCTTCATCTGCCAGTATTCCTGTCATATATAGATTCCATATCCCCTTTCAATCAAAAGGAGTTTTCTGAACTTCTGCTAAGAGTTTCTATATTCTAGATGTTAGTCCCTTCATTGTTTCCTATTTCATATTTGTTCAAATACACAAAGTGGTCTTCTCACTGTAATAGAAGTTTCTGCTGAAGTTCGTACCTTTTCTAATTTATTATAGGTTAACCAATATAAATGCATAGGAGCACAGGCCTGTTTTAATTGTTCTTTTTCAGTTGGCATGACTGTGTGACGTAGTCTTGTAAAGTTCTCAGCCCAGTTTGTTGGCATTTTCTCCACACTATATTCAGGATGTTGTGTTTTATAGATGGAATTTTTTTTTATTTCAATCAAAGGTGAGGCTTGGGTTGAGGCCCTGAAGGGGGTTCGATAGTGGCTACAGAGGTAGTAGTAGCCAGATTTGACGGTAAGAGTCTGGCCATGGGGGACATGAGATGGGGGTTGGGCAGATCTGAGCCATACTGAATCTTCTATGAAACTTCAACAAAGGCTGGATTCATTTGCAACATGTGCGAAGGGGGAACTACAAATGTGGAACCCTTTCAATTTACGTGCAAAGTGTCAAACCTTCAAATTCAAATGTGATTTCAAAGCTGACAAACATTTTCCCCCTATCACTAGTCAGGACAAATCCTCAGACAATATTTTCGGTACAAGAGAAGGAGGTCCAAGACTAATGTGTGTGTTCTGTACCAAAGGCCCGGGTCATGTATGGGTGGTCATCTACAGAAGACAGAACTCTGTGTGCTTCTTTGTACATTTAGGCATTCTCTTTGCAAAAATTGAACATTCCTGTTGAAATCACTATTTGGACAAAGGAGAGATCCATGCTATTTCTATACTCCTGAATTTTCTGAACTTTTCTGTTGCTGTAGGCTTGTGGAAACTCAATCTTGGTGTTTGCTATAGGTCACTTCAATTTATTTTGGAGGCACTGTTGAGGGGGGTTAAGAGAGAAAGAATTAATTGATTTGAGGCAGGACAATTACAGGGGGATATTTCACTGAATTTAAAGGTTTTGACCAGCAGTGCCACCTTGCCCATATGCTAAAGACTTCAGAACTTAGCATTATCTCCTGAGTTCTGCCTATCCTGCTTAGCAACCAAATTCTGATTGATTAGTTAGGTTCTTGTTAGTAAACTCTCTCTCTCTGTGTAAAAAAGAATTAAAAATCCCTGAAATATAAAATTAATGCAGAACAATCTGTTGCTTACCTTATGTCTTTGTTTTGGTTCTAAATACATACTTTTCATTCATTTCTCATTTTCCATGGAGGGAGTGTTTTGCTGCCCAAATAATTAACTGTAGAAGCAACGGACTAAATTGCAGGCGGCTGAATATGAATTTCATCACATTTAAAGCTTTTTAAAGAATTTGCCCTCCTCAGAATGTGAAATCACAAATGTTCTCAGAAAGTCACAACATTGGCAAAAATGGAAGGACACTGCTGCCTGACAGGTGCTTCTCAGAAAGATGTCTTTGGTGACTGAAATGGCTAAAAGTGAAGTCAGCTGTAAAAGTATGAGGATGAAAATAAGACCAGGGATGACAATGGAACAGGATTTTGCTCATCCCTCAAGATTATATCAAAGAAAAGCTTTACTTTTTCTTCTCCTTCCAGCACAAGCACTCTCAGGCTAGAAAAAAAGATCTCTGAGCCTTGATGAATTTTCACATGCTTGCTCTCTAAAAGCTGGGGGTTTGCTCTGTGAAATTTTGTAATCAATAGTAGGAGAAAAATCATGGGGGTCTTTCTGCCTAGCCATTTAGTCACATACAATGGATGGACAATGGATGGATCGTACATGTTTATCCTTACCCACACCTGAGGTTTCAGATTCTAAACCATTAACATGGTTTATTTTGCTTGACCACACATCCCAAACAAAAATGTCTGGAGGACATAAAGTTGGCAAAAAATACTGGCTGATGTGTGACAAAGTTGTCAGAGGACAAAAATATCCTTTATGGAGTTGGAAACATACTCTTCAATTAGCAGCCCTGGGCATGTGGGATATACCAGTAATTCCTTGTTTGCCTTTGAGGTTTTTTAAAGCAAAAATAATTTTAAAATATTGTTAGAGCAAGTGTACAAGCCAGGTAAAAAGGTTCCAAAATGACAAAGGCTGTGTTCCCATGGGACTGCCCTTACCCTGGGGTGGATCCGGGGACCCCTAAATGTGAATCTTAGTTAATGGTAATGGAGGACAGGGCGGGTTCAAGGCAAACCCACTCATTCCCATGAAAACTGTGGCAAATCCCTGCATTCGATGCCACGGTTTCCTCCACCACACCCTGCAGGGATCATGGTTTTGCTCCCTTTCCCAGGCAAGCCACTTGCTTGCCTCAAAAGGGGAGTAAAAGCGAAGGAGTAAGGGGGTGCAGAGGCTTCAGTTTTCTCTCTTTTCCAGGGAGGTAACCTTATTGCCCCCCTGGAAAAGAGAGAAATGTCAAGCAGCAAGCCTCTACACCTCCCTCTTTACAGAAAGGTGAGATCATACAGGGCAGTTCTGCAGCAGTTACAAGTGCTATTGAATGCAAGGCCTTCCTTATAATGGTGCCTACGCTCTGAAATGCTCTCTCTCCTATGTTTGTACATACATACATACATTCCTGAACTCATGGTTTGCAGAAATCCAAAATGCATTTTGGCATTTGAAAAAGCATGAATGAACATGAGGTGCCAGTAGCCACTTCCCTCCCTCATTTCCCCCCTCTGCTTCAGTTTTCTGGTGGAAATCATTGGGAGCCTGATGCTTTCCCCCGTTAACAATAGTAGCCACTCTAGAGCAGTTTGCTTAAGAAAATTAAGATCTATTGCTTTGTGAATGCAGAATGCCATTATCTTTAATTTACATTCAAAGATGCAAAGCACAAAATCTACTCCTTTAGACTGAAGGGTGTCCATCTTTTCAACCTGACCTATAATGGCATTAGATTTATAGCTGGACTTTAACAGACTGCTTTATAACCAGTCATTGTCACCCAAGAGAACTGCTTATGCTTGACCCCACCCCTTGTTAACAGCTCTTGGGGTAATGAACTCTAAAAATGGTGCACAATTTATAAAGTCATTGTAGCCAAAGATTTCAATTCCAACGACAGGAGAGCAGGCTTTGATTGACCCTAGGGAGCAACTTTCAAGATAATTACACAGCAGATCTGTGAAGTAGTGAGATCAAGTCACTGTAGTGCTTTGAAGGTCAATAAGGCAATTTCTTATGATTTAATGGGCAACTGTCCTAGAGTGTCAGACCTTACATGAGTAATGTACTACTCAATCTCTGTTTGCATCATCCTGTGATAGATGACACTTGGACATCTGCCTTTTTAGTGACCTCTTCTTCTTCTTCTCTCCTCCTCCACCTCTTCCACCTCTTCCTCCTCCTCCCCTCCCCCTCCATTCCCTTCTTCAAGTACAGATTAAATAGAAAAGAACAATCTAAAGTCTGTAAAAACTCACACCCAGCCAGAGCATTCCCTTTCTGTAGCAGCATCTACATACTTTAAAGGATCATAGCCAGACAAGCAAGACGGATAATACAAACCCTGACCAGTCTTCTTTTCTGGTTAATCCATCACCTAAGGTTGCATCCAGATGGCCATAAAAAGACCATTTCTGTGGCAGGATTACTGGAGTACTGACAGGCATGGTAGATACATTGTTTACATGGACTCCTAAACTCAAAATGTTTAAAGTTGCAGAGCAGAAGTTATGCAGTCATGAAATTTCAAACTTATTGACAGATATTGACAGAGAGTGAGCATGAAGGAGCAAACAGCTGGGAGAAAGGATAAGGCTGCTGGGCAAGCTGATGGCTCAGAGTAAACCTCCTTATTGACATGTGTTGCTTTAGAGGAAATGTTTCTTTGGAGTGACCCTCCCATTACTTCAGCAATCACCACAGCAGTGGCTCCATCTGAGAGGGACTGCCCTTTCTGCCAAAGCCAGGCCCTGTTTTTCAGTGTCTCAGTCGTGATGTACCTTCCATCGTGTGGTTATCGGTGCCCAAATGTGTCTTTTTGCATTCAATTCGTAACAAACCAAATGTTAGAAAATTTGTCTTCATTCAAATAGTTCCCCTTCAAATGTGGTAGTATTCTATCCAATACGAATGTATTCGTACAAATTTCTATGAATATCTGATATGAATGAATACATATCTGATACGTATCCAATATACATTTTGTAACATATCCACCCTGAAAGCATCAAATCTGACCTAAATCCACTTTTAATCCACTCAGATGCACTCTGGATCCAGTGCACATGTGACTGACGCAGCTGTTTTCCCGCCTCTCCAGTTTAATGAATGTCCAAACCATTACATACAAGCGTTCCAAAACATTTCTATTTGTACGAATGTTAATGTATGAATGTCTGAATTTATACAAATTTGTATGAATAATTAATGTTAGAAATATTGGTGCACATCTCTGGTTATCTGCCCCAATGTGCTATATCACATGCTATC
Source organism: Aspidoscelis tigris stejnegeri (assembly GCA_023333525.1). Taxonomy (NCBI): domain Eukaryota; kingdom Metazoa; phylum Chordata; class Lepidosauria; order Squamata; family Teiidae; genus Aspidoscelis; species Aspidoscelis tigris. The sequence continues at coordinate 19,695,488 of JALMGA010000010.1, forward strand.
AACATGCATGGTGGTACCAGGAAACTCAGACTGGGTAAACTAAAGACCCATGTGTTGACTTCTACCTGCATCCATCATATCCTGGTGTAGACAATCAATTACATTTGAAATATATATGCTCCTAGAAATAATAATAATAATAATAATATTTATTTGTATACTGCCCTATGGCGAACCAATCCGGGCGGTTAACAAAAATAAATATAATAAGAACATCATATAAGAATAAAACATTATAGTTCCTCCCCCCCTTAAAAAGTATCAAACAATATGACAAATTAAAATAGAGTATCAAGAGTATAAAACATAATTAAATGTAATTAAATGGACAAACTGCCCTAGTGTCCCTCTAGAGCTCCTCAACCATCACTAAAGATGGGGCCACGAGAGGAATGAGGGGGTCAGGGAGCCTGAACAGGGATGATTAATCTGGAAGAAACAATTCACAAGACTTTCCTTTTATATACTACCTTCTTGCATTGCCTAACTGTAGGTTCAAGTTATGATGGAAAACAGTGAAATATTTGAGTTTCACAAATTTGTTTCAACTAGACTGGAATCAATTATTATTTCAAATAAGTTTGGAAACTGATTTCAATTAAACAGTAAGATAGAGAAAGACTGCCTTTCTACTGGTTCTTATCCTAGCCCTGTTAAAGTATGCTTCCACTAGGCATTTTCTGTCCCCTTTTGTGGCGCACCCACCAGCCAAGGTGGATCTCTTTCCCCTCTCTTGGTCTGGCAATGGCTTGAAATAAATCAAATGCCCATTTATTATAATCAAGCCTTTCTCTGGCCCTGTGCCAAAGAGCGCACCACTTCTCCTGCCTTCTATTTAAAGATAAAAGCGCAGAGCATCTCTAATGCCACACATGGTGGCCTCTCTCTCTCTCTTTCTCTCTTTCCCTGTTCTTAAAGCTACAGGCTCCCTTTACCCTGGCGAACCTCAAAGCTTAATAATAAATACTGCAGTCAAATGTTCTTCTTGAAATTACAAAGAATAATCTTTATTGTTTCCACAGCAGTTGCTTTAGTTAGAATAAATAAGTCAATCATTCATTCATTCAGTCAGTCAGTCAGTAATTAAGTAAGAGAACAAGGCTTGTATGAACAATCAAGTTCAAATAAGTGAATTTGTTTCAGCCCACAAACAGCTTTATCAACCTAACCCTCTAGGCTGCTTAAGAATTCTTCCCCTGGCTCATCGTAGCCTAAGAATTCTGGAACTGTAGTTTTTCCTCAGGTACAGAATGGTTTCACCCAGACCTCCCTCCTTGAGAAAACCCAAACACAGAACAGCTTTTCTTCTTTGGAAGTGCTTTTTACACCTCCTGCCTGGCACGAGCCAATACCTGGTTGGCAGTACCTGTGGGCATTTCTCTCCCCCCCTTTTGAGTACTTTGATTTGTGCTTTCTATTGGTCATTGTGGCTTGTTGCAAGGAGGACTACACACTGTATTCTGATGGAGCCATCCGAGAACTGAGGCATTTCCGCACTGCATCGCGTTCGAAACGGAACGCGTTCAGGCGGAAAGCTTAAGACAGCTCCGGGCGCTTTCCCCTTTCACACACAGACGCGCCAGAACGCGTGTAAACGCGTTCCGGAGCGTCTGTGTGCGAAAGGGGAAAGCGCCCGGAGCTGTCTTAGCCGGCAAACGCCGGCAAGGGGCGCGGAGACAGCCGCGGAGGCAGATCGACAATCAGCTGTTTGACAAACAGCTGATTGTCAAAGCCGCGCGGCGTCGGAGGCGAGCCCGCAGCTGTTCGGGAGACAGAAGCAGGCGCGAACGCTTCTCCTCCCGAACGGCTGCGGGCGGCTCGTCCGCGTTGGAACGCATGTAGAGCACTTTAAAGTGCTCTACATTTCGAACGCGGAAAAGACAGCTGCGGACACGTCGGAACGCAAGCCGCGCGCGGGCAATGCGGATGACGTGTCCGCAGCTGTCTTTTCCGCGTTCCGTTCAGCCCCGTGCGAAAACGTCTCTGCACTGGTCAACCATTTTATTAATCATGCCAAGGACCGTGTCAATGATTTTCCTCACAATGGTATAATTGTTGGCAGCATCTTCCTTGTCATTGGTCAGCTGATCAGGGTGGAAGAGGAAGTCATACCTACAAGTGCAGATTTCATCTATACATGTTGGTTCCAAGTCTAGGAACATGGCTCTTGGGATGTGTTTTCCCAAGCCTGAATCACAGAAAAAGTTCTCAAAAGAAGAGTCCACTTCATATGTCACTTCAGCCTTTGGAATGGTCCCATCAGGCAGGATGCCATGCTCCAGGCAGTAGAGTTCCCAGCATGCATTTCCCACTTGAACACCTGCCTGCCCTATGTGGATGGAGATACATTATCTCATTGTGCAGAGCTGTTTCCTTGGAAGCAAAATTTCATCAGTCTGATGGGTTTCAGAATCAAAATGTTGCTAATGTGTGAAATTTCTTTGCTAGACTTTGTGTAATTAAATATCTGAGAGTGAAATTATTTAATTAGTAAGCAAGGAAGATCAAAACAATAAACCAATAAATCTCATTCAGAAATGTTTCAGATAATAGAAAGTTTGGGCCATTGAAAGTATGAGGTTATTCCAATATAATGCATTCTTTTAAAACAGAGGCAAATCCATGTTGATACAGAAATCTTGTTATACGATGCTTATTTTCTGCCTGCCAAGGGATTTCCTTTAACAATCAAGTAACAGTATCATATATTGCAGTATGTCAACTTGATAATGTATGGAGAGGTTGCTAGCTTTTCTACTTCCTCAGGGCAGTTATAGAACTGTAATGCCACTAGGAAATAAAAGGGAGAAAAATGTACCGTTTTGACAAGGTCGGGGAAAAAATGGCTCAAATAAGTCAATAGGCAATCCATTTACATCAGGAGTCTTTGTAGCAGTGAAAAGTGGTGGCATTTAGACAATATGTTATTATCTTATTGCAAGGTGATTAATTGGGAAACAGGGCCAGGGTCAGGGAGAATTCAAAGTTCTGATACAAAAAAACTGGTTATTAATTTTTACATTTATGGGGCAAACTTTGGGAAGAAGTAGAGGAGCAAAGGGTCTGCTGTGCTATGGTCCACGGGGTTACAGTGAGTCAGATACAACTTAATGACTGAACAACAACTACAATTTGTAAATTTATGGTGGGTGCATTATTACAGTATTATTAATGTTGTTCCTCAGTCATTAAGTCATATCTGATTTCTTGTGACTGCATGGATCATATTTCACCAGGGCTCTCTGTCCTCTATTGTTTCTCAAAATTTGCCCAAGTCCATGTTTGTTGTTTTCATGACCCTGGACCTTTCTCCACTAGGCCCTGTTGTCAATGTGCATTGCATTCCCAGATGGAGCATATGCACTGGAAGGAGCCATTTCCAGCCCAGAAACAGCTCTTTCCATGCAGGAGCGGACTGCAGGTGGACTACACGTGGAGCACATAGGCTTACCTTTACCAGAGGTGGACTTTCCTGTCTCTGGTACAGCCTAGCTGCATCTTGATGGTGCTGGACTGGTCATCTGAAGTGCTGCACAAGGACACTGGAACATCAGATGACTCAAAACATAAGTGCATGTGTGCAGCATTCAGATCCAGCCACGTGGGGTTGGCCATGTGCTAGCATTTATGAGTCTACCAAACAAAATAATCTGAACAATAATTCCACACTTTATTATTTGATCTTAATCCTCCAGCATGTGCACATATGCACAGCCCTTATTGAAATATGTTTGAATAAATATATATATGTTTTCACTGAAACATGTGTAAAGCCCCCTAGCCTTGCTCCACTACAAACGGCTTGCATGGGGACATGGAGTTTTGCCCCTATACCTTCCAGCATGCATGAAAACAATCTGTTACTACTGAGCAGGACACTGTGAGCTATATCAGTATCAATAGAATTTGTCAGTAGTATTGAACCAGTGATTACAGTTTCCCAATTATAACTATACATTTTCAATGCCAGTCAGTAAACTTGAGACATTCTGGATCAAAAGCAGGTTCTAGGCCATCTTCAAAGGTAACTCATGCAATGCAGACTGTAAGAAGAGATAAATCCTCTTACACTGAGAAGTTGATTTTGGTCAGCATCCACAAAATCGGACTGATATACCTAAGCATACACCTCAATCCCATAACCTCACATATTTTCCTATGTCTACTAGTGCTTTGAGCACAGTTTGTGTTGCTAATCTGAAAATCATTAAAATTGCCTCTCAGAACAGTAATTACATTTAAGTGCAGGAGGGAGATTATTAGGCTTGTTAGTCATGGCTGGTAAGCATATGTTGCTTATCAGTTCGTGAATCCTTCTTGCAATATTGCAAATATCACTCTGGATTGATTTTTTTTTTCATTGCATTTTATTTTATTCCTTAATGGCTGGTAGACTGCATTATTGGAAAAAGAATGAATGGAATGCAGTGTGTAAAACAAAGAAAATTGTGCCAAGAAGAGGGAAATGATGACAAAGCTGGCAGCATAGCTGTTGGCAGGCAGATGTTTATAGGAGAATTTTAGGGTATGTTATCAAGGCTGGGGGACAGCTGGATTTAAAAAAAAATCTGTGAAAATTGCTTATGTTGAGAGTTACAGGTAGTAAAACCTGGGCAGGAGAAGCTAAGAGAATTAAATGAACTGATATTTAAGACAGGATCCAGATGTGTCAGGCTATCTGGGGCTTGTTGGTCTAGAAAGGCAACAAATAATATGAGTCATGATAGAAGTGTATAGAATTATACAGGGTGTGGACAAAGTGCACAGGAAAACATTTTTATCCCTTTCACAGGATACAATAACCAGTGTCATACATTGAAATGGAAGGGACAACTCAGGACAGACAAAATTATACACATACATGCATATGCTCTGGAAGTTGCTAACAGCTGAGATTGTTTCAGAAGGGGGTTGGAAAAGTTTATGGAAGTCAGGGCTATCAATGGTTATTAGCCCTGATGGTAGTAAGAGACACTCTGCTTTCAAAGTTCAGCTGCGGGGAGACTCATGAGCAGAACAAGTCGTGTGCATGAATGAAAATAGTTGTTCAGTTTGACCCAACACCCATTTGTTCAGCTCAATGAACTGTTTAATTGATCAAATTGTTTGTATTCATTTTAAAACTTTATCAAAAATAAAAGATACCAATTTTCCTATTTTAAAAAGTCAAAATACAGTGTAAATGAAATGTTGAACAGAATTAAGGGGGGACTGCCTCAGTTCAATCAAATTTCCTGATATCCAAACAGCTGCATGTTTCTTTCGATGGGAACAACTTTGACCATGAACTATTCGATTAAATTTTCAACCCCAAACTGAACTTTGATCATCTCTATGCTAAAGTTCTGCTAGCAGACTTTCCTGCAAAGCTGTGAGACAATGGCCATGGTCACACCTTCACTGTAAGTTGTCTTCAGGCCATCTTCTAGTCCCGTGAGCCAGTTTGGTCTAGTGGTTAGGGAGTCAGACTCTTATCTGGGAATACCGGGTTCGATTCCGCCACCCCCCACGAAGCCAGCTGGGTGACCTTGGGCTAGTCACAGCTCTCTTCTGAGCTCTCACCACCCCACCTACCTCACAGGGTGTTCTGTTGTGGGGAGAAGAATAGAAGGTTTGTCAGCCACTTTGAGTCCCCTTAAATGGGTGAGAAAAGTGGGGTAAAAATGTTAGGCATTAAAGCCAGTAAAAGGAAATGTACAGATGTGAACAGGAGGCAAAAGGGTTAAGGGAAGTAACTATCTGTGAACAGGAGACAAAGTGTTCAAGGACAGGATTGTGCAACACAGGATTGTGCAACACAAGATTGTGCAACACACAGGAAGTGAGTCACCACCGCTTGATAAGAAAAGGTATAAAAGTGCCCACACACTGCTGTGTGTATTGATTGCTGGTCGGGAGTTTGGATGGAGAGATGTATACTTGTACATGCAGCAACCTTTAAGAATAAAACCTCTGAGGAGAGAGTTTCGGCTTCAGTCTGTTTCTTATGCAGCGGGCAGGAGGGATTTCCTGATAAAGCTGGACAGCTCCAAGGATGTCAGAAGTTTCCGAGGCAACAGAAGATTGCCTTGCCAGACACGTCTGCTTGATTTACACCAACAAAAAAAGCCAACTCTTCTTCTTTGTTCATATTTTTTTTTTCTGATCTGAATTATAAATGGACTTTTCTTTCTCCATTTGTTCTTTCTGGAGTTCACTTTTTCACAAGACTCGGTCCCTTTCAGCATTGGACTAAAAGGCGTTGAACTGTATCATGGTAGGTAGAACTTGCCTTCCCTTCCACCCAATGCACATGTGGATGGTATACGCTGGAGTTGGCAGCACTTTTCCCCTCTCTGTTCTATTCCTCCCAAGCAGTTTCTACTTGGATTTGCCAAGCCATTTGTGCTTTGCTCACCACCATTCCTAGGATGGTCCCCTCTTCCAGCTGTATGTTGGCAGACTCTGTCCATCATTTTTTAAAAACAATTAAACAAGTTTTGCACTAGACTGCTAAAGCAATAAGATCATTTTTTTTATTTGTTCTATAGTGGTTTTGCAGAAAAGCTGGGATGCTTTTTAAAAAAAATAACAACAGCCAGAAAAACACTGTTGGGAGGGGGAGCAAGACTATAAATGATACAATTCTAAGGAAAATGCATCTTATTTTCCTTCAGCAATGTGCAAAGGAAACAATGTTTCAGCAAAAGGTGACTTTTACTAAAAAGCAGAACTGCTTCAGCATCTTTAGGGCAAATAGCAGAACACAGCCTCTCATTTTTCTTCAGGAACGGCTTTGGGGGTGGGTGAATGCTGGCTGAGGTATGCATTGGCTACATCTGTTTGGGGGCACAGTCCTCTCACCCCAACAATACCCTGTGTTACCATCAAGTTTACCATCAGTAAGATGCAACTCCAAACACACTCTGTTGTCACTGTTGATTGATGGAACTGTATCCTATCAGGATGCAGGTGGTGCTGATGTAATCAAGAGGTGTGAATTAAAGACTTGTGTAAAGGAGACTCAGGGTGATAACACAGAAGGTGTGAACATAGCAGCCCAAAATGAAGATGATTTGGGGATGGATTAGCAGGAATTGAATTTGAACAGGATTAGGCTTCAATTCAGTTTCTTAACAGGACAGTTTATTTCAGGAAGGTGTGACCACAGCCTTAGTAAATGAGCTATAGTTCTGACCCAGTGGGGCAGTCTTTATGTTTTTATGTTAGAAATGTTTGACTGAGGCTGGATACAATCTCCTAAAATGTATAAAAACAATTTTAAGCAAGGAAGAAAACAAATAAATAAAATGCCCAAACAAAAGTGTAGCCTGTTGCCTGAAAGAGGATGGTAAACTACCTATTCAGTCAAAGCCAGATTAAAGTATGTAAAAAATATTAAACACTTATATAATGAAAACAAGACCCATCCTAAATGAAGTGTCTGAAAACCTGGAGGCCAACCACCACCACCACCAAAATATGCTCAAATTAGCTGAACAGGTCAGTTATTCAGGCTCACCATTCAGTTTACTCACGAACACATGACACTAGAATGGGACGGTTTCTGTAGACTGGCCAACACCATGCTCTGGCTCAATTCATACAGAATGTGGAAAGGGTCAAGATTTGGGGCAAGTGGCTCTGGGCTGCTGTGGGAATGAAAGAAGCAGCAGGAATGCAATGCACATCAAACTCTAGCTTTCGGAATGCTGCTAGGAGCAGACATTTTCTCATAGAAATGAGGCTTCTGTTAAGTCAGGGTGCCTGTGGTCAACCATTTTCCATCTCCACTGGAGAGCCCTAACAGAATCTTAAGTCTTCAAGTCACTCCCTCTCCATGCATCTTGGGAGCGGGGGGGGGAGGAAACTTCTTCTGAAGTGCCTTTGAATCAAGGTTAAGTTGCTTCAATGGAGTGTTGGGGCAGTTTGGGGAGCAGCAACAATTGGAAGCACAAGCCTTCTCTTACAATATTAGTATTCTTGCAGTATAATTTCAAAAAGAAAAAGAACTTGCACAGATGGTGAATACTCTATTTGTAGGGAGCTGGCATATATTAATAGAGGATTCCAGGTTTTAATAAAAGAAGATGATATTTTTAGTCCTTGCATTAATTTAACTTAATATGTTCTACACTCCATCCTGGCATATTTCCACAATTTAGCATACCAAATATCAAGAGTTAAAGTTGTTGTTTTTCAAAAAAGAGCTATTAATTTATTGCTGCTAAGAGCATAAAATTAACAAGAGATTTATATGAGATATTGTTATTAGTATCTCTTAGATATACATGACATAAGCCTATCTCAGGGGCCAGTTGAATTTGAATTTGAAAGATGGAGTTGGTTTCCTGAGTTATCTTACTCCAAATCTGTTGAACTATGGGCAACTTCACCACGTGCAGAGAAAATGTCCTGTTTTACCACAGACATGGCAACAAAGGGGTGTCATTTTATGGAACCTTTGTATAAATGTCTGTGACATAAATTATGAGATTTTGTTTTGCTTTGTTCTTAGACTCCACATGAAAGAGACAGCAGGAAAAGAAAGTGCATGAGAAATATTTTCTCTCAACTTGTATAAGCTGGAGGAAAATGGGTGGAAAATCAGTTTGCTGTTTTGTCCTATAACAAGTATTAATGTACAAATAGTTGAGATATAAAAGAGTTTTGGACATATTTTACCAATGTGAATGGGAAAAGCCCCTTCAATTAGACATCGCTTGGATGCCCACTGTGTTCTAGACAAAGTATATTGGTAACCAGATCAAGGACTTGTGGATCACACTATGCATACAGAGCATACTAGCAGTGAGCCTTACTCCTGTATTTTACACTAACATGAGAAAGGGAAGCCCTTAGTGCCCTTGCTGTCATGGCATACCAGCAAGTACAGTAAGTCCCATTAAGTCCAGACAGGATTCTTGCTGCTGGGGCTTGTAATGAAGCACACAGCATGTTCTAGCCACTTCTTTAACTTCCGTTCTGCACCCTGACCTAAAGATTCCTAAAGATGCCATAGGTCAGTCTACACACAGTCACTCCATGCAAATGTTTATGTGTTCAATTGTAAATTTAAAGTAGCTTAAAAGAATTTTGTAGCTTTCCTGTACACTGGTAGTATGCGTTAATACTGTTTTAAACTAATTATAAATTCTTCTGGCTCTAAATTTTCCACTGACAGAGAATTCCACATAAGTGCTGGACTATGGGTGTGTGTGTATTAACGTCATTAATACATTTTGCAATATGTTCTTTTCAGTGTCAAATTCCCTCTTTAAACTACCCGTTCCTTCTTCGGTAAGCTGGCGAGATGAAGACCTGATAAAGATGTGGCTCATCTATACTTTCTTAATTGCTCAAAACACATAAACAAATTGTTTTGTTGATGCACATGAATGCAATGTCGTTTCTTCACATTTCATCTGACTTATCTGATGACATGAGAAACAGGGATTAGCAGACTCTTGTCCCCAGTGTGGTGTTCCCAGAACATAGTCTCTCATTCCTGGATAGCTTTTTGATAATAGTTTTTACTCCCATACTTTAGCATTGTTCTTTTTGATTTCTGAGGGTTTGATGCATTCACCCTACAGCATTATTGAACGGCTTCATCAGAAGAAGAATTGCACTGATTAACTGTCTAATAGTGGCGTGAAAGAGCTTAAATAAGTGTTCCCACCTTCCTTTCTATAATCCAAGGAAATTTGCCCTGGAAAACCAAGCCCCATCATAGACTATGATATTTCTAAATGACAGATATAGAGGTGTACTTTCACATGAAGGTGGGTGAACTATGATGATTACATAGAGAAATCCATTCAATTTTCTTGACAAAGAAATGGAATTGATTAGCCAAAGCCTTCTTGTGAGAAAATGGGAAGGATTGATGACGATGATGATGATGATGATGACGAAGACTACGATGACGACAATGCATTCTCTGCTTTCTAAGCAGCTGGGCTACAATCGTATTTCAGATAATAGTTAAGATTAAGGCTGCATCTCCATTATGCAGCAAAGGCATCTTTTACATGAACAATTGCCATTATTCCCAATGAAAAGTTGCTGTCCTGAGGTCCCAATGAAAGTGCCTTTATTGTGTAATGGAGAGGAAGCCAAAGATAGCTGTTCTCTAACAACAACCAAATGACCATACAAAGGCCAAACAATTAAAGGGTCTGCTGGCTAAAGTGCTGGATCAGAACTTGGAACTTCCTAAGTTTGAATCTCTCCTTCACCATTTTAGTCCAATGGGTGACCCTGGGTTAGCAGCTGCTTCTCAAATTCACCTGTTTCACAGGGTTGTTGTGGAGATAAAATGAGGAGGAGAAAAAAAATCACTTTTTTTGAGCTCTTCATCGACTTTGTTCTGAAGCTGCAACTCAATGCACTTTAACTTGGAAGTTCTGTTGTGTCCACTGAAACATTTTTCACTTGGAATATATAAGGAAAGATGTATGCACTCTCATGAGGACAAAATGTAAAAACGTATAACATTTTTCCTTGCATGCTTGACCCGTTCTTTTATTCCGTTGCTCTTTGCTATCATCCTTGCCTTTGATAATCTCTTTTAACATTTCTACTCTGTACTTCCATCAGTTGTGTGTGGGGGAGGGGAGGGGGGAGAATGAAAGCAGGGATGAGATGGGAGTTGGTCCAAAACAGCTGAGACAGAACTTTGATTCAAGTCTTAGCCACAAGAAGAAAATGACTGATAACTTTTCTGCTAGCAAGAGGCTTGATAAACCACAACAAAATGATGAGATGTTCCATTATACTACTCAATTGTTAATGAATCTTGGCATGGAGCTGAAGATGCTTCTGTAAATGCCCTCCACCAACCAGATTATGGATGCAAGAGAACCATCCTCTTCCCCTTAGTGTCAAGACGCCTGGCTACAGCTTGGACAGGGTTAGATATCCATTTCTTTGTTACCTAGCCCACACCAGATTTTGAGGGTTGGCCACCAGTTTTGAAAGTGATTTGCTGTGATAACAAAGGGATAGGCATTTGATCAACTGAAAGTGCTAAGAGGATTATTTTTAAATTCAATGCATATGCACACATAAGCACACACAAATGCCACAGAAATATGGTATTGTAATTTGTGTTCTTGAGTCACAGTAAGCATTGTGTTGAAATATGCTGATTTTTTTTAAAAAAACTGCTTTTATGTATCTTATTGTTTTAACATGTACTGATTTGTAATTTCGTTGTTTTAAAGGTTGTTACCCATCCTGAGACCTTCGGGTATAGGGTGTGATAGAAATATAAATAATAATAAATAAAATAAAACTTATTTCCTGAATAGAGAAACACTTCCAGTAGGAAGAGTACATGTAAAATGCAGAACATTTTCACTGTAAGGGAATTCACACAACTAATGAGCTGTGGGCTGAATGTGGGTTGGCGCTGAATACTGGAAACAAGGCCTCATTGTTGCTTCCTGGCTGTAACATAGAAAAGCAAAGGGAAAATAAGGGCAACAGCAACCTTATTGGTGTCATTGGTCAAGTAACCAATGAAGAGCATGTTTGTGCTTTGGTCAAGGCCAGAGGATATATAAATGTTTCATCTATCTATGAATTATGATAGCTTTTTTAAAAATGGAAAAATAAAGCCATGTCTGTCTGTCTGTCTGTCTATCTAATCAGTCAGTCAGTCAGTCTGTCTATCAATATCAAGTCATGTATATCCCACACTTCACCATGTAGTCTGAGGATAGTTTAAAATAAATAAATAAATAAAAATAATAATAATAATAAAATAATAATATGATGATGATGATCCATTAAAATATATACAATAAGATAAAAGTGCAAACTGCAATCCTTCTCCACACAACATCACCATCCTAAAATTCTACCTCCCTCCCCTTCCGGACCACATCAACTCCTTATAAGGGAACTATATTAGAAAGGCCTGGGACAACAGGTCTTACCAGGCACCAAAAAAGATTGTGTGTTGTCACCACTCACCACTGGCTCTCACCCAAATAGACCATCCAATTCAGTTGGGGAGGGATCAGTCTCTCACCTGTGACCACTTCCTTTCCTTATGTCTGCTTCTACTTCTGTTATGCACTTGCACATGTGATTCATTGGTTCATTTCCCAAGACTTTGACTGCCTTCAGACAGTAGATAGCAATGCACAGACTTAATGGAAAGCTGCCATTGATCCATGATGTGGCCTACTAGGGATGCTTGAGGGTACACTGACATATTTTTGGCTTGCCAGATATCTGGTGAGATTCCTCCAATATTAGATAAGGTTAGGGGCAAGCTCCTGGAAGTTACTACCAAGCCCATGTTGGAGGAGAATTGCCAGAAACCCAGTAAGATGGGAAAAAATGCTGCATCAGTAAACATACTTTGGTCTAGTGGTTAGGGAGCAGTACTCTTATCTGGCAATACCGGATTTGATTCCACACCCCTCCATGAAGCCAGCTGGATGTCCTTGGGCTAATCACAGCTCTCTTCTGAGCTCTCACAGCCCCACCTACCTCACAGGATGTCTATTGTGGCGAGAAGAATAGAAAGCTTTGTCAGACATTTTGAGTCCCCTTAAGTGAGTGAGAACAGCAGGGCAGAAAATCCAACTCTTCTTCTTCCTCCTCTTCCTTTGAATGCAGTGGTTGATAGAAAGCCCTACAAGGCATATGGGAGACTTTTCACATTTTGGTAATGAGAGAAGCCTGGGAACACTCTGGTATGAAACATCCACACAGAATGGAGCCACTTCGGTCTCAGAGTGGCTCAGAGCATGTTGGGCTGTTCTCCATCACCCTAAACTGCGGAGCAGTAAAGATTACTCCACAGTTATTCTAGGAGCATCTATGGTGTTCTCAGTACAGCCCCAGTACGCCTCCTCCCGTACAATCCTCCCCGCACTCTCCGGTCCTCTGGGAGGAACTTACTGCAACCTCTAAAATCTAGGCTTGCGGCGACCTCCCAGAGGGCGTTCTCTGCTGTCGCCCCCAAACTCTGGAACGACCTGCCGGATGAGATCCGTCAGATAACATCATTAGACAGCTTTAAAAAGACGGTCAAGATGGATCTCTTCTGGCAGGCCTTTCCAGATTAACCATCCCGGCCCAGATTCCCTGATTCCTCCCGTGGCCCCATCTTAGTGATGGTTGAGGATCAACAGAGGGACATCAGGGTTTTTAGTTTTTAAATTATTGTTTTTATTGTTTATGCATTGATATTGTGTTTTAATATGTTATACTGTTTAATACTGTCTTAAGGGGGGGAGGGATAAGGTGTTTTTAATTGTTATATTTTACATTTTACTGTTGTTAACCGCCTGGATTGGTTTGCTATAGGGCGGTATACAAATAAATATTATTATTATTATTATTATTATTATTATTATTATTATTATTATTATTATTATTATTATTATTATTATTATTATTATTATTATTATTATTATTATTATTATTATTATTATTATTATTATTATTATTATTTCACTTGTACTCCCACAGAAAGGCTGCATGGGTGGGGAAGTGTGGCTGTGGCTCTGCAGTTACTGCCGTAAGGTGATCACTCTCAGACAATAGTGACTGCATTTACCCTGCTCTGGGGTGAGTTTCAGGTAACTTTGGAACGAACCGGCATTTCCAATATGAATGCCAGCCTCTTGCCCTAATCTTAACTTCTCTCAGTGTTCCATGCAATTTAAGTGTGAAAAGGCCCTGGTTTTTGTGTAGAATTAGCTACAATGCTAGTGACCTTCTGGCATTTTTCTCCACACCTGGCAGCAGCCTCAAGCACCTTTTCTGATTAAGGTATGATATGTGAGTCTTGACAGTTATTAGATTCTAATGGTGCACAAAGCAATTTGTTCAGAGTCAGCTCAGTTTACCTAATCTACACTGAACTCGTGTCTCTTAGAAAAGACATGGATTTGGCTGACTCTCATTTACAAGCTTCAAGAAGCTCTGACAATTTTGAGGAATGGCAGGAAAGCCAAATAGGAACTAGGAAAATAATGTTCAAATATCAGCACATGAAACTTGCTAGGTTACACTGGGCCATTTAGGGCTGCACAACCCAATCACAATTATGAGCGAGACAGCATGCTGTTTTTATACAATATCTGGTCTTAAATATTGATTTTGATACATTCATACTGTCTAACCAATAAATTTATTATCATCATCATTCTTATGGTTATTATTAACCTCATAATGCTGTTGTAAGGAAAACTGGGAAAGAAGAGCTATGTAAACATGTTCTCAAAGGCCCCAAAAAGTGAGGTTTGCCCTGTCTTGCAGAGGTCAAGAAAATGAAAAATGTTTGTGTGGTCCTGGAAGATTGTAATGGACTCTACTAGCCAGTATGGTCTAGTGGTTAGGAAGCTGGACTCTTATCTGGGAATACAGGGTTCAATTCCACCATCCCCCATGAAGCCAACTGGATGACCTTGGGCTAGTCACAGCTCTCTTCTGAGCTCTCACAGCCCCACCTATCTCACAGGGTGTTCTGTTGTGGGGAGAAGAACAGAAAGCTTTCTTAGCCACTTTGAGTTCCCTTAAATGGGTGAGAAAAGTGGGGTATAAGAGCCAACTCTTCTTCAATCAATCAAACAAACATTTAAAAGAGCATAGATCACTGAAATAGATAGAATCATCCAGAGGTTATATTCCAGTGAAATCAGATATAGATGCCGTACACAGGAGGATATTTTGAAGTCTTGAATTTTTCATTGCCCATCAGTGAAAAAAAAATGTTTGTCACCTTTGCAATTTATACAAATCCAAAATGTTCAAGACTTCACATGTGAATCGAATATTGGCTAATATTCCTTCACCTGTGAGGCAAAAGCTTTTGGGCCTTCATTTGAAGTTTTGTTACATTTGTAAAGGTGAATTTCCAAATTCAGAGCAGATTTGGAGTGGATTCAGGGAGACACAACTGGTGGTGGAAGGAATTGGGCAGGGGTGCCACTGTTGATGAGCTTTCAATGAACATTTGAAGCAAATTCAAAGCCTGGCACATTCAAAGTAGTGCCATGTGCACAAATGCAAATTTCTGATCAATGCACTTCAATGCAAACAGAACCTGGGGAAAAACTGTGCATAGTCCTATTGCCCATCTTTGATGTTTCGAAGGGTTGGCCCTGGGATCCTTTTTCTCCACCACTGTAATTTCATTTCCATGTAGAGAATGCCTATGTTTGAGATCATCACCCTTCAAATGATGATGTGCACAAATCTTAGTTTTGCTGTGCTTCAATAGTGTACTGTAATGTCATTTAGCTTCTGTCTGCTTGGACCTGATAGTTCTCAACAACACAAGTATCAGGTCTCTTACAATCCACATTGTAATAGGAGCTGCAACTCTATTTCCAGTATCCTTATTTTGCCAGGGAAAATACATTTTACAACAACTGAAAGGATACTAGAGACGTTTTCGCACGGGGCTGATTCGAACGCGAAAAAGCCAGCTGTGGACACGTCATCCGCATTGGCCGCGCGCGGCTTGCGTCCCGACGTGTCCGCAGCTGGCTTTTCCGCGTTCGAAATGTAGAGCACTTCGAAGTGCTCTACACGCGTTCCAACGCGGACGAGCCGCCGGCAGCCGTTCGGGAGAAGAAGCGTTCGCGCCGCTTCTGTCTCCCGATCGCCTGCCGGCTCGCCTCCGACGCCGCGCGGCTTTGACAATCAGCTGTTTTTCAAACAGCTGATTGTCGATCTGCCTCCGCGGCCGCCGGCGCGCCCCTGGCCGGCGTTTGCCGGCTAAGCCAGCTTCGGGCGCTTTGACCATTCGCACCCAGACGCTCCGGAACGCGTTTACACGCGTTCCGGAGCGTCTGTGTGTGAACGGGGAAAGCGCCCGAAGCTGGCTTAAGCTTTCCGCCTGAACGCGTTCGGTTTCGAACGCGATTCAGTGCGGAAATGCCTTAGTTCTGTGTACATTAATTAACCCAAGAGAATTAGCTGTATTTGCCCAGGCTTAACATTTTTTGATACATTTAAACAAGTTTTCATCTATTTTTCTGGCTGTTGATAGTCTGCAAATTATCATGTCAATATGTACCGTCTTACCCCATGGTATCAACAAATGTAGATAATTCTACTCTTAAATAGAATTCAGGAATGTCATTGCACTATGGATCACATTTTATAGAAGGGAATTTTTTTGGGCAACAATAGTTTATGGGCCAATCTTTTGTGCAGAGAGAGCACGTAAAGATGTTTTTTGAATGTTGCTGTTATATTGTCCCTTGGAAACAATTTTCTTTTCCTGGAAAGCAATTTTCAGGGTGGTAAATTGAAGCTTCAGTGCACTGGGAGTAGTTTATTAATTGTCACAGTCCGGCTTAAACTGAACAATATTTATTATCTATGACCATAATAAGTCCATCTCTGGGAAAAAGCAAACAACAAATAAAAACAAATGATAATATGCATAACCTGCAATAACGGATAAAGCCTTATCCTACAGATGTATAAAACAGTGTTTGTATGTATTGTAGCATTTCTATAGCATCTTCCCATGCACAAAGCACTTTGTTGTGCCATCTTCCTATCTTTTCACAGCAGCGTTTGAACACAGAGTAATATAATATTATGGCTGAGAATGTTTTAAAAGTAAAACTACAGTCCCCTTGGTCAAAATGATTCAAAGCAGTTAAAGTGAACACATTCCTGGCCATAAATGAAAGCACTGAATTGCTGATGTAAATTGTTGTCAAAGGCAACTGAATTCTGCCCTTTTGCTGTTACTAGGAAGGGTTACCTGGCACTGATAGAAATGGGAACAGGATGGGATAGTATTAAGTAACTAATAATTCCATCAGCCTCCACTGTTAGCTCTTAGTCTGTCAGAGTGCACTGAGAAGGCATGGAAGTGTTAACTCAGCCCCTTCTTTGACAAAAGATGTAAATGTATTATACAAATTTAATTGTAACCAAACAAGGTTGCTCATTTCCACAAATTCAGTTCCCCTGACAATATTGTTACAGTAAGTTAGGCGAGTGTAAATCAATGCCTCATGACATGGAAACATTGCAAAGAGTTGTTAGATGTCAACATCATTTTTAAAAAGTCTTTATTCATTTCCCCCATTTACTTAAGGAAGCCTGACTCAAGAATAATCTCAGAAGGAGGTAAGTGGAGCTTTGTTTGAACCAGTTTGGTCTAGTGGTTAGGAAGCCAGACTCTTATCAGGGAATACCAGGTATGATTCTGCACTCCTCCACAAAGCCAGCTGGGTGACCTTAGGCTAGTCACAGCTCTCTGGGCTCTCACAGCCCCACCTACCTCACAGGGTCTCTGTTGTGAGGAGGAGAATAGGAAATTTTGTCAGCTGCTTTGTGTTCTCTTAAATGGGTGAGAAAAGTGGGTTAGAAAAGTGGATTGACATTCTATAAATCTGAAGAATTTCCATACATTCAAGCCAAGCATGAGTAAAAATAGCCAAAGTTTTTACAGTCTCCATATCAAATCTCTAGACATAGCCTGGTAATCCTCCTCCTCCTTATCATCATCATCACAGAAAATTTCCTACCTGCTATATATGGAAGATTTGAAGCTCTATGGAAAAGTTGAACTGGAGATCCAGTTTGCATGTTCAGTACAGATATCAGCATGGAATTCAGCCTGGATAATTGCACCACAGTGGCACAAGAAAGGAAAAACCACAGACAGGGAAGGCATCAAAATGCCCAATGGGCAAGCCATAAAGGGCACTAGCCTGAGGCTTATAAATATCTGGCAATACTGCAGCTGGATAACATAAAGCATGGACAAGCAAAAAATGTGATCAGAAAAGAATATGTCAAACGTGTCAGGAAAATATTGAAGAGCAAGTTGAACAGCAGAAACACCATCAAGTCCATTAATACCTGAGCCATACCTGTCATAACATATACTGCTGGAATAGTCAACTGGACACAAGCCGAGTTGGATGGCCTGGACAGAAAAAACAAGGAAACTAATCACTATCCGTTATGCATTACACCCCTGCAGTGACATTGGCAGGCTGTACCTGCCCAGAAGAGCTGGGGACAAAGGAATGCTGCAAGAGAAACAGACCATCAAAGAGGAAAGGCATGGTCTGGCTGATTATATCAAAGACAGTCAAGAACCAGCTCTGATGGAGGTGGAAGGTCAAAAACTGCTCAAAGTGCAGCAAACCAAGATTGAATATTGGAACACTGCATGCTCTATTCTGGGAGAAAATCAATGGGAAAGTAGATCAAGGAAAGACCTGGCTGTGCCTTACAAACAGAACACTGAAGAAAGAAATGGAAGGCTTGATTTTAGCCACCCAAGAACAGGCTGTCAGGACCAATGTCATAAAAGGCAAACTAGAAAAATCAGTGCCACTTATGGAAATAAGCTGAAGGAACAATCGGCCATGTACTCAGCTGCTGCAAAAATATTGCACAGAGTGATTTCAAACAGTAACACAACACCATCGCCAAAAGGATCCATTGTAATCTATGCCACAATTACCATCTGCCAGCAGCACAGAACTGGTGGGATCATAAACCTGAAAAAATGGTTGAAAATGAACAGGCCAAGATATTATGGGGCTTCAGAATACAAACTGATACAGTTTTGGAACATAATACCCCTGACATCACCAATGTTGAAAGAAAGAAGGTGTGGCTTGTTGATGTCGCTACACCAGCAGGATCGACATGAAACAGAGAAAATTACGAAATACACGGACTTAAAAATCAGAGTTCAAAGACTCTGGCACAAACCCGCAGTAATGGTCCCAGTGGTGATTGGCACACTGAGTACTATTCCAAAAGACCTTGGATGGCACCTAAGGCAGCTTAACATTGACAAGGTTACCATATTTCAATTGCAAAAGGCCACCCTGCTGGGTTCTGCTCACATTATCCACTAGTGCAAAACGTCATATTAGGATCTTTGGAAGATCCCAATGCATTTTGAAATATCAAAACCGACATGTTTAGTGTCGTGTTATATTGTTGTGTTTCTGTATAATAATAATAATAATAATAATAATAATAATAATAATAATAATAATAATAATAATAATAATAATAATAATAATAATAATAATAATAATAATAATAATAATAATAATAATAATAATGAAGAAGAAGAAGAAGAAGAAGAAGAAGAAGAAGAAGAAGAAGAATGGGAGCCAAAGCTCTTTGATACTGGGGTCTGCTGGTGTTTTCAGCACTCAAAAGAACAGACCCCTGCTGGGTCAGATTAATGGCTCATGTAATCCTGCATAATTCCAACCAGATGCCTGTTGGAAGTCTACAAGCAGGCAATAAGTGTGATAGTATTTGTCTCATTGATGTTGTGCAGCAGCAGCAGCATGTCACCTGAAGCATAGCTAATGCTGGAGTTATTGAGATTAGCAACCACCAACAGCTGTACCTTATAAATTTGTCTAACCTCTTTTTATAGCAATTGAAGTTAGTACTGTCAGTGATTCCATGAAAGCAGTTGATTTCCTTTGAGGTAAGGCATTAAGCCCATGGATGACCCCATGCAGGGCTAAGGTTGCATGATCCATAAAAGCAAAAACAAACTTGCAATTGTAATGCTGCCTCACCAGTATGTAGCCACAGACCAGGGTCTAGTTCAATTGCAGTAATCTCTCATTATACAAGCAACTGCTATAAAGAGATCGCATTTGTACAAGATCCTAATAGGCTGTGGCAGAAGCAGTAGCAGTGAGAACCAATGGGAACTCACTACTCAAGGTTTCATTTTATGAACCGTTTTCAAAGAACTAATTAAGCTTGTATATTGAGCGACAGCTGTAGTAATTTCAAGTCTAATGAGAAGATCCCTCCTGATTTAGAGTGATCCAGGATTGTTTCAGCAGTCACTGAATCTGACACTTTGGGGGCAAGGGTTGTGCCATTACCGTATCAGGGCTATGAGGAGCCTGAAGATGGCAATGTGAGAAGTGCAACCACAGCAGGATCCACTGATAAATGAGCGCTTGTCTGGGATAGCGATATGCTGAATAGGTTCATCATCTTTTCATTTTGATCAAATTTGGGGTTTTTGGAACTTTGCATCTGAAAGTGATTGTTCCCATCCTTTACAATTGCTTTTCACATGTGAAACAAAATTAAATTATTTTTTTTTAAAAAAAGCCACATTTGTTGAGGCTTCACTACTACCTTTCCGTGATCTGTATTCTTCACATTGCAGCCTCTGTGACTGTCGGTTGTTGTTTTTTAGCCTTGTATTCCAATTTCCTATTGGTTATTGTGTTGCCTTCTGGGACTGGTGACTGGAGGCTGAGTGACAGCTTGTATAGTCTACTGGTTGCCTTGTTTATCTCTTGGTGTTGGGGAAACAGGCCTTCTGTTCACTGTTTTGGATTTCAGGATGGAAAACGGGACCTCAGGGACTGTATAAAAAGATGAGACATTTCCTACAAGTTTTCGGAAGGAGTGTGGCTGCTGCTGCTATCTGGCTTGTTCTTCTGAACCATGAATTCAGTGGCCAGCCTGGTCTTTCTTGGCTTGCTGCTAGGTTTCTCCCCTTTACAAAGAGGAGTTCTATCTCTCTCTAATTCTAACTTCTTAGCTCCCTCCAGATTCAAGTAAAGCTGTGCCATCCCAGTGACATAGCTTCCCATCCAACATTTGATGATTGGAAGCCTCAAATGCAATTTTCAACATTCAATTTGATTCTAATTGGATATTTGAATGTTCAAATTTGTACAAATAGAGGGGAAAAAACTATTCAATTTGAATACATTCATATAGATTCTTACAAATATTCAATACATATATGATGATATGAACATCGAGAACATTTGTATTTATTATTTATTATTATATAAATAATTTATATTTCTATCCTGCCCTGTACTCGATGGTATTTATTTATTTATTTGTTCAATTTCTATGCCGCTCCTCTCCGAAGACTCGGAGCGGCTTACAACAAGTCAACAATAGTAAAATAGTTAAAACAATGACAGTTAAAAACAAAACAATAACGCCAAAACACCCACCCTATCAGGGCAGGCAACAACATTTAAAATCAAATATATTAAAACAACAGTGTCTGCAAGTGGGAAAGGAGAGTGTATCTGTACGCATCCCATTTTTATCCCATATGCGTCCTGATTTCACCCTGTACATATCCATACAGGTACGAATAAGATGAGTAAATATATGTATGTAATGCGTATGTATCCGTTCACATACTAACGTCCAAATGATTCATCCAAATGATTCAAGATATCTGTATTTGTTCAAAAATATTCGACTTTCACGTCTGTTTTAATCATCTTACCAGAGCTCTGCTCGTGCTCTTGACAGCCCCTATACCCACCTGACAGTTGCTCAGCTGACTGCAGGGCAGCTGTCAGGTGACTGGGGTAAATCATGCCCTTACCTGGGTGATTAAGTGCTCAGGCAAGGGGGGTGGGGGTGGAGAAAACCGCGGCATCCCAATGCAGTGATTTACTACAGTTTTCATGGGGACGGGTGGGTTTGCCTTGAACCCGCCCTGTCCTCCATTGCTATGGGGACTCCTTAATGTGAGTTAAGATTTGCATTAAGGCTGCCCCGAATCCACCACGAGGGAGTTGCAGCCCCATGGGGATGCAGCCTGATATATATATAATTAGAACTATGGAAATGAAAATCATCACCCCATTGAGGGCTGGATTCCAGATCAACCCGACAATGGAGGAAAGGCAAAACTAGTCTGTGTGAATTTTGCCACACAAACTTGTAATGTGACTCCCTTGTGTGAATGGCTTCCACATGCCTATATGCACTTCTGACAACCTCCTGATGAGACAACTGATGGTGTCCTAGGAGATCTCCTCCCACATCCAGATCAGAGCATCAGTGAGCTCCTGGACAATCTGTAGTGCTACTTATAAGCACTGATGTACTGATACATCAAACTCACTCAATGACATCTGTGTCTCTCTCATCCTGGAACGGCCTACACACTCTGCCCACATGAGGCTGTTATGAGATACCCTTTTAAAATATGAATTTATGCACACTTTGGTACATAAGGCGTAAGCAGCCTTGTGTTAGGGTGGGCACATAAAGTATTGGCTTAATATGATATATTGAATGTACAGGTTGACTACCAACGGCCTGGATTACAATACTAAACAGAATTTATTTGGAATTAATACTGGAGAAGGGTCTCCATTTTTACAAGCACAGACTACTGTGAAATTTTCCTCTGACTCAAACTCCTCCCTTCGGTTTACAAGAAAGCACACTGTCATGTAAATATGTTTTTTAAAGTCCTGCTTTCTCCAGGATAGTGAAAAACTCTTCAGAGTCGCTACAAATGGTTCACTTTTACCAAAAGTTATCTAAAGATGTCATTGTTGTTATTTGAAAATATGGGGAAACTACAATATTACAGGAAAAAGTAGGTAAACATCTTGCTTACCTCTGTCTGGAATTTTAGTCATTTTGATTACACTAATCGGGAAACCTTTCCCCCCCTCGCCCACCCTCTTATGCCTAGCTGTTGTCTCTGTGTTAATGTGTTACTTCCTGCAGTATGTGATCTTCCTCCCAGCCCATCCTCAGTTTTGTTCCCCTCAAACACAGAAAGTCATACTGTTGGCCTCCATTGCACCTGGGCCCCTCTCATTCCCAAAATCCTTTTCACCTAGCCAATTTTTCCCTCTTGGATATCCCCAAAGAGAAAGATCATAAATACATGGGACTTTTGATATTCCATCTCTTGCCTCTTGCCTCGTGTCTCTTGTTTTTGGATCTGGTAATGAGAACTGCTTCCATCTTCCAAAGATGTCTGTGTTTTTCATCCCTAAAATAAACTTTTCAAGACCATGTATGCTACAAATTAATTGTGCTTTTTTTAAAAGAATAATTTTACAAGTGCACAACTTGTTAAATTACAAGTTATGCTAGCTACTCAAAAATATAACAAAAATGCATCATCCTTGTTAAAATAGCAGCTGATGTCACAAAATTCACAAATAATATTAAATGCACAATTTAATGTCAATGTCATCAACCACAGCGACAAAATTAGAGATGGACTGAGCTAAAAACAGAAATAGAAAGTTTTCTCAACCCACAGGTGTCTCCAGCTGATTTGAAATCCCATCACTTGCTGTGAACTGTCATGCTCATCCAACAGGCTGCTTTATTTTAATTTTGCTGATATTTTTTGTCACAACAACGTGGATGTTAATTGCTATGATAGAACTGTTGCTAAATTGTTGGCAAAGGTTATTTAGCTGTTTTAAAAAGCAAGAGATACAATACTGACAGAAGGTCTAATTCACTGCCATTTTAATGATCCTTGTTGCTTAATCTAGAATCAAGGAAAATCTACTAATTTTCAAAATCAAATGCATTTGATCTTCCTCTGGAAGTTTTAATGTTTCATTTTCACACTAATGCCCTGGTTTCAAATTTCATGTATAACTTGCATCAAGACATGCTTTTCACAAATTACTTTAAAACCTTATGCTTGGGAATTCTTTCCTCAACTGCTTTATGTTTTCAATATATTTGTATGTTAAGAACACCTTTTGCATTTAATCTATCACAAATAATCCACAGATGCAAAAGTACTGTCATTTCTTTTAGAGTGGATAGTATTGCATTCCATTATTAGAATAATATGTGCAGCTGAGTGGTTCAAAAGCAGCAATCTATTGAACTCAATGTCCTGCTCCCCAGTTATGATTGAAATAATTGTATTCTAAATGGATTACAACCCAAAATACTAGCTAGTCTAGCAGTTTTGTTTTTCCCAATTTAAAATATTTGCAACCATGGGACTTTTTTGGTTTTTGCAAATTACATTAAGTGAAAAAAACATAAAAAACAATTACAATTGAAATTTTTAAAAATCTCAATAATTAAAACAACCGTCTCTGAACTTTTAGATAGTTCTTTTCATTTCCTGTTTCTTTTCCTGCACTGCCACACTACCATCTAGATTGGGCAGTCCAGCAGATTTCAGTTGCCATTAATGTTCTGGACACATGTTCAGGTGCTTCCATCTTCTTTGCGGAGCCCAGTTTGACTGTGCATGCACTGGCACCTGAGATGATCCCTAGCACCAGAAATGCAAATGGTTACTGCACTGGATGGAAAAGGTAAATTTTGGGTAAGGGTTGGGATGTGTGTGGTGCATGGTTTCATGCACCACTGCTAGTAAACAATAAGGTAACACCTGGTAGGGCAGGAGGCATTTCTAGATTGAAAACACTTCCTGCAAGTGCAGATGCTCCTTGCCAGATGTCACCCTATCATGTACTACAGGGCCATGTGTGAACTGGCCCCAGGTTAAGTGGCTTCCTGTCTTCTTTGCCTCCAGTCCAGGCCATCTAAACAAGTGTCCACATCTGTACAGAAGCCAAGACTGATATGGCTCATCACAAGCTGGCATGATCTGGGCATGAGGTAGCGAATTCAGAATAAGTTCTCATGCACTGACCCTTAGATGCCTTTCTCAGACCCTGAGAATGCTTGTTCCTCCCCACACTCTTTGGCATGGGGAGACAAGTGGCCTTGGGGATCCAGGTAAGTCTTCTTTGCCACATGAAGGAGACACAGCCTGTATCACTCACTCATTGTAGAAGTGTTATTTAGAACTTTGGTGCAGTTGCTGCTATCCTTCTTGCTCTTCTTTTATACTGTATTTATAACCCAACCTATGGCTGAAAGTCTCAGGGGGGTCACATAATATTGAATCAAATCAAAATTGTTGCCTTCAAGCTATCACTACAATACATAGTAGCTCTTCCTGGGCACATGATTCTCCCAAGAACACATCTTCTCCTTAATGTTTAGCCCTTTCTACATGGGGCATTATTCTGGATCATATCCCAGAGTAGAACCCTGCCATCTGGATGCTGGTACAGACTAAGGCAGGTACTGCTCCAAATCTGCTGAACTCTGCACCAGAATTACGATGGAAGGCTCCTATTTTGGGATATAATCCAGAATACGGTCTCATGAAAAAGGGCCTTTGTGTGCATCATATTGCTAAGCAAAATGCCATGGGAGCTGTGTTATCCAGCTTGCCCTAGTGAGAATATTTGTGCAGTGTTTGTGTTCCAAGAAAGAGATGACCCAGAAGGTAAAAACTATTATCTTCAGAGCTACTACATTGCCCCAGGGGCAGCTTTAGCTTAACTGCATGGTCTTGCTCCTAGTGCCACTTCTGCACAACATCCATTTCAATGCACACACAAAAAGGTTAATTGTTAAAATTACACATTAGGAATGAAGAAGGGTTAAAGAGGATATCTCACTTCTGTTTAACAACCAACACAATTTAGCCCAGTTGCTTCATTAGGCAGGGATTTGGGGAGGAGAATGAGTAGGATTGCATCGACAAGGAACAACAAAGATGAGGAAAGATACTCAGAAGCTCAGGGAATGAGGAATGACATAGCAAAGGAGCCAATTCAGATGCAATTAAAATGAAAAGGGATGACATCCTTGTATAGTTAAAATCTTTGTGACATATAGACTCTCCTATTTGTGGAGTCTGCTGAAAGAATTTCAATCAAGACTTTTTTTAAAAAAATTCTCCCATCTTTGAGATTCTAATAATAATATCTCATGGTGCATTGACTGAAAAAGATGCCTTCCAGGGTATCCTGATGTTACCTAAATCCATCATGCTCTGTCAAATATCTGTGATGCTTAATCACCCCATCTTCTGTTATCCTTTAAAAATGATTTCTCCCTGGTAGCTAAAATGATACAGACAATCAAAAAACATATGTCAAGCTATCTGGCCACTGTGATTTGACTGTGCAATATTATCCCTGCAGGCAAAAATAGACCCTCCCTTTGTCCTTGCTTTTACTGGTGATGAAGGGATAAGTAACTCACCACTAGTGAGGTTCATGTGTTTTACTTTGCTATCATTTACTCGCCATTTCATACCAGGTCAGCACTATGTAAAATTATTAGAGGTGCCATTCTGGTTGCCGTGGAAATACATGCATGCTTTCCCAGTCAATGAAACTGAGAGGAATGCAAAGGTTTTGCTTGTTTTCAGCGACACTGCAACAGATTGAATCTTAGGCTGCATCCTGACCTACAAATACTGCACATTCCAATGCGCAGTCGGGGCATGGGCGTCACACCTGACACCAGATACTTTGTAGCGGCAGTGCTTTATGCCAGTGCTACTGCAAATTTACCTACTGTGGAACAATGCACTCTTGCTCCACAGTATCGGGATGGTGAGAACAACAAACGAGAGCCGAGCCTGCGCCTCACTGCACACACCATGGAAGGATTGCAGCTTTCTCTGAGAAAACTATGGGGAGGCTGCTGGAGTCTGGATGGTGCATTGTGGTTTCGGCAGCCGGAAAGCTGTGCTTTTTTCTGTAATGGCGGAATTTATTCCGCTAATCTGGATACAGCCTCACTGATTGCATGATGGTGAGTGCCTCCAGGCATTGCTATAAAAATGCACAGCTTACCTATTCTCCAAACTAAAGGGCTTCTGGAGGAAAAATGGTTTGTTCCCACCTACAGATAATACGCTGCAGTTTAGGCATCTTAGCAGCAGCAAGAATTCTTCTGTTCACATGGTCACTGCTTCCCTGCATGCTCTGCTCTCATAAGTTCACATGAGTTTGAGAAAGATCTCAGTGGAGGAAGGTGGTCTCTCCAGAGACTGAACACGGATTGACTGGGAATTTGATAAAATAATCTGGAAAAATTGCTGCTGGACTGTGGTAAGTTTGGGAGGTAAGTCCTCTGGTTTTTGGACAGAGTTTGGCGGGCTGATAAATATATCATAACAAAGTATTAATTTGGAAAAGTTTATCTTTAAGAAAAATTATTTAATACTTTTAAAGGTGTAATACTTTTAAAGTTAATTTTTCAAAAATAAAACAAGCCCATTAAATAAAATGAAGGTAGAATGCCATGTGATCCGGAAGTTCAGAACTCATTTTTTAAAATGTAAAAGCACATGGTTGTGACTCAAGATATATAGTCCTTCCTTCTTTGACACTTCAGTGTTAACACCACAATCTTTGGAGAAGGAACACTGCACAAAATTCATTCTATCACATGCACCTGGAATTATTTCAAAAGTTATGATATACCTCCTCCTCCTCCTGTTCCTTATTTCTCAATTTCCTGAACTCTTATTATCTGTGGCCACCATTCATTCTGGTTGCTTTATAGTTGCATTCAGAGTTGCCTCAATTGACCATTTCTTTATGTCAGGTGAGATACCATTATTGCTCCTTTATTCTGATATTTGGCTTCGTATTCTGTCATACTATTTTAAACAGCTGAAAGCTGAGATTCAACTTGCTTATCAGGACTGTATGCCTGCCCTTGGGGACCATGCTTTCAAGACCCTTCATTGTCATTAAAGTTTTATTTTTCTTCTTTCGGCTACCTAATTTCTTTCTGTCAAGCGGTGCCTTATCAGTCCTTTCACAGACCCTGCACTGGCTTTTCTCAGTACAATTAAAACTGCTGGGCTTTTCTTGTTTGTTTGTGTGTTTTGACCTAGAAAGCCCCAGATAGCCTGGACTATTGACTCCTGACATAACTTTATCCCCTATTTGCTATCATGATCACTAGAGCAGATGAAAAGCATCCTTTTCACTATGCTATTGTGGTGATATCATGTTTCAGATGCATGCATATTCATGCTCCTCTTTCATGCTTCTCTTGCAACTGCAAACTTCCCTGTCAAGCCTGAACAAGCCACTTTAAACTGAAGGGAAGTTTTTTTAAGAGTGCGTGCATGCGTGCGTGAGTGATTAAAGCCACTATTGATGTATTGAATGAACCCCAAAATATTCTTCAATGTACTTTATACAGTAGGATAGGTGAGCTGATGTGTTCTGGATATTCTGGGCTTCACCTCCACCATTCCAAGCCATCCCTGTGGCTGTGTGTCAACTTGCTAGAGGGGATTCCTAATAACGTGCCTTCTACTGCCTTGCCTCCATTTGTAGCAGCAGTGGGCACCCCTCAGTGATCATTCTGTCCCAGTACCAGGCACAATAACCAATAGAGTTGCCATTTATGGAGATGTAATTTTCTGCCCTCAATGGAGCTACTTCAATCCACCATAGAAAATGGCATCTCCATGCTCAAAAATAGAGATGAGAAAGCACCATTTTCAGTGCTGATCCTGGTGCCTCCCACACACACCTTGGAAGCATCTGGCCTGGAACTGATGGGAGTCAGAATTTCAGCCATGTTTGGTTACCCTTTGATTTAGTGTGTATGTAACAATGAAACATTTATGCTTAAGATGTGTAGGCCTATTTTTGATGTGATAGCTTACCACAATATATAACAAGCAAAAAATGGCAGCATTCCATCCAGATGGCAATTTTTAATACACAGTGGATAGCAACCAATTTGTTGAAAAATTACAGTGGCTTTGGTAGGTTCCATTGCTGTCAACTTTAAGCAACAACACGTAACTGCATGTTAGCTTTATGGCACACTCCTGATGTTGGAAACAATAAGAGTAGCCTGTGAAATTGACATTTTCTTAACTCTGTTTAGACCAAGGAAAGAAGTTGTCCTTGATGGGATAATTCAATTACTGAAAGAAAATAATTACTTGCATCTGTATTTTAGGACCCTGATATGGACCTAGTATGAGACAGACATCCTACTCTGGGTAGTCAACTCCTTCCTTACCTGCCCACACTTCTGTGAGCCTGTTTGGTGGTCTTGTGGTTAAAGTGCCTGACTCACATTTTGTAATGAAAGGGTTGGATCCTCACTCCTCCACAAAGCCAGCTAGGTGACTTTGGGCTAGTCGCAGATCTCTTCTGAGCTCTTGCAGCCCCACCTACCTCACAGGGTGTCTGTTGTGGGGAGAACAGGAAGCTTTGTTAGCTGCTCTGAGTCCCCTTAAATGGGTGAGAATAGTGGGCTAGAAAAGCCATTTCCCTTTCCCTTTCCCTTTCCTGTTCCTGTTCCTCTTCTTCTTCTGGTGTCACTTCTGCTTTTTTCCCAACACCCCCACCCTCAGCCAATCCCCTCCCCTAAGGATTTCTCTGTTGATTTTGGTGAATGATTTTCAAGCCCTGGGCAATGGGTGGAAACAAGCATTGCAGCTTATTCGTTTAATTTATATTCTGCCACTTTCAGCATCAGTGCTCCCAGGGCAGCTTAGAACGAGATTAGAGAAGTACACAGAGTCAGTGGTTTTTCTTTTTCTTTTTTTTTTCTTAAAATAGCAAGAACATCAGCCAAAAACTCAAGTCAATCAATCCATCAATCAGACTCAGCTAAAAACTTTGCCATGATTTATAAAGACAAACAAGATCTGTCACAAATTTCCAATGGGGATACAAGCATAGGCCCAGAGAGGCTCCATTAGACTGAGCCAGGTAGTTCTTTATGCTCACATGTGTATACAAGTATGCCTATGTGTATGTGTGAGGGGGATGTTAATGGAACACTATTTCACAAGTTTAATAAAACTCGATGAAGGTAGCTAAGAGAGGTACCTCTAATTTGTATTAGAGGCTAGAAGATGCTGCACTGTACCACCTCTAAGTGTATTTATTTATTATTTATTTATTATTTACATTTCTATCCCACCCCATACCCGAAGGTCTCTGGGCAGGTAAAACCATTAAAACAACAGATTAAAAACAGAATATACATTAAAAGCACTTTTTAAAAATCGACAAACATATGACATTTCTATCCTGCCAAAGGTGTCAGGGTGGGTAACTGTGGCGACTCGACCCAACCTCCTCCCCCTTTGGACTCCTACTTTGCAGAGCTATGCAGTGGAGGAAGTGGCCATAGAGCACCATAGCCCCACTGCCTGCCAATGGGCTTGGGTCAGTATATCAACTTGGCTATACCCTCCAATAGGCATCCAGGCTCCACAAGCCCTCTCCCTGAAGCAGCACAACAAACACCAGTGTAATCCAAACACTAACACAAGTAAATAAATAAATAAGTAGAAGCAAAGATAGTTAGCTAAGCATCTTTGTGTTGCTAGAAGGAACAATTTACTGTAAGCGGAATAAGGCCGCATCCCCATTACAACCTTATTTCGATTTCAAACCGTTTTCAATCCTGGCAGACCCCACGTCAATTTGGCTTAACACGCTTTCCGCGTGTTAAATCGCCCCAAAGCATTGTAAATGTTAATCCTCATTTCAACAGGTCTCACTCCAGTTTGTGCGCTTGAAACGTTTTACATTTTTTACTGTGGGGACCATACGGGATGAGAATCCGTGTTCAGGGTTTCCCTCCCCCAATAGCTTGCTTCCAAAGATAGCGATTTCATTGAAAAAAATCCACCTCTCAAAACAGCCACTATAAAAACCCACTCCTTAAAGCTACACTGTAGCAATCTACCCACTTCACACCGTATGTTGCGAATTTGCGCAATTCTGAAAGTTCTGACCTTTAGAAAGGGAAAAGAAAGAAAAGCAGCTGGAAGTTCTGTTTTAAAGGATGTGGCTGTGATGGGGGCTTGAGTTACTGCTGCTGCTGTGTGCCCTTGGAAATGGGGAGAGGAGGGGAAAGAATTGCTGGCTGCCCGCTGGCATTTTTCTTCCAGGCAAGTGGCAGCCACCCAGCCAGGCTCCCTGAAGAGGTCCCTTATGGGTGGCACATTCATGCCAGAAGAAAGAGGGCAGGGCAGCCCCGAAAAGCGGCTTTTAAAAAGTAGCCACTTGAGTCCCCCCTTGAGTCACATACGCCACGTACGATCCTCAGAATCTGGATCCAACACGATTAATCTGAAAGTAATGGGAACAGGCAAATTCGCGTTTGCATCTGGTTCTATTATTTTGGTTTAAGGAAACTGGATTAAGCTTATATGTGATGGCATGATAGTGAGCATGAGTGAGAACCGAAACCAAGGATTCGCAATGCATGATAAAATGGCGATTTGGCATTTGAAAGCGAAGACTGTGGAATTACAATAGGACTTTGACTTAACTTTGCCACTGAAAGTAAGGAGTGCCGAAACTGTGAGGTGGCAAGGCCGAAGGAGTCATTAACAGGAAAGACAAACGGATTAACAGCGATAAGAGATGGAGAAACGTACGTGACCCCTGGAATGAGGACTGATAAGGTCGGAAAGACCCCAATGATTGGGTAAATGAATAACAGGACAAGACCAAGCTCAGCAGAATGAGGAAACCAACATATCTGAGCATGCGTCGGATACACCCTGTTAAAAGAATATATAAACAAGGCTTTTTGGACAATGGCTTTGCTTTTCGGGGACAGCTGTACCGGACTGCCCATCGCCTCTACGATTGGACTGATCAACCAAATCGGGAGTAGGCTCGTGAGTAAAGGAATGAATGTGTGTAGTGAGTGAATGGGATCCCTCTGTTTGATTGTATGTTAAAATTAATTTAATAAATGAACTGTAAATCCAGATCTGGTCCCTTATTTTCTCGGTGTGCTTGTTTGGTTAAATTCCGAATATACACTTCTCGCTGATTACGAACTGCTATAGCCTTTTATGACATATAATGGGGATGTGGTCTAAATGTCAGCTCTCACATAAAGATCCACTGAAAGCAAAATAGTAAACAAGTCCTGCCTACAGCTCCTCTTGTCCCTGAACAGAAATTCCTGATATCGTTCAGTGTGAAGATTCTTCCTAAGATAAATAAATTAAGCAGCAAATGCAAACAGCCTTCCAGGCTTGCCTCACTCCCACCGAGGTATAAGCCTGCTCGTACATCCACACTGTTGCTGGCACGTGCTCTGGTTTTCCTCTAACCTAGAGTTCTAGACCCTGTCTATCCCCTGCCCCTCTATACAAAGAGTGCAAGGCCTAGAAGCCCGAAGAGTTCAGCCCCGAACTCTCTGCAATCCCTCACTCACTACAAGAATAGAGACGCTCAGAGCCCCGGACTGCTAGTTTAAATACTGCGGGATCCGGCTGCTCTGATTGGCATGTTTTGGTGCTTTTTTGCTGCAACTCCTCCCTTCCTGTCAATCAAGCTGCAAAATGCCTGGGAAACAAGGCCGCGGCTACAGCTTGCTTATTGAAACCATCACAGTAACAACATTTAAAATCAAGCATACATATTATATATTAAAACAATAACAATATATTTTAAAATAATAGCTGTTTCTGAGAGTTGGAAGAGAAAGTATATCCCTATTTAACCAAAGGCCAAAGCAAAGAGGTGCATCTTCACTGCCTTGCTAAACATATGCCACGTACGATCCTCAGAATCTGGATCCAACACGATTAATCTGAAAGTAATGGGAACAGGTACAGTGAAGGTGCATGATGCATTTCAAGGGGGAGACTATTCCAAAGCCCATATCGTCCTTGTTGCGTTCACTTTGAACTATAGCAACTCCCCTAGGGCAACAAGAACTTGCAGTTCATAAGACACCACCAGCTGGATTTCTGGGCCCCTGATTTCCATTGCCTACAGGACCATTAGTAGCTTGCTATCTCATTCACTCCAATGGGAGTCTTGTTCCAAGAGCTCTTCTTTCTTATCTGTAGGCAGGATGAATAAACAGTGACTTGGTGACAGAGTAAATTTATTGTGTCTCTAACACGAACCTGGGGCAAACTTGGATTACTCTGTTCTGGAGTAATCCTGTTTCTGCTGCGGGTTACAGTTGGAGGCCAGGAACAACACCGACCGTGCATTGGGCTGTTCCCAAACAGAAGCCGCAGGTGCGCATAAGTGCACCTGCAGCTGTTGCCAGTCTCTTCCTCCTAATATCCTTGGCTGCTTTCCTTCCGGGTAAGTGACGCTCAGCCACTGGCTGTCCTCCTTCGCTCAGCTTTAAACCGAGCCAGGCTTTTCTTTCCCCCTGTTGAAACAGGGGGAGGGAAAAGGAAGGAAAGAAGCTGAGGGCGTTAGGAGGAGAAGGCTTGCAGTGGCTGCCTTCCTTCCTTTTCCCTCCCCCCCTGCCTGGTGCCCAACACTGCTGCATCTGAGAGGCTGGCTAGGTTTAAAGCTGAGTGAAGGAGGACAGCTGGTGGCTGGGTAAGTGAGTGAGGGGATGCACAGAGGGGAGGTCCGGGGAAAGAAAACTGGCATGGGAACAGGAGGCTAAAATCTGGAGTGGATTCGGAGTACTGGGGGATTTAATGGGAACCCTCAATGCCGAATCTGCATCCACTCCGGATTTTACCCCCTATGGGGGCACACCCTAGGTTCTCAAAATCACAATGCTCAAAAACACGTGTGTGAACATACCCTATGAGGCTTGTGGGTTTTTTTAACTGTTGTTTTTGCTGCCTGTGAATGGAACCTTAGAAGCAACCAACCAGCTCATGCAATTCATTCTTCTGAGCAGCCACGAAAGAACCAGTGTTCATTGAAAACATAACTGAGCTGCTCATGCTTTTCTTCTTCATCAGATCTTTAATGCCTTAAGATTTGGGTTGTGTGCATGATTGGGAGAAGGCATAATGAAATTCAAGCTGCATCTCTATTAAGCAGCAAAGGCACCTTAGGTAAGACCAGTTCCCATTACTCCAAATGGAGAATGGCTGCTCTGAAGACTTGATTAAGGAGCCTTGATAAGCAAGACACAGACTCAGTCGGTCCTGCTTCTGGATAGACTTGCATTTGATGGCATTATCTAAATTTTTGGTACCAATCTTCTCTCCCATATGTAACGTAATAGGGTAAAACAAATCTACATGGTTCACATAGGCAGTGACAGATGTGTGTGTGCACATATAAACATACATTCTGCTTGAATCCTTGAGCTTCATGCCTTGGGATTGTGGACCCTTCTATGAAACATTCTCTTGTGTGCAGGTATACTTGCCATTTAATCAAAAATATGGCTTGAAATCTTTTATCTCAGTTCTACATCTAAGGATGTTTATGCATTGCCGAGACAGCTATCTTTTATACGTTAATGCCAATTTATTCCATTCCCTGAAATCCTGCATCAAAGCATTTCCCCCCCTTTCCCCTTACAATCAACTAACTGTCCTCCCCTCCCTGTGCACCTTCAGAAATTTATCTATTCTGAAACCTGCTGTCTGTTGTGTTCTTCTTATCATAGACTGGCTAATGTAGAAGAAAAATAAAAAAAGCTATCAAGACTTGTGAGGCTATGATTGTTGTCAAGGAAAGCTCACAGGAATATTTACGTAAATGAATGGATAGTGATAGCCATTCGTCCTGAGAACCTGGGATGAAGGGATGAGGTAGTGTGTGGGTTTAATGAAATACTCCAGCCGTAGTGTAATATACAAGGGCCTGATAAGAGGAGGCTGACAAAATCTGTCTATTTCTTGTTGGTGTTAGTTTCTCATGAGCTTCCCCCATAGGATCACGCCATTCAATTTCCTTGTCAAACTTCTTTTAAAAATGTATTTGAGCATGTAAATTTGTTCTATGTTTTCACCCTGAAATACATATTTCTAAATAGGAGTGTACACTTTAAACAACACAAACAACTAAAAGTAATCAGATGATTTCTGGATCATCAAGGACTACAATATGGCATATGGGTAAGTGCAAAAACCAGTGAACAATGATTATTTTTATCAGTAAATGATATGCAGCTCAGGTCAAGGTTCCCCCACCCCCCACCCGCAGGGAAGAGAATTCAATGTTAACTTTTTTTTCCTGTTAGTGTGCATTGAGTCTAGGGGATATTCACTCTCCAAGGTTCTTCAACCAAGCAACTAGTCTTGAAGACTCTAGGGCTGCTAGGGCAAATGCAATTATTACAATACACTGTTGTATACAATTGAGAGATTACAAATGTTCAAGAAATGCATTCAAAGAGTCAAAGGAATCTTAAAATTGAAACTGAGATTGCATTTTCCCTTGCCTGTTCTAGGTGGTTCCATGCCAGTCCCTTTTCTGGGGCTATTGCCGTGTGATTCCCAGCAGGTGAAGTATAGAATATTGTGCACTTTGAAGAGATGAATAAATATGTGAGGACATGGATGACAACTTTTAATAACTTCTATGACTTAGGAAGGCAACACTGCTGTATTTCAGGAATAATATTTCAGTTTTTTCCTATTTTTACACCAATTTATTTAAATAACACCTAAATAACACAATTTCAAAAGGTTTTTCCTAATTTTTTTTTAAAAAGATTATCATTTATGTCCTTTATATATATTTCCAAACAGTTTCCTCACCTCTTAAGAAGCATTGCTTTCTGAATATGTCCTTGATTCATAGTAAAATGTTTAGTACTGAACTTTCTCAATTATCTGGCTGGAGATACCCTTCCCACAACCCTGGGTTGATGCATGTTCATTACATCCCACAATGAAGTTGTGTCCTAGATTCAGGGCATGTGGGACAACACTGAAATCATGACTTCTCATGCTGACCCTTTCAATTGTCTCATCGCATAATATCAATATGCAGAGAGACAGTTAAAGGAATGTTTCTGACCATTTCTTACCATGCAGACCAAATTGACAGGTGGCCACCAATTTCAGAGAATGCATAAGCAAAGCTTTATAAATTAATATTTATACAGAGGCAGCCTCAATGTACGAAAGGACCCTTTAGATCAGCGGTTCTCAACCTACCTAATGCTGCGACCCCTTAATGGAATTCCTCATGTTGTGGAGACCCCCAGCCACAAGGGTGGAGCAGCTGGGGGGTGGGACGGAAGGGCGGTGGGAGACTTGTCATGATCCCTCTGAAAGGGTAGTTCAACCCCCAAAGGGGTCCCGACCCCCAGGTTGAGAACCACTGCTTTAGATCCAGGCAACTCTTCCATCTGGTTCTTCTTCTTTTTGCAAATTCATGGCCATTTCTCATCTTGACAGAATCTCCAGTCCCCATCATTTTTTTCCAGTTTGCCCTAAAGTTTGCTCCTCTCTGGTATGGTCCTGTTAATAGTTGACATTTCTCTGCTGCCTTCTGCTTTGACCCAGCCGCCTTTAGTTTTCCTGGCAGTGATACTTGCCAATCAAGGTGGGTAGGCCTCCAAGATAATCCTTTCTTCTCCACCACTGTCCTGCTTTCCAGTCTTCTGACCATTGCTGAAGATGGTGCAGAGATTGCCTCTACTATATCTAAGTGCACCTCTTTATTCCTAATTATATATAATCAAGTAAGTTTAATTGGGCTCAATGGTGCTTATCCCCTCCCCCTTTAAAACAAAACAGGCTAGAATTATATTTCATTTACCGTAATTTATTTTCCTGGACTCAGAATGCAGTCTTCCTCTTTTGGATATTCTAATATTCATTCTTATCCAAACAAATTGTTATCTTTTTTTTTTTTTAAGTCCAACTGGGTAACTAACCAAATCAATAAATATCATAAGTAGAAAAGAGGTGTGCCTAGTGATGGGGTATAGACACAGTAGAGATATAATTGGTACCTCAAGAGTGCTTCAGATAATTAACTTCAAACAATAGGCAATTTCATTATTGGCTTTAGCAACAGGATCTGCTAATCTTTGCTGGAGGACGATTTACATTCAGATGAGAGAGGGGACAAACTACAATGCAAGTTTGGGCAAAATAAAGCTTAAGAACATTATTTCATTAAATTGACAGGTGCTCAAGCCTGCTCCATTGAGCTCATGCAAAATTATGCTAATGAAATCAGTTTGAATAGTGTCGAGGGAGGAGTGCAACTGGGCGATATGAATGCTTCTTCAAATTGTGGCATTTGCTTTAATTGCCATTTAAACAAATATGAAGGCTACTTATCTCAGCCTTCATGGAATCAAGTGAAATAAAACAGATATGGTTGCCTTGTACAATCATCAGATGCCGAGGGCTGAAGTGGGATACAAGTATAAGAAAGAGAATAAACAAACAAACAAATAAGGGGCACCTGTGCTTTAACATCTGCAATCTTTCAAGTTTGTACACAACCCGGAATTATATGTTTGTATGTTAACTACATGCACATGATTGAAATATACCTTGCAAATATATGCACATTTGGGCATCTGTGGTGCCAGTTAAAGCATCCATTGATACCATGCTGCCATTAGTGATGGCAGTAGGCACCTCACAGTGATTTTATCAGTCACCCCAATTCTGGGCATGATCACCTTTGGAGGCACCATATTTAATTTAATTTATTATTACTTTGCAGGTCTAAAATGACTTCAAAGGTAGCTTTTTCAATGGTGGCTTGCAGTACCTCTGCCATATGACTGCAATGAAGCCACCTTCCCAGATAAGTAGAATCCTAGACTGTTCTGGCTTCAGGCTTGGTTATGGCATGGAAACTGCATTGGTCACGCTTCTCTGGGAGAGAGACAGAGGGAC
This sequence comes from Aspidoscelis tigris stejnegeri, assembly GCA_023333525.1. Classification (NCBI taxonomy): domain Eukaryota; kingdom Metazoa; phylum Chordata; class Lepidosauria; order Squamata; family Teiidae; genus Aspidoscelis; species Aspidoscelis tigris. The sequence continues at coordinate 19,732,662 of JALMGA010000010.1, forward strand.
CTTGTTAGTTCTCCTGGACCTTTCAGCAGCTTTTGATACCATTGAACTTGAAGTCCTTTTGGAAAGACTATGGAGTTTAGGAATTGCAGGCAGTGCACTCCATTGGTTCCACTCCTGTGGCCGATCTTGGATAGTGGTAGTAGAAGATTCTGACTCGACACCCTGGAAACTCCTTTGTGGGACAGTTTTATCTCCCATGCTATTTAATATCTATGTGAAACTGCTGGGAGAGGTCATCGAGAGATTTGGAGTGAGGTGTCATCAATATACAGATGGTACCCAGCTCTATCTCTCTGTGCCATCTGAATGAGGAGAGGTGGTTGAAGTGTTTGACAGGTGCCTGGATGGGAGCCAATAAATTGAAGCTGAATCCAAACAAGACAGAGGTGCTTGTATCACAGTGTCTCGGGTCTGTGTTGTTGGCAGGCAGCCTGTCCTTGATGGGGTTGTAATGCCCTGGAAGGGACAGGTGTGAAATTTGGGGGTACTCTTAGACTCTGTGCTAATGCTTGAAGCTCAGGTGGAGGCCGTGGCCAAGAGTGCCTATTCCCAACTATGGCTGGTGCACCAGTTGAAGCTTTCTTTGGGCAGAGATGACTTGACCACAGTTATCCATGCTTTGGTAACCTCTAGATTGGACTATTGTAATGTGCTCTACATGGAGCTACCCTTGAAGATGGTTCGGAAGCTGCAGGTATCAGGCTTGAAATAAACATGCTTCTTAGGCTTCCCTTTGTGACACTTTTGGGGTTCCTGAGCCTATGGATCTATGTCGATTAACCCCTCAGAGTGCATTGCCGTACTACCAATTCCACCCACCCTGAGTTCCCCAGTAGCATAGACCAATGGTTCTTCCAGGTAAGTACCTTTTATACCCTCTGCCAAGGTTCTGTCTTTCTTGACTGGCTGGGCTTCTGAGCTCTTCCCCCCCTTCTTCTTATATGCTAATTAGAGTAGGACTGGCCCTTTCCTTACCTGCTTGACTCACTTTACAGGTTAAATGCTTATTTTTTCAATTGGTACATTTAAATACATTTTTACATTGTAATACATAAATATAATATATGTAGTAAATAAGCTTGGGCATCACATTGGAATCTCATGAAACAGCAACCCAAGGTATCTGCAGTGAGGGCAGAAAAATAAATCCTCCCTCAAAGGCACCTCAGATGACAATTGCACCCCAAAATATAGTGCCATGAGAGCACAAGCACCTCTTAGTACCATGTGTAGAGACACAATTGCTTAGACTCCCTTCCAAGGCATCCCCCAAGGGAAATGAAGAAGTGGTCTTTTTCACTTGATCCCATGAGGATATTTGGTCAAGAGGTTTTGCATTTTTCTCCCAGGTTTTTAAAGACTAAATATTTGCAATGTGCTAAATTTTGACTGGGCATTTTTTCTGAATCATATTCCATCCTGCTGCAGATTGAAAGACGGATCTGGGACTAGAGTTTTTTGCCCTTACAGAAAGATTGTGTGTACTGCTATTGGTTGCAAAGTTCTGAAACCAAGAAGGCATTCTGTGAGGATGGTGAGCAGTGCATGGCTATTTATTTATTTTTATTCAAATAACAAACAAACAAAAAGGACGTATTGTCCTCGTATACCTCTTTATGGATGGATAAGGCAAACAGCAGCTGAAACCCTTTGAATGTAGAACTGTTGTTCAATGGCCCCTTCCAGATTAGCAGATTAAATCTGCAGTTATAAAGAAATATGTGCTGTGAAGCGGGAATCTGGCGTCCAGACTACAGCAGCCTCCACAGAGGAGGAAGCTGTGGGAATTTGCATTGGTGCACGTGTCACATGGGATGAGGCAGCCAATCTCAGATGAGCTGCTGTCCTTGTTCTCACCAGCAATTCTCACTGTCCTGTCCAGACTGGCGGGAAGCTTCAAATTTACTTGATGCTGCAGAGTGAGTATTCTCCAACCAGCATTAAGTAAATTTGCAATAGTGTCACTAGGAAGTGTCAACCATCATGTGTGACAGCTTGATCTTGGGTACGCATTCTGATATGCAGCACCAAGAAGTGTGGATGCACCCAAAACTGCATTTATTGGGAACTTTACGAGCACTATCTAATCACCCACTTACACTGTCACTGTCACTTTCAGTGGGTACTGGTGATACCTGGAGATAGTCTGTCACAAACCTTGCTCTTTTCTATCAGCTGCTCTTCCTTGAGAAGAAAAGTGATCCCAGATGGAGGCTGAATGAACAAGCAAGAAACCAACTGGACCGACCCCAGGTGGTGCTCTATATCAGATACAAGATCTGTTCAAGAAGAGAATAAAACTGGCATGGAGAAAGATATAAGACACCAATGAAATAAATAAGTGCCAATGAAATTATTACAGCATTTGTTAGTTGGCAATGAAAGCACTGAGGCCCAGTGCTTTTCAGTGCTAAACCACATGTTCAGAGCACCACCCTACTGTGACCATATGGCCAACCAACTGGGACAACAAGGTAACTTAATATTAGTCTCCCTCCTATTCAAGGTGTAATTTTTATTTCTGTATTTCTCACATTACATTAAAAGTTGAAGTAAGTGCAAAAGGAAATATATGGTGAACAGAACATCAAACAAAATTTAAATATTTTAACAAATGGCTTATTTATTAAACTTAGATGCAGCCTTTATTACATACGTAACCATGATGATAGAAATATGTTTTCTATTCTGCCAAATTTAAATTCAGCCAAGCTGCTTCTCCTTGAGTTTAATTGGGACTTGTCCTTTTTCACATGTTCAAATACTGAATAAATAGGACACCTGTACAGATCCTTATTTCCATAGTTTATAGGAACATCTTTGGGAAAGACAATTTGAATATTCTCAAATGTTTTTTGTAGCGTGTTACATTTAACTTGTATTTGGATAAATAATTTACTTCAAAGCAAAGTATAGCTCTACATTTTTAAGACTATTTTCACCCAAAAGTGTATAAGTACCAATCTAGAATAGATCTACTGCTGTTAATAAGTAGACTGCAAGTATACTTGCATGCTCTTTCCCTGTCTCCTTCCTCACTTTCTTCTTGCCCTGGTTATTGATAATATGTATTGTTAAAACTCTCAGTCCAAAAGCCCTACATAGAATGTCTCCAGATTTAGGGCCATCACCATTACACAGTAATGGAATTTAAATTTGGTCCTTGGACTAGGTGGTCTCCACTGGGAGTAATGGAAACTAGCCTCACCTAAAGCCCCTTTGATGCATAATGGCAATGAGTCAGAGACTGATCCTGATAAATGCCCCCAATTAGTGATGTGCACAAATTTTCTTTTGTATCTGATTTGTATTGAATGGAATGCAAGAAAATGTGTATTCATTCTAATAGATGCCCTTCAAATGTGGTAGGATTCATACTCCATAAAAATATTCAATCCCATACGAATGCCATACAAATGCATACAAATAGTATCTGAATCCCACACAAATCCCATATGAAGCTTCGTAAGAAGCTTCATGCAAATGTATCAAAACTTTCAATTCAATGTCGAATGGCAATGTTCAAATGTGTCAACATTCAATTTGAATTAGAATGTCTGAATTCGGCCTAAATCGGACAAATTTTGAATGTTACAAATGTTGGCTCACATTCCTATCCCCAAGATATTCCAAAAACTCTGTGGAATCCAGCTAGCTGAAACTTTGTCAAAAGGCAGTGGATTATTCCACAATGGCCAGTGTACTGAAACCACCAGGCATACTAAGAGCCTAACTTTTGTACACTGGTGGGGTCTAAGGGATGTGGGGCCTCACCTAGACCACACCAGCCTGCAGAAGGGAGGCTCTTAGTACACTCACTGGTTTGGAACACCAGACAGTTCAGAACCACCCAATGTTACCAGAGTGAAATAGTGTCACAGTTCAAATTTCTATCAAGTTTCAGTTCTGTCCATAATTCCCTGCCTCCTCCTTCTTACACGCTCTGTAAAGCCAGCTATTGCTTCCTAGATAAATAAATTGGAACTATTATTCCTTTACGGGCCAAAGGAAGGTTTTGGTATGTAAAAGCATCAAAATGTTATTGGAATTAGTGAACTAGAATCGGTCATCCTGTCTATTGAGGTTAATCATTTGCTGATGGCAGGAATATTGTTTGAACTATATCTGGAAAAAAAATGCTTACATGACATACACTAACAACTGTTCTTTCAGCTTGGACATGGTTTGAATCTTGTTGAAACAAATTCAGTTCAGCATCAACTCAATGAAAACACTTGTATGTATGTATGTATGTATGTATGTATGTATTTGTGGCAGGTTATGGAAGATAAATCCAAGGCAAGCATGCTCAAGTCTGTTGGCAGAATGGTTAAGCACCGATTAAAAATAAAAATAAAAAAGCAAATATTTCCCCACCTCTACCTATCGTTTACTTCTACACTTTCAGTCTGGGGAAAATTCAAATAACTAAGTTTAAATAACTATTGACAAGAAAAGGAGTTGGGAAATTGCTGACAGACCCCTAACTTGCCCAGATGTTGCTAGGCAACAATATAATTAGATACCTTTTGCCACTGTTGATTTCTGCAAGCAACGCAAAGCCTTATATGTAGATGTCTGTTAATTTGAGATCAAGAATTATTTCAGCTTGGGCAAACTTGAGAAGGTAGACAGAAAAAGGAGTTTGGGTTTAAATTTCCTCTTTTCCCCAGAGACAGGACTATACAGCCTCAGGTCTCAATTGTTATGAAAGTTCTTTAGTCAGCAGAAACCAGCAGCGCCTACAAGATCTGAGACTTCCATGACTCTGTTAAGATTTATTTCATGGAGCAAGTGCTGCTTAAAAGATAGACTGTTCAAGAACCAGAAAATGACAGAGAAATATCACATTAGCATCCAGTGATGGGAGAGTCAGCAAGAGAGAGTGAGAAGTAACATGAAAAATCATCCCTTTATTTTTTCTTCTAGGAAAAGGAGGGAGAAAACGTGCAGATTTAGGACAAAAGAAAAATCAGAACAATAGCAGAAAAGGAGGCCAACAGATGGCCTCAAGGAAAAATTCAGTTAGGAGAAAACAGAAAGCTGCAACTAATAAATAAATAACCATCAATCACATTTCAAGAACAAATATAGTCAGAACTTGAAACTCTAGTTATAGCAGATCAAGTGACATGAATTCTACACAGAGAGGAAAAAGGTTTATTTTGCGTGAGGTTACTAGAGGCAAAATCCATGTTACAGTTGCTTACTTTTACTATTAGACAAGGTGAGCATTAATAGTGATGGATGGGCAAACACGCACAAACACAAATAATAAGTATATCTATTCTGGCATTGAATTCATTAAACACACACAGGAAATGAGCTGCAACACACTGTTATACCCACTAGAATCTATATTTCCTCAGCAAAATCTAGAGGAGGAAGCATAATATCGAATGCTCATTGTGATCTCCTTGTACATGAGAAGAACTAACAGCAGAGGGAGTACCTGAAACCAGAAATTTATGCTGATATTGTTTAAAACTGTAAGAAGTTTGGAACCTTACCAGATAAAACACTGTGGGAAGGTTACATGCTTGTGCATTTATATATTTATTCCACATATTTGTGTTCTGCCTCAAGATAAAATTTCTGAGCCAGTTTTCTGTATCTGTACACAGACACAGACACAGGATGCATCCTGACTTGTTTATACTGTGCAGAATTATCATCATGGAATCCCATTATCCAATTGCTGATCCACACTTACCTTAGTGCTGATCTAAGGACACTTGCTGCACAGTATAAAGAAAATTCTTTTTCCTGCCAGTCCAGACAGAACAGCAAGAGCAGCACAATCAGAGCCAGGAGGCCAGCTCAAATGTGATTGGCTGCCTCAACCCACATGACGGCATGTACCAACTCAGCTCTCACAGCTTCTGATGGGAAGCTATAGAGCTGCTTTTCGAGTCATCACTGCACAGCAGATAAGCTGCACTTTTACCTTTAACTGCAGATTTATTCCCCTGGAGTCAGCCACAGACACAGTCATGGCCCCATTCAGATTGTATGCTGGGATAGGGACCTGCTACCTATATGCCAGAGCAGGCTATGGCTAATCCTGGCCAGGGCATGGCATAGGGCCTTTTTGGACCTTTAATTCTCTGGGGAAGCAACCCATGGAAATAAAGATGGAAGATGGATCTGGCATCTTCACTTTGGGACACTGAATCCATTGCAAATACACCCAGAGCTTCCCTGCCTTCTGTGTAAGTGTGATCACCAGGATCTCTAAGCCATTGCAACAGGCATGGCATGTGCTCTTCCTGTGGTAACTTGCTGATACAGCAGCAACCACTCCTATACTTCATTCACCCTGAAGACTTGCAAACGGATCATGTTGGGCTGTCCTAGCCCGGCAGCTAATAAAGCTGTACAGTACATTTTAGTGCTCTACAGCTATACATGTGGGCAATGCCAATCACAGCTACAGAGGCCTGCACCTGAGCAAGATACTGGCTATCAGCCGCTGATGTACACTAGGCAGGTTTGTGCTGGCTGCCACTGTGGCAGGAGGCCACCACCGTACCAATCCAGGGGCGGGGGGGGGCACGCCACCCCAACACATCACTGGGTCAGCTTGATTCTGCCCCTAGCATCGGCCTGCCAGCCAGTGTGTCATGGAAAGCATGATGTGGCCAGTGGCAGCCAATAGTGGCAGTGAGGAGGCAGGACTTCCGCATTGAGCCAGATGAAGAGTGAATGCTTGCTCTGCTCGACACTCCAAGTAAGCCTGGGCGTAAAGGTTGGGAAAGGTGTGGAGCATGCTCCACACCTAATCGGCAATTAGTACATCTTTGGTGAGGGTGGGCATGCTTCTAGGTTGTAGCAGCCTAGTGGATGTGTGTATGCTCTTCACTAGAGCTGTACTAATTGCTTACCAGAGGCCTAAGTGTGAACAGCTTCTACTGGCAGGAAGAACTACTAGAAATGGGGGTCAAAGTTGGCAAATGCTGAAACAGACCTTCCTGGCAACAGCAAAGTTCAGGATTGAAAGATCCCAGCCTTTGAATATTCCATGAGAGCTTCAAAGCTGGCAAGCAGGGCTGAGTTATGATGGGTTGTCCAAATGTGGACAACCCTTGAAGTAGGCTACTGCTAGCCTGCTCCAGAGCAGGCCATGATTACTGAACTGCATAATATAGACTGGAATGGCCCACATAATGTAGAAAAGGCCCTTATCTGCCCTGACACCATCACTCCCCAAAGAGGTAACTAGCTTTTGTCTTCATCCTTGGGTTATAACCATATGAAGGGCAAACCATGATCTGTGGATGTAATAAAAAAATCTATCAGCTTCTCCTCCCCCCTGGTCCACAGTCAGCCTGCAGTCACATCAGAGCTAAACTAAAATATTCTCCAGAAGAATTCTTGCATCAGCACTCAGCACTGTTAAAGAGAAGGATCCAAGAGTCAACACAGCTGTGGTGATAATCTGAAGTCCAAAACAGATAGGCTCTACATTTTTAATAACCATGAAGGACAGCCTCCTCATTAAATTGTGGTGAGCTTATAAGGCTCAGTTACTCATTGCTTCCAGCTCAATGCTCTGATGTCATGGAAAGGCTACTTGAACATCTGGCCTTCTGTCTCAAGAGGATGTAAGGATGCCTAAACACATAGTACAGGATAAGAAGTGCAGGGGAAAAATGGGACCAAAAACTTGTTACTTTTGAATTATTTTTCAGCATCTTGAAAGGAAACACTCTCAGGCTGTGTCTCCATGCAAGCCATCTGGCACACTTTGGGTGCTGTTTGGGCATGCATGGGCTGGGCACAGGACCAGGAATGTGTTTTGGGTATCTCCATGGCATTCCCAGCAATGCAGGACAGGTACGGGTTGGGCGCGGATGGTGGTGTCCCCATGAGAACTGTGCTGAACCCTGGTACAGGGCAGCAGCGCCACCTCCTCTTCACCCCCTCTCTCCTCATTGGCAGCTGGATTGTCATCAGCCCACCCCTGTGTCACATCCCCACTCCCTTAGCGGCACTGACTGCCAGGACTGGAGTGGGAGGCACGGGAACAAGTTCAAATAAAGCTTCATTCATAAAATAAAGCTTCATTCATAAAACACCATCGAAAGCTGCTATGAAGTTTAGCAGCAGATGGCACTTGAGCTGTTTTGCGCACCTCCACTCCACTGGGGACCGCGGGAATAGCCGTAAACTTTAAAAGGCAGAAAATCAAGCCTTCATTTCTGATTGCCCTGCAGATCGGGGAAACGGGAGTTGCAACTGGAGCAAAAATCAAGCCATTATGCAGCCTGGCTTGGCATTCTTGAAACGGGGTTGGAATTACCTCCATGGAAATGGCAGAAAATTAAAAAAAACCAAGCTGTTCTCCAGCCTGCCTTTGCGATCCCCATTGTAAAAAGTCAGCAGCTGTGATCTTCAAAAGACAGGGCAGAGACAGCAAGCACACCCTACCTTCCAATGACGTGAGCACAAATCTCCTCCCTGTTAGGCCGCTAACGACCCCATGTGTGTTCCTGGGACACACCCTCAGGGTCACCACAATTGCCCATGCACACATCTTCATGGACAGTTGGTTGTAGGTTATTTATTTAAAACATTTATATGCCACTTCAAATAAATGGGGGGACCTCAAAGCAATTTAAAATTTTCTTTTAAAAAAAGTGAAAACACTTCAGAAATCCAACAATTAAAAGCACATTAAAACTGGGTGGGGTAGGGAAAGAAAAACCTGGTTGTTATGGCAACTTGGCACAGAGGCTGCCTGTATTTCAGCTGCAGATGTTGAATGATTGATCTTCAACTGGATTTCTCCTTTGGCTAAATCTTTATTTCTTGTCATATTGTTAAAAAAAAACAATAGCTCTATAACATAAGCTTCTGCACAATAATGTTGAGTATGAATGACACAACTGAACAATGAACAGGTGAAGCAGAAGAAAAATCCACCTTCTCTTGAGCTGGATCACACAGACAAAGACACTGCCTTTGCATTGATTTTTGGTTTGGGTATTTTGTTTCAGTAGAAAACATGTATACTCCTCGGTACAGAAAAGAATAGTTTTCAGTCTCCGCTTGATGGTATCGAGTCAAGAAAGAAAGAAGTCAAAATTGTACATTTTCTTGGTTATAGCTTTGTTTGTTGGGAAAAGTGTGTTTTGATTTTGACACTAAATGCCATGCTTGGATTTGGGAAGGGGGACATAAAAATAAATGTGGGGGTTGAAATAGGTTTTGCTTTCCAAGTGGGCAAATGCAGAAACTTCCATTCCTAGAAATGTACTCAAAACTGTTCTTTTCTTGCTGAAAAATAGACTTATTATAGATCATGTTTACACTGACAAAAGATTGAGGAAATAATACAAAAAAGGTATTTCATGGTTCTCTATATTGGATTCCTTGCATTGGTAATATCTTGTGAGGCATTTCGAGGACAACTTTGCACAGTTTGCAGAAAACTGTGCAACTAATTCGTGGAGTACTTACACCAGGCAATATGGATGTTGTGTTGTTCATACCTGTTGCCATGTTTATATGATCTTCATGCAGGAAATGTTCAGGTGAAATAAGACTGCACATTCTATCCATGTAGCAGTTACAGAATAATTTTGGAAAATTAGATTCCTGTTTCCATATAATGTCAGGTCAGTTTTGGAACATTATGGGCTTTACCCCATTTAGAAGGTAAAGGCTAGTACATTTCAGGAGCAATACTGAGCTACTACACTTGTTCAGTTTCAAAAAATTGATAATATATATATATGTTTTATATATATTAGTTAATCTTCTATATTTGGATGCTCTGGAATAAAGCACGGATATTCCAGAATCTAAATATAGCAGAATAAGCAACAGATTTAGCCTATGTTAGTATCCATCTCAGTATTTTTTGTCGTGGCAACTATCTTTCCTATTTGCTTCATTTATCTAACCTGGTGGATTCCATTCCTCATGAGGGTTCCTGTTATTTTATAATGTCTGAAAAGGTGCAACAAATAGTGCTTTGATTCATTTTCATTTATCCCAAAACAAATGTATTTAGTAATGAATTGATTTCTTTTTTTCCCATTAATCATGTTTGTATCACTTGTAGCATTCCAGGGGCTAGAAGCGAGGCTCAGCTATCTATTTCAGTAGCAGAGGCATTAAGTGGTGTCTCTTTCCTAACACTGTGAGTTGTTTTCGTATGTTTCTCCTGAACACTGACTTAGTGGGTGAGATAAGGACATCAAATGATGCTGAGGTGTTATATTTCACATCCACCTTATCAGGGTCTGGAAGTCTTCAAGGCTGCAGAAGGAAGGGCAAGTGTTCTTAAGAAACTTCTCACCTAAGTCGAAGCAAAAGTTGTCATGGCAACTGTGATGCAAAGGTGACACTGGGGTAAAGTGGGCGCAGTGTAATTAGTGTAATTGATGGTGCCTTCTGAGGGATTAATGCATAAATGCAAAAAAAAAAAGTCTTTGTGATTCAGCAATGTGTATCCCTTGGAATCTTCAATAAAGCTAAAATATATAGTCAGTGAGCTCTGATGATGCCAGTGTTGGTTTCCTGAGATATGCGACATCATACCTAATCCTAATAGCTGTCCTTTTAGTCAGAATGCTTTGAACATGGCTTACAGGTAGCGATGTGCACAATTGTTTTTTTCCCGTTCACTTTGTGTTGAAGTGAATGGGGTGGAACTTCACTTTCATGCAAATAGACCCACTCTGAATGGGCTAGGCTTCAAATTCACCTCAAAACCCTACCGCCTCTGAATCCACTGTGAATCCTCTCTGAATCCTCCCTCTTCTGCTCTCACTTCGGAAGAGGAAGCTATTTCCCATATCATGCTGCCTGGCAAAAGAGCTGTTTTCACTAAGAGAATGAGGATTGTGGAATATTCCAGTTTTCCGACCCTCTTGGCTTCTGAGGCTGTGACTCTGGTCTCTGTGTGTGCAGAGCGCTAAGAGTGAGAACTTCTCCTTGATCTTTTCCCTTTTAGTGAGATAGACACAAGTCCTGTTCTTGTTGTTCCTCTTTATCATTTTCTCTCGAGTGCTAGGATTAGTATTAGGGAGCTTTGCCCATGATGCTTATCCTCACACTATTGTGGTCTCCTTATTTAGATGTGAAGTGACAGCTTTTCGTTTGTTTTCTTCCCTTCCCTTTGCTCTTGGCCGCCATTGGTCATTGTTGGTTAATTTTGACCAATTGCATCGATATTGACACTTCACCTGTTTTTAATAAAAGTTTCTTAGTGTTTTGGAAAAATCTTTTGTTTTTCACTCTCTTCCTGTCTCCTGCTTGTTATTTGGATTCACAGGCTCAAATTTACTGTTTTTAAAACCTTTATTCAAACATCTTGACTTTAAGAGTTTGTGGCTGGCTAAAGCATTTTTCCCCATTAAACCTATTATTTCCAGGTCACAGCTCCTAACAGATTATTTTGTTTTTTTTAAAAAGGCTCATTAAAGCATGCATGTTTGTGAAAAAAGCATAAAACATACATTTTGTAAGCAAATATTACATAACTACACAGGAGGACCTTTTATTTGGTATCTTTCAGTGAAGGGCATGAATGAATGATTTTTGCAAAACCCTTATGCCTTGCAAAATCTACATATGTATACAATCCAACTGTTTTGATTCTCAAGCAAGGCTATCAATCAATCAGTCAGTCAGTCAATCAAACAATCAATCAATTGATCAATCAATCACATTTATATTTTGGTTCCCTCTTCCCCAAAGAACTTTTAAATGCTGCATTGAACTTAAGGCAGTACACATTAATTATCTGTCCATTTTACGTTCAGTTCTTAGGAGCATGGAACTGGGTTTGCCTCCTGTTGAGGAACAGAGGTTTGGAGAGATATGAATCATGGACGTACAAAGTTTGAAAGGTCACGATTCTCGTTCCTTGAAATATTTAAAATAATTGCAGTTAGAGGGGCTTGATTTAAGATATGGATGACATGGTTACCTGTGGTATGACAAAACAAAGGTTAATGCAGCATTTAAAAATCCATTTTTCAGAAATACACTGCTAAGGGTATGTGGGGAAAAGATTGTATATGAAAATGCCACTTTGTGTATCTCTACAAGAAGCTCATTATAGAAAATGTGGGAGAGAAAAAAGATGAATGGTTAATATATGAACAGCTACTGATCTGAAGCCAAGAGAAAGAAGGCTTTGTTTTAAAGACAAGAGACCAATTGTAAAATGAAGGTTTTGATGTAACAGTCGTTGATGTATGCACAAAGTACAGAGTGTTTTAAACTGGATCATAAGAATAACATTTGAAAAAGAAAAACAAATGGGAAGAATTAAAAAAAAGATTTGATCAGTATTACAAAATACTGTTAAAATTGGAAACAGAACCGGAACAAGTTAGAGAGTTTATGGTAAATTGGACAATGAATTTTCAATATAATATATAAATGTAGCAATGGGAAAAAGTGGGTACAGGATTTGAAATGTACATATTGTAAATGCACGAGATAATTTTTACAAGATGATCTATAGATGACACCTTATCCCACACAAGTGAAGGGGGAAAAGATGGAATGTACTATAATATTTGGTGGACATGACCGAAAGTAAAGGATTTCTGGATATAAATACAGATTGAAATGCATGTATACACTTACATTGTAAACTAGAACTATTTTTATCGGGTTTGATAAATAACGAATTAGAAAAAAATGTTTTAATGCAATATACGACTACAGATGCCAGACTGAAATATCCATGACAATTAAAAAAAAATGCCAGAAATTTCTACATTGTGTGATTTGGATTATAAAATTTTTGAACTTCAAATAATAGACATTCTTCAAATTCATCCCCTTTTCCCTATTATTATGCTGTTTTGCATAGCTTCATTGTGGCATTTGCGCCAAGGCTAGGCAGCAGAGAAGCAGCTTGGAGGACTTTTGGAGCCCCGTGATTGACACGAGGGGTGGATCACCAGCAGAAGCCATGCCAGCCTGCCAAAAATGGACCAGTCGCAGCTGCCGAGGCACGGACTATTTAAGTGGGCAGACGATGCAGCTCATGGTCTCTCTCTCTCTCTCATTTTTCATTAGGGTATAGAGGCGGATCAGGGAGTGCTGCTCCAAGGTGCTGCATGGGCCTCTTCGCTCAGTGCCAGAGGTAAGGAGGCCCCATGCAGGAGGGAAGGAACTGCTACAGACTCTGAGTGCATTTCAAGTTGGAACTCTCCTCTTGGAGCTGAGAGAGAAAGGCCCGCAAAAAAGGCTGTGGAGTATTTGGCTTTTATATGGAGCCTTATAGAAACTGAGAAAAAGGGGAAGTTTATCAAAGCAAGATTTTCTTTTCAAGTAACGAAAAGACTTTAAAGCTAAACTTCAAGCTTGCTACTTTACTTTATTTTACTGTAACAATAAACTTCAAGTGTTTTGCTTTACACAAGGTTCAGTCTGCTGCTTTAAGGGAGCCTTTACACAGGCATATATAGGAACTGGCAGTTGACTGGGGCACTTAGCATTACTCTGTGGAGGACGGGGAAGGGAGGGGTAGGCTGGATGGCCAAACTGACTCATTGTGACTCTTCAGTTCCTGATAAGAATATAACATTCTAAACTGTTTGCCATTTACTGGCCACAGAAAACAGAAAGAAAACAGAAAATAGCAAGAATTACAAGTTGTAGGTTCTGAGGATTAACAAGAAGACTTAAAAATAATAAACAATTGCACAGAAGATCAGAAATCACCAAGTACAATTGTGTATATTGCTGTTCTTCAGGGGGTGGGGTTGTGTTAGGATATTTTATGATTTATGTTATGGGATGGGATGTATCCTGGCTTAGGGTGTCCTGTCCTGTGATATGAAAGATAAATGCAGAAAGGGCACAAATTTATGAAATTGGGAAAAGAGGGTAGAAATCTCTAAAGCTGGCAAGCATTTAGTTAATAAGAAATCTTTCCTTACCTGCCCATCCTCTTTTGAGCTCAAGAACTGGTAATTTTGTCATTTAATGGATGCAATTACATCCTGACCTTGCAAATCAACCAGGTTCTGAGAATTCAAGATGCTTTAAAGTAGAAACATTCTTAAAATAAGTCATTTGTGACATTTGATCGCTGTTTCAGTGGTGTATAATTCAAAATAAAAGAAATGTTCTTAGGTACCTACAACTAGCTAAGTGATACCTCCAGAGATTTTGCTTCCCTTCTGCTGTAAGACACATTCCTAAATGGTGGTATTTCAGGAGATCATCAGCTTATTTTCTCACTTAGATTTTCAGTCCAAGAGCAAGCACTATCTAACTAGTAATTGTCTGTGGATTTGGTACTGCAGACTTATCTATAACTACGATACAGGATTTCAGCAAGTATATCCAGTCCCAGAAATAGTCATTGTCTGGTTGTCTGAAAAAATGTGCCTGCCTTAAGGGGATATTATTATTACTTTCTGATTGTTTCTAGGTGAATAGAATATATCATAGGCAGTCAGTATAAAGGAAATCTATCTATCTATCTATCTATCTATCTATCTATCTATCTATCTATCTATCTATCTATCTATCTGCTTGCCTGCCTGCCTGCCTGCCTGCCTGCCATCATCATCATCTACTATCTAGTGCTACCCGCATAAACAGCAAAAGAAATTTCTGTATTCTGTGCTTCACAGGAAGATAAGCAGAAGATGTAAGCTAGACAAATATAAATAACATAAGAAATGTAGGCATTGTTTCATAAATCAGAGTGGGGAGAAAGATCCAGAATTCAGAACATTTGATTTCAGTATCTTCTTTTCTTCCTTACTCTTTTGAAATGGCTCCCATTTCCTGCTTCTTATTCCTCATCCACAAGTTGCATAAGATGACTTAATTTGTCTATCTTGACGTTGTTTCCTTTCTTCATTCCTGACAAAACAGAAATTAAATTGATCAAACTATTTTTCAAGAGCACTGGAGCTTTTCAAATTGTTCATACATTGTGAAGAGGCCATCAAGATGAGAAAGGGCCTCTTGGGGAAGAATACACCGTGGTACCTTATACAAGGCAGACTTTGACAACCTCTAGACATCACTGATTTATTTCACAATTTATCCATTTACTGGTGTAGAGCACATCTGGAATTATTACACAATGTCTAGACGTTAGCTTGGTACTCCACATTTTAGGATTTGCTGCAGAGTGACTTTTCAGCTGTGAGATTTTCTGTTCTTGTGGCCTAACCCTGCTATTGCACCATACAGGTAATCATCAGAAGAAGTATTTCTGGGCAGTCACAGTGAAATCTTCCTATATTTCTTGTGCAGTAATCGAGGCCATGCTACAATCATGGAATAACAAGCTTTTGTGCTACAATAGTTATTTTTTGGAAATAACAGTAACCTGTAAAATTGGACCTACATTCCAGAATTGTATCGGGAGCACTCTGACAAATTAGATACAATTACAAACAGCAGCAGCAAAACATGCAATAAATAAAAGTCCAGCAGCCAGTCAAACCACACACATAAAGACCAGTTTCTGACTCCTCTTTGGCTAGTAGAACATTGACAAAATACATACATACATACATACATACATACATACATACATGTCAAACAGTTAATTAGGAACTAAAGAGTCGCAATGAGTCAGCAACTCGTGACTTAGAGTCTTATGATTCAGTCTCATGCTGTTGCAATAACTAGATGCCCCCTTATTGCCACCCTGAGAAAGAGAGAACACTGTACTCTCTACCCTCCCCATTCACGAACTGGGCAGGAAAAGGCTTTATTCCACTTTATTCCAGAAGTGGAATAAAGCCTTTTCCTGCCCAGATCGTGAAGGGGGAGGGCAGAGGGTAGTGTTTTCCCTCTCACTGAAGCCTCTGAAACCCCTGAAAGTGGCTGAAGTGATGGCTTCACCCCCCCCCCATTTTACTGGAGATGCACTCCTTTGCTTGACAGCTTGCTTGACAGACCATGCTCAGCTGAGTACACTCAGCTAAGTCAAGCCCTTCCTTACCCACCCATGTCTTGCAAATTGGGGGATAAGACAAGGTGTGTGTGTCATGCGTGTAGCCTTGGCATTCTTGAAACGGGCTTGGAATTTCCATGGAAATGGCAGAAAATTAAAAAACCAAGCCATTCTCCAGCCTGCCTTTGCCATCGACATTTTAAAGAGTCAGCGGCTGTGATCTTCAATGGACAGGGCTAACACCTCACCTCCCAATGATATGAGTGCAAATCTCCTCCCGTTAGCCCGCGAGCGTCCTCATGTGCATTCCAGGCTCACTGAGCAATGCGTGCCGGCCCCCCAAACCGTGCCGAGACTTGTTTAAGGTACCAAATTTGGCACTCTTCTGGCATGATTTGGAAGTGTTTGGTATGTTTTTTGCAGATCAAATCCAAAACCCATCGGGCCGATTCCATGCTTGGAACTGTGCCAGAGTTGCATGAGGACGGGGCCTAACTCTCTCTCTCTGATACACACACACACACACACATGTGAACTATCTAGAGTAACATGACCAGAATTTATGCAATAGTCTCACAGAAAAAAGACTGAAAAATCAAGGCTCCAGTTAGTGAAATTTTCTCAGTATTATTTGTCATCCTGTTTATTGTTGATTTATTATTAATTTAGCTCAAGTGTATTTCAAAGTACAGCTGACAGTATACGGGAGGAAGTGCTTCTCTTTATTCAGGCGTACAATTCATTCAAAACTGTTTGATTTTAATGGTTTTTTTCTTTTTAAAGAAGAGATCATTTCTGTTCAAGTTCTCCAGTAAGATCCAACTTTTAAATAATATAAAATTCAGTACAAACTATTACAGCATTACAATGTTGCTGGATGATGATGATGATGATGATGATTTATTAATTTTGTTCATCACATAAGTATTATCCTTCTGGGTATTTTCATCTGTAGTACAGTGATGGGTTTGGTTGGTTTGATCAAAGGCAGCTGAAATAGCTAGCTGCATATTAGAATCTTTGAAACAAAATAGTTTGAGGCCTGTCCCCGTTCAACAATTTCTCTTTTGCACACCAGAGCAAAGAGAGAGGCCTTGCCCTTTTCCTGGATTATTCCTTCAACACTGAGATGGAGCAAGGCTGGTCTAAGGAGCCAGAACAGCCACGTAGACCTGAACTATTTCTGCACTTAACTCAGTAGTCAGCTGTCAACTAGGGCAGGTACACTCCAGGTACAAGAAGACCATTCACATTTGCTGGGAGGGATGCTTTCCCCAAACGTTCCTTACTGGCCAGAAATGCAAATGGTCCTCCATTGACCAGCCTGCACCACCACAGTGAAACTGGGAGTCCCATCTCCTCTCTGCCTTGATCAGCTCCCACTATCTATGTCACACGTTCTGTGACATACCAACAGGCCAATGCAGAGGAGTGGGACCAGTCCCGGCAATGTGTTGGAGGTGCATGCACCACCAACCCTGGTTTTTTTTGTTTTGTTGTTGTTTTGTTTTTGTTGGTGCATAGGGAGGAGGAACACCAGTGGCGAGTGAGAGAGTGAGCCCTGCCTGCCCGTTCCCCCCCCCAGCTGCCCGCCCTTTCATCTGCCACTGCCACCGGGGGCATAGGGAGGAGGGATGCCCCACCCTTTTGGCCACAGCCGCACTTGTCCTTAAAGCAGAATTTTAAAAAGTGGGAACGGACTCAACTTTAAAATGGAATTAAGAAAAAAATGGGAACGGGCAGAATGCGCGTTTACATTCATTTTTTGTTAATTCCACTTTTAAAAAGTCAAGTGAGATTATGGGCTTAGTGTTCTTTGGAAACTAACATTCCAAACAAATATGGAGAGCAAAAATCAGAAATTGTCACGGGAAAACCAGGGTTGGTCTCTCTCTCTCTCTCTCTCTCTCTCCCTCCCTCCCTCCCTCCTTTCTTTTTTACTTTAAAGAGATGTGCACAAACATAAAAATTGTGGTTCAGTTAAAACTTAACTGAACACCTCTTGGTTTACTTCGGTCTAAACTACCTTTGCAAAAAGAAAAGAAAAGAAAAAAGCTGTTCAAAATTCAAATAATTTGAGCTGATTCAACCTCAGCTAGGGTATTTTGAACAGGGTGGTTTTACTGTGTCTTTTGAACACCCCTTGGTTCTGTTCAATTTCAAAGTGTCTCTGGTTTGAACAGATAGTCTGGTTCAAATTTGAACATTTTGAACACCCTGTTCTCTTCAAGTTGTTTTGGGACATCTCTAGTTTTCAGAAATAATTGTCATGTATTTCAAGTAGAGGTTTGCCAAGACAAGGTGCACCAAGGTGAAGCATTTGAAATGTGTGGATAAGTGGGAGTAATCAGGGAGGCAATTACACAGATGCTGTGTGAACTTCCCAAGAAGCTCAACAGCTGACTTTCAGCTGGGGAAGTCACTATGAGATACATTCACCCAGCCTACACCCTCAAGAGGAAAATATTATTCCCCCTGACCTTCACTGTGGTAATTTTTTTTTCTATTTTCCCCTGGAGGAAGTAGTCCCCCCTTCCCTGGAAGTTAAGATAGTTCACTTTTAAATGCCCTTTCTATATAGCTTTACTTTCATCAAGGCCCTTGATGAGCCCATTCTAATATAGCAATATGGGATGAAAAAGGTACACAGGCATACATCTTATAAGAAGCTGAACCTACAGAATCTGTAACTGCACATAGCCTACATAGCCTAAACTGTCCATATAAATCTGGTAGCTTCCATACTAGACAATGTGGAGAACATTTCTGATCAATTCAGCTGGTCAGGAAGGGTTTTAACAATGTGGAGTACACCTGTGGATGTCTGCATGGACGGCCACTGTGGCCCTGCCTACTTTTGGAGAGTCCAAAAGCTGCAGGTTGGGGAGAGCTGAGTGGCAAACCTGGAAATGGTCTGGAAATAAGCCATTTCCAGAGCAATCTGAAAAGCTACAGGGCTCTGAAATGGCTCTGGGCTGCTGCCACTCTTCCTTGTCTGCATGATGGTGGCAAGAACTGGAGCCAGCTTTGGCCAATAAGGTCTCCCACTTGTACAGTCCCAAGAATGGTATTTATGCCCAGAAGTGAGGTAAGCAAGGTACCTGAGTGGACACCATACAGCATGAAGGGCCTGGACCTCCTTTAGCATGCAGGGCTGAACAGACATTGTGTGCCCAGGTCCTGGCTGACATGGTCCTAAGGCACCATATGGAACCATGTTAGTCGGCTGGAAGTAGAGGTACCTGAGAAGTGTTAAAGCTGGAAGTAGTTGGCCATCCCTGAATAATTAAATGCAAGGACAAAAATTTCTAAAATTATCTGAAAGAACACTTTGCCCCTGTTTCTCAAGCCGAATTCTAAGTTTAAATTACTGATTTGAGATGCAGTTGTCCCCTATTATCTTAGTTATGCTAACCATGAGTTTCATATATTTATGAGGGGAAACAGTACTGAAACTTCTGTATTTGTGAGTTAACCTAGATTATTTATTTAGGGAACGGAGGTTGGCTCCTTCAGTATCCACAAGTTTTAAGTTCTTTACCATTTTGGAAGAAAATAAGCGTCATAAATAGTTTGAGACTACTGTATTAGGAAAATATGTGAGGGGGAATTAGAGTTGTTTAATTTATTGTTATTGCATTTTTATTGCCAGGAAAGAAGCGAGGCAGGCAGAGACAAGACTTGCATGTAAAACGAAGGGTGCCTTCATATATTCCATGCTGGGAGAGAGATGCTCCTGGGATTTCTTGCTAGAGTAACAGAATAATTTGATTGCTCTTGAATATTATGCAAACCTGACTATGGGTACTTGTGTGGGATGTATGCAAAAGCTGTTGATATTGTGTCACAAGAAGCAAAACATTATTGACCAAATTTATTCCTGCTCTACATTGTTAAAACTAGCAGGAGTTGTGGTACCAATCTTTTATGCTTACTTAAATTTAAAACCCTCCTTGCTTCAAAGAAAACCAGGCTACTTGTATGATACATAAAAGTATACCCAGGTGCAATTAGTTTAAACTGACTAGCAACTTATATTAATATCTTTGTTCATGATTGACAGGGATATGACGGCAGTGAAAGAGAGAAAGGGCACAGTTCTGTAATATGCCAAAAGTGCTTTGGGGCAAAAATAATAAAATAAAATAAAAACTTGTTTTCACTTCTGGAATGTTCACATTTATAGTTTGTACAACACTGAAATGGTTCTCCCTGATGTCCCATATGAGGAAAGGATACACATTCCTTGGTTTCAAGATTGGGTAAGGGAATTTTAGAGATTATCTGCCCTTGCATCCTAAAATTCATCCAGAGGATATCTCATTAAGCATGTCTGATCACATCCTAAGATTGATATCAAAGTTCAGACCAAACCAAACACTGGGCCTTTTTGCATTTTCACTTCCTCAAGACAGTGTCCTGGGAAATTAAAGATGGAGGATAGACAAGGGATCCACACTTTGGGATACCAGATCTATCCAAAACCTCACCATCAAATATCTTATTTTAAATGACCTTTTTATTTTTACTGTACTGGTGCAATTAGCATTTATAGCAGGATCACTTACCTTCTATTCATAAGCTCAAGTCTCCCCAATCTTTAACCAGCAGAGAACCTCATCATCAGCACCACCACCTCATTTTGGACAGCTCCAGCTAATATAATCACATGACAGACTGTATCCACACCTTTTTTTTTTAAGAAGGCATTTGCATGCTACTGTCCCCCTCCATTCTCCACAAACATTCTAAGCTAGATAGGATGGATTAGAGAACAAGTTAGAACATGAAGGTCACATGTCTCTCTTAGGTGCTTTTGAGCATTCTTTTTTTCAGTCTCCACCTTGCTGCTTCTCTCATGATCTAGTAGTCAAAAATAGCATCATTTTACGGCCAGGTGTATTTGGATGAAACTTGCAATCAACCCTCTGTTAACTGAGAGAACACAGAATGTCTCAGGGCAATAATGAGCAGCAATTTATCTGTCAGAAAGAATTAAATATGCAGTTTAGTTCAATGTAATTTTGTACTGTTACCCAGTTTTCTTGATTTCCTCAATACTAGTAGCCATTCCACAGCAGGGAAGTGTTACCTGCTCCAAATCCCATTCAAATGAGACTGCCAACAAAGTTGCTTATTTTACAAGAAAGAGAGAGAGAGAGAATGAAACTATAAAATCTGTTACACTTAATATTTTGTGAGTCTTTCACTG
This sequence comes from Aspidoscelis tigris stejnegeri, assembly GCA_023333525.1. Classification (NCBI taxonomy): domain Eukaryota; kingdom Metazoa; phylum Chordata; class Lepidosauria; order Squamata; family Teiidae; genus Aspidoscelis; species Aspidoscelis tigris. Next base: position 19,753,772 of record JALMGA010000010.1, read on the forward strand.
GCACTGCTATCTAGTCCCAGTCCTTAATAGCTTTTGGATAAAAAGTTGATTTTAAAGAACATATAAAATACTATGATGGATCAGACTATAGGTCCAGTTAGCCCCTGTTCCCACAGTGGCTAATAGAAGCTCACAAGCAGGGCACTGGCACAACATCTTGTCATGGTCATAGCCTCCCATTCAACGGCTTTTAAGGCCTAATATCAAATTATGATGGAAGTGAATCTGGTGTGATTTATCTGTCAATAGTTTGCCGTCAGTACCACAGATTCTAAATGGTAGTTTTGATATTTGAATGGAGTCTGCAGAATCTTTAAGGTGCTACTAGACCCCCTTTTAAATTCTGATCCAGACTAACACAGCTGCCTCTTTGAATTCTACAGTTTTGTATATTATGACATGTTATATATACCTTTTCAGTAAATACATCTGAGGAAATTCTGGTTCTTTGAGATCTTTGCATTTCAGTGCGTAGATTGTTTCAGGAAGCGTAAATTTCATAAATCCAGTTTCTGAATTAATGAAATTAATTTACTGTAAGAGCAGTCATCTATTTAAGTAAAAAATAATCATGATCTCTGCTGGATCTCTTCAGAAGTATATCTTGTCCAGCTTTCTGCTTTCAACTGAAGCTAGTCAGATACTTCTTGTAAACTTGGTCTCTAAAGACACCATATAATTTTATTGTGTGAGATGTTCAGAATACATTTTTTTTATGAACAGCTAAAAGGAAACTGGTAAAAAAATGATTTCTTTAAATGGTTTGAATCAAACATTATTTGAAAGCTATACCTTATGTGTGTTATATTTATATATACACATTTACTAAATGAAGTTTTTCTACATAGACATAGATTTACAAATTGCATAATATATGCAGCATCATATATAAATTGGTACACGTCCTTGTAAGTGTCAAGTTTTATAATTGCAGTTGGAGGCAGCCCTTTCCTTGTAAGGATTATATTGGGAGAAAAAGAAATTAAATGTTGCAGCTGATTACTTTGGTTATGCAACTCATCATATTCCTTGAGACACTCAATTACTGAGTTTTCAGAACAACCAGAAATGGCATGTAGTAAATAAACATTAACTTCTTCCTCTTCTTTTTCTTTTTTTCCTTTCCCAAACATTATGTTATGTTTTGTTGAAACGGCTCATAATGGCACCATGTTCCAGTGATGTTGAAATTACATTTCCTAACTGACTATATTAAACTGTTCTACTGGAACATGGTTGTACAAATGCAACATGATTAAAGTCTTGATGCAGATGAAAGAGAAGCTGAAGTGACAGAGAATATTTATGTGTAACAGTTAAACAGGAATGCATGTAGCAGGAGTAAGAATGTAATTATATTTAGAGTAGCAATTGCTTTTGCTCCTCATTTCTGGGTTCTGTGTAATGTTGCACTTGAAGACAGATGGAAGATTATTTCACAGGAAAATGGAGGAACTGGCTGATTGTTGAGTTGAAAAACCACACGGTAATAAGCATCGCCTCTCAGCACTTTCCTTTTAATGTTACTCCTGAGAAAGCTATTACTTTTTTCAAACAGTGTTACACTGTATATTAAATTTGTTATTAATATCCAGGATTCAGTTTTGGTGTGTGCATTTCCACACTTTGCCTACCATATTTGGCCCTTGGTGCTAGTGCCAGGTTGCCTGTGCTGTACTGTCACACCATGTTTGTGTGCTTGCACTGACAGGCATGTAACCCCCCCCCCCCCCCGCATATCTTCCAAACAGCAAGATGTTCACATGGAGCATCTGGGGCCTTACTGGCTCCAGCACCAGTGCACAGCACCAGTGCACAGATGGTGCAGTTAAACCTCCACCAGAAGCAGTTTGGAAAGAAAATGCTCTGGCACCATTTCTTTCAAATGCAGATCCTCTGCCTGGGAATGTCCCCTTGTGCACTATGCACACAACTTGGAATTAGTATTAACTCACTAACTAAAATGTGTGGCTGTAATAAAACTAAGGTTTTTTAAAAGTATTTTTTAATCATTATTTCACTCATTCACAAGATGTACTTTCCTTCCAATAAGTTTTTGGATGACCTACCAGACAATAATTAAAATTGCAAGTCGTGTGTGTGTGTATAGATAGAGAGTGCATAAAAAACAATAGCATTTTAAAAAAATAAAATTATACTTTCCTGAACCACGTGTGTTTGTTTGAAGATTTATCTCACTGAATGGTCAACATGCTCCTTCAGTGAGGAAAGCAGGACATTACTTTCTATTGCACCTCAAACAGCAGCACAGGAGATGCCAGGCCATGCAGCACATCCAACTCTGTCATTCCAAAAATCCGAACAATGTGATTCCCATATCTCAGCAGCAGCCACCTGAAAGAACTCCTTTACTTTGTGTATTGGTAAAGCTGGGACCATTTATCATATTCTATTGAGAAGTGACGTTTTTTTAGTTTCAGAAGTGATATGAAAGCTTCAAGCTGTGACTTCAGCTAGCCAGCAGGGATGTGGTCCAAAATATATGAGAATTTCAGATTTTACTGACTTCTGAAGATTCAGACTTTGGGATCTGGCTATCACCTTGGCTATATCAATAAATAAATAAATCAAAAAATGGCCAAATAAGTAAGCACACAAAAGAAAACATGGACTCTCCGAGCTATTTCAGAATGCCAGAACCAAGCTACACATGATCACGGGTTCTTTCTTATTCCAGAACATATCCCAGGAATATGGTAGGCTCTTCCTGGGGTCTGTTGTGATATGCATTAGCCTGTGGACAGGAGGTCCCTATGCTACGATGAAGCATTTTCACCATTTTTTCATGTTTGCTTCATATAAAAGCCAATATGAAGGAAATTCACATTTGAGTGAATGTAATCACTTCAAGCATGGTGACATTCACATTCAGTTAGTATCCTCTGTGCATACTCATCAGATATTTGTCATGTATGCTTCTAGATAATATTTGAATATACAGATTCGACATGTACTGACCTGAATATTGAATTTGTACATTCAAATCTTATAAGATTCATATGGATCAATTTGAATGTCATAAGAACATAAGGACATAAGAGAAGCCTTGCTGTATCAGGCCACAGCCCATCTAGTCCAGCATCCCATTGCACACAGTGGCCCACCAAATGCTCATGGGCATCTCAAGCAGAGACAAAGACAAACCTATTCTTACTCTAGAATCCCAGCAAATGGCCTTAGAAGCACCCCGGTTCCCCCCACCCCCCAGCCTGAAAGATGCACCTAGGTATTCATTCTAGTATTCATTCATTTTTTATTGTGTGTTTTTATTTTCTTTTTACTGAATTTTGAAATGGTCATAAGACTGATCAAATAAAATTATTATATTATACCTCATTCTAGTAGCCATTGATACATCTGTGGTCCATAAATTTGTCTAACCCCACCTTAAAGCCATCCAGACTGGTAGCTGTCACCACCTCTTCCGGCAGCAAATTCCATAAACCAATGACCCTCTGGGTGAAGAAATACTTCCCTTTGTGAGATCTGACTCTCCTACCCATCAGCTTAACAGAGTGCCCCCTGGTTCTAGTATTGTGTGATAGAGAAAAGAAATTTTCTCTATTCACCTTTTATACCATGCATAAAAATCTATACATTCGAATCTTATAAGATTCAGTTGTACAGATTTGACATTTGAATTTTATCTGGAAGCACCACCACCCAGTCACATGATCTGAATGCTTTCTGGCAGCTGACCGCTTTTGCCAGCAGCACCCAGCCAGATCTGAATCTGTTGTGGAAGTGACTAGGTGTCTGCTTGCTAGCGGAGCTGCAGCAGCAAATGTAACAAAGCTTTGAACAAATGCACAAAAGCATTTGCTTTTCATTGAAACGTCATTCTTCGAACGTAGCCGACATTTGATCCAAATGCGAATATTTGAATTTGTACAAATTCTTACAAATAGCACCTGTGATGAATATTCACATGCATCCCTATCAAGGATATATTCTGAAATAAGGTGCAGTTCAGAAAGGGCCACAGTTTTTGCAATTTCACTTTGAACATATCCCCCAAAGCAGCCCTTTGGCTGTTCCTCATTCTTCTATTTCTTCACAAAATTTTAACAGTATGTCTGGAAAACAGTCTGGAGGGAAATGGTCAATTTGTTTGCATAGGATGGTTGTTAATCCATTCTGAAGGACACAGGTAGCATCTTTAGAAGAGATGGCGCTCCTCAGTAACAGAGTGGCTGTATTCATGCAGCCACAAACAAAATGAAAGCTCATTCAATCTATGCTTTTTCTTTTTCTTTCTCAGGCAGAAGGAACTTGTGACTCTGTGGATGAGCTGTTTGATAAGATTCATTTCACACCTTGAGTCAAACACAGAAATTTATGAAGTACGCTGCATAGAGCTGTAGAAGAAATGTATGGTAAAATGTGTGCATGTAATTTTTTTCTTATCCTGATTTTGAACTCCTATCACACTGATGTAAATAGTTACAAAACATTATGAGTGAATCTGGAGCTGTACAGACGATACAAAAATCATCTGATGTTTTTAATATGATTCATGACCCCACAGGGAAATAAGTGATGTTTCACTGGAGGTACAGTTATCATCCTCTTGAATTTTCTATCCTAAAACAATTTCTACATGTTTAGAATATTGAAGCTCTGGGATAATGCAGTTTAAAAGTTCATTCCCTACAATATTATTCTATCTCCTCGGTGGTCTAGGCATGCATCACTCTGAAGTCTTTGGCAGGGTTTTTTTTGGTCTTTTCTATACATACCTTACTTGATTCATATTAGTGAAACCAGATTAGCTAGATCCAGATCAACGGCAGGCAAAGGCATCTGCACTAAGTGAGTTTTAGGATAACAAATGTGTGCTAAGGAGTGACACAATGCAGATGCCTAAGCCCTGTCCCACATGAGTAGATATGAGCTACCGTCATAAGGACTGCCCAAACTATGATGCAATTGGTCCACAACATCTCCAACATCAAATGCAATTGTTCCATAGCCCCGTCAATCACATACTGCATCTGGGTAGAGCAGGCAAGTTTTCTTTGAAGGCAGTGTGAAGATAACATTTGCCATCAATGCCAGTTGCTGGAGGATGTCCTTAATTTATATTAAGGGTGGCTCAAAATTATTCTTACCTGTTGCATTCTTCTAATGTTCATGCCCTTCTGAAAATGTCACTTAAATCTCTAGATGGCAATGTCCACACTCGGTTTCAACAGCCATGGATTTTTAGTTTTTCAGAATGTCATAATCTCTTTTAAAAATGCCCTTGCCAAGTCCACACACTTAGTTAGTTGTTCCCTGAAGAAAGACAAATACAAAATTTATTACTACTCAAATGACACTAGATGTCTGGAATCCAGACATCCTGCTATGTACAAAGGTTTCCCTTTCGTGTGGATCATAGTGATGAGTGTTTGTCCTGTTCCATTCCTCAGTTTCCTTATACTTACAATAAAGGTTCAGTTAAAGTGAAGATGGAATTAAACAGGTGATCCTACTCCATAGCTGACCCTAAGAGTACAATAAACCTTGTTCCAGAGCTGATATATGATGTTAATGGTTTTTCTTTTTTATGCCAGTAAGGGTACAACCACATTAGACTGATACTGATATGATTTTAGCTGCCTTTTTCCAAATGCATTTTTGTTGTTCACATGTCAATTTGACAATGCACATACAGTCCATTCCTGCAACAGTACATAGACTTACTTCTTATTCAATTCCCCATGAAGTTCCCCAACCCCTCTCCCCAGGTTGTTGGTTGTTGTTGGGTACCATTGAGTTTACTGTGTGGATACTGTACTTCTATGACATTTTCATGGCAGAGATACAAAAGTTGTTTATCATTGCCTACTTCTGGGGAGAGGCTGGGAACCAAACCTGCTTTCTAGGTAGTTTCCTCTACCACTGAGCTACAGGCACTCCCAACATATACAATGAAGATGGATACCTGGCTAAATTTCACAGTCAGTCACAGGTCTCTTCTGAAGCCAGTGGCTCATTCAACCAGCTTATCTCCCTTCTGAGATTTCCTCCTACTGGTAAGCTGTGTCTCTCTGCCACTCTTATACATGCTTCAGAAGATTTTAGAAGGACAAATGTTTGTATATGAGATCAGTTAAAGGTTCAGATTATGTTTGTCCAATCAATCAAAGCTTCCAATTCTGCCTACATGAACAATCAAAGCTTCCAATTTGCTTGCTGTTTTTTGCTTTGTTATAAAGCAGTGGGCAGGAGACTTATCCACATGCTGTTCTCAAAACATCTGGAAACAACAACAACAATAACAACAGCATTAACAACAAGACAACAATAACACTGCTACTGCTACTACTACTACTACTACTACTAATAATAATAATTTTGGATCCCCACACCAAATACAAAAGACACCAGGTCTTTTACATGGTTTGAAGGAGATTGCAATACTCATGTGTGTCAGAACTGTCAAACTAGCACTTCTTAATTGTTCTTCTCAGTGCATGAGGATGAATCTTACGCCTTTCAAAACTTGGTCCTGTCTTAACTTGCCCCCATTTTAAATGGCATAGCATAGCTCAAAGCTTTATAGATACTCTTTAAGGTGAGGTGAGGACCAGTATTGAAAATCATATGAACAATAGCATTCTGCTTTCAAGGTGGGGAAAACCCATCCCATAGATGAGTTACCAAGACCCTGCCTGGACCTAATGGGCCTTTCTGCGCTTGATCATAATCCTTAGCAGCAAGGGTACTATGGGGTCTCCTTTCTGCACATTAGTGTGAGTTGTGGGAGGTCTATCACACTGGTGTGCTTCGTCCATGCAGAATGGAGCATAATCCAGATCAAGAGGCCCTTGATCTGGATCACTCGCAAAGCAGTATAGCCTAGACCAGAACACAAGGGTGTTCAAAAGGCACACCTCCATGTTCCAGACTACATTGTTCATTGTTCAGAGTCCTCAAAGGTCAACCCTAAAATTTGTATGAGCTTTGGGGTTGCTCTGGAGTCTGGTGTGTACCAGCACTGTTGTGCAGACAGTGCTGTTCCAGACCATGCCCTGCCATGGTCTGAACCAGTGGACCTTAGATTATGGCCTTTTACTTCCTTCCATCTTATTAGTTAGGCCCTCTTTTTAAAAATGTATTTGGGGCCTGCATCAGGGAAGAATACGTACTCCTGTATTTGCCTGCCATGCCTCCATTCTATGAAATTGCCTTAAAAACATTATCTAAGATAAGAATTACCATTCCAATACATTCATAACAGAAAGGGTCTGGTATTTTGCATCAGCATTCAGATGGCAGACCTCTATTCTGGGATATAATCCAGACTAAGGCCCAGTACGGAAAGATTCTTAAGGATCTACCTTTTTTGTTCTAGCTCACAAGGCTATATTATTCTTGCTTATGCTGTGTTAAGGGATGATTTTGCTCTACCCTTCCGCCCACTGAGTGGGAAAGGAGTGTAGTGACCCAGCATTAACTAGCTCTCACACTTTTGAGCCACAGGTAACAACAGCCTAAGCCCCGCACAATCAGTCATTCACCAGAGACCGATCCTGGAGCTAGTCCTCTTCTGGGTGCCACCATTTTGGCTGCAGTGCCCTCCATGACTGAACATGCATCAGCACTGTTGCCATGATGATGCTGAGACTCTGTGCATGTGCAGTTACATCTATAATCATCTGAGGTGCCAGCGCACCTGTGCAGCAGTTCAAATGACCCCAGAGCACTGGAAGAGATGCTAATGGCCACTGCTCAGATGCTCCATGTAAGCTTAGGGTTAAGGCTGGTTAAGGTGTGGAGCATGATTTCAGGCTCCACACCTAATCAACAATTAGTGAACTTCTGGGAAGATAGGGCACACTTGGAGGCTATAACAGCTTCCCCCGAGTGCAGATGCTCTTCTCCAGGAGTTCACTAATTATTCACTAGAGACCATAGTGCAAAAGGTCTCAGATCCCACTTTGCCTTAAGGCAGATAGATGACAGCCTGTAGGTAATTGCAGTGTTCTCAATTTCTGACCTGCAGAACAGCTTCAGAGCCCACAAAGGATAATATTGTTAGTTTCCCATCTCCTAGGCAACATAATTGAAATTGGCAAATGTCATAACTAAAAACACCCATTGAAAAATGGCTATAGATTAACCAATAGGGGATCTTGTAACATATGGGACTTTGAACTTACAGACTTAAAGTAACAGGCACCAAAATGAACTGTTCATAGAATCCATCATAGGACCAAACTTTTGTAATTAAAAGGGGTGCTTAGGACCAGGTTTGTTTAGATCAGTTCTTCACATCTCTGTTGCAGAAATGTTGCAGGTGGTACATTAGAACACAGAAATATAAAACCCATGCTGTGAAGAAGTTACCAAAATTTCTATTATGGGGTAAATTTGTAGCCCAGAGTATTCCCCAGGAGGCCAACCATATATTCTAAATAAATGAATAAATTGTAGGGCTTGCTCCCAGGAGGGTTTATGACAATGCCTGAAATTAAACAGGACAGTAGAATTAAAGTCAGCCTTATAATCAGCTTTCCAGATGGTTTGGGGGTATGAATAAACTCCAAAAGTGTAAACGAAAGTTAATCAGCCACAGCTTGAACAGTTAGAGCTCAGCAAGGATTATTATTTTCTATCTAGAACATTGCCTTTAACTTTGAAGTGCTTCTAGGTTCAAAACTATTTATTTATTTATTTATTTATTTATTTATTTTTCTCTGAAACTGATTCAGTCTTGATTATGTGATTTCCTTTGTCACAGTTACATAAAATACTGTTCTTTAGAAAATTACATAGCACCTTTCCTGCATTCTTATTAACATGTGTGAAATTATTATTTCTATTAAAGTTTTTTTAGTCAGCCCCTCAAATGCAATACTTAATGCATAAGTCTAGAATTTGTAATTACTTCATAGCATCCTTTGTTACACATCAATGAGCTGCTAATTTGTTTTATGGAACGAATGGGATAGAAGTATGTGGAAGGGAATTATTACAAGGTAAGAAAGCATTACAAGTGTCAGTTAGATACACTTCAGTAATTTCTCCCTCACTGGCCAAACAGTCACCTGTAATGGATGAATTTAGTTGTCAAGGTCAGAATAAGCCGAGTCTAAATGATTTACTTTTCACTTCATTTGCACCATTCTTAAGTGGTCAATGTCACTCAGAAAGTAACCAACTAAATGGAAGAATGTCAAAACAAGTCAGGATAATATGGACATTGCTGTCAGAGCAATGTATGAACATAGCTTTTCTTTTTCTTTCTTTTTTTTTAAAGCCAGGACATACTTATTAGTTACAAATTCCATGTCATAAAAAGAAGTTCACCTGCATTAGAAATGCATCAGATTTCTGTTTTACAAACACACACATTTATATATATCATTTTTGCTAGGAAATAGCAGGGTCAAAAGAAGTTGCTAAAACACATTTCTGGCACATGCATTATTCTTGTTTTACATTACTCTTATGAAATTATTTCTTCTTTGTGTATATCTGTTAATTATTGGCTGCATCCACATACATCCCCTTTTGAGCTTGTTTAGGAGTGGCATCTGTGTGAGTCAGCCTAGGGGTAAATATACTTTGGACAAATGTTTTCCATCACAGTTATCTATTCTCTGTTTTGCAGACACAGGTTCATCCAAATGTCAAACACCTAATTAGCTTGATTGATAGCTTTTTTTGTTAAACTTTTTTGGACCCTAATTTATCTTCATATTTGCTAGCTCCATAGGACAATTATCTCAATAGGGTAATCTCTTTTAAACATCAACAAATAACTAGCTACCAATAAGAGGTGAAAAAAATTATATATTATCATTCCTTACAGGTGATTCAATCTCAGGTTTTCAGAATGCAGCAGATTTACTGTTAATTGGAGTTTCCAGCCAAACAGACTTCCTGACAATCTTGAAGTATCTGTATTTTTTGCCTATTCACTAGATAAGTTACGGGTTTGATTCTGCACTCCTCCATGAAGCCAGTGGGGGTGACCTTGGGCTTGTCACAGTTCTCTTTTTGAGCCCTCACAGCCCCACCTACCTCACAGGATGTTGGGAGAAGAATAGAAAGCTTTTTTCAGAGGTTTTGAGTCCCCTTAGATGGGTGAGAAAAGGGGTATAAAAGCCAACTCTTCTCCTTCTCCTTCTTGGAGCATGGATCACAGTAACCATGTTGTTTCTATCCAGAAAAGACCCAAGGTGGTGAGCTACTTGGAGATAGAAGTAAGCACTCCTACTAGTTCTGCCATCTGAACACCAAGCAACAGTGCACTCCTAGATCACATAAGCTCTTTCTGGGGTAAACAATCTATTACTGCCTTTATATCAAATACTTGATGTGCCATCTCTGACTCAGAAAGAACAGAGAAAGAGTTGGGTTTCATCAATATACTGATGGAATATTGCCTCAAATCTCCTGATGAAGAACATTAGGAACATAATTAATCCCTACTACTTCCTGCAGTCTACCATTGTAAGATAGTATCGCCAAGTCCCAATCCCTGAAATAATTCCAGCAAGATACCATGATTTATAGTACTGAAAGCTGCTAAGACATTGAGCAGAACCAACAAGGATGGACTGTCTCATATCTCACTCTCAGTAAAGATCATCCATCAGGGTCACCAAGACAATCATAGTACCAAAGCTTCATCTGAAACAAAACATCTTCCAGACTGTGTGACAGTGAAGATGATGATAACAGCAGCAGCATGATAATGATGATGCAGATTGCTTAAAATCAACCCACAGTGTTTTTGTGGTTATCAGGTGGCAGAACGAAGAACTATATTGGTGGGGCACTATATTTGCTTTGATGGGCTTTGAGGGCCACACACCTGATCTAAGGAGACAACATTATAGAATGTTCAAAACAGGAGATGATTCAAAATGAATGATGTCGATTATTTTAACTGATCCCTTCAAATCCAGTTGCCAGGAAGCTGAACCATTGGACTATACTGGAAAGCTCAAACAAGTAGATAGATAGATATAGTTTTATTTTCTGCATGAATTGTTTTAGTGATGTCTCAGATAATACAGATCTACAGTATGTCAGGTTGTATAAGCAAAGATTATTTTTAAATGGCTTATGCAGGAAACACAAAGGATTTCTTTGTGTGAAGATTTCTGTAAGGAAAAGCACTGTTAGCAGATTTTTTTAAAATAATAACTATGGTGCCACAAATCCATATTTTCCTTTCTGCAGTCTGATTTTGGGAACAGAGAAAGCATAATATGGCACAATGATGACAAAAATAAAAATGAAACAACTTGCATTTTGGGTTGGTAAATGAACATGGTATGGTTGGAAACACCTCTACTACTAGCTTGTCCCCTTTCTAAGGTACACCTGTTAAGATGCATAGATCTTCCTCCTAGAATGGTACAGAGTTTTGTACTGGGCATACAACGCCCAACAGATGGAGATTCAAAGTATCATCACCATCACCATCACCACCACCATCATCATCTTTGTTTCTTACAAAATAGAACCAGGATGAATTGATGAACTTTATACAGGCTTCAAAAGGAATCTTTTGAGGGCTGCATGCTGCCCTCAGCTTCATTTTGATGAGCCCTATTCTATAGACATCACTTCTGGGGGTCTCATAAATGCATCTGAATGAGACAGACCAGCTTCAAATGTATTCTCCTCCCAGTGGCACTCTAAACCTTAGACACGCTGGAAGCTTCTGCAACTGGAAATGTGTATATTTGTATGAATCTTTTAAAAAGACAGTGTGTTTTGGAAAACTCAGGAACTGCAAACAGAGGTAGCACTAGGCTGAAATCTCAAAAAGGCTTGGCATTTCTGCGGTGAGAATTGATCAATATAAAGTAATGGTCAATAAAACATTTTTTTAAAAAAAATCACTGTAGATAGGTAATCAGTACACATTTTTATATAAAATTTTTTTTGTACTTTTGCCCCTGGAAAACAAAGCTTTAGAAAGAGGACCCTGAGGGTAAGAGAATATCTATAACATACCGTCCTTTGGATTCCTTTGCCTGACGCACAGCAACACATCAAATTCTGAGTCATTCTCTCCAACCTGACAACTCCATATGAGGATCTGCTCTGCTGCATGAGATTCATCACTGGGAACTTTTTGACTTATAGCTACTGAGAAAATGAGACTACAAGAAAAACCAAGAGGGAATGGAAATAAAATTTACTTGTCTGGGCTTTATCAATAATGTTATTTGGTAAAGGCATAAAAGAAATTATTATTCTATTAGTGGTGCTGTTAGTTGCTTCCCAACTCTCTCTCTCTTCATACACAACTGAACACAGTAAAAAAATAAATAAAAATCAGCACATTTGGTCTCCAGTGTCAAAAATATCAGTTGTCTTTTCTCACAAACGTGTTGTGTTCCTCTGGGTATTATTTATACACATACATAAGCATCTATCCTGTTTGCCTGTTTCATTGCAGTGTGGTATCTTCCTGCACTTAGAACAAAATCTTACTGTATCTGAGCAGTACTAAGATCCATTTCATTCAAGGACCTGTTGTCCTGGTTGTATAGTAGGTAAAAGTACAGGTTTAGTTACTGGATAAATGAGAAGAAGCTAAAACTTCCAAGATTTTTCTAGACACCAAGGCCTTTATACCCATACCTCTCCACTGCTCCACATGCTGGAGTGGTACACTGGAGGTCATATCCCCTGCTAGCACACTCTATCCACACTGGATAGAGCATAGCCTACTCTAGGTGTCCTATACTAAGATACCAACAGACCGTTTTAAAACAGGACTATTGGTGATCCAGGGAGGCATAAGCAAAAGTACGCATCTCCTTTTTCTGGTTTAGCTGGAGGATCCATTTTGGTGGTACACCAGATTGTGCCACAGAAAGGAGTCTCCCTGGATTTCCAAGGTCAGGAACTTTGATTCTTGGCCATCAGAGCCCTTACAGTAAACTCCTAAGCTTGTGCAGGGCCTGTTCTGGAACAGACTATCCAAGTCTAGATGCCCTTCTGTTACTTTAGTAATGGTTCTGGATGGAGTGTTCCAGCACAGGGATATAGTCCAACCTGCCCTTCCTCCAATACTTCTGGTCAAGTATTCTATCATATTATCCTAAGAGCTCAAAAATGTCAGCACAGTTTATGCATTAGATCAAACTTTATAATATGGTGATAAATTACTGTTCCACGCAATGCTTTTTAGTAATAATCTCTTTAGCAAATAACACAAATGGGTCAAAAAGAGTTTCTTTATTTTTATTTAGCAACAGAAATACAAACTTTTTTAAAATACAATCTCTTAGCTCAACTTTTTAAAATATTTGACTATATTTTAGTCTTTTGTTGAATTTGGACATTTGAATTTGAATAAAATGTTGGCACATTTGAAGACTGACATTCGAATTTGAATTGAATGTTTTGATAGATTCATATGAAGCTTTGTATAGGATTTGTATGAAATTCATATGCTATCTGTATGTATGCTTTCATATGGGATTCTTACGGGATTGAAAATCTGTATCGAATACGAATCCTAGAAGGGGTTTGAAGGGGATCTAGACAAATGAATACTAATTTTCTTGCATTTGATTCAATACAAATCAAATACAAAAAAACCCATTTGTGCACATTCCTAGTATAGAGGCTTGAGGCAGTAGTTTGTGTATACCAGAGTCCCGATCTCACCTCTAATCTACATAAAGGCCTTTTGCACACTTAACTTTATTCTGGAATCTAGTGGCCCACTTGCTAGTGTGGAATGTAGCAGAACTCACCTCACCTCAATCTTTATCCACATTAGATGAAGTGGTAGAAAGAAATACAGCACCAAAATGATGCCCCCTATTCCAGACTATGGAGGGCATGCTGATAATACTCCCTCATAGGCTGGAATATGTTGCAGCACCATTTTTGGTTGCACTCCATGAGGTACTACTGGAAATGGCACCAGAAGTGGAACGTGACTGAGAAGGGCCCTCCTAGAAATTGTGAACACTGAGAATTTTTATTCCTGGCCCTCACAGTTCCTACACTGCCTCCAGATATGAACAGCTTGTTGAGCAAGCCACTGCTGGCCCAGTCCAGCATAGCTTGAGAATACTGCTCCATTTTCTGTGGGTCAGAATAGCCCATATAGTGCAGAAGGACTCTTGGAAACGCATTTGCTGGACTATAGTGTGAATTAAGGCACTTGCATGAAGACTCTGGCACCTGTCATGTCTAAGTTGCTTTAGAATCATGTGGTTTTACAGTGTGTAGATGCAACTTAGATCAAACATTGAATTAGATTTTATGACAATAACAATAGTGCCCCTTTCTGGTCACTTTAAATTATCACTAGGATTCTATGATCAGGGGGATTCCCCTCCTTTCTCCTTGTGACACAATGAACAAAATCCTGCCTGCAATCATTGTCTGGAACATCAAATATTGTTAATTTCTGAAGCCATTTCCAGTTTCAAAGGGAGTCTGGGTAGTCTCCAATTAGAGGAAGACCGAAAAGGGAGTTGTGGGACAAGCCAGATTGGTGAAAATTAGCCTTTCCTTCTCTCATATTTAACAATTTTTTCTGACCTCATAGCTACTCCCTCACTTTCTGTTCATCCCTTGCACTTGATTCTGGGTTGGTTGTGGAGATACCCTCCATTTATTGCAACTTTGTGGGCATCAGCAGTAGTTATCAACTTCCTTAGGATTTGAAACACCTCACGTATGGCAAATCCAGGAGCTCAGCCTTCTCTAGAATGTGATTTAAGTCTTCTGAAAGAAAAATATATCACTTTAGCTTCTCTGGAATTCAGCTGAATCTGAGTGCATGCATTCCAAAGAAGTGCAAACTATAGACAGTGGACTGTAACAGAAATCACTAGATGTCACATTGGTGAAAGTTCCTTGTTGATACTTCAAACATCTATTTTGACGAATATGGCAGCTAGCTTACTCTAATCAATCACACATAGCTTAAGAATTTGATATAGTCATGCCCTTGGATGAGGCAATTTACTGTTACTAAGGCAACCCAGTAGAACTGGGTCATTAGACTTGCAGGTTCACAATTTCCAGATGGTATTTCTTTAGTTCCTTTCAAAGTAAGTGTTTGATATTGTAGAATGACTTGACTAGGTGGAAAAGTTGCTTTTAGTTTAACATTCTTTGCTGAGGCACAGCGCATAGGATGTAGCCTTAAGTCTCTTTCTTTTGCAAAATTTTATGTTGTATTTTGAGTAGTTCAGTAGAGACAGTGACATAAGAATAACACATTTATTTATTGTGTTTATATTTCTTAATTTACAGGATTCATACTATTCATCCTATCCAAATTAATAAATGTAGTTAAGTGTAATATAAATAGAATGTTGTCATTTTCTCATTTTGAAGGACAGTTTGATGATACAAAAAATATTTACAGAAAGGAACATTTTTGGGAATCGTAAACACAAAAATGTGGTTATGGGTAACAATAACATTACAGTGCACTATGGTAAGGAAAATTGTCCATGTAAATGTAGATATTGCATAAAGCTGTGTACAAATAATATGATTTTTGTTGAAAAAGGAAGATTGAATTTTCATCCAAAAATGTATATAACTTTATGCAGACAAGGAACAAAATTTATAGTATTTATTAATATTCACTTACTATATTTATGTAGATTATGTATAAAATAAATATATAACATATAAAAGTTTATCATTAGAAACTGCATTATAACAAAATTTAAAAACCAGTAGAGCCTCAGTAAATGAAAAGATAGTCTCCGGGTTGCATTTGGATTAAATTTGGATATTCTGGAACGAAACATGGGATATCCAAATTTAACAAAATAAGTAACCATCGCATAGATGTAGCCCAGATGTATAAATGTTTATAAAGAGATGTTGCCAGTGAAAAACAATAGAACAGGATAGCACACAAGCACAGCAGAAAACACAGCAGAAGGTTTTGCAAAAGGAAGGGACAATAAAAAAGTATGAAATTTTATGAGAATAATATTATTTAAGTTTTAAAATTGAAAAAGCTTGACATGTTTCAGTAAGCCATCATCTTTACGGGCTGTTCTAAAACATAATGATAAAATTACAGTTACAATTCTAATAACTAACAGTTATTTAGTATGTTTGTATGAACAATTATTGTATATAATATATCCATATGTGCAACAAAGTCTGTATTAGCAAAACTTAGAAATACAAGTGGAAGTGTGAGAAGAATCTGAGTCACAGGCAGATACAAAATGTCACAATATGGGAGATGGGCAATTCTAGAACTTGGGTGCCACCCTGTCCTGGGATAATGGCTGCTGGTGTGATTATTGCCATAACATTCCAGTGCAGTGCTGATGATAAATGTCTCACATGTGTTTGGTGCAAAAAGATGCATTTTCTTTTGTATTCCAATAATTGTGAAATGCACTAGAGATGTACAAGTTAAGTTTGATGTTTGACAGTTTGATTCAAAAGGATGGGGGAGGTTGAAAGATTCAAATTCAAACCAAACCACCAGCCTGTTCAAATGGACAGATTTGATTCTATCTAAATCAGGAATGTTCTCAACCATAAATGGTTGGAACTGAACCATTCATGTGTGCTGGGGTTTAAAAGGACCTTTTTAGTGTAAAAAAAAAAAGAAAAAGAAAGAAAGAAAAGAAAAAGAAAAATGTAAAATTACTTTTTTCAAGTAAAGGTATTTGATGTTCATTTAAGAAAGATTTGAATTCAAACTGCACCCCAAAAAACCACATTTGTGAAAATCTCTAGAGTGCACATCTCTTTGGGTATATATTGTCCAATTCCATGATTTATAGTATTAAGAAATTCTGCCATAAGAATGAAGAGAAGAAGAAGAGTTGGCTTTTCTACCCTGCTTTTCTCATCTGTTCAGGGGGACTCAAAGTGGCTAGCAAAGCTTTCTATTCTTATCCCTACAACAGACATCCTGTTGGGGTGGGGCTGTGAGAGCTCATAAAGAGAGCTGTGACTAGCCCAAGGTCAGCCATCTGGCTTCATGGAGGAGTGTGGAATCAAACCCGGTATTTCCAGATAAGAGTCCAACTCTCTAACCACTAGAAAGCAATAAATGATTATAAAATTAAGATGTTGAAATGATAGCATACTGGTGTTGAACATACATACTGGAAACACTATAAGTTTGTTTAGTTGTAATCTGTTAATAAAGCATTTTAATAAAAAAAAATTAAGGGGATGATGACAACATACAATCTGAAGGAAGGGTGAGATATTGAGTAAGTACTTCTCAAGCTTCAAAACCTGCAGACCTATTTTGCCAGGAATATAGGCAAAATAAAGGAAATGAGTATTTTTACTATATCCATCAGAAGTTCATGGTTCCTTCAACTGCTGTAGACTAAGACATAACACTCTTTTGATAGTATTGGCACGCATGCCTTCCACCGCTATTGACTGCACAAATGTCACACTGGGATGTTTAATTTTCCCGCTGTGATGTTTCTGTTCAGGACAGTTTGTTTGAATACAGGAAATGAACCCCTAAGAGGGCCACTGAGACAGGGTCAGGAAGGCCACTTCAAAGAGTGTAACACAGGTGAATTGCATGAATGACAGCATCCTAAAGGGCTGGAAGGTAGACCATTCACTGCCACTCTCCCTTTACAGCTCTTTTAACAAGAATTTACAGTGAAACAGGTGCTGGAGGGCTGGAGGACCAAGTGGACCCTGCACTCTTTCTGCACATTCACCTTGTCATTAGGCCCTGCACACTCATGGGGCATTCATTGCTGCCGCCAATACATTGTATGAACATTGCTTATGGAAGCTAAACAAAACTGAAGCATTATCCTACACTTTCTGCTGCTTTTGTTTTGGTTTATTTTAAATTTGAGCAAACAGGTTCTGAAAGGCTTGTAGACAATAATGTCTGAGTTCTTACACCTACTGAATGAATATTGCTTAACAAAATATATTGCTTTTACTTCCATGACTTGACATGTGCCACCAAAAGTTACTGCATCCAAATCAAAGTGTGTCTAGGAGAAAGAAAAGAAAGAAAGAAAAATGCTTTTGGCAATGTATATGTGAGAATTTTCATTCCACTGCGAACAGAGAGTGTGAAAGTTAAAACCTTTTCTGAAAGAAAGAAAAAGAAAGGAGAGAGATAAAAACACTGATATGCATCACAAAATTATAAAGAAAAATCAAGCTCAACAAAGCTTTTTGAAAAGCCATTTAAGATAAAAGCTCTATAGCTTATAAGGTCTGAAGAAAACAACTTTTTCAGGGGTTCATGCTTTTTACATGAAATGTTCAGCTTCAGACAGATTTGAAAGGTGAAGATGTGTGATATAGAATTGCTTTATTTATTGCTCTGCCCTATAGCTGGATGATGAAGATGGTTGTTAGATTAATCAAATGTATACATGATTTGAAATAAATAATAATAATTGATTCAGAAGGAGTACAGCTACTGGAGGCCTTTTCGCACTAAGGCTTTTGGAACACGTGGAGGACACGCCAGGATGGAGCATTCACTCCTTTGGCCTCAGCCCATCCCAGTGTGTCTTCCACGCATTCTGGGTGTAGAGTACTTAACTGTGTTCTACACCTGGCCCAGCACCTGGCCATTCCACACTTGTCCAGGGAGGGAAGCGTTCATGTGCCTACCTCCCTGACAGCTGCAGGACATATACCCCACTGCCACTATTGGGCAAAAATTGGCCCAACAGCTGGCAGGCCTGTGCAAATCACTCACCTTGCCAGGCCTGGGGTGCGATCTGCTGTAGTTTGCACAGGCATGTGCACTTTGATAGACGGGACCCAGACGGCACCCGTCTGTCTTCAACTGGCCATCTGCACAGGTGCAGGTGCCTGGACAATCAGGGACCCCAATGCACACAGGCACAAAGCATGGCCGGCCCAATCATGCCAGTAGTAACCAGGTGACCACCAGGTAAGGAGTGGGCACGTGGGCTCAGCCCCAGGGTGGGGAGTGTTTGAGGGGGTTCCTACCAGCTGCAGGAGCCCAATCTGTGCCCCTGGAGTGCACACTACCCCAGGGAAGGGAGGCACCAGGGCAGTCGGCTCCTGGCTCCACAGGAGCCAATGGGGCAGCCCAGGGGAGGAGCCCAGCTGTCACTGAGGGAAAGCATGCAAATACTTTCCCTCCGGTACAGCTGGGAATGGCTGGAGACAGACCAAACATGTCAGGACGGTTTCAGAGTACAATTTTATGCTCTGAAACCTGAATGCATGTTCAGTAGATGCATTGGGACAGGATGGGGCGGTTCAGAATGGAGCCGCCGGCCCAGAGCAGCGAATGCTCCGGCCCAACTCATTCTGCACGCGTTCAAAAATCCCTCATGTGAAAAGTCCTCTGGTTAAGGTATTGTTGAACAAACTGAAAACAATACCTCATTAGATTTCACACACACACACACACAAAAGCAATCACAACACATTTGACTTCAGAAGAAGAAACTTCTTGAAAAATGAGGGAACTGGCACAAAAGTTGAAATAGGAAGTTAAGTGGGTCTAATTTCCCCAGAGGGCTGGGTGCTATTCGCTGCCACAGTAATAGACACTCAGAATGTATACTACAAATCAAGAAAATACTGTCAAGCCTGAGAAGATGCCAGCATGATTAATAAGCAAAGTCAAAGAAGCTATTATTAGAGGCAGAAGCTTGCTTTAGAAAATAGAAGTTGTGCCTGAATGAGAAGAAGCAAAAGGAATACAAAACCTTGTAAAGGAAACACAAGGAGATAAAATGGAGTTAGTGTAGTCATTAATTTCCCAGGGTCATCATCTTTGATCTTGTGTGCCAGCAAAGCCAGGTCTCTGCCAGGGTACAGAGTGGGAATGTGAACAAATATTCATAACATTTTAAATTTGTATGAATTTGGCTGAATTTGGACATCCAAATTTGAATTGAATGTTGGCACATTCAAAGATTGACATTCAAATTGAAATCAAATGTTCTCACACACTCGTATGAAGCTTCACTACAGATTTGTATAGGATTCATATGGGATTCATTTCTAACATTTGTATCAAATGCATAATGAATATTCATATCAAATTTGAATCCTACCACATTCAAAGGGATTTATTCAAATGAATATGAAATTTCTTGCATTCAATTTGATATGGATTGAATTTTAAAAATATCATGCACACCCATAGTACAGAACCCTCTGTACCATTATTGGCATTCCTAGTGGCATGAAGGTAGAAAATACAGGGAATGACCAGGAGACCTGAAAATTTCTGTATCTGACCAGAACTAAGATCCAAAATCTTAAAAGAGAAAGTTCCATTCCAATAAAAACAAGGGATAAGGAAGCAGATTGTGAAATTGTCTACTATGCTCCAAAACAGGAAGATTAGAGATCTGCGTAAGAGAAGGACCTAGTCCAGAGAAATAATGTCCTCAAGGCTGTATTGTTAATGTCAGAAGTTCCCTGATCAACATCAAAAGGCCAGTATAAGAACTATTTGGCCACAGGAACCAACCTTTTACTTACAGAAAATATCAGGTAGACACAGCAGAATCAATAGGTTAATACCGAACCATTGTTTTAACTTGATTTGGTTATTATCTGGAGTACACCTTTGTGCTCTGAGAGCCCTGCAGGCATAATCCAATCAACAACATACTAGAAGTGCAGAGCCAAGATCGTTTCTGCCCAAAAGGGAGGAAAAACCATGTTCTGAAAACAGTTTATCCAAGCATGACATCATCTGTCCCTTGCCCCTCTATGAGGAAGGCAAATCAATTTAAACTATGGGGTTCAAACTGACCAATAAAAAATGAGGATTTCAATCCATGTTTTACCCAGCAAGAGAGTGTTGCCTCTTTTCCACTAGAGAAAAAAGTATAAAAAGTCCAGGTTTCCCCTCCCCTTTTGTATAAAAGTTTTTCCCCTGATCTGGTCACTGTTGAAATCAATAAACATCTTAAGATAACCCATCCCATTTCATTTTTGTTGCTTGTAGCTGCACCTGGTTTCCTGTTGCTAAGCTGAAGAAAGGAATTCTGCTTCTCAAAGAAGATTATATTTTGAGGGGTGGTTTTGAGTTGATTTCACTTGGGAAGAAGAATCTGCTTGTCTTCCCCTTATTGTGGCTTTGCTTACAAGGTTAGACTGAAACAGTAAGCCCATCATCTGGCAAAGAGCTGTGTTCACAAAAGGAGTATGGATCATTCCATTTTACCATTACTGGGAATCTTTATCTATTTTTGAAATCAAGGCATTTTGTTTACTTTTTTGTCTGTTTCGTCCTCTGTTCTTATCCATAATTCTGATAGATAGCTGCCATTTTTCCTGTTTTTAAGCTTTTTGCTGATCTTTAATAAAGTTTTTCATTTTGTATTGAAGAAATTGATTCAGAAAGTATTTTATCTTGCTGCCTGCTTATCATTTTTCAAGACTCAAGTGTTAAAGATTCATTTTATCAGACTTGTGGTTGAACTAAAAAGTAATTTCCCCACATAGAGAGATGTGCAGACCACAACTTGTAACAGAAGGAAGGGAGGGAGGGAGGAATCAGGAGTAAGTAATAAATACATTAAGATCACCACCACCCCTACACACATAAAAGTAAGAAACTGTAGTTACTTGTAGGGATGTGCACTGAGCCATTTTCCACATTCTATTTGAGTTGAATAGAATGTGGAAAAATTTGGCTATGGATGAATAACCTTCCCCACAGATGTGGGGGTATTCGTATCCGAGCATGAATATCTGTATCCAGAATGAATAAACCCTACCCCTCTTCCCACTTACCTGAGCACCTCATTGCTGCTGCCGCCATCTTCTCTGCAATGCCGCTGCCACCACCACCCCTTCTTCTGGGGTAAGTGGGCCCAGGGGAGATGGGCAGGAATGCTGTGGTGGCGGCCCGGGCCTCTTCCAGGGCTCTCTGGAACTGTGTACAGGTTTTCCAGGAGGTAAAGCAAACTGCTTTCCAGCCTGTATTTACCTCCCAGAAAAACTGTTTGCAGTTCCAGAGGGCCCTGGAAGAGGCCTGTGTTGCCACTGGAGCAGGTAAGAGGGGCCCCCGGGGAGGCTGTGGGGGGCAGGTTAGGGGGGAGAGAGACTGGGGAAGGGAGGCCCCAGGGCATCCAGGATCTGTAGAACCTCAGTAGATACTGAATTATCTGATTCATGGATGGATAGGGCACTTCAGATAGGGCCCTATTCAATCTGTCCACGAATCTCAGAATCCGGACATATTCATTCGGATTCCAAATGTACAAATAATTCGTGCACATCTCTAGTTATTTGTATATTGGGGCATAATTTCATAGATACACTAAATGATCTGGCTGGCAATGTTAGGGTTAGACAAAAATGTTAACTCTGCCTGTGTTCACAAATAGCAAGAAAAGTGTCTCAAAAGTTCTTAGAGGTGGCAGCAACAGAAAATCATTCTAATAGTGATCTTGAATTACTGCAATGCCACACCTGCCACTCTTCAGATCACTAAAACTTTGGGGCCAGGGTACTTTCATTCTCTGATTATGGGGGTGTCCACATGCCAATTTGGTACAGTGCTGAGAACAGGATCGACGCTGGCTGTCCGCATGGGCTTTTGATTTGGCATGCGAAAAGAGTGCTAAATTTGGCACCCTGGAAAATGAGTCTCGGCACCATATGGGGGGCCTGGCGCACTTGCTTAGCAAGCTGGGAACTCACAAGCGGATGCTTGCTATGAGATTTTTAGTTGGGGCTGTTGTGCTGAACACAGGAAATGGCTGTACTCAACAAACCAGGAAGGACAATAAAGGAAGTAAATTGTGGTACAAATTACTGACAAAGCAGATCCTATTGTTCTGCCACTGTAGCATTCTAGTGCACACCTCTGGTGGACTGGGTGTTCAAACTGGGCAGGAACTGGCATATCCTATGCCTTTAGGACAGTGATGGCTAACCTTTTGAGCTCAGTGTGTCAAAATTCCCAAGAAAACCTAGCTTAACTCGGGTGCTGTGTCGCTTCTAGAAATATCCATAATTTTGTGATATTTGTAGCTCTAGTAAAAAAGTTATATTTTTGATATATGTATTTATTAAGGGCAAAAGCAAATAATTCTTTACATTAGTGACTTGTTCCTGAATTTTGTTTGCTAAATCTTCAATTGAAAGTTGGCATTTTGCACACTTCAAGAACAAGCAAGCACTACATGCCCAGGTGCCGGGGTGACCATGTGTGTCACCCAAAGGGGCTTGGCGTGTCACCTGTGACATGCGTGTCATAGGTTGGCCATCACTGCTTTAGGAGCATAAGTTTGTGGTCCCTGCACTGTCAGGCTAGTTTCACAGCACCATAAGGCTCCCCTTTGGATCCTGTCTTACTTTACAAAGAGCTATCACAGCACTGTCCTTTACAATGTTAGTTTCCATTTAAAACAGGCATCTGTTGACTTAAACATGGTAAGAAGAAAATGAACTGTCATTCAACCCTCACTCTTAGTATAAAGGTTTTCCCCCCACCTTGCAGTAAAAAAAGTGCAGTCTTTAAAAATAAGCTTTATTTCACTTCCACATGTCACTACCTATAACAAAGCTTTTGCTGAAAATAATTGGTCTAGGGAAATTATTCTCCTAAAAATCAAACCAACATTAGACATTTCTCATTAACCTCAAAAAGTAATATTTCCCCAGGTCATCATATTTTCAGACTGAAATGTCAGGGTTTCCCAGAATATAATTACCCTTGTATTTGTATGTGACAAAGCTACCCCCACCCATTTGTCTTCCCAATCACTTTATTAATGCAAAATTCCTATCTGAAAGATCATTTTCTTCCTTGTCTCAGAAATTATTATTACTATTAGTATTATATTACTACTGCTATTTTGAGAGCATCCAGCAACTATTAAACACATATTTTGTTGCATGATAATTTTTAGGCATCCCTTTGATATGGATTGTTTTATTCTGTGTAGCAATCCTAAATGCATTTTCCTAGAAGTCAGCTAAATTATTTCAATTCTGATGGCATTTATCTTTGCACTCATTAATCATGTGCTCAAAAACGAAAATTGTTCAATTATGCGCAGATCTTCAAAGGTAATCAAGTTATTAACACAAATTGTTTTGGATTCTATTTGAAGGAATAAGACAGGCATCTCATGGTGAGTTGCCTCCATTCTTTTTGATTGTGTGGTTTTTAGGAAGACAGAAAACCCTAGGAAGGGCATGCCTTGTCTGAATAAGAGTGTACTTCCTCTATTGCATGGGGTCTGTGAAAACATTAGCCAGTGGTTTAAGGTAAATGTTAGTAGCAGCCTAATTACTGACCCTTGAAAAAAATTGGAAAGGAAAGCTTCAGTCCAAAAGTGTTAAGGATTTTGCTTGGACAAGAGTATCTCAGTACATATAAAGAGAACTTCACTAGAAGAGAAGTCAGGTGATGTGTTTGAGACAATTTCAATATTAATCCCAGTACATATATATAGATAGAGAAGTCAGGTGACGTGTTTGAGACAATTTCAGCCCTCTTCTGCACTTACCTTCTCTAAATCTGGATCAGTGAGTCCAGAATAATGAGGCCCACTGATCAGAATTGTGTGGAGATATGGAGTGGATTAGTGCAGTCTGCACTGAAAGTGTTGATCTGCCCTGTGCTTCCCCATGGCTGTGAGTGGGTTTTTCATCCCCCCCCCTCCACCTAGCTCTGAAGGCTAGGAATGAAAGTTTCTAACCTCAAACTTAAGGGTGGTGGTGCTTTTTGGCCATGCACTATGGCTGAAAAGCATCCCTAATAGTTATGGAAGTGTTCAACTTAGTCAGTGCTTCACTAAGTGCAGGCTAGGTGCAAACTGTCTCCATTAAGTAGGCACAGCAATGGTGCCAAAGGGCATGTGCAGCACCATTGCTGGAACAAGCAGGTGACACGATATCTGTGTTGCCTGTTCACATGCTCCATTTCAGTTCTTCCATCTGGAAGAGGCACAAATAGACCACACAGGAGTTTCCCAGCTGGCAGCTAGGTAAGCTGCACACATAACAAAGGTGAGAAATGTCCCTCTATCAAAATATGAAGCAATTATCTGACAATGTGAATCTCATTTAATTGGTTGCATTTATGGATTTCTGAATAGACACAGAATGAAGGTAGGAAGAATAAAAAATTATATCATCAAATGGATGGAAACCTGTAATTATTTTATTTTATTGCTATAGTGGGAAACTCTGTGGAATAAATCAATTAGGTTTAGAGAAATGTATCAAACAGGGAAAATGGTTTTATTGTTGGTATAAGATCCCAGTTATTAACGTGAAAATAAATACATCTTATTCCAAATTTTGTTAGAAATAGGGAAGGGGGAGAAACAAAGGTAGGAATGTGAACAGACACAGTGATATTGAGAAATGGTTTATTCAAGATCCTAGACATTACTTTTTACTGTCACCCTATATTTGTTCTTAATATCATTATAATACCTATTTCTAAAGAATGCACAGTAATTCTGTTATGCACAATAGTGGAAGACTTCAGCTACTCCTTGATTAGAAGACTGGATGCTGAAACTTTAGAAATATGCCTCTTTATCTAAATGATTCATAGACCTGAAGCACCAAATCTAGAGCTAGTTCAAAAGTTTAAAATTCCCATGAGATGGTAGCATCCAGTGCTTCTGTTTTCATTCTGCCTTTAAACCACTTATTCTACCTTAGAATATTAATAAGAGGTGGGCAGGCAGAGTGGTTTGTGAACCATCCCAGCTACAAACTATTTCTGAGCTGCCTTTCAGCAATCTGGAAGTATTCATGTTTGCAAATGCAAGCTTATT
Source organism: Aspidoscelis tigris stejnegeri (assembly GCA_023333525.1). Taxonomy (NCBI): domain Eukaryota; kingdom Metazoa; phylum Chordata; class Lepidosauria; order Squamata; family Teiidae; genus Aspidoscelis; species Aspidoscelis tigris. The sequence continues at coordinate 19,779,517 of JALMGA010000010.1, forward strand.
GCACTACCAGCAACCATGGCTCATACCAGCATGCCTTACTTTGCCAGTGCTAATTTGGGGAGGCCACCCAACAGCAGTGGCAAGAAGCTGACACTGTGCCCACTGTTGCCCACCCATTATGATTCTATTTCTGTATGCAACTATAAGAGTTAGAAAAAAAAGAGTGCCCAATTTCATACAACTACAGTGGGCCAGGTTCAACATACATAATGAGCAACTTTGGTAACGCTTGTCTCAACCTATGCCAATTTGCTCTCCAGAGTCAATGTGGTATAGGATTTTCCCCCTCATTAGCAGGGAAAACTTTGTGAGAGGAAAATGAAGTGTGGCGAGCTCATTAGCATCAGCCTTCCTATGTCTGAAGGTATACACACTGACAAACTGTGACAAGTGACAAAAGACAGAAGCCTCAATGACACATGTTAAAAATATCCCTCCTAGCACTGCTGTAAAATATTATTTTGACTAACAAGAGTTCTCACAATCAGTTATGTTGAATTAATGCAAGAATGAGGTGGTTTTTAATGCATTTTTCTGAAACAAAATGTCCTTGGTGCCTCCCCTGCTGAGACAAAACAAAGTGCCATTATGAATACAATTTCCTTTGATTAGTGATGGATGCTTGCTTTGAAATAAGAGCAGGCAGGGTCATTATTATTGTTTTTAGGGTTTTTAAATGTAGGAAATAAATCTGCACTTTAGAAATAAAATAAAATCATGTTTGTCAGGAAAACATAAGCCTGTTTGATTATAAGTAGGTAAGTAGGAATGGTAAATTCTGTAAAGGATTCTGTTTAATGGAAACTCTAGTGAGGGGAATAACTCTCAGGTAGATCTACCACAGCTACCCTAGGGCTGCTTCCCCAAAAGACTTATTTGCCTCTCTACTGTCACTCTATTCAAGCGGAATTTAAAAGTGCCATGCAAATCAGGAATAAGCGTCCGCATGAGGCTCAGCAAAATGCGCATTTTTAACGTACCTTCCGTCCCCAAGGGAGCTGTGTTTTCTTTGCGCACATCTTTTTCTCTCTGCCCCTGCTCTTGTTAATAGGGTGCCAGTGGGAATGGGGAGGGACTGCGCTTGGCACGGCCACAACCAAAGGAAAAATAGTCATCGGTTCTCTGTTCGTCTCCCAGAACTCCCGCCCCCCAAAATGACTTCTCATGCTGGCAAAGGCAGTGGCTGCAGCTAGTGGCTGCGAAATTGCTCATTCACTCACCACTTTCCCTGTTATCGCTGTCAAAATCCACCCCGTACAGCACACAATCACTCATTCACTCACCACTTTCCCTGTTATCGGTGTCAAAATCCACCCTGTACAGTAGCAATAATCCACCCACTTCACACCTGATAGCGATTGCAACAATGTTGCAATTCTGCGCAATTCTGGCTCTTTAGTTCTGAGCTTTAGAAAGGGAAGCTGCTTGTGTTATTGCTGTGTGTGTAGGCGACAATCCCCGCCCCTTTTGCCACGGAGTGTCCCCAAGGTACATTTTGCGAGGAAAACCTGCAACTTCCAAAAAGAGCGCTGAAAGTCTTATTTACAGGGAACTTTTTTGTTGTGGGTTTTCCTCATTTTGTAGCGCTGGAAGCACGCTGAAAAGCCTGGCATGGGGATGGTCAGAGGTAAAAGAACATTTTTAGCACACTTTAAATTGCTTGGGGACAGGGCCCAGGACAGTCAAAAAGACCCCCTAACCTGAAAATGGCACCCATACTACACTATATTCAGTACTGCCCAATGACGTCTTTGGACTTTGAGAAGGCCTGGGAACCAGTTAATTAGTATCTTTGAAACACCTGCCAGATCTTGCTTGCTGACAGTTCTTGTCTGTGCATATGATCAGGAATTTCCAGAAACCATAATGCAGAAAGAAGATCTACCACCCGCACACTGTGAGAGCTTGATTTTGGCTGTCTGCTCCAGCAACAGTTCCTCCAATTGCCTGCTGCCCTTGTGTTCTTTGGACTCTGGGGCCAAAGCAGTGGAATAGCTTGCTTACTTTAAAACAGTCACTCCTCTGAAATGTGTTGCTGGCTAGTCTGGTCTATACAGGGAATTTCTCTTTAATGTATCCTGCTACTCTGAGAGATGAATGTTTCCCTGAACTTGAGTGAGAGTCACATGCTTGATGTGTGTGCTATACAATCCCCATGCCTGGCAAAGACACAAAGCTGTCCAGTAGGGATGTGCATGATTTTTTTTTTTTGTATTTGATTTGTATCGAATCGGATGCAAGAGAATATGCATTTGTTTCAATAAATCCCTTTGAATGTGGTAGGATTCGAATCTGATATGAATGTTCCATACGAATTAGATACAAATCCCATAGGAAGCTTTGTACAAATGTATCAAAACATTCCATTCAAATTTGAATGTCTGAATTTGGCAGAATTCATACAAATTTCAAATGTTATGAATATTTTTGCACATCCCTACCAGCCAGAGTCACTAAGAGAGTCATTAAAAATAGGTTAAAATAGGCATACTTTCCTTTAAAACAGGCAATCTGCCTGACTGCTCGTCTAGCAATTTACGGACTGAATTCTCCCTCTTTTCTCGTTCACTAAAGAGTATATTGTAATTCCAACATTCTACCCAATTGCATTGTTTCATAAAAATACTCCAGGCATGGAAGGCCCCAACTTCCTCCTTTATCATTTGTTATTAACAATCTTTTCCTTAGTCTTGGTTTTTATTACCTGCACCCAATTATTTATTGTCCTATCCCAATTTCTGAAGGTTTTTAACAAAACTGGCACTGGAAGGGACTGGAATAAATATATAATTTTGGGAATCACCAACATTTTTAAGGCCTTCATTCTTGACAATTTACTTCACTATTTGTCCTTCCACCCATTCGTTTACTAATTTTTCTCAATTTTTTCTGTAATTACCTTGAGTACTTTTATTCAGTTTTTTTATGCAGCACATCCCAATACCTAAACATTTAATCTTTTTTATCCAATTTTAACCCTGAAGCTTATCTCATGCTTACCTGCTCTCCTGGGGAAGTACAGTATTCCAAAAAATTCTCAGATTTATTCAAGTTAATAAACAATCCTGATTTAAAATCTTGCAGGACTTTTGACAGCTCTCTAATCATTTCCAGTGGCTGTTCCGTAATTACCAATGTGTCATCTGCAAACAGTTTTAGTTTAATTTCCATCCTACCTATTTTATATCCTTTCCAATTCACTCACTCTCTCTTATGTCATTGGTCAATACTAGGGATTTGCCCAAATTTTTGTGTGTCTGATTCATACTGAATCTAATGCAAAGAAGAGTATTTGAAAGTAAGGGAGCATGGCTGTGGAGAACACAAGGGGTGTTTTTCTACTGTTACTAGAAGTACCCATTAAGTACCCAACGGGTACTTAATGGGTACTTCTTGTGACAGTGGAAAACCACCCAAGGTTAGAGGTGTGCAAGGATTTTTTTTTTGACATTCTATTCAAATTGAATCGAATACCTGGAAATCGAATTTGATTTGAATCTTTCAAATTCAAATTTAACAAGATTCAATTTGAATTTACCAAATTCAAATCTATTCGTTCAATATTTTTTATTCGAATCTGTACATATGAATGTCGACAACATCCGTACACATCCATACACATCTGTATGCATCTCGTAGTTATCCCAAATGCAACCTGTTTTCATCCCGTACGGATCCATAGAAATGCATACAGATGCAGGAAAGATGTGGATCTTCAAGTACACATCATGTATGAACCCGTACACATATGAATGTCTGGATAGTTCAAACAAATAGATCCAAAATTCAAAATTTACATTCGAATTTTGGGACATTCTATTTGAGTTCAAATGTTGAAATTTGGCACATTCAATCAGATTTTGAATGCCTATGAATATTTGTGCATGTCCCTATGCAAAGTGGTGTGTGTGCAAAGGCTGGAAACATTGGGTGTTTTTCCACTGTCACTAGAAGTACCATTAAGTACCCATTAATGGGTACTTAATGGGTACTTCTAGTGACAGTGGAAAAACACCCATTTATTCCATGTGCAAAAGAGGGCCTACAGATGTAGGACACTTTTAATTCACATGTGAAGCATCAAAACATCAAATTTAAATGCAGCTTCAAAGCTGACAAACATTGTTTGCCCATCCCCACTCCCTATGTAAACTTCTTTTCATCTAAAGCTACCAGTGCAGGAAGAGTTTATTCCACTATCAAGGTGAGTACCCATTTGTTTTACAATCAACCCATTTCATTTTTTAAAAAAATAGTTGTCAGTTTTTGTCTGGTTTGAAAATAAAAATAGCTATTTTTTTCTATTAAAAACCTCTTTAATGACAAATAATATAGCAAAACATGAAAGTTTGGTCAAATTGTTTGAAATCAAGAGACTGGTTGGGTTCAATGAAATTTTTGGGTCTGTAAAGAGCCCCATATTCAGCTTGAGGAAAATATCTACAAACATGAACTATGTGATTGAAGTTTTGAATGAGAATCAAAGTGTGCACATCTCTATAATCAAGTAAACCTGAACAATATAAGCAAAACTGGGGCCTTGGAAAAATGCCAAATCTTCCCAAGCTCTCCTCATAGTTTTATTTTATTTTAATCAGATACTGTATTTTACATAGATTTGAAAATGGTGGTGCAAGTGGAGAATCTTACATTAATTGTTTTACCTAGTGTTTTTTTTTAACCTTGGAATATTGTATTTGTAGAAAGCTCTTCAAACAATGGCTGAAGGATTTACATAAGTAGTAGTGGCTTCCTCTTCAAAAAATGAATGAATGAAGTCTGTGCATGAAATATCTATATATATAGCAGTCATACTCAGCTACTTCATCTCAAAATTCCATACACTGGATTTAATATAGTGTTTCAATAGGCTTACATGCATATCAAGCTTGATGAATGTGAATATGTTCTGCCTGATAGGCATGTGCAGAATGGAGTTGGCCCCACCTCAGACTACTGCAGATCAGCTGGACTCTGTTGCAAAGAGAGCTAAGCAAAAGATGCATCTCATGCCAAAGCATTTCCCCATGTAGCTCAGAAATGAATAAACTGAACCAAAGCAGATTTCTAGAGCTTGAGACATTCCTGAGAACTGAATCTTGGATAACTTACACATATACTTCATAATATGTGCAGAGAAGACTGTTCCTCAGCTGGAACATTTTCTCCAGCCCTGGAGTGAAGTGGCTGATTGGTTGCTCAGATGTACAGCTTGACCTAACTTCAAGGCAGGAAACAAAATTCTCCAGCTCTGGATTTACACATTAGGGATATTCACCAGACTCCATTAATGACCCTAGTAATGCACCATTTTTGGAACCTGACGATGCTGCCACTCTTGATGCTGCCATCATTCTTCCTAGTGACATAGCAGAGTGATTCTGGCCCAGATCATATTTGCAGAGTAGATTCTCCTGCTCGGCAAATAAAATGATCCCAAGACTAGATCCCATCTCTAGGAGTAAGGCTGGTGCTGGTGCCATGTGGTGATCCCACACCTTTCATCCTATTGACATGATCCCAAAGGACCAAGCAAATCTTGTTCTGCATGAAAAGCATTTGATTTACCTGGACACATTTTTTTCATTATGACTTTGGTTCTTGTATTCTATTGACCTCAATTTAATGAATGTCAGAAGGTGGACTCAAGGAGCTGGAAGACTATAACACCTATTAATCCTTCATTGCTTCTAGGCTTTATGCACATTTGCATAAAACAAATAAAGAAGATACATTTACATGATAAAAAAGCAAATAAACAAACCCAAAAATCAATTTTATGCTGCAAAGACTGAATAAATGTTTCTTTCACTGCCAAAGTAAAAGAGCTGAAATGATTGGAAAAGAATGCTTTAAAACACACACTAGTTTTGTCAAAGACAATCCTTTTCTATGGCTGGCACAATTTTTACATTCCCTGGGGCTTGCCTTAATATCACAGCAGGTGTGATTCCTCCCCCCTTTCTGACAAGAAGCTTCTCATGAATATTTGAGTCCATGTCCTTTTTAACCTCAGTAGCTTTGGTGGGACAGAATGTTGTTAGGTACTTTTAAGATCCTGAGATACAGAAATAAATGCCAAGCAGCCATTTCATGTTTCCGTCCTCACCTTCAAATCACTGTTTGACACGGATGGAGCTGTGTCCATTTGACAGATGATACTATAATTGAAATACTCAGAAATTACTGGGAGGCAGCGGCGGGGGGACGACGACTGCTAAATGGCTAAAGCTGGCAGAAGCAAAAAAATGGAAAAGAGGCCCCAGGTGGCCTGCAGTCCTGACAGGTGTTGGATGTGTATGTATGATTCAAATCAGTTGTCATGTCTTTCAGAAGAGGGACATGGCAAATTATGGGCACAATCTAGAAAAAAAAATCCACAGAAAAGAATGGAATGGCTTAAATCTTATACTGATTTCAATGGCAAAGGAAACAGGATGAAACTGCAGGCCAAGTGATGCAGTTTCTGTTTCATTTTCATATACGTTCCTGAATTTCATGATGCATTTTGAACCTAAAGCTAGACAACCTCTCCCTGTCCCCAAGTTGCTATTAAATCATCAGGCTTGGAGGGAGAACTCTATATTATTTTCACCTTTTTTATTGTTGAACGAGAAGGAAATGCATTAACCCATTGCTGAACTGTTCTTGCTTCCAAGTAACAGTATGACAGTGTCCAAGTCATAACAAAGATTTGCAACTTTGGACCCCAAGTTTCTGGCAAAGTATCAGTTCAATAGTAGCTTCAGATTAAGTCCTGAATTAGCAGAATCAGACTAAGGCTCTTTCTCTAGAAACCCTTAACCTGTACTAAGGGTCTATGCTAGTACACATCTCAGCCTCCGTATCTGCACATTAACATGGATCTAGGAGGCTCAACCCCCTGCTGACCCACTTCCGTTTGTATGACATGGAGTGAGAGCCAGAATAAGGGAAGCCTTAACCTGGATCTTTAGTGGACCCATTTAATTGGATCCATCCGATGGGCCAGTGTAGCAGAAGGAAAAACCGGTGTGTGTCCTTCAGTGGTTTGACATGGCACACAACCAAAAGGCAGCCCCCAGAGGTCTCCAGGTGAGGAACATTTGTTCTGAGCCTTTGGAGGTATGAGGGTGCAGCTGTGAAGCTCACACAAGCTTTCCAACTGTGGCTTGACTAACCCAAATCAGTAGGTCAAACTAAATCCAGACCCACTGATCTGGACTACAGTCAAGTATGTGGCTAGTAAGAGGGATGTGTGAGTGGATATTTATTTATTTATTTATTTATTTATTTATTTATTTATTTATTTATTTATTTATTTATTTATTTATTTATTTATTTATTTATTTATTTATTTATTTACTTATTTACTTATTTACTTACTTACTTACTTACTTACTTACTTACTTACTTACTTACTTACTTACTTACTTACTTACTTACTTACTTACTTACTTACTTACTTACTTACTTACTTACTTACTTACATACATACATACATACATACATACATACATACATACATACATACATACATACATACATACATACATACATTTCTAGCCTGCCCCATACCTAAATGTCTCTGGGTGGGTAACAGCAGATTAACCAGCAGATTAAAAACAAGATCGACATTAAACATGTGGTAGCAGCAGCTGCCTTCTTCAGCAGCCACAGGGTTCTGAAGAAAGTAAGTGGAGGCATGATTTTGTTTAAGGCATTAACTTACATCAGTGTTGTACAGGGTGTGCCTTTCCAGATTTTGTATACTTTATCAACCATTTGTTATGTCTTTCTCTTGAATGGATAACTGCTGGTTGAACTGAAATCAGAGAATAGGTTTTCTTCTACCTCCTTCTCAAGCACCTGTGCAATTATCTTCCTCACCTGCAACCCATTTCAATGGCCCAGCTGGCCCCATCTGTAGCCAGGTTTAATAATAATCTATTGTGGAATTATTTTGTAAGTGAACACATAGAAATGTGATCAGCCTATCCTGAACTTGTGTCCTAAATAAAGGTAAAGAAGTCAATTTTTTCTTGCTTCCCACTACTGAAGATCCATTTTTACTTTCATAATTTCCACTAATCTTTCATACTAACCAGCATGAAATAGGTTAGTTTCATTAGGCTCATAAAATTCTCTTTTGAATAATGGGGTATCTGTCAGCATTTTCAAATTGAACACATGATAACATTTATGCACTTTGAATACTGTGAACTGCTCTTGTTTTTTTTAATTATCTCTTCTTCCACCATTCAGTCAGTCTTAGGGATGTGCACAAACATTTTTTTCTGTATTTGATTCCTTATCAAACGAAATGCATGAAAATTCATATTCATTTGAATAGATCTCATTTGAATAGATGTCCTCCGAATGGGGTAGGACTCATATTTGATATGAATGTTCAATCCCATATGAATCCCATACAAATCTTCATATGAAGCTTCACACAAATGTATCAAAACATTTGATTTGAATTTGATTGTCAATATTCAAATGTGCCAACGTTAAATTCGAATTTGAATGTCCAGATTCAACCATGTTTTTATGAATTTTGAATGTTATTAATATTTGTGCACATCTCTAGACAGTCTAGTTATAGTTTTTCCACATATCAGTGACACATGGCATCTTACACCCAACCAATCATGGATATGATTTGAAGCAACATACTACAGACAAGGGCAGAAACATAGGCTCAAATGATGGTTCTGTGCCTGTGCAGACCATGGCTGAGAAGCCACTGGTGTACTTTGACAGTTAATGGCAGGGCAACCCCAATGAGCTCTCCCTTACTAAACAGTCACCACAAAGAAGACAAAACTCCCAAACAGAGAAGGTGAACTGTTTAAAGCTGAAAACAATCCCCACACACAAAAGGGGGAAAACAGGGAGATAACAGGGACAGGACCATATCCAATTAAAGAAAGACCAAAGACCAGGCAGTCTTGCAAGTAAACAACATAGACCAAACAGCCTAACCACACACACATTTGAGGCGCCATAGGTACTGTATTATGCTTGAGCCTGAAAAGGTCCTGTTTCTCTCAATCTGGGCTTACGGCATTATCCAGATGAGCCAGGTCTCAGTGGTCCGTCTGGATGACAGTGACCGAGGAAAAAAGTCAAAGGGGGCTGCAGCTGGAGTGCTATTTATACATTTGAGGCGCCATAGGTACTGTATTATGCTTGAGCCATCTGAGAACCTCTGGATCTCATGGGGAAGTCTTAAACCATTTGTCAAATTATTGCTTACATCCAAGAAGTCAGAGTAAATCCTAAAAATAAAAATAAAAATACACGTTTCTACAACTTTTCTGCTCTGATTTAATATAGATTTGTTGCCCCAAATTTCTAAATTTTAGAAAACATCCCCAATTCCTAGGTTGATTCAACTTATGTCTGTACACAATATAGGCAATATTTATTAATTTGAAAGACCAATTAACTTTAATGGGACTATTGGGTGCATGTTTATATTGCTTCCTTTGAGGTTTATAGGAATTAGTATGGCTTAATTTTCCTTGATTTTAAATAAAATATCCCATAAACTTGGGAGAATGTGTTCTCCGTGAGTTGTTTGAAAGATACTCAAAGGCTTTGGCAATAGAACTTATTTCTCCTTCATCTCTTCTCTCCTGTTTCTTCCATATGCCTTTGTGTCATTTCAGAATGAAAATTGTCTTGAATGATGGTAGAAAGCAGACAGTGATAAAAACCAATGATGAAAATTCATCAGTCAGAAAGCATGACAGAAAGATCTGAGGGCTGCCCTTCAGTTTGGGCATTATACCATGAAAGTGTAGAGATGAAGGCAGTCAATAATGGTTGTTTTTCTACTAGAAATCTTCCTTCTTTCCTTCTGATTTTTTAGATCCCAGAGTTTGATCCAGGCTTTTGCCAGGCTTTGATGAAAAACAAATGTCTAAATGGAAGCTTAAGGAATGATGGGTTTTGTAAACTACGTATAATTTCTGTACATAGAAATAATAAAAGAGACATGCACAAATGCAAATTCAACCATTTTAACACATAAGTTTAACACACAGACTTTTTTAGGATGAAATATTGAGTTTTCTGGTGGATAATTGTTTATTGGAAAACATGATAAAGAAGGAAAAATAGTGTCCTTTCCTTGATAAGAAGCCTAGTAAAGAAAAGGTTATATAAGATTTCTCTTTCAAAATCTAAATAAAAGGAAAACTCAGTAGAACTTCTAGTGGTCATTTTTCAAAATACATAATTCTGAAGCCAGCTAAGAATATGCCTTCTTTGGTTCTATTTGATCTTCCGTATTTTGTTGCTGCTCTTTTTTAGAGTAGATAATAGCAGTCATTTCATTGGCCACTTTATATAGAGTGTCTGTAGATTCAGTTTTGATTCAGCCATACTGATGGAAACAAAAATGGAACACATCTCTCCAGAACTCAAATATTGCTTGTGAACTTTGATTAAATGGATTTTGAGTTCCTGTGGCAGCAGTAAAACCAGCAAATAAAGTCAACAGTATTATCCAATTATCTTTCTTGTCCAGATACAGTCTGCTCTCACTATAGACTTCTTTGTAAGCAGCATTATCCTTCAGGGGAAATGCTGTTAGCTTTTCACAACAGGGGGTGCTGTTTTGATTGGTGGCCAAATGAAATGAACTGCTGTTTTCAAGACCTACTTTCCAAGAGTTTTCAGGAATCATGACCAAGTGGCAGGAAAATAGAGTTTTCTGAACCTGGCTAAAAGCTGCAATAGGTAGTAGCTTGCAGCTTCTACTTGGAAAGATGGACAAAGACTCCTCACATCTGTAACACTCCTTAAGTCGCATTTGTTCCCTGGGTGGTGCTAAAGAGCAGTCACTTTGAGGCCAACAAGAACTGAGACTGCAGCTCAGTTCCCACTGGCTGCCCCATCCTACATGACGTATGCCTCACCCCCATGAGAAATGGAAGTCTCACAGCTTCCGTGCACCCAGGGCTTGCTAGATTGAACCTGCTAGATGGCCCTGGGTGGGGGGTGAGCTCAGGGGGCCTCCACAGGGCACAGTCACCTTGATTGAGGCTTCTGCACCTTGCAGAGGCCGAAGACCAGCTGGACCCCAGCTGCCTGCCACTGGGTTGATTACGATGGAGAGGGCAGGGACTCCGGCCTGCGTGTCAGTCTTTTTGGGCTAGGACACATGGGGACGGATTCCCCATTTGCACCAAGGCAAGTAAGGGATGCATGAGAATATGTCCTTATCTGCCTAGGTGTGAATGAGGAATCCGTCCACACCTGTCCTAGCCTTACTGTGCAAAAAGGCTTCATCTCCACAGATGCAGCCCTTGCCATGCTATCTTGCCTGTTCTACTATGCCAAATCTTGCTGTGCTTGGTCTAAACAAACACAGAAAATGGGCTGTGAAGCCATTTCCTGTGTTCACAAGACACCCTCACCTTCAGCTTCTCCTTTCTCCCCCATGTTAAGATCATACCTGATTTTGATTGCAAGTGGTAAGTTAGACCCTCTCTCATCTATCAAGATCAAGCCCAGTGTATCAATGTGGAAAGTATGGCCCTGGGTTAATTATAGCTCTACCTACACCATTCTACTTAAAGCAAAAAGAGAGAGTTATAGACCATATCATGTTTCATTCTCCATTTTGCTTTCTCTTTTTTTCTTAACCTTTCTTTTCTTTTGGCACTTTATACACTACTCTGGAAAATCAGAAAACGTCATGGGAGAAAAAGAAAGCGGAGAAGTTTTTTAAAAACAAAACAAGCAATTATTTTAGAACATGCTGTTCTGTTTCAAGCAACTTAGTTTAAAGCAACAACAGGAAGACAGGTGTTACAACCCTGAGTAAACAGGAGACAGTAATTAACTTTGAGTATCTGAGATCCTATTTATAGCTATGTCTCTCTCCTTTAAATCTTTTTATAAGAGTGCCATTGGGATGTGATTGAAGTTGATCTAGGGTAGCATGAAGATGTTAGGACAGAGATAAACAAGTCTCTTGAAAAGGAATAAACTATGTATAGACTTTTACAAAAAAAATAGAATGGCAGCTATGGGTACTCATGTAAACATGAATTATCAGTTTTCAAAACAATACACTGAAATAAAATGTTCAAGTGCCAAAGTCTAATTTACTTAGGATGCACATTTTTCCTAATTAAATGTATCAAATGAATATCTATTGAACATACTGTAATATTTTAATTGTTTAATTAATTGATCTTTGCATTTAAAACACAACACTTAATTGACCAAACACCTTTAATTGGTTGACAAGTTTAATAGCAATTATGGGTTGTTGCTAGCCAGCTATAGCATCATCTGTGACCAGTAAAAGCAGCACCATTAATTGAAAACTGAAAACACTTAAAGATCTCTGCTAAATGAGGATTTCTGTCAGAAAGCAACTGTGCCGACATTTTACAGACCAACTCAGTATCATAAACCTACTGGAGTCAGGCTGATATTTTTTAAGGTTACAAGTTCAGTTGTCATAGTCATCACTGGCTAGTCTTTAAGGGTTCTAAATTGAAAAAAAAATCCAGAATAATACTTATACATATAGATTCTTCTTTTCATTTCCTGTGGAATGCAAGATGTCATATATCAGTGATGGCGAACCTATGATACACGTGTCAGTACTGTAGCCATTTTCAGTGACACACAGCCACATGCGGCTGCATACAGAGAAGTATGGGGCCATGTGCCGAGAAGGACATTTCATACTTGGCTCATCTGTATAGACAAAGCTGGGCATCTCGTCCTGCTGGAACTGCCACCGAACCGCTTGCTCCAGGTCCGCGCAGCTGTCGCCCAATGACACCCGGCTGTTGAGGCTCGAGCAGGACTCGGCAGCAGTGATGAGGTTCCACTCTCTGAGGCTCAATGAGGAGCCCACAGGCGAGCCCACCATTGTCTGCTGCCAGCGGCCCTTCTCCCCCATCAGGTTGCCTAAGCTCCTCAGGGTGTACTCTGCATTGGCCTTGTGGGACAGCCGACATGGCTGCACCTGGCCACCACCGCCTCCTCAGCTGGACCTCGTCCCACATCAACAGCAGCTTCGGTTTCTGGTTTCTGGTTTATGAAATAAAGTTATATATTACAGTTATACATTTTTGTTATTTAAACTATAAATATTGCAAAATTATGTTTTTTTTCTAAGTGACACACAACCTGAGTTATGCTCATTTTTTTTGTGAATTTTAACACACCAAGCTCAAAAGGTTGCCCAACACTGACTTAGGAGGAGTAGGTGCTCCAAGATGAGAGGAATAAGCTGTGATGTGTCATTGCAAACAAAGCTTACTTAACTACTTGCTTTATATGTACAGTATGTACAAATCTAGTATTTACCATCCTTGTAGAAGAGCCTGAATATTTTCCTTGTCTTGTTTTTCCTACAAGATTCAAGACGGTGTAGTCATTAGAGAGTACAAGCTAATCTCATAAAATAAGGGAATTCCGCTTGCTGAATTATAGCTTTGCCCAAGTGCAAGGTCAGAAGTTTTGTTTCTCTTATTACTGCTTAATAAATTACCACTATCATGTCTCAGGCTAGGAGGAGTAGCCATTTTCTCTACATGTGACATATGGGCAGAGAAATGGGCAAAGGAATGTGTGAACTACAAATAATGATAAGACTTCACCCCCAGAGTACCTCAGTCAATGAAGCAGGGAAAGGGACCTTTCAGCCCAGGAATTCGGAATAAAATAAGGACTATGCCCTTCTTATCTCTGAGAGATTTACCTTGGGATGAAGTAGTCCTCTCTCCCTATACTCTAATAAAGACAGTTTCATTTTACGGTTATGTCCTGTCCTCTGCTTTTGTAAAATAGTGAGAGTCATACCTTATCCAGCAGCCTTAGTGTCCTTCTGTGGTGATTGGATTTTGAATGCCTATGAATAATCATGCGCATCCCTAATCCCAGTTCCTAATTCACATCCAGACTCACCTCTTTGCTCTCGCCTTTGGCTAAATGTGGTACAGTTTCCCCCCACCACAGACATTATTGTTCAGAAATAATTGTAAACAAAGGTTTGTCCAGCATTTAGGCTTTCCTGGACCAAGGAAACAAGTTGAAATAATTAAAATCAGCTCCACAATTTAGGTACCCACAATAGCATATTAATCAACATTACTAGTTCAAGTGGTACCTTCCTGCTGAAGGTTGTGGTGCAAACAACTAAACAAAATATGATTTTGGGTGGGAAGCAAGCAATGTCTAAAAATAAAGTCAGTGGACCAAGATGTACATGAGGATTGTGTTACCCATGTTGTGTAGTAGTGACAAATTCTGGTCTCAGTGCAAATCCCACACTTTTCAAAGGTCACTTGAACTTTCCAATCCATATTTCCACACACTTGTTATGTGTATCTTGTTGTGGAAAAGATCTATATGGTTAAGGCTGCTCATGTGACTACTCTTAGATGAAAGTCTACATCTGCACACATAAAATAATAATAATAATAAAACTGAATAGTAGCTTTGAGGTGATAGCATGTGGACACCAGTGTCCCCACCCCACTTCTAAGACATACAAAGGACAACAAAGCAGCAATTGTGCAGAGAACATTGGCAGCAGATAGGTGATGAAAAGGCAGTAAATAATTGAAGTGCTTTCAGCCAGAAAGTCAAAATACAAATTCAACCTAATAGTTAGGCAAATTGCTTTCCAGCCCACTGCAAGCGAGGTAAAAGAATACCTGCTACAATTACGAGGAAGACTAACTTCAGTTAATTCATACATTGGTAGTTAAGACCACCCACTTTAATTTTGTGCATGACTTGTGCATGAGAAAAGCCAATAACATAAATATATTAACCATTTCTGCCACCATTCTTCAGGCGTAAGGTAGGGGATGTAATTTCTTTGTGAGTGACAGAAGTAATCTTCTGAGAACTGATTTATATAACCCATTGAAATAATTGTGCTTTCTGAAATGATGCATTTATTAAAGTAGCTTGCCTCCCCCTGGATGGATACCGTGCTTATTTGACAACTGATTGGTGAAAGCTTTATCAGCCATGTAAACTATTAAGCTTGATTGTTGCAATTATCTCTATACAAAACATAGATGAATTGGGGAAAGTTAGGTCTGGTACTGAGGAGAACAGAAAGGGAAGAAAAAAGTAATCTAGTGCATCTTTTAATGGATGCACTAGAATTTATTATGTGTGCTGCTCTTGCCAAATTATTGTGCTAAACTAAAAAGAAAGATGTGTTTCATAAACAAAATTGCATTCCTTAGAAATCATCCTCCATTTTACTTTAACTAGCATTTCTGTAAAGTAGCTCTCCACCCCACCAAATTCTCATTTGTAAAAAAAATATTGAAGCATAGCTTTTCTCATACAGGGAGTTTTGGTATAAATAGTCCACAACCAATATACAAGAGCATGATGTGTTAATCACAAAAGACTGAATGGTCATGATCAGACAGCCTTATTATCACATCAGGAATACATGCACATGACTTAAGCATCACCTAGATGTGCATTTCTGTCATCCATGCCAGAAATGAAGGAAGGCTTAGGGAGGGAAAAGTGTAGAATTATTTCTTTCAGAGCACTTTAGGAGTTCTCCTTTCCTCCTGTGCCAAATCAGGTATAGTGGCAAAAATAGCCGGATGCTCAAATGGTGAATTGCTGTCTTTGCAGCTATAGATCATGGCATGCAGCATACTCTGGTGGTACGGCCATACTAGTCCCATATGACATGCTCCAGGAAAGGTCTGTTGCATGGGAGTTGGACACTCCTACTCCCTGGCAGCTGTATGATCCTGACCTAATGCTGAACATACTATATACTGAAGCATATAGCAGATGAGTCTGTGTTCTCTAAATTGCTGTTTCTTCCTCCAACTGTAATTTATTGACTTTTAGAAACAAACTAAAAAGAAACCTTTCCTAGCTTGTGTCATGCCCTCTTTGAATATTTTGGCATGACTAGACAGGGTCTATGAATTTTGACAGTGCCACTTGTGATCGTATTTTCACAGAAATAGGAAAGGATCTTGTCCTCAGAAGAGCAACCTCAGGAATGACTTAACCTCCTCAGAGGATGGTTGTATTGGTGCAGCCGTCATATTGGGAGTGCAGTCATATTGGGAGTGGTCAACAGCATTGCTGTATGGCTGTTTTTGTACGGCCATCTGCAGTCCTCAGCCATACCACATAAGTGAAATGCTCACAGGTAAATTTGGATTAAGGAACTCAATGGTCATTATGATTTAAAGCAGTAAGATAGGGCACCCTGTCCCCACTGTGTAGCATATCAGCGTGAAGAATCAGAGCGGTAAGTATCTGAATGCTCCATCCTAAGTGTCCCTCACTCGTCTCCTAAGTCACTTGCAATTGTATCCAGATAAAATGTTTGTATTCCCCTCATATGTATTTTAAATTTAACGTATTAATGTTTTTTATCATGTTTTATATTTAAGTTTTACTGCTGTTGTTGTTTTTGGATATTTGTACTTCCCTTTGGTTTAAGGGTCGCTAGAAATAAATGTTGTGATTGTTACCTACTTTTGCTAATTGTCCAATCTGTCATTTAGCAAGGCTTCTAATTAGATAACAAGGACTTTGGATTGGGATTCCTTTTCCTTTTGCCCTGAGTGGCAGGATCACCTAAAATGTAAGAAATAAAACACTACAATATTAACACCAGCTCTGTTTAATTTCTAGCTGGGAGATGGTGTAGAAATGGAAATCATTACATTTAAAGGCCAAGTTCATATCTTTTCCTGAACTAACCCTAACCCTAACCCCTAACCCCTATTCCTTAGAGGAAGGATGTGGTTTTTTTAGGGGTATGGTGGGGACTCTTCTATTTCTGGAGGAAAAATGGACAGTTTGAACATTTTGCTGTCTCATCGAACCAGTTCTTGGCTTTTACCTGGTAGGGAGCTAGATTCTTCCCCGTGTGAGTAGACCACTTGAAGAACAGCAGTTCTACTCAATTTCCTTCTGGCCCCTAACCTTGTGCATGAACACTACATTATTGAGAGCATGGATAGTTATGGAGCTAGGGGCACCGACAGCTCTGGCGGGGACATCGATGATGATGACTTCTGGAGTGCCGGAGTATTTACTAATGTCCGTTCCAAACTGGAGATGCCAAAAGGACTATGGAAGTGAGGAGCAGGGCCACAATGGTGGACCGTCATTGCGACTACATCCACATAAGGGAAGATAGCTTGGGACACTCATGGTGGTTTCCTGGTTGTTTTCAAGAGCAGGATGCAAACCTTCCAATATATTGCTGAAGGATCAGACAGGAATGAGAGTTAGGATTTTGACAGAAGATCTGTCACAGTTCACCTTAAATGACCTCTTTCTATTGAATTTTTGTATAGAAAGCTCACTGTGCTGAGGTAACAGGTTTGCACATGCCCATCCAGGAACCAAGAAGTGGGCTGTCTTTAGAGTACGTGGTAGGTTTTTCTCTTGTTATGTCCTGCTCACCTGTCATTTTTTGACACTTGTTTTTGACATTATTTTCTGAGCTTTTAATGTACTTAAATAAAAGGTTTTGATTTGTTTTGGACTAATGCTTGTTCATACATTTTTATGTACTTCTTTATGTATGATTTTATGCATGATTGTACATTTTTGAAACCTGTGCTAAACAGTCTAACTTTCCTGTGGGGTTTTTGAATTGGGGTTTTAGCTGTGGTGGTTACATTCACCTAAGACATTAATCCTAGCAATAATATGCCAATGCTTTATGTACTTACTCTGACACAAGGTTGTTTAATGTGCTTGATGTGTTGCCAAAATGTGCATAAATTCATATTTAATAAGCACATCTTGTAACAATAAGGATACCATAAGCTAGTCTCTCTCAAGTATTCCAGGAATAGGTAATGTCCCAATCACCACCACAGGAACAAGCAACAGTGGCTGAAATTGATCATGTGGTGTTCCAGAATCCAGAAACATCTCTTCCATGTTCTATAAGGTTTCCAGTTCCATGGCCATTTCCAGGCACACCATGGAACATGGCCTCCCCCTCAGCCTGGAGATGTAGAGCAGTAGGTAGTTTAGGTTGGGACCACCATAATGCAGACAGCCACCAGCACACTCCAAATCTCCCTTTTCTATTCCTAGAGGAATCATCAAGGAGCAGTATTCATAGCATACACCAGAGTGCACAGTGTATAAGTTGCCATAGAAATTAATTTGAAGAAGAAATCTGAAAGAAGAAGAAGAAGAAGAGTTGGCTTTTCTACCCCACTTTCCTCACCCATTTAAGGAGATCCAAAATGGCCGACAAGGCTTTCTATTCTTCTCCCCACAACAAACACCCTGGATGGTAAGTGGGGCTATGAGAGCTCAGAAGAAAGCTGTGACTAGCACAAAGTCACCCAGTTGGCTTCATGTGGAGTGCAGAATCAAACCCGATATTCCCAGATAAGAGTCTGGCTCCTTAACCACTAGACCAAATTGGCTCACAGTTTGGCTTCTTTGTGGTAAGAGGATGCATTAGCTGAAGGACTGACATTTTAAAAAGAAGAGTTGGCTTTTCTACCCTGCTTTTCTCACCCATTTAAGGGACCTCACAGCATCTGACAAATCTTTCTATTCTTCTCTCCTGTGAGAGCTCAGAAGAGAGCTGTGATGAGCCCAAGGTCACCCAGCTGGCTTCATGAACAAGAGTGGAATCCAACCTGGTATTCCCAGATAAGAGTCCGGCTCCCTAACCACTAGGCCAAACTGGCTCACTTTAAAAACGCACTTGAAAAAGAGGAGGAAGAGGAGGACAAATGGGAGGTAGCAAGAATACAAATTTCAAGAAGCATATCTGCACCTTGAAAGAACAACCCAACAAAGAAAGAAAAGAAAAGATGACCTCGTCTCCCAATTCTTCCTTATTTTATTTTTCTGCACTAAAATATTGCTGATGCCTGAGGCGTAAGTCAGAGCAAACCTCCATTATCGCTCTGGAGACTTGGCACTTTGCTCATTAGGCTTCTAAGGTTCTGACTGAGTGACCTTGTTTAGTAGCGAAGACACAGATGGAGTCTGTCAGTAAATCTTGTTAATGTAACAAGTATTTCTACTGTTAGATGAGTTTTGCACCTGATACAAGCATTTTCTTCTCTAGTAAACATCTTTTCCACCCACTCCACCCTCCCACCTATGTCGGCATAAGCACTTGGTTCCGTCAGGTACTTTACCATATATTCTCTCCATGTGTTATTACAAAAAGTGCAGTCTTCTTGGTCTCTTAAAAGAAAGCCTTAGGAGGGGAATAGACACTTAAAAATAGGGACAGTTCTCCTGTGTACACATTTTTTTTTCCTGCTGCAACTCTTGCTTCCCAAGTTATTCAATTCATTCTGGGCATTGATTGTTCTTCTCCTCCACACATACCTCTTTTCTTAGGGCAAGTTGTAAGATTATGTGCTAGAAGATTAGAGTATAGAGAAATCTTCAAAATGATTCAAATCTTCAGGGAAAAAAATCAAGCAGTGATCCAGGAAATTACAGACCTGTAAGTGTGACATCAGTTCCAGGTAAAGAGATGGAAATGACCATTAAGGATAAAATTAGTACTTAGATGTAGTAACCACAAAGCTGCTCAACCTTCCGGGGCCTCTGGCTTCATTTTTAGCCCCTCTCCATATAGTTCTTTTGCTGGTTAAAGACAAAAATCGAGAGTAAAAGGAGCAAGAATTTTCCTCCATACACTTGCATTATACACTAGTCACTGTCCAGATGCTGAACATTTTTCACTCCATGCAAATGCCTGCAGGCAATAATGATGATTCTTGACCATGTGGAGAAGAAAAACTACAGCTGCCCTTCTCTTCCTGTTGAGGATTTTTTTCCTGCCACTGGCCACAGAATGTGACATCACAAGGACCTCTGACCCATCAGACCCCAGCCTTCATCCAATCACTTCTCCAGATGTTGCCTCGATGTCATTTCACCCATGTCCCTTTTTTGGCTGTATAAAAACCCCTGGCAAGGTTAAAATGCTCTCCTTTTCCTGCTGACTCCTGTCTCCAGACTTTTCATCCCCCATGATTTTCTAGCCTAATTGGGTCAGTCATTACATGTCCCCAGGATCCTAGCTGGTAGAAGCCTGGGAAAATCTATCATAACTCCGGCCATATCGCAGCAGCTCCCCAATTTCCCTGAGCCCCATGTTCAGTCGTGTATCTGGAATGCAACACTTACATAGAATAGCAAGCATTGCTGAAGAAAAATCAGCAAGGCTTCTACAAAGTTAGCATTCTTTGAGAGTGTCAATAGGTATACTGTATGGCTGAAGGTGGTGATCTAATTGCATTGTCTACCTGGACTTTCAGAAGGGTTTTGACAGAGGGTCTTTCTGTATTTCCTATTGAAATGGGATAATGTGGGTCTATCCCTCTTTGGGATGGTCTCTTCTGCAAACTAGAGTAGAAGAGAAAGATACAACTTCAACCCTGGGTCATTCCATTTTCACTGAGATGGAGCAAGAATCAGTCTAGGTAACCAAAATGGGTACCTATGCTGAGACATCAGTAGACCTATATTGTATATTTGTATACAATTTGGAATATTGTATACAATTTTGGTCACCAGACCTCAGAAATATTTACCTGAAAAAAAATCTCAGAAAAGGATAACCAGTATCAAGAGGCTGGAACACCTCCCCTACTAAATTAGACTGCTATATCTAGGGCTCTTCAGCCTTGAAATATGATATTTAAGATGGGACCTGATTGGAGTCTATAAATCACACACAGTGCAGAAAAGGTGGCTAGAGATATTCTGTTCTTTACTACATATTACTAGAACCAATGTTTAGTTATTACTTCCACATTGGAGAGCTAGGCAGGATTCTTCTAAAGGCCATTTGCAGTGAGTAAAGAGCAAGTGAAGGTGTTGTCTTTGAGAATGCTGTTGTAACATAGTAGTCATTAAAAAATCACCACTAGTGTCCTGCAGGAAATAAGTGGAATGCACAACAGCACTTCTTCTTCCTTCAGATGTGCCAGTCCTATCAAATAGTTGCTTTTATGCAATGCCTATGCCCAG
Organism: Aspidoscelis tigris stejnegeri; assembly: GCA_023333525.1. Lineage (NCBI taxonomy): Eukaryota > Metazoa > Chordata > Lepidosauria > Squamata > Teiidae > Aspidoscelis > Aspidoscelis tigris. The sequence goes on from JALMGA010000010.1 coordinate 19,800,523, forward strand.
AGAGATCATAATTTTCCAATTGTGCAGTGCTGCTTTTGTAGGTACACCATGCCTGCAGCAGTGCAGTGATTCTAGCCTACTGTGGCTATTTTATAGTTAAATAGCTATGAAAGTAAAACATAGCTTTGCTTCCGAATCACCACAGATTTGCTTCCTAGAGATGTGTTCCAGTCCTAGTGAAGCTCTATACTTCAGCTGAGAACACCTACAATGACTGCCTGAGGCGACAACAAGGAAATGGAGCCTGAAATTCAGATTGTCCTCATTTTATCAAGGAAGCAAAATTACTTTTTTTTTTAAACTCCCCAAGGTACTTCACGTTGTTATTTCTATTACTGCCTTGCTGTGTCTTCCCCTACTCCCTTCTTAACCTTCAAGCAAGCAACATATGGTAAAAATTTTGGGCCTGTTGAACTCCATGGAAACGTGTTCCATTGGCTTGGGCTTTCTAGTGCATCACATAGCCAGGGATTGCTAAGAATACGGCCATCCAGCTGGTAGCGTTATTCAGTTCTACTGAACCAGTACAAATACAGAAGAGGCTTGCCATTACCTTCTCCTGAGATTGAACACCCAATCATGTATTTTCCAGGCAGTTAGAGCTTTATAAGCCAGTTAATACATTTGTTTATATAATAACCCTAAACCTGTGTTTTGTACCATCTACATTTTTGTTATGGTCAGGATGAGTCCTAAAAACAGAATTTAGGCAAAAACTAATTTTACACCATCAAGGGTATAGGAGACACAGACTCAGATAATCTGATGACTAGGGGTGTGTATGAGTATTCAAAGGTATTTAAAATTTGATTGAATCTGACTGCATTTTGACATTCAAATTTGAATCATATGTCCATGAATTTGAATTTAGAATTGAATAAATTTCAAATTTTTAGATCTGTTCGTTCTAATTATCTGGATATTCGCATGTGTATGGTTTTGTACACGAAGTGTACTTGCATATATGCATCTTTCCCACATCTGTACGCATTTGTACAGATCTGTATGAGATGAAAATGGGTTACATATGGGATAACTTTGGGATGTATACGGACATGTAGAGATGTGTATGGGATGCGTAATGATGCATACAAACGTTGTTGGCATTCATAAGTGCAAATTCAAACTGAAAATTCAAATGAATAGATTTGAATTTGCAAGTTAAATTTGAATCTTAAAGATTTGAATCAAACTGAATTTTGGGGTATCTGATTTGAATCAAATCCCAAAAATTGCATTCGTTTACATCCCTACTGATGACTCCAGGAGTTCACTACTACAACTGGGGCATCATCCATGCATACAAGATTTTATGAAACTGGCAGCATTTTGCACATATAGCTTACCATGTCTTGTAAACAATCCAGTATCATTTAATTGTCTAAGAAAACCAATAGCAAGGTTAACTGATGCAAGAGCAAGGATGAAAATCAAGGGGGGGGGGTTCAAAATGGGTGAACTCCAGAGCATGTGGAAGAATGATTCCCATATTTGATATATTGTTCAGCCCCTGTAAATTATTTGTGACAAGCAAATATCATGCCTGCTAAAATATGCTGAAATCTTCCTCACTTTTGACTAGCAATAAGTACTTAGAGTGAATTTACATCTGTGTTTGTTCCTTGTTTTGGATGAAAATTAGAATCTCTTCCAAGTCATCTTCAAGCATAGTGTTGCATGAAGAACATTACAGGAACATTACAGTTATTTTACCAACTCTGCCCATTCCTACACCATTTGGGCCTGATTATGGATGAGATCAAGCAATCTGACACAAGATAAGAAAAGCAGTCTTCAAAGTGTCTGGCCCATTCTTTTTCAGCTGAGTGACAGTAGACCATCCCAGCTACTTCTTGCCATCTACTGACAAAAATGCCTGAAGGGCCACTTCAAAATGGCCTCCTATTGGAGTTGGGTCTACTGACACTTTCTCATTGGTCTCTCTCCAATGTCATGTCCCATAAGGACACAGCATTTCCACAGGAGGCATGGCCTCCCTATAGACCAGTCTGCAATGTGGACAAGATGCTTCCTCGCCGGCTGTGGAATGTTCATTTCCTATTTCAATATTTCTGTCCATGACTATTCTGCTGAGCACAGGAAATTACCACAATAGTCAGCCATTTTCCTGTCTTCAATAAAAGAGTGGGAGAAAGTAAGTCTTCACAGAATGTGTGGGCGGGAGAAAGAATGTAATTGGTGAAGATATCAGTGATCTTCAAACTGCTCTTCCTTTATAGCATTCTAAAGCCAGCAGGTGTCTCCTGCACCCTAGGAGCATGCTTGTGTGCAAATCCTTCTACAGTTTAGGAAGATCAAATGTAAAGTTTGAATCAGACCCTTGATTTTCTGAACCATCCTTGCCAAAGTGCTCCAGAAGCTCTGTAGTATGTTCCTTCTAATGAACATCTCATTCAGTTGGTAGGAGTCTAAGGACCAATCTGCCAAAGGACTTCATTGCCCTGAAAATTCTAATGTGCTGGCTGCTAAAAGTGAGCCCCAATTCTGATAAAATGTTGGAGAATTCATGTCTTCTCCACTGACGAAGCAATTAGAAGGGTTTGCCAAGTTTCTTTTCCTAGATAGATCTTGACTGTGATCAGTTCTGTACTTAATTCCACAACCTGGCCAGCACTCCTATGATGAATATGCATCAGAAGCACCATCAGAAATGGCATCAGAAGTAGCATGCCATTAAAAAGGGCTCCCCTGGAAACTATGAATGCTTAGATTCACTTTTGCAATCTCTGTGCTGCCTCTAAAGGCTCTTTGGAAGCTATGGCTGAACTTTGTCCGGGAACAACAGTGCATGGGACAATGGTAAGGGGCCTAAATGTTTCAAGAGTCACTGCTGATTTATATTTTCAAAAAGATATCTTATTAAATCTACAATGTTTACAGTGATTAAGATCTCTATCAAAGCTTTGAGAGTCATGTCATCATATGATCTGGATCTTAGGCTGTGTCTACATGAATAAAGTAATCCAAAATCATTGAGGCTTGAATGCTAACTGGTTAAATTGTCTTTTTTTTTAATTGACAGAATTAAAACTTGGCTTATCTGTTTTTCTGCCATTTCTATTTTCATGGGATCAGTGGCAACAATCCCATGGCAGAAGCTTTCCAAATAACACTGGTTCAATGACAGAACAACAATCAGATGATTAAAAGGGAATGATTTGTTGGCATTACTCAAATTATATAGGGCTTCTAATGCTATCTAAGCAACACAAGCCTGCATATTTTGCAGCAATACCTCAGCACAGTATAAAAGTAGGTATCATTTGTTTCACAAGGTATCAAACATTAGCAAAGTGGTGGATACAGCTCCCCCTTTCACCTTTTCTGAATTTTCAAGCAGAATATTTCAAAAATCAAAGAAATAATGAAGAGTGGACTCTGATTTGAACAATCAGATGAGGACTATTTGTGCATGAACAAATTGTATATCTTTTGCTCTCTCTTGATTGCATGCATACCTAGCTGAGAAGAAATATGCACAGAATAATCTGTCTAGACATCCAAAGCTGAATACTGATCAACACCAGCCCTCTTGTCTTTCCAGGTGACATGACGCTGGATGCTGACCAATCAATATAAACAAATGTATAACCATGCGGGTGGGGGATGCCTATTGGTTTCTTCTGATCCATTTGGAGATTGGACTCTGCAGCCCACTGTGGTTCTCAGCTGCCAAACTAGTCAAATTGAATGACCCCTGTGAAGTCACACCTGGAGAGAATTCTAGGTAAGTGGCATTCACAATGAAACAAACACTTCAGCAGTATACTTGAAATGTGTCTATAAAAATATAAGAGAGAACAAGCTCTGAATTTTAAACTCTGATTCTAATCAATGTGCATGTTGAGTTGTTTCAATGAAAGACTGAATTTAGATTTTAAGTATGACTGTGAATTAGAAACAGGATGGTTTCTTACCTCTACTTCCCTGGGAAAAACTCCCAAGGAAGTGAAGATGTGGGGTAGTCCTGACATTTGCACTTTGAGATACTGGATTGATCCTTAACCTTGCCAGAGCTTCCCTAAGTACTGGCAAGTTGCAAATTACTGCCAGTATGGCAGTGATCACAGAACTGTGGCAACAGCACTAATGTGCCTATCTGAGGCTGTTGCTGCCCAGATGGGATGGTTGTGTTGCTCCATTTGAATGTGTCTCAGCAGGGAGAGGTGCAAATGGAGCCATGCCTTGGTTGCAGAGAACATAAGACATAGAGCAGTTAAAACTTCTCTACATCCACACAATCTGGGGGCAATCCTGCAAGTGTGGAGCTGTACATGGCGAAGAAGCAGCTCCTCACAATGTGGATGGTCCATGCAGGTCTTCTTCCAGAGTTCCCCCAGCAGATAATTATGGAATGGCTCCCAGGTACTAAAGGAATGCCTTATTCCATATCAACCTGCCCGTGCCTTAAGATCAAGCTGTGAGGCCCTCCTGGTTGTCCCTTCAATAGTGAGGTTGGTGGGCACCCGGGAGAGAGCCTTCTCTGTGATGGGCCGCAGACTATGGAATAGCCTCCCCCTTGAGGTAGGTCATGCCTCTTCCTTATACATAATTAGGAAGGTGGTGAAGACACACCTCTTTACCCTGGCCTTTGGCTGAGCTGCTTATGTTTGCCCCCCCTCCCCCCAGTACAGACACTATTATTTTAAACATATTATGTATTGTTTGTTGAAAATTTAAAGTCTTTTAATGTATACTCTGTTTTTAATCAGTTTTAAGGTTGTTACTCACTCAGAGACCTTTGGGTATACAATATGCAGCTATAAACTGTAATTATACATGTATTACAGGGAATATAAATATATATTTTATATATATTTTCCCTGACCTTCTGCTAATCTCATTCTAAGTTCAAACTTTAGCTTTTTTCTGTTGACATCAGCCCAATTTTATAGCCTTCCACTCTTACCACCTTCATCATTTTGCTCATTAATTTGTTTCTCTTCTGGATCATAAAGACTTCAAATGGTTGTATATCAAATCTTGTGTTGCAGTCGTGATTCATCAAAGCTGTATATTTTGTTTAATTGCGATATCCTCAGAGAAATATTTCCAGATGTCTTACATATATGAGAGTTAGAGTTTCTCAACTTCTTCCCACTTCAGGATCAAGGATGGTCAGCATTATTTTCTGTTTGATATTTATGTCATTTCTTTGCTAATATTCTCTAAAAGTAGTTGCAAGAATAATAGCATAAAGCTGCACATTTAATTATAATATTAGATCATAACCAGGGCTCTTCATTTTTGGGAGGGCGTGTGGGGAGGAAACCAAGGACTGGATATAGTAAAAGAACAAATTCTACAACTTCTCATAGACATTCTGTCCTACTAATTTCAAATTATGTATAGCCAATACTAAGAGAGGACCATGCAGTTTCAAAGTGCTTATGGAGCATCCTTATGGAAAAATTGCCCTCGTTTATTACAACAAAATTTCCTTCAGAAGTCCTTCACATATTCCTCAAAAAATGTCATATAAAAGAACCTCCTACCATAGGCAGATTCTAGGTGATACTTTAGTGTTAGGAAGCAGGAGTGACTGGGCCAACTAGAAGGAAAGAGGATTGACATAGGCTGGAATACGGGAGTCAAAGTGAGGCTAGAAATGAGACATATAATCCCTAAGGAAACTGAGGTAGAAAGTTTAAGTTCTGGTTGGTGGTGTAGGAAGGGTCTAAGGTTCAGGTATCTATAAAATAAACTACATTAATCCCAGAGTGAGGAACACCTCAGCCCCTTTGTATCCCATGTGTGAAGAATCTGAGGCAGCGCTCTGAAATTTGTACATGTCTTATATATCATGGTAATATGCCATGAGCTACAGCTGGGGCTCAACAGTTACAGCTTTAGATACCCAGGGTACTATTTTCTTTGAAGATTTTTGATGGAACTTCTGGTCTGCCCTAAACCATAGCCTATTATTAGATCTTTAAATATCTACTTGCACAAAACATCTATTTGTATTAATATATTATCTGATGGTATATCTATCAATCTGTAAAATTATTTCTCACAGTAATGATAATTGGCAACAACAACAACATTATCACACAGCCTGATAGAAATTTATGATCGATTTGAAACTCTGACAATCATATTGTTCTTGAAGACCTAGAATAATGATAAGTATCAGTGCTGTATAATTATTATACAATGTGATATCACAGCTTCCAGTTCTTTAGCTGGTCTTCAACTTCATTTCATACTGAGTTCCTTCCAATAACTTAAGATGATGTAATGTATCAGTTCAGCATAAGATTTGTATGAATCTGAGCAGTGAGACCTTATGCAGTTGACCCATGGGACTATGCAGATATTCTAAGTGCCAACAGAGGGTGTTTTTCCACTGTCAGAAAGTACCCATTTTTGCACCCATTAAGGACCCATTTGGGTGTGAGCTGGATGATCCCATTTCCACCACGGCACCCATTTGGGACCCGAGTGTTTCGACTGCCGCTGGGGAAATCCAGATCAAATGGATACTTTCTGGCCTTCAATCCAGATTTTCTGTAGACCCCGTTAATGGGGGTCTACAATTTTCTAATTGCTAATGGGTGCTACACTTCCCGTGGAAACACATTCGGTGCTTCCCTTAATCTGGATCTACTAGATCCGGATTAAGGGATGTACCCATTCCTTAGATCCGGATCATCTTAGATCTGGATCTAAGAAGTGCGGTGGAAAAACACCCAGAGGCTTTTCAGTATTGTATCCAGTGTGTGCCATAGTGTTTCAGTCTTGAACTCCCAAAATTTGTATTTTGTGAACTTTTCAAATCCAGTCATAAAATCCATTATTATTATTATTATTATTATTTCTGTTTCTTTCACTATTGGAACCAAGGCCTGGATTAGGGATGTGCATGAATATTCAAAACATTTGAAATTCAATTGAATTTGTTTGAATTTGGACACTCAAATTTAAATCGAATGTCCATATATTCAAATGTAAACATCTGAATGAATTTTGAATCTTTTGAATAATGCGTATGAATTATTTGGACAGTGTATGTGTATGGATATGTACACATTACACACAGGTCCATACAGATCTTATTCATATCCATATCATTTGTACGAATGTTTACGGGATGTGTACAGATGAGTACGGACACACACAAATGTTGTCGACATTTCTATCTTCAAATACAAATAGAATATTTGTACAAATGTATTTGATTTGAATCAAATGTGAATAGATTTGAATTTTAAACATTTGAATCATTTTGGATATTTGAATTGAATCAAATGCCAAAAATTGCATTTGCGCACACCCATAGTCTGGATCTTAGGCTTCCATATCCACAAGTTAATGCAGATTAAATATTTCTCACCCCCATTAGTCTGGTTCCATCTACATAACATGGAGCCAGACCAATATCTATTGTAAACCTGTTAAATTGGGATTAAGGGTCATGATCTGGATCAGAAGGTCTTGTTAATCCAAGTCTACTGATCTGGACCAAAAACAGGAAAGTGCAGAAAGGGCCAAGGAAAAAAATAACTATTCTAAACTTTGCTTTTGACCATGTTTGTTAAACTGTTATGCAAAGATTTCTGGTTACTGGATTATATCTGCACTTGCAGAAACATACATGTGTAGAAACCTTCTGATTTATCATTTTCTGTTATAATATTAATTACCACTCCCCTCCATATTTTTAGGAGAATCATTTATTTTGCAGTCAAATTCTATTTCCATTGGAGGCAAATGAACATCAAAATCTATTTACAAAATTAAGAATACAATTGTGTCTCAAGTACTATGAATCCCTCCCTTTTTTACCCTTTGCCCTCCCCCTCCCCCTCACCCTCACGCTAGCTCAGCCCTGTATCTAACCCTAACCCTAACACTAACACTAACCTTAACCCTAAACCTAGCCGTAGCACTTGCCCTCGAAGTTTATTCTCTGCATACTGCAGAGAATATATTTTAATTTCTTGCTTTTTATGCCTCACATGGGGTTAGTTTAGTGAGCTACTTTCTACATTATTTGTCAAGATGTTACTGAATGAAAAGGCCAATTTGATGCAGTAATTTATAATTATAAAAAGTCACCACCTGTTGCCCTTTCCTTACCTATCCCAAGGTAAAATTTCCTTATGAATGCAACAGTTTGGATCCAGATTTATATGCAGACATGTTCTGAGGAATTAATCAAATATATTTCCAGATGCAGCAAACTTCAAATCTGATTCAGTGAAGTTGTATTTGCAAAACTGGAAAAAAAAAAAGGAAAATACAGAAAAAAACCATAGTCTTTATAATAGGAAGGTCACCAACTGGTGGCCTATTTCATATCTGAAATTAAAAGTTTACCCTTTGTTGAAGAATTATGTATAGAAAACTCAGGAGGCAGATGCTGTCCACATTATTCACTTCCTGTATGAATGTGTTGATTTTTATTTTATGTTAGGGAAATTTTTATTTTTTAAAAAAACAACCCTCAAAAACTAATATCAATTATTATTATTATGAGAAAACAACAAATGTTAGCCTTCATTTTTTTTTCTTTTTTGAGTGAAATAATGGAGAAATCTTGGGTTTCACTGGATTGCTGTAACTTACTGTAGACATTGACTGGTAATATAAAGTGTCATTGCAGCATATGTGTGGATAGTACATAGAAGAGGTGTAAACACATATTACAATGGTATGCTGGTATCATTTTTAAAGAAATTCTTTTGTCTTTTGGGTCTCAAATTAGTGTAAGGAGAGAGGGAAAAACCCAAAATTAAAGTATTAGCTAAATTATTGCAGAACAACCACCACCAGTCTACAATTGAACAGACACAAGAAAATCATGGAGGATTCATTCACAAATTCCTTAGAAGAGTTACAGTGCATCCAAAGAGAAAAGTAAAGAAGACTTACATCTTGGTGAAGAGCTTTGCCAAAGTGTAGGTACCATTCTATATATCTATCAACTTCATCTCATATAATAGAATTTGATCTAGAAGATTGGCTTCATAAGAATAAGTGAACGTGCAGATTATATTTTAATGAATGACATTCCTTCACATCTTAAAGCACATTTTCTACTGAGTTGAGGGTGCACAACCCACAGTCTCCTTGAACTGTTGCAACTCAGCATTAGTCACCTCCCCTCAAGATGTGGAGATGGGGGAGGTGAATTTTCTTGTCACAATTTCTACACCAGAGAGTCCTCTCATGTGCCAAAAACACAACTGAAAGCCATTTTTGGGCAATTGGAGGACAGACCAGAGGGGAAACAATGCAGCCATGAGGAAGGCTCCCTTTGTTCTGTTGAGAAGTGGTAGTCAGAGTGAGATGATTAACAAGCACTTGCTACAGGATCCATCTGTCTGTACCAAATCCCAGGTCCTGTGGAGATATAGCCATAGTTTCTGTCACTTAACAAATTATATGCATTTTAAAGTAGACAAAGCACAAAAAAAGTTGATACCAGTATATATGAAATACATATAAAATACAATACACAAAGGGGATTAGTTACAAGAAAAGTGTACATAGGTAAATGCATTTATAAACCTCTCTTGCTTTAAAAAATGCTGTAGAAAAAAAAGCAAACCAAACTTTAGATTGGATATGCAATAAATTTGATGGAAATGAAGTTTGACAGATTTATCCATCCTTAAAAATGCCTGAGTATCTTACTCCCTTTATCAGTGGGAGCAGAATGCTTCCACTGCAATAGGGCATTTTCAAAGGATATGGTACATGGTTTTTATGAGTCACCTGACATTCCTATGAATACACAAGAAAAATAGTGAATGAGAAGATTTACTGAAAATTGGAACCTCCTTAGTTTGCATTAGGACAACAAATAAAATGAACATGTTAATTCATGGGGCACATTTTAATTAGCAATAAAATAAATAAATAAATGATGGATAGGCATCCTGGTTCTGAAAAGGCAACCCTATCTTTTTAATTTCTGACCATTTTACGTTTTGCAGCTGACATAGATAAGATGATGACAATGACAGAAACTGAAACAGCATCAGTAGTAGTCAGAGAAGTGTAAATGCTGGGCTAGTCATAGCAAAAGTCTATGATGCCCAGATAGTAAAATGTTTATCATATCTATTTCTGGAAACAGATCTACAATCCTAGATAAAAAGGTTTTTATAAAATTATCTTCTGGCCATACCGATGGAAGTAATTTATATTTAGTTAGCCAAAACACTAATCACATCATCATCACCGTTATCCTTACAGTACAACTATTACCATGGGTTTTGAAACAATCAAGCAGGATACCATGAAATCAAATACTTTGAGCTAATCATTGCAAAAAACACCTTATGCTTAAATACACCAGAGGTTTTTTTAAAAGTAAAAGTTTCAATGTAGATCATCAGCATCAGTACTGTGTGTGGAGGCTGAAAAAATGACATTTTTTAAAAAAATCTGTTTTTATTACGCTTTTACTGTGAATTGCTCTGAGCTGTTTGGCTGTAGGGTGGGACAGCAATACAAATAAATAAACCAAACAGGTCTCCAGCCATTGTTAATTAAACACTGGGAACTTTTCATTCCCACATGATATAAATGCCAATGTAGTGTGTGTTGAACCATTGCTTTCCAAATCCAACTTCATTACATTATTTCTTTATCCATGTCATTATTTTCAACAGAAACAAATGTCTATGAATGAAGAATATTTATAAAAATATGTCTAACTTGCACAACTAATTTTCAGTTGCAGTATTCAGGTTACATGTTTGCTGTCTTTTTAATTTGGAATTTCAGAACTTTAACAGTCTTCTTCATTTCATAAACGAATGGAGAACAGTGAATAAAGAAGGAAAACGTATGGCTACATTAAATTCTGAGGCTAGTACTTTAGTTGGAATGAATTAGTTTAGCTGCATTGAAATAAAGTACAGTGCTTACAGTTTAGCTAATCTCATTTTCTTTTCTCAATTATAGTCTTTGGGGAAAGCATACATTTTAGCACCTCTGCTTCCAGTAGTTTATTTTCACACTTAATGTCACATTTAAATGCAGAAGCATATCAATAATTGTAGAATATCACATCCTAGCCATGCACTGAGTGAAATGTCTTCAGGTCTATCATCATAATATATAGTTGTAGCTCCAAGATTGAATTCTTTAAGGCTTCAGTCTTTAGATCTATGCTTCTGTACAAAGGAAGGGTGGTTGATATAATGGTTAAAATCAGGGATGATTGGGGGCTCATTTGACCTCTAGCTGTGATTCTTGGTGATACTTTTTTTCTTAAAAACAAACAGGAAGAGCAAATATTGATGATTCTCAACCTGGAGCAACTCTCTGGAACTTCATTTTGGCCAACTTGTTGTTATTGCCTTAGGCAGCCAAAAAATTCTCTAACTTCAACTGAGCAGTTTGGCTTTTGTGCAATTCTCATCACTGTCTCCAGACTGAACTACTGTGTTGAATCTATGATCCCAAGTCCTCCTTCATATCTGGAGACTGAGATCCATGTGGTTTAGGGTTCCCCTTGGGTAGTTTTAGAGCTAGCTTCCCCTATCTCGACAAACAAACACAGAGAGAAATGTGCCAGCTTGGGTTTTCTGCTTTTATTGTTCTTTCATGCTTGTGTTGTGATTTGCTTTTTCTTCTTTGCTACAAATATCACCAGCCAACCCATTTCTGTCTTACTTTTCCCATTATATGGAAAGAAAGAAGGAAGGGAGGGAGGGAGGAAGGAAGGAAGGAAGGAAAGAAAGAAGGGGATTTGTCTATAATATGGGCTGCTGGAAAAATTACATTTTCAGAGTTCCTCAAACCACTCTTAGGACATCATGCATTGATTGTCAGTAAATAAATCAGCAACTCTGTGTTGCTTCTCTCTCTCTGCTTGCTTTCTTTGGCCCACTGCTCCCCCTTCGTCCTGGCTTCGGGAGCTGTCCTCTTCAGCACCATCACACCTCTGCCGTAGTTTAGAAAGAATTCCACGCCACAGTCAGTCACCGAAAAGGATTTATTGCTTCCATCAATGTATACAAAGTCTCCCCCGCTCTCTCCAGCGCTCCGTCGGATTGTAAACAATACATTGGCTCTGCACCTACTTATATAGTTTTACTAGCAAGGTCACAATGACTCAAATGACACCCAAACTCCTGATCTTGAGTCATTTGCCTCTGTCTTACGCAAGCTGTTGCAATAGCTGTGATGCTGTCATCTGTCTAGAAGAACTGGTGATGTTTGCACACCTCACCTTGAAAGAGTCTCCTGACTAGATACTAGATACTAAGTTAACTAGACTATCTACTGTACTTCCTGTGTGGAATTTGTTTTCCCTAATTCACATCTACACATTTTCTCCTCCATCTCTTGACAATCCCCTCCAAAATGTTTAGATGTGTTATCTTTAAGCTATCTACACTTTATCTCTTTCAACCTATGCCACACAGTATTCCAGTTCTTGTCCACTGCTCTGGATTACCAACTCTCCCTCCTTGGTCCTCTCCAGGCATCTCAGGATCATTCACCTCTCTGCTGTCTCCATCTCTGTGTTTCTGGGTTTCATCTGGCATTTCCTGCCTCTTGAGTACCCACTTGTCTCCTGCTATCACTATGCAAGTGTTTGCAGTTTGTCCCACACACCAATCTGGGGGCTTTCTAACTCTCTGAGCTCTCCTTGGTAGGATTACCTGTATCCTTCCTTTGCCATTCCTACTATCTGACCTAGGCTGTGTTTGTGTTTGTTCATTTGCAGAAGTGTTAGTCTCACTATCTGTAGAACCTTCTTGCTTTAGTGCCCCTCCATTTCCAGCATCTGTGGCACTCTGCCCTAGCTTGAGAAAAACCTCCTTGTTCACATGGAGCCTTTCCCAGCTGGGATATCTCTCAAAGTTGGCACTCCTGGACAGTAAGATTTCTCCATGGCTTGAACAAAATCTATAGCTGTTTCCAGAATACCCCACAAACATTAACCTTTTCCAGAAATTTGCAGGTACATATACATCATATACATTTGCATATTGCCCACAACCTCTTACACATTCAAGGTTTGGTGGTCTACCATACAGCATATGATAAAGCATTTCCTTTACAAAAGAATTCCAAGCATGGTTAGCAACATGATCAACAGTCAAAATTGCCTCCCCCCACATTTGCTTTAAGATTCCTTCATGCTTTTCACCAATGTTGACCCAGTCTCTAAAGTGTTCAGCTACTTCACTTTTCCCTGTCATAGGGTTCACATACGAATACTGTGTAGGACAATCTTCAATGCCCATGAAGTACTGGTCCTTGCCCACAGGCTTTGTTAAAGGGTCAGCCAAATTTGCCTGCACAGTCCGAAACAATCTTTCTGTCGTGCGTTTGTTAACTTTGGCTACAGGAAGAGCTTCAGGCTTCACCTTGCCACAAACTGAACCATCCCAATCACTTGAACAAATTTCCATCTGAAATTTTGGACACACTTCCCCTAGTTTTTCCACACTTGTGAAGTCCACATGCCCTCTGGCTTCTTGGCAATAATGGGCGCAGTTCAAGTGCCTAGGCACATTAACAGCTAACGCGCATTCTGCCCTGCCAGTCATCACATACACTTTGTTTCGCTTGACTGCCCTAGCACAAATCTCATCATTTATGCTAATAGTACAATCATTCCCCTTGAAACACAAAGTATAATTACTGTTTGTTAATTCAGAAACACTGATTAAACAGTCTTGCAATTCAGGAACACACAATACATTTGAAAAATCCTTTTCAAAACATGGTATTTTTACCGTCCCTTTTGCCCATACCTGTTTCGATTCGCCATTCGCCAACATGACTGAATGTACGTTCGAAGGCATTTTATTTTTCAGGAGCTTTTCACAATTGACCATGTGAGAACTTGCCCCCGAGTCCAACACCCAGCTAGGGCTTGCAGCCACACAGGCTACAGACTCACAGCTCTGCACGACTTTCACAACCCCTTTCTTGCTTGCAGCAAACTTGGATTGTTTCCTGGCTCTTTCCTCAGCCAACTTTTTACAGTCCTTAATGAAATGATCCTTTCCACCACAGTGGAAGCATTTTCTCCCTCTGGACACAAATGCTTTTTCAGGTTCAACATCATTGAAAGTCTCGATTGAGTGGGTTTGAATCACTCCTTTTTCCTGTCTCTGGAGTTTCGCCTCGTAGTCCCTACGCTGGCATTCCTCCAAGACTCGTGATGCCACCATCTCTGGAGTTAGCTGCCTCTGGTCAACACACTGCAGACTCCACAGGACATTTTCAAACTCATCAGTCAAACTTCCTAATAGGATAAATGCTCTCTGCGTTGGACTGATTTCGATCCCTCTGGTTGCAACTTGCTGGAACAAGTCTGCCATGATTTCCAGGTGCTTCTCAGGAGCTTGCGCCTTCTGCATCTTGCAAGCATACAGCCTCCTACACCAAATCATTCTTGACAGTGCTGTTTGAGATTGGTGGATCTCTCTCAGCGTATCCCAGACTTCCTTCGAAGTTACCTTTCCACGGATGTGGTTGATTTGCGGCGGCGTGATCGTGAGCAAAATGGTTGCCCTTGCTCTCTGATCCTCTCCGACCGTACCGGCTGCCAGGCCTGCGTCAACAACATCCCAGAGTCTTTCCCTCGTGAGCAACGCTTCCGCGTAAACAGCCCAAGCAGAAAAGTTCGTCTCATCCAGTTTTGGAAAACGTGCAGCTTCCATCTCTCAGGCAGTGCAGTTTCCTCTCTCCTTCTTCTGTCAAACGTGACAAAAAACAGACACACAACACTAGATAATCAGACAGCCGTCCGATTCTCTTTTCACTTAGCCTTTCGGCACTCACAGTCAGTTGAACTGTCCAGCACACGCAGGGTTAACGCTCTGGGCCCATAACCCTTGTCAGTAAATAAATCAGCAACTCTGTGTTGCTTCTCTCTCTCTGCTTGCTTTCTTTGGCCCACTGCTCCCCCTTCGTCCTGGCTTCGGGAGCTGTCCTCTTCAGCACCATCACACCTCTGCCGTAGTTTAGAAAGAATTCCGCGCCACAGTCAGTCACCAAAAAGGATTTATTGCTTCCATCAATGTATACAAAGTCTCCCCCGCTCTCTCCAGCGCTCCGTCGGATTGTAAACAATACATTGGCTCTGCACCTACTTATATAGTTTTACTAGCAAGGTCACAATGACTCAAATGACACCCAAACTCCTGATCTTGAGTCATTTGCCTCTGTCTTACGCAAGCTGTTGCAATAGCTGTGATGCTGTCATCTGTCTAGAAGAACTGGTGATGTTTGCACACCTCACCTTGAAAGAGTCTCCTGACTAGATACTAGATACTAAGTTAACTAGACTATCTACTGTACTTCCTGTGTGGAATTTGTTTTCCCTAATTCACATCTACACATTTTCTCCTCCATCTCTTGACATTGATGTACTTAAAACTCATGACAGTTGTGAACTTCATGTGACAACATGTGTCTGTCACCCTGAAAATACTTATTGTTACTGCTTGTTTTACAATTTGTAGAAAGACACCAACACGCAGTCATAAATATCTCAAAGAATAGTGTGTCAAACTATTAACATTATACAACAGGGGTATCTTTCCTCTTATTGTTATTGCAACATGTCCTGAGATCTTTGGGTATGGGGTGGAATATAAATAAATAAATAAATAAATAAATAAATAAATAAATAAATAAATAAATAAATAAATAAATAAATAAATAAATAAATAAATAAATAAATAAATAATATGGCAATAAGGCTGTGCACATAAATGGTTATATAACAGGCAACTGTAGGGCAGGATACAAATCCTATAAATAATATAAATAATATCCTATAAATAAAATCCTATAAATAATATCGACCTGCCCGTGCCTTAAGATCAAGTAGTGAGGCCCTTCTGGTTGTCCCACCACCTTCAGTAGTGAGGTTGGTGGGCACCCGGGAGAGAGCCTTTTCTGTGATGGCCCCCAGACTATGGAATAGCCTCCCCCTCGAGGTGCGTCATGCCCATTCCTTATATATATTTAGGAGGGTGGTGAAGACGCACCTCTTTGCCCTGGCCTTTGGCTGAGCTGCTTATGCCACCACCACCCCGCCCAGTACAGACACTGTCATTTTAAATATATTGCATATTGTTTTACACGTGTGTGAATTTTTAATGTCTTTTAATGTATATTCTATTTTAATATGTTGTTACCCGCCCAGAGACCTTCGGGTATGGGGTGGGATAGAAATGTAAATAAATAAATAAATAAATAATAAATAAAGTCTTATATCTTTATTGATATAAAGTTGGAACTAACTGCAAAAAAAGTCAGAACTATTGCTAAATTACATTGTTTTCCTCTCTGTAACACATTCTACTCAAGCTTTGATACCATTATGACATCTATTCCCCTTACCCTTGCAAAAGTAGGCAGTGATGCGTACACAGGCTGTGGAGATGCATGGCATAATAGTTACAAGGAATCTGGCAGGAAGTGGGGGAGAGATGTAGCTGTGGGACCTTTCCATCACCTTGCTGAGAGTCCTGCTTCCACTCTAGCAGGTCATTATGAGAACCCTGGAGATTGGACCAGGGCCTGGGTCTATTTTTCCCCTTCTCTCTGACAAACTCTTTATTTTCTGTGCTGTCTTTTAGTCTTCACCCTGAAGACATTCTGTCACACTGTAAGATGTTTTAGGAAGAATGAGGAGGTCTGAATAAGACATGGAAAAAATGCTTCATATGAAACAAGGAAGAAATGGAAAAATCATGAAGTTCTCTGAACTATTTCATGCACAATCAGGTGGCAAATGAGGTTCATTATGCCATCCCCATCCTTAATGCCAATAGTAGTCCACATAACCCAACTGGCTGGTGCTGTGTCTTTGGTCTCCTCAGATAGAAGCTGCATACAAAGGAAGCTAAAATAGAAAGAAAGATGAGCCTTGATTGTCCAAGGGTCAAGGCAAGTAACAGCTGTATTCTAATAGTGGCCATTTCCTGCCCCAAGGCTAGAAAATCCCACACTCCAGGTACCCCTTTTTAAAAAGTCATCTGTTTGGTGCACTGCATCATCCTAAAGGCAATTAGGTATGGCTTCAGGCAGCCCATTAAAAACATAGTGTTTACTTTTACTTCAATGTAAAGTCCCTCCGCAGGAAAAATGGTTCATCCCAACATTCTCTGAAACTCCATTGTGGTAGCAAGGATGCTTCCATCCATGTGTTCAACTTCTCAGATGAAGTTCTTGTGCTGTGTGCCCAAACAGCCTCAAAAATGCAGGGGAATGGAATAGTTCACAGCGAATGCCCTTGAAAATGTTATTTTGTTTTATTTTACTTTAGGAGATAGTGTTATAATGGGCAGGTACTGTGGAGCATTGTAAGACCTGTCTGGTTCCTGTGCAGCCTTGATGGTTAGAGTTCTGGTCATCCTTCCAGTTCATGACTGACATTCTGACCATGTTTTCAGCTCGTTTTGGTCCTAGCTAGAGATGCACACAAATATGCTAAACATTCAAAATCCAATCGAATTTGTTCGAATGCAGAAATTCAAACTCAAATTGAATGTCTTCACATTCGAATTTAAACATTCAAACGGATTTCAAATGTTCTGAAACATTCATTCAAATGATTTGAATAATTTGAATGTACAGATATGTATGTATTACGTACATATCTGTACAAAAATTATATGTATCTGTACGCATTTGCGCTTATAATAAGGGATGCATATGGGATAAAACAGGATGCATATGAAATGCGTACAGATACATATAACACATACAAATGTTGTCAACATTTGTGTCTTTAAATGCAAATCTAACATTTGAATGAACAGATTCAAATGTAACGGATTCAAATTGTTTTTTTAGCACTTGGATTTTAAACATTCAGATCAAATCAAATATTTTAACATTCGATTCGACTCAGATTAGAATGCAAAAAAACCCCAAAAAACATTTGTGCACACCCTAGTCCTAGCAGTCAATAATAGGGATGTACATGTGAATCCTTGTGCCTAGGTTTAAGCTAATTTGTGAGTAGTCTTAATCCTAAAAACCCGAGTTTCCATGTACTTTCCTTCATTTGCCCCTTTTCATAATCTGGGGTATAAGTATCTTTATTTGATAATTTTCTGCCATCCTTGGTTGTTTTTAAGCAGCAGGTTATTGCTCCTTTCAGAGATTAGAGTCCAGGGAGACAGTATGAATTATGTCATCAGTAAAACCATGAATTATCACAGAAAGATATAACCTCTCTCCTCTAGTTATCAGCTCAGCAGATGCCCTTATAACTCTTTGGTTCTCTAATACCTTCATGTACATTATTGTCAGACTGATTGACAGTAACAAAGATAAAAAACAAAACAAAACAGCGATAAATCATATGGAACAGCAAACTAAGGGAGATAGCATTCCTTGTGGCATTTTTGTTAACAGGCCAGGGACTCACACTGGAAATGATAAATATGATAACTTGCATATCAATGAGTCTCAAATAATGCTTAGTTGTTGCACATACTTGCATAGATCTATTTGATTGAGGTAATTTACATACTCTGAAGGTCATTTCCCCCAGAAAGCCATGATAAAATACTCTGATTATGGCATATATATCTTTATTCAGGGGCGGGAAGTCTAGCCCTGTGAAAATAGCAGATGTCAGAGTCAGCAGCAGCTGCAGAGGTTAAGACAACCCTTCCCATGGAAAACGAGGCCTCCTTGTGAATTGTTGTCCTTTTAATATTATCCTGCTAATACATTCTTAAAGGTGTATCATAAGGAGCAAATTGGCACACCTCAACTGACATAAAAGTACTAATAGGCCATAAAGAAACAATCAAGAAAGGAACAGAGAAAGAGGGAGAGGAAGAGAGAGGTGGACATGAGAAGAAAACATGAGGTAAGCTTCCTATAGTTAATTGATAAGCCATTTTATATGCAACAGGTGTGTGGCACTAATTAATTTATTTTGCTTAATCCAGATAAAAACAAACAAAATCTTGCCCCTGTTCCTAGGGAAAGGAAGGAGGAAGAGTAAGAAGAATCAGAAGGACCTCCAGGCCTCATCTGCATACTGCAAAACAAAGTGATTCAAAAGTCACTTAGGCTGTTTCTGCACTCCTCTCCCCTCATTCAGAAACAGTGGGTCTGGAATAACGACGCCCACTGATTATAACCATGGGAAAGCATGGGCAGAATCAGCACTATCTGCATGATACTGCTGACCCAGACAAGTCTTTGAAGCTTGCCCGAGCTTCAAAGTAGAAGGGACCTTCAGGGGATTCTAGGGGATGCATTTCAGCGACACAGTATGATGCACCATGAAATTAGATCCCCAGTCATTCTGTGCATGGGAGGTGTGTCTTCTGTACACCTTTCATGCTGTGAATCAGAGCCACTGTTCCATTTGCAGACATGATTAAAGAGGTCTACCAGTAATCCCAGGCAGGACCTTACTGATTGAGATCCTGCTCCATCTAAAGCAGATGGACCGGATCTGTGAGGGGTGAGGCCTCACAGATGTGTTTTAATGGGTGGATTTATCCAGACCACAGACAGTAAGAGGGACATTAGTCTAGACTAAGGACCTGTGCAAAAGGCACTTGGAGGGGAGGGTGATTGCATGCTAGTGCCTTAATCCACATTGACGTTTAGAAAATACACTTCAAAAGTGCATTCTCTGGTCTGCTGTAGTTTGCAGCAGCATCCACATAGCAGGCCCCTATTCCAGGATGTAATATTAAATTAGGCCCCATGCACATCTATGAGATCAGTTAGTTAGGAATTCCTTTCTTTCTTTTTCTTTCTTTTCCTTCCTTCCTTTGTTCGTTCCTTCCTTCCTTTTTCCAGGCCAGAATTAATTAACAGCCAGATTAGTAGAAATGCTTCTATAATTACTTCTTAAACAGGGCTTCCTAGTTCACTTCTCTTCCCCCATTCATCCACTTTTTCTTCAACCCACTCTGCTTTTTTTTCCCCCTTGCATTTTAAACTATGGAAAGAGAAGCACTAAGAAAGATGTAGGTGAGAAGCAGAAAATGGAGGTAGTAATTTAGTTATTAAAAAGTTTGTAATCTCCCTGTTATAACTTGAGGAAGAGAAGGAAACAAGCCTGATAAATAAGTAAACAGTAAACATCAGAAGAAGTAGAAATCTTTGGGTGGCCAGATGGAAAAGAAGACAGGCCCCTGCTGCAATTTAATAGTTTAGTGAAAAGGGGAATTTCAACAGATGGAGTTCTTCATGCAGGCTACCCTTGCTGAAATTCCCTCTTCTGTATAATTGTTAAAGATGCAGCAGGAGCCCTAGCTTTCTTTCCATCTGGCTACCCTAGAGAATCTCCAGTATTGGCTTCAACTGAAGTTGGCAATCGTCCTCCCTCTCTCCCTCCTTCACTCCATGTTGCATCATTTGAGGAAGCAAAACACACAGAGGCCTACTGCAAGTGGGCATGGGGAGCTGATGTAACATTCCTCTCCCACTGCAAGGCACAAACTGTAACTGAAAGTCTCTCTAACCCATCTTCCTGCTCAAACACTAAACATGAATTTGCTAATTTTGGACAGACAGATCAAAACAGGCATCATTTAGAAAGCAGAAGTTTGCATGTGCATGTATGTACATATGCAAAAGGATGTTCTAAAGGATGTTCTAAAGGATGTTCTAAAGGATGCAAGAAGCAAAAGAAATTATTAATAATAACATCACTTTTTTAATGTCATGGTCAGGTCTATGTTGAGAAATTTTCTGTTATCATTAATGGCCACATTTTGGACCACAGTCTCAAAGACATCACAGTTTATACAGGAAGCTACTGTAAACAAAAAGTAACTAATAGATAGAGGGTATGTAGCAACAGTGATAAACAAGGAAAAATATTGTGAAAGAGCTATATGGACTTCCTGAAAATAATAATAATAATAATAAAACCCCAAAGCACTCAAATTAGGTACACTTCAGTTATATTATTTTACCACTGCCCAAAAGGCAATCAGGATTGTCAGGTTGCCAGGATAAAAACCCTGGCAGACATGCTATCTCAGTTCAATCAGACTTTCCATCTTCAGGAGGGTATTTTCCACCTGCCCTGTGCATGTTATTCTGTGCTGCATTGACTGAGTGATCTGATCCAAGACTGGGCAGGTGGGCAGAAGTCCTCATCGAAGGCCATCTGTATTTTGGAAGGCACATCTCAGCTCAACTTCAGAGACTGGGATTTTAAAGTAACCAGCCCCCAAAGCTGCCAGCTTGGAGCTGTTTTAGTAGATACTTTCAGGTACTCAGCT
Organism: Aspidoscelis tigris stejnegeri; assembly: GCA_023333525.1. NCBI lineage: Eukaryota > Metazoa > Chordata > Lepidosauria > Squamata > Teiidae > Aspidoscelis > Aspidoscelis tigris. The sequence continues at coordinate 19,821,753 of JALMGA010000010.1, forward strand.
CAAATGGCACCAGGATTTTCTGTCCTAGTATACTGGTAGCCTGTTTGCACTTGGCTGTATTCTGGAATATATCGCAGGATCAAGGTCTGTTGTCTGCATGGTTTCTCAGAGTCTGGGAGGCCTAACCTAGGGCCTGCTGTAGCCTGCACTAGCATATGGAAACAGCCCCTTTTTCCAGCATATATTCCAGAATAAAGCCAGTTGCAAACCGACCCTCAATCATTCACATGGCGCCATTCACACCTACAAGTGTCTAGTCCTCACTAGGGATGTGCACGGCTATTTGTAACATTCAAAATTTGTTCAAATTTGATTGACTGTGTACATTCAAATTCAAATTGAATGTCCGCACATTCCAATTTTAACATTCGAATGAATCTTGAATGGTTTGAAACGTTTGTATAAATTATTTGGACATTTGTATGTGTATGGATACGTATGCATCTCATACGTATCTGAACACATCTTATTCATATCTGTACACATTTGTACGGATATATATGGGACAAAATGGGATGCATAAGGGATGCAAATGGACAGATACGAATGCTGACATGCATACGTGCAAATACAGATCAAGCATTTGCATGAACAGATTAGAATGTTTTTGAATCAGAGCAAATATTGATAAACTCGAATTCTAAACATTCAAGTCAGTTTGAATTTTCAGATATTGATTTGAATCAAATCAAATCCCAAAAATTGCATTTATGCTCATCCTTAGTCCTCTCCACAGCATTGCAGGGAGTGTGCGAACAGTCCCAGAGGAGGTGTGAACAGTCACTACCTGGACACACCAGGTAAGTAACACTGGTAGAGGTCTGGAGCATGATTTCATTCTCCACACTTAGTACATGATTAGGGAACTTCTGTGAAGAAAGGGGGCACCTGGAAGCTGTGACAGACTCCTCAAGGTGTGGATGTTCTTCCCTAGAAGTTCCCTAATCACGCACTACAGAGTGTAGTGTGAATTGGCCTCTGGCCATAGTTTCTTACCTTTGAAAAGAATTTTTTAAGACAACTCTTGGGGGGAAAAATACTGTACTTTAATTATCATTGTATTTTCTTGCTAAAAATCTTTTTTTAGATTTATTTTATTAATGGTTTTATCATCTCCTATTAATGTTTTTATCAATTATTCATTTAGCTCTTGGAAAAGACAGACAATGAAATATGTATGACTCATAAAGACTCTCATTTCAAGCATCTTGGTTTTATATCTCTGCTGTCTTACAAGTGTTGGAATCTTCATGTTTGCACTCCTCCATCAAATTTCCATGGAGCAATTCAAAATCACTGGGTGATCTTAGACCAGGCATCAGTTACTGGCTGTCAGTCTGAACCACCTCATAAATATCGGTGGGAGAAACTAAAATAGTTGGGTGATCACCTTTGATCTACTTGATTATCCTAAACTGGATTAGAATGAAATTTGATGTGATCAGACATGTCAGACGTATCAGGATTCTGCTCTGTCCTTTCAGCACCATCTTTTTTTGTTTATTTTTGTTCCATTACTAGATGTGACTGTAGGGGAAAGGCCTGTGAATCTTATTTACTGTCATGTGCATTTTGGGGGAAAGCGAATATCAACTCAAAGTGTTTTGTTTTGTTTTTAAATCTTTTATATCACTCATTGATATTTTCTTTAGGATTTTATTACTTAACTTTTACTGAAATACTGAACTGTGTGAGTTATTTTGGATTTTGTATATTACTCGATCAAAGTACATCCTGAACACAAGGGGGAGGAAGGAAGGAAGGAAGGAAGGAAGGAAGGAAGGAAGGAAGGAAGGAAGGAAGGAAGGAAGGAAGGAAGGAAGGAAGGAACTCAGACAAATCAGCACTACAAGGAAAAACTCAACAAAAGAAACTTCTTCACCCTATCATTTCTGAGAAATATTTTCTTCAGTTCTTTTGCATCTAGTAAGGACAAGTGAGACATCTCATCTACAATGGCAGCTACACATTCAGAGAATTTAATCAAACTGTAGGGCTGGATTTTTCTTTTCAAGAAAGGAAGAGGCAACCTCCCAACCCAACATTTAATCAGCATTACAGTACAGAAGTGGTACATTACATAAAATAAGCCCCATCGTTTATTTTAATCAAATCTATTTTGAACTGAATTAGTCTCAGTAACCAAAGCTGAACCCAGCTGAGCTCACATGCTGCAAAAGAAATGGCATTATTGTGTCGAAAATTAGTTTGGAATTCATTATATCTTTAAATAATTTAAGTTTCACTTTGTTCTGAAAAAAATATAAATCATAAATACCAAATCTAGATCAAGATTGCAACCTCCAGTAATTTAACAGAGCTGTAACTTTTATAAGAAAAGTTGTTAACCTCACTGGTAGTTTAATATAATTTAACACAATTATATGGAATAAGACAGATGCTTTCTGGGAACCAAAAGTGCCTCCACAAAGTATGATGCAAATAAGAGATGGTGAATATAATAGTTTTTGAAACTTCCTTACAATTTTTTAAATACTGTATTTTCTGGCATATAAGACTACTTTTTAACCCAGGAAAATCTTCTCAATAGTTGGGGATCGTCTTATACGCTGGGTGTTGTCTTCTTATACAGCGAGTATATCCCAAACTCTATATTTTAACTGGAAAGTTGGGGGTCGTCTTCTACGCCCAGTCGTCTTATACGCCGGAAAATACGGTAATAGTCCACCCTAAAAACATAATGATAGGTGATGAAAGACTTGATTGGTATATGGCCCAACCATTTGCTAATGCCGGGTCTGCAGCACAGAATGAAACATTAATATCCCTGACTGATGGCAACGTAGCTCCTGCTTAAAAACACTAGAAAATGAATCCTACAGCTATATTGGGGCATTTAGAATGCAGAGTCCAAACTGGTTTTTGTCAAACTCAGTTAATAGCAAGCAAGGGATGTTCAAGGTGTTCATTATCAAACCAAAAAAATCCTGGTGTTTGTATTTAAACCAAACATAAAGGCAAAAAATGTTTGTCAAATCATTATTCAAATTGAAAATTGGTTATCTTCAAAGACTGATCTTCACAAGTAAAGTGAAAGCTTTTGTGCCTTCATTTACAGCTGCCCAGTTGCTTCCAGAGCAAATTCACATCGGATCTGCTGACATAACTGGTGGCAGCAGGCATTCAAAGTGAATTTGAAGTGAATATAAATCCTAACATATTTAAAGTAGCTCCATTCGCACAAATGCAAATTTCCATCCCATTTGCTTTGATGCAAATTGAACAGGAAACAAAAGTGTGCACATCCTACATGTGATACATTTGTGGAGTTGTTTGAAGAACAGTTTGAAGAGTCTGTTTGATTGTGAACTCTTGGGCATCGCTTTGAGTCCTTCAGGAAAAAGGCGGGATATAAATAAAAGTATCTATATCAGTTGTGACAAACAGAATGATGACATTGGCTACATGCACTCTAGACCAGCATCCAGTTCCTCAAGTAAGATTAAAGTAAAAGACAGGATTCTTGACAAAGCAGTTGGGCAATCATGCCGTGTGTTCTTGTTGCTATAAGCAATAGACAGAGAGTCACACTATTTTTTTTCCTCAGGTTTTTCTTTCCAGACAATTTACTATAGCAAAAAGAAGCAAACTTCAGTGATGGGAAAGTTGTGAAACAAGAACTGTGGTGTGACCAGTTGCCACAGAAGTGGGTGTGGAACTTCCTGCTACACACCAGAACCCATATGCCAATATTGAAGGCTCTGTCTTAAACTCTGCAGAACTTTGGCCCTGCTGGCTTTTCTGGCAGGAACATGGTCAGCACAGTCAACTTCGAGGTAGATCCTCCAAAATTGGAATGTGGATCAGGGCAAGAGGGGTGATACAAAGGTCTATTGAGAGTGGCACAATGTTGGAAGCTGCTTTGAATGTCTATGATCTTTTCTTAGGGAAGGGGAATCTTTCACCTGCTCTGTAGGAATATCTGGTGACCTCAATAGTTAATACCAATTTTGGAATCTTTAGCTTTAATTTTGTAGAATGTTGGTCCCTTCTGCTCCCCCACCACCCCAGACTTCTCCATTTGTTCCCTGTGAGGAATAGTTTGTTACACATTCGAACCAAACTTTGAACTTCCTTGAGATGTTTGAAGTAAGGGTTTGGTTCAAATTGAGCCAAACCAGATAAATGTATTATCTTCAAACTACACATGCACATGGTGCTTTTAGATATTATAGGGGAACACTTTTTAATTTGTTTGTTTGTTTTAAAAAATGGTGATGATATGCCTCAGCCAAGAGAAAAGAGGCCAGTTTAACACAGCCTGTGTTGGAACAGAGTCTGATTGTACTTCCAGGAACTTGCAGCTTTGGGTCCTTTTATCATGTGTCTTGCCTTTATTTTATTGGTGCCAGCATCTGAGTTCCGAGCTGAATGATCTGATGCTGTGCTAGCACAGATCCTGCCAAACAGTGGCACAGAAGAAATATGCCAGGAAGCTGACAAGAAATTTCAGGAGTTCTCTCACTGATTGAAATATGCCCTTTTGTCTGGTCACACTGGCAAGTACCCTGTCATGGTGCCAGACCTGTGTGCTGACCCCACCAGGATGCCAGTAGAATTCAATTGTTTTCAAAGGGCCTGGGAAGCCTCCGCCCTCTCAAGTGTTTTTGGGATCTTGCCTCTGGTTTACTGGACAGATGACATGCTCACAATCTGTTGAGGTTAACTGAAAACCTCATAAGTCCAAAATGACTGGAAGTTTTACTTACTAACTACTTGTAAAAGGCAGTCAAACAAGGAGGGCAGTTGCCATGTCTTAAAAAAACCCTTGATTCAGTTATCGATATAGTCGCCTATAGGCACAACTATCCACACTGCTTTGTAAGATGACAAAGACTATACGGATGGTAAAAATGCAGGGCAGTGATTCCCCCTCCCCATATTACCTACATTTATTGAATCATGAGAAATTTACTGTCTTGGCTATTATGATTGTTACTGAACACATTGATGCATTATTATTATGTGAGGTGCGGTGAGGTCTTACAATTTCCTTTCCACATCATACATTTACAAATAATTCTTTTGCTTCATACCACACTATAATTTTGTACTTCAGTGCTCTCACCTGCTGAGATACAAGGCTTCTCAAAAGTATATGCAAACTATGTCACACACACACACAAACACACACAGCATTTTTGCACCTTCATTTCCCTAGGCCAGTGTCCCAAGGAACTGAAGATGGAGGATAGGTCCAGCCTCCACACTTTGGGACAGAAGATCTATCCTAAACTTCCTAAAAAGGATATTGTGGAACTGGAAAGGGTTCAGAAAATATCAATCAAAGTCATTGAGGGGCTGGAACACCTCTTTTATGAAATCAGTCTGCAACGTCTAGGCCTCTTCAGCCTTGAAAGACCATGTATAAGAGGGGACCTGACTGAAGTATATAAAATTATCCATGGTATAGAAAAGGTGGATAGGGAACATTTCTTTTCTCTGTCACACAACACTAGAACCAGGGGGCATTCTATGAAGCTGATGGGTAGGATAGTCAATAGGACAAGGCGAAGTATTTCTTCACCCAGAGGGTCATTGGTGTTAGGACATTTCCCTCTGTGGAATTTGTGGCCAGAAGAGGCAGTAACAGCAACTAGCTTAGATGGCTTAAAGGAAGGGTTAGGCAAATTTATGGATGACAGATGTACCAATGGCTACTAGAATGGATGCCTAAGTGCATCTTTCAGGTTGTGGGGAAAAATGGATGCCTCTAAGGCCATTTCCTGGGATTCAAGAGCAGGAGAAGGTTTGACCTTGTCTCTCCTTGAGATGCCCATGGGCAATTGGTGGGCCACTATGTGAGACAGGATGCTGGACTTGATGAACTGTGGCCTGATCCAGCAGGACTCCTCTTATATTCCTTAAGCACTGGTGAGGTGTAAATCATGGCAATCACCTCTGTGATAAAGGTGATCACAGAGCTGTGGCAATGGCACAAACGGACATAAGCAGCTGTGTTGCCAGTGACTGTGTGATGCAGAATGCAAAAGGCCTGCACCATTGATCACATACCCCTCTTCCACCCAGAATTGTGAATGGGGCATGCTGGGTTGTTGCAGCCCAGTTGCTAGTAGAGCAGTAGAGTAGTAAAAATGCTCTGGCCCTATACACATAGGGGATGCTCCCACACATGCAGAAAACCTTCTGGTATAGAAGTGGCTCTGTGTGGTGCTGATACATCATGTGGGTGGGCCCCTTGTCTTTGCCTTTTCACCTAGGGCAATAAGATCCAGAGAAAAAGTTACCACTCCCATCTTTTAATGTCACACAACTTGCTTAATACAAAGGGAAGAATCAGGGATTGGGAGTGGAGTGGGGGAACCATAGTACAGTGTTCAGTTTGCCACACTAACTGTCATGCCTCCTCACGTCAGCCCCTCATGCTCAGAGGTAAAGGAGGTGCCTGCAAGGGCAACCCCAACATTGCCAGAGTCAGATGCTGCTGGCACGAGTGCCAAGAGTTAGAGACCAGGTTGGGGGGGGGAGCATTCAGACTCCTCTGGAGATGAGAGTGTGGAGGAGGTACCATGCCCTTGTCCAAAACTGATGTGAAAGCAAAAACAGATCACGTGCTGCTCACAACGGTTAGCACACCTGGAGAGGCGAGGGTGGGGCGCAGAATCCCCTACTTAAGAAATCAGCAACCCCGGCTGTGACTCTTGGACCGTGCTTAAACCACTGTTGACTTCTGGACTGCCTAAGTATTGATGAACTTCTCGGTTCCTGACCCTGGACTGGACCCTGACTTCAAGCAAGCTCAAACCCAGTGGAGCCTAGCAGCATGCGTGTGTCTGCCTGCTTGCCTCGCCGGCCCTGGACAGGACACTAACATATAGTATTGGTGTCTCAAACTTTTTTACAAAGGCAAAACATAAGCAATGTGAGCCTCCAATTGAAAGTCTCCTTTTGATCTCCCCAAACAGCAAAGCAAATCAAATCACAATTCAGGAAGATTGAAGTGTGGTTTCCACTGAGAGTCCTGGATAGTCCTGTTGTTTCTCCATTCCTGATGCCAGAGGTGCTGTCTGTCAGAGTCTTGGTCTGCGTAGTTGTGAGACACTCTGTCCTTGATGGGGTCATAATGCCCTGGAAGGGACAGGTATGTAATTTGGGGGTACTGCTGGACTTGAAACTCAGGTAGATGCCGTGGCCAGGAGTGCCTATGCCCAACTATGGCTGGTGTGTCAACTGAAGCCTTTTCTGCTTTTCTTTTTTTTAGGGTTGGCCTATCATTCCTCATGGAAGATTGACTGGTAACAACTTAAATACCTTCCACTTTAAGAGCTTTCCCGAAGTTACCTGGATGTGTGGATTTGGATCAGGTAGAGGCTGGTTCCTATCTGGTTTGCCCAACCCCTACATGGGCCCCAAAATTTGTGTGAGCTCCAATGGCCAGGAAGATCAAGATCCATCAGTCCAAGGTTTGACATGGTTTGAATTCAAACCAAACACCTTGTAGTTTGAGTTAACCTGAACCAAACTATATTTTTAAAGTTTAGGTGTAGGTAGGCACAAAATGACTCATTACTTATAAAACACTGCAGCAAAGTGTCAACTTCAACTTTTCTTTCTTCTTCCATGCACACCTTAACTTCAGCAATGGAGCTGCTCTCCATATGAAGACTTTACAACCCAAAGAAGTACTAGGCATCCATTTGCACTGCTTAAAATACCCATCACTTCTGTCTTTGAAGCTTTACTGCTCCAATTGAGAATATTTGAGTTCTTACAATTATGGAAAGGGCAGAAATGCCACGTCCATTTCAGCACTCAGCAGAGAACAACAATACTGTTTGAGTCACTGTCTTTCTTATTAGAAGAGGCACTTCCAGGTAACATGAAAAAGCTTGAAAATACCATGGCTACTACCAATCATGTAACATTTTGCAAAATTGGGGGGTATTATCCTCAATGTCCTGGTCAAATTGAAGAATCCATTGTTACAGCTTACCCATCTAACCGTCCTTTTTTTTTTTAAAGAGATGCAAGGTTTTTCTGTCTTTAGACATAAAGCCAAAATATTCTTCAAAAGAAATCAGATAAGAACTGATATATAGGTGAAAAATAGTATTTGGGATGTGGTTAAGATTCACCCTAAATCTTTTTCTGTTTTCTCAAAATCTGATTTAAGTATATAAACAATGTATAATACGTAAAATAGAATGTCACATCTTTACTCATTGACCTCTTCAATGAAAATCTATCAGACTGATTTTGTCTGTGATCTCTTCTTGGTATCTTCCATTTGGAACAAGTTACAGTGGTTGAAGATAATGGTCACCTAACATTCTGTAAAGCAGTCTCTACAGGGAAAAGCCTCCCTGTTAAAGCCAAAGAACAAAAATGGAAAGAGAAATCCTGGAAGGCATCATTTCCAGTGGTGATCATGACACACACAGAGACATGTACCCTGAAGCAGCTGGTTTCATTTGAAGTGGAAGCCCAATAGAAATAATAATGATGGCAGAAGCCAAGAAACAATACTTAGAAATCTGCAATACATGGAAGCAGGAAAGCAAAATGTCAGACATCCAGAGACACTAGTGTCTGTACACCTATTCAATAAGTGTGGAAAATAAACTGGATAAAGCAGAAATCAGTATTTTAAAAAATATAAAATAAAGACTTAAAAACAACAACAAATGCGGGGAGGGGAAGTTGTTTTCTCAGTCAAAGGCTAGTGCAAAGAGATGTGTCCTCAGTGTGCTCCTCTAAAATATATTCAGTAAAGGAGGCTGGTGTGTGTGCCTCTGAGGGGAGACAATTCCATAGACTGGGGATAACCCTGAGAAGGCCCTATCTTGGGTCTCCACTAGGGATGTGCACAAATGAGTTTTTTGGCATTCAGTTTGTAACAAACCAAATGTGAGAAAGTTCCCATTCATTTGAATAGATTCCCTTTGAATATTTGATATGAATGTATTCATATGAATTTGTATGAATATCCAATACGAATGAATAAATACCCGATATGTATCTGATACATATCCGACACGAAGGCATATGTATCCAATACATATCTGATATGTATCCAATATGTAGACTTTAACATATGCGCTCTGAAAGCATCAAATCCAACCTGAATCCACTTCTAATCTGCTCTTGATCCACGTAGAATGCAGTTTGGCTCAGCCGCTTTCTCACCTCCCCACCTCTTCCGTTTCACAAATTTCCAAACAGTTCACATGAATGTCTGGAAACTTCTGTATTTGTACCAATGTTAATAGGCAAATTTTGTAACATTTGATTCGTGTATGAATATCTGAATTCAGCCAAATTCATATGAATAATGAATGCTACGAATATTTGTGCACATCCCTAGTCTTTACTACATTAACTACTGAAGTTGCTTGTAGAACTAGGAGGGCTTTGCCTGCAGATCTTAAGGCACAGGCAAGTCAATATGGGAGAATGTGTTCCTTTAGATCAGTGATGGCGAAACTTTTGAGCTCGGTGTGTCAAAATTCGCAAGAAAACCTAGCTTAATTCGGGTGCTGTGTCACTTCTAGAAATATCCATAACTTTGTGATATTTGTAGCTCTAGTAAAAAAGTTATATTTTTGATAAACGTATTTTATTAAAAGCAAAAACGAATAATTCTTTACATTAGTGACTTCTGTTGCTGAATTTCGTTTGCTAAATCTTCAATTGAAAGTTAGTATTTTGCACACTTCAAGAACAAGCAAGCACTACGTCCAGGTGCCAGGGTGACCAGGTATGTCACCCAAAAGGGCTTCGCGTGTCACCTGTGGCACGCGTGTCATAGGTTGGCCATCACTGCTTTAGATATTTGGAGCCCTAGCCATGTAGGGACTTATAGAAGGAAGGAAGAGGCTCAGCAACAAGATAGCCACAGTATGCAAAGAGACAATTCATTGTGTAGGTGGGGAGGGGGGAAAGAAAAGGAAAGGAAGGGGGGAAAGGGAAGTTCTCCATTTAAGAGAAGTCAGCTTCCCTCCAATGTCACAAGTGTCCTCAGTGTTCTTCCTGTTTCAGGTACCTTGCATGTCCAGGGGCACCAGTGACATGCAGACACAGCGTCTCTCAGGCATTCACCAGAGGCTTTTTTCACTCATGCAGATGCAGCCTAAAAAGGTGTTGACAGTATTTTAATTTAGCTAAAATATATTACATTTCTGGCAGCTTTGTTTCCTTCTACTCTAAATTAATCCCTTCAGGAAGTGTATGTAAGAAATAGTTTTCCCATGGCTATTTTTTATAATCTTCCATGTGTGGTACTTTAATTTTCCTCAGACGTTCAAGACAGCCTGACCCAGCAGAGAACAACATTTACAATGCCCGCCTACACTGTGCTGAATTTCACCTGTATGCCATCATCCACTGATGATGCTTTGTACTGAGGAATTTATTTTAAGGTAGAAGAGTGACATCTTTTCTTTTCTTCTTTTGTTTTTTGATGTGTCTCACCACCCCCTTCCACTTTTTATTTTTATTTTTTTCTGGGAACAGAGGACAAAGGTGCAGCAGAGTTCTTGGCCACACAAAACAAATCTTTCTCTTGGTGGTATGTTTTACTGAAAAGGGGGGAAAGGGGACAATAAAGGTGGTACCTATGACAAAATAAAGTATTTATAAAACTGTAAGTAAGGTGATGTTGTTTATGGATTTAATGTATGATGAAATTTTCAAGTATACTGAAATTCTTAACGTGGACAGTCAGTAAGAGTTTGAAGTCAAGATCCCAAGTCACCGTGTTATCAAGACATGAATCTCATTCATGTTTATTTTTCTAGTATTTATTATCTTAATAATTTAAAATTAAATTAGATAATAAACAGATAAGGTGGAAATACTTCCTTGAAATAGGTTGTGCTGTGTTCACCGATTCCTATACATGGTGTACATATGCATACATTTTTTGCTGTTAACCTTTTGATTCACTATGATATAAGCAATCCATCAGTATAGAGGGAGTGGCAATAGCTCTCTGGTCCAGTCACTGCCTGGAAGGCAGAGGTCACAGATTCAGATCCCAATATTTCCTTGAAAGAAGTCATAACAAACCACGTTTGTTTCTGCCAAGAAAATAGCACTAATGTTTCAATGAAGTTAACAAGGGCTGGCCCCAACTCTCTGCCACTTAGCAATCCGAAAAAATATTCAGTTCATGTCGCTGATAGAGTTCATAAGGTTTGGTCTTTGTTTCTGATTGAATCAAAGGTGCCACAATCTACCATGGAAAAAAGTGCCCTCACATCTCCATTTTGGAGTGCAGAGGTGCCATTTTCAGTGATGCCTCTGTGAAGGCATACAATAGTTTCCAGCACAAAAGGCAGCTCAGTTGAAGATACGACTGTGAAAGGAGCCAGCAAGATCATTGTGACGCATCTGCTGCCACCAAGAAAGGAGATGTGACAGCATTGGATGCCTTCTTCAGAAGACTTGGGCATCTCTATGTGGTAAGTAATGCTGGAATTTGCCCTGGCAACAGGCTGCATCAGCACAGTTAATACACTGGGTTGCATGAGACTATCCCATCCTTCCTAAGCTCTGATCAAGTTGACAGGAACAGCCACAGCTGGAGAAATGGGAAGAAATGAAATTAAACTACTCCCCCCCCTTTCAGTTATGGTATCTGTGAGCTTTTTTCCAAGTTAGTATGAGGTTCAGGATACCAACTTCTGCACATAGGTTCCCCATCATTTCCTGATCCCATCTCTCCATCTGCCATCCTTCTTTGGAAGTTGCCATCATGTAGTGTATCCAACAAGCAAGGGACGGTCCTTGAGCCTCAAGCCTTAAGCTTCCGCGGGAAGCTTAAGACAGCTCCGGGCGCTTTCACCGTTCACACACAGGCGCGCCGGAATGTGTGTGAACGGTAAAAGCGCCCGGAACTGTCTTGGCCGGCAAAGGCCGGCCAGGGGCGCGGAGACAGCTGCGGAGGCAGATCGGCAATCAGCTGATTGTCAAACAGCTGATTGCCAAACCTGCGCCGGCGGGGGAGGCGGGCCCGCGGCTGTTCGGGAGCGAGAAGCAAGTGCGAATCCTTCTTCTCCCGAATGCCTGCGGGCAGTTCGTCCGTGCCCGAACGCATGTAGAGCACTTCAAAGTGCTCTACATTTGGAACACGCGAGAGACAGCTCCGGATACGTCGGATCGCAAGCCCCGCGGCGGCAATGCATTTACCGTGTTCCGGGCTGTCTCCCGCGCGTTCCAAACACCCCCGTGAGAAAACGTCTCTTGTCTCTGTATCTTTGGATACAATATGTTGCTAATAGAAACCTGGTTTCTGAAACCTGCTTGTACTTATTATTCTCTTGACTATTGTGTCCACCCTCAGCAGATTCTTAGTCTCTGCTATCATGTTTTATCTGAAATTTGAGCCCCAATAGTCAGCTCCTGTTCTCATCAGTCCATGTTAGTGTGGATCTGTGAGGGCTTTTCAACCACTGATACCCTCCATCTGCAAAGGATATTTACCCTCTCTTTAAACAGGTCTACCAGCAGGCCAGTGGGGTCTGGTTCAGAACATGAATGTGTATTAAAAGCACATCTCCATGTTCAGGACTACTGGGGGACTCATTTCAGTAGTACGCCAAAATGCACCATCAAAATAAATCCCCCAATGGTTTTGAGGTTGATAATGTTCCTAACCCTTCAGAAACATCAGAAGCAGACCCAAGATTTCCACAAACTTCAGGGCCTTTGAGGGGTGGGGGACTGATATGGAACAGCACCATTTGTGCAGATGGTACTGTTCCAAACTACACTTTTCCATGGTTTGAACCAGCAGGCTTGGCTGGTTTAGACCCACCAATTTAGACCAGGGAGAGGTGAGTGCAGAAAGACTCCCAGTTCAGAATCATGTATTTAAATTGGTCATTCAGATCAGTGTCGCCTTAGCCTCACACGGATTTTGTCTGCATTGGTCCTTGTTACTTTGACCAGGACCTTTTACTTGCACAATTTCAACCTGCTGTCCAAATCACAAAATTAGTCTCAAGGTGCATTCACACACAGTTAAGGATGTGCATGAATATTCACCACATTCAGACTTCGATTGAATTCATTCAAACTCATACATTAGAATTTGAATCAAATATTGGCTACATTCAACAATTAACATTTGAATTCAAAGCAAATGCTTCTATACATTTGTTCAAACCTTTCGTATATTTGTGGATATGGGGAGGCAGGAAAGTGGCTGCCCAGTCACACCTGCAGCAGATCCATACCGGATTCAGAGCAGATTCAGAGCAGATTCAGAGCATATTTACACATTCCAGGCAGTTCTGCAGGGGATCTGTGGAGGATTCATAGGTATGATAGGCAGCAGGGGGGGTTGAATCAGGTTTGAATAGCATTCAAAGAATGTTTGTATCAAATTCAAATCCAACCACATTTGAAGGGGCTCTATCTAAACACATGCCATTTTTTTCACATTCTCTTTGATTCAAATTGAACACGAAAAGACATTCATGCACATTTCCATACACAGTAACAAAAACACTTCTGAGGCAGTTCTGAGGCAAGTTAGAAATTGTTGGTATGTGAAAGTGGGCCGCTCTTGCCTCTTTTGAACATTCTTTGCTAGAAAAAGGTGAATTGGAGATAAGAGGGATACATGCTGCTTTTTACTGTTTCTAGGACAATTTTGAGTCTTCTCCACCCCCTCCCTTTGGCTAGGTGTAGGTGCAGACTCACTCTCAAACTCCAGCCCTCTTTTTTTAGCTGAACTCTCTGGCATGATATTTTCTTTTTAGCTTCCCTGTCATGTTTGGCATCTGTGACACCTAGGATTGTACCTAGATTTTTTTGTATTTCCTATAATATATTAAGTTATGTTTTTTTTAAAAAAATAATAATTGTTTTCACAGAAAAAGGCAATATTTTTATTCCCAAAATGAATGTGAACACTGTACTCTGTATGTTTACATTTTATGGCAAATCCGTATTCCAATATATGTTCTTTGAGTTGACCGACTCAGTCTTAAAAATCAAAATTAAATGTCTAAAAAAGCCACCAAATTGGAGTTGTCAGTCATTTCTTTATCAAAAGATATTAAAACAAAACAAAAATCCTTCTTCCTTCTACATGGTAAAGTGGATCTAGTATGTTGAGGTGGCTAAAGCTGAAGGAAAGGAGGAAGTTCTGTGCTCCTCTTGTGGTGGTTTGGAAGCTATTCCCTCCCCCATTCATTTGCTTCGTGCTGTCGCTGATAAGGAAGTTACTCTAACTTCTAAGAGGCATCACTGTGGGTTAGTGTTCCCTTAGCATCATTTGTACTCTGGGACTTGATCCAGAAAAAACATTCTGTTTTATGAGATTTACTTGGCCAGCCTACATAAAGAAGCTGGAAGGAAAGATAGCAAGAATCCAGGCATTTTTGTTAAAATAGAGACATTTTGGAAGGTAGTAGTGCTGACACACCCAGGAAATATTTGCGACTAATAGAGAGTTGCCAAGCTTTTCTCTCCATCAGGCCATGTCTCTGCTTCCAGTTAAGGCAGCTTCATCTGAGGCAGATGGGGAGAGGCACCCACATCTGCAGGATTCTCCTCATCTCCATTTCAGAGTGAAGAGGCACCATTTTTGCAGCACCTCAGTGAAGCATGAGAAGAAGCTGCCCTGCAATGGAGGCCCCCTCCTTGAGCGATTGTGCCAGAAAACATCCTGCACAATCACTTTGAAGGTGTCTGGTGCCACCAAACATGGAGACACGGTAGCAGTGAAGAGCTTTTCACGATGACAAAGGCACCTTATGCTGGTAAGGAAAGACACGGTCTCAGAAGAGTTTTAAGTATACTTTATGAACACTAATGAAAAACATGCTATAATAAGAGAAGATGATTTAAAAACAAAAACAAATAACAAATCTTACACTGAGTGGTTCACTGCTATTGTCCATGCTGCATGTGGTAGAACCACTGAGTCCATGTGAAATGAATTTTATGAGTTTCTAACTAAATCAAATGTGTGTGCAGCTGCTAGATTTTTCTCCCACTGCACAGCACCCATTCCATCCATCTTCCCAAATCCATCCTGCCCGCACTTGTGTGGACACGCAGGGGTCCCTCAGATCAATCACTATTTGTGATGGATCTGGGGAAGGATGGATTGCCAAAAAGCGGATCTATTTAGATCCGCTTTTTGGAGGCAAATGCGGAAACACCCATAATGTTCTTTTCAGAAGAAGTATGCAGGCCAAATTAAATAAATAGAATGCAAGAAGAGCCCTGCCGGAGAAAATGAAAAACCTGCTTTGAAACAGATGTCTGAAAAAAGGAACAACACGTTATTTCCCTTGTAAGTTTTTTTCTTTTTCCCTTGTATAGTGGAATGATATTCTGAGAACACCCAATACACTCTTAATTGGCCATAAAGCCTACTGCACTCCAAGTTCTTTACTTCTATGTAATCATAGGACATATTGCACCATAAGAGAGTTAAGAGTAAGGCTCACAGTTTTGCATCTAATCTCTAGAATAATTGTAGACTGCTTTTTTTGCTTTAGATAGTGACATTAGTGTACCCAGTACTTCCAGAACAGTGTACACATATACCTACCCATACAGCTTAAACCACAGAATTTTACAAGATATTCTGCCTATGGCAACTGCAATTAATATTCCAACAAGCAGTTGGTTGTTATTGTTACATACTTTAGGGGAGCATACAGACAGGGTTTTTTTGAAATTTTCCCATACCTGGATACGCACACAAATGTCTTATTAACAGTCAGCCAAATAAGCAGCTGGAAGCCTACTATACTTTGCCACCCTGCAGCCTACATTTACATTTAACTATGACTGCTACACATTGATTGGCCACTCAATAGGAAACTCCCACCTTTTTTGCTTACTTATGTTTTGTGTGCAACCCTGCTTAAAGAAAGAGATTCCTTTGGTGCTGTGAAATCACTAGGGATGTGCACAAATATTCAAAACATTTGAAATTTGATCGAATTCAATTGAATTTGGATATTCAAATTCAAATCGAATGTCTCTAAACTTGAATTTAACATTCAAATGAATTTTTGAATCTTTTGAATCATTCGTATGAATTATTCAGACATTCTTATGTGTGCGGATACGTAAGCATTACATTCGTATCTGTATGCATCTTATTCGTATCCATTTGCATTTGTACGGATACGTACGGGATGAAAATGGAATGCATACGGGATAAAAATGTGATGTGTATGGATGTGTATTGATGCGAACAGATGCGTATGCACACATTCAAATGTTGTTGACATTAGTATCTTCAAATACCAATTGAAAATTTGTACAAATAGATTTGGATATTCAATTTGAATAAAATCCTGAAAATTGCGTTCGTGCACATCCCTAGAATCACAAATGATGAAAAGGTGACTTGTTTGAAGCTTCAAGACAGAGTAATGCAAATGCTAGCAAACTCAGATTTGCCCAGACAGTGGCCCTTTGATCACACCCTAAAGCTACTGGTATTAGAATGATATTGACTACTATTTTAGCCAAGCTCTGTAAATGATTTTAGCATGAAATCTACAGAATAGGAACACATACTCATTTTCTCTCTGCCTTTTGGGGATATTGAATGCACTACTAGCCTCAAAAGCTAATGCACTATTATGCTCACTAATAATGTGAGATGCAAAAACGCGTGTGACAGTGTTTAAGAGAGCTCTGGAGATGAATTGTATACACACACACACAAAGCCAGATCACTGAAGAAGCAGAGTCCAAATATCTTGTTATCATAGTAAACTGTTCCTCAGTTGAGCAGCACAAAGACACCTAAGGAGCTGAGTTTGAAAGATTCGTGCAAAAGTTTCATTAGGACTAAGGTTCCTCAGGAGAATTGGATCAAACACAAAATAAAATGGCACACAATTGATGAAATACCTTGTGAAGTAACCTTCTCAGAGACAAAATGTTTTCGGTAAAAATTTGGAAAATTTGGCTATTGGAAATGAGCTTTGCTCTGCAAGTATGCAGAAAGTTCATGATGCAGCTGTTTATCAGGGCAATATAGTTCTTAACTGTAAGAATGCATTGTTCACAACACTGTGAACAACTGAGCCTCATATGCCAAATCATGAAGCTATGACTTTTTCTTGTTACAGGAAAAGCCCTCCGAAATCTAGTGCTTTCCAGATGATGACCATACATCTTAGGAAACATTGGCAGTGATCTGGAAAGAAGATCCCTGAGGCATTACATCAACTGGAAGAAGGATATTTATATGAGTAAGGCTGATTTTTTTTTGTACTTACACAGTTTATTGATGGATGAATTATCCACCTTTCAGAATGAATGAATACACAGATTAGAATTTCAAATTTTTCAGACTTAAAGAAATTGCATATTATAATATCATTTGTAAGGATTTTACAGTTAATGAAATGATCTGTAGCACAATCATATACCATTTTCACATGTACATTTCTTGTCCCACTGGGGTGGGATGCTACTAGAATGGAATAGGGCTATCTGCACTGGGAGAGTATATAAGAATAAGGTGTTTTCTACAAATAAAATTAAGAACAACTTTGGCAGGCGCATCAATTACATTCCTGCCTTTACAAGGATAGTCTGGCTACTGTTCTCCATGCACTTGTGACCTTATAGTTTGAGATCCTCCCTGTTGCTGTTAAGTATTGCTTGCAGATTGTGTTGTCTATTCCATGCTGCATTAACCTGGATTCAGTAATCCCCAATGAGAGCTAGCTTAGCAATGACAGCCAGTTCCAAAGCTATACTGTGTCCTGCATGGACTGAGCATGATAAAAGGGGACAGAATCTCCTTATCCTGTTCCAGCATACAAAAGAGAAGCTCTTAAACCATATCCTGGAACAGGATAACATCTTGGGTGGAACGGCCCTATAAGGTGCAGCTAGTGCAAAGTGCAGTGATCAATCTTTCATGAACAGCCTACACACATATTATTCACGTGCTTAAGTAATGGCACCACTTGCCAATTAGCTATGGGACCAGATACCATATTTTATGCTTGACGTATAAGGACCTAAACAACTTGGGACTGGAGTACTTAATAGAATGTCTTCCCCATTACAGGCTAGGAAGATCTGTGGAGTGAGGAGGAAAGGGTGAGAGATGCTACAAATTTCTACAGCTGGACCTTCCATTTGGTGGCATCTACCCTCTTTCCTGCAATATCTGAATTCTTCAACTGGACAGAGGCCCTATGGCCACATTGGATGATGCCCAGCACCACTTAGCCATAGCTCTTGTTCCAGCAGGCTCTGCTTGACTTCTCTTTGCCACAAGCACAAGTCTTATCCTTGCTTTCTACCCTTGCAACTTTGTGTTGGACTCTGCAAACCAGTGAGTTGGTTGGTTTTACTACTATATTCATAATCTGCTTCCTTAAATGGTGTTACTGATGAACTGGAATGCCCCACTGGGTCAATTCTAAGGACTTGGAGACGGCAAGCACTAATCTTTGAGCACTGCCAAGCCATGAATTGAATACCCTGAAAGAGCACAGTACCATTTAGTAAATTTTAGGAATTTCAGGCTATAGACATGTTAAAATAAAGCCTGTTTACATGTGACTTACCCTCCTATGATAAGTTATGAAGCTTACATGTTGTTCTGTTATAGCACATTCAGTGTTCAGTGCATAAAAGATGTATATACATTTTTATTCATTTGGGATTCATGATTCTTCGGTGATGGTGCCATTAACACAGGGGTGGTATTATTCACTGTAGCATGCCACTTGTGACAAATGGCAGACATTAGACAAATAGGCATCATAGCAAGTTTCAAGAACAGAAGCATAAAATATCTCACACGCATCTGATCCATTGAAGTCTACTTCACAAAATTTCCATGTTTATTAGTCCTTGGTTTAGGGAGAATACAGGCATTTAAGAAAGCTGAAGTGCTGTCATTTGGAAAGGATGACAAAATTACTTGAGGGATTTGATAAGTAAAAAAGTTACATATAATTTTATTTTGCAGGGATTTCTTTTTCTTCCTTTTTTCTCATTAAAAGTTGCATGCCAGCTAAGCCAGATTAGACGGCATAATACGGTGAAAAAGATAAAGATTGTATAAGGAAGTGAAATTTTATTAACTTTTTAACATTACCCTGTGCATGATGTTTTACAGGCTAACATAACCCAGATAAAAATGCCACCCCTACAAAAGCTTTCAATCTCGGTTTAAACCACAGAAATGAGTTTAGACCCCCAAAATAACAAGAGACAAAGTTATGCAAGCTCCATTTTGATTGGGACAGGGACCAAATAATCCAGGCCAAAGTCTTCATGGAAAAACTGAGTTAAGAAAATGGGAAAATAGAAATCCTGTTCGGGTGTTCTGACATCCTAGCATCTGGCAGAAGTAGGGATGTGTACGAATGGGGGGGGGGGTTGCATTCTATTTGTAACAAATCGAATGTAAGAAAATTTGTATTCATTCAAATAGATCCCTCTATTCGATATGAATGTATTTGTATGAATTGGTATGAATTCCAATACGAACTCATACATATGCAATACGAATCTGATACAAACACATACGTATCTGATATGTATCCAATATGAACACATACATATCTGATAGATATGTGATTTGTATCCCATAACATATCTGCTCTGAAAGCATGAAATCCACCCTGGATCTCGTTTTAATCTGCTCTCAAACCATGTCAAATTCACTCTGGATCCATTGCAGATGTGACTGGTGCACCACTTTCCCACTTCCCCATTTCAGGAATGTTCCAAAGCTTCATGCGAATATTCCAAAACATTCATATTCATACGAATGTCAGTGTATGAATAACGTAACATTCAGTTGTTATATGAATGTCTGAATTTGTATGAATTCATATGAATAATGAATGTCACGAATGTTAGATTCAGGCTGACTGAATGTATCCTCATCTGCATTCTCTTCCTCAATATGTTATAGGTAATAATGGAAAAGTCCATTTTCATTTTTCTCATCTTCCTTCTTTTCCAGTTTTATGTTCAGCTTTTTGTACATCTGTGTCCATGTCTCCATTTACCTTACTGAGTGTCTTCTCCAAAAGGCTCCATTTGTGGTAACACATGGCAAACTATGAGGAGCATTCTGTCCCAGTGAAGGATACAAATGCTGGCCAAGGAAACTATGGTGGGCCTGTTTAAGCAGCGTATTAACTTCCAGTGGTCTTCCTGGAGCACTTCAAAACAGATTCCCCGTGGACCCACTAGTACGCTACTAGTAGTACACTAGTAGACTAGTAGGGCACTATTTTGAATGCCTATCCTGCTCTGTGCTCCTTCCAGTGTAGTCAGAGCGTTCCAGGGACATTGGATCTATGCCATCTCACAACAGTGTGGTGAAGAAAGAGCCCTTCTTGGAATACACTGAGGCCCAGTGCAGAAAGGTACTTACTTTCAAAGGGGTTCCTCCACTCTTTCTTTAAAGAGTTACTTGAATTGCACCAATACTGTCATTTAAGTTTTCCTTTGTACCTTGAAATCTAACAAAGCTACATATTCTGTACCTTCCTATATAGTCATTTTTTGGATTTTAAAGAAATCAGAATGGATTTTTAATTATTATTGAATGGTCAGAGTACCCTGACTTCAGGCATTCAGGTAGGATCCACTTGGTCCCTTGAATCAGAGGGAAATCCAGTGTGCCATGTCTGCTTGGTACTGCACATTAATAGAGGCCCTAGAACATTGTGACGTGGTCACATGAGACCTGGGCCCAACCGACTCCTCAGAGAACAAATATGGTGCAAGCCAGAATAATTTCTGTCACCGCAGTGCAAAAGGACAGCAGCATTAGAAGTGACATTTTGCCTTTCTGAAATCTTGCCAGGCTCCCAGAATGGCACACTTTGGGCACATCCCCATGCACATTTTGATCCGAATCAAAATCAGGTTTGGCAGGGGGCGTCCCCATGTATTTTAGATTTTGTCTGATTTCCGTGGACCAAATTGCTGAAACCAGGACCAAATTTAGTACTGGGGAAAAAAAAACCTGTTCTCTGCATGAACCTGCACATGGGGATGGTTCCAGTCTATTTGGGGAGGATATTGGCACTTGCATCATTGGGAGGCCAAAATGATGAGGGGGAGATTCTTTTATACAAGTATTCCACCCTCCTTCCCTGATCGCCAAGGAAGGCAGGATAATGGCTTGATTTTTCTCCCTTCCACTTTCTAGGTGTTCTCCTGGTTCCCGGGTGGAGTGGAGGTGCGCAAAACTGCTCATCCACTCAACTGCCACCAAACCTCATAGTGGCTTTGCTCAAACAGCTGGTTTTTTAAAAATTATTATTTTTGCCATTCAGTTCTGGCTTCTCTGTGCCCCTAAGGGTGTGTGTGGCATTTGCAGCAGGTGGCACAGGGATGAGGTGACATCACTCCAGCTTCCATTGAGAAGACGGGGGGGGGGAGAGGAAATGGCACTGCTCCCTGGTTCCAGGGTTTGATGCAATTTGCGTAGAGACAGCTGTATCCAGACCAAGACCACGTTACTGGGAATGGCATGGGGACAGGCAACATTCAATCTTGGTCCCACATCCAGTCAAATGTGAGCCCAATCAGAGCCAAATGGCTTGCATGGCAATGTGACCTTTCAGGGCTATTTCTGGAGTCTGGTGAAATATCCTCGTATGCAGCTGCACCAGAGTAATGCAGATTTGCAATAGGTGAATAGTAGAATAGTAGAACCCCAATAGTAGAATTGCTGATGTCTGGATTGTCTTTTAGATTTATACGTATCAGCCCAACGATATCAAGAATAGTAGAAGAGCATCAAGCAAAGTATTATTTATAAATGGAGCTAAATACAGAAAAAAAAACTTCATTGAAAACTGTGAGAAACGCAGGTTCTTCCATCTTTTGAAGGGAATAGTTCAACAACATATAGAAGACCACTTGATCAGTGTTTGAATAGATAAAACAGGCCCAGACGGATCTGTGGTCTTTATTTTATCATTGTTATCATATGTAAACATACAACCAGGATTGCTGTTCTTATACTTACCCCTGAGTTTATTTTTTATCAAGTTCAAACCAAGTGGATGATTAAATTGGATTAATTTCTGCTTGTACAGACTAAAATAAAATTGCACTGTGAAAGTATTTGGGTAGAACTTAACTGATTTCTATTCTTATGAGACACCGAATGACAGAGATGGGATTATTGCATCCCACTGTCAAACCTATTTGGAGTCACTCTTTGGACAGTTAGTTTATGAAAAATAATCTCTTTATCTGTTCCTTCCATTCTTCTGTACAAGAAAATGTAGTGCGTATGTCACTTTTTCAGCTTATCCTGAAAAAAATGCTGCTTGTTTGAAGAGATCTGGAACAAATCAGATGGTGTCTGCTATCTTTCCCTTTCATCTTTAACCTGCTCACCAGATGCCCCTTCAAATGTCTTCAAATATTCTTTTGTGGGATGGAAGAGGATTCTATGCTCTGTGAAGCAGTTGCTTAACTCACCTCTCTGTTTGTTCACTTTTCTTCTTAAAAATCTGAGAGTTGATCTGAATATTTTCACTATAGAGGGAATTCTTTATGGGAAAGAATTAGAATCTCAGGAAAATGGGCTTAGTTGTGGCCAGAAAAAAAGACCACGGCAAAATACATCGCTTCCCAAGAAAGGGTGGCATTGGCTGCCAATTCACTACTGAGCAAAATTCAAGGTGTTAACTCTGACTTACAAGGCTCTAAATGAGTTGCACCCCAAATATCTAAATTGATACAGTTCTGCCCATGCCTTAGGATCAGGAGGTGAGGCCCTCTTAGTTGTCCCACTGCCTTCAGCAGTGAGTGGGTGAGCACCCGGGAAAGGGCCTTTTTGGTAAAAGCCCCAAGGTTATGGAATAGTCTCCCCCTCAAGATGCGTCACTGCCCTTCCCTGTATATATTTAGGAAGGCAGTGAAGATGTACCTTTTTGCCCTGACCTTTGGCTGATTATACTTCCCTCCCCCCCCCATGCCATAGATACTTTTATTTTAATAACTGGGATATTCTTTTAAATATGTTGAATCTTTTTGAAGTGTTTTTATGTATTTTATTGTTTTTCATATATACTGACTTGTAATTTGCTGTTTTAAAGGTTCTTATCCGCCCTGAGACCTTCGGGTATAGGGTGGAATAGAAATAGAAAATAATAAATAAATCAGAGAGAAGAAAATAGTACATTTTTTTCTCTCATCAGTATTTATTCCAAGGGTGGAACATTGAGACTCAAAATGGGCTACATGCCTTAAAAGAAAGTTTCAGTCAGCCTTGTTTTGAGTTCTTTGTCTCACCATTTTGAACAATATTTTAGAGGTCAACTCCCCCCTTTTTGGACTTTTCTGCATGCATTTTGTTGTGTTGGAGGGGCTCCTCCAGGTCCCACAAGTTATGCCGCGTCCCCATGCAAGCCGTTTGGGTCTGATTGGGCACGCATTGGACCAGGTGTGGGACTGAGATCGAATCATGCTCCTCCCTATGCCATTCCCAGTAACGTGGACTGGGTGTGGATTCAGCAGCCCCTATGCACACCATGCAAAACCCTGGCATGGGGGAGTGGCGCCATCTCCTCTCCACCCACTCTCCCCTCATTGGAAGCAGGATTGACATCACCCCACCCCTGTGCCACCTGCTTCAAATGCCACAACCCCCTCCCCTTAGTAAGACCAAATGAAAAACAAAACAAAACAAAAAACAAAACAAAAGCCACTACATGGTTTGGCAGTAGTTGAGCAGCTGAGCAGTTTTGTGCACCTCAACTCCACCCGGGAACTGTGATAGCACCCAGCAACCTTAAAATGAAGAACAATCAAGCCATTATCATGTCCACCTTGGCAATCGAGAAACAGGGGTGGAATATTTTCCGTGTAGAAGGGAGAAAAATCAAGCCATTATCCTGTGATCGGGAAATGGGGGATGGAATCCTTGTATAAAAGAGTCTTGTGGGGCAGTGAAGGCCATTCGACCCCCTCATTGTTATGGCTCTAACACCATTTACTCCCCAAAAGTATCAGTGGTTGTGATCTCCAATGCACAGGGCAGGAATGGTAAGCACAGTACATGAAAGCCCACCTCCCACTGACGTGAGTGCCAATCTCCACCCCAAATAGCCTGGGACCATCCCCATGTGCAGGTGCCGAACCCCCAAACCGTGCCCGGACCTGTTTTTTCCAGGACCAAATTTGGCATGGGTTTGGTCCTGGTTTGGGCAATTTGGTCCGTGGAAATCAGACCAAATCAAAAGTGCATGGGGGTGACCCTTGCTGAACCCAATTTCAATTCAGACCAAAATGTACATGGGGAAGCACCTTTAGAAAAATCCACTCTGTGGGGACATGGGTGAGGGCCTTCTCAACTGTGGCACTTCACTTATAGAACACCCTTCCCTTAGAGGCCTGTTGAGCACCAACTCTTCTAACTTTTAGGCACGAAGTAAAGACCTGGCTTTTAATGAATGCCTTTGGGCACCAATTCACTCAAGCAGTATTTTAATTTTAACTTTTAAACTAATTATGCTTTTTAATAGGGTATGTATTTAATGTTTTGCTGTATATGGGTATTTATTGTAATCCACCCAGAGATCTTAGGATATGAGATGGGATATAAATATTCTTAAAAAATAAAAAAGTAAATAATTTCCTTGAAGCAATCTAAGTATCCTAGACTACTCTGCTCCAGGATAAGAGGAGGAACATTCTCTGCATTGCATTCCCAGCCTTTGATGTTTTCAACCAGGCACTCTTCACAGCAAACCCATTTCCAGTCACACTCCCTGGTGCACCACCAAAAAGGGACGAGCCCACATCTTCCATAGCCCAGGATACAGACTGTAATCGAGTTGTGGACAGTTTTAATGAGGTCTACCACAGGACTATCCCAGTCCATAGCTACTTGTGGTGCAGACAAAGTGTGCAGAGTCAGGGAAGTCTACTGCCCACACTATTGTGTGGAAGGCAGCCCCCTGGGCCCTCTGTGTGCTGGGATCATGGCACATGCAGAAAGGCCTAAGGTTATTACAACTCCCAGCTATTGTAAACTATTTAGTATTTTGGAATCAGTCGTATTCACTCTCACTGTGAATGACAGGTAATGGGTTTTTGTGGTTTATATCTGGCAATCATGTTTGCTGCGATTGATGGGTAAAAGGGGGAAGCAAAGGCTTAAGCTTTCTGATTTAACCAAATGAGTGTGTTTTCCTACCAAGTGATTTCTTTTCTATTTTATTTCTCACTGCTTTTATTACAGAGCTCAATACGATGGCTTAGGCTGAATGCACTATTATACATCAGTCTGGGGCCTGAAGTATAAAGCAAGGTAGTAGTCTTTGTTAACTCTGGTGTTCACCCTGAGAACAGAAATCAGCTCATAAATCAAAGTTAGTTTCTGTCAGTAGAACAGCCTTTGTAACTAAATTTAACCAGGGTCCCACCCTCTCAAGTCAGGTGGAGATGGATCATAACAGAAGAATTCACAACCTTTGGGCACATGTGAGCACCACTACATTTTCACACAGCTTCTTTATAGAAGGAACCTCCTCCTCAAATATGGAAAACATGAAACTGGGAAATCTTGATTAATAGAATCACAAGCGATAGAGTGTAAATTCACCGAAGCAACCCTGTTAACTCCCTTCTTAACTTCTTTGAATATGGGTTGGATGTCTACATTTTCCTGTAGTGTTTTGTCCCGTCACAGTAATTGTTAAGAATTATGCTTACTTGTGAACCTACATAGGAGCATTTTCCTTCTTACAGAAGCAGAGTTCACATAACAGCAGTTAGCTTAGTTAGATGAATGATCTGTCACCACCGATGCTTTTGAACTCTTGTACTATTCACTTTGAGAAAAATAGTTGAAGGAAATCAGAGTAAGCATTCAGAGTCATACTGTTAGTCTGCTGTGCCTGTATTAATAGATCTTAAAGCAGTTAGAAATGGGGAAGAATCGTTGACTTCATGCTATAAATTCAGACTTACAAAATGCACACTTCCTGAATCAAGAGTTATATTGAAATATAAGTAAGTATCCTTTGAAATGAACATCCATCTAGATTTTGTTCTTCAGTCCTCTAATCAAAAGCTGCTCACGAAAATGCATGACTGTAAGAAAAGCATTAAAAATGTATCTAAGATAAAATAATAAGTATATGGCGTTATTAATGGCATCCTTCCAAAGAGCCCGAGGGTCTCTCTCCTTCATTCTATTTTCCCATTAAACCTGTTAGATCAGTTAGACTGCTTACTGTAGCAGTTTGATGAAGAACTGAAAAAAGAAATCAAGGTTCCAGGCCCCAGTCCAATATAGTGAGGCTGTACCATTTGCAACTACATCCTACCTTTTATAATGGCACTTACCTTAAAGCCCTTTCTGCACTGGGTCCTATTCCAGTTTGTATCCTGGAATAGGGACGTGAGACCTATTTGCACTATGGCCTCAAGTGAAGAAGTAGTGAAGCTCTGGTGAAGAGCATCCACACGTGTTGGAGGCCGTTACAGCTCTCGAGCATGCCCACTCTCAGAAGAAGTTCGCTAGCCCTTGATTAGGCATGGAGCACAAAATTGTGTTCCACATGTTAACCAATGTTTATCTAACACCTCAAATGTCCAGGCAGTGACCATTTGCTCTTCTTTCTGTGCTCTGGGGTCGTTTGAAATGCCGCACAGGTGCGCTGGTACCTCGGATGACAATAGACACAACTGTGGATGTGCATGTGCAGAGTGTACATGTCATCAAGGTGATGGTGCTGATGCATGCACAGTCTTGGACCAGGAGGAGGACCAGGCCCCAGATCAAATAAGGTGAGTATTCAATCCCGGGGGGACGGAATGGCCAAAGTTGACTAGTGCCTCCTCCAAGTTGAAGAGGCAGGAAAGATACCTCTAAAGGTTGTTCATCAGATTGACTAAAGTTCATTTCATTGTCCTGCTCATACAGAAACCAATGACTTTTGTTGTCGTTTATCCTACAGCTAAAATGAATGAATGATTAGTCATATGCCTGTATCAAGTTTACAAAAGATGAAATCATATAAAACGTAGAAGGATAAGAACAAAAAAATTAAAAATATTGTTATTTGTCCCCATCACCCTTACAAAACACCCCATTCAATTCAATGAATAATTTCCTAAATTGGGCAGCCTTAACAAAAAACAAAGCTACACTATACGTCACTTGGATGTTTTCTCCCTGCAGAAGGTAATTCAACTTCTGCTCTGCATTCAGCTAAAATTATATTTGTCACTTCACAATGGTGGTTCTAGAAAAAAAAAATCTGTGGGGTGCCCTCCATCTTAAAGCTTTAAATGCATGATGTTTGCCTTTGTATCATTGTTGCTGCTTCCATGAATTTACTGTCTCACATAAGCACCCCAATCCCTCCCCTCCATTTCTTGTTTTTTCACCTCAAAGCTTTTTGAAGAATATGAGGTATAAAGTACAAGAAGAAGAAGAAGAAGAAGAAGAAGAAGAAGAAGAAGAAGAAGAAGAAGAAGAAGAAGAAGAAGAAGAAGAAGAAGAAGAAGAGAAGCTATAGAATGATGCATGAAGTCTGGTATCATATGGATGGCTGCAGTTGCTCACCCCCTTTTAATGTATCTAAAACCAAGAGAAAACACATATTTAGCACTGAATTATGACATTTGCTCCTGAATGGTCTTTGTAAAATGAAAACAAAATAAAATGCAACTCAACTTCATTTGCAAAAGCACGTTCAGTATGATAGGAGATTACGATAGACTCCTCTTT
Organism: Aspidoscelis tigris stejnegeri; assembly: GCA_023333525.1. NCBI lineage: Eukaryota > Metazoa > Chordata > Lepidosauria > Squamata > Teiidae > Aspidoscelis > Aspidoscelis tigris. The sequence goes on from JALMGA010000010.1 coordinate 19,849,471, forward strand.
TAACTGTAATCCTGTTTTATACCTATGTAATAAAAGCTGCTACAGAGGCAGTAATGACTGTTATTAGTTTGGTTTGGCAATAATAGTTACTCTTAGAAGCTGCATTTTGGATCACAATCTCATTGTGTACAAACACTTGGAAAGAATTCATCCACTAAAAAAGAGTGAGCTTGAAAAATTGTTTTTACAATGTGGTATTTATAAGAAAAAGAACAACAAAGTTATTAAAATTTTCAGCCCAGCTAGAAAATTTAGTGAAAGCAAACAGGGGGGATGATTTTTCTTTTAATTTTAGAACTTTTTATTAATGAATTCACACCATATAAACAACAAACATATATAAACATTAACACCCCATACAAACTTCTTTTCTATTCTGTTGTAGCATGTCCCAGAGAGTACAATTCACTGAACAGGCATCTTTAAAGCTTTTGGTCTTGATGTTTCCTTTCAATGTCAAGTGGTTTCCATTTTCTGGCTGCCAATAAGATAAGAACAAACTACACTATGCTGTCTCTTCCTTGTTTACCAGCACTGATCAGGTTAACCTCACTCTACATTACATCAATCCGACAAGTTTGTGCTTCTATTCACATATAAAGGACCATCATCTTACTGAACTTGCCACCTCATAGCCACACCCACTGTCATTTACACACAGAACTGATTCCCGGGCACTTCACTCCATGCATCTCTTGGAGTAGGCTTAGAGCCTTTTTGCACTTAGCACTGTACTGTATAGATCATCCACACTGCATGGAGCCATGTTTTCACCAGACGCATCTCTGCACATGCAGGAGTTTCCCCCTGCTCTATATATCTCCCTTCCTGCCTCCTGCTGCACCTCTGTTCACACTTTCTCCTGATGGAGGAGGTTTGAATGGAGCCTGGGGAGGAGTGGGACAGCGGTGGTGAGAGCTGTGTTATCCCGTCAGAACAGCAATAGTGCCACGCAGGCATGTTGGTGCCATTGCCAGCTCTCTGCAAAGGCCTCTGTGATGGTAGCAATTCACACCTCTCCAGCACTTAGGGAAGCATTGACTAGGTTAGGGATAGATCTGGCATCTTCACCTGTCTGGGAGGTTTCCCATAGACGTGAAGGTGTGAAAACACCCAATGTCTACAAAAGTACAAGTTACCACCATCACCACCTCTCTAAGATTCTTCTGGATCCCCTTGCTTTATGGATTGGTGTATCACAGACTGCTACTGAAAAAGGGTAGCCCCTTCTTGAACTGAGACTTATTCCAGGATACATCGTAGGGGTGAATTCTTACTCATGGCATAAAGCGCTTTAGAAACGGTTTGAATCCTCTTTGTTCCCATTACCAATCTGTTTCAGGGATTTTTTGAGTATTTGGCTCTAAAATGGAATATATAGTGCACTTGGTTTTTCAGGAGTTTCCCCCTGTTTTGCAGTTAAAATGCTTTATCTTTATTCCTTTGGGAACGCTACAGTAGATTGGGGCAGATCCATTATGAAATGGGTGGGATTTCTCCTTGCAGTATAGTTCCTAGCCAGATTTTTAAAGTGCCAGGAAGCCCAAATCTCAGAGCACTTCACAGTTTCATTTTCTGATAATAAGTAACAATTCATCCCATACACTTTCATTTCCTACCCACGTACAGTGGTAACAAAATTACTGCTCGCTCGCTGCAGACAGGGAAGCTGCCTGATTATTATTCTACCCAGCAGAGCAGGGCTGGGGATTTTGTGAAACACGTAAATAGTGTTTAGTCCGTGGAATCAAACAGGGGCAGCAAAAGCAGGAGGGAGGGGGCTGGGATTCCCCACGTCATCGGATCAAAGCCAATGGGGAGAATGGGGTGGGAAAAGGGTGAGGAGGGAGAAGAATTGCTTTCCCCAATCCATTTTTTGGAAGTGTGGGGACACAATTCAGGGTTGACTACAATTGCCAGATGTTTGCTTGGTTTTAAAGCATTTTAAAAGCATTTTAAGTAACATTTCAAGTGGCGTTTTAAATAGCATTTTTATTCCATGAGTGGGAATTCACCCTAGGTTTATCATCTGCATACTAGTCTGCAAATTATGGCAGCCCCTGGTCAGAACCAGCATGGGGACAGTAGGCCCCTATTCCAGGATATATCCTAGAATAATGTTCTGTGGGTACTTTTTACAAGAGCAGCAATTCAATGAGGAAACAACAGACAAAGTAATAGCCTAGAATTGCCTCCTGCCAGTTGCAGTTGCAGTGAGAAGCAATTGTGGGGTCTAAAGAAGATCCCACAACTTCCTCCAGGTGTCTGGAGGCATCCCATGTGAACTAGATTTAAGAACTGTAGCCTTCTTAGAGATATTTTAACAATCTCAATACTTAATCTTCTTGTCAGTTGACAAATTAGTCTCTGATGCCCTACGTTATTTTAAAATGTATATCAATGGCGTGTATGAGTGTACGTGAACCAGCATACATCTTTATCTATGGCATAATCAGAAGCTTAATGCCAAGCTGGGCCAAAAACATGTGCATCAATAATTGCAAAGACAGCAGGTAAACAGTGCCAAAGTGGCACAGGCGGTGCATTCAAACACAGACAGTATGCTTGTATTTAATAAGCACAGCAGGCGAACAATTGGATTTGAAAGGGAAATTAAATGGGCTGACCTGAGTGCAGAGGAATTTATTGTCTAGCTCTGTGCTTTCTGTGCCACAATTATTGCAAAGCTCTTTTGTAAACTAATATGAAGGCACACTAGTATTGCGACTGAGCATCAATTAAAGCAGGGAAGTCACAGTAGGAAATACAAGTACATTTTGGAAAAAGTCAAATGCAATCAGCTTTTTTACCTTCAAGCTGTCATATTTTGTTTGCTTTTAATTTCTCCCCCTTTCTCCCTCTGTGATCTGTCTATTATATATTTAACATTGCAGTTAATGTCTTTCCCTTATAAAATACATAAAGCTAAAAATATTATTAATAGCTATAAGTAGATATAAACCAATAATCTAGTTTGAGGGATTCAGAAATGAGTCTGTTTGGGAATTCAGAAATGATTCAGAAATTAAACTGTTTGTTTCACTAGGTAATTTTCTATGGGTAAATCTTTATCTTGCTAATGTATCAATTCTGTCTGACAATTTTAACCCTATCGCTATGTATGAATATAGATGCACTTTGTGGACTTTGGAGTTATTTTATAACCCACTTGTTTTTAATCCAAATAGTCATCCAGGCTGTACTAATTATTTTTCTATATCCTGGTTCTGTCTGATATTGATCCTAGGATCACTGGTGGATACCTATAATACATGATGCTCTTTGATATAATCTTAAGTTAAGTGATATTGTTGGCATGAAAGGCCTTTGAATTCTATACACCTGCTTGTCTTCCAAATTTATATTAATTATTATTATTTTATTGTATCACTAAGTGTGTACACAAATGTGTGTGTGCTGAAAATGTAAAACTGTACTACATAATCATATTTTTGAACTACATGAAAAAACATAGCTACCCATTCACTGGATTGATATACAGAGTATTCCATCCATACTGATATGGATGGAGAAAGACATGAATGTCAGCAGAAGCCACAACACAAAGCAGAAATTACATATCAGTCAAAATGTTGGATGACTTTCCTTCTATATATTTTAAACATTCTCTCTTTTTTTTCAAATACATGCAGGGGCAAAAATAATCTTGGATTTTCTTGAGAATTCCTAAGAAAAGTATGGAAACCATTAGAACAAATGTTACATCCTTCTGTGACCTTCTCTTCATTATCATGCAAAGAACAAACAAAAATGTCTTACTTTGGGAAAAGAGAGGCTATGGGGGGAGAAATCCCCAAGAGGTAAAAGGCCCTGTGCTGTCCTTTAGTTAATTAGGCTGAACATGTTTTTCTGCTAAGGGGATGGACTTTGCAGTTTACTGAGGCTCCCAAAATGAATTCAGAGGCAGAGAAGGAAGAAAAAAATCCCCTGTTCTTTTCTTTGACAGTTTCATCTTACTGGGCCATAGGATGATGTCTGTGTTCCCTACACACATGTATTGATTTAATTCTGCTAATAGATTAACTATAAATTGCACATTCCTTGGAAGGGAATGATGTACCTGAGCATGCTGTAATGTGCCAGAATACAATAAGCATTATTCTCTGACAATGTTTCCATGCTGCTAATTCATTTCCACTTATTCTTATAAATAAGTGTGTTGCCTGACAACAAATCAGTTGGAAGATTAGAAAAACTAAATATCCCTCAGTAGATGACAACGACCATTACAGTTGGCTCTTGATATGTGACTTTGCCTTTAACTATCATGTGCCTGCCCAAATGTGACACAATTCTATTTATATGCATTTGTCTTTCATTTTTACATACCGTATTTTCCGGCGTATAAGACAACTGGGCGTATAAGACAACCCCCAACTTTCCAGTTAAAATATAGAGTTTGGGATATACTCACCGTATAAGAAGACGACACCCGGCGTATAAGACGACCCCTGACTTTTGAGAAGATTTTCCTGGGTTAAAAAGTAGTCTTATACGCCAGAAAATACAGTAGTTTGGCTCCTCTGAGCCAGTTTGGTGAAGTGGTTAAGGAGCCGGACTCTTATCTGGGAATACTGGGTTTGATTCTGCCCTCCTCCATGAAGCCAGCTGGGTGACTTTGGGCTAGACACAGCTCTCTTTCTGAGCTCTCACAGCCCCAACTACCTCACAGGGTGTCTGGTGTGGGGAGAAGAATAGAAAGCTTTGTCAGCCGCTTTGAGTCACCTTAAATAGATGAGAAAAGCAGAATAGAAAAGCCAGCTCTTCCTTTTCTGGTCCCTCAAGTGGCCTGAAGAGAGGATACAGTCGTGGCTGGGATGCATCTGTCCTCATATCAGCCCAATCCTTTGGGGGGAAAACACAGAAGAAAGCAGGGCAATGGAGGAGTGATGTTCTAACTGTTAGAAAAACTGTTGGAGATAGCAGAAGGCAGGAAGCAAAGGAAATAGCAGAAGTCAGCTCACTTAATATACACCTGTTTGCATGATGCTGATTGTATGGGATCGAGGACCCTATAGAGGTGCCTCACCGGATGGCTGCTCTCCTCCCCTATTTTTTCTTGACATCAGATGAAATGCCCCCTAAAGGGTTCTCATGTTCCACTGGTTTTTTCTAGCAGCTAGACTGTGACCTCTTCCATTGCCTCTGCTTCTCCCCTCAGTTGTTTTAAGCACTGGCTGAACCCCAGCATAGGTTTCTGCAAAATTTGATTCATGTTCTAACAATTCATGTTTGTGAATACTCACATCAAACTGAAGATGTGAAATTTAACCAAACCAAATCACTCATGAATATGAACAAATCCATTCAATAGTTCATGTCTGCTGTGGTTTTGCCTTGAAAAGGGCTTTCAAAGGAAAAAAGAAATGTTGATTATTTTGGTTTTGAACAAGGGTTTGGAAATGGACATGAGCCATCATTTGTTCAATTAATCAACCAGTTCACCAATTAATCAAACAAATGGGTTTGATAGCAAAGTGTACATGACATTTTCATTTGTGAATGTCCTACCCCACTCCACTCTTCCCTTGGCCTCAGTTTATACTTTATTTTAATTACTCAGTTTGCAGGGACCATTGTTCATATGCACTGCACAAAGATTATATATCACCTTGCCTCTGGTTATGTGATGCCCACTCCTATCAGAAGCTAAGGACCTCTCTTAGTTTGCATTATTTTCTGTAATAAGAAAGTTGCATTTATGTGAACCTGCTGCCCAACTTACAAAAGAAAAAGAAAAATAATTGAAGAACATCACTTTGGACTTTAAGCTTCCTAAATGTATGCACACTGATATTGTTGTTGCCATGAAGGACAAGTGGATTCGTTCCTTGAATGTTTCCCATTTGGTGAAAACCTCCAACTTTCACAACATTGTGTTAACTGGAGAGAGAGAAATGGGAGAAGAGCTATATTTCTCCAAATCCAAGAATTTTCTCCCTACATAGATACAAGATGATAAAATGTTTTTGGCATCCAGCCACTGAATGACTAGAACATTGTTTACTGACTTCAATGCAGTTGTTAAAGACTCGTCCTGTAACTTCTGTAAACATAAAGCCATGCTTCAAAACAGAATGCAGATCATTCAAAACAAAAGCAAGACAAAACAAATGATCGAAGTGAAGCGGGTGGATATTAAAGCAGGACAAAAGGTGTCACAGGTAATTATAAAGATGCATCTGGTCCCTAGTTACTTTTGACAAAGCCGTTTCAGTGATTTATGGCAGGTCCTTGTTTATAAACCCATTTCTGCAGAGACACGGTATAGCACATTCATCATTCTGCCCACTTTTCATTATTAGATAAACGTCATTTGAACGGAGCCAGAACCTAGAATCCTTCTATCTAAACACAGCAGCAGGTTACTTCTATCTGATATTTAATTATTTATTTAAATTGACCTAAGGCAGCTGGTCTTTGTTTGACCCTTGGTACAATACACTGTATGTAATTCGACAAGCACAAAAGAAAGCATTCAGCATGTTGGAGGTCATCAACCAGCAGACAACACTTGTCTCAACATTGATTTCTGTTTATTCTTGGTGGCATGTAGTTTTGCTCCACTGTCGTACAGAGTAACCAGCACAGTAGCAGTTAACAGATACTATATTCAACTCAATGACTAAAGGAAAAAGAAGAAGATTCCATACTCTTTAGTTCCTTTGCTGTGATTCATGCAGAGAAATTACTGCATAATGGTAAACGGTTCAAATAAACGTTCTGTTTTGCTTTGTCTTCTTGTTTAAAAATACAAGTTCTTTCTGCACTGGGCCATATTCTGATTTACATCTTAGACGTAGGGGCTTATGCTGGCGCAGACTATAGCACAATATGCTCAGGGCCTGCCATAGTCTGCACTGACATGTGGATGGCACATTGAAAATGCAGGAAGGAGTATTGATTTAGGTTGGTATTCTCCTGCTGATTTGAGAAGCGATTCTAGCTTAAAGTGTGTATGTTTTATTATGAGGGTTAAACTTACCCAAACACATGTTTGGTGTGAGTACACAGTAGGTCCTGAAATTATGGATGTTTTCAAACACTAGGAGTGCAATCACACAGGAGTTTTCTCAGGTGCCCATTTTCAAAGAACCACCCCACATATTCTGGACTACTCAGGGGTGGAGGCAGCACTGCAGTGTGTGGATGCAGTGTCCCACAGCGTGTGGGGCTATCCCAGTCTTCTAAATATGAAAAAGCCAATAGGCAAAAGGAACAAAACATCTTTCCTGGAGACTTTCCTAATACAGTATTTCACTGTCAATACCATGCTTTATTCTTGTTTTACATGTGGGATCTAAATGATCTGAACAAAGAAAGAAAAGCTTTCAGGGTGTGCTGTATTTATGGGTACAATCATTTTGAAAGTGGCTCAGAAGTTGGCTGTAAATGGAAAAGAACTGGATTGTGCATAGATAACTGCACTAGCTACCTATTTATACCAGGTGTGATTTAAAGTGTTTGTTTTGGTATACAGAATCCTGGATGTTGGTTTCAATAGCACAAAAGAGCACTTATTAGTTCTCATGCTCTTTCTCTACTAGACCATATTCTGGATTATATCCCAGAATGGGGATCTTCTCTGAGCATGCTAGTGCAGACTACATTATGGTCGGTGGGAGGGATGGGAATAGTGCACTCCCACATGCACTAGCATTTACATTTGTGAATGCTAGCGCATGCCATCCCTTGCTGCATGCATCCACAGACCTACCTTCGGTTCAGACACTTGCCCTGGTGCCACTGTCTTGTTCCTGGAGGATAGCATGACACCTCAGATAACCCATCCAGCATACAGAGGTACAAATGGGCTTTACCAGAGATGGCAAAGACCATCTCTGGTCAAAGTAGATGTGCATGTAAACATAGTTTGTGTGCAGTGTGCTCCTGTTTCTGAGCTGGAAATGACCCCTTCAAGTGCAGATGCTTCACCTTGGAGCATACTGAATGCAAACTACGGGACAAAGAGCAATAAGGCCCAATGCAGGAAGTATCTCAGTGTTCTGAAGTCTTTACCTCATTTTGAATTTACTGTACCAAGGAAGACCAAACTATGGGCAAATTCACACTTGCCTTAAAGGAATGGACATTCAATGGGCATTCAAGGCTGATTAATGTCTGGAATTGCCAGGACCATCTTCAAACAGTGGCAAGCAGGCAAATGGCCGTGCTCCAGCCCTGGTGTCTGGGTGAGAGGATGGCATGTACTATGTGTGAGCGGAGGGTGAGCTAGATTGGAATGCAACACTCAGACACATCCCATTTTTACTACTTCCATACTATTCCTGATGGTGCGGGACAACTGCTAAGCTGTCTCTAGCAGGTAAGCTTTGGGAATGAACAGAAGGCCTAGGAAACTGTTCCAGGTAGATCACAGCAATCTTTAGTGCTTCTGATGTTGCTGAACCATAGCATAGTGCCTATATTCCTTGTGATGTCCTGACTAGCAGAAGCTTATAAAAGTTTGTTTGTTTGTTGTTGATGTTGTTAAGAATAATAATTCCACACCTTTTCTGAAGTGTACTACATGTTATAGCCAAATGTGAAAAGTGCCATCTTGTTAACTGCAGAAGTGGCTGTAGCTTAGCAATAGAGTAGCTTTCTACAAACAACACTCATGGGTTCATTCCCAGCATCTACTCTGGAAAAGCTATGGAAAAATTGCCTCCATCTTCTTGCTAAGGAAAGATTTGTCCTGTACTCAACTGATTTACAGTAGTGTGAATATGTGTACAACTTTTTGATGAAGTTGGGGAATTTATGGACATAGCAGCTCTTTCCTAGTGAAATGTCCCATTCTTCAGTGACAGCCACCATGTAGGACACTTCAAGTAGGATACAACAAATAGGACTTTTTTTTTTGAGGGGGGTGAGAAATAAGAGTCTTCTCGTTGTATCAATGCATCATTTACTACACTTCAAAGATATCAGAACTTGAAGGCAAACCTCTGCACTTCATTTTTATCCCATCACTGTTGGACAGATGAGGCTGATTGGCCCAAAGTCAGAGAACTTCATGGTTGAATGTATATTGGATCTCACTCAGACCATCCCTCCATTATGTTAGCTTTAATTTTATAGAGCAAAATTTGAACATATTAAGACTCTTCTGTTAACTTCCATGGTAAAACAGTTTAATTAACATTAATTTCCTTAGACTTTATAATCTGCAGTTATATTTTTATCTTGAAATATATCATACTAATGTCAGTCATGATTTTTTCTTATTAAAATAAATATTTCCTTAAGAGCTATGCTGTTCCTTTTTATTAGGATTTAAAATATTTTATTGCGTGTTTCATTTGCAGAGCTTTTGTTTTATGTATTACAGTACCGAGAAAGCAAAACCGATGAATGTTTTCAGCCTTTTCTTTCTGTCTTCTAATAAAAAAAGGGGAGAGATAGCTGCACTGTTAGCATAGCAGAATTTATTTCAAAATTTCAATGATTACTAATATTTTCTTCATTTTTCAAAGTGGCCAGATATTATTGTTAGGTGTATTGAAAAGACATTGATTGAGCTTTGCTATTTTATAGGATGCATTGTCCATTCATAATTCCACATGTTGAAAGTTGAGTGCTATTTATTTCAATAAACAGCAGCACTGCGCAAGGGGAAAAATCTGTCATAAAACTGCACTGTTCATTGATATTCAAAAACAGAGCTGGCTCATGGAGGGTTTACTTTTGCTCATCTGGCAATATAACCAGATGGGGCAGCTATAATATAAACTTGAAATAAATCAAACATGAAGACCAAAATAATTTCAGTCTACTTAGGTTGACATGTAGTCCAGACCAGTTTATTGAAATATTTAAATCCCATTTAGTTCAATTGCATTTACTGACAAGTTCTTTTAAAAATGCAATAGCAGCCAATGAAAGAGACAAGCAAGGGATTCGATGACAAGATATTTGTGGGTGGGAAAATATTGTGCAGTACATGCCAATAATCTACATGAGGCAGCTTTTGGCATTTAAAAATTTTAAAGTTATTTTTATGAATGAAGCTTTATTTTTACTTGTTTCCGTGCCTCCCATCCCAGTCCTGGTTGTCAGTGCCGCTAAGGAAGGGGGGAATGGAGCACAGGGGTGGAGAGGAGGTGGTGCTTCTCAGCTGTACCAGGGTTTGGCATGGTTCCCATGGGGATGCCACCATCCGCGCCCACCCCATACCTGTCCCACATTGCCAGGAATATCATGGGGACACCAGAAATGCATTCCCAGTTCCGTGCCCAGCCCATGAATGCCCAACCAGCATGCAAAGTGTGCCAGATGGCAGCATGGGGACGCAGCCTCAGAGACCAAGCTGCACCTCCAAAATGGCTCCCCCAGTGGCTCCAAGGCTAGAGCCCTAGCCCTTCAGAGACCAGTGCGGGGACTGGTCTGGACCAGAGCCACCATACAAATGGTGTTGATTCAGATCACGCAGTGCCATGTTCCAGATCAGCAGGTGTCTTGTTCCAATGCCACTGACCTGGAACAAAGCATAGTGAGTGGAGAAAGAGCATCACTGTAAATTACAAATATTAGTATTTTGCCTGAAAAAAATAAGCACACTTATTTTCTAGGCAAACCTATGGTGTTTATATCCTGTTCCACCTGCTGCTCACGTTCACATTGATTATGGATGTTGTAAAAGTAAAGTTTCAATTGATTTCAACAAGGTTGACAGGCGCTTACACAATTGCTATAGTTAGGGATCCCTGAGGCACTAAAGTATAGAGATTTCAAATAATGTGGTATCGGACTACAGTCCAGATGAAAATCTAGTCATACTTCAAATTTCATATTTCTCTTAATGATGCGCCAGATTCTTCAGCATCTTAACGTATGAAAGTATAGAACTGAATATGTTCTTTATTACAAGACACAAAGTTATAAGAAAAGGGATCTTTACATAAAAGCATAGAATACATAAAGTGTGTTTTATTCTGGATGTGTGTGTTGTCTCTCTGTGTTGTGGAAGTAATATACCATATACATATGCATATACATCACTGTATAACACAGTGGTATTTCCAGTGATGTTCATAATTAATCTTCATTAGTTTGATATGATATGCATGACAGAAATTAAGTTTTGAAATCTATATCAGGTTCAGAATGCACACATTCTTTGACACATACATTCACAAAATGTCTCTAAATTTTCTTTCTTTCTTTTTTTTCTTTTGAAAGGGAAAGGCTAGTATTTAACCCTGCTGTAAAGCAACAGTGAAAGAAGTTCCATTTTTATCAACTCATTATTTTTAATCCAGGGTCACACCAGGATCTTTACTGAGCTTGTAGGTATACACTTTTTGTTGCTGCAGAGATCGCATAAAAATGCTATTTTATAAAAGTGGTAAAGGACACTTACTAGAGGGCGCAATAAAGTTTTTGAAGGAGACATTAATTTCAGAGCTTTGGCTCAGTCATTTTTCTGGGACAATTTTTTCATTCTCTGTGAGAAAACCGTGAGTTGTGTTCCCCAGTGAATGCAGATGGGAGAGCATAGAAGGGAGAACAAGACTGAAGTCTGGAGATAATAAAACTTTATGGTTTCATTTTTCCACTTCTAGGTAAGCAGGTGTGATTGAGAGATTTCTCTATTGGTTTCAGGATTCTTGACAAATTTCTGGCTTTAAAAGTTATAGGTTTCTCTAGCAGCACTGTTATGCGGTATGAAAATATATTTGAAAAGAAATTGACTCTTTTTGTGTTTCAAGTATTCTTGCTTCAAAAATATGTTTTCGCCAAGGATACTGAAATGTATTCTATGGGACATATGTGCTCCAATTACTCACCTGTTTGCCTGCTGGAAGGATGCTTTGCTTACTGAAATCTGGTCCCATGTGAGGATAACAGCAACTAAAGTTCCACTAACCAACATCCAGGCATATTTACTCAAGAACTCTGACATTATACACAAGCTCAATTTTGAAATTTTCTTTTGCAGTTAGGGAACTGCTGCTTTCTTCCTGGTGTTGCAATGAATCCTTCCATTATTCTCACCTAGAAAGGAAAGGCCAGAAAAAGAAATCAAGCAATGTCCACTGAAAAATCCAAAGCCATAAGCATTATTTCAACCTATATTTTTTACAGGAAAAGTTTATCTGCTATGGAAGGATCTCTGTGGTTATCTATCTATCTATCTATCTATCTATCTATCTATCTATCTATCTATCTATCTATCTATCTATCTATCTATCTATCTATCTATCTATCTATCTATCTATCTATCTATCTATCTGTCTGTCTGTCTGTCTGTCTGTCTGTCTGTCTGTCTGTCATTTGCCACAAAAGAAAACAGTGCAGCTTCTGCATGGAAACATCGGAAGTGAATGAGGATTGTACTCAGTGGAGGGTCCTTTTTACAGCTGCCACTGCTCTTGGCTAGAGGAGCACTGGTGCCTTGCAAATGATTTTCTATACAGAACTGACTCAATTCATTGGTTTCAATTTACAGGAAGAGAACATGCATGCTTGCTGCACATAAACAGTTAAGCACACCTGGAAGGCTCAGATGCTTAGAAAGCCAGTTGGCTCCCAGCCAATCTTCATGGCAGAAATAGTTTAGGACCTGATCTGTATGCCATAGCAGAATGACATGATCAAATAAGTAAAGCAGCTTTAGCTGGCAAACTGAGGTGATGCCATTTTTGATTGCTTTCAAATGTTAAATGCATAAATGCAAGTACTATCCTTGCAAGTAAAACTGAGAACTTTACAGACAAAAAATTATAACCAAGTCTTCTCTGTTGCACATTTGTTTGCTTGTCCAGTGAATCCATTGACTTCATTTGTACCTTGTTCAAACTTTCAGGAGAATGATAATGGAAACTGAAATTAGAATAGTCAGAATGCTAAGATCCCAGAATAATTGTGGACTTGAGATTTCAGGCGGTGAATATCATAAGAGTTCCTTTCCATTAAAACCAAACTAAAGCAGCCATGGGAGAGGTGCTAATGGTCCCCACATTCTGGTTTTAGAAGGATAAGGATCTTCAACTGATCACTGCATTAATAGGATGTTTCTGCGCTGCATGGTGTATTCCATTCTGTAACCACAATTACAATTGGATGGGTCATCTAGAGTCTGCAATCATTCACCCTTGGCCTCTTCAATTCACACTTGGCCTCTTAGTTTGCAATAGGTGAACATCTGGGCAGGCACTTCTGCACTTGCAGGAGCTGTTTACAGCCTAAAAACAACCCCTGCCTGTCTAGAAGTTCACCTATCACAAACGAGCTGAAGTGCACAAAATCCTGCACCACAAGCAACCTAGCCCTTACCTGTCCTGACTAAAAGCTTACCTTTTGCATCCAGATGGTGACCATTGTCACCATTTCTAGTATGAGAGGTCATCTGAGGTACCACGCAAGTGCAGTGGCACCTCAGATGACCCCACGTGTAACTGTGCGTGTGCAGAACATCATTTCAGAACATATTTCTGGTCTTAATTTGAATTAAAGAGCATCCACGAGGAGTGTAAACAATCCCCCCCTTCACTTTGCATCAAAGAGAATGGGATAGAATTTCACATTTCTGCAGATGAAGCTACTTTGTATGTGCTAGGCTTCAAATTTGCTTTGAATTTGTTTTGAATTCCTGGTACCAGCAGTTGGACCTCTGAATGTGCTCTGAAGCATCAAATGAAGGCACAAAAGTTTGGTTTCACATGAAAAGGTCAGTCTTTGAATATAGCCAATATTCAATTTGAATGAAAAGTTTTGAACCTTCACATTTCATGTGAATTGCAAAGGTAACATTTTTCACCCATCCCTAAGATCCACATATCGTAGCTGATTCACTTTATGCCTGCCACACAGGTAATACAAATGACCCAAGAAGAAGGTGGTCACGTTCCACCTTAAAGAAGTCCTTCAAAGCTCCAAAAAGAATAAAGTGAACCTATTTCATAAGATGTACCCTTTGGTCAGCACATACCCCATAAATAGTGCATTTTTGCTTCAACAGAGCTGCCTCTTTCTCTGGAAGATGTGGGAGAATTTGTACTACTTTTCTCCCTCCTGAAGAGCTTATCTTGCAGGATGGGAGGGAAATAGCACAAATTCTACTTTTGTCTGAGAAACCTATGATGGTTATAGCTAGCAAGGTAGGTACAGGGAAGTAACTTATCATGCCACACCTCCTCTGCTTTTTTTGTTCTGCAGTCCACAAGTTGTTCTGAGAAGTTGTTCTATGTGGTTATATAGCAAGACAGATAAGTTGCACCTTTGTAGTTCATTATCTGAGACTCTCACGCTGAGTCTTCTCTGGAGCCTTTGGGTAAAGCAGCTCAGAAAAGTCTCTTCTCTATGGTCCAAAACCAGAAGAACAAATATGAATTAGAACAGCAAAGTGTTTTCTCAACTTTTTCACTATTCTTGATCAGAAATATGAAAAAGTACCTGACATACAATAATGTGTGACTAAGCTATATTAGAGAACCAATTTATTTGGTTAAGTCATGGACTCCCACTGGGTCTCTTATTAACAGCTTCTACAAACTTCAAAGGAAGATGACCAAATCAAAGAAGAAATTGAATCAATCTATGCAGGAGAGAAATGAGATCTCTTCTCAACAATCAACAATATAAATTGGCCTTTATTCTGTAACTCCACGATCATTTTATTTTATATAACATTGCAACGCTTGCTATCAATTTATTTTACATTAAAGATAAGAAAATCACTCTGATGGGAACACGAATGAGAGGACCTATTCAGCAAAGTAAATTGAAATATGGGAGGGCATGACCTTGCAATATGCTTAAAAATGGTTGTTGACAATTGAGGACACTTCAAAACTATTTTAAAATATGGTTTCTTTTTTCCTCTTTTTCATCCAATAAAAAGCTGCAATTAAAAAAAAAATGGATAATGTTTGCACAAGCTCCTGTTGAGTTTCACAGTATTTTGTTCTAGAAAATAACAGAAGGGCCTGGAGTTTGTGTTCCGAGCTAGTCCTCAGAATAGAAAAGTGGAAGTCTTTATGAATTGAAAGTTGTACAAATGTTAGAGAAACTATTTCAATCGCCACACATCAGAACTGCAGAATTGAAATTAAAAAGTGAAAAAAGGCTGCCAGTACATAAATAGGCCAATACAAGCCCAAAATCATGATTGTTTAGCCAGAACCTATTCATCATATGCCAAAATTTAACTCCATTGTTTTAATTCACTGAGATTTCCTTCAGGCAAGTGTGCATAATTGAATTGTTTATTTTAAACAAGTGTTCTGTTTAGAACAGAGCAACACATTTTGTAACATATTTATTTTGTTGTATCTGGAAAGATCCCATATTAAAAAATCCAACAATATTAGAGTCTTTCTCATTTTCCTCTAGTGATACTCAACAGATAGCAAGTTCAAAACAGAACAAGCATCTTCATATGTTATATTTAACTTCCTGAATTTGCTTTCATATATTGGTGACCCATAGCATAGGTATCAAGAAGAACTAAGCAAAGTAGGGTTTGCCCCCTAGGCGATTGTATGAATGTAGTTTTCCTAACAACAGTACAAAACTGGGATGTTTTCCAGTTCCCCAATCTATCTGACAGCACTTAGTATTCCTAAAAGATTTCTAATACAAATGTTATCCCACTCAAATTCTACTCAGTTCTAAGATCAGAAGAAGAATGGTGAGAGGCAGCCCCAAAGCTGAGGCCTGATGTCTTTATCAGAATGGTTTTGAGCAGACAACAAATGAAAGGAGAAATACTTGTGAAAACAAGTGAAGTTTATGGGGGGGGTGAACAGAAGGGAGGGAAAGAGACAGACACACATATGCTGTGAAAGAAAGAGGAGATCACTGGTTTGCTTTTGCTTTAAAACAGCTGCCGTTCTTTACATGAATGCTGGCCGCTGAATTTGACAGCTGAAAGGAGCCTGTCATCACTCGGGGTGGGGGGGGGGAGATGCAGAATTACAAAAAGCAGTTTCCATGGGGACAGGAAAGTGCAATTTTAATCCTTCTTGCCCCAAACCACATGGAGTCGCTTTATTGTGAGTTACAATGCAGATTTTTTTTTAATCGCATCAATAGTGAAGCAATTAGCTCCGATGGAGACGAGCTGTGGGACCGAGCATATGTATTTGCTGGAGGCAAATACCCATACTTCTACGTAAGCAATGTGCACAGATGGGTTTTTTGACATTCAATTAGTAACAAATTGCATGTTAGAAAATTTGTATTCGTTCAAATAGATCCCCTTTGAATGTCATTGGATTCCATTCAATACAAATGTATTCTTACAAATTTGTACAAATATCCGATGTGTATCTGATATGAACAAATACGTATCTGATATGTATCCAAAACATATTTTTGCTCTGAAAGCATCACATCCTACCTGAACCCACTTTTAATCTGCTCTCAGTCCATGTCAAATGAAATCTGGATCCACTGCAGATGTAACTGGTGCCCCACCTTCCCACCTCCCTAGTTTAACAAATGTCCAAACTATTTGTACAATTATCCAAAACATTTGTATTTGTACAAGTGTTAATGTACGAATTTGGACAAATTCGGACAAATAACAAATGTTACGAATATTTGTGCACATCCCTATTCTACATGGAATAGTTTCTGTAAGGTCCAGGTGTACGTAAGGATTATGGTTTAGATGAAAGAAAACCAAAGGTATCCCATCATTTCTCATCTTTGACACCTTCTTCTGATAGCAAACTAAAATGAAGTAAGAATAGAAATAGGAATACAGTGTCAAAAATCACAAGGGATCATTTGTTCTTTGCACTTTGAGACCTTCCAATTTTCTGCCACACTTGAGGAAATAAGTCTCAAACATGTGTAATTTTATTTTATTTTAATATCATCCTTGTTTCAATTCATTACAATAACTGCTCTTTCCATTTCTGACAAGTTAATTTTGTCTGCTAAAAGTCATTATTCTTCAAAACTTTTTTAAAAATTGATAAAACACTTTTACATTTATAGATAGTAATGCTTGCCATATCCTGTGTTTTTTTCCTGAGAGCCATTATATATCTATATGATTAATCTTCAAGAGCATTAATAATGCTGCTTTCTCCAAAGTCATTTGCACTGTCCAGATGTATGAAAAGAAAAGTACATCAGATAAAACACACACAGAATTTTATGTAGACAATTGGTTTGTTTTAAAAAAAAATAGGGGAAAAAGGGGGAAAAAGAAACTATGATCTTATGTTGAATTAGAAAATCCATGGCCCTCCAGGTTTGGTTGCAATCTATGGCTCTTTCTTTACTGTGACTTATTCCTGATGGCAGGTCCCTATTCTGGGATACGTTCTGGAACAAGGCCCAGTGCAGAAAGGGTCAAAGGTTGAATCATCCATTGCTGTGTGAAGCTACCATCGTAGCATTGTGACAACCCTCTTCACAAGGTCACATTCATTAAGAGAGCATTTTTTCACTCTGAAGTGAAATGACGTGAAGGCTCCTTTTTGGAAATTCTGCAGCATTTTCAACATGAATGGAAGTAACCAGGGTCACATAAAAGTTAATAAAAAGCCCCAAATATTATAGATAATGGTTTTGTGCTTCTGGACAAGAGTTGCAGAAGAAGAGTGACCTGATTCTTTCTCCTGTTTCATGCTCAGACTAAGTCCAGCCCCCAAGCCCAGAAATGCCAGGAGCTAAGGTTTTATAATGCTGGACAACCACATATCCCTGTGTTCTTAAGCAATCACTTAAGCATGATCAAGATACCTTCATCAATTTGAAGGACTCTTTCAACAGCAAGCAGGAGTTTGGGAGAGGAGGAAATGGAAAGATCGGACACTCTCAGCTACATTTTCATTACATGTGGAAAGCACTGCAATTACTTTGTGTTGTAGTTATTTTCTGAGCACTGAGAATGCTTTACCAACATGCAATAATAACAGTAAATCATTCTTTAGAAAATAATTTTTGTGTGGAAGATGTTTTTGCTTAGAAATAGTAGCTCCTGAAATCTGACTCACTCTGTGTGTAGAGAAAAATTAATATGTATATGGTGCTTCCTACTACAAAAATCTCCATATTCCACAAATAAAGGTAAAACAGGGATGGGAAAGGCTTGGATAAAAAAGAAGTATCTGCAATAGTCACCTAAAAGATGTAATGGTAAGGGTGTCACAATTGTCAGAGAACAGAGTATTCCAGAGGGCAGTTGCTTCCAGAGAGAAGGCCCAAATGTAAGATGACACTAATTTGTGGTATCTGCATCCCCCTAATTGATTTAAGGCACATAGAGCAGAAATGTTTTATTGTACAGCATAAGGAAATAATGGGTCTTTTTGCACTTAGCGAAAAGGGAAAGTCTGGAGACACTTCCATGCCAGAAGCATCCCAGTGCATGTCAGACCATCCCATGGTTCAAATAGTGGCAGAGCATGAAAATGTGCTCCACAGCTATACTAGCCATGTCTGTGATGCAGCTAGTACAACTCCACATGCACCATTTGCATTATTATGGATCATATGGGAATTTTATTATGGGTCATATGGAAATTTTAGTCTAGCCTGACCACAAACACTCAATGAGAGCTTTAGCACTTTATGGCTTTAATAACGATAAACAGGCACATGGATCTAACAGCAGTTTCTTGAAAACAGAAAATATTTTATTAAGAGAGCAGCAACAAAAGAGAAAAAAGCTAGGGATATGCACAGATATTCATAACATCTGTTATTCGTATGGATTTGGACAAATTTAGATATTCATATACAAATAGAATGTTACTACATTTGTTCATTGACATATGAATATGAATGTTTTGGAACATTCGTGAAATGGGGAGGTGGGAAAACGGCTGTGCCAATCATATCTGCAACAGATAGAGAATTTGACATGTTTTGAGAGCAGATTCAAAGTGGATTCAGGGCAGATTTTATGCTTTCAAAGCAGATCTGTTACAGGATACATATCAGATACATATGGCTATGTACCGGATATGTATTGGATATGTATTCATTTGTATTGTATATTCATATAGATTTGAATGAATGTATTTGTATTGAATAGAATCCTACCACATTCAAAGGGGATCTATTCAAACAAATAAGAATTTTCTTATATTTGATTCAATATGAATCAAATGCAAAAAACAAAACAAAACCCTAGCGATGTGCTGGGGAGCAAAACAAGGGGAATCCCAAGAATTATGTAGGCATGAGTGAATAAATAAGGAGAAGTAGCTTGGCATAGAAGAAAATACTAGTAGAAAGATAACCTTTAATGTGGTGAAAGTTCAAAGAGAGGAAAAGGAAAAGAGCTATCTTAAAAATATCCTATACTACCCAAAGACTAACACTCAGTCAGGAACAATTAGTTCCTACCCTCAGCAATGTGAAAGGGGCTTGAGAATGGAGTTCAGGTGGACAAGCTGGACTGGGAAACCTCTTTGTTGGAGCTGCAGAGGTCAAGAATTGCATAGCTTTGCAGTACCATATCAGATGAGCTGATGCTTTAGCCTGGATCAGTCTCCTGGTAAAGTTCTGTGCTGCTCCAACATGGAGCAGTAAAGATTGGCAAGCAGACAGTAAAGAGAACTAGTTACATTAGGAGGAGGATTCTTCAGCAGCAACAGGATACAGGATCAGTAGTGATGAGTGCAGGGAGAAAAAGAACAAGAGATCAAGGACATGAATGTAGTGGAAAGGTTGCTTGTGGAAAGGAAATGTTTTTGTGATGAAAAACCATTGAAGTGATGAGTACCATAGAGAATGACAGAGAGAGTAACTGTTGAGGAAAAACCATACCATACTACTACTGGTGTGCTATTTTTATATATCACTAATTGCAGGGGGAGGGGGGACCCTGTCTCTATAGTCCAGCTCTGGGGACCAGAGTCTGGAATCCCATACAAGTGAATATCCAGAATCTAAGCAGGAAAATCAAACTAAGAAAGAGTATAATCCACAAGGCAGAGAGTGGGAGTTCTGTTCAGGTAAATGGAAAAGGAGGGGCTAGGTGAATGGCCGGAAGGGACAAAGGAGGTAGCTGAATGGAGGAAGTCCTTGATTACACCATGTCTGATTTGATGATCTGGCTTCACTGCAAACAAAAATCTAATCAAATGGAGTAATAGTTCCAATCCTGTCTATCATTCTAGATAAAGGTCTCTCCAGATATTTACTGTAGACAGGTTGGTATGGGTTGCCAGATAGCTTATATTCTTTAGTGCCTTGTTCTCTTTATAGAATTCATTAACAGCTGTTAATCCATGCCTGAGGGCATTATTTTACTAGTTTAGTTAGCTTTTGGAAATTCAGATTTCCACTAGACTCCTGCTTCCTGTAAACATTTATTTTGCAATTGTTTCCTTCTTTAGCTAAAGTGAAGGGTTGTCTTTTGAAAGTAAATCTTTTAATATGTCCTAACAAGTAATTCTCACATTTCATAATCATAGTTCTGCATTTCCAGCCTAAATACCAGTATTATTCCAATCACACATATGTCCTCCATCTTCATTTTTTCTGGGACAATTTCTCAGGAAAGTGAAGGTGTGAATTCCCACAATCACAACTCAATAATTTATATTTTCCAACTTGTCTCTAAAAGCAATTTAAAAACCTGTTTTTGTTAAATATGCTTAGGTTGGTAGAGTAATTGTACTGTTTGAATGGCTTTGTTTCAATTAAATTGCAAAGGAAAAGTAACATCATTAAATACCCCACCATTTACAGTAGTTGAGTGAATACAGTTTACGCTATCTAGGCTAACACCCCATTAGTGGTCCTCTCTGTACAGAGACTCAGTGATTAAATCATTGTATGTATTATTAGATAATATCTGGTGAGCATGCCCATCAGAGCTATTAGAAAACCTTGATGGGATTTTAAACAATTAGAAGCATCAACAGATTTTATGGATAGTTAAGATTTCTAAAGCCAGAAATGGTTTTCAAGTGGGTTAAAAATGCTTATAATGCTGCTATATTTCCCCCCCTAATGCTTCGTTTCCTCCTTGCTTCATTAGTGTTGATACCAATTACACCCACTTTGAGTCATTAGGTTTCAGTTTCTACAGGCTCATCTTCCCACCACTGGCCATTAATCTAGGCTTGTACAATCTTCACAGCCCACAGTTCCCTTCCATCTTCATTCTCCCAAGGGAACATCCCTTTCAATAACTGCTTCTACAACAGTTCTTTAGAAAGTCTTCCCTCATGGTAGAAAATCTCTTCTTGCCCTTTCTCAGACTGGTGGTATCAAAAAACATTTGGGATCTCAGAAGGTTGCGGTCCTCCAACAAAACAAAACCATTCAAGAAAGTTACCATCCCAACACAAAAATGCATACTTTGACTACATTTAAATAAATTTAAGTCAAAGGGAGCCAGAGTGAGCTGAAATGCAAGTTTGTTCCCTCACTGTACACCAGCTTCTAGACACTGTTAGAAATCCAACATGATACTGGTAATTTTCTGGTTCCACATAGCACATTGGGGGTGGGGGTGGAGAGCTTACTTTTGTGCTTCCTCTTGCCATCTATCCCTATTTATTTATTTATTTATTTATTTATTTATTTATTTATTTATTTATTTATTTATTTATTTATTTATTTATTTATTTATTTATTTATTTATTTATTTAGTGGAAAACTTTTTAGACTCCACTTGTATGGATATTAAAAAATCCTCCTCCTCTTCTACATCATCATCTATGGACATTCCCACATTTACCACTAAGCAATAAAGCAAGGGGTCCAGGAGTCGCCCCTCCACATCTTGGTATGGCCATAGGAGGCCCTGCCTCCTGGTAGTACAACATCTGCATAAGATGGAGCATATACTGAACTAGGTGACTAAAAATGTTCACCTAGTTGAGAATACTGTTAGACTATCTTGAAAAAAGTCTACCAGCAGACTAGCAGCTGCTAAACAGTAACCAGAAGTTGTCTGCTATACATGAGACTCTAGAGGGACTCATTGCTTTTGAACAGTGGAGAGTGATTCCAGTGTTTATTTTTATTTATTTTCTTACATCAAGAATGCCATTTACCCCTAGCAAATATTTACACACAGACTGTTTTCTGATTATATGTGCAGAATCAGCTCTGGAACAAATTGAAACCATTTGATCAACATGCATTGTAGCTGTTTAATTAACAAACCCTAGTCATGTCTATTCAGAAACAAGGAACATTCTACTCTGTGGGTTTACATACAGACTGCAGCCACAGGTCCTAAATGGCATAATTTTTAAACCCATGGTGGATTAGAAAATGACATGTTCCTGAGCAAAGTGGCATGAGTGTGCTTCTATAATTTTACAGATACCCTTCAGTCTTCTTCACAGATCTTATACCTGTGGAAAATCTTAGTAAAGTCAGTAGCTTCTGTAAACTGAATAGAATCAAAAGGAACAAAGTATGTCAAATTTGAAGCTAATCAGTTTTGACCTGCACATAGCTTATGGGCCTTTTGAATAATACTTTGTTGGGGGAAAAAATCCTCAGCTGAAGGTGATCTGTTGCCAGTAAGATTTGGTCAGATTTTTTGTTTAAATTATCATATGTAGATAAGGTTGGAAGAGTTAGAAAAAGTAAGCAGCTTTACAGCACAAACCACATTTCTGTTTTTTTGCATTTAGTCACGGATCTTTCCAAATTTAAAAGGAAAAAAAGAGAAAAAGCACAAATAGTCTTATTCCAACTGTATGTATTTTTTTGTATATAATTTAGTACGAATTCTGCATGCTCTTGCATGAAATGCAAATTTGCAGTGTTGTGCCAAATATGATCGCTTCATGGATTGCTGCCTTGTTCTGGAGAGACTTGTGCATCTCAATGAAGTTATGAACAGTGCCATGCTGCCCCCCTCCCCAAGACAGACAGGTGATAGCAGAGACCCCCAGATACCAGGAGAAGAAAATGACAAACCATTTCATTACCATTGCTAAGAAAACCCCTTAGAAAAGCACTACAGGAAAAACAATATGACACCAGAAGCTGAACTCCCCAGGCCAGAAGATGTCTAAAACATTACTGAGGAACAGAGGAGGGCAAATATAAGAATATCCAGAAAAAATAAAGCAGCAGGGCTAAAGCTAAAAGGATGCTCAGCTGTAGATGTGCCTGATGATGAAAGGAAAATCCATGTGCAGGGCTGCACATGTATGTGAATGTATGTGAATGTATGTAAATGTTTTATTTAAATTCCTCATAACACACACACATACAAGTATTGGCATACTACCTAGTGTCAATACTTTCAGTAAGCTGAAAAATCCTTTAACAGATTCTTTTGGTTTCCCTCCTCACTGAGAGTTAAATATGACTTGATGACTGAACAAGAGAATAAATTTACATATGCACTTTTAAAAACCATTTAATGCGTTTTCCCATAAACTTGTTGTGCAAATTGTGTTATATGATTATATACACATTTTTTTGCTCTAATTTTAATAAGTACATTGTCTGATTTAGTGTTGTTGTCCTTGGTAGGATCCACATGATGGTGAAGACAGCACTATAAAAAAATATTTCCCTTGGCTTCATCCAAACATTGGTTCCTTGTTCTGCTACATTTGGATATTTTGTAAGAAAGGTGCATATTCGCAAGGTGCAGTATTGTCTAGGTTCTTCTGTGTCCTAAGGGGAGTCTTTGGGCGCACAGATGTGAGGTCATATAGCATTCACTTTTTAATTGTTATTTGAAATTATGTCCCTCTCTGTTCTGTGAGAGTTCTTCACAATTGGACTGGAAGATCCACATGGGGCTATTGTTGTGTCATGGGGTGTTTTTCCACTGGCAGAAAGTACCCATTTTTGCACCCATTAAGGACCCATTCGGTTGTGAGCTGGATGACCCAATTTCCACCACGGCACCCATTTGGGGCCCGATTGTTTCCACTGCCGGTCAGGAAATCTGGATCAAATGGGTACTTTTCTGCCTTTAATCCAGATTTTCTGTAGATCCCATTAATGAGGTCTACAATGGGGTCTTTAGCCAGAAAATCCAGATTAAAGGGATATCATTCTGAAATGACTCCAAAGTCACTCCAAAGAGAATGGCAAACATTTCAGAGAGGTTCCAGAGCTGTCAGCGCGGTTCATTCACTATTAGCGCAGACTATGTGGACTTCCCTCCGAAGTCCCTCCGAAGAGATGGGCAGAGACTTCGGAGTCTTGCCACCACTCTCTCTGAAGAGATCAGCGCTGACTTTCGAGTCTCGCCACCGGTCTCTTCGAAGAGATCAGTGCTGAGTTTGGAGATGTTCCGAAGGGACTCCGGAGCAGCTCCGAAGTCTGCTCTGATCTCTTAGAAGGGACTTTGGAGAATGCGCCCCCCTGTCTCCTGAGACACCTGGGGTGATGGACAGACCCCTTAGGGGTCGATCTGGATTTCCCAGATGTGTGCAAAGGACACCTTTTGAGGTAAATCAGGCTGTGAGAGCTCAGAAGAGAGCTGTAACTAGCCCAAGGTCACCCAGCTGGCTTCATGGGGGATGGCAGAATTGAACCTGGTATTCCCAGAAAAGAGTCCAGCTCCCTAACCACTAGACCAAACTGGCTCACAATGAGTGGCAAGGCAAGCTCTGATGGTGTTTCATAACATTCTTTCCCCCTTGTGTTGGCAAGAAGATTTACCTGGTATGATCTTTGCTTATTGTGATGCTTCCAACATTATGTTTTTAATCTAAAATCTTTTTTTAAGCTCCTATTTACTAGAAGCTACAAAAGAGTTTAATTTGCCTGAAATGAGGGAAAGGTTGCTTTCCTAAGCTACATGATTTATTCTATCTGCATTATAACTGTCCATAGATTTATTAGTAGCACTATATCGTTGCTCTTTATCAGTCCTTTAAGAAGACCTAAGATATCATCAGTTGTTTCCCATGTAGCAATTGATCTCTGAATTATTTACAACAGGATTAAAATATTTGGAAGGTGTTTATAGGCTACAGTTTCATCTTATGATATAAAATGAAATCAAAGGAAGATGTATGTGGTGTCTATGGTAACTCCAGCTAAGTCTTGCATATTTTAACTCCAGGGTAAACGATGACTATATTTCCTCAAAGTACTTGGTCCTTAACACATTATTTACATTTAGTTTTAACTACATATCTAATCTAATTGTATAATTAAAAATAGGGACTCTGCATTTTTACATCTCCAACTTTTGTGTTTTTATATAATGCAGACCGCTGAAAAATTCCAGGCTGAAAGAACACTCGGCACTAAAAACTCAACCCATACCATGTTGGGTTGGGTTGATGCTGGTGCTGTACCCCTGTTCACATTGATATAGTCTGTCCATCATACCTCCTGCAGGCTTTGGAGCTGTCACTGGAGCTTTCAATACCTTTCATACCTGACATTCTGTGGTCCAGCCTCTTTTCTTTTTCCTTTCTATTTTCCCTAGCATTGCCATGTTTTTTTCAGGGAATGGTGTCTTTTCATTATGTGCTTGTCATTTGTCTTGTTATTTGTGCTTCTAATGAATATTTTAGTCTAGAATCCATTGATTGGTCTCACTGGCTACATATGGTACCCTGAGGAGTCTTCTCCAGCACCAGAGTGTGAAACAATCAACACATTGCCAGTCTTCCTTTGTCATTATCCAACTTTTGCATCTGTGCAACACAATAATAAAACCATGACATTAAACATTCTGGTCTTTCTGTTCAGTGAGATAACACAACACTTAACATCTTCTTTAAATCTTTTACTACTGCTCCGTCCACTACCAATTTTTAGCATACTTCCTGTGTGCTAGAGCCTTTATTATTAGCAATTGATCCCAGGAGACATAAGTGATTAACTGTTTCCAGAGCTTCATTCTCTAATTGGTCACTTGCAATTTTACTCCTGTTGACACGATCTTCATCTTCTTAAGATTTAGACAAACCCATTTTATGGCTCTCTTTTTTGATTCTGGCTAGGAAGCCTCTTAAATCTTCTCCATTTTCTGCTAGCAAAGTGTTATCACGTACATATCTGAAGTTCTTAATGTTTCCCTCACCTATCTTAAAGCCATGATCATCTTATTCCCAGCCAGCTATACATGATTCTATACCATTGCAAGTTTCCTTTATTTTGCTTTGAAGAGAATGGATGAGTCTAAAATGCAGTGTGAGGCAGTATGTGTTAATGAGGGGGACTTTTTTCAATTACTGGTAGTCTGTTCCAGTATGGAGGCCAGTCTACTTCAGTACCCTCTCCTTGGCATGCTAGATTAGAAGAAAGAGGGCCTTCCCCCACCCTGGACCCTCCATCTGCATTAAGATGGAGATAGGCCCAGGGTAGCCAGTGAAAGCCACTACCCACACTGGGATGCTGCACATTTCACACAAGGACCAGGTCATTGTTGTCTATGCAAATGGTGCTGACAGACAGGTCTTGTCCTAGATTGGTAACTGGCTTAAGGACAAGAGTGTAGTAATAAATGACAAAAAGGTGAGGTTCCCCAAGGTTGAGTACCAGTACCTGTGCTTTTTAATTTATTCATAAATGATTTAAAGTAGGGGTAATAGTGAGATATCAAAGTTTCCTGATGCCACTAAATTATTTAGGGTAGTAAAAATTTAAAGAGATTGTGAAGAGCTTCATAGGGATCTCTTGACATTGGGTGAGTGGACAGCAAAGTGGCAAATGTGCTTTAATCTTAGTAAGTGAAAAGTAATAGACACTGAGGAAAGGTATCCCACCTACGCGTATAAACTGATGGAGGCTGAGTTTTCTGTAAGAGACCAGGAAAGGGACATTCCCCTCCTTCAATTTGAGGGGTGGGGAGAGGCAGGGTTGCTGTGGCTGTGGTTTCAGCTGTGCAGTTATGTGTCACATTACCCTATGGCAGGAGCAACAGCCATCCACGTAGCTCAAGTGAGGTAGACATGGCCACATGGCAGCATTCACATTTACCCTGCTCCAGCAATCAAGGTAGGTTGAGGCCAAGGACTGTATTCATAATACGAACCCTGGCCTCCTTACCTGAACTTTCTTCAGATGCTGTCCCAGGGATGTTAAGTGTGAAAAGGCTCTGAGGCTTCGCAGGATGCTCCAGTTGATCCCCTTGCTGGTCTAATTTAAGAAAATTCAAGTGGAAGTTCCTCTAGTTGTTAAAAACAAATCTTCCTCCCTCCCTCCCTCCCTTCCTTCCTACCCCACTTTCCCTTTCTTGATACATGATTTTACTGTAACACTATTCTTACAAGACTCCCAAAGAAAAGAGAGAGCCTTCCTTCTTGAGCTTAGCAAATCTTTTCATTCTATTACTTACCTACACTGCTAAGCCCTAAATAATTACATGCAGTTGACATTTCTTGAATATTTATAGGAAGCCTCCCCCTTACCTCACCTCCAGCACATACACAAATACATAAATGAAGCATAGACTTATGAGATTAGCAAGCAAATAACCTCAATGTAAGGTTGATTAAAGAATGCTTAGCAGCAATGTACTGCATTGTTACACTTGCATTGCCAATTTCACGTAGTCAGGACCATCCAATTATTTTTAAAAAATATATTAGTGAAGCATGGCAAGCACTGCAGTGCGCCAATATAAGCAGCTAGCAAAATATGTAGAAGTTGTTTTAAAGTTTTGTTTGTTTGGTGGTTATGGTATATTCCAAACCAAATTGGAGTTGTACAAGTGAAACTACAATGAAAATCAACCGAAGCTAGGTGGTGGTGGTGGGAAAACCTGATGGCACTCCTAACCTACCTAAGCACAAGTGATCGTGCTGGGTTTCCTTTCAGCTTCTGTTCCAAATGAATGGGCAATATGCAATTCTGACACTAGCCCTCATCATTATAGAAAAATAGGCAAAGCCTACTCTGATGTGCAAGCCAGGATAAAACTGGTCCATTTTAGAAACGTGCAATTCAGTTCAGATTGAATCATCTGGTTCAAGCCAGTTAGATTCAAACCAAATCAGGGACTAGTTTGATTCAAATCAGACCGGGGTTGCTTGGCTGAACAGAATGGTTTGTTTCAAACTTCAAAAATATCCTTCAATAAACTTACCTCAAAATATCTACAACGTGGAGCCAGAAAAACAGACAAGCAATCCAAACACTTTGCTAAGTACTTATTTTAATTCAATATGTTTTTCTTCTTAGCTCAGTTTGGGGGATGGAGAGAGAACAAGTGCAGACATTTGGAATCAATTAGTTCAGTCAAACCTATGCACACAAAGTACCAAATGGCAAAAGGAAAGGGTTAGTGACTGTTTACCTTTTACTTGTTCACTTAAATTAGGGATTCTGGTGTTAGAGCAATGTCACTGTCCTTGATGAACAATCCACTCTCAGGCTCAACACTAGTCAACAAGAAAATCTGACTTTCCACCACTCATCTTCCTTGCTATTCTGAAAGTTCTCTGAGAACTTATAATCTTGAAGTCAACTAAACAAACAGTCATGCACATTAATATAAATATACAAAGGGCCAAAGGACTAATGTTGTGTGAGGAAACCTTGCATGTCCTTTTGGTATGAGGCCTCAAACAAACACCCATTGGTCTTTGCATTGGTACTTATGAAGATGATTACCCATGTATTTGAACAGGTACACATAGGCACACTTATAGGCTATATCCAGATATAGGTTACTTATTCCACTATATTTGGATATTCCGGTATAAAACATGGATATTCTGGAATGCCCTGCACTTCACTCACATATCTAATGGAAACAGGGGAAGAAACTAGTGGTGAAGTGGAAACTATAACTGAGATGGGGCAAGAGGCCTTTTCACACTATAGCCAAATGGCTGTAGTGCAGGAAGGCTGGGCCACACGGGGATGGATTCCCCATTCACACCTAGGCAGGTAAGGGACGCTTGGGAACGTGTCCTAACCTGCCTATGTGTGAATGGGGAATCCGTCCCCACATGGTCTAGCCCAAAAAGGAGGATATGTGGCCGGACTCCCCGCCCTCTACCATTAGGCTGAAATCGACCTGGGGTGGGCAGCTGGGGTCCAGCCAGCATTTGGCCTCCATGGGGTGCAGTCACCTCAATTAAGGTGACTGTGCCCCATGGACACCCCCTGGAACCACCCCCCACCCAGGAGAGCTAATGCTTTGTTCCAGGGCTGTCCTAATTGCATTCAAGAGGCCTAGTGCAAATAGGTCTAAGATGAAGATGTGGATCCTGAAGGTTCTCATCAGCCTGGGTCTTCACTTTCCTGAAGAGGCCCCTCAATGAGTCAGCAAAGACAGAAGTCAGACAGGCTCAGGGCCAGGAGGCTGGATCAGAAAGCCAGGCGTGCACGTGGTTATGACTCAGCAAGTTCTGATAGTGAATAAAAATACATTGCAGAATCAAAACTTTGTTACTGTGACCATATTTGTGACCTTGACCTGTGCTTCTGACTCCAGAATGGCTCATGAAACATCTCTCACTGCGTGGATTTTTGGACTCTGGTGACTAACCGTCTCCATATCTCTTGTGCTGTGTAACCTGATCCTAGCTTCCTGCTTCAGCATAAAATCCTAAATAGCTGCCGGTGAAGGTGTATTTAAAGACTGCTGTTTCTTACAATGTTCTCATTGTTTATCTCTGTATTGCCAAGCTCCTTAAGGCAAGACAATTCCAGAACAGCAAAATATAGCAGAATAAGTAACTGATGTTTAGGTGCAGCAGTATACATTCTTTAGCTGCTTGACAGCCCGGCTCAAGCATATCAGTTGCTGCATTTGAGAAAATTTATTGAGCTTAGTCTTCCTGCTGTGCCAAAGAACTTATTTTTTTCTATGTGACTCTGACAGAACTTTTTATCTCCCTTCATTTCTTTCCTCAAGAAGCCATTAGCTGAGCACAAGAAGGGGAACAGAAGTAATAGATAGAAAACGTTGCTGTAAGAACATGCTTGCATATTGAGTAATGATAATGAGGTACTGAATGCTGGGTTTATTTTACTTATTCAAAGTACTTCAGCACTGTATGACTGCAGTGTGTAGTGAGAATGTATCTGAATGCTGTATATAGTCTAAAAAGAGGTTAAAAAGCCAATGTGAATATCAAACACAACATCATAGCTGAAAAACAGTTTCTAACAATTTTTAATGTGAGCCCATTTTGTCATCAGCAAACATGCCGACACTTCTTATTTATAGGTACAATGATCAACACTATCTAGATAATTGCCTCCAGCATCATTGAATAATGTCTTTAAAAATTGGGGCATAATAGGTCTGAATCTACATATCAAACGTAGTGCCAGATGTCGGATGAAACACAATAGTTAAGAAGTTCAATATTCTTAGAAGCACAGAAGCTCTTTCTTCTGATTGCCCATTAATACAAAATCATGACAGGATCCAAACAAAACTGTGTAAAAGCCATTTGAAAATAAATACAGAAGTGATGTTCCATTCAGCTAAGTCTCCAGCAATTTTTTTTAAGGATAAGCCCCCACCCCCCACCCCATCCCGCTGATGTTAGAAAAAGGTATATCTATAACCATATGAGTTGGGGAGATACCTAAATCTTGATGAATTTTTCTTTGCTACAAGAAATCCAGAATTTTTCAGCCCCTCCTTTCCACCTCAGAGTCAGAGTGAGACAACCACCTCAGATTCCTAATCCTGGGGTTGAGGAGCATGGTCACTCATGTTCAAGGTATTTCCCCTCAGGCACTTTCTGCGCTTAGTTAATCTATATTAACAAAATCCAGATTATCTTGATCTATATTAGCTATATCTTACCACCTGGAGAGGCATTTGCACTGAGCTGGGCTTTAGAACAGCAAGTGTGATAAAGAGTGCTAGCAAGGATATAGATCACATTTCTGATCCAGGGGTGATTTTGCTCTTCCCTTCCCATCCCATGGATGGGAAAGGTGTAAGAGGAACTAGCATTGAGTAGCACTTTGCAATCACATCAGCAGGTCATCTGAAGTCCCAGACAACCTCCTTAGCCAGCAGAAGTGCAGGTGGTTGCCGGCTGGATGCTAAAGATAAGGCTTAGGTTAGGGTTAGTTTGCTTGTGGTGCACAATTAGGCAACTTCTGGCCAGGCAGGGGGCGTTTCTAGTCTGTAAATGCCTCCTGAAAGTGTAGATGTACCTGCCCAGAAGTTGCTTAATTGCATACTACAGGCCGAAGTGTGAATCAGCCTTAGATCTACTCTACTCCAGATTAACAATTAAGTGCAGAAAGGGACTGAGTTTACCATAATATATTCTTGCCTGTTGTAGGACAAAGATCTATATCACCCACAGCCTGTTGTATACTTTTTATACAAACCTGCTTTTCATAGTTATATTCCAGCAGCACTACCAATTTCAATTGCTAGTTTAGTTAGCTCTTGCATATGTGATGATGGGAGTACCATTTTCTTCTTTGTTTTGTAAAGAAAAGTACTAAGCCTCATGGGATTCCGTCTGCCTTTGTTTCTGTGACAAAATAAAATGTATTACAGCATGTGTTTAGCAAATAGACCTCATTTCAACCATACTTGATGTGTCCTTGTAGTATCTGCATTGTTTGTGGGAAGGAGAATAACTTCTGAGACAAAACACCTCTTCTGAAACATTTGTCTTCATATTTACATTTGCCTTAATCAAAGGTATGTTAGAAAACAAAACAAAACAAAACAAAAAACCTATTTCCAGATTGCTTTCAACTATTTAAAGCCCCTCTTCCTCCCCACTTCTTGTTTATCAGAAAAAAATAGTTTTGGGATGGGACAAAAAAATCCCAAGGATAGCCTGAAGGATAAGGTGCTTATGACAAATAAATGTTTATACTAAAGCAAAAACTGTGATTTTTAAAATTATGTTGACAGTATTTCAGTTTCACTGCTTTGCTATGAATATTTCAGAGGAAATAAAGGAAGGGGCAATTTTGTTGATGGTAGCCAGTGAACTAAGGAGAACTAAAATCAGTCATTTTATTTTTATTTGACCAGATTCTTGTACTGACTAGTATGGTACTGGCACAAAGAAGATTCCATATCTGATTATGTCCCCCCCCCCCCCATGCATTATTAAAGGGAACATTATGCCAACCTTGGGCTGGGAATTCCTCATAGTGTGTACTCATCCAGGGGCCTATTTGCACTTGGCTGTATTCTAGAATATATATCATGATATAGCTCTGTTGTCTGTAAACACTGGGGCGCCTGTACTAGCATGTAGACAGTAGGTCTCTATTCTGGGATATATTCCAGAATAAAGCCAAGTGAGAACAGGCTTCAGGTAGTGTCAATGCAAATCTCTTGAAAAGTTGATCCAGAAAAATGAGCACCACAGATGGTTTTACTTCTGGAGTTAAAATTGGTTCACTGACTGGAACAAAAGAGTGCATTGAGGAGAGGGTTTTTATGGGATTGGTAGTTTGGGCAAAATGGATTTATTAATTGCCACAAGAACCAACCATGCATCTGACAATGGTTGCTTGTTTCCTGAACAGTAGGCCCTAGGAGAACTTGACAACAAGTCTAAAGTAACAGATCAAAAAAGCACCTTAGCTTCTCTAACCTCTGTAAGTGGCAATTCAGCTACACGTAACATCAATTGCTCAATTTTTCAATCAGTCCACTGCATGCCCAATAGCACTGCTACTGCTGTATACATAGCCTCCTATAGCAAAGCTCTTTACTGAAGTATAAAGTTAGGCAACTAGAGAGATATAGGCCATAGTAATTGTATCACAGATGATTCAGCTGGCTTCCATCAGCTGTTCTGCCACATGCCACTCAGTGGCAGAGTGGGATCTTGGAAGAGTTGAGAAACATCTCCCTGGTTACTGTTGCTATGGAATTTGCAATAATTTGCATGGAAACCAAGGAAAATAGGGTCCTTGAATCAACTCTGTTTCTTGTGCTTTACACATGTAAAATAACACAGGTTGCTGCAAATTCACTTTCACTTGAAAGTGCTAATTAGTGTAAATGACCACATGAGCATAAATTTGATAGACCAATGTGTCAAGTTTATGGGAAAAGTCAACTTTCTCCCTTAGTAAAGACAAAGAGTGCCTGTTGTCCACTCTTTTCACAAATGTTTCACAAACTTTTTCACAATATATATCCAAAACAACATGACAGGAGATCTGGAAGAGTAGATATTTGTATCTACATACAATTAAACAAAATGTGTGACGCCCTGTCAATAACTGATTTTTTTTTAAAAAAAGCTGCTTCTCTCAGATGTAGAAGTAGAAGAAAGTTTTATTCAAAACTGTAGTATCCATTGTTCCAAACAGCTTGTGTTACTGAATGTTCCTCCTGGTAGAAAACAGTTGAATATATTTTGTAAACCCCTTTAGGACAAATCTGAGGGTTTTATCTCAATCTCTAACCAGATAACTTGTGAAGATTCATGCTGCTAGCTTCTTCTCCTCCCTCATTCCAGTCAAGCTGGTGTTGTTCCCTCTCAGCCTAGCTATAGTATGAGCCTCTTTATCAAATGTTTACAGGTTTACAATATATGTTTGTGACTACACTTCCAACATTACTTAATAACATGGTAGGCAAGTCTTGATTCTGACAAAATGGCTTCATAGTAGCTTAGATATGACAGCTGCCACCTGCTGGTGTTCACATTTTACCCTTAATTCATGTTAAAAACCAGAAAATACTCCCCCAGAGTGCATTTTCTGGCTTTTAATGAGAAGGGGGATGGGAACAGTAGATGGCAAATGCTACCACTCTAATTAAAATCAATCAACCAACCAAAGGTACCCCAAAGAATGATCCCTGATACACATCTCTATCCTGCTTCTAATACACGTTAAAGAACATAAAATACACTCCCAAAGTGCATTTGAATTGGACATGGATTAGAACCTTAGTGCTACTTGCTGGCACCTTTAAGTTGCTTCTGAGCCACTTAAAAAAACTGTGTTTACCACAGCCTAAGATACTTTTGAACAAAAGATATGGCCTCCATCTGGTATAGCCTGTCTGGATGAGCAAACAAATCTAATTACCATGAAACTGAAGGTAAATCTGCCAGCACCATCAGCACCATCAGCATCTATTGATTTATAAATTGCCTTTCCTGTAAATGCTCAGGGTGGTTTACATGTCCATAGCAAAACAACCCACACATTAGTCCACAAATACTCCAAATACAACTTTACAATATAAAATACACTGGAATATAAAAATGTTATCTCTTGCAAAAAATGGGAGGAAAAGAGAACTGATCCATCATTCTCATCTGGCAACATTTCTGTACCCTGGTTAAAAGCTTTAGGGTAGGAACTCTTCCGTTCATGTTCATGATGTATGCAAGATACTCAATCTCACAACATTGGACAAATATATTTATTTAAATACATGCAAACATAAAAGTTTACAATCAGTCTAATGCTGTCATGTCTTGACCTTTCTCTCTTCACATCTAACAATACACATCAGCATTCCATTTTAAAGTTCATGTTGGCTACAATTTATTACTATTTACATTTTCTAAATTGCACTGACTACTCTTGTAGCCCAAAGAGTCACTTTTGTGGGGAATGGGCCAAAATTGGATAGATGAAACAGTAACAGTAAGAATAACAGCCCTCTCATGGGCCACACAAGATGAACAAGGCAAGGGGACATATATTTGTTAGTGATGCCAATACTATGCTGGTGGTACATAGCTACTATAAAGGTCAACATAGAGTGTCTCCAAACATGCCCCTTGCTCTGCCTTTAATGTGAAGCTCCTTCTGGTCCTCCAAACTAGAGGACTGAAAGCTTCACATTTAAGGCAGAGCTACTTCCTGTTGGCCAGACTGGAAGCTGCATCACTGGCAGCAAGAGTGCAGGAAAGGCAGGTAAGCGCACAGTAAAAAGCTGGTGGTTATCCAGCATCTGTTATTTCATGGGGTAGGGGAGAATGCTGTGTTCCTAGTGTGCAGGACAGAAGCACCCTAACTTAGACATGCTTTGATTGAGAATTGTTGCAATGGGCCTTTCTTTGCCTACTTCTCCATGGTCTGAACCAGTAGGTACAAGCACAGTCAGTGTGCTGGTTCAACCCATGGAAAGCCCAGGCCCATACCAGCACCAGCACCTGGCCTGGCCTCAAAGCTTACATAAGCTTTGGAACTGGGCGCTGAGCCCTTTGAAGGGCCAAGAATGAAGGTTCCTAGCCTCAGAAACACCGAGAAACCTCCCGCTTTGATGCACCACCAAAATGGATCACCCAATAGTCCAGAAGGTGGAGGAGCCCTTAGACTGAACCAGAATGTGGAAGGGAGGCTCCTCACATGTTTGCTATGCCCAGTTCCCACTAGGACTTTTTTGAGTGTCCAAACCATTTTCAAAACACTCTGTCTGCATTGAAAAGTAGCTTTTCACATTAAAAAGAGGAGTAAATCTGATAAAACTGATTCAAACAACTCTCACTCCCGTTTTTCTCAGTAATACACTTTATTCTTTTTCCTTTGGGAATGCAGCAAAGTATGTGGTGCCCACGCCTCACCCTCCCTCCCACTGTATTGTAACCAGTTCCCCTGCCTGCCACCACTCAGCCTGCCCGCCCACCTGCCCACCTGCCTGCCTGTCATTATCTGCTCTCCTGCCCCAAAGGGCAAAGCACAGGCCTGGAAGAGCCCTGCTGAAGCCCACGCTTTGCCTGCCTCTGCCCATCCTCCCACCGTATTAGCCTCTGTTTTGCCATTGCGCCCACACCTGTGGTACTACTGCTGCCGCCTCGCTTGCCAAGCAGCCGTGGCGCTCCCGGAGCATGGGGAGGAGGAACGCCAGGTGGTGGGTGGGTGAATGAGCGCTGCCATTTCTTCCTCCCTCCCTCCGTTCCATTTTTTCTGCCACTGCTGAATCTGCTACTCCACTTCTGAGCTCTGCTTTTAAAAGTGGAATTAACAAAAAAATTGGGAACGTACATAATGCGCGTTCGCATTCATTTTTGTTAAGTCTGCTTTAATTTTCTTAAGTGGGGTCACAGCCCTAGTCCAGTACTGTATACCAGTCAGTGAAGGATTGTCCTAAGAGTCAAATTACATTTTGCATCTTGAAGTTAAAGGAAGTCCGTAGCTTCTAAAACAAGTTTGGGTAAATTTAAATTCAGAGCTAAATGACTGAAACACAATCAGAGCCATAAATGCATGAGCCATACCAGTAATCAGATATACAGCTGATAAAGCTGGAATTGGAAAATTCACAAATGGTGATAATGTATCATTGATTGTATCCATAGAGGGTTGTTGACCATTTCACTTAGCACAAAAACTTCAAGACTGTGGTTCATTTCAGGAACAAAATTCTTCTTGCAGGTAGGATCTTCTTCAGGTCATGAGAACATATTGCATTCATATTTCCAGCATGGCCAGAAAAACAAAAACAACCCACTGATATATTAACACATCATTATCATGGTTATTGATTCAGACAGATGAAAGAAAGTATTCAGGAATCACAGGATATCAGCATACTCCCACAGTCCCTACTTCATGAATTGTGCATGATTGTACTAGATTGTCAGATAGTACATGTATTTGTGGATGAATCCTCAAAATCTTATCACTTATGTTGGCATCTCAAGAAGCTTGCCTATCCTTTTATCTATCTACTGTTGTTGTGGATTTTACATTAGGTTTTTCTTTAGCCCTACCTGGAAATGATGCAAAACAGGTTCTTTACCACTGGGTTACAGCTCTTCCTTGCTTAAATACAATAGTTCCTTTCTTATTCCAATGAACAAAGTCTGCTCTCATGTTTTCTCATACATATAATATTAATGGCCTGTGGGTGGATATCGGCTCAATTTCCAAAAAACTGCTGGATGCAAGTGATGGATAACATCTCATAAATTTCTCTTATTCTCTATCCAAATGGCAATTAGGCCCATTTCCTCACTGGAAACTGCAATCCCTTATTTATTTGGCAGTAAAATGATTAGCTCTTTTGAAGAATTGCAAGATGACTTAATCAATACAAATGCTGTTTATATTGTCTCGATAATGATCCATTATCCTCTTATAATCAGATTCTGGAGTACCCCCCGAGTATGAAAGCATTTAAAAAATAAATAAATAAAATGAACATCATATCTTCCACAATGAGTGCACTGAAAGACTAAAGAGCTCTCCACTGCCAGCTTCCTTAGCCATAATACCAACCTCATCAAGTCCGTCTATTTTGGAAACTGCTGGATAATAAATAAATTATTGAGTCATAAAGAACATATGAACAAGAATTAAGATTTACAGAGAAAACATTGCAAAAGTACATTTTTCTGTATTCTCCACAATGTAGAAGTACACAAGTTTGCTTTAGGAAGGAAGGAAGGAAGGAAGGAAGGAAGGAAGGAAGGAAGGAAGGAAGGAAGGAAGGAAGGAAGGAAGGAAGGAAGGAAGGAAGGAAGGAAGGAAGGAAGGAAGGAAGGAATTATATTTGGTCCTTTCTGTGCCTTATTCCAGATGGTATGCTGATGTAGGGAGCTGGTGCAGAACATGACAGACCCAGTGCAGAAACTGGAATAATGCGCTCTACAGAAAGGACCTTTGTTTTCATGACACACACTTACTGAAGCAATTCAATGAATGACACTATGGGCGTGTCTTCATGGCATGTGTTATTTCAGTTTAAAGAATTCGAAATAAAAGAAACGGAACAAAGCTGTCCAGACGACTTGCAAGTTGATCCGGTTCCGATGGCAGCCTTAATGCGGGATCAATACTCGGAGTCCACATGGCAGCATTGTCCTCCTGCCCATTGCCCACACTCTCTCCTGTGATTGGTTTTCCCTGCCAGGATCCCACCCTCCCTTCTCTTTGCGTCATGCTCCGCCGGGAATTCCCTGCCCAGTCCACCCTCCCCCTTCCCAGCAGCAGCAGCAGCAGCAGCAGCAGCAGCAGCCATCCATCCATCCACCCATCCATCCACCCATCCATCCACCCATCCATCCATCCATCCATCCATCCATCCATCCATCCATCCATCCATCCATTCATCCAGGCGCTGCGGCGCTGCGGCGCTAGCGGCTTCTCCCTGGGGCTCCGCTGCCGCTTTTCCCCCGCTTTGCGCCACTTTGCCCCGCAGAGGAGGAGAGCCAAGGGGTGGACAAGAGGGCGAAGGGGGCTCCTCGCTTGCTCTTCCCCCCCGTGGCCGGGAGGGAACTCCGCCCCCCCACCTCACAGGGACCGAAGCTGGATTAAAACCTTGGCTTGTGGTCACACCTAAGGTTTAATCTAGCTTCACTCCACCTTCAGAGTGAGAGAACACATCAGCAAAGTGACCAGTAGTTTTCTTTCCACATTATCTAGTCTAAAGGTGGATTTTCTGAGTTATTAACCCTGAAAGAAAACCAGCTTGTCAGTTTGCTGGTGTATTCTCTCACTCTGAAAGTGAACTGAAACTGGATTAAACCTTAGGTGTGACCACAGGCAAAGTAGCCTAGAGGGGGCTCAAAGCGGTTGACATTCTGTTTTCACCCTTCAAGGGACTAAGTGGCTGACAAGCCTTCTCACCCTTAAGGGGGCTGAAAGTGACTGTTCCGAACCTTCAAAGGTCTGAAATTGCGCAAAATTGCAACATTGTTTTAAAGGTGTGAAGTGCTTAGATTGATACAGTGTTTCAGCTTTAAGGACTGGAGGTTTATAGTGGGTGTTTGAGGGTGGATTTTTTCAATGAAGGAAACCCTAAACATGACGTGCTTCTAATACGTTCAGCCATTGGTTACAGTGCGATTGGGGGGGCGGGACAGCCTTAACACTGAATCTCATCCCGGAACGATACTGTCCACACAGTTAAAAAGGAAACACGTATCGACGCCCGATCCGGAGTGAGACCTGTTGAGATCAGGATTTATTTCTAATCGGGATAACGTCCTTTAACACGGAAATACCGTGTTAATCCGAAGTGCCGTCTGAACTGCGCAAACTCAAAACGTTTTGAATTCGAGATAACTATGCCATGAAGACGCACCCTATGGCAAGATCCATATGATAGCAGTCCATGTCACTTCTGGGCCCCAACGATTTTCTGGCTTTGATGTTTCTACCCAGGAAGATCACAAGTAGTGCAGACGCCAAAATAGTAGCTAAGGAAAGCAGTTGGGTTATATTTCAATCATTTTCATTTAAAAAAAAAAAAAAAAAAGCAGGCCTAAGTGATCCATGACCAGTTGCAGTAGAGTTTGCTCTCAGTTTTTCTAACATTTATAATGAATTGTTTATTGTTTCTGGAAATTCTTCAGCCTTCAAGGGTTTAAACAGATGATGTTCCTTTGTAGCTGCATGTTTACATCCACTATGCAACAGTGCATATTTTCTATACATTACGTATAGATTAAAAATGGATTTCCGTTATGTCCTTTAGAACAAGACAATCATTAAACACATGCCTGAAGTGTCTAAACAACTTGCTGACTTGCAAGTAATCAACATTTTTTCAAGTTTCTCTGGCAAGACAGCATAATTTTTGTGCATCAAAAATCAATTGTACTCAAAAGATACTGTTCCTCCAATCTTAATGTATCAGATCATACATATTTACATGGGTCATGCAGAATTGGGAAAACATCTGGCAGTGCAGTGGACATGTCCCTTCAAAAGAGTTGCCTGGCCTCCAGTGCCCCCACACTTAAGAACATAAGAACAGCCCTGCTAGATCAGGCCGCAGCCCATCTAGTCCAGCATCCCACCACACACTTGTGGCAACATGGCCTTAATCTTTCAGCCTGTTATGTTATGTGGTGGTCCATTCTAGTACACTGCTGAAAGATGAATAAAGGGGTTCAAACTAAGTGAACAAATGACCTATTGGAGTTACCTTTCCAAAATGGTTGCCAATGTTCCAGGGGAGGTCTCTTCATATACTACACTGCTGCTACTGTACCTCCCAGTGTATCCAGGAGCTCCCTACAGCTTCCCCAGTCTTCAAAACCTGTGAACAAGTAACAACTGGTGAGCTCCCAGTCAGCAGTGCCTGCACCCTTTTTCAGATGAGTGGGCAGAATGATGTGGCTTTGACTGTGCAGCTGTGTACCATGTCCCAATCACCATGGCAACATCTGGGCACAAGCTGGATGTTGCTGTGGCTGTTACAATGGTGATCTGACTTGCCCGAGGCATATGCATTTCAAGTGCTTGTGGTCCAATTGGGAACCACCAGCACTTGAAGTGTGGTTGCTAGGAATGTGCATGATTTGTTGTTGTTGTTTGATTCATATCAAATTGAATGCAAGAATATCCATATTCATTAGAATACATCCCTTCTGAATGACATAGGATTCAGCTTCAATGTGAATGTTCTATACGTATCCCCTACAAATCCAATGTATCCACTCTGAATGCATCAAATCTGCCCTGAATCCACTTCAAATCCACTCTGGATCTGTTGCAGATGTAACTGGTACAGCTGCTTCCCCACATTCCCAGGTTCACAAATGTAACAAAGCTTTGTACGAATGTTCCGAAGCATTCAATTCAAATTTGAATGTCAATCTTTGGCTGCGTCCCCATGCACTATATAGTCTGAATTGAATCCAAATTTGGTAAGGAGCGTTCCCAGGCAAAGCTCCCTAACCAAACTATATGCAGACCAAATTGCCCAAATCCACGCTAAATTTAGTCCTCCAGAAAACTGTTCTCAACACGAGGGATTTTCGCACTGCAACGCGTTCCAAATGGATCGGGCCCGCGAGACCTGGCACGAAGATGCCCGGGCACCAGGGCACCCATCATGGGGCCCGGGGCAAGGCCCCTATGGGGCAGGACCCCTTTGAAGATCAGAGCCCCTGGCTCTGATCTCCAAGGGCTCGCCCCGCGCCCCAATCTCGCCCATCTACGGGCTGCAGGCGCCTGGATCTAGGCGCCTGCAGCCCGCAGATCAGCCACCCCCCCAGTCCCCAAAATCCCCACCCCCAACCACCCTCCGGCCCGGATCGGGCCCATCTTCGCTCTCTGGGTGCCCACAGCGGGGCACCCAGAGAGCGAAGATGTTTCCCCCAATAGATGTCCAATAGGGGGGCTAGGTGGGCTGCGTCTTGCGCGATCCCACAATGCCACCCTCATTTGGACGCTGGACGGCCACAAGGTAAGTCATTCCTCGCGCGCGCGTCCTCCCAGGGCCCTGGGGGAGGGGGGGAAACATCTTCGCGGTGAAGGTGCTCCGCTGTGGGCACCCAGAGAGCGAAGATGGGCCCGATCCGGGCCGGAGGGTGGTTGGGGGTGGGGGTTTTGGGGACTGGGGTGGGGGTGGCTGATCTGCGGGGCACTCGCGCCCCGCAGATGGCCTCGATGGGGGCGGGGGGGACCCTTGGGGGACCGGAGCAATGCGCTCCGGCCGCCCAAGGCGTTCCTCGCCCCCAGCGAGCCCAACATCGACCTCCTGCCACCCCAGAACGCGTGGAGGACAGCTCCAGACACGAGGCGGCGCAAGCCCCGCTCGGGCAATGCGTATGCCTCGTCCGAAGCTGTCCTCCACGCGTTCAGAAAAGGCCAATGCGAAAAGGCCTACGGTCTGAGAGCCGGGCCCGCATCTTTTTGGAGGCTGAGTCCACACATGGGGATGCACCCAGGCTATTTGGGGAGGAGATTGATGCTTGTGTCATTAGTGGGTGGGGTTTCACATCATGTGCTCCCCATTCCTGTCCTGTGTGCTGGGGATTGCAACTGTTTGGGCATTTTTTGTCAATAAATGATGACTGAACAGAAACGAGTCGTTTTCTGTGACCATTATTCCAACCCCCTTCTCTGACTGCCAAGTCAGGTAAATGTGCAAAACAAATGTGCATATGATAACTGAGCACCTCGGTTTTACAGAGAAAGATGCAATCACCATCCCACAAGGCTCCTTCTGTGACCATTATTCCACCCACACCCCTGATCACCAAGCCAGGCTTGATAATTTAATTTAAATTGCATACAAGAGCTAAACTGCCATACTAGGTGGACTGGAAGTGTGCACCTCAGGTAAACTGCTGTCAAACCCTATAGTGGCTTTGCAGAACGATCTGGCTTTTTCTTTTTTACTATTATATTTTTATTGCCTTTCAGCCCTATGTGACGCAGAAGGGGGGAGAGGCATTGCGTGGCGTTTCCTTGTCATTGCTGCAGTAGGTGGCACTTGAGCTAAATTGCCACCAAACCCCATAGTGATTGAGCTTTTTCATATTTTTTTATTATTATCATATTGTTATGGCCTTTCAGCCCTATGTGCCACAATGGGGGAAGGAGGTGTTGGGTGGCATTTCCCTGCCATCACTACAGTGGGCAGCACAGAGGTTGGTGATGTCAACCCGACTTCCTATCAGGAGAGAGGTGGTGGAGAGAAATAGATGGTGTTTCCCCATGCAGGGGATTGAGCCCGTGTTATCAGCAAACACATGGGGACAGCCCGCACATCCGGACTGAAAATAGTCCAATCAGCACTACACAGAGTGCATGGGGGCACGGCCTTTGAATGTGCCAACTTTCAAACTGAATTCAAATGTTCAAATGCAGCCAAATTGGTATGAATTTCGAATGTTACAAATATTTGTCTGCATCCCTAGTGAATACCTCTCTCTGTGTCTGATTTTAACCTCAGTGGAATTGTATTATTAAACCATTCCACTGAGAAAAGTGGAAATAGGCCCAAACCTTCATTTCACAATTATCTAGCTTCTCCAATTTTAACTTTCTCCCTTTAACTTACCACTCTGTTCAAACCTGAGTGTCATTCTTCCTTAGCTGCCATACCTACTCAAAAAAACTGAGGTCAAGGCATAAGGCTGTTTTTAGGAGACCCACACTTCAGCTGGCTTACAGCTGTGATCAGCCCCAAGAAGTGGTTAAAACTGCCTGAGATAGATGACAAAAAGATCAGTCTTACTTTCATTTGGTATTTCCGTTCTTCACAAGGCATGGGAAGAAGAATCCAGCCAAGCACCTCCTTCTCCTACCAAATATGATATTATATTTTTATTCCATGCAAATGCGGTGAAATATAAATGCAAATGAGCTATTTCATTTAGATAAATAGCTCTGGGATCTTTGAAAAGTTTGGTTCATAAATAATTTGCATAATGACAATACAACCAAGAAAGGCTCAGAGTGACATGAGGAATTCCTTGGTGGAAACACCTTAGTTAGGAATTTGCAAACAGCAAGAGATGGAGAATATTAAATACTAATAACATTTGGTTTAAGAGGTCATCATAATATATGTATCAAGGAATGACAGATAAGAAATACTTAGAGGACTGAACAAATTCAGTTTCGCTTGAATTCAGTGGAACTTAAACATACTTTGTGCTAAGGGCTTAGATATATGTGCTAAATATAGCACAATCGTTTTATTATCATTTTTATAGGGATAGATTAAAAACTTTAATTTTGCTATCATCCTTTTTTGTCATCATTTTGGAATACAAAGTTTCTTCTTTTAACCACTCCAAATGTACAATATCTTTTCATTGCGAGTAGTGCTCTAATGTGTGGACACAACTGCACAACTGCATG
The DNA here is from genome assembly GCA_023333525.1 of Aspidoscelis tigris stejnegeri. Classification (NCBI taxonomy): domain Eukaryota; kingdom Metazoa; phylum Chordata; class Lepidosauria; order Squamata; family Teiidae; genus Aspidoscelis; species Aspidoscelis tigris. The sequence continues at coordinate 19,892,836 of JALMGA010000010.1, forward strand.
CCAGCTGAGGCATTAAAGCGAATGATCAGAAGGCATGAACTTTCATCACCTGCATTCCATTCAGGAAAAAAAGGACCTGTGGTTTGCAGCATTTACACTGATTCCATGTACAAATACTGTGTAGGAGTGGGTATGGTGCAGCGGCAGCTACACAAATGTGTGCCGCCTCACAGTCACCACAGCAATGCCCAGGCAAACAGTAGAAGTTGCCACAACTGTTGCTCTGGTGCTGCAGATGATTCCAAATGGACCACTGGCACTGCAATGGCTACAAGTGAAGTTTGGGACAAGGATCAGCATTCTCAGTCTTTGAACCTAACTGCTGTGGGGTAGGAATGTGCATTATTATTATTATTATTATTATTATTATTATTATTATTATTATTTAGTTACACACAGCAAACAAGATGACTATGCTGGATTTCGTATTATATCACTAGTCGGGCGCTTCCCAAGCACCTAGGACTGCGTGACGTATTGGCGAATTATGCGAGCAGACCCCAGTAAAGTGGCTTTTTGTAGTTGGCAGATGGATATTTTGTCAATGCCAATGGTTTTTAGGTGCCCGCTGAGATCTTTTGGCACCGCGCCCAGTGTGCCGAGGATGACTGGGACCACTTTGACTGGTTTTCGCCAGAGTCGCTGAAGTTCAATTCTCAGGTCTTCATATCTGGTGAGCTTCTCCAACTGTTTCTCCTCAATTCTGCTGTCACCTGGAATAGCAACGTCGATGATCCACACCTTCTCTTTCTCAACAATTGTAATGTCAGGGGTGTTATGCTCCAGTTTTCTGGCTTTGAAAAATCAGTAGAAGATCCAAAGTGCCGACTCTGCAAAGTCTCTGCATTATTATTATTATTATTATTATTATTATTATTATTATTATTATTATTATTATTATTATTATTATTATTATTATTATTATTATTATTATTATTATTATTATTAATTAGATTCATATTGAATTGAATGCAAGAAAGTTTGGATTCATTTGAATAGATCCCCTTCAAATGTAGTGGGATTTAAATTCACTTTGAATGTTCAATCCCATACAAATCCCATACAGAGCTTCATACAAATGTATCAAAGCATTTGAATTCGAATGTCAATCTTCAAATGTGCTAACATTTGATTCAAATACGAATGTCCGAATTTGGCCAAATTCATACAAATTTTGAATGTTATGAATGTCTCTGCACATCCCTACTGTGAGATACTATTCCACAGCAGTTAAATGTGAAAAGGCCCTTAATCTGAAATAGGATTTGATTCTTTCTTTGCTCCTGTGCTACAGTCATGTTGGTCCTGTTCCTGCCACTACCATACAGACAGGTGGGTGGACATGGCAGGATTTGTCCAGGTCCTGTTCCAGAGACTAGTGCCATTATTTTGTCCAGTTCTGGAAGAAGGCTTACTTCCAGGATTGTCTCTTTGGCCTTGAACTCCAAAGTGGGGGCACTTCTGTTCCTCTGCTTCAAAGCTAAGCTGAGACAGAGCAGCCATCCTGCAGACAGCTGTTGGCATGCTCTGCAGCATTCCTAGCCCAAACAGTCAGTTCTTTTTGCACTTACTTTTAACACCAGTTAGGTATTCCCCGAGTCAGATTATGGGCCTCATTAATTTGAACTTATGATGGATCTGTGAGGTATCCCCCCTGCTGGCATGCATACGATCCTAGAACTCAGAACACTTGGAGCCCTGTGTGTGGTTTGAGGCTGGAGCAGGAACTGCTCTGGACCAGTGCTGCTGTTGTAAATGGTGTTGTTCCAGATCACACCTTTCCATGGTCCAAATCAGTGGGCCTGACATGTCCAGACCCACTGGTTCTGACCACAGGCCTATCAGTATAGAAAGGCCATAACATGCACCACAGAGTTATCATGAAGGAACTCTTCTAGGTTCTAGAATGACATTCTAGACACTACCCTGGCCCTAAAATGATAATTTCTATTATTATCAAAACTTGACCTAGAGAACATTTGATTTATTAAATGATATTTGCTTTAATGTTTTATTATTATTATTTAAAAAAGAATGCTACCATGATTAAAATTATTGATTTATGTTTCCTCATGTGCAGTTGAAAAAATGTCTGGCCCCGAGGCCGAGCAGGGCGGGGCTGAGTAGATGCCGGCTGACCATCTCTACCATCATCCGGTTTGTCATCAATGAAGAGAAAATTCAAAGTAAAGAGAATAGGAAAATTCCAGCAATAAGAAATGAACAGAAGAATTGGAACTGAAGACCTCGAGCGCTTGCTTTTTGATGTTCCCTGTTCCCTCCCACACCATTTTCCTTTTGTTTCTTGTCTCTTTAGATCAGGGTTTCCCAAACTGTGGGTCGGGACCCACCTCTAGGAAATTTAATATAATACTGTACAGCGCTGAGTACATGTACAGCACTTTAGAAATAAACAACAACAAAAACAACAATAATAATGTGCGCTAATTCAAACAAGATATTCCTCTGTTGTGAAACAAGAAGCATTTTAGTCAAATTTTTGCTGAGATAAGTTTGGCTTGATGGATCTGCAAATCACAATGCAGCTAGATGAACTTAGAATAACTTTGACTGGTATTTAAAGTAACTCAGGAGTATAAAAGCAGACTTCATTTTGTCTTCTTCCTTCTATAACAATATTGAAGAATAAAAGAACTGTCAGTCAGAGAAAAGGCTAGGCCATTTTTCTCCTTTCAGTATGCAGCTTCTTCTGCATTACATCAGATAACAATCTACTTCCATTTAATCCTCACCAGCAAGTTTGATATCTATGGTGTTATTGAAAGACATTCTGCATTTTTCGCTTCACACTCAAGCAGTCAGAGCTCTCAATATGGGTGGGAAGGTTTAAAGAATAAAATTAATTCAAGATTAGAATCAGTGATCTTTTGGCAAACTATTTCACAACTCATTATATTTATACAAACACAACGAGGAATGTAAGGATATTGGAAAAAATTATATAATACTTAAATGAAACTGCTTCTCTTCTCTGTTTCATTGTTTGATGAAGAAGAAAGGCAATATGGAAACTTTATGCTCTGGAGAAAGTCAAAAACAAAGGGTGCTTCCACGTTGTGCACCCATACTTCTGCCATCCTTAGCTCCTTGTAGAAAAGACAAAATTTACATGAAATAATCAAGTCTTTCCCACAACTGGGTATCAGTCCATAGTACGTCAATTATTTAATACTTACTTGGTTTGAGGTCTTACATACCCATAAAAATGCCAGATATGTGAATTCTGAGTCACTCTTCCCTTCTCATGAACTCAAAGGCTGTTTCCTCACCAAGTGCTTTGATGTGGAAGCCCATCTCAGCATAGAGCACTCATTCTGGACCAAGATAGAGTACTGGGTAACAATGTGCACCAGGGACCACCAACTCTGCTGCAGCCTTGTCCCATCCCAACTCTGGAGTTTGGGGATAAGAGTATTTCACCCTCTGACATTTCAGGCTAAATAGTTTATTGGGTTTTGCTGGTATGTCAAAAATGGTTCATTTGTGGGTCTTTTTCTGGGAGCCTAGTGAAACAGCACCAGGTTCTGCACACCACCTAGACAGGTCCATCCATCTGTACTGACCATGGATGAACTGACACACTACAGGGAATGCTTGGGACAATGTTCAGAAGTGGTCACCCTTCAGCATGCTCCTTAGTGCCATCATGCTGGAGAGTGGACCAGCCACTGGAATCATGCAGCTTCAGCAGTTCCCAAAAGGCATGGTCTCTCAGGGACTGCTTCAGAATGCAGACATTGCAGTCTTCAAATACAGCTACTATGGTCTCTTGGAACCCTGCAGAAGCTGTCAGTAAGTCTGCAAATAAACAATGTATTTTTTTTTGTCTTGTTTAAACAGAGAAAGTACAAGAATAAGAAAATCAGTTACATAAAGTCTTTCCAAGAACAACAGTGACTGGAAACAACAGAAACATTGTTTGGTCAAGAGAAGGACAGAAAAACAAAGACTCAGCTCATCAGCTTTTCAATTGTTCCACAGCCTTGAAACATGAAGGGACAGTAGACATTGGCTATGTATGTGTCATAACTCCTTCTGTCGCAGAGGTGAGATTGCTGGACCTTGCCGCACAGATTGTCCTTTATCAGCCAAGAAGGTGGAGCCTTATAGAATTTACTCAAAGCCCAAGAATGGAACTTAGTAGGGCTGACTGGTTGAAATCCAGCAGAAATTGGTTAACCTTAGGGCTCAGTAATTTTATACTATCAAGTAAACATACCATTACATCTTGTATCTTCTCTTAGCCATAGTTAGCTCAAGCTAACAATATATAGGCAATCTGGGGAATTTGTATTACTGTGCAGACCCAGATTATTAGAAACCTGTAGTCATAATGGATGAGAAATTGAAACAAATGTGGTATTATTGCTGCTATTTTAACCTTCGTTTTCCCACAGCAATAAAAGCAGTGCAAAAAGATGCTGGAGATAGAAAATAAATAGAGATTTAAATTAAATCTTTCTACAAGGAATGGAGCTGGCCAACAAATTCAGATGTATTTCATACTTAGAATATTTTTTTTTAAACTTCCCCACTCTGCTCCTGGCTTGAACTTCACATCAAAGAAAACTGAGCTAAAATAGATAAAATGTGCATCCAGTGCATTTGTTTTCTAAACACACCAAGGGAAGTACTGTGACTAATGTGCAAGGGGTTACTCTGCCCTCCCACACTCCATCCAAAACACCACCCTGTGACTGCAAATGACTAAATGACTGTCATGCACAAACTGTTGATTTCTGGGAGCTCTCCACCCCCCCTTTTTTGATAGTGTACTCCTGTGCAAAAGCCATCCTCTGTTTTCCAGTCCCATGCTTCTGTGCAAATGTGGCCCTGTGAAGATACATTTCTGAGCAGGAATATTCCTATGCCTAGTCCCACATGGTTGGGTGTTTTCCCTGTCCTTGTCCATTCAGAGATAGTTAGGATTGCTTTAGAAGAAAAGTAGCCTTTTATGCATGGCTTTTCTCAGCCATTTGGGGGAAGACCCTCCCTTGGGCTGTTCCCATTGGTCCTATGGAGCCAGTGTGGGCAGCCTGGATGCCTTCCTTCCCTGGGTTCCTGCACGCTCTCCCTCTGTGACAGCTGGGCCCCTCCCCCAGCCTCCCCCGATTGGCTGCCTTGCAGCCAAAGTGGGGGAGGCCAATTGGGTTCCTTCTCTGGGGTCCTGCCACCTGGATCAGGCCAATGCAAATGGCAGGACCCCCACCCAACACCCCCCAACCTACCCCAGGGTCACACACCCATGTGAATGGGCCTTACCTTTTCCCCCTGGCCCGATTCTGCTAGAATAGGCTGGGACGTTCTGAGCATGCTCGAGGGGGCGGACCCTCATAGGCCCCCTTGAGCATGCTCAGAACATCCTGGCCTATTCTAGCAGAATCGGGCCGAAATGAGAAGCCCCGTTCACGTGTGTGCGCAACCCCGGGGTGGGTTGGGTAGGTGTTGGGCGGGGGTCCTGCCACTTCCATCGGCCTGATCCAGGAGGCAGGACCCCGGAGAAGGGACTCGTCCATTGCCCACTCCACTCCTGAGCACAGAGTTCACTTTGCAGAAACAAATTGTCCATTACAAGAAGCACTGAAAATGGCCAACCTCTGGGCCATTTCTAGCCTTGGAACTTTCACTGCACAGGCCAAGATGTGTGGACTTTGCTAATGGCCCTTGATACCACTGCTCAGTCAAAACAAGTGATCCAGCCTAAGAACAAATCCCTCCTGCATGCTTGTGTGCTTATGGGGATCTTGCCAAATTTGTGCAAGTGCATGGCATCGATTGTCATGATACGTCCATCTGTTCAGTTCTGTTGTTCATTTTTGGCTTTTTCCTTTGCTGTGGTTCAGGGTCTTTCAGCAGATGAGGGCTGACCTTTAGCCTACTAGATATGTTAAACATTGCTAAAGTTTTATTTTGGTGCACAGAGTTCCTTGTGTTATTGGAAATAGAAGGCGCTGGGATTTCAGTGAGACACACAGCAGGATGCTATAGATTCCACTGAACACATAGGAGTAAGATAGATCCCTTTCACTGCCTTTGTGTTGCTTACTCCTTCTCTGCTGTGTGTACTTTTCGTTCCTTCTGTGACCACAATGTTTCTTTTCTTTTCTTTTTACATTTGTTTTCTTCTTCCCCATCAGCTGCAAGGCTGAAACAAACCTGGCTTGACTCCCCATTATTCTAACTGTACATCCAAACATACCATAGGTTTGTGCAGTAATTATAACTGCAGTCTTGCTGGCAAGCCAGTTTCCTTTCATGTATCTCTTTTCCACCCCCATTTTCTGTCTCGCTATGTATTACAGTCATCCCTCATTATCTGCAAAGATTTTATTCTGTCAAAATGATGTAGATAGCAAAATTCACAAATAACAAGGGAACCAGAAAATAGCATTTTACACTCCTCATCTTGCAGCTATCCCTCTTTCACAAAATCCCGTTTCCAGTGCTAATTTGCAGATACACAGGTGATATGTTTTCTCTGTCTTTCCACATAGTGAGAGAGTATCAAACTTTCTGAGTGATGGATATATGTTTGAACACATATGACATGGGGCGGCATGGTCCTCTAGGATGAGGTTGCCTTCTAATCAATATACGAAGCTTGTGAAAAATATTTTTGACAGATTCAGTCATCCTTACTTTATGAATAGTGGGGAAATGCATGGATAAGGCTTCTATATGAATAGGATAACTCCAAGCTCTGGTGCATGCTGGGAAGGTGGATATCTGGACTCTCTATAGCCAGAAAAGGAGCTAGAATTGGGCTGAGAAGTTCAAGACTGCAGCCCATGCACAAGATCTGTATAATTCAACACAGATCATGGATGTGTGCTTGTAATGAGGAGCAATGGTGCTCAATAAAAAGTCTGGTTCCTTAAGGCCAAAATAGCTTATTTAAAGCAGCTGAGAGTGAAGTGAGGCAGGTGAATTAGGCCTTTGCGGATGTGAAAGCTGTGTTTCACTCCCAGTATGAATGCCCTTTGGTTGTGACAGAGGAGACCTTTATGAACTTCCCACAGTTCCAAAATAAGAAGGGAGCTAATGGGCTACCCTCTGCATGCTAATGCAAAATGGACTAGGCCTTGTCTTCTTCTAATATTATAAAGTGCATACTTAGAGAAGAGTACATTCACTTTTGTTCCTGTCATTCTGTTTTTTAGCTATTCCATTGTGTGTACTTGATAATACTTTGGGTAGTGAGTTAAGCAGTGTATAGCTTAACAACTGAACAAAGTCACTGAAGAAGACCAGAGGCATTTCCGCACTGAATCGCGTTCGAAACCGAACGCGTTCAGGCGGAAAGCTTAAGCCAGCTTCGGGCGCTTTCCCCGTTCACACACAGACGCTCCGGAACGCGTGTAAACGCGTTCCGGAGCGTCTGGGTGCGAATGGTCAAAGCGCCCGAAGCTGGCTTAGCCGGCAAACGCCGGCCAGGGGCGCGCCGGCAGCCGCGGAGGCAGATCGACAATCAGCTGTTTGAAAAACAGCTGATTGTCAAAGCCGCGCGGCGTCGGAGGCGAGCCGGCAGGCGATCGGGAGACAGAAGCGGCGCGAACGCTTCTTCTCCCGAACGCCTGCGTGCGGCTCGTCCGCGTTGGAACGCGTGTAGAGCACTTCGAAGTGCTCTACATTTCGAACGCGGAAAAGCCAGCTGCGGACACGTCGGGACGCAAGGCGCGCGCGGCCAATGCGGATGACGTGTCCACAGCTGGCTTTTTCGCGTTCGAATCAGCCCCGTGCGAAAACGTCTCAGCTAGGTCGAAACACTTTTGGCTATCTAGCTCCTGTTATTATCATGTTTATATGGTAATAAAGTTTATATGAGAGCCAGTTTGGTCTAGTGGTTAAGGAGCTGTATTCTTATCTGGGAATACCGGGTTTGATTCCACACTCCTCCATGAAGCCAGCTAGGTGACCTTGGGCTAGTCACAGCTCTCTTCTGAGCTCTCACAACCTCGCAGTGTATCTGTTGTGGGAAGAAGAATAGAAAATTTTGTCAGCTGCTGAGTCCCCTTAAATGGGTGAGAAAAGTGGGGTAGAAAAGCTTCGTCTTCCTCCCCCTCCTTCTATATGTCCTTTTGGCTACAGTTTATGATACACAGAGTTGAGCTATCAAGTGTATTCTGTCAACCAATGTGTTGTATTTCTCCATAATATATGGTCCTGCTACCCTTTGTACATTGTCACTGTATGCCTGTTTCTTTTAAATATATTTGTTCTTAACACTGATTACAATATGTTGACTTTATATGTTAGTTAAAGCCTTTGTCATTTGTACAATTTGGTCCTTATTCATATCTAGTTCCCCCTTTTTCTGGCATTCAGTCTGTTTTTATAGTTGTTATACTTTTTATTTACCCTGATAAATCTTTTGTGTTGTTTGTTTCTATTGGTTGATTTACCTTGTTTGGATTTTTGGTTTTGCTGCCACAAAGTCAAAATGTCCTGGGAGTTCTGAATGGCCAAGAACGTTCATTTCTGGCACTTGGAGCATTTGAAGCTTCCCTGTGCTGGCTCTGAAGCTTCACAATGGGCACTGGGCCTGGTGTGAAACAGGCACCACCAATACAGGAACAGGTCCCAATACCATGCCATGGGCAACAAAAACAAGAGCAAAAGCAACCTGCATAATGAGTGTACCTCTGGGGAAGAGCATGCACATACCAAGTAGGCTGTTACAGCCTACAAGCTTGCCCTCCCTCCCCAGAAGTGCACTAATCATTGATTAGGTGTGGAGCACAAAATCATGCTCCACAACTTAACCAATTTTACCTAATTACGTACCTCAAGCACCTACAATCGTGGCCATTCACTCTTGCCAGTGCTCTGGGGTCATTTGAGGTGCTGCACAAGCACGCTGGCACTTCAGATGACCGTAGATGTGATGGCACATGCACAGACCATCAGCATCATCAAGGCGATGGCTCTGATGCATGCACAGTCGCGGAGGCACCACTGCCAAAATGGCAGCAACCAGAGGAGTAATGCAACACAAATCCCTAATACAAAAACCCAAAGGTGAAACCAAAAAAACAAATAGAAAGGGTGTAGTCCCAAAACAGTGTAACAACCCAACGGGTAAAATCTACCCCACTAGAAATATAAAATACTAAACATATAAGTTTATAAAGGAATATCAAATATAAACCAATGAAAAGAAATTTAATTACTCAAAGGGTACAAATACTCCACTGAAAAATATATAAGTATTAATAAGACATTTTAAAAAAGGCAAATATATAAAATGCAAAGACAAAAAGGCCAGACGTGTTTCGACCTGAAAACTCGGTCTTTTTCAGTGGCCTGTATTCATTCACATAAGTAAAGCAGCTCACTAGTGTGACTCTGTGTATTTCAAAAGTACCAATGCCTTTCTGCTGAAAACTGAGTCTCTTATATATCCAGCTGGAGTAGTTTGAGGGTAGATCCTGCAGAGACTCACAGATGAAAAGAAACAAGGGGAAAGAAGAGTGTGATATGACAAGCTGAAACTGAATTCAAACTAACCAATTCAGTTTCATTGGTTTATATTTGATATTCCTTTATAAACGTATATTTTTAGTATTTTATATTTCTAGTGGGGTAGATTTTACCCATTGAGTTGTTACACTATTTTGGGACTAAACCCTTTCTGTTTGGTTTTTTAGCAACCAGAGGAGGACTGGCCCTCAGGATCAAATAAGGTGAGTATCTAACCCCGGGGGAGGGGGAGCAGGTAAAGTTGACTACCGCTCAAGTGTGAGCGCTAGTCAACCTTGGGTCATCATGCTCCTTTTCCATCCAGAAATGGGAAGGGTAGTGCAAAAACGCATCCGTTCTGTGCTGGGACAGGTTGCTGCTGGAGCGGAACAGGATGACCTATTCTGTTCAATACTTGGCCATGGAACAGAATAGGTCATCCTGTTCTGCTCCGGCAGCAGTTCTGAGGCTTTCCCAGCCTTTAGAGTTTCCACTATGGGTGTTTTCAGGATGTGGCTATGGCAATGCAGGAGACTGCAAACATTCTTTGCTTCACCCTGATCCAACCATCACCCAAACTGCTCACTTTGTGGCAGGAGCATCTTCTCAACCACATACTAAGGTGCATGTGCAGAAATTGTTCATTTTTCCAATAAAAAGGACTACACTTAGTAGTCAGCTACAATTATAGATAGTTTCCACAACTGAACAGATTGCACTGGAAGGAAGAGTACTTTTTGTTGGTTTTTAAAGGAGAAGCCAAACAACCACTTGCCAAGGTGCAGATATTGCATCCTGTATTAATAAACCTACATTGAGCAGAGGGCTGGCTAAGGTGGTTTTGGGAAGTAATTTAAATAAGTTTATTGGAGATATACAGGAATCTTCTGCTTCCAATAATCTGCTGAAATGTTAACTTTCAAGATCATATTCTTCATTATACCATGGAAGAATATTTTATGATCCTTTTGTGAATCCTGATCCATTTTGTAGAACAGCTTTCCAGCATCCTTAAATTGCTTCTCATATAGCAGGGAACATAGTTATTTAAACAGTTAAACACAGGGTAGTGAGGGTAAAAATCCTTTTCATGTTTCAAATAGTCACTTAGGATTCATTGCAGCAGTTATCTATATTATCTAAAACACTATGGTTACAGTTGAGATGTGGGAAGTATTTTCAAGATGCATTTTGAAAGAGAGTGAATTGTGGCTTCTCAGAATGATCAGTTTCCTTTGGAAAGGAAGGCTAAACCTTCAGCCAGAGGATTGTTTAGTTCATTGAAAATGAAGCCCTCAAATGCCTTTTCATTGGCTCCATCCTCATGACAGAGGGGGGAGAGAACTTGACCTTCACACCACATCCCTCAGCCCCTCTGAAATTTGAAGGCAAGAAATGAAAGTTTCCCGGTTTTAAAATGACAGCACAGCTCTAGTTTGGGACACTCTGGAAATAGTCCAGGGTGTCAGACATGGTTGGTACATCTCAAAATATGTCTGCGCAGAGTCCAGCAGAAGTAGGTTGCTGTTATAGCCAGCAATCTTGATGGCAGCAATATGAGCAGCCAGCATTCTCAGAGTCATTCTTCATCGTCAACAGGATTTATTTATCACAATATTTTCTTTATTTTTATTTATTATTTGTATTTCTATCCCATCCTATAACCCAAAGGTCTCAGGGTGGGTAAAAACATTCAAAATCAGACTTATATTAGAACAACAACAGTATATTAAAACAGTAACAATGTCTGTAAAGTTGGAAGAGACAATATATTCCCATTTAACCAAAGGCCAGGGCAAAGACGTGTTTCTTCACTGTCTTCATAAACATATACAGTGAAGGAGCCTGACACACCTCAAGGGGGAGACTATTCCATACCTTGGGGGCCATGACTGAGATGGCCCTCTCCTAAGTGCCCACTCCTAGGGCATCGGGACAACCAGAAGGCCCTTGTCTCCAGATCTTAAGCATGAGCGGGTCAATATAGAAGAAGGTGTTCCTTTAGATATTTGGGGCCCAAGTCATTTAGGCCCTTATAAGTCAAAGTTAACACCTTGAATTGGGCTTGGTAGTGAATCAGTAGCCAGTACAACTCTTGCAAGACTGGCATGATGTGCTTCTGGTCAGCTGTCCCAGTCAGCAGTCTAGCAGCTGCATTCTGCACCAGCTGCAGCTTCCAAACTGTCTTCCAGGGCAACCCCATGTAGAGTGCATTACAATAGTCTAATCTGGAGATTACCAGAGCATGGATAACTTTGGCCAAGTCATCTTTGTTCAAAAAGGGCTTCAACAGACACACCAGCCATAGTTGGGAATAGGCGCTCTTGGCCACAGCCTCCACCTGAACTTCAAGTTGTCTGCCAGCACAAGCTCCTTTTAGAGTCACTTGCATGTGCCATATAGCCATGTGTACAAGATGATTTGAAAATCTGTGCCGTATTTATAGTGGGATTTCGTGGAAAGCTTATCACCTGGTTCAAGGTCGAGCTGAACTCGATGAAGGTTTGATTCACACTTAACCTAACCTAAGAAGTTGAGTCTGTGCACACATCTCCTTTTTAGCTCATAGCAAAAGTTAGCATTTTAAATGTCTATATAGTTTTAGTATATCTAATTGTATTTATTATTTAAATTCTACTTTGTTCTTCATCCCAGTGTCTCCAGGCAGGTCAGAAGATAAACCATATACCACATTTTATTTTCCATTTGGTATTATTATGTAATTACATGGAACAATAATCAATGATTAATGCATGTCTCTGTTGAGAAGGAGGATAACTTCTTCATGAACATTTGGGGGGCCTCACAATCGCCACATGAAATTATACTTTTGTATCTCCATTTTGGAGTAGAGAGGAATAAATCAAAATGGTGATCTGAAGTGCCTCCGTTGAAGGCAGAAAATTGCACCCTCCTGAAAGGGTGCCTAGATAGTAATTGCACCTATTAGTTATGATATACAATGGCAGAAGATGTGTTCACAAGTGCCCTTTTTTAGATCACAAAGTATAAACAGAACAGTAATATTCAGTGCAATGAACAGGTATTTTTGCATCTTTGTCACACTTTTTTTCCAGATCTTTAAACATAATTTAATATGAAGTAATCTGCATAAATACAAAATACAGACAATTGATAATTTCATTTATTAAAGGAAAAAGGTTATCCAGCACCTATATCACCCATATGAAAATAGTAATTGTTGCCTTAGTTACTCAGACAACCAATGAACCAAATTTAATTGATAAGTGAGTTCAGTCAACCTAGATACACCCAGATTTATTGCAGGCAACCCTGTGGAATCCAATAGGTGTTTTTTTTTCTTTTTAATGCAGTAATGTGGGGTAGATTCAAAGGTCTCAAAAGCAGTACACTATGGCTGCATGCCCAAGCAACTTATTTGCCTCTCTAGTTTTTCTCTACTGTCCCTCTATTCCAGTGGACTTTAAAAGTGTTGTTCAATTCTGAATAAGTGTCCCCATGAGGTTCGGTAAAACATGCATTTTAAATGCACCTACCATCCCCAAGGAAGCGTGCTTTGTTTGCCCGCATCTTTTTCTCCCCGCCCCCTCTCTGCTTGATAGGGTGCCGGGGAGACAACCCCCAACAAGTCCAAAGAAAAATAGCCATATTTACAAGTTCTCTGTTCGTCTCCCCTGCCTGCAAAACCCACCAGAGTCATTTATCACTTTGGGATTCAGAGCTTGCTTCCAAAGATAGTGATTTTAATCACTGTAAAAATCTATCCTGTACAGCAGCCGTTACACTGTACCAATCCACCCACTTCACACCTGATAACAATGTTGCAATTCTCCATAATTCTGGCTCTTTAAAAGTTTTGACCTTTAGAAAGGGAAAGGAAGGGAAGGTGCTGCTGTTCTGGGAGATGTGTGAATGTTTAAGGCAGTGTGTGCAGGTGGCGGCAGCAGCAGAGCCAGGGTGCTTTTTTCGGAGATCTTGGCCGACAATCACTGCCCCTTTTGCCATGGAGCATCTCCATGCACAATGTTGCTCGGAACACCCATGGCTTCCAAAAAGTGCTCTGGTAGTCTTGTTTAAAGGGCACTTTTCCCCCCGCACATTTTCCTCCTTCTGTGCTGCTGGAAGCTCGAAGAAAAGACATGCATGGGGGCACTCAGAGGCAAAAGAAGCTTTTTAACGAGCTTTTTATTGCTTGGGGATGCAGCCAAAGCCACAATCAAAATAATTTTTGAAGAGATAAGAAAGTTATTGAATTATATCAGTCTAGAAAGGGTTACAAGACAATTTTTAAGGCTCTGGGTGTCCAGTAAACCACAGTGATACCAGCCAGCCTACTTCCTCTTAAGAGCTCATGGATGATACATCCAAGAGGTCACAAAAGAACTTAAGTGAACATTTAAGGAACTGCAGGCCTCATTCACTTCAGATAAAGTTGGATGTTAATTATTCCACCATCAGAAAGATACTGGGCAAAAATGGCATACATAGGAGAGACGGAAGGCAAGAATTCTGCTAACCAAGATGAACTCCACCTCTTCATCTTCTACTGCAATTTCCACAAGCTAGCTGTTTGATGTTCCTTTTTGTCTTGATAAGTGATTTACACTGGGTTAAATTGGGTTGGAGGAAAAGCTCTCCCAGGTACTATCTCTGGGCAGGAGCTTTTGAGTAGGGAATTGGAAAATTGACAATTAACCAGCATGAATGGTATAAAAAAGTAGGCAGACAACAAGAAGAACTAAAAAAAAAAAGTAAAATAAAAGTAACAATCCTTTATTAGAAACACAGCCCAAAGGCTTTAAGAGACATGTCAAAATAGCTGATTGCCAGTGTCAAAAGTACAGGAAACAAGAGCAATTATAAGGTCTTTCCCAAAAGATGGTGCTAAACCGGCCTCCCAATGTGTGCACAAAACTTTGACAGCTCTTGCTACAGTATAACAAGCTCAATTTTATATATGAACTAGGGAATGGTGAATAGATTCTAGTACAGATTTCTAACTAGGCTCTTGTGGGCAGCTAGAGGGTCAAATCTTCAGACTAAATGCTAGCAGGGAAGCCTGAAAGGGGAAAGGGGGAATATTCAGATTATCTCACTATCTAAAGTTTTGTGTTGGTTTCTGAATCTTTGTCTCAGATTCACCCCAGGGGTGTCCTTAAACATGTTTGATCACACTCCTTGTTGCAGTTCTAAAATAGGTCCTGTCATTTTGTATGAAGAAATGAAAGTTTTCAGCGCTCGGAATTGAAGCATCAAAGTTGCTTGGAATAATAAAGAAGAATTCAATACCGAAGCTGTGTTTGCTGCAAAGGAATCTATCAAGCAAAGCATTCTCCTAGTCTGCCCTCTTGCATATGATTATGACACGGTGCTGTAGCAATCAACCAAGAGCTATTGGCAAATTTCCCATCACTGTACCCTACAGGGTTTCTTGGTTTGGAACCCTTTAGGCAGTAAAATACGATCACTAAAGCAACTGGAGTGCTTCAGACCACAGAGAATAATGTGTTTATTTTAGTCCTTCAAAAAGGTCAGTAAAGCTGAACAGCAGTAAATTACACTGCTAAAAATGCATTGTCTGTCAACACAACACACTTTCACAGCTGGTTTCCTCACTGTTTGTTAGGTTTGTATTTATTCAATCAATGAATAGTGCTGACTGCCAGGCAGGCTTGCTTTCTTATTGTGAGCAAAGCGTCTCAAGAATAAAGGGCAATAGTAGACCCTCCAGTGAGGTTTTGTCCAACTTTTAAAAATGCACCTCAAATGGAGCAGAAATATTTTTAAATGGTACTAATACTGCACACAGCCTTCACTCTGGCAAAATCCAGACTGTTTTTGTGCTTGCTACAAACATATACTGTGATAATACCAAGAGTACCTGTCTTATTGGTGATCCAAGGAAAGAGCAACACAGGCTTCCCTTGTTCTCCTCTGAAAGTCTGCAGGTAGGTCTGCAGAGTAGCTGTGCCCATATTCCTCATAAAGTTACACAATTTACTTTCTGCAAGGGGAGGAAGTAATGATGATGGTGGTGGTGATAATAAATGCATTGATTATAAATGCATGTAACATTGCTCAAGCATGCATTCCCTTGCCCCGGTCCTCCCATGTGTTTCCCATGGTATACTCAACCACAGAGATGTGCCATCTGCATGCTTCTGTTATTTGATATACCAATTGTAGACTTGGTGCCACGATCCCCAGCGTTCCAGTAAGTGCCTGCCCTCTCAAGGAGTAGCTTGGCCCTGTTAGGATGCTGAGTTCGTGCAACGGCCAAGGGAATACTACAGTGTGAACACAAAACACTGGTAGCAAGCGTTTCAACAGTAAACTAAAACAAGTTTATTATTATACACAAGCAATACTAGAAAGGAAAATAAGGTTCAGGTATTTGTTGGTATAAGTCTATGAGTCTCTTAAGGTTACCAGCTTCCTAGCCTATCAGCTCCCCTTCTTAAAGGAAAATAGTTCCCTTTTTAAAAGACAAACCTCTCCACGTTCCTCCCCCTCTGGCTTGCTCTTCCATGGCCCAAGCCAAGCCAGTGTACCAGAACGTGGCTCTAGATGATCACAAGGCACGACCCCGTCCTTGCTTGACCGATCATCCAGCCTGGTCAGTTGCTAGTGAAGTCTCCCTCAGAGCCACAATCCTCAATGATTGTCTCCTTCAGAAATCACTCAGCCAAAAGACCACTGGTCAGCTACTGGTCCAGCTCCCTCAGGTTCAGCTCTCTTCTGTTCCCTTCAGCTCTTGTCCCAGCACGAAGACCCCTGGTCAACTACTGGTCCGGCTCCTTCAGGATTCAGCTCTTCTGTTCCTTTCAGCTCTTGTCCCAGCATGAAGACATAGTCTGCTGTAATCTGAGTTCCTTTATACCTTTTTTCTGTGGCCCTGATTGGCTACCACTTCCTGGGGAAGATTGCTGCAATAAAATGGTGCTGGAAACTCCTGTCCCTCCTCTAATTGGTGGCAACTCTTGCTCTAGCCCCTCCAGCACTCAGATCCCTGGACAGCTTTTCCCTCCAAATTTCACTTGCAACCAATCATTGCACCCGGACCCGCACGGGATTTCCCGCCCTTTTTGCAGCCTCTGCCCAGGTCTTGCAACAAGCTGTTTGCACAAAGGCTGGCTATCGCAGCTTGCTAGAAGCCTGCAAGTCCTGAAAGCAAAACAGTTTTCAGCCTGTACCCAGAAACCATCACACTTGGTATATGTCCATTTTGGGCACTCTGGCTTGGCCCACACTTTGTTCAATATGGACAGAACATGACTGGGGGCAGGGTCTGTTGTAGTCCACATTGGGGTGTGGACAGCAGGTCCCTAGTTTGGGATATGTCTCAGAATAAAGCCCAATGCAGAAAGGGCTTCATTCTGAAGTTGGGATGGAACTGGATTAAAACCTGGGGGTGGACTCCTCATCATCTGTCCATGTCAGAAGTCTGACCAAAGCTATTATCTGGCATAAGCATTTTGCTTGTTCAGGAAAACTGGAAACCAGAACACATTTGTTGAATCCACTATAGGACATGTTTCCCTGTTCTTTCTGAACTGGCCACATTAATTCATCGAAACAAACCCTCAGACAACTCTGAAATGCACAGGGATCTGAAATGTAAATGCATTTTAACAGCTTGCATGAGGTCTGTTTGGCAGCATAGAATGTTCCTTGTGTACTGTGAGTTAAACCAAAACATTTAAATATTAAGAGCTGCTAGTAATGCAAATGTATTAAAACCTTTTAATTTATTTATAGAGGCTAATGCTTGTTTTATTTTATTTTTTAAATCCTCGTTTCGAAAAGAAAAAAAAAGGATTGTGCTGCCTGCAGAGTAATCAGAATACCTTATGCCATTCTTATCTCCTTCATGTGTAGAGTGTATGTATCATCAAGGCAACGGTGCTAATGCATGTGCAGTCATGGAGGGTGCCGCAGCCAAAATGTTGGCACCCAGAGGAGGGCCAGGCCCTGGATTGAATAAGGTAAGTATTGGATCCCAGAGGGAGGGAATGGCCAAAGTTGATTAGCGATCCAAGTGTGAGCACTAGTCAAGATTGGTTAATCACACTGCTTCCCCATCCAGCAGACAGGAAGAGAAGTACAAAAACAACCCAGGGCAGCTGGAATGATTTCTGGAATGCTTTGGTACAGGTGCCATTATTCTCAGAGGTGGTGCAGACTACAGTAGGCCACGCCCAGGACCTGCTGTAGTTTGCATTAGCATGCAGAAGGCAAGAATAAATCTCAGTGCAAAAAGAGCCTGATATAAGATGGTCTTATTATAGAACAAGAAATATATAAAATGGTTTCTGAATTTGGTCTCATTTGTTTTATTCTGGCCTGAAAATTTACAGCTTTTGACTTATTATAAATAAGTAAATAAATAAATAAAACAAAATAAATGTTTTGACCAGGGTTTATCTACAGCAAGTGAAAATAAGCTTCCATTATCCTGCGAAATATGAATCCTTGTATATGTTTTCAAGCCACACTATCAGCTGTTCTTTCCGGAGACTTTAATTACCACTTGGTATGGCATAATCTCACTGCTAAGCTGTTTGTGGCAAACAGTATTGGAAAAAGTGCCTGTTTCATATGTATGTCAAACAGATGCAGGAGTATTTGTGACATCTTGACAAAACTATTTGCTTGTCACTTCAAGGCTTAAAAAGAGCAGTATTAAAAATGTTCTGTGGCCAAGATAGATTTTTATTTAAACAGCTGTAGAGCTTCTAGAAAAATAAGTGTGTTTGTGGGTTTTTTTTCACAAACAAATCCGAGTAATATTTGTATTAGGGTTTCAGAGAGGATGAACAAGGAAATCAAAACACTATTTTAAAATACTTCCAATGCTTATCATTTCTAAGTCCCTTGGAACTGCTGTTTTTTGAAGCCAGGTTTTGAACCATTGTTTGAGTCTAGTGTTTCCCACTTCCTTATAAATGTTCAGTATCAGTTGGGCTGGTGATAATACAAGGAGATGCAGGATTTGAGGGGGAAACTGATGATGAAATCATTGGCCCTTTCTGCACTGAACATTATTTCACATTATATTCTGGAATAGGAATCTGCCAGCCATTAACTAGTGCAGACTGTGGCAGGCGCTGAGTGGGTCCTGCTGCTGTCTGAACCAGAATGTGGATGGCAAGTCCCTATTCCCAGAATATTTTCAAGAATAAGACCCAGTGCAGAAAGGACAATTCAGCTTTCCCAGGCTGGATGTAGACATGAGGTGTAACTAATGAAAAGTCTTAGAGCAGTATGTGAAGAATCCATAGTTCTGCAGATGTTATTGGGTTTTCAGTCCACATGAAGAGTTTATCAGCAGTGACCAGTGATCTCTGCTACAGAGGAAGCCATGTATGGAAAGAGAGATGCAGATTGCAAAGAGAATATAATCTGGAGACAACAGAACCACTCTGGCTACAATTAGTCTTCTCATAATCTGAGAAAAAAGCTATAAAAGCCAATTCTTCTTCTTCTTCTGGAGCAAGTTTAGGCACAAGATAGAAACATCATAGCTGGGGAATAAAAGTTCCCTATCTCTGATGTTTGCACAGCTGGGAATAGTGGCAGATGTGTGAAGAGTGACTGTAGTGCTTCTCTCACTGATTTTCAAGGAAAAGTGTGCTTTTTCTATACATAAAAAGGATAGATTTTTGCAGAAGTAGAATTGTGTTTTTTAGAATTATAATTATAATAATTATAGCAACAACAACAATAATGGAATCTTCAGGGCAGACAGAGAGAGAAAAGAATTCTTCAGTCTTCCTTCCCCTAAAGGAAGATTCAGCATGCAATGAGTATACTATGTTATTTGGGAATGGAAAATCAGATGAAAAAGGAAATGAAACAAGGTAGCTCTAAGACAGAAAAAGAAGATAGATATAAAAGGGGCAGACAGAAACATCTTATTGTCTGTATGAGTCATATCCTGTCTCATGCTGAAAAGCTATTTCTAAGTATCACCCAAGATATGAGAGCTATCTATGAAAATCAATGCAAAAATCATAGACTGAGCATCAGTGCATACATTCCACCCAAAAGGTAGTAGCACTGACAGAAGTTCTACCTTTAAAAAACTGAATTCTTTTAAAGTAGAAAATATTGAAATAAGAGAGAGATCTCACAAAGAGTGATACATGGTAGCTTTGCAGTATAAGTTCATACTGACTATCACATTTTTGGACATATTACAAGCAAGGATGCATAAGAACACCTCTTTTGGATCTCTAGTCCTTTCTATACACACCTCTAATCCTGGATCAGTGGATCCTGAATTGCACATCCCACCAATCTGGATCATGGGGATGCATGGACAGGATCAGTGCTGACTGTACTGATGATGGAGCCATACCAGCAGTGGATGGTGGCTCCTTGATGCATATTAACATGTGTATACAGAATTCATGACTTTTTACTACATGGATCCTTAATCCAGATTAAGAGTCATTAAAGGAAGGGCCTAGGTGGCTCAGTTCTCTTTGTTGTAGGGATGTGCATGAATGCTGAATCATTTGCTTTGCATTGAAGAGAAAGGGGAGGCAATTTTCATTCATGCAAATAGACCTCACCTCCAAATGTGGAAGGTTCTACTTTTGCAACAAACCTTCATCAAGGTTTTGTAGTGCAGCTGTGTGGCCACTTGCAAGCATAGCTCTGCAGCAGCACGCGGTGAGAGCCAGCCAAGTCCTGACTGGAGCAGAATAAAACCTAGGGGGTTCTTCCACTGACCTCCTTTAATCCAGATCTAAGATGATCTGGATCTAAGGAATGGGTCCTTCAACTAATCTGGATCTTGTAGATTCAGATTAAGGAAAGTACCCAGTGCATTTCCACAGGTGGTCTAGCACCCAATAGCAATGGGTGCTAGCTTGCTCACAGTGGAAACGCTTGAGTACCCATGTGGCAAATCTGGATCTACCCATGTGGGGCCCACTTTGTCACCCCAAGTGTTTTGGGAGGCAGGATGTGCACTCTCCATAGACGCTTCATAGATTCTTCAAATATTCTCCAGAGCAGCTCTGGAGAATCTCTGGGGCTTTGCTATAAACTCCAAAGATTCTCTGGAGAATCTCCAGAGCTTTGCCATAAACTCCAAAGATTCTCTGGAGCTTTGCTATAAGCTCCAATGATTCTCTGAGAATTTCTGGAGCTTTGCCATAAACTCCAAAGATTCTCAGGAGATTCTCTGGAGCTTTGCTATAAACTCCAAAGATTTGCCGCAAACTCCAAAGATCCTCCGGAGCCTCTGACAAAAAAATTAAGATCCTTCAGAGCCAGCTTCGGAGATTGTGCACAGGCTTTGGAGCTTTGGATTTCAGTGCACCCCCCCCTTGGGGGTGTTTCCCCTAGACCCCATTGCCCAATTGTGGTGGAAACAGGCTCCATATAATCTGGATTTGATGCCTGAAGACCCCATTGTAGACCCCTTTAATAGGGTCTACAGGAAATCTGGATTATTGGTCCTGGAGGACCCATATGATCTGGATTTCCCTAGAACAGGTGGAAACAAATGTGGCTCTGAGGTCTGCAGTGGAAATGGGGTCATCCTGCTCTGAGCCTAATGGGTCCTTAATAGGTCCCTAATGGGTACTTAGTGCTAGTGGAAAAACACCCCTAATGTAGAAAGGGCTTCATAGTTAGAAGTTGTTGATGTTTTCCTACTTGCATCATCTTGAGAGCATCAGCAGAAGTAGTGCAGAAAGTAGGGGTGTGCACGAATGCAATTTTCAGGATTCGATTCAAATCAAATATCCAAAAATTCAAATGGATTTGAATTGATTAGAATTTTAAAATTTGAATGTATTCACATTTGATTCAGTTTGAATACATTAGAATCTATTAGTGTGAATTTTGGATCCATATTTGCAAATATGAATATCGACAACATTCATATGTGCCTGTATACATCCATACGCATGCCATTTTTGTCCTGTATGGATCCGTACAAATGTGTACGGATGCAGGAAAGATGAGTACAGGCAAGTACGCATTGTTTACATATCTGTACACACACAAATGTCTGAATAATTTGTATGAATGATTTGAAAATTTGAAATTCGTTCAAACGTTTCAATTCAAATTTATAGACATTCGATCCATATTTAAATGTTCAAATTCAAATGAATTTGATCAGATTTTGAATGTTTCAAATATTCATGCACATCCATAGTAAAAAGAGACTAAAAAAGGATACAAGCCCAAGATTATTCAACATAAATTATGCTTTCACAATTGACAGTAATGTTGCAAGATCTGGTCCTTGTGTAACTTCTGAGGTTTTTTTTAGGAATTTACAAGCAAAACCATTGTAATGGTGATATAGACAATTTAGTACCACTTCTTTCTTTTTCTTTTCTTTCTCATAACTCAGGATGGTAGTCTTCCAAATGAGACTTGTCAGGTGCTTGGTATTCACCATCTCAACACAAAATACTTTTCTTGTATGTGTAGATACACTTTTTAATTCAGTATGCTGTCAACAATGCAGGAAAAGACACACTGATGATTTATCTATACATTTTCACAGCAGGTAGGAGCAGAGCATTTGTCAAAAAATGCCTTTTTGTCAAAATGATCACTTTCTGTTGGGCTTCTTCTGCATGTAACACAAAAGCTAAGCAACCAAAATATTTCAGATGATGAGGCAAGTTGATAACATTGAACTAACTAAAGCACAGTTCAGTTCTCTACAGCTGAAAGCTTAAGTTACAAAGTTATCATCTGCCAACAGTGGAGAGAGAATCATTTTCTTTTTTTTTTCTACCATGAGAAATAGCTTTCCAAAGATTTCTGTATGCTGCATCTTTCCTTCTACAATTCCTTTTGAATTCAGTACAGTGTACAATATAAAAAAAAGTGTTTGTGTATATTTAACATACTTAGTTGTAGAGGATAAACCAGAATAAGGATCCAAAAGGAAGGATTTTCCATTTGTAGTCTTATGATAATTTTTTAGCTTAAGTAGACTGGCAAACAAGACTCAGCTGGATTAGGAGTTCAATAAACCATACAATATTGGTACCAAATTTTGTGCAAATTAAAATTTAGTTTGAGATTGTGTTCCGTCATATCGGACTAAGACGATGTCTCTATGTACATCGCCAGAAACATCCCCAGACTGTCAACGAGAGTGCTTTATATCCAAAGCAACTGGGCTTAATGGTGTGAAATAACTCTTGCATGCCCTAACACACACATGCAGAAATGAGAAAGTGTGCAGGGATACATGGGTGAGGGTG
The DNA here is from genome assembly GCA_023333525.1 of Aspidoscelis tigris stejnegeri. Taxonomy (NCBI): domain Eukaryota; kingdom Metazoa; phylum Chordata; class Lepidosauria; order Squamata; family Teiidae; genus Aspidoscelis; species Aspidoscelis tigris. The sequence goes on from JALMGA010000010.1 coordinate 19,915,545, forward strand.
CTTTTATGGTGGTACCTTCTGGCATCTCCCACTACAGCACATTGATTGTGTTCAGATGAAAAGTTATTGTATTATTTCTTACAAGGTCCTTCTGTTTGCAATTTCTCTGGCACTACATAAAATATCACCTTCATTAAACTGCCAGCTCGCTCACCCTTCCTTCCTTCCTTCCTTCCTTCCTTCCTTCCTTCCTTCCTTCCTTCCTTCCTTCCTTCCTTCCTTCCTTCCTTCCTTCCTTCCTTTTTATTGTAGATTGTAGATTTTAGAATTTTTTTAGATTTTTCCTTATGGGCCAGTTTGGTCTTGTGGTTAGAGTGCTGGACTCATACCTTGTAGTCACCGAGTTTGATTTCGCACTCGTCCACAAAGCCAGCTAGGTGACCTTGGGCTAGTCCTTCTGAGTTCTCACAGTCCTACCTACCTCATTCAGTTATTTCTGGATTCTACCATCATGAAAAAAAAAATATTTCTTATATTATGGCCTTCCCTGAGACTTTCCAGTGAAGGGTGGGATATAAATATTTAGAATGAAATATTTAAAATGAATAAATGAATAAACCACAGATTCTTATTTTTGCGGGTGGCAGGGAGAAATGCTTAACAGCTGTTGACACTAATCTTCCTGGAATGATGAGCTTGTTTACAGCAGCTGCATTCCCATACAAACTGTGTTCCTGGAACCATAAGTAAAGATATTTACAAGTCACATTCTGAAACTAATATTAGCACAATAAGGAATGCCTATGCAGATATCATCATCATCTTCTTCTTCTTCATCATCATCATCAATTATTACAGTCACACACATATCCAAACAATAATATTCACTAAAAAATCAAATAGCAGCATAAAAATGGGTAATCAGAGCACCAGTTCAAGCAGTAAGATTCAAATTATGTAGAAGGAAAGGTGCTCAGAAAGAAAGAAAATGGAGGGAAATAGTTCTGGATTGGCAGTAAGTGAGTAAAAAAAATAATAAATGGATCCTAAGGATTTTCTAAATAAATGCAAAACCTATCCTAAAAGAGAAACATGAGGAAAGTTAGGGTGTTTTTCCACTGTCACTAAAAGTACCCATTAAGTACCCATTAATGGGTACGTAATGGTATTTTTGTACCCATTAATGGGTACTTAATGGGTACTTCTAGTGACAGTGGAAAAACACCCTTAGAGGCTTTCCACAGAAGAGTGAGGCCCTTTCTGCATTTACCTCCTGTAGAGATATTCAGTAGAAGAAAACTGCTCTCCTAAGACTAAGCAAAAATAACTGGGAATTTGCTAAAATAATTTGGAAAATTGCTGCTGTGCCGTGGTAAGTCTTCTGGTTTTTGGTCAGAGTTGTGGGCACTTTCTATGGCAGCAGGTTCAGATATTTCTAGGTGAGTTTAGAAAAGTTCTAGGCAAGTTTAGAAATTTCTGAGAGACCACATGGTCTGAATTCTTGGTGATTCAGAGAAGGAAACAAATAAAAATTAGCATAGGTGATTAAAGATTAGCCATGTCTGAGCTGGGAGGAGGTCAGTTGAGGGGTATATATATATATATATATATATATACTGTATCATAACATAAAATATTAATTTAGAAAGCTTCTCTTTAAGAAAAAAATGAAATAATTAATACATTTTATGCTATTTTAACAAAAAGTAAAAGAACTTTTTTTCAAATAAAGTTAGAGCAAGAAGAAAAATAACTCAAATAGTAACAAACACAAAATAAATAAATTAGATAATTCAAAGAAAAATAGTCTAAACAACAACTAAACAATAATAATGAGTAGTCTTAAAAGGTAAAACAATCTAAATAGTAACAAAAATAAATTGATTGAAAAGCAGTGAAGGTCGAATGCTAGTAGGGGCTTCCCAGTGTTTTGCACTGAGTGTCATACGTATTACTACTTACCCACTGGTAGCAATACATATGACACCAAGTCCTGGGTGTGTGCAATGAGCTCCTGGCTCTTGGGTAATGTGTCTCTTCCCTTGAAGTCAAAGTAGAGGACCTGGAGAAGGAGATAGAGAGCAATAGGACTGAGGGTGAGACCAGGAGCATCCCATTCCTTGGAGAGTGGAGGCCTCAGGCTGGGAGGACATCAGGCTGAGGAAGAGGCTTCCTCAGTGACTGGAAGCCACTGGACTTTTGCCTGATCATATATGCAAACAGTTCTGCTTTTCTTCCATTTTCCTTCACCTTGCTCTTCCCAGAATTGCTGAAAGCTGTCCAGTTGTGTACTGGATTTACTTTTTCTGTGATGGACCACAACTTCTAATAATTTATGCCTAGGAGATGTTCTCATTATTTTATTCACACAGTTTAAATAACCTTGGAAGGGTAAAGAGAACCTAAATCTCTTAGGAATAAAGTTATAGGTGGAACACAGTAGAAAAGCTGGAGTTATTCTGTTTTTCTTCATCATAGAAGTTTAAATAAGCCATTTAATTAAGCCAGGAGTGTGATAATGTGCATCTACCACCAAGCATGGAGCAACTGTGCATCAATTATTTAATTTTAAATGTCACTGTAGATTCTCTTTTATGTTTGTGCTATTCTAAGTCCTCCTATTCATTCTTGTGAAGTAGTTCACTGAAGTTTTGGAATTCGTCTACCCCAAGGATGATAAGCGAAACCACATGGCAGGGCATGTTTTAGTATCTTGTATCATGCTGATCATTAATGTATTTGGTACATGTCTATTTTAATACATTTCTATCCCTCTCTATATCCTGAGGTCTCAGGAAAGATTATAATGACAAATATAAAGCAAAAATCCTTCTTAAAAACATATCTTTCCTTTTTTTAAATAAAAATCTCTTGGTGAGATGGAAAAATCAATATTTTAGGCAAATAAAGATATTTTACAGATAGTGAAATATATAACTTTGGAAAGGCCCTGATATCATTTGGGTTCCACAAAATTCAGTAAGACCCAGCACAAAGGATCCAGCATCTGTATATAGATCTCTTACAGCCTGTTCCCACTAGGACTTTTTTGAGTGTTCAAGACAGTTTCAAAACACTCTGTCTGCATTGGCTTTTTGCATTAAAAAGAGGAGTAAAACTGATAAAACAAATTAAATACAATACCCCTTTAAACAACTCTTGCGCCCATCTTTTAAAATGAAACGGTTTATGGGGTGTTCCCACTTGGATCAGAGTGTTTTTAAACCACTTTTAAGCAGAAGCCCACATGCCTGCCCGTTCTCCCACCCACCTGCCTGCCCACCGTTGCCTTGCTTGCCCGCCCAGGTGCTTGCCTGTCTACCTGTCCACCTGCTATTTCGGCGGCTGTGTCCCCGCCATTGTGGCTGCCGCCAGCCACTGCCGCCGCCCTGCTCATTTGCTCCACTTCTCACCAAGAAGCCCTGGTGCTCCTGAGGCATAGGGAGGAGGAATGGAAAGTGGCCAGTGAGCGAGCGAATGAGCCAGCTCCCCCTCCCTTTTGGGTGCTGCTGCTGTGCCGCCACCACCACCATGCTCTGCTTTAAAGCGGAATTAAGAAAAATAAATTGGAATGCAAATAATGTGTGTTCACATCTGTTTTTTTAATTCCGCTTTAAGGGAGCTAAGTTGGAATTCACCCCTAGTTACATTATAGTTTATGTGTAGCTATCTGGGTTTTACCAGTTGTTTTTGAGTTAATGGTGCTCTGTGCATCTGCCCACAAACCACAACCTGAGAAGATGGTTCTCTCTTTTTGTGAGTCCCTGTCACAAATATTAGAATATAGAAGCAAACTGCAGATGTTACATACCCTCAGTTAATCGGTATTAGCTAGACCCATATTAGCTAGATCCAGATCAGCCACAGGCAGATGTATCTGTATTGAGTGGGCTTTAGAACAGCAAATATGTGCTAAAGAATGCTAGCATGGATGTAGACCACATGTATCTGGTTTACCGCTAATGCAGATTAATGGACCCTTAGCCCATTTCTGATCTTTATCTACTCTACTCCTGTGCAGACATGTTCTTAGCAGCTCCTTGATCTGAATTGCTGTGCAGAAGGTGGATGTTTCCACACTGGTACTCTAGCCCCATTAAGTACCCAATAGGTGTATATACATTATGTACCTTCCTCACAGTGGGCCCCATTAAGGCAACTTCTTTCACCCTGCTGTCAATGAAATCCAGAACTAATGGGATCCTCAAGCCCTCTAATCCAGAATACACCCCAAAATGGATTAAGTAGTGAGCTTCCACACATAGGAAGGATTTGCAGAGTCAACATAACAGCTATGCAACAGCTACGTAACAGACCCACCACCACACCCTCTGTACCCAGATGTGTGCTTTGAGTGATGTCCAAGCTAATTGTGTGGTGCTGGGGTTGGCTCTTCCAGAATGGATTCCGTTTCTGCTTAGGGATATGCGATACAGCATCTGCATGGCCTATCCATATAGCATCCATTGACATCCATGTCCTATGAGGAACGGCTTAAGGAACTAGGAATGTTTAGTCTATCAAAAAGAAGACTGAGAGGAGACATGATAGCTGTCTACAAATACCTCAAGGGTTGTCACAGGGCAGAGGGATCAGCCCTGTTCTCACTCTCTCAAGGAAGGACTAGAAACAATGGGGTGAAACTGCAGGGGAAAAGATTTAGTTTAGATGTTAGGGAAAAATTTCTAACAGTAAGAGTGATCAACCAGTGGAACAGGCTGCCACGGGAGGTGGTTGGTTCCCCTTCGATGGAGGTCTTCAAGCAGAGACTAGACGGCCATCTGTCTGAGATGGTTTAGGAGATCCTGCCTTGAGCAGGGGGTTGGACTCGATGACCCAGGAGGTCCTCTCCAACTCTACCATTCTATGATTCTATGATTCTATCTGCCCCACTATGATCCATGTGGACTTAGGGAATCCACATTTTGATTCAGAACTATGCAATCCCACATTCTAAGGCATGGATTTCTACAGTCTGGATCTGCTTTGTCTGGATCTGAAGTGGTAAGTGCTGAAATGACCAATGTGTTTTTAGTAGCTGCTTGATCCAGATTAACAAGTGCAGAATGGGCCAAAATCTATTTTCTAACCTTATTGCCCTTCTGGAAAAGAGAAAAATCTCAAGCCTCTGCACTCCCTCTTTCCAATCTGCTGACAGAAAGAGGCTTGGCTTTACTGCCAAAGTACAGGAACACTTCAGCAGTACACCCAAGCCTCTTTCTGTCAGCAGATTGGAAAGAGGGGGTTCAGAGGCTTGAGATTTCTCACTTTTCCAGGGAGGCAACCTTATTGCCCCCCTGGAAAAGTGAGAAATCTCAAGCTTCTGCAACCCCTGTTAACAATCCTGGCTGACAGGGCAGAGGCTTAGATTTAAAACTCAAACTTCTTTCCTGTCTGCCAAGATCGTGAAGTCCAGCACCGTCCTCATGCATGGGATCAGCTTGCTAACCAATGTGTGCTGGACCCGCAAACCATACTGAGACTTGTTTTTTCATGTGCCAAATTTGGCCCTGGTCTGGCATGGTTTGGGGGAATTTCCAAAACGCATGGGGATGCGCCTTGCCGATCCCACATTCAGTACAGTACCAAACTTGCATGGGGACATGACCATGGTTGTCTTCTCTTGGTGTATGACTTCCACCTTTGTCTTAATGCTACTCCAGACCTTGTTAAAAATATGAGAAGTGCTATATCAATGTTTTAAATAATAAACACATAGTGAAAAAAATCAGGGAAGGAGAAAATTAAAACAGCAGCAACAGTACTGAAAACCACAGGAAAAAACACAATGAATTATATGTCTCTATTATTTCCTTACAAAGAGTTATACACATTCCAGTTGCATCTTGACTTACATTCATTTCATCTTTGTTCTATTTTCCCTCAGATTTTATGGCTTCTTCTGGATTCATTTCAGAGAGTGTTCTGGGCCATTCCACTTGTTTCTCAGTGCTTAAAGCAGGAAAATACCATTTATTGTGTATTTTTTCAAGATTCCTTCCCAAAGCCATCAACAATAATTAAACTCCCTAGAAATAAATGTGGCTATTAATATGAAGATTAGAGTAGTTCAGAGACCAAGAGAAGCAAGATTTTTGACAGAAACCATTCTGCATGTCCTCTCTTGACCCATCCCCAATTTGAAAATCTAGTTCACAAGAATAAGGCACATAATGAACATCAAATAAAATGAGACCCACAGACGAAGTTTGCATTAATTATTGGAAGGGCAAATGCTCTGATGGTCTAGTATTTTCAAAGACAGCCAAAGCATTCTGTTTAAACAATGCAATAGAGATACCCAACACTGCTTCACCTCTGAAAGTATGTAAGACATGTGAATTCATGACAGAAGACAGTGAGCTAGGATCTAGCAAACTATTGAATCAACTTAATAACATTTTTCAAAAAGTAAATAAAAGCTGTAAATACTATTTGAATGGAAGAAGAAGAAGGGAATTGACTTTGAATCTCAAGGGTCAACATTAGATTTAGAAAAGTCAGTCTTTGTGTCTACTCACACTTACCTGTTAGTAGCAACAGATTCTTACTAGAGAGTTGTGAATAGGGGAGCTGTGGCAACTCTCCAGAAATTGCCACAAGCTCCCCCAAAGCCATCCAGAAGTGACCAGCTCACTCACGGTTGCTTTGTCCACACTGTCTTCCAGGTGCAATGTAGAAAGTGGGCTTGGTGGTATGACTGCAGCTGCACAGTTGTGCAGAGCATTCAGAGTGCCATGGCAGCATCTAGCATGCACCAGATGTTGCTGCTAATGTTGCCATGGTGATCTGGCCTGCCTGGCCTGGTGATCCACACTGCAAATGTTGCTGGCCCAGTACGGGGTTTTTCCAGCATTTGAAGTGTGAGTCACTGCTGTTGCAGTCCTACCTTCACTTCTGGCATTATTCAAAATGAGTATGGAAAGCTTTTGTTGAGACAAAATATCTGAAGGGTTCTGAAAGAAGGAAAATTATCGCAGCCAAAAAGGTGAAATTGTTCAGCAATTTGCTATCAAAGTTTACTCAGAGCAAAATCCAAGGTACATTTGAAGAGTCCTACACGGAAGAAAAGCTTGAAAAAATTGAATGGATAACATGGAAAATAATAGGGAATATCTATGCAAACAAGTATCATCTGTTGTTGGCTTGGTTCCACTATAGGACTGGCTCCAGATGTGCATAGATGTTCAGTTTCAGTTTCATTCATTTTGTCATTTTCACAAACTTGTATCTATATTTATCTATATTTCTATGTACAACTCCCCAAATATATTAATTCCTAAAACTATTTTGCATAATATAAAAAATACATTTTCCCTGAGCTTCCAAAATGAAACACCTTTGCATGCATTTCCTATGAATTCTGTTCAGTGAGTGTATGCACAGTTAGCATATTTAGTGCGATGTTTCCTTTATTATGAGTAATACCCTGGGAAATATTAATTAGAAATCAACTTCCTCAATACAAACTTTAAAGAGGGTAAGACCTTTGGACACAGACTTTAAAAAGCAAAATAACCCATAAAATCGAACAACATACAATAAACTACAAATTCGGAAAAAGGATTCTTCAAAAACAAGCTTAAAACTTTATTAAAATACCATAAAAATAGCAAAAGCAACAGAAATGTTATTTTTCACACATCCTCAGCTATTTGTCAAAGGAAAAACAGCAAAGCAATAAGCACAGAAGAGCCTGCAACTTAGTGTATTCCCCCAATAGATGTTCCACTCCTGGGAACTAACTGTGCAAGTGCTAAGCCTTAAACCACAACAAAGAGCCCTTGACAAGCCTTGAACCACCATATAGAGCCCCTGAAGAGCTGGCCATTCCTTGACTTTGCTGTCATGACTGGTTTGAAAGGTACAGGAAATGGCCATGGCACAAAAGAAGCACTTCCATGTAGGCAGGTAAGTCTGTACTTGGGCAGCATTGGCAGGATGGGAGAGCAAGGGAAAGTGATGTCAGAGTGGTGTACCTTCCACCATTCTATTTTAGTACCATGTGGATGCTGCCATAAATGCAGACAGAAAGGCTCCATTAGACATGAGGTCTCTTGAAACTTGTGCAAGCTGTGTTAAGATATTTGTGTCATGTCATGCACAGATTGCACAATGTTTTCACAAAAATACTTCATTTGCACTTTACTGGGCTGGTTGTTTGTAAAATAAATCCAACACAGACCATAAACCACACAATTTTTAAGATTTATAAAACACAGTTAAAAATATTTCTTATTCAGTAATTCTCAGATGCTAAAACCAAAAATAAAATAGAAGCCAGCATGAAATCAGAGATAAGGTCAAAAATCTTTTTCATTCAGTTCAAATACCTTACAATGACTGTGGCCAAAAAAAAAATTCACTTCAGTTTAAAATGTCAATGTCTTACCTGAACTTTTGCTACTTTTTTTTCCCAATACATATTCACAGTAGGGATGTGCAGAGATATTCGAAAACTGACAAATATCGATTTTCAAACTCGAATCAGATTTTGAAAATCCTAATTTGACATACAAACTTGAAGACGGATTTTCACAAATCCGATACCAATTTTCAAATGATTCGAATGTGTACATTTGTATATGTTGCATATGAATCTGCCTGAAAATTATCCATATCTTGTGCTTAAAATATGGAATAAAAATGGATGTGCATGGGATAATACAGAATGCATACGGATTTTTCTGGCATGCGCACAGATACGTATAACAGATAAAAATGTTGTTGACATTCGTATCGTTAAATACGAATCTAACATTTGAACATACAAATTCGAGTGTTATGGATTTAAATTGGATTTTAAGACATTCAAATCTGAAATATCCAAATCAAATTGGATTTTACAACATTCGAATCTACTCTGATTCAATTGTCAAAAATACATTCGTGCACATCCCTAATTCACAGAAGGCCAAACCAAATGTTTAGAAAAATGTCACAGTGCTTTTCAACATGAGCAGAATGTTGCTTCCCAGGCAGCAGGTTCCTCCAATAAAAGTTGTCTCTTCATCCCATCAGGCTGCAAAACTGAATACAGCATAGGCTGGAAATAATTGCAGCTTTGTGTTGTGGAGCATGAAGATGTTCAAAGAACAGCCATTGAGAAATCAAACTGCATTTTACACTAAGACTCATTTCAATGCAAAATCCTTTAATGAGGAAAGTGTATACACATGTCTGTGAGGGAGAGAAGTGAAGGAAGGAGAAGAGGGGGTTGCATAAGTTACTATAGCCAAAGGCAGCTGTACCATTTGATGCATACATTAATGAACATGCGACTTTGTTCAAGTAATTACACAGCCATTCAATAAAAATGAATAAGTACCTAAGCAATAAATGTCATTTATATGCTTTTTTTGTGTGTCACACATCTGAATAAATTGGATTCATAAATTTCATTCTGTCTAATAAACCCCCTTTCCCCCCCTCTCCCCTTCAAATTTTAAGTCAACAATTTTTAGAAGCTAATAAAGTAGACCGGCTGACACCTTGAGGGGATAAATGTTATATCTTGTGCTTCCTACTTACCAGGAATTAAGGGCCTTTCTTGAAAAGTGTATTACATAAATCAGCAAAACAACAGGGTCTTAACAATTCAGTTAGGAATATCAAAGCATTTAAGCTGACTTACTATAGCTGCATTGCTAATATAAAACTAGGTGTTAATAGAGTTATTATTCTGTATGGTTTGTATTAAAAATGACTAGAAATGCAGTGTATTTTTGTATTAAATGCAAGAGGCATAGTTTTAAAATGCAGTCTTGCTCCTCTGCCATGTACCCATATGTGGAAGACGCGTTGCAAAGTATACTCTTCCTCTTTCCTGGTACAAATGTTAAGAAGACCCAGCATGCTTCCAGACACATGTAAAGCTTTGGAGCCACAGAAGTGCCACTGAGCGTGAGACTAAAAATGGTAGCAGGGAAAAGCTGAAATAAAAAGCTGTTTATTAACCCCTCAAATTCTCATCTGTTGTTGCGGAGGATGGCTTTTCCTATCTGGATAACTGGAAGCCACTGCGCAGGTACTCTGCCCTCCCTGCACAGCTTCCATTTGTTGCATCTGTCCAATGGGATTCAGCAGCAGAGTGGCTGCAAAGGTTTAAGCATGTCTGGAGCCATCCACAGCTTTGGCTGCAACTGCATAGTTGCTTGGACTAAATCCTTTATCAGGCATGGGCAAAGTTTTTGAGCACTCCTGCCTGCCCCTATTTGTTCTCCTCAGGCTATAGTGCTGGAGGCTTCCAGGTCAGTGACAGAAACCATTCCAAGGCCACACCTACCAGCAAAGTTGATTCTTGTGCCAGTTTGGGTGCATGGGGGGAGGGGGAGGAGTCAAAAGGGCCAAAACTGTTTTCTGAATCTCTTCAATTCAGTATCTGGGCAGTGCCCCTCCCTCCTCCAACTGCCATCACAAGGTGACGAACCATCATGCCTGAGAGGAGTGGAGAAGAGGCAGCAGGCTGAGCTCTGCCATCTTGCTTCCAGCAGTGCCCCTCCCTCTTCCAACTGCTCCCATCACAAGATGGCAAAGAGACTACGGCAGCCGATCCAACATTTGAGGAAACATCCTGAGGCCAAGCAAGGTGGGGCTGAGTAGATGCCGGCTGACCATCTCTACCATCTTCTGGTTTGTCATCAATGAAGAGAAAATTCAAAGTAAAAGGAATAAGAAAATTCCAGCAATAAGAAATGAACAGAAGACCTTGAATGATGCTTTTTGCTGTTCCCTGTTCCCTCCCACACCATTTTCCTTTTGTTTCTTGTCTCTTTAGATTGTAAGCCTGAGGGCAGGGACCTGTCTAAGATTAATATAATATTGTAACCCGCCCTGAGACCTTCGGGTATAGGGCGGGATAGAAATACAAATAATAAATAAATAAATAAATAAATAAATAAATAAATAAATAAATAAATAAATAAATAAATAAATAAATAAATTCTGACCAGAATTTTGGATGCTGCAGGCAGCATTCAGGGGGCAAAAGTGTTCTGTTTGTCTTGCATGGGAGTCTTTCACTCCTATGGTGATTCCTGTGTCTCCCACCCCAGATTCGGTACTTTTTAATGGCATCAGAATGAAAGGGTCCTGTAACCATGTTTTGCTGTCATACTTACAGCTGTGCTAGCAAAGAGTGCCTTGTGGTGATCATGCTACTTCACTTTGTATCAGTTTCCACTGTGTGAAAGTTACACCAAATGTAAGCTCTAAAATCCAATAAACAGTCTTTTCCTTTCTAGTCATGAGGCTAGGTTACGTGGGGATGCATTACTCATTCACACCTAGGTGGGTAAGGAACATGTGGGGATGCTTTCCTACCTCCCTACGTGCGAATGCGGAACCTGTCCCTGTGTGGCCTAGGCTGAAAAGGCCAGTGTGGGGGCAGGATCCCCCTCCCAGGCCTGCCACCATTGGGTCAGGTTCGACCTTGTCCCTTCCCTGTATCCTGCAGGCTCTAGGTGATGCGATCAGATCCCCACATTAACAGGAATAGTGCACTTCCACCAGTGTGCACTAGCATTTGAATGCTAGTACACACCAACCCACTCCCCACGTGTACAGATACTTACCCCAAGTTCAGGCATGTGTCTGGGTGCCATCATCTTAGCTCTGGATGCCACCATCTTGGGTCTGGGTGCCAGCACAATTGTGCATGTTATGAGGATGGTGGTGATATGCCACACATGCAGACTTGTATTTTTGGTCATCTGAGGTCCCAGAGTGCTTGCATGGCACCTCAGGTGACCCCAGGCACCCGGAAGAGGTACATATTGCCTCTCTGATGGCCAGGAAAGGTTAGCTTTTTGACACAAGTGGTGCACGATTTCCTGCCCCACCACTAGTGGATGCTGGAGTAGCTTCTGGGATAGAAGGAAATACTTCTGGTTGTGAAAATGCCTCCTCCAAGTGCAGATGGTGTTTCCCAGAGCTACCCCAATGTGCAGTAGCGAAAGGACCTCTGGAAGCATCATTTGTAAGGGACAAAATGCTTTTTTGAAGTTTTGGCATACCATTGGGATCTGGAAGCCTTTCCTAAACATTACACAAACTTTGTTTCTAGTAGAACTTCTGAACACAATTTCTTCTTGCTTTGACATCTGATTACAATATATTTTCAGAGCAAAAAGTATCCTTGCTACTCAGTCCAGGAATTTTCTTCCAGATGAAATACTCCAACCTAAAATAGGATTTTTGAGTCTCACTTATTTTTAGAGAAGCATCAAAAAGGCAAATTTCCAAAGTAACAAAATGCTAATATCTAAAATAGTGGGTTTTTTCTAAAGTCAGTAATTTTGGAAATTCTTACCAACAATTTAAATATATTGCTTTTTATTTCAAATTGCTACTCATTTAAGTCCACATTGGGCTGAGTGAAAGAAATGAAAGAAATGAGAAACATTCACAAAACTTTAGTTGAATTAAAATTATTGCATTGAGGAAACTATGTACACCACTGAATTTTACATAGCTAAATAGCTTTCTAGGTAAGGAGGATTATTTTTGTTTCATCTAATGTTTCTGGCAAAGTTTTTTTTGAAAACTCAACCTTTAATATATACTGAGATGAGGTAACAACTTGGTACAAATAGTTGCAAGCTGTATGGTGCCTGTTTTTTATCTGCATGGTGCCAGAAGATCAGAAGATTAGTACTAATTAGTGAATAAGTTCAATCAGAATATATACTGCACTGAAGTTTTATACTGTATTAATTGTTTGACTGAAAAGTTTACTTTTTCAAGTGATTTAAGAAAACATGTCTTATTACCAGGAATATGCCAAACAGATACCTGTTTTGATCCTGAAAATTCAGCAGTGATTTTTGGGGAAGGTTCCAAAATAACCCTTAACCATCCCTGCTAGCTTTTTCACTGGTTCCTGATTTCATGCAATAATAATAATTAGCAACAACACTAAAAATAATAACCTACTTTCATAGTATTTAGGAATCCTGACCAATGTAAGACCTGTTACAATGCCACTTGAACAAGTGTATCTTCTCTCTGGCTTGATTTGTGACATCTCTGGTGGCATCTCAAAGCCTTTAAAAAATGTGATCATTGCCTCCTGGCTTAACATGTATTGCACCATGGATTACATTCTCACAGCCTCTTTGTAGAGACCTCTGACTGGAATCAATGCTAGGGGCTGAAAATGCTGGGGACCTCTGCCCATAGTAACATTGATTCCAGGCATTTTTGGGCTGCTCCAGGCAATGTTCCAACCCAACAGCATCCCCACTTTGCTCTGTGGTGGACAGCATAGTTTAAAGAAAAGCATTCAAAACTTACTCTTAATAAAAAGCTAATTTACCAAGAAAATAGCATGTGAATAAAAGGGTGTTTCCACACTTACCACTTGAAATCCAGATTAAAGAAAAGCAGATTTCTGAAATCCGTCCCTGGAAAGATCCGTCTGAAAAGGGGATGGATCCAAGTGAGGTCTAATGTTTCTGCACTCGCATGGGAAGCACAGCTAGCGAGGAACACTTCAGCACCAATATCCAGAAGAATCAGGCTTCTCTGCAGCCCTGTAGCCCAAGGAGGCGTGTGATTGGAGCACTCAGCCACACTCAACATCACAACTTTCTGCTGCCTCACTCAACATGGCAACTTCCTCTCCTGCCCACATGCATTCCCTCTACTGACCCTGTGTGGAAGCATCTTTCTTTGATGCGGATTTTGCAAGCAGGAACAACTTGAAGACCTAACTTTTCAGGTCTTCCCAGAAACCAGTTTTGGCAGCCTCTAGACCCCATTAGAGACAGATCTCACTCGAGGCTGTGTGGAAGCGGTGTCCTTGAAGAGGCCCTAATCTGTCCTGCTGTGCAGAAGATACCTTGCACATGTGTGCCATAAGTGTCCTTATTGTGTGCTTAATGGGTTGTTAATGGCCAGTGTGGAAACACCCAAAGTTAAACTAACTGATTTACAGGCTATATCAAGCCAGAAGGCAGGTGAAAAGGGTCAATTATTATTTAGAGTAACAGACACACCAACAAACCAAATAGCAATTATACAAACAAAAGAACTATTATATAACAAGAATATTATTATATATTTTGTAAAGAAAACGAAATTCTCTGCAGCCAAATAAAAAAGACCTCAAGATATATGCAATGCAAATGTTACAGTAACAAATTAAAATGTTAAGAGTTAAACTCATTTTAATACAAATGAAGTAAGATTAATATGTCAATAATTTGAATACTTTAGCATTTGAGTACTTTAGCATTTGTTAATAATCATTTGGTATTGTGTGCATAGTGTTAAAGATAAACATAAACAGTGGGCCTTTCCACAACTGACACATTCATCAAGGTGAGGGGAGTGTCCAGAGGAGAATTTGAGGGGTTAATAAACAGCTTTTTATTTCAGCTTTTCCCTGCTACCATTTTTAGTCTCACGCTCAGTGGCACTTCTGTGGCTCCAAAGCTTTACATGTGTCTGGAAGCATGCTGGGTCTTCTTAACATTTGTACCAGGAAAGAGGAAGAGTATACTTTGCAACGCGTCTTCCACATATGGGTACATGGCAGAGGAGCAAGACTGCATTTTAAAACTATGCCTCTTGCATTTAATACAAAAATACACTGCATTTCTAGTCATTTTAATACAAATGAAGTAAGATTAATATGTCAATAATTTGAATACTTTAGCATTTGTTAATAATCATTTGGTATTGTGTGCATAGTGTTAAAGATAAACATAAACAGTGGGCCTTTCCACAATTGACACACTCATCAAGGTGAGGGGAGTGTCCAGATGGTGTAACCACATCTCAAGGATCTGTTTCTTCACCAGAAATGGCTAAGCGCATCTGGGAGCATCTCCAAGGCTAAGTATAATGCAGTTAAGTGTGAACTTGCTCGGCTGCAACAGCCCCACAAACTCCCATCCACATATCTTCTTGTAGGAAGATGTGCAGGAGGAGCACATGGCATGCTGCATTGCCAGGTTGTATCTAGGACAGATGTCTGCTTCCTTGTCCCAACTTTGGCATTTAAATATCCCAATGGCATTTAAATATAAACTTTGGATGTATGGTGATTTAACAAATGAAAATATTTGGAAGTAAGCATTTTGAAGATACATTACATTAAGCAGCTGAAGTCAACTCTGATGAAGGAAAGATTAGACTTCCAATCCAAACTGATTTTAACAAGAAAGGTAACATTTTGGGCTATATTGGGATTCCTACAGGGTGGATGCCCAATATGCCCATGGGTTCAGTGTATAGCCTATAAGTGTTCCATGGTGCTAGTAAAGCTATAGTACCTCCTATTCACTGTGTGAGGATATTTAAGAGGCTCTCACAAACCCATGTGTCATGGGTCCAAATATGTTGGTGTTCCTATCATTTAGTATATGATCAGAGTGACTGACAAAGCTTTCTATTCTTCTCCCTACAAGAGAACACCCTGTGAGGTGAGTGAGGCTGTGAGAGCTCAGAAGAGAGCAGTGACAAGTCTTAGGTCACTCAGCTTCCTGGAGGAGGATGGAACCAAACCCAGTATTCTCAGATAAGCGTCCGGCTCCCTAACCACTAGACCAAACTGGCTCATATAAGCCCATAGGCAATTGTTTGCACTGCTGCGATCTTATTTTCAAAAGCTCAGAAAGGCATATGGCTGGTTAAAAAGTGGCTGAACAAAACTAAGATTACATTAGTGACATGAACATGTATGCTATGTGCTTAAAAATGTAGTGAGATATTAGATTAATTGGATACCCTTTCATCAAGGACAAAATGTAGGCCTTAACGGGACTTGTAAAATTCCCTTGAGGGGATAAATCTGTAAACTGGAGTGAGGAAGTGCATTTTTTTTCTTAGTTTAAATGCTTCATTATATTCTTCTCATTGTGGAGGAAACATGCCATCAGCAAGAAAGCAAAATGACTTGAAAGGGGAAAAATAGGAGAGAGAACTCTCAGAAACCCCATATGAAAATTAACTAACAGAAGGGGGGAAAGTGGGGGCATTTACAAAGTCTTTAACTCATTTCACATTTTCTTTAATTTCTTCCCTTTGTTGTTTTTAATGGTGTGTCAGAAGTAAATTAAATTTACATTTGTACAGGCCCAGGGGTTCCTTACAGTCAAAAGAAACCAAATGAGTGCTTGATAACCTTACTTGCTTACTGAGTGGCAAGCAACTGTGAAGCACATTAGCCAGATGCCATGATGAATATTCCCTCCAGAAATAAGAAATAATATGCATGGGATAGATAGATATCGGAAAACGTATTCTACTTAAGGCGCCATCTTTACTTGCTTATACTAGATATCTCTGGTTCTGACACCCCCTACCCTTTCTTTATTGTTGTTTCTTGGAGACAGGGATTTTATAAGAATTCTTTTTAAAAGGAAAGGAAAAGAAAGAATAACTACTGATAATGCAAACCATTCCTGATGGGAATGGATGCTGATCCAAATAAGCTGGACATATTCTGGATTTTAAATGTCGTTGTAGATATTACTGTTTTAAATTTATTGTTTTGTTTTAATGTGCTGGATTTTAAGTGTTGTTACCCACTGCAAGACCTCCAGGTTTAGGGTGGGATAGAAATACAAATAATAAATAAATATTCCTATAGTGAGGTTGCTGTTAGAACTTCATATTTGAGTTCAACTAACAATTTGCAAAAGATTTGGGGATGGGAAGGGGCAGAGGGCCTTCCAGGATGGCTGCACACAATCCAACAAGTGACCTTGTGCACACAGTGAAGTTGCTTCCATCCCAGAGCAGCTCCAAGCTTTCATGGCTGTCCTCAACCTTCAGAAACTGTGAAGTATGGAAGCGAAGTGCAAAAAGGCCCACAGTTCCTAACAGAAGTCACAGAAGCTAACAAACCATTGCCATTTCTGCTCTTACTTCATTAGATCCAGGTTGTGATTAGATGGGGGCATGAAGGAATATGAAAATCATATGCAAGGTGATGGCCTGTTCGAGCCCAGGCCCTCTGATAGCCCTGAAACTTGCATGAGCTTCCAAGGCAGCTTCTGAAGATCTGGTGCCCAGGAATGAAGGATATTCGAATTTCTGAATTTGAATTAATATAAATATTCTGAGTTATTCATATGAATAATTAGGACATTCGTATCTGTACGGGTACATACACAGCTTCTATGTACCCATATGCACCCCTTATGCATCCATACAGAATAAAAACGGGATGCGTATGAGATGCGTATGGGATGTGTACAGATGCATATGAGATGCATATGGTTATGTACGAGATGTTTATGTACCTGTATAGATACGAATATCCGAATTATTCAAATGAATACATATGAATGTATTCATATAGATTTGAATGTCCGGACATTCGTTTTTCCTTATTCATAAGAATTTGGATTTTAAAATTTTGGTTTCATAACAAATCAAATGTCAAAAAATTGCATTCATGCACACCCCTAATGTGCTAATTCAATGTGAATCAAATACAAAACACACACACACACACACACACACACACACACACTTTAGAACACATCCCTAGTCTGGATAAATTGATGACATTTAAATCAGGTTGAAGTGATTTCAGAAGTAGAAAAATCCTGTGAGCCACATCTATGGTCTGACTCAGAACATCAGTCCCACCATCCAGGGGTAAATGGCTATGAACTACTGGCAGATAATTATCAGATATCATCCACCATCATCTCTTTCTTCCTCTTCCTTAATGACTGGTAGCATATCGGGGGGACAAGGCATTAATTTAGTAAATATTTCAGAAATACATTTACTTCTAGAGTGATTTTTCTTTTGTTTTCTCTTTCTCAGTAGTTAATTTTGTGAGCATTTTCTCTCTCACAGACACACACAAAAGAAACATGGTAGCTTCCAATCTTCTTTCAAAATTCCAGATGGCATCCTTCCTTTCATCGCCCACCCCCCCCACCCCCCATGGTAGGTCTTTGCCATTTTTGTCAGGGGACGCAGTGATACTTGGAAAAAAGGTCTTTTGAAATTTTAAGGGGGAGATTGTATCATTTTTATTACTTCTCTGTTTTGACAAAATGATAATCTTGGTAAGTTTCAAGTTGAGAACAACTGGAGCAGCAAGCTTCATTTGAACCTTGTTCTCCATCTCCTCCAAATGTGCACAGTTGAAAATATTTCATTTTCCAAAAGGTATGCTTCAGTCTCCAAAATGTCCCCAAGGGCCTATTTTACTGACACTTGCCTTACAGTAAAAATTGTAACTTCTCCTTGGCAATTTAAACAGGTGCCAATAGCAGCATATATCTTCTAAGGCTATCCATAGTGTTAGTTCTGCCTCTTTCAACATGAGACTGTACTGAATGATGTGCTTGCTCTTCTAGTTGTTTAAAGACATGTGGATGCTGTCCATACTTTATTGACACCATTTGTTTTAGCTGAATTCCAGTCAAATCAATAGCTCTCAAAGTTAATTGCAGTCCCGTTTTCTCCTGGCTGCCCATCCCAAATGTGGGATTGCAGACTAGAAATCACATGCTTCAACTGATTTTAATTGCCACATTCATGGAGGGGCATATAAACGCCTTATGTACTGAAATAATCTAGTGAGACTGCTGATATCCATGATCTGTCTCCCACTTCAGATATAAGGAAGGGATACTTCCTGATGTCCACAAGGGAGAGGCTTCTTCACATATACAACTGAGAAGGAACTTCAGCCCATTTATTTATTTATTATTTGCATTTCTACAGCACTCTTCACCTTAAAGTCCTAGGGTAGTTTACATAACAAACTACAGAGATATTGCACATAAAAACACAATCACTCTCCATAAGGTTGGGCCGCACCTAAGAGATGAGGAAGGAGCTTCCCAGCTTGCTCTTTCATTTTTCTTTGGTTATGTGGCTTTTTTGTGACTCTAGTGTGAGAGGGCACCATCACTTTTCTTGACATTAATGCTGTTAATTCCATCCTCCCATCAATCAATCAGCTGGTGCCTTGGCCTGTTTTTATGAAGAGCAGTTGAATCAGCTAAGAGGTTTTGACTACCTATATGGTGCTAACATAAAACAATTATTTGCAGGGAGCACACATTGTACACACAGCTGTCATTGAGTTTTAAAGTAAAATAATGGGGTCTCTCAAGGAATCCATCATGTAAGAAACAGTAGACTGCAGGCATCACTGGAAGGGTAGATTTCTGTCTAAGATCTTCAAAATTCCAAAACTAAACAGGGTCAAGGGTGGGTTTGGTCATCACCTGGAAGAAAGGTAATATAGAAAGGTTTAAAAATGAAGTATGTCCCAAATGTTCCTTTCTGATACAGGGTTTTTTTTTCATATAAGACAAGTCAAAGTGCCTGAGGTTTTATAAGACTGAGGATTCTCCTAAGGATATGAAATTTACGTGAGCTGAATGAGGTTTAGAACTTTTCCACACATCTGCTAAGAAAGGATCCTGATACCTGCATTCGGTACTCTGGTGTGAGATAGCAGAAGCCCCACTCTCTCTTAGCCTGCTTTCTGTGTACTAGGCAAAGTCAGAGACCAAGGTAGGGCATCAAAATGGCATCCTATTTCTGTCTACTGTTATTTATTTATTTGCATTTTTATCAACAACATTCAAAATAAAACATTATTAAAAAATAACAGTATGTATTAAAACAACAGGATCTGCAAGTGGGAAGGGGAAGTGTATTCCCATTTAACTGAAGGCCAGGTCAAAGAGGTGTGCCTTCACTGCCTTCTTAAACATATATAATGAAGCTAATTGATGGACCTCAAGGGGGAGAGTATTCCATGGTCTAGGGGCCATCACTGAGAAGGCCCTCTCCCAGGTACCCACAGTCAGAGTTGCAGGAGCAAACAAGTGTGTTTTGAGAATCAGCTCTGCAGAACACATTAACAAGCTAACCAGCTGTGTTATCACATTTAGTAACCCAGCCATAATAAAGGCTATTTCTGTGTGGGACAAAATTAGTGTCATGAGAAGCTACCATGTTTACTTGTAACAACTGGATTGACCATGTATGGGTATAAGCAATAGCCTGCCTCTTTCTATCATGGCATGATCCTCACACAAGTATAATTACCCCTATGTATCCACTGTTATATGAAGCTATAGCCTATGAGCTATATGCAGTATATCCAGTTAGGCCGTATAGCTTGCTATGCTAAGGTCTGTAGTCCTGCAGATAAGTGATCCAGAAGTCAACTGCTTCTTGTACCTGCTTCCATATTAACCAAGAGGCTATATCTCAATATCCATATTAGAGTTAAGTTGTATCACTGTATTTTATTTCATATATTCATGCACTCTATGTCTTGTATTTATGTAGTTTTTACTTGCACTCACTAAGCAAGAAAGTACTTTCCGCTTGGAATGCAGTCAGGTCTCTGTCATTTTCTGCTTGTGGCTCCTGTGATCTAATGCTGTTAAATCCACATTCTGCCAAAAGCAGCTCCTCTGTGTTATCACACAATAAATCTTCTCAACACCCACCTCTTTTGCTGCTTAGGGTGGTGGTACAACGAGGAGGGAATCCCCTCCAGATCTTAAGACACAGGCAGGTCAAAACGAGAGTAGGTGTTCCTTCAGATATTTGGGGCTCAAGTTATTTAGGGTCTTATAAGTTAAAGTTAACACCTTGAATTGGGATTGGTAGTGAAGTGTCAGCCAGTTTTAGACCTTGACAGTGAGGTGTACCAGTAGACTAATGGACATTGGGTGAGGGTGGCATTTCAGTGGTGCAACAGGGTCTGACTGGGAATGCTGATGGGTGATATTTTTTCCCCCTAGCCTTCAATGGTTCAGTGCCTGCTCTGAGGTCTGGCCCAAAATCCTCACAAGTCCATGGATTGCTGTCTGAGTAGAGATGTCTAGGAGTATGCACGAATATTCAAAACGTTCAAAATTCAATCAAATTCATTTGAATTTGGACATCTGAATTTAAATCAAATGTCTATAAATTCAAGTTTAAACATTAAAATGAATTTTGAATTTTTGAATCATTCGTATGAATTATTTGGTCATTCGTATGTGTATGGATATGTATGCAATGCGTACTTGTCCATGCACACCTTTCCCCCATTTGTACAGATCCATACAGCATGAAAATGGGATAAACACGGGATGCATGCGGATGTGTACAGATGCGTATGGGATGCATATAGACACATACGAATGTTGTCGACATCCATATTTGCAAATACGGATCAAAAATTTGCATGAATAGATTCAGACGTATTTTAATTGAATCAAATGTGAATACATTCAAATTTTAAACATTCTAATCAATTTGAATTTTTGGACATTCAAATAGAATCCCAAAAAGTGCATTTGTGCTCACCCCTCCAGATGACATTATCCCAGCCCAATGGCGGCCCATTCCAGGGTGTAAGAGGTTATTTAGCCTTGCTCTCTTCTCGTATAGTGGGGTGGAGAAGAGCAGGTACAGAAATGGCCTTAGACAATACATTTAATCAATCATCCCATCTCTGCAGTTGTGCTCAAATGTCCTACTGCTTTAGTCTCCTCGACATCACCTTGTATTAGTCTGTGTGCAGATTTAACATCCATTGGCATAGAGCCCCTCATTTGAAAGTCTTCATTTTCTTCCTTTCTGCCTTTAATAGTGTGATGTAGATTGATTTGCCCTGCTATTTTGGCCAGTCCCCTGTTCCCCGTTTGCCTGTTGACAGATTTTTATGAAGGGCACTAAGTGCACAGTTGCCAGATTCTTTTATGAGTTCATCTGCAACACCGCACCATGCGTGTCTTTCCCGTTGTGAGCTTGTTTACTGCAGTTTTAGACCTTGCCAGAAAAAAAGGAGAAAAAGAAAGGGGGGGAAAAGAAAGGTGAAGGTTATTTTATGGTTGTACAGATGATTGCCTCACACTTGATACTGTCTATAATGTCCCTTGATCCCCCTTATAGCTTTCTGAAATATACTTTTCCTGTGGT
This sequence comes from Aspidoscelis tigris stejnegeri, assembly GCA_023333525.1. Lineage (NCBI taxonomy): Eukaryota > Metazoa > Chordata > Lepidosauria > Squamata > Teiidae > Aspidoscelis > Aspidoscelis tigris. The sequence goes on from JALMGA010000010.1 coordinate 19,937,397, forward strand.
TCTTGATGTCTTCCTGTGCTGTTAGCATTTCGCCATCTGCTGCCTTTTTTACATTTGCAGTGCAGAATGAGTCTTTCTAGTTTCATTTAAGCTTTTTGCTTCCATTTCCTTCCTCTAAGTTCTCTTTCTATTGCACACACACCTACCGTGTTGAGTTGCTCTGCAATTGTTCACCCTTACAGAAGTGCTGTTAATTGCAATATCATTATCTACGTGCAAGACCTTAGTTTAAGTCAAAGAACTCATTAGTAAGGTACAACAGTGCGTGATGGGAATGCAGCGGACAGATTTACTAACAAATCTTGTTGATTCACAATCCTTACTCTCAATCTCTTTTAATATCTGAAGGCAAGATCTCCCCACTCTGGAAATATGAAACACTGTGAATGACAAAGAATGTATTCAAATCCTGACAGAAATACTGAATTTCCAGTCCTTACAATTTGAATATATTAGAAAAGGATGTTGTATCCTGCAGGGAAGAAAAAGAGGAAGGAAAAGAGAATACATTTTAAGAGACAGCTATCAGTATGCAGATAATAAATACTTCTAAACTTGACATAGCATATATTACTGTAGATTGCAAAGTGCTAAGAAAATTTTTTAGGTGACAGTTTATATTTCACAGACAGAAATAACAGTAATAGCAGTGTTTATGTACATTTGGAACATGACATTTTATCATGACAATAAACCTCTGAAGTAGTTGGAGATTGGGGCAGGCAAAAGCCATCCTGGATGTGCATGAATATTCAAAAATCCGAATCAAATCCGATGAATATCAATATTTGAATTCAAATTGGATTTTCAAAAATCCGAATTTACACATTTGGACGAATTTCGGATTTTCAAAAATCAGATACAGATATTCAGATAATTTGAATGACGAGATCTGTATTTATCGTATACAAATATGCGGGGAAATTAAGTGTATTTTCACTTATAATGCAGGATGAAAATGGGATGCATACAGGATGAAAACCGGATGCTTACGGAAGCGCACAAATTTGAAAAATGATATGAAAGTTATCGAGATTTGTATTTTTGAATACGGATTGAACTGTTGAATGTGCAGATTTGAATAATCTTGACTCGAATCGGATTTTTGAAAATCCAGATTTTTAACATTCGAGGTGAATTGAATTTTTGAATATTTGAATCGACTCGGGTTCAAATGCACCCTAATCCTGACTGCATAAGATGTTGTGTTCCAACCTTCCCTCATCCAACTTTTCTAGCACAGAATCTGTAGGAGAAGGGAGAGGGTCACACTGGGCCACCACAAAGCCTACCTTAAGTCACTCTACATCACAAATATCTTGATTGCTGAGTCTGATCACAGCCTGTGTGTGACTTGCAAACAGCATGCTGGGTATTTTTTGCAGTGCTCTATGACAGTGGTCCTCCTACTGGCCAAAACTAACATGGTGTGCATCCAAACAAAAGCTTGCCAACTACAGGTTCCAAAGCCAAACACAGAAATGGAACTGCATTTGATTAATGAAATCATGGTATGCAGTGAACCTTCCAAAGTTAGGGTACAAATGGAAACATTTAAAAGTGGATAATACAAGATTTGGAGTTACAGTGTGTGTGCAGGGGGGTGGGGAGCTATTTAGATGGTTCACTCCTAGAGACATATGCCATCTGAGTGATTCATGAATATTCTAAGGGATTTTCATGTTGAAATGAATGACTGCACTGTGGGCCCCCAAGTGTAGGATCTGTCATGTCCAGAGCAGGCAGTAACAGCAAAGCACTTGTACTCACACTCGTACTAGCAATAGTAAGATGTGAAGTCAGTTACCAGAGTACTTGGGGATATAGAGTATGTGGAGTCGAAACAGGCCAAGAGTCGGGGTAGCAGAGAGTCATCGTAAGTTCAGGAAGTCAGTCGGGACAGGAGTCAAAGAAACAGGTTTCACATGAGTCAGGGGTTGCCAAGGAGGTTTTTTTGTTTGCAACGGCAGGTACAGAGTTGAGCAATTCTTAAGTAGGACTCAGAAAGTCATACCCCTGGTGGTACATGTGTTTCACCTGAGCTGAGTGGTGCAGCTGTGGTCATTCTCTCTAAAGAGAACTTGGCTCTGGGTGTTGCATATCGTCTGAGTATGAACTATCCCTCCTTGTCACAGAAGCAGTTTCCTGGTTTGGCACCTGGGGCCTCTTGCTTTGGCTGGTAGGAGTGGGCCCTTCCTCCAAGGAGCCGGACATGAGGCATAACAGGATCATTAAAGAACACTGGAATTCCAGGAAGCTATAGAAAATGGAAGAGGAATGAAAATGCAATGCAAATGTCAAACTGATTGCTAGGATCTACTAAGTGTTGTCTAGATCTTTGCCCTTCTTGGCTAGTAGAGCTATGCACAAACATCATCATCATCATTTTCCTGGCTTGGTTCAGTTACTTTATATCTATGCTCCCTGCTGCCAGGCATGGCTCCATTTATACCTCTTCCTGCTAGGATAGGTACAAATGGAGTTTGCGGAGGAGCAGCCCAAGGAAGGTTAGGGCTGCATCATCCCATTGCTGTAGCAATGGCACCACATAGGTGCGTTGAGACCATTGTCATGGTTTCACTTCATTCTGTCAGCAGCTATAACAGAAGAATGCTGTGAGAGCCCATCAACGTTTCCCCTGAAAGATAATGCAGCTCTTCTCAAGGATAATTTGAAAGAAGGGAGGAATGGGAAATACACCGAGAGTATAACAATAGCAAGCTTCTCCTGCATTCTCGGGGCTAGGCTACTTGTAGCAAGATCCACTTTCCGCTGCTATCCCTAAGTCAGTTTTGAGTCTCTTCTTCAGTTTAATATATGTGAAGACAGTCTAGCATTCATATCCTTGTGCACCTGAATGCCAGTCCAACAGGGATAGGGGAAAAATATTTATCCACTTCGAAATTGTATTCAGGTTTGAAGCTTTGACATTTCACAGGCGAAGCAAAAGGGGCCTACATTTCTACACACACACACACACACACACACACTCTTCATAAGCTAAGAGAAGGTATCCAGCTTTTGTTGAAGCTTCATAGAAGAAAAAGAGTTGGCTTTTCTACCCCGCTTTTCTCACCCATTTAAGGGGACTTAAAGCGGCTTACAAAGCTTTCTGGTCTTGTCCTCACAACAGAACACCCTGTGAGGTAGGTGGGGCTGTGAGAGCTCAGAAGAGAGCTGTGAGTAGCCCAAGGTCACCCAGCTGGCTTCATGGGGTGGGGGTGGGTGGGGGGTGGAATCAAACCTGGTATTCCCAGATAAGAATCCAGCTCTCTAACCACTAGACCAAGCTTCAGCAAGGACTGGATCTGTCCAGCCCTACCTCACATCCCCCCTTCCATGTCCTCATTCAGGAATCACAGGAAAAAGAGGATGTGGTGGTAGCAGCAGAAGAGGAGGGGTGTTGTTGCAGGGGGCTAGGGATGGGATGGGATGGGGTTTCTCTTCCTGCACAAACATTTGATGGATGTTTGTGCATAATGGTGAAGCCCCTCACATTCCCAGGGGGCTCCACACAAAGCTGATCATCCCCCCTTCACATTCTTACAGTCCAACTACTAACTTACCCATATCTGATCCTGCAAGGATTACTCTTCAGTTTTTTTGTTTATTCAGCAGTGCTTATTCCAAAGAATCCACCCTTTTGTTTTTTAGAATATTACACCTTCTAGGAATGGATGGTACAGAATGACCTGTCAGACTGCTTTTTTTTTTTTTGTCAATAAACTAGTAAACGTGCAATTAAGGAAACAAAACTCACCACCCATGCAGAACTTCAGGTGGGCATGATTTATGGCATATGAACTGTGCTCAGCCTTGAGCAAAATGTCAGAAGTTTTGGAATGCCGGTCTTTAATAGACTGCTATTTTTTGCATTTCCAGAAAGAGTAGGTGACAGCATAGCAAATTTAGTCACATTTGTATGGAAATTTTGGTGACAGAGAGACATGACAGGGAGAGAGAGAGAGGTCACAGGAAGGTTGTTCTAAGGGTATGGTCCAGAATGTTTCATTTAGAAGCCTAATGAAAGTCTTTGTTGGGAGAGAAGTTAACCTACAGAAGACACTATCGAGAGAACTGTTAATGAATATTGCTTTGAGACTGGCAACTTGCAATCAAATTATGCGGCAAGCAACCTGTCCAACTTTGATCTGGCAGATGCATTGAGAATGAAACAACCGAACTAGGGAATTGTGTTTATATTACCTATAAAGCAGTGATTACCTATGTTCATAGGGCACCCAGAGTGTTATATTCATACCATATGCTTCCTATATTCCTTCTGCTGTGTTTGTGGGTGTGTGTTTGTATTACACAATTTGAATTGTAAAACCTTTAAGCAAATTTGAAATGCATCCTAGGTGGTTTTTTTTTCTGATTTCAGTTGAGAATGGTGAAAGGGCTTACTAGGAAGTTTGATGCTTTCAGACACTGGCATATGAAGAGATGTGAGAAATTAGGTTTTGTGGTTGCAAAATTATACTGAAAAATAAACATGTCCACAACACACACATTTCACTACCTGCTCCCTCCATGATTAAAAGCAAAGGTTGAATGCCTGGCCTGGATGTTGCTGAATTTCCAGACAGAAATGTCACGTCGAAAAAGAACGGACAACACAACAAAGCAGATGTTAACAGTTTTTAAATCAGTTTGTTTGATCAATAGCAAACACTGTAAACTTCACCTTTATAAAGGTGGCGCAGGGATGAGATGGGCTTCTAGTTTTTAGGAACCTCTTTTTCTTTTTTGGCTTTCAAAATAGCCAGGACCTGAGGTTTCCTCTCTCTATATATATTAGAATTTTATAGTTATTCAGCAGCTCTAACAGGTATTCTGCAGTTCCAGGTCCAAACTTCTTTAACTGTCCAATTTTTATATCATCAGAGACCTCACCCAAAGGGCGGATATATAGTGCAATTATGGCATCAAAATGGTAGGATTGCCACATGTATATAGCTCTGATATATCTCCTATAAAAAGTATGAAAAACCATTGCTGAAAAATCCAGTGCTGCTGTTGGATTTTCCAGCAATAGGGTGTTTAATCATCCACAAAGTTGCCATTGTCCCTCCATCCACCATGCATGCATGGAAGCTGAGTGAGGTGGTGTCCACAGTGGTGGACACCACGCACAGTGGTGGCAACACACACTTCCAGGGGGAACATTAGGCTTTGTCTGAATCCCCCACGCACAAATGTGGAGGGCTTTGACTGTGTGTGTGGATATCACCCAAATATTCACAAATATTTGCAAAGGGAACCCCCACACACCCCTCCCTTCCTGCCCCCGCCTTTTGCCATCATCATCAAATGTTGCTCTGACCCTGAAATAGGCCTTCTGAGTTGGGCACCTCTCCATCCAGGATTTGCCATGATCCCTGGAAGGGAAGCTGAACATGCACACCTGAAAGGACTGTTTCAACTTCAAAGCAGTACAGAAACAATGGCAGAATATTTGTGCACATCCCGTGTGTGTGTGTGTGTGTGTGTGTGTGAAATTCATACATGCTTGCAAATGCTCTGCCCTTAAAGTGGAAGTGGCTTTTGCCTAATGTTATGAAAACCAAAGTCACTTGGAACCTCTGAAAGGCCTGCCTAATGGAGAAACAGACAAAGTCTCTGTGTGCCCTCTGAAAAACTATAAAGGTGTTTGCTTACTTGTTTGCATAGGAAGGGAGGGGGGGAATCTCTAAAGAAAAAGAAAAAAAGGAAGAACCAGAATTTTAAAATGCTGTAACAAACTTTATACCAAAAAGTCAAGCTATAACTCATCAGACTGGCAGAGCATCGCTTCAGTTTCAGCCATGTTGCGATATTTTGTGACACAGTGCTGAATTAAGATAAGACAGGGAGTAATTATGAGTTATTTAGCAGACAAAACAGCTGAATACTGCAAAGAAGAGAGACTTCCAACCATCTGTTGCCGGTTCTTTAAAGGTCATCTGGATCACCTAAAAGGCACTCATGAGTTGTGGCTGGTAATCCTAATAAAGAATGCAATGCAGAGCCTGGCAAAGAAACTAAGAAGAGTAATGCTCCAGCCAATGTACCTGGGGCCAAAAGTATCATATTCCACATGGATTCATATAAGAAAGAAGGTGGGAGGGAGGGAATACATTTTATTATAAAAGTCAAACCTGATAACTAGTATAATTAGCAGTTGTGTTATTTATTTATCAAGAAGCTGGAGTTTGATACATTATTAGTTTATAATTCAAACAAAAATACATTACTTCTAGGAAATTTTCATGGTATTATGGCACTGACATGGATTTAATAAATCATCAATGAATATTTCAAATTGCAATAATATGCCCTACAAAATCCTGTGCTATGTTGTCATTTGACCTACTCCCAAATTGCCAAGCCTTCTCTTTTTCCAGTTGCACACTGCACTGAAAGTGAAGTGAAGGAATGGCATGATCTCCTTTCACATAATGTCTTTTCCATTCAGCAGCTAGGATACTTTTGAGATATTTTGGAAAGGCTACGCTAACGGTGCAGTTCAGACAGCCAAACGATATGAACCTTCAAGCTGGGAAAGAGTATTTTGGCTTGAAGTGATAGGAGGTTGTATCAAACATTTCCTCCACTCACCAGTGCAGAGCAACTGGGGAAAGGCAGTTCATATCCGGGGTCCTAATCTGCTGGTCACATCAAGTCAGTTATGCTCTAATTCTCTCCCATTATGTATAGCTTATTTGTACTTCATTGTGCAAAATTTGTACAATATCTTGGCACATTCCTGGTTGGCCACAGACGCTTGAGGAAGACTATAAGTTGGAAAGATTTTCTAATGTCAGGTGCACAAGATTTGATCCACACACATCTGCAACCCCCCTTATCACAGTCTGTGCAACATTAAAACAAAGTCTGCCAATCTGTGTTTAATGAGACCCTGCATACTGAGATAAAACTAAGGGCCTTTCCGCTTTTGCCACCGAAAACGCAGGTCTGATTGATGATGCAAAAGGAGATGGGTGGAGGAATGGGAAGTTTATAATGATTTACCAAATGAGAGCACCTCATGAGAAATGTTTATATTCCAACGATAAAATGACTCTTTAAAAAAATCTTTAATGCTCTCCTGGGCATCATTGTCACTCTATATTGCAAAAAAAAAAAAAAAATAATAAAAAAAATGAATATACCTTTCTAGTATGGTACCGTGTGTGTAAGTGTGTGTAATACACTTATATTGCCTTTTAATGTAGTATTTCAGTCCAAATATTTTCAGCTGAGCTTTCCTTTTTGTATTATTATTTTCTAACACATAGGGGACCGTCTCCATGCAATTTTTATCCTGAATTTAACCCTGCTTTGCCTCAGGAGCGTCTCCATGCAAAGCCCTAATATGGGCTACATGCAAAACAATACGTGTTAAAAAAAACCCACTTTGCAAGTATACTACATGCAAAATAAGGGGCTAGCACATATTGTCCTGTGGTCATGAGGACATTCCCAGGTTATTTGGTTACAGAGCAGTTGTCAGGCGAGTATAGAGGCTGTAAAGAGCAGGGAAGATTTCTAAAAAAAGATGCAAGCTCCTTGTCTGTTTAAAGGGCTCTCAGGTCTATTTTTTAAAATCTTCCCTGCTCTTTACAGACTTTATACTTACCTGACAGTTGCCCAGCTGGGTTCCCTATGCCCACCTGACAGCTGGACTCTCAAGTGGGTATAGGGCACTCAGCTGGGCAACTGCAGGTGGCTATAGGGGCTGTAAAGGGCAGGGAAGATTTTTTAAAAACAAATGTGAGGGCTGCATCTGTTTTAAAGGGCTCTTGCTTCTATTTTTAAAATCTTCCCTGCTCTTTACAGCCCCTATAGCCACCTGACAATTGCCAAGCTGGGTGCCCTATACTCACCTGACAGCTGGACTGTCAGGTCGGTATAGGGCACCCAGCTGGGCAAGTGTCAGGTGAATATAGGGTCTGTAAAGAGCAGGGAAGTTTTCTAAAAACAGACGTGAGAGCCATGTCTGTTTTAAATGGCTTTTGCATCTGTTTTTAAAATCTTCCCTGCTCTTTACAGATCCTACACTCACCTGACAGTTGCCCAGCTGATTGAAGGACAGCTGTCAGGCAGTTGTTTGGGGCAAAGCAAGCCCTTACCTGGGCAATTAAGCATCCAGGCAAGTGGGAGGGGGGAGAAACTGCAGCGTCCCGATGCAGGGATTTGCTGTGGTTTTCATGGGGACAGGCAGGTTCACCTTGAACCCGTTCCATCCTCCATTGCCATGGGGACTACTTAATTCAAATTAGATTCACATTAAGGGTCCCCCCAAATCTACCACAGGGCATTGGCAGCCCCATGGGGACGAGCCCATAGAGATATCAGAACTCTCTCACTAATGTATGGCACTTCTTTTAATAACAAAAGCAGATAGTGTGAGACCTTTTAGGAATGGAACTAAAATCTCTCTGTGTTTGACCTTTTCCCAAATGAAATAGAACTCAATGAGGTTTGGTGCAATTCAAATAGAACAGAACCTTCAAATTTGAGTTCATGTACCACAACTGTCAGCTTGTGCCATTTCAGTCTTCATATTTGGCTATCATCATCATCATCATCATCAACAACAACAACAACAACAACAACAACAACAACAACAACAACAACGTTTACTTACCTAGACCTTCCTCCAAAACATTGTATTAGAAAAGTCAAAAAGGAATTCACATTTTGATTTCTTTTCTTCTTGACAGTCAACTTTGCATGGAACATTCTAACTATATATATTTTTTAATTTCTTCAATCTGATTTGGGGCTTGTGAAATATTTTATGTTTCTGCTATCTTTGATGCTTCCTTGAGTATACCGGTACCTCATTTTTGTTTATCAATTACTCTGTTTTCTCCCATAGATTGCAATTCTGGAATGCATATATGCTAGCTAAGGTGCATAAACCAATGTGTATTTCCACCCAGATCAACCAAACCCCTTATTTACTGCAGCAATGCAACCACAAAAATGGTTCCTGGAGCAGGGGGAGGTCCACGGATATGGAATGTGTTTACTTTCTGAACTCCGACTTTCAGCTCCAGTGATCAACTCCAGTTCCCTACACTGAGAGGCCAATGCCCCATTGAAATCAAAGTAAGTTCTCAGGTAGGTTGGTCAAGCTAATAATAACTCTACAACCAGCCTTGCATGGGGGGAGGAGTACTCAATTCACTTTAAGCTAATTGACTGTCAATGCAAATTATCAGCCAAGTAGACTGACCTTTTGCCAATGGATTGAAGTTCTGGAGAAACCTATGCAATGACAAATAGATGTACTTCAATCAAGGGAATTCACAACTTTTGAAACCGTGCTATGTAAACAAAGGTATGACTGAATATCTTGTAAAGGACTTTGGACATTGTGAATAATAATAAAATGACAGTAGTGGTAGTAGTAGACAAGCTGTGAAGATGCACCCCTTTACCCTGGCCTTTGACTAAGTAAAGGAACAGCCTTTTCCTCCCCGCATTCAGACAGTGCCATGGTTTTAATATCTTTAATATGTTATTGGTTTTAATGTGTTCATTTTATATGTTGTATACCCTTAGGTATAGGGCAAGGTAAAAATATAAACAAACAAATAAATAAAGTAGTAGTAGTGTGTAAGAACTTAATTTTAAATTTCCAAAGTTGTTTACCAAATAGGCCAACAGATCAACGCTCCCAGATGCTGCCTAGATAAATTGCACCATTTTATTTGAAAATATACTAATGGCGACTTTTATGAAATGTCAGCAAATAAAAATACATCCGTTGAAGGAAAATTCTCGATATATATGGTGGTGTTGGATTAAATGGATTGAATGCGAAATGGGATCATTAAAAGCTACTGGTGATTTCCTGAAAATTTCAGTGGAAAATGCTTAAAATAAGGGAACTTCTATTCCTTGTATGGCTATTATCAGTTGCTTATATATAATTCAAGCAGGAATATTTCATTTTCCCCAGTTTCACTACATTGCTGTGGAATGGTATGATTTCATGATCTGGAGAGAATGTTAATATCAAATATTGCCTACATCAGCCTTTGTCAAGCTGATGCCATCCAGATGTTGTAGCTTACAACTTGGATAGACCCCAGACAGCATGATTGTGCTGTCTGGGGCTGATGAGAATTGTAGCCCTAAACAGCTGGGAAGGCTGGCAAAGGTGCACACAGATGCATTTTGATATGAATCTGGAAAGACAGACCATCTGGAGGAATCTCTGTGAAAAGTTTAAAAAAATAAAGGAGGTTGAGGTGGTAAGAAAAAAGAGCTCAATTTTTTAAAAAAAGAAATAAAGTAATAAATAAAAAGACAGCTGAAAAATTCTGAGCCATGATTTATTAACATAAACTTGCCTCTAAAGCATGTGTTGTCAAGCTTGTTTTTTCTTCTTCTTCATTTGTAGGTGTCATAGTCACTGTCAGTGATAGATTTCCATCTTTTGGTGCAAATGTAGCCATGTTCAAACTATCAAAAGGCCAGAAACATTTCACATCTGCATCATGTGACTGCAAACATGAACAAAGACCCATATTTAGAATATTGCAGTACACTTTATCTGAGGCTACCCTTCTATCTGGTCCAGAAGTTGTAACTAGTGAAAGATGTGATGGTCAGGCTGTTGAGAGCAATGTCTGGTTGTTAGCTAGCGACTGGACCAGGTTACTGGCATATAGGACTAAACAACTTGGGGCTAAGCATGATACCTTAAAAAGCCCTCCTTACAACCTGAAAGAACCCTGAGATCAGCTGAAACAATCTTAATGTGGGTCCCTGTGGTAGGGCCATCTCAGTGATGGCACCTAATTTAAGGAAGACCTTCCCTTCTTCTATTCACAAGTAGGGATGTGCATAAATGTAATTTTTGGGATTCAATTCAATTAGAATGGAATATCTGAAGATTTGAATAGATTCAAATGTTTAAAATTCAAATGTATTCACACTTGATTTGAATAGAATGCATTCGAATCAATTCATACAAATTTTCAATTCGTATTTAAAAATGTGTCCATACACATCCATATGCATCCTATTTTATCCTGTATGCATCCCGTTTTCATCCTGTACATATCAGTACACATACGAATGTCCAAATAATTCATACAAATGATTCGGAAGATTCAAAAGTTCATTCAAATGTTAAATTTAAATTTAGAGAGATTTGTTTCAAATTTGAATGTCCGAATTCAATTGAATTTGATCTAATTTTGAATGTTTTGAATATTCGTGCATGTCCCTATTCATGAGACACCTATACTTACAGTTTTAAACCACCTATTAAAGACCTATCTCTTTATCCAGGCATTCAATGTGTGAATATTTATTCCTTTTCCTGTTCTAGTTTTTCATGTGATTTTAATTGTTCACTTTTTTCTTTTGGCCTTATTCTTATTTCTAATCTCTACTGTAAACTGTTTTGAGTTTTTATTTTTTTATAAAAGAAGAAGTGGTATTTAGATGATAGATAGATGATAGATGATTGATAGACAGACAGACAGACAGAGAGATAGACAGATAGATGATAGATAGATGATGGATGGATAGCAAGGGCAATGTGTGAACCATATGTCAGCTATTTTTATGCTCCATGAAGGCCAAAAAGGCACTTCTGGGTTTGCACTCACAGCGAGAGCTGCACATACAGACCCTTAAGTGCCTAAGAAGGTGGTGCATGGCACCCGATTGGTACTGATCTGAAATGTCCTGTTTGCACACAAGACCCCTTTAGGAGCTCATCTGTTCACAGTAGCAGAAGCAAAGTCCAGATTTAATGGGGTCTTCCGGTCCCTAAATCTGGATTTACTGTAGACCCATTTAAAGATGTCTTTAATCTGGTCTTCAGCAGTGGAGACTGGATCAGAAGACATGCATTTGCACTGTGACTGGGGCAATGGGGTCTAGGGGCTCAGTGGCTGCCATTTGCAGTGCCCGGCCACTCACAGCTATGGAGCCCTTCATGTCCTGTGTCATTGAGATGAAGCGAGCTACGGAATTTGTGCCAGGCTTCATAGTTGCTGCATAGCCAGCTATGAAGCTGTGTCTGTCCACCATGCCCACTGTCATTGGAAGTGAGCCTTGAGCAACGTCTGTGCTGGCCAACCATGCTCTGTCACCAGCAGTCCTTCCACTTTGGGCCACACAGATCCTCTGGACGGATGCTTCACCATTTGCACTGTGACCCTGTCTAGCACCCATTGCCATTGGGTGCTTGATGACTAGTGCAGATGCATAGGATCCTCACCGAGATCCAGATCTTCAAAGACCGGATTCAGCAAGGACCATTTTCCAAAGTCCTGGATCTTCTAAATCTGGATTAACCATGGTAAGTAGAGAAATGGCCATTGCCTCCCTGAACAGGCTTTCATGCATACATTCACACAGAACATAATAATTTAAGAGAAACGCCTCTTAATTCAATGGAACTTTCTTTTGACAAACCTGTATTCATTTGTCCCCTTAGTTTGATAATGTGTATAGCTAAAGTCCACAACAGTTCCACGTACAAAACCGTATGGTTTGAAAGATATTTCTTGAGAACAGCTGAACATACACCCTACAATCAGAGATACCCTCTGCCCTTCTATTTCCAGTTGATTGTAGGCTGTACTCAGTTTCTTATTGTCTGGACCCACAGAGTTAAGTGCTTTGTTTAAGTGCTTGGCTGAACTTTTTTAAATCAATGTGAATTCTATTAAAAGATTAATAGACAGTTTCTGAACAATACAGCTGAATTAATTATATTCAGGAAAAAGAATGCACTCCTTTTCTGGAAAAAAAAATTACTGTGCTGTCATTTTTATTGAACCAAAGTCCAGAGAGAACAGAAGCAAGATTCAAGTTAATTGTTATCAACTTCGGAGGCTATATAAATACTTATTTTCATTAGTGCCTTCTGGGAAATGCTGTGGCAGATATCAGACACAATTAATATATAACATTACTTTCAAAATATCTCCTTACGGGCAAATCAAACTCTCTCCCTTTCTCTTTTTTTCTCTAATGGTTTTGGCAGATATAAATTGGAATGGATCATACTTCATATTCTTATACAGAATTCCATAAGTGGCACAGCATGCCATTCTCTAAGAAGCCATTTTTTTAAATAAAATAAAATAAAATAATGCAGGGCTGGCGGGTAGGTCTTGAGTCTGACAACTTCAAATCCTGGTTAGTAATGGTCTGACTAGCCTTATTTTTCTTCTTGCACAGCTGGCAGACAAGCCATTCACACATAGCGGTATGAGTTTCCTTAGTGTACAGCTGAATGATGGTTTTCCATGAGAACTTTGTGAACCTTTTGCTAAGTGATAGAACCAAACCACCTTGAAAGCCACCAAATGACAAGGAATTATTTAAATAGCTTTGGCATCCTGTAGCTACCTTTTAAACTTATTCACTATTCAAAAAAGGCTAAGAAATTTTTTTTGGCTGTTTCTGCAAAATGCTTGTTAGTGCATACTGCAAGATTCAACCTTGGGCCTAAATCAAGATCAAAGCAGTGGTCAGCAGTGCATGCTGGGAGTCATCCATAGTCCTGTGACCTTTCCTAGCCCATCTTCAAAGGGTGAGTAAAATAGCACTGGTTTCTGTTTGGTAAGAATTGTAGGGACCATTCTACCAAATGAATGTCACATTCCCAATCTTTCTACCCCAAGAGCCTTCAGTGTAGTTGCGTTTCTGTGTCTGTGTTTAAAGAGCTCGACTCGCTATTGCTTTGCATCAATTACAAGTTCCACCGGTTTTTAGCCTGATCAAGATGTTATTGAGTATAAAAGAAGCACTCTTGGGCCATTTGGTTGGACGTTGGTAGCCTAGACACTCACATCATTTGCAAAGTCTTTGGGTCTTGTTCTGATTCTCAGCCTGGCAAATTGAATAAACCAGTGTCTAGCTTCCAAGGAAGCATTTCTCTCTACCCCACCCCAAAGGGATTCCTTAGTGTCCTAACATAATGTTCAGGTCTCTGAATCCACTGTATTTCCCTTCCTTAGCAAGACCATGCCAGTGCCTCCAGTAGAACAGAGAGGAAACGACACTGTGATGGCTCTGCCAAGTTTTGTTTTCTTTGCCTCCTGAAAGCTTTGTGGCACCACTGTGAGATGTTTATTTAAGCTTTAAAGTTTTTATTCAAAACGGAAAATACGAACATTAAAACAAAATCCAAACAAATTGGGCAATATCAACAGGGCAATATGGATAGGAGTATATAAAACTTAAGTACACACACACACACACACAAATCAATAGTAAACCCTACTGCAAAAAGTTGATAAGGGGATCAAAGAGCTCAAATGGGTAGAGACGCTGGCAAAAATGGCTGCCAAACTGTGAAATAATCCCTGCATTCTTTTATACATAGTAGTCACGTATTCAAGTTTGGCAATTTGTCAAAGTTTGCTGTACCAGTTTTGAACAGCCCTATCAACCTTGGGCTAATCCTTGTCTCGCTGCTATTAAAGGAAAGTCAAGTAGCCGGCTTTTCAGCTTATTCAGAGTAGACCCCAAACTTAATTGCAATAAGCACAATTCTGGGGTTATATTTATTCATCATTCATTTATGTATTCTACCCTTCACCTGAAGGTCCCAGGGTAGGCAAGGTTACAACTTACAGGAAAAATGAAAGTGTTAGAACTCATTTAAAGTTACTTCTCTTATTCTCATCTCTCCCCCTTCCCAAGCATAACTACATTCAGAGGCAACTATGCATCAAAGGCTTGGATGAAGAGGTCCAAAAACCATGCAGATTTGACACCTGGCACACTTCAGTTAGGTTGAGTCTGCATTGCACAGCCAAGGTACCTCACATGAGACCAGTTTCCATTACTCCCAATGGAGACTAGCTGCTTTGAGGGCCTGATTGAGGTGTATTTCCTGTGTAGTGGAGTTAGTCTCAATTCCATCACAACCAGTTATTTCCCAGACATCCAACAATGTGGTTGTTGGCCTGGGTTTTGAAGAAAAGATACCTGACCTTGCTGAGCTGCTTATCATTGAAGGTAACCACTACACCCTCAATTCCATTTTCAGGGGTAGTGGGTACTTTATGGAGATTGCACCAACCTCTTTGTAAGTATGATCACCATCCAAGATACCTTTGACATAAGATTTTTTTTCTCCTGCCCAGCATGGAGGAGCTATGCAAAATGGCAAATCCATGCTCCAACATGGAGATCATGGTGCCTTCTTTTATCTGCCTAGATTGGAGCCCCCTGTCCAGGAAGTGGGGAAGAGGCCTAAGTCATGATTCCTGAACTAAGACAATGGCAAATGTCCTCCTTAACCAGTTTTAGAAGAGAGCTGAAAATGTTTTTGTTCACCCTGACATTCTTCCCTGCACAGCCTTTTGGGGTTTTTAATTTTTGTGTTTTTTGTATTCTACTCCTTTTGTTTGTTTTGTTTGTGGGATACAAGTCAAATATTATAATGTCAGAACAAACTTTCAGTGACCTTGTAGACAGAAGCACTTTTGTAAAACGCACACACAAACTCACTTTCTTCATGGAGACATTTGAAGTGCAAGCACAGATTAACTGGACAAAAGATGAGCTAGAAAAAGCAAAAGATAGTCGCTTTGCTTATACCGATCAATCTTTATTAAGACAACATTCAACTACTGCTGTTTTCTTCTTGGCTCATAATGAATGGAAACTTGAAACATTCCAGCTATTCAATACCAGAATGGACAAATTTGTCTGAAAGATATGGTCCAAAAGGGACAATGGAGGTCTATGAATATTAAGTTTGGCAGTTTACAAATCAATTACTTGTGTTAGATGGCTTGATGTCTTGACCAATTGAAAAACAGATTATATCAAATTACGGCAGTTTTAATTAGCCACTTGTGACAGACAGCACTGGAAGAAAGAAGAGAAAATCAATTGAAATCTGCCAGACTTGGTTGGCTGGATGCACACTGCTTCTATTGGATTGTATGTGTCTCTTCATAGCTATACTTATCCTGTCAGGCTGAAGAAAAGGTGACTTGATTTTTTTTAAAAAAAAATAAAATTGACCTTTCTTGAACTTGAGTGTCAGTCTCCCCCCCCCTTATTTTTAATGATTGTCTGTCAAGCTTACTCACTTTGAACTGCTTTTACTGGCATAGTGCCTCCTAAATAAAATAATTGCAGTGGTCAGAATGCTTGAAGCCATCTTAGATATTTCTTCAATATAAGAACAGGAAAATCTAGATTTAAATGGATGTACTGTAGAGCCTTGTGTGTTATTTTTATGAACTCTTCAGAACAGTGAGGCATACAGAGTGTGGTTCTTTCTGCATTGTGTGGGTATATATTCTGCATTATATACTGGAATAGGGGCCAGTGCAGAAAGTGCTTATGAGAAGAGCAAGTTCAAAGGATGGCTACCAAAATGGTTAGTGGTCTGGAAATGATGTCCAATGAAGAACAGTTAAAGGATCTAGGAATGCTTAGCCAGCAGAAGAGAAGACTGAGATGAGACTTGATAGTGGTCTTCAGGTATCTGAAGGGCTATCACAGTGTAGAGGGATCATCACTATTCTCACTTTCACAAGACTGAAGGACTAGAAACAATGGGATGGATGAAAATTCAAGGAGAGGCGTCAATACACATTAGATATTAGAAAAAAGTTCCTGACAGTGAGGGTGATCGGTAAACAGAATAGGTTGGCACAGGAGGTAGTGAGTGTGATTATTCTTTTGGGGTAAGTATGTATAGTTTAAGCTAGGCTAAAAGAGGTGTTAGTTATGACAGAAAGGAGGGGTAGAGCTCACCAGTCCAGGGAATGGAGGGGGTGAGGTAGCCCATGGATCAGCCAATCTGAAAGGGTCATCACTAAGCAGGTAGGTATAAAAGGCTGTGACAGGGGGAAAGTTTTGTTCTAGTCTTTGCTCTGGTTTGGGGACTGTTTGGGAGAAAACAGTTTTACACCTTGTGGAAGGTGGGGAGGGCATGATTAGAGCCGGGTTCTTAGTTCTGTTACGCAGGGCAGGAAAGGATCCTGAAAGTAGGAGAAAGTAGAAATCACTCTATGATTCTATGAACCTAAACTGCATCCAAGCATTGATTACTTATTCCACTGTATTGGGATATTCAGAATATCCACACTTTATTCCAGAATATCCAAATATAGCAGAATAAACAACCAAAGTCTGGATGCAGCTTGAGAAATACTGCTACAAGTGAATTCACAGCCCACTGAGTAGAACTTGATGGTGGCACAACTGATGAAGTGTATGCTCTTTCTTCATACTGCATGCACCATCCCCCCCCCCAACACACACACATGCATTATCTAACTCACAAGGGGATTTTCGGGGATGAATAGAAAGGAAAATGGCTTAACACTTTTCCAGAAGAGATATTTCTCTCTGAATGTAGACTGAATGCGGATTAAAACTTGAATGTAGCTGGACCAGAGGCTTCAGTGAAGCCATGGACTATGGTGGGCACCCTACAATAGTTTTTCTGTGTCCTTTCCCTCGTCATCCAGTTTTATTGGCATGGAAAGTTCCATTACCAAAGTCACCTCTGCCACCCAGTTTCTTTTCCCCCCAAACTTCCAAAGCTAGTTCCTTTTATTATCATAACTTCTTAGCACAAATATTTTGTTCGAAAAAGAAAAAGAGAAAACAGAGGAAGCTAATTACAAGGTCTTCTCCATCAGAGATAAAATGAGGCTGAAAAATAATGAACTGCAAATGCTCCAGGTAACAGTATTCTCAGTGATAAAAGGGGAATGCCACCTGCCTCTTTTACATTGGGGGAACAAAACTTTATACATCAGAAGGTGTTTTGATCTTTCCATTTAGTTGCAATCCAACTACATCCTTAACTGGCACGCATCAGCCTCTGTCTCTGGGACCTCTGGAAGCTTCCTAAGAATCAGGAGCAATCCAAGGACACAAATGCTAAACCTGATGACATACATAGTCTGGTCTGCTTGTCCTGCCAGGTCTCTGTCCAGGTAACGTTTGCCTTGAAAGAAATGATCCATGTACTTGCAGCCAAATGTTTTTAATGTTGATTTCCTGACTTGGAAGAGGGGAGAGTAGGTTAATACCACTGAGGTGTGTATAATGAATTTGTTTGTTTGTTGGTTGGTTGGTTGGTTGGTTTGTATTTCTATCCCACCCTATACCAGAAGGTCTCAGGGTGGGTAACAATGCTTAAAAAATTCCAAATATTAAAACATAACAATATATATTAAAGAGTAATACCTACAACAACATTTAAAATCCAAAATGTTAAAACAAACCATATATATATTTAAAACAGTACTACTTAAAAGTGGGGGGGAGTATAGGTAAAGAGGGCAAAATAATACCTTCTGACTTTGCCTTGTCATCCACATTTCAGTCATGTCTTGTGAAGAAACATACATTTGTACAAACTTAATATAAACAGATTCATGAAAGTATTATCTCCAGTGAAATATACAGTGTCAAAAAACACAAAGCTGCTTCCAAGGTGCATGTTGTGAGAAATATTATCCAATTATTTTGGCATTTTCCCAAGCAAATACAAATGCATAAACTCAAAAAAAGCTGTGTTTTGGTTCCAAGTCAACTGAACCTCTTGGTGTCTATTTCAATTCCAAACTGGCTTGAAAAGGCTTGGCTGTTCACTTTAAAAATAATTTAATAAATCAGTGAACTAGTTCAAATGGAACTGGTTGGTTCAACCATTTGAACAATCATCCCCTTTCAAGTGGGTGATAGTGGTCTGATTTGATTTAAAATGGGTTGTACCACTTACAGGTAGGTTGGTTTGCACTGAGTTCAGCCCAAACCAGCTCATCACATTTCTAGCAATTGTTCATTTCCTTGCCCATCTGCATCTTCATAGAAACTAGCAGGAGTTGGTGACATCGAATTACCCTTTCATCAGGGGGTTGGACTCGATGACCCAGGAGGTCCCCTCCAACTCTACCATTCTATGATTCTATGATTCTATGAAATGAAGAAAGATATTCATATACAACACTCTTGTCCCCACCTTTTTACCATCTCACCATGTATTTTTGCTGCCAGCCCCTGATTTTAAAGTGGCTGATACACAATAGGATCAAAATTATGTTCGTGTTTCATCAACCCTCAGAAGCATATTTCACATTCACGTAGGAACATATTCAGAATATTGTAGTGCATGTATTTGTGATGATTTAGGCTGCCTCTGTGCACAGGTAAAAAGAAGTAGAAATGATACTGTTTGCATGGTAGTGCCTCCAGCCACATTAAAGGCCGGGGGGTGGGGACAATGCCTTTCCAAAATATTTACCTGGCCTTTAATGAGAATTAGAGCTAGGACAGAACCATTAGCATCCACATGCTACCACCCCCAAACCACCTTTAGGCTTATTTTTTTAAAAAAAAAATGATTGAAGATACAGCCAATAGTTCAAGGAAGAACAAAACAATGTTAAGGACTGGAGCTTTAATCACATTATACCAGGGCATTTCCAATTGAAGCACCTCCCTGCCCATATAAAGACTTAATTTCTATTTCTGGGAATAGAATATGCTTATTTACAGAATGATGGGAGGGGAAAAATTATGATTGATTTAGCTTATACATCTTTAAAGAGAAATCTCAACATAGTACAGCATAGAATCAAATGCAAATAACCTGTCTCAGATTATCAGCTTTCTCTCAATGATATTTAACCAAAGGAAAGTAGACAGCTGAGAGAATGACTCTTCTCCAGGATGTAGTTGCCATAGAGCTTTGTTGCCCTTGGCCGACTGAGATGGCTTCCTCCATCAAGGAGCAGCTCAGAGTATATATGGCCATTCTGATTTTCAGTAATAGTCCTTTGCAAGAATACTGCCTTGGATCAGCATGGCTGGAGATGCTCTATTATGCACCACATCACCAATCACCATAGAAATAAGTGGCATGCAGAGCCACTGCTATGGCGGTGCTGACGATCCAAAACCCAGGTAAGCCTGAGTTAAGTTTGTGAACAGGAGAAAGGAGGAACAAGTCATGGAAGCAATTTGTTGTGCTTATCAATATGTCAAGTTTGATTTTGTATTGTAAACAATTTTATGCAGTGTTTGTAATGTAAGATTTAATTGTCTTCTTTCCCTTTACAAAGAAATTTGTATATGTAAAAGAAAATAATCCAACCCAGGAACAAACAAATACTGGTCCAAAATAAGGCTGTTCTCACTGGGACGGCTGTTCATGCCCAGCTTCTATGCCTGCTCCAAAGCTCATACCAGGAATGATCCACTGAAATAAATTGGAGCAACTTAACAAAGCAACTATTGAGATTCCACTGGATGCTTTGGAACAGTGAAAAATCACAGAAAAATCACAGGAGTAAAAAAGAAAAACTAAAAAGAAAAATTCCAAACAATTGCTTATACTGTTTTTGAATGAGCCAGTTTATATAGTCATTGAAGCCATAGACTTTGGTGGACTTTGTTTAATTAAAGTCTTATGTTAATATAGTTGGACAAATATAACTACAGCAAGAATTGCAGCAAATTGTGGATGAATCAAGGATTTGAATGCACGATTGAATTAATTGCATAACAATATTAGAGTAGTATGCAAATTACAAATTTTGTGCCCTAATTTCAGCACAGATCCAAGCTCATGTTTCCCATCAATGGCTTTGTGGATGCCCTAACAGATGTGTTCATTAGCCACATTGACTGGTACTTCTATGTCTCCATTTCAGAACTTGATGAACCCCAAGGAACGGTGAATGAGGTGCTTCTCCTGAGGGGTGCAGTAATCTGTTTTTGCACTTTAGGATGTCTGGGGTAACCATTGTGCCTCTCAGTCAATTGATGTACAGCACAATGTGGATGCAGTGGTTCAACCACTTCTAGAAGGCACCAGGTAAATGGCATGGAGACACAATCGAAGGACCTTTTTGCATTTGCTGGTACCCCTTAACCAAAGTGCATTAAGGGCCTCCACTCTGCATGTTACTGTGGAAAACAGGAGCTTCCACCCATTGCTGATATACTCTGTATGCACAGGATAGGGTGTGATCCAGATCAAGAGGTCCTTGGTCAGGATCATGGGTAGACTTCAAAACTGAGAAGTATCAGCGTACCAGTTTTACCTAGTCTGGAACACAGAGAAATGCAGAAGGCATGCCTTCATTTCCGGAACCCTTGGGGACACAATTTGGTGGTGAACCAAAGTGCAGTGACAAAATTAGTTCCCTAGATACTCTGAGGCTAGGAACTTTCATTCCTAGCTCTTCAGAGCAAGGATGTGCACAAATGAAATTTATGTGCCCATTTTGCTATCAAAGTAGATATAGATTTGTTCATTTTGCTGTCATTAACATTTAATTTTTTTAAAAAGTTGCTCTCATTCAACTTCAAAAAGTTTCAAAAAGTAAAATAACCTTTTTCCCAATTGGGGAAAAAGCCCTTTTCATGGGGGAAAAAAAAAGAGAGAGAGAGAGAGCAAAATATGAATGTTTAATCAAATTGTTCACAAGCAATAGACTAGCTCAATTCAGTTGAATGTTCGGATATGTAAACAGCTGCATTTGTTTTGATGCGAATATCTGCCAACACAAACTATTTGACTGAATTTTTAAACACAAATCACATTTTGAACGTCTTAACTTCAAAGCATTTACAAGTAGTCTCCAAAACTCATACAAGGGCTGATCTGGATCACTAGCTCTCTGTGGACAGCACTGTTTGGGAACCACTGATATGTATTCTTCAAAAAAGAAAAAAATGAAATTTTATAAATATAAAACATATTTTAATTAAGAAATTCTATGTATTCTAATATATGTACATTGCATAAGGAAATATACCTGTTCTTAGTGCAAACAATGGATATCCTATGCAAGGAAATGTCTTTATATCACAGTGTGTGTTTGTGTGAATGGTATTGGCAAGCATTTCTTTTGTCCACCCCTTTGGGCAAAGGAATGCAGTAGAGATTCATCTATGCAGGCCAAAGGAGAACCTAACTGCTTTTCAGTGGTGTATTTTATAAGAAAAGAAATATATTAAAAAGACACCTGGTAAGACTTGTTCTAATATAAATGCTGTGTGGATCTGAACAATAATTGCAGCCAGCATCAACCTGAAAGATCAGCTGGATTACAACATCACTAGCCACAGGGTTTGAGTTTAGTACTTGGAAGTTAAAATTATAAAATTGCCGAGTTCACCTGTACCAGCCCTTTGAAATGTTTGCTTTGTTCCATGATGAGGCAGTTTTAGGATTATGGATAACCTTTGCCACTATGCCACTAACTAGAAGGGGAAGAATAATAATTCACATGGTTTACAAAATTCCATCACAGACATTTTACCCACAAACTCTTAAATCAAATGATCCTTTGACAGTTAATTGGCAGAATGAATTCCTGAGGCCTATATGCTATATGGCCTCTGTTGCATGATTAGGGCAGCTCTGGGACAGAGCATATGCATTTGCTGGAGGCCGGTTCTGCCCAGAACTGTCCCAGCCTATCCCAGAACTGTCCTAATCGTGCTCTACACCCAGCCCAGACCATCCCGGGCCATCTTTCAGCTGTCCGGAAGGGAGAGCATTCACACTCTTCCTGCCAGGCAGCTGTGGACCTCACCCCACAGCCATTGGGCCCTCTTTGGCCCTCTGACTAACAGTCCCTTTTGGGATGGCTCATCCTTGGGTACCACAGGCTTTAGCTGACCGGATTGGGTTGTCTGGAACCTGCAGGGACCCCATGCACCTCCCCACGCCCCGCATCCATGGGCCTGTGCCACTCACCAGCCCAGTGCACGGTGACTCACCTATTCGGATCTTCTGCTCCGATGTGGTGCTCGCATGGCTGGCCAGGGCAATCTGCCGCTTCCCACCCACTGACCTGATGTTGTAATGTCAGGTCAATGTAGATCCATTTAATTTGGTTTATTGGTAATCCCATTTAGGCCTCCCTGATCTGGATTATGGTTTGATGGGTAGGGTGAATCAAAAATGAGGCCCAGAAGTGCACTACACAGGCCCTTATTCCCGAGTAAATGTAAGTGCAGAAAGGGCCTAAGTGTGGCACAGGATGTCTGATAGTGAAATTTTGCACGGTAAAGCAGTTTATGTCTTGATGCATTTTGAAAAACAAAACAAAAAAAACTTGGTAATAATTTCCTGCATTAGAGTCTGCATTGATTCACCATGAGAGAGATTTTTAGTGCACCTTAGATCGGGATGTCTCAGAGGAGTTGTGGCTGAAAAGAAGTTCACAATATGCCACATATTTCTGTGTTCCTTTAATACATGAAAAACAAGGGATGATTTCACACTTTCCTTCCTATCTGATGGATGGGAAAGGAGTGAAATCACCCAACATTTGGAAACTACAGCCCACACCCCACACAATTGGTCACTTGCCTCTGATCGATTCCAGGGCCAGTCCTCTTCAGAACACATCTTGAGTGCAGTGCCCTCTGCGATGGCACATGTCTCAGCACCATCACCATGATGACACTGACTCCACTCATGTCAGGAGGGCAGCAGAGCTGCTGGCGTGCTTGCGCGGCAGCTCTGTTGATCTCCTTGTCCAGCTGAAGAGCAAGTGTGGTCAGGTAAGTTGGGGTAAGGATTAGAAAAGGTGTAGAGCACGACTTTGTGCTCCACACTTAGTGCATGAACTTCTGGGAGGGCAGGGGATGCCTGGAGTCTGTAACAGCCTCCTCAAGGTATGGATGCTCTTCCCCAGAAGTTGCCAAATTATGCACATAGGCTGTAGTGCAAATAGGTCTATGATGTACTTTTCATTTAACAGCAGGATTTATAGCTAGGCCTCTGGAAATGACTTGTTGCATTCTTGGTGTGTGTGCGCGTTGGGAGGGAGATTTTTGTTTTAATACAGATAAACAGTGACACAAATGTATTCCTCTTTTGACCTTCAGAAGTGGAAAGACATTTTGAAAACACCGTAGACAATTCGGTGCACACATATTACCTCCCAAGGGTCTCTGAATTTCTCATCTCTACCCATCCCATTGCCTTTTGCTTGTCTTGCTGTGATAATTTGAAAGGTCACACACCTTTCTGACTTGAGAATCCTGAGTTCTCTTGAACAGGCCTGGAAGCAGCGTTGCTACCCTGTGACAAGATTACCAAAAAGCAACACAATTCCCACTTGGGCCATATTTTATTATCAGTGTTATTATGTGCTACAAAGATCGACTCTGGCAGGTCCCCCCCACCTTTCTTTTCTTCTTTAGCTTGCCCTTGTTGCATGATTTCTTGGAGCTGGCTGTGAATTTTTCAAAGATCTGATGATGATGATTTGTCTGTCTGTCTGTCTGTCTGTCTGCCTGCCTGCCTGCCTGCCTGCCTGCCTGCCTGCCTGCCTGCCTGCCCATCCATGTACTTCTCTATCTGACTGTGTATTTGATCATTCAATAGTTTTCACTGTTGACCTGCTGCTGTGAAAATAACTGTGCACATTTTAAGAAGACTTGTGCATTCAGGAGGAGAAGATGTTTCAACACACCACTTCTAATTTTTGTTTCTTTATTCCCCTCTCTGTACATGACTCCCTGGAGACACACTAAATGCATGTGTCAACGTATTTTTGTACTATGGCTACCAACAGTGCTTAAGATTTTGAGGAATAACAACAAATGCCAGAAGCATATGAATGAAGGTGTGGTGCAAACCACTCCAAAAATAGTTGCCATGAGCAGCAGTGTCTGGCAATCAGATGTGAAGTAGAAGGTGAATGCAGCACTTTGCCATTGATCACCTTATTTTGCTGCAAAACAGCATTAGATCTGATGCAGAAATGCTTATGAATGATGAATTATTATTCACTTTTTCTCCTCTGGACACTATTGGCTAAAGGGCATGGAAAATAATGATAGTGTTGGACCTTCCCAAATGCTATCTACCTTACTGGGAGGGGAAGGATAGGTGTCTGATCAGGAAGATTAGGGACATATTTGAATTTAGGGCAAATACAAATGAGCTGTGTTGACCATGAAGAACAGAACACATATTCTGTAGGGTGGGTTTCAGTAAGATCACAACAAAACAGATTTTAAAATATCGCTAAAACAATGTATTGGAAGAAGATTTTATTCCCTCAGCCAAAGGCCAGGATAAAGAGGAGCATCTCTATTTGTATTCTGAACATATAATGAGGGTACCTGATGCACCTTGCAGGGGAGCTTATTCCATAACCTCGGGGCTACAACCAAGAAAGCCCTCCCATGTGTTACCACTTTCCTAACTACAGCATGTGGTGGGACCTCCAAGATGGTAAATGCACCATTTAGATATAGGTAAGGATAGTCCAAAATTCAAAAGCAAATTGAATTCCACAATTCAAATGTCAAAATTCAGCCTGATTCAATCAAATTTAAAATACCTTTGAATATTTGTGTACACCTCTAGTAGCAAATGCTTTTGTGCATCCTTTCAATGCTTTACTCTATTCATGAAGGTGGAGAGGCTGCAGATTTGCCATGGATTTGAATCTTACCATTTTTGAAGTGGTTCTGTTTGCATGAATGCAAATTTTCATCTAATTCGCTTCAGCGTAAAGTGAACATGAAAATTTTTTTCACATCCCTATTGAAATGGGTGCTAGAAAATCTGCTCACAAAAACTGAGTCATTGATAGTAAAGATACAAAATACCACTAAACACGTACTAGTCTTTTTAAAATAAATAATAAATAATTAAACAGAATGCTAACTTCAAAATCAGAGATTAAAAAGATCTGGAAAGAAGATGAATAAGAAATAAGGAAAGAGTTATGGGGGGTAAATATGCAACAGCAAAAATGATCCACTTCAGTCAGATTAAACAGGATTATCATGTAGTTTTATATACTGATAGAACAAGAAAAGGATGTTGTACTTAAGTCACTGATAATATATATATGGTGAATCTCCTCCAGAAATAGTGCTACATAAATTAGTCATAAAAATTGGTATTATTTTATAAAATATACATAATGGGCAAGTGTTTGAGGCCATATAATGTCAAATATTTGAAGATGCCAAAATGAGTAGATGCTCACTTAATTAATCCACAGTACCTATACTTCGAATATATATTTCTTGTGTAATAATAGTGGAAAAGATACTTTCAAGACAATTATAGAATGTCTCAAATTATAAATGCCAAATAAGTGTTGGTTTTGTATTTTCTTTCTATTTCAAACAGTGCCTCAACATTTTACTTTCCTTGTAATCACCTGTCACAATGTCTATCATTTAAACTAGATCCGGACTGAATTCTAGATCCCTTTAACAACTAGTGAAAAGTTTGTTTGCCTAAACTCTTATTGTCATGGATGATTCTACCTGACAGCTGCCAGAAAACATAGCTCTCCAGATACCTTGAAGAAATGTGCACACAAATGTAGGCCAGATGAAAGCTCAGCCAATGAATACTGTTCCGCTGTATATCAGGTTGTTTCTTGCATAATATGTATGGAGAATGGATGGGGAAATCTTTCAAAATTTACACCTAAACCTGGGCTCTGAAAGATATTCTCCATCATAGTCCTGGGGAGCATTGCAATAGAGTATTTGAGAATCCTTCTTCAGAAGTGCTGTTGAAAGCTTCCTGCAGGCTTCAGAACTTTCAAAATTCATCAGTTCTTCTTTAGATATAGTATACTAGGAGTCGACACAAAGGGGAACATATGAATTGTGTCCACCACCCCCACCTGTCCCTTTTATCCTGCTATTTCAAGCTTCTCATTAATTGAACTTCATCCACCTCTGGATGGAACATTGAAGCTCATTCCTTCAGGCTGATACAATCAATCATTATGGTGAAACAAAAGGAAAGGTAAAACAAGCAAACAGAGCACAGATATGTTGGAAGAGAATAAGCCAGTAAGCTAGGACTGATAAATAGGATGGTTAGTTTCCAGACATTTAAAATTAAGGATACAGGGAACAGATGTGCATCCCAACCAATGGCAGATTTAGCTTAGGGTACCTCCAGATGGTGAGAGGTGACTGCAAGATCTTGTTTAGACCCCCCAATTGCCTCTTTGTCACCCATGCAGGGAGATAGGGTGATCCCTCCTCCTAAGTGATTTAGAGGTAGCACAGCTGCAAATATAAGAGTGAAGCTGTGAAACAGCACAAAAGTCGTCTTCATAAGTAGTATGGCTTCTCTCTTTGGTTGCAGCTGGTGAAGGCTGATGAAGGAGATAACAAGTTTCCTTAGATCCCATGTTCTTGGATGGCTCAAAGCATCATTTTTTGCAAGAATGATTCTTATCCCTTTTTTTTTCAATTAAGCTTTCAAGTCATAGATTCTTAGCTCAGATTCACATTTTTGCTGCTCCTGTACAGCAAAACTGGAATAATCAAATTATCCTAAGCTGGGAATCACTGTACTGGAATAATCAAATTATCCTAAGCTTGGATAGACTGATGCAGAACAGAGCCACCTACCTGCTCCATGCCAGCCCTTGCCACTTCCAAAGCTTGTGCCAGCTCTACAGGGCAAGCACAAATGTTCCTGGCCTTTAAAACTCCTGGGGCAAAATTTCGGTAGTGGGCCTTGTTGTGTTGCTGAAATAATATACTGGACCATAGAGGCATGGCAGTTTGGACACCCTTGGATTTTTTCCCACTGTCACTAGAAGTACCCATTAAGTACCCATTAATGGGTACAAAAATGCCATTTTGTACTTTTAGTGACAGTGGAAAAACACCCCTAGTCTGGTTGAAGCTTCAGATAATGCATTTGGTCCACAAATGAATTGTCAAAGCTTCAAATTCCCATGTGAATTCAAAGGTGATGAATATATTTGGCACATCCCTATTAGCTATTGTATTTCCACTGCTGAGTGAGCTTATGAAGACAGGTACTCCTAGATGCAAATCAGACATTATGCTCACCACATAGTTAATTATCTTTACATTCATGTCATGTACTGTATGTGTAGACATCCAATATGTGTAGTGAGTGTAAATAATTCAAACAACGATATGACATCCATTTTTTAAGAACCTGCCTTTGAAGTGTGAAACAGACTTTACTTAGGATATGTGATTTCTCTAATAGTTTATTTTTCCATGCTGAAGAAAAACTACTAGATTCCTTAAAAAGAATAAGAAATCACCACTGGCTCAAATGAAAGAAAGAAAGAAAGAAAGAAAGAAAGAAAGAAAGAAAGAAAGAAAGAAAGAAAGAAAGAAAGAAAGAAAGAAAAAGAAAGAAAGAAAGAAAGAAATCCCATTCCTTTCCATTCCATCCCATCCACATCTTCCGCCAGAGTAAATAAAATCAGACGTAATGTCTGATTCTGATGTACAATTCAGTGGCTGAATCACAGGCAGTGACATCCATGAAGAAGGAAATTTTAAATTATACCAGTGAGCGTGTTGTGACAGCTTTGGCTGAATGCCACTGTGGTGACTGGCATTTCACAAATGCATATAATCACAGTTTACAAGAACTACGCAGAATGTAGCAGATATGAAAATGTATCAATTAAAAGCTAATTTTGAAGCATTCCAGAAATGAGTTAATGAGTTTCGTTAGTGCTGGAAGAAAAGGTAAAATACACTGCTTAGTATGACACCAGAGAGAAGTATATTTTATTCCTTTTTTTTGAACGTAAGACCATAAGAGCATTGCTGGACCTTTCTGCATTTAACCTTGTACACAGAGACCCAACAATTGCTGGACCACTTCTCCTGCGTGTGGAAATTACCATCTTGGCCCAGAAGTGCCCTAAAGGCTCCCTAGACTAGTCTAGCAGTGGACCAGTGCCTCCTGTCGTGCTCCAGGTGATGGTGCTTCCACCTCCTGCAGTCCCATCTTTGAAACTTGCATGAGCTTCAGAGATGAAGCTGAGGAGGTTTCCATGTTATTAATGAGATCTCTGATGTTCCTCTGTACAATCTGAGGCCAATTTGCACTTGCCCTACTAGTGCACATTGGGGAAGCTTCTGGGAAGCACCATCTACATTTGCAGGAAGCATTTCCAAACCAGAAATGTCTCCTGCTATCCCAGAAGTACCCCCAACATCCATTATCAGTGATGCACAAAATCGTACACCACATGCATCCCATTCTTTATGTTTCCCAGCCACTGGAGTTACCATTCACACCTCTTGCAGTGCTGGGTGTCATCAGAGGTGCTGCACAAGTGTGATGGCATGTCAAGTACCCTGGGATGCTAGCTCACATGCACAGTGCATTGCTGTTGTCCCAGTGATGGCACCAGCACACACACAGCCATGCCAGTCACGAGGAGGAAGATGGTGGCACCCAGACATGCGTGCAAACCTCCAGTAAGTCTGTGAATACGTGGGGGGAGGGACAACATGTACTAGCACTCACAAATGTGTGTGCTAGTGCACACCAGTGGAAATACACTGGATGGGACAGGAAGTGCTGAAATGCCTTTTAAATGGAGTAAAATGTACCTCAACCTGTTGCATACTGCAACAGGGGCCAATCACTTTGAAGGTTAACTTTCGTTTGAATTGGACCAAAACAGGCACATTCACATTGTCACTGGTGTTTGACTGGGACACTGAACTTCCAATCCTTGCAGGGCGAACAGCAAACCTTGTCCATGAAATTGAACACACTGAATTAGTCTCATTAAACTGCTCCAGATAGATAAGTGCAGAAACAGCCACAGTGGTTCACCAATTGCTTCTGGAAATGTTCAAGCAGAAGATAATGGGGAAATCTTCACCTGCTCTCCATTCCCTGAAAATGGACTTTAGAGATATCCTACCTGTGTTCCCCTTGCTATTTGTATGCAACACTATAGAAGATCTTTCTTTCTTTCTTTCTGCATTTACCTGGCTTAGATCTGGATCAATAGGTCCTAGGGGTGTGCGTTCAAATTCATGTTGAATCGAATATTCAAAAATTCAGTTTGATCTGAATTCCAAAAATCCGGATTTTCGAAAATCCGATTTGGGTCCAGATTTTCTGGATCCATACTTTCAAAAATTCAATTTGTACCTGAATATACAAATGTCAATAAGATTTGTATCTGATATACGAATTTGAGCAAATACTTATTTATCCCGTATGCATCCTGTATGCATCCCGTTTTCACCCTGCATTATATGCGCAAATATGTCAGTCAGAGCCCATTTTGTATTCAACTGAGGGACACGTGAAGTATTTGTTCTTTTACCCTAAGAAAGAACCTGAAATTGTTTGTGTTTTGTTTGCCTAAAAATAAATTCTGTTAATTCCTGTCTGAATAAAGACTCAGAGCGTTTCTTCAGGAATTACTTGGAGATAGACCTATGATGTGCTCTCAGGTTACAAAACATAGGCCTAACCCATTAGAGACTTGAGAGGCCATCATAATGCTTTTGGTTGCCCAATGCTGATGCATAGATTTTATTTTGATTTCCCAAAATCATCCAGCTGAATAGTGAACCTATATCAGGGGTATTACATTGCCCTCCAGATCTTTCTGAATCATCATTTGTTTACCATAGGGTTCTCAGGGGTCTAGATTGGTCCAGATTTAGGTGCTTTTCTTTCTTACTTGCTTCAAAGGAAAGCCATGGTTATCTCAATGCTGAATGTTATTATGACTCTTGAGGCTGAGGAAAGGAAGGATAGAAATGCCAGATTTTATATTTATTTTCATCACATTTGATGCAGACAAGGAAAAAGAGGTACATTTATATAACCTGTTATTGATCTTTTTAGGAGGAGGAGCAATCTGCAATTAAAGATTAGTTATTGGACCTACCCATGAAACTACTTTAGGTGAACAACTCTAGTAATTGCTATGAATACCAACTGAGTATAAGAAACACAGAACTGGCCTCCTGGGCTTCATAAAATACATCTATCTGAAGAAGCACTTCAAAACAAAACCCTCTACAAAGCCACGTTGCCTTCTAAGCTTTCTGCAGGATCACACAGTCAGCAATTTTGGGGTCCCCTACTGGTGTATAATTAGCATCAGCAGAGGTTAATTACACTTCCCCATAAAGATTCATTACAATCAGGCAGAGTGTAAAACTCATTTCAACTGTTTAATTATTCTACAAAATATAATTACACAGTCCATGTAGTAGTTGCTGTACAAAATAACAAGCATTAAAATTACTATTAAAAAAAGACTTTTTTTTTTTACAAGCATGGTGGCCATGCTTCCTTAAAACAAAAACAATGAACGAAACATGGGCACAAAATATAGACTCATCTGATGCCTCCAATATTTTAGAATCCTACTCCCAGTTTTTGGCCAACCTGGTAATGATCCGGAACAGAGAGTTGAGCAACATCTGGGAGCAACATCTTGGACATTCATTAATCACGCCCTGCTGACCTGTTTATGGTTTTGTTTTTTTTAATAGCAAGATGGTGAATAAAGATCCAGAGGTAGAAGAGAATTACAGCTCCAAATAGTAAAGCAAGGGGTGACATTTCTAGATACATCTATGACTCCATGTTTTACCCTGGACTTCAGCACATCCAGAACCATATTCATGTAGATTTTCTGTGAAAAACATCCAATTGTCATTCACTCAAAGGATGGTCAGAAACCCTCAGAAAAAAAGAAGAAAAGTTGGCTTTTATACCCTGCTTGTCTCATCCATTTATGGGGACTCAAAGCAGCTGACAGAAAATAGAAAAACTTTCTATTTTCTCCCCACAATAGACAGTTGTGAGGTAGGCGGGGCTGTGAGAGCTCAGAAGAAGAGCTGTGTCTAGTCCAAGGTCATGCAGCTGGCTTTGTGGAGGAGTGTGGAATCAAACCCGGTGACTGTGAGAAATGAATCTGGCAGTCTAACCACAAGACCAAACTGGCTCCGGGTACAAACACTAAGGTGTAAAGGGGGACACTGACATTTCACTTTATTTTTTATTTCAGTGGAAAACATTGTTTTGGGATACTTCGAGGAAAGACCTGAGATGTGACCACAAAAAAACCAGTAATAACCCACAGAGTCAGACATTGAGGTGTTCTGTCAGTTATCTGGAATTTCAATCCCACCCCCCCTCCCCTAGATTTCAGACTCTTGGATGATTCAGAATCATGTCCATTTTCAATATTTAGTGGGAAATGATCCATTTTTCACTGGATATAGAGATGGTCCCAAACCTGAAAATTATAAGATGAGGGGCCATGTTTAGGGACGTATCTCGGATTTCAAAATTCACCTGAAATTTGTTGGAAAATTATCTGTTTTAACTTGTGTGGAAAAGGAAATCTTATTCAAACAAACTGTAATGATAGCCAAAGTAAATTAATTCCATGAACTGGCTACCAGGGAGGCCACTGAAATAAAATTACTTTAACAGGGACCTACGGCTGTTTCTCTGCAACATCTGGAAACCCCTTTATAGAAATAAACAAAACAAAAACGATGTCAACAGATTACAGCCAGAAAAGATTAATGCCTCATTAACTGCCAAACTGCCAACAACCAAGTTATCCAGAATATATCCACATTAATTCTTGGTGAAAATTCTTCTGTTTCTTCTCAGACCCCCCCCCCAAAAAAAAAGTTAAACCCTACCCCCCTCCAGATCATAACCTATGGTTTGAGATTTGAGACAAAGACCCTTTCTGCAGTTATCTGAGACTGGATTAAGGGGCCTCTTAATCCAGATATTGGACTTCTGTATTCACATGTTAATGAGGATCATAAAGGCTCTTCTCCCTGCTGATCAGGCTCCATCTGCCCTAGACAGAGCCAGATCTGAATTCAAATGTCCTTAATAGGGGTGTGTATGAATATTTGTCACATTCAAAATTTGTATGAATGCATTTGCATTAGGTCACTCAAATTAGAATCAAATCTTGGTACACTTGAATACTGACATTCAACTACAAATGGAATGCTTTGATACATTCGTGCGAAGCTTCATTACATTCATGAACCTGGGGAGGAGGGAAAGTGGCTGCTCCAGTCACATCTGCAATGAATCCAAAGTGGATTCAGAGTGGATTCAAAGTGGATTGGGAGTGGATTTGATGTGTTCAGAGCAGATATGTAGGGGATTCATAGGCAATTTGAATCAGATTTGTATTGAACATTCTTAGTGAATTTGAATCCTACCACATTCAAAGGGGATCTATTCAAACAAATACAATTTTTTTTTTTGGTATTCAATTTGATACAAATAAAACACAGGAAAAAATTCATGCACATCCACAGTCCTTAATCCTCATCTCTGCTAGACCCTTTTAATCAGAGGGATTAAGGGCCTTGTTCTTGAACAAGGGAGATGCACAAACAGCATGCCACCATGTTCTGGATCTATTGGGAGGGGGTGTTTTTCAGTGGTGCACCATAGTGTGCCACCATGTCCCCCCCCTTGGCCAGGTCCAGAGAAATATATTAGAAGGAGAAGAAGAAACAAACTGTAACTCATGGGGCCAAGCATTAAGGTATTTCTGGGATTGCATGTATTTTACATCAACATCTATTTTTTGTTGAAAAGCACTCAGTTTTCTCTTAGTCAGAAAATGGTCCAGTCTCCCCAAATTGAAATTTACTGGGTCTGAGGAAAATGCTTAAGTTTCATTTACAAAGCTGCCAAATTGTACAGTCAAGTACCTAAATGTTTCTGTATTCTGCATTTGTTTTGTGCATGAATATTCATTCGAATATTCATGCATGACTATGAAGTTCCTCACATTCATGGGGGTGGGATTCAGCTGAAGCCGAGTTTTCCCACATTCAATTCACACCAAATTGAACATGAGAAATAGACTTCATGCACAACCCCTACTCAGCATTATTGACTTAGTGGTCGAGAACACATAGAACATTTTTGCCACTGCACTCTTTCTTGTTCACTTGATGTGGCACAAAGGATACATTTTCTGCCCCTTATGGTGTCTTTCTGTTAGTTGATACATTCCCCCATGTTGTCCACTAGATGGCAATTTTTGCATCTGCAACTTTTAATGTAAGAAATTTGTCTGTGATCTCATTTAGACTTATGTTGCTTTGCCTTGGGCTTCATCCAGATGGCCAATAAATGGATCATCTGAGGATGGGGTGGGTCTGTGAATCCACCACAGGGCCAGGAGATGGGTCAGTTATAGTAGGTGTTTTCTAGGCTCTGAACCTGCTCCAGCTGCCAAGTGCCATTGCTTGTTATCTATTGGACTGGATGTAGCCCCTGGGTATATGAAGAAACATCATATTCCATAGAGACCTGCCCGTGCACTGATATCTCAAGGACAGGGACTTCTTGGAATTCCTTCTCTTTCAGAGGTATGAGGCGTAGGGACTTTCAGGAGGGCCTTTTCTGTGGTAGCCCTAGACTTTGGAATAGTCTCCCTCTTGAGGTTTGCCAGGTGCCTAAACGATATAGTTTTCAGTACCTGGTGAAAACATAGGCCTTTTTGGCTATAATGCACTTCGGCTAAGTCCATTTGGGACGGTTTCCCCATTCACACATAGGCAGGAAAGAATGCACTTGCACATGTTCCTGCCTGCCTATGTGCGAATGCTCAAACCGTCCTGACCTGACTTAGCCGGGAAGGGCCAGCCAGGGGTGGGGACACCTCCCCCAGGCCTGCCCGCAATTGGGTTGGAGCACCTAAGGGCAGGCAGCCCTGTCAGGTGGCTTCCTCTGGTTCCTGCCAGCTGTACAGGATCTGATCAGGTCCTGTATAGATGGCAGGAACCCACCTGGGCACCCACCCACCCCAGGGCCTGTGGCCGGCTGCCTATGGGCCAGGGACTGTGGGACCCCTTGGTAGACCAGACCCACGTGGGTCCAGTTTATTGGTGTCCCACCTCCCCTGGCTGACTTCAGCATATCGTGAGCCTCTGAGGGGTCAAGCCACCTCAATCGAGGCAGCTAAACCCCGCAGGGACAGGGCCCAGGGACATGCCTGTGTGTGCGCAACACCTACCTCCTCGCTGTCCTGGCTCGGAATGATTGGGCAGGCTGCTCATGTGGAAAACTGCTGTGAAAACTGATGGTTACAACTAGTGTACTTTGACTGATTAACTCCACCCTCCCCAATTCTACAGAGGCAGATTGGGAGAAAAAAAACCCTACCTTTTTAGCTATTTTACATTCTTTCAATGGATAATCAGGCTAATTCACTCTTCAAACTTTGGATGCACCCAGGCCTGCGAAACCAAGCACCACTGGTTCTCAAGAAAAACATTAGAAAATGGTGAAAAATGGTGCCAAAGTCTGCTCCACTATGAATATGGCAGGCCTCTGTTCCAGGATATAATCCAGAATAAAGCCCAGTGCAGAAAAAGCCTATCTGTAGAATTAAACACTAGATAATCAGCATTTGTAGTGAAAATGTAATTCACAATGTTGGAAGATCTTGGGTACTACTTGGGGAAAGGGGTATAGCATTCCATGGGGTTAGGTGACAGATGTTATATGTACAATAAGAACAGTAAACACCTGAGGCCTATTCGCACTACAGCCTCTAGTCAAGAATTGGTGAACTTCTGGTGAAGAGAATCTGCACTTCGAGGAGGCTGCTACAGCTTCCAAGCATGTCCTGCCTCACCAGAAGTTCACTAATTATTGATTAACCAACATTTACCAGGAACTTACCTGGAGTGTCCAGCAGTGTGACCATCCACACCTCTTCTGGTGCTCTGGAGTTGTCTGAGGTGTCATGCAAGCCTCGGACAATCACAGACACAACTGCATGTGTGCAGAGCTTCAGCGTCATCATGGCACCAGTGCTGACGTGCACACAGTTGCGGAGGGTGCTGCAACCAAAATGGTGGTGCCCAGAGGAGGACAGGTCCCACGACCAAATCAGGGAAGGAAGTGTGAAAATGCCCCTGATTTCCTGACAGAAAACCATCAAGGGATTAATAATGCACTATTAGTATTTGAAAGCTAAATCAATGGTGTACTTACAGTATGATGTGACTCATCTGTGACTTGCATTAAAGCAGTGACAAAAACAAAACCCTAAGGATCAGAAATAATCTTGGGAACAGCATTTCATCTTAGGGTGAAAAGCCATGGGGATAATCCATCTTCTATTCAGAGAGATTGTAGAGTTCAAAGTTTGTTGTTCGCATTGGGTGACTTGACACAGCCAGTAAGGACATGCGAATACATGTAGTCAGTGAATTGACCTCTTAATGGCTGCCCCCCCCAATGGAAATCTATGCTATAGTTAGTTAAGAGGATAACAGATAAGCTGCTGGCTCATAATGTCTCTGGATGGGATATCTGTTTTCTTCCTGTTTGCATTAGGCTTCTGTTTTGAAAGCACCATTAAATGGCTATATAACTTCATTTGTTCACATAAACTAAGGCTGCACACTAAATGGCCTGGAACGATAGGATGAGATGGCCTGATTATACAGCATGCAACTCTTCCTTGGAGACGTAAAGCATCCCCCTCCCTTTGCCCAGGTTATGGTAGCTTAATTAATATTCTAATTTTGAAAAGGAGAAAAAAAGATGCCCTATGCCCTGGTACTTAATGCATTGGAAAGAGCGGAGGGGGGGGGGGCACGATATTCTGTATTACAGACAACCCTGTAAGCTCAAATGGTAGAATGTCACTGAGACAGCCCCCTAGTGGGATATAAGATTTTTTTTCTCCTTAGGCTTTCATTGTAGGATAGCAATTAATCCCTAAATTGGATCCTGAAGGAAGTCAATTTAGAGATTAAGTTTGTCAAAGGTCTTTGTTCAGTGCATGCACTCAAGCGCCAAACATGTACCTTATTAACAGACAGTTGGAAGGACAGCTAATCCCCACTGGAAATCACTGGAAACAAAGAAATACTAGGTTTGAAGATGTTGTGTGGATATACATGATCTGTGGTTTATGCCGAAAATAATAAATTACACATATATGTACTTCTGTGCATAAGTGTCCCCTGGATAAGCAGCAGCAGATTTAGGATGTTACCCACCAGAGAGTGTACGAAAGGACTCACTACTGCTGGTTAGTGTGGAATATGGGAGGCCCCACTCACTGCCAGTGGGTGGACAGAACATTATTCAAATAAGGAAGCTTCTGATCCAGAGCTTGGTTTATGCTCCATCCTGTATGGATGGAGCATTTTGGGAAGCAGCAGGGCCTCATTCACCACTTCCTATCACAGGACAATGTTATATGTGAAAAGGGCCTTAAGTTCCGGTGATTTGACAATGTCCAGAAGAGTAGAGATGTGTCGAATTAGTTCAGTTGGTTTGTAATTTCCACAGCTGGTGTCTACATGGTTCACATAAAATTGAATCACCCTGTTGTTTGAAAATACTAGGTGTGAATTTATTTATTTATTTATTTATTTATTTATTTATTTATTTATTTATTTATTTATTTATTTATTTATAGTATCCCAACTTTTTCCCAGACAAGGACTCAAGGTGGCATACATAATTAAACATCAATACAATAATATATAAAATAAAAACTACCCATATATATAAACAAGTAATAAAATGTGAATAAAAACATACCAAAATACCATCAAAGTATATAAGATGCTATAACTTACATTAAAAACAAGTTAAGAGTTGACTGTTTAGTTAAAAGGGGTGGTCTAGCAAACCAAGGCGGTTTTTCATGTGGTTTGCTATGGTTTATGTGGTCTACATTTAAACCAGAGGCCTATCTGCATGAGGGCAAATGGAATGCATGTAGGACACCCTGGGATGGAGCATTTGCTCTGCTGGGTGGGCGGTTCCATTTGGAACCATCCCAGCCCACCACAGGGTGCCCACATGCATTCTGGGTGTAGAGCATGAAATCATGCTCTACACCTGGCCCAGGGCATTTGTGGCCGTTCCTGGCTGTCCTGCAGCTGGTCCGGGGGGGGGGGGGAGCCCATTCACCAACTGGGCAGACCGGTCATGTACCTTCCCTGGGTTCTAAATGTATATAATGAGGTATCTTGATGCCCATCAGAGTGGGATATTCCAAGGTCTAAGGCAGGTGTTCTTAACCAGGGTTCCCTTTGCAGATCTGTGGAAAGATTTCAAGAGGTCCATAAGCTTGGATAGCCAATGTTGAGTGTCATAAAACTGCCATTACATTGTGAGAAGGGATCCGTAGTTTTCTCTGCTGCTACATTCTGAGAAGGGGTTCATGTCTTTTACCAGACTAGCAAAGGGGTCTATGGGCCAAACAAGGAACGTCCCCCCATTCCCTTCCCCCCTTTAACTGCTAGATGAGGTTGGCACAGCTTAGGGGCCTCACTGGCAGATCTTGGGGGCATAAACATCTGTATATGCTTGTGGTTAGG
The DNA here is from genome assembly GCA_023333525.1 of Aspidoscelis tigris stejnegeri. Classification (NCBI taxonomy): domain Eukaryota; kingdom Metazoa; phylum Chordata; class Lepidosauria; order Squamata; family Teiidae; genus Aspidoscelis; species Aspidoscelis tigris. Next base: position 19,975,542 of record JALMGA010000010.1, read on the forward strand.
ATGAAGTCCAACAAAAATTCTGTCACTGTTTAATTTGTAATGCTTTCCCTCTGTGTCCTCCATTTTATATGGGAAAGCACCACTTAATATACCAAAGTTTCTTAATCACATTAAATATCTATTTTTTTAAAAAAAACACCCACTGTCATAAACAATACTTTATTACAAACTTTGATTTAAATTATCAACATTGTTTTATCAAAAAAGAAGGAAAAGTGGGAGGGAGGGAGGGAAGGACAGAGGGAGAGATGAGTCTCAAGGATGAAAAACCCTAAAGTGAAAATGTTTTATTTTTAAATTAAAAATAATAATAATTGCACACTGTAATCTAATTTGAAAATCTTGCTTCACATTCTTTGTCACTCATATCTATTCTCCCATATCATTATCACCACCATCACCATCGCATAGAGTTTATTCCGTTTCTATAAGCCCTTAAGCTAAAGACGTCCAGTGGACTAACTACTTCCAGTTGAATGCTTTGGTTGATGGTGGATAAGCTAAAACCCAATTTATCCAGTAATTGCTACGTTCATGAAAACTGGCATCAAAGCCTTGATATGTTTCACTGTTGTCTCCTGGGAAGGCTCATGTCTCATTCTTATGCTGATATGGCTTAGAAGAGTCAGAGGACTACATTATATTTGCTCTGGCAATTACAAGGTTTCTTATTCCATTGTGCACATTCCTCTGAACTAAGATTAGCTTAACTGAGCTCCCTTTGAAAAGTTGCCTAGCCATCAAACGCATCAGGCCTAATGCATTCGGGTAGCCACGCAAAATCAATGAACAGCACCATTTTCTGCTTCCTGAGATGATCAATAGGATTCACATAATGGGTGGAAAATTTTTAATCATGACAGCCCAGCAACTAGTGGGCATAAATCTTCCCTGCATTATAACCTCTCCCATTTCCTACTAGTGTGAATGTGAAGATATTGAATAATATTTATCTAGCACATACATTATGAAAAGCAATACAATTAGAACTTCACACTTCAGCGATGATAGGTTTAATCCCAGAGGCCTGTTTCCTAGACAATGCTTTAGATTCCATATTTCCAATTTTAAAACTTTGCTAAAGAAGAGACGGTGGGGCAGCTGAGTGCTCTGCACTGGAACTTTGATGGATTTTGAATAGAATCTGCTCAAGAAACTCTTTTTTACATGTAGACTTTGGCAGACAGTTAAAAAGTGTTGGAAAATTACGTTTCAGGTATTTCAACTTCCACATAAATAATCAGGCAATGGGAGTAACATCTACTATAATTTTGAAACATTAATGCAGAAACACCATATTCTTCCACACTAAGTGCCTTACTTAAAGTAATTATGGCTGAAATTTCAGTCCTGCAATCACTTCAGTGCACGCTCTGTAAAGTGCTATTCTCTTTTGTTCATTATGTGAATATTGTATCGTTTTGGCATAATAAATTTTCATTGCATATGAACTCTCATTTGTTTACATGTTCAAGAGGTCAATTAGAGGATGAACTGAATGAAAAGATTAGGAGCGCTACATGGCCCTTTGTTTTCTATAATCCATCTTGTGTCTGATAAACAAACTGTGCTATACCATTGAGACTTCAGTAAACATGGGAAACTGACAGGAACATTCATGCGATCATTTTGGAGTGTTCCAGTAGTGTGGAATTTGATCCCAGAAGAGATGGTAACAGCAGCTGGCCTGCATAGCTTTAAGAAAAGATTGGACAAATCCATGGAAGCTCCACACTTGGAATACATCTCAGGATGACTATTCTGACAGTCCAGGATAAGGCCAAGCATGGAAAGGCCCAAACCTAGCTATCCCATTTACACAGCACTTAAAGTAGAGGCTTTTTCGCACACGGGGTTTTCGAACGCGTGCAAGACAGCCTCGAACGTGGCATACGCATTGCCGCAGCGGGGCTTGCGCTCCGACATGTCCGGAGCTGTCTTGCACGCGTTCAAGATGTAGAGCACTTTAAAGTGCTCTACATCCGTTCCGGCGCAGACGAAGCGCCCGCAGCCGTTCAGGGAGAGAAGCATTCGCTCATGTTTCTCTCTCCCTGACAGCCGCGGGCTCCCCTCCCCCGCCGGTGCTGGCTGACAATCAGCTGATTGCCTGCTTTGCCGGCTGCGGGAGCTTCGGCAGCCGTCTCCCCGCCCCTTGCCGGCGTTTGCCAGCTAAGGCACTTCAGAATGCTTTGAGCATTCGCACACAGGCGCACCGGAATGCGTTTACATGCGTTCCTGCACTCCTATGTGTGAATGCTGAAAGCGTCCTGAAGTGTCTTAGGCTTCCCGTCCTACACCCGTTCCAAATGGAATAAGTGTAGTGCGAAAATGCCTAAGTTCTGGTGAAGGTGAGATAAAAAAGTAAGTTCAAAAGGTTCAAGCAACTTGGGGGAGAGTGCCACTGAATGAAAGGTCCTTTAAAGCAACTGGTTGCATGCCCACTAAGATCTGCAGCACTACTGCTTGTTACACACTATAACCAGCTACATCTCGAATAGTGGGGACTGAATTTTCTTACTCTAATAGCTTCTGATGCATCATTCTATTAAAAAGAAGCAGCTGTACAAGAGCACTGTCCCAGTCATTTAAGAGAAAGCAAGAAGTTATTCATAATGTCCCACGCTTTATATTTGTAAATGGTGGATTATAATGGCGTGGCACTCCACTTTCACCTTTTCCCCCAGTCTGTTTAATTGAGTAGGAAGATGCAAGAAATCCTATGATTAAAAACTAAAAACCAAAAGGTCACAGGAATAAAAATGATATTAGAGAACCTATTAGGTACTAATCTCTTTTGTTAAAACTATTTAGCAGTTGTAGAAAATCATGCTGTCGTGGTTGATTATAATTAAAACTGAACTATAACTAGAGAAAATGCTGTTGTGGAATAGCATTCACTTGACCCCAAAGCCCCAAAGTCCTTGCCTGCAGGTTTATTTATATTTGTGTGTCAGTGGATGAGTGGATAAGTAGTCACTTGTATAATAGAGGTGTAAAAACCATTTCAAGTTGAAAACTTTCAGATTTGAAAGGGGACATCGTGAAACAAAACTAACTTTTGTTTCAACAAATTCTTGAAATGCTCAGTGCTCTGAAGGGCATTTTGTTTTTAAACCAACCAAAGGTCTTTTTGCACTTACCTATTTCAGATCCATATCTATTAGTCTGGAAGAAGCAGTGTGTTCCATGGCTGGGATGGATTGCCCTGCGACCAGATCAGTGTCATAGTCAGAGACATGGCTGTTCCATATAGCCTCTGTTCTGGACAAAGCATCTGTGGACTATGGAACTACCCTCTGCAAATTCCGTTGGCCAGGACAGATGGACTCCATTGTTTCCATTATTAGAAGCAGTCAAGTCACAACCCTGCCTGAATCAACAGTCATCATTTGCTTCAACTTTTTTAAAATAACCAGCTTTCTGTGACCTTTGCGCATTTGGCTTCCTTATTGGACCCTGTAGGAACAACTTAATTCTGAATGAGCTCTGTTATACAAAGTGTGGAATATTGGGTTTATCCCTTTAAGTTTGTTTTGATTTTATTTTAATGTTGATTTTAGTATTTGTTTCAATAAAGAAATCCTACTTGTCAGACAGATCTTTCACGGTGACCCTGAATGGTCAAACGTCCTCCTCTGTCCCCTTGTCTATTGGTGTTCCCCAGGGGTCTGTTTTGGGTCCCCTTTTGTTCTCTCTTTATACTCTCTTCCTAGGATCGCTCATTAGCTCCTTCGGCTTCTCCTACCACCTATACGCCGATGACACTCAACTGTATCTTTCCACCCCTGATCTCTCCGCAGGGCTTGAGCAGCAAGTATCGTCCTGTCTTACTGCTGTATCACAGTGGATGTCTCATCGGCGACTGAAGCTTGTCTTTCCCCCAAAGCCTTCTCTCCCAAGTTCCTTTTCTATTTCTGTTGGTGATATTTCTATTCAGCCAGTCCAGGAAGCCCGCAGTCTTGGCTTTGTTTTTTATTCTTCTTTATCTTTCATTCCCTACATTCAGTCCCTGGCTAAAACTTGCAGATTCTCTCTTTATAACATTGCCAAAATCCACCCATTTCTCTCTACCTCTACTGCGAAGACCCTGGTTCATGCCTTGGTTATCTCTCGATTAGATTACTGTAACCTCCTTCTAACAGGACTCCCCCTCTCTCATCTCCATCCATTAATTTCTATCCAATATTCAGCTGCTCGCATCATCATGTCTGCTCGTCGCTTTGATCATGTCTCTCCCCTCCTATCCTCCCTTCACTGGCTTCCTTTCCCTCTCCGTATCAGATATAAACTGTTGCTGTTAACTTTTAAGGCACTTCACAAGCTCGCTCCTTCCTATCTCTCTGCTCTTCTTCCTCCCTACGCCCCCTCCCGTTCCCTGCGCTCTAGTAACCAAGGTCTTTTGGCTCAGCCTAGAATTTCCACTGCCCCGTCTCGGATTCGTCCCTTTTCTCTTGCCTCCCCCTATCTCTGGAACCGCCTTCCCCCTCGATTACGTGCCATTACCTCGCTCTCTTTTAAATCTGAGCTGAAGACAACTTTGTTTAGGGAAGCATTCCCAGGCTCTATGTGACCTTACTCTCCCTACCCAGGAGAGTCTGCTTGTTGATGCTCTGCTGTCTATTTTAATCACTGTTTTTGTTATTGTATGCTATTATTGTTTTTTAGATTGTACGCCAATGGCAGGTTTTACCCTTTTACTTTTAATCTTTGGTTGTTTTATTTTGTACAGCACTGAGTACATGTACAACGCTTTAGAAATAAACTAATAATAATAATAATAAAATGGTCCAGAAGTTGCATGGCACCTCGGATGACCCCTTGCACCAGAAATTGAGTGAATGGTCATGCCACTGGATACTACAGGTAAGGAATGGGATGGGAAAGGCAAGGGTTGGGATGGATGTGGTGCATGATTTTAGTGCGCCACCACTAGTTGACAATAAAGTAACATCTGGTAACGCAGGAGGCTTTTCTGGGCTGGAAACGTCTCCTGTAAGAGCAGATCCACTTGTCAGGATGTTACCCCATCATGAACTACAAGGACAAATGTGAATTGGCGTCTTCTTTTGGTGAAGGGCAGAATATATATACTGAAGCCATAAAAATAAACTCAGAAGAATTATCATTCTCTCACTGCTAAGAAATACGTTACCTAAATAAAAGACTGAGAACTAGAGGTCTGTTAAGGGCTACACTAATAAATATGTTTTGGAGCCACTAAAAATGAGGCTCTAATTACTGATTTACACTGCTTCTTTCCCCAGTACATGAACCAAAGTTTTAGGACATCCTAAGTCATTCAGGGTGCGTTCCCACCCACAGCAAATCTGGATTACTCTGGTCCGGGTTCTGCTGCACATTTGAAGTGGAGGCCGGGAACAGCACCAAGCATGCATCGGGCTGATCTCAAATGGCTCCTGCAAGTGCGCACAAGCAGACCAGCAGATGGCACGGTGGTTTTTGGGCAGACACTGCCACTGCCACCGCCAGCCTTCTCCTCCTCCTCCAACCCTCAGCTGCCTGTGGCCTCCCTTCCCTGCACCCCCTGTCTGATGCAGCCTCCGATGCCCTCCCCACACACCCCGTTCAAAGCCGCTGCCTCCAAGCCCCCCCTGGATTTCTGCAGGGGTTTCTGCAAGGGAAAAAGAGCTAGCATGGGGACTACCCTTCCCGGATTTGGACAACTGGAGAATTTAATGGGATCCCTTGATGCCGAGCCCAAATCCAGTCCAGATTTTATTGCCTTTGGGAATGCAGCCTCAGTTTAGTGTCACCATTTCAAATGATTTCTTCTTCTTCCTTGTCATTCCATATGAGCAGAACTTCTTCCTCGCTCTTTCTAGAAGCCAGACCATCTAACACTAGTAGTTCCTAGACAGGTTAACACAACAGAACCCTACAGAGCTGTGTGAAGTAAAGGATTAGGCTTAAAATTGTTATCTGTTTCACCTTTAACACTTTACTTAAACCTGTAAAATAATCTCAGGACAATCTACAATGGCAACAGAAAAAAATCCTCTCCCCAAGAAATTCCTTTTTCCCCATGAAAATCAACAGATGTTTCATCTCCTTAAAGTTCACCTGGGATGTTTGCTTTAAGTAGCAAATTGATATGTACAATTTTGGTCAGCAGCTGTGATACTATCACCTCTTGTTTTAAGGCTATTTTTGCTTCCCAAATGAGCATGCAAAGCAAAAGAACATAAGAACATACTAAGAAGACCCCTGTAGAATCATACACTTACACTAATCCGAGTACTTGATTTTCCCAGTGGGACTTTTGTCCTTCTTTTGAAATGCTGGCATGTTCCCCGACCAAGGGTTTGTGAAACTCTTTGAAAAACAGAAATTTAAAGCTACCCTCAATGAGCAGGATTGTGTACAGTATCTAGTCATGGATAAAAACTAAGAAAAATGAAAACACCAAAATATAAGCCAACAATAACAGTACTAATATTATAATTCCATTCTTCTTCTTCATCATCATCTTCTTCTTTTTCAAAAATCATACTTTAGAAGTGGAAAGTTAGCTAAGGAGCCTGTTCCTCTGTTGTGAGGCAAGCAAAAATGTGATGAAAAGGAAGTTATGGAGAATGTAATTGCATTTGTTTAGTAATTAATTTAAATCGTTCAGGTGTTTATAACCCCTTCTTCACCCAGCAATCTTAGGTTTGCATCTGCAGAAAATTTCGGGTGGAGTCCTTTATCTAAATCCATTTTCTCAGGAAGAATATCTGCTAAATTGAGACACGACCTGAATCCACATGATGTTTTGTTAGTACAGTATGGGGTACAGGGTCTGCATGACCCTGCCACATAATGATTCATTCAATGTGCAGGATAAGTATGGCAATAGCATTTGAAAATCTTAACAATTCAGCTCCAATCCATTCCATGGGAGAGGGTGGGTGGGATGATTTATTGCTTTGTATCATTTTGTGGATGATATAGATTATAAATTAATCATCATCATCATCATCATCATAAGAACATAAGAGAAGCCTCGCTGGATCAGGCCACAGCCCATCTAGTCCAGCATCCTGTCGCACACAGTGGCCCACCAAATGCTCACGGGCATCTCAAGCAGAGACAAGGACAAACCTTCTCCTGCTCTTGAGTCCCAGCAGATGGCCTTAGAAGTGCCCCATTTCCCCCCCCCCCTCAGCCTGAAGGATGCACCTAGGCATTCGTTCTAGTAGCCATTGATACATCTGTCATCCATAAATTTGTCTAACCCTACCTTAAAGCCATCCAGACTGGTAGCTGTCACCACCTCTTCCGGCAGCACTTCCATAAGCCGATGACCCTCTGGGTGAAGAAATACTTCCCCCTGTCAGACCTTATTCTCCTACCCATCAGCTTCATAGAGTGCCCCCTGGTTCTAGTGTTGTGCAACAGAGAAAAGAAATTTTCTCTATCCACCCTTTCTATACCGTGCATAATTTTATATACTTCAATCAGGTCCCCTCTCAAACGCCGTCTCTCCAGACTGAAGAGGCCTAGACGTTGCAGCCTGGTTTCGTAAGGGAGGTGTCCAGACCCTTAATCATTCTGGTTGCCCTTCTCTGCACCTTCTCTAGTTCCACAATATCCTTTTTGAGGTGTGGTGACCAGAATTGTATACAATACTCCAAATGTGGCCTCACCATAGATTTATAAAGGGGCAAAATGACACTTGCTGTCTTATTTTCTATTCCCTTCCTAATTATTCCCAGCATTGAATTTGCTTTTTTCGCATCATCATCATCTGCCAGTGGCAAAGAACTGGTGGGATCACAAGCCAGAAAAAGTTGGTGAAAATGAACAGGCAAAACTACTTTGGGACTTCAGCCTTCAGACTAGCAGAAGATTAGAGAATAACACCCCTGATATTACAATTGTTGAGAAAGAGAAGGTGTGGGTTGTCGACGTTGCTATTCCAGATGACAGCAGAATTGAGGAGAAACAGTTGGAGAAGCTCACCAGATATGAAGACCTGAGAACTGAACTTCAGCGACTCTGGTGAAAACTAGTGAAAGTGGTTCCAGTCATCCTTGGCACACTGGGTGCGGTGCCAAAAGATCTCAGTGGGCACCTAAAAACCATTGGTGTTGACAAAATATCCATCTGCCACAAAAAGCCACTTTACTGGGGTCTGCTCGCATAATTCGCCGATATATCACACAGTCCTAGGTGCTCGTGGTATAATACGAAATCCAGCATAGTGATCTCGTTTGCTGTGTGTAAGTGCTGTTTTTACATCATCATCATCATCAACTAATTTAAAAACTGTGGCAATAGTATTGGATCTGCATTCATCCCACAAGTTCCATAAACACGTATAAAGCACTGTAACTACAGAGCAAGATGAAGACCTCTTCATTGCACTGCCTTGACAGTAAAGGTCATAATGGAATGCAGGAAATACCCCAAAGGTCTGTTTACAATATGTGATGAACTCTTCTTCCACCATCAAGTCCCCAATTGTGATTTTCTAGCTTTTTACTCAACAGAATTGGTAATGATGCCCCACACATTAAGATTTCTGCTATGATCTTGTTGAGTGAGGACAGCCCTCTTTTCCCTCTGTGACCTTTTCTTCCTGTCTGTCACTTTGACAGTGGTAGGAGACTGCCATCCCTGTATCCCTGAATCAATAAAGCTTTTGTAACACTGGCTTGTGAGTGGAGAAGTTAGGCCTTAGTCCTTTCTGCACTCAGCTTTATTCAGGATTATATCCTAGAATAGAGACCTGCATCTGCATGCTGGTGCAGACTATGGCAGGACCCACCCAGGACTTGCCATATTTTACAGAGATGGTAGGTTCTTATTCTGGAATATATCTGGATCAAATCCCAGTGCAGAAAGGACCCCTGAAACTTGGGGGGGGGGTGCATTCAAACCTTTGCTCTACCTTGATGGTTTGATAGCTCTGTATTACAGGTGGACCAAAAGTTCTGGGATATCTATTTCAAATAGTGTTGTTGTTGTTGTTTTAACTGGACTTTCAAAATTCTACCTTGAATGCTGGGCTCATCTCAGTTTCTGCTGTATGATGAAGTGACATATTAAATATCCAAACTCAAATTTACATGCATTGTAACATAAAAAATTAGAGACATTAAATATGATTTTTTAAAAAAAGAGGGAAAAAGGGGGAAAACTGAGGGGAAAGCCAACCTTGAACTTTTATGTTTGACTCAACTTTACCTTTTTTACTTTCAAGAGGGGCAGTATAGATAAATATAAATAACAGTTGAATACAAAACTCTTAAAATCATGTTAAAAGACCCTTGCTTTACATCTTACTGCCAGAATTCCTCTCTCTCTCTTTCTTAGCTTGCTAGCCACTGGGTACCTTTTTAAAACAAACTATTTATGCAAGATATCATCCAAAGGGGAGGGGGCTGAACAATCAAAACACCTTTCTGGCTATTAAAAAAATAAAATAAAATAATAAAAAAGTCAAGGGCATAGAAGTGTTAAACAGTGCCTGGGGATACTTACTCATTAATGGTATCTTGTGTTTTCAAAGCTCTTGCTGAGCATCTATAAATAGCCTTTGAGGAACATTTTAACATAATGGGATTCATGTTTAATGTGGGGAATGACTTCTTCTCCCTCAGGACTCCAATTAAAATATTTAGGAGGGAAAAATTAAAGATGCATCTCAGGAAGATCCTGTGAAAGAATAATATTCAAATGAACTCCAAGTCCCTGGCAGAAAGCTTTTCTCCTTGCTGTCCAACTCTTTAAGTGGAAAAAAACCCCCACTACCAATAATGGTGATTAAAATTATGTTTTTTTTTAAAAAAAATATTGATGTCTGTTATTAGACAGTGTCATTTCTCAAAAGGACAGACATTTTTTCTTTGTTTTCTACTGAAAATATATTAGCAGTTAAGATTATAGTTGCTGATAACCTTTTATTTATTAACTTGTTCCAGACCAGTGACATCTTTAACATGTAGGGTAGGTTGATCAAATTGATTCTCACCTGGACTGTTATGACAAAAATGAATTTCAAAGGTACATGAATAAGAGTAGGAGGATAGACAAACTCAAGAAAACTGAAAGTTTCACATGTGTGTGTGTGTCTCCATTAGCACTGGTTATCTTCATCCACGCAATAACACACATGTGTGTTGTCCATAATAAATTAGTAGGGGGGGGGGACAGGAAAACCATACTGAAATAATATTTTATTTTTTTAATTGTCTTCATAAAACAAATCCAGAAAAGAAGACTGATGATGGTGTACCTATCTAAAATGGGACAAGCTCAAAGATGGCCAGGAAAGCTGAGCAGGTAGGTGGGTGGGTGGGTGGGTGATAGACAATGTTAGATAGGCTATGTTTATATTTGATTATACTCAACTAGATATTGAATCTGTTACAGATTCAAACCTGCTTTGTTTCCCATGCTGCCCCACTCTCAATGGTCTTCCATTGGCCTATTGCTATTTATGAGACAGGCCTGTCATGTTCAGGTCTTAGTTGGGGAAGTAGTGGCACTTAACTCAAACTATAGAATGTTTAACTGAGGTAAAGTGATGGGTATCAACTTAAGAATATAAACCCCACCAGTCTGTTCTCACAGGCAGCTTTGGCACGGTTTGTTAGGACCACTGTAGCTGTTGCTAGGGAATATAACATCCACTTGGAAGAGTGCTTACTAGGAGGCCATGCTTCTTGTGGTAACATGGGCTTAGAGTACTTTCCAGCATGAAAATCACACTGGGGAGTGCTCCAATAGGAAATCACTTTAAAGTGGTCTCCTATGTGTTCATGGGCTGTGAGCCACATCAGCCATCTACCATACACAGAGCCTGGAGAGATTTCTCCAGGCCCCAGAAATGATTCCGGAAGTGCATCCTTTGTGGTACAATGCTGAGATCAAACTTGACCTGTAGCTTTGGAAGCTGGGGAACTTTAAGTAATTAGAATTATCAAACCCTATACCTGAAGGCCTCAGGGTGGATAACAATATTAAAACCAAATATAAACATGAACATATTAAAACAATAACAGTGTCTGAAAGAGGGAAGAAAATACTGTTTCCCCATTCAGCCAAAAACCAGGGCAAAGAAGTGCATCTCCACTGCCTTCCTAAGGATGTAAAGTGAAGGTACCTGATGCACCACAAAGGAAGACTATTCCATAGTCTGGGAGCCATCACTGATAATGCCTTATTCCAGATGCCCACATCTTTTGCTGCTGAGGGTGGTGGTACAGCGAGTAGGGACTCCCCTACAGATCATAAGAGATAAAAAGGTCAATATGTTTCCCAGCCTGGTATACACCACCATGTCTTGCTCTGATGTTGGCCAGGATTCTGTTATTTGGGCTAAGACCAGCCTCCAGACTGCATATGAAAGCTCACTGTGTGGAAGCTTCCACAGTGGCCAACCCGCTGCAGGAGGAAGTCTGCCCTCAAGGAAGAAAAAGAGCACAATTTACTCTGCTTGGAGTTTTACAGCAACTCAATGGCTTTGAAAGGAACCTAGGGCCTTTCTGCACCATCACAACATGATATGAACCAGTAGGTCTGGACCAGTGAGGCGAGCTGGTTCAGACCATGGCAAGTTATGGTCTGGAGCAGAACACTCTGCATGACAACACTGCTCCATATCAATTGATTGCCATGTGTACAGAGGCAATTCAAACTTAGTCAGTGTTTGGGGAACTGCTGGCTATGTTTGGAATGGATCTGGTATCCCAAAGTGCAGATACTTTCCCAGGGAAGTGAAGGTGTGAATAGGATGAGTTTTGGGGTTGGCTTAGAGGGCTTAGACTGGAGATAGCTGCATAATACTGGTGTTTAATCACACAAATCTTCAGCACTCACCTCCTGACCTTTTTAACAAGCTGATATCAAACTGTGAACTCAGTGCCACATTGTACTTCTTCTCCATGGTTTACCTGATCTTCTCCTTGTCAATTTGCAAATACACTTCTAAATTTATTGTGGATTTCCTCTTAAAAGCACTGAGAAGTAGGGCACATATGTGCAACTTAACATAAGTTTGCCATATTATGTATGTATGTATGTATGTATGTATGTATGTATGTATGTATGTATGTATGTATGTATGTATGTATGTATGTATGTATGTATGTATGTATGTATGTATGTATGTACTGCCCAATACCCAAAGGTCCCAGGGTGCATCACTATAAAACAGATATAACAGCTAAAACAGCAGCAGTGTGGTCCTTCACACAATAAGAAAGGTCAGCCCAATTACTTGCTTAGTATGTGTTCCTCTAGAATCCTCTAGAGTATCACAAGAATTAAAATCAGGAATCTTGCTAGGTATTACTGCATGATAGTATATGTCACAATTGCTTGCAAAACATGTTATTTTGACATTCACAACATTATAAAGGCAGTTACATTTCTTTGTTTTATTTTATGTGCATTCATTATCCAAAGTTTCATGTTTTGAATTGACTTTATTATTTTCTTTTTAAAGCAAATGTTATAATGTAGCACTGTTTTAACTTCTCATGAAGAATGAAGTTACCATAAAATGTGAAAATGACTTTTGACAGATACATTTCATTATGAAGGCAGAGTTTACAATGCGCTAAAAAAACTTCATGGAATTTTCATTCATTAGCAGAACAGAACTGGGAGGCTGTGTGTGCATATCTACTTGTGATGTCAGAGAAATTCAAATGAAATGGGCTACCATGGAAATTTGGAAAGACTTCACTTAAAATCTTAAAATATACACGTGCACACACACACACAAGCCCCATATTGTATATTTTACATTACTTGCACACTTGACTCTACCCATTTCTTTGTTCTTAACTGTGTGAATTATAAAAGTAAGTGTTTAATTAAGTGTTTAAAATTCATTAATGGCACTTCATATGTAGATCAGAGAGGCCCCACCCACTGCTGGTACACTCCATCTGCAAATAATGGAGTATAATCCAGATTGGGTGGGGGTGATCTGGATTAACAGTAGCCCTCAACATTGAGGTCTATCAGGCATGGGGATTTCCCTTCGAGCATGAACATTTGACGCATGTTCATGCACAAAGGTGAAGCACCCTACATTTGCAGGAGGGAACTTTGCATGAAGCCAAACATTTGCCCCCTTTGATTCAAATCAAACTGAAGGGCGGGGGGCGGCGAAATGTGTTTTGTGCACGTCCCTCACACCTGTAGTGTGTTTGTCTGATGAGCGGTTATTTCACATGTTACACCTAGCACTTGTCCCACATCCAGCTTTCAATTCAATTTCTTGTGTAGAACCTCTCTGCTCATATGCTTATTTATGTACTAGTATGCCAAAAAGAGAAATAATAATTGGAAATTTAGAAAAAGTAGAATAAGTCCAAGTGAATGCCTCATTACTAGCTATTGATTATGTAAATGCGTTTCCAAGAGGACCTTGAATCACTTTTTAAACTGTTTTAAAACTGTGTACAAACTTCCTAACAATAGGTCCATTATTCTTTCCTGAGAAAATACAAATGTTCTCCATCATACACACTTAACTTATTGAAAATGTTTCTGGCTATGTGAAAATGAAAGAAGTTTCTAGTGAAAGTGTTGTTCATCCTTTGTTGATCTTCACTGTGAGCTTTAAAGGCTGTGTTTCTGTTACATGATGGAGACCAGCTGTCCTGAGGTCCAGGATAAGGCACAGCTAAAATCTAAGTGTCTCTGTTTATTCTTTGATGTGTTGGAACACCACCTTATATGTCAGACCCCTCCAACAACTTACAGTATTTTTCAGTTTTCTTTTCAAATCTTTTTGGAAAGAAAAAATATAAGATCAAGTTGTTTTTCCTTTCTTTTGCACTGCAAGGTGTTTGCAAGGTGCCTGCATTTACAACTCACAAGCTCCTATTCAGAACCTTTTTTTTAATGCAGGCATTCCCTTGGCACACTCAGTTTTTAAACTGCTGTTTTTACTCTGTCTTTATCCTTGCTTTTAATGCTTTGTAAACTGCTTCAAGAAGGAAAGCAGTATAAAAATCTCTTAAATAAATGAACATAGATGAACACATCATCTGACATGTTGCTGTAAAACCAACAGTTTTACAACCCTTACTGCTCCTTTTGAACCCTAGGAACTCAAAATTGATGCCAAAACTGGGGCTAAAATGGGAATCTGGAGCTTGTAGATTTGAAGAATTCAGTGAAACAAGGAATCTCAAATTGTAACAAACAATGACAATTTTTGAACAAGTCTTTTTAGTGCAAGAAATCATCCAGTGCGTAGGCAAACACAACATCCCACACAATTAGAAAGCTGCCCCACAGAGGATTGACACTTGTTTTGATATATATATATATTAAACAGAGTTATTTTCATTTGCTTAACAAATGTCTCTACCCACCGAAGGCTAATGAACGCATAATGCATCTGTCAGAAATCTGTGATGAAACAAAGAACTCTAAATGTTGTCATTTTACTCTAGATGCTATTATAGGTTCCAAACACCTGGTATGCACATAAACGTGACAGTGGTGTGGGACTTAATATTCAGAGGGGGTAGAGAGGCTGCAGTGTAATTTATACACTGTGGGAGTGGAAGCAGAGAGCGTGTCCTGAAAATCCAAGTGGCAGGAGGATGAGGAAGACAGCAAACTGTTCTTCCACATCATGCAGTTCTGGTATTTCAAAAGGTCGTTTGCTTCATGTTCATCTTACTCTACTTTCAAGTAGCATGGCATACACAACCCTCCCATTGCCCCATTATAACTCTTGTGTTGTAGGTAGGTAGGAACTGCCAAATAAATTCTAGTGTTTCCCCCTTCATTCATTCATTCATTCATTCATTCATTCATTCATTCATTTACATTTCTATCCCGCCCCATACCCAAAGGTCTCTGGGCAGGTAACAAGAGATTAAAATAGAGTATACATTAAAAGACGTTAAAAATTCAACAAATATAAAACAATATACAATACTGTTTCCAGTCGAAGGTTTAATTTGTCTGATTTCTTTATGGCTTTGCATTGGTTGTTTTTTTAGTTTCTGTCTATGCACACTTTCACTTTCATTTCTCCTAAAATAAACTTTTTTGAGATTAAATTTTGGACTAGAAAAAGCTTTGTTGAAAAAAAAACTTACCTGCAATGCAGCTTAGAGGCAGCTTAGCAATAGTCTGCAGGTGAGACTGTTCACATGCTAGTCTTGTTCTCCGCATCTCATGAATATTTTAGGCTAGAAATGGTGGGTTAAAGATGGAATGGGAACATGAGGGCCACATGCTACCATTTTTAAGACACTTTGGAACATTTTTCTTTTTTTTTTATAAGCTTACAACCTTATCTACCCATTTTTGTATGTGTTCCCTTTAATGCACTTAATTTTCATTAAGAAAGACATTTTTGTACATGCATTACTTACACACACTTTTAATTTGGTTTTCATTTTTAATTGTATGACTTAATTTTGGTTGTGCATCAATTCACAAAGTATATGTTAGGCAAGAGCCACATTGTACCACTTCAGTGCCATATGTGAGCTTTGAAGGTAGAGGGTCCTCATGACCCTGCTCTTTCATAGCATAGTAGATGAAACTAGCTGGGCGGAGGATGCTTGTGGGCTTCTATTCAGCCTAGGGATGTGCACTTTTTGTTTTGTTTTGTTTTGGTATTTGATTTTTATTGAATCAAAGGCAAGAAAATTTGTATTCATTTGAATAGAACCCCTTCAAATGTGGTAGGATTCGTATTTGATACAAATGTTCAGTCCCGTATGAATCCCACATGAATCCCATATGAAGCTTTATATGAATGCATCAATACATTCAAATTCGATTGTCATTCTTTGAATGTGCCAACATTTGATTAGAAATTGAAACTCCGAATTTGGCCAAATTCGTATAAATTTCAGATGTTATGAATATTCATGTGGATTCCTAATTCAGCCAACTGTCACCTCACTGTAAACACTCCTTAGAGTCATCTGTCAAGATCACAGGCAGGGAATCTCCAGTGGCAGCCCCTCCAGCCACCACCAAGATCAAAGCCATGGACTCTCCAGCTCTAATCCTGATCACTGGCAGCAGACCTCCCAGCTCATCAAGGTTGAAGCTGAGGTATCCTTGGCTTTGAGCTTAACAACCCAGGGATCAGTGATGAAAATCCCAAAGAGACAGGTAAATCATCTCCAACCACATTGTTGAGGTTGTGACATGTTCATCAAGGTGAGTGCAAGGAAGAGCTCTTCCTCTTGCTTTGCCATTAAAACACCCTAAGGGACTCTCTGCAGGTCCATGCAGACACCACAGTCATTCAAAGCACCAAATGTACCACTGGGGAGAAAGTTCATGTGGAACGCACTCCCTTACTGCACACTCATAGACCACAGTTAACGGCTTCACTTTAATCCTTCTTCAGCCCAAATTCCAGCCTGTTTGGTTCCATCTTTAAATGCTAAACCATTTTTAAAAAAAGATTCCTCCCTCTATTAAGATTCTCCTTCATTCAGGCCAACACAGCATTAAAGCTTTAATCTGCCTCCAGGAGGCCACCATTCTGGCTCCCTGGCTGCCCAGAAAATGATACCTTGGCAAGCCTCTGCCCTGAATCTTGCCCCTCCCCCTCCCCTTTGCCATGACAGTCCTTCCTCTGCCTCCCTTCCCCTCTTTCTTGCCTTGATTTCCTTTCCACATCGCCACTGCCACCTCAATGATCTCCCTAACCACTACATTAAACTGGCTAAGTAGAATTAAGTGGAATTTGTGTGCATGAAATCCTACTTGTCTTTTAATCTATTTGTTTGTTTGTTCATGAAAGAACATAGATTGCATGATTGTTACAGCTCATTTCACAAGGCTTAGTTATTTGTCTAATTTGAAGCTTTGATTAAGACAGATCAATATTTTTTGATAAGACAATATTTTTGGACATGTGTGCACTAAATTAGATAGGGTGCATATTCTCACCCCCACTCCCTGAAGAAACCGTAAGATTTCCTAGGGACTAAACAAATCCCAAGAAACCTACGCTGTTTGTTCCATCTTTTCAACAGGGTCAAACATGACCATTTCCATTTCATATGACAACAAGCCTTGCAGCTGATAAAGATGTGTGAGTTCAAGAAGCCCATTGCACTAGACAGTTATCTGTCTCATGCTACAAGCCGCATCTGCTTTCCCACTCAGGAGAGCTGCAGTTGTTTCAGCAAATATATGACAAGGACAAAGATGGACAGAGACAATTAACTGAGTTTCTCATGGGCTTTGTGTAATGTACAAGCCAATGATTTGAAACTGAGCTCCCAAATGCTGGAAATATACAGCAGGCTAAATGAGTTGATTTGATTTCTTGCCTACAGTAAGGCATTAAGCAACTCGAATCAATGTTGCCTGCAGCATAATGTTTGCTGTATTCAATGATTATTTGAGTCACAAAAGTGGCTTGAAACAAAACAAAACAAAAAGACAAATACATCATGCCAGCTGCTTTTAAGAGCACCATGTTCAAAGATGCATTAAAGTTCACTTGATCACCAGGGAGTTTTGATTGCTTCATTCACTGGTCCTCTGATTGCTCTTTTAACTCATTATTTCTGGGGAAAAAAAGTCACATTGGAAGGTTCTTCTCAGATTACAGATGTGTTAACTTCACAGTTCATGTTTGATCAGCTTGAATGGAACTGAACAGTTTGATCCAGTTGAAGCATACCACCCCCTGTTCAAAAGGAGATGGTTCAATCTGAACGACACCAGTGGGGTTCATTCAAAGTGGGTTGAATCAAATAGTTCAATTTGAACCATCTAAAATTGACCACCATCTGGCCAGTGCCAAAGCATGTGAGCATTAAAGAGGGATGATGCCATATCCCCACCGTCCTCCTTGTCCCACATTGACTACAGCTTTCCCTTTTTAAGGAAAAAAAAAGCAAGATCTGTTCTTATTCATCATGCTTATCCAATACATGTCCTGAACCCCTTCTTTTCTGATGGATGACCCTAGAGGTTATGAAGCAATTTTTGGACTAGCTGAAATGTCAAAATGCATATCAAAAAAGAAAAAAAAAGACTTGAAGTGATTCTAAATCTCTTGCTACTTTTCTCTATAAAATCCAAAGTAAAAAGGTATATAACTGGAAATGTCCTCAACAAATGACTCCATAGGTTATGACCCAGAGGTTTGCCTGCATTTTTTCCCCCAGGAATTCAGCGAGGGGGGGGGGATAGTGATTATGAACCTCTTGACACTGTCAAATCCAGAACAAAAAAACTAATCTGGGACAAGTACAGAACACCCTCAAAGAGAGGTTGCAAGGTAACTACAACTGATTCTTCAGTGCAGAGGCAATAGTAGTAAGTAGGCAAACCTGGAGTCTGGGCTATCTCCTTGCCCTGCTGTCCTTTCTCGTGGTCTTCTAGGGCATGTAGATTGCATGATGTGTGAGCACTTCCAAAACCTCTTCTTCCTCATTAGGCATGGGGGGAAAGTTAGGTAGAAATATGAGTGAATGGCAATGCATACAAATTAAGCCTCTTTCTGCGTGGGCTCTTAATTCAGGACCTGTTTGCACTAGATGGATAGGTGAAGATGGCAGATACTCCGACATGGTGCATTTGCACTGCACAGAGCCATTTCTATATCAGAAGCGTCCTCTGTGCATATAGCGGTGGAACAGTTTTTACTGCTCTACCCCTATACCAGCTAGAACATGTGATCAGGTTGCACAGGGGCGATTGCACACCATGTTGCCCAGTCACCATGGACGTCGTGCATGCTCATTGGTGTGGCTTTATAATAGCCTCTAGTACAGAGACAATCACCATGATTTGCACCTCAACAGCACTTAGGGAAGAACTGGCAAAGTCTGGGATACATCTAGGATCACAAAGTGTGGACACCGGAGCTATCCCCCATTTTCACTTCCCTAGGATGCTGTAATGGGTCACGTAGCAAGTATCTAGACCACATAGATCTTCATATTAGTGCAGATCTATGAGGCCATGCCCCCTGCTGGCTGCTCCATATGCATTTGACAGAGTGTGAAGCAGAACAGGAAAGCCTTGTTCAGTATCACTGGTTGAGCCGTTGGGCCTACAAGTGGGATAAGCAGCCCTGATCCAGAACATGGGAAGTGTGCAGACTAGAAACCTTCATTCCTAGCATTTGATGGTGTGAGAATGTGTCTATGAAGCTCTCAGGAGCCTCAAGGCCATGGTGTGGCCTGGTCTGGACCTGTGCCATTGTGCAGATGGTGCTGATCTCACCCATGCCTTCCTATGTTGGGAATCAGCTATCTCACTGTTCTGAACCCACTAATTCCAAACATATACCTTTCTGCGGACAAAAACCCTACAGAATCATGAAGACTGGAGGAATCTGATCACTGCAGATCTGATGACAAGCACAAATGTAACCTGGAGAAAGACATAATCAAGATTTACAGACCTTGCAATATGTGTTTGCACCATAGTCTGGATGTTCCTGTTTCAAGCAATATCCTGGCTATCAAACACATTTTAAAAAAATTAAGTAGGTGCTGCCTGTTACCTAGGAGAAAAATGTCTTTCAAAATATAAAATATGATTCTTTTTTTCTTTTTTAAACCATCAATACTTTTCTGGAAGCTGAATAAATAAATAGAATGGGATAGTGACTGCCATTCCTTTTGAGATGTTCTGTCATTTCCTTTTCTGCAGAAATGGCTCACCAGAAGATGTCTTTCAATTAATTAGTAACTATCGTACATTGCTGCCACCAGTTTCCGAGTTCATTACATTTTCCTCCAGTGAGCCTGAATAGGACCATCTATCCTGGCAACCTAAAGCTATTGTAGAAAACATCAGAAGACATTGCAATCATATTAGCAGACCTTTAATTATTCAGAACTCTTTCTCATAAAATGGTGCTGCAGGACAATGAAAGCATGAGCTAATTCCCAACAGATTTGATTAGATTTCTCCCTCCTTTTCTGTCTGTAATTATTTCTATCAGATAAGTTATTTGCTATGCAAGCTTACCTTCAAAAGCATGTTTGTTAAAAAGAGAAAAGGGGAAGAAATCCTTTGTAGGCCCTACATATGATTAAACAGCTTTGACAGAGCATGATGAATAATAATGATGAAGAACTGTCAAATGGAATTTTAAACACTTTGCCCTGTGCATCAGAAGAACATCTGCTATCAGATATGTAAGACTTTTTTTTTATATAAGGAGAAATATATATAGGTAGAACTGGGAGTACTCACTGCAGCTAATGTTATAAGTCCCATTGTGGATCAAGATATCAGGACATCAAAGGGAGGCTTCCAAATCAGAATAGGAAACTGGCTTCAGTCACAGCTAGGGATAGTCCTGATCAGATCAATGAGTGAATTGCTGCTGGACCATGGACTTCAAAAGAACTTTGACAACCTGTTAAATGAAAGTTATGTTTCTGGATGTGTCCACAGGTGCTAGCTGTCATTGCTTTCTCTTGCTGACCTGCAGGCCACTGATGGTGTAAAAGACACTGTTTGGTAATGTGCTTCAATATGCATGTGGACGTATTGTACCACCAACCAAGTTTTGGATAATTCATTATAAATATGTCAAAACCTGAAGATTTTGCCTCACTTGGATAATATGCTGTTTGATAACCAGAATGTAAGACGAAGTTTGTCAACCTACCCACCCCCAGTTTAAATGTTAGATGTTTATATTCTGACCTACCAAATGTCATGATCGACTCCCATTGTTCTAGTGAGGTGGGATGGTTGGAGCACTTCCCAGAACCTGATCACACGTCCTGGAACAATACTGTTCACATCTGGATAACTGCCCTGGGACTTACCTTGCAACTCAAAGCTCACCCAAGATTTGGAGTGAGTTTCTGAAAGCCCTTATGGTCAGGAACTAAACTTCTTAGCCTTGGAGTCCCCCAGGGGGGTAGTTTTAATGGTGCTATTTGGTGTGCTGTTGAAATGGATCCTGTACTAAACAAAAACATGGAGGTATGTGCTGCATTTGCTTGCTTCTGTAGTCCAGTTTACAAGACCAAGCAATGTTTTTGGACTTCCTAGTTCAGTCTACACTCTGTCTATTGTGGACATAGTGTTCTAGTAGGGTGTGTGGCCTCCCTTATACAACACTAGAACATGGAAGGGATGTCTCTGGATCTTTTGACAGAGAAGTACAATAGTAAGTGCACAAATGTTCATAGGTTTGTAAATGTGTAAGCAGAAACAGCTGAAATTGTGTAAACCAACTATTGAGATTAGTTTTCATTCAGTATTCTTGAACATTAACTTGGAACACTTCCCACCCTCTCCCCAAAAATCCAAAGTTTCATTACAGGATACAGACAAAAAGACAGGTATGATGCACTCTGGGGGTTGGATAAGAAAATTTTACTATATAAGATGAATCCATCCATTGAATACGTATACAAATGCAGAACTGAACGTATTCGTTTTTGTTTAATATTAATGATATAATCATGGACAAAGACACTTATAAATTGTATGGTCTTAAACAGAAGCTGCCTCCAAATTCTCCCAGAGAAAGAGTTCTTTGTGGTGGACTTTCATCAGGGAACTTATCACCTGGGTGGAAAGGGCAATGTTTACATGGCTAGCACCTTCTACCCTTGGAAATCTCAAAGATGCTGAATGAAAGGTTAAAGTTCCCCCCTTATGTGATTTAGGACCAAACTAGAAATAAGCCAGAAAATTAGCTATTTTTTATCCAATACTTTGGTTGTATTCAGACATAACAAAAGGGACACCTTAGACAGCTAGTGGGTGGTCTTTCTACTTTTTCTAGCACAGAATGCTTAGGGGAAGGGCAAACTGGTGTGTGAACAAACTTACTAAGTTGTATCATTTCTGCCAAGCCACCCTCCACTGCTGTGATAATACTACATGGAATCCGTGGTGGCAGCCTCAGGTGTAATCTGCCTCTGAATTGTTTATTGAGCTTTATGTAAAGGTGTGCACACCTCAGGGGTTGCCCACAGGCCAAATGAGACTGAACATGTTTGCCCTCAGGGTCTGAGCAGGCTTCTAATACTGATTATTGATTTTTCATCCTTGTATACTTTGCCTTTTATCTTTAGTTCCTTCTATAGAGAATGAAAACACCTCTGATGTTGCATATTTGGGCATTGTTTGAATCCGTCAGATCTAACAAAGGTTTTGAATGTGGTGGTAGACTTCTACCTGTCATTCTACCTTCTCAAACTATTTGGCTTACTCTTTACGATGACCATGGGGTAAGCTAAGTTAGGCATAGTTAGTTATAACCATAGATTGACTGCTATTTGATGTTTACGGGCCTGGCTTACTGAAGTCCTGAGTGTGGGGTAAGCTAGCCTAGCGTCAGAACCAATCAAAATCGGATGTCATTGCAGTAGAGACTATAAAAGGATATGAAACGTTATCTAAGGGTTCTTTGCCTGGGGTAACTCACGGAGGAGTGGACAGGAAGGAACCGGACTCTCAGTTTACTAGATGGGAATTGGGTAGAAGAGTCCTGAAGACTAAATGCGTTCTGATTAAAGCTGTTTGAAGTTAAAGAAGATTGTAACAATCATTGTTTATCTTTTAAGTGTGCCTAACTGTCATCTACGTGCAGAGGCAGTATAAGTATGTGCTACTTAAACAAGTACTGTGCCTTTAAGAGTAAAGGAAAAGGCAGAGCGGGGCCAGCAGACGGCTGATATGAGAAGATTTTCTGTTTGTAATCAGGAGAAACGAGAAGGGGGATTATCGTGGTGGGGGTGCCTGCCAACACGGGGTCACACAGGGCAATGAAGTGTGACTCTTTCGTCATCTTTGGAGATAGTAATGGAGAGGACTCTTGTATAAACTTGGTAGTTGGCTTTTAGGAAGAACCAATGAGCTAATAAACTGAGAATATTCATAACCAACTGTACTAAAAAGCTGGTTAGTTACAATGCTCCATAAACAAAAGCTTGAATTTATTTATTTATTTATTTATTTATTTATTTATTTATTTATTTATTTATTTATTTATTTAAAAGAAACCATTGCCTTTATCCCAAGATTTTGCTGCCTAATTGGCTACATCTTTGATTTATAATTCCTTAAAAAATGTAAACCAATCAATATGTTGATTTCAGGTAGCCTAGTTTTAAAGCCAGTGTTTTTAAAGAAGTGCAGAAAAACAAATCAGGAGAAATTATAATATCACCTTGCACTAAGTGTTTGCAGTCAGCTTAACCTGGCAGGTATATTTATTTTTAAAGCTTTAAAAAGATGTGAAAAAGAATCTTGAGTCATATTTTATTACTCCAGAATTGTGATCACAATTAACTAGGATGAACATTTTAGCATCTCAGGGGATAATAAGATATTAGATTTCTAAATGTCTGCATTGGCCTGTATATATCTCAGTGGTGGAACAGGACATTGGGGTATTAAACTTGCATAGAGCAGGTAAATGAATGGGGTTACAAATAGAGAATAAAATTAGCATCCTCTAATTATAATTAAATGAAAGGATGGAAATTGCACTCTAGAAGAAAAGAAATAAAGCCCTTAGATCTCCTAGCAAGAGCTAGGAAATGTCAGGTAACTATGGAACATTCATTTATTTACTTAACTATCCATGTCAAGCCTTCAGCATAATCTAAAAAAAAGTACATGAATTACATTTGATGGTGTAATCTTTGGCTAATATTATTCCCTTTAAAAGCCAAGAACGGAAGGGGGGGGATTGGAGTAATGCTGATTTCAGTTCTAATTTCCATTTCAGATGTGAAATACTTCTGTTCTGCCTAATTGCAATTATTTATTGCTCTGAGATGCCACTGCAGGAGAGGAAAAATGTTGCTTGAAAATGTAAATTCACAATATTTCTATTCTGTGCTTTCCCCCCCTGTATTTCCATTGTTGTTGTTGTGCTGAAAGACAAGCAAAAAGGATATGCCAATATGTCATATGTTGGATACATTCGGTTTCTCAAGCTGAACTGAATAATGACAAGAAAGTGGAGGAGAAAAAGATGGGAGGGAAAATTGATGGAGTGAAAAGGTGAACTGCATAAAGGTGAGTTGCAGGAGATATGCTTAATCAAATAAATGAATAAATTGCCACAAACAAAGGATTAAGAATTCTTTAGATCTCATCTATGCTCATGGATGTGTAGTTCAGATGAGAGTTCAGTTTTTAATCTTTATTCATTACCAGGTGATTGGAAAACTCTTCAGTTGAGCAACATTTTGCATTTTTACTTCCCATTAAAGAGATGATTAAATTTAAATGCATTTGTAAAATGCTAAAACTTCTAATAATCTTATTAAGACAGTGAAGGTCGAGTAAAATAACTTGCAGATGAACACACAGAAACAGCTGTTTATTGTTATGAATGAAAACAATCCTTTTGCATTCTATAGTGTATTGGCTTATCAGAAGCACAATGTTTTACTTGAATAAACTCCAAGGTTCATTGTTGTTGTTTAGCATCATCTAAGGAAGAGACTTCTGATTACTATATGAACACATTAGCAGCTTCCACAAGGTCCATTTGGACTGTGCTAGCTGCTGCCAGGGAATGTGGCGTCTGCTTCATGGCGTGGTCTGAGGTAGGTTGCTCATTTAACTTGGATTGGGAGTGCTTAAATGTGAGTCAAGTTTTAGTGGTCACTTGAACCTTTGCTGCCTCAGGGCCACTCCACCCATTTGACATGTAGATGGTTGGAGTAACCCAAATAGCACCATTTCACTGGACTCTGGGCACTGGGAATGGACATTAGTGATGTGCAATCATCCCCGTCCTGCAACTTTGGAAGCTGGGAAACATTTTTTTTCCTGGCCTCCAAAGGAAGCTGATGCAGAGCTGTGGCAGAGTATATGTCCCCCTAGTGCATGTTCTGATCTTGGCTTGGACTGAGCAATCCAGGCCAGGACTAGTCTCCGCACTGTGCACCAAGGTACATGATGCAGAAGCTACCACTGAGGAAGTTTTCTTGGCAAAGACAGAAGTGGTTCACTATTACCTTCTTCTGGGGAGATGGTGAAAACTGAACTCACAACTCTCTGCTTTCAAGCATCTTCTTAAATAAAAGCTCGGTTATTTTGACTACCATGGACAATTATGTCAAATATTTCCATAATATATTCGCAGGCCAATTTTATAGAGTCTGAATTAATAATTGTTTTGTTTATGGTTGGAAAGTTTCCAATTAAACTCATAGAACTATGCCAAAAAGAATTCACAACTAAGTCTGGCATATTCATTCCATTCCATTTCACTTTGTTACAAAAAAGAAAGAAGGAAAGAATAATAAATAATTCCAATATTTCATACAACAAAAATCCTTGTTTCTACATTCAGTCATATACATTGTTTTATTTTTAAAGCTAATGCTCACACTGAGATAAAGGCCCCTGTCAAAACTTTGAAGACAACATGATGACAAACTTCCTTAACACTTAAGGACTTTGGACTATCTATCAGATCTCACAGCTCGTCCTTTGACAGGCTTTTGATTTGTTTGGTCATATTATGTTCTCATGGGACATTTCAGCAAAGTTTAAAAATGATCTCATGGGACTAAAAACAGTGAACCTGTCACTATTTCATCAAGGGGAAATTCTAGTTAAAGAGTGTACCTGTGCAAACATTGCCAAAGAAAGGGATAACATTAAAAACAGTGTTATAGACTAAAAGTTTTCAGCTGATTTTGCTTCCTGTTGATCTTGTGTTGCAAGTAGCTGAATTCTGAGCAGATGCGTGAGCTCATGTTTAATAAAGTAAAATAATATAAAACATGCAGAAGATGAAATAAACTCTTCTTCCATTCAGAAATGTGGTCTAGAACTAATGTGTTATAAAATAGAGAAAAAGAGAGGAAGCAGGTTTGGAAGAAATTTCTATTATTCATTTTTTGTCATTTTTATCCTGCCCTATACCCAAAGATCTCAAGGCCACAACTATAAAAACAAATGAATACACTAAAAACAGTAACTGTGCCTCATAGTGTAAGTCAGACCAGTCATCACAATGCCAGCCTATGCCTTTGGACTCCAAAGTTCCTGCTCAAACATGCTGGTACAGACTA
This sequence comes from Aspidoscelis tigris stejnegeri, assembly GCA_023333525.1. NCBI lineage: Eukaryota > Metazoa > Chordata > Lepidosauria > Squamata > Teiidae > Aspidoscelis > Aspidoscelis tigris. The sequence continues at coordinate 20,001,536 of JALMGA010000010.1, forward strand.
TATCAGGCCTCAGGCAGCATCTGCTGTATTGTGTACCAGCATGCAAGTGCCAGGCTCCGGTTCCAAGATATAATATGGAATAAGGCCTAGTGCAGAAAAGGCCCTGAAACCAAGAGAAGTTCCAATGTACTAAAATGAACCAAGGGTGGTTCTCTATGGTTTGTTTGTTTCTTATGCAAACCAAGCCACCTTGTCCTTTTTTTCAGGTGGGGGGAGGTCCAAAGCAAACTGAAACAAGGGTGGTTATTTTGACTTGCCAATAGACTGTGCTTAACCTAGCTCCAAATTTATCTTGTGAGGATAAAATTAGGTGACAATAAAGATGTTTATGATATCTGGCCAGTAGGGCAGCAGGTCTCAGATTGAATGCTACTTGACTAGTTCATATATGAGCATAACCAATTGCACCTGTCCATTAACAGCTTGTTTTCCTCATGATTGTCAAGGAGAAGGGAGATGGCATCATTCTACCTGTGTCAGGTCCCTTGATCCTCACCACCTGCCCAGGTGCTCTCTTTCAAGATCAAGAGGCAAAATAAAATAAAGAATCCCTTATTAAGATGACGACCATGATGATGATGATGATGATGATGATAGATAGATAGATAGATAGATAGATAGATAGATAGATAGATAGATAGATAGATAGATAGATAGATAGGCTATCTATATCTATCTATCTATCTATCTATCTATCTATCTATCTATCTATCTATCTATCTATCTATCTATCTATCTATCTATCTATCAACACCGGTATGGACAAGGGGGGATAGCTCAGTGTTCAGCTGTCCCACCTGCTGTGAGAACTACAAAACCCTGGCAGGGCCCAACCCTAATTGCAGAATGGACAAGGGGCAGGGGGAGGTTCAGTGTTCAACAGTTCCACCTGCTGCAATAGAATTCCACTACAATAGCACTACAATAGAGTTCCATCAACGTACTAAGGCCCCTTCTAAGGCTAGCTTCAATGTATTACCTGAAGTTCTGCTGGATAGTAGACATAGAAGAATTCCTAAACTGTGCACCTGCAGCTCTGCAAGAACTGAAACTTTTATCCAAGCTTTACTGCTTTGTAATCTGTGTAGTGAAATTCAAATCAGCTTTATTAGCCACAACTCAAACATCACCCTGGGCAAACTGATTGGTTTCATTTCTCATGTCTGTTGCTAGATTCAGATCCTGCTGTCTTTTTTGTTGGTTACTGATTTTATTTTTCCTGCAGTGTGCAAGTTACGCCCTTAGGGTTTTTTTTTAAAGGGTCCAATTTTATTATCTTCATTTTATTGTTTGCTTCTTTCAGCTGCTTTTACGATTTTTTCTCCTACAGATATTGTGTGTGTGTTTATTATTTGCGTTTGTTGTCTTTATGCTGATCTTAGATTGAAATGAAGACAATTATTATCGCAACTCCAGCCATGAAGATCAGCGTGCCAGAATGGAAAGTGCTATAAGATCTTGGAATGAAAACAGTTTAAAGTTTTGCCTTTCCCCTTTTTCCTGTTACCTGAAGTCTAGATGCAGATTTAGCGTTTATGAAGCCAGTGCTTTACCTCTGACAGAAGTCATAAATGTCTTAGAGCTTATGGCCCACTGTCAGTTCTTTATAAGTGTACTGTCAGATAATTCTGTTCCTTTCTATGCATTCACTATAATCTCAGTCTACTTAACTTTAATGGATTGTGGACACCATAAGCATTGAAGTGATGCATGCTGTGACCTGTTTCAGTAATAATAGCTATGAGAATCCCCTGTCTCTTTTGTAAGAGTCTTTAAAGCCCCAGAGGCCACAAGGTTTTAACTAAACAGCTTTTGGGAACATCTTCCCTAACTGTGAAATTCCAGCTCATTTTTCAACCTTGGGGCTTCTTCTTGGTTATTCCTTTTCTGTGGAAAACTGGCATTCCCGCTTTTCTTCTGCCATCCTTTCATTCTTCCTTATTGTGCTGCATCACCAGGGCCCTTTCTGCACTTGGCCTTATTCTGGCAGATATCTCAGGATAGGGATCTGTTGTCCACACACAAATGAAGACTAGGGCAGGCCTTGTTTGGGTCCTGCTATAGTCTGCATTAACATGTGGACAGCAGACCCCTATCCTGAGATTTATTCCAGAAATAGTCCAAGTGCAGAAACGCACCAGATCTCTGAGTTGACCGGCCAGACTGTCAACTTTTAAACTCTGGATCTTTCTGCGTATAGCATACCAGTAGAGATGTACACAAATGTTTCTAACATGTGATATTCTTATGAATTTATAAGAATTTGGACATTCGTATAAATCCAATGCTACGACATTCATGCACTGACACTCATATGGATATGAATGTTTCAGAACATTCATAAGAATGCTTTGGGATATTGGTGGGTGTGTCATATCTGCAATGGATCCAGAGTGAATTCGACATGGTTTGAGAGTGGATTCAAAGTGAATTCAGGGTGGTGAATGCCTCAACACCACCTATGTTGACACTGATGCTCTGTGCAGTCGCAATCGTGTCAGGAGGCCATCAGAGCTGCCAGCACATTTGTGCAGCAGCTCCAGACAGCAGAGGTACAAATGGTCACCGCTGGATGCTTCCAGATAAGTTGAGGGAAGGGTCAGTAACACAGAAAGTGACAAAACCTACCTCCTAGTCTAAGATCCCTGAAAGTAACCGGAATTCTTATGGCAAAATTGATGCCTGCTATTTCAGCTTTGTTCAGTAAGAAGATACCAGTCCTATCACATACAGGGGAGGAGGCAACAGAAAAATAAAATCATGCATGTTGAAATTATCTTCTAACTTGGCACAATATGAGCATTATTCTAGGTCCTGGTTAAGCCTGACTGGGCTATAGATTTCAAGAATTCCTGCAGCGTAACCCATTGCTCAAGAAACCTTCAATTTCTAATCTCTTCACAAGGCTGCCACCAAAACTAATTCTTGCTTGGGAGTCTTATCTATAAAGACTTGGTAGAGTGACCCAGCAGAGCACAATATACAAAGAAACAAAGATTTATTTCTTTACAGAACTCCTGATATTAGTGATGTTCCTTGTAAAAGTATAGGACTATGAAATATATGGTCACAATAAAGGTATAAGATGTTACACAGGTCTCTTAAACAATGGGGGGGAATTTAGATATTAACTATTTATGCTTACATACAAATTTCTATAAACTTATCTTAAATCCTAGTTATAAAGTTAAAAGCCTGACTTTACAATCAGACTAAATTTTTATAAATCCAGTCAAACTCTGTCTATTATAAACTCTAGAAGCATTAGCAGAATCCCACTCTATTTATCTTTCTTTGCACAGGTTCAACTTTCATCTTCAGATTCCTGCCCCACCCGTATCTTTTTTTTTTCTGGTCCTTGTCAGGTTCTCTGAGAAGCTATATCTCTCAGTCTTCTTATCTTGGCAGATGCAGGATCTTCCAAACTTCAAATTCCCTGGGAAAATATCACATAGAAACAAAGTCACTTTGCATCATGCAGGAACAAGAATTTAAACAATGTGATAAGAATTAGTGGGAATGTTGTGCTCAGGTGATCTTGTCAATGCGGTCAATGCACTCAAATGATCTGGAAAACAAGAAGTGTCCATTCAATGAAGTTTTCACCAGCTGCAACAACACAACAGATTCAGTGACTGGGTAGATTATCTCCTTCCCATTACATCTTAGTTTTACTTTTCAAAATAGTGATGAGCCCTCCCTGTTGCCACCCCAAATTGTAATGCTTACAAAATGCCAAGAGCTTTATCAACTGACAGAATTTTCCCAAGTTTACAACTTGACAAGATGACTGGCAGCAGAGAGACTGTGTCTCCTTTAAGTGATGGAGATGACCCCCGCACCTCCAGGGAAGTACATCCCTATTCAACCCTGGGACAGAGCATCTGGAAGGAGCCACCGACACCCCTGGGGCAGGGAAGGACATCCTAGGATCAAGCCACAGGGAGCAGCTCTGTATTCAGTAGCTTATGCCCTAACTCCTTTAGTTGTCTGCCTGCACTTTGTAAATATGTTGTGAGGTGACTGAAGGGGCTGCCTTTGTCTGCATACTGCTGCAGCATGGACAATAGCAATCAAAGGGTCCAACTACATCAGCCAGGATGCATTACTGAATCTCTTCCTCCTCATCTTGGCTTACTGGAGTAGGTTGATACCTGGCAAAAAAACCCCTGCTTCCTTTTTTAGACAGGACAATGATCATAACACAGAAGCAATAGTTTGTGGAAGCAAAAATTAGTGAGTGGACACCTGCAAAATATCTTTATTCATCCCAGATATCACAAAACATTCACATATTCTTTTTATCTGATCATTTGGGATGCCTTCTCATGTTACAGTGGCAAAAACCAAAACCAAAATCAAACCTAGCAATGCTTTGTTTTGCAACATTTCAAATGAAACATGTCATTACAAAGGCCAAATCTATACTAAGTTTTTGCTGTCTTTAGTGGAGCAAGCAATAGAGGAGACCATCCATCTCATGTACTATGGAGGGTAACAGAAGAGGATCTCTTCTCCCCCAGTTTATACTCATTCAAGCAGCTTGGATCTGGAGGATCTTCTTTACTCTCTACTTTGGTCAATGGATTAGAAAATTGAACATTTCAGATGTTTAGGCCATCCTTTGCACTGTCTAGGGAAGTAAAAAGGAATACATTTCTATTTCCCTGCACACTCTGAGGGGGACATTTCTTCACTCTTCTCTAAGGCTGTTCTACATTCTCTGGAGGACCACTTCAGTGAGACTGGAACAACTGGGGTAGTCTACCAGCTGGCTGGATCCATGCATTCCAGAACAACACCATCTGCATTTGGATGGCTGTTCCAAGACAGCTGCTATTTGAGCTTTGGTGTCCTCTTCTGATATTCCCAATGGAAACAAATGAAAATGTCTGATCTAAGAGGCCCAAGGGGATTCATTTCAGTGGTACCTTTTGGTATACCATTGAAATGGGTTCCCCCACTAAACCAGAACAAGAACACATGTGCCACATTCACATGCCTTCACTGATGAGTTCAGCATCACCGGCAGACCTTTCTAAAAGTGTCCCAAATTAGGCATCCATTTTGAGCAAGCCACCTAAGGCCTTTTCACACTTCAGCCTAATGGCTGAAGTGCACTAAGGATGGTACACTTTGGGAACAGATGGTACACTTTGGCCGGTAAGGGAAGCGTTCCCAATGTGTCCCTTACTGGCCAAGGTGTGAATGGTCAATCCATCCCCCATGTGTACCAGCCCAGTAAGGCTGCTGTGGGGGGTGGACATCCTGTCCTGGTCTACTGCCATTGGGATGTATCAGCCCACAGGCTGGCAGCCCCTTTCAGTGGTGAGATGAAACCGGGTTGGGGCTGTCTTGGACTCCTGCAGGCTTCCACCATCCCAATTGAGCTGACAGCAGCCAGCGGGGACCTCCTGGGAGTCCACCCCCACCCAGGGATACATGCTGCCCCCAAGCTCCCTTATCAGGGAGTGGTCTGCCCAGACGTGCACCTGTGCAGAGAGTAGCTAACCGCTCCAGCAAGCCCTGGGACCCATCAGATTGAACCAGAGGTCTGATAAGGTAAATGCATTGCAGAGAGTTGAGGGGGCGGCACACACCCCTGGGTGGGGGGTGGGTATCCAGGACACTCCCACTGGCTGCTGCAGGCACAGTTGGAGTGGCAGAAGCCCACGGGACCCCAAAACAGCCCCAGCCTGGTCTTGCCCCACCCCCAAAATGGAGCTGCCAGCCAGCAGGGTCAATACGGCCCAATGGCAGCAGCCTGGGGTGGGACTCCAGAGCTGTCCAGCAGGGAGAGTCAGAATTCATGCTCCACGCCCTAGCCACAATTAGGCCAGCTCTGAGACAGGCTGGGCCAGTTCTGAACAGAACCCCTCAGCCCAGAGAGTGAATGCTCTGTCCCAGGGTTGTCCTAATTGCTTACCAGAGGACTAAGTGAGAATAGGCCTCTTGATACCCGATTGGTATTGATACCAGCTATGATTATTAATAAAAATTGGCTAAAAAAAAAAGTTCTGGCATAGGAGCAGTGTCTTGGGCCAGCCAAGATTGGGGTGTGGTTCCATCAGAGCTTTTGGGACTCCCTCAATTGGAATAAGAAAGAGGTTTGACCATTAACTTGGAATAAAAGCCTTGGACATCTGAAATGTTTCTAAAAGCAAGGAAAGGATCTGTGGCATTTTGTACAAGAAAGAGCAGATCTCTCCATTGAATCACAAATTGCAGTTGCCTTCCTGGCTATGATGGCCCACTCAAGATTATACCTGGGGGCCAGAACAAAGGAAACAAAACAGGTTTGTTTCTCCATTCAAGAGCTGGTGTTGCAACAATTCCTGCTGACCTCTTGGTACTGTGGGAGCCTTAATGGGCCATTTAAGTTGGTAAATCAGGAGTACCAGAGAGGACAGAGAATGTTAAAATATTGGCTCTATTGATGTTAATGATTGATCGCTGAGGTTTGGAGGGAAAGGATATCCTTTGTTTTAATAAAATAATTCAGATGTTCCTGAGGAAGTGGGTCTCACTAGGGTGTCCTGAGCCTTGTAGGTACAAAAATCTGATAAGTACAGATGGGCCATTCCATTACAAACAGACAAATAAGATTGCCCAAGGAAACATGTTAGCATAAAATTAACTTCTTTTAGGACACCTGCAGAACCAGTTTTTGCGCTTTCAGGAAGAGCTTTGGAGATGTTAGGGTAATTTTTGCATCTTTTGGGGAGAAATTACAGGACACTGCAGTTTCTTTTATTAACAAAGGAAGGACCATAATCGACAGATTTTTTTGTTTTGTTTTGTTTTGGTTCCAATTTTTGCTATAAAAATGGCAGAGAAGAGATGGTTTTAAGGTCTTCTTCTTCTGGTCATCAGAGGAGGGAGGTCTTCTTCTTCTGGCCATCATGGGATGCTAAAGAGACCTGGAGAAATTTTTCTTCCCCCCCCCCCCCTTTCTTCTTTCTGCTACACAGAATGTGGGCAGAGTTTTGCCGCAAGAACTGCAGTTTAAAACTTTTGCATTCTGGATTTGGCTGGTTTGGTAAAGGCAATTATAAGGATTATTTTTAATGTATTTCTTTTGGATTTTTGTCCATTTTGGGGATCAGTCTGACTGAGGCTGAAGGGATTCCCAATTTTTAAGTCATTTTCGGGTTCCTGAAAGAGATGCAGTTTGCTGTGGTCATGCATCTCTGTAACTTCAAACTTCTGCACATGGAGAAGACATCATTGGTGAGACAGAAGATTGGTATCCTCTATTCACTTTCCCTTATCTTTCTTTAGAACTTTTGGGTTAAGGGATCTTTCTAGTATTAGGAGTTTTCCATTCCCTTTCTGGCTGTTTTATATTTGCAATTTTTAAATGAGAATTTTATTCTCATTCCTTAATTCATATTTATGAAAAGCAATTTGTTTTGGTTTTTTTTGGGGGGAAGCTTTTGCTGCATAACTATAAATCAGTTGTTTTAATAAAAGAGGGATAAATTCAGTTAAATTCACAAAGATTTCTTAGTGGGAGATGTTCATTTCTTTAGTCGTTTTGCAGTTGTTGCATGTTTATTTCTGTTCTAGAAACGCTTCTGATATGGCTTTATATTTCATTTCAACTTCTTTTCTGTATTCCTAATAAATTCTTTGCCCTGGTTTAACAAGAAACTGGTTTTTGAGTCTAAAATGGGTTTTGTCTCTGTTTTCTGATTATTCCTCGTTATTAAAACCTGTGAAAGATCTTGCTACTGATTCCCCTGGGAAGTTTAAATTTGGTGTTCTTTGGGCTTCAAAAATAATCCAAATTATCCAAATTTTACTCCCTCCATAGTTGCTTCCAGTTTATTACTGGAGCAGAACTGGTAACACTCTTGTCTGGCCTACTGTCCATCCAATAAGGATGGGGCATACTACTGGTGGGAAGTTCCTCTCTGGCCTGTACTGGCATGTGGAACAAAGAGGCCCTGAAGAGAATTATCACGTACACCGTACTGAATCACCACCATGTTGTGAAAAGATGCTCATTTACCACTGTCCTAGGGAACCCAGGCATGGATACTTTTCAACTTCACCACACAAAAGCAAAAAGGAACTTCAATAGACAGGCACCGGAGAATTTCTTGATGTTTGTTATCATAAGTAAAAGTATAATTCATTGAATAAAGATGATTTTAAGATTCTTTGAGCTCTGTTTTAAATGTTTTTTCAGGCTTTCACCCTATCACCTTGACTGAACCTGAATTTGCCTGTTAAAAATAATGTAGGGCTGTCCTAAAGTATCATCCTCTCATTTTGGCAATTATTAAGTGTCCTTTTGCATGACCTGCATTTTTATAAATTCCTGTGGCTTTTCTTACTGAAAATATATACAATTCAAAAAGAAACCTTGTCTGTAACACTGATCCCTTTCCAAGTTAGCAGGAAAAAAGGGATCTAACTCCCTAACAGGTCTTGTCCATTATAAAGGTGGTCATTTAATTCTTCAGAAGAGACATCAGTGAGGTGGCAAAAACATCAATTTTGTTCCATGTTTTGTTCTAGTTTATTGGCAACTAGAAGTTATGACTGTGTTCAATGTAGCATCCAGTACTACATTCACTAGGCTTGGCCATTTCAGTCTCCTTATCTTCAGTAACGTAACATGCTTTAAAAAGAAAAGAAAAACACTTTTGTCCCTTTTGTGTAGCAATTTGTTTTGCTCTGCTTTGTTTAAAAAGAATATTCACAGAAAACATTAGTAAAATTACTATTTAAAAACAGATTTCTGTTATTGATTTTTAAGCAGCCCCTAGTGTTGTAATGCCCCAAGGTACTTTACAAACACATGAAATAAAAACGATAAAATACCGTGAATGTGTCATTAATAAAGAAAACCTTTCTGAACAAAGTTATCACTAGCACTGACAAGGGCAGGTTCTTGTAGCTCAGTGCATGAATTCACTGTTGCGGTATAATGCAGTATAATGCTGGAAGCTGCCTTAAAGTTTTTGGTCAGGTCCTTTTCAGGCACATGCCCATTTCTGGTGGCACTTCCTCTTTTGGCATTGAAATGCCTCCCCATATATACCAGAACAAGGTGCCATCTGCCTTCCTTACACAGTCTTTTGTTTTGGACTGGTCCCACTAGTAGATCCCATCAACAAGATTGAATGATAAAGTGAAATTGGGCACCTTTTGGGGAATCCTATCATGCTCTAGCATTTTGTCTATGGAGATGAAACCTTTTAGCAGGGTGTGGGGTTCCCTGTATTCCACACGAGTGTGTGGAGGGGAGGCCCCTGGACACTTTCCTGTACTAAAGGTTAATTTTGCTGTTCAATTAGATGTCTTCTTAAATATCTTTAAACTTAGAGCAAAGAAAACAACATCTCCAAAGAGAAAGATTTCTTTACTCCGTGAGCAAGTCTCACAGATTGTACTCTGAGAGGTTTTCAATATTTTAAGAAAGATAGGTGGAGAAGAACAGGGGTAAATATATGGGCCCTAAGTTGTTCTTATTTTTTAATATTAACCCAATTCAAGTCAATTGAGGTCTAGAGGCCTCTGGTCCAGATCCTGGGCCTCCTCATCCATACATTAATGCAGATCGAGAAGGCTCCTTCCTCTGTTAGTCTGGCTCTGTCTGCACAAGATGGAGTCAGATCCAGATTAAGAGGTGCTTGATACAGATCTACTGTAGACCAGATTAAATGGGTCTATAATCAGATTTAGAGCCTTGTTCTAGATCACAGGAGACATGCAGATGGTATGCTTCCATGATCAGTAACTACCAATACCTACTGAATGCTCCCTCCCAAGGTTCTGATGCTAGGAACTGTCATTCCTAACCTTCAGAGGTATGGGGGAGAAGCTGCATCATGTGAGCTCTATAGCTATGTGGAGGCATGGGCTGGATCAGCTCTATCAAAGCAGACAGCACTGATGTGGCCCATGCTTCACAAGACTTGGATCAGTAGGTCTGATTATTCTGGATCTACTGATTCTGATCTACTGCAGGTAAGTGCAAGATAGGTCAAAGTGCACCAGAAATATTTCATGTATTGGTCTTGAATTGGATTCAGTAACATGTTATACAAATATTATCCTCTACATTTGAAGTATACAATTCAAAGGATACTTATATTTCTGTCTGTGCATTAGCCCAAGACATGCAGATTGGATCCGTGGTATCTTGGCATTCATACAATTCAAAATTCTCTAACATTTCTCCTCTTCTTATTCATTGCAGAGCTGTCCTTCTCTGGCCAATATTTCTTCCTGAAGTACTAACAGTTAGTTAACTGCCAATCTCAGCTCTAACCTCCATAAAAGTCATTTCTTCCCTACTTTCTGGAGTTCTTAAAAAAAATTAAAAATCCCTAACATGTTTTTTTTTTTTAAAGGGAGGGCGGAAATGATTCACCTTGTAAAAACCAAACATCTGTCAACCTCAACTTCAGTTATAAGCTTATCACAATCTCAGTAATTTTCTATAAGCATAGGAGCTCTGGCTGATAACCGCCACGGAGCTGTGCTCATCATAGGCTGCAAACTTCTCTTCCCCTGAAGTAAAAATAGACACACAAAAACCTAAAATTCTATAGTTACTTCCTACAAACTCAGCTATGTAAACCCATGAGATTGTTAATGTTGATCCTGACTTTTTCCATGAAGGTAAATGACTTTTTCCTTTTTTTTAAGAACAACAGATATGTATTTATTTTAGATAACTGTAGAAAAGAATCAGATAAAATGCCAAAATCAGTGTTGACAAATGTAACAAATACTACTTCAGGCAGTTACTTCAGGCAGAGATGGAAACTGAATGTCACCTTTAGCTGTTCCTTCCCTCCCTAATGGATGGTGTTGCTGTCACTGTCTTGTCAGCTCCTGAGTGACTGACAGATCAATGAACTGAGCATGCAAGCAATTGGCATTCTTCATCTCATCACACACCATCCAATCACAAGCAGAGGCTTCCAGTTGGTTCAGGCAACTAATGCTTGTGTGCAGAGATGGGGAGAAGGAAGAAAACTCTGCAACAGCCTATTAAACAAATCAAATTAAATATCTAGCTCTTTGCTTTGCATGGCAGTTATGGAAGCTCACCTAGGCTGCATTCTGACACACTCCACGCTGCAACAGGATGCCATTGTGGCTTCTGATCTGCCAGACTGGAGGACCAGAAGCTGCAAAGGGATGCTGTAGTGGCTTCCAGTCCTCCAGATTGGAGGATCAGAAGCATTGGTGTCCCTTCACAGGGGTTTCCCATCCACCAGACAGGAACCTCTGTTCCCCACTTGTAGCAGTGGAGCATTCAAAGGTAAGTGAGAAGTAAAAAGATGCTGATAAATCAGCATCTTTTCATTTCACTAAATGCTTTGCTGCTGCAGCAAAGCATAGAGTGTATCTGGAAGAACTGCATAGCAGCTTACTCATTTTGCATAACTTACATGTTTTGCCTTACTTATGCACTTTGCTTATCTTACTATTTTAATGTAACTTGTGCAGTTTGTGCACTCATTTTACTTAACTTATGCATGAAGGTCAGATGTATAAGTGACTGCTAGAATGACTTCCTAAGTACCACCTCCAAGATGTGGAAACAGGCAAGATGCCTCTAAAGGCCATTTGAAGGGAGCTGAGAACAGATGAAGGTTTTGCCCTTGACTTTTGAGATGCCCAGAAGCAATTGGTGGTCAGTGTATGAGACAGGATTCTAGAACAGATGAGCTGTGGCCTGATCCAGGAGGGCACCTCTTATATACTTTATGAACACTCTGCCAGTACAAGTGGCAGGTTTGAATTTGAACCACAACAAGAGATGTTAGAACAACAAACAGGTCAAAACATCTGATTCATGCTTGAATAGTTCATGTTTACACTTTTTGTCCTATTTAAATGACACTGTTGCTTTGAAGACAAAGTTTGAATTTCAGCTGAACCAAAGTGGGTCTTAGATATATTTAGAAACAAACAACAGATCTTAATTTCATGTTAATCTCTAGCCACAGTTCTTATATTTGTACTAACTGCGTAGAACAGTGAATCTCTGTAGGTTTTCTCCTATATTACAGGCTATCTCTGTTGAAATGTCTTTTTCTCTTAGGAATACCAGCCTTCCAAACTTGATTCTGCATTTTATTTTATTTTATTTACTTCTGTTAAACTGAAACAGATCCATGGTGGTGATGTGTAAAAATACTGTTTTGAATAATTTGCACTTTGGGGGGCTTTTTTTTTGTGGGGGGGAGTGTTTTGCCAGTCTTCAACAGCAAAGTTAATCTCTTATCTAGGTACACCTGTTCTTTCTTTCTTCTCTTCAGCCTGAGTGGGTTGGGCTGAGAAGGGCAGTGGGGTGACAAAGGACCAGGCTTGCTCAGATAAGGACTTAATTTTGCTCTTATGGGATCCTTAGCAACACATTAGCGCACCTAAACACTAGTCCTCACAGAAAGGTGGCTATGGCTGTCCTGAAATATGCATCCCTGATCTGTGGGTAGTTTACATAGCATTTTAAAAACAAGCAAACACTTAAGTTTGCTACTTGTTACTTAAGCTGAAAGAAACTTTCTTTTTTTAAAAAAATGTTTTTTATTTTTGCTTTTTTAACAGAGCTAAGCACATAATTTTATTTCTGTTCTTGGACTCTCCTGTAGCTGAATACATAGAGATTATAGTCGCTTTCCATGGAGGCCCCACATATTTATCCACAGCTAATATTCACAGCCAGAAGTCTCAGAATGACATTCAAATTAATGTTTTTATATTAATTCATTAATATTATAGTACTGTATAAATAATACATCAATAACATTAAAGTTGTATGTTTACGCGGGGCAAGGTTACAATTACAGTCCTTTCACAGTTACTTGAAAACACAAGCCAGAAACCCCTGTCATGCAGTCCACTTTGAATTTTATGGAAGATGTATTGTGATGAACCTGGAGAAATGCAAGATTTCTGCAAACGTTGAGCTGAACTTTGCATGGAATCACTTCCAGAGGGTGCCATGTTTGCATGCACTACAAGCAGACATTTCTGAAGGTTGCACAAAAGGCCTATTGTCTCTGCTAGTGCCTATTACCTAACATGCACCATGTACTCAAGCTTCACTGATGGTATTGGGGGTATTTCAACATCCTTGCTAAGATGACCCACAGTTCAGACCTTCATAAGGCCTATTCGCACTACAGCCTGTAGTGCATGATTAGGGAACTTTTGGGAAAGAGCATCCCCCACCTTGAGGGGGACGTTGCAGCCTCCAGGTGCCTCCTGCCTTCCCACAAGTTCCATAATCATGCACTAGATGTGTAGCACAAAATCGTGCCCCACACCTTTACTAACCTTACTTAGTCACTTACCTGGTGCATCCAGGCAGTGGAAGTTTGCACCTCTTCTCATGCCCTGGGGTCATCTGAGGTGCCGTGCAAACGTGCTGGCACCTTGGAAAACCATAGATGTGACTGTGTGTGCACAGAGCATTCGCATCATCTTGGCAACAGTGCTGATGCACATGCGGTCGTGCACCAGAACTGCCACAGTCAAAATGGCATGCCCTGAAGAGGACCGGCCCCAATGATCATGGGGGGGGGGGAGAATGGATAACACTGACTAGGGCTCCAAGAGTGAGTGCTAATCAGTGTTGGTTCAATGCAGTCCTTTCCTGTCCAGCAGACAGGAAGGGAAGTGTGAGATCACCCATAGTCTCCATGGCAACTATGGGGCTGCATCAGTAATTTACTGGCCCAACATATATAGTATGATAGACCCTTGATCTGGACTTTTCCATAAAGCAGATTGGTAAAAATCTATTGATAGGTGGGTCAGTGGTAAGCCTGTTATCATGGTCAGATTACTCACTGGTCTTTGCAGGAATATCCTCCTTTTTGTTAGATATTTTAAAATAATTGATATGGTCTTTTGGTTAGACTGTCGGATTCTCATCTGGAGGTCCCCCAGTCTGAGTCCACAGTCCTTCACAAAGTGCGCTGGTCCCACGTACCTGACAGGGTGTCTGTTGTGGGGAGAAGAATGGAAAGTTTTGCCAGCCATTTGGAATTCCCTTAAATGGGTGAGGAAACTTGGGTATATAAGCCAACTCTTCTTCTTCTGGTTATACACCTGGAAGACACCTGTTAGGAATGCCAGATTGTGATATTGGAATTTCAATCAGGAATATGTCCCAACCACTGATTGATTCTGTCTAACAAAATGCCACCCATTTATATACAATTCACACCTTTGTGTTTGCAGAGATCTGGAAACACAGCTTAATTTACATTTCCAAAGGCGCAAACTTCCAGCTGGTCATGTCTGGCAGAAGAAGGAATCATTTTATTTGGGCATCAGTTTTCACAAGCATTCCTGCCACATGGTCCTTTTACTCATGTATTTCTTGCTGACAAATCCCAATGACTTGTATCCTTGACATTTAATTCTCACCCCCTGAGCTCAGCCAAGTGTCAGGGACAGCCCCCAGTATTCATACGTGGTTAAAGGTTCTAATGCCAGGAAAGTGTGCATGATTCAGTTTGCTCCCACCACATGGATCCATTCTACAATTGACTCCTGTCATTCAGACATCACATCAACACTGCCACAACAAGGGGGGGGGGGAAAGCTACACTAAATCTACCGCTTGCCTCTTGCAGCGATGTTCCAGCCTAGAGCAGCTCTGTCAAACCCTGATCACAAACCTTGTATTCGTGTTCTACTGCTGATAGAGCTTTGCACCCTTCCTGAGCCCCATAACTCTTCCTGGAAGTTTTACCAGACTTTGGAGAACTCCCCATGACAGCAAATCCATGATATCAAATCCTGTTCATCTCTGTGGATGAGAACTGGATTCTCCTGGCTAGAGTAGGCTCTTCCTGGGCCAGTTTAGGGTAGATTTAGGGTGCATTTCCCTTATTTTCCTCCTCTGATACTTGCAATTTATAAGAACAGAAACACCTGTCCTGCTTTGACCCCACTGTGGTAGCCCTTTTTCAACTTATTTGACCCTGTGCATATGTGTCAGGGATAGCCTGTTCTTGCACAGCCTTTACTTGTGTTCCTATTGCTTTTTGAAACTGGCAAACAGCTGATTGCCATTTCTCTGCCTTTTAAAAAGTTTTTCTTTGTACTTTAATAAAGTTCTCTTCCTGTTTTCAAAAACTATTAACTCTGAGAGTGCTTTCCTTTCCATTTTCTTTTATTTTTGTAGTACATTGGGTCAGTACATTGGGTTACTGTTTTTAAAGCCTTCAACTTAAGTCTGGGTAGAGCTAATTAAAACCAGTTAGTTGCTGACCACTACTCATAACAAGGGCTGCAGATTTTTAACAATATCTGAAGTTACCTTATCTCTCAATAAACAAACCAATCTCTCCATCTCAGCTAATTTGATCATTTTTATAATCCCATCTTCCATTGTTGTGCATATACTAACATAACTGCAATTATCATATATTTCATTAATTGGTTATCCTTTACTAAGTCTTTAGGCATTACACCCCCCTCAAAAAAACCAAAAGTTCAAGTTTCCACTGATTTGCATTATCTTACGTATTTCTTCCCCCTTACCTTAAAGTCTGGCTGCTACCACCTCATCTCCCACCATCTTCACTACCACTGAAGACATCTCTTCTGGGCATTCACATGTGGCTGGAGCAGCCATCTGATTCCCTAGGAATCTTATAAGATTCTCCATGATTCCTGGAGAATCATCCACAATCCCCTGTGATTCCTGGGGAAATCGCATGAGATTCACCATGATTCCCACCATGTTAATATAAAGAATAACAGCAATTGTGGCCCACTTTGTCTTGTTCCTTTCTGAATTTTACACTCTTGTGGAGCTTCTCCATTAACTATGATCTGTGCCATTCAGGACACGTGAATAGTTTTTAATCCACTTACTAAAGATTTTTCCCAGATCTATTAAAAAAAAATTCAAACAAATTTCTAGATCTTTTTCAGTATACAGAAAAATTAAAGCTGCTTGTTGCTCATGCTGACATTCCAGATATTTTACTACATCTAATACTGAATATTATCTTTCATTTGCCTTTTAGGGAAAAATCCAGATTGGTCCTTGTGAATATAAGCCTGCAGGACATATATATATATAAATCCTACCATAACCATTTCAAAGGTCTTATAGTGGTTATTCAGCAAACGGCTTGTAATTCTCAGGTTTGTTAATTCCTGTCCTTTAAAAAAAAAGAGAGAGAGAGAGAGAGATGTTTTTCCTTAACTGTTTGGTAATCTCTCATTAAATAGCGTTTTATTCATTATCTGCTGCATGTGGAATATAATTCATCTTGGAAACTTTTATAATACAACATTGTTAGACCATCTGGTCCTGTTGATTTACCAAGCTTTGTATTGTTTATGGTGTCCAATAAGTCTCTTGGAGGATCCCTTTAAAATCTGGCTTTGTTGTGTTATTTTGGTAGTTTCTTTCTATGTAAACACTCAGTTATGTGTTTTTCTCTCACATTGGATCTTGTATAGAAGTTCATATAATATTGGCACAGATATAATTTCTATAAATTGACAGCATTTGTTTAGAAAACTTATACTATGGGTGATTTTGCACTAGGTAGTATATTGGAACACCCAAGCAAAGTAGGAGCTTCCTTTCCCAAGTGGTTGTGACATTTTTCCCAGCCATGGCAGCTCAAAGAAAAGGGTCTGCTCAAGGTCCTGTGATGCCTCCACAGCTGCTCAATTGGAAAATCAGCTCCTGTCATGAGTGGTTTGGCCCTGGTGGCTCCAGCAAGAAAGGGTGCTCAATCATGACCTCACAACCTCAGCTACTTGAAGTGGCTGGCTCCCATCTCAAGTGGCTACAGACCTGTGGCTGTGAGCAGCCCTTTTTTCCTGGGGCAATGACAGCCCCTGGAAGAAAGATCACTCAATCATGGCCATGCTATCCTCCCTTCACTATGAACTTTCAATGAAGATTTGTAGCAAAGATGGAGCTGCCCAGATCTGTGGGGGGCTCCATTCACATGAACGCAAACTACTCTCCCATCCACTTTGGTGAAAAGTAAAGGGAGAACTTAGCATTCATGCACATTATTGTTGTTTCAGTTTGTAAACTGCATAGTAGCAATTCTGTGCTATGAGATTCTATGTTATAGGAGGATGTACCATATACAAATATATTGTCAAAATGATCATCTAACAAACTGGGGGGAGTAATGCCTCTACAGCTGCTTTAGATAGGGCTGTTGCTTGTGTGTCTCTTTGCTTACATGTTTATGTGGGCATGGATCTATTTGGGGTTATATTGCTCAAACCAAGAAAAAGTTCTGCTACCCACGCTATAAAGAACTTTAAAAAAATGTGTTCTGAATTTTTCATCAGATTCAATAATACTGTGAATATTTCTGTATCTATGGGAGAAGACAGGAGGTTGTAAGCTCATAATTTTTCATACTCTTATAGAATGTTCCATCTAAAAGCCATAGGAAATATTATTTATTGACTCTTCTTGACAATGAGAGGATGAATAGGTCTTTAGATTTGCATAAGAAATACACAAGCAAGCAGTATAATAGTGCTGAACTGCTCTCTTTTTTGGCATGAGATGCTTTTTAAATAAATGAGAGCCAGAATGTTCAAACCTATGGTTATAAATCATTCACTGGATCCCTCATTTTTGACATGCAGGTAATATTTGTATTACTTGGCTGATTCTACGTACATTAAATCTTACAGGACTAAATATATAGGAGAATGAACTGCATAATTTCTCATCTGTACAGATGAGAGTTAAATTACAATGTTCTATTACACCACAGCCAAAACACTGATTTCATTCACTATCTTGTATGTATATATTGACTTGTAAACAAAGATTAAAAAGTAGTTACCAGGTTCAGATGTTAGAAATGATGAGGTGGGAAGGAGATTTAAGAATAGACTAATATGAACAATCTCAAGACACAATCTTGACGTAAAAACAGTAGAGATGTGATGAACTAATTCTGTTCAAATCCAGGTATGTATAGAACAAATGGAGTTCAGAGTACCTAGGCCTATTTACACTACTGCCAGTAGTGCATGATTAGTGAACTTCTGGGGAAGGGCATCTGCACTTGGAGGAGGCTGCTACAGTCTCCAAGTGCCCCCTGCCTTCCCAGAAGTTCACTAATTGTTGATTAGGTGTGGAGCGTGAAATCATGGTCCACACCTTAACCAATATTGACCAAATACATTTGTATGTGTATGGATACATACATATTACATATGTATCTGTATGCGTCTTATTCATATCTGTATGCATTTCTATGGATATGTACACGACAAAACCCGGATGCATATGGGATAAAAACAGGATGCGTACAGATGTGTACAAACATGTACAAATGATGACGAAATTTGTATCTTCAAATACAAATAGAATATTTGTACGAAAAAAGGAACTCTGCTTTCTGTTTTATACACTTAAATTCTCTCTGTTGAGTTCTGCTCCCTCCTAGCTCAAAACAGTCAACTGCATACCAGTTTTGTCAACAAAACATAAAAGAAAAAAAAAGTAGCCAACAATCTTTAAGTAAGTAAATATTGCTTGTTCTAAGCAAGCAATCATCCAATTGGAAAAGGCAACACAGTAACCAATAAGTGAAGCTATATCAAAATAGTGTAAATAAGTGCAGAGGCAGGCATTTTTAAAGGAACAGGCACTTTGACCTGTTCTTCGGATACTTCACTGAATGCTTCTAGTTTTAATTTCTCTTTAAACACTTAATTCAAACATCAAGGTTGTTCACTTCAAAAACAAATCCCATGGACTCCCCCTATTTACTAAAAACTATGTTTGAAATGAACTGGTTTAGCACAATCTTGGTGCATTCTTCCCCATTTTTTTTTAATTTGAAAAAAAAAACCTGTGATGCTCTGGTCAAAAATGATATTTCCTTAGTTTTTATTACTTGGTTCAGCTGCTCCTTTTAGAATTAGCTAATACATTTTAATAAGCATTACTGTGTGATAAACAGTCAGTAATTTAGTTTTTAATATTGTGCAATTCCATTTGGTGCTCTTTGATTCAGGAACCAGAATGTTTTTGGCTGTCGAACTGACAAATTTAAAATATGTGGTGGTGTTTGTCTCTGTAAAGTAAATGCATGAGAATGACAACTGTGAACTTTGTATTGAGGGACAAAGTGGGGGAATATATTTCTTCATTTCTGAGCCTTGGATGATCTCATGTTATCAGGCCTTGGAAATGCTGAGCATTGTCTTTGAAATAAATGTTGATTTATGGCCTGATTATGGAGGCGTTATTTGTGTCATAGCTGCTTATTTCCTGGAACCTGAATCTTTGAGTAATGATCAAATTAAGTATGATTTACTTGCTTCTGTTGCAGGGTTTCTTTTTCTTTTTCTTTTGGGCTTGCAGTATGATTTGATTAAAGAAACAGCAGAAGAAGGATTAGGAATCATCCTAAGCAGGACTCTGTGGCTTGATCAGGTATTAATTTCACCATCCAAGCTTGCACATGTATTATCATTTCATTATTAAACTTGCAAAGAAAACATTTTTCTTTCTTTAATCATTCTTCTTTGCACTCTCTCTTATGCTGTTTCGCAGTCACACACACACACACACACACACATACACACAGACTCACACACAGAGAGACAAATGTGTGGGTGTGAGAGTGAAGGAGAGGGTGGAGAGTAGGAGCAGAAGTGGTTGCAGAGGAGAGATTAAAAACCAGCCATAATGAACTGAAAGATGAGGCCTATTTGCACTTGGGCCTCTAGTGAAGGACAGATCTGGGACAGACCATTCACTCTTGCAGGAGGCCGTTTCTGGCCAGAAGCGTCCCCACCTGTCCCAGAGCTGTCCTAATTGCGTCCAGAGTGTGTAGCATGAAATTGTGCTCCATACCTGTCCCTACCTTAACCCCAGGCATACCTGATCCATCTGGCAGGGAGAGTATTCACATTAATTCCTGCTGGGCAGCTCTGGAGTCCCACCCCCAGGCTGCTGCCATTGGGCACTACTGGCCATGTCACTCTGTGACATGCCAGCTAGCAGTCTAATGCCAGGGGGTGGGATTGACCTGGGCCGGTGTTGGGCCCACAGCAGCCAGCGGGGACCTTCCCAGTGCCTGCCCTCACCCAGGGGGCATGCGGCCTCCTGCCACCCACACTGTGCTCACCTCTCCAAACCACCAGTCCGGTCTGGATCAGTCCCAATGCCACCTTCAGCGAGCACTAGGTACCAGACTCTCAATGTGCGGTATCACCATAAATGTCTATTGCTCTAACTGCAACTTTTTTTTTACTCTATACACTTGTGTGTGTGTGCGCGCGCGCACTTGCTCGCATAGGCACATGTGCATGTGCTTGCCTGCCTATCAGTCTATTTCTTTCATTTTCTCCCCTTAACCAGAAGCACAAGAAAATTCCTATATTTCTATTTCCATCCTGATGATGGCTGTGTAACAGAGTACTAGCTATAACCATTCATATACATACTGTTATTTATTGTATTAATGTATTTGCTTAAGACTGGTTTTATTATTGTCTTTGATATAACCACCTCTGAGATCTTGGGATATAGGGTGGGATAGAAAAATGAATGTGTGAATGCATGCATGAATGAGCATGACCTGTCTTTGGGATTACTTCCTGCTTTGGTGAGCTTTCTAAGTCAGTACTCATTTAAGACCAGGGACAAGATTATTAAGCCTTGTCTGAACTGGGCCTTAATTCTGTATTTTATCCTAGAATATACCCTGAGAGCAAAGCTTCCTATAGTCATCACCAGCATGTGGATGGCAGGACCCTATTCCAGAATATAATCCAAAATAAGGCCCTGTGCAAAAACAGCTAAAATGTATAATTGCTCTAAGAGGAATTTCATGTTTGAGATTCGCCTGGTGTTTTGTGCTATTTCTGGGCAAGGGTATGACTGGTTGGCTGGAAATCTGAAGAGGAACACTCCACTTGGCAATGTATTTCTGCAGAAAAAAAATGCTAGATTTGCTCTCCATTACCTGCTACACACGTTATCATCTCTTTCTGACAGCAGGTTTTTGTGCAGGTTCTCAACAACAATATCAATCAGAAAAAAAATGCAACAAGCAAAAAGGAAGGTCAAAACCCAACATGATAAAGGGGAAAATCACCTTCTCCACTTTCCTTTGTGCTTCTCCCATGTGTTTTCTGTTAAGTGGTAATCAAGTGGAACAATGGGATAAGCTTGATTCTTTTGGAGAATGTTAAATTCCTGCAGAGAACTCAGGCATATTTATTAATGCTTGCAACATAATGTAATTTATTATTGATTTCCCCTATTTCTTGTTTAGTAACTGACACTTGTAGATAATACAAATCTTTTTTAAAAATGCTGAAATATTGATTATTCCAAAAGCCATAGCTAGATCATCTTTATCTTCCCGTCCATCTGTCTATCTGTACCATGGACGGCAGGCTTTTTTTGTGCATGCTGCAGGCTTTTAAAGATAGATATATGCATCTTTTAGACAGACAAGGAAATTTTAAATATTTTATTCTGTTTATAACTTCCCTTTCTCTGCAGCCACTGGTGACAAAAGACACTGAAATTGTGTTTTCCAACCCAGCTGTCATTTCCTTAAAGCCCAAGCACCTGCCACTGTATCGTTCTCAGATGTTTGTTGATGGGCGGCAGACAAGTACAGTAGATCTGTTGGGATGGGTTTCTGAAGCAGAAAACAGGATGACTCCCCCACTTTCCCATGGAATATATATAACCAACGTCGGCAGACGGCTAAGCTGGTTTTGTCTGTGAGGCACTGTCACCTGGGAGTGGTAGCTTAGCATGTCATTGTGCATGTCACAAGGTCCCTGTGCACCTCTTCCACCTAGAAGAGGTGCAGATGGAGCTTGCTGGACTATCCCAGCCTGGTGGCTAGGATAAGTGTGGAGCAGTTTTAATAGTGCTTGAGGGATGCTCTGGCATATGCAGAGGTACCTCCACCTGTACTATGCACCGTATCTGCAGAGAGTTGAGAACAGGCCAAGGTTTTGCCTTTGTCATCTGCTCGAGAATGCCCAGAAGCAATTGGTGGGCCACTGTGTAGATAGGATGCTGACTAAATGGCTGTGGCCTGATCTGGCAGGGATCCTACTATGCTACTGTGTATGTCCTGGCAGCATTTAAACTAATGGTTCCACCAGCTATTGCTGTAAGAAGAGCACAGCGAACCAACTTCAAAGCAGCAACTTCAAAGCAACTACTAACATCGCAGCTGTAAAACTTGTGTTTCCTGACTGTGATGTTGCTGGCCATTTCTGTTTAAAGACAGTAATGGTTCCACGCATTCAAAGTCAGACGGGGATACCGATAGTAACAGTGAACAGCAGTAAGTCCTGCTCTAGTAGCAGGAGCCATGTGGCATCCTCGTGACTACTGACAAGAGCAGAAGTAAGCACACTTGGAGAGCTTATTCTTGCTTAGTTTCCAGTGCTCTACTGAGCGTTTACAGCAGGATGTTGGCTGGCTGTGTGTGGGTTCATGCAGGCATGCATCCTGCATGCCCCACAACTAGGGGTGTGCACAAATATTCATAAAATTCGATATTCGTACAAATTTGTATATTCATACGAATATTCATACTTATCATTCATACATTGACCTTCGTATTCGCACAAATGTTTCGGAACATTTGTGAACCTGGGGAGGTGGGAAAGCAGCTGCACCAGTAACATCTACAATGGATCCAGAGTGCTTTCAACATGGATTGAAAGTGGAATCAAAGTGGATTTAGGACATATTTGATGGTTTCAGAGTGGATATGTTAGGGGATATGTATTGGATACGTATCGGTACATATTGAATATATATTAGTTCATATCAGATATTTGTATGCATTTGTATCAAATAGAATCCTACCACTTTTGAAGGAGATCTATTCAAATGAATACAAATTTTCTTACATTCGATTTGATACAAATTGAATGCAAAAAAAAAACCCGTCCATTCACATCTCTATCCACAACTTCAGAGGAGTTATGCCTGCGCAAAAATAAATAAATAAATACCGGTAAATAAAAATCACCCTCATGGCTGAGTTACAGTACCATAAGGCGTCTGTGCAGATCACGCACTAGACACAAGTTGCTAGATACAAAGTCAACTCAGTTGTATATACTCAGTACCTGACTTAGCATGTAAATACTCTTATCAAAGGGAAAGAATCATCCATAGCAGTGGACAAATAATCTGTGTTGGGCAGATGCGACTTTCAAACTCGTTCAGATCTCAGATTTTAAAACTATTCTACTTTCCATAGGACTCTCTATCCCTTCTCATTCTGTGCTTATCTCTACCACTCTTCTTAAGTATGTGTTTTATCTCTGCCAATCCCTTTTGTGCCATTTCACTAAGTAATAAGGTAACAAAGGGAAGGTAGAAAGTGGAAGTGTTCCAGATATCTAAAAGAAGAACAGATTGCTAAACTCACTTTTCTGTTTAGAATTTGCACAACATAATGAAAGACCTTTCGTGAGGCAACTCTTTCAGCAAACCCATTAGCTTTGCCCAAATTAGCCCTATTCTTTATAAGGCATTAAATGCGCTACAAAGCCTAAAATGTTTGTAATGCTATATAATCACACCAGCTGTACTTTCTATAGCTAACAGGCTATTAGACAAGTTGCACACCATCTTCATTTTTATAAGCTAATTTCACTTTTCTCTCCATCCACCCACCGTTTCTGGTTCTCCCACAGATTCATTAGTTCTTTGTCCCAGTAGGAATATAAAATGGTGATCAAGCAGTCCTATCCACGTGTGCTTCTTTCTCTCTGTCTCTTTGGGACTTTTCATACTTATGTGCACAGTTCCCATTCCAGTAGATCAAGAACAGAGCAATCTGGGTTGGGATGGATCACTCTTGGTTGGAACAACACTGTCTGCATGGTGACAGGATGCTCCAGCCCAGATCCACACGGGGCCCAATGTTTGCATGGGTTTTAGAGCCAGCATGCACAAGCTCTTGGCCTTGGTGTTCCTGGGGAACCATTTCAGTGGCACAATGATGCCAAAATGAGTCCCTCTATAACCAGAACCCAAAGGCAAGCATCTTCTGCATGACTCCATGTTTGGATCTAGGTTGAACTGGTACTCCAGTGATCCACATCAAGTACAGAGTGTACCAGAGATGGGCAGGGCCTTCTGCATCCCACAATAACACGAGGAAGGGAAGCTTTTAGTGCATTTGGTGGTATGGAATGCCAACAACTGCAGAAAGGCCCTCCTCCTTCCATCTCTGTGTATATATATGCACACTTTCACAGTCCACTTAGTACACTTTCTTGTGGTTGATGGTCAACTACTACAACTTGATAATCTTGCACTACAAAGAAATTGAGTTCTTTAGTTCTGATTGGAGGCAGCTCCATTTTGGGTGGATGGGGAGGCACTTTGACCTGCCATGGAAAAATATGCCCTACGGTTCTTCATTCTGAAGTGCAAACATCCCATTTTGTCCATGCAGCACACAAAACTGAGCTCTGCTGGCAGAGGTGGCGGCACAACTGTCATGAAACATCATCTGTCACCATGAATGAAGATGTGGAAACATCACGCACCTTACTGAGAGAAGTGGGTACCCTGAAGCTTTCTCCTTGAACTTCCAGCTTCTATGTGAAAGGCTGCTGGTCAACATTCTGTATACCTAACTGCTGCAGTTGAGTTGAAGGGGTTTCTTTCTATTAAATCAACATTTCTATCATTCCCTTTATCTGTCCTGTTTCAAGAAAACTGCACTAAGGCTGTGGTCACACTTAAGGTTGAATCCAGCCTCAGCCCACTTTCAGAGTGAGAGAATTCATCAGCAAAGTGACAAGTTGTTTTCTTTCAAGGCAGCAATTGAGAGCCTCAACTGCCTCTCCTGACTCCGGAGTTGGGTGTCATCAGCATGCTCATGGCACCTCACTCCAAAACTCCTGATGACATCTCCCAGTGGCTTCACATAGACATTAAAGAGCATAGGACACAAAACCAACTACTGGGGAACTCCACAAGAAAGTTCCGAGGGCATCAAATAGAAGTCTACCCGCCCCAGAGCAAGAAGAGAGCTACTGTGAAACAGAGCCTCCCTGTCCCAGTCCCTAAAGCGATTCCAGTAGGATAATGTGGTCACTGGCATTGAAAGCTGCTGAGAGATCAAGAAGAACCAACAAGGTAGCATAGGCCCTCTCCCTCTCCTGATAAAGGTCACCTATTAGGGCAACCAAGGCAGTATCAGTGCCGAACACACATCTGAATCCAGATGGAAATGGGTCTAGATAATCCATTTCATTCAAGCATGCCTGTAGTTTTATAACCACTACCTTCCCCCAAACCTTGCCCAAACCTTGCCTACTGGAATGTAGTTATTCAATACTTCTGGATCCAGGGAGGCCTTCCTAAGGAGGAGATGTACCACAGCTTCTTAAGAGCTTCTAGCAACTCCCCGTCATGCAAAGAGGAATTTATCACTCCCTGGATCCACCCAGCCATACCCACTCAGCTAATATTTATTAGTCATGAGGGCCAAGGGTCAAGAAGATAGGTAGTCAACGGAATCCCTGAAAGCAGGTTGTCCACTTGCTCAGACTGTAACAATTGAAACTGATACAGAATAATCAGACCATATGGAGCTCTGGACACATCCATCAAAATACTTCTAACTGTGGAGTTCAATTCCATGTGAATTTGAGCAACTTTGTCCTGAAAGTGCCTTGCATTGCTGCCATTTGAGCTTTTTATTTATTTATATTTATTTATTTGTTTGTTTGTTTGTATTTCTATCCCACTCTATACCCAAAGGTCTCAGGGCGGGTTACAATATTATATTAATCTTAGACAGGTCCTTGCCCTCAGGCTTACAATCTAAAGAGACAAGAAACAAAAGGAAAATTGTGTGGGAGGGAACAGGGAACAGCAAAAAGCAAGCACGTGAGGTCTTCAGTTCCAATTTAGTTAAATGACCTATGTAGTTCTGCTCCTTGAGTGGTCTTGGCACACCCCTGATCTTCAATTGGAATAGTCAAAACTAAAGGCTTATTTTTCTACTGACATCTTATGTGCCAGCTTGTCTTACTAGTAAATTGGGATTAGGCACTAATGCTAACATAGGTTATTCTCTTACTTGACCTTTATTGCATTATAAATGCCTTTAAAAAAGAAAAAAAGAAATCCCTCTGCTGCAGGCTATAGCTGTGAAAATCTTTCTGAAAGCATGCCAAAAATATTGATTTGAATAAATGAAGAACAACAGTCATACCAAATTTCCACTTGAGCATTTACAGAGTAACTAGAGATTTGGGATCCTGACACTGAAAGTCTATAGCTAATGTAGTCTTATAAGCTTTTTTTTTTTTTCAAATGGACCCAAGAACTATGATTCAATGTTCATATTACAAAAGGAGCATTGGCAAATTCATAAATAAATATACTTGTAGCTTGCAAAAGAAACAGTTCAGCATCTTGCTCTAAAACAGCTTTTGATTCCTCTGGTGGATGTCAAGATTGCAGAAGGAGACAAAGTGCAGTTTATACATCTGCCTGTTACTTTAGTTTTCCATGGCTCCTTCCAGAGAACAGCTGAATATAACATGATACAGCAATATCCTAGAAGAAAGCACTTCTGGAATAATCACTATTTATCTAGATAGCTGGGCAACTATGCAGGGCAGCAAAAAAAGAAAAAGGAAAAAAGATTTATCTGGTCTGGATGCTTATTCCTGCAATGTCGTGGCCACCCTATGTCCATGTGTGGCTGCCATTTTAGCTCCAGTTTCACACAGACATGTGCAGTAGCCATATCCAAAATGGCAGCTCATGGGAGCTATCATCCAGATGTGGTACTGTAAGTCCTTTTGCTTTAAGAAAAATAAAAAGGGGGGTTGTGAGTTGATAATAGAGCCATCACAGAATCCTGGGTGTCCATATTCACCATTAGCAGATTGAGTGGTCACGTTCAAATGAATTATGAGTGTGAGTGGCTATTTTGTTCTTTAAAGAATGGGCATTTGGCCAACTCTTAAGTTCCAAAACAGTTTTTCATTTTTAACAGCAATTTTTCTCCATTGTCAACATGACTACCAAAATAATGAGTGGGTAATATGAATGCCGGCAATATCCTTTTTCCAAGCATCTTTAACCTGATTTCCTGCATTTTGGCCTTGGAAACTTTTGTTTCAAGTTTGCCCATCCCACTTTGTTTTCTGCCAGTTATGCATACCAATTCGAAGCATGAAAGAAAGCCTGAATAAAAGACGACAAGTGATGTGAATCATGATGAATAATGGGCCAATATTTTACGTTATCAGAGAAAGCTGGTTGTGGTTTTTCTTTTCTTGCATCATTTGCCTGCAAATAATACATTTTCTAATATTCATTTTGTGACACAGCTGGAACTCAATTGTATCACAGGCATAAATGTGCCAGCTTTATAAAACTTGTTAAAATGCCTGATTGGGATGGGACAAATAGATAGAGTACTTCAAAGGATAAGGATGTTCAGCAGTGAGAACTATGGAATAATCACACTCTCTTTCTTTTTCCTTCTGTTTTTAAAAGTAACTGCACAATATAGCCAAGTTCAGATGGGAAGACAAAGCCTTCTATTCTGTTGGTTGCCTATACAAGACTTCGGATGGACTTAATGTCTAAATGAAAGCAGAAGGTTGGCTGGTGGTTTCCTAGCAGGAAATTTTAAAAGGTGAAATTAGAACATGCTTAGAGACGATTTAAACAACTTAGCCTCTATTGTCTGTGTCATGCTGTCAATTTCTTTTCTTTTCTCCTTTGCTGTCTACTTAATAATTGAAGCCATTAGATGTTGGTGGTTGTGCACTCTGACTTATACTGAAGGAACAGACATGCTCTTGATTGTTCTTTGAGAGAAAATGGGGAGAAAAAAAGCCATCACAAGATAAAGACAAACTCTGAAAAAATGGAGAAGGGCTATATTCTAGTGACCCAGGATTACTTGCTAATGAAGCCAAGGGTCTCATTTTGGCAACTTCTCTCTATTGAAAAAAAAATAGAGAGAGAGCATTGGGAAGTACAGTACAAGTACATCTCAATGTGACTTAGAGTTCTCAGAAAGTCAGGAAGGAGTCTGATTAGATCTTTGGGTGCTATTTCATGTTAAATTTCAAAACGCCTACAGTAGAAAATTCCAAGGGAAATGAATAATGAACTCTAAAATACCCCATCCTGGCTCTACATAAAGGTAAATATAAAGGGGCAACCAAGTTCAACTTTTGATTAATGTAGGGGAAGATGCACACTAGAGGTTTGCACAAAGCCAGTTCTCCCTCCTTCGATTCAATACAAATTGAGGAGGAGAATATTTGGCTTCATGCAAAGCCCCTCCACAAATGGATCCAAGCAGGTACAGATTTTTACGAATTTTGAATAATACACATACCTAACCCACACGGTTTTCTTGGCATTAATGTAGAAGGGACTGGCCACCATCCTCTTCCAAATCTGTTGTGTCTTGTTTTGTTTTCCAGTACTTAGTGTTTCTAATGGTCACCCATCTTAGTATTAGCAAGTTCTGGCCTTGTTTAGCTGCCTTGTAATCAGTAGATTTTTTTTAAAAAATGATAGTGATTAGCATTTTTTTGTCTTTTTTTTTAAAAAAGGCTTGATAGTACTCCCTGGATGAAAATTTCAAAAGCAATCTTTAGATTGTGTGACTTAAGTTATGGGGAGATAACAATTCTAACATCCTTCAGAGGAGCATCACTTAAAGCCATCATTTTCATAGCCTGTGACAACTCCTAACTCTTAGCAGCAAACGTTTTATAAATTTGTTCTCGTAATTTTCTACTTCTCAAGGTTACAAGAAGTTTAGACTTGGATCCGACAAACATTTCTATCTTTGTCATTACAAATGAGACTGATTATAGGTTAATTTGTATTCTCTGAGATTGTACAGTCTTTTCAGGATTGATATATCCTTTATGTGAATGCTCTGTCTTGCTACAGCACATGAAAAAGTCCCATGTGTGATGTACGTTTGGTAGAGATGTACACAAACTAGAAAGTAGTGCTTCAGTTTAAATTGTGCTGAACTATGTGCAGTTCTAACAAATTTAATTCAAATCTCAAACCTGTTTGATCTGGTTCTGTACACCAAAACACATATTTAAAAACAAAGCTACCTCAAAGGACAAAATACTAATGAACTCAAATCAAATTGAACCAAGTGGTTTAATCTAATTTGACTGAACTCCCCCCCCCCCACCTTAGTCCAGTTTGCAGCTTTAACCCAATTTCCTGCATTTTAGCCTTGCAAACTTGTGTTTCAACTCTGTCCATCCCACTTTGTTATCCCTCTAGCATGGGATGCAAAGGTACTGAGGGAAAAAGAAGTATAGTGTAGGGATGTGCATGAATATTCATAACATTCATTATTCATACAAATTCATTCATTTGTACAGAAATCAAATGTTACAATATTTGTATACTAACATTCGTATCAATACAAATGTTTCCAGACATTCCGTACAAATAGTTTAGAGGTTAGTTAGATTGGGGGTGTTGAAAAATGGAGCACCAGTGACATGTGCAATGGATCCAAATTGCATTTGGCATGGATTGACAGCAAATTAAAAGTGGATTCAGGTTGGATTTGATGTTTTCAGAGCGCAAATATGTTACGGATGCATATTGGGTATGTATTTGTTTGTATTGCATACATATTCATTCATATCAGATATGTATTCATTTGCAACAAATATATATCAAATATTCAAACAATAGAGTCATACTGAATAGAATTTTACCACATTTGAATGTTATCTATTCGTATGAATACGGATTTTCAAACATTCAGTTCATCATGAATTGAATGACAAAAATGCATTCATGCACACCCCTAGTATAGTAGTGAAAGATTCTGCTATTCTAAGAACACTCCCCAGTCTTGATTACTTCTGAAAGACTTTTTGAGGGTACGAGCAAGAATTCAACATGAATTTTAAAGCTATAGAAGTCCATGGCTGCATGTTATTGGTTATTGGTTAGCCATATGGACAGGGTTGGATCACATGGACAGTAGATTCTCAACACAACAGCCTTAATTCGCATGGTTAAGACACACTATCTTGCTTTGCATAGAACCAATATAAATGATTGCAAAAGTGCGTAATTATGAGATAAAAGAAAATAGTAAAATAATTATGTTCTGTCTGGAGGTCCTATTCTATGGCAAAAACACAGTGAAAGTGAATTGTTTGATCAAATTGTTCATGTTCAAAAGCAGCAAACTAGTGCAGTTTATTTGAATTTCCTGATATCTAAACCACCACTTTTGGTCTGATGTGAATATTCATGAACACAAATTGTTTGATTGAAGTTTTGAATTCAAACCAAACTTCATACATTCATAGCTCAATGCTATTCTGCATCTTTCTAATATTTGGTTTGCTTCTACCGTTGCTGTTTCCACCTGTGACTTTTACTTCACATTGTCACACTACTTTAAGCAAAGCACATAGGAAGCAGCTCACAGAACTATGAATCATGATCAATGATTCATGATAAAAAAAAAAATCAGATTACTGATCCCAAACCCCCACAGTACACTTGTGGGAGGAATAAGTACAACATTTCAACACTCTTTTCAACTGAATATATACATTACTGTGTGGAGCAGTGATTAGTAGTAGTCACTCCTATCCTAAGCTTCAAAAAATATTCTTTCTGTACTTTTTCAGGTAAAACTGAGGGAAACCTGCTAGGGATTTACATGAATGTTTTTGTTTTTGCTTTTTGTATTCAATTTGAATCAAATGAAGAAAATTTATTCCTTCGAACAGATACTGTTTGAATGTGGTAGGATTTATATTTGATATGAACATTCAATCCCATATGAATCCCATTCAAAGCTCCATACAAATGTATCAAAACATTTCATTCAAATTCAAATGTCAATCTTCAAATGTGCCAATATTCGATCAAATTCAAATTTCTGAATTCGTATGAATTTGTATGAATTCTGAATGTTATGAATATTCATTCACGTCCCTAAAACCTGCTGCTATTGCTTGCATACACAGATAATGTTCATTTCAGCCCAACTTAGGCCCTTTCTGCACTTACCCTTAATCCAGAATTAAGGCCTGCTGAGTCCTTTTCTGGGCTTTATTGATCTGCACATTAGTGCAGATCTATGAGGATCCCACTCCATCTGCATTAGATGAAGTGTGACCCAGACCAAAGAGGCCCTAACTGGGAGTAAATGATAGATCCATTTAAATAAATTACAAGCAGACCAGTGGGCTCTGGTCCAGGCCCACAGAGGCATGCAGAAGGCACAGCTCTGTGATCAGGACTAGCAGATAGCTCATTTTGGCACACCATTGAGACCAAGATCCCACCTACAGCCAACCTGGAGTGTACCCGGATTACTCTGATCAGGAATAATCCTGGTTCTTCTGTGGGTTAGGGGTGGAGGCCAGAAACAACACTGACCACTGCCTTCTTTTCTTTTCCCTCCCCCTGTTTCAACAGGGGGAAAGAAAAGGCTCAGCTGCCAGCTGTCCTCCTTCACTTGGCTTTAAACTAAGGCAGCCTTTTCTTTCCACCTGTTGAAACAGGGGGAGGGAAAAGAAAGAAAGGCAGCCGAGGATGTTAGGAGCAGGAGGCTGGCAGTGGCTGCCTTCTTTCCTTTTCCCTCCCCCTGGCCTGCTGTCCAATGCTGCCACATCCAAGAGGGAGAGTCTGGCTCAGTTTAAATCTGAGCAAAGGAGGACAGCCGATGGGTGGGCCACATCCCCTTGCTCACTTACCCAGCTGCCAGCTGTCCTCCTTCACTCAGCTTTAATCCAAGTCAGCCGGAAAACCCCCTGTTGAAACAGGGGTTTTCTTTCTCTGGATTTTCACTGGAAAATCCAGGGAAAGAAAACTGGCCTGGAGACAGGGCTGGAAAATCTGGAGTGGATTCGAAGTATTGGGGGATTTAATGGGAATCCCCAATACCGAATCCACCCTGGATTTAAGCCCCTATGGGGAAGCACCCTGAAATGTGTCTTCTCTTTGGCTCTGGGATTCATAGCCCTTTGGATCTGGGGGCAGGGGGTGGCATGGATCAGTGCCATTGTACAGATGATACTATTCCAGACCGTGCCTTTCCATGGTGTGAACTGGCAGGCCTAGCTGGTCCAGACTCACTGGTTTGGACCATGGAGAGGTAAGTGCAGAAAAAGCCTTAGGAATCAGTAATAATGCAACACAGAAAGAGAAAGATTGCATTTTGGCTAATGTATAGATAGTATTTGCTTGCTTGTTGGTTTTACTTTCTTCAATCAGTTCCTGGGGGAGGTGGGATCTCCTTACTTTATCCATTTTATTTTAATATCTTTGATGTTTGGCATTTTGCTTATTCCATATTTGCATTCAGTTCAGAGCAACGCACACATGTTCTGAATAGCAGTTGTTGCATACTCTTCTCTGAAAACTCATCAGGGTTCTTTAGGTAGCTTTAAAAGGCCTTTTAAAATTTTGCCCTGGCCCTACCTAGACTTTAATTGGCTATTTCATTGTAGGGCCTATTGTTGCCTGCTTTATTTACCTAAAATATTTCTAGCAACATCCTCTTGGGATTGTTCCCTGATCACTTCTCTACCTAGCTTTGGTCCATTTATTTTCCTTATAATGAACATGTATTTTCTCCCCATAAGGTACACACTCTTCCCAGACACATTTTAAAATGCATCCAAGTGTTCCTACTGCTAGGTCTCCATTATGTTTATGTCATTATAGATGTTCCCCCTAAATAATCAATTCCTGTTTATTGATCACAACATGCAGAAAATAATGCTGCATGTAACCAGTTCCAGGAACAGTCTTGTATACTATTTACAGAAATCGAACATTTTTTTTTCTGCGCCAATAAATATAAATTTTGATGCAAGCCATTCTTCAGTGCCCCCAGTCTTGTCTTGACTTCTTCCTTCTTTGTCTAGTAAATGGGATACTTTCTCATGACTACCTACTTTAACTTGCAGTGTGCGAAGAAAACAGAATAAAACCCTGATCTGCTTAAGATTGTCCTTTCACCAACGTCTGTGTAGAACTTCTTATTAGCAATTTCTGCTGCTACATCCAGTTGACATTTCTCATAAGTTGTTTCTTAGCACTCTATGTGACCAACATTGAACCAATCCACACCAGTGGTGATTCAAAAATGGCAGGCAGGCAGGTTCATTGAAGAGATGGTTTCCAATTACATTCCAAAAGCTGCCGTGGATTGAAAACATAGATTCTCTGGATATGGTTCAAAGCAAATTTGTTAAAAATAGATTCTCTCTCTCTCTCTCTCTCTCTTTCTTATACTACTTTAATGCCCCTTAGCTATTGAGTGTTTTCATAATGAACAGAATTACATCACTGGGGCACTTTTAAAATACATTTTCTCCTCAGCAAATCAATAATAGTCTTTTTAAAAATTCAATAAGCACCACCCATGACTTATGAAGGTGACTGTAACAACGGCAGTCAGTGCTTTATAAAGCACTTCCAACCTCCAAATATTTTATATTTTTTACATGCAAACATAATAATTACAAGCTGTCGCTCTCTCTTTTTCCCTTAGAAAAGGAAAGAATTTATATTAATGCCTTCAGAGTATTAGTTTAACTTTTAATGGAATAGGAACTATCTAGTATAAGTTAGCCCTTAAAAGCAATAGTGAATCACCCTTCCCCAATGCAATCAGTATTTAGGAAAATAGCAGTTGATTCAAATTCAGCTATAAGGTTTTAAAGTGTATCTAACTATTTTGCACTCATATTCAAATGTCTGAACATTAAGAGTGATTATTTATGATCTTGTCAGGCTGCCCAAGATGTTAGTAGAGGAATTGTGGGTTCTGATTTTACATTCTTATTTATCTTTCATGCTTGTAGTTTGATTTCAGTACTAGGGTTTGAAACATCTTGATAAAATCTGCTCAATCATCATTGTAATTAAATAAATAAGTTAGTAAATGGAAATTGTAATGAAAACAAATACCTCTTTGGAAAGTCAGAACAAAGAATCAAATTGTCAAATCGTCAAGTGATCTTTGTGACTACACCCTCATGCCTCTGAGGGCTAGGAACAAAAGTTCCTATCCTCGGGGCCTCTGGTGGGTGCTAAAATGCACCCCCTGATACTCCTAACATTCCTCCTATGTTCTGGATCAGGGCTGCTGGTTTCCTGGTAGACCAGATTAAATGGGTTTATCAGTGATCCAGATTAAAACCACCCTAATCTGAATCATGCTCTACCTAATGCAGAGAGGGTGAACCAGAGAGGAGCATTTCAGCCCATAGTATGAAAGTAGGCAACATCTGGGCAGGTGCATTTTCACTGTCCGGAGGTGTTTATAAACTAGAAATGCCCCCTGCCACCCAGAGGTTGCCTAATTGCATGCTAGCTGAGGAGTACAAAAACGTGCTCCACAGGCATACTAACCTTTATTAGAGACTTACCTTTAGCATCCAGCCAGTGACCATTTGCACTTCTGCCAGCTGGGGAGGTCATTGGAGCTGCCACGCAAGCACGCTGGCAGTTCCAACGACCCCTTGACATGACTGCAACTACACAGAGTGTCAGTGTCATCACAGCAATGGTGCTCTTGCACATACAGTTGCAGAGGCTGCCACACGCAAGATTGTTGTGCCCAGAAGACGAGCAGCCCGGTGATCAGACACAGGTGAGTGTTCAATAGCACGTGGGGTGGGCTGTTATTGACTAGCTCTCATCCTTGTGAGTGCTAGTCAAGGTTTGTTCATTGTAAACCTTTTCCATCCATGGGAAGGGAAGTGCAAAAACGCAGATCTATGTGGCCTAAATGTGTACTACACAGACAATCTGCATTACAGTTTTCAATCAGAAATGGCCTAAGAATGTGAAATTTTGGATCTGACATTTCTGCCATGAGATATACTTTGGCCATGGTATTTTAGGTTGACCTCAGTTCATCCCCAGGTCTCACATTATTTTTATTTAATTTGTTTTCCAAGCTGGCCTACCTCCATTAGACTGTCTTAACTTGTAGTCCTGTTTTTAGAGGATTGACAAAGAGTGTTTTTCCACTGTCACTAGACGTACCCATTAAGTACCCATTAAGTATCCATTAAGTACCCATTAAGTACAATAATGCCATTAAGTACCCATTAATGGGT
The DNA here is from genome assembly GCA_023333525.1 of Aspidoscelis tigris stejnegeri. Classification (NCBI taxonomy): domain Eukaryota; kingdom Metazoa; phylum Chordata; class Lepidosauria; order Squamata; family Teiidae; genus Aspidoscelis; species Aspidoscelis tigris. Next base: position 20,036,675 of record JALMGA010000010.1, read on the forward strand.
ACTTAATGGGTATTTCTAGTGACAGTGGAAAAACACCCAAAGTCTGAGCCATCCTGGCATTCTAGGCCGCCTTTGTTTCCTCAAAGTGAGTGGGAGGCTGAACTGTGCTGGGGTGGGGTGGGGTCCAGTCTTTCCTTCAGTCAATCGACATACATGGAGTTTGTGAGGCACCTCCCCTTCTCTCCTCAGTTTATGCGTATGATTCCTCTATCTAGTGTTTTTAAGCAAATTTATTATTATTTTCTTTTAGAAAATGAATCACATGGAGAAGAAAAGCACATGAAAAAGGTAGGAGGCATGGACGTAGGGGAGCAGGCTGAAAAAAGAACTGCAAACACACACCCTCACCTCTCTTGAGTGGCATGAATGGCATCAAATCAGAAATGAGATAGAGGAGGCTCAGGCTGGAAGCTGTGAGCAATGCAGCCCAAGGCAGGGACAACAATGATCCAGGTGTGAACACAGTTGGTATGACCCAAATTCAAATTAATAAATATGCCATCCTGTATTAGACTTCTGTGATCAGAGCCTTTATGGGTGTTTTTTCCACTGTCACTAGAAGTACCCATTAATGGGTACAAAAATGCCATTACATACCCATTAATGGGTACTTAATGGGTACTTTTAGTGACAGTGGAAAAACACCCTATGTTTACTTTGAACATCTTCACACAACAGCAAATCCCATGGCAAACAAGGATGGTATGATTTTAGACTCTAGAGATGAATATTCCTCACAACCCACTCCAGCAAACTTTTTTTTCCTGGAAAGAATTTAACAGACTGTCACAGTAGTGCATTCTTACCCATGCTTTGCTTGAATATGATTTCAAATGTCCTGTACCAGACAGAGCAGTCAACATATGATATAATTTGAGGTAGATCTCTGGAACACCTTTTCAGTTCCTTGGGTGAAATAGACCTAAGTAGTAATGATTGCAGAGTGATGTAGGTTCTTAGCCAGATCCATGTTCTGGGGCAATTAATCCCAACAACTTGTAACATTTGCAGTCAGGCACTGTTGTTTCTTCCAAATGAGAATCTGCAAAATCAATTGAAACTGAAAATAAAGTTGTAAGCTTATTTTAGGCCTTTGTATATTTCAGAAAAGCTTATCCTTGCCCTGTAACTGATCATTTTCCATGGGAAATTACAAACTGTGTTAAGGCAGCTGTTGACGTAGTCTTCAGGACTAAAGGAATAAGACCTATACCCACATACTGGACCAAGAGAGTTGCCCTGAAGTACTGGAGTCTTGATTAAGATGAAGTGAAGTTTCCTGAGCTTGCAGGATATGGCCTGCTATCTTAGAGGACCAAAAGTGCCTGTGGTCACTCTGGGCTTTTTTTTTTCAAATGGATCTTTACAAAAATGCATCCCAAATATACCCAACAACAACATCAAAAATCATTCATGGAAAAATTAAATCCTACCTTGTGGTGTTGTTTCTTCTCCTTAAAGCCTAAAAATCCCTCCACAGCAACACATGCTTGCAATTACTGTGGTCAGCGCTTGACCCTAGCAGCTATTTCCATTGACTACAGGAACCTATGCAGCCCAAACAGGTATCCTGTCAAAAGTTATTTTTATTTCTCATCTGTGGAAAGAGCAGACAATCAGAGAACAGGGGATGCAGTATGTAGTTTTTCTTCTTTTTTAATTTTCTGTTTGTTCCCTTTTTGATAGAAAACACCCAGTATTGCCGCTATCACTCCCTGAGCCAACTTGTGGGTGTCCATGTCAGAAATGGGTGAATGTGAGGGGCAGCTCCTCTCTCAAGGAGGGAAATGTCTGAGCATAACCATATATGCACCAGTATAATGCACAGATCAGTTTCACATATCCTCATCATATTTTAGAGTATGGTTCTTAAAATGGATTTCTTTATTCTATTAAATTCTGGATGTCATTATAGTGCAGAATTCAACAAAGCTGGCTATTACTTTAACAGATTCTTCCATCCCCTATCTTTTTCCTTTCATGCATGAGTTGTGTAGATGACACTTGAAAATCTGAATGTATTGGGACAAAGAGCATATCACAAGCACTCGTATTTCAGTACAATTAGGTTTTTATTTTCTCCCACCAAATGTCTATAGTCACAATTCTTTCTGCTGCTTCAGTACCTACTCTGGAAGAATTTGCAACACAGCAACCAAATTACGGTCTTCAAATTGTCATAAGGATGGATTCGATTTGCAGCACCAATCACTATTCTCATTACAATTATCATCACAAGAATGAATTCATAATGTTTCACTTCCTATTCATTATAGCCATTGTCACCACTGAATGGGAAATGGAAATCTGAATGCCTGATGCATAATCAACACTTCTATATATCACATCACATTGTGTTTTAATGATGATCTGCTGCCCAAATATGGACTCTACCCATTCCTCCTTGCTTGTCCAAGGAGGACTTTAGCTTCTCTGTATATATCCGGGTCACAGTACTGAAATCTTCCACGAGGCATAAAGGGCTGATTTGGAGCTTCATCTGTTTGGCACTCACAGTTAGCCATTATAGATGAAGCTTCAGGCTCAAGATTACTCAGGGTGCGTCACAGTTTGGTGGAGGTTCAAAATGAGGGTCTGCAGACCAGAGTTTAGAACTCTGGACAACACAGTAATCCTAGGGGTATGAGCTGGAATTCACAGAGGGAAGAAATACTTATGCATCTTTAATAGGAATGTGCATGAATATTCTAAACATTCAAAATTTGATTGAATTCAATCGAATGTGGACATTCAAACTAAAATAGAATGTCTACACATTTGAATTTAAGCATTTGAATGAAGTTTGAATTTTCCAAAAACATTTGAATCATTCGAATGTACAGATTAGTATCTGTTGGCATTTGTACATATAATACTGAACAAACCAGGATGCATACGGGATAAAACGGGATGCATACAGATACATATAACACATACGAATGTTGTTGACATTTGTATCTTTAAATACAAATGTTGTCAACATTCGTATCTTCAAATTTGTATCTAACATTCGAACAAATAGAATGTATCAAATTCAAATTGGTTTTTGTTGCATTCAGATTTTAAACATTCGAATTGAATCGAATGTTTTGACATTTTAATTCAAATGCAAAAAATAAAATAAAATAAAAATCGTGCACATCCCTAATCTTTAGTCAAATTAGTTATTAAAAAATATACCAAAAGAGCCTTCCATCTAATCCTAAGTACAAGGACAAGGACATATCTGCCTCTGTCATTGATTGTATTGATTTATTTAATTACATTTCTATCCCCTTCTATCCCCATAAACAGTTCAGATGACTTATAGTTGATTCTGTGAACAGTATAATTCACAACAAAATCAAAATAAATCAGAAATGTAATATTCATTAAAAGATTACATTTAGTATCCAGGAGAAGTGATTATATTTACTACCCTACAGTCTTCAGGAACAGAGTCTGATCTTAGGAAAATGACTGGAAGGTCAGCAATTTTATATTTGAATTATTTAAGAACTCTTGGATGAATGACATCTGATCTCACTAATTTGTTAGCATTTAGTTTATTAAGACATTCAAGGAGCTCCTCCCTGGTTACCTCTATCAGTTTAATTATCCAGACTCCCTTCCTGTATATATATAACTTTTATTGATTAGTCTGTTTGACCATATCAAAATACACATAATTTAAGACCCTTCCTGTAAAGATTGCCTTAGCTGCAGGCACGTATCCTTTGTCTTCCTCAGTGAAAGCAGAGGCAATTATTTTTTTAGCCTCTCTGCAATCTCTGTGTCCTATTTACATATCTCTCTCTGCCCATTATTATATAATGGTCCAACTGCTTTTCTGGTTGGATTGCTACTTTTGAGGTACTTAATCCCAATATAGGTCCAGGACCCACACTATTACAGATGGAACCATCCAGAATGATACTTCATGTATGTGAGGACAACTACACGTTTTTAAACCATGTCTGTGGGGGCATTTTAGGACAGCTAATGACTGGGTGTCATGGGAGCTGAACTCAAACCACATCTGAAGGCAAGGAGGGACTTAAAGAAGGACACTAGTACTATATAAAAAAACAAACACTTGCAGAGTTTTCTGTTCTTCTCATTTTATTACTGGTGGCAGTGAACTCTCAAGAAAATGAAGAAAACCTTTGCAAACACCCCACAAAATAGATGAAGCTTTAAGAAGGAGAAACCCATTTACATTACTAAAGGCACCCATATTTTTCTTCCTAGATCCCCCTCCAACTCCTTCTAAAACAACTCTCCCCCTCTTTCGCTTTCTCTCCTTCCCTCTCTCTTTTTTTAGCACTTGAAGTGCCTTTCATGTGCAAATCTGTTAAAAGTCACACTCAGTGCTCACTTCTTCCAGTTCAGTCGCACCAGCTCATATTTGAGAAAGCAGGAATTCAAAGGCAATATCTTAAAGAGTCAGATAAAGGAACTATTCATTTATAAAGAAAGTCCTGTATCTTTGAAGCTTCAGGAAGCTTCCAGAGCACTTCATTAAAAGGAAGGAAGGAAGGAAGGAAGGAAGGAAGGAAGGAAGGAAGGAAGGAAGGAATACCCTTGGCGTGGTCAGGTCCCCCCCCCCAATTAAGCTGTATAAAACTGCCTACCTACCTTCCCCGTGTAATTCAGGGTAGCTTACAAGTTACAGAAATAGTATAATAATTTATACTGTAACCACTACTCAAGGAGTAATAATGACAAATCTAATTCTAAATAATTTAAGTGACAAAATATCAGGAGTGGTATCAACTCCTGTAAGGACATGTGTTACACAGTTACACACTTACCTTCACTGGTGCAGTCCCAGTGATCCAGAATAAGCATTCTTTCCTAAGCTAGGATGGATTTCTCTGGGCCTGGGACAAGACCATCTGCACTAGGCCTGCATGTTCTGTGCCAGCTCTGAAGCTCATATCAGCTTCAGAGTTGGGAGGGGACTCAGCATGTTCTGATGATCTTGAATCAAAAGCTGGGTACCCATGGAAGCCGATTGCTTTGCTTGTGACACGTGTCATAAAAATCTGCATTGTAACTCACATTTCCCCATGTGGTTTGGGGCAACGCGGATTGAAATCATACGTGGCTGTCCCCATGCAAGCTGCAATGTGAAACCACATCTTCTTCTCCACACCCATCCCCTCCTCTGATAGGAAGCCGGGTTGACGTCACCATAACCCATCCCGCCCGCTGCAGCAATGACAGGTCAACACCTCAGCTGCACCTCCATGAACACAAAGATCATTCCTTTCCTTGGTCACCACAGTTAAAAGCATAACTAAAAGCAGATAATTCCTTTCCTTGGCCACTACAGGTTAGCGGAGGTGCGCACATCCACATGACAGCAGGCAAGACAGCAGGTACTCGCAACCGGCTCAAACCTTTCTCCCAGTTCAAGTCCCAGACTTGCTATCAGGGAAAGGGGGTGTAATAACTGTAGCCATTTATTTAAAGAAATCCCCAAGCAGCTGCTGATCGCAGTGCACATGGTAGAAACAGGGAGCAGAGGCAAAACCCCGCCTGCTAATTTTGCAGCCGACAAGCTCCACCCCAAATAACCTAGAAGCGTCTGCATGACCCCAGGACAATACATGCTAGCCCCCTATTTCAGAAGGAGTACATTTGCTAAGTGGTGTTTTGTTTTGTTTTACACTTATGCCCATATTAGGGCTTTGCATGGAAATGCTCTCGAGGTAGCCTCAGACTTTTTTCACCATGAGGACGCCCCCAAAGTCCCTGTTCTTTCAAGCCCCTGGTGGCCATTTGAGCAGCATGCGTTATTGCACCACCAAAATGTTAAATCTTTACATTTGAATCATATCTGGAAGTGCTGCTGAATAAGCACCCAATCATAAGATGTGAATCCTGGCGGCTGGCCACTTTTGCTAGTGACACCCTGCTGGATCCGAACCCACAGACTGAGCAGCCACTTCTACTAATAGTGGTCCCTTGGTGAAAGTGGTCAGCAGCTGCTGCCAGTATTCACATCATGTGATTGGGTGTTGCAGCAGTGCTTCCAGATACGATTTTAGATTTACTGAGTTCAATCTAGCAACTCTGTTTTCCAATAATCTACTACTTCGGCAGGGTACACAGGGGGCCAGGAGGGGATGCTTTAAACATTCTGTTCCCTCCTTAAGCATTAAGAATAGCATTATGTAAGTTGAACTGTTCTTAATGTGGTACACTCTACACTCATTGCTGCCCTGCCTATCAAAATCAAAGCTGGGGACACTCATGGCAAGCAGCAGAAAAAAAAAGATGTCACAATCACTGCCAGGATATTATTCTTTGTTTATTTGTTTGCTTATTGTTTATATTTCTATCCCTCCCTACTGTATACCTAAAGGTCTCAGGGTGGGTAACGACATTTAAAATCAAATATATTTAAACAGATGAAAGCATATATTAAAACAACAGTGTCTGCAAGTGGGAAGGGGGGGTTTGTCATTTAACTAGAGGCCAGAATAAATAGGTACATCTTCACCACCCTCCTGAACATATACAGTACAGTGAGGGAGCCTGACACACCGCAAGGGAGAGAATGTTCCATAGCCTGGGGGCCATAACTGAGAAGGCCCTCTCCAAGGTGCTCACCACTTTCGCTGCTGAGAGTGGTGTGACAACCAGCCTCCCCTCCAGATCTTAAGGCATGGGCAAGTAGACATGGGAAGAGACATTCCTTTAGATATTTTGGGCCTTATAAGTTGAAGTTAACACTGCTTTGATCTCAACAGTGGAGAAAATGGCAGTCCTTATTCCCATTGTTAGATTCAAAGTGAGGAAATCCCAGACTTTGATTCAAACAGCAGGCTTTTTTTGTTTGCTTGTTTTAACAAAGGGAATGGACCCATGGGCCCTTTACTGTGTTTGAATATAAGTGGTAGAGCTGAAGAGACCAATAAGTCCCCTCAAGTGGTCCTTGTGGAGTTGGCAGGAGGTCCACCATCGCAGGGAGAGAATAGAATGAGGAGATCTGAGAGGGATTCAGCCAGCTTTGCTGTTGATGGAGTGTAGCAGCTCTTGTGTGAGCATGGACACCATTATTGCTTCCATGTCATGCCGAGTTTTTGTGGATCCCCTTCACCTGGTAAAAGCTTTAGGGGGGAGGGGCAGGGGGCTCGGGACAGAGGGGGCAGAGGGGTTAGAACTAGGGATGTGTGTTCAATTTGGATTGAACTGAACGTGAGAAAATTTGCACTCATTCAAATAGAGCTCCTTTGAATGTGGTAGGACTCAGGTTCAATACCAATATTTGATATGAATCTGATTCAAATCCTTGCTGCCAGTCACTCCTATGAATCCCCTGCGAATCCCCTATAAATCTGCTCTGAATTCACTTCAAATCCACTCTGGATCTACTGCAGACATGACTGGGCAGCCTCTTTCCCACTTCCCCAGGTTCACAAAGTTCCATACGAATGTATTGAAACATTTGATTCACATTTGAATGTCAATCTTTGAATGTACCAGCATTCAATTCAAATTTGAATGTCCGAATTCAAACAAATTCATGCAATTTTTGGATGTGATATTCATGCACATCCCTGGACAGGACGGTGAGGGTGGAGGGGTGGTGGTGGCAGAAGCAGGAGGATATCTAGGGGCAGAAGTTGTTTGAAACTTCCCCATTGCCACTCTGAAGTTTATCTTTTAACAGGCAAAGGGGATTCATGGAGGCCTGGCATAGCATGGTGTGGCACCACTGGCAGTGTTGGCAAATCAGGGTGCTAGGGTTGGGCCCTTCCCCATTTGTGGTAGAAGTTCCAGATGCTGAAGAAACAAAACCCATTTTCATCCAAAGCAGTGCCTGGTGTCTTCATCTGTGACCACAGCCAAAATGCTTGGAAGATGCATATGGAGTTTTTCAAAGATAACAAGGAATACTGCTTATTTTAAATGTGAGCTTGTACAGCATCTATCTAGAAAGCCAGGATGAAAAAAGGGGTTTTCTTCTTTTTCTTTTTATTTGAGTGGATTTATCATTATCAAATGTCCTTCAAAAATGTTAACACCGGTATGCATTATTTAAAAGAACAAAATGCTAATAGAGCATATTCAAGTGCAACCATTTCCTTAGTGCACAGTAGCAGAGACAAATGAGGAAGTAAGCACTTGATTGAAAAGCTAATGTGCAAAGTTTCCACCACCGGGAACCGCATGAAACACTTTTAATGCCCTATCCTACGAAAATTTAAAATAAAAACAAAATAAAAACCTGTTTACCACAAATAAAACATGGTTGACTGTCAAAGATATTTCTTTTTGACTTCTCTGTTCTGCTTCCACTCAGTATTCTTAATGGACGACGTGCCAAGCCTCTCTGACGAATGCTTTGATTGTGCATGCAATGAGATTTTAAAGCTCTGATTCAAAACACCATTCTGTCTATGGCAGTGAGAAATGATATAAATGTAGATATCCTTGAACTCAAGCAATTTATTATTAGAGGACTACAGTAAATTAGGTAGAACTTCTCAAACTGCTTTACCATTGTGAGCTTCATTGTTGCTGTGTATTTGCTTGCTGCCTCCCCTCACCAATGGGACTTTATGCTGGCATAGCAACTTTTATGTTTTGAGTTATCTGTTCTAAACAACTCTGGCTGAGAATATGGATAGAGGGTCATATTTCCCACTGGACAGAAGTGATATGCATCAAAAATATGTCATCTATGGGAAGTCAAGGTTCTGTTTTGCAAGCATGGCATTATACTGCAGCACAGCCCTGGTTTTGACAGATGGAAGGAAACAATTCAACAGGTGAAGATGAAAAAATCCTCAGTCTTCTGTTTCTTCTCTCTCTCTCTTTTTGTGAAACAGTTAAAGGCATAGGAAACCTGCAAAAGAGACAACTTCACTAACTTCTTTATTAAGCTAAGGAGGATTGTCAGGCGATTCACTTTATTAGCTGTTCTTCTAGTCTTCCGTTTCTAGTATGGTTTAGTGACAGTGGCACTCAGAGCTCTTGCTGTTATTGTAGATATCCTAAGAACATGCATAAGAACATAAGAACAAAAAGGGCCTTGTTGGAAAAGATCAAAGCTGATCTAGTCCAGCATCCCATCTTACACAGTAGCCCATCAATTGCTATGAGCATCACAAGCAAAAGACAAAGGCAAAATATTCATCTGTTCACATTTCCCTGAAAATTAGAGGCATTCTGTCTCTTCAACCTGGAGGCAGTACTGTTTTGTCCCAAGGGCAATACTAAAGAATTAGTATGTGTAGCTTCAGCTCCTGGCCCTTAGGAACACAGCCTGAACAGAGAAATGTCCACAAGGTTTCTGTTTTTCTAGACTTTACCCATCCACAGTTTCACAAGCACAAACAAAGGATTTAGAATTCTCATCAGAAAGCCCCCTTTTATACTTTCTGTTCGCTTTCTCTGTAGATTGGCTTCCTTCTTCTTGTGAACCAACTTTCCCATCAATAGAGATAGCTCTCTCCAGTCTTTCCCCAAAAGCTACACAAACTGACCTAACTACAGAGTTAGAATAAGAACCCAGGAATTTCCCAGAGTTCCTTTCATATTCTTAAAGATACAGAGTCCATTTTTGCTCTCTAAAACTGATGCAACAGAAAGACTATTTTAACCTTAAGGAATCCATGACTCAGAGCATAAAGGGTGCTCTCAAGGTATAACAAGTACCTAGGTAAACATTCTAGTAGCCATTGATAACACCTGTCCTTCATGAATATATCTAATCTTTTTAAAAAAGCTATCCAGGATGGTGGTTGTCATCCTTTGAATATGCTATATTAGCATTTTGCTCTTCTAAATTCCATAGACTGATGTTCGTCTGTGTATGTGGGGGGGGGGGGGGAATCCCTAGTTGGTTCTGTCTCTCCTGCCCATCAGCTTCAGGAGTCATTTGAGGTTACCTCAGGTAACCCCTTGCACTGGAAATGGTGAAAATGGTTTCTGTGTGGATGAGACAGTTACGTTTTTGGTCGTGACTTGGAAGGTGGTGCATGATTTTGTGCATCATCAATAGTTTGTAGTAGATGAACATCTGGGCAGGCAGGGGCCACTTCTTGGCTGCAAATGCCTCCTGCAAGTGCAGATGGACCTGCCCCAGATGCTCACTTGTCACAGACTATAAGGCCAAATGCAAATTGGCCTGTGGTTTATTTATTTATATTTATATCCCGCCCATACCCAAGAGTCTCTGGGTGGCTCACAACATTTAAAACAAACATATCAAAATTGCATAAAGTACTAAAATCAGTACAAAGTTTAAAAGTCCAACATAATAATAATAATTAAAAAATACAAAAACAGTTTAAAAAACAGTAGAGTCTGCAATGGGGAAAGTGGAGGGAGCATTTAACCAAAGGCCTGGATGAAGAGGTATGTCTTCACTGCCTTCTTGAACATAAACAGAGAAGGGGCCTGATGCACCTCCAGGAGGAGACTATTCCACAGCCTGGGGGCCACTACCGAGAAGGCCCTCTCCCGGGTGCCCACCCACCTAGTTGCTGATAGGAGTGGGATAACCAGGAGGGCCTCCGCACCAGATTTTAAGAAGTGGTTGCATCACTTCATAAACTTTGAAGTTTCAAAGAGAGCATTTGACCCCAAGTTGTTAAGAGTCTTAGGGTTTGCTATGGACTTATTTTCCTTCCAACGTTAAATAGGGTTTTATTAAAAAAAAGATGAAGAACTAAAAGGCAAAGTAGATGTGATGGGGTTTCAACTTCCTTCACTGGCCACAAGTCCTAAAATGTGCTCTTTCCCAGATATCTTAAAGTACTGGTGGATCTAGCATGATTTCTTTCATCCTGGCACAATATATACATGTTAAATATCTAACAAATCAATGACTTCACCTTCTTCTGCTTTGTTTATTTGATGTCGACCAACATCAAATCTGTAATTGAATTATTTATATTTCATTTAGCTTCCCTGAAAGTTACGGAGGCTTTCACCTGCATTCCTCTTGATGCAACTTTCTATTAGACGTGCTGCCAATTACCAAAGGAAAAGGTGAAATTCAAAACCCTCTGAATCACTAACAAATTCAAGTGTTGAATTAAACATGCCCCGTTTCTTTTCTAGACGAGTTATTGCTCATTGGCGTGGAAAAATTTGAATTTAACATTATTTTAGCAATTTAAAAAACTGAATTAAAGATTCATCTATTGTATCAGGTATTTGACTTCAGGCTAACATTTTAATCTCTATCATTATTATAATGTTTGCTATTCAAGTAGTCCAAGACAGAGATACATAAAGGTTAAAATTAAGTCATGCAGAACAAAGACTTTATCTATTGTTAGTAAGTGCAGTTAAAGGTGAAATGGAAAACCACTAGCTGGTGTTATTATTATGCTCTGGAACACATAGAGCACTAGAAAATAAGGGCTTTTTCTCACTTAATTTCTATGGGACAGTGCCCCATGGAAGTTAAGTTTCTGGACTGTCTGCATTGTCATAGAAATGGACATACATATCATTTGTTGCTATGGTGATTGCTGACATGTTATATGATTGTGCAGCCACAGGCAGGCTATGCTACTCCCAAACAGCATTTGCATTTACAACATTTGCAGTGTGACTGGGAATTTACTGGGAGAATCCTAAATGCTCCCAGCAAAGCCGTAGAATAATTTTTACTGCCCACAGCTAACAGTGATGAGGACAGATCTGGGACACTCTGGGATAGACGTGGTGGTGAAGTGCGCATATGTTCCATCTCAGAGTATGTAAGACTGTCCTGATTGGCTCAGTGTGAATGGGCCTTAAATTTACATCAAACATTTATGTGCATCAGTATTGTTTTAAGTAATATATTTTGCAGTTATACATTCTCAGCATTTTGATAATAAGCTATTTGCATTAAATTTCACAGTGAACAAGAACTAGGCCTGCCTGGCCCCCACCCAGACAGGAGGAATAGAGCACCATCATGCCACTAATAAAAATGGGACTGCCACATACATACATACATACATACATACATACATACATACATACATACATACATACATACATACATACATACATACATACATACATACATACATACATACATACATACATACATACATACATACATACATACATACATACATACATACATACATACATACATACATACATACTGCCCTATATTTAGCCTAAAATGGGCAAACACACACACTGCTGGAAAACTCAGTGCTGGTTGTGAGTTCTCCTGCAACAGTACAGGTCTCTCTCACTCGCTGCCTGGCGTTCCTCCTCCCAATGCCTTGGGAGTGATGCAGCAGTGGCGGCAGCTGAAAAGGCAAGCAGCCAGGTGGGCGAGGCAGTGGCAGCGGCGACACAACAAGGCGGCGGCACAGCCTGAAAGGGCAGGCAGGTGGGTGAGGTGGTGGCAGCAGTGGCCAGGCAGGCTAGCGGGCAGGATACCATTCCCAAAGGGAAAATAAAGCATTTCAGCAACAAGAAAGGGACTGAGAGTTGTTTAAACAAGTGTTTTTTTAATGCTTTTATTTTACGATTTACTCTTCTGAAAGTGTAGGAAGCCAATTTCTAATGCAGAGAAAGAATTTTCAAACAATTTTCAACACCCAATAAAACCCTCGTGGGAACACGGCCCAGATGATCCTTTTCCAGGATAGTGGGAATGCTCCAGCAGGGAATTGCTCCCAATCAGAGCAGTTCCAGCTGGACCACCCCCTCACACAGAAGCATGGAAATGATCCAAAATAAATTGCTCCTGCTCCTATCCAACAAAGAACACCTTTTGTTAAGAAGGGGAAACGGTTGCAGCCAGTAGTGATTCTACTTGGCTTTAGCTTCTGCATTCCATATAAAACCCTATTAATAAACATGAAGATAAGAGCTAGGGCAACTCACATTAATCTTATTATACTATGTTATTGAAGGTTGCTACAATTTTTGCGGCCGTTTTAAAATTCCTTAGTATTAATTCAGCCAAGAGAGGGAGGTAAAAAGAAAATTTAGATTGAGGAAATTGTCATTTTTCATGGCTAGAACCATTTGTGATATAAAAAGCAAGTCGTTCGCATTGCAGCTTCTCTTACCAGGTTAAAATGGATAGCAAGACTAGGTGGAGCAGGAGGGAAAGGAGGTTTGAGATACACACTGAGCACAACTCCAATCTTTGTTATCTTTTATCAAATAAACCTTGCTAGTATGATTCAGCTGCTTCTCCCTGTGTCTATGGAGTGAAACCTACAGAAGAAATTCTTACTCAGAACACCGAAAACAAGGATCACACCCTAAATGCTTTAAAATTTCATAGCCTGGTTCAATACTTAAAAACCAGAAAAGTTTCAAAACTTTAATAGGTAGCTGGTTTAAAGAAATTTTGCTTGATGTCTTTATTTCCATGGGCAACATTTTTGTGTTTCTTTTGCTTTAAATCTGAAAAGATGATAAGAAAAATTGAAGGTCTATCTTCACTTACTTGTAGGTTCAGACCAAAGGGCCTCTGGTCTGGTTCCTGGACCTCCTCGTCCATGCCTAACCCCATTACTCCACCTTCATCTAAACAAGACGGAGACCCATATTAAGAGTCCTTTAATCTGGATTTATTGTAGACCTGTTAAATTGGGTCTACACCTGGACTAAGGGCCTTAATCAAGATCATAAAGCTGTGCAACTGGCATACCCCCATGATCCAGAATTACTGGTGGTGGCTGCTATTCAGCAGCACCCCATAGCACACTGCTGGAAAACACCCCATATATTCCCCCCCACACACACACACACAGAGCTTGGAGTGAAAATTCCTAGCCTTCAGAACTATGTGTATGTTCATGCTATTCGGCAGTGTTCTGCACCCTCAGGAAGGCTTGGGCCAGATTGGAAAAGTGTAGGCAGGATCAGTGCTTGGAATATTGAAAGGACTGTATTTTAAAATATCCAGAACATGTTACATGCTGCTACATTACAGATAAACTGAGATAAAATAATAGCAACAGATATTATGAAACGCCCATGTAGTCACAACAACAAAGGAAGGAAGGTGAATCAAATATGTGATGGGATTTCTCTCTTTCTCTTTCTCCAGTAAAAAAAGACTAATTAATTTTATTAAAGTCAGTAAATTCAGCTGTGAATGTTTAAGAATCTAATGACTTCCGGAGATTCAGAATGAATTCAACAATAAAAGCTAATTAGAAGGGAAATGAATGCATGAAATATCCCTGGTGTGTAAAGAAAGAGTGTAAAGACCATTAATTGAAATTAAAATTTAACAGTAGCCTAATGCTGCATGGCATAAAATTCCATCTGCTGGGTAGAGCCACTAAACAAGAAATACGTGGGGAATACTCTGCACTCTGGCTTTTGAGCAAGTCAATGAATATAATTTCAGTATCAAAACTATGCCACACAACAGGAATGCTGATGTTCATCAGCTCATTTTGATGTGGTGTTTCCTGCAGTAATTAACCAAATAACTGTGGAAAGAAAGACTTCATTCCTTTTTCAGCTTGCTCAGGAATTGCATCATGCACCCCAGTTAAGCAGTAAATCCTGCTCTGCCATCATTTGGGTTGAGTGAAGGGAGATGAACGCTTTATCTTGCCAAGATGAAAGAAAACCCTAAACACTGGTGCTAAAGAATGTATAAGAGCATAAGAACAAAAGAGGAACCCTGCAGGATCAGGCTGCAGCTCCTCTAGTCCAGTATCCTGTCCCACACAGTGGCCCATCACAATCACTTATGGGCATTCTCAAGCAGGAGACAAAGGTAAAACATTCACCTGCTCTTGAATCCCTGAAAATGGCTTTTAGAGGCATCATGTCTGGGGGAAGTACCTAGGCATCCATTCTAGTAGGCATTAATACACTTATCATCCACAAATCTGTCTAACCCTTTCTTAAATCTATCCAGGCTGGTTGTTGTTATCACCTCTTCTATCAGCAAATTCCATAGACTGATGACCCTCTGGGTGGGGGGGGGAAATATTTTTCCCTGTCTATTTTCATTCCCCTTGACATCAGCTTCATAGACTGTTTTATTATAGAGAAAATTATTTTTCTCTTTCCATCTTTTCTACATGATGCATTCTTTTATATACTTCAATCAAGCCACCTCTCCATAAAGGCTGTCTTTCAAGGCTGAAATGGTGTAGACATTGGAGCCTGATTTTGTAAGGGAGGTGTTTCAGCCCTTTGATAATTTTGGTTGCCTTTTCTGCCCTTTTTCCAGTCTCGAGAATATTCTTTCCAAGATTTGGTGACCAGAATTGTACCTAATATCACAAATGTGTCATCACTCTAGATTTATAAAGAGGCAAAAATTATACTTGCCAACTTGTTTGTTTTCTATTCCCTTCATAAATACCACTAGCATTGAATTAGCCCTTTTTGGTCATGGCTATGAACTGGACTGTCCTTAAGCCAGCTGCCAATCCAGGACAGGACTGCCCTCTTATTCCATGGCTGATGAGTTTATTCAGGAGACTTTGATGAAGGACATTGTCAAAAGCTTTCTGAAAGTCCACGTAAGCAATGTCAGCTGGATCACCTTTATCCCATTTCCTTATTGACATTTTCAAAGAATTCTAACAAGTTTGTAAGGTGTGATACAGCTTTGTAGAAGCCATGTTGACTTTCCTTCAACAACACTTGGTCCTCCATCTGGACACTAATTTTATCTTCAACAATGGCGTTCATAATTTTACATGTTAAACTAACTGGTCTGTAATTTCCTGGATCACACCTCAATTCCTTTTTTGAAGACAAGTAATTTCCTACCCTCCACTGTTCAGGCACAGAACCCAATATTAGAGAATGATTCCCTCCCCCTAGAATATCAGCAATTTCACCTTTGAGTTCCTTAAGAACTCTTGGATGAATGCCATCTGGTCTGAGTGATTTGTTGACAGTTCATTAGGACACGTGAGAGCCATTTTCTTGGTTTCCTCTATCCAATTTAATTCTTCTGAAAATATAGACTCAGCTTTCTGGCACATGCCTTCTTCCTCAGTGAATACAGAGGCAAATAATTCATTTAATCCCTTTGCAATCTTTGTGTCCTCTTTAATTTATTATTCCTCTCTATTGTCATCAAATGATTGCTTTCCTAGTTGGATTCTTACTTCCAATATACTTAAAGAAGTTCTTTGTATTTATTTTGATGTTTTTAGCAATGTGCTCTTCAAATTCTTTGTTAGTATTCCTTTCAGCTTGCATTTGTTTTGCAAGAGTCTGTATTCCCTCCCTTTTTCCTCATTAGGACAAACCTTCCATTTTCTATGTGAGTTTTTCTTGTTTTTAGTGACTTCCTGTACTGTACTTGTAAGGCACACTGTTTTTCTTTCTTTCTTTCTTTCTTTCTTTCTTGGAAGTTCCCTTTCTTCTTTTAGGTGTGAACTCTAGTTGAGCCTCCATTATTGTATTTTAAAATAGTCTCCATGGAATTTGGAGTGACTGGAATCTTCTAACTTTTCCTTTCAATTCCTTTTTACTAGTTTCCTTTTATGAAAGATTAAGGCCTCTTTGTTGAATTTTATCAACAACTTACACCCTGTACTTAAATGGACATCTTACACCAGATCGAGCATTACTTAGTTTTCCTGGTTGGGAAACAATCATACAACCAGTCTAGGATATATATGTATATATTGATCTCTTTCTCATGAATTGAGCAAGAATTCACCTAGGGTGTTTTTCCACCGTGCTCCTTTAATCCGGATCTAGTAGATCCGGATTAAGGGAAGTCCCCAGTGTGTTTCCATGAGTGGTCTAGCACCCAATAGCAATGGGTGCTAGCCTCCCTAATGTGGAAACACCAGAGCACCCATTTGGAAATCCGGATCTACCCACGAAGGGTCTGCCTGTCACCCCAGGTATTTGGGGGGACAGGGGGTGCAATCTCCAAAGTGGCTCCGAAGTCACTTCGAAGTCTGTGCAAAATAGCTCTGGAGCATCTTTGAAGTCTGTGCTGATCTTTGGAGTGAACTTTGAAATGACTCCGAAGTGACTCTGAAGTCACTTCGGAGTTTACTCCAAAGATCAGCACAGACTTCAAAGACGCTCCAGAGCTATTTTGCACAGACTTCAAAATGACTTTGAAATGACTTCGAAGCTTAGGTTTTGGGGCTCCCCCTCCAAGGGTCCCCCCTCCCACTAGCCTCCTCTAGACTCCATTGCCAAACTCAGGTGGGGTCTACAGAAAATCCGGATTAAAGGCCAAAAAGTACCCATAAGATCCAGATTTCCTGAGGTGTGGTGGAAACAAATGTGTCCCTAATGGGTGCCATGGTGGAAATGGGGTCATCCAGCTCTCACCCAAATGGGTCCTTAATGGGTGCTAAAATGGGTACTAAGTGACCGTGGAAAAAAAACCCCGTAGTCTATGTGAGGATAGTTGTACTCCTCCAGAATAACCACTCTATCCTTCTGGAACAACTCCTTCACCTTATTTTCCAAATGCTGATCTATTTTGGGAGTTTGGTTAGGAGGAAAATAGCACACTTCCCTAATGTTAGGCTTTCCTTTTGGTCTGGTATTCTTATCCACACTGCTCCTGTGAATGCAAAGCATGAACATTTCAAGATGCAGAATACCACATCTTTCTTTTTATTTATTTGTTTGTTTATTACTTGTCACCGAGTTCCCACAGTGGTTTACCTAACAAACATTCTCTCTGTAGGAGGTTGGGCTACTACTGATCCTCCCACCTTGCTCCTCCTTTTCTTTTAAGATTGCAAATACTACAAAAGTATCTCTTTCTCCATCTGCTAGTTGCTAGATAGCATACAAATAGTCATATAGTAGTGAGACTTTGGGATATGTTGGAAAACCTTTAGATATGCCCTTAATTCTTAAGTTTTGGATGGAAAATGTCCATGACATGCACCCATAGGCAGAGGGAATAGATGTCTAATCAGCAGGAAAATTATTAGAGTGGGAGACAGATGGTTTTGGTGTGGTAAAATGAATTTAAACAAAAAAACTGTGGTTCCATTTTCTATAGTTCTCCACCCCAGCCTCCTTATTTTACTAAATAATGAACATCTGCTACAGCTGTCACTCTACTAGGCATCAAAGCCTCTGAAGTTGTGAGGCACAGCTATGATATTAATAGGCAGAAGCCAATTCACTGCTAAGAAGATTTTTTTTTTAGAATATATTTCAAACACTTTTAAGAAGCCCGTGGCAGCAGTTTACAATCTGTAAATATCATCTATCTATCCATTTATCCATCTGTCATCTAACCTTTGTCCTCTATCTATTCTTTACAATAAAAGTACTTGATATTTTAAGAAGGAACCAGAACACTGTGTTGCATTTCAAGGACACAATTTCACAAACTGGGTGCTATTTCAGAAAAGGCCATGTTCTGGTTAAGCCTGGACACATATACTTCAAGAAGAGGAGCCCCGTTGGATTGGGCCACAGACTATTTAATCCAGCATCCTGTCTCACACAGTGGCCCAGCAATCACTTCTGGGCATTTCAAGCAGACAACAAGGGCAAAACCTCCATCTGCTCTCAAATCTTTGCAAATGGCCACTAAAGGCATCCTGCCTGGCTCTCCAGCGTGGAGAAAGTACTTGGGCATTCATTCTAGTAGCCATAATAGTACAGCCATCTACAGATCTCTGCATTCCAGCATTTAATATGAGTAACTATATGTTTATAGTTGAGAAACTGTATCTCCTTTTAAATCTGACCCAGTAGTCTTATGAGAAACTGCAAGCTAAAATGGTGTTAAATATACAAAACAAAAACTTATTCTGAATGCTCCCAATTGCATGACTCATACTTCCACTTCATCTTCCTTCCTCTCCTTCTTTTACTTTTGAAAGCACAGAGACTATTGTACAGTTAAGAGCAGTTCTATGAAGTGCAAGCCAGGCAATTTCCCCAGTGTAGGACTGTTCAGTGCCTCAGGCGCAAATGTTCAAACTTCAGTATATAGAGACACCCAAGAATCCAGCCATTACAAGTCAATGGAAACTACTGTTTCTTAGCAACTCACTAAAGTAGGACACTTTTAAAATCCAGAAATGGAAACCCATCTATTGGATTCGGTAAAAGGGCATATGGACAGTAACTTCACATGCATGTTCTCCCTAAATCAAATGTCTAAAAAGGGAGGAAAAAAACCCTAATCTTGTTCCAGGCATTCAGCAACTGAAATTGCATAGAGTTTCATGATCTACACTGCAGAGAGTCAAAGGACATACATCCATGAGCTGCATGCCCATCCCATCCACTTTGCAATGTGTATAGCCAGTTTGGTCTAGTAGTTAGGGAGCCAGACTCTTATCTGGGAATACCTGGTTTGATTCCGCCCTCCCACATGAAGCCAGCTGGGTGACCTTGGGCTAGTCACAGCTCTCTTCTGAGTATTCACAGCCCCACCTACCTCACACAGTGTTCTGTTGTGGGGAGAAGAATAGAAATCTTTGCCAGCTGTTTTGAGTCTCCTTAAATGGGTGAGAAAAGTGGGATAGAAAAGCCAACTCTTTTCTTCCACTGTAAGAACAGAAATACACACATACGATATACAGTTTTCTAAATATAAGCAGTTATACTGAGTGGTTAAAAAAACAGCATTTGAAGTCGTCATGTGGTGACTACAGCCTTTTCTCTACTGGCCGTTGTTCTGGACTGTAACACGAATAGGAACCTTTCATTTGCATGCTAGCACAGACTATGACAGGCCTCAGGTTGGGCCTGCCACAATCTGTACCAGCTTGAGGATGACAGCTCTCTTTTCCGGGATAAAAGCCCACATCGCATAAAGGAAACAGCTTGGGATATGTGCTCATTACACAGCTGTAGTGACAGAATGGCAGGAGGAATTCTTACAATACCTCTTCTACCCTTTTCTCTTCACTTTCACTGCCTCAATGTATAGACTTACCATAGTGCTTTCTCCAGGCCACATAGCATAGGTCTATTTGCGAGAACACTGGACATGGCTGAATAACATAGCACTTCCCCCCAAAAAAATCCCCAGCTGGAAACATTGGAGTTGGGGAACAAAAGTTCCCTGGCTGTGACATTTGTATGGGTCAGATGAAATAACTTGTGCAAACAGCACACAAGCTCTTTACAAGCTCTTTTCACCATACTGCCAGAGTTCATAGACTTGAATAGAATAAAGCATAAGTATAATTGGCATAATACAGACATATGACTAATTTGGCAACCATACAAGTAAAGCCCCACAGAAGACACACAAAATATGGATATTGTCAGAGAGATGCTAGGAACAAATAGTGGTAATAATAGCCTTATTTATAAAGACCTGAGTGCCAGTAATATTGGAATTGGGATCTACTAATGGTCCCATTTGTGTGGCCATAACTCCATTTGAACACAAAGATTAAGACTAGTGGAAACTCATGATTTTAAGAGTGAGTGATTGCATGAACCTTCTGTGGGGGCATGTATATTTTCTCCACACTCTGGTATAAAAGCTGCCCAGGGGTTGGTGTATGCTTTCATGGCCAATGATTGTCCAGCTGGCTCCTGCAATCATCCACCTTTAAAGCTATGAACCACCACACAAAACCTCAATTTTCAAGGAACCTCATTTTGCCCTCTATTTATTCTTCAGAATCCTACTGGATCCTCTTCTCTATATTCCATCCTCCTGTGGCGTAGAGATGTGCATGATCTTTAAAGGATTGTACCGCTTCTGTTTTTTTCTTTCGTCTAGAATCTGCAAAAAGTTGGAAGGATACCAGAGAGAATCATATAAAAGGATATCCTTTAAAGATTACAAAGGAGGCACAGGACAAGGTTTGTAATTTAGATTGATAAAAAACTTTCTGTCTGATTCTAGACCAGTGATGGCAAACCTTTTGAGCTCGGTGTGCCAAAATTCGCAAGAAAACGTAGCTTAACTCGGGTGCTGTGTCACATCTAGAAATATCCATAATTTTGTGATATTTGTAGTTCTAGTAAAAAGTTATATTTTTGACATATGTATTTTATTAAAAGCAAAAACAAATAATTCTTTACATTAGTGCCTTTTGTTGCTAAATTTTCAATTGAAAGTTGGTATTTCATACACTTCAAGAACAAGCAAGAATACACGTCTAGTTACAAATATTGGAACTCAAATGAAATCTGAATCCCCAGTTGGTTTAAATGAAAATGTGAATTGGTTAGTTTGAGTTCTTTTTTGCTTGTCCTTCCAAAACCTATGTTTTTCCCTTAGTTTTCTGCATTCTCATTCCTAAGTCCCTGCAGGATCCCTCCCCTCACCAGTGCAGCTGTATACAAGAGAGCTAACAGGTAGCAGAAGAGCATTGTCATTCTTGTATTCAACAGAATCACATTTCATGAACTGTATATTTTATACTTTTTATTACTTTGACTATCTATAGGCCCCTGAAGAAGACCCAGGTTAAAACGTGTCTGGCCTCTTGTTTTGTATTTTATAATATTATTTGGAATATTATTATGTTATTATTCTTAGGTTTTTTTAAATTGATCAGTGGGGTATTGTTACCTTTATGAATATTACATTGACTTTTCTGCTTCACAGTTTGAATTTTGTTATATATTTGCCTTTTTACTATTTACATTGGTTAGTGAGGTGTACTTTTACCTCATTAGTTATTATTATTTTTACCCTACTGGTTCACAAATATATATAATATATATATATTTGGCTGAACCCTCCCTGTTTGGTTGTCCATTGCAGATGCGGGTAGAGCAGCTGCTTTCCTACCTTCCAAGGTTCACAAATGTAACAAAACTTTGTATGAATGTTCCAAAGTATTAAATTCAAATTTGAATGTCAATCTTCAAATACATCCATTAATCTGGATTTAGAAGATCCAGATCTTTGCTGAATCCAGTCCTTGAAGATCCGGACCTTGGCGAGGACCCCATGTGTCCACATTGGCCATCTAGCACCCAGTATCAACAGGTGGTAAACAGGGTCACAGTATGGAGATTGTAGCACTCATCCAGCGAGTCCGTTGGCCTGAAGCAAAAGGGCTGCCACCAGCACAGTGCGATTGGCCAGTGTGGACATCAATCAAGGCACACTTCCATTGACAGTGGGTGTGGCAAAGAGGCATGGCTTCGTAGCTGCCTATGCAGCAACTACGAACCCTAGCACAAATTGCTCTCCTTCCATTCTCAGGGGTAATTTCAATGAATGTTCCTGTTCATCCAAAGGGCTAACCATGTAGCAGCTACACAGGTGGGGACAGCTACAAAGACCACTTATTGCACCTACCCAGCCTGTGCTTGATGTCATAGACAGCTACGAAGGACGTGCAGGCCTATATAGCTGTGAGTGGTGGGCTGGAGCCCGAGCTGTGCCAGTGGAAATGGCAGGTGCTAAGTACACCCCTGGACCCCATTGCCCCAGTGCAAATGCACATCATCTAAAGGGGCTTTCCATCAATCTGGATTTAAGCACCTGAAGACCCCATTAAATCCAGATTTCCCTGGTTCTAGTGCAGACAAATGAGGTCTTAAAGGGGTCTTGTGTGTGTGGACCGTGCAAGACTGATAGGTACCAATTGGGTTCCTAATGGGGTCTAAATGGGGTCTTCATTGCGAGTGCAGAAACACCTATAGATATAGGACCTTTGGGCATTTACCATCCCAGGGAAGTTAAGATCAGGGAAGGAAGCTGGCATTCTGTACTGTCCCAGAACTACCTGGATCTTATCTTGCAGCAAGAAGAGTGCAAACACTGCTGTCTGGCAGCATCCACCTTGCTGCAGCAATGGCCAACTGCTGCTGGACACTGCTATGGCTATTGAGTAATGTGGTATGTGATTGCACAGCCACAACCACCCCATCTTCAAAGTGTGAAAGGGCCCACTGATAATTATTATATGATAGATAGATGATATGAATACTGGTACCAAGATCAGTATTGATATATAGTAGATACAGATATAAACTTTGCATAGACAGATGAAGTTTTGTTATACCTGTTATTGTTCCTTTGCAGAAAGGATAGTGTGTAAATATGTCTAAAAACACAGGTGGCCACATTTCATTGAACATGCACACATCCAACAGAAATAGAAAATGAATTTATTTTTATAGGTCAGGCAGATTGAATAAGTAAGTCTATGTATACATTTCTATGTGTGTTACAGTTAAAATAAGATTCAGCCTCACTTCTTTTAATTTGTCTTTCTAATGTTCATAAACATTTAATAAGGTGTTGCAGATAAGTACTTAGATAGTATTCAAATGCAAATTAATATATTCAACATTAGATTGGATGTATTTAGATGAAAGCCTCTTAAGAAAAGTATATGGTACATATTAATGAAGGCGCTACAACTCAAAATACCTATGAACAAATCTGTGTGGGAAACAAACATTGTCTAAAATTCATTAACTAGAGCATGTCTTTTATCAGACTAAAAGGCAGCTTCCACGTGGTCCATAGATTCATGCCAGCTGGGGACTGGAGAATGTTTGCTTTGCATGCAGGTGTGCGCCCTGGGAGGCACAGCTTTTGCCTAGAGCAGTTCCTGATGCAAAAACTGCACCTAGAAGGTCTGCAGAGGGATACCACTTTTAAATGGTTCCCCATTCAATTCCTCCCCTGGGCTGGAGTGGACCATAAAATGTAAGCCTGCAATATTTGGGCAGGCTTCAGAAAAATCCCACTTCCAGAGCTGTTTCCATGTTCACCACAAAATCTGCCTTGGCTTGGAATTTCAGAGGCTAGAGAGCTTCCATTCCTTGGTTCCAGAGGTAAGCTGGGATCTCAAACACACTGCTCGTGAAAGATAATCTATCTTTAAAAAAGGATAAAAATAGGAGCACCAATTTGCATAAATTTGTATGTGCTGATTTGTAAAAAATAAATAAATAAATAAAAAGGCAAAGAAAAACAAATAGTCACCTTAACGGAGAAGACAGTGACATATGCAACATTCCATTTATCATTTTTTTAAAAGCCATAGAAAGATATATATTTGAAATTCCTGTGACTGAAGGTGAAAAATTCTCCTTCTGCAGCCACAAGCAGAAAGGATTACACACACACACACACACACACACACACACACACACAAAGAGGAGAGTTTTTATTGCTCATTTCTTTTATTACATATAAATATATTTTTTTCTGATTTTTCATAAAAAACAGATGCTAATGCATGACTGTATTCGATTCTTGGATATATGTATCTGACCATAGTAGTGGAAGATCAGCTCATGTCTGCTACTTCTCTCTCTTCTATCTTTTGATACTTTTCTAAGTATTTATTGGAAAGAAAGAAAGCACATAAACAAAAGCCCTTATTTAAAGTTTTCAGGAGAAAGGCAAACTGACCTCATGCTTCCCACATTCTCTTTTGTTACAAATTTTTGTGTGATTTTTTTCCTTCTTATTTACAGGTGCAAGCCTATTGTAAATTGCTCTCAGTCACCCAGCCCATTAACTATGGCAAAACATACAGTGGTGCAGCTTGACATTCTTAATGAGTACTTCAAAGCTTCTTAATTTATCCGGCTTTTAACATCGTTACTTCAGTTAAGTATCGGGATTATGAATGCTATGTGCCGATTCTTCTGACTATACATAATGATCCTCATCATTGTGGAGCTTGTGAGTGGAATATAACCTGATCAGTTCATTAAGAGCAAGAGGTTTGAATGTATTAATGATTATGTTATTTACACTTAGAACGCGGAGGACTACACTAGACCCCATTATAATACTTTCAAAGGTAATGCAATTACTCCTTGAACAAGTTTTAACCTGTGTAATAATGGGTACATTTCCCTCTCCTCAAGGATAAATGCTGAGACATCACTCATGATATCCCTCCTTGTCTAATTACCCCTTGATCAGGGTCTGCATCTTAGCAGATTTATACATGACAAGATGCACAAGTAATTTAGCAACCTAATGTCGTTCTTAATGCGCTTTTTAAGAACTAATGGGGCAAATTCATGCACAGTTTACCTCTACTGAGCTTTAATGGAATTACATCAACAGTGAATTTGTCAAAGTGACTTTACCTTGATGGTGTGCTTTACTATACCATTATTTTCCAGAACCATTGCAAGGACAGAAGATAACAAGTTGTAAAATCTTTATTCCTGCATGCTCGTTCTTAAGTATCATTTTGAAAGGCAATTCGTTCATTTACATTCTGCCTTTGCAAATAGCCTGGCTGCATTTTTCTCACCTTCTACACTACCACTGAAATCTGAGCTTAATATGATGAGGCAGCAGTAGCCCCTCTGATAATATCTGAAGAAAGTAGTAGGAAAATGTGTGTGTGACTGACAAACTGTGTAATTGGTCATCTTCTAGTATTTGGAAAATATGTAACCCCCCCCCCCAAAAAAAATCACTATGGCCATGTCCCCATGCATGTTTGGTACGGTTCCAAATGCGGCATCGGCAAGGGGCGTCCCCATGCATTTTGGATTTGGTCCGCAGAAAGCGGACCAAATCCCCCAAACCGTGCCAGACCAAGAACAAATTTGGTACCTAAAAAACAAGTCTTGGCACAGTTTGGGGTCCTGGCATGCATTGGTTAGTGAGCCGGCACCACGCATGGGGACAATTGCGGGCTATCCAGGGAGAAAATTGGCACTCATGTCATTAGGAGGGGCTGTGTGCTTGCAGTTCCTGCCTTGTGCATTGGAGATCACAGCTGCTGACATTTTAAAATACCAGTCGCCAAGGCAGGCAGGATACTGGCTTAATTTTTGTGCATTTTCAACAGAAATATTTCTACCCCTATTTTCTGATTGCCAAGGCAGGCAGAATAATGGCTCGATTTTTGTTCCAATTCCAAAAAATTTCAACCCCCATTTCCCGATCATCAAGGCAATCATGAATAAAGGTTTCCCGATCATCAAGGCAATCATGAATAAACTGCTCAAGCATCTAACTGCCACTAAACCTCGCAGCGGTTTTCAGTCTTTTAAAATTATTTATAAATTTATTATTATGCAGTAAGCTTTATTTTAACTTTTTTCCGTGCCTTCCAGCCCAGTTCTGGCTTTCAGTGCTGCTAAGGGAGGGGGGATGTGGCACAGGGGTGGGCTGATGTCAATCCAGCTTCCAATGAGGAGAGAGGGGGCAGAGAGGAGAGGGCCCTGGTCCCCCTGCTAGGGTTTGGCACAGTTTGCATAGGGACGCCTCCATCCGTACCCAACCTGTACCTAGCCCGCGTTGCCAGGAATGGCATGGGGATGGGCTGGGAGTGATCTTGCACCCGCTCCCGGTCCCATGCATTCCAATCTTGCTCCAAATGGCATGCATAGGGATGCGGCCTATATGCCCAACTGAATATTACTAAATTAAGATTCTTACCTTGCATTCACCAACAATTCAGATCAGACCCTATGCAGATGTTCATTCTCTGCATCATGGGGAGAATAAATAAAGCAGCAGAATCTCCACTTACATATACAGAGCCAACAAATACAGTTTTAGCTCTATTTGAATCTATAATTGAACACAAATGAGAAGTTGGCATTGCCTCAGCATGCACCATTCTGATTTCTCATCCACGATTTCATTGAAAACTTATGTACTTATTTAAAATATTTGTATAAGGCTTCCCATTGAAATATAACCTTGAAGCAGTTTTCAACATATAGTTAACGAAAAGAACTCAGTTTATAGCAGCTATATAAAAATATGATTAAAATCAAGTATTGGAGGGGAGAAACAAACATTGGAACTTTCCCCACTTACTTCTGTTTCAGATCTTAGTCATCTCCTGGGTCTCTTTTGTCCTCAAGCTGATGCAGACCAGAAAGGTCCACTAGCCCTCATTAGTGTGCTATGTCTGCATTAGATGGAAAGTACTCTGGATCAGGAGGCCCAACTAGCTTCCTGGTTCACTATAGATACAGAGTATCTGTAGACATCAATAACAGAAATTGTGCTTAGAAATTGTGGCACGTTGATGCTAAAGTTCTCGTTGGACCTCTAATCCACATTAATGGCCAGTAAATGGCTTTACAGTTTGGATTAGAGATGGAATGGGAACACTGAATGTGGAGGCTAGCACCCTTGCAGCACTTTTGAACTGCATTTTTTATTCTGTGTGGGCACAATCAAAATCTGAGTATCATTAAATGTAGCCTTAAACTTATTTATGAGAAGATCCTGCTGTGCTCATTGTAGCATTACTTCCAAATGTTCACAGAATTCTATAGTCCATATGATATTTCCACATGTCTCTGCGTTGATGTTTCACAATCAATATATTTTAAAGTCAAGTGTTCAACTGTCTCTCCTACAAATTAGCAACTTCCATTCCCCAGCTTTTACCATCCTTTAATGGTGTATATTGTTATCTATATGTTGGCCTTCAAACAACTTCATTCTGAAGTAGGCTGTTGTCAGTGTTGAAAATGAAATTGCATACCTTCTGTATACTGTATATAAAATGTGGAACTAACAGAATTTCTTTTTCAGAGCTGAAATAAATAATTTTGCCTCAAAATGCATTTGCATTACATTTACAAGGTAAATGTTACCTTTTATATACTGTACGCAGAATGGGGACAGTTACAAATATGCAAGTTGTGTGTGAGAAGAATGCATATTAAATTTGTGTTCCTATGATAAAATGCTTTATAGAAGTGGTGATAAAAATGCCACATAATTTTTCATTTATAATATATTTGTCACTGTGGGCTTCGTATTTACGGCAAATTAAATTGCAGAGAAAACAATGAGGAGGTGAAAGAAGTATAATATTTGGCTTATATACAATATGTTTACTCACTAAAAATGCCTGGAGTGCAGCACGCATTAGGTGAAGGGTGAATTTTGCTGGGCTCAGTTTGGATTTGGTTTCAGTAATTTTGAACTTATTCTGTAAGAAAACATAAAATGTTGGAGGAGTTCTCTCCTACTTCACAATGGCAAGATCCTCACAACACAAAGTAGCCTCACCCCCCCCCCCCAAAAAAAAGAAGACTCAGAATATGGTGTCCCCATATCACCATGTGTGAGAAATGCAGTGACATTTGGAAGGTCATATGTCAACAGTGTCCTGTCTGCTCCCTGTAATTGAATCTACTTATAGTAAGAGTGCTCCTTCTGTGGAGTGGAAGAAACTGCTCTTCAGAAGGCAGCACAAACCTGATTCATTTCAGCTTTCATTTTGTGACTGCTGGACAGACCAACGTGCCCAGGTCCATGATGTAAAAGTGCTAAAAGTGGCCCACTTCCAGTATTTGGCATCATGGTCCAGATAGAAACTTTAGTTTTGGGGAACTTTTGTTCTTTCCACCTTTCTCTTGTTGAGGCAATCAACAGCAGTTTGGGATTCCATTCCCTTCATTCACAAGTGGTTAGGGGAGTGAAGAAGTCCCCATCTGTAAGCTTTTACTGTTATAACTTTGTAGGGTTATATTTTGCAGAAGTAGTCAAAAATCAAAGCTCATCCTTTCCCAACTTGATGGTGAATGCTGAACCAAAGTTTAGTTCCTCCTCTGTGTCCCCTAGGGTGGCTGCACTTAGGACATTGATGGCGAACCTTTTGAGCTCGGTGTGTCAAAATTCGCAAGAAAACCTAGCTTAACTCGGGTGCTGTGTCACATCTAGAAATATCCATAATTTTGTGATATTTGTAGTTCTAGTAAAAAAGTTATATTTTTGATATATGTATTTTATTAAAAGCAAAAACAAATAATTCTTTACATTAGTGGCTTTGGTTGCTAAATCTTCAATTGAAAGTCGGCATTTCATACACTTCAAGAACAAGCAAGCACTACACACCCAGGTGCCAGGGTGACCATGTGTGTCACCCAAAAGGGCTTGGTGTGTCACCTGTGACACGCGTGTCATAGGTTGGCCATCACCGACTTAGGAAATAATTGGTGGTAATGGTCCAGCAGCATCCAAAGAGGCACAGATTCTTGGTCCCTGACCAAAAACCTCTAGACAGAATGCATGCATGGACAGTTAGCACATGCATGTTATTTTGTTGTTAAGCCCTCTATTTTTAATATACTCATTCAACTGTTCAATAGCTGAAATCCATTTACATTTAGCACACTTCCTTTTTTTTGCCTTTACAGAGGCAGATGATAGAGGTAGAATGAGTTCCCTCCCTCCTCTCTGCTGAGTAAGTGTCAGAGGCTGCAGTACGGGGGAATCTCAGCCAGTGCTAAACATATGGCTGTGTGGTACATCACAGAGCCTGAACAGCAGATAGTAAATAATGAATGACCATTTAACAGCAAGTACTCTATGACACATCCCCAGCCAGCAGTGTGTTTGTAGAAGCAACTGCAAATAAATACATTCCTTAAAGTTATTTTCTCTTGGTGGGTTTAAATTAATTGGTTAAATTAATTGCTACAAACAGTTCAATCAGCTGTATTTACTGTGGGCTGTGACTAAAGACAACTATTAGCATGGACCTAAGATACACTCTCATCTTCCAACTCTAATCAGATTTTTCTTTCTAGCGAGAGATCCTTATTGGTAGTATTTAAATAAAGAGGATGAGTGTTTACAGAATCAATGAATCTTAAGTCCTTCTTTCAAATGTATTGTTGTATCTCTAATGTAGCCAATTTGCAATGATTATCTAGAACTAATGTCTAAAAGCACTGCAGGGAAGTTCTTGCCGAGGTTAGTGCTCATACATGTGAATCATTCATATATCAAAGAGACATTAATAGGCATCATGTTCTGAATATTTTTCTTCTTACTGGATCTTTCAAACTGATAAGTAGTTTACCATCGTCATCATCATTATCATCACTGTTATTAACAACAGTACCAATAATGGTGATGATGTTTGGAAAGGAAGAGATAAACTAATTAGAATTCTCTGCTAAGCTCATGGTTATAGCTGTTACTACTGTGAAACATTGTTTTATGATTCCAGCTCTAGATTGTTTTCACTCTTATAATATGTTGTAATTTATATGAAGAGTAGAAAACAATAAAAACAGTTAGGTTAACAAGGGAACACATGTCAACTTTAGATGCCAGGACAATATATGTAAAACAGCTAATTAGGTGAACTTGAAATAGTTCACATAAATGGATGGTATCTTGGAAGTGGAAGGGGCTATTTACACACTGTATCTACTCTGTCAATATCACAGTTCTCTCTCTGTGTGTGTTGGGTCATCATAGCTTAAGATGCAGTTGCACCAGTTTATATTCTTTCTTGCATAAATAATGTTATTTGTAACATTATTCTTTCTTTTTGTTTTCATTTGTAAGATTACTTTGATAATTGGAGTTATTGGAAATGCCTATACTGATTGAAGAAAAAAAATCTTAAGCAACCAATGGTACTTGCAGTGGAAGGAAGGAAGGAAGGAAGGAAGGAAGGAAGGAAGGAAGGAAGGAAGGAAGGAAGGAAGGAAGGAAGGAAGGAAGGAAGGAAGGAAGGAAGGAAGGAAGGAAGGAAGGAAGGAAGGAAGGAAGGAAGGAACTATCCTTGTGGCTAGTTCTGGGAGGCACATTTCAGCAGCACACTATGGCATACCACTGAAATATGCCCTCCAATAGTACAAAGAATGAGGGCCATGATTTCTGCACACCTCCCATGTTCTGGATAAGGGCCTCTGGCCCACCAACAAGCCTGTTAAATCATGTCTACCAGCATTCCAAATTAGGGTCTCCCTGACTAAGATCCAGGCTTTCCTGTATAGATTTATGTTTGTGTTTGTGCTCTAATATAGACCAAATCTTTTCCGGGAAGTTCATGAATTGAATATACTTCCTGTGTATGCAGTACTTGCAGGTTTTCAAATTGCAGCCATAATTGTGATGTGATTTTAAGGTTTTAAGAAGCTTATTAGCAGATTTGTTCCTTTTGCTCTCTTTCCTCTACCAAACCGATCATGTTTTCTAAAGAGTCCACTGAAATTATTGATTTATATGCTGCTTCTTTACCTTAAAAATTCCAAAGTGATTGATAATATGATTATCATTGTAATGTGATCAGGTGTGCATACATCTCATAGTATGCCCAACTGAGGTCAGAGAAAATACTTTAAACTGCTGACAGTTTTGTAGGTGATTTCTGATAATGTTCCAGTAAATATAACAGGTAACCAACAAATAATGCAAACTTGAATTTTAAGGAAAAAGTGTAGTAGGTGTCAAGATTAGAACTGCAGCCATCTGCTTTATTCCATCAGTGATCTTCTATTCTGCTCACCAGGGACCTCATTTAATCAAGCTTAATTCTCTCACTTCATTATGGGCATTATTCAAAGAGGATGAAAAATGTGGAGTATAAATTAGTCGTTCATCGCAAACTAAATTGATTCCTCCCTCTCCTTATTTTACAAGGAAATGATTTTCTTTCTTTTTAAACAAGATATTTCTATTTAGAGGGAGCAGAAGTAAAATGCATATGCCTTGGCTTGATGAGAGGCCAAAGGTCAAGATGTCAGACTATTTTTTTTTCTGTCCTTTTTATATAAAACACAAATGAGAGGATGAGAACAGAGCTGAAGGATCTTTTGTAGGGATGTACATAAATATTTATAACATTTGTTATGAAATGGCACTTTTGTACCCATTAATGGGTACTTAATGGGTACTTCTAGTGACAGTGGAAAAACACCCATTCATACAGATTCGTATAGTCGTACACAAATCAAATGTTACAACATCCGAACATTAACATTCATACAAATAGTTCAGACATTCGTTAAACTGAGGATACATATCGGATATATATCGATATGTATGGATTGGTATAGGATATGTGTCCGATATGTATGTGTTCATATAGGATCTGCATCCAGGATCTACAACCAGGATCCTTATCCGGGGTCCGTATGTATTTGTATTGAATATTCATACAAATTCATGTTTCTCATTAGGACCTGCAATGGTGCAGGGGACCTTGTTATTGGCATGTTTCTATCTCAAAAGACAACAGAATGAGTATAGGCATGAAGATATGAAAACTCTGGGTTGTCCAGGATCCAAAGAACTGCATGCACAATCTTCAGTACTAGGGTTGGTTGTTGTTGCTGTTGAAGAGATGATCCATGATCCATCCTGATCCATCCAGATTTTCTGCTAGAGACCCTTAGTGTTTACCTTTTTCAAAAACACCCACAAGGCACCCATACTTGGGAAGATGTGATGAGCTTCTGTGGAAAACTGGGGATTTAAGCCAAAGGGCTCCTGAGTTCCAAGTATTAACCAGTGTAGCACTAGAGAGTTTGGAGGAGAAGCAAAGCAAGAGAAAGCACTATCAGTGTGGTGTCTCCTACTCTTAAGAGTTCCTAAGGGTAAGTTCCTAAGAGTTCCTAACTGGTAAGGAGCCAAAATGGAGACTGCTTGTAAAACAAGATGTAATGATGCGAAACAGACATTACATCCCAGGGAAGATGGGGGATGGATCCAGTGTCTGCACTTTGGGGCACCTGTGTGTATAGTACTTGCAAACACTGTGACTTACTGTTAAAACCTCTTCAGTTTATACAAGCTATTGTTCATTGTGTTTGTCTATTTTAACTACCTTTAGCTTTGAGTTGCTACTACCATTGAGTTAATTTCCACATTTTCATAATATTTATATTTACCTTATAATAAATTGGCCTAAGGAAGAGGTATTAACTGCATGGTCCATCAGATCAAATGTTTGGTCCTTTAAATATCTTGACCCGAACATGAGAATGCTGCAAGACACATGTTCAGAGCTGTTTTCCTAACAGTGCAAAAGAGCAACATGGTTGAAAGGTACTTCAGCAATACTTATTTCATTTTTTTCCCCAGTGGTATCAAGGGAACAGCAGATAAAACTGTAAAATAATAAAAGACTAGGGATTTTCATGAATCCTTTCATATCTTTGGACAGTCATGTTCACTTTGAAACTAAGTATCTACCCCCCTTCCCTCCCCCCCAAAAAATGGCAGACTTATTTTTAATATTATTTCTTATGACTAGGGCTGTCATTCCTTCCAGGCCTTCTTGTAACTCTCAGGTGGGAACATTCTGATGAAACAGAATAATGCCTGCTCTCTACTAGTGGCTCATGAAGGTACGTCCCTTAAATTCATTCTTCTTTCTTGTTCTTTCAACTATCAGACTATGCTTCTCTTCAATATATCCTCAATATTTCTCTCTCTGACTCTCTCTTCATGGGATATTAATTTAGCAGAAGATTGGCATCAGAACATAAGGCAACCTGTAAGGTAACAGAAGGAAAAGAAAGTGTCTGCTTCATAGAACTTATAATCTAAATATGGAATGATGGTGACCGAGATAGCAATAGGAAGCAGGTAGCTGTAAGAACATAAAAATATGAGGAACACCCTGCAGGATCAGAACAAAATTCTATTTAATTTAATAGCCTGTTCAGCAAAACCTTCCATCTCATGGTCCATTGTCAGAATGCTGGACTACCAATATTGTGAGAAATGCTTATAGAAAAAAAATGTAGCAGAGTAAGCTTGAACGCACACTCTGGCCAGTGCAAAATAAATATACTGTAGCCATCAACTACTGGCTGGGAAATGGCCAAACTGGAACCAGCTGGGAGATGAGGTGATTCTGTGATACCATGCCAAACACAGACACTTTTGATGTCTTTGCAAAGAGAAATATTTTTACATAAGGTTTGCATGTGGATCTTTTCCTGGAGTTCATGGTTGCATACTATGAATGCAATCTGATATTTGGGTACCCACCCTCAGACTATGAAAATCTGTGTTTGAGAGGGGAAGAGGAGAACCGGCCAGGAGGGGAGGAACTGCTGCGCGTCAGCCCCTGCCACACCCACCCTCAGACTATAAAACTCGGTCTGAGAGGGCAAGAGGAGAACCGGCCAGGAGGGGAGGAACTGCTCCGCGTCGGCCCTGCCGCGCCCACCCTCAGACTATGAAAATCTGTGTTTGAGAGGGGAAGAGGAGAACCGGCCTTAGTAGCCGGCTGTCTCACCTGTTTTATAAGGGTTTTTGTCATTATTATTATTATATAATGTATTTTTATAATATGCAATGTATTTTGATTTATGTAAACTACCTTGTCTCTGATTTAAGTTGCTGATTATATTTATCTGTCATGTTTCTTTGATGTTATGATTGTATTTGTATTTGAGTGAACCTGCTATGGGGGGTAGGCGAGAAGTTTCATTGTAGGTTGTTGTCTGTGTATATTTTTATTGATTGTATATGTTTTATTGTCAGGCCCTTTGGAAGAAAGGGCATTAGAAATAAACGTTTTATTAAACAACCCGTCTGCAGCTGGCCTCTCTGGGAATTTATCTCTGCACATGATAGCCTGTGTGCAGAAAGGTTCCGAATGAGATAGTGGGCCAGAAGCAGCCCCTGATGTTCCTGCCTCTCTAGTCCTGACTGGGGCTCCGTGTAGATGAAGCCACTGTTGGAAAGACTGGAATCAGCTGCTGAAAGGTAAAATAGTTGGCAAAAGTAAAATCTCTGTTAAAATATGATACAATGAGTTGGATATAAGTGTTTGGTTCTGTTCAGAAAAAGTCCAGCTTTCATCGTGAATATAAGAGCTATTGATATGGAGAAAGGTATTCATCCAGGGACAAAGATATTTTTTTCCTTATTTGCCTTTATTCTGAGCTGTGCTCCATCACTTCCCACACTGTTCCAAACAGTTTTCTGACCAGTAAAAAGAGTGGGTGCTAAAAGGGGAACAAAAAGCACAGCAGGTGGCAACACCAGGCTAGAGGGATAGGATGGGTCTTTAATTGGCCTGATGCATTCAGGTGACTTTGATCATGCCAATCTGACCTTTGGTCTGTTTCAGATCAAAACAGTTTGATACTATGAAAAGAAATCTCACCAGCTATAATCTTGTCTCACCATTTCCAGGGTGAGTCATCTCTGATAGCTTATCTCTTCTATACTTTAAGAAAGTACCTTTCTGTACTTAACTTCCACAGGACTTTTTAAACTTTATGTTTACTTTAAATCCTCCTGTCTCCACTTAGGGTAAGACTGGTCTCTGTTTCTTTTCCTTCCTTCCTTCCTTCCTTCCCTCCCTTATTGTAAACTGATATTTGCTCAAAGAAGCACACAAAAATACGTTGACTGAAAAGTTAGGGATCACCTTCCTGTCTCCTCCCCAAACACAAACCATTTTGGTTTGGTTTGGTTTTTGCAATTATTAATCTTATGGCAAAGCTGCAAATGTTTCTTTTTTTAAAAAAAAATGTGATGCACTCTAAATAGCAAATTATTTGTTTGGATCTTTCATATGACCAACTGCAGAACCCTAGCACATTTGGGATGTGTAAGAAGCCCCATTGATTCCATATAAATCAAAGGGGATATTTGGCTTTGTGCGATGTCTCATCCCCAGAATGGTGGGATGCTTTGGTTTTGCTTGCCATCAAATATCTGAGGCTTAACTGAGTCTTCCAGATCCAGAATTGCCTGTGCAGTTTTAGAAGCCTGCACATGCAATTCATGGGATTTCCCACAATTCCCAGAGGGGGGCGACTCTAACACTGGGCACATATCTCCAAAAGTCCTAATTGAGCCTTGGAGGAGGGTGTGATGGCAGTGGAGATTTCCTCATAGGCTTCAGCAACTGGATTTCAGGTGGGGGTGATGGGAGGCTGGGTGGGCAGATCCAGCCCTTGTCAGACCTTCTACAGAGCTCCGATGAAGGCTGGATACATTAGATTTGTGGGTGAATGGGGACCTATGAACATAGGCCTATTTCAGTTTGCCCTCAAATGTTCAAATTCATATGAATTCATACGAATGTGAACCTGACAAATATTTTTCACCCATCCCCATAGCACATGCCTTAATATATATGATGCTTTCACAAACAGGTGGACACTGTCTATAATTTCATTCTCTCCTTCCCATCTCTCTCTTTCTGTCTCTCATTCACAGCATATATGTTTCTCTTTCAGGTGAGTAGCAAAACCACATTTGTGCTCACTGGTTCATTCTTGTTACTGTAGGAGAGAAAAAGTCCTCAAACACAGGGTCTCAGCTTACGTACTGCAATGCACCACCTCTGACAATAGCATGACTGATGCCCTTATATAGCATTATTGATCTTCTTTAATGGGAGGAGCCCTCATGTTTATTTCAGATGGAGGAAGTCCCTGAAAACCGTTTTTCTGCACGTACACAATTCTGGCTGTGCTATTAGGGCTTAGGAAAAGTCCCTGGTGCTTGACAGTAACTCATTGTAATGTGCAGTGTAATGTGATTCAATGCTTTGCCCTTCAAGCACAAAAGATTTGTGTAGGTGGTATTGGTGGGTTAATGAACTAAACTATCACATTAAAAGATCACAGTTCATTTTCGAATGAAATCCCTTACTATATAGGCTTCATGCCCAAGTATTACTTGATGCATCCTGAGTGGTATTTTAAAAGTTAATTCTCACTGGCGAATTTTGAAACAGAAGCTATATGGCCACAATCCAGAAGTGCCTGTGGAACCATCATCTGTTTGTGCTCTGGAGTAATAGTCTGGCTCCAGTTGCAAATGGCATTTATAACAATAACAATAACAATAATTCTTGCTTCATATCTTTCAATTTTCCTGGCTGTAGCTGTTATCTGCTGTTTCACAATTTCCAAAGCTTCATCAATTTTCCTTGAATAAGAACATCTGATCAAAAAGTACTGCCTAAATACAAGGAAAATTGGTGAAGCTTGCTTTATTTATTTATTTATTTATTTATTTATTTATTTATTTATTTATTTATTTATTTATTTATTTATTTATTTATTTATTTATTTATTTATTTATTTATTTATTTATTTATTTATTTATTTATTTATTTATTTATTTATTTATTTATTTACATTTCTATCCCGCCCATACCCGAATACTGCAGCACAAATGATCCACTGGAACTTGTGCCAAAAGTATCATCGGCCAGTGGCAAAGAACTGGTGGGATCACAAGCCAGAAAAAGTTGTTGAAAATGAACAAGCAAAACTACTTTGGGACTTCAGACTTCAGACCGACAGAAAATTGGAGCATAACATCCCTGATATTACATTTGTTGAGAGACAGAAGGTGTGGATCATTGACGTTGCTATTAGAGGTGACACCAGAATTGAAGAGAAACAGTTGGAGAAGCTGACCAGATACGAAGACCTGAGAATTGAACTTCAGCCAGTGGTCCCAGTCATCCTCGGCACACTGGGTGCGGTGCCAAAATATCTCAGCGGGCACCTAAAAACCATTGGCATTGACAAGATATCCGTTTGCCAACTACAAAAAGCCACTTTACTGGGGTCTGCTCGCATAATTCGCCGATACATCACGCAGTCCTAGGCGCTTGGGAAGTGCCCAACTAGTGATATAATACGGAATCCAGCATAGTGATCTTGTTTGCTGTGTGTAACTGCTGTTTTTACATCATCATCATCATCATACAATAATAATAATAATAATTCATCACACAGACTATAAACAGAGGCACAATTTCATGACACAAAGAACTGGTGGGATCATAAACCAGAAAAAGTGGTCAAAAACAAACAAGCCAAACTACTGTGGGACTTCCAATTTCCAACTGATCAAACACAAAGTGTTTATCGTCAACCTTGCTATTCCAGGCGACAGCAGAATTGATGAAAAACAACTAGAAAAACTTACCAGATATGAAGACCTGAAAAAAAGAACTGTAGTGACTCTGGCATAAAGCAGCAAAGGTGGTCCCAGTGGTTCTGAGCACACTGGGGGCAGTGCCGAAAGATCCTAATGGGCATTTGGAAAGCATTGGCATCGCTTGTGAGTGATGTAGCATTTGATCAACGGGGATATGGGCCAGATGCATCATGGTTTCAGATGTACTATTGGCAGTGGTTTGCATCCATTAATACAAAACCATGCTTACAAGCCCACATGGCATCTTTGCATATACTGCATTCACCACCATGCAGCCTACTTAAAGCAGATGCCTCCAGCCATGCTTGATCTGCATCTAGCTAATATGGATTCACTAATATGGATAAGTGAAAATGGTAAGTGCAGAAAAGGCCTGTTAGGGGTGTGGGTACCCATAATGGTATATTTTCTAGAACACATGAAAATGGCTGACTTCCATTTTGTACCCATAATGGTATATTTTCTAGAACACATGAAAATGGCTGACTTCCAGATTGCATTCAACAATCCAAACAGGATGGAAACATTGAAGCCAGTGGAGCCGGGGGGGGGGGGCATATCAAAACCAGCTGCATTGTTTTGTGTGTTGGGAGCAGCAGCAGCAGTGCAGACAACTTGCTACTGCTTTAGCACTTCTCAGCATGCTGAGCAAAGATCACTACAGGAGCAGTATTCACTCACTGCCCTGCTACCATCATGCAAAACTTCTCCACATCTGCTTTTAAATTTGGTAGAGTGTTAGGGGAAAAAAACACTCGAGATTTAATCCAGCAAGCATGTCATGATTTGTTTCTGAACTGATATACTGACAAAACAGATACAAAGGTGCAGAAAGGTGGGAACTGAGTTGCTGTGATTGATAAGCCAGTGACATTTGCAGAGCAAACAGAGAATGTCATTAACTCCTTCTCTCACCTAAAAACTTCTAAGTCAAGGTATTCAGTAAGCAAGATAGCAGACTGCATGCCTTGCTGTCACCAGCAACACCCCCAAAATAGCTGTCATTAAACTCCTTAAACTCCTTCTTCTGCCCAGCTGTCATAGTGGTGCAGGGATTAAGATGCTCCAACTTATCTTTCTAGGCCCACAGTTTGAGACTCATGGCAGCTGGCAGGCACATCAAAATGCAACATGGGAATATGATGGGAGACAATTATGGCAAATCAAAGGAATTTAATTGAACACTTGCATGGTCATTATTCATAGGTGTTCACTGAGGCCACAAGAACAACCATCCCCAAAGATGCATAATTCAAGAGCTGAAGAATTGCTTCTTACTTGATCACAACAGTACTTCCAACAGGAAGCTGCATGAGGCAATGAGCACAGACGACCCTGAGCAAGAGGAACAGAAAGTAAATCCTCAAATGTCAGGAGATACTAATAAAAATCATTCACAAATAACAGTTGCAAGAATTTAAAATTAATTTTACAACTCTCAGGAGGGAATATACTAGTTAGTCAAAGGCTTGAATAAATATTCAGGCTGGTTGCTACTACCTGTTGGATATATATCCTTGTTGGTTCTAATTCTCCTGCCCATCAACTTCATAAAGTACCCCCTGGTTCTAGTGTTGTGTGACAGAGGAAATAACTTTTCACTATCCACCCTTTCCACACTGTACATGATTTGGTATATTTCAGTCAGATCACCTCTTAGACATTGAGAGTGTTTCCACATTGGCTGCAGAAACTGTTTTAACCCCCCATTTAAGCCCCTTGTGTACTGGAGACCTCTTCAGTGACCCTTTCAGGTGGCCGCTTCCGCATTTCAGCACGTGAGATCCATTTCTAAAATGGGTCTCGCCACCGAAAAATAGATTAAAATGAAGACTTCAAAAATTAGATCTTCAATCCATCCCTTCACCTGGATCCGTGTGGAAGCAGGATGCTTCCACACATGGCCAGGTGAAGGGATGGATGTCCATGCAGCCACCATCTTGAGGAGGGTGGAAGCAGACTGGTTTGCCTTCTTCCACCCTCCCCCATGGGCCACACACAGTCGGAAACATGCAGTGACTGGCAGCTGCATGCTCCTGTCCCATGGCTCCAGGGGTGGCATTGATGGTGAAGGAGGCCAGATGCCCTTTGGAATGGGTGCTGCGGCTTCCAGTTGCCTGATCCAGCCTCCCTGCACATGTGCAAATGCAGGGAGGCCTCCTTGGCTCCGTCCCTATTTGGGACAGATCCTCTGGAGGACAACTCGCTGACAAACTGATTTTCTTTGATCCGTTTCTCGGCAGCATATGCAGAAGCACCCCAATTTCCAACGCTGAAAAGTCCTAGACATTGCAATCAGAGGCCTATTTGCAGTACAGCCTCTAGTGCACAATTACTGAACTTCTGGGGAAGAGCATCTGCACTTAGAGGAGTCTGTTACACCCTCAAAGCATGTCCTGCCTCCCCAGAAGTTCACTAATTGTTGATTAGGTGTGGAGTACTAAACCATACTCCGCACCTTTGCCAACATTAACCAAAAGCTTTCCTGTAGCATCTAGTGGTGCAACTGTTCACTCTATGTCCAGTTCCCTGCAGTTGGTGGACAGGGGAGGCGGTGTCCTTGCAGGCACAGTGGTAGCCATGTTTGATCGCTGACCTCTGATGTGACCAGAGATCCAATCCCCAGGACTGTGACAGGGGCTTTCAATTAGTGATGGAGTAGTGGGCACTGTGTGTTAGATTACAAGCATGTTAGGTCGCACCCCTGGTCACTGCAATTTGCCCCTACTCAAACATGCTCCCCTGCAATGGTGGCCAATCGCGGCAGCGAGGAGGTGGAACTTCCGACACCAGATGCAATGGCATGTGATGGTAAACGGGAGGAACCATTCACACTTCTGGCCAATAATGGACACTTTGGAGAAGTTATCCTCATGAGAAGTGTGAATGGTCCACCTTTACCAGACGTTTACCAGCCCTAGTTCATGACAGCCTAATCAGGTAAGTGCAGAAAGTCCCCTGGTTTCATAAGGAAGGTGTTCTAGTCCTTTGATCATTTTGAATTTTGTCCATTTTCACAGAATCCTTTCTGAGGTGTGCTAGCCAGAATTGTAACAATCTCACCATAGATTTAGAAAGAGGCACAATGTCACTTTTCTACTCTTTTCCTAATTATCCCCAACACTGAATTTGCTTTTCCCCAAGATTCCTTTCCTGGTTTGTCACAGAAAGCTGCGATAAGCAGTTTATAAGTGTAACTGTAAACTTACAGTTTATAAGTGTAACTGGAGATCTTTGCCCAAAGGGCATTACTTTGTACTTATTAAAACTGAAGCACACTTGCTACATGGTTGCCTACTCACCCAATGTCAAGATATCCCTTTGAAGTTCTTGATAGTCCCTTTTAGATTTTACTACTCTGAACAATTTAGGGTGTTTCCAGATTTCTGAAATCTGTCCCTGGAAAGATCCGTCTGAAAAAGGGATGGATCCAAATGAGGTCTAACATTTCCGCACTCACGTGGGAAGCACAGATAGTGAGGAACACATCATGTGTTTTCTGTATGAATGCCGCACCACCGATATCCAGCAGAATCAGGCTTCTCTGCAGCCCAAGGTGCCGTGTGATTGGAGCACTCAGCTGTCAGTCACTGCTCATTTTCCCACCAATCAGTGGCATGCCTGAGATCCCATGGCTGCTGTGGTGCTGCTGCCTCACTCAACATGGTGACTTCCTGTCACACCCACGTACATTCCCTCCCCTGTCCCTGCATGGAAGCATCTTCCTTTGATGTGGGTTTTGTGAGCAGGAACAGTTTGAAGACCTAATTTTTCAGGTCTTCCCGGAAACCAGTTTTGGCAGCCTCTAGACCCCATTAGAGACGGATCTCTTGCGAGGCTCTGCAGAAGTGGCATCCTTGAAGGGGCCCTAATCTGTCCTGCTGTGTGGAAGGTACCTTGCACATGTGTGCCATATGTGTCCTTATTGTGTGCTTAATGGGGTTTTAAGGGCCAGTGCAGAAACACCCTTAATGTTCTCAGCAAAATTTGCTATTAAGCATCATCCCCTAATTTGTTTTGAACATCATCCCTCCATTCAGGATTTTGGTGAACATTCACCGCTGTCTCTTCACCTGTGTACTGCACTACTTTTTATCTGGTTTAAATTTTGTTTTTCTACATTAATTGTTGTAACCTGCCCTGGACCTTAGGGCACAGGATAGAATATAAATAGAATCAATTAGTCTGTTTGTACCAATGTGAATTCAAGTGTGTCTTACATAACTTCATTGATTAGTCACAGATACCTTATTAATATCCTTAAAAAGAAAGAGGGAGGGAGGACTAAACCAGTACATGCAGAATAAAAATGTATTTTATTACAAAATACAACTTAGACTATAGTATTAAAACTTTGTAAAAATTTGTAATAGCAGTCTACTTCTGTTTGTTCAATACAGGCTAATCGTACATTTCAGGCTTTGTTTATAACATATAAAGCTACCCTTTATAGGAAGATATTGATCAGCACCTTATAATAGCAAAGTCATTTTTTTGTTCTAGCATCCAAAAGATTAGTTTTCTTTTTTAAGAGGGCTAAATAATGGGTCATGATGGTAGCAAATAATTAGCAAGGAAATAGTTAATCATACAATACTTACATTTAACTAAAGCACATATCTAGATTTGTGTTAGGTGATACAAAATTCAAATGTGAACAAAATTGATTGAGTGGTCTGAGGAACACATA
The DNA here is from genome assembly GCA_023333525.1 of Aspidoscelis tigris stejnegeri. Lineage (NCBI taxonomy): Eukaryota > Metazoa > Chordata > Lepidosauria > Squamata > Teiidae > Aspidoscelis > Aspidoscelis tigris. The sequence goes on from JALMGA010000010.1 coordinate 20,078,881, forward strand.
CATGTTAATTGAACAAGAATCAGAAACTAGATGGATTCCTCTGCAACACTGTCTTTGACCAGGTCCATTTAAAACAGAAAGCTAGGAATTGAATCCATATGCAATCCTGCCTGCCTATTTCCAAAATGTTTGCACTAGCATATTACAAGCATTCATATTTGCTTTCTACACCTTAGTCCTTTAGACCTCCCACTTTATAAGAGCAAGAGAAACTTGGGTCAAAGAGGTTACAAATATCACAAATACTTTATAAAGGTTATTAACCAATAAAATGCCACAGTTTCCTCTTAAATGACCCACAGTTGAACAAATGACCTAGAATGAAAGACCCCCATAATCCTGTATATAAAGCCTCTCAGTTGTTCAACTGCCTCCTAGGTTTATAAGCAATTGTTCAGCTGAGTTAGCCTTATGGTGAAAAAGTCTGCTGCAGCATTGGTTTGTTTAATTCTCCTGAAACCAAGAAGAAATCATTTTGTAAGAGAACCACTTGGCTCTGTCACATGTGAAAAAAGTGACTGCATTTGCTACAGCCTCAAAAGTCTGTCCTTGATCGTACCAGTACAAAAGCATAATCATGGTATCCACAGAAGGAGGGAGGGAGAAACAGAGAGAGCATGCAAGACTGCTAGTGAGTTTTATTGGAAATACATTTTCAGCTTCGCCAAAGGCCTTTTTTTTGCCAAGCAGCTTCGAAATATGATAAGGCCAGAACATATTATAAGAGAAGAAAAGTGCAGCGGAAGGTGGGAATGGAGAGTAAAATGCAAGGAGAAAAAATAAGTTTCTGAGTTTGGATCTCCTGGGCCAAAATGTACTGAATAGTTTTCCTTATGGAACTGACAGGAGATGAAAAGCAAGGTACAATGGTTCCATATAATCCTTAAATTATTTCCCAGATGAATTCATATATATTAAAAAGAATATGATGGAGGTTATGTCCAGAGGTCCATCATGGTCACTTCCTGTTGCCTTTTGCAATTGGCTGATTCAAGCCCTGGATTTAAATAGCTTTCTGGAATTTTGGGTGCAAACTTTGAGGCAAAATAGCTCTTTTTTCTTCAAAATGGAAAGGATTATTCAATATTCTAAGGCAGACTGTTTTTCTTGCAGGGGGTGGGGAACAACTTTTGACAACTATAATAATCAAACCCACAAGTCCTTAGATTAGAAGAAGATCTGGTTGAATTTTGAAAGGGTCTGCCACGATGCCCAGCGGTCCTGTAAGTGCCTGCCCTCTCTGGGAGTAGCTTGGCTCTGTTAGGATGCTGAGTTCGTGCAACGGCCAAGTGAATACTACAGTGTGGACACAAAACACTGGTAGCAAGCGTTTCAACAGTAAACTGAAACAAGTTTATTATTATACACAAGCAATACTAGAAGGAAAATAAGGTTCAGGTATTTGTTGGCTTTAACTCAGTAAGTCTCTTAAGATTAGGAGCTACCCCTTTCCCTAAAGGAAAATAGTTCCCCTTTTAAAAGACAAACCTCTCCACGTTCCTCCTCCCCCTGACTAGCTCTGACTCAGCCTAGCCAGTGTACTAGAACGTGGCTCTAGATGATCACAAGGCCCAGTCCATCCTTGCTTGACCGATCATCCAGCCTGGTCAGTTGCTAGTGAAGTCTTCCTTCTAGATCTTCCAGCCAAAAGACCTCTGGTCAACTACTGGTCCAGCTCCTTCAGGATTCAGCTCTCTTCTGTTCCTTTCAGCTCTTCTCCCAGCACGAAGACATAGTCTGCTGTACTCTGTGTTCCTTTATACCTTTTTCCCTTGGCCCTGATTGGCTGTCACCTCCTGGGGAAAACTGCTGCAATAAAATGCTGCTGGAAACTCCTGATAGAAACTCCTGTCCCTCACCGCTGATTGGTGGGAACTCCAGTTCTAGCCCCTCCAGCACTCAGATCCCCGGACAGCTTTTCCCTCCAAAAAGCAGCTGCAAACAATCATTGCAGCAGGGCCCTCACAGGATTTCCCGCCCTTTTTGCAGCCCAAAACCCAGGGTTTGCAACAAGCTGTTTGCACAAGGCTGGTTATTGCAGCTTGCTAGAAGCCTACAAAGACAGTAAGCAAAGCAGTTTGCAGCCTGTGCCCTGAAACCGTCACAGGGTCTAAAGGCCTTTCTTATTCTATTTGAATTTGAATGTCAATCTTCAAATGTGCCAACATTCAGTTCAAGTTTGAATGTCCGAATGTGGCCAAATTCCTATGAATATTGAATGTTATCTCAGAAGAAACCTGAAACATGGCATTTTATAAATCCCAAAAGCATCTTCTCATTGATGTTTATTTTGTTTTAAGAAATGTATATACTATCCATGATTCTAGGGAGATTAAAAACAATACACATAGGGCAGTAAACAAAATAGAGTGCAAAATAAATCAAACCCATAGTAAACCAAACAGTAACAAAAGCTTTAAAATTAATTTTTAAAAATACTTTTCTTGTTATTAACTCTATTTGCATAGCACCATGATATCTTAGTCGTATGCATCCTTATACATTCCTCATTGAAAATTTTGTACGGTGCGGAATACAGAGCCAATAAGTGATTTGATGGTATCCTAAAAATAACCAATGAATTTTTGAGACTTTTACTTCCCCATGATACTAGTATCATGCTGGCATCATAACATTTGGCAGTACTTTGAAGTATATCACAGGATAGGGGGTCTATTGTCTGCATGTAAATGCAGACTCTGGCAGGCCTCACCTGGGATCTGCTGTAGCCTGCACTAGAATGTGGGAATTCAGAAATCAGGTGTGAACAGGCCCACGGTGTCATATGAGAAGGTTTCCACACAATTCTTACAAGGCACTGCAGATCTCTGTGTCTGTTCACCAGTGTGAGATGCAGGAGGCCTCAGCTACCAGGACCATAAAACACAAGTGACTGGTCTGTTTCCTGGCAACAAAATAGTGATGAAGAGTTCACCAGGAGGAGACTACTTCATAGAGGTCTCCAGGTCACCCATAGCAGATGGATCCAGCTGTCTGCCATGCAAATGGCTGGATGAACCAAGTGGCACATGGAGCCCAGGACCATTTCCCTGGACTCCCAGAAGAGGCTCTGGAAATAAGCAGTTTCCCATGTGCCACAATAATTCTCTTAGCCTGCAACACTGCAGTTGGGAGGGGCCATGACAGAGAAGATGGCTCTTGGCATGTCCCTCTGTCCTCTACTGTGATAGAAGCACCCTGATGTCCAAACATGGTCTGAGCATGTCTGTAGGCACCAGATTTGAGTGGTCATTATGTTGCTAAGAAATGAGACCAGAGATTTCACTTCATGATGACAAAAGAACCACTTAAGCCTGGATGTCCAGACATATGGTTGTACTGTTTGTAGAAAGATGGGATTTTGCTATGAAATCAGTAAGACACTGGCAGATTGTGGACCTGACCTCTTGGAAATCTCCCCAATGCCCCCAAACAAAAGCAATAATAACTGTCAGGGCTTCAACAGGAAATCAGGAGAAAAGAAGTGCTAGAGTTGTGTATACCACAGAACAAAATTATTGTGTTGGATTATTTATACCTCTCTTGAGAAATTTAATTATTTACAAGATTTACCAATAGTAATGGCATAGCACTGTAATTTATGGCACTCAGTTCTGTTAGCAGAAATGTGAGGCCATATACAGTAAGTTGTTAGTAAACCCCCGACTGATGCAAATCACATCAGGAAAGTTATGACTCCGGAATGAATTATTATTAATCATCCTTTCTGTATTCTACCTCTTTTGAAAACATTCAGGACTAGGGATGGACCCAAAAATAAAATCCAGGTTTGATCCATTTTTAGACTCCCAACATCTTTTCATACCACAGTGAAACTGTCTGATCTTCAGACTTTCATCTAACCTGGAAAGTCCCAACACAAAGGTGGCTGGCGGGTGATTGCCTCATCAGAGGTGCCTCATTCACTGTTTTCGCAGGCACCTTCATACCTCCAAAGTGTAAAGTTGCCTGATGCTGCTGTAATCAGGGCATTGTTCCAGAGAATGTGAAATCTCACACTTCAAGAAAGGCAATTGTGTCCTTGCTTCAGATGGAAATCTCACAATGTGCCTCAAGCTTGCCCAAGTGACATAACCCTCTTGCAAAAGGCATTTTAGGGTTAAACAGAGATGCAGCCAAAATCCACTTCTTCAAAATTGCTATAACTAATAGTAGTGATCATGGGAGGAGAGCAACACACAAGATGAAAAACTCATGGATTATTCACAGGTTCTGATGGTAAATAGTGTATTTAGTGTTCAAAATGTTAGGAGAATTTGTGGGATTTTTCTGGGCACATCTAGAATATTTATGCTGATAGGTAAATGCTTTTTCTGGAGATTTTGTTCAGAGTATGTAAAATGCTTCTACAGGCAGCCCAAGAGACAAGCAATCCCCATTGAGATCCCTCAAAATAATATTGCTGTGTCAGGTTCTAAATCCCAAATGAGTCTAAATAGTAATATAAACTTCCCTTCCCTCCAAGGTAGTCTGCATTTGAATAAAATAATCCTCTCAGTAATGTTCCCCATAAAAGGGAAATTCAAGGTAGGAGGATCATTATGCATTACATTATTCTGGAATCTGAGTAAGAATTGTTTAGCCTCTTTGAAAGCACTTGACACTATCTGAAACTAATGCCATGTAGTTCCAATATGTGGCTATCAATTATGCCATATGCCATATGCTACTAGGCTGGGCCTCCAGAAAACAATGAGAAAAAGCATAAATACCTCTGCACAGGTGAACAGTTAACTGGCTTGATTCTGGGAGCAGTAGCAACTAACTGATTATAAAGGTTTTCAGGCATACAGAAAGGTAATCCTACCAACACCACCTGTTCAAGAAGCTGCAGTTGGGTGCTCCTAACTCCTCTTTTCTACCTTGATCAGGAGGGAAGATTTTCCTACTTTCCTATAGTGACCTCTCTCTTCACTATGGCCACTGCCAGAGACAGTGTGGGGATGCCAAACCCTTTGTCTTCATCCCAGCATCTCCAGAGGTTATAGACAAGGCTACCAATGCATCTCAGAGGCTAACACTACCCATGATGCACCTTGCTAGTCTGCCTTCCATGGAGCTTGCTTGTGGCAGTGAGTGTCCCTAGTAGTACATAAAGTAAATATGATTTCCAGATCAAATATTTCTTCTGAAAATTGTGCTTCTTGCATTCTATTCATGCAAGTGCAATTATCTGTCAGGCAAGATGGAAGAGAGAAGAAATGTTGCCTAAGCAAAACTTGAAGACAAATCTGGAAGAAACCATTGAGGAACTTTGAAATAAACAAACACAGAGTTGATACTACTGGGATTTTTTTGTGTCAGACAGTAGAAAAAATAATTTTATGAATCAATATATGAACACTAGGGATATACACAAATGAGTTTTTTAACATTCAATTTGTAACAAATTGAATGTTAGAACAAATTTGTAACATTCAATTTGTAACAAACTGAATGTTAGAAAATTCATATTCATTTGACTAGATCCCCTTTGAATGTGGGAGGATTCTATTCGGAACAAATGTATTTGTATAAATTCATCTAAATAGCCAATATAAACTAATACGTATCAGATACGTATCTGACACGAGTGCATACATATCTGATACATATCCGATACGTATCCCATAACATATCTGCTCTGAAAGTGTCGAGTCCGACCTGAATCCACTTTTAATCTGCTCTCAATCCATGTCGAATGCAATCTGGATCCATTGCAGATGTGTGGCGCACCTGCTTTCCCACCTCCCCAGTTTAATGAATGTCTGAACTATTTGTACATAAGTCCAAAACATTCATATTCATACGAATGTTAATGTATGAATGTTGTAACATTTGATTTATGTATGAATGTCTGGATTCAGATGAATTCATACAAATAATGAATGTTACACATATTTGTGCACATCCCTACTGAACAGTGCTGAAATGGCTTTTTCATGGTATACATTAAAGTATGTCATCAGCATCCATCCATAGTTTGATATTCTTTTCTCTAGTTGACTTTGAATTTGTGGGGCATTCCCAAATGTGTTCAGTAGACTGGATGAGACAGCTGCCTAGTATTCTTTGTCTGCACGGGACAAGCAGTATTCCAGTCCAGAAACATCCCAAGAGGTCCAAATTAGCACTGAACGTGTTTGAAGAGGTCTACAACTGTCCCAAGCTGTCTTGTTTGGTGCTTCTATACCTCATCTAGAGCAAAGAAAATGCCACAGCCCCATTGTGACGGCTTAGTTTTGGTGTGTGTAAAAAGTAAGAATGATGCATTAGATCCAGATAAGAAAGAGGAGTGGTTCATCTGACAGAGCAAGGGGAGAGGTGAGTTGCCGGGAGCACAGCCAATAGGAAGAAGCAATTGAAGGGGAACTAGGTATAAAAGGCTGTGACCAGGGGCAGAAAATGTTCTAGTTCTTGTTTTCAGTGTTGGGTTCATGCATGTGTGAATGTCCAGCATCCAGGGGAGGGGTAGAATCAAGGCTAGATCCAGGTTCTTAGGCCTGTAGGTACAGACAGGGAGAGTCCTGATTAATAACTGCTTAGATGAGCAGGGAAAGTGTTATGCTCGTGAAGCACTGATGGTTATCTATGCCATTCTCTTCAGAAGTGTGTAAACCATTAAAGAACTGTTCAATTGGTTTTAAAAAAACTCAGCCTCAAGAACTCATTCTAAGCAGCAGAAAGGGAGCTCTGGAGAAAAGGGATCCTATCTCTTTAAGTCTAGTGAAAGGCTGTTTGGAAGCAGCGCTGCAATGGGCGACAGGAGGTGTTTCCTGGCCGTTTGTTTCTAAAAGGGAAATAGGAGAAAGTGACGAACGCTGAATCTGGGGGTTGGTTGTAGGCACAGAGAAGCAGCTCTGAGGCTTAAATGAAATAGAAGCAATTTAAGGGCTGAAGGTGCTGGGCACCAGTCCTCGATGGAGGTGAGCATCACATCCATCTTCAAAGTTTTTGCAAGCTTTGAAAATTTCTTTTTAAAAAAACTCTAAAGTGGAAATCGGAACTCTTTCTGTGAAGACTGTTGTATTTAGCTCCATCTTTTTACTCCAGAAACATACAAGTGATGGGACTAGAACAGGTATGGAGTGTTGACATTGCTGCCATCATTGGTCCAGAACAAACTGCATTCCACCCTCACGATGAAATCTGCTGTGTTTGATACAAAACAGGTTGGAACGGAATAATTAAAGCTCTCCAAGCAAGGTGGGTACAGATTTTGGGTGCCCTAGCTCAGTCTATACTCCACTGTAGTGTGTGGAAGGTAGACCTACTTAACCTTTCTTGTTCTGCCCTAATGGCAGCTTATGAAAAAGCCCTAAATCAAATGATTTAATGAGTAGTGAAAGTGATTTACACATTTAGAATTGTGTTATATTTTTCAATGCTGATGAATTCCTCAGTTACAGCATTTGACTGCCTTAATTCCTTACAATATCATTCTATTCCCTTTTGGCTCACTTTATCATTGCCACACTTTAACATCAAGTATTTCTAATAAAACAAACCTTTAATGGGAAATTGTCTGTGTTCCTTAGCTTACTCTTCATTTTGTTTTCTTTTGTTTTAAACAAAGCAAACAGCATAATTCAATGCAATATGATACATTGCTTCATACTTGCACAACCTTGAGCCTATTAGAATAGTTGCCTTGCTTCGATTTTCATTTAAAGCCACAAAGACATCATTTGATGCCTTAGCCTACTTGGGTAATTGCTTTGATATTGATGGTATCTCATGAGGGTATGCCGGAAAACATTTAACTCTTGATGTAGCCACTTTACATAAGGCGATAATTTTGTGCCATGAAACTCAGAGGGTAATTCAATCTAAATAAAGGAAGTGAAGCAAAAAATTATTATCTTCATCATTTCAGTATTGTTTCAACATCTCTGTAAGCTTCCTACTCTCTCAAAAGACATGGGAGAGAAGATACTAACCATTCTAGATGTTGCTAGATTAATGCTGCAGCCACATTGCCTCTGAGCAGATGCATACAAGTTGCCACAGAAGCATCGGGGATAATGCTGAAAGGAGGAATTCTGCTCACTGTTGCAAGGATTAAACTTTAAAAGCCCGTATGGAGAACTGGAAATGGCAGTGGAAATTGACTAGTTTCAGTTCTTCTGCTACAGGACCTGTCTTTATACACATGTCCACTACTGTTCTCACATGTGTGCAGGATCTTCAGATGAGTTTGGTTTAACTGATAACGGTGTGGAGCTGATCCTAAGGGAGGAGAAACACTTGTCTAATCTAAATACAAAAATGACTGAAAAATAAAAGGCACAATGCAAGTGGCAAAAAGTACAGTACTTAGTTAAAATCTAATGTGATTTGAGGTGACACAAAAAGCTGTTCCTATGGTAGAAACACAAAGTTTCTAGTTGGCCAAGAACAAAGAGCTGGCTCTAACTCCAACCAAAATTATTAAGACAAAAAATTCTGCTACTTCTCAGGCTTAATGCCAAATGGCAGAAGCTTTAATTAAACAAGTAAGTGGGAAAAGAGAGACTTGGCAAAGGCACACTGCATGAGAACACTTCTAGCCAACTAGAATCTAGGGTGTTTTTCCACTAGAGGGAAGAACCTTCTAAGAGCCCATTAGGAACCTAATTGGTACCTGATAGGTACTACCTGGACATCTGTGAGGCCGTGTTCCCACAAGGACTGGTTGCACTGGTTTTAGTATAGTTTGATACAGTTTTAATATGTTTGTTTTTAAATGTTGTAAGCCACCCAGAGACCCTCAGGTATGGGGTGGGATATAAATATAAATATAAATAAATAAATAAAAATAAGGACAGTGGAAATCTGGATTTAATAAGTCCTTCAAGCCCTCAAATCCAAATTTCCCTAGGATGTGTTTAAAGGTGTCCTCAATGGGGTCTTCAGGCATGAAGACCCCATCATTGGGCACCCATCCCCGTGGTTTACCTGTAAATGGGGTCCAGATGTCCATGGGCTGGGCTAGGAAGAGCGGAGCTGCCCATGCACATGGTGCAGGCTCTGCCCTCCCAGCTATGGAACGTTGCATGAACTTTGTAGCCATGTAAGGCCACCTCCGTAGCTGGGGCAGCCCCCACAGCTGCATAGGGGAAGTGGATGCTGGGGGGGGGCACTTCAGCTGTCCCCAGCATCTAATCATCCCACCAAAGCCCCTGCCACAGCTGCATCCTGTCTGAAGTAGCTGTCATCGGGATGCTTTCCCACATCCTGATGACAGTTTCTTCACGCAGAAGAAGACAGCAACGGGGGCCTGCCACCACCACCTTTCCCCTCATTGTGGCTACCTCAGGGGTGTTGGTGGAGGAGGATGTGGAGACACAATCGTGCTTTCCCCATCACCCCAAGTGATGGAGGAAAGCAGGATTCCCACCCCCCTACTTCACCCATCACCCCAAGTGACGGAGGAGCCCAGCACAGGCTTCAAAGCTGCTGCCCCACCCTCTTCTGGCTCTTGTCAAAGGGAGCCGGCAAAGGGTTCTTCCGTGTCCCCATGATGCCCTGCTCAGCAGCCATTGCAAATGGGTGCTAGCAGGCTCATGAGGATGCAAGGGGTCTTCCTGGAGATCCGGATCTTCAAGATCCAGCTCTTGGGGAAGATTCCATCTGAAACTTCTAGATCTTGAAGATCCAGATCTTTGATTTCGTGTGGAAAAAGGGGGCCAGTTGCTAGGCATATGCAGGCAGAACTGAGCAAGAAGATAAGGCTAAATTTTGAACATTTTGCACTTGGGAAGAGGTGACACTGTGGGTTGGAGCCCATGACTTTAATGATTTGGGGTGACTGCTTCAAGCCACAATCTCCTTGTTCACTAAAAGAAAGAAGTTTTTTTAACTAAGAAGAGTTCTGAAAGCTATAAAAAAAACAGATGAAAAGAGAAATAAATTTAAATGTGAATTGGGAGCAAGTAGGGGAGGAGAAACAATTTACTTTGGATGGTCTTCCCAGTAATCCACAAATGTATCAAAGTGCAAGCAGTTGTTCATGAGTCAAAAGAGTTTCTCTTTTCCTCAGTTGATAGACGAAAGGTCAGTTTGAATGTGCACTTAAGCAGGCCAAGGAAAAGTATCAAGAATTTGATGAAGGAATTTGGAGGAATAATTGCTGATGCTCCAGTAAGTTTGTGGAGCTGGTGACCTAGGTTTTAGAAAAGTGGCACAACAGGTCACTGAGAAGACAGAAGCACCAGCACTTCTTGCCAGGATGCTCTGAAGTTCAGCTCTTGTTGCAGTAGTGGATATTTGGATTTCAAAAGACTGGACAGGTGGATCTTTTATTATATGCAAAATCCTACGCTGAGACCAGGTGGGAAATGAAATGGAAGAAGCAAGAAATTTGGATCACATTCAGACAGATGAGGTCAGTTAGGCAAGTTTAAATTTAATCCAACCAAGCAAGCAAGCATTCTAGATTAAGTCCTGGACAGGGACCTGTCATCTGCATGCTGGTGAAGACTATAGCAGGTGCCCCCCGGGGCCTATTATAGTTTGCCCTAGTATGCAGATGGCAGCCCCCTGTTCTGAGAAATATTCAGTAATAAGGTCCGGTGCAGAAAGGACTAGTTTCTTAGGCTGAATTCCCACTCACGGAATAAAGTGGTTTAAAAACAGTTTGGACCCTCTTTGTCTCCATTCCCAATCATTTAAATCAGTTTAAAAACAGTTTGGATCCTCTTCCTCCCCCTTACCAATCCATTTCAGGGTTTTTTTGAGCATTATTTGGCTAAAAAATGGAATAAATAAACACTTGTTTTTTGCTTTTAAAAGCGCTTGTTCCTTATTGCTGTGGGAACGCTACAGCAGTATTGGGACAGATGTGTCATGAAATGGGTGGGATTTCACCCTGCAGGACAGCCCCTTCTCTGTTAAAATGCCAGGTTTCCCCTCTACAGCAGACGATTTCATTTTCAGACAGTAACAATTCACCCACTTCACACCTTATAACAATGTTTCCTTTCCCACCCACGCTTCCCCTCAAGCACATGCCTGCCTAAAGATCAAGGAAAGAGACAAGGAGGAATCGTGCCCTTCACAAGCAGTCCTCACTGCACAATTCTACCTGTTCCCCTCCCAGCCTCCTTCCTTGATCTTTAAAAGGGGAAAGGGAACAGGAAAAGCTGCAGGAACTGGGAGAAGCAAGGAACTGGCAGCCCTGGACCCATCCTCACCTTCTCACCCACCCTGCAGTGGCAGCACTGCTTGCTCACTCACTCACTTGCCCAGGGGAGAATGCACAAGTGTGTGTGTGTGTGTGTGTGTGTGCGCGTGCGCAGGAGTGCTTGGCATCCCCAGCAGTTCCCGCCATGCCTGCCAACACCTCCATCCTCTGACAGGTCTCTCAGAATTGTGGGGGTGTGGTGTGAGGAAAATCTCCACAGATTCCCCCCTTCCCAGCAATGCTGTCATCCACGGATAGTATACCCACAAACCAAAATCTAACTTAAGAATATTCTGATTTGATGTGTGCAGCGGATAATTTTTTCTAGGGAAATTCTCAGAATGATACGGTAATTTACTATCATGGCAACACTGTTTCTCCTTAATATTTGATTCTTGAATAGGACTATCCTGAATGGAAATCTACATCAATTTGCTCATGCCCAAATTACCCAAATTCTACATTCCATTCTTTACACTTTTTCTTTTCTTTTCTGATAACATCTGCAGCTGGACACCTGTCAGCCTTTGGTCTAGCTGTGTTGTAAACATCACTAGTTTTTGGATTAATCCTCAGTTCTTCCTCAGTAGTATTGTAAGTGTCTTCTGACCTTATGGGCTTATCCTCTGGCACTATCTCATTCAGTCATGTTTGTCTGCCATTATGGATTTCTTGCTTTAAAAAAGTGCAGGAATGGCTTACCGAAGCCTTCCCCATAGTATATAACCCTATCCCATACCACTGGTGCCCAGTATGAGTAGTAGGATTTATTCTGGCATCTCACCTTTGACCTCTCCACCTTAGGTGATCCTGGTGATAGTTCCCCCCCCCTTCTTGATGGCATAGCCAAAAGGATCACTGGTGCACACAAGCCCCCTCACTCTGGCAAGGGACCATATTGTGATAGTTGAGAGAGATGGGTTATTGATGGGTTTTGGTGAGGGAGCTCACTTAATACCATACGTCTTTCAGTCTGTTTCTCCTTGTTTTCTTTGTCACCAACTGCATGCCTCTCCAGATGTTATATGGGCCAAATTAGCCCAGCTGAGAGGCTGGAGTTGTTTTTGGTTGTGAAGGCAGTTACGAGTATTAAATGGCTATAGCTCTTCAACATCTGACTTGTTGGCAGCCATGTTGGAATGGAAGATACTAAGAAGATATACCTTCAATAAAATGTGAAACTCTAAGTATGAAGAGAATACTTTTCAATAAAAAGTGAATCCAAACATGGAGGGGGTTCATGTAATTCTCAAAATACTTCTAAAGGCCATTTCCAGGAAACTGAGGGTAGGTGAGGAGTTTGCCTTCATCTTCTCCATAAAAATGTCCAGAAACAATTGGTGGACAATGGGGAGAGATATGATGCTGGACTAGATGTGTCATGGGCCAATCCAGCAGTGCTCCTCTTACATTTGCATTTTTGATTTATAACTCCAGTCTGAGGCCATGTCTACAGTTGCATTGGAGGCAGCTTCATTTGGGAGGTGGGGTAGGGGGAGGCATGTCCATCACTGATGCTCTCCTTGTTTCCATTTTTTAGAGCAAGGAGGTGCCATTTTTTCACCGTTTCTCCATGTAGTACAGGAAGAAACTATCCTGCAATGGTGGTGCCTTAATGAGCTGGAAAACAGATCACATGATCACTTCAGTGGCACCTGTTGCCACCAAAAATGGAAAATGAGTATCAGTGGGCACTTCTTCAACATTTGGAAGCATTCTTTTAAGCTAAATAGAGATGCAGCCTAACACACAGGTTGTGGAGGTAAGATTGCTTGTTCTACCATTATTTTTAGCAAGACACAGAAACTGCCATTCATTGAGAAACTAGAAGGGCTGGCTTATTCATTTTCTTTTGGCCCAGTGTGTCTTTTCCATCAAAGGAATATAGGAATATCTTCAAAGTTAATTTTGCTCTTTAAATAGTCAAGCTTTTAGATTTATTATCAATATGGTTCATGGTGACACATCCATTTTCACACCTATGATGATCCTCTTTAATGGATTTCAGATACTTTTTTTACAACATGGATGATCCTTTACTTTTAATTTCATATTTATTTCCTGACTTCTCCGTTCCTACCCATGGGATGGAATAGCAACCAGATAAACATAAGAAGGTCAAAAATCACTGAAAAGAAGGGGCAAGGAAGCACCAGTCCAAGTTGATTTTTAGTCAGGGAATCCAAGAACGGGTCAAGATGCAGTTCATTTGAAAATGAAACCTTTCTTCCAGTAAGTCAAAGGTCAGAGTATTAGCCATCATTAAAGTAGTCCCATGTGCATAAAAGAGTCAAATAATAGGAGAGGAAATCACCCACAACAGCTTCTCTGTAATCCATAAATGCATTTCTAAGGGCAGCAAGGAGGCCGATACCAAGAGAAAAACAGGATTGTTAAAGATGTCAATAGGCCACAAGAAGATCAGCAAGTGACACAGATCCTTTGCGGGAGAAAAAGCCACTCTCGACTGTTCTCTGAATTCAAAGAAAGCAAAAGTCTTGCATTTCAGCACAGCTTGTGCTTTTGTACAGAAGGCTTCTTGGGCAAATTAATTCAGAGAGAAGCTGTTGTCTCAATTTTCTAAGGCATGAGAAATATTCAGGACAGAATAATTGAGTACATATATAAAAGAACCCTCATTTCTTGGTTTTCTCTCTCTTGTATATCATATGCAAGCAAGGAAATTGGTACTAGCCAATATTCAACTAATGCCTAGATCATCTCGAAAGGTGGAGAAAAATGTAAGTCTTGCTGTGACAAAAAGTTTTCTGCACTGTTGTAAACATCAATACCACATCCTGTGGCCAGTAGTCTCAGATAAATAAATATTGATTTTTCTCTTCGCTGAGACCTACCAATGGCAATCCAACATCTTCCTAAAATCTAGGGTTGTAATTTTCATTGTTTTTAGGTGAATATTTTTACTGTTCTGACAGTCTCTTCTTCATCTATGTGTGACACATTGAGGAAGGTGACAATTCCTTCCTCAATTGGTAGGAATTGAGAGAGAGGCCAGGTAATAGACAAGCTAGAGGGGTCCAGCTGTTCCCAGGGACTTATTATGTAGCTACTGGCTTGGGGTTGTAGGTGCCTCTGTGTGGATGCCATTTTTAAGCCTCAGCTGTACAGGCAGCTCCCAACTGCTCAGCACAAGTGGCTAAATGTTTGCTCTAATCTGAAATGATATAACAGAGCTATCTGTTTCCTACCTCAAGGTGGATGTGGGAGCCGCGACTCAGCTGGTAGAGGATGTGTGCAAGTTTCCCAATCTGAAGGTCCTTCCCCCACTCAGAAATAAGATGGGGTGGGGGAGAGATAAATGTTTCCAATGAGCCAGCAATGGGTCTGTCATAATGTATGACTCCTATTATGCAGAACTGACCATACCATGATTTGCTGAATCTCTTTTCATTTAGGGGTGTTTGTTGAAGCTCATATACTCAGTAAGCAAGGAGTACTAGACTCTGGAACGTTATACAGTTGACTTGAAAACCTATTTAGGGCCCTTATTCAAACTGTTAAGAAAATCTCCATGGGTCCAGAAGTATTAAATAATCATTGCCCATTTGCAAATGTTTCATTTTGGGGCAGGGCACAGGAGAGAGTGACAGTTACCCAGGACTCATGTTGGAGGTAACAAATTATTTAGGCCCGTTTGAATCTAGGGGTGCTTCCGCATTTGCCATCAAAAAGCAGATCTAAATAGATCCGCTTTTCGGTGAACCGTCCTCCCCCAGATCCGTCACTATTTGTGACGGATTGAAGGGACCCCTGCGTGTACACACACGTGTGGGGAAGATGGATTCTGGAGGAGTGGGTGCTGTGCCACAGGACTGGAGCATGGAGCTGCCACTCAGCACGTGTTTCTGGCAGCGACTGGCATGCGGGGGAAGGGTTTTGGAAGCAGTCAGTCCTGCTTCCACCCTTCCCAACATGGTGGGCAGAGGGAATCCATCCTTTCCCCTGGCTGTGTGCAGAAGCATCCTGCTTCTGCACACATCCAGGGGGAAGTGATGGATGTATGACTTACTTTTTCAGGTCTTACATTTAATCTGGATTTTGGCAGCAAAACTGGTTTTAAAAACCGATCTTGCACACCGAAATGTGGATGCGGCTTTCGTAAATGGTGCCAGAAGAGGACTCCAATGCGGAAGCCACTTCAGATAAGTGTCTTTAATATGTTCTAGGGGGGTGGTTAATCCGGTTTCTGTAGTCAGTGTGGAAACACCCTAGTTTCAGAAAGAGTTATAGTAGTGAAGACTGTATTTGTTACTCTGAGAAAAAATATTTATAGGGAGAGTGACAGGGAAAATGTAGAGCTCTTGGTTCTCCTCAGTTGCTTAGTGACCCTGGAATCTTTTTAAAGAACTTTCAGGAATTGGGATTTGGAGACACTGCTTTTCAGTCTTTCCATTTTTATTTCTGTGGGAACATTGCAGTCGGGGTTTCTGTTCATCACCTCACAGTCACAGGGGTCATTTACACTTCTCTCCTCTTCAATATCTTTATGAAGCCATTGGAAGAAGTCTTCAAGAGATGTAGAGTGAAGTACCCTCAGTGTGCTGATGGTACCCAGCTCTATTTTTCTATCCCATCAGGATTAGGTTACTCCAATTGCTTGACCACTGCCAGGAGGCAGTAATGGGTTGGATGTAGACCAATGAATCACAGCAACTAATTCTAAATATCAAAATGTATCAGGTGCACAACATCATACTCAATGGTAAGAAAGTTAATGCATGCAAATGTTCAGTATTTTGTGATGAGACAAACAAGGAAAAATGTCAATACTTTGGTGATGATCATGTGGGGAGGGAAAAGCTAATGATCCTAGGTGAGGCTGATGGATTCAACTTTTCTGTAAAATAGTGGGGAATTAATATTTGATACAAGTCCTTGTTTTCTCAAAGTATTATCACTATAAGACTTCTACGCTAAGTAAAACATTTCAAAGCAAAGGAGAAATAAAACCTGTTTGCCTATTATAATATGTAGAAGCTGCTGTCATTGTAAGAATAAAAATTTCAATATACCTTTTAAATACCACCCAGTGATTAAGAAGGTTTAGCATGATTTATTTATATTCATGATTACTAACAACGTTAGTGTAGATATTTTCTCAATACAAAGAGTTTCAGAACAGCAATTTTTCAATGGCCCCAAGTACTGTCTTCAGTTCATTCTCATGCATATTACATATGTGTCAAAGGAACCTAAAGGAATGAAATTGAATGCTTAAAACAGATAAGAATATTAAAATGCTGGAGGGTTAATAAGTGCAATCATCGCCTGCCAAACAACTTGCTCCCTACTGGCTTTATTTTATTTTATTGTGCAAGTCATTTGATATACAGTAACTGCAATGAAATGGATTATCTAATCAAGGTTATCTGTATGTCGCCTTTTATCTTGAAGGACCTATTTCTTTGTGCTAGGAATAAAAGCCATCCCTGATGTCTGCACCCTAGGTGCCATGTCTATATAGTAGCTTATGTGTCAAGAGTGGAACAGCGCTGTCTTAATGCAATGATATTTTGTTTATAATATTTCCATTCCATCTTCCTTCCAAGAGCTCAGAATAGCAAACAATATTCAACCTTGCCTCCATTTTATCTTTAGAACAATATATGAGGCTAGCTCAGTAAGGTTTCACGGTTAAGTTGGGATTTGAAACTTGACTTTCTGTGGTCTCTGACACCATAAAGGACACTGTATAAGTGTGATATCTGGCAGGGACTCTGACCTCAGGGAGGGAGGGAGGGAGGGAGGGAGGGAGGGAATGGGGAAGGAAAGATGGAAAGAAGGGAGTATAAGCTGATATTAGTAACTTCTTATTTCTGGAACTTATGCAGATTCTCCCCAAAGTTTTTATGGGATATCCGTCGTTCACAGTGGCCCATTTCTATAACTTTCACAATTTGTGGCATACATTTATGAGTAAGTGAGGTGATTTCCAGTTAATAGCACTGGAAATTTTAATGCTGAGGAAATAAGGCACTGGATGACTTGAATCAGTGAAAGCACAGAAGTGGAAAAAGAGCCAAACCAGTTAATTCAAAGAGTTCCTGCACAATCCAGAAGGAATATTAAGTATACTAAATGACAATTGCATTAAAGTATGATCAGTCACAGAAGCTAATGGTCTGACCTCATGAATCAAATCTTGCATTTATCCTGGAAGAAGCTCTGCATCCTAGAAGGAATCCTCACTCTGCTCCTTTGGACTGTAATCAGCAAAAAGGATTTTTTAAAAGTTTTAGAATAAGGAAGAGGACTTGAAGAAGGAATCATTTGGTGTAAAAAAAACCTGTCACAGTATAGAGAAAGGGGACGTGGACAGATTTCCCCACTCCTTTTCCTTTAATGCTGGAATCCAAGAGAATCATCCAGTCAACCTCAATAGGTTGGAGGACCTTAGGAATTTCGTTTGTTTGTTTGTTCATTTACAAAGCATGTATGGAAGGTAAAATAATGCACAGGGGGGACATAGTTGTAGGTAACTTTGAAGGGGAATCTCAGCTGCCTCTAGATGGAAATAGGCAATATGGGATCTAAACATGATTCTGTAATTACCTCTTCCCGTTCCCTGCCAAACATGTGAAGCAATCTCCTGTTTACCTTCATGTCTGATGAACAGCTGTGATACTTAGCCTGACTGGAGTTACCGGAAGCCAGCAAAGTGCTCAGTCACTTCCTTTTGTCATTTTTCACATTCTTGGCTGGCTTCCAGTAGCCCAAGATGCAAAAGTTCCTCACCAGACATACAGATATGGAGAGTTACTAAGATTAACTTGGCATCATGGCTGGATTTCCAATAATAACATTGTAACATGCACTTGGTGCATTGCAATGCGTACTGTATTGGGAATGTCATGAGTATAGCTGGCAACTCAACAGAGTGCTGAGAAGATCCTGAGATATATACTGCCTCTGGGGGAAGTCTTATTCACATTCATGGAAGAGAAAATTATTTAGGATAAGATTTACATAGTAATGTTATGGCATCGTGAATGCACTATGAGTGTGCAGGATCTGTGGATCTTTGCACACAAATAAAGCAGCACTGCTTCTGGAAAAGGGTGAGAACTGCACCACTCTTCAGTGCTACAAGAGGTATTCCTGTGGCTGTAAAGCTAGAGGTGGGCCATGTTTCCACTTACCATCTGAGATACCTATGCCTACTGGAGGAGGTACTTGTTGCCCCTGTGTCTCCATTCATGAGGGCAGCAGGTCACTTGCAGCAACTGCACCACCTTCTTTGCTGTGCTACTGTCATCAGTCTTGTTCGAAGGGAATTATTTTATATCCTGCATAGAGGTGCCACAGTCAACTGCTGGAAATGGCCCTGCTGTGCTTCAAAATACAGGTGGGGAGGTGTCATTTTCTACACCAAGTGGGGATGCCTCCCCCATCCACCTGAAACATAGCCCTTTTGCTCTGAAACTGGAGACCTGAGGTCTATTTGCACTAGGGCAGTGGTTGGCAAACTCATTCGTCAAAAGAGCAAAATATCAATAGTTCAGTGACTGAAATTTCTTTTGAGAGCCAAATTTTTAAAACTTGAGCTATATAAGTAGGTAGACTGTTATTAACTTAATTAGGGTACTCCTAACCTGGAAGAGCCACAATCAAGGGGCCAAGGAGCTGCATGTGGCTCTCGAGCCGTGGTTTGCCTACCCCTCGGTTAGGGTTAGGGTAAGGGCTGGGGTTAGGGTTAAGGTTTTGGTTAGGGTTAAGGTTAGGGTTAGGGTTAGGGTTAGGTTCCTGGTTAGGGTTAGGGTTAGAGTTACGGTTAGTGTTTCAGTTCGGGTTTGGGTTTGGGTTTGCGTTAGAGTTAGGATAGGGTCCGGGTTCGGGTTCGGGTCCGGATCCGGATCCGGATCCGGATCCGGATCTGGATCCGGGTCCGGGTCCAGATTCAGGTTAGAGTTATGATAGGGGTAGGGTTTGGGTTAGAGTTAGGATCTGGTTTGGATAGGGTCAGGGTCAGGTTCAGGGTCAGGGTTAGGGTTAGGGTTAGGGTAAGATTTAGAGGTAGGGGTAGGACAGGGTTAGGGTTAGGGTTAGGGTTAAGGTAAGGTTTTGGATTAGGGTTAGGGTTAGGGCTAGGGTTAGGGTTTTGGTTAGGGTTTTGGTTAGGGTTAGGGTTAGGGTTTGAGTTTGGGCTTGGGTTTGGGTTTGGGTTTGGGATAGGGTTAGAGTTAGAGTTAGAGTTAGAGTTAGGATAGGGGTAGGGGTTGGGTTAGAGTTAGGATAGGGTAGGGTTTGGGTTAGAGTTAGGATAGGGTTAGGGATAGGGATAGGGTTAGGGTTAGGGTTAGGGTTAGGGTTAGGATCTGGATTGGTTTAGGGTTAGGTTAGGGTTAGGGTTAGGGTTAGGGTTAGGGTTAGGGTTAGGATAGGGTTAGGGTAAGGTTAGGGTTAGGGTTAGGGTTAGGGTTAGGGTTAGGGTTAGGGTTAAGGTTAGGTTTTGGTTAGGGTTAGGGTTAGGGTTATGGTTACGGTTAGGGTAAGATTTAGGGTTAGGTTGGACCCACCACTCACTGCCACTATTGGTCCAAAATCGGTCCAACAGCTTGCAGGCCCGTGCAATCAACTTACCTTGCGAGGCCTGGGATGCTCCTCCCACAGCCTGGAGAGTGATCTGCCACGATCTGTGCAGGTGTGCGCACTCTGGTATTCCAGAACCATGCTGACCCATCAGGTGAATGTGGGGGTGATCTACCAGAGCATGCACACCTGCGCAGATCACAGCAGATTGATCCCGAGGCTGCGCGAACTCGACTCTGAGCCCAGCAAGGTAAGGGGGCATTGTGCTTGTTGGGCTGGTGGTCGCATGAACCCCTGGGTGCCCCTGGGCACCCTGGGCTTAACTACAGTCTGATTGAGACTGCAGCAGATCAAACCCATGGTTAGGTCTTCCTCTGCCTTTTTCAAGGGCAGGGTGAGACTGGGCTGGCGGTGATGTGCTGCTCTGTGCGGTAGACCAAACCCATGCTGTCAGTGCCTGAAACTGGAGGTGCGTGTGATGGAGAATGGGCCCCACATGGTCTGTGGGTCCTGTCTACCATCCTGCATGCCCTCATTCTGATGCACTGACAGAATGGGCACCATCTACAACATGGAGCAGTACATCTGCCAGTGCACTGGGGTAGATCTTTGGCCTTGGCGAGGCTCAGCTGCCTAGATCTAGGTGGCTGAGTCTCACAGACGCCCTCTGGGATGACCCCCCACTCAGGGCTAGGGCCTACCCGGGATGCGTGTACGCAAGGGACTTACCTCCTTGCCACCGTGGTCCTTACTGGGGCATCCAGTTAGTGGCATTGTACATCTGCATACGCTGCCGGCTCTGATTGGCCAACCAGGCATTCTGCGCAGGCGTTGTCCCCTGGCCAATCAGAGCCAGCAGTGCACGCAGACGCACAATGCCACCGATTGCGCCAGGAAGCCCTGTTTCCCAGTCCAAACTCTGGTGGCAAGGAGGTAAGTCCCTTATGCACACGTGTCCAGGGAGGCATGTATCCCAAAGTGGGGGGTGCCGGACGAGGGGTCCTGCTAGCTGCAGTGGACCCGATTGGGAACCCAGGCAAGGGACGGGATATAGGCAGGCAGGGACACATCCCCATGTGTTCCTTACCTGCGTACATGTGAATGAGGAATCAGTCCCTGTGTGTCCTAGCCTTTGTGCCCTCTAGTCACAGACTAGTGTAGCAATCTCCTAGCTACAGTTTCCCTCTAACTATTTTTCCACCCTCTTTAAGCTCCTCACTGACCAAGAAGACAAACCTCAGAATAAAGAGTGCCAGGAAGTTTCCTCCTGCCCCTGCATGACCTCAGGCCATCTGTTGATCGGTGCCCAATGGGCTGGCAGAAGCTGTGAGTGGGGGTGATCCAGAGAGACATCAAGAACATGTCTGCAAGGACATGGTCTCCAAAGGGCAACTCTTCTCTTCCTGTTTGAGGATTTTCCCTACCTCCACCCACAGGATGTGACATTGGAAGGACCTCTGAACTTGCCCACCTGACACAGCTCCACCAATCACCTCCCTGGATTGTGCCTTTACATCACTTTTTCCACGCGCCCTCCTGTGGTAGCCTTTTTAAACCTCTGCAGAGAAATAAATTGCTCTCTTTTCATCCTGCTAAACTCCTGTCTCCATGTCTCTTCTTTTATCCCAATCCCCCATTTTCTAGCCTGCTCAGGGTCAGGCATTACATATGTTTGATCCCCGATTATCTGGTCCGGTCAGAAAATTGGAAATATCTTTCATAACAGCTAGCGATCAGGGGTAGCAGCAATCAGCTGTGGCTCCCCACTTCCTGGAGCCCTCACATCAATCGCGTAAGCCAGATACGCGATAGACTAGGCTCTGTGACTGTGTTTAATCCTACTGTTCTGCTACTTCCTGCCACTGCTGAAATTTATATGAGCAACATTATTCCATGGAGCTTACGTGGCCTTGTTTTCACCTAACACAGGTAACAGCCCACTTCCAGGGTTGTTTCCTGCATTTGATAAAACTATCTCAGCCAGAAGCTTCACATTCAAGGAACAAACATTTTCCCACTGTAATGTCTGAGTAGCTGGAAGGCACAGCAGGTGTGAGAACAGCAGAAAACAACTTTAAGAAAAGTGTTTGCTGCAGCTGCCATCCAGATCCTGCTAAGGCCTACAAGTCACAATGATAATGTTCTACCTACAGCAAGAGAGAAAATCTGTTTCAGAAGAACATTTGCTAGAAAATATGAAAGGGAAGATTCCTATTGTGCTTTGGTTTTACACAGGCAGCAGCAGCAGCAGTTCCTAAGAAGTTCATTTCTTACAGACACCTCAAAGAGGCCCAGGATTGTCAGGTACCTTACAGTATGTGACAGTCTTGGGCTCTCTACAGCACCTGAAGCCTCTTTGAGAATAAACTAGCCCCATGAAAATGCTCCATGAAACCAGGGATGTGCGCTGTTTTTGTTGTATTCGAATTTGAGTCGGATTGAATGTCAAAACACTCAATTCAATTCAAATGTTTAAAAGTCTAACGCTAAAAAAACTGATTCGAATCCGTAACATTGGAATCTATTCATTCGAATGTTAGATCTCTATTTAAATATATGAATGTCAACAATATTTGTATGTGTTATACATATCTGTACACATTTCGTACGCATCCCGTTTTATCCCGTATGCATCCCGTTTTTATCCCATATTATAAGCGCAAATATGTACAGATATATATAATATTTGTACAGATATGTATGTAAGTGCATGGATGACCTTGGGCTAGTCACAGCTCTCTTCTGAGCTCTCACAGCCCCACCTACCTCACAGAGTGTTCTGTTGTGGGGAGAAGAATAGAAAGCTTTGTCAGCGACTTCGCATGCACTATGAGGCTTATTGTCCACATAACATTGTTTTTCATTGTACCTTCAATGTGCAGGAAGAGTCCAGCATTCCCATGGATGCCACATGCTTCTCCTGCAATGCTGAGAATACCCTGGATGTGACCTTGACAGTGATGAGAATGCCATAGAGCAGTGATGGTGAACCTTTTGAGCCCGGTGTGTCAAAATTCACAAAAAAACTAGCTTAACTTGGGTGCTGTGTCACATCTAGAAATATCCATAATTTTGTGATGTTTGTAGCTCTAGTAAAAAAGTTATATTTTTGATATATGTATTAAAAGCAAAAACAAATAATTATTTACATTAGTGACTTTTGTTGCTGAATTTTGTTTGCTAAATCTTCAATTGAAAGTTGGTATTTCGTACACTTCAAGAACAAGCAAGCACTACATGCTCAGGTGCCTGGGTGACCAGGTGTGCCACCCAAAAGGGCTTGGCATGTCACCTGTGACACGCATGTCATAGGTTGGCCATCACCGCCATAGAGCATTCTCATCACCGTCAACATCAACATCAGATGTGATCTTGACATGGGAAGGAAGAGGTGGCCTCTCCTCCCCCATCCCATTTCATGATTTCACCAGATTTCCACAGCAGGGAGGAGCAGGCCCTTTTCTTGTCCAGCTTCATCAAAGCTGTGATATCTCCAGCATTGATCTTGATTAGCAGAGAAAGGGTAATGTGCCAACAGGACACCATCATGTGAAGAATAGTGATTCTTACTACGCAGACGGAGGGATCAGAATGCTTATAGTGTTCTTCCCCTCCATTTCTGTGGCTCACAGAATAGTTCCCCAAGAGCATGGCAAGGGAGAGTGAAGTTTCCACTTGGAAGCTTCCTTTTGATTTCCCTGAAGTGTTTTTGACTTGCAGTGGGTCAAGACATAGTTTATTGACTTTCTCCATGGTGACCCCAAAGCTTGTAACTGGATTCTGTTTTATTTTATTGTCACTGTTTTTAATTATACTGTTTCTGACTATCCATTGTTTATCACCTGAGACCTCAGGGCTCGGTGGTATAAAAATAAATGCAATACAATGTAATTAACCTTGCGGTACTTAAGCGTGGCTGCGGCAAGGAGTTACGTTGTCTTCTCTGCAGCGGTAACCCTGAAAGATCTCCAAACCATCTACTACAGTCATGGCTTTGCTGATCTGTCCGGCTAAATCCTCTTGCATTTGACTCATTGCCAGTCTTTTTATCAGGCTCAGGGGTTTTGCCCCATCCTCTTCCATTCTTGACCCAGAGCCAAACCCTTGGTTCCTAAAAAATGATATTGAAGAGGCAGCTGAGACAGAGAAAAAGGCAAGTTTCAAAAGGTGAAGAAAAAGACATCATGTTTTATGCAGAAATTCAATAGGAATTTTTTAATAGGAAATCACTAAATAGTTGATTAATGAGGAAGGTCCTTTCTACTGCCGACTAATTAGATCTGCAGAGATACTAAGTATTGATCATAAGGAGCAGGAACAATAGGGCAGGAGGTTTTATTTGCATGCCTTCTTTATTCTCAAACCTTAATTTCAAGGTTATCAGACTGCAGTGCTGTTCTTTTCTTTTTTTCTGTTCCACTTGGTTCCTACAATGAGGTAAAAAACAAACAAACCAACAAACCTATTGCTGTCAGAACCAAAGTTGCTGGTCTAAATTGGGATCTATCAGAGGCAAATAAATTAAAATTGGAATATTTGTGTGTTGTTGCTTTGAAAGCAGAGGACTAAAACACTCTAAATATGCAAGTGCAAATTCATGGCAGGAGTAAATAAGAGAACCTAAGAATATTGCAGAATGGGGCTATTGCAGTGCTTGTAGTGCCAATGCCCCCCACCACATTTAAACCTGACCAAGCTAGTATGGCATTTTTATACCATACTGATCTGGTCAGTATGAACCCACCCTTAGTTCAAGAGGTTACAAATGTGGAAAGTTTTGTTTCTGAAAATTCTCCTCCATAAATACTTGCATGACACCTTCCTCTATGGCAGCGGTTCTCAACCTCCCTAATGCTGCGACCCCTTAATGGAGTTCCTCATGTTGTGGAGACCCCCAACCATGGGAGCGGAGCAGCTGGGAGGTGGGAGGGAAGGACGGTGGGAGACTTGTTGCGACCCCTCTGAAAGGGTAGTTCGACCCCCAAAGGGGTCCTGACCCCCAGGTTGAGAACCACTGCTCTATGGCATTCTCATCACTTATATTGGGCACTGCTACATGGCAATAGTGCAGGTAATGGCAAACATTTCCTTCTACTTTTGCACTGAACAATCCCATCTTGAAGATCTCTGAGCCATTTCAAAGATACTTTTTTCTGTGTCTGATCATAGCTTTCCTGCCCCAAACTGTCTGCATGTGAACACTTTGGCTACTGCACTATCATGTTCCTCTATTTTGCACTCAGAGCCCTGCCTGCTTGCATTTTGCATTAACCCGATGTTTCCCCGTGGGTTCAGAGCCAGACAATGGCTTACTATACACTAGGTGTGCTGGAAGGCCTTGGGTTAAGTTATGAGGATGTGAGCAGTTATGGTAGCGAGCAGGATTCATATCCTAGCTGCCTTCTGATAATTTTCTGCCTTCTGTTGTAACTTATCATACAACATGCTTTGAGCTACTTCTTGCCTCATGCGTGACTCTGGGCAGATTAACGGAAGAGCAACAGTTCAAGACATGGGGAAGACCTCAAAAGCAACGAAGGCAGTCTCAGCTATGCTGGAGCAAACCTTAACTAAGGTGACAGGAGCAGTTCACAGAGGCTGGCCAATAGATGGATAAGAAGTCTTCAAGTCCAACAAGAATTAGTAATCAAGGCAGAGTTAAGGGCTTGTGAACATGCTGCAGAAGATTGTACTGGACACTGTTTCACCAAACTTAGGCTGACACGTTAGTGATGTACAAGAAAATAGGGGACCAGCATGAGAACCTTGACCTGACAGAAGTGCTGGCCAAGGAAGCTGGGACAGCCCCTCGCATGCACACCTTCAGAAGTCCTACTTTGAGCAGATGCAAAAAAAAAAAAAAAAAAAAAAAAAACAGAAGAAGTGGAGGCTGTGGCCCCAGCCTCCATTGGCATAAGCAAATGGAGAAAGGGGAGAAAGGGGAGGCTGGGAGTGGGCCTCCACTGACATTTGTGCACTGCTCCAAGGTCAAAGCAGGTCTTCTGGGGGTGTGGGCATACCTCTGGAAGGCCTAGTTTGGCCTTGAATTAGTGTGTAAATAGGGGCAGAGGAGGTGGCCACAGTCACATCTGCGCATAAGGGGGTGTGGTCAGGGAGGATGGGAGGACAGGGGTACAAGAGGATGCAGGTAGGCAGATCCAGCATTCACCAATGCTTCATCAAAACCTGGATCCATTCAATTTGCCCGCAAATGTTCAGATTCACACAAATTTTTATGAATGTCACACGTGCCAAATATTTGTGATAACCCCTGTTGGGTAGGCTTCAGAATGGCAGTGGTGAAGCGAGTAGCTTTTCTCATTAAGAATTCTTTGGAACTAAAAGCCCTCAAGGAGGCCCAGGAATCTGGGACAGAGAGCAGTGAGAAAGATGACTTGTCCATGGGTCTCTATTCTGACTGTGATCATTTGTTATACCATTGTAGGGATGGAACATTTCAAGAAGCCCAGAATTACTGGGCAATTAACATGGAAGGACAAGTCCAGGCCAGAAGGAGGGTGTCAGAGACTGGGCCAGAGTGTTATGGACCAGATAAAGAGCTGCTTCATATGACCCCTGTTTAGGTATTAAAAATGATCTTTAAAATCCTTTCTTTTGTTTTCTCCCACTACTATCATGACAGTCAAGGCAATTTCTGCATCAGAGACTGGAACTGAGGTGCCACAGAAACAAACAGAACATGCCTTGAATATCTGTCCCAATCAAAGGTAGGCATACTGAAACTTAACTGGAGTGGGGAAGAAATTCTTAATTACAAAAGTTCTATTACTTTACAGAAGCAGCACAGCTCTTCTGATAAACCTATCCCTTCTCACAGAACTTCACCAAAATCTTACACATGAAAAAACAAACCAGTTTTGCTCTGACCATCATAACCTCTAAAGAGGCTTTCCTGCTTTTCTTCAAGTGGCAGAGTAACTCTCTTGAGAAACTGAAACCTCACAGTGATAATGAACTCTAAAAATTGCAACAGAAATATCTTCAGGGATGGGAAAACAAGATATGAATTACACCTTAAAGTGTTGCTTTCAAGTGTTTTTGCCTTTCAGTAGCCAGTAGGTATAATAGAAAAAAAGAAAGGGGTGGTGATGATGAACAGCTAAAAAGCTTGAAACTTCTTATAAATCAGCCATTTCATACTGCGTTCTAAATGTGAACCTTAACCCAATGAGATCTGATATACTTATTATTATTTATTATAGTCAAAGATCAAATACTGAATGTTAAAAAATAAGTCAAAAAGTAAACAACTAATAATAAAAAATAAAATCACCAAGAGCTTAGGAATAATTATTCATCAGCATTCTGATACCTGTGAAGTACTCACCACACAAGACTTAGGCTGCTTCCGCACAGGGGCTAATTATACCGGATCTCCGGCACCTGGATTCATTAAAACCGGCTCCCGGGGAACCGGTTTTAATAACTCCGGATCACTGGTAGATCCAGTTTAACGGGGTAGATCCGCATCTAAGAGATGCGAATCTACCCCCCACCCCTGCCTCTGCACACGCGGTGTAGATCCGGATTGGAGGTGAGTGCTGTGTGGAGGCATGGCACCAGGCTAAGATCCAGGACAGAGGGCCCTCCCCCGGCCCACCACGATTGGCTCCCCGGAGCCAAGTCTGGTGGGCCGGGGGGCCTCACCACGGTGGCTTGCCCTCTCCCCAGAAGTGGCGGATCGCCGCTTCTGGAGCCAGGACAAGCTTGCCTAAAGCCCACCCTAGCCCACCCTGGTTGGAGTGCGGCGAATCCCCTCCTTACCTCGTCAGGGTCGGCCGGTTTCTGAGGGTTGGTCCCCTGATGCAGCGCACCTGCGTCCTGTGCGCCTCCTGAGTGGCTGGGGCTGCTACTGGCAGCCCTTGCCCTCAGGAGGCGTTCTGAGCAGGTGCACTGTCTACTAAGTGCAACGCGCCTGCTCAGAATGCTCCTGAGGGCAAGGGCTGCCAGTAGCAGCCCCAGCCACTCAGGAGGCGCACAGGACGCAGGTGCGCTGCATCCTGGCCGGCGACCCTCAGAAACCAGCTGACGCCGACAAGGTAAGGAGGGGATTGGCCGCGCTTCCCCCAGGGTGGGCTAGGGTGGGCTTTAGGCAAGCTCGCCCTGGCTCCAGAAGAGGGGATCCGCCACTTCTGGGGCGAGGGCAAGCCAAGAGGTAGGAGCCCCCGGCTCACCAGGCTTGGCTCCAGCAAGCCAATCGTGGCAAGCTGGGGGTGGGACATGGGTTGTTACATTTGCGCCCTGTGGACGCATCCTAAGTGGATGCGTTTTCACGGCGCAACACCACTTGAAATGTGGTGTGTAAGTAACACCCATTAGTCACACATTAAGTCTGGTTAGGTGCGGATGCACCCACCGGATGTGTGCTTCTTTGGCCCCACTAATGCGGACGTGCCGGCGGGAAACCGGTTTTGCCGCCGGAATCCGCATTAAAGATGGACTCACTGTGCGGACACCCCTCACCGGAAGTGTCCTAAACAGCGACCCGTGTGCAGAGGCGCACATTGGAATGTGTGACTAATTGGTGTTAAAGCCCCTGTGCAGAAGCACCCTTACAGTTTATTTTCCAGAAATTTTATGTGATTAGTGTCAAAACACAATTTTATGTGATTAGTGTCAAAGTACCCAAAACTCTGGGCAAAAACAAACTCACAACAGCCGAGCAGCAATTTTTGTGTAGTCTCAGGAGAGCAGGCTTCTTCCACTGAGTACCCCCTCAACTGACCTTTGTTCCTCCCTGACCACCACCCTCAACTTTGTAATTAGTAGTACCCATAGGTCCTGCTATGGAAAGTTCCAAGGACAAAGGACAACAATTGACATTTCTTCAGGATAAGAAGATTTACCTCATGAAAACATGAATGACAATCCCATTGTTAATTCTATATCTTCCTCTGGTGGCTTCTGACCTGGTGGGATTTAGATAAGGGGGACTTTGCAGTGGATTAGACTGCAACTACTAAGACCCCTTCAAGAAGTCTAAGGTTGTTTCTGCACTTATCCATACTGGACCACACTAGTGGGATGGGATCAGGTGGAGCAATCAGTAGCCATAACCTATTCATGCATCTCATAACAATATCATCTGCATTTGGACAGCAGTACTGGGAAAACTGCTGCTGTGCTGCTCCCAAAGCATACCACCCTCAAGCTCCTGTGGACAGGAATGAAGGTTCTTGGCCTTGTAGCCTCCAGAAGATCCATTTTGGTGGCACAATTTATTCATCACTGAAATCCCTCCCTCACTAAACCAGAACACAGAGGTGAGTGCAGTGTTTAGCGACTGCTGTACCAATGGTAAATCTTTTATAAAAGGTCTACTGATATCCCAGAACAGGGACCATTTTGGGTCACCTAATCTGATTTTGCTCTGCCCAATGCACACTGTGGATACCAGCAGTGGGCATAGGCTCCACTGGACCCACCACCATGCAGAAGAGAGGCCATTAATTGCCTTCAGGAATATTGATGTGCACAAATAAAATTGTGTGTTTGATGTGCCATCAAACCAAATATCTGTTTAATGGCAAACCAGTTAATCAAACAAACCTTTTTTTTTGTAGTTGAAAACCTGAAATACCATTATTTTTCACCCCACAAAAAACATGAACTTTTTGATTAATTAGTTCATATTTGCAAGTGGGCATTGATTTGTTTCAGTTGAAACTTTGGATATTTAAACAACTAAATGTTTGGTTCGATGCAAACATTCATGACCTAGCTAGTTCTCTACAAACCATGAACCAACCACACCACTTTGGCACATCTCTATTCAGAAACTCTTCCACAGGTAAGTGCTGAAAGACCCTTAGAGCTGTTCTTTATAAATAGCTTAGAAATAAGTCTGAGTAACATTTTTTTTTCCTTCAGCAAAGTCCTAAGGGTCCTACCATCACAGTATTATGAAGTAATTATACTAATACTAATTTATTTCAAGGGATAATTTCAAAGTACCTAGAGACACATTCATATATTGCTATAAACTTCAAATAGATTAAGAATGGCACTCTAGGAGTCACTGAATCCATATAAAATGTTAATCAACAAAAGAAATTACTTTTAATATGGAGACATCCGGTGAACATTCCGATCCTGTAGTGCTGCTATAAAACAATAAAACACTATGTCATCCATGATAACATACATAAAATTCAAAAAAATAGACTATCATTTTTGAAAACAATTTTCCCCTTTAAATGAGATTTGATGTTTTGATGCTTCAAAGGGATATTGAGATCTGTATCGTAATATTAAGCACAATGCAAATCTGTACCATGTAAACAAAGGTAGGCATCTTGTGACCCTTCTTCTGTTGTGTTCTATTTCCTTTTAACCAATGATCAATGACTGTTTTGTGAGGACTGGGAAAGGAATAATTCTGCATAGTAAAGATTATTTGTGCTTTTGAGGTTTTGTAATGTGACAACATGCTGTTCAAATTCAGTAATATTGTATCATGAAATCCTATTATGCATCTCTACCTCGGCAAAATGTTTTTGAATCTATACTGAGATTCAAAAATCCATACTAATTTTCACTTAGAAGTGAAGGTAAATTTCCCATGCCATATTTAACAAGGCCTTGCAGCTTTATTTAGAAAGAGTTTGAAAAAAGCTCAACATCTGACAGAGGGCATCACCAGGCTTCTTAATCCAGATCTGGCACCATTTTGTGCAGATGGAACCAGACAAACAAGGAACAGGGCCTCCTTGAGCCACATTAACATGTGGATGAGGAGGCCCAAAATTTGGATCAGAGACCCTTTGATCCAGACTTATAGGCAAGTGCCAAACATTCCAATGATCATGAAATTAGTTTTGAATGAAACTATATGGTAAGATTTTCTATAGTTTCAGCTGAAAGCCAAAATACCATACATATGTCTCCTACCTGTCCTAATCATGGGTCTGCATCCAAATCCTCAAGAGAGCCGTGTTATTTTATTTCTTTTGGTTTTACTTCCTTGCATGCATTCTGTCCTCATTCATTGATTCATTCAGGAAATTTATATTTAAGAAACTTATACCCTCCTTTACAATCATAATGATGACCAAGGTGGTTTACATAATTGTGTACATAAAGCAAAACCACTTTACAAACTACAAATCAATACAGCAGCATTAAAAGAAATAAGATCCAGGAGAACAGAGACCTATAAACATGTAGGCTACGCAGCCTGAAAAATATTTTAAACTAAAACAGCTGGCAGTGACCCATGATTCAGTGTGACGGGGTGGCCAAGGCAGAGAATTGGATGTATTGTTTTCTTATGGCCAAATCAGGTTTTGGTCCATTGCTCATGGAAGCTAGTTTGGGGAGGGGCAAAAGGGAGGACTTCAATCAATCTCATTTCTCCCCCAGATCCCCCACCCCACAGTTCTGATCAGTGGAACAGAACTGAAGAGCATCTCCATTTTCCCTACAGTTACTGCTCGCTGCATAAGCTGCCTTAGAAATAAAACAAAACAAAACCTTGGGATGGAGTAGAATAATGGTGCATAGAGAAGGAACACATATAAATTAATGAAAGTACTTCATCTGTCTCCATTTGCAGTAGCCTTGTATCTAAACCTAAGTCAAGAACAAGTCTAAAGGATGGTAATTCAAGCTTGGCAGCTGAAGACGAAATAATAATAATGGGAGGAGGAGGATGGTAGAAAGAGAAGAAGGAGAAAACTAACTTTTAAATGTTCTGTTGCAAATTTGTAACATACTTCATTCACATGTAACACACAATTTATTAAAAGCTAGATATTTTCTCAGGGTGAGTCCCCATGATGAAAATACTCTGAGGCAAACCTGAGTCTGCCTCGGAGTGTCCCCATGAAAAGCCTCTAATCCGGGCTACATGTGGGACAAATGGCAAAAATACGTGGCAACCCCCCCCCCTTTCCAACTGTTTTCACTGCAAATTAGGAGGCAATCACGCATTATCCTGGAGTCATGGGGATACTCCATGGGGGCAGAGATTGCAATCACAACTGCTTGGGGATCTCTTCAAAGAAATTCTGCTGAAAGAGAAGTGATGAGCTCTCATTTGCCCTGCGAGTGTCTGTCTGGCTATAAGCATGACACCTCCCCCTTTCCTGATTGCCCGATCGGCAAGGCACACATGGATAAAGGGCTTGATTTAGTACACGAGCACTTGATAGCCTTAATGGGTGAAGTGCTTGTGGCTTCCCTGCACTCAGCTGAGCAAGATCAGAAGCTGCTGTCAGACGGAGGTATGCCCACTGTCAAGCGGAGGAGGGCACCTCCGCTAAAATGATTGAAGCACAGTGTGCGCTGTACTGAAGAGGCTCATCGGCTAAATTAGCTGCCCGGCAGCTGTGTGTGATGGGCAAGTCAGGAGTTGCTCTTTGCCATAGTAGCATGGCCACCACTTGAGCTTTGGAGAACCCTGGTGCTTCATGAACATTTGAATTCCCTGGACTGGCTGGCGATGGGGCCCCAGCTGTCTCTGGGTGTCAGCCTCCTGCTGCTGTTCCTCTGGGCTCACTACAAAGTCATCGGCTGCATCCTGGTGCATCACTGCTGGGTCTTTGTTTGCTTCTTGTTGCCCCCTCTTGGTCCTTTTGACATTTACTACCAGATCTGAGCTTGGATCGAGAGGGGTTTCCCCTCCCATCGCTGCAGCAGGTGGGACAGGGCATGGTGACATCAGCCGGGCTTCACGTCTCACCACCCCTCATGGTCTGGTTATTCATTGGACTGAAAAGCCATAGCTGTCCTATCATTCCCATTTAACCTTATAACAACACTGTGAGGCAAGTAAGGCTAAGAAGCAATAGGCATATGACATTCTCTAGTCACACTAAACCCATATCCATCCTTACCTACTCCTATTGTAGAGATCTAGGCCAATTTGGCCTTGTGGTTAGAGCGCTGGACTCAGATCTTGTAGTCACGGGGTTTGATTCCATACTCCTCCATGAAGCCATCTGGGTGACCTTGGGTAATCTCAGCTCTCTTTCTGAGCTCTCACAGTCCCACCTACCTCACAGGGTGTCTGTTGTGGAGTGAAGAATAGGAAGCATCCCGTCAAATGGGTGAGAAAAGTGGGGTATAAAAGCCAACTATCCTCCTCCTCCTTTCTGCCCCATGTGAACAGATCAATGAGATCAACAGCCTTCCCTAAGAGGCAAGTTCCAAGCAGATCTCTGTAATGTGTTGTTCACTCTGTGACCTGAGGTGGCATTCCTGATGTGTCCTGGAATATTCTTAATCCCTTACCTCCTGTGGACAGGTTAAAAGCTGTCAACAAACATTCACAGTTCACGGTCAATGCGTTCACAACATTTCTGGGTGCTGCGAAGTGAGGGGCTACTGGTCTGGTTCTGCCTCTGACCACAACTCTTAGCCTCCACACCTGACCATATAAGGTTTGGATCTTCCAAGGCTCACCCTGTCCTCCTGCATCTCATCCCTCAATCACAGTGTGGGGTGGATGGGACATCTGACGTCTGGGCATAAATCCAGGAATGAATCAGAAAGCATTTGCATTGCTAGTGCTTTTGGTTAGGAATGGGAAGGTTAACTGGCCTGGAATACCATGCAATAACCTATTGCAGTCAGGTAAGTGCAAACCTAACCTGAATATCACACACTGTTTGGCTTTTTAAAGCAAGTGGTGAATGCAGACATTGTATACATCATCTTGATTCTTTTTCTTAAGGGAAACTGTTATTCAGAGAAATTTACCCTGGAGAGCATGAAATTCTCTGAAGGAAAATATGGAATTGTAAAGTCTCAGACTATATATTTTCCAGTAATTTATTCATTGCTTTGCTAACCCAAAATTCTTCTGAGAGTATGACACATATCCACATAATATTGCTGAGTACTAGATTTCCTTAGGAGCCTCTGATTTATCTGACAGATGTAAAAAAAAAAGGATGGGGAAACATGTGTAAGCAGACAAGTCCCATTTGTCTAAACATATCAAGTTGTTAAAATGAACAGGTTAGCTCTTGTATTTAATGTCCCTTGTTGATGTATCTTTGTCAAGTACCATAGAAAGCACAGTTTCAGTTTTTTTAAGCTCTCATTTTACTAAATAGTGATAGGAAAATGTGGGATCTTGGCTCCCACTGTCCACAACAGATTACAGGGCAAAATTGTGGGGCAAGCAATGGTCCCTTACCTGTCTGGAAACTTACTTCCACAATAGCATGGCATGTACTTCTGGGAATTACCTGGGACCATGCAATTCCTGACCTCCATGCAAGTGTGGTGGCCATTTTCAGCCTTTTAGCCCCACAGATATGAAGTTGGTATTTTCAAAATGGCATCTCCCAGGATCAAGCATCCAGACAAGTAAGCCTATATCACTATTCTGGGAAAACATAAGTTGAGAGTTCCATTTTGTGGGATTTCCCCTTCACATCTATATTTTAGGTCCCACCTGGATACAGCCTCTGTTGGTCATATCCTTACTATCAGATTCAGGGTGAATTTGCTCTTGCCTTTGTGGGTAAGTCCAGGGGTACTCCCACACATTGCATCCACATTACATGGAGCTGCTTCTATACTAGAAGAGCCTATGTCCGTGCAGGAGTGTCCCTTGCCTGCTGCTCTGCAACTACATGAGAGGCACGGCTGGGAAAGCTCTGCATATTCCATCTGCACCTCTTCTGAGTGGAAGAGATGAAATGGAGAATGTGATCAGGTGGCACAAGCAGGTTGTGCACTGGGTCACCCAGGCCTGTGGCAGTGGTGCCACAGAGGAATGTTGGTGCCATTGCTGCAGCTATGTGATTGCCTCCTTAATTGAGGGGATTCACAACTTAGCAAGCCTGTAGTCAAGCTCAGGCTAAGTTGTGAAGTACAGATGCACAAACCAATCTACAGTTTTGCCTCCTTGGGGTGTTTTCTCAGGGCCGCCAATGTGTGAAAAGGTCCTCAATCTGGATATTGCCTTTTTGCTGTGGAGTGGAAGAATATTCTATTGACATATGCCAGAAATTTGTTTATTGATTAAACAAATTATGAGTATTATACTTTCAAGTGAGTTCCATGCATAGAGAGTTTTAGAACTGAAAAGGACCACGTCAGGCATCAATTTAAATCTTCTGCTTTATGCAGGATTCATTTTCTGTAAGAGGCTGTCCAATCCCAGTTTGATCAAATCTAAAGAAAGACAGAGAAGTCATCATTGCTCTAAGGAATTAGTTCTACTCACAACCTGGCTATAATATAAATAAGGGGCCTTTCTGCACTTGGCCTTATTCTGGAATAAATCCTAGAATAGAGAACTGCTGTCCAGATGCTAGGGCAGGCTATGGCAGGCCCCGGGTGAGGTCTGTCATAGATTACATTGGCATGTAGACAACAGATCTCTGTCCTGAGATATATTCCAGAAAAACGCCAAGTGCAGAAAGGACCAAGATCTTCCCCCTATCAGATTTGAACCATGGTAGAACTCAAGTCTGCTGTTTCTTTTCATGCATTCTGGGATGAGAGAGCAAGGGCCTTTCCCCACTTACCTGATCATGGTGCTCTTTGGATGCTCTGGGATGCTCCATCTCCACACTGAAATCTAGCTGGCTCAGGAATGAACTTTGCAGTGCTCTGAAGTCACCTTCTGGCTGAACATAGAATCCTTGATTCAGTCTCTCTCTTTCTTTCTTTCTGGTACAATGTATAAGTCACCTATGGATCTACCAAGCTGTCATCGCCGGCCTTTAGTCAATCAGCTTGCTTAGTAGATTATCATGGGGCTATCTTTCAAATGCTTTGGTATTGTAACATCTGCCTCATTTCCACAACCAGCTAAGGAAGTTACTCAATTAAAATAGAGATAAGATTAGTTAGATAAGACTTTTGTTCTTGACACAAACACGATGGTTTCTAGCAGTCACTACATAGCTTTCAGTAAGGTACGTGCATATTAGCTGCTTTATGACCTGCCCTAATTTTTTTTCCAGATATCACTGTTAGATTTACTAGCCAGTAATTTCCAGGGGCCCTTCTTTTGTAGGTGGAGATAAGATTTGCTCCCCTAAAGCGTGTACTGAAAATAACAGAAATAGGTTCCGACTTTTCTCTGTGAGTTCTTTCAAAACCCTCAAATGCAAATCATTCCCTTCCATTCAGTCCAATCTTCTGATCTGGCCTAAGATCAGAAGAACAGTTAGTGGTCTTTACCAAGGGATGGCTGCATTGCATATGGCTAGGGATGTGCACAATTTCCCCCCCTGTTATTTGATTTGTATTGAATTGAACAAAAGAAAATTTGGATTCGTTTGAATAGATCCCCTTTGAATGTAGTGAGATTCGAATTGGATACGAAGGTACAATCCCATACGAATCCCATATGAATGCGTACTAATGCATACAAATCCCATACATATTCCTTAGAAATCCCATAGAAATCCCATACGAATCCCATGCAAAGCTTCATAAAAATGTATAAAAACATTCAATTTGATATTTGAATGTTCCAACATTCAATTTGAATAAGAATGTCCAAATTTGGCCAAATTCATACAAATTTTGAATGTTATGAATATCCGTGCACATCCCCACAGATGACACATTCTGGCCCAGTTTTCATCTCTGGAAGCTCAAGGTCACAGCCTCCAAAGAAACCAACCAGTGCTTTAAAATAAATAAATAAATAAAATAATGGGAGCACTATTTTGACACTTTTCTGCTAGAAGGTCATGCCTCCCAACAGACAAGCTCACAATGCAGATGCTACATTCTTTGGGGGCTGCTGACACAGCCAATGGGCTCAGTGCTAAAAGGATCTTATTTCTTTATTTTGTTATTTTAAGCTTTTATCTAGTACGATTATTAAATAACAGAGCAGCTTTCAGTCATTGCCCCACAGCTGCTGCCCTGGAATTAAGATCTGCTGGCTCTTGTTGGAAACCGTTAAGCCTGTTTCAGTTGGCAGAACCTGCTTTCCATATCTTGGAAAGAAATTTAGCTGGACTCAGTTCTACAGGCAATGCACAAAATGCTGAGAATGGGGTAGGGTGAGAGAGGTGGGAGACTACAATAAAACAATAAAAAGTGTGTGTGCATGAGTGTAAGATAAGAATAGAGATGAGCTTAAGTTCAAATTCAGTTGTGAACAGTATTTGGAATATCTGGTCCCACAATTCCCTTCAGTCTATTCTGCTGTTTCAGACTGGTGAGATGGAAGGCAAGGTACAGCTAAAAGGAAATTGCATATGTCCATGTGTTTCAGCTCTCTTTGAACACCCATCAAATTCCAGCCAATCAAAACTTTTTCAAAACATCCCCAAACTCACAACTATTTTGAGTGTAAGGAAAGGGGGAGGCTTATTTCTTAAACAATGGCTGCATACTCAAATTTTTCTCTCAATTTTCACGAGATGAGAGAAGAAGGGAACCTAGTGGATAAACAGATGTCTAGTATTGATCTTGTTTAAACCAGAACTTGAGATGAAATCTTTATAAATTTACCAAGGAATAAACTTCATTTAACTGATCTACGAGGCCGCATTTGCACAGTCCATTATTAGTAGTGTCAATATGAACATAGCTACAATGTGAAGAGAGCAAAAGTGTAGAATATTGTATTGCTTTCCTACCTATTCATTTTGACAAGTGTTCAATAAGTTCTCCTGTGCCTCATGGGCAGAATTCAGCTTAACTCCAAGACTAATAAACTCTTCTGTGAAAGGGAACATGGGTCTCATTTATCCCTGTGGTCTCTGTGCCAGAGCTCAGCAACTGCTGGAGTGGCTGTATTTTCTACTGGTACTTAGGACCACTGTGTGAGTGTCCAAAAAAGTTGTTCTTCTTCGGGGACCATTCTACTGTTTTGAGCAAAGTTCCAGGATGGAAACTTTAATGTAGAGATGAGTGAAAAATGTTTGTTACCTTCACAATTTGTACGAAGGTTTGAAATGTCACATTTGAATTGAATATTTATCATATTAGAAGGTGATGTTTCCTTTGGATTATTGGCATCATTGTGGGGGAGAGGGACATATGGACACATGTGGTGTGAATGTCAACAGGTAGAGAAGTTTTGGATTGTGGGGGTTGGGTCAAATTCGAGATATGTTGAAGGTAGACATACCGGGAGATTCTAAAATGTGTTTATTAAGACCACCAGGGTCTGAGAGATTGTAAATATGTGTTGAATCTAATTTTTGAGGGTGGCGATGTTGGTGATTGTGGCTGGTTGGAAAGATAAGTCTAAATGGATGATTGAGAGGTGGTACGAGTATATTATTGATTCTTACAAATTTGATATTTTCAGAGTACAGAGGCTGGTATATGTGGGAGAATGGAGGGGGCTGACAGTTCAAGAATGGTGGAGGCTGCACAGGTGAATGCTCTTCCAGAGCCATTGAAGACAGATTTTTTTGTCAGTCCGGCACTGCTTACGAGCAACCTGATAGAAGTTGGGATTGTGGAGGTAAATGAGGGTTAAATGGATATGTGTTTCTGTATGGTTTATTGGAAATGATTACTTGAATGTAATGGCATAATTATGGAAAATTAAAAAAAAATTCATATTAGAAGACTGACCTTCATATGTGAAGTGAAAACCTTTGTGCCTTTGTTCAAAGCTTCATTACATTCAAAGCGGCTCCCCAGCCACCTCCAGAGTGGATTTGGATCGGATTCAGATCGGATTCAGACTAGGATCAGATGTGATGGATTGGATTTGGATCAGATTTGTTTGGGTTCAGATTGGATTTGATTTGATTGGTTCAGATTTGGATTAGATTCGGTGGCACAGATTTGAAGAGGCTAGCCAACAAGGCATGACCAGGTGGATCCAGGAGGTGGTGAATGCCTCTCTGAGGGAGGGGGTGGTCCCATTGGCTCTGAAACAGGCTGTGGTGCACCCCCTCCTGAAGAAGACCTCCCTGGACCCAGAAGATCTAAATAATTATCGCCCGGTGGCTAACATACCTTTTTTAGGCAAGGTCCTGGAGAGGGCTGTCGCTGTTCAACTGCAAGCATGTTTGGAAGAAGCTGATTATCTGGATCCATTTCAATCTGGCTTCGGGCCCGGTCATGGCACGGAAACTGCCTTGGTTGCCCTGATTGATGACCTACTCCGGGAGAGAGACAGGTGGAATGCTACTCTGTTGGTTCTCCTGGACCTCTCAGCGGCTTTTGATACCATTGACCATGGTATCCTTCTGGAGAGACTACGGAGTTTAGGAGTGGGAGGCATTGCATGGCATTGGTTCCACTCCTATCTCCAGAGCAGATTCCAAGTAGTGACTGTGGAAGACACCAATTCGACACCCTGGGAACTCACTTGTGGGGTTCCCCAGGGGTCAATCTTATCTCCCATGTTATTTAACATCTATATGAAGCCGCTGGGAGAGGTCATCAGGAGTTTTGGAGTGAAGTGTCATCAATACGCAGATGATACCCAGCTCTGTCTCTCCATACCATCTGAATCAGGAGAGGCGGTTGAAGTACTTGACAGGTGTCTGGAGGCAGTAATGGACTGGATGAGGGCCAATAAATTGAAGCTGAATCCAAACAAGACAGAGGTGCTGTGTGTCACAGGGTCTCGGGTCCGGGTAGTTGGGAGACACCCTGTTCTTGATGGGGTTGCAATGCCCTGGAAGGGACAGGTGCGTAACTTGGGGGTACTCCTGGACTCCGCGCTGATGCTTGAAGCTCAGGTGGAGGCCGTGGCCAGGAGTGCCTACTCCCAACTGCGGCTGGTACGTCAACTGAAGCCATTTCTGGAGAGAGACGACTTGGCCACAGTTATCCATGCTCTGGTAACCTCTAGATTGGACTACTGTAATGCTCTCTACATGGGGCTGCCCTTGAAGACGGTTCGGAAGTTGCAGCTAGTGCAGAACGCAGCTGCCAGAGTGTTGACCGGAACAGCTAGCCGGAGGCACATCACGCCGGTTTTAAAAGTGCTGCACTGGCTACCAATTCACTACCGAGCCCAATTCAAGGTGTTAACTCTGACTTATAAGGCCCTAAATGACTTGGGCCCCAAATATCTAAAGGAGCGCCTTCTCCCATATCGACCTGCCCATGCCTTAAGATCAAGTGGTGAAACCCTCCTGGTCATCCCACCACCCTCATTAGTGAGACTGGTGGGCACCCGGGTAAGGGCCTTTTCAGTGATAGCTCCCAAATTATGGAATAGCCTCCCTCTTGAGGTGCGTCATGCCCCTTCCTTACAGATATTTAGGAAGGCGGTAAAGACCCACCTCTTTACCCTGGCCTTTGGCTAAGACGAGATGATTATATTCTCTTCCTTCCCTAATCTCAGGCACTACAAACAAGATGAGAACTCATGGGAACAATAGGGAATGTACTGTTCTAAATTTACTGAACTTTTAAGTGTTTTTAATCTATATTTTATGTCTATATTGTTTTTAATTTACTTTTCATTTTTAATGTGTATCTTGTGATTAATTGGCTGTTACCCGCCCTGAGACCTTAGGGTATGGGGCGGGATAGAAATGTAAACAAACAAACAAACAAACAAACAAACAAATAAATAAATAAATAAATAAATAAATAAATAAATAAATAAATAAGAGAATTTAAAACCTAGCACATTTGAAGTATCTCCATTCATACAAATGTGAATTTCCATCTCATTTGCTTCAACACAAAGCTAACTTGCGAGGAGGGGGGGGGGATATTGTTTACATCCCTACTTGAATGATGGGGAACTTTTGTTCCCTGGCACTGACATTTGCACAAAACACAAGGGCTCCAGTCCAGGAGGGTCCCCTCACCCATCTTCAATGCTCTCATTCATTTTCCCCCATTCTTGATTTTCTTGTAGATGGGGCAACAATCTAACCTTGGGTTAACTTTTCATTATATTTATACTATTTACATTATTCACAGAGTATCCTTTCCTATGCCCTTATCCAACTAACTGATCTGATTTTCCCAATGAAACAAGGACTCCACCCAGCCACAAACCAAGCTCTGCCTGGTGACAGATTGCCCAATTGCCACTTGCATTTCCTTCCTCTAAACTTCCCTGTTTGGAAAAGAAGGTCCATGCAGGGTTCATGGCAGACATCGCATGCCTGGCAGGTGCCTTCATGCCTGTGGTGAATGAAGCTCTTCTGAGATAAGGCACCTGCCCTCAAACCCTCAAGTGCTCGCCACAGGGACATGGCTTTTGTACTTCATTAACCCATTACCTTTTGTTCTCCAAAGTATAACTTTTCTTCCTTGTAACTGAAAGTTGGCAGCCTTGGCTTCCATCCTGGCCTACATTTTGCATCTTGTTCACAGCCCTTATTCTAACCACAAATCCAAGTAACATTCCTGTTTTTATTGTTGTTAATAGTAACGTGGCATGCCTGTGTTTCTCATTTCCATTTCTGTAGTATTCTTGCTCAGCTATTAGTGTGTGATCAGCAGATTATTTATGTTTTAACCTCTCCAGAAATGACCAACTCTAGTGCAACTATTTCATTTATTTCCCCCACCCCTAAAGCATTTGTTGTTGTTACAACAGTGGTCTTTTGTCACAGGAACAAGGGGGAGAAAACAAAAAGGGGGGAAAGCTTACAAATGAGGCTGTAAACTGTGACTCATATGAGAAATGACATCTTGTATAATTGCATCTGAGGGGAACGCCTGGTGTGCCCTCTGCCAGGAACATATTCAATTATACTCATTGCCCTATGCTACTCTTCAAACCTTCTTTTGTATTGGTCAGGGCCTTGTTCTCAGAAATCCTTTGAAATCTTCATTTTACCCCCTCAGTGCAGTTCTCATGATTAGCTTTGCTATTACTGCACTCAATGGCTTTTTTATTGGGAGAATTGGCTCCTGAGGCAACATGTTTTTATTACATTTCACCAACAAGTAGCAAGCAGGTCTGGAAATTGTCCTTCTGTTTTAGAGGCCACAGATGTGATCTTGTTACCTCCTGCCTCCAGAAGCTGGTTGGGAGGCTAATTTTATTTTTGCCGGAGACAAAAACCTTTCTGGTGTTAAATCCGATGCTAGCCAGAGCCAAATGTTATTCAGAGCCAGTTTTCTTTTCCAGAGAGTTTGAATCATCTTACACATTCCTTCCAAATGAGAGAAAATAGGACCTGCATTCAGCTGCATTTTAGGATAGGCAGATAGCTTAATTGTGTCTTTTTGTACTTTGAGACAGGAGTGTATCCGTTGGATATAGAATACATTTGTAAACAAAATAAAGGGTAGCTTTACTGCCACCAAAGGCATGAAACACACAAGAATAACATAACCTACATTTTATTTATTTAATATGTCATTTCTATCCCACCTTTATTCTAAGGAGTTCAAGACAGTGTAGCTTATACTGGTCTCCTTCATTTTATTCTCACAACAAATCCCGTGAGGAGACTTGGACTGAACCTTCATCCCATTTACTTAATCTGAATTATCTGGATAATCTAGAATAACATGTCTTTGTATGTCCTTTCTTTTGGTTTATCCAAATAATGTGGAATTAGCTAAGTGCTGTCTGGATGAAGCTCACATCCATCCATCCATCCATCCATCCATCCGTCCGTCCGTCCGTCCGTCCGTCCGTCCGTCCGTCCGTCCATCCAACTTCCATCCATCTGTCCATCCATCCATCCATCTGTCCATCCATCCATCCATCCATCCGTCCGTCCATCCATCCATCCATCCATCTACCCATCCATCTGTCATTTGTATCTTTATCCCACCCTATACCCAAGGGTCTCAGGGCTAGTCACAATATATAAAATGAACACATTAAAACCAATCTCATATTAAAAATGGAATCGGCCATCGA
Organism: Aspidoscelis tigris stejnegeri; assembly: GCA_023333525.1. Lineage (NCBI taxonomy): Eukaryota > Metazoa > Chordata > Lepidosauria > Squamata > Teiidae > Aspidoscelis > Aspidoscelis tigris. The sequence continues at coordinate 20,121,357 of JALMGA010000010.1, forward strand.
GAGAGGAGTGAAATGCATTGCATCCAAAGGATACCATGGCGAAGGATACCAAAGCTGCTGAGAGTCCAGGAGAACCAACAGGGTTGCACTCCCTCTGTCCCCTCCCAGAGGAGGTCATCAACCAGGGTGATCAAGGCAGTTTCTGTGTCATAACCAGGCCTGACAGGATTGAAATGGGTCTAAATAATCAGCTTTTTCCAAGCATGCCTGCAGTTGAACAGCCACAGCCAGAATGAAATGTTCTGTGAAGTTTTATCTTTTCCCCACCCTTTTTGCTAGAGAAGAAAATATTATTTGAACCTATCTGCACTTATCTGCCTTTAGTTGGGATCAGCAGGGCTGGAATAGCCAAGTGCACTGATCACCATCAAAGGAAGTTGTGGATACGATCATTGTCATTTACACTGACTATGCTCATCCAAATTAGCCCACACCATAGCCTCAAAGCTTGCACACGTTTTGCAGCTACAAAACCATGCCTCTGAAGGCTAGCCTCAGGATCTCGGGGAGGGCATGCTTTTTGATGGCATGCTGTATTATGACATCCCTGACATCCCCCCCCCCCAGTAACCATGAACACAAGAGGCATGCCATCTGCACATCTGTCACATTCTGGATCAAGCCTGCTGGTCCAATGGTAGACTGGTTCTGCCAGTAATCCAGAAGAAGGCCTGGTAATCCAAATAATCAATAATCCAGATAATCAGGGTCATGCTCTCTCTAATACAGGCCATCAAAGAGGGGAGCTCATAGATCTGGATTAAAGTACAGATCTAAGAGATCAACACATGTACTACATGGACCCCTAATTCTCATTGTGTTCTTAGACAAAGGACCTTTCTGTGAGGACAAAAACCAGCAGAGAAAAGAAAGCATGCCTGCCAGTCAGATTCATAAAAAGGACATTTATTAGCAAGTATAAAGGCAGAATAAGTGTATTACCATGCAGAATTCATTTCTTGTCTCATGAAGAGTTGGACTTGTAATATACTGTTCAAAAATTATCTGTAGTATAAATATATTTAGATTGAGCTTCAACAGAAAATATTAAACATCATTGGGCGTTCCCCCGCCCCTCTTCCTCAAAGAGGTAAACCAACATTTCTATAAAATGAAGTCTACTTCCTGTAAGACTGCTATTCTTCCCTATGGTAAATAGCATTATAGAAAGGTAATGGGAAGTATCAGTAAGATATAATATCTCTCTACACAGTTGTTGATGTTACTGAATGAAAGTCTTCCTGCAGTTTGCTTACCATAGCTTGAAAATTATGCTTTTTATTAATACAATATACAGATGTGATGAACTATGCTATTGAAGCAAGGTAAATATGATCTTAGCTCATCTGTACCTTAATCAACTATCTCAATCATTATGAGGTTTCATTTAATATTTAAAACCCACTTGGTAATATGATTTGAATTAATAAAGCACTCAGTATTATGGTTTGGCAGAAAGAACAAGCATATGCTTGTGCCTTGTTAAATATATTTAAGAGATGTTTCTCCTTTTCTTTTATGTTATTGAACTTTAGTACAAGTATATAAAATTCAAAATGTTCATGATGCTTTTTTTTGTATATTTGTATATAAATATCTCTAATAATGTCTGTAGTTTATCTTCAGTGACACTGAAACTATATGCTAAAGTAATATATTCACACACATAACAATACATGCATGCGCGCACACATACACACCAACACGCACACATGTCAGCAGAAAGAAGCTGTTAGCATATTTGCTTATATATATGATTTTTATAAAGGCCTTCTGCACTGGAAGACATGCAATAAATATATGAAGGATATATTAATTGATTATAATAGGCCTACTTGGAGATGGCGGGGGGAAGCTCAATCTAAAAACAAATTGCACCATTTTTCTTGGGAAATGCCGAGTTGACAATACTGCCTCCATACTGGAAATAAAAAGCAAAGCCCTTGTGTTCTTTAAAAAGCACATTTCAGCCTGCAAAGGAAAATTTCCAAGCAATGCTTGTTTGTGACCTGTTTACCGGACAATAGAGATAAAAGAAATGCTAATGTACAATCTGAAGCTGGTGTTTTGAAAAGATTTGTCTGTTGGCTGTAAGAGGTGTTGTTTCCTAAGGCTCTCTTTCCATTCTGGCCTACTACGTCAGGCTGATTTCCATGTTTCAGTCAAGCCAAGACTTTGGTAGGCTTCACATGTGTCTTTATGGTATGTAAGTTATGCCATAATAGGACAGGGTCCACACAGCACTAGCCTCTCATGGTGCATTATGGATGTGTTCAAATGCAGCAAAAAAGTGGCTCGAGTTGCCTTAAAGAAGGTAGTATATGGCCCTTGTGTTCTTATCTCATCTTTAATCCACCCTTTTAAGCCTAGAACATTCTTAAGAGGTGTGAGGGGAGATGGGCATGGGAATATCATACCTATTAACCATCTGTAAGCCATCTTCAAGAGTTCTCCAGAGTAATTTTATTGCTGCTTCCTGTTTGTGAATACAGTCTCTGAGCCATTTTGCACTTTCACTTCCCTGGGATCGTGACTTCTCTGGGTCAGTGTCCGCACTTTGGGATGATGAATCTATCCCAAAACTTGCCAGTACCTCCCTAAGTGCTGGCAAGGTGTGAAGTGTATGTGGCAATTAGCCTTATGCTAGAGGTAATTGTGTCACTGTGGCAATAGTGCTCTACCACTATATGTGTGGGGATACGGTAACTCAATGCATGGAGTTGCTTCTAGGATAGAAATGGCTCCACACAGTCCAGACATCCCTGGAGTTTCCCAGTTCATGCTGTTGTGAATAGCAAAATGTCCATATGGACTTTTCCCGCTGTCATGCCGCCATCTGTGTCCCTTTTGGTGCTTGAATGGCAAAATGGGATTGAAAATGATGCTGGCATCATTCAAGATTCTTTGGTGGCCTCATGGTGCTATTTCCTAGCCTTGATTACACCACTGACTAGGGATGTGCACAAATATTCATAGCATTCATTATTCATATGAATTTGGACAAATTCGGACATTCATTCATGGATTGAATGTTATGACATTTGAATATTAACATTTGTACAAATACAAATGTTTCTGGACATTTGTACAAATAGCTTGGAAATTCGTGAAACTGGGGAGGTAGGAAAACAACTGTGCCAGTCATATTTGCTACAGATCCAGAATGCATTCGACATGGATCAAGATTAAAAGTGGATTCAGGGCAGATTTGACACTTTCAGAGTGGATACATTCGGGATATATCTGATACATATCCAATACATATGTGTCCGTGTTGGATACATATCAGATACGTATTGGATATGTATTCATTCGCACCAGATATTTGCATGCATTTGTATGAATACATTTGTATCCTACCACATTCAAAGTGGATCTATTTGAATGAATAGAAATTTTCTAACATTCAATTTGTTGTAAATCAAATGCCAAAAAACCATTTGTGCACACCCCTACTATTGACCCATAAAAATATTGCCAGGTGGCAGTGTGTTGTGTGTGCAGAGAGCATAATGCTGCTTTAAGAGGAATGGTACAAACATAATACTCTTCTTATGAGTGTGACACATGTAGGACTCTTTCCCACACCCAATGAAGGTCCATCCTTTGTTGGCATCACAAGACCTATGCTGTGACAGATAGTTGGACTCTTAATGTTGTCTTTAGTAGAGGGTTAATTTCTCAATTATTTCGCTCTGTGTGAACTATGTTAAACTCCTGAATATCTGAAGAATTTCTATCTTGAACAGGAAGAAGATTCGACACCCTCAGACTTGCTCTATTTATGAATAAAATCTCATTTGGTGCTGAGTTAGCTGAATTTCTCTGAAGAGTTTAACCACTAGGGTTTAGCATAGTGGGCATTCAGTGTGCTGACTAAGACGGATTAGAGCATAACCTGCATAATGTTCCATTGACTATTAGCAGAGGTCATGAGGATTATTTTCCTGGTGTCCTTGAGTTCTAGTGAGGTTGACTGTGCTTGCTAGAGTCACATAAGTCACTATACTTTGCCAGGAAAGATTCTTTTAATATATAACACCAGTAGGATAGGAAATGCTGATTACAAACTCATAAGTAAATCTTTTCAGTGACAGCATCTTGCAATTGAAAAGTAGCATATCTATAGCTAGTTCCATCAAAGAAAATAATAACACAGGGTGACATCAGTTACGGAACACTGTTTTCAAGATAGGCATAAATCAATATCAAGAATCCAGACAAGCAAGCAAAATCCCTGAACTTCATTGAAAGATCTATATGGATACCTTTTGTTAACATATCTATTCTAAGGTTGTGATCAGACTGTGTGTTTTAAGGGGCTCATATGTACATATAATTCCCCCAATTCATCAGTATACAGGACTAGCAAGCATACTAGAAGTCCTCCTTCCATACATCAATGCAGTCTAAAGGAGCCCTCCTGTTCTGGACCACAGGGTGATGGATTTCAGAACTGCATCTCCCAGTAGCTCCAAAGCTAGGAATTTCTGGAGCCACTAATTCCTTCCACAGACGGGAAAGAGCAGAAAAGACCTATGTTTTACTTCCCTCTCAGATAAAGGCATGGCAAGTTTGCAAATTATAGAAGTAAAAATAAACTTTTATTAGCTGCGGAATGCACTCAATGCTTTACTGTTTGGTAAAGCAGTAGGATAGGAAAAGTGCATTATGAAATCGGTTGAGCATATCCTTCCATCAACATTAACAATTAAGGAAATGAAAAGCAACCACAAAATGTAATGGATCAATGAAAAGCTCAGACATTATATGGCTATGTTCTTTTGAGATGTATGATCTATATAGTATTGCTTGCTTCCTTTATCACTTAGGTTCTTGATGATCTCCATTTAATTAATTGCTAACTAAAATTTTGGATACCTCTGCAGATTGATACACTAATTTTGAATTCTATGTAACAATAAAACAAGATAGTACCTTTACCCACTGATGCTACAGAAACAAGGCCACTGGTTCATACAAAAATCTGACTTCAAACACAACCCTAGAATATTATTTCTCAATAGCAGCAGCGATCCAGCATTTGTCTAATTTAACCCCATTCAGATGAAAAAACAAAAATAACGTCTCCCTTTCACTTAGTGTGGGCCTTTCAGAATGGACTAAGCTTCCATGTTTCCATTTACAGTGGCAAGATATATTGCATGTTGAAGGTGCTGTCCCAGTCAAGGGACACATGGAGAAATGACCCAAGAATGCTAAATAGAAACTAGGGTTCTGCACAGATGGGGTGGTGGTGATTATTTGATGCAAGAAAATTTGTATTTGCTCAAATTAATCTGTTCAGTGTGGTAGGATCCAACATTGTTACAAATGTTCCATGCAAATTCAATATGAATGTTAATACAAATCACATATGGATTAATTCCATACAAATCCCATACAAATCCATAATGAAGCTTCATACGAATGTATCAAAACATTCTATTCAAATTTGAATGTCAGTGTTTGAATATGCCAATACTGATTCATCCCTCCTGGTTGTCCCACCGCCTTCAATAGTGAGGCTGGTGGGCACCCAGGAGAGAGCCTTTTCTGTGATGGCCCCCAGACTATGGAATAGCCTCTCCCCCACCCCTGCCAAGTTGTATCATACTGCTTCCTTATATATATTTAGGAAGGTGGTGAAGACACACCTCTTTGCCCTGGTCTTTGGCCGAGCTGATTATATCCCCCCACACACACCCAGTATAGACACTATCATTTTAAATATGTTGTATATTGTTTTAGATCTGTTGAGTTTTTAAAGTTTTTAAATGTATATTCTATTTTTAATCCGTTGCTTTAAGGTTGCTACCTGCCCAGAGACCTTCGGGTATGGGGTGGGATAGAAATGTAAATAATAAATAAATAAATAAATTTTGAATGTCCAAATTTGGCTGCATTTGTAAGAATTTTGAATGTTACAAATATTTGTGCACATCCCTAATAGAAACAGATTTCATCTATATACTGATGACACCACACAAAATGGTTTCAAACACCATACAGAGTTTTAAAGAGTAAGACAGACTCTTGAAGGACCCCAAAGAATCATAATTCTGATAAGGAATCATATCCTTCCTTATTTCCCTGTGATAATTTCTGGAAGTGTGCATTAGGTAAGAGTAAGGATATGCATGAAAAAAATACATGTTTATTTTACCATCAAATCAAAAACCTGTTAGTTCATTTCATTGTGAAATCATTACATTAAACAAAATCAGGTTTTTCACATTTATTTTCATACTCTTTCACACACACACACACAGCGATTTTTTTTCAATTGCAAATAACCCTTTCCATGACTAAAAGTACAGTGGGGCACAAATGTTCAATCAAATTGTTCGTTTTTGCAAGTGGGAGATTGGTTTGTTTCAATTGAAATGTTGGATATATTTTTAAAAAGTTCCATGTGAATATCTGAGAACATGAAATATGCAATCAAGTTTGTGAACACAAATCAAATTTTGCACATCCCTAGGTAGGAGTTGTAACAGGTCCCTAGACTACAGGATCATATCAAGATGATACTATCACTCATGGTCCTGAAACCCCATGAAGCCACCAAGAACAATCAACAAGACGATGGCTGTGGCCCCATGCATGCTGATGTCTGCATCTGTGCAGGGAGGCAAATTTGGTCTCTATGTATGACCATTTCCTGTTTTCACAAGCCTCACTGAGACCAAGGGCTGCATCAGGGTGCAAGGCGATAATCTCAGAGCTCCTCCTCCTGATGACACCACACATAGTTCCCCAGGGCACTAGTGACTCCCTCCAGGTGCTTTAATGAGAGAAGACGAGGGTAGTCTTCCTTGGGTCTTGGAACATAATCTATGCCGGATTTATATAATTTCTATATCTAGGAACAGTTATGTTTCACAAGTAAAAAAGGAAAAGAAAAACATGTTTACATTCTTTTAAATTTTGAAGAATTCCACATATTGAGCTCACTTGGGATGTCTCCTGGTTGAACTTTACACATTCTTAAATGTATTTATTTGTTTATTTATAGTCTGACTACTTCAAAAATGCCTCAAGGCAGGTAAGAACAAATGAATAATGCATAAATACACCACCAACAAAAATAATAGGCTGACCAAGTAAACACTGAATTTGTTTCATGGAATTGTGCTACTCTTTTAAAGAAATTCTTAATGGCAGCCCAAAATGAGGAAGAATCCAAGGGCTCCAAAATGCATAGGAGCTATTTAGAAAAACAATCATGAAGACACAACCTGAAAGCTTAGCAAAAGGACACAGCCAAGGCTAAGGGTCTTTTCGCACCTTTTTGCTTTCTCCTTCCAGGGAATCACTCTTGATGTGACTTTGATGTCGCTCTGATTTCCCTCCCCCTCAGCATCTCTTCCTGAGCTAAAAAAAGGGGTTAATGGCAGGTAGAGTGTGCATGCGTACATGCATATGTGCATGTTCACACACATTTGTCCACATCCTCAGATATTTCCCCCTAACCTAAGAACATGCAGAATTGTGTACTTTAGAAACTCTTACTTCTAACAAAAAAAAGGGGGCAGGTTGTGACATGAGACAAGGAAGAAATGGGGGCAATGCTACCACCCCTCTAGAATGCCAACAGTGTCAGACACTGATAAGAGAGGAAAAGAGAATATCTCCCCCTGACCACTTAGGAATGTACTAATATTGATCCCAATTGTCCTTTTGCATGATCACATCCTGAAAATATCACCACATTAAGGGTACATTTCCAAAGCCACTCGGGATCAAGCAATCCCATTAAATTTCCAAGCTGTCTGAATCCAGGAAGGGTGTCCCCATGCCTTTTCCTTTCCCCTGGTTTTTCTGCAGAAATCTGGAGAAAATAACCACCTCATTACTAAGGACTTTTCCAGTCCAGTCTGGATTTTAGTCCCAGGCAGTGGCTAGGACAAGTGAAGAGAGCAAGCAACCAGGATGGTGGTGCGGGGATGGGAATGTCACATCATTGGATGGTTGGAGGAGAAAGAGGAGGTGGCCGGGGTGGGAGTGGCGGTGGACAGTAGTGGCGGCAGGTGCAGTTGTGCTTCTGCACACCTGTGGGTTGGTTGTGGGAACAGCCCAATGTGTGTTCTCTGCTGTTCCTGGCCTCCAACCATAACCGCATCACAACCCAGATTACTCTGGTCCAGAGTTTACAGTATTTATTTATTTATTTATTTACATTTCTATCCCGCCCCATACCCGAAGGTGGGAACTCGGCCGAAGAAACAGAAACGGTCTAGATCATACGCAGAGGGGATAGCTCAGAAAAACCAAAACCAGAAATACACATTTGGGTGTGATCCCTGGGGAACAAGAACTTCAGCCTCTCTTTAACATTAGGTATGACCGCAGCCTAAATACTGGTCGGAATTTCTAACCCTTACTTTGCCACCTAAGATGTGAAAATACAGTGGTACCTCGACATACAAGTGCCCTGACATACAAGTGTTTTGAGATACAAGCCGCTGAGCGAGTGATATTTTGCTTTGAGATGAGAGCAAGATTTGAGATACGAGTATGTAAATATAGTACAGTACATAACAAAAACAACTGAGGTGGTGTTTTGGGAGCTGGAATGGATTAATGGGAAAATTGCTTTGAGATACGAGCAATTTGACATAAGAGCAAGGTTACGGAATGAATTAAACTCGTATGTCAAGGTACCACTGTATGAGGTTTTTTTGTGGAAGCCATTTTCCTCAGTTCTAGAAAGAAAGAAGAAAGAAAGAAAAGAAAGAGGCTTTATTATACCATTTTCTGTTCTGCTAAATACTCTCATTTGTCTGTAGCTAAAGTGAGGAGGCCCAATGTCTCCTCCACTATGCTAGCTGAGTAGAACAGAAGAGGCGTTCAATTAACTAAAGGAACAAGACCTTGGCTGTGTAAATCCTTGGGGCCTATTATCAGTCACATGGCCCTTTCTTACAAAGAGAATCCTGCCAACATTTGGTTTCTGAAAAAGGTCAGAGCATTTCATTGACAGCTTGTTCCAGAGCCGTGAGTGCAAAGCAGAAGCACATGACAGCGTTCTAATAATTTTTTGACATCCAGCAGATCAAAAATACACAGGGGCATTTTGATGGGAGCTGTGGTTACAAGCGATAGAATTGCTTTATCTACGTAACAGTGGGGAGCTTTTCTAAGGGAATTTTTTTTTCTAAACAGTAGTTGCTCATTTTAGAAGTAATTAACCGTCGCATACTATTTGCTTTATTAATGCATTTGAATTATCAGAATATCCTAATGTACCTGGATATCTTCACACTTTCTCTGCTTTTAAATAAATAAAAGTGTACTGAGTAAAACAAACCACATCAATTTTCATTGTTGATCTTGAATTCTGGGCAATTGTTTTAATTTTTATCAGAGTGCAACAAGTATTAATGCACAGAAATGTGTAGGCTTCTCCCACGCATTTAGTTTATTCTGTACATTTCAATATTGATATGATTTCATTATTGTTGTTGCCTTGTTTTCTCTGCACTGCTTCCAGCTTTCTAAATTCTACTTTTCAGCATTATTTTACTGTACTTAGAGTGAGAATTTCCTTGTTCTGAAGCAGCTCAGTTTATAGTAGAAAAATGAGAGTTCATTCATACTGAGCTGTTGTTGAGCAACAGGAATGTATAGAAAATTTGTTTGTTTGTTTTGCTGTCAAAGCAAACACCCATTTGTTTTGATGTCGAACAATTTAATTTAAAAATTGTTATTCAAATTATATTTTACACTGTTTGGGAAAAGGCAAATACCTTTTTTTTCCCACTAGAAAAATAAAGCCCTTTTCATGGGCAAAGCCACAACAAATGTTTGATCAAATTGTTTATATTCACAAGAGGAAAACTGATTCAATTTGATTACATTATTTGATATGTGAACAACCGCATGCATTCTCATTTTGCTGAGAATATCCGAACTACAAGCATTCTCATTTTGCTGTGAAAAGCACAAATTATTCTATAGAATTTTTGAATGTGAATGGAAATTTCCCACATCTTCATTGAACAACAGTTGCACAATTGCTGCAGATATATCTCCCATTTCTGGATAAAACTAACACACTATTGACTTGTGTAAATTTCATAAGCATGCAAGCTCACATTGTTTACAATATGCAGGTCAACTAAAAACATGAAATTTGTTTCCCAAAATTGTTGACACTGTTAATGAGAAACTGAAGAAAAACCTCAGTAATGGTTGAGCCTAGTATCTTCTCCTTCTTTTTCCTCTTCCTACTGTAAAACAAAACCATGAACCCATCCTACAACCCAAGGAGTACAACCACAAAGAAATAGAAGGGACAGGGCAAGGATTAATCCCTAAACAGATCTAGTAAATATGTGGAAGAAGAGTTAGGTCTTTATCTGGAACTAAAATATAGCAGCTGCATTTTAGATTCAACCCCATCTGCAGAACAAGGCCAGAGATTAACTCTCAATCCGGGCAAATCTGCTTTCAAAGAAGTTCTGGAAACTATTATTTATGGTGAATAAGGGAACTGTACATGGATCTAATAATCCAGCTGATCCAGAGGAGATGGATCAATGTCCTAATAATCAAGGAGGAGATTATTCAATCAGCCCTGGAGCGCAAGTCCATGCCAGCTCAGTTTTGCTGACTGGCATGGGTTTCCTGCTCTGAAAACTCTTCCTCACAACCAATTATGGTGCCAGCCAGCTCTCTCTTGCCCTGCTTTGCCTTGCCGTACACACCACTCCATTGTATCAATACAACAGGACTCAATGTCCAGGAGATAGTATGGCTGTATGGAGGCCTACGGCAACCACTAGGAAAACAATATTGGGCTGTGATCCCACTTGAGTTATTTAAAGTGGAATTAACAAAAATGGATGCAAATGCGCATTATGTGCGTTCCCATTTTTTTTGTTAATTTCACTTTAAAAAGTGGAGCAGGGTGGCAGCGCGGTGGTAGTGGTGGCCAAAAAAAAAAAAGAAAAAAGAAAAAAGAAAAAAAAAGAAAGGGAGGGAGGGCAGGGAGGGCTCACTTGTTAGCCTGCCCACCGCACGACATTCCTCCTCCCCATGCCCCAGGACTTCCGAGTGAGCGAAGTGGCAGCAGCAGCACAGCCTGAAAGGCCAGCCAGGTGGGTGCGGTGCCAGTGGCTGCTGCAATGGTGGGTGGAGGAGGCTGCCACAATGGTGGCCACCACAATGTTGGATGAGCGAGGCGGCGGCCACAACCACAATGGTGGCAGGGAAAGAGGAGGCAGAGGAAGAGGCCAAATGGCCAACAAAAATGCGAGCCACAGTTGTTTGAACAAATATTTTTTTTAATGCATTTTTTTTTCAAATTTACTCCTTTGAAAGTGCGGGAAGCCACTTTTCAATGTGGACTACGAATTCTGAAAATGTTTTCAATATGCAAAAAAGTCCCAGTGGGAACACGGCCTTGGAATACTTTGTCCTACTTCTTAGTATGGTGCTCTGCTTGGAAGTTGTGGTGACTTGGGCATTGATTGGAAACATCAGCATTTGTCAGACACCCCTCTTATGTGATTCATGAATACATGAATATTATCTTTATTTAAGTAAGGGATTAACTTTATAGAAGGATCTTATTCTTCATACTAACTTTTCTGGCTCAGAGACTTAGGGCTGAAAAAGAATTTTCTTTAACAATCAAACTATACTATCTATATTTTCATCATCCCAAGCAATTGATCACTGCAGTTGGAAACAGTACTCTCAGAAATCAAATTCCCAACATAAATATAATTTTAAAAACCCTTTATTTTGACCCTATACCAGACAAAATTAAATCAGTTTCATGTGAGCATTAAAGTAAAAAGGTTCATGTATAAAATTATCTATTTTTGGACTGACCTCTCACAAATCTTAATCACAGATGAACAAAATTTGGCCATAGGCCAAATGCTAATTGACATAAAACTCATTGAAATGACCCAATAATTTATTTAATAGCAGATGGATTGGCTCATGTCTAAGAGCTATGTAAAAAGGACAGGAAAGAAAAAGGTGAGTTAGAGTTTCAGTTTCACCCAACCTGCAGGAACAGCATCTCAACTCAAGTGGAATCTTCCAGAAGTTTCCTCCTAGAAAAGCTTTCTTGCAGAGTGTTCCATGCTGGGGAACCCTCCTAAGAAAAGAGTTTCTGATACTGAATGTGGAGTACAGATTGCATTAGAGGAGATAAGTTACAAACCATGGCAGAATCTGTACAGGGATATTGGCCCATGTTGATATCCCCCTGGAAAGGGTAACCTGTATTGCAGGGCAGTTTGCCAGAAAGGTCATGCCTCCTGGGGAAAGTCATATCTGCACAGATGTTATGTTGGTGTGGGCCTCTGTGAGAAAATGGTGTCAGAGACTGCTCTAAAGAGAAACTGCTTCTAATCAATCCCACAGTTATTCCCTGTTTGGATAGCAGATAGTGGCTGGGCTAGACTATTGTGTGCCCCCATTTTGCAGGTGTCCTGAAAGTATATTGGGAAGTGTGACACCTCTGAGTGTTTGGCTAAAACAAAAGAAAAGAAAAAGAAAAGAAAAAGCCTTGACTGGCAGTTTTGGAGGCCAGGAACTTTTGCTTTCAGCCTCCAAAGCTGAGCAAGGGTGGGCCACCATGATGGCAAATAGTTGTTGGCCTACATGGCTCAGCATCCCTTCAAACTTGTTTGATCTCCCCTTCACTGGAGGTCTTCAAGCAGAAGTTGCACCTACATCTGCCTGGGATAGTTTAGGAAATCCTGCAATAAGCAGGGGGTTGAATTTGATGACCCTTGAGGTCCCTTCCAACTCTATAATTCTATGAAGATTGGACCTACACAATATGCATCTATAATCTATTATCCCAAGATGTTCAAGTTCCTCTGTAGGTCAACCATAGCACTTGAACTGAGTGCAGAAACAGAAAATCACCTAGTGCAGGCAGGTAAGGACCGGTGTTGTGTGTTCCCTACTATGGGTTTCTGTAGTCTTGCTGATGCCAGAAATCTTCTTCTAAATTCTTGGTATAAAATAGAGATTGGGAAATTTTAAATTTCCCCAAGTCAGGCCCAGGACTTGTGGAAAATGGGGGCAGTAATAGTTTATAGCCAAGGTGCACTTTTGATGTTGCTTTCTATGTACGACAAACTAGCATTTGATCAAACACTGAAGTGCATATATCCATGTTGGATCTAAGGTTATTTCTACACTGAGTCTTAATCCAGATCAAGTTTCTGGAACAGATGTCTGCAGAATATAGCAGATTCTCTGCTAACATAGAATGGATATGGCTGCCTCTCCCAGAAATCATTGACATGACTTCCCATGACCCCGTGATACCCATTTCATCATGTGGATGAAGTTAGGCCATCACACTGCTTCCATGACAAACAAGAACTCAATTTTCTGGACCAAATACAATGTATGAGGCCAAACCTCTTGAGAACCATCTGGGCCTTGGCTGGATAATGCATCTCTGTGTTGTGTTCTACATACAGAAAAGTTATGGGTGGTGCATGGGGGCATAATTTCCAGGTCATTTTGAGAACTTGGTGGCATGCCTCCAAACATAAAATTTGATGTCAGGGAATTGTTGTTCCCTGACTTTGAAGTTAGCATGGAATGGGATGTTCTAGTTCTGTCTGAGCTGTTCACTCGCCTCCTGAGCCAGAGAAAGTAATTCAGCTGAGAAGCAGACACTTCCACCTGGGTCGCATAGCATGTGCAGAAGTTGTCTTTACCCCTCACCACACATTGCCAGAGATTTCAGTCTAAAACTGCCACCAGTTACTTCACTTCAGCTTTGCTTATTTCATTTTGTAAGTCATTTTCATGTAATCCCGTTTATTATATTAGTTCTGCTGTTCAATTCTCCTTTTGGAAATGTCTTTTGGAATTTAGCTTGGTACCAAAGTATGTAAAGCTATCCCAAGGTGAACATGCAAATACAGCAGATGATAGGCACTCCCTGATGGGAGAAATAGAATGACAAAAGCAGATCAGTTTAGGTTAATGAGAAGCTATTTATCTTCTTCTCTACATGTGCGATGAAGGCTCTGTTAGGGGAATTGCTGTCTGTCTCAATACAACCACTTTGTGAATTTGATAAGTTAAACTGACAATGATTGCCATGTAGAAATATTTTGAGGGTGCATTCACATAACAAGGATGGAGGGCTATGTTTGGGGTCAAAGACATAATCAATTTGGGATGGTTTCTCCAGCGTTTAGCAAGTACAACTGTAGTCATGTAATTGCCTAGTCTGAAATAAAATCTAGACTATTTTAGAGTGTTAAATATCAGCTGGATTTCATAATCACCCTCTAGTACCATTCAGATGGAGGAATTAAGTCCATCCAAATGTGGTCCTTTCTACACTGAGAAGCTATAGATCCAGATCAGTAGATTTGGGTTTACTGGATCTAGTAATCCAGATCATGGGGAGGTGAGGGCCACTTCACACCTCCCTGGGGCTGCAAGTCTTGTGCAAGCTTCACAGCCAGTCTCCCACCCCCCAACGGCTAGCCTCGGGATGTGGAACATGATTTTAAGCAGCACACTATGGCACATCACATCACTGAAAGATAGGTCCCAGTAATTCTGGATCACAGAGGCAGACCTCTATGATCCAGAACATAGCCCTAAGACCAGTTTGTAGACATGATATATCAGGTCTACAACTGATCCAGATCAAAGGCCTCTTGATCTTGATCTGGCTACATCTTGTGTAGATGGACCCAAACTAAGAGTGGTGGGTCCACCTTGATTCCAATTAACATATGGATCAGGAAGCCAAGGATCCAAATTGAAGGCCTGTTGATCCATATCTAGGGGCTAGTGCAGAAAGGGCCTACAATTCACTTTAACTCTGACACACATGGCCAATGATGCAGTTGAATGAACACATAAGCTACATCCAATGGCAGCAAGTTTGAATGGTGATCTGAAGCAGGAAGGAGGAGAGAAATGCAACCCATCATGCATTTAGAAATTGCGGCAAACTGCTTGCTTCAGAATTAGCTCCTCACCTCCATGGGAGTCTCTCTTGCATTGGTAAGGTTTCCAGCCAGGGTATTTTCTGAAGGAGCAGAATCCCAGAGGTAATTTTTTTAACCTTTGCTTAAGTTAGATTGGCTGGAGATAGAGAAGTAAATCACCTTCCTTCTCCTCAATGAAATTACCCAGGACAGAGCAGGCAATTTAGCCATTCCAACTAGTCTTTAGGCGTTTTCGCACGGGGCTGAACGGAACGCGGAAAAGACAGGTGAGGACACGTCATCCGCATTGGCCGCGCGCGACTTGCGTTCCGACGTGTCCTCACCTGTCTTTTCCGCGTTCGAAATGTAGAGCACTTCGAAGTGCTCTACACGCGTTCCAACGCGGACGAGCCGCCGGCAGCCGTTCGGAAGAAGAAGCGTTCGCGCTTCTTCTGTCTCCCGAACGGCTGCCGGCGCGCCTCCGACGCCGCGCGGCTTTGACAATCAGCTGTTTTTCAAACAGCTGATTGTCGATCTGCCTCCGCGGCTGCCGGCGCGCCCCTGGCCGGCGTTTGCCGGCTAAGGCAGCTTCGGGCGCTTTGACCATTCGCACCCAGACGCTCCGGAACGCGTTTACACGCGTTCTGGCGCGTCTGTGTGTGAACGGGGAAAGCGCCCGAAGCTGGCTTAAGCTTTCCGCCTGAACGCGTTCCGTCTGGAACGCGATTCAGTGCGGAAATGCCTTTTGAGACCATCCAACCAGGATGACTCATGGATGAGGTGGCTGGAAAAGTTGTGGACTAGTATGAGGTGGGGCTGTGTGACCACTCAGGCATTCCAGCATACTAGGCATCCTACTGTTTGGACACCTATGTCCTGGAGAAACTGGTGAGTACAGTATGTGCCCACATGAATACAGACATGTTCTAACATAGAAAGTGAATCATAAAGGCTGTAGGAAGATGTCACTATGATTTTGGTTTAAGTGTTTGATGTATACACAAGCATTTTATTTTGTTTATTTTTAAATAGAGAACTCATATTTATGAATTTCTGACAGAAAATCCTTAGGGACTCTCTACCTTACATTTCATTTTATGTATGGAATAAAAAGAGAAAGAAGGAACATTAGGAACATAAGAACATAAGAAACACTTTGCTGAATTGGACCTGTAACCCATCTAGTCCAGTGTTCTCACAGAGGAAACCAGTTCCCAGAAGCATCAAAGCCAGGGAATTCATATTTCAGTAGCCTGGAACTGAGGGTAGCATGCAGTCAGTTTCCCATTCGGTGGGCTGGAACACTTGCAAGCATCCCTAAAGCATCAGGAGCTACTGCCATCTGGCTTCTGCTTCAGTAAAACTAACCTCCTGTTCATCGTTTGGAAGCCATACTGCCCAGAATATTATCAAGCTATATTATCTCTAACGTCCATCATTTTTCAGAACAATTATCCACCAAATGTTTGTGGAGATAAAGTAATTTCTTTCCTGGACGTCTTTTAATGGCTATTTTTGTTCCTTGCAGGAAACAGTCATCAGTTCTTTGTTGAAATTTGTTAGGATCTATTATCTCAAAATATGTGCAGTATGTGCATCTCACCCAGTTCTGTCTCAAGGGAATGCCATTAAATAGTTCATCTTTCCTTGCTTCCCTTCCTCTTTTTAAGGATGGGGAGCAATTACATGAAATACGAAAGCACTACAAATTGGGTACAAGGTGGCCCTACCTGGGGAGGGAATTGTATAATTTAAAAACTTCACTGGTAGCCAGTTGCCTTAACACATTAGACACAGGACTGAATGGGAGATTTTGGATGCTGAATGTACACATAGGAGAAATTGCCCAGTCAATTAGATGGCCTGTAAACTGTTTAGATCCTTTTTTTAATCCTTCCTCATTTTCTCATGTCTTAGTAACTGTAATATTTACATTATATCCACTCAGGAAACACTAATGTGTTTCCGGACTTTATCCATATGTCAGAGAATACGGAAAACAGTAGTCTCCTTTTCCATCAAATGTAGAAGTGAAAGGACAGACAGAAAGCAAAGGACTTCTAAGCAATATTTGCCTGGGTGCTATGAAGGAGCCATAGGGATGAAGGGATCTTACTTTGGTGCATACACAAACATAAACATGTACACACTTAAATCGAACCCCCCCAAAATTGATCTTAGTAAATGATTTACTTAGTTGTATACTTTTCTTCTTGGCACTTCTGGGTGATGTGTCATTGCTCTTAAGAGAACAGGTCTGGGATCTGGGAGTTCTTTTAGATTCTGAGATTTTACTGCAGCGACAAATACAGGTGAGACTACTGGAAGGGTTAGGGTGTGCTTTTGCAACTTTGATGCAGTTACTTGTACCTTTCCCCTGAGCCTTGTGGCATGTACATAGACCACCACAAGCTTCAATGTGGGGACGAATGAAAATGCACCTCTTCAGCTGTGGGGAAATGCATCTCCACTGGCTAATGGAGACATGGCCTAAAATATTATATAATACATTAGACTTCAGCTTAACATAAAGTGTATCCAGTGGTTTGTAGCAGGTGAAAGATAGCTACATGACTTTGATATTTCCACAAGCATGTGTCAGAAAAATCACATTGAAAGGAGTGATTTTCAAAACTCTTGTGAATCAGCATTTTAAATGCTGATCCTGTGAACTGGCATACCATGTCATATTCTCATCTCTGCCATGAAGAAGCATGTTTATTCTCTGTGCTGGATGTAGAAAAATATAAAAGACCTGGTAACTTGAGTTCATTAATACTGCCTCATGTGACATGATTTTGTGACTATTTTTTATGGACCGAAGCTACATGATGTTATAATGAAGAATGTTTAATTGTTCTTTAAAAAATAAAAGTCAGGTGAGTGTTCTGCTTAGCAAGGATTTTCCAAGATGTTCTGCTGGCTAATTCACAGTCCAAGCCTGCTGAGGCCAGAAAGAAAGAAAGAAAGAAAGAAAGAAAGAAAGAAAGAAAGAAAAATTTCTGCACTAACACTTGCTGGTATTCTGTACCAAGAAGCATATTAATGACTTCCATTCTTCAAGTTAGTTTGGAATACTGGAAACTCCAACTACTAGCAGTACACTTCATTCGCATAGGGCAGAGTTTGAAGAGTCATCTCAAGAAGCAAAGCATCTATCCACTTGGAGACAAAGGAGTACATGTCATGGATAAGATGGATGTCCAGTTAGGTTCTTCCAATTTTCTAGTTGCTGTTACTGAAGATTAAAAGCATCAGGAGCTTTAGTATTTAGAGATGTGACAAACTGGTTTGGCTGGCTCATGGTTCAAAGAAAACTGGGAGGTTTGCATGGTTCATTATGCAAACCAAACTACCCTGTAGTATGAAAGTAAAAATGGTTCAAACTGGACCCAAACCAGGGGTCATTCTAACAAACCAGACACTGGTTACTGGAGTAACAAACCTAGTTACTGGAGGCATAGTGCAAAAAGGCCCTCTGTGTGATGCAGGCGCCTTACTCTGAATCAGACTCATGGTTTATGACCTTCTATCAGTAATGTCCTTCCTCAGTTCCAGATAGGAATATAATTTTGAAATGCACAGTGACTGCAAGGACATCAGAAAGGTGGAGTGATTCTATGATTGTTTATTCTCAAGATGATTAATTTCTTTTGCCAAACAAGAAAAAGACATATGTGTACCTTAATGTTCTTTCCCCTAAGAAAGTCATTCAGTTTGAAAAACTATTTCAATTATTTCCTGAAAATCAGTTAATTAAAAAGCTCTGATATTTACATTATAGTGACACCTTCTTTTTAAGACAGTTTCTTGCCTGAGGGAGAATTAGATTATATCTTAGTTCTTAAGATTAATTCCTTATAACCTACAAACTCTATAAAAGATGTCAAAGTAATGTGGGAAACCATCTAGCATAAACTTAGGGCTCTTCTGCACTCAAAGGTCAATGACTGAAATCAGTGGGTTTGGAACAGCCAGGCCTGTGGATTCCAAGCATAGAAAGGTGTTGGCTGGATCAGCACAGTCTGCATGAAAGTGTTTGTCCAGACCAATCCACACGTGCACTTCAAGGATGGGTTCTCTGATACCTCTTTGGGTTAGGATCTGAAATGTGTAGCCCAGAATACAGGAGGTGTGCCTTCTGCAAATCTCATGTGTTCTGGATCAGGATCTCTGCCATGCTGGAAGATATGTTTACACACATTTACTGGTGCTTCTAAACAGACTTCCCTAATCAGAATCACGCACTATCTAAATTTTAAATGCATTTTGTAACATATGTTAAAAATGTATAATGAGAAAGAAAGATGTATCTCTTTCCAATAGTCTGAAAATTAGCGTGCAGCAATAACCTAGCATTTGGCCATAAGGATAGATGCATACAGTGGTACATATAACAATCATTTCTAGATTTTTCCAGAGGAAAGCATCTTGCATGCCAACAACTGCTACACAGGTTCTGTGTGTCTGACAGCAGATGGCTCCATTTTAGAAGGGATTCTGAGGCAATCTCTCTGAATGGAGAGATGGGGCTTACCTTCGACTGATAAGCACTTACAGCTGTCAACTTAGGATAAGACCAGTGTTATGACTGCACATAGCCAAGGATGACCAAGTGAATGTGAGTAAATTGTTCTTCTCAGTGAATAATCCTTCATAACCTTCCAAAGATGCCCTCAAGAAAAAAATTGGGAATCTCAATATTGTCAATATTTGATGGTGACATTTAATATTACAGACTTTCTAGCAACTGTCATGAAGTGGTCTATAATCACTTGACAGGTAATCCAGGTTAGAAAGAAGTAACTTAAAATTGCAAGCTTATGTGATTTCCTCTCAAAAGCCTACCAGAAACAGAATAAAGTGATGGCAAAGTTACTAACCAGTAACTACATTTTGGTCTAATACTCTTGGGAAAATGGTGGCTTTTTTTTAGGGTCACAGAAGTTCTGCAAAATTGTCTAAAAATAGCTGTATGACCCTGAGGGATTACTTAGTAGGCTGTAAAATCATTTCAGACAAAACAGGAAAAAAGTAATATGTAGGCTTCTGTGTTGATTTTTAAAAAATGTGATGAAAGAGGAAGATTATTTATTTATTTATTTATTTATTTATTTATTTGTTTATTTATTTGTTTATTTGTTTATTTAATTTGTATTTCTATCCCACCCTATACCTAAATGTCTCAGGGCGAGTAACAACATTTAAAATCAAACATATTAAAACAATAACAGTATATATTAAAACAACAGTGCCTGCAAGTGGGAAGGGCAAGTGTATCCCCATTTAACCAAAGGCCTGGACAAAGCAGTGCATCTTCATTGCCTTTCTAGTTGTGCACAATGAAGGTGATAGACACACCTCAAGGGGGAGACTATTCCACAGTCTAGGAGCCCCCCCTCCAGATCTTAAGGCACAGGCAGGTTGATATGGGAGTAGACGATACTTCAGATACTTGGAGCCCAACTCATTTAGGCCTGCCAGTTCACTTCTAAGCACAATTAAAGGATTAACACCTTGAATTGGGCTTAGTAACAAATTGGCAGCCAGTACAAATCTTTTAAGACTGGTGTGATCCAGCTATCTCTCCCGGTCAGCAACCTACCAGCTACATTCTGCAGTAACTGCAGCTTCCAAAACATATTCAAGGGCAATACCATGTAGAGTGCATTACAACAGTCCATTTTAGAAATTACCAGAGCATGGATAACTGTGGTGTTCATCTCTCTTGGGAAACATTGGGCGAATCCCCAAAGCAAGCTTATTTCGAATTCAAAACATTTTCAATCCTGACAGACCCCACATCAGTTTGGCTTAACACGCTTTCTGCGTGTTAAATTGCCCCTAAGCGTTGTAAATGTTAATCCTCATTTCAACAGGTCTCACTCTGGATCCTGCGCTTGATAGGTGTTACATTTTTTACTGTGGGGACCCTACCGTTTTAAGGGATGAGAATCCATGTTTGGGGTTTCCCTCTCCCTATAGCTTGCTTCCAAAGATATTGATTTCAGTGTAAAAATCCACCATTAACAGCAGCGCTACACTGTAGCGATGGAACTGCTTCACACCTGATTAACAATGTTGCAATTTTGCACAATTCTAAAAGTTCTGACCTTTAGAAAGGGAAAGGAAGGGAGGGAAGCAGCTGAGGTTCTGTGTGAATGTTTAAAGCAAAGGGGCTTTAGTTGCCACTGCTGCTGTGTGCCCTGAGCAATGGGGAGAGGAGGGGAAAGAATCTCTGGCTGGCTGCCCACTGCCATTTTTCCTCCATCCAGGCAAGCGGCAGCCACCCAGCCACCCAGCTAGGCTCCGTGAAGGGGTCCCTTATGGGTGGCGCGACCATGCCAGGAGGAAGAGGGCAGGGCAGCCCCGAAAAGCGGCTTTTAAAAAGTAGCCACTTGAGTCCCCCCTTGAGTCACGTATGCCACGTACAATCCTGAGAATCCGGATCGAACGTGATTAAGTTAAAAGTAATGGGTTCTATTATTTTGGTTTAGGGAAAGTGAAATAAGCTTGTAATTGGGATGCAGCCATTATGAATGCTATGCTGATAGTTTATATCCTTATAGAAAACCAGTGCAGTTACAAGGGGTTAAAAAAAAGCAGGACTTTGAGTACTTCTGAACATCAGTGCCTTAAAAAGGGTCTGTCCTTATTGTGCAACTCTATTCTGGGATAGGGACTTGATCTACTGCATTTCCTTTGCAAAGGCCAGAATTTAACTATATGAAAAGACAATTATTCTTTCCAGCTGCAAAGCCAGGCTAGAAGAGAGTGCTTTTGCAACAAAACAGAACTGAGTGTATTCCGGCTTAAGCAAAACTCTTTTAAGTCCCATTGATTTCAATAAGAAAGTTAAACCCTCTCTCCAGCTGAAATCAATGGATATTTAAACTTAAGGATGCAGTTGCATTTACATTGGATAGGTTGATGTCTGCTGTTTAAGATGGACTTGTCTCTTCTCACATGTTGTCTGTCTCCATTGCTGTGCACACAGTAGGTCCCTTGTATCAAAATCAAAATCTTTTTGGCAGGCATCTCCAGAGATGTGATTGGATGATGGCAACACACCTAAGGCTGCTGTAATTAGACACTAACCTTATACATATCTGATCTGGTGGATGCATAAATGTATACACCAGAATTTATTTTGCTTTGATATTTTTGAGACTGTAAACCTCATTTGTGAGCCAGTTCGGTTTAATCCTTAGGGAGCCGGTAATACAGAGTTTGATTCTGTCCTCCCCCATAAAGCCAGCTGGGTGACCTTGGGCTATTCACAGCTGTCTTCTGAGTTCTCACAGCCCCACCTACCCCATAAGGTGTTCTGTTGTAGGGAGAAAAATAAAAAGCTTTGCCAGCCACTTTCAGTCTCCTTAAATGGGCAAGAAAAGTGGGGTAGAAAAGCTAACTCTTCTTCTTCTTCTTCTTCTTCTTCTTCTTCTTCTTCTGTCAAGTTTGCTTCTGTTCCTCTGCAGCTTCTACCTTGAGAACCTCAACATTACTTCCTCACTTCCCATCAATGTTTTTCCAATCTTCTCTCCCTCCAGCCCTCAGGCATTCCCTCTTCTCTCCCTTCCTTTTCTCCCTACCCATCCGCCCTCTTCTCTTTTTCTGAACTTCACCTTTCTTTCTCTTCCTTTTGACAGATAAATGGAGAGAGAAAGCAATGACCAAGCAAAGGGGGAGGATACTTTCCTTCCTGCAGTCTGGTTTAGGGTGGAAAGCAAAGAAGGTCTGCACAGGGTCTTGGAACCAAACTGATGAGTGTTTGGTTTGAAGTGAACCAATGCCGAAAAACATTTGTGTGGTCCTCCGTTCATTTCATGCATATTCAAACATTGTTCTATTGTTCAAGGACCCTGAGAGTGATTCTCTGCAGCTGGGGATCTCAACTTGTTTTTCGTCATAAGCAGAATACAATCAAGACTTTTCGACAGTTTGTGAACATTGAACAACCAACCAGAAATGGTTCCTATCATCTATGTTGTGTGTCCTGATATGTGCTTTTCCATTTCATGGCTGGCAACTAGAAAAGGAATCTTATTACGTCCTTTGTTTATAATTGATACCCTAACTTTCAGGGTGAATTGTTAAAAAATAAAAATTGAGAACTGAGACGTGTCTTACTAGAGACGTACAGAGTTGCATACCATTCAGTTGAGCAAGAAGGAATGTAAAAATGTCAGTAAAGGCACAATAAATAATAGTGGGGAATTATGCTATGAAACTATTGACGGTGTCATATAGTAAAATGTGCTAAAAATAGGTAATACAGAGACAATAGGCAATTGGATAGTTCATCAGATATTCAGTAGGCTGAGAAAATGAAAGTGTAAAAGCAAGCACCATTGAGAAATGAATGTTAGTGTGATGAATAGTCAAGGAGAACCACAACCACACACTGTGTAATGGAGAAGGGAAAGGAAACCAGAAGCTTAAAAGACTAAAGCCAGTGTGCTACACTGTGCAAAGCATTATGGAGGAATTGAGTTTTCCCAAAATAGCAATAGGGCTTACTTGTCTGAATGCTTGCTCCCAGAAGTCACCATCTGCAGAATGGCCACCACACATGTGTGCAGACGAAACCAGGATGAAAATAGCTACAATGCATGTATGGAGGATGACAATTGCAGACTTCCAGATATTTTGTGCATTGAAATATCCAGAGGTAGGCAAGATGTGAATGCCCAGAAGAGTAAAGGACTTCAAATGACCTATGATTTTGCCCCAGCATATGCCAGGAATGGAAAAGGGGGGTTAAACAATATCCTTTTTTCCCCTCTTGTCTTCTAGAGGCAGGTCCTGTGGTCTCAAGATTCATCTGGCCAAACCCAATGGGACCATGTGAAGGATTACTTTTTGGACAACAGCTCCCATGATTTAGCCACTGGGCCGCTGTGTCTAAGGATCTAAGAATCAGAAAATGTTCATAATCCTGAAAGTTCTTAATAATTTATTGACAATCTATGATATTCCTTATCTCTGTACGATCAGAATGACAAGTGCTGAGTCCAACAAATCTAATATTTCATGTATCATCTTGGTGTTTTTGTCCATTTTCTACCCTGCCCTGGAACTATGTTTGACATTTTGAAACAATACCTTTTCCATTAAATGGCCTACTTTCTCTTTGCAGTTTTACTATGCAATTAAATGTGTAGCCAGCAAATAAACAGGTACGATCTCTATTTATTGCTGGAAATGAAGGTTAATAGGCTGTATGAGGAACACAGAGATATGGACAGCTGCAGAGCTATTGCTGTTCCTCTTGCAGTACTAGTGTCATTTCATTGCACTCCTAAAATGGTACTTATTGCTTCTTCAGTATTAGATAAATCTTTTTCAAAACAATCACCTTACATTTCTGTCTAAGATATAAGCAGGGACATAGTAAAAGTCCTCTATTCTCAGATGAGAAGGAAGGAAGGAAGGAAGGAAGGAAGGAAGGAAGGAAGGAAGGAAGGAAGGAAGGAAGGAAGGAAGGAAGGAAGGAAGGAAGGAAGGAAGGAAGGAGTTAGTTGTGTATTCATTAGCAAGTTCCCAGGGCATTAAAGTATTCTATCTTTGTTAATTTCCAGTATTAATATAATGGCCATTCCAATAAAACATACATAAAAGGGGGGTGATGAGAACACTTGAAGCAATCCAATTTCCCCTCTTTGCATTAAGAATAGTACTATATCAGTAAGTTCTGGTCAGATCAATGGCTGGGATCCCACACCAATTTGAAGACATAAAAGATATTTATTTATTTATTTATATTTATATTTATATCCCGCCCCATACCCGAGGGTCTCTGGGCGGCTTACAACAATTAAGAACAAGCACACTAAAAATTGTATCACACAATAATAAAACCAGCGTAAGATTTAGAAACCAACATGATAATAAGAATAAGAATAAAAACAATACAAAAACAGTTTAAAACAGTGGTGTTTGGAAGGAGGGAAGAATAAAGAGCATTTAGCCAAAGGCCTGAGTGAAGAGGTGCGTCTTTACTGCCTTTCTGAATGTAAACAGAGAAGGGGCCTGACGCACCTCCAAGGGGAGACCATTCCATAGCCTGGGGGCCACTATTGAGAAGGCCCTCTCCCGGGTGCCCACCCGCCTAACCGCTGAAGGCGGTGGGACAACCAGGAGGGCCTCTCCTGCAGATCTTAAGACAAGATCTTAAGGGCAAGTTCAAAGTAGTAGGGGTGTGCATGAATGCAGTTTTCAGCATTCGATTCAATTTAAATCAATTTTAATGTTTAAAATTTGAATGTATCCACATTCAATTCAAATCAAATACATTCTTATCAATTCACACAAATATTTGATTCGTATTTGACGATAGGCATGGCAACAACATTCGTATGTGTCTCTATGCATCCATATGTTTCTGTATGCATTCATGCATATCCTGTTTTATCCTGTATGCATCTGGTTTTCATCCCGGACATACCCGTAGAGATGCGTACAGATAGGAATAAGATGTGTGCAGATACATATGTAATGTGTACATATCCACAAACATATGAGTGTCCAAATAATTCGTACAAATGAGTCAAAAGATTTGAAATTCATTCAAATGTAAACAAATGTAGAGACATTTGATTTGAATTTGGAATGTCCAAATTTGATCGCATTTCAAATGTTTTGACTATTTGTAGACATCCTTACAAAGGAGAGCTAACAAAATGGTTAGTGGTCTAGAAACCATGTCCTACAAGGAATGGTTGGAGGATCTAAGCATGTTTAGCCTGCAGAAGAGAAGATTGAGAGGAAAGATGATAGCAGTCATCAAGCATCCAAAGGAATCTGACAGTGCAGAGGGTAGTTCCTATTCTCACATAAAATGGAAGGGCTAGAAGTAATGGCATGAAATTTCAAGAGTTGAATACAGATTAGATATTAGAAAAAACTTCCTGACAGTAACGGTGATCAGTAAATGGAATAGGTTGCCATAGGAGGTGGTGAGCTCTGCTTCATGGCAGGTCTTCAAGCAGAGGCTGGACAGTCATGTGTCTGGGGTGGTTTAGGAAATCCTGCATTGAGCAGGGGCTAGAGGTCCCTTCCAACTCTATAATTCTATTATGATAACCACCGCCACAGTAGTTCCTTAGGACAGTGCCAACTGAAATGCCACACGAACTTGTTCTGGCAGCATAATACACGGCACATGCTCTGGCACCAAAATAGCACTGTGGGTGTGCCAATAAGAGATTCCTTTAAAGCAAGCATTCATCATACCAGTCCAGATATCTACTATGTGAACTGCTGAATTAGTTTGGCAGGATGAGGAGCCTGGTACTAGTTTCCTGGGTTCTAGGAAATGGACCTTTTCTCATGTGTCACGATTAACCCCTGACATGCAACTTCAATATCCAGGGCATTTTCATTCCTGACCTCTGGAGTTGGGCCAAGACAGGCTTCTTGAGAGTGAATGGCCCCTAGGGCACACCAATGATCACCACTGTAGTCTTGACCCAAATCAAGCAATCAGCCACTGCATTATGTGCCAAGGCAAGTAGTACAAAAGCAGTCCAGATGTTTGTTTCTTGGGGATAGTTCAGCAGATCCTTGTACTGAGCAGGAGACTTATCTAGATTTCAAGGTCTCTTCAAAGTTGTATATAAATATATATATATGTATATTCTGATACTATAATAAGTATGATTGATTCAGTTCTCTTCAGTAAGACAAGGTATAAAGCAAAATTTGCAAATATGAAAAAAAAACCCTGATGATTTTTCTGTAATTATGAATTAACTATGAAACTTTGAACATTAAATGAGCATTACCTTTTTGTTCATGGAGAACATTTTCCATCTTGCATTGAGCTGGGATGACTCGCATTTAGCAGTACAAAAGAAAAAAAAACCTATCTTCTGAAGTGTGCTGCAAGGTTAATTACATTACTTAATTTTTATTCCATTGGAGACTTCCAGAGTAGTAAACGCTAAGAATAGGCAGATAAGAAAATAAACATTTTAGCTGTTCATTCAGGGGAATTGCTTGTTTTGCAATAATTGTGTTTTTAAAAAGGAAACTAAATATAGTTTTCTTTTTCAAAACATTATTATTGCAAAACAATATAGTTTGCATTCTTTCCTCCCAAATACTGGTGACAGGAAGAAGGAGATACAAAATAAGACATCAGCTGTTGTTTGGGGGTGTGTGTTACCACTAACTCATGTCTGATTCTTGTGATAGTCATGGTTCTTCCTAAAACAGTTCTATAAAATGCAGTGTTAATTGGTATAACCTACTGCATACAGAGGAATACACTAGAAAATACCTGGGATTCTTGAGTGAAGACAGAATCCATTTTGGATGCACAGAAACTGTTCTGGAACTTAAACTAGATTTTAGGATGCATGTGGTATTGTGAAGTATTCTTTTACCTCTCCTTTTTAGGGATGTGCCTGTCCCCTCCCATACCCCTCCCTGTTCCCCTGCCACCACTGCCATGAAGGGAATGCTCATCCCCTCCCTCACACCCCCTTCCAATTTGCCTTCTGCCTTTGCCTTCTGCCTTTGCCACCTCAGAGGCTCAAGCTGGCTCTCTTGGAGGTGTGATTTTTGGGGAATCCCTGGGAATCATGCACAGCCACTCCAGCCACCTGCACGCCTCTGGGAACCCCTAAGGTGAGGTGGAGTACGGTGGCAGTGGCAGCAGGTGCTATTGTTTTAATACATACTGCTATTGTTTTAATAATGTTTGGTTTTAGATGTATGTTGTTACCTGCCTGGAGACCTCTGGGTATAGGGCAGGATAAAAATGTAAATAAATAAAATAAATGAATAAATCAACTTAATGACTTTGGAATATAGACTCCCAATATAGACTTTCCAGTGCCCTAAGATCTGTCAGTGAGACCATCTTGACTGTGTTAACCCCCTTCAGCAGTTAAGGGAATATGGGTACATGGTGGCAGGCCCCTCACTGGGTGTTTTTAGACATGTGATGCAGACATACCTTGTTATCCTGGCCTTTGCTTGAGGGAACAGCATTCCTTCCCCATGTGGACACTGTTACTGTTTTAGATTATCTGTTGACAAACTGCTGTTTTTATAATGATTTTATTGTGACCTACCCTTTAGGCAGAGGATCAGATAGAAATATAAATAAATAAAGAATCAGAATCAGGTTTGGGGAAGAAAAATCTATAAAAAAATGTTGTGCTACTGTATTCTGGCTGTTGCTTGATTGACCTGTAATGGCCATCTTTCTGAGTTGCTTCCAAAAGAAGTTGAAATTGTACAAATTAGTTAGGGTGTGATCTTTTCTCTTTTTCCCTTCTCCAAGTTTCACCCCATTGGTAGTTGTGGGGGGGGGGAGTATCACACAGAGCACCTAAAAATCTACCTCACTTCTCTTCCTAATCTTTACTTTCCATCACAACAAGTGCTCACCACTGATTGACCAGTTGCTTGCTTGGTTTCCATAGCCATAGTTGGTTGCCCACCTATTGCAGACATTTTCAGGCTTGGTTGAAGCCTCCATAGCTTCCTGCCCCAATTCAACCTAGTGATAATTTTCTGTCTGAGAAAGGAGCACACATTCAGAGGCTTTGGTGTATGGTAGAAGCATTTTATATATTTAATGGATGTCCTTAGTGCCTAAAGCTCACCCAGAAGATCCACTTTTAAGTGTGTCTGATCACACCCTTATTCTATCACCATCTATGCTGCTGCTGAATAATTAGTGCTAACTCAGGTAATTATCTTATTTTTGGTAATTTTGCTGTAGTATCTTGTACTCTTTTTCCAGATACTGTTAGGGGATGTAATATTATATCTGCCTAGTTACAGAGGGATTTACTAATCTGAGTAACTCCCAGTGAGAGAAAAATGCAATCAGAACAGAATCCAAAACTAGTGATAGTTATAAACATAGCCTAGGGAATTATTATTACTACTGTTATTCGAATTTGCTGTGCCTCACAAACTCTTTCATTAGATTTAGAAACGCAAGGCAATCCTGACAAACAAGTGATGTGTCAAAAGTTCTACCTTTTGTAGATGGATGAAATACTTCATTAGCTGTGGGAAAACATTTACTGGCTTCCGCTTTTGAGATTAAAGGAGTTGTCACATTACTGTTACAAATAAGTTACCCACCCACTCAGCCTTAAATACCCTCAGGCCCACTTTTCAGTGACTGATGACATGTGTTTTATATGCATGACTACACTGCAGTTAGGCTTGTCATATGCCTTAATAATACATATCAAAGATGTATATCATGAAAAGATAAAGGACTCTCTGACGCGTATCATCTTCTTCAGCAGGATTGCCAAGCCTGGGGAATTAAGCTGTTGCAAACAAGGCAGAATCCTCCCATAGTGCAGGCAAGCTTGTTTGAAAAAGAAAACACCAAAATGAATATCTGTTCTGAAACAGTCTCCAGTTCTGCTGTGATTTACATTACTTTGCATGAAAAGCATTTGTCCCTTCTCTGAGTGAAATAACGTCTATGAAAACGGTTTTCTAACCAAAGTAGTAAGAATCTTTGAAGCTGAAAGAAAATCAGTATAACAGAGAAATGCAGAGAAATCCGATTCAATATTGGTGGATGGACTGCATGGAAAAGGATTATACAACATGTACTGTAATACAGAGAGTTTCCTGTAGTAGTGATCACATTTTTCTGTCAGTTGGCTCCTTTCATAATTGTTCCTGTTTCTAATACCCAGATGCCAGCCAAGTATGTTAGAAGATGAAAAAGGAATCAACTGGGTGAACGCCTGGCATCTGTCGTGTCCTGAGTCAGCTAGGTCTTAGAAGCAAATACACTGATGCACACCAGGATGAGCAGAAGTAACGAATAGCCAAAGTTCAAAGTTTACCTGAAGCATTGAGCGGCCTGACCATTCACTCTTCTTCCGGTTCCCTGTGGTTGGTGGGCAAGAGAGGAGGCATCCACACAGGCACTAACCTCTGACATGACCAGACCACCAATTGTTGGGAGTGGCATCTGGTCACTGAATCATGAGAGGGACATTTGATCAGCAACTGAGTAGTGGGCACTGAGTGTTTGATCATGGGTGCTCATGTAAACATTTGGTAAAGGTGGACCATCCACACTTATCATGTGATTGGCCACAATACATCCCTCTGTTCAAACACACTCCTCTGCAATGGTATCCAAGCATGTCACAGAATGGCCAATCATGGCAGTGAGGAAGCGGAACTTCCAACTTCAGACACAGTGGCATGGGCTGGTAAACAGGAGGACCATTTGCACTTCTGGCCAATAATGGATGCTTTGGGGAAGCTTTCCTCATGATAAGTGTGGATGGTCCACCTTTACCAAATGTTTACAAGCCCTAGTTCATGGCAGCTTAATCAGCTAAGTGTGGAATGGCCCTAGGTTGAAGAACCAGGTCTGCAGACTGTTTGGTTGTCAAAAAAAAGAAGTGTGTACAATTGTACAGATCTTGCCTAAGAAGGTGAAGAACTGTGCACTTGCACAGATCTTGCATTGAAAAAACCTATAAACATTGAGCAAGGAGAAAGGTGCATTATGCCATGATTCCTCTTTAATGCCCATGAGCTACAGCATTGGTCTAGATGGGGATCAATTTTGAACAGTTTGAATAAATCATACAGTTTGACTCAGTTCAGACTAACACCACTGGTTCAGTTCAAAACAAAGCCTTAACCCTCTTGAACGTGGATGATTTGATTCAGTCTGAACTGGGTAAAATTATTTGGTTTGATTCAAACTGATTGGAAGTAAACCAAATTTGCAAATCTCTATTGAAATTACCCCCTGCCACCTGGAAGCACTGGAGGGGGTGAAAAATATTTGTCAGCTTCAAATTCCTTATTGAATTCAAAGTTTTAACAATTAGTGGGTGTCACTATTCCTGTGCTTGTCCAAGACCCAAATAGGCCTTCCGAAGATATGCACTCAAGTTCTCCATCTGCAGTTTCCAGATGTGGAAGGTGTGCATGCCTACTTGGGTCTCAAATGGGTGCACAATGGCACCAGCAGTGGTAGCAGCAGGTGAGTGGGTGGGTGAAGCAGGATGAGAAGAAAGGGGTGCAGGGTTCCCTTTCTACATGAACATTTGTTGGATGTACACGTGTGAAGCTGTATACCCCCACATTCACAGGGCAGATTTGCTCAAAGTCAAATATTCCCCCATTCCTAATAGCCAGGGAATTTTCCACTGCAGGTCCCACTGATTTACAGGGGGAAAATATACAGTGCCTGACAAAAGTTCTGTCGCTTATCCATGTTGTTGAAACCAAAGCCTATAACCTGACTTAAAATTCATCCATTGGTTTTAGAAATGACTCATATGAAAGCTGAAATCCTCCCAAATGAGGTTTTTAAAAAGAAAATAAATTTGCTTCACTGCTGAAATATTGATCATTTAATGAACACAGAAAGGTCAGATTTTGGCTAGACAAAAGTTTTGTCGCCTTGTCATATAATGCACCTAATCCTAGTTTACAGCCTCACCTGTGCTCACTAATTGATCAGATAAGTAGTGGGTGTGTATAAAAAGAACTCCAGCACTCCAGACCTTCACTTGAACTGCAACTTGACCTCTGACAACATGCCAAAAATCCACCCTGCGACCAAAGCCTTGATTATCAGGAGACTGAAGACCAGATCCTCTGCAGAGGTGGCTGGCACCTTTAATGTGTCTCAGCGTCAAGTACAAAGAATTACAAAAAGATTTGAAGAGACTGGAGATGTTTTTGACAAGCCCAGGTCTGGCAGACCCCGCAAGACGACTGCTCAGGAGGAACGTTTGTTGGTTCGAAAATCAAAAGCCAGCCCTTCTTCCACTGCAGCAGAGCTCCAACAGGCCTGGTCACCTCAAGTCCTTGTGTCAACTAGAACAGTTTGTAGGATTCTGTCTCGAAATGGCCTCCATGGTCGAATCAGTGCCCAGAAGCCAGCACTAAACAAAAGGCAATTAAAAAACCATGTGGTATTTGCCAAGGCCCACAGCCTACTAAACGGATGGATGCTGGAAAAGTGGCAGAAGGTGGATTTCTCAGATGAATCTTCAGTTGAATTACACCACGGCTGCCGCAAATACTGCAGGAGACCTACTGGAGCCCGTATGGATCCAAGATATACCCAGAAAACAGTTAAGTTTGGTGGTGGAAAGATCATGGTCTGGGGTTACATTCAGTATAGGGGTGTGCGAAACATTTGCAAGGTGGAAGGCAATATCAGTAGCCTAAAATATCAAGACGTATTAGCTACCTCTTACATTCCCAATCATAAAAGGGGTCAAATTTTGCAGCAGGATGGCGCTCCATCTCATACATCCATCTCTACATCAAAGTTTCTCAAGACAAAGAAGATCAAGGTGCTCCAGGACTGGCCAGCCCAGTCACCAGATATGAACATCATTGAGCATGTTTGGGGTAGGATGAAAGAGGAAGCTTGGAACACAAAACCAAAGAATCTTTATGAACTCTGGGAGGCATGTAAAACTGCATTCTTTACTATTCCTGATTACTTCATCAATAAATTGTATGAATCATTGCCTAAACGCATGGATGCAGTCCTTCAGGCTCATGGAAGTCACACAAAATATTAAATATGGCTCTAATAGCACCACAACTTCATTCACCAATGTTATGAAACATATCTTTGTATTTGAAGTGAATTATCTGTTTGATTTTCACATTACTTTTTGTGGGCGACAAAACTTTTGTCTAGCCAAAATCTGACCTTTCTGTGTTCATTAAATGATCAATATTTCAGCAGTGAAGCAAATTTATTTTCTTTTTAAAAACCTCATTTGGGAGGGTTTCAGCTTTCATATGAGTCATTTTTAAAACTAATGGATGAATTTTAAGTCAGGTTATAGGCTTTGGTTTCAACAACATGGATAAGCGACAGAACTTTTGTCAGGCACTGTACATCGTTTTCAGGCTGATGCTATTTAAGAACATAAGAGGAGTCCTGGTGGATCGGGCCACAGCCCAGCTAGTCCAGCATCTTATCTCGCACTGTGGCCCACCAATACTTATGGGCATCTCAAGCAGATTTAAGATGAGGTCAGCGAAAATGGCTTGAAAATGGTCTTTTTCTACCATTCCTCATAAATTAGCATGACCCTGGTTCCAATTGGAATTTATTGTGGACATTCTACATAATGGTCTAAAAACATTCCATCCTTGGGTACTGGGCACACTTGAAGCTCCATTGGAAGCTTCATGTGAACTCATGCACACCATAACACCCTATCCCTTATTCTTTCCACCCTTCGGTACACCCAACCCACTTGGCAGGAGATATGCATATAACCATGCAATCATATAAGAAATATCAGGATTATACATTTTTATGTCATTATTCCTACAACAGATTTTTTTTCCTGATATGTACACATTCTGCATTATGTTTAATAACAAATAATTTTCTTTGGTCATAGATACAAATTCATGTATTAATATGTCACAAATTTGAACATACTACATCTGTTTGGTTAAACTATCAGCTAATTTCCATTGTAGGGTAACAGTTATAATGAAGTAGAAACATCTGGGTATTCAGAGGTAATGGGAAGCCCATTTTTAAATTATCAACACCACAAAAGAGAGCAATAAGTATTGAGCATCCTCTTCAACATATGGAATCAAACTTTTTTTCAAAATTGTGTGTGCGTCTGTGTCTGTGTGTAATGCCAACTAGGGATGTGGCATGTATTATTTTGTGTGGGTTTGCTTCACATCAAGGCAAATGTGAAGGAATCTGCATTCATGCAAATAGAAGGTTAGATGGCAGTTATATATGCCTTAGCAGTGGAAACTTTGAAAGGCATGGAAGCGTAGAGTGAAGCATCTTGCAGTCTCTGAATGCTTCCCCAGTATGCTTTCTCCCCTGTGCCAGGTCCGGAGGTGCATGATTAATGCTTTGCCAGCACAGTGACAGAGAGATTGTCCGCATTTGTGTTTGTTGAGTACACCACACAGCCATAAAATGACATGTAGTGTGCTCCAGTGGAGAAGCAGTGATGGACCTGTTTGACAGGTCTCAACAAAGGGCCACTGCCATGTCACAGGCTGCCTGATCATCATCACAGTATTGGAAAGGTAATATTTTGATATTTAATCAATCCTACTTCTGTCTCATTGTGCCACCAGAATCGAGTTCAGGGAGGTTTTCAAACATTAAATGTAAGACCATACAGCCTTAAAAAAAATGTAAGACTACAACTCATCAGTAAGATACATTCTAAGAAAAATAAGGAAAAAATACCCTCAAATGAAACTCACTGTGTGATTAGACATGTTTAATGACACACTCTTTAGAGAAATTTGAAGCTGTAACAGTAGATATAAAATCCTCAAAAGTATCTTACACCTATCCTGAAGTCTGGAAATAGGTGTTTTCTTCATACTTCATAAAATAAAGCTCAGGGTGACTCCATTTTTGTTGCATCTGGAGGAAACCTGGGCCAACAGTGAACACTTGATGGATGAATTCCCATTACAAGCTTAAAACGGTTTCGAAACAGTTTCGATCCTTGCAGTCCCCATGTCAGGTTGGCTTAACACACTTTCCGCATGTTAAATCGCCCCAAAGCGTTGTAAATGTTAACACTCATTTCAACAGGTCTCGCTCCAGTTCATGCCTTTGAAATGTTTTATATTTCTTACTGTGGGAACCGTACCGTTTTAGTGGGATGAGAATGCATGTTTAGGGTTTCCCTCCCCCAATAGCTTGCTTCCAAAGATAGTGATTTTACTGTAAAAATCCACCCCTTACAGCGGCCGCTACACTATAGCAATCTACCCACTTCACACCTGATAAAAATGTTGCAATTTTGTGCAATTCTGAAAGTTCTGACCTTTAGAAAGGGAAAAGAAAGGAAAGCAGCTCAGGTTCTGGGAGATGTGTGAATGTTTTTAAGGCTGTGGCTGTGGAGTGAGCGGGCGAAGGGGGCTTGAGTTGCCACCGCTGCTGTGTGCCCTGGGCAATGGGGAGAGGAGGGGAAAGAATTGCTGGCTGCCTGGTGCCATTTTTCCTCCATCCAGGCAAGCCGCAGCCACCCAGCCACCCAGCTAGGGTCCCCAAAGGGGTCCCTTATGGGTGGCGCATTCATGCCAGGAGGAAGAGGGCAGGGCAGCCCCGAAAAGTGGCTTTTAGTTAGTAGCCACTTGAGTCCCCCCTTGAGTCACTTGCACTATTATCATATATTGGTATGTTTTCCACTATTATAATAACCTTTTATACATACTTAACTAAATAGTTACTGATTCTGTCTGAATACTGACTTCTATTTTTGTAATAATAAGCTGTTCAGTAATTCAGGATCCTGTTCCTGATTTGCCAGACTAGAAGAATTTGTACCTTGACATTGGTAAAATAAATCAACAACAACAAAACCCAATTTTAAAAAGCCACCCTGTTTTTATCTTTATATAAGTTGGACAAGGTCAGCTCAGATGTGCTAGTTCTATATGTCTCTGTAGATTAAATTCAAGAAGATGAGGAGGAGGAAGAGGAAGTGGAGAATGGGAAACATGCCCCTGGTTTTAAACTAGTTTTCATGCTAAATCACTCTGACTCCTGTAGGGAAGTATTTATAGGATCAACAAAGTAAAGCTGAATAACACTTTGTGAGGAGGGACACTTCTTTTAGAAAGTCAGTTCAGTAACGGTGCCATCTGAGGCCTGATTCTAGCTGCTGGCTGCGGCTAATAAAAACTGAAAATGCCTAATAGCTATGCTATGAAATTCACACCTG
The DNA here is from genome assembly GCA_023333525.1 of Aspidoscelis tigris stejnegeri. Classification (NCBI taxonomy): domain Eukaryota; kingdom Metazoa; phylum Chordata; class Lepidosauria; order Squamata; family Teiidae; genus Aspidoscelis; species Aspidoscelis tigris. The sequence goes on from JALMGA010000010.1 coordinate 20,157,019, forward strand.
TTCATAAGGGTAGCATTAGGTAGTTTAACTGTCTGGTATAACAACACACCTTCTGTTTTATCACATGATGGCCAGAACCATGTAATAAATTGAGTGTTTATGACTTCATAGCAAAGCAGAATTTAAAAGTACGTGACTTGATCTAGTACAAATTTGAAACTTCCCTACTTCTATTAGCTATAAGCTTGTAGCTAAACTAACTACAATTTTGCAGACAAAAACAAAGCATCAACCTTTTTGTTTTCTTCCCAGTAAATTAGCAAAAAAGGAAAGAAGAAATTCAATGATAGCAACAAACAGAAGAGCAAATGAAATTAGGTGGATTTTCACACCTAACTATTGTGGGAGACTATGCCATGGAAGTTAAGATCAGGAATGGTGGCTGACATTTGCACTGTGAGTGCCAGTCCATCCCAAACTTCACCCAGTCCCACCGGGGTGGGCTGCCCTGCACTGATGTAACCTTCACATAGAAGTATTGCAAAGTCTGCATGTGCTTCTAGTATAGCCATGGAAGAGCTTTTACTGCTCCAAAACAACTGAAATTGAGGATGGTTGTACACGCTTAGAGCTGCTACAGAAGATATTTGTTTGTTTTAAGAATTGGACTTACTGCGTTTAGCAGAGCCCCCAACAAAGAGCCCATTCACACTTATGTGTCTGGACCAGCTGTTGCCACTCAAGCGGGAGTCGATATGCATGTGGTGCTGCCTTCACCAACCCAGAATATTCTGGAATATTTGGAAGCTCCCTCCAACTGCCCCAATCACTGAAAGATTTGGACAGGTAAAAACTTTACATCTCTTCCATTACAAATGCTACAAGTGGGCAGTATATATATATATAATAATTCACTTTTTCTACGGCCAAATTTCTCCAAATGTATGGAGGAAAACAATGCCTTATAAAATTATCTTCTGAGTATGTTTGTCTCAGCTGATATTTAATTATACTATTTGGTGGAGGAAGAGATTGGATAAGATGGAGCAGGCTAAGAAGAACTGAGGTTGTGTTTATGGTTTCATTCAGGGGTAATACAGTAGCTTGGATATACATTTGTTTCTGAAATTATTCATCATCCCTGTGGGCATAAAAGATGGAGAGGGGTATCCAAAGTTTCATTAAGGTGTCCCTAAAAAGTCAGTGGTTTTAGGAGAATCCTAAGAGAAAAGTTTCATATGAATTCTTCAGAGGGTTTTTTCTCCTCCTGAAATATACTACTCTAATTGTAGAAGTAGTTATATATGCAAACTCGAAGAATTTATAGGCAAGAGAAATATATATGGAGATTATTTGCATTATTAATGTGTCTTGCATGCCATTAGACTTCTAAACTATTGTTATTAATTCTATTATAATTTATGTAGCACTATCTTCTTTGAAGAGCTGAACTGCAGTGCTGTCCTTTTCTAGTGGGATTACAATCTAAGCAAATCTAACCTCTGTCTTTCTCTCCTGATATCGGCCATCTGTGACTGAGATGTAACAATCCTATAAACAAGGAGGAAAGTAAGGAAAGAAATAAAGAAGTTCCCAATCCAAATTAAGATAGGTTTGTTTGAAAAATAGTCATTATTAAACAAGATTAGTTTCCATTAGCTTCCAGTGTAATGCGTGTGAGGGAAAATTCAGCTGATAGATTTTTTCTACAGACTGACAAGATACAGCTCAAAGTGAAAATGAAGATATAGAAGCTGGGAAACTTGGGTCTCTAATGATGAAGGAGTGGGGGGCATAGTATTCTTTTGGGTTGCAGTTCCCTTATTATTTATAGCAGAATCAAATAACAGAGGTTCTAACAGAGGCTGCTACTACTCAAATGAGATTGTCCGGACCTCCAGGTGTAGAAGTAGGGAAAGTGTAAAGAAGTACAGCCACAATATTTTGGCCCTGAGGCTCCCAAAGGATTAATGAGAGAAAGCGAAATTAAAATACTTTGGGGTCATTTTGAATACTATATTCTACTCTGAGCTGCCAAATTTGTGGCTGGCAATGCAGCCACAGTTGCTCTGGGGGACAAAAATGTTGGCACTTATGGTCTCTGGCAGTGATTCAGACACACCTTAGGGCTTCAGCCACTGTTGCAACATTTCCCCAGGCCCCAATGATATACCAGTCTGAATAGGGCCATAATTTAAACAGCAAATGAAAATAACTAAATTCACATCGGTAAAAAAATTGTAAGAAAAGACACGATCCAAATGGATTACCTCTTCCAAGACAAAACTAAAATCTCTTCTCATAAATTTGAATAAATTTCCTAAACATGTACTCCCCTTTTTAAGAGCGCATAGGCCTTTCCTCATTTCGTTTTTAAATGTTGTGAGCCGCCCAGAGCCCCTTGGGTATGGGACGGGATATAAATATAAATTATTCTGGAATAAACCCCAGAGTAGGACTCTGTTGTCCGCATGCAAGTGCAGACTGTGGCAGGTCCCAGGCAAGGCCTATCATAGTTTGCATTAGCATGCGGACAACATACCTTATCCCACTATAGAATATATTCCAAAGAATAAGCTGTTCCTCTGTAACAGAGACTTCTTTAAAAAAAAGGGGGGGGGAATGAGATGAAAAAGAGCTGGCAATTGGCATTAACCAAATGTACATAACACATTAAGCTTCCTGGAATTTACATACAAACAGGACAGATTCCTCCTTGAATTTATATATGCACGGGACAGATCTGATCAGTTCCTGCCATCTACATAACCCATCTCTAAAAACCTTTGGGATGTTGAAGATTCAACCCAGTCTCTAGGCTGATTTTGGGTTGCACCCCAGGTGTCTTGACAAAAGTGTCTTGTTCACAACATTATCAGGCACCTGTGTGGCCCCATTTCACATTGTTCAGGGAAACTAACAGTCCCTTGCACCAGAAAGCACTTATGACACCTATCACAACCTTAAAGGGGACAGTGTGCTCACTGTGGGGTGCCTTTTGCCACCACAAATGTAGATATAGCAGATGAAGACCTCTCCATGAGTATCTTCAGGGAAAAGTGGAAACTCAACCTATAATCAAGTTGCTGCAAGGTTGGACATCTATGGATAAGTGCATAGAACGCTGAAACAGAGATCTACCTTAGCAAGAGCATGCATGTGAGCTGATCTTTGCTCACACAGATGCTGTTTCTGTTCACCCCTGCAAGAGGAAGTCAGTAGGGCCATGTTCCCACCTACCCTGAACCCAGGGTGAGCCTGGATTACTATGACCCGGAGTAATCCAGGTTCTGCTGTGGGTTGGGGTTGGAAGCTGGGAACAGCACTGAACATGCGTTGGGTTTTTGAAATTCAAATTGAATCAAATTTTTGGATATTCTATTCAAATAGAATTCAAATGCAAAAAATACATTTGTGACACCCCTAATCGAAGCACCATTTCCAGAGGACACAGTGTTCTGCCCCCAGTGGAGGTGTTTCTAACTGCTGCTTCAAATAATGCCTCCATGCTTGAAAATAGAAACCAGGGGAAATTAATTTAAGCCATTGTGGCTCCACTCGCATACACCAAGGAATAGAGATGTGCATGGATATTTGTAACATTTGAAATTCATACAAATTTGGCCAAATTCAGACATTTGTATTTAAGAACATAAGAACATAAGAGAAGCCTTGCTGGATCAGGCCACAGCCTATCTAGTCCAGCATCCTGTCACACACGGTGGCCCACCAAATGCCCATTGCATCAATGGTTGGCACATTCAAACACTGACATTCGAATGTGAATAAAACATTTTGATACATTCATATGAAGCTTCATATGGGATTTGTATGGGATTGAACATCCGTATCAAATTTGAATTTGAATCCTACTACATTTGAAGGGGATCTATGCAAAGGAGTGCAAATTTCAATTCAATACAAATCAATTAAAAAAAAAAACCCTCATGCACATCCCTACCCAGGAAACAGCTGACTCCATTTTCAAAGTGGAGTCCCAGCCTGAGAGTAGCAGTAACTCCAATCATGAGTGGTCATGAACCACTTTCATCTGTCCTATCACTTGAAGCCATGAGTGAAGAAGTACGCCTCAGGTAATGGACTGAACAAGAATTGGAAGCAAGCCCAACATGCCTTTCACACAGCTCTATAAATATCAGGACAATTGCTGAAACAAATATTTGATCCTGCTAGCGTAAAGAAGGGAACATATGAAGTTAGTGGAAAATTGCAAAACAAACCATGTTTGTTTGTAACAAGGAAGGAATAAAAATTCTCTGTTACTAGTTATTTCTCTCTCTCTCTCTCTCTCTTCATCTCCCCATCACTCCCTTTCAAATGACAGCAGCAGCTAATCTGCTGACTGTTGGCCCATTATCTGTAAAATTTTACCTACTGCCAGTTGAATTGACAGATGGCTGGTGGTTGCATTGCTTTAGCAGAAGTTCCTGCCAGGATCTATTACCCACAAATATAGGGTATAAATATATGCCACTGTGTTGGGAGAGAAATGTCAACATAAAATTACAATTATTATAAAATGTAACACGAAGAGAAATATGGTATGATATGCAAAGAATATGTACATTTTCCAAAATAAGAGAAGCATATAGCTAAATATAAAGAACACTGCCTTGTTGATATAGAATGGCAATTCTCATTCAGACAGGCTGGAAGTCAATATATACAGAATAAAAAGTATTTGTCTCAAGAATCAAGGCAGATCGAACGACTCACCCCAGTGCATATTGGCCCTACTATTAAAGGTCAGGTAAAAAGAGCAAATCGCTTCATAGACAGGTGGTTCCAGCCACTCTTCCAGCAAAGAAGTTTCAACTTGCTTAATTGTGGTAACCTGTGGATTGGATCTATGCAGGTGGTGAAGGAGGGGCAAAGCTTGTACTGGAAATCTCTGTTCTTTCTTCTCAAGCTGTGTTTTGGTCAAGGGGAATTCAGACCTTCACTTCCCTGAGAAATTGCCCCATGGAAATAAAGATGGGGGGTGGATGGGGCATATGCACTTTGCAACACCTGATCTATCCCAAATGTATCCAGCACTTCACCAAGTGCTGTGTAAGTAGGATCATCGCTATATTAGAGGTGATTGCATCACTGCAGCAATGGCAGAAATGGAAATGTGCACCACCGTTGCCTTGATATGGCACACAACTTGATATGCATCATGCAACTGCAATTGTGTTGTCCTATGCTATGCACTGTTTGCCCTCAAGACATGCAAATGGTGCCTGCAAGGCTGAACTAGCTATGCCAGAGATGCAAGTGGTAGAGCTGTGGAGCACATTTTTGTGTCCCACCACTATCCAGGCACATGTGGAGATGCTTCCAGGACTGAAGTGTTTCCGTGGCTGTAATAACGCATGCATCACTTTCGCCCTCCCAGTGTAGGTGAAGGTGAATCTCCCCCCGCTACCACCACCACCACCTTCATATCCCACTTTTATGCCTTTGTCAGTGCCAGAACCACAATGGATCCACACACACACTCATTCTACTTGAAAATTTAATGGAAGTTCACTATGAACATCAGCCTGGTAATGGTTGTGCCTAGGATATGTATGGACAGTGGGCCGTCAAGACATCACCAGATTGGTATCATGACAATGTGCAGTTCTCTGGAGTAGCTATTTCTTATTAGCCATGTGCAGTGTGGAATGAGACTCCCAATTCACATTTCTTCATCCCCCCCTTCTCTGTTTACACACTGCAACAGCAAGTGGAGAAGCAGCTTGGCAGGATTTTCTCTTTCCTCACCACAAGCCATTATCCCCCTGATGCATTGATTTGGATGGGGCAGAGCAAGCTGAAGTGCTGCCCATGCCTAAAGGTCACATCTGTGCAACTGAGGCCACTGAAAGGTTACCTTAGCAGTGGTGTTTCCAACTACCATATATAAGCACAAAACTCTCAGTTGTGTAAGATTAATTATTATTATACAAGTAAGTACCCCAGTTCAATGTATGGTGAGGAGATGCTGCCATTTTAGAGTTTCTCACTGGCTAGGACCTTTTCACACTTACCTGATTGGGACAGCCTCACATACTCTGGGACATTCTATATGCATGCTGCAGCACCCCTTCTGTCTCAGAGTGGCCCAGAGCACGAGAAGCCATCCCAATTCTTTGTAGCTGTGGAGCAGTAAAAACTGTTTCACAGCTTGACTGGGAGCATCTAGTATACTCCCAGTAAGCTCCCAAATGCAGTGTTCACACCATTTCCTGGTGTAAAAGCTATGTGAGGGCAGGACTGTTGCCGTTCAACTCTGTGACCTATCCTTGGGCTCTGGGAACTGGTTGGAAGGAGCCAGGAAACTCCTTCAATCGTGGCTACAACTTGATAGCTGTTGCGATGCAAGCAGCACCTGGAGCTGCTGCGATTCCTTGCTGGGTGTTATGAAAGTTAACAATCCAGGATCTGACCAGCCCGGCCCTGGGAATCAGCCATGTGTTAATGGCTGAACCAAGTAGATAAGAAAATGGGGTAAGGGTAAAAATAAAGAAACTGGAGACAGCTTACAGGTGGAAAAAGAGACCTGAGGCTGCATCCTCAAGCAACTTATTTGTCTCTCTAGTTTTCCTCTAATGTCCCTCTATTCCAGCAGACTTTTAAAGTGCCGTTCAATTCCGGAATAAGCGTCCCCATGACATTCGGTAAAACATGCACTTTAAATGCACCTACCGTCCCCAAGGAAGCATGTTTTGTTTGCTTGCATCTTTTTCTCCCCACCCCCTCTCTGCTTGATAGGGTGCCGGGGAGACAACCCCCGACAAGTCCAAAAGAAAAATAGCCATATTTACAAGTTCTCTGTTCATCTCCCCTGCCTGCAAAACCCACCAGAGCCACTGTAAAAATCCACCCTGTACAGCAGGCATTACACTGTAGCAATCCACCCACTTTATACTTGATAACAATGTTGCAATTCTGCACAATTCTGGCTCTTTAAAAGTTCTGACCTTTAGAAAGGAAAAGGAAGGGAAGGTGCTGCTGTTCTGGGAGATGTGTGAATGTTTAAGACAGTGTGTGTAGGTGGCGGCGGCAGCAGCAGAGCCAGGGTGCTTTTTTCGGAGATCTTGACCGCCAATCCCCACCCCTTTTGCCACGGAGCATCTCCATGCACAATGTTGCTCGGAATATCCGCAGCTTCCAAAAAGTGCTCTGGTAGTCTTGTTTAAAGGGCCCTTCCCCCCCCTCCCTGCATTTTCCTCCTTTTGTGCCACTGGAACCTCAGAGAAAAGCTGGGCATGGAGGCACTCAGAGGCAAAATAAGCTTTTTAATGAGCTTTTTATTGTTGGGGACGCAGCCTGAGTTTATTCTCACAGGGCTTTTTATAAAGAAATTTCAAGGGGCATGGGGGAAATGACATCAAAGCAACATCAGGGGAGGTGATTGGAGGAAAACTGCTGTCTTCTGGGTCAGAGGTCCTTCTGATGTCACATCCTGTGGTCAGAGGTGTGGAAAATCCTCAAACAGGAAGAGAAAGGAAATTGTCATTTAAAACCATGTGCTTAGACTCCAATAATGCCTAAGGGCAGCCACACTGAGTGGAAAAAATTCAGCAAACTGGTAGCACTGAGCATGTACTACAAGCCTAGGGAACAGGAAAATTCTTGCACATTTTACTCTTTGAAGTTTGTCTTTATCCAGTGGAAGAGCTATACAGAGAGAGGCCAAAAATGAGGCTAGGGGAATAGAGGCTGTGCAGCTTAGTGGTTACTACACAGGACAGGAAAGCTTCAGTTGTGCCATATCATGACCACCATAGCAAGAGCCCAATGCATGCTATGGTGATGTGGACAGTACAGGGCAGACCATCTGCATTGCAAGTGCTGCTAGGCAAGTTGGGGACAGTGTTGGTGGTTCAGTTTGAAAAGGTTCTTAAACACTAATTTGCTCTAGATTTTCACAAACAGTGCTAATGCATAGCCTTCTAGCTATAACAACATTGCAACTCATGCATGGCCAGCTTGCCTTCCAGCTGGCCGTGCTGACTGAGCCAAATACAATAGTCACATAGTATGTACTTCAGATTTAGTGCCATTCCAGTTTTCACATCTGTCTTATTTACCTAGTTTTGAGCAGTCTGTATGATAGTGATGTTGACTTGGGTAGTGATGTCTTACCCAATGACTCCACAAATAACTGCAGAAATGGCCCATTTGCAGTACACTGCAAAATTTTTCCCCAGCCTGCAACTTTTGTTCTCTGATCTCTAAAGAAATGGATGGCTCCTAGTGCAGGTTTTGTTTCAGATCCAGCAATCTGGTCTAAGACTGGACTCTGTATTTGTATCAAGCTACATGACACCAAAACTGCCTAAATATCTTGGCAGCTGCTTCAGATTACAGTTTATGTGATCATATAGTTTCACATAGATTTCAGCAGAAAATGAAATAGTACTGTTGTTACTGTAGTTCTAATATTAGATATGAAGCTCCTAATCCTAATCCTAATCCTAATCTTAACTCTAACCTTCTTTGAACACTGTTGTTTTATGTGGTGCAATCATAGGCATCCCAGAATTAAGTACATAGAAGTACATGAAGAATACCTAAAAGCATAATGTGGTTATCCTAAAAGCTACAACAGACCTGGAAATCCATTCCAAGGGTTGGAGGAATGAAAACTGTTTCAAGCTAGTTGCTTCTTAAAGTGTGGATATCCTTTCCTTTCCTTTCTCTCTTCCTCCCCTCTTCTTCTTCTTCTTCTTCTTTTTTTAAGTGGGCAGCATCTTGGAATAATAAATATTTCCTCCTCAAATGATCTAACTTGAACACAGTGTAACAGAACAGGTTTTTTGTCACTTGATTGTTATTGCTTAGCTACTCACCAGTTGATGACTCACGATGTTTATAATCTTTTAACAGCATTGTATTTGAAGCAATTGGAAACCTCTATTAACCTAATTTGTCTTTAATGTGTCGTTCAAATGCCACCTGGTGTTGTGTTGACAAGACATGAACCCATATGCATGGAATAACCAAAGACATAATGTAAAAAGGCTACCTTTCAATTTACCCTAAGTAGAAGATGTAGACTTTTTTTTTGGGGGGGGAATGAAATTAGAAGTCTGCACTCTTTTAAGGCTGTCTCAATAGTGGGGTTGAGCCATACACCAACTTTTTTTTTCAGTTCTAAAAATACAAACTTTTCAATTCTTGGTTTTGGAGACTGCCAGGTTTGTTCGATTTCTCACCCACCAATCTAGGCATATTTTAACAAAAGTTTTGTTGTCGCTGGTCCTGTGGTTGTCCCCCCCCCCTTCCCTTCCTTAAAAGAACTTAGGAGCTATCCTTTCTGTTCTCCACATGTGGTATGGTATAATCAAGATGATCATAGGCTCTTTACGTCTATGGCGGGGGTTCTGAAATTGGTAAATTGAGTCTCTCTTAAAAAAAATTGCTCCAGTCTCCCAAAGTGCAAGTTGCAACCACGATAAAATTGTTATTCTCACCATGGTGACTCTCCTTCTCAGCTGGAAAGCAAACAGCAGTACAAAAAGAAACATAGGCAGTAAAGCTTTGTGAATAAAAGCCCTCATACGGGAAACAGACTGAGAAAAGGAATAGAGAAAGCGGCCTAAGCACATTAATTTGTCTCATGGATATCTTAACGCTTATTGCTATAATCAGGAGAAATGAAAATGCACTTGTCCTCACATAGCATCTCTTCCAGAACAATCTGATAGCTGATGCACCCATCACTTAAAGTTCACCTAGTTTATTTTTATGAATTCTTATGTATCTCTTTTGGTTTGCTTGTTTCGATAATCCTATTTCATATCTCCCTGAAGAGTATTAAAATTTTAAGTCCAAACATTGCCTTAAACATGGTTCAGTGAGATCAAAGAAAGGCTTCCAAACAGATCTTTTTTTTTTTCATTTCTCCTTGGCCATCAAAGTCCACTTTTTTTTTTTTTTTTTTGGCTAGGTGTAAGCTCAGCCTGAGAGACAGTGATCTTTCTGATGTTTACACTCATAAGGTTTCCAGGACAGATGCATTATTCCCCCACTTGCATTCTCGTTTTACATGCTAACTACATAGTTTCCATGAAAGACCTCATTCCGCAGCTTTGTCCTTTCTAGTGACATCTTTTTAAAAAACAAACCATGATCTGATAACTAAGTTCAATCTTAACTATGAATACTGAAGAAGTCCTGAGACCAATTTGCACTACAGACCGTAGTGCCTGACTAGGTAACTTCTGGAAAAGGGCATTGGCACTTGGAGGCAGCTGCTACAGCCTGAAAGTGCACCCTGCCTTTCCAGAAATTTTTTAATCATGCACTACATGTGGAGCACAAAATTGTGTGCCACATCCTCCCCTGCCTTCCCCAATCACTCCCCTGTTGCATCCAGCCAGGGAGCATTTGCACCTCTGCTGAACTAGGAGGTCAACACGAGTGTCACGCAAGCGCACTGGCAACCCTGCTGCCCTCCTGCTACAACTTCAACTGCACAGAGCATCGGCGCCATCATGGCAACGGTGCTGATGGATGCACAGCCCCAGAGGGCACCACAACCAAAATCATTGTGCCCTGAAGAGGACTGGCCCTGCAATCGGCTCAAGGCAAGCATTTGATTGCAGGGAATGAGAACGACTAATGTTGTCAGGTGCTCCAAGTGCGAGTTCTAGACAATGTTGGTTCATCACACTCCTTTCCTGTCCAATGGATGGGAAGGGAAGTGTGAATCTCCTCTCATTTGGTTATTGTCTCTGTAATGAGCTCACATAAGGAGATAATTTGCAACTCTATTCCTCTTCATCTGGGCTATTAAAGCAATATCCACATGGTGTCTTTATAGCACCACAGGACTTCCCTGATGGAGTAGGGCCTTGTGGGCATTTAAATGTTTTCTAAGAACACTCAAAAAGAGCAGGGAATGGACTTTCTTTCTCCCTTTGAGCAGTTTTTATATTGTAATTGCTTATTAGAGCAATATAAGAGTTGTGTGATAAGAATAACACTGAGTCTCAGGGTGCATCCCCATGCACGTTTGGTCCGGTACCAAAACTGGGCTTGGCAAGGGGTGTCCCCATGCATTTTGGATTTGGCACCCATGGGAGGGGCTGATCTGGTCACTGCAGGAAACTGAAGCCACGATTACCAGATCAGTGGATATGGGGGTTCGCTGTACTGTTATTTTACAAGGCTGTTGTAAGATCTGCAGCTAGATAGTACCCATCATGAAAGTAGCTAAAGTGCTGTGCAAAGGCTTTGTAAGTAGGATTATTTTTATCCAATTCAAGTACACATGCATTACTAGAACTTCCTCAGTGGATTGGAAGTAGCTGTTGTGGTTCTCTCCAAATGTTTTAAAATGCTACGAATCCAATGATCAAGACCAAACATGAGAGTGTAAAGGAAGTAAAACCTGACACCAAATGAATAATACATTGGTTGTTTCTAATGCTTAGTTTGGTAGAGTACTCAGACCTGCGAACTGCAAGAAAGGTTCCAAGTCTCACTAGGGATAAATTAATAATTTATTTGGCCTTATAACCCCCCCCCCCATCCTGTCCCCCACCCAGTGGACTGCAGCCAACACTCCAAATATATCAGCAGATCAGATTACATCTCCCTGTCCTGGGATTTGTGATGTTTTCTCATGTTTATAGCATTCATTATCAATGCCTGTAGGGATAGCTATGGCCATGAACTACAAACCATATATTAAATAAAATTGTGTAGTGATGGATCCACCACCATTATTGTGATGTGGTAGAAACATTCAATCATTTCTCCAGAACCATTGTTTCTGTTTCCTTACCTTGCTGTACAGGTGCAGGATCCATCCAAGAATGACAAGCTGGAAAAAGACCAAAGAGTTTTGCTGAATTCTGCACTGTACCGAGAATTTACTTGCTGGGTTTGGACAAATCGACATCTCTTGCCTGAGGCTACTTCTCAGGTTTGTTCTGAGGACAGAATAAAGAACAACTCAAGTCTCTTCTGCCCTTGAATGTCTGACATGATGGTGCGTAAAGTAATTACTGTCCATCTGAAAGTATTTTAATGTTTTACAGAAAATGCACACAGCACATCCTTGGACAGATTCCTGTATTGATGCCTTCATTAATACTTTCAGTAAATGTTTTTAAATGAAATTCAGCACTTGAGGGCTTTAACTCCATTTAGCATCAGAAAGATTGGAACGCTGTTTAAATATGAATGAAGCTATGGGGACATGAGAATTAAGAAAGAACAGCTACCAAGATATTAAACAACACTATGGCTATTTATCAGCACATTGTTTAATTATCAAGTAGGGAAGCAAGTACCCACTTTGTTGTCATTTCAGTCTTGTAGATAGCTAATCACCCTGCAAACACAATTAGACTGTGTTCATACCTAATTTTTAATACAGTTTCAGTCCATCTTCAGAGTGGGAGATCACATCAGGAAAGTGCCAAGCTGTTTTCTTTCAGCAATGTCTAACTCGTTACATAAAATGGAATGAAAGCGACTAGTTATTTTTCTAATGTGTTATCTCACTTCAAAAGTGGACTGAAACTGGATTAAAATGTAGGTATGGACACAGGCTTAGGATTCATTGGTATGTAGGTAGGGATGTGCATGAACCCAATTTCCTACATTCAATTCACTGCACACACATCACAAGGCCAAATAGCTATTCCAGAATTGCACGCACAACTCCCACATCTGGGAATGATTCCTGGAAGTGGCAGATGTGCATGCAATTCCCAAAGGCCTATTTGGGCTTGTGAGGCATGCACAGTGGCCGTGGTAATGGCTGCAGCCACGTGGCCAAAGGTAAGGGGAGGGGGAATGAGAGGCTAGGAGTGGGCTGTTACCATCATTTGTGTGTGTCTCACAAGCCCAACTAGGCCTTCCAGAATTGTGCATGCAACTCCCACATCGGAGAACTGTGGTGATTCCTGGACATGGCAGCTGAGTACACAACTTTGGAAAGCCTAGTTGAGCTTATACAGCACACACAGGGGTGGCAAAGTTAAGGGGGAGCGGTCTGGGGGGAGAGGAGACTGTGGGGTGGGGAGATCTGGCCTTAATCAAAGCTCTGACAAAGCTTTGACAAGGACCAGATCTATTCAATTCATGGGTGAATGAGAGCCTATGAATGTAGGCCCTTTTCAGTTAGAGTGCAAATGTCAAAATTCATACAGATCCCTATATGTAGCATTTAGTGCAACTTTAAACTGGGTAAGGAGTGTGTTTTTCTGTTATATTCCATTCCCGAAGAAGCAGGATATCTGCTTATTTGTTTAAATTGTGCATGTGTGTGTATGAATGAACTACACTAAAAGCACCACTATAATTTAGCATGAATTCTAAGTTTATAGCTTATCTCTTATGCAAGAATGTATGAACGATGAATTATTAACTTAACATGAAGCTGTTTTTAAGGCAGGCATTGCTTTTCTTATGGGAGCGGTAAAAGGTTACATTTGACTGAACTGCCCAAATCTCAACACTGATTGTTTTCACAGCTGACAGGTCCTTCCTAACGATTAGCTGAATTAGTCCTGAGCACCATATTGATCACAGCACCACAGCCCTGGGAGAAAAGACTGGGAAAAGCTTCCAGTATGATGAATGAACATCTATCCACATTATTCTTCTCCTTCCTGGGAGGTGGGAAAAGAAGGATGAATGATTTGTAATCTGCAGTGATTTTAATACTGGTGTTTTTTGAGGGTTTTTTTTTTTTTGTAAGTTAGACTGGTGATTTAAGCTTCTTTGCAGTTTTGCTGGCTTCTCCTCCTTTTCAGCCAAATTATGTCTTCATTTTAGTGAATGAAGTTGAATGACGCTAGATAATTAAAATGAACAGTGAACTGAATGGCATTTGACATTACAGCAAGCACTGATGTAGATAAAATATCTTCATATTCTCTCCTCTCTCTCCTTTTTTTTCCCCTATGAATCTTCTATGGTGAAGACAAGCAATGGGCACATTTATTTAAATTTTGAGGTGATGATGAGCAGTGTAATTAATGTCATGTAACTCACCAGCCTGGTGTTTTAGAATTGGCTAAAGCTTGTCTTGCTGCAGTTGAGCAGGGGATAGATGGTTGTACACTGTATTATCAGTTTTAGTTTCATGGCAAAGAGTATAAAATACATATGAGATTCCTGGGTGCATGTAGGAAGACGAACAACAAAGCTTTCTGAAAACATCACATTTCTACTTCACCTTTTTAATTGCTCCTTTGTTCCATTTTCAGCAACTAATAAAATTCTTTCTTCAGAAGCCTGGAATAAATATGTTTTGGGAGAGGGAAACATCTGCACCTGCCCCAGAAACATGTTCTTTAGAAGCATATTATGGTGAAGTGTTTTACAAAACAAAAAGCAAGGGTGAAAACAGAATACAGAAAAAAGGCAAAGTGAACTTTTGGCAAGTAAGATGAGGAACCTGTGTGAAATGAAGGCTTCTTCTGCACGAATGGCCCTTATTCTGGATTATATCTTGGAATAGGGACCTGCCAATGTGCATGTGAGTGTAGACTAGGGCAGATCCCAGGTGGAACCTGTGGTGGTCTTCACCTGTATCCTGATGGCATGTCCCAATTCTGGGATATAACCTGGCCTAATGCAGAAAGGGCTGAAATCTGACAGATTTTACCATTCCCACTATTAGACTAAATTATACATGTCTATGTGGAGACTAAAGAAAAAGCAATGATTATTTTGCCCTTCTTTCACGCTTCCCCTGATTTAACAGTTCTAAGATGTGCAGACAGCATGCTCTCAATGTAGCACTCCTCAGTGAGGTAAGCAAAGACTGTAGTAGCAGTGGTCTTTGCTTGCCATGTTGTGACCAACAGTCTCAGCCACTGTGTGGATTCTGATATATTTGTGATCCCTCACCTGCTATGGACAGGAATGCGAGAGAAAGTTTCTTCATTGGCTTATCAATAAAGATCTATGTGATGGGGAAAAAGCAAAAGTTATTTTCAATAAAGTTATTTTCAATAACGTCAGAAGCCACCAACACAGGGCAATGATGGAAAAGTGAGACTGCAGACGGAGGTGTTTGTTTGGTCTCCCTAAATCCAACTTCAGCTCCACATCAGGTGAAAATGTGATCCAGAGTGATCAAAGAGAGATTTCCAATGTCAGCCTTCCCCTTCTTCAGTGCCCTCAGGGAAGTGCTGTATCTGACCCCGCTGTCCCCGTCATCATTCTGATTTCAATGCAGTTCATATAAAACCTTTGTAACACCTTTCAGCTAAGCCTTTTCTCTTCTCCTTCTTAGCTTATGCACTTGAAAGTGCTTCTGATATTCTTCACAGCTTGGTATCTACTTTCTGAATGCAGGCAGAGTTGGTAAAGTATATAAAATATGCTGTTTATCTTTTTTTATTATTATTGTGTAGGAGGCTATATTCATTATTTCTTTTCAAATAACTTCAATGGCCACCTTTTATTCTTCATTGAGGTTCTCTCTTCATGTGCACATGTGTTCACATAGGTGCCTGAAAAGAGTATTTAAAGAAATGTGAGCTGAGGCTTTGAAGATACAATGGAACAAAGTGAATTTTGTGTTTTTGTTATTGTTTACATCCAGGAAAGACATTCGAGGAACACACTGGATTTGAAAAAGCAGCTGGAAACACTGAAAAATGAGGACACAGTACATTAATAGAAAAATGTAACCGAATTCTCTTTCTCTTGGAGAAACAACAACACAATAGATGCTGCTAACATGCATTTTAATATATTTATTTAAAACCAGTTGGTGGTACCAAATTGCATATAACAGCACAAGGAATATGGGATACAGCGCCATAATAGGGTAGGGAGGGGCTGTTTGATCAGTCTCACTCCCCAAGCAGCTGTCTTAAATCTGTTTTGAGGATTTTCCAGAAATGACAGGAAATTGCCAATGATACACATTACTTTCTGTTAATGACTTAACCCCCCCCCCAATTCGTTATTATTATTATTCCTTAAGTTGCTGATGTTCCCTTGACAAAATAAAAAATTAAAATCTCAGAACAGCTTACAGGATACAAAATCTTAATGCAAATTCATACAGCTAATACAGAGTACAATATAAATCACTATTCAGTAGATTATACTATTTTTTTTTGTCTGCACACATGTGGACACATGTGTATGTATGACACCAGCCCACCAACAGAAACAGAAGGACTTGCATTGCTTTTCATGCTAGAAAGGAACAAAGTGAGTTCATTTGCTCTCCTCCCCCGCATCCCAATAAGAATGTAAGAGAACACAAGAGGAACCCTGCTGGATCAGGCCACAGCCCATCTTCTCCATCATCCTGTCTCACACAGTAACTCAAGCAAATTTAAGA
Organism: Aspidoscelis tigris stejnegeri; assembly: GCA_023333525.1. Classification (NCBI taxonomy): domain Eukaryota; kingdom Metazoa; phylum Chordata; class Lepidosauria; order Squamata; family Teiidae; genus Aspidoscelis; species Aspidoscelis tigris. The sequence continues at coordinate 20,173,283 of JALMGA010000010.1, forward strand.
TGCAGTTAGTGAAAATGACTTGAAAATGGTATTTTTCTACGATTCCACACAAATTATTGTGAAGCTGGTGCCAACTGGAATTTATTAGAGAGGAGGAGTTATTTTGTTGACATTCTAAATAATGGTCCAAAAACACTCATTTCTTGGGTACTGGCTACCCTTGCAGCTCCATTGGAAGCAGAAGAGCAAACCAAAACCTTCACCTGCTCTTGAATCCCTGAAAATGGCCTTTAGAGACATCCTGCCTGTCTCCGCTGCCTGGAGAATGTACCTAGGCATCCATTCTAGGAGCCATTGATACACCTGTCCTCCTTGAATTTATCTAATCTTTTCTTAAAACTGTGGCTGTGTCCAGACCTGTGGAAGAAATCCAAAGTTAAAGCTAAAAACACAGCTTACCTACTATGCAGCAACAACCTGATATCACGACTAAAAAGCAGCTCTGTAGTTTCCTCCTTGGAAGCTATAAGAGCTGAGTTGGCATGCATGGTCACGTGGGATGAGGCAGCCAATCAGAGTTGAGCTGCCCTCCTGCTTTCATTTGTCTCTTCTCACCGTCCTGGCCAGACTGGCGGGAAGATACAAGTTTTCTTAATACTGCGCAGCGAGTGTCCTTAATCCAGGATTGAGGTAAATGCACAGTAGCTATGGGGTAATACGTCATGATGACAATCCATCAGTCAACATGTGTGATACCCCAATTAACACATTTGGGCTGTTTCTGCACAGGGGCAAAAAACCCCGGATCTCTGGCACCCGGATTTATTAAAACTGCTTCCCAGGGGAACTGGTTTTAATAGCTCCGTGTGCAGGGTAAATCCGGTTTTGCGGGGTAGATCCGGATCTAAGAGATCCGGATCTACCCTGCACCCCTGCCACCGCACACGCGGCGCTGATCCGGATTGGAGGCGGGTGCTGTGCGGACACACAGCACCCGGCTCCAATCCGGGACGGAGGGCCCTCCCCCCTCCCGCTATGATTGGCTCGCTGGAGCCAAGCATGGCGAGCCGGGGGACCTCACTGCCGCAGCTCGCCCTGGCCCCAGAAGCGGTGGATTGCCGCTTCTGAGACCAGGGTGAGCTTCCCAAAAGCCCACCCTAGCCCACCCCACTGGGAGTGCGGCGAAACCCCTCCTTACCTCGTCAGAAGCAGCGTCGTTCTGAGGGTCTTTGCCCGGGATGCAGCACACTAAGGGCAACGTGCCTGCTCAGAACACTCCTGAGAGCAAGGACTGCTTAGGAGCCGTGCAGGATGCAGGCGCGCTGCATCCTGGGTGAAGACCCTCAGAACGACGCCGCTGCTGATGAGGTAAGGAGGGGATCGTCCACGCTCCCAGCGGGGTGGGCTAGGGCGGGCTTTTGGGAAGCTCGCCCTGGTCCCAGAAGCGGCGATTCGCCACTTCTGGGGCCAGGGTGAGCCGAAAGGTAGGAGCCCCCAGCTCGCCATGCTTGGCTCCAGCGATCCAATCATGGTGGGCGGGGGGAGGGCCCTCATTAGTTACACTTGCGCCGTGTGGACGCATCCTAAGTGGATGCGTTTTCACGGTGCAAAACCACTTGAAAGGTGGTGTGTAACTAACACCCATTAGTTACACATTAAGTCCAGTTAGGTGGGGACACACCCACCGGAAGTGTGTAACTTTAGCCCCTCTAATGCGGATACGGTCTTGCCGCTGAAATCCACATTAGAAAAGGACGTGAAATGCCGACACGCATGGCCGGAAGTGTGCTAAATAGGCACATAAATGCGGACACGCGTTTCCCAATCCGTCCTTAATCCATGTTAAAGGGCCTGTGCGGAAACACCCTTGGACTCAACCTATCTAGGTTGGTTGCTGTTACCACCTCTTCTGGCAGCAAATTCCATAGCATGCTTACTATGCAGAGCCATTTGTATACCAGAAGCAGCTCGATGTTTGCTGGAGTTCCCCTGGCATGTATAGTGGTAAAGCAGTTTTAACTGCACTACAACTATACCAATGGCAAGGGTGGGACAGCCCTGCATGCTCCATCTGCATCTTTCCCAGGTGGAAAAGATTAGTATGGAGTGTATGACCAGTGGCACATATGCAACTGTGCACTGCAGTGCCTGGTCAACACGGCAGTAGTGCCACACATGCATGCTGTTGCCATTGCCTTAGCAGTGCATTTGCCTCCTTAATGGTGGTGATTCACACTTAGCTAGTGCCTACATAAGCATCAGCTAAGTTTTGAAGTGCGGGTGTGCAAATCATTCCAGAACTTCACATCCCTGAGACATTCTCCCAGGGAAGTCAAAGTGCAAAAAAAAAAAAACAAAAAAAAAAAACCCTAAGTGTTTTAAAGTTATGTTGTGTTTTTTTGTTTGTTTTCTTTTTACGTTTTCTTCTGCTAAAGTTAAATGGCAACTTAGCCTCAGAAATCATGGCTTATATCCCTATCCCTATCCCTATCCCTAACCCTAACCTTATCCCTAAACCTAACCCTAGCCCTAACCCTAGCCCAGCCCTAGCCCTAGCCCTAACCCTAACCCTAGCCTTAGCCCTAGTCCTAACCCTAACCCTAACCCTAACCCTAACCCTAATGGTTCTGCAAACCATGTCCTATGAGGAACGGCTTAAGGAACTAGGAATGTTTAGTCTATCAAAAAGAAGACTGAGAGGAGACGTGATAGCTGTCTACAAATACCTCAAGGGTTGTCACAAGGCAGAGGGATCAGCCCTGTTCTCACTCTCTCAAGGAAGGACTAGAAACAATGGGGTGAAACTGCAGGGGAAAAGATTTAGTTTAGATGTTAGGAAAAAATTTCTAACAGTAAGAGTGATCAACCAGTGGAACAGGCTGCCACGGGAGGTGGTTGGTTCCCCTTCGATGGAGGTCTTCAAGCAGAGACTGGACGGCCATCTGTCTGAGATGGTTTAGGAGATCCTGCCTTGAGCAGGGGGTTGGACTCGATGACCCAGGAGGTCCCCTCCAACTCTACCATTCTATGATTCTATGATTCTATAATACTGAAGTGCTTACCATTAAGAAGAGCCTGTTATCTGCTATTGGAGCCTGTATCTTTGTTGCTTTTTAAAGTGATTTTCTTCTTTTTGTTCTCATCTAATAAAGACTGTCAAGTTTGTATTATTCTTGCCTCAGAATCACTCATCCCTATGAACAAACATCCGGCAATTGCAGCTCTTACCTTAAAGACCCCTACTAGGAGGAGTAATTTCCCAAACCAGTGAGTCCCAGTTCAACCCATAACACATGCATCCAGCAAGTAATCCCAGGGCTGTCTGAGAGAGCTACAATAGGTTTGGATGAAGAATGTTTGTCACTTCCACAATTTGAACAAATTATGAAGGTGAAAAATGTTTGTCACCTTTGCAATTTGTATACATTGTGAATGTTTGAAGCTTTGCATTCCAATTGAATAATGGTTATATTCAAAGACAGACCTTCAAATGTGAAGTGAAAGGATTTACAGCTGTGACTTATGGCAGCAGGGATTCGAACTTGGAAGTGAATTCAAAGTGAATTCAAAACCTGTCTCATTTGAAGTGGTTCTGTTTGCACAAATGCAAAGCAAATGGGGGGGGGGAGGAATGTGCACATTCCTAAGCAATTCAGGTTGCAATTCATACCTAAAATGAGTCACGTCACTTCTCTTCCCAGGTGTCTTGCCAGGGCCAATATAGAGAGGCTCCCACATCCTTCAGGTCTGAAAGCTGGACACACAATTGCTGAGGCTGGTTGGACATAAGAGCCGTATTCTTGCTGCTGCTCAGCCAACAGCCACTGTGCTGCTGCTGACCTCAAGCCTTGCTCCAGTTCCTGCCTGACAGAAGTATGTGCAGACATGCAGGACCTGGGGCAGCATTGCAGTGCAACAGCACAATCAGAACTAAGGTTCTGAGTTTACTTTTATGACACTGTTATGATGATAAATTAGCGGTGTAGAAGATCTTCTTGCATGCAATGCAATCTTCTATGGAAGGGCTGAGAGTGCATTTAACAGCCTGTGTGGATGCTTCTGTACTTCACACAAGTGGGCTTATTACAAACTAGAAGGAAGAAGAAAACGTTTGCTGCTTCCTTGGCTTCTATGAAAGGAAGATGAGATCAATCACATTTGAATTTATCTTGATCAGATTTGCACGTATTGACAAAGGCACCCTAAAAAAACAAAAGCAACTTGACTGCCACTCCTCCACACTTCGTGGCAGGAGGTGCCTCAGAACAAGTGACTGTGGTCATCTTCTGAGGTGACAGTTTTGCGGGGTGCAATTTCTTTCCCTTGAAATGATGTCCCCATGCTCCATTTCCATGTGAAACACAGACATCAGTTCCATAAGCAAGTGTAGACCCAGCCATCAACTGAAATAGACCCTATCACAAGCCATGATTACACTCCCCTCTCCTTCCTACTTCCATCTTCTTGTCCCAAAACTCTTTTAAAAAATATTTCTTAAACAGAAGGACTTTTGATGCAATCAAATACCTGACACATCCAAATGGGCTTGCTTTGCTTATAATCTATATTGCATTTCCTCCTGGGCCTATGTCTCAAGAAATAAATGTCTGGTGCATTAACCTACCGCACTATGCAGTCCCCTTACATGAGACTTTTCTAATGCCTTTGCTGTTAAATGTATTGACCACTACTATTATTTTGCCATTATCATTAATTGAATGGAGTCTCCCTTCTGCTGTCATTTGAACTTAGTGTGCCGAATTCTCCTAATACGGTACTCCTGGCCAAATGTTAACTGATGGTGCACTATGATTAATTTAACCATCAATTGCACTTAAAATTGAAAGCATTCTCCATTGTTATTTTTTTAAAAAAAATCTTTAAAAGCACAAATCTAAACAACACAAAGTATAAGTGAAAGGGATATTCCTTTTGTCCATCAAAAGAAGGTCATTGTGGTTGTGTGTGCATGTCTATGCATGCCTGTCTGTTGGTGAGCACATATTGCTAAATAATTAATCAGCTGCCCTAATCTCCTAATGGCTAAATCACTTATGCTCACTAAGGAATAGTTCCAATTGTCACTTTTCCTACAAGCCTGTAATATTATGTTGTCACTCACATCTACAGGGAGCAAGGTCATCTACTAGACACTCAACTGACTTCTATTGACTGATCCCAGATGTCTTCTTACTGAAACTTAATATATTTTTAAAGCTGGAAAGGTGATGAACAAATGCACTTAGCTTCGGATAGATCCGTCAACTGCTTTCCCTCCAGTTGACATAAACTGGGTTTAATAGATAGTGTGTATTGGAGGAAGGGGGAAAGTGCATTGCAGTTCCAAGGGACTTCTTTCACTGATGCATCAAATCACTACTGGCACTACGTTCCTCCTCTTCCTCCTCCTTTCAGACAGAACCATCAAAGGAAAATCTATCCGAGCACTTTAAGGTTGCAGAGTTCACATGGCCCTGGCCCCTCATGGTGGCCCTGGCCCCTCATGTATAGGTAGAATGCCACATCTACACAAATGCTGCACTCATCCCTCTGCTGCCATCCCACCATAAGTGTTTGCAGAGCATTATAACAACAGTGTAAGATGAAGAGCACTCACAGCTTTTCATCTATTTCTTGCCTCATGGCAGTGGCTCTGCTGCCATCGCCACCACTTGAGGGGAATTACTTGTGCTCATGTAGCCATCATGGGCTCTTCATGGACCATTTCCTGTGCTCAATACCCTCTGCTGTCAGCGGTGAAGCTGTGGTTTCTCCAGCTTCACTTGTGGCAGTGGGGCAACCGCCTTCGCCACTATCAAAATCACTGCTGGGAATTTCCTAGTTTTTATTTTGATAGCTGGGGTCTGTGGCAGTGTGCAAACAACAGTCTGAAGCATTATGAGTGGCATTATTTGTCTAGTGCTTTGCCCCTCCTTTGGATATTGTCATATGCTGTGATGAGACAACAACAACTCTGAGGCTATGTCCTCAAGCAATAAAAGCCCATTAAAAAGCTTCTTTTGCCACAGCTTTTCTCTGAGCTTCCAGCACCACAAAGAAAGAAAATTCGCAGAATAAAGACCCCCCTTTAAACAAGACTACCAGTGCACTTTTTGGAAGCTGTGGGTATTCCTAGCAATGTTGTGCGTGGAGACGCTCCTTGGCAAAAGAGGTATTGGGGGTGGGGATTGCCGTCCAGAGAAATCATCTCTCTCACTCACTCTCTTTTTTGCCTCTCATCCACAGCCAGAATTCAAGATCTATGAAAACAGTAGGCAGGCATTCCAATCGCATATGATACATTTTAATGAATTGCTTCCCTCCGCAATTGAAAGTGTTGGGAGTGAATGAGCGCATGATTGTGTGATCACTGGCTGCAGCTGCTGCCTTTGCAGGCAGGGAAGACTGACGGAGAACTTGTGAATACCGATGAATATTTTTCTTTTGGACTTGTCGGGGATTGTCTTCCTGGTTGTGGCTGCACAGAGCGCAGTCCATCCCCATTCCTGTCGGCACCCTATCAACCAGAGAGGGGGCGGGGAGAAAAAGATGCAGGCAAAGAAAACATGCTTCCGTGGGGATGGTACGTGCATTTTAAACATGTGTTTAAATTGAACGGCACTTTTAAAGTGGGACAATAGAGGGACAATAGAGAAACAAAAAAGTACCATGGGGATTTGCCCTGAGGTGGCTTAGAGAAGGCTTCAAGGTGGAACTGTCTGCACACTAGTCTACCCCTCCCCCTTCTCATGAATATTCTGTGCTAGAAAAGGTGGACAGAGAAGAAGAAGAAGAAGAAGAAGAAGAAGAAGAAGAAGAAGAAGAAGAAGAAGAAGAAGAAGAAGAAGAGTTGGCTTTTCTACCCTGCTTTTCTCACCCATTTAAGGGGACTCAAAGCAGCTTCTTCCCACAACAGAATACCCTGTGAGGTAGGTGGGGCTGTAAGAGCTCAGAAGAAAGCTGTGACTAGCCCAAGGTCATCCAGCTGGCTTCATGGGGGAGGGCGGAATCGAACCTGGTATTCCCAGACAAGAGTCTGGCTCCCTAACCACTAGACCAAACTGCCTCTAGAGATGGGTTCAGAGCACCAGGACACACAGTACTGTCTTTCTGAGGCATCTGTGAACTTCTCCTTTTGTTATATCAGAACACAGCCCTAGATTTGGCTGGCAAAAGGTTATCTATAGTATGTGAAAATATAAATTCACATGCCAGATCTTCCATTTTGGGTAGAATCCAGATTGTGGGATGGGAAGCATTTCATCTCATACTTCTAATTAGGCCTGTGTCTCATGAATATAATAGAGAAAGCCACTTATTGGTAACTAAACCAGCTAAGTCATCAATTTAAAGTAACCCTTGGCTGCATCAATAATAATAGCAAAAATGTCAAAGAGGCTGAAAAAATTTTCCAACAGATGTTAGAAGGTCTGTATTGTCCCCCCTGATGCCACATGTCCAAAATCTGTTCATTGGGACTAAAAGAGAAAGACAGTGGGCATTTTTCAAGGTGAACAGATTTAGCAACAATCTATTTCTACTCATCTAAAAGCAATCAGTTTTATAGTAATGTAAGTGGTATATTTAGACCCACCCAGCTATTTAATTTATGGCTTTTATAGAGGCTAAATGGCTAAAGAGCCATTTGCCTTTTTCCACATACTGAACTCTTTCCAATTACTGGGGTTTTTTTTGTTTCTTTTAAAATGTATTTTAATTGTTGCAACTTGCCCTGAGACCCCAGGATACCGGGTGATCTATAAATGTAAAGAAGGAACAAACGACCATGCACAGTTCTGTCTCCTATAATGCTATAGGCGATTTTAAAATAGTTGCTGGATAAATGTCAGTAGTCATTCTAAAGCATTGAGGATAGGGATGTGCATGGATATTCACAACATTATGACATTCATGCTTATACAAATTCTTATTCGTACAAATGGGGTGTTTTTCCACTGTCACTAGAAGTACCCATTAAGTACCCATTCATGGGTACTTTTAGTGACAGTGGGAAAACACCCATGAATGCTCCGGAACATTCATGAACCTGGAGAGGTGGGAAAGCTGCTGCACCAGTCACATCTGCAATGGATCCAGAGCACATTCAACATGGTGGATTCAAAGTGGATTCAGGGCAGATTTGATGCTTTCAGAGCAGATATGTTACAGGATACATATTGGATACATATGCGTTTGTACAAATACATTTGTTTTCGAATAAAATCCTACCACGTCTGAAGGGGATCTATTCAAATGAATATGAATTTTCTTACATTCAATTTGATACAAATTGAATGCAAAATAAAATAAAAAATTGTGCACATCCCTAATTGAGCCCATTTTAGACGATTTTTGAACCCTTGTACCCAGACAAGGAGAATTTTTGACTGAGATATGATACATAGACATACTCGTCATTTTCACTCTTCTTGTATTTCCTGTAGCTGGAGTTCTAATTGTGAACAACACTGACACATATTATTAAGAAGTGTTGCTCCATCATTTGGTGTTTATCACCAATTAGTGCGTCTGACAGTTGACAGCTTCCATCTGCTAAGTGTCACCAATGCAAAACTGTCCTTTTTTCCGCTTGTGTCATGTCTCTTTCGAAGGTAAGCCTGAGGGCAGGGAATCATCTAGTATTGTGTATAGTAAATTATTTTGAGGGATTTTTCATACTTAACTACAGTGGGACAGTATCCCATGGCAGTTAGGTTCAGGAATAGTGGGAATTCTGGTAATCTCTGGGTTTGATTCCACACTCTTCCACAAAGTCAGCTGCGGGGTCTTGGGCTAGTCATGGCTCTCTTTCTGAACTCTCCCAGCCCCACCTACTTCACAAGTTGCTTGTTGTTGGGAGAAGAACAAGAAGCTTTATCAGCTACTTTAAAATGTGGGAAAAGCAGTTATTGTTTTAATATATGTTTGTTTTAAGTGTTGTTACCCAACCTGAGACCTTCGGGTATAGAATTATAAATAATAAAATAAATGCTTTCCCTTTTTTCTCTTTCTCTCGCTTTTAAAAATCTTACAACTTGCGTAGAGGCCTGGCAGAGGCCCGGAATAACCAAGCACATCCTAAATCTCACTGGTCCTGTGTCTCCAGATTCCGGCAGAGGATGTGAGGGAACTAGCAGCAAAGTAATTTGAAGTAAGTCCTTGCTTAGCTAGCAAACTCAACTCTCATGTAAGAGAATCATGGCCATTCTGAATACTTCATGTGGCATACGGTGCTTTGAACAGCTCCAGCTTTCCCTTCAGCACTCAGTCAACTAAACAAAGGAAGAAACAAGTTGCATAGTTATTGACCTGATCAGATTTTGTTAAGATCAGATTTTAACAAAAGCTAGGAATTGGGCAGGTCTCCAAATTCTGGAAGTGATTTTTTATATAAAAAAAATAACCCCATAAACTTTGGAACTGGCAAAATGTGGGAAATTTGAACCTGTAAACAATTCTGCCCCATGCTTAAAATCAAGATTTTGATTCTGGGCTCATCCTGCAAAATCACTCTTCCTGAAATGGAATGTAGTAACAAAGGGTGTTTTTCCACTGTCACTAAAAGTACCCATTAAGTACCCATTAATGGCATTTTTGTACCCATTAATGAGTACTTAATGGGTACTTCTAGTGACAGTGGAAAAACACCCCAAAATGCAGCATTCCTGACTGTAAAAAGGGATTTAAGCACATTCTAATGTTTCGAAGAATTCAAACAAATGTTTTGGAACATTCAAAATTCATCCAGATGTTTAAATTTGAATGTGTAGACATTCTATTTGAATTCACCTGCCCACATTTGATCAAATTCAATTGAATTTTGAATGTTTAGAACATTTGTGCACATCTCTACACTCGGTATACTATTTTGATGCAGAAGTATGGTAACCTGCACCAAGATTATATGTGTGGATTATTTTGCTAACAAACAAGAGTTCTCATGTGAATCAGTGGGGGAAGGAGAACTTGTGGCCTTCATGCAGATGTCAACATCAAAATGTTTTTGATATTTTGGTAGATTAAAAAAGGTATGGTTAACAGCGACTTTCTCTCTCTCTTCCTTCCACATATTTCTCTTATATTTGGTATGAGCAAGCATGGATTTAAACCGTGAAGCACCCTAGTCAATTTCAGCTTTGACTGGGCCTGGAAGTCTTATTAGAATATGGTATCTCTGTTTACTTCCATGGAAAGTTGTTGTTTTAAATAACATTTTAGGCCCTCATGGGTCCTGACTCTGATGTATGCCAAGAGTGAGGTAAATAGGCTGTTTGTTTCAGCATTAGCAGGATTTCAAAGTTAAGCTCCAGTCTACTCACAGATTTTGATCCTCCAGTCATTAAGCAGACAAAATTTCTCCTTGACTTCCAACAAGAACTTCAGCAAAGTGTGCATAATAAATGTTCACTAAACTCTCAGTGAGTTCCAAGCACACTGATCACAAAGACACACAGACATTGTTAGCACTTGTGCTTAAAATAAATAAATGAGCGTTTCCCATTTTGTTTGGGTTTAAGGAGGAGGGAAAATAGCATTTTCAAGGTTAATGGTAAGGTGTGCAAACAATTGAAGCATGTGCAGCTCTATGGCAAAACAGAAAGCTTATACCTTCTCTTATCAGGAGGGTAAATTATATTCAGAAATAAGCCCTCTTGAGGCGCTACTGTTTTTATGGACATAAATGTTGTGAACATAATGGCTGCACTGCAGCTTGAATAATTTAAATTATTTGCATAATTCAGATAACAGATGCACACATACCACGTTTGATCCAGAAGAGAGGGGAAAGCCGACTATTACATCAGTATGTACCATAGTGTAAGGAGTATGCCCCATATGAGAAAGAGACAGCTGAGGCAGGTTTAAGGCCACTTCTGCACTTCTTCTTTGTGTTCTGGGACAGGGTGGGTTCACCTCATCCTGGGATATATAACTCACCCCAGGCTGGGATCTTGCTGATATGATGTGGAATAAGACTGTTGGTTGGGATGGCTTGTCCCAAACTAGTTCCCTCCACTGATTTTGAATGATGAACTAGCTTTGGAGCTGATGCTGGAGATTCTGAAGGGCCAGTCCTGTCTTGTGGTTAGAGTGTCAGATTCATATCTCATAGTCACCACCTTTGTTTCCACATTCCTCCACAAAGCCAGCTGGGTAACCTTGGGCTAGTCATAGCTCTCTTTCTGGGCTCTCACAGCCCCAGGGTGTTCTGTTGTAGGGAGAATAGAAAGCTTTGTCTGCTTCTTTGAGTCCCCTTAAATGGGTGAAAAATACAGGGTAGAAAAGCCAACTCTTCTTCTTAAATGTATTGCATTTCATTATCAATGGTAGGGACCACATGATGATGGAAATACAGTGGCAAGCATGGTGTGAGCTTAGCTCTCTTCTAGCAGCATTCTGATAAAACCTCCATGAGAAGAGCACTCTTTGCTCACCTGCTGCTGTTCCGAGCCACACATTTATCACAGCTGGAGCACTTTCATCTATAGCTGCAATGTTTCCAGCCAAAATTGTTTACTCAAATGCCTCTGAAAGTTTGCCATTTCCTATGTTCAGTGAAACAGGGTTGTTGAAGAGAAATCAAAGATAATAAATGACATAGGTTCGCATGAGTGGTGGCAGCACTGGAAGAGTAGAAGTAGGTGCTCTGACCACAGTTACTCCAGCTCTGCTGTTACAGTAGTTTAGCAAGGGCTTATAGTAGGATGCTTGCTGAATGAGAACAGGGTTGAGCAGATTCCTCCTGTGCACCCACAGCACCATGAATGTACACAGATATATGGACCCTGAATGTTCAGGACACCTTCATTGTTCCACAACAGCAATGTATGGATGCAACCACCAAATAATATTTAAATACCATTTTGGGGGAATAACATTTTCCCACTCTGGTTCTAATCTTCCCAGGAGAAGTAGACAACTCTTACTAATACAAGTCCTTGGTGTGTACATATACGTATATTTGTATAAAGATAAATTTTAACATCCCTCCTGCTAAAATCTCTGTCACTGGTACACTTATCAGCTAAAGCTCAGTGATCAAATGCTTCTCAAAGACCCTTTTATACTTACCTGTTTCAGTCCACGGTCCATGGTCCATGGTCCAAGAAGAAGAAGGGGGGAGTAGGAGTAGGAGTTGGCTTTTCTACCTCACTTTTCTCACCCATTTAAGGTGACTCAAAGTGGTGGTCTATTCTTCTCCCCACAACAGAGTACCCTGCGAGGTAGGTTGAGCTGTGAGAGCTCAGAAAGAGCTGTGACTAGCCCAAGGTCATCCAGCTGGCTTTGTGGGGGAGTGCAAAATCAATCCTGGTATTCCCAGATAAGGGTCCAGCTCCCTAACCACTAGACCAAACATTGCAGATATCATGCCCTCACCGGGAGAAACCATCAGAAGTTATTCTGGGAGTCAGGGCAGCACTAAAAGAGCCCCCCCCCCCCGGCTACTACAAAAGCTGGGCAGAAACTTTGGAGCCAACAGTCAGGACTGCACCATGGTGGGCTGTCAGGATGCAGACAATCCTTGGAGAAGGCTGATGCTAGTCTGCTTCAGCATGGCTGGCACTCACTCCCTAGCTCTACCTGAGCCAGAACAGCCCACATAGTGTGGAAAGGACCCAAAAAAAGTACTTTAAAAGAACCTTTTAGGAACATAATGCCAATTAATAGGAATCTTTTCAAACAGAAGAATTTTTCGGTAAATAAGTAAACAAATGATGGACTACAAAGCTGCTATTGGAACCAGCTGGCTGTAGATGATTCACATTAACTATTAAAGACATTTATTGAAAAGCAGAGAATTCCCATGAAACAGGCTTTTGGCTAATTAATTGCTGGCATATGACAAGAGATAAAAAAAGAAGAAGAAAGTAAAGGAAAAGAACATCAGAAGAAAAGGGCAAGATAAGAAGTTGTATTCAGGAACAATGATTTCAAAGTGAAGCAAGACTCAGGCTTAAAATGAGGAAAGTGAAGTCACCCTGGGGTTTTAAAAGACATGTGCCTCTGAGTGGGTGTGTGGGTGAATATGATACCTTTTTGCAAATGAACTTACCAAGATTCAGTGACTGATGAACAAACTGAAGGCCTAATAGGAGGGAAATGCTAATGAGGTTTCAGAAAATAGCCATGTAAAAGGAAATAAAGGATCAGCTGCCATTCAAGTACACAAAGAGATATAAAAGAAACTTAATATGATAATGTAACAGATTGAAATCTGTGATTGGTATCTGCAAAGCTGCACATTTCAAAGAAGTATTGAGCTAGCCAGAATCAAAGTATTTCAGTGATGCAGGCTTTCTAATTGAAAAACTATTTGCAAAACCTGGGGCAATTTTGTACAATCACCTAACCTTAACTAATGCCCGCACTTGTGAGCACGAGTTACTTACAGACCATGCCTCACACAATTGGTCACTCACCTGGGACCAATCCTGGCACCAGTCCTCTTCAGGGTTCTGCCATCTTGAGTGTGGCATCCTCTGTGACTGTGAGTGTGTCAGTGCAGCAGAGCTGTCAGTGCACTTCCACGGCAGCTGTGTTGACCTCCTCGTCCAGCTGAAGGGCGAATGTTCCCTGGCTGGACGCAATCAGGTAGGTTGGGAAAGGTGTGGAGCATAATTTAATCCTCCACACCTAACCAAGAATTAGGCAACATCTCAGAAGCAGGGGGCACCTGGAGGCTGTTACAGTCTCCTCTAGGTGCAGATGCTCTTGCCCAGATGTTGCCTAATTCTTGACTATGGGCTGAAGTGCAAAAAGGCCTCTGGAGGAAAGGACTGCCAGACCACTCATCTTCTACAAAAATGGAATAGTGTAACTAGTCCCTAGTTGCTGTTTTTTAAACAAACAAGTTTTGTGTGGAAGAAGCAGGGAGGAGAGGGAAATCCCTTGGCACATTTTTTGTTTCTTGGAACATCCGCAGGGTGCATGCTAGAAATTTCTAGAAGCTCACTGATTGCCTGTCATCTTTTGTTTCCTTGTTTTCACATGTCTTGCAAGCTCCCTAAAATTCCAAGAGAAGTGATATTTCATGGCCCTCACTTGAACAAATTCACATAAATAGGTGCTTCTCTTATGCACTTTCTCAGACCTCAGCCTACAAGGTAGGGACATAGTTGTCACTGGATGAAAGTGAACTTTTGTCAGGGGTCCAATAGCAAAATAATTTTAAAAAATAGCATAATACTATATTAGATGAGTCAAAATATCAGAATTTGGGACATCACTCGATAACAATTCTAGAACCCTTTGGGCTCAAACTTCTAGTGCGTATGAAACTGACCATATGAGATAGGCATCAGAATCCTGTATTTCAGTAAATGTTTAAAAAAGCCTTTTTAGGCTTATTTCTATGGACCCATCTAGTTCTGATGCATTTAGTAAATCTTTTGCTGATTTAAAGCCTCCCTTCCGCATTGGAATGCTGTGAAACCTAAGGACATTTTCACTATTATACATTTTTTAAAAAGGTAAAGCACTGGGATATATATCTCCTAAACTGATTAAGATTAAGGCAACATGGGCACTACTTTTGACTGCCATGTTTATAGCCGTTTATAACTAATAATTAACAATGACCAGCTCTCCTAGGACATTTCCACCTGATGAAAAGGTTATGCAAGCTAACTCTCTATTGAGGTTTCTCCACCAATATATTCACAGTTCTGCTGGCCTGTGCAAATACATGCTGGGCTGCATGCCAATACATGTTGTGAAAGGCCACAACCTCCTACGGCAACAGTAATCTAATGGTCCCTATGCCTATATCACTTCTGGACATGGAGTCTTCTCCAGGAGATCTCCTATAGAAGACCACTTTGAAGTAGTCTCACCATGGCTTATTCTGAGCCTCTATTCCTACCCTGGAGTCTTCTCCAGGAGATCTCCTATAGAAGACTACTTTGAAGTAGTCTCACCATGGCTTAGTCTGAGCCTCTATTCATATCCTGGCCTGTATCATCTGATTGATCTCGGACAAGATCTAATGGCACCCCAGGCAGTGCCAAAAGATAACCCAGAGCATGCCACCACATCAAAAGAAGACTAGGAGTGGAATGGTGAGGAATATGCTGCCAGAAAAGGCAGTGCAACTTTCTCCTATGAAACATTTTTACATTATACTAGGTATAGAAAGCTTGGAAGTTTAAGCTGCAGATACATTAAAGGAAGCTTTGGCACTCACACTTTGATGACAATGATAAAGAACAACCCTCTAAATGAGTCAGAAAAACAGCATCTACTTTCTGAGGGGAAGGAAGCCTTTGAGAAATTTGGAGGTTGGTTTTACTCATCCGTGGAAAATATAATACAAAGCTAGCAGGAGAAACAGTTTGGCCTAACATAATACAGCTTCTGATATTTTCATTCCCAGCAAGACTCCTTCCTGGTGCTCAAGTGGTGCTTGGTGTCTGTTCTCTAGACCTTTAAGTTGTGGGAGAAACAAGCAGTTGGCAGGAAGTGCTGAAAGATTCTTTTATGAAAAGCCTTTTGTCACTCAGCTGTGCGGTGTCAGGAGGATATTTTATTTTGAAACATTGAGTGATATACACAATTATAGTTTATAATCTTTGTGCATCCTAAAAAGGCCGCTGAATGAACAGAAACAAAGCCTAGCGAATGGATGGATGGATGGATGGATGGATGGATGGATGGATGGATGGATGGATGGATGGATGGATGGATGGATAAAAAACACCTATTAGATCTTTTTTCTTTACCTGAAGCAAAACTAGAAATCTGTATTAGTCATCCCAACAAAGTTATTTTTACTTCAAAACATCTTTTAGCATAGTCAGAAATAATGTAGCATTCAGAATGCTACTGATATTATATTTAGCCAAGATTAAAGTTGTGGACGAAGCCCACTCCCCCATTTAATACAATGCAAATCAAATGGGTGAATCGCCTTGCCCCGCAAATGTGAGAGGCTTTGGCTTTGCATGCAAACATCCAATGAATGTTCAAGTGTGAAGGGAAACACCCCTTCCATCCCACCACACACACACACACACCCCTACTACTGCTGCCATCTCATGCCCCTCCGAGGCCAAAGTAGGCTTTCTGGAGGTTTGCATGCACCTACCCCACCTGGGAATCTTGGGAAATCCCATCAGATTTCCTGCAATTCCCAGATGAGCAGCATGTGAATGGCACTGGAGGACACAAGAGGATGTAGACACATTTATGGGTAAAGAGGCACAGCTGGGGGGGGGGGGGGCAGGAGACTGGAAGTGGCCAAATCTGACTTTCATCAAAGATTCTATGAAGCTTCTATTGAACCCAGATCCATTCAATCCACCAACAAACACTGAAACTCATACAAATTTGTAAATATCCCCTAGTCAAGACAAATACTTTCACATATTCACAAGCACACAATGTTGTAATCATTCCTGGAAACCATGTACAGAGTGCAGTGCACCATGATTAACGGAGCATTGTATGGGGGTCCCTTCCTTTCCAATTTTGCTGTTGCAATCTTTTCTTTTAGAATACTTACAAGTCTGCATTATATGGCTCAGCTAGATTGGAAGTAGAAGTTGAAGAAAGGGAAAGGGAATAGCCCAGGCTCCCAGGAGCTCCCACACACACTTTCTCTGAGCTGAAAGCTAAGGTGTTTGATGTTGCAGCAAGGGCTGTTGAAATCTGTAATTCATCCCATCTGGTCTCCTCAGCACATGAGAACAGCAACATCCGTGCCAGCTGCAAGTGACTATTGCAGAGTGAAAAGACATTTTGGCAGTAGATCTGTTTGTGTCCTAGTGATTTTAAAATGTTGACAAGTAGTAAGGTCTAGTTTAATTTGTTGGTTAATAAAATGAGCCAGAGTCTGGGCAGGTACACAAAATAAGGCAGTTGTTCTATAAAGTTGTACATGGTGGCAACTCTCCCTGCTGTAGGAAGCTATACTATAAAAACTAAGTTTTGATTTCTGATCTTTTTCTTAGCCATCATGTAAGTTTTTTCTTCATGCTCTGTAGATAGTCAATAAAGGGTTGGCAGTTTTTAGTAAGGGTAGACACCTTCTTTTCTTTCATAATAGTTGTTAATTTGACTGTTTCTGCCAGCTCCATCAGCTTCTGTTCCTGTCAACTTCCATACTTGCAGATGAATACAGTTCACTACTGTAACCATATATTGTATTAAAACGTGTTTTTTTCAGTACTTCTGGTCTTAACTGCATTTGCATCTTCATTACTTTTTGTATCTCTTGATATATTTCACACCAAAACTTACTTTTGGATTACTCCACCATATATGATAATACATTTCTATCTTTCCCCCACATTTTCAATGTCTGTTTGAAGCAACTTGTATATATTATCCAACTTTTGTGGAGTCGTGTGCCAGTTATACATTTATGTAAATATATATTTAAAAACTAAGATTATCGAACAGAGTAAATTTTAGATCTTTTCAGGCCACATTTTCCTTTTGTTCTAGCTGTATGTTATATTAAAACTTCATTGCCCATTTCAACATACATTCCTTAAATTATTCTTGTTACATTTCAAATTTCAGTAACAACTTATAGATTAAAGAAATTAGTTCTCTTTCTCTCTTTCTTAATGGCATCTCCCACCTTGTTTTTTTTGTTTCAGACTGCCATCGCTTTTTATCTAATTTAAAACAATCCACTAATTGAACATACATAAACCATTGTGCATCATAACCTTCTATTATCGATTGTTCTCTTGATTTTAAAAGGTGGAGTCTGTTTGCATCTACCTGTAGGCCACAGATCAGGGTGCTTCAGGGTGTTCTGTCCACATGCTAGTCCATCACTTCCATCCTGGAGCATTCAAGAGCATCTTGGAGTGCCCCAATCCTCTGTAGTTATGAAGTAATAAAACTGCTCCACAGCTTGACCAGGAGGGCCTAGTATGCTCCTGGATCTCTGCTGCATTCAGTGTTCACATCACTTTTGGGAGCAAATGCTACATTGTGGGGATTTGCACTGCAAGCACCTATGGGTAAATTTGGGACAATGGCTGTGCTTGCATTGCAAACGGCCACCACTGCCCTGAACCTAACTTCCATGGGGTATTATCTCACTGAAGCTAAGTAAAAAAGGCCCATATTTTTCCTTTTCTAGATTCCAACTTAACAAATCTTCATACATAAGCCATTCATCTTTCTATCTGATTCCCTAAAATGATCCTCATGTAGTGAAACAAAAAGAAACATTTTCACATACAGCTGGCTTTTATATTTGTTCCAGACTTTTGCATTTCTTAGATAATGGTTTTAAAAGCTAGATGTACTATAACTTCACCATATCATAAATACACTTGACATCCAAATCTTAGATTGTTTTCTTCCAAAAATAGTGCTTTAGTGTTTTTAGGCCACATTCACTCTTTTAATCATACTGAACAACAGTATAACACAGTTTCAGATTTGGTAATCTTTTCCCACCTTTTTATTTCATGTTGCAACAATCTAAAAATTGTTAGGGCCTTTTTGCACATACCGCCGAAAAACGGATCTATAAAAATCCATTTTTTCAGCAAACCGTTTTCTCTGAGGATCTGTCCCTATTTGGGACAGATCCTCGAGGCCCCACGCGTCCCGACATGCGCAGGGTGGTGACAGCAAGGCCGGATGGGGGAAACAGTTTGGGATAGGTGATGTGATAGAGCCAGCACCCATCCCAATCTGGCCTCTGAAGGCCCTCCCCTATCAAAGAGCGAGAGCGCATGCTCTCCCTCTTTGACAGCTGGGCCCTCCCCCTGGCCTACTCAATTGGCTCCAATGGAACCAGCACTGGGAGGCTGTCAGCCGGCTTCCTCGGGTTCCCCCTCATGAGGGCGGCTGGCCAATGGGAAGCTGCAGCTCATGCACGTGCACGCATGCTGGGCCTCCCGCTGCCAGAAGCAGCCCAGCAGCGAGCAGGTAAGCAGTGGATTGTGTGCATGCATCCCCAGGTTGGGTGGGTAGGCTACAAGTTCCCTCTTGCAAGAGAAAGGTGAAGGGGAAGTCGGGGAAGCCAGCTGACAGTCTCCTGGTACTGGCTCCAATGAAGCCAATCACAGAGGCTGGGGGGAGGGCCCAGCTGGCAAAGAGGGGGAGTGTGCACTCTTCCTCTTTGACAGCTGGGCATGTGCTGGCAATCCGGTTGGGCATGTGCTGGCAATCCAGCTGGGCATGCACTGTTTGTGGAAGCGTCTTGCTTCTGAGATGGTTTCAGGAGAAGAGCCAGATGTAAGACCTAATTTTCTAGGTCTTACATTAGGGTAGGATTTTGGTGGCAAAACCAGTTTAAGAAACTGGCCTTGTGCACCAAAATGCGGACGCAGCTTCCCCAAAGGGTCCCTAATTGGGTTCCCTTTGCAGAAGCCACGTCTTAATCCTTCCCACATTTAGCTCCAAATGCGTTTTTAGAGCCAGTGCAGAAAGGGCCTTAGTTTCTTCCCTCACCATATAAATTTTGTCAAATCTTTTGGCATTGTTTAAAAACTGTATCATTAATAATCACTGGGATCAACTGAAATAAAAACACCTTCAGCATCATATTCATTTTAATCACCAAAATTCTACCCAACAAAGATAGTTTTAGGTTCACACATCTCTAGTACCTTGCTTTATTTCTATAACCATATGTTCACGAAGTTATTTTTGAACATCACATTTTTGTTTTGAAAAGATAGTGCTGTTATATTTCTTAATTTCAAACCCAGACTTTTTTCTTTAAAAAAGTTTTTTTCTGTTATTTTACTATTTTGTTGTCACAACCTTTGTTTCTGTTTGTTAATCTTAAATCCTATTACTGCACCAAAATTTTTCCAGTTTCGTTGTAATATCTCCACACATTCCTTTGGAACTTTCAATATTACTACTAAAACATTAGCAAATGCTCTATAATGCTGTTTAAAAGTTCCAGGGCTAAAAGAAACAATAAAGATGATAATGGGCATTCTTGCCTTGTGTCCTTTTGCATATTATTCTTGAGCAGTCTCTTCATTAGCCAGTATTTGTGCCACTTGACAAATATATATTGATTTGATCCATTTTGTATTTTTTATCCCATTTCCAATCTATCAAATACTTCAAACATAGGGTGTTTTTCCACTGTCACTAAAAGTACCTATTAAGTACCCATTAATCGGTACGTAATGGCATTTTTGTACCCATTAATGGGTACTTAATGGGTACTTCCAGTGACAATGCAAAAAACCCCATAAATTTCCAGTTTATGTTGTAAGAAGCTTTTTGAGCATCCAAAGAAATCAAGGTCACTTGCTCCTTGTATCTCTCCAGATATTCAGTTATGTCCAACACCATCCTTATATTGTCTTCATCTGCCTCTTAGATAGAAATCCCACCTGATCCTGATGTAAAAATTCCTGCAGAATTATTTAACCTTGCTTCCATAATCATTGCAAAGTGTTTATAATTGTTATTTAGTCATGAAATTTGTCTATATTTCTTCAGTGATATAAAAGAAATATACACTTTTACCCAAGATCTTGGGTAGAGGACACATTAGCAAAGTGATTAGACATTCTATTCCTGCATCATCTAACCATCAGGTGAATTTTCTAGAGCAGATGATGTGGCAGGGAAACTGTTTGCCACTTTCTGATGTGTTCACTCTCTCTGATGGTGAAGATAGAAAAGAACTTATTTATTTATATCCCACCCTTCACCAAATGGTCCCAGGGCCATTCATATGGATCTGGATTTGATTTGTTATGAATTGAATGTCAAAATTGCATTTGTGCACACCCCTAGCTAGACCAATTGGTAGGTAAGACACTAGGGGTATATTTGGTACATTATCAATAGCAACATGCAACCAACCTTGGTTTGACATATCCAGATATCAATAGTGTCTGCCTGATCCATTGCCAGTAGGGATGCACATGAATATTTGTAACATTTGTTATTCATATGAATTTGTATGACTTGAATCGAATGTTACAGCATTGATACATTAACATTTGTGCAAATACAGATGTTTCAGAACATAGGTACAAATAGTTCGGACATTTGTTAAACTGGTGATACGTATCGGATACTTATCCGATACACATGCATTCATATCGGATACGTATCCAGTATGTATGTGATCATAGGTATGCATTCATAGCATATGGATATGTATGCATTCTTGTTGGATATTTATAGGAATTAATATATTAATATGAATATGAATACATTCGTATTGAATTGAACCTTACCGCATTTGAAGAGGATCTATTCAAACAAATATGAATTTTCTAACATTTAATTCTTTACTAATCAAATCTCAAAAACCCCATTCATGCACATCCCTATTCTTAAGATAACATAAGGCAGACAGTGTAAACTTGAGCAATGTAGGTCAAGTGACAATTCTTCTTCACCAGTAATTGGCTTATCTTTTGGGGTTATGATTTAATTTTCCTTAAGATTAGTCAACAGATTTAATCCCTTGACCAGTTCTAATGCGGGAAGATTCTAAGGTTAACCCAGACAGGAAGAGGCAACATGGAATCTAAAAAGTAATCCCATATTGCCTCTTTGCTGCCCTTCACTGGACTCAAGAGTCAGTCCTGGGTAGGTATGTGCAGACACACACAATCACATTCTTTTCACTGTTGAAGAGAAAATCTGATCATTTGTTGCACTGCTTAATTGTTAGATCTAAAAACTGGATTTTTCCATTCATTTTTGAACTGTTTAGCAAAGAAAAACACGTTTCCTTTGAAAAAGTCATTTTCATGTCCAAAACCACAGCAAAATATGAACATTTGACTGAATTGTTTAATTTTGCAAGCCAAGACACTGGTTTGTTTTGATCAAACTTTTAGATATTCAAAAACATCCCACAGATTTTCAATTCCAGGAGTATCCACACTTCTACTGCTACAAGGTAGGTTCCAATTAAGTTTAAGACCGGGCTGACATTCACAACTCCTGACCTTAGCTTCATGTGAGTGGGTGGTTATAGGTAATCACAAGATCTTATTTAGATCCTACCTTGCCTTTTACCATCTGGAGGAAGCCTTGGATTCTGCATGTGAAACCGAGAAATTTACTTTGGTTCATATGTGCTCAGTACTGCTGTCATGTTTTCCTATCTGATTTCCCTGTGCCTGTATAACGGCACAGTGTAGTTTGCAAGAGGGCAGCAGCAACAGCTGTTAGACTAAATCCAACAATCATAATAGTGGCAGGGAAGCTGCATGATTGCACTTACAGCAAGCCAGATTCCAGGAGCCATACTGTCCTTCTGTAGCTTATTCTTTTCAGAAATCTAGTTTTCTTTTTCATATCTCTAGCACATATATTGTTTTCTTTAGGAGAGATGGGCCATCAAGGTATATCAGCATAAGCTATCAAGGCCCCTAGAGAGGACAGAATGAACTCTGTCAGTCTTTCATATCTCTCATTGCTGTTATATTTTTGAAGAGAGGGAAGCAAAATACAGCACGAGTCTATGATAAACAGAAATAATCCACACTGCATTTTGCTTACTAAGGAAAAAAAGTCTGGGTAAAATCCTCAAACTATCCTGAATGTATTATGCTAAAGTATAATATATAGCTGAATATTCTTTGTTGTTTCCATAACAAGTTAAATTTTTATGGGGATGGGTTGCTAACCCAAGACCCAGCCCTCCTCCTTTTTCATCCGGGCTTGGGACAGATTTTTAAAATAAAATATTACAACCACATCACTGTAATGCCCGCTAGAACCCCTCAATCCCAAAAGTATGCTTTTTAGTTTAAAATGCAAAGTGTGGCGAACACGGTAAGTCCAGACGCTTAAAAGTGTCGCCAAAGTGTATTTTCACAAGGGTAAGTAGCCTAAGGGAGGGGCTAGTTGAGCACTCCAAGGGGAGGGGTTGAATTTGCATCCAGGCGGAGCTCAGCCAATCAGGGCGAAGCTAGCCAGCCAGGCCCATATTTAAAGGGGCCTGAGGGAACAATTTCTGTTCTCTGCCTTGGGTCGTTAATCCTGGAGGGAGGATAACGAAGGGGAGAAACGGGCTCTTAGCTGAGGAGGCTAAAGTTAGGGTCCTGAGTCTTTTAGTATATGAATGTTAAGCTTGTGAGTTATTTAAAAGGAAAGCTAACAAATTCTGAACTGATTGAAGTTTTATTCTTGAACTTGTAGAGTCTTTTGACTTAGGGTAAAAGTGAAAGACTGAACTGCTTGACAGCATAAGTAACCACGTGTAACTAACTGTGACAAGAAGCTGACTTTAAACTTCATCTGTATTCAATAAACACATGTTCTTGTTGTTTCAAAGAAGCTTCGTCGAGTTCTGTTTATAAAGGGAGCCAAATAGGGCCAGAGTTCTAAACAGTAACTGTATCCAACCCACTGCTGGAGGTTGGCAGAGTGGGGGCAGGGTGCTGTCTGCTGCAGCATCAGAAGGGAGGCAACATTATTATCAAGCCAAAGAGTAGAGAAAAGGGAATGGAAGGTGCGCCTCTTGGAAGGAAATAACAGAGATTGATTTACAAGTAAACACATCGCTACCACACTACCAAATAAAGATAAATATATATATGAAATAGA
This sequence comes from Aspidoscelis tigris stejnegeri, assembly GCA_023333525.1. Taxonomy (NCBI): domain Eukaryota; kingdom Metazoa; phylum Chordata; class Lepidosauria; order Squamata; family Teiidae; genus Aspidoscelis; species Aspidoscelis tigris. The sequence continues at coordinate 20,196,737 of JALMGA010000010.1, forward strand.
TAAGGGTGGAGAGGCGGCCTTTACAAAGAAGTCTTATGAAGAAGTGGCCTGCATAGCCTGCGTAAAACCATTACCAAAAGACGACTACGATTCTCAGGCCATGTTTTACAGATAGAGAATGAGAAAATCTCCAAAACAGCAATGACATGGGTACCACCAGGTGGTCACAGGAAAAGAAGAAGGTTATGTAACACCTGGCGTCGAACATTTATAAAAGATCTCGAATAGGTTAATGTAAAATGAGATGAAGCCACAAATCTGGCTGTTGATCGGAGTCGCTGGAATAATCTCGTTGCCTGATATGCTACTTAGCATGAGAGGAGCTAACTAACTAACTAACTAACTAACTAAAATATATAGCCCTTTCTGCACTGGGTCTTATTTTGAATTATATCCCAGAATACGGACCTACCATCTGCATGCTAGTTCAGACTATAGCAGGCTTTAGGTGGTGGAATGATATCATATCATAACCAGGAGAACGTCACAAAGATCATCTCAAAAGTCCTCACACCTACAGTTGTTGAAGGTGAGAGCTTTGCCAGCAGGATTTATCCAGGTAGGTCTACATGATATGACCTGGATCCATAGCTATGGAGTCCAAATTCTCAACCTCTGGGGTGTCAGTCCAGATGGCTGCCATGTGGTTTCTGTTCTCTATTGTCATCCATGAAAGCATTTATTTGATTAATCCAGTTATTCAATATTATGGTATAATCATATCCAATCTGTGTTATTGCTGCATATTACAGCATATTCATCATATCCATTCATATTCAGAGATATTGTTCTGTACTCATGTTTTATGCTTAGTCTTGTTACCCTGCATTCCTACATGGATATTAACCATATTCTTTGCTGATGAGAGGGACTGGGATAATGAATGGGAAAGGAAGATGCCTCTGCAGTGTTTCAAGGTCATACCATCTGCCTCTAGTTCTGATTTGCTAAGAAGATAGAGCTCTCCCCCAGCTTTGTCCTGTGTGAATTAGGCAAAAATACTTTCATGCCAGACATCTTTGCCATTCAATTTTAAGTCTCTCGCCTTGATGTCTGAATAGAAAACCATTCATACATCTGCTAACATTTGGCTAAGCCTCAGATAGGGCTTTATGAGTGAAAATTAGTCACTTGTCTTGGACTCAGTATTAGGGTTAGGGAAGCTGATGATGGGAACAAAGTCACCTAATCCAGATAGATTCAACTTCCAATCCGTGTTGCTACTCCATTGCTGTTGAAAGATCAAGGAGAATCAACAGGATTACCTGTTTCCTGCAACTCTCCTGAAGAAGTTCATTTGCTAGGAGAATCAAAGAACTCTTAGCGCCATAACCATGCTCAAAACTTGTCATGTCACCAGCCAGTGAGGTGCAGAGAACAAACACATGGGTGCGCACAGAGGAGTAGCAGAAGCAACCGTCAGCAATGGCAAAAATCCAAGTCAAGGTACCTTGGGGGCTCAAGAGTTAAATGTGTGGTCAGAAGAGTTCCAGGGTCAAAGGCATTCAGCAGTAAATCAAGAAGCAAGGTCATGAATGCCAGAGTTGAAGCTTTATGAGTGTTTGTCTGCAACAAAGCTGATCAGAATGTGCTACCTTAATATAGGCTAATCAGAGTCATGCCTCCCTCACCGCAGGTGGCAGGCGGGGATTCTTCCTGATCTGTGAAGCTGTGCACACTCACACCTTAAACCAGTCAGTGAAGGACGTTGCCTGGCATCTTCTGACTCTGACCTGCTGTCATCCTGAAATTGCAGGCTCACTGGCTGCTTGTGTCAGACATTCCTCATTTTGTCTGGCTGGGTAGCCTGCCTGAGCTTGGCTGGGCACTGCAACTGCCCCTTCATCCTCAGAGGAGGAGCACTGACAACAGGGGCATGACAAAACTGGACTGAAATGTGTCCAAATAAAGCAGTCAATTCTACTCCCATTTTCCATCTCTCTTTTCTTACAGTTGGTGTGTGTGCAAGTATGTGTATCCATATCCATATGTAAACTTTCTTAGAGCTGTGTACAGGAGATGATCACTGCATACTTGCTTTTTATGTTCCCACTAGCTGGTGCACAATTAGTGTAATGACTCAAAGTTAAATCTTCCATATTTCACTAGCTAGCTATTTTCAACGTCCGTGACTTGATATGCAGCTACCATCTTTTATCTTAAAACTGATTTGCTTAGAACAATGTTCCCTTTTATTGGATATTTTATCTTACAAACATTACTATGCCTCTTTAAATACTAGAGTTCTGTTATTCTTCTAAAATTACTTTGATAAAAGAGACATTTCCAATGGAAAATGCACTTATATACCAAATTGGTCAATTTCTAAGCAATTTGATAACTAATTACACTTTGCTCTGAATAGATTAGGAAAAAAAAGCTATTGGTGATATTACTGCCAGTTCAATTTATTAGAGAATCAAAGGTAGTTATTACTTTTCTTAGAAATTTGTCATTAAACATATTTCCCCTATATATGTATGTGCATGTATGTGTCTATATATGTATCTTTCTATAGTTAGGGATACATAGTACTTTCTTTAATGTGTCATTATACATCATTAAAAATGAATAATCTGAGTTCATTTCATAATATACTTTATGCTTGAATTTTAGATCTCATATAAGAAAGTTTGAAATGAAGGCATTGAAATTCTTATTGCTAGCAGCTATAACTAGACTATTTCCATCTTCTTAAATGCATGCAGAATACTATCTGTATGCAAAATCATTGAAATACCACTGCAGTTGCATAATAGTATGGTTTGGGATCTGGTAAAGAAGTTGGCATATTCACCCCTAAGGACTCATTTGCTAGTCAGCTGCCTTCAGTAAACCATAGGAAGATAAGACCTATTAGTGCTTCACAGAATTGTCCTCATTGCAAAGATGGTCTTATCTGTAACAGCAGAAGCTCCAGATTTCAAATAGCAGGCTTATAAAGGCTTGAGCATCTGTGTATGTTGATAGATATATATTGGTGGAAGAATCTAAAGTGTTGATAAAGAAAAGTAAAAGGAATGAGTCTAAATTTTTCATCAAAGTTGGTGAAGTTTATATGTGTGAGAAAAGGTGTGCCAGTTTCTTTCTTATGTTTATGAATGTGTAGAAACAACACAGATTCCTAGGGCTTAGCAAAATGGCATCACATTCCTAGTATTATTAATTATAGTAAATCTGAGACAAGAATTTGATTTATTTCTAGCATTAAAGGAGGAGGAGGTTGGGGGATTCCAAATTTGCTTAATTATTATCATGGTTTTCTGCTCAGAACAATTTTATGTCAAGATTCTACTAGGAATTGGTGGTTTAATTTTGAGATGGAGGAATTTTATAAAACAGAAAAAATATTACATTTCCTTTCCTATAGTCCTTAAGTTTGGCTGTACCAGAAGGAAAAGATATTTCCATTCATATATCCAAATGTCTATAGCATTTTTTTCTTAAAGAGACTGGAAATGGTTACAGCTATAAGAACCTGGCAGACATACAATAAGTATATGGTGGTCTTTTCTGCACCTACCTGCTCTAGATCTTGATCAGTGGGTCTGGAATGACCAGGCCCACTGGATCTCGATCATGGGGTGACATGGGTCCTAAGAGTGCTACTAGTACTTTTTGCACTAACAGCACTGATCTGGCCCATGCCTCTGCAGCTGTGAGTGCTTTCTGGTGGCAGTAATCATGGAAGTCCCAGAATACAAAGGTGTGCCATCTGCCTGCCTTCCATGTTCTGAAGCCAGAGATCTGGATTAAGGGCCTCTTAATTCAGAACTGGCTCTGTCTACTGCAGACAGAGCTGGACCAGTAGGAGACAGGGCCTCCTTGATCTGCAAGAGGCCCAAGAACCGCATTAAGGCACTCCTTAATCCAGGGCTGTTTCTGCACTTAGCTTCCTGTCCATTGGATGGAAAAGTGCACTAGTGTTTGCACTTGGGAACTCTAGTACAAATCAGCTTAAGCCCCATGCAACTGGAAACTTACTTTGGTCTGGGTGTGTGTCAAATCGCTGTCAGGGCCCTCCATCTTCATTACAGAGCCTGCTGTGACTGTACGTGAACCAGAGCCATGGCAACAATTATGCTCTGCATGCACAGTCGTATTTGAGGTCATCTGAGATACCAGCGTACATGTACAATAACTCAGTACAATAACTCTCATGCCCCCAGCCCCATCCCTTACCTGATCATCCAGCCACATTTGCCATTGCCATGGCCTCCACCATCCCATCACACCCTCTTCTAAAGGTGCACACACAGCTTTAGAGTTCACCCCATCTGGAAATCACAGGAAATCTCACAAGATTTCCTGCAATTTCCCTGATGGGGATGGCCTCTGAATCCGTGTGTGCACCTCCAGAAGGAGCAGCTGAGCCTCAAAGGAGGGTGCAAATGGTGACAGAGGCTGTAGCAATGGTACCAGGTGAGTGGACGCAGTGAGGCAGTATGGGAAGGCAGAGGTGGGGATTTCCCTTCTCGCACAAACATTTGATGGGGTGGTCTGTTGGAATAGCCCACATAGCCAAACGGTGGGTCTCTGGCCTTTTTGCACTGGATTTTATTACAGATTATTTCCCAGAATGGGGATCTGCCATCTGCATGCTAGTGCAAATTATGGCTAGCCCCTCCCAGGCCCTGCTGTAGTCTGCAGCAGCATGTGAATGGGAGGTTCCTATTCTTGGATATGATCTGGAATAAGACTGAGTTCAGAAAGGGTCTCTGTGCCAGATGTCTGTTACCATAAATAAAGCAAATAGTATTTCTGAAAGCTTCTTTTGCACAAATTGATAACTTTAAAAGTTATCTGTGGAAGGACTAAAACAAACAAACAAAATCAGATATGTTTGCACAAATTGAAAGTTTTGTATCTCTTTCCTGCTGCTGTCATAGTAGGTTATAATTCATTTAATCCAACAACACCAGTTACAACCTTAATGGTTGCTCACCTTCAGAATCAATCATTAGTGCTAAATAAATATATAATTCTCCCCACTTTTGCTGCTTTTTAGAGACTCCCCACACCCACACTTGTGTTGAGTTCAGATCCATATAAATGTCTTAACAGACATCCTATTCTCATTCTTTCCTTGGCGTGTGCCTTTTTTAGTTAACAGACTCCAGACTCAAATCTTGCATGTGCTCACTGAATCTATAAATTGCCTATTGTGTAGAAAATACATTTTTCCGCATAAAATGATGGAAAGGAAAAACACAATGGCTCGCTGCAGTTATAGCCGAGTTTCTTTTTGAAAGCACTGAATTCCTTATTGCGTGAGAGTGGATTCTGCGCCTGCAAGCTATTCAGTCTTCCAAACTTCTACAATAGAATCTTACATAAAGAGTAGCCAGAGCTATCTAGCTTGCTCCAAAGGAGAACAAAAGTGAAGCCAGCTTCCACAGGTTGCTTTTCTTTTTAAGGAATATTTGACTTTACAAAATCCTTTCATGCAGATGGTCACAGATTCAAATCAGACTCCTCTGTCTTTTTCTAGCACATATCTGGACCCTATGTGTTTTTCCTCCAACTCCCGTCTTCTGACATTTAAGGTATCACTTTATTTAGCAAGTCGCACAGCGCCTCCAGAGTTCTGACAGCCTGCACTTGCCCACATCCACTCTTGTTTTCCTTTCTCTGTTTCTGGCAAATATCTGCCTGCTTTATTTTGAAGGTTGTGGGAGGCTTTGGGGGGAACAGTTAATGCAGATCTCTAGTGAAGTTGTCTTTCAGATTTCCAAGCTTTGATCATGACGGGTAAGGAGAGTGCTACTCCTCTTCCCCACTCTCACAATCACACCCAGTGTATTCCTGGCTTTGATAGGCAGGGAGCTGAACAGAAAGCTCATCAGGTAGGTCTGAGCAACAGCAGCATGAAATAGTAGAGTAGAAATGTCTAGGCAAATGCCTCCTCTGGTGGTATTTTTTGCCCTATGCAGCAGAATGTTGGCCCAATAGGGGAGGGGATGTGCAATCCCCACACATCTTGGGCTTTCACACTGTATCACTTACAGTATGTGCCATGCAAATCCTGCTGAAGGAAGAAGAAGAAGAAGAAGAAGAAGAAGAAGAAGAAGAAGAAGAAGAAGAAGAAGAAACAACCAGTGTTGCAATTAACAAGACACATTCTAGAGCAGCGGTTCTCAACCTTCCTAATGCTGTGACACCTTAATGGAGTTCCTCATGTTGTGGAGACCCCCAACTACGGGGGTGAAGCAGCTGGGAAGTGGGAGGGAAGGGTGGCAGGAGACTCGTCGCGACCCCTCTGAAAAGGTAATTCAACCCCCAAAGGGGCCCCGACCCCCAGGTTAAGAACCACTGTTCTAGAGCATTTTTGGTCTTCCTTAAAACAGTCCAGTACCACTTACATTTGCCACCCCTAAATGAGGTGATGGAGTGTGGGGAAAGACATTTCAACACATTGCTCATCTTTGGATTGTAGCAGTTTTCACACAACAAAATGATCTTATGGGCTGTCCAGCCATCACTTTAGATTTAGAAGGTGCTCAAGAACCTCACTTTTTATAGCAGACACTTGGCTGAACTTCATGCCTTATTGCAATGGCCCTTGATTTGTCATTGTCTGTTCCCCACTCCAGGAACATTCTATCCCAGAAAATGTATATTTAATTATTTATATTTACATTTCTATCCACCCTATACCCTAATATCTCAGGGCAGGTAACAACATTTAAAAACAGACATGTTAAAATAGAGCCATATATATGGTTCAGAGAAGGACCAGAGAAGGTTTGGGAATACCAGTTGGGAATAACACTATTGTCTCTCTGAACATAGCCCAAGTATACCTGCCTAGACTTGTAGAAGCAAGTAACTTTTACAAAGCAAGAAATTTATAGATCCCACATGTTGGAGGCTATGGAGCTGCAGAAACACCCTGCTGTATTTTGCTACTGAGACCAAGATGGCCAGTAATTCCACATTCTGAAGCCAACTAGACTGGTAGCTGAGGCTCTGTTCAGATGTAGAAAGAAAACAAAAAGCTCAGAAGGACTAGTGGTGCATGGTCCTTGTGTGCTCATCACATCTCTCTTTTAAAACTTTTTTAAAAATGATTATTATATTCAATGACAAATATATAACAAATAATGAACCTTCTCATCCCATCTCTGATCCACCTTTGCCATCAAATTGATCTGTGGACAACTGCACTTGTGAGCCATCTCCAAGCTGTTCCAGAGGTGCCATGTTTTACTCTATGTGTATCCAGTTTATGTCATCAAACTGGTCCTAAGAAAATGTCTTGCAGGATGCCTCACATGGCAGTCTTTCATACAGGGTTCAGGTAAAACTGAGCATGGCATGACTGATGAAACTTTTATCTTCCAGCTGAGAACATTAGGAAGAAAAGCTTGGGGGATGCTGTAACTCCTTATAAAACTGATCATGGTAAACTATCTATACCTCACTCTTTTAAACTGGATTATCAAGAACAAAACTGGGTATATTAACTCTGCTCCTCTCTTTCTCTCAAACACACATGCACCCATGCATGCACACACACAAATACAAAGAGAAATAGCTTAATCCACATTATAAAGGGAATGAAGAACTGCGGGTTATCATTTTTAAAAGTTTTCAAAGCCCCCTCCCCACATGTTGGCATATTGCCCTGTAAATCTCATTACATGTTTTTTTTTTCTGTTTTGTTACCAAGAAGCCAGCGGACATGTTCTATTTGCCTCCAGGCACCACTCAAAATAGAAAAGTCTATTCAGTCTTAAAAATCAATCAATATATATCGTACTGTCAGATAGGACTATGAGGCATAGACAAAGGAAGCTTGCAAATGAAATTGATAGAGTCAGAGGAAAATGGAAACTATTTTCTCAATTGATAAGAGGTCAGTGTTTCAGAGTCTGGATCTGCATTTCTATTTAGAAGCCGGGTATAATTGTTTAGACGATTGACATCTTCTTTCAGTGTCATAGCCTGTTTTCGTCAACAATGCTTACTTTATTTGCATATATTACAATCAATTCAGCTAAAAACCACACAGTATAATCTGAAAATAAAATCTGAACTGCCCTGCTGAATTGGCACAATGACACATTTGATCCAGCAGCCTTTTCCTCACGTATTCTGTATTTGGTGGCCACAAGCAGGAATTGATCATGAATTCCATATCTTTCTCATAGTCTAATAAAAGCTACCTCACGCACTGGAGGCAGACAAAAGGTCCTTTGGTTTAGTAGCCATAGGTAGCCTTGTACTCCAAGAATTTGTTCAAAATCTTGGGCTGCGTTTCGACTAGTATTTTAGTCTGGCCTGAATTCAGCTCGAGCCCCCAGTGTCCCAAAACCTTTGAAGGGATTCCCTGTCCAAAAGTCTGGGGAATCCCTATTCTGATTATAACAGGACTTGCTGAGGAATCCTGGAATAATCTGCATATTTATTAATGAGAACACCACCACCATGCCCATCTCCTCCACCGCCACTTGCCATTTGTCTTCCACTGCCTCATTCCTCCGTCTGTGATCATCTCCCTCTGCTGCTTGCCTCCCTCCATTCCTCTGTCTTTTGTCGTCTCTGGCCATTTGCCTCCCCCTGCCCTGTTTTATTGTCATCTCCTGCTGTTTCCTTCACCACCTTGCCCATTCCACCATCTGTCATCGTTTCCCCCACTGTTTGCATCCCCCCACCTTGTTCCTCGATCTTTCATCATCTCTCACCATTTGCCTTCCTCCTGACCCATTCCATCATTGCCTCTCGCCTTTGCCTTCCCCACCATGCACATTTCAATGTCTTTCATCATCTCCTGCCATTTGCCTCCCCACCCCACCCCATTCCTCCATCTGTTGAAGAACAGTAGGGAAGGCAAATGATGGGATGTTGACAAAAGATGGAGGAATGGGACTGGTGGGGAAGCAAACAGTGGGAAAGCCAGTGACAGATGAAGGAATGGGTCAGGGAAGGCAAACAGCAAGTGGCTGTTGATATAAACAAGCAGATCTCTGATGCCTTTGGAACTACTGGCAACGTTGGATCTGTTCGGCTTTATCAGGAATTCCTCCTGCCCGCTGCTGATGAAACAGACTGGAGCCAAATCTCTCTCCTCAGAGGTATTTATTCTTAAAGTTGCTGTATTTACAAATATATACACGCTCGTCCAACAAAACTCTCCAACCATCTATCCACTCCGACTACTCAACTACCCAACAACCCCCACTGCGGTGTGCAGGCTATTTATAGACTTGTGCCATGCGGTTACAAACCCATCCCCTTCTGGTGACTCTTTTTCCTTGTGCCACCATCAATGTTGTCCCCTCAGTCAGGAAGACTTTTTATGTTACCCAGGCCTACGTGCAGTCAAGCACATATCTGAACTTGAACACTGTATGCTGTTCCAGCCTTCAGCTGCAGACAATTATGTCCATGATTCCTGGTTACCTTTTGTGCACATCTGTACATTTCATATTCTGGCCTCAGTGCCTAACAGTGGCAAAGGCGGAGATCAGTGCATCTGTCATTGTCTCCCTCCCACCATGGAGAGTGACACAGCCTGTTGCCCCAATGCAGGCAGAATGGCTGCAAGAAGCCCTAAGCGCTGGTCAAAAACTCCGGAGTCAGCAGTCCTGGGAAGAGGGTGCATTATAACAGCATGAGTTCCATTTTGTTGTTGTTGCTGTTGTTGAATGGGATTCTGACCTGAGCCCCATCACTGCAAAGAGGTTTTGGCACCATCCAGTCCAAGGTACAGGCAATACTACCTTGTTATTTGTTAAAAAGGTGGGTGACTTTATTTTTGAGTAGCAATGGCATAGAAGCTCTGTGCTTTAGGAAGGTATATTACATTGACTATTGTTGTCTAGTGTGCCAACTGCCAAAAACAAAATAAACAAAAAGGCTGAGGGATTGAAGTGAGACTACAGTGCGACTGGAATTAATGTGCTTATGTAAAACAACAGAGATAAAGTGAGCACATCTGTTATCTCTCTCTCTCTCTCTAGCAAAAAAAAAAAAGTTTATTTTGTAGATAAATAAGGTTGTGTCTCCATTATACAGCAAAGGCACCTTAATCAGGGCCCCAGGGCAGCTGTTCTCCATTGGGAGTAATGGAAACTGGCCTCAATTAAGGTGCCTTTGCTATATCACAGGAACACAGCATGACTTTACTATTAAAATGCAATAAAATGTGGAAAGAAAGACATCTAGATCAGCTATGAACAAAGAACAGTGGAAAACAATAAATTAAAATTGACAAGTTTACCAAAGCAATGCTTAGTAGCTTAGAAATTTTCCAAGGGGAACTTCCAGGTTATGGAGGTTTAAGGCGGGAAAGTAATGAACTAATTTAAGTATTGAAGTGCTGAAACATCATGTTTGTCAACAGTATTGCATAAACTGCAGACAACACTATGGAGAAAGCAGCTCTATGAGTCCACATATTGAAAGACTCCTTCAGACATATTAGAGATTTGACAACAAAGAAAACTATTTTCCTTGTACTATATTCATTTTACTGGCAAGGCCTTACACACTGGGAAGAAAGCACTTAAATACCTTTCAATTCTAGGGCTGAATGCATGTGTTTACCTCTCAGGTGGACTCACAGATATTAACTATAACAAAAGCAGATAATGGAAAGTTACAAGTACTTCATTATGGGGTGGGACAGAGTAGACTGGCAGAGATTCTATTTATTCCCAGACAATTGGCTTCACCTGGCTTCATTGCTGCAGGAGGGGATATCCCCCTGAGCTTGGCAAAATGTCACCAAGCTTAAAAAAAAAAAAAAGCCCATTAGCCAGTCCTGCAGGAACCAGGAATTAGCCTGGAACACCCATGGACTAATACCTAGTAGTGTGCCCTTAGAAGGCTCCCAGGCATGAATTCCATGCCTAAGGGTAGGCCAGCTGTGGGGACCATGCCTTTCTTTGGTGCGCAATGGTATATAGACCCCATGACCCCAGCACACTGTTGGCATGATCCAGAAGGACCATGATGATGTTGCCAGAGAGTCTGCTAGGGCCACAAACAATCTAAATGCTCATTTGTAGCAGTTTTGGGGCTGTTATGCTGTGTTCCAGATTTCTTCTTCTGAGAACCTAAGCTTTTGGATACCCTGAGAACCTAAGCTTTCCAGTCACCCTTGACTCTGCCAAGAGCAAAGTCCTCTGGAGATGGATATCACAGCTATATCCAAAGACTTAGGTTCTCAGAAGGAGAAAACTGGAACATGGCATAACAGCCCAAAAACCACTACAAATGAGAATGTTTTAAGTAAATTTCTCTACAGGCATGAAAAATATGTGCTCCAAAGCCATCATATGTGAAGCTGAGGTCACCATTTTCCATCCCTTAATGTTTTGCTTTGCCATGAGGTCCCGTTTCATTTTATTAACTCACTTCACTAGATATTTTTTCCCATTCATGCTTCATTCATTTTGAGTCAAATTAGAACTCTACTTTCAGGAAATTCTTTCTACCACACAAAACACATCCATTGAGTTTCACAGGAACATTAGAAGCCAGCTTCTGTTTAATCCATACGGTAAAGAGAAACTTGAGAATGTGTAATTCATTCATAGTGTTGTTGACATAGTGATATATTTTATTTCAGACATGCTGGATGGGGGTTGGAAGGAGAGGATGTATTTTTAAAAAAACAAGTGTTGGTTTATTTATTTAAAAAATCAACTGTTTCATACATATTTCCTGGGCTCAAATTTAATGTGTAAAAAAGATTACATGGTGCCCAGGGCAGGTGAATGACTTCAACATATGAACTGAGAGAACATTCACTTGGGAGATCTTCTCTTTTAAAAGGTCTCTCCTCCGACAGTGCTGTCACTTGTTTGCATTTTTGTTCTGAAGGAAATTCTAACACTATTGCATTGGTTCCCGGATGTATTTTGCAGCTTGTCCCAACTTAATCTTGTTTATTCAGAAGGAAGGAAGGGCCATAGCAATTTAATTGTAAATGCATCTTGATATTTATGTACAGATTTTTAACTCAAACAGCAGTCACTTTGGGCGCTCAATGATAATTAATAGGAAGGGAGGATTTCATCCGTTCCTCTTCACTGTGGCACTGATGGAAACCACACTTTCAAAGAAATCATTTGTGTTGGGACAAAAATTGTGATGGCGTGGAAGCTGATCCCTAATTATTGCCCAGGAACACATACTAGGCTTACGGCCCTTTCTCTAATCTTCCATGTTCCATCCAGGGCACCTCCACTGGTTTATGATAGGTCACATCTCTTGTCAGTGTTTCCCAGGAATAGCTTCACTGGGAATTTCCACTCATCCCTCAAGCATTTAGTAAGAGTTCTGCATGCTGATTTCCTTCTCAAGAGCAAGAGTGTACTGGTGTGCATGAACTCAAGTTCTAAAGTTTGGTTTGAACTGGACTGGACTTCCTACAGTTCTCTCCTATCTAGAAACAGGGTTGAACAGTTCACAAACAGTTTGTGAACAGTTTGAGATTATTATTATATACAGAAATGCAACAATATAACACAACACTAAACACACTGGCTTTCATATTTCATAATGCATCGGGATCTTCCTAAGATGATGATGATTATCAGGCACCAGGAATGCATTGAAAAAGCTCTGTTTAAAGGGCAAGATGCAGCTGAACTGAACTATTCTGTTTGATGAAGTAACTTTGTTTTGTTTTGAATTGAACTAGCCATCTGGATCATCTTCCATGCTGTCTGTTTGTTGTCCATGCAAGAAACCAGCAACTACAACTTTGAATTTTTCACTTGGCTGTTCCACAATCCTTGCTGCTTGAGTACCTTCTTCACCCTGAAGCAACCTGGCTGGACTGAGACCACAACTTTCCCAGAACTGCAAGCTTTTTGCAGACAGAGACCTTGGCTGTGTTCACACCTAAGATTTAATCCAGCTTCGGTCCATTTTCAGAGTGAGAGAATGCATAAGCAAACTGAGAATCTGTTTTCCTTTGGCATTCTCTATCTCAGAAAACTCACCTTTGGGACAGATAATATGAAAAGAAAATGACTGCTCACTTTACTATTCTATTGTTCTGTTCTGAAAGTGGACTGAAGCTGGATTAAATCTTAGGTGAAAACACAGCCCTGGTCTCCAAGCCACGCCATGCTGGAGTGTGATGACCCACAGTTGTGTTTGTTAGTTTAGGGTTCTCTGTTAGTTATTAGTTTGGGATTTACCCCTCTAGTTCCCTAGTGATTGTCCCTTTTCTCTCTTCCTTACAAAATTCATCTCATTTGACTCCCATTCATTGGGGGGGAAAACTTTGCTATAATACAGCAAGTTGCCAAGGTCTGGCAAAAGCACAATAGGTCTGCACAGTGCCATCTGTAGGGAAAGCTCTATAACTGCAGTGTTTACTTGTTTTGATTTAACTACATTTGGCAGCTGTCAACAACAGATTATTTTCACAGATTTGTTCTTTTTATTGGTTTTGAAGGATTCCTGCTACGTTTTATTAAATAATATTTTGTTTGGACTGTACCTTGTTATCTATTACTTTTGATGTATATACCAGTTAATTGACCATTTTTAAAACCCATTGATCCAAAGGTCCTGTTCTGAGATTGTGCCTGGGAGACCTATTTTCCAAAAAACAAAAACAAAAAACCCTAGTATATCCAGTGCACCTCCCACAACATAGCATAGTGAATTCCTGGTAGGAGAAGCTTATTGACTGGGCACCAAATTGACTGGATTTGTATAAAATGTAATTTTATCAGAATTTTACAAAATGAGTTTACCATGCTCCTAATAACTCAAATATTGTCTGTGATCATTCTATAGAGTATCAAAACACCCATCTTGTTATGAAAAGTGATTTTTCTGGTTCATCATCACTTCTGATCTATGATCATAAACACTCACAATTACATTTCCCATTAGTGGAGTGATATACTAACTAGAACATACAGAGATTCTCATTGCCATCTGAGAGGGGAGTCTGTAAAAGGAGGAAGGGAACTCTTGTTGATATGTATCCTGCTTTTCCTGATACTTTATGTCACAGTACATTACAGATTTTGAAAGACGCAGTCTGCAATAGATAGGAAATATTTTGTGTTGAATAATGTTAAATTTAACTTGACAGCCAAAAAATCTAAGCAGCTGTAAGAAAAAAAAGTTTTAATTAAGTAGCACACATCCAACACTTCCTAAACAGTGACTCAAAGATCTAGTGCATATTACTACCGTGCAGATATATGTGTGCCACTCAAAACTGAATCAGTATTACAACTACTCTGCTTCTGGGAATGTTCATGTGTTTTCATCCATTGTATAAAGCCACATATTTTACTGTGTCGTCACAATGCCAAACATTTTAATAAATGCCCCATATTTAATTGTTATTGCCTCTTTTAACACTGTTGCCCACGCATCAGCTGACAACCTGGAAATCCTATGGCCACCGAAGAAGGGTGGTGTGGTAATTGGCACAACAGTCAATCAGTCAAACAAACTAGATGTGGCAGTTGCCAGTCTGCCTCTATCATTTGCTGAGGCATTTCTGGGATGCCAACTCTCTCCAACTCACTCATGGAAGAAAATACAAAAATGAATGAATGAATAAGAAGAAAGAGAGAAAGAAGAAAGAATAACGTTTCTTTAAAATGGCTTTCCAATGACTACCCAGAATTCTGTTCCCCACCTCCATTTTGGTTGAAGCTGATTTCAAGGCATCTAAGTGAAAATTATATAAATAAGGTAAGGTTACAACTATGCTACTTAAGCTCTCTCCATGATCGCTCCAAACAAGGATGGGCAGATTATACTGAAATCCTGTTCAAACAGGATTAAGAATGACAGAACCATTTACGGAGAGGGAACTTATTCAGGAACTATCTCCACTGTAGAGTCAAATGTGTTAGTCATTATGAGAGCAACTGTCAGACAAGAAAACAAATGCAGATTAAGGCTGTGTCTTAATTTTACCTGGCTAAGGCTACTGGTAAACCCAACAAAGTTCACACTACCTGTTTTCCTGGTTAGATTTTTGCCACCAAGACTGTATTGGCCGAACATAGAGACATCCTCCTCCTTGCACATGTGTGGTCTCCCTCTGAGTTGCCATAAATTTGTTTCCATTGGCTGTGGTGAAGCAACATTGGGTGTTTTTCCACTGTCACTAGAAGTACCCATTAAGTACCCATTAATGAGTACAAAAATGCCATTACATACCCATTAATGGGTACTTAATGGATACTTTTAGTGACAGTGGAAAAACATCCTTGGTCTCATGAGCAGGCAAAAAATGATCTTGAATACCCAGAGTGTGCTTTCATCCCCCCTAGATGTCTCTATAGGGTAGAGGCATACAGATTAAGGATAAGGAAGTTGTCCTCAAAGTCTAGGCAGGTAATGAAATTTCTGAGAACAAAAGCCTATACTGGACAAATCAAAAATCACTGAAACGAAATGATGAAAGAAATTATTT
This sequence comes from Aspidoscelis tigris stejnegeri, assembly GCA_023333525.1. Classification (NCBI taxonomy): domain Eukaryota; kingdom Metazoa; phylum Chordata; class Lepidosauria; order Squamata; family Teiidae; genus Aspidoscelis; species Aspidoscelis tigris. Next base: position 20,212,152 of record JALMGA010000010.1, read on the forward strand.
AATCACTGATCCACAGCTGACATTTGCCTTATCCTCTACCTTTTTTTAATTTAATGACTACTTGGACTCCAGACTGGCATTCTTAGTCCTTCTTTATCTAAACACTAAGATAAATGCCAATATTTAATTTCCCTTTCTCCACTTCATAATAGTAAGGAAGCTTCTATATGCACTGTGGAAAATGGGAAGATAGAAATGAGTACTAGAGATATGTGAATTGTGGCACTTGGGGCCAAAGCAAACATTCAAAGAATCAAAGATTGCAAGAATGACCTATTTCCAATCCCATACTTCAAATGTAGTGAAGAGAATCGCAAGAATCTATTTAAAAATGTGAATTACAAAGGTTTTTTTGAGTTTGCAGTTATGCGTTGGTGAGGTCAGGTATCTAGAAATACTGTAATCTTATTAACACATAGTGATTTTACTTTATCGAATGCTATTTGAAAACCAGAAATGTGTCAAACTGATTTGGGTTTGAATAGTTACAATTGAATAGAAGGTGTTTGAAAGATTTGTGTTTGAACCAAACACCCTGTCAGGTTTGAGGGCTAATTTGAACTGAGCAAAGAGGTGTTCAAACAAGCCTACTGAAAGGTGTATTTGAATCAAAACAATCACCATTCCTGTTTGAAGAAAGAAGTTTGAATTTGAACCAAATAGTGAAGTATTTGGTTCAAATCAAACAGACCCAGAAAAAAAATAGGAAATGCACAACTCTAGTGAAAATTGTTTAACTGCTTTCTCATAGTGTTTTTCAGTTAAAAGCACACTGCTGGATTTTTCTCTCTCTTCCAATTCTTCATTCACAGAGCATTCTGTGTTTCTTCAAAATTTTAAAGGTACATTTAATTTATCATTATGAGGCAGGTAAAGACGGTGTTTCTATGTTTGTGAGTGTACCCTGCCCTGTGACCATTTAGTGAGGGGTGGGATATACATTTCTTTAATAAAATAAATAAATAACATTTATCCAGGACTCTTCCCTCTCCTATTCTGCCTTTTCTTCCTTCTACATGAGACCATCCTGGAAGCTTTAAGTGGAGCAGACAGAGCTGCAAAATTTGGGGTGGACACACTCACTTATTTCAACTTTGTCTTTTTAAAAAAGTGAAAAAAGTTATATTTTCAAAAAGGTTATATTTTCAAAAATATTTTCCAAGAATTTTGGTTACCTTTAAGAAGCTAGAGGATATCACAGAAAACATCCCCCCCCCCGCAAGGTTGCATCCAAATCAATACATTTTGTGCCATGATAAAGGTACAAACCTCCCTTCTTCCTTGGGGTCCAAACAACCTCACAGTCACAAACCTTACCAAAACTTTCTTAAGGGTATAACAATGTGGGATGGGGATAACATTATGACCGACAATGCTTACCTCGGTTATTCCACCATGACAATGTCACCACCACAGTGCACAGACTTATAGGTGCAATTTCTTACAACCAAGGAAAATTACGATTTCTTCATAAACATGAAATGGTGCACTTCCAAGGCCTTTTCTATCTTTACAAAAACTGTCCCTGCTGGGAACATCAAAGCTGTGGACAAAAGTTCCCCAACTGTGATGTTTGCAGTTGCACAGCCAAGAGCAGAGGCAGGTAAGTGTGCAGCATGTACCTGCTTTACAAAATACGCTGCTAACATAGCCATCCAACATTTATGCAGATACCCATTTGGGCCTGCCTGCTGATAATGAAGCTCAGCCTGCTTACATCTCCTCATGTTGAATTACATTTTGCCAAGTTTTTGTCTCAGTCTCTTGCTGACTGTTTCAGATGCTCAGGGGTGGAAGAGTGAAAAGTTGATAGAATGAGCAAGTGGCCACCTTGTTTTTTGGGCCTAATACTCTGTATCAGGCACAGAAAATATCTGAAGAGTGAATGCAAGATCACTGATCAACTTGCGGGTTAATTTGAAAGCAATTGAACTGAAAATGCTAGACCACACCCATGAATATGTTGTTCTGTTGATGCTTTTCAATTATTTATCATGCATCTGGTGCAAATTGAAAACAGGTACAGAAGTCCCATTCATATTGGAGTTAATATGGGAAAGATTTGCACATATGGTCCAAGTATCATGCCTCATGCCCTCACTGTCTCTTTGGATGCTGAGGTCAATGCCCCTGCCAGCCAAAATGATGGAGGCATGATTCAGGGGCCAAACTTGTAAACTGATTCTGTCCTCCCAGAGGGAAGACCCAGATGCTGAGCAACACCCATACCGAGTTCTCTCAGGAGAGAACAGAAACATCTGAGATGCTCAGCACACCTCCATGCCAAACAGCCGTGCCAATGGGGGTGGAACAGTCCAAGCCCAACATCAGGAAGTCACACCCAGAAGCTGTGGTTGCAAACAAACGATTTTCCTGGCAATCCTCAGCTCATGTTAAGCCCTGGACTTCTGACTCTGACTGACGACAACTATCTGGTAACCTGATCCCTGGCCTGTCTTGACTACGTATGACTCCTGACAAAGTTTTAAACTGACTTGGTTAATGGCTGCCACTAGCTGTGCGTGTGCACGTACGTATGCTTGTTGCTGGTGCCCTGGGACACGGCACTGGGTTTTCACTGTTTTTGCAACCACTTCTGAAGTTTGTACAATGTTTACACAAATTGCATTCTTTTTCAGCAGGTTGTCAATGTTTTCCCATATTAGGACATTTTCAAGTCTGGTACAATATTGCGCAGTTCAGTACTTTGGGAACCAAGGTTGCATCTATATGCAGCAAAAAGGTCAATCTTCAGTCACCCAGGAGTTGTGGCAGGCAAACTGCCACATTCTAGGGCCAGCTGTTCCCCACCCCAAGTGCCCAAAGGGGTGCAATGGCAGGAGAGCAAGAAATCCCACTCTCTGAACCCCTTTTCAGAAAGGCAACTGAACATTGGCATTTGATATGGTGCATCACTCAAAACTGATTGAAGTAGCAGAATTCTTTATCAGCAAACTGTAGGTGGTGTTCCATCCATGTCTGGGTTACAGAAGCTGTGAAATACAACTTTGGAATCTCAGAAGCATGGATGTCATATGCTCAGAGACAAGCTGCTATTAACAGCTAGCATCCTTAGCAGTGCCTTATGTGGAGGCAGCCAAAATTTGAGTGAATTCTGACAGGTTTTGCACAATGTCAGAGCCTTTGATGTAAGCAAAATTCACTTGTGGATTAATCTTTGTTTGCCACCTAGACATTCCTTGCAGTGGTAATGTGCTATTCACATACCTGCCACCACAAAGGAAACACTACAAAGGGAACACAGTTTTTATTCCTAGCTCAGTGTTACTGCCCAAAGTTCTCTCAGTAACCACTTGAAGTTGACCATTTTTCTCTATTTTCCAATGAATAATACACAAGACCAGAGGCCTTTTCAGAGAACTAAGGCTAGGCCATGTGGGGATATATTTCTCATTCACACCTAGGTAAGTAAGGGACATGTGGGGGCATGTTCCTACCTCCCCAGGTGCAAATGAAGAATCTGCCCCCATGTGGCCTAACCCGAAAAGGCCAGCGTTCAACCCAGGGCTGGGCAGGCATGCCTCATCCCTTCCCCGGGTTCCTGCATGTTCTAGGTGATGCAATTGGGTCACCTAGAGGCCACAGGAAGCCCCCCCATGGGCATCCACCACCTGGGTTGCATCCTACCTGGGGACATGTGCACACGCATGCCACTTACCTCTTTGTCGCTGGGTTTGAACTGGTGTGGCCCAGCCAGTAGCATTGTGTGTCTGCCTGCACCACCAACTCTGATTGGCCAGTTACCTGTGCCTGCACAGAACAGGTGGTTCGATCCTGGCCATTCTGGGCAGGCGTGGGTAGCTGGCCATTCAGAACTGGCAGTGTGCGCAGATGTACAATGCCCCTGGTTGGGCTGCACCGGTTTGAACCTAGCGACAAAGAGGTAAGTGGCATGCATGCACATCCTCAGGTAGGTCTAGAGCCTGCAGAAACCCAGGGAAGGGACAAGACAGGCCTGCCTGCCCCTGGCTTGAACCTGACCCAACGGTGGCAGTCAGGGGCAGAGCCCACAAATGCTCGGGTCGGAGCGTACAAATGCTCTCTGTCCCTAACAGCTGTGGGACATTTCAGGATGGCTGAGAATTGGTGCAGAGCATGATTTTTTGCTCTACACCCGGAACATGTGTAGGACAACCTGGGGCAGGCTGGGGCAGTTCTGAACAGAACCACTGGCCCAGCAGAGCGAATGCTCCGTCCCAGGGCATCCTACACACGTTCAGGAGGCCCTCGTAAATAGGCCTCAGGTAAATCTGGAGACCATGGCCTAGTAGGGATGGACAAAAAAAGAATTGTAAGGGCCCTATATTTGCAGGACCCCATTCACATGTGAAATGAATGTATCCAGCCTTTGTTGAAGCACAGCCGGAACTTCCACCCCAACTTGTGTCTCCCACCTCTGCTGCCATCACATCTTCCCTCAGAGGTTCAACTAGGCCTCCGGAAGGCATGTGCTCAGTTGGAGAGGCCAGCCCTATTTGGGGATCATGGGACATCTTGCACATTTCTCCAAGAATCACAGAGAATCTCTTGAAATTTGCTGAGATTTCCTGCAATCCATGAACAAGGCCACCTCTTCAACTGCACTCACCACTAACTTCAGGTGTTTCCGGCAGCGTGTAGGCAGGATGAATGCAAGTCCACGTGGATCCTTTACCTATCCAGGGCACTCAATGTTGCATGGACCCTGCTTTCTTATGACACATTCACGGTGTCATAAGGTGTCATGTGGAGCCTGTCACTTCTTTTGTATATTTGGTTGGCTCAGTAAAAGAGACATATGCAATGCCTCATGAAAGCTTTGGCCCCAGTTTACACTTAAAAAACACACACACAGAGTCCTTAAGTGTTTGGGGTTTATTTTGACAAGTTCTGATAATTTGTCTGATTTTGTTTTATGTTGTATTTCCCAAATGAGATAGCATGGAATTCAGTGTCTTGCCTTGTATGCAGATGGGTGCATTGTAAACTGAAAGAAATCATTAGTCTACAATGTTTTATCAGCAAGTAGAAGATTTTAATGGAAGAGTTGCGTGTCAAACTGATACGGAATCAGACCCTGAGGATTTTCAGATGTGGAGAAATGGAAATAAGAGAAAGCAAGTAGATAAGATTGCTTGCCATCTGTCAAAACTTGTAGAATAAAAATTAGAAAGGAAATGAAAAGGAATGAGATTTTCCTTTTCAGCCAGTGGGACTAATGCAAATTAAAAAAAAGAAAAGAAAAAAGCAATACAGCTGTGTTTGGGCAAGTTCGATACAAGTTAAAAAATATGCAGAGTTTTATCTCAGCTCCCTAGAGTTTAAGACAACCTAGGTGAGAAGAATTCAGACCTTCACAAACAGTGAGATAAACTTCTATGGACTGATTTGAAGACATATGGTAAGGCCTTAAAGAAGTTTTAATTAGCTGAATTAAGAATATTTACAATATGTAATGTTCTATCCTGGGAGGGGGGGATGGAGAGTAATCAAATCATTCAGGTGTCGTTGGTTTAAAATTTGTAGTTACAGAGGAAAGTCACATTAATATATAATATTCTGAGAGAAATACACATCCAAACACATATTTTGAATCACGGTGTTCTCAGAATCAACGTTTGTAGATGAGTCAGGCTTGAATATGAAAGAGCCAACCAAACTCTTCCAGATGCCATGTTTCCAGTCCTTTTCAACCAGTCAGGCTGATGGTAGAAGAAGAGTTCACTTTTCTACCCCACTTTTCTCACCCATTTAAGGGGACTCACATCTGAAATGGATCCAGAGTGCATTCAACTTTGTTTGAGAGTGGATTCAGGATGGATTAGACACTTTCAGAGCAGATATGTTACGGGATATGTAGATACATATAAGATAGGTATTTCCACTTCCATTTCCGTTTTCCATTTTCATTTGAATACCACCTTTGCAAAATTTTGCCAAAGGCAGTTTAGAAAAGAAAAAAAAATACAAAGAATACAACAAATCAATACAAGAAGTAAAAAACCAATCTCAGTAAATAAGAGATCAAAAAACATGATAAACGATGTCTCCCCTCCCCCATCTAGCTCCCAGGAGGAAGGCATGGCCCAGTTGGATGGAAAGGTGGACTAAGTGTCCATTTTCCTTCATATCCACCTCTAGGAAGTGAGTGCAGGGCAGGAGAACAGCGGGTATGTGTTCATATTGGATACATATTGGACACAAATGCATCCGTATTGGATATTCATAACAATTCATACAAATACATCCATATCGAATAGAATCCTACCACAGTTGAATGGGATCTGTTTGAAAGAATAGAAATTTTCACGCACATCCCTATTTTGGTTTCAGACTAGTGTGGAACAGAGCAGGCATAGCACCCTCCACATTGGATGACATAAAAGACTAGGACAGAATGCCATGGAACTCTCTGCTGGTAGACTTTGGGCACTTTTGCACTTAAATTCTGTGGAACAGTGTTCCATAGTAGTTAAGTAAAGGAACAGTGGCCAGAGTGGGGTGTGTGTGTGCACAATTTTTTATTTTTATTTTTGCATTCAGATTTGAGCCAAATCAAATATCCAAATATTTGATTTGATTTGAATGTTCAAAATCCGAATGTCAAAAAAAACCGATTCACATTCATAACATTTGAATCTATTTGTTTGAATGTTAGATTCGTATTTAAAGATACAAGTGTTGACAACATTCGTATCTGTTATACATATCTGTGCGCATTTCACATGCATCCCATTTTACCCCACATTATAAGCACAAATACATATAATATTGTACAGATACAATATGAATGAATGTTTTGGAAAATCTGAAATCCATTCAAATGTCTGAATTCAAATGTTATTAAATCCAATTCAAATTCAAATGTCAAAATTAGTCAGATTTTAATCAGATTTTCAAATTTTTGAATATCCGTGCACATCCCTAGGCCAGAGTTTGCATTGAGAGTACCAGCCTAGCCTGAATTTCACCCAAGCTTATCTGCACACTCCCAAAGTATGGATGGTCCCATTGAGCTGTCCACCTCACAGTAGCAATAGTTATACATGCTAAGCCAATGCTATGGTGTTTGGTGATGTGCCACATGACTGAGCAGCCACAGCCACACCACTCCACCCACCCACAGACTTCATGTTTGGCCTAACACAAAGGCTGCATCTAGGAGTAGACCAAGAGTGTCCTGGGCACTCTAAGTCGAGCTGTGGAGCAGTTTTTACAGCTAGCAGTGAACATGGTGATTCTGAGCTCCTCTGGGACAGATCTGGTGCTGTGGTATGTGGATGCTGTGTCTCAGAGTTTGCCAGGCTGCCATAACCATCTTTATGCAAACAGGACCTTTGGCAAAGTGGACAACAAGTGGATCACTGTTTGTATCCTGGAACATCAGGCTCTGTGTGCTTGCCAAAAAGGACCTGGCTGGAAATGCTGAAGCTGGGAACAAGAATCTCCAGCCTTCAAGGGATGAACCCAGCCTTTGAAGCTTGGCCTGACCTTTTGCGCAGGAACCCACAGCTGGATCCAGATGGACCATCCAACATGCAGGCAGGCTTTACTGCATACTAGGGATAATCCAGACCCAACTACCTAGCACAGACCAGCACAGAATGAGAGAGACCTTGCTGACTTATGAATCCTCGTTCCTAAAATAGTTAAATTCATACCTATGAACCAGATGAAGTCACATGTCCCCCTTTCTTATTGAAAGATCTATGCAGTCACTTAGGAAATCCAATTGAGTGTTACAGTGTTGATGCATGTTGCAACACTTTTGCATTCATACATGGTGGTCTGCAGTGAATGACTCTCTCCCTTGTTCAGTGTAGTTGGAAGTATTTAAATCTACCTTATGGTAACAGTGCAATTAATAGCAACCGTTTATGTTATGGACAATAAGAAAAAGGTGCAGCTTTGTTTTTCTAAGGTAGTACACAACACAACAGTAATTTATGATATTCACAGTGATTCTGCTTCCCATCTCCAAAGTGCCCGTATATCTTTACTATCTCCACACTCCCAATTTCTGGAGACATTTTGTGTAGATTTGTGACCTTTTTGTTCATCTGTAGATGGTCCCTTGCTGCTACTATCCCTGTTCAGCCATACTAGATATATGCAATCTGTGTTCTGCTTGACATATTCATCTGCCATTTCCTCTTCCCACTAAGTAGTTAGTTTGAATGAGCACCATGGTCTAGAAACATAAGGGTGATCCTTCTTCTCAGAAACATTGTGCAATAAAATTCTTTCCAATATAAAAGAGAAACGACAAGGAAAAGGGGGGTGGGGAATTTAATCTTTCAGAAGCACCTTCCTCTTGCTACAAAAATTGCCACAGTGAAACGCCAGCTTGAAACCCACAAGATGGCTTCTGTGCTTTATATTGTGGAGGAGAATAACTTTTTACACTATGGATCCTGTGCAAAGAGACCTTCTTAAGCCGGTGCTGATACCCACCTCTACAAAATAGCACCTTGGAGACCAGCTATAGTGGTGGCACAGTAGATACAAGATTAAAAATAAAAAATAAAAATAAAACCACTATAGTTTATGTTCTATATTCCTTTTTCCTAGCAATAAGGATGAGCAATATTTTCTTGTAGCAACAAGATACAGATGAAATGTGAAGACACAGCCCCCGAACAAGATGTCTAACCTGTTCAAAGTTAACAGTTCAAAGATCTGGAGGATTCTGGGCATTGCTGCAGGACGGTGAAAATGAGGAATCATGAGGTCTTTCTAGTCTTTCTACATTTACCTGGTGCAGATCTGGAATAACTGGTCTGGAATAAGCGAGCCACCCCAAGACTTGGATAGAATTGTGCTAAAATGAGTCCCCTTATAACCAGAATAGAGAGGCACGTACACCAATAGACTTCAATATTAAGGCCTATCAGTGATCCGGATCCCATTATTTAACCCAGAAAACACACTTTTAGTTTGGTAATGTGGAAAGAAAACATCCATCATTTGATTGATGCATTCTCTTCACTTTGAAAGTTGATTGAAGGTGATGTAAAATATGGGTGTAGCTAGGGCTGTAATCTATGTTTCCTGATCAACAAATGGCGGATTTGTTTTATCCAACGTTAAAGTCAATTGAATTCTCAATGTGGAAAACCGTATTGAAAGGTAAGTATCAAATACTGCCTTAAAGCACTCAAGGCTGCGTGCCACGTATACCATCATGCAATCAACCCCACATATGGTGCAGGAAGAAACAGTTTTTCTTGGATAGCCTGGGGATGTGGGAGAAGGAGACACAATATGTTAAGTGATGAAGAGAAGGTTTTTAAAAGGGATGGTGCTTGTGTGTTACTGGGCTCAACCAAATGTGTTTGGACAGCACTGCATCATCAATTTATCTTAACGGGGGGAAAATGCATGTCTGATTAAGGGACACTCAGCCTAGACCCCATGCGATGGATCACTTACCTGTGTTCAATCGTGCCACTGATCCTCCACAGGGTACCGCCATCTTGAGTGCTTCAGCATGTCTGTGGAGCGATTTCCTGTCCACCAGACAGAAGCTCTGTCACCTTCAGTGTCATGGCAGTTGAGCACTGAAAGGTAAATCAGCATCTTTGTAAGGGACCGGGGGGGGGGGCAGAATACTGCAGAAAACAGAAGCAGCAAAGGGACTTTGTTTCTTCCATTCCCATCTAAACTACTTTCAGTGAGAACCATATGAAGTCACAGTAATCACATCACAGTAGTCCTGTCAATGCTCTTTTCCCCCCTATCTCTCCTTGTTTCCACTCTCACAATTCAGAAGGAGTTATTGCTGTATGATATCTATGTATTTTATATAAAAGAAATAGGCAAGTTTCCTCTTGTTCATCTGGGATTCAGATAGAGTGGGGAAAAATGTAAGATAAATCCTGGAACAAGGCAAAACATAGATCAAATTTTGAGCCAATCCAGATTTTTGGGAAATATTCAACTCTCTGAACAGTGATTTCTCTCAATCCATTCTTGGAGATATAATTGTCTCCATATATAGAGAGGCTGGTTGTTCTCCATGATTTGAGTCCAAATAAAAGTTTGCAAGCTCAAATTCCCAGCCCCAGCAGGGGCCCTTTGGGTTCAGAGAGAGACTGCATCTCAAACATTCTTCAGGTGACTTCCACAGAAGGTGTACTCTACCAGCTTCTTCCACAGATCACAGCTCAAAATTTAATTTCAGTAAATGAATAACAACAATTAAGATTTCTGTTCCTCTGCACAACTTTCTGTTTTCATCCCTGCAAGGTGCCAAGTTGATATAAGAGAAGCCAAAGCAGCCGTCATGGGGAGAGCTCACTTTCTGAAAGCTAATTAATTGGTGCAGCTGTTCTTCCTGTCCTTAACACTTGGCAATCAAAATTCACCCATTAGATGTACTACACAGAAAGATACTTCTGGTGCTTTGAGGTTCTTTTCAGGTGCACCACATTTTTTAATAAGTGGAAATTCCCTTCCCATGGGCTTGCTGGAAACTACAGGAATCAGCCAGCCAAGCTTAAGTCCCACTGATTTCCATAGTACTGCTTAGCACTTTTCAGTTCAGTAGTTCCTGTTTAAACAAGTAGAATGTGAAGTACATAACTTTGGCTAGATTGTGGCCATTATTTTCCTGATTCTTCTTTGTGAAGGCCCACAGGGAATAATTTTTGCACCTGTTAGTTCCAAGGCATCCCTATGACAGACGATTGCAGCATCGTAAGGGCAGGAATGCTCCATTCATTCTTTGATGCTGCTGAATAAACCTTTCCATCCAGCTTCTAACTTGTTGCCTGGACAACTTTTTCACTGCTTCAGAAATTGTCTCGAAAGCCACTTTCAGCATGGTATGCGTGGGTCAGGTAGGTCATTTGCACGGCTGCTATTAGGATATGCAAAACTCAATCTGCATTCAGAGATGTGGTAGAATATTTCATATTGACGGACATTTGCATCAAAATGAAAATCCAGTTTTTCAATATTCAAAATTTTGATCAAAACAAACCAGTCTCCTGCTTGCAAAAATGGCCAATTCAATTGGACATTTGTGTTTTGCTAGTTTTGGTCATGAAAAGGGGTTTTCAATATATAAAAAAAATTGTCTTTTTCTTTGCAAAAAAATTCAAAAACAAATACAATTTTTTTCAATTAAACAGTTCAACAAATCCAACATTTTTAATGCACTTCCCTAGCTTCCATGTATCCATTTATTGGGAGCATGAGTACCTGGGAAGGAGTGGGAGGCAGTGCTTGGCATTGGTTCTACTCTTATCTCCAGAGCCAATCTCAAATAGTGGTGGTGGGAGGTATTAATTCGACACCCAGGGAACTCACTTGTGAAGTTCCCAGGGGGTCAATTTTATCTCCCATGTTATTAACATCTATATGAAGCTGCTGGGAGAGGTCATCAGGAGATTTGGAGTGAGGTGTCATCAATATGCAGATGACACCCAGCTCAATCTCTCTTGTGCCATCTGAATCAGGAGAGGCAGTTGAAGAGCTTGACAGATGTCTAGAGGTGGTAATGGGCTGGATGGGGGGCAATAAATCCAGACAAGACAGAGGTGCTGTGTGTCACAGGGTCTTGGGTCTGTGTAGTTGGGAGATACCCTGGCCTTAACCCCTCAATGTCTGTAATACTTTGTTGCAGTTGCTTCTCAGCCTGTGGTAGCATTGCAGGCAGACTTTTCTCCTCCGAGAAGGCTGAACAGGGCATGTTAGGCTGCACTGGCTGCCATTATACTACTGAGGCTAATTCAGGTGTTAACTTTGACTTATAAGGCCCTAAATGACTTGGGCTTCAAATATCTAAAGGGCACCTTCTCCCATATCAACCTGCCCATGCCTTAAGATCTGGAGGGAACATCTGGTTGTTCCACCACCTTCAGAAGTGAGATGGATGGGCACCTGGGAGAGGGCCTTCTCTGTAATGCCCACCCCTGCCTGGGACACAACATATTTCAGCAATGGACCAAAGCTTTGTTTAATGTGGACATACCATGATGGGGTGAGTGTGCTGTATTTCGTGCTAGCATATGGATGGCAGGCCCTTGGAACATAACATGTTCTGGCATTATGAGTGCAGAAAGAGCTAAATCTGTGTTTTTCTGGAATAATAGAGGATGGCAGAAGCAAAGGAAAATATAGATGAAGAGTGTAATCAAGTGTTTCTCTTCTTATTGCTCCCCTCCCCACTATGGCCTCCCGCCCCCTACCTTTGGCTACACTGCAGCCACTGCAGCTGCTGCCACATATACTCATAGGCCCAAGTAGGCCTTCTGGGTCTACATGTGTAGCTCCCACCCCCCTCATATGATCTCCATATGGGAAGCTGTGTGGGCATACCTGGAAGGCTGGTTTCAGCTTCTGAGCAGTGCTTAAATGGGCTCAAAGATGCCACCACACCACCTGTTTCACTCCACTGCACTCCCTTCCCTCTATGGAGGTCATGGTGTACTCTCTGGGCCCATTTCAGTGCTGCTCAGAAGCTGAAACAGGGCTTCTGTGTATGTGCATGCAACTCCTCATCCCTATCATCACATTCTCCAAACAGAGAGCTGTGTACGCATACCCGGAAGAGCTATTTCAGCTTCTGAACAGTGCCAAAATGACGACGGACAATGTTACCACACCCCCTTTTCACTGCACCCCATTCTCTTATCCATGCTGAGGCTGCAGGCACACCATCCACCATAATTTCAGCGCTACTTGGAAGCCGAAACAGGCCTTCTGGGTATACATGTGCAGTATACCACCCCATCGTCACAATCGCAGGATAGGAAACTGTGCATGCATACACAAAAGCCCTGTTTCAGCTTCCGAGCAGTGCAAAAATGATGGCGGACAACGCCACCACCGCTTCCACAAAGGTAAGGGACCATGAAGGGGTGGAACAGGAGGCTGTGGTGGCATCATCTGCCGTCTCATGTCCACAGTGCTCCGAAGCCAACACAGGCCTCCTGGGTGTATGCACAGCTTCCCATCCAAGGATCCAGGGAGGAGTGTGGTGGGTGGGAAGGAAGGGGTGGCGATTCTCTTAGTTTGCAAATATTCATGAGCTGTTTACATACAAAGCCAATACCGCCATTCATGGGGGACTTTTTGGCCAAAGTCAAACATTCCCACTTTTGATTCGCATTGAATGTGGGAATTTGGCTTTGTGAACATCCCTAGTATTTATTGATGTCAAAGTAGTCAGCAGAGATTTATAATTTGGGCTTATCATGGTGGGTTAAGGTATTTGCTTTTCTACTTTCCTCATTGTGACCCTTCATCTCTGGGAGCTTTGCATCATTATTTGCATCTCCAATTTCCTTGATATTATACACAGCATTTTCTTCCTGGAGCTTCTTTACTGGCAAGGTAGATTTCTTATGATGGACTTTGACTTTCTTTTTAAAAAAAACATTAAGTCCTTTTTCTCAATGGTAGCAAATAATTTGGAGAAGTTCATTTTCATAGCTTTAGAGCCTCTCTGGGTTTTTTAAAATCTTTTTTTACGTTTTTACTTTTCTTTTGAGAGAGTCTTTGTTCCTTCTCAGTTTTCTTACTTGTATAGTGATCGTTCTCAACTGGCTCAGAAGGTGTTCCTTTTGACAGTATTCTTCTCTTTGGGAACACTAGTCTCATCTATTTCTAGGATTTTTAAGGTTATTTTAGAGTGTGTATATAGGAAGGTCTTATAGTCTGCCAGAAAGTTCTTAATCAGTAGTGGCTCTACAGTCCAGGTGTTAAATTGTTTTATAATATCTTCCGGAAAGTGTTTGGAATTTTCCAAATGCTTACTCTGGCCTTGGCCCAATAGATTAGAAAGTCTCTTATTTACAATGGGTGTCAGCATATGGCAGGTATTCCTTTTAATATGCTCTGGCTGGCTTTCTTCTTTAGCCTTTTCTCCTAATGGAGACAAAGGGCCTTTCTGCACCTGCCGGCAAAAATTGGATCTATAAAGATCCATTTCCTGGCAAAATGTTTTCTCTGAGAATCTGTCCCAAATAGGGACAGATTCTTGGAGGCCCCGTGCCCTTGCACATGCATGGGCCAGCGGCGGCAGGGCCAGATTGGAGTGGACTCATCAGCACCCATCCCAATCTGGCCTCCAAAGGCCCTGCCCTGTCAAATAGGGAGAGCGCTGGGCCCTCCCATCAGAGCCATGATGAGGAGTCCAGCAGCTGGCTTTCCCGAGTTCCCCTTCACGCGAGAAGGCTCGATCGCAACCTCTGCCCCTGCCTGTCATTGAGCCGCAATGGTGTGCCAGGGAGGGAAGGAAGCAGGCAAACCAAGATGGCAGGCACCAGGAATCTGGCTTTTCCCCTGCTGTTGCAGAAGCGTTTGCTTCCAAAATGGTTTAAGGGGAAAAGCCAGATGTAAGGCCAGATGTGCTGAAATGCGGATGTGGCGTCCTCAAAGGGGCTCTAATCTGGCCTCTAATGTGGAAGCTGCTTAAGGTAAGGTTCTTAATCTTACCTTAATGCGGCTCTAAATTCGTTTTACAGGCCAGTTCAGAAACACCCAAATATGACCCGACATATAGTCTTGATTAACTTTTTTAGCTGCCAATGCTATTTCCTCAGGGGTCCTGAGTAGCCACATGCATGTGTGGATTGTGGAGCCTTCCCGTCTGTTGGGAGGGAAAGATGGCGTCGAGTGAAAAAGCCTGTTAATCGATGCTCCGTGAGAAACTGTATGTATTTTCATATTTTAAACTTATCAGAGGAAGAAATGCACACTAGCAAGATTATTTTGACTGCTGTGAAGGGAAAACTCACTTATAGTGGACTGAAGCACTGAAGAGTATCTGACTGTTGTTTTAAAAAAAGAACTGGAGTCTCTTTGAAACTTCACCTCCCTTCAATCACCTGTGAAAGGTTGGAAATTCCTTTTTGGCTATTTCCTCAGCAAGACTGCTATTACGTTCTATTAATTCAGATTGAGAAAAAAAATAGACAGTAAGGACCGACTGACCAGGTATTAACTGCACTCATCTCATTATCTTTATATATCACATTTGGGGTGAGAATGCTCCAGTGGAAGTAATCTGTGACTCTAGCCTGGTTCTGTTGGTTTTCTAGCCCAGTCCGTGGAGTTGTAACTAGACAAAGCCCCTGTTGTTTGTAATCAACCCTGGTAGGAACCTATTCAGAGTCAGTGAAGCTATTATATCTTCCCAAAGCTTAAGGGTGTTTCCGCATTCGCTGCGGAAACTGTTTTAACCCCCATTTAAGACGCATAGGAGACCCATTTAGATTTACCTTCCGCACTCGAGACCTCTTCAGCGACCCTTCCTGGTGGCCACTTCCGCATTTCGGCAAGCGAGATCCATTTCTAAAATGGGACTTGCCACTGAAAAATGGATGAAAATGAAGACCTAATAAATTATGTCCTCAATCTGTCCCTTCACCTGGATCTGTGTGGAAGCAGGACGCTTCCGTACATGGCCAGGTGAAGGGATGGATATCCCTGTGGCTGCCACCTTGGGGAGGGCAGAAGCAGGCTGGTTTGCTTCCTTCCACCCTCCCATGTGCGCTGCACACTGCTGGAAACACGCGGTGACTGGCAGCTGCATGCTCTAGTCTCACAGCTCTGGGGGTGGCATTGGTGGCACAGGAGGCTGGATGCCCTTTGGGCTGGGTGCTGCAGCTTCCATGCAACACCCATGCGATCTGGCTCCCTGATCCAGCACATGTGGGGACACGGGGAGGCCTCCTCAGATCCATCCCTGTTTGGGACAGATCCTCTGGAGGACTGCCCACCGAGAAATGGATCTTCTTTGGTCCATTTCTCGGCGACGTATGTGAAAGCACCCTAAGACTTCATACTTAAAATTTTGTAAAATGCTGCAAAGGTTGTTAAAGAACAGTTTATATAGGTATGTAAGCAGTCAGCCACAAAAGTGCTGATCTTCCTGCAGAGTCCTGCCTCTGATGTGGCTTGTTAAAAGAACCACTTTAGCTACACATTAGGTGATATGGAGTATATTTACCTCCTCATGTTTAGTTATTCTTTCACTGCCTGAATTTGCCAGCAGTTCTGCATTCAAAATAGATTTTCAAAAGGAGTGGAAGAGATCTTAGCTTGTCCACCATAACAGTGAGCCAATGAATTGGGTGCTTCCCTTTATTCTGACTGAAGATAAGAAAATAAACCCCTATTCTGTTGTATTGGATATTCTGGAATAAAGCATGGATATTTTGGAAAATCCAAATACAATGACATCTGGATGCAGTCTTCTTGTCTGGATGGTGATCGGAGCGTGCAATGGCAAGATCCTCACTTAAGAGTACTTTGTGGGTCCTTACTGTAGGGCTTCTCTGGGGCAGGAGGCTGGATCCAGGCTGATTAGGTACTGATGTGCAGTTTTTGTACCTCAGGGATCCTCACTGAGAAGCCTTTTTTTTTTTTTTTTTTTGCCTTCTGGATGCAGCCTAAGACTCCATCCATGCATGTCACTTGCCTTTTCTTCACTAGGCCATATTCCGGATTATATCCTGAAATAGGGGGCCTTTTCATATTTGCTACTATCCTAGAAGTAGCTCCACCCATGTCGGAGTGTGTCCAGGGCATATAGCTACAGAGCACTAAAAAAAAGCTCTATAAGTACTAGCTGCTAGTGAACAGAGCTTGGGGCAGAATAGAACAGCTATGGTTGTCTGCCATGTCTCCTGGTCACTGCAGCAATGGTACTGCTCATGCCCATTGCCATGGCAAGGTGATCCACATCAGGTATGCCCCTGTAGTTCCAGTTAGATTTTTCCACAGGATTGGCCATGTGGTTGGGCGTGATGACAGCTGAAGGCCAGTATCTGCAGGGCTTATTATCCCTATTCCTAGAGTTCACAAAAATCTACTTTTCCAGGGATCTGTAGTTAATTGGGGCCACAAGAAATTCAGCTTTGCCTGAAACCCTAAAGAGCTTATGAACAAAAGAGCAAAATTTAGGATCATTTTAGTTTCTGGACAGTTTTGTCACACAGGATGAGAAAAATTTTTACAAGCACATGAAGAGAATTTCACCCAGAATGTAACTGATTTGAAACATATTTCCTTTCCTTCCTTTACCTTTTGCAAGAGGCCATTATTCCAATCCGTTTTGCAGAGGAAACCTTTCCACACTGAATCTGAGCTGTTCACTTTAGGGCATCATTATAATGATTTGCCATGTCCAGTACTATCAGAGATGTCATATTGTTATCTAACAGCATGTGGCTGACAAAAAACAGATATGATGTTCATAGTGTTCCTGTACTAGTGCTGGAAGAAATGAAGAAGTGTATATTGGAGACAGTGTCATAAAAAATCAGTGTATTTGAATAATTGAGACTGATTGTGTCATAAAGCTGTCAGAGAGAAAAGTACCCACGGAGATAACACAGCCCTCATGTCAAGAAAGGCTTAAAGGGCACATTAATAAGAAAACAGACAATAACTTTACTGTGTCTCTTTTACCTATAAGGCCACATCAAAAGTTGACACCTGCAGAATATCTAGAAAGATCTACTGTGCACAGCTGCTACTTCCTACACTTTGCCTTAATATTGTTAAATGAAGATATGAGCACCATCCCAAATGAATTCTCTTTCCTCATCTGTCCCTTTTGTCGTTCTAGTGATGAACAAATGAATGAACAAATGAATGAATGTCTATATTATATTGCATTCTAGAATGCACAGTAAGGGTGCTTCCACATTTACCTATATAAATCTGGATCTACCTCATCCGGATTTAGTAAACCCGGTTTACTAACTCCGGATTTACAGCGGTATATCCGTATCTAATAGATACAGATCTACCCACCCCCGTCCTTCCGCACATGCGGTGGAAGGATGACTTAGATATGGATTTGAGGTGGGTGCTGTGCACAGCACCCACCTCACATCTGTGTCCCGGGGGCCCTCCCCCAGCCCACCATGCTTGGCTCCGTCGGAGCCAAGCATGGCGAGCCGGGGGACTCTGCTGTCGGGGCTCGCCCTCGCCCCAGAAGCGGCGCTTCTGAAGCCAGGGGGAGCTTCTCCAAACCCCTCCCTAGCCCCCCCCCCCAGGGGAGAGCCCGAGTGATCTCCTACTTACCGCTTCGGCGTCGGCCCGATTCTGGCCGGGGAATCCCACGAGGCTGCGTGCCTGCGTGCTGCATGCCTCCTGACTGGCCAGGGCTGCTTCTGCTATATCTATGCCAGTCTATGGGACCTTCTGCAAGGACCCTTAATCTGGATTAAGGGCCTGTGTAGTTTAGATATAGCCTCTGTAACCTCATGATGTCAAATTTGGGTTCAGAATGTTGAGATAACTTAAATAGCAGGGGAACCTATAGACACTTATGGTGAGATTGTAAAAGAGTACAAAAATATCAGAGAAATACTAGGAAATAAATAAATAAATAAAATATTAGATATAAGACTTATTGGACAAAAGAAATATGCTTACTGTATAAATTTGATTAACAGATTCAAAAAGAGAGCCACTATATTATACATCAAGTTTTAATGGCAGCAATGGTGGTCATTGTAAACAACTGGAAAACCCCCACAGGGAAAAAAAATAAAGGAGTGGTATTTAGCAGATCAAATGCTTTTCAGTTTTCTACAGGAAAGGTGATTAAGATATATGGGCCACCAAACTACAAGATCAGTGACAACCACTTGGAGGAGAGTATTGGCCTATTTGAGGGGGAAAGTGGGAAACTCAGTGGTTCAAGGAATGATAAAAGCAAATAAATTGTATTTCAAATGATAAAAGAGTGTACTATTTAAGAGATATTGTTATTGTAAATTTGCAATATACGTATTGTATTATATATAAAAAATAAAAAGTTAATGTGGACCCAGAGCCCCTGCCCCTAACTGGTCCAGCTCTATTTGCCATCGCTGGAACCTGACACAAATTGTTGAGGCTTTAATCTGGATGATGGTAGTACCATTTAACTGGTATTACCAATAGACTGGTCCTCTGATCATGAGATGCACTGTGCACAACCAAAAGCCACCCCTCACAGGGTCCCTGAGAGATGGGATTGTGATTTTGAAGCTCACACAAGCTTCAAGGCCATGTGCCATGGCCAATCCAGATCAGTACCATCAATTCAGATGGTGCTGATGCCACCTGCACTATCTTGTGATCTGGATCAGTGGGTTGGCTGGGGTAACCCAAACTAATTGGTCAGGATTAAACAGAGGTAAATTCAGAAAAGACTTATAAATTGTTCTGGGCTTCTGGAAGCTTTTTGATTTCTGTAGGAAAGGTGAGAATATTTATCAATCAACAACATCAAAGCTCCTTATGGTGCCTGCTGCCCAAGTTCACATCATGCCAAAATAGGGACTTGCCAACCATATTTCTGATGCAAACTAGGGTAGGGCCTGCCCAGGTTCTGCAATAATCTATAGTAGAACGTGGATGGCAGATTTCTATTCTGGGATATAATCTAGAATAGAGCCCAGTGCAGAAAGGGTCATGGATTGCTAGCTGCCGAAAGCTTCCTGGAAGGCAGAGGAAAATCATGTTAACAAAACAGCCCCCAATCTCAGTGCATTTCCATTGCACTTGTCTGACTTCTTTTTTCTTACTTTAAGAAGTTGGCTTATTTTGGTGTCCAGACGTGCAGCAAATCAGGCTTAGAATCAGGCTTCAAGGAGCTTAGCACTGATACAGTGATCCAACTTGAATTGAAGATTGTCTCCTCTTCCCAGACACAACATTAAACTAGTTGTAATACTGGAAATAATCCAAAAGCCAGAAATACATTGCATATTACTTGGTGTGTCAGATCCTGGCAGTTCCATTTGTGTTTTGTTCTGCAGAAATGCACTGCAGAAAGTGAAGTCAGAAGTAGTAATGAGTCTCATTGTGATGACTATGATGATCTTGATGATTACGATGATGATTATGCTCTCCTAGCATTCCACATGCTTTAGCTACCTGCAAATCTTGCAATACCTGATCAGGTTAATCAATATTATTCTCTTTCTTACTGCAGGTGTGTAGGAGAGGAAGGGAGGGAAGCTTAAAGAGCATAGCTTGCCTAGGGCTACCTGGTGAGCCTGTGATAGAGATTCAATTTGTGCCACAGAATTTCTAAACCATAGCTCAGCTTCTTAACCTACATACTGCATCACTTTCTCAGTTTCTTAGAAGCAATAAGAAGCACTATAAAGGGGAATGCACTTTTGTGGCCTATCTTTTCTTAAAAGCACAAGCATGGCTTGTCATAAAATGCTGGCTATTTACCATCTGGCAAAAAGCAGCAGTAGTCATGAAGCGAGTGGAAAAGCTAGTGCTGTAATCTATATTGCTTTGCTAAATAGTGAGGAAAATCCTCCTTCTTTCCTGGATTATTGAGCCACTATTGCATATAAAATTAGCATTTGCACTGCGGAGAACAATCCAGGCGTAAAATTTGTGATTCCGGCCAGGGACTGGGAAGGATGGTGCTGCACACTGTCAGCCATTTGCATGATGGCCACTCTATCCCAGCCTACTTTTGAAACTGGGGGAAGAAAATTTCCCAGTTTTCAAGGCACAGGCCAGGGAGTGTTGAATGGGATGCTGGAAAAATGTTCCAGAGCCTGGAAAAAATGTTGTTGTGCTTAGATGTTGCTGTGATGTCTTCTGTTGTTGCTGCTACTGCTGCTTCATGTCCACATTGTAGTGAGAGAAAGAGAACTCAGCCTGAAATTGTGAGGGAAATCAGTCCTACCTGCAGTTTTTGCACCCAGATGCAAACAAGGTCGGAAGGCCCAAGTGAACCGCATGTTCTACAGGAGTCCACAGGAACACTCTGGTATGGGAATCCTGTGGTCCAAATGACATCAGGCCTGGTCAGAATGGACCATGATGATGTTGCCAAAGATTTCATTGTCAACCACACTGGAGGAATCCATTGGATGTTTGCTACTAAGGTGTCAGTTGAATATAGCGTATGCAATAGGCTTAATACCAGTGCTTTCAACAGAACAATGATAGAGACTATGATAAGAAGCTTCCCTGCATTTCATTTTTAGCCATATCAAAGGACATTTTTAAAGAAGAAGTTAAGGAGGGTTTGCATATGACACAGTATTGCATGCTGGGCTCCACCAGATCACCAGATCAAATTATCTGTCCCAGGATTGGAAGGATGTCTGGAGTTCCATTCCAAAGGTCATCTGCATTATGGTGGCCCATACTGGCCTACCTTCAGAAACTGGAAATGAAAAATCTGAGGCTCCAAAGTTGTTGACCAGGTTTGCTTTCAGGAGCCTGACAAAATCGTGCCAAACTGCAGGCTGTTAGACACAAATGTCCAGTGTGGGTGAGCACAGATGAAAGCCCTTGCTCTTGCTTCACGCTGGTTCATAGGCTTTACTTGAAGACCATCAAGTTTTCCTGTGATCCAACTCATTTTGTGTCATGGGCATCCAAACAAGCCAACAAACTGTCATGAAGCATGGGAGGGACTTCCACAGGTTCCATGTCACTTGCTACAGTTCCTGCTCAGAGACCCAGACGACATCTAAGGCAGTGTTAAATTTTAGTTATTTCCATGATATTTCCTAATTTTTTCCATTGTATACAAATTCCATTCTTTTTTTAACTTAAATGATATCTATCTACCTGGTAATTTATGTAGCAGCTAAAGTCATCTTGCTTTGGAAAATAGTACAACTGATTCATTGTTTCTGCTTTAAGGTTTAGTTCAGAAAAAACATAAGATACAGGCTGTGATTGGACATAGCAAAAGATGAATATAAAGAAAAGCTATTGCTAGATAAAGTCCACTAACTAACTCAGTAATTCAATATTCCTGTCAAGATTGCTTTCCTTCCCCAAAGGAAAAAGTGTCCCTTTTAAAAGTCAAGCCTCCCAGCTTTTCCCCTCTGACAAGCTCTGGCTCAGCTCAAGCCCTGCCAAAGAAATGTAACATTCCCCTGGGTGTTTCACAGCCCAGTCCTGCATTGCTTGGCTGTAACCCCAGCCCTGGTCAATCCCTAGCAAACTTCCCTCAGAGAAATACCCCCATTGATCAATCCTCTTCAAATCCTGCCCAGAGAAAAACCAAGAGAGCTCTGGTTCCTGCTTTTTATACCAAATAGTCCCAGGTGCTCTGATTGGCTGTCGCTATTGGTTACTGAGGGAAACTCCTCCTGCCTGGCGCTCAAGCCTCCTAGCTCTTGGGGAAGTTTTCCCTCCAATTTCTGCCTGCAGCCAATGAATGCAAAGGGCCTGGGAAATGTTTCCTGCCCTTTTTGCTGCTTGCAGAATAAACTTGCAAAGCAGTTTGCAAAGAGCCCAATAAAAACTTCTGCCCTCTGCAGCCTGCAGCCTGAATCTGTCACACTCATTCTCTAACGTGCCTCTGAGGCACCCCTTTTGTTATGCCTGGGTGTTTCCACATTTATCACCGGAAAATGGATCAAAGAAGATCCGTTTTTCAGTGATCTGACCTCCCGAGGATCCGTCCCTATTTCAGATGGATCCAAAAAGCCCTCATGCATCAGCACATGTGCAGGGAGGCCGGATCAGGCGGACGGATTATCTGGGTGCTGTGCCTTCACAGCATCTATTTGAAAAGTCCTCCAGATTCCCACATTGCTGTCGCCACCCCCAGAGCCATGGGAGTGGAGCAGGCAGCTGCCAGTCACTGCATGTTTCCGGCAGTGCACAGTGTGTGAGGGAGGGGCTTCTGAGGCAGAATGTCCTGCTTCCGCCCCTCCCGACATGGCAGCTGCCAGGACATGCATCCTTTCGTATGGCCATGTGCGGAAGTGTCCAGCTTCCATACGGATCCAGGCAAAGGGACGGATTGAGGACCTAATTTTTTAGCTCTTCATTTTAATCTGGTTTTCAGTGGCGACACCCATTTTAGAAACAGATCTAGTGCCCCAAAATGTGAAAGAGGCTGCTGCAAAGGGTCATGAAGGAGGTCTCCAGTGTGGAAGGTAAGTGTCTGGGTTTTTAAAATTTGTCCTAAAAGGGTAGTTAAACTGGTTTAACTGGCCAGTGTGGAACCACCCTCTGGTCACAGCTACATATTTCTGTTCTTATGCTTGCTTTCCTTACTCTACTCTCTGAATAAGATCATACTTTTCCCCCTGCCCTCAGTTCTATTCCTTCCTTTCTCAGAGCTTGTCAGCATCCTTTTCATCTTCTATGCCCATAACATCCATTTTGTGACAGTCTTAGACATTCTCCTAATTCCATAGGCCACTGAGCAGAAGAATCTACATAAGGTTTTGGACCACAGCATTATTATTGTGTGCCTGTTACTTAGACACAGTGAAAGTATTTGAGAACTCCTCAAGTCAATCAATCAATCAATCAATCAATCAATCAATCAATCAATCAATCAATCAATCAATCAATCAATCAATCAATCAATCAATCAATCAATCAATCCTTTGAGGGAATATTGCTGTGGGAAGGATGAAGCTGCCATTCTGGGCTGGGATAGGATGCCACTGGTGGGGAAAAGACACTGTGCTAGCTCCCACTCTCAGCTCCAAAGGCTGAACCAGCTTCACAACCGATATAGGAGACTTCTGACCTTCAGAATTTTGAGGGGCCCATTTAAGCATATACCCTGTTGTGTTGACCAATGCTCCCCCTCCCTCCTGTATCCCAAGACTGGTAAGTAGCACACCATTTTCAGATAGACAAGTGGCACACCTTTAAACTTTGATGATGAAGTCTTCTAATATATTGGAGTACGGCATCATTTTTAGCACCCTAGCTCACTTTATGCTCTGATATGCACAGACACAGCACGTTACCAGTGGACAAGACCTACCCCATCCTGCACTAGCGTATGAAGAGGAAGCCACCAGTAAATCCTTTCTTGTGTGGGACAATGTTCCATGTGGAAAGGGCCTGCAAATGCTTAACAGTATAGATTATCTTTTCATAAGTGGTAGAGAAGAGTAAGAAAAAAAAAAAGAGAAAGAGGCTCCAACATTGTGAAAGAGAAGCAAATGTTTAAACATAGTTTTCCAACTGCAGTTTTAGAGCTAATGCCATAAAATGTATATTTGACTAGATTAGATTTCTGCTTGATAGTTAAGAGTGTGTGTGTGTTTGTGTGTGTGTGTGTATCCAAACAAAGCATTTACAACGTATATTCAAATTAAAATGGTGTAAATAGAAGTTAATGAACACTATTGCCTAAGTTATTAGAACTTTCTGCATGAAAACATTTAATCCAATTTGCCCATATTTAGCATTGCCAGCAGTGCCGGTGCACGCAGTTCAATAGTTCAGATTTTCCAGTTTTCTAATTGCTTGCAGCAGACCTTAAAAAGCATTTATGTTTCAGGATATAACTAAATGGAATAAATTACCTGCAATCACTTCAAATGCAAACAGAAAAAAGTGATTATTGTATGCTGGGGCAGAGAGCATTTCTCCCCCTTTGAAGAGCATGAGGAGGAATTAAAAAGTGTAGTTAACAAAAAGAAAAAAAGTGAAGCAAACCTCTGTGATCTGAGCATTAAGAAACCTTGGGCATATTCAGCTTAACTTAATTGGTATATTTAAGAAGGGAAAACACATCAAACTGACATTTCTATTCATTTATCTTGACAGCAACTAATTTGCTGAACGGTGCCTGTCTAAATAATTCATAAATAATAAAGTGTGTTCATAATTTTGTTTTATATAATAACATGGAATATTTGTATACCTGCAGAGAATAGATTCTTCCACCTTATCCCATCATTTTGAAATAAACTAAAACCAGTGGATGCTCATATCTGGCATCCAAGAGCCAGTTTCTCCATTTTGTGCCTTTCTGTTAGTGCCCAGGAGAAGACTTGTGACGTAGGTCTTTCTATAGAGCTTTTGGTGACCAGGAGGTGCATATTAGAGGCTGCAGAGCTCTATGAACTACTTCTAGGCAGTTCAAAAGAATGCACCAGTGCTGGCCACTGTGCCACTCTTCTGCCTACAATCTGTAATAGATCAAAGGTTCAGAAGGATGAAGGATGCTTAAAGCATATCTCTTAATGTTCCACTTCACTCTACCTAAGCTGCACCACCATTTGTGTTTCACCAGCTTTCCCTGCTTCACACTCTCCGAGAGGCTGAAGAAATTCAAAATTTGTTTAGAAACAAGGACAAAACCCAGGTACCTATTTCTTTTAGATAGGAAATATTTTGAGCGTGTTAAAAAACACACACCTATTAGGGGGCAAATTTCAGCACAATATTTATTAAAATCGTTGGGATAATATTTTTTACCTAGCAAATTCTGAGTACTTGATGAAGATTATTCAACACACCACTCTACCTGAGTGGGCACATTTGTACTGTAGCACCATTGTGCCTATTCATCAACTTGTCCTTTCTGTCTAGACCATATTCTTAAAGAGTAGAAGAAAAGACATGTTGCCATGGAAGCTGTTAGTCCTTCCTGTTCTTGTACTTAGAATGAGCTCACAAGTGAGAAGAAACATCAGTGACAGGGAGGCAAAAGGCACCAACAGGGATGTGGTGTCTTGGTATGTCAAGCCATTAATGTCAGCAACCTGACTTCTGGCTTACGACCAGTGGGAATCGCAATGGAAAGCACTGTTCACTTTCTCCTGTTTCTCCCTATGAAGCAGCCCTCTGCTTTCTTACAATGCCTATTATAAATTAGTACGTGGACAGTATTAAATAGTAGTTCTGAAACTAAAATTTGACAGCGTGTGTATATCTTGCCTAAATATTGCATGATCTCATTTACCTTTTGCAAGAGCGTATCAACACAGTCATTAATCTTTGGATATTTTGGCAACAATGCAGCCTACACCCAACAAAGTGAGTAAATAAAAGTGAATTCACTCTGACTTTTTAAGCCAGCACTTTAATGATTTTCAATGGGCATCGTTGTGCTTGAGGAGTCCACAAACTGTATCATCTTTTTTGTTTTCAGGTATCTATTTATGTTACCTTCCAGAATCACCACTGATTCAAAAGGATTAATGTTTGGGGGGCTTTAATGGTCTCCGGTTTAGCTGAAGTCAATAAATCTGTCTCAGGGGCTAACAAAGTGCTTCTATGCAAACTATTTCAGGATGAACAATGGCAGCAGCTACTGTTCACTTCTCTGAAACACTGGATACACCAGAGGATTAGGAAGCCCAAGGAGTTTCAGGAGATTTAAAATAACAGGGCCTGGATGTTCAAAGTAGAACTGTGTGTTCCCGGAAGGAAGAATTCTGACTTAAGCCATGTTTGTAAGAGCAAACTGATGCCAACCAAATGGTGATCACCACAGAAATGAGACACCAGAAAGCCATGCTGAATTATACAGAAAGTCTTACCAAATCATTCCAGGACTAAGCTTAACCTCAGTGGAGGAGAACAGGGCTCTCCCATTCTGGCCCCATTCAAACATAGATTCCCGGATCTTCTGAGGAGTAAATAGCCAAAATTTGTTTTAAAAAACTCCTTGGAGAAACAGCTCCCACTCCCGTTTTTGTTGCTAGTCCGCTTTATTTTTCCCCAGTGGGAACACTACTGAATTATTAGGGGGGGGGGGAATATGTCCTTTTGGCCAGTGCTTGACAGCTGCAAAGGTCTCCCCCCTCCCCTCTCCATGCCTTCTCTGAAGAGGAAAAAGCATCAAAATTCTAGCTCATTTAAAACTCAAGCCTCAACCATTACATTGTTGCAAACCTCACAGAAACGGAAAGAGAAAGAGCTGTCAGCTCTCCATTAGAATTTGCAATGTCGGTCCTCCTCTTTAAGTGCAAACATGAAGAACTGGCAGGAAAAGAGATTCCATCTGAAGAGGAAAGTATGAAATTGCTTTGTTCTTTTGCTTAGCTGTTTCTACTGGGCAAAATGTTAGAATCTCCATTCTAACATTAATCAGGGGCAGGCTTACAGGGCTTGGATACCCTCCCCATAAAGTCAGGGTATGATGCAAAAGAGAGAGGGGAAGGGTTCCCCCTTTAAATCTGCATAAAAAGCCATAAATGGGGACATGAAAAAAATGGATTGAATGCTGATTAAATTAATACAGATTTAAAACATCACGAAAATAGTCCAGTGGGAACTCAGCTTCTATGTGTTTGTGTTTCACAGTTCTGTAACAGAACTGTATTAAAATCCCAGAGGCATGCTGTACAAAGCTGTACTAAAGTCCCAGAGGTATGAATTTTGTCAGTGTTTCTGTATGTTCTAAAAATAATGTCCCTGTCTTATTTTGGAGTATCTTTGCTACTATAGCCCTATGAAATCCCCAAACCCTCTGAGTCATGATAAAACCAGCAGACACTACCAGACAATGCTGCCTTCTATATCTTATGGCAAATGTGATAATTGGCATTTATAAACTGGCATTAAGCTGGACATGAGGAGTTATGGATCTGTAATATCATAATTCCAAGCCAGGCTTATCAAAATAGAAATAATGCTTCTATAAATGGTGCTTTCAAGAGAATTTGGAACAGAACTTTCTGGAAATGCTAAAACAGACAAAGAAAGGACTCCCCCTTGAGTTTTATACATAGCTATCTAGTACTTCAATGGGAAATCATTAGTACTTTCACATGCTCCAGAATGCTCCATCTGCAAGCCGTGGTGCTGCCTTTATCCCAGAGTCATCTGGAATGCATGAGAGGACACCTGAATCTGATCCTCCAGAGCTGTGCAGAAGCAGAAACATCTCTGCATCTTGGTAGGGAGCATCTAATACACTCCAAGTTGGCAGCCTTTGCTCCCACCTCTGGGTGCAAAGCTGCAAGGAGGGGGGATGGCACAGCCATGGCTGCACAAATGCACACCACATCATGATCACTATGGCAGTGGCCAGGTGTGTGGCAGAAGTTTATTTATTTATATTATTTGTGTTTCTATCCCACCCTATGCTGTTGCTCTGGTAACTCAGATGGTCCATGATGGACCATCCACACCTTAAGCAGCTGTAGGTAATGCTGGCCACTGTCCCTGAACTTAACCTCAGTGGCATATCATCCCTATGAAACAGCCCAGACTTTGGAGCCTGACGCATGGGTTCCAACAGCCAAGAACAAATGTCCTTGCCTTGGAGCCCCAGGGGGACACAATTTGGTGTGCCTCCAAAATGGGTCCCCCTGCTAAACTGGAACAGGGAGTCATGTGGGTGGGAGGTAGAAAAGACTTTTACATTGCACAATGGAGACATGGCTAAAACTGGCTTCAAATAGGATTACCTTATTAGTCACTTGGTGATTCTAGCTGTAGCTGGTTTAGAGAAACACCCTATTCAAATTTGATTTGGCTTAGGGTGTGTCCAGACAACTTAAAGCTGTCTTAAGCTACAAATTCACTGCATAGTTGCTTCCCTTTCTCCAGATGAGGGAAATTTGCACAGGGAAGGCAGAGCTCCTGCCATGACCTGTCAGCCAGGTAGGATAATCAAAAACTCTGCAGGATCCTCTCTCAAGGCAAGGGAAAGTGTGAAGTCAACCAGCACACTTTTAACAGCACACTTTCCCTACTGCTGCTCTGCTGCCGCTGCTGACTGATGATCATATTACCAGTCACATAACTGCTGGATCAGTAGCAGCTGCAAAGTTTTGGCTGCTGTCTGGAGTCACCCTTACGTTTTGCTGCATATAATGTCTTGAAATCAGGATAGTTGCTTGCCAAAGCTTCACTTCATCATATTTGATTGATTTTGGTTACAGCATGTCAAAGTAAATAATCATGCCCCTTTACCCTCCAAAGAACCAGGTCATTGCACCACATAGAAATAGAAATTGTATGTAGCTGTGAACCTGAATTCAAATCTTTCCAGGCAGCATGGAATTCCAGTTGTTTTGAAGTAAGTCTGAGATCTGATTAGCCATTTTTCCATATGTATATCCAAGTTAAAATCTGAGTGGAATTTGGATGTAAATTGGCATCTCGAATCACCATTGTCTACTGGAATGATGTCAAAGCAATATTTTAAAAAAAATACAATTACACACACACAAAAAAAATAAAAGCTCACTCAAACTAGGTTTTGTCAAATCATGATGTTAAAATAAAATGACAGATAAGAACACTATTCCATTGAAACCAAAATTGCACAGAAGAGATTTATTAAAAGTTTGAAAAAATGCTATGACTTTTAATAAGTGTATTCTCTTCAATTTTGTTCTTCATGAGGGACACAAGATGGATTTCATTTCAGTGAACTGATGTATGTTATGTGCTAAATAAATCTAGAGGAAACAATGAAAGGATTATTTACTCATTTTATCAGGAAATGTAATAGGGCGATAATGGAATTGCACATATATATGGTTATTTAATATAGAAGCTTATTACTGGCTGTGTAGGAACCCAAGTATATTATGAGTATGTGGAGATTCTGATAAACATTTGGTTAGCTGTATGACATTTTTTAAATCAGAAACATAAAAGGTCAGTTCAAGGGAACAATCTAAAATGAAGTGACTCCAAGGACAGCTGCCAATGTCTTAACTATGCCTGAGATGTCTCTGTTCTGAGTCCTCCTTTTGCAGCCCAGTGTTTACAATAGCCTCACCTGAGCTGATGTCTCATCCCAATTTTATATGGCTTGTTTGAACTGATGACTGAGGGCAGTGGGATGCCCAGTGTGATTCTAAGTAGGAACGTG
Source organism: Aspidoscelis tigris stejnegeri (assembly GCA_023333525.1). Lineage (NCBI taxonomy): Eukaryota > Metazoa > Chordata > Lepidosauria > Squamata > Teiidae > Aspidoscelis > Aspidoscelis tigris. The sequence goes on from JALMGA010000010.1 coordinate 20,241,694, forward strand.
AATGAATGGGGTATTTTGCATTCAATTTGAATTGAATTAAATGTAAGAAAATCTATATTGGTTCTAATAGATCCCCTTTGAATGTGGTAGGATATGAATGCATTCATACAGATTCGTACAAATATCCAATGCAAACACATATGCATCTAATACGTATCTGATATGCATCCTGCAATGTATCTGCTCAAATCTGCTCTGAATCCACTTTGAATCTGCTCTCGAACCATGTCGGTTCACTCCGGATCCATTTCACAAATGTTCCAAAGCATTCGTATTCACACAAATGTCAATGTACATATGTCATAACTTTTGACTCATATACAAATGTCTGAATTCATATTAATTCTTACGAATGTTACAAATATTCATGCATATCCCTAAGCATATTTAGTTAACAAAGGTAGCTCATGTGAATACAGTAATCTAGTCAGGATTGCAGCACAACTGTCCTATAAATACTGTTCAGAAACTGTGGTCCATATTATTCTATTAGATTTGCTTATCTTGCCCCTCCCTTTTTGCTTTTAATAACTGAGTCCCTTAGATCCATACAATATCATAATAGTTTGGCCTGGACAGTTGTGGAATTGTAAGGCTAAGACCTTGAAGTGACTGAATCATTTCTATGATTCTTTGTATTACAATCAGAAGTTACACTCTGCAGTCTGTTGTGCTTAAGCCACCTTTGCCAATCTGCAGCCCTTATGCTTTTGGATCCTGAAGCCAAATCAATGTTGAAGTCAGATATCCTAAAATTCTGTCCCATACTTGAAACTGATGTATTCCTTGCTTTGTTCTAAACTAGTAACCGCCAAACTCTGTATAAGAGAACTGAAAATATTCAAAGGTCAAGACATAGGAGACCATAATAATTCCAAGTGTTATTATATGAGCAGTGTAATCCTAGCAGAAATCCTATTAATAGCCTTGAATTCCCTTTTTTGGATGACTACTATGCTTAAAGACCATGGGTATAGCCCAGAACAAAGCAAAGTCTCTATACTCTTTGTAGTCTTTTAAGTTTAAGCAGCCTGGAAGAGAAATACGGAAATAATGAACCAGAAAAGATTATCAACTCCAAAACAGCAAACTCTGTATTACTGAGATAAACAGGGACTATTGGACTCATTTTGGAAAACGCAAAGGACTGTACAGAAAAAGGCATTTTACCAGCATGATAATGCATTGGATTATTCACCCTTATAATAACTTTAAGAGCCCCACATCTCATACCTGACCCAGCCAGCTTTACCAATTATATGTAATTTAATTGACAGTAAAATACCTTGTCTCTATTCCAGTCCAGCTGAAAAATTCACTGAAGAACAGGTCACTGTAAGTGTATCAAGGTAAAATAAAATAAAAATATTTCTGTCTTCTTAAAAACACACGCATGCACACACGTGTCATTAATGCTTAAAGAAGCAGTTCCACTGTTACGTTCTTATCAAAGAGCTGCATATGCTCACTGAAATGTGAATGTATATCCTGCCTTGAAAAGTTTAATTCAAAAATAATATGACATGGAAGGATCTCGACTTCATTCAATCTTTATCTGCCAGGAAATTAAATTGTATTGATGGAGCCAGCTTAGATATTTATACCAAGGAAAATTAGTCAGATATTCCAGATCAGTTAGTTTATTTGCGATGCAATATAAGATAAACTAGAAATTTTAAACCAACCTATTTGCATCTGAATGGCATTTTCCATCTAGTGAAGTTATAGGCAAGAGTGCAGGTAGGCTCAACCAAGAGTGTAAACCATGAAAAATAATAATAATTTTAAGGGTTGTACAGTTGGCCTGCTAAACTCTACTTTGCTTCTCATGTGAGCTTTTCTCTGTCACTTTGGCCCTGGTCACACCTAGGACCTGGTCACACCTATATGAAAGAGGATGTTCTTTTTCACAATTTGAACTGAGGTCATACCAGCTCTGTTTACACCTAGATCATTATAGTGAAACAGGAAACTTGAGGCACAAAACTCACTTCAGAGACAGGTCCTCAGGAATCAAAGGTTTTAATTCTGCATGCCATTAGCACAGTTCGAATCCTCCCTGCCAGCTTCGCCTCTCCCAAAGAACCAACCCTTATCTTTATGCATTCCTTGGTGAAGGCCGTTTAGACAGACATGCACAGAAGTCTCAGTCTACAGGCAGTTTCTAGTTTTGTTTACTGAAAAACATGTGGTTTACGGGAAATGAAAGCTAGCATTCAGCAGTTTTGAAGCAGTGGGCTCAGGTTAGAACGGTTTAATGTCAGTAGGCCAGCTTGGAAAACAAACTAAATAAAAATAATGTAACACAACCTGTAGATGACCTGATGTCATCCTAAACTAAAATTGTGACAAGGGCCTATGAGAATCTGATTTCCAAAAATACACTCTGTCTGCACAGGTCAGAGCATGATCCCAATTGGGGAGGCCCTGATCAGGAACACCAGTAGGTTTGATTAAATGGGGCTACCAGTGGACAAGAGCAACGCCCAGTCCAAAACACAGAGAAGTGTGCAGAAAACGCACCTCCCATGTTTGGGCCTAGCAGAAGATGCGTTTCAGCAGTGTGTCCTCAGAGTGATCGGAGCCTAGCTTTGAAGCCTCCGTGTGTTTTGGGGCTGGGGCAGGGGATGGTCTGGACCAGCACTGCGGTGCAGATGGTGTTGTTTCATACTACACCTTTCTGTGGTTGAAACTAGTGGATCCGCCTGTTGAAGACCCAGTGGTTTTGACCATGGATGAGTATGTGAAGGACCCCTGGATCTGATGGGGCTGTTTCAAGCAGCACTGGAATAAGGTATTTCATTAGCCTTATCTTAGGAAGGAGACATTGCAATTATTATTTTTTTAAAAAAAAACTCATATAAATGTGATAAGATGATATGTTTTGTTATAATCAATAGCTTATATAACATAAAAATGCTAGAGACTCCTGGTCTTTGCAGTCAGTTGAGTTCCTCTAAATCATGTTACAGAAATGAATGGAGGGAGAAGTGAAAAAATTACCTGCTTACCTACATAACCTCTGGGTTTATGTGTAGATTGGAAGTATGGGATTGTCTCTGCCTCATAGCTGTGCAGAACCTTTGTACAATGGCAGAGTTGCTTTGGAATATTGCTTATGTATTCTATTGCAAGTATTGATTAATAACACTTCTTTCTTTTTCTTTTTTTGCAATCATGACTGAGTTTTAACCTCACAGGAATTCTGCTGCAGCTTAGGCGCTAATAAATTTTAGGGCCATTAAGGTGCAATCCATCAAGAATAAGTCAGCACAATACTTTCTATTAAAATGAGGAAGACTTAATCAGAACTGTAAAATAATTATATTTCTTTACGGCACAATTCTAAATGACGGCTTTATGCATAGCCACACATTTGAGGTAACATTACCAGAAATAATATTAGGGTAAAATAAAACTTGGTTTTTAGATCAAATATCCAGTTAAGTACATCTCAATAGGTAGGGGAAGTTGTTTCTTCAGTCAAAGATCTTGAAATTACAGAATTTGAAAGGGTTTGATTTGGTTTTGGTTTTGCTTTGCTTTCATTCTCTTTTACATGGGGGTGGGGGTGGCACATGGTCTGATTTCCCTATTGTAACTTTTCCAAGCTGATGGATCCCAGCTCAGAATAATACAATTACAGTTTGGTCTAGTGGTTAGGGAGCTGGATTCTTAACTGGTAGTCTTCAGGTTTGAGTCTACAGTCCTCCACAAAGCCAGCTGGGTGACCTTGGGCAAGTCACAGCTCTTTTTCTGAGCTCTCACAGCCCTATATACCTCACAGGATGTCTGTTATGGGGAGAAGAACAGGTTTGTCAGCCGCTTTGAGTCCTCTTAAATGGGTGAAAAATGTGGGGTAGAAAAGGCAACACTCTCTACTGAAAAAGAAAAAAGTAGTTTAGCTGTTTCTGGTATTCCAACCTTTCTTTCTCACTTCTTGCAAGTCACTGCTAGTGACAGGAAAAGTCACAGCAATGTAACAATAGTAAAGCAGCACGATCGCCACACATTCCATTTAGCAATGTAAATTTAAATCAAAAGATAAATACCTGGAAATTACTGAGCATGACTGCAGAAGATAGGTGAGTTTATTAAAGGTTGATCACTGAACCAATTAATTAAGGGAGAGTAAATGGGATTTATTTGCAGTAGTGTGTTCACTTTAAAGTGCCATCACTTTCAGGAGCTTGTTTTTCTAAGTTGACCCTTCTCTATACAGCTAGATGTGTATAGCAAATGTCGGTCCTGAATGACTAAGCAGTAATCTTAATATCCTCCAATGTAACCTTTCAGGATGCATCATCATCATCATCATTATTATTGACATAACACAACAGTAACACACAGCAAACAAGATATTTATGCTGGTTTTGCTAATTGTTATTACTAGTCAGGCCCTTCCCAAGTGCCTAGGACTGAGCGATATATTGGCAAATGATATGAGCTGATCCCAGCAAAGTGGTTGTCTGTAGCTGGTAGATGGATGTTTTCTTAATGCCAATGCTTTTCAAGTGCCCACTAAGATCTTTCAGCACTGCTTCTAGTATGCTGAGAACCACTGGGACAACCTTTGCTGGATTATGCCAGAGTTGCTGCAGTTCTGGTGAGTTTTTCTGTTTTTCATCAATCCTGCTGTCACCTGGAAAAGCAATGTCAGAGATAAACACTTTCTCTTTCTGCATGATGGTGATGTCTGGCGTGTTATGTTCCAGTGTTCAATCAGACTGTAGTCAGACATCCCGCAAGTAGTTTGACTTGTTTGTTTTTGAATGCTTTTTCTGGTTTATGGTCCCACCAGTTCTTTGCCACCAGCAGATGGTAGTTCTAGCATAAGTTCCAGTGTATCATGTGTGCCACTACATTGTGCCTCTGTTTAAAGTCCATCTGTGCAATCTTTTTGCAGCAGCTCAAAATCTGGTCGATCATTTCATCAGCTTCTTTACAGAGTCTGCACTTTGGGTCTTCCGTTGATTTCTCAATTCTAGCTTTAATGATGGCTTGTTCTTGTGCAGCAAAAATTAGTCCCTCCGTTTCCTTCTTTCGTGTGTCGTTGGCCAGCCACAACCAGCTGTAATAATAATAATAATAATAATAATAATAATAATAATAATAATAATAATAATAATAATAATAATAATAATAATAATAATAATAATAATAATAATAATAATAATAATAATAGCCAACACCAAATCAAGGTAACAGATTAACAGAGTACTATCCCAAAGGGAAAATCCCGCTGTCCTTTCAGTGCACCTGCCCTCCACCACAGGGCAGCTTCAGAGGCTCATGGGGGAAGAACATGAAAATTGCTCCACTTAGCTCTACATGCAACATCCCTGAGCCCAATTCCACTCTGAGGCTCTATCCGCACATACTGGAACGGAGTGATTTTTAAAGATCATTCAAGCCTGGTTAATGTCCAGATGGCCAGGGCCATTTGCATGCACATGAACACTCCTGTTCCTCCCAGGAGCGACAGGATGTGAATGGTCATGTTTCAGGCCTCGTGTCCAGACATCAGTTGCCTCACCCACTCCTAGCCACAACTGAGCACGAGCATGGTTGGGACACAGCACCTGGAAGTGTCCCATTTTCACTGCACCCGTACTGTTTGTGATGGTGCAGTACATCTTGTGGGGAGGTTTTGAGCTGTCCAGAGCAGGTAAGCTTTAGGAGCAGATAAAATGCCTCAGGGACTGAGAATAACTGATGTGTTCCTGTAATCTCTGGGTCACATGTGAGAAGGCCCTGGGTGTCAGTCCTTCTGCTCTTAGGAGATTGGAAAGTACCAACTGTGGAGGTAACAGAGTATCAATCCTCTATGGAATGTTATTTTAAACAACACAGGACTGCAGCAAACAAGAAAGGGGAGGGGAGAAAAGGGGAACTTTTTATTTGTAACCATGCCGAAGGGAGTAGTGTCCAATTTAAAGGGCAATAAATGTCCTAGAAGGCAAAGTAAAAGGGAAATAAATAAAAAAAGGACAGTTCAATATAAAAAGATGGTACTTGGCTACAATGCATTATGATGGGTAAGTGTGATTTCTGGAGAAAAAGGTCTGTATAATTCAGTTACTCCAGACATCCCTGTAAAGATGATAGACCAGGGATATCTATGCTGCTATTTCTTCCCTCAATACAAAACTTTTTTTTATCCTTTATAGAAAAAAATATGAACTAATGGATCTGACTGAGAGAAGAAACTTGATATTTTCAAGTCTTTATGCTGTAATTTTGTGGGTTGCATGGGAACTGTCCTTGCTTTTACTAAGAACACATATGTACAGCTTTCCTTTGATATTTGTTTTAAAACAGTATATTGATGACACTAAGGTCCATCTTTTCATCCCATCTTCATAAAGGAGACACTTCAGATGCTTAACCTTTGCTTGAAAACAGCAGTGGACTGGATGTGCGTTAATAACTTGAAAGTAAATCCAAAAAGGATGGCGGAGCTAGATAATATGAGCTCTTGAGTTTGAGAAGGAAGGAAAAATCCAGTTCTTGATGGGGTTACACACCTTTGTAAGAGACAGAAGTATAGCTTGGGTGTTCTCCTGAATAGATTGTTGACTGCATCCAATCCACACCACTTTATTTTTTGTTTCTAAAGTATCTTAGAGGTAATAGCATCCACATGCTAGTGCCTTAATTCACACTGAAGTCCAGAAAATGCACTCCTAATCTCCATTCCCTAGATAGCGTCCTCATACTACAACCTCTAACCTGATTTGGAACTATAAAAAATGTGTGAAGGTACAATCATCACTACTTAAGTCTCATATAGCTGTAGTGGCTAGGTTTGTGTATTTCCAGTTTGTGCTAATCTGACAGCTGTGATCCTTCCTGGACAAACACATTAACTCTAAAATTGGTGGCTTGTTTTGAACTAAGCCAAATAATCATTGGTTCTGTTGAATTTTAGTGACCTAGTTCAATTCAAAAACAAACTTCTTCAACTGGTTGCAGAAACAAAATGAAATAAATAAATCAGCAAAACAACTCTGGAAACCCCATTAAAAATACAAATAAAAGAAAACTCAAACTATTCAATCAGTTCAAACACTCCTTTGTTCAGTTTGGATTTGAACCTCCTATTTGAACTGGCATGGTGTTTGGTTCAAATTCTAACCAGTCAAACCAGCCAGTTCAAATCAAACCAGCTCAAAAATGAATAAGTTCAGCACATCTCTATAGGGATGGCTCAGCCCTAGTGATAACATCTGGTAAAATATGAACTTTATTGTAACATGTTCAACAAATGGGCTGCTCTTGAGCACAGTTAAGAAGCTGCAATTAGTGGAATATGCACATTGTGCTGGTCTTAAATTATCTGCACTAGTTGCCATTATACCACTGAGCACAATTCAACTTACTAATGTGCACATGTATGATCGCATAATGTCTTAAACAGCCAGGGCCACAATTATTTAAAGTAACAACTCCTCTGTATAGACCTTGCTGGCTGATAATTTCTACTGAGGTGGGTCGCTGGAAGATACACTGGGGCTGTGTACCCATAGGCACTAAAATCCAGACTGGAATGGAACTTGGCATCCAGCATTCCCACTATGTTGGCCAGTAATCCGAATCCGTCAAACTCCGTTCCCACTCCACTTCTTTTGCTGCAGATTTTCTGAGTACCATCCTGCAGAAATCCGGGGTGGGGGAACCCCTGGTTAAACAGGACTTTTCTTGCCAGTAAGTGGATTAAAAGATCCGAGATGGGAAAGGTGGGTTTTTTTCCTTTTTGTTTTAAACTTTAAACCAAACTGCCTTCGCGATCGGCCTTCAGCTTGGATGGGCGAAGAGGAGAAGGAGAAAGGGGGGGCAGGCTCACTGCCATGAGCCACGACTTAGCCAAGTAGAGGGGGGAGCCCAAGCAACATTAAACTCAGCAGCGGCAGCTGCGGCTTCACCGAATAGAGGGGAGGGGGCACCAGGCAACATCAAGCTCTGCAGTGGCAGCTCCTGTCCTCTCCTTTTGAGAAAAACCATTGCACCATGCTGTTAAAAAACAAAACAAAACACTCATGTGCTTCTGTTCACTTGCGGGTCCAGTTATGGGAACAGCCCAATGCCTGCTCAGTGCTGTTCCCGGCCAGAAACTCAAACTCGCACCAGAACCTGGAACAGAATAATTCAAAAACGTGCTAGGTGGGAACATACCCTGAGACTTTTTACACTTATCAACCTAGACTGGGAAGAAGAAGAAGAAGAAGAAGAAGAAGAAGAAGAAGAAGAAGAAGAAGAAGAAGAAGAAGAAGAAGAAGAAGAAGAAGAAGAAGAGTTGGCTTATCTACCCCTCTTTTCTCACCCATTTAAGAGTACTCAAAGTGGCTGACAAACCCTCTGTTCTTCTCCCCACAGCAGACACCCTGTGAGGTAGATGGAGCTGTGAGAGCTCAAAAAGGGAGCTGTAACTAGCCCAAGGTCACCCAGCTGCCTTCATGAAGCAGTACGGAATCAATTCAGGAAACCTCCAGACAAGAATCTGACACTCTAACCACAAGAGCAAACTGGTAAGGTTAAGTTGCAGCTTCAAGGGCTCATAAAGCTCCATACCAGGCCAACATCTGATGCACATCTGGATGTTGTCATGGCAATCAGGATGCAGTGTGCATATGTGCAGTTGCAGCCATGCTGCCATGCCCACTTGCAGCACCACACCTGGAAGAGGGTGCAGACACTGCTTCCTGGTCACCACCAATGCTCTCCCAGTCAAGCTGTGGACAGGTTTTTAGCAGTCCAAAGTTATTAGTTCCAGGGAGTAGTTGGTGTACTCTGGGGTGGCAGTAACAGCAGCCTGCGGAAGCACTTGACCAATGATTGGATCACCACTCACTAGAAGGTAAGTGTGAACAGGGCCACGATCTTCAGTGGTTCAGAGTGGAGGGGCATATGAGATGCCTCACTTGGTGAATGATTTCAAGCTGTCCTATTTCCAGAGGTGAGTCATTCACCATCATTGTACATCTTTCAGTGAAAATCCACTTCTGGACTAAATGCTTTGGTTAAAAAATAATGTCTCTCTCTTGTTGTCATGTTCAATGACTCAGTAACATTGTGTTACTGTTAAAAACACATTATTTTAAAGGTGCATTTAGACTTTAATAGCTCTCCTTGAGACTACAGTACATAAGATGGGTTGGAAGCAAAACAAAGCAGTCTGAAGCTAGACTCTGCTCCCACCCATGATGAATAAATAGCACCAGACTCACAGGAGAGGTTTTTCATGGAAATTAGAAAAATAGAGATGTTTCTGAGCACATTTCAATTGTCTGGCCATCACACCTCTGAATGACCTCACTAAATACTGTACTTGTGGTTCTTAATGTTTACAAACTTTCCTGCAAATCTTTTAGTCCTGGCTTAATTAACGTTTCCCTGCTCCTATAACCAGCTGCTGGTAAAAGTGCTTAGAGCTCCATTACTATTCAGCAGCCAGGACACTGAAGTAGCAATATCCTGGGCCCCAGGGGCACTAAGGAAACATTTTGTGGTTTATGCATATCACAGAACTTCCTGTGATCAGTTCTAAGGCATATGGCACACAGGAAGCCTGATCCCCCTTTTATAGATTTGGTAGCCTGAACCGCATATCTGTCTTGGATGGTTCCATTTTAGAGTTCTAAAATCTGTAATGCGTTAGAGGCCACAAAACCTCTCCTGGCTGTGTTTGCACTGAGACAAGTCCTATGGCATCCTGGTGATAGATGTCTCTGCAAATGGCATGGACATCTATCCCACCAGAATATCTGGCTTGGTTGTCAGAGGGTTCTTTCTGTGCTTATCTGTAGTAAATCTGGATCAGTGCATCTAGAATAATAGGACCCAATTATTTAGATTGCATGGTGGTGTGGGCCAGATCAGCACCATCTGCACAATGCTGACCCACACCTCCCCATGGATGTGATAACTTGCATAGACACGGAATCTTTTAGTGGATGAGAAACCTTGTGAACAGATTTGTTTTGCATGTGTTGTCCCTAATCTATCTCAAGAACTGGAACTACACATAACATAAGAACATAAGAGAACCCCTGCTGGATCAGGCCAAAGCCCATCTAGTCCAGCATCCCATTGCACATGGTGGCCCATCAAATGGTCATGGGCTTCTCAAGCAGAGAAAAGGACAAACCTTTTCCTACTCTTGAATTCCAACAAATGGCCTTAGAAGCATCCTGCTCACTCCCCCCCCCCAGCCTGAAAGATGTACCTAGGCATTCATTCTAGTAGCCATTGATACACCAGTCATCCATAAATTTGGATGGTGACAGAGGTAGTGACAGACTGGTAGCTGTCACCACCTCTTCCAACAGCAAATTCCATAAACCGATGACCCTCTGGGTGAAGAAATACTTCCCCTTGTCAGATCCGACTCACCTACTCCTCAGCTTCATAGAATGTCCCCTGGTTCTATTGTTGTGTGACAGAGAAACAAAATGTTCTATATCCACCTTTTCTATACTGTGCATAATTTTATATACTTCAGTCAGGTCCCCTCTTAAACGCTGTCTCTCTGTGTTAGATTTGGATCAGTAAATCTGGAATAACTGAGCCCACTGATCTAGATTGGAAAGAAGCATGGGCCAAATCTGCACCATCTGCATGGCACTGATCCAGCTAATGCCTTGGCAAGTAGTTAAATGGTTAATGTGGTCAAAACAGAAGATTACACTGAGCTAGACTTCCAAGGTCAGAGATGTTTATGTGTGCTGCTTCCCAGGCTAGGAATCAAGATATGTTCTGTTGTGAGAATGTAATGCAGCTGTCTGGAATGATGTAAGCTTAAATGGGGGCATATACCAATGCTGACACCCCGTCCGTATAACCTGTAAACAGGTTTCTGTCTATTGTAGTGTTCTTGTAGTGCTCATATCGTTCATGCTATTAAAGCTATCTTGTGGAGTGAGAATGCTGTTTGGATTTTTTGGCTGCAATTCAGACACTGACAAGTGGATTTTACCTATGTGCTGTCTCAGTCCTTCATTCTGCTTACTCACCTTTACATGTGTCTCTATGGCTGTGAGGGTCACACAAGCTTTGAGCTGCCGCCCCCCCTCCCCTTGAAGCCTGCGAGATACTTTTTGGCAGCACACTATCGTAATTCCAGAACATGAATATGTTTCCAGGAGAGAATCTAAGGGCCTCCTAAATGAGATCTGGCTCAGTCCAGTGCAGGCAGAACTGGATTAGCAGAGGTGTGGCCTTCATGATCTGCATTAACATGTGGGTGAGGTTTGTAATCTGGATTAAGAAGCCTTTTATTCCAGGTCACCAATGAGTGTAGAAAGGGCCCATATCATATAACGTATGACAAAGGGTCTAGGAAAGTAGCATTTTGTCCCTCCACCCTTCCTCCTTTTAAAGATATTTTCATTGTGCTTGACACACAAAGCCACTCTTCAATTCAAATTTGATACAAACTAGGGGTTCAAAATGAACTTTGCAACCCCCTCCCCTGGTCTGTGCTTAATTGGTCCAAGACTCAGACAGTTTGGCAATATTTTTGCCCTATTTTTGGCCTTTTTCAGCGTTTAATAGGGTAACAAATTGGTTTGATGTTTGAAATGAATTGGTTCATTACCCTTGAAGTTTGGTCCAATTGGCTCTAAGATGGATATAGAGATTGGTAAAAAATATATGGAAGATATATAGATATGGTATGTGGTCTGTATTTATAAGGTTAAAATAGGCTCTTCTACCATTCTTACACAAAGGTCAAAGGATATGTAAATTGATACATGGATGTTTATAGAGACATTGGTTGCATCCACATACAGTAAAACAAAGTGGTTCAATAGCATCTTAAAAGTGATAGCATCTGCATCCTCTAATTCCTATTAAAGGCCAGGAAATGCACTTCCAAAGTATCTCCTACAGCCTTTACTGTGGATGAGAGGTAGGATGTGCCATCCACAAACTAGCTCTTCTAAGCTGCTTTTGAGCTTTTCCCGTCTTTCTTTCCTTTTTGAGCTTTGTTCTGTTTTTAAGTGTGGATGGCACTCCCAGCTCTGAAGGCCTCTTCACCAGTTGGCCTGGTATAGAAAAACAAAACCACCCATCGATTGAGTTTGCCTGTGAATCACTGAGATCTTCCCTGTAGCTAGCAAATTCATAAAATAATGTTAGATGTTCTGCATTGTAAAATATGCCATGCTTTGTTGTATTAGTTTTGCATTTTTAAAATGTTTCTCAACAGATATATTTCACCTAATTGTTTTTGACAAATGACATTAATTATGTTGACTCATATTTCCTTGGCACAGAAGCCATGAATGCACTGAATAATTCAGATTTACACTTTTTCCCCATCTCTCTCTTTCTCTCATTTGGTCATGTTTTGAGCTCTTTAGTTTGAGTGTCTAAAGTACCCATTTGGAATTGCAATGAAAAACAAAGGCAAGCATGTGGATAAAACAATTGGATCAGCAGGATACAGAAGCTGGCTAATTTAACAGGTGACATTTTGGCTTATGGGATCAGAGATTAATAATGCAAATGACTACAATACAATCAAAAGCAGCAGGCCCAAGAAATTATTTTAATTGTAAAGGGTATTTTTAGTGCTGAATGCCAAGAGGCTCAAAAAAGAAACCTGCGTTCTCTCAGACGCAAAGCTATAGCATTGTTCATAGTTCTCTGGACGTGTAGAATTCAAGAGCTTTCCAAGGCAGTTCTCTGCAGCAGAATATAGTATAGTTATGTCTTACAGAAGTTATATGATAGAAGCAGCAGAAAATGCAAAAGCAAGACAGTAATGGTTATTCCGATTAAGACAAATCATTTGGTTATTACTGTTATAGATTACTGGTGTGTGATGTGCTAGAAATCTCAAATATATAAATTACCTGATCTAAATAATTTAGTTGGGTTCAAAGCTTTTCAGTCATTCAACTGGAAATTGGTTTAACAGTTCAAGTAAACTATAGTTCCCCAGAAAATATTTTATATGATTTTATAATCTCCACCTCAAGCCAAACAGTTTTGTACAGCCTAAAGGAAGGTTTAATTTTTCTTAAGCTGCAAAAATTAAAACTTTAAAACTGAAATTTATATATGGTTATCCAAAGTTACTGAGAGGTTTATTCACCAGCTTGTTAACTGGATTTTCAATATTACTGCAAGAAATAATTTGGGCTCGACACAAGGACAAAACTACCTGTTGAGCTATATCAGATTCCTCAGAAAATATCAGTGTTATGTTGTTCACACAAGCTGCAGTCCTCATCTATTCAGGTAACTTTTAAGTTTTAAACCACCATAGATCCACCTTCAAAGCGAGAGAACACATCAAGAATCCAACAAGCTATTTTACTTCTACATTTTTTTTACTCAGAAAATCCAATCTGACTGCATTGGAAACACAGTTCTAGCAGTATCCCTCTTTGAACCAACAAAACCTAAGTGTCCATTAGAGGTAAAAGCAACCAGATCAGGGTTAAATATTCTTCATTGTTTCCCCTCCCCCTTTGCTCTATCGGCCAGTAGCTATTGTATCACTTTTTAAAAAGCCAGAGATGGTGTACCTCCTCTAGAGAAGGAGGAGGAGGAGGAGGCAGAGAAGGGTTTCTATCCCACTTTTCTCACCCATTTAAGGGGACTCAAAGTGGCTGACAAACCTTCTGTTCTTATCCCCAAAATAGGCACCCTGTGAGGTAGGCGGGGCTGTGAGAGCTAAGCTGTGACTAGCCCAAGGTCGCCCAGCTGGCTTCGTGGGGGAGGGCAGAAATCGAACCTGGTATTCCTAGATAAGAGTCTGGCCCCCTAACTACTAGACCAAACTGGCTGACAATAGGCTTATCTCCCTTGGCTGATGCACTGTCTGCAGTATTGAAAGCACCCATATGCATGGGTTGTGGTCTTTGGCCCCTGAATGCAGTTTCCCTTGTGAATGCCACCTTATCATTGACTGCTGCTACTAGGACTGATGGGCATACCATCATTTTTACCTAAGCACAACTTTCAACAATATAGAGGAATGCTGTCTTCCATATGGACCTGCCTGTGCCCTAAGATCTGCAGGGGAGGCCCTCCTGGTTGTACCACCACCTTCAGTAGCAAAAGTCGTGGGCACCCAGGATAGAGCCCTTTCAGTGAAGGCTCCCAGACTGTGGAATAGTCTCCCTCCTGATGTGTGTCAGGCACCTTCACTCTGTGTGTTCAGATGAGCTGTGAAGACCCAGCTCTTTACCCTAGCCTTTGGCTACCTAAAGGAACAGCTTCTCCCCAAATCCAGGCATTGTTATGGTTTTAATATGTTTATTATGTCACTGTTTAAATGTGTTCATTTATATACTGTAATCCACTCTGAGACCTTTGCATATAGGGCGGGGTGAAAATCAATCAATCAATCAATCAATCAATCAATCAATCAATCAATCAATCAATCAATCAATCAATCAATCAATCAATCTATCTATCTATCTATCTATCTATCTATCTATCTATCTATCTATCATCATTGATTTCAATTTGTGGTCTTGTTTTATAAATTGTTTCTCTTTTTATTTATTCAATATGTATTTTGCAAACAAAATGCAGTCTGCAGATCATTTAATAAATAAATCACGTGCATCCTCACATCTTCATTATATAGGTCTTATGTGTCTGTCCTACCTTTCTTCCTTCATGAAGCTGCCAAACACTTGGTTTCTGGGAGGCCTCTCGGGTCCTCTTAGCTTCAATAAAAATGTCATGGCCAAACTCCCCACATATCAGATATCATTTGGGCAGCATCTAGATGGCCTTTTTCCTTGTAGCAAAGGGAAGAAAAGGAATCAAGGGTAGGGGCAGGCGTAGCAAAAGGCATTTGTAGCTGATGGAAAGATCTGCTCGCTTTTGCTGCCTAGATTCTTAGCAACAATTGGTTTCCAAGAATGTCCCTAAACTCAGCATTTGCTTCACAAGGAAGTGCAGACTTTAGTTAATTACAAGGAAGTGAAGTGCATTACCACTCTACACTGATGAGTAGTGAAGCAGAAGTGGCAAGATAACTAGGAAAAGACAAGAGTCAAATTGGAGTCTTCCCTTTGATTTCTCTGAACTGTAACCTGTAAACAAAAACACCATTTTCAGGTATTAAAGGTAAAGCATCCATTGGAATGTCCTCCCCTCCCGTTACTGCTCCTGCTTCATGAGTCGCTACTGCTGTTCTATGCCTACCCTATACCTGCTCTATACCATGCCACAAGTCTATTTCACAAGGGCTCTTTTGTGAAAGGAGGCATTATGTGGCATGCATTTTCTTCCTGCTGCAATAAGGGCTGAGTCTGATTTGACATTCACAGAGTTTGTCACTCAGACTTATAAAGCAATTTTGTGAATGTCTCCAAAAGGAATTCTTCACCTCGTGCTACAGTATTCTCTAGATCTATGAATGGAACAATAGGAGACCAGGTTCTGGGATACAGCTATGTAGAAGTTCATGGATATCTAATCCACACATAAAGCCTCCCAGTGGAGATGCTCTTATTGCTGCTTTATTTCATGACAATATTTGTAATGAACTCTCCAGCTCTGAACGCTTCACGTCCCTTTTGTCTTCTCACTGTGGTGAAGTGGCAGAACTGGAAAATGCCAGCATACCTCCTTTTTGCTTGTATTCAAAACAACAGAGCATAATATTATTTTCCTTCCCCTATTCATTATTGATACAATTGGCATTATGAGACTTAATTAAAATGTGCTATAATGTGCCAGAGAAGAAAAAAGGAAAGAAAAGCAGAGAAGGGGGGGGGAATCGATGTGTTGAATTAGCAAATAACGGCAAATCAGTGATAGTTTTGCAATTTAATTAACATAGCTTTATCCAAGCACTGGGCCATCTGGTTCCATTTCAGAAAAGGCAGGAACTGACTTGTCTTACTTTGTCTGCATCCATCTATATATGTCATTTGCATTTTGATGAGTCCATTTCTTCTCCCCTTTCAGACAAATGTTCACTTCACCTGGGAAAGTCTACAAAGCACTAAAGGACACTGGAAGATGGAAATGGCAATATAAATGGCAGTGATTATTATTATTCCCTGCTCAGCTACTGCAGCTATTACATTTTTTAAAAGAAGAGACAGACTGTATGCAAAAGCACAGAGCCAAACCAAATAATGGGCTCTTCTGTTCACAAATAATATCTCCCTTTTAAAACTCATTGTTAGTAAAGTTGGAGTTTCACATTCAGCAGCCCTTGAGAACTTCTCTTTATTTCTCCCTGTGCATTACTTTTGCCTTTGATTTCTTCTCCTGTTTTCTCAGTAGCATATATAAAATTGTATCTGGCACTGTGAGTTGATTTGCCACTGTAAATCAATTGATTATATTCACTAATGAATAGCATTCGGATTGAGATGGCATTTGGTGACATGACTGTTCCATCTTCGTGTAGTTGCTACTTAAGGAGGCATTCTCTATCAGGTTTTTATCAGATATGGGGGGAAGCATCTCTGATGTGCCTTAGAGAAGGCTCTGAGGTGGGATTGTTTGCTCACTCGTCTGCTCCTCCCCCTCCCCTGCGCATTCTAGGCTAAAAAAATGAGGATTAGAGAAGTGTTGGGACAAAAGGGCCCTTTCTTGAGGTGCCTCTGAATCAGCCAATTCATTATCTCTGAAAACAGCCCAAGAAGCCTTTTAGAGCCTTTAATGTTTGCTGGCAGGCACTTAGGTTGTGTTCAGACAAAATAAATGGGGCAGCTTAGAGACACCTCAGAGACAGTCATGTGTGTCATTCATCCAACTCTTCTTTAATCCACCTTTTCTAGTACAGAATGTCTATGAAAGTTAGGAGGGAGAGGGGAATATCTGTAGTTCAGTGGTAAAACAAACTGCTGAAAATCAGAGGGTCACCAGTTTAATCCATAAAGTAAGTAATGCCAAACTTCATCTGACAAGAAAATTGCATAGTGTTGCCCATGCACTCAACCAGGACTCAGACACAACTCAGAGGTACCCAACACGAAGAAGGAGGAGGAGAGGGGCAGGATTGTGTATGAATGATGGCACCTAGGAACTGTGTCTGATCACAGCCTCAGGTTTCCATTTGCACTTGTAATGGGAGATCCTAACTTTAGGCTTTAGAGGGTTAACATTAGAAGTAAAAATCTCAAGGGAAAGCCAAGTATTTGTGCTAAGTTCTGATGAAGAAAGGCACGCTTGGTCTTGAAGCAGTACCATCCACAACCTTTACACCTAGGAATTTACTTCCAACACTGATAACACTAATTGGATTCAGAGGTGGGACGGATAACTATTCACATCACGTGATGGAAGGGGTTATTCACTCACCTTCTAGAAAGACCTAACATTTTTGGCATCTTATGGCTGATGTATATCATCTGATGATTTAGGATATAGCCATGCCTGTATGAGCTTTAAGGTATCTTTAAGATATCTTCTATTATTCTCAAGCTTGACCTCACTGAATGCTATTT
The DNA here is from genome assembly GCA_023333525.1 of Aspidoscelis tigris stejnegeri. NCBI lineage: Eukaryota > Metazoa > Chordata > Lepidosauria > Squamata > Teiidae > Aspidoscelis > Aspidoscelis tigris. Next base: position 20,259,129 of record JALMGA010000010.1, read on the forward strand.
CTTTGAATTTCCATGGAACGTTGGAGTTGAACATCATGTTCTGCATGGAGAAATTTATTTACTTGGACTTTAATGATTTTATTTTATTTTGCTATTTTATGTATTTGCTCAAATATTGCCTTTTTCTTTTAATAAACCAAATTATTCTACACTTTTTTCTGTTTTTTGTGCAACCTGAAACCAAAAATTCTTGCCATTGCACCACCTTAATCCATTTTAACGCTGTAGTTGGCACTAATTCATACTGGGAAGATTATACCTGTTATTTGCAAGGAAGCTCCACTGAACTGGATACCGATCACTGATAGGGTTCTGACCCAACAATCTGATCACAGGAAAATTTGCAATGCCCAGATGTTTTTCCATTAAATCTGGAATTTCCCTTTTGCTACACTTTGAGAAAAACTGGCATGCAACAGACTTATGACCATTTTGATGCACAATTTTCCTGTGCAAAGTATTTATTTATTTGCTTGCTTGCAATAAAACAAAAGACTAAGGATGGATTTCCATTCACTGAAGGAGGCAGCTAGTGCACAAACACTTGAGGGGAGGTACCATGATGCCCCTCCAGAAGACACCTCTGCTCCTCTATCTCAGGGTGCAGAACTGTTGTTTCAGGTGGCAATCAGAGGTTTCAGAGGTGAGGGCAGAAAATTGTATCCTACAGAGCAAGTACATCATAAAGCAACTTCCCATAAATGGGGTGATCCTTACCAAGAAGTTTCTGAGACATAAGCAGATGAAAGATGAGCAGTGAAGAAGCTATAGTTTGCTCAGAATCATCTTAAAATGTGTTACTCGTGGATCAGAATGGTTGGAGTCTGTTCCATCCTAAACATGTCACCGTTTCTCCGGAGCTTAATCCATCTGGCAACCTGCTGATGACACAACTTTTTAGCTTCACGGAGTATTAGTCAGTTAGTATGCGTTAGTTTGCCAGATAGTAAACTCTCATGTGATTTTTGTCACTTATAGGTTGTTCTTGAGGGAGATTTCCAGTTTTCTATCCGGGATTATTAAAGCTTTTTGATCTTCTTGTCCTTTGCTTTGGAAATGTTATGTTTGCCTTTAGCTATTAAAATCTCTTTTAATCATAAATGTCTTATCCTATAACTTTTGAAAACAGTACATGGGGTCAATGTAAAATTGAGATCTTTGGCCCAATTTAACTCAATTCATCTTATATTGTTAAAGTTATCTACATATCTACAGGAAACACAGGCGCACTTGAAAAAGGCACCAGTGATACATATGTGCTGGTGTAATTTGCTTTTGTTGTTCTGATACACATTTCTGAACAAAGAGAGAAGCATTCTTTAGTGTAAGATTATATACCTCATGTGATAATAGTATCCATTGTGACTGATTAAAAACAAGATGAGTTACTCTCCCTCTAAGAAGCTGAGGATGCTATTCAAGTCCTCAGGGATTGTTGAAATGGATGAATGTTCAAATAGAGGTCAATAGAAGGTACCACATGTGGTTACCATTACAGTTCTGAGTTACTCATTTAACAGCTCTAGCAAAATTTTTTTACAGCTAAGTGATATTGATTCCTTCCCCCTCCTTTTTTTGATGATTCCTATTGGCAATCAAACTCTTCACCTATTGTGAAGATCAATAAGCTTTTAGTATATCGGCATGCAGAAATTTCAGGGAAGTCTCAAACAGAGAGAAGAACCACTGGAAACCGAGACCAAGCAAGCAGGCTTTTATCCATTCAGAGTACAAAACTGTTTGTTCATGATGCACTTTGTTTATTTATTGCATGTTCTCACTTTTTGGTTCAGATTAGATTCTAAGATGATTTAACAATAAAATACACTGTAAAACCACACTTTAAGATAGAAGGGATACACATGGGTGGGTGAACAATATAGTTTCAAGTTGATTGAATTCCTTGGCTGTGCCCACATTGGATCAGTAAACTGGTCCAGTGGGATTGATATAACACATAATCAACACTATGTAATGGTCTTCCAGAAGAACATGCCTCCTGGTAGACTATTTTGATCACAATGAATAGAGTATTTGATCAGATTACAGCATGAAAATGGTGCCATGGTGCCATTTTGTCTGCTTCAAGTGTGGGCTTACAAATCCAGACTCATTTCTGGGTACCTAGAAGGTAGAAATTGTAATTTTACAATGTATTTTACTATTAATCCAACAGCAAAGTGACAAACTGTTTTCTTTCCATATTATCTAGCCCAAAAGGATCCAACCTTAATAATAATAATAATAATAATAATAATAATAATAAAAATGGGAATGTGCATGAATACTTTCTAGGTTAGTAATATATTATCGACTTGAAAGTTGTAACTGTACTTTTAAAGCTGATTTTACACTAGATTTGTAGACTAGCTCAGTAGGACCCAATAGATCATCTGCCTATCTCAGGGTAGATTATTTTATTCATGCTAAACAAGAACTTGATGGAGGCCATTGTGTGAAAACTATGCCATAGCCCATTCCAAAGGTAGATTTACAAATATTCTGTAGTGTTCTATCCTGGTATATCAGATCACATCTCTAGGAACCAAACCAGACAGAGCTTTGTTGTTGTTGTTGTTTTGTCACTTTAAGGAAAAGTGTTAATCAGACTGTTGATAAGCACCCAAAAGCCTTCTTCCTTTTTCCACACTAGAGTCTTCCTGACAATAGGAATTGCTTGCTGATTGGCCTCTCATCTGCCAAGTTTTTCATGGCCCTGATTGATTAATCTTCCATAGCAACAGTTTCCATACTGTGGAGGCTATAATTTCCATCTCTGTGTTTATGTAGCTTCCCACTCACTCCAATTAAAGGAGAGGCCTTCGGAGTTATGAAACTTAGAAAGTGGAAGGGGCACCCATTCCCAGAATTTGAGATAGGGTAAGGCATTTGCAGAGAGAATGGCTAATGTTACAGCCTCAAATTAGCCCAAAGGATACCTTCATGAAGCATGTCTGATTACACCCCAAGTTTGGCCAGTTTCTGAACTGAAATACCTTCAGCTCAACCAAACAAGTTTAGAGGTTTGGATGCAATGCCTACTTCATGTCCAACCTGCTGAAGAAGTGTGCAGGAACTGATTGTCACGCAATATTTACCTCCAATCTTTCAGGTTATCAGAACTGAGTACTAGATATCATCACGCTTATGTCCATTTGTGCAGCAAACTGACATATGTTGAAGGGGAAAGGTTATTTAGGAGAAGTAGACATTTAAAAGGAGGTATGGTGAGCCCCACTGTTGTTATGGCCAAATATATCTAAAACAGCTTGGTCTCAAACAGAACTGAGGGAAGTCCAAGTTAATGCATTCATTCTAGAATTGACTTGGTTTGAGCTCTAAATGAACTGCCAAATAAATGGCATTTTGCAGATCTCTAATATTTTGTGCTTTCATCAGAACCATTAGGATAAAAATTAATGAGTTAAATGTTAATTACATCTGCCATTAGCTATATAATCTATAAACTTGCAATTCAACTAGGTTATAGTTCTTAAGAAAGCTCCTCTGAGTCACAGATGATCTATATAAGCAAAATCCTTGAGTGCAGTACAAGCAGATATGTTTGTTCCCTTCTCAAATTCTTATTACTTGTCATACTGGAGGAGGAAACACTGTTTTATTGAAGTATAAAAATGAAGTATTTTAGCCATGGGTGGTAAGTATTTGAGAGCAATATCTTCACTGCAGCCTGGAAGCATTACATTAAGGTAGGCTTTATAAGCGAGAGGATGGTTTAAGAGATGGAGTTCTCAATGCATACTTGATGTGTGCTCTATAAAAGCTTTTTTGTGTGTTTGTATGACTGATCCTTGCTGATTTTAGGAAAGTATAAAACAAGGAAAAGGAAACGCATACTGTATTGATTTGGGTCTCAAACTTTAATTTGAAGAGAACTAAGGGAAATGGATTTGAACAGTGCTCCTGTTCAATAAGAAAAGGAAGCCATGGTGAAGAAAAGCTGAAGCACAAAACATCTTGCAAGATAGTTAAAATAATAATAAAAATCTATAACAACAACAACTTATCTCCCCTTCCACTCTCTCTGGAGGAATCCAGATGACAAGGGGAAGTTCTTACTTTTAAGCCAGATCTACTATCCACTTTGGGCAAAGGCTTTCCTTATCACCATTTAATGGGTGAGGGAGGCCTGCTTCCCCCTCTTCAGGACTGAATTTCACGCATTGTGTGGGGAGGGGGGCTTTCAACTCCCATTGCAGGATCCAGGGTAAAATGATATCCAGTTCTGCCAGGGAAGAGGAACAATCCTCCCTTGCTTGTCAAATGGAAACAACGTGAGTCCCTCATTGCCATTGACAGGGAGGAGAAGGGCTTTCCCCACCCACCATTTTGAAATAGAATGTCTTCACTGTTGAGGGGAAGGCTGTGTCCAGACACATCCTAAACTGTGGATTCCATTTGATCGTGCCATCAGACAGTACTCACAATTTTTCTTTGACTGCAATGTTGATTGTCTGTGAGGATGATCAGTTTTCCTTTCGCACCTAGGATACATCATAGTATCCTTAAGCTGTGAACTTAAGGCCTGATGTCTGGAAGTAGCCAAAGAGTAGGGCCCCTTCAGTGGCAGCCGTGGCAGAAGCAGGCTACTGGTGACATCGTGTGTGAAATAACCACCCCACCCCAAAGTAGAATGGCCTGTGTGGATCAAACTAGGCCAAACACAGAGTGGGATACAGTAGCAAAATGGAGCTGTAGTCTGCTTCACAAGCCCAATGCAAACAGTCCACAGCTAGGCTGGTATACAAGACACAACCCTTTTTCAGCAGGATACCTGGAAGTCACACCACAGACATTCCTCCCCCGGGTCTGCAATTTAAAAAGCTCTGGCCAGGAGGCAAAATTGGAGTTGACTTCTACCTCTTCTGATCTCATAGTTATTTGGACAGGCCCTATGATTTTTCTCTCAGTGGCTATGTTTGCACTGTTATGCAGAGACATGTATCACAATGACCCTGAGGACAAAAATCATTTGTTCCGCTTCTGTCTTTGTTTTTCATCAATTTACAGAATAACAGATTGAACTAGAGTAGCTTTAATGTCCCTTCCAGTGAATATGTGATTCTGCAGGGGTTATTTTGATTTATCCAGGCCTTGGTTTTATTTACCTTTATAATGGGGGGGGGGAGTAACACAAATGTGGCTTTTGTTATACAACAGTTTATAAATTCCTAGATTGGCAAGCATCCCGTTCCCTATGTCTTCTGCTGCAATTCTTGGCGTTTGCTTACTTGCTATATGGAAGATCCATTTATTTCTTTATTTTTAAGGATTCTCGTATGGTATCATTAAGGTCAGATGATCACATAAGCCGCAGTTGCCAACAGGATGGATGTTCTATTTAAAAGTCTATCTCACTTTCTTATTACCTGTGACAGAGCAAACAAAAATATATGGCTGTTTAGTCCTCTTTGTAGCAGCCAGCTGAGGGGGGGTGGAAGGGAGGGAGACTTTTCACTAGGAAAGAAATTAGGGGGGGGAGGGGAGATGCCAGGCACCTGCATCCTTCTTTTAGTCCTAAGTCTATCTGCAGCCCCAGCATAATGTACACCATGTACTGATGGAAACTTTATTAGCCTTATCAACCAAATGCGTCTCCTATCCATTTCAACATCTTCAGCAGGATCTGCACTGTTCTAACTGGTGATGCTCTAGCTAGAGCAACAATGGGAAAGATCATAAAACAGAGTACCTTAAGGCAGCTGCACAACTGCTGCTCATGCCTGGCAATGCAGAAAGCATAGTTGATGTTTCCCTATGAGCTGTCTACTTTAGCAGCTGTAGTTTTCAAAATGCCCCATGCCCAAAGAGTAGGAGTAAGCACCCAGGGCAAGCACCCTTACTCCCACTCTCCATTTATAGACTCTCAGACCTCATGGCTAAGTTATGCACTGTAGGTCACCATTTAGATCCTGGCCTCATTAATTTTTTAAACAAGATTTAAGGTCATTTTTGGACTTTACTGGAGTGTTCCAATGGGACCAGGTTGGCTGGAGTGGTTCACCAACTGGAGTCGATCAACTGTCGTAGAACAAGGCTGTCTGCCTTTGGACAGCTGATTTGAGACAGCCCCACATCAGCTCCAAATTTCACGTCAAGGGGTCCGATGGCCAGGAATAAAGGTTCTTGGGCTTAGAGCCTCTAGGGGACCGGTTTTCAAAAAGACCTACCAGTATCCCAAACTAGGCAGCAATTTTGGGCCACTTAAACTGGTATATGGTCTGTCCAGTGCAAACAGAACATACTAGCAAGGGTGGGACTAAACCAAGATGAAGAAGGTAGACCCATGAACCTCTTTCTATACCACTTTAGCAGTGAGAAAAGCCTCTACATTTCAGTATTATCAAGCAACCCTTCTGATAGAGCACATGCAGAAAAAGGAGAAAAATGTCAGGAATAGGTCCTATTACCAGAGTTATATGCATATAGATGCTTGTTTGTGGAATTCTTATTCCAAACATAATGTGAGTTCAATTGTACACAGATCCTTCAGATGCCCATAAAGATGACTAGCCTTCTTAATAATTGCTCAGTTCTGGATAACTGTGTACAAGATTAGTTGTCACACATTGTGATGCTGCTGTCATTTTGGCATCAAAGCAAAGTGAAGACCTTCACTACACATGATGATGACAACAGCCAAAACAAAACTAGTGATTTCTGATATTTGACAGTTTCCTGTTGACTGAACTGCTTTTCTAATGATTCACACATTGCTTTTATTGGCAATGATTTTTCTATTCCTTCATGTCATACATATCATTCAGGGCACATTTCAGGCATTACATAGTTTAATTAATTTGTCTAATAGAACTCTATAGAAGGCTTTAACAGTTAAGTAGCACCCTACTTAAGAAATTGTAAGGCATTAAGGTACACTCATGGTACAGTGGGTGTGCTGGAAGAGGGCAGGGTCCACACAGCCACACACTTATTCAGCAGACATCTCATCTGAGCAGTCATTAGACCTTTGGAAAGACAGATAGAAGAATACTGAGGCACTTCCTTCTGCCACCACAGCCGCTGCATTCCTGTGAACTTAAAATGTTAGTCCATGCTCCTCACTGCAGATGAGATAGCACTATTAGGGATGTGCTCGAATGGTTTTCTTGGCATTTGGTTAATAATAAATCAAATGTTAGGAAATTTGTATTTGTCTGAATAGAGCCCCTTCAAATGTGATAGGATTCTATTTGATACAAATATATCTGTACGAATTCGTATGGATATCCAATATGAATGCATATGGATCCTGGATGCGGATCCTGCATACAGATCATACGTATTGGATGCGTATCCAACACATACGTATCAGATATGTATCCTATATGAACGCGTACATATCAATACGTGTCTGATATATATCCCCAATTTAATGAATGTACAAACTATTTGTACAAATGTTCCGAAACATTCATATTCGTACAAATGTTAATGTATGAATGTTGTAACATTTGATTTAGTACAAATGTCCAAATTCATACGAACATTCATACAAATAACAAATCTTATGAATATTCATGTACATCCCTAAGTCCTATGTATTCCCTCTGCTTGGTGGAACAATCCTGGATGTAACCTTTGAATTCAGGAATTCAAAGGTTACATCCCCAGCTATGATGTTCACATGACTAGAAGCAGTGTCAGGCATGCAAGTAACACTATGAATCCAGGCAAGACAAAGATGCTGTGTGTCACATAGTCTCGAATTTATGAAGTTGGGAGTCACCCTGTCCTTAATGGAGTTGTAATATTCTGGTCCTTGAAGTTCAGGTAGAGGTGGTGGTTAGGAGCTCCTACTTCTATCTCTGTCTGGTTTGCCAGCTACAGCTTCTTCTGTGCAGAAATGATCTGGCCACAGTAATCTATGTTCTGCCAATTTCTCGACTGAACTACTGAAATGCCCTTGAATGTTTAGAAACTGTAGCTGGTGTAGAATGCAGCAGCTAGACTGCTACCTGGAATGGCTGGCTGGATGAACTTCACAATGGCATTAAAAGAGCTGCACTGGCTGACAATTTGGTACTGAGCCCAACTGAAGATGCTAAATTTAACCTATAAAACTCTGACTTGGGCCCCAGATATCTGGAGGAATGCCTCCTCTCATATTGAGTTGCAGGAGTGTCCCTCCTGATAGGCCCTTTTCTGTGGTGGTCCCATATTATGGAACAGTGTCCCCCTTCCCTGAGGTGTGTCAGGTACCTTTACTTCATATTTTGAAAAAATTGGTGAAGACACACCTGGTCTTTGGATGGAAAACAGCTTCCCCTTTCCTTCAGGCACTGTTATTGTTTTTAGGGTGTTCATTTTATATTTTACTTCTATTGCTATAGCCTGTCTTGAGAGCCTTTTTAAGTGAGGAGAGATTAAATAACTTTGCAAAGATAATTATTTTTCCCCCTTTGGTTAATGACAATAAAAATCAAGAGGAGCCTCTGTTCGAAATAGATTAGAATAAGGCACCATCCAAATGGTTGGGGTGTCATGGTGTGTGGAAGAGAGTTGTTGCCATGATGATGAGAGCAGGGTCACGATACCCATGGTGCCATGATAGGGGAAGGGGCAAGACCAGTGTGGCCCTCTTCACTTCCAAGACCTGGAAATGTTTTGAATGTGCAGTGACACTAGCAGAAGCCAAATTCCTTAACTGGCAATGCTGGCCAGGAACAATATATGGATCTCAATGTCGGTCCATGTGCAGTGTACATGGTCCAGAACTCCAGAACTGAAGCAATGTGAGGAACCCATATTTACTCCTATACTGACTCAGCCATCATGAGACAACTTCAGAGCATTTTAGCCGACTCTGCAAAAAAGTGGACACTTTCAGCTCCTTGACTAGGAAGCAGCTGTGTGTTGTGTCAGAACACGCAGCCAATCTCATGTCAGCCATTACTGACTGTATGAACGCAGCCAAAGTCCACTGAACAAGGCTTACATTTTTTCTGTACTTGCAACTAGTGTGAGATAAGACAGGATCTACTGGCCTTCCTTCCATAAACTGGTGTGGTTTGAGGGAGGTCCTGTTCCCTCAGTAAGCTTTGCTGGGCAGAATGAAGCATAGATTGGGCAAGAGTTCCTTGGTCTGGTCTACTACAGGGGACCCATTTCAGCAGTGCAACAGGACAATGAACAGCACTGAAATGAACCCCTGGAAGCTCCAGAGGCCTGGAATTTTCATTTCTGGCCTTTCAGAGCATTTAGAGGCCCCTGATACTGGCTCCAAAGCTGATGCAAGCTTCAAAGCCAGTGTGAGGGCTGGCCCCTAACAGGCCAATGCAATGCAGATGACCTTGTTCCTAGGAACGTCAAGAAATTTTATTTTCACATTCTCATTGCCCTTAGCATTCACACAGATGGAATCCCCACAAACACGGGAGACTCAGAATTCACTTTGAACCTTCATCAAAGGTTTGAAGTGAAAGAGACAGGCTCTTTACAGGTGAGTGGCCAGCTTGAAGTGGCAGACCACTTTCCTCAGCAGTGTTGCTGCCCAGGATCACGGCTGCTGCCAGCTGCACCTCCAAAGCACTCTAGTGGCACCAGCTGCTTTCCTTAGTGGTGTCACTGCCTGATTGCAGCTACCTCTGAATATTATGAAGCTTCGATTGAAGGGCCAATAGCTTCATTTCATCTGTGCATGCTGGCCTACAAAAGTAGGGTTGTTTGCCTCCGAAGGTGATAAAAATATTCAGCACATATTCCACACTTGAAGTAATATATCCCAGCTTGGAACAGATTGGTTATTCTAGTATAGGGTAGATCATTGCTGGTAACTGCAGAAATGCCCTTATAATTCTAAATCAATATGTATGTGACGGATCTGTTAGAAATTACTTCAGCCCTAATCCCTTTTGGCTGTGTTATCTCTGAAATGATATTTCCAAATGATATATATAGAGAGGGAGGCGATTTGAAGGATGATTCACAGTAGAAAATGACTTATCCCACAAGTCTAGCTGCAGTGGAGGGTCCTAAAAGGCTTCCACGTGTTCATTTTCTTCTTTCCCACCATGAATAGCAGTCATGGTCCAGAACTGTGAATCCACAGTTCCAGCCATTCTGGTTTTGTTTAAAAGCAGATATTCTAAGCAAGTATTTAACAACTAGTCCAATAAGACATTATTTGCTATGACTGCAATAGGATTTTGTATCACTAAAGTATAGAAAACAAAACAGAAACATTAACAGGTGGAAAAACTTTTACTTGAAGATTGTTCAAGAGAGATTAGACCTTTTACTGTGTATATGGAAAAAGTTCCTATTACCAGTAAGTCAGACATCCATACAACAAAGAGATGTCATTGATTTGATTTTTCAGACAAGTCAAAAAGGATATAAGTGAGGCTAGGAAGGTTGAGCTTAGGATACATGGTTTTAGTTTGCACAAAGGTGCTGCCTGCCATAAAGTCTTTCATGGAGATGCACACAGACTGAAATGTAATGGTTTGATTCAAACTACATGTTGTTTGGGGTCACTTCAAACTCTCTTCCCCCCCTCAAACTACAAGGGAATTGAGTTCACATGTACAGTAAACCAAGCAAACCGTTACAAGCCATTCTTGGTTCACTGTGGTTTGCTTGATTCATTAGAGCACTTCATGGTTTGGATTTGGTTTGAACCAGATTTTCAAGCTATGAGGTGCTTTGGTTCACATGTGAACCATTCATATCACCCAGTTCACTGTGGATTCTGAACCAACCAAACCAGTTCATCACATTCCTAGTCTGTTATGATACTCAAATTCATGAGATTGTGCTAAGTGTCTCAGACCTTTCTTGAACTGGGACTAGGGGTATCAAGTAAGCTCTCTCCATTGAGCTGACTTGGGCTCAGAAATTCAGGAAGCAGGGATTGTTGACCAAAAATGGTGAACAGAGCAATGCCTCACTGTATCCAGTATCTTACAGCTTATAAATAGTTCATCTTGATTTTTATGCCTGTTTCAATTCAGATTATTAGTATCATCCTTTATATTCCACAGTATCAATTTCCCTGTGGTTTTGCAGGAAATTGTAACCTAATAGTGTCTCTCCTGACATCAGTTCTCTGTATTTGTCTTTTGGTATTTTTTGTTTTATCTGCTTTGCTTTCCACTCCAAGATCCACTGGGCAGCAGTCACCATTGGCAGAGAGATATAACAGAAGAGCCCAAGTTAGCTTCAACAAATGACTCACCTGGGAATCCTAGGTCTTTGCAATTAATCTGCAATAAGTATTACTTACCATAACTGGACTTTCTTCTAAGTAGACAAGGCTAAGATCCTGCTATTAATTATGAATTAAACAGGCACAGTTTTTTTGTTTTGTTTTACTATAAAAATCACTGTAGACTACCTTGGATTAGTTTGGGTGCTTCCGCACATGCCCTTAAACACCCATTAAGGACACATGTGGAAGCACGCATCTGCACAGTGGCAGCTTTTTAAGCTGCTTTTAGCACGGAATGTCCGCACAGTAACACCCATTAAGCACACATGTGGCAAACCGTATCCGCACAGTGGCACCCATTAAAGATGGAATGGATGGACCACGTCAGCACAGAGGTACCCATTAGAGACAGATAGGGGCAGTCGCGTCCACACCTATCTGTGTCTAATGTGCGCTTAATGGGTGTTAAAAAACACCACATATCATGTGGGCTTAAAGGGTGTTTCAAGGGTGTTTCGCTGTGAAAACGCATCCATTAAGGATGCGTCCCCACAGCGAACCTGTGCCTACCCGGGGCCCTCCCCTGGCCCGCCATGATCGGCTCCTTGGAGCCAAGCACGGCGAGCCGAGGGACTCCTACTTTACGGCTTGCCCTCCCCCCAGCAGTGGCCCCGAGACTGTGGAATGGCCTCCCCCTCGAGGTGTGCCATGTCCCCTCCTTGTATTTATTTAGGAGGGCCGTAAAGACAGGACAATTCTCTTCATGCAGATCTATGAAGAAAGCCTTGTGCACCTGGAAATTAATATGCAAAATACATCCACATCATATCCCACTAATGTGCAAGACAAATATGTCCTAAAAATGCTTTGGGAATAAAACTAGCATCTGTTATGATTGTTATAGATTAAAATACCACATTTTATATTTTGATCTCTTATATAGAAATGTATGCCTTAATCCTCTTTTTTAATTGTTATTTCCTGTTCATAATAGGAATGTATAGTTATGTTCACCTGTTCCATGCTATAATAGTACTATGACTTCTTTTTGTTGGTTTGCTTGTTTATCCATATATATGCAAATAGAACCATTTAAATGATCTTTGGGAATTAGGGTGAAAAGGCAAAATGTATCATGTTAATTTATGCTATCACTTTATCTTTCACAAAGCAGAAGTAAGCAGAAAATACAAATGGGCACCTGTTCAGATGTCCATGGAGAACATCTTCAGGGATAGGGAAAGTGGCAGTCAGGATGGGAGTTTTGCCTGTCTTCTGTTCTGAACCTCCAAAAGTATAAAGAGGTGGTTTCTGCAAGGTCCCTGAGCAATGAACTGGCTGCAGCACTGGAAGGCAGCATCCATTCAGCCGCATAGTTCCCTTCAAGCTCAGTCTCCCAGGGCCTTTTGCTTGGAGTACTTCCTGATATATATAAAAAATTGTACCAGGGACTGTACCAATGGGTACATGAATATGAATTTTCTAACATTTGAATTGTTACAGATCAAATGCCAAAAACCCCATTCATACACATCCCTAACCACAGGCAGAAGCATTTGCATCAAATGGGCTTTAGAAAAGCAAATCTGTGCTAAAGAGTTCTAGCAGAGATGTAGACCACATTGTCTGGTCCCCACTAATTAAAATTAGGGAGCCCACTAGCTGCGGAAACCGGATTAGCCAACCCCTAGAACACATTAAAGACACTTGCCTGAAGTGGCTTCCGCATTGGAGTCCTCTTCTGGCACCCTTTGCACAAGTTGCGTGCGCATTATGGGCCCTTTCTGCACTGAGCCTTATTCCAGATTATATCTTGGAATAGGGGCCTGCCAGCTCCATGATAGTGTAGACTTTGGTAGGTCCTGGATGGGTCTCACCACGGTCTGCACCAGCATGCAGATGGCAGGTCCCTATTCCGAGATATAATTCAGAATAAGACCCAGTGCAGAAAGGGCCTTGGTGTGCAAGACCTGTTTTTAAAACCGGTTTTGCTGCCAAAATCTGGATTAAATGTAAGACCTGAAAAATCAGGTCTTACATCCGTCATGCCTGCTTCCAAAGCCCTTCCCCCGCACACTGGTCACCGCTGGAAACACACGGTGACTGGCAGGACAGTTCTGATCTGGATCTACTCTATTCCCATGTAGACAATGTATTCTTAGCAGCTACTTGATATGGATTAACAAGTAAGTGCAGAAAGGACCACAGTTTCTCTCAGCTTGTAGCTCCACTCATAACTGCTCTGTATGGGCATCTTGAAGTGAAGCAAAGGGAACTACTTTAAGAAGGGGAAATAATTATTTATCATTCATATATTTATTTGCATTTTGATCCCATCCTATGCCTGGAGGTCTCAGAGCAGATTACAGCAATAAAACAAAGTATAAAATAGAGACACTAAAAAGAATAAAAGTGTCTGAAATTGGAGAGAGGAAGATGTTTCCTCAGCCAATGGCTATGGTAAATAAGTGTATCTTCACAGAGACCCTTTGACACACAGTACCTCCATCTTGTCTGCATTCAGCTTCAATTTATTGGTCCCCATCCAGCCCATTATTGCCTCCGGGATTCTATCAAGTACTTCAACCACCTCTCCTTGGTCCTATTCACTTTTAGGCTTCTAGCTGTCCTAATTGCATACCAGAGGCCTAAAAGCAAATAGGCCCCTGATTCAGGTGGCCTAGAGAGATGGAGCTAGGTGTCATCTGCATACTGATAGCAACTCACTCCAAGTCTCCTACTACTCATGTACAAACAGCATACAAGAAAGTGATTTTTTTTCTACCTGCACTGTGAAGCTCAGTGCCAAATCACTGAGTACCAAGAAGCAGAAGTGGAAATCAATCCCTTTTGAGCATCCAGCCAAAGCAACTCTGGCTGGAAACTATGCATGCTGGGAACCTTTATTACTAGACACCATAGTTGAGTCAGGATTGGCCACCAATTTGCTTAATTCAGATTGCTTCATTGAGATCAATACAAGACAGGATTACATATGTTGTGTGTATATGATCTTAATGCAAGCACATGCACTTGCTTAACTCCCATAGCATCTACACTGAAGTTTGGTATACCAGCCTGGGGCCCATGGTTGGAAGAAGCCATAGTGTACTATCCTCCAGAATGCTCTGTCTGCACTCCAGGGACCAATGACTGGAACACGTTCTCAAAATGGTCTACTAATGGTCTGCTGTGGTATACTAACAGATTTCAACTAAGAGGTTTCCCAGCATATTGTAAGCACATCAAGGCCTGTTTCAGTGCCAGAAGTTGGTACACCACTAAAACAATCTTTGAAAGCTCTGTGCCGGTTTTGAAGATTGGGCACATCCCTCAAAGCTGGTACCAGAGCCTAGATGGGCGGGGCTGTCTGAGTGCAAACAACCGTATCTCATTCTAACAGTAACATGTCCTAACATTGGATGGGTTGCTTATTTCAGGGCAGGATAGTCAAGGTAAGTTCAGATACAGCCTTAGGCCCCTTCTGCACGTACCATGAATTGAGATCAAGGAGCTCTGGAGTCCATATTCTGGAATTTTCATTCACACAGTAGTGCAGATCATGGACTCCTCCTACCAACTGTTCCAGCTCCATGTACATGGCATTCCTCCATGTTCTGAGACTACTGGGAGCAGGATCAGTGGCTAACCATAATACACCACCCAAAATCACCATTCCCCAGGTCCCACGGCTAATAACTTTAATTCCTAGCCTTGGAGTAGGTGGATCCAAATCTCACTTGAGTTTCACAGCCATAACATGGCTTAATGCATATCAATGCTATCAATGCAGATAGTGATCTGAATCAGTGGGTCTGGTTATTAAAGACCCAATGGTTTGACTTTAACCAGGTTAGTGCAAAAAGGCCCTTAGTATTTCTCCAGCATCACAGCTTGAAAACACAGATTAAACATCTATATCTCTCCTTGGGACTCAGATATGGATAAATGCAAGGATTAGTCTTCAGAATAAAATGTCTTCTGGTTATAAATTAGTATTCAGTGCAACTTTTTTCATTTTTCCAGGAAGAGGTTATTTGTTTTTGTTTTCACTTTTTTGTTAAGTGGGAAGCTTGCCAACAAAGTGAATGCTCCTCCATTTCTAGCAAATGCTAGTAGCATCCTATCACTGTAGCTTCAAAGGTAATATCTTGATTTATTTTGCTGTCACTTTTGTTTTCTTCCTGGAACTAAAACTACTAATGTTTACAATGAGCTTTACTGAACTCAGAAGCTTTACTCCCAGTCGGCTACACATCAGAAGTGAATCTTTGTAAAAGGGTTTGGCTGGATGATAGGATTGAAGATCTGCCCCAGAGAAAAGCTGACCTGGGTTTTTCAGGGAGCCTAGTGGAATTGACAGCCCTTCCTGTTACATTGCTGTCTAAAAGCACCAGGGATTCCCATACTTGCCTAGCTGGTAATGTGGCTGTCACATGTTCTAAAGTAGCAAATCTTGAAAGTTTAAATGTTTGGCCTCAAGAGATCTGGTGAGAAACCCACTACCCATACAAAGAAGAAAATATTTGAGTTCCTTGAGGAGATTAGTAAAAAAGAAAGAAATAAAGAAAATGTTAAGTCATATCCAACTGAAATAAATAAAATGATTTTGATCTGCTATTGCTTCAGAGCTTTGAAGCAACAAGCAGCTGATCCCCTCTATTCTTATGTATACAGATCATTTGTTGCCAGGAGGTGGTGATGTGAATTGCTTTCTTACAATCAACCTGCTTTTCATCAGGGTTACTAATGGAAGGTAGAAAAGAATTCAGTTATACCATTTAGTTAAATCATCATATGAGGACTGAATGAGCTTTGTCCTGACAAAAGAATAGTGATGATGGAAAGACCTTATGTTAATATATAGCTCAGCCCAGAAGCCATGGATTGTATCTTATACTTGATGCATCATATGATAGATCCATATAGATTATTACTTAGAAAGCAGTATTTTGTAGATGTGGATCACAGGAATAATGAGTGAGAAGTGTGACTATTTCTGGAAGCCCATCTATGGTCTTCTTTGCAATATACAATGACACTCCAAGGAAGCTTCTTTTTCTTTCTTTTCTTTCCCCCTCGTCTTCCTTTCCTTTGCTGTCTCTGCTGAGAGATTGCAGAGTCATCAAACTCAATGGGGGTTCATGGAAAGTGAAGGGAATATGATAACACTGAGTTCATTAAGAAATAGTGCTGAAGCTCTAGGATTGAGTTGCTTGGCATGTTTAGAAGATGAGCAAAATTACGCCGTTTTGCCCATCTTTTCTTGTTAATCCCCCGTGTTGACATTTGCACATACGCTTCTTTGCATAGCAGATTTTAAAAGTATATGTAGTTTTTGAGCAATGACATTACTTCAAGGAAACATAAACAGGATGGCAGCTCTCTGTTGTGAATTTGGGAGGTAACAGCTTATCTCTGATCAGTTATCCCCTGAAAGTTCAAAACTTGATACAGCAGCTGGTTTGTCTTGGTTCCTGAAATAGTAACTATGTCTAGCACTTCTCAGATCCTGAGTTCCTAGGACAATTTGCACCACAACCCATAGTTCGAGATATGGGCAGGTGCATTCGCACCTGTAGGAGGCGCTTGCCTCCTCAGATGTTCACTAATCAGGAACTATCAGTGGAGCATGAAATTGTGCTCCACACATGACTGAACACAGCTGGAACTTACATTTGCACCTCTACTAGCTGGCAACCATTTGCCCCTCTACTAGCTGGGGAGGTCATTGAAGCTGCCACAAAAGTGCACTGGCAGCTCAGATGGCCCCCTGACATTACTGTGACTGTGCAGAGCATCAGCACCATCACAGCGATGACAATGACACGCACAGTTGCAGAGGGTGCTGCACTCAAGATGGTGACACCCAGAACAGGATCGGCATGGGGATTGATCATAGGTGACCTGATCGATCATGCAGGGAGTAGACTGTCAGTGACTAGTGCTCACAAATGCAAACACTAGTCAAGATTAGTTTATTGCACACCTTTCCTGTCCATGGGATAGGAAGGGAAGTGCTAAGTTCACATAAACCTCAACTCCAGCCTTCACCATCAGTTCTTTTGGCAGGGATATTTTTTTTTCTGACTTGACTCCTGGAGTGTTTGCATATGGGCCTTTTTGCATCCTCCCTTCCTAGGGAAATGAAGGTGTGGGATGGATTGGGCTTCTGTGCTTCAGAATGTCTGATCAATCCCAAACTTATCAAACATTTTGCCATGTGCACCAACTGTTACTGCAGTGACCTGTGCTGCCCTGCCCTACACACCCTATCCCTGGTATGCTATCCCTAGTATGCTATACATGCCAGGTCAATGTGCTCTTCAAACCCATTTCTATGATATCACTTGGAGCAGGAACCTGAGTTACAGCCACACAAACACTAGTGCAAAACATTATGTAAAGCATGATGCTGAAGAATATCATTTGCAAAACCTCACCAATGTTCAAATGGTACCTTATATGCACCTCAACACTTGGATATACCAGTTTACCTCTTTCCAGCTCTTCACCCCATCTCCACACTTCTCATGTCCACCATTCCTAGATTGCCAATTTTTCTAGGCCACCATTTCTTCATACAGGCAACCCTTAAGACATGACATCTCCAAGGTGTCAAACGCCCTGGCCTCTTTTGATGTTACTGGCAGCAACTACAGCATAGAAAATGGGTCTTCCATCACTGTACTATCACCATCTCCTGGAAGAAGTTGGGAAGGCTATGTGGAGAGGTCAGCTGGTTTGAGTCCTCTTAAAGGAGTGAGAAAAGTGGGGTAAAAAGCCAACTCTACTTCATCATCATCATCATCATCATCATCATGGCCTCATACTAATGCCAGTCATGTGACATCGTTTCCCCAAGCATACTTTCTTGCAAGTCTGTTTTTGTCTTTGTATACAGAGACAGCAGTTATATTTGTTATATATATAGTAAAGGAGGATTCCCAAGAATCTCTTGATATTTTGTGATCTTCTCACATTTTTTGTCTTTGATTCTGCTGTTACCAGTTATTGTTACATCAGTAATCCATACCATCCTCAACTAGAGTTGTTTTTGCTGTTATCTTAGTCTCAGGTCATTGTCCCAGAAGATTTGATTCATTTTCCCTTGAATGATGTTTAAACAAGTATCAGGGACTCCTACCTTGCTCCCCTCTTAATGATCAACCAACTTTCTGATAACAAAACGAAACTACACTTACTGCTCAGGGGACAAGGCAAGTACACAACCTTCAGAGTGCCATTGTTCATTCTGAAGACCATGAAGATTAGAGATGAGCATCATAATTCTGGAACAGGAGTATGACAAATGGGGCGTCACTGTTCTTTTCTTCTTTCCCCTTTCCTTTTTACATCCTTTTAACATAATATATGGTTTTAAATTAATATTTGATAAGGTCATACCGACTAAAGATTTATTATTAGTAGTAGTACCATGCCAATTGGCTTATTTGTTTACTGTCCCCGTCTGATATCTTACCTGTACTGATATTTTAAAGTACTGTGGTTGTGATTACAAGGGGGAAAAAACTGATAAACAAGTAAATTAAGGAAGTTACTTTTGTGGGGCAGAAAAAAAATACAGGGTTAAAATCACACAATGTTATTAACTAAGGCTTAGGAACTCAGATTTACAAAAAGAAAATAATTCAAAACTTTTTTTTAGACATCTCAACTTAAGTTATCTTGGTTAAAGAAAAAAGGCAAGGAGGTGAATGTTCACATACAAATAAAACCTCACAGTCACATATAGAGTATGTGTGGTCACACAGAACCCCTATTAGTAGGAATTACTAATTCCCACACCACCAAATTAAACTATGATGTGCTGTGCACTATTGATTTAAGGCCACTTCTCTAAATGTCTCTGGTTGCTCAGTATTATCCCATGTGGCAAATTTGTTCACTACTGAAATATTGTCAGAGAAGCAAAATGTTCCAGGCAATGAGTACAATGAACAACTTTTAGATCAGGTTGATTTTAGCACAAACTAGAGGTGTACACAGATTTAGTAGTTTGGTTTATTTAAAAAAACACACACTCCATATTTCAGTTTAAAAAGTTTTTTTAAAACCTTTTTTAAAGAACAAAAAATTAGTAAACACAAATCGTTCAATAAAACCATTCATGTTTGTGAACGAGTTCCTGATCTGGTTTGAATCAAACACTTTTGAACAGAGGGTGATCTGACCCAGATCAAACATCTTCAAACTGTTTAGAGAGATTTTAACTTCCAAACATGATCTGTACCCAGTATTGACTTTGCTTTAATGGAAATTGCTTCCTTGTACACAGAGGACGGGACACTCAGGTTTCTACCAGTTTTACACCACTGACATGTATTGTGCTCCTTCCTAATATGTTTAATTCTGTCCTTGTAGGTTCACCAGACCTCAGAACAATTTTTGAGAGCAATGTGGAGAATAGTTAAGCAAATATTAAGTCTAGCTAAAAAAAAAGTCCACCAATCAGGTGCTACTATGTGTGAGCAGGGATGTTTCCTTCTTTTACAAATCTTTAATTGAGTACAGCTCTGTAAAATTAATGTACTACTTTTCATGAGCAGAAAAAGACCCTTCATTTTTGTGTGGAAAATTAAAGCTGGTGAATGGATTAAAGTGTTATAACTCTAGAGGTACTTTATGAGAAGCTAATGAAGCTAATATCATCACCTCTTCTAAACCAGTGAAAAATGAGATGGTATATAAAAAAGGCTTTTGCTTCTACTACCGCATAACCTAGGGGAGATGGGCATACTCAGCTCACTTCCACACAAGATAGGAGAGCATTATTTACTTTTTGTACATGACTTATGGAAGAAAAAACAGATAGCTCATTGTCCAATTATGGTAGCACCAAATTTGCTGGTGAGGTGGTCTTCTGCAGTCCCAGTTTGGTTAAACTTATTTCCTGTATCTTTCCTGGGGCTTGAAGGATGAATTCTGTTTCTTTCTCTTCTCTGGATTCTTATATTTCTACTCCATATCCTCATATTTCCTTTGACATCAGTTGGTGGCTTTTACATGGATATTGTTAACATTCAGCTTGATTTGCAGAAGATGGGAGAACAAGAGTTGGAGATGAAAAGCTCCTGCTTCTCTGTGCTGGGGATTTTTGTGGTTTGAGTGGGAACAGCAGTATTCGAATTGTGTCCACATTATCATCAAGCAAATGGGAACGGCCAGAATGCGCACTCAGTCCTGAATTCGGATTAAAATTGTTCAAACCAAATTTAAAAAGTCAAGTGGGAATGCGGCCGTAATGTAATTCCTATCGGACTCTGCCATGATTGCCATAGGACATCAATGACTGGATAAGATTCCAGCACAAAAGCAACAATCCTAATAATTCACAGATCCTAAAAAGAAGGGGGAAGCCACAAACACAGCCAAAAGTATCTATAGATATATTGAAGTTTACAAATTCTCATTTGTAGCAGTTTGGGGTTTGCTATTTATTTCGTATTCCAGGTTTCTTCTGAGAACCTAAGGTTTTGGATATTGCTACAACCAAGTTTACAGATGGTTACAATGTGGCATACTACTATTAATAGTAAACTCAGTTTACTTAAAATGAATACTGAAAGTAAAATGAGCACAAAATAGTTGAGTATAGACATGAACAGGTAGGTAGTATATTTGTGTTTCTAAAGCTATTGTAGGTAGAACACTTTATACAGATATTAATTTTAATATTTTCATTTATTAGTAATCTATGTTATGACTGCACTTATTCCTTTGTGGAGTTGATTGGCTAGATTCCAACATCTGGAGATCCATAGATTCTAGACTACTGGCCCCTTTGATGACATAGGACCTTGTTGAGAAGATAACTGCCATACATGTTGCCAAGATATGATTATAATGGGTCAGTCGTTAAAGGACCATTGCCACACCTTGCTACTAAAAAGTGGCACACACAAAAATCAAAATGTAAAATGTAAAAACTAAACTAAAAACATTTAAGAAATGGTGAGAGAATCAGGACATCAGGATCAGATGCAACATGATCAAAGGTCATTTACCCACAGAGTCAACAAATGATGCATCCTTTAATACCTTACTTCATTATACTATACAAACGGGGGGGGGGGGGAGAAACCAAAAACTCTTTTAAGAAACTTTCAATTATATATCCAATGTATTTTGGCTTTGTCTGGCATTCCCCCACCCCCACCCCCGTATGATGTGACAAAAATGGCACTACTTATTAATATGGTGGGTCTCATTGTCATTTCATGCAAAAATCTGAAGACAGTGTCATTTTGACAGGCCTTGTGGACAATGTAGGAAAGGAAGCAAGAAAACCTTTATAATCAGATATTTAAATTATAATTAAACAACGAATAATTAAATGACAGTTAAATTAAAATCCTTCACCTTCATTTTATATCAAATGAAAATATGCCATAAAAATAAAAAGGGAAAGAAAGGTATTCATGCTTTTACATAGTGATAGTAGTTTAAAAAGGTCCTTTTTCTGAAACTAGGTTTCTGTGCCCCTAATATCTTTCCATCTGCTCACAATTACCTGCTTCCCATAGTTCATTTTCTTCATTAAATTAATGAATATAGCATATTTAATTCAATATTAATGATCCAAGGTAGTTTCATGAACACCACTTTTATCCTAGAAAAGACCAGATACATTCTTAATCATGGTCTGACTATAATCATATTCTTCTTTGTGAAATTTCGGGAAGAGGAGAGGGAATGTGAAAGAAGATGTTTCAGAAGGGCTGGCTGTATGTTAATAAAATCCAGGGAAGATCTATTTAGCGTGAACTCCATATATCCACACAGCATCCACTGCCCAGAAATAAGAGAAATGGGGAATCTGTCCTATCTGGCCAACAGCTGCAACTGAAAGTATATGTAATGCTGCTGCAGCATTCTAGTTGGCACAGCCAGCCTTGAGATCCAAACACTCCTAAGCCATGCAAATGGAATGTGAATATTTGCATTTTCTGGTGCCTCATGCTTCAATTCTTCTCGAGCGGTAAGGATTAGTGCCTATTGTGGCTATGGAGAAGAAAACAACTAAAAGCAAGTGGCCCCAAGTGTCAGAATAGCTACTGATTAGTTACTATTCCTGTTCACTGCCCTGAGAACAATGCCTTGGGGGACTTATTCTGGCTGTGAGAGTAGCAGTAGAATAGATACTGGCAGGTCAGAGAACTGCTACTACAGCAGAACTGTGAAGTATATCACAGAGGAGGGTTACTTGACATATTCAGATATTGATACTTCTTACCTGGTGCCGAAATCCTCTGTAATCCCCTTTGTTGAGTTCCTGTATATTTTATGTCATGTATCAATTTATTTTCTCACACCTTTTTTGTATGTTTCTAATAAGCTCTGCTTAGCCTGTGACCATTTGAACACTCAGCTTGCAAAAAGACCCACTGAGGTCAGTGATCCCGTCTTCTAAATTGCCAATCTTAGTAACAAATAAATGACAATAACTCAGGCACAATTTGAGCAGATCTATAACATAAAAAAGAGCTACAAATAAGAGAATACTTACATTAAAATCAATTGAAATAACCTCAGCCAACTGGATATTGAGTTCCTATTGAATTTTGTGTCTGAATATTGATATAGGCTGCTGTCCAGTAAGCCAAACAATAAGCGTTTTTACACCATTGAATGGCACCTGAAAAAATCAGTCTGCACAGGTTTCCTGTGCATGGTGGAACAGAGGCCTAAGGGCCTTGTCTTTATCAGCAGACAAGGTGCATAAGATTAGACAAAGAGAGGTTAATGTAGCTGTGGTTTCCTCACAAGGCCAGGATGAAGTAACCAAAACCTGAAATGCTTATTGTCCATCCTTCAGCTTTGTACTTTACACTTAATCAGCAGAGTAAGCAAATGTGTGTGTAGATAATAGCATGTCTTTAATGCCATGGCACCAGCCAATGTCATTCCTAATTTAAAGTTTTATATTCTTTTCGACACATCTCAGTGTGTGGATGGATCATGCTCCTTTCCCATCTATGGGATGGGAAGGGAAGTGCAAAAATTCCCCAGGTTTTTCAATATGGTATTATTGAACCATCCTACTACATTAAGTGTGGACTGCCCATCAGTTTTTTGAAGTCTTATACTCAGGAAATTATACCTCAGATAGCCTAATGTGCAGAACAGCAGAGGTGACAATGATTTACCAGGACTATTTACACCTGTGCTGGTTTAACTTCAGATCAGAAATGATTGACCTCCAGGATATTCCCAGTCCAATGCTAAACAGGCATAGTCAGATACCTCACAGCTTTCATTCTGTAGCTGCAGTTGTCCAGGAGGCAGAGAGATGCCAGATGTATGACCAGCCCATGTCCCATATCTGCAACAGATCTTTCCCTCTCACCCTTCAGATAGTCTGCTTATTGATTGTTTTGATGTTACCCCAATATTGATTGCAGATGAAGAATATTGATTGGTGGCCCACTGTATTGAACAGGATGCTGGGCTAGAAGGGCTGTGGCCCGATCCAGCAAGGCTCCTCTTATCTCTTTTTATATTTGTCCTTACGTTCACATTTCCCCATGTGCCACATAAATGCAAATTATTTGCTTAAGCCTCATTGATACTTTTTTCCCCTGCATTTGTGCATGCTTAGTTGTGCATTTGTGCCCAGTAGTGCAGTGAGACCACATTTACAAGACTTCACACATTCTGAGTGGGAAAGTTTGAATGGACCCTTAGGGACCCGCATGGCAAGGCAATTGCGAGGTGAAAGCTATTTCGCCTCACAAGCGTCCACATGCAAAACCCTAAATCGGGTTTACAGTGGAACAGAATCCTCTCATTCGAAATACTCCCCCCTTTATAACTGTACTCACCCCAAATTAGGGCCAAGAGTGCATTATAAAGGGGGCATGGGGACACTTGGGGGTTACAATCGAAGCATTAGCGGGCAGGACTTTGCTGTCCCTGCTGCTAAGGCTGCAATGGCAACTGTCTCCCCTTTCACTAAGATCCTCACTCAGATCCTGTCTTTTGCCTTGCATGCTTCCTGGCTACAAGGCAGACTTGTAGGCAGCAAGAATGCAGAGCAAACGGCAGGATTTCAGCAAGGATTTTAGCATGGTGAAAGCTCCGTGTCTCCCTCCTTTTCCCCTGTTAGTTGGGGGCATATGGAAAAGGAAGCAGACATGGAGATTTCACCATGATCAAATCCTGTTGTTTGCTCTACATACTTGCTGGCTACAAGTCTGCCTTGTAGCCAAGAAGCATGCAAGGCAAAGGACAGGATTTGGGGGTGGTGAAACCTCTGTGTCTGCCTCTTTTTCCGCACACCCCCAACTAACAGGGGGAAAGGAAGGAGACACGGAGCTTTCTCCACAGGCTTGAGGAAAGAGGGTGAGAGGAGGAGGAGGGATTCCCCTGTCTATTGGTGTGTGTGTGTATGTAGGAGGGCTCAGGGTCAAGAGTGGGGAAGGGAGGAGGGATTCCCCTGTTTACCACAGATTTATCACGGTTTTCATGGGGATGGGCGGGTTCACCTGGAACCTGCATTGTCCTCCCTTACCATGCAGACAGCTTAACGTGAGTTAAGATGCACATTAAGCTGTCTCACTTCCACCTTTTTTTTAAAAAAAAATTCCATGCAGTTGCGCCCTTAGTATACTAGTATATTTGTATACTAATCTGGTGTATTTGGTTGAAAACATTTTAGGGAGTATTATTATTATCAGCACTAATGGAACTTGACTGTTACTATTTTACAGCTAAAATACTTTTGCGTGTCTGTTACAGTGCTAAGCATTAATGGACTCTTTGTGTTAGTATTTCAGAGCTAAAATACCTTGTGTTTGTCACTGTCACACTTAACAAGGAAAGTCAATAGAAATTGTTTTAACACAGCCATTTCTCTTTGGGGAAGACATAGTGTGCTATTGCTCTGCATTTTTCAGTTTCCAGAGATACAAACTTAACACATTAAAAAAGAAAGAGAAGCTTTGGATAGAAACATATGAATCCTCCATATTTTAAATCTAAGCAGGTAGTAAACAATAATCTCCATTCCAAGCAAATAGTTACTGGGTGAAGATGCTTGCAGTAAGTGTGATATTGGCAATGATCTAGTAAGTTATTTTCTTTTTAATCCTTGAAAACATTTTATTGGCTTTCATGGCTCTTTCTGCCTTCCTTAATAAAAGGAACTTTATGTATCTGTGAGTCACTGTGTCTTAATCATCAAGCTAAATGTAGTTCATTAAACACATCATATATGCCAGGCAGACAACCACCGAGTACTCTATTTCTGACCTGTTTCAATACAATATGTTTTTGTACAGTCACATTCAAAATGGTTTTGTTAATAACACTTCAAATTTAGAAGATGTAACTTGAATGTAAACACACACTTGATGTGACATAACTTGTGAATTCTTTAAACACAGAATAAAAGGGATAAGTGAGATTTATACTGAGGTTCTTGGATGATACTTAAGAATGCTTACCTTCCCTAACAGATGGGATTTATGCATGCCAAGCCATTACTACAGCAGCCACAACAGCAGCACAGCACAGGATTGCACAGCTGCATCCACAATGCCCACAGTGCAAATGCTGCATGCAGGGCAGGGATATGCCAGATATATTTGTCAGCTTCAAATTCACATGTGGATTTGAAGCTTTGACGGTTCATGCATGGATTGAAAAGGGCCTAAATTCACAGGTTTTCCTTCACACACAAATATATTCAGGCTTGGTTGAAGCTTCTCCTAAACGTTGACCAATGGAGACCCTCCCCCCCCGCCCACCTCACATCTCCCAATCCCCCTCACTGCCCCTCCTCACCTTCTTCTTCTTCTGACACCACGTGTCCCACCTCAGAGGTCCAAGCCCTGCCTGGGGCACATGTGTGGCCAAAATGGTGGCCTAATCATGATGAGAGGGAGTTTGGGGTATGTTGTACTTATCTATGCAGCATGGGGGTTTTATTTTTACCTAAAGTAGTCTCCTTTTGGGAGTGACAAACATCTTTTTAAAGACCTGTTTTTTTCCTCAATAACCTATATGTACAAGAAAACATTGAATAAAGCCACTTTGAGATATTGGAAGAAACAGGGTACCTCTACAGAAATTCTGTCTGTAGGGATATTAAGACACAGTACAACGAAAACTTTCATTTGCACCAGCAAGGATTCTGGAAATCTACTTTAGAGAGCTTAAAATGGTACTAGAAATTACCCTTGTTCAGTCCTTTATGAAACAGTTTTGAATTGCTTCCTCCATTGAGCTCCCTCTGCTTCCACAGGGAAAGTGAGGCAACTTGACAAGCAAGAATAACCTCAGAATAGTGTCTACCATTAAATTGCTCTTCTTTCAAATGACAGAGACCTAGAGATTGGGTGGGACTGAAAGATTTTGGATGTTCTACCACCTAATCATCTCAATGATGGACCAAAAAACTCATGCTTAGCAATTGGTGTAAGAGAGGTTGTAGATTGGAACAGATGATGATGACAGACAGACAGACAGACAGACAGACAGACAGACAGACAGATAGATAGATAGATAGATAGATAGATAGATAGATAGATAGATAGATAGATAGATAGATAGATAGATAGATAGATAGATAGATAGATAGATAGATAGATAGATAGATAGATAGATAGATAGATATGTTTCACTGATTCTGATATCCTGTGGAAATCTTCTTCTGTAATGGAACAATGAAGGAGGAAAAGACCAGATGCTAATTATTCATTTGGAGTACTGAAAGGGAAATGAAAACAACTGTTTTGTGAGTTCTTAAAGTATAGAAAACATTTTCCCCAGTCTCTGAATGAAAGTAGAAGAAAAGCAAACAACTTTATGTGACCTCTGCCATGGGCCAAATCAATTTTTGGCTACAATAGTTCTGTGTGATTGTGTTTGTTTCTGTAAAAGTTGCCAACAATAATACTTGAGTTATTTTGTGTCCAGCCATGAAAATTATTTTCCAAAAGGCAAGCAAGAGATTGGGTTGTATAGAAGAAAAATAATGTTATGGCAATTATAACTGCAATGGCCTCTGTTCAATCAATCAATCAACCAATTTTTATTCGAACAAATACTTATATCATTGTTCAAGCTCAAGTCCTTTTAAATTTATTTACAATTTTTGACAGCTGCCACACAAAACCTAGCTATGCTGTATATGTTACTAACCTCCCTTTCTGAAGGGGAAAGGCAACATGAAAAATATCTGATGGACATGGTAGGTGTGTCAGTGAAAGGGAAGATGAGATTTTTGCAACTTCCATAATAGTATAAGAGGCTCTGTTAGATAGACTCTACAGTACGGAAAGTACAGGGAGAAATTTTTTCCAGAGATTGTTTTTCCACAAACTTCCACGCATAAATTTTCCACCCACCCATACTAATAATTTTTCACCCACACATTCAACCCTCTTCCATTTTTCATCCAGCCTGCTCCAATCTACTCTCATTCCACACTCAATTCACATTTATTTATTTATTTATTTATTTATTTATTTATTTATTTATTTATTTATTTATTTATTTATTTATTTATTTATTTATTTATATTTAATCCTGCCCGATACCCGGAGATCTCAGGGTGGGTTACAATATTATAAAAATCTTAGACAGGTCCCTGCCCTTAGGCTTACAATCTAAGGAGACAAGATACAGAAGGAAAATGATGTGGGAGGGAACAGGGACACTCTTAATGATAATAAAATTACGTACAAATTAAAATGAGGTTCTTAAAGGTCTTAACTTGACCAGATATGAAACATTTAAAACCTTTAAATGTTATCGAAAAAAAAACAGGTCTTTAAAAACTTGCTTGTCATTCCCAAAAGGAGACTACTTTAGGTAAAAATAATAAAAATCCCATGCTGCATAGATAATTTCATCTCCCACTCCCACTCATGATTTGTCAACACACTCTCTCCCATGATTTTTCGCCCATTCCCACTCATGATTTTTTCTCTCATTCATGCTTATGATTTCTGCATACATTCCCATTCATGATTTCACTCATGATTCGGACACACCCACTCCCACTCATGATTTTGATGTTCACTCCCACTCATGATTTTTGCACCTACTCCAATGCATAATTTTGCATGACTCCCACTGATGATTTTGTCATTCGCACTCATGACTTTGATACCCACTTCCACACTCAATCCCATTTCACTTCTACTGGACTTTCAAACTGCTTTTGTTCCACTTTCAGTGCACTCAGTGCACTTGCCACACTTTCCCAAAATACCACATTTTTGATGCTCAGTTACACTTTTAACGCTCATGCCACACTTTCCCCAAACATTTATCACACGCTTAACCCTGACTTACCATATTTACCCAGTCACTTACAGAGGTTTTTATATTTGTCACACTTTCCATACTTACCTGACTTTTCCCAATGACTTGAAATACTTTCCAGTCACCTACCACACTTTTGACACATTTTGACCCTCACCACACTTTCTCCACTCAATTATCACTCTTTCCTTACCTATCATGCTTTTGAACTTGACCTACTACACATAACAGACTGACCTGTCACTTTCCCCAGTCATGTACCACACCTTCCCCACTCACTCATGACTCCCCCGTCACTTACATTTCCCCACTCCCACACATGATTCTGTTGTCCACTCCCACTCATGAGTTTTTCACCCATTCCCAGCAATGATTTTTCCATGCACTTTCATCTGCCCCTTTCCGCTGCACTCCTCCCACCCCTTTCCTCCACCTATCACCCTCTCACGCCACTCCCCCACATTTGATGTTCTAAAGCCTACTCAGTACAGATGCCTCTGACTGTGCTTGATCCAGATCTAGCTAATCCAGGTCTAGCCAATCTTGATCTAGCTAATACAGATCTTAATACAGATTAACTGAAGTAAGTGCAGAAAGGGCCTAAGACCAGCAGGGATGTTTTCCAGGTAAGCTTCTCAGATCATTTTGATCTTTCCTTTTAAGAATCTCTGAAATGTTTTCAAGAAACTTAAAAAAAACAGCTTGAAAGTACAGTGATAGAGGGGTATAAACACCAGAATGATATTGGGGAAAACTTTAAGGTTTGCAAAATAGTTTTGTCTCATCAATTTAGTTATATCTTTCTCAGAACGATACCAATTCTGAATTTCTGGTGTAAAACCTTGTAGAAACTCCAGGTGCCTTAGAATTAAACTAAATAGAAGATACTGGAAAGAATGGAGAAATGATTGAAACCATACATGAAAGTGAATGTTCATAATGGAGACCAAAATTACCATTCTCCAGATCATGTAAAACTTAGATCTGTTCAAGAGGTAACAAAATGACCCTGATCTAACCAAAAGTTCAACCTTAATCGAGCCTGACTATAAGAAAAGCAAATTCATAGTATATGTCACTTAGGCTGAAATGAAATTTTGCTTTTATGGGAAAAGAATGAACGGGGAAAGAGATGAAAAACTCATAATTTATTGACTCTTACTGAATTTAATATTACTTTGTGATTTGCTGGGCCTAGGAATACAACATCTATAATTTCATGATGTCTGGCCTCTAAATTCTTATTGCTGTGTTCTACAGACACTTTATTATACGACGGAGCCTGGCTGAATTGACAGTCATAATGTACCTCCCTAAAAGTCATTGCAGTGGTTGACTCTCAGACATGGAAAAGTCATTATATATTTTGAATTAGAATGTTGGTACAGTGGCAACGCTTGCAGCAGAATCGATGGGGCATGGGACAAGATTTCAACAGGATTCATTTCTTCAATAACACTGACCTATGTTTTGATCTGCAGCAAAATGCACATTAAACAGATCAAAGGCAATTCCCATTGAAACTACACTACACTCCCATCTGATTTTGCAGGTATTGTCTTTGTCTCTGTACAGCATTTATCACTGTCCAATACTTCAGCTAGATAATTGGATGTGAAACAATTATACAAGTCAGGAAAATCAGGATGAATTGTAAGATACATTTAGATGCTGAAGTGTGGATCTTGGTTGGAAGACCAGGTACAGGGGAATATGAAAATATCAAATTTTCAGTGACTAGAGTTTCTTCCATCCTTACATATCATCTGTCTTACTTAAGGATCAGGTGCAGCCAGTTCTGACTTTCTGACATGTGATGCAGAACCTGCCATAAACAGGAAGCCAATATGGTCCACAAATTCCAACTTTTTTTCTGAATGTTCAAACTTCTTGGTCATTAATCTTATCTCAGTTATAGCTATATAGTGATATAACTGAGGAAAGAAGACATGGATGGATGCTGTGGCACCTGCAGGTTTGCTTCCTCTGCCTCCCCATTGTCAAAGGTATAAGAATCACACCCAGCTCTTGACTGGGAAGAAGACATGGGTGGTTGCTTCATCTGGGAATTTAGTGGATATGTTTCATGGATATGATATCTTGTATCCATGGCCCCTTCCAGACTTGTGGAATAAATCTGCAGTTAAGGTGAAAATCACAGCTCAACTGCTGCGAAGCAATGACTGGATAAAAGCAGCCTTCACACCTTCCTCATCAGAAGCTGTGAGACGAGTTGGAGCGCGCCATCACGTGGGATGAGGCAGCCAATCGGATTTGAGCTGCCCTCCCTGCTCTTGTCATCTCTGACTGATGGGACGATTTGAATTTTCATCATACTGGCCAGAGAGTGTTCTTAATAGGGGTGTGCACGAATTTTTTTTATTTTTATTTTTGCATTCATACCGAATCGAATGTAAGAAAGTTCATGTTCATTCGAATAGATTGAACGCAGTAGGATTCTATTCAATTTGTACAAATTCGTACGAATATCTGTTATGAATGCATATGTATCCCATACATAAATATGTATCCAATACGTATCCATACGTATCTGATGCATATCCTATACACATACTATAACGTATCTGCTCTGAAAGCATCAAATCTGCCGTGAATCCACTTTGACTCTGCTTTCAATCCATGTTGAATGCACTCTGGATCCATTGCAGATGTGACTGGCGCAGCTGCTTTCCTGCCTCCCCAGCTTGGGGAGGCTGTGAGCCAGCTTGGTCTAGTGGCTAGGTAGCTGGACTCTTATCTGGGAATACTGGGTTTGATTCTGCCCTCCCCCATGAAGCCAGCTGGGTGATCTTGGGCTAGTCACAGCTCTCTTCTGAGCTCTCACAGCCCCACCTACTTCACAGGGTGTTCTGTTGTGGGGAGAACAGAAGCTTTGTCAGCTGCTTTGAGTCCCATTAAATGGGTGAGAAAAGCTGGGTAGAAAAGCCAGCTCTTCTTCTTCTTCTTCTTCTTCTTCTTCTTCTTCTTCTTCTTCTTCTTCTTCTTCTTCCTCCTCCTCCTCCTCCTCCTCCTCCTCCTCCTCCTCCTCCTCCCCAGGTTCATGAATGTTCCAAAGCATTTGTATGAATATGAATTTCAGTGTACAAATGTTGCAACATTTGATTCATATACAAATATCCAAATTTGGCCAAATTCATACGGATATCAAATGTTACAACTATTTATGCAAATCCCTAGTTCTTAATCCAGGATTAAGGCAAATGCACAGTAGTGATGGGATAATGTCACAATGACGATCCATCGATCATCATGTGTCATGCCCCCATCGCAACTGTACATTCTGCTATGCAGTATTAATGTGTCTGGACACATTTCTTGCAGAAAGTGTTCTTCAAAAGCTTCATCTGAAATGGAAATTAATTTTCTTCGTTTCAGTGTGTCTACTTTCAGTATGCTTACATTGAGGAAAAACTGTTCTGGGAAATACACAGCAAAGAATGGAACCTAAGAGCCAAAAAGTTTATATTACTTCTAGCCTAAAAAAACTCAGAACACCTTAGTATAATGTTCTTGTCACACACTCTGTTATTCTGCTCACAACATTTTATAGAGTGTGCAGATAATAAAAGATTTTGTTTGCAGCAGACTGAAGCTTACATTATCTAAGAGCTGGTTCAGGTGACCCTGAAATATCCACCCCATGTATTTTTAAGGCTTAAAACATCAGTTCTTCTCTTTTTCCAAGTTTCAACTACAATGCACATAAGTTTCCTTTTTAATAATCTTTTTCAAGAGCAAATACTTCAATGAGCAACATATCAAAGTAGAATGTTATTTAAGTTAAGCATTATTTTACTGAAGGAAATGAAAATCCACCTGTGTGCAGAACTGAATGATGAGAGGTAGCAGTTCTGGACTCAGGTGGAGGCTGGAAGAGACATGATCAGTGGGAGAATTTGGGCACTATGTTCACAGTGTGCAATTTGCCACTCTGAGCAAAAGTGCTTCCAGCCGCTGCTGGAAATTACACCCCATCATCCACAAATGGAGATGTGAAGCCACTTTTTCAGTGGTGATAATGATGTCTCCCCCATGTGCTTGTTATGAACCCCCCCCCCGCTTTTTAAAACATGTGCAGATGCAACCTTTGTTTAATATGGGGGTGTAGGTCCTGCAGAAACCACTTTCCTGACTTCTCCACCCATTTTATACAGAATAAGGTTCTGTCTTCAGTCTTCTTAATAATTTACAAACCCTACTTTCAATAGTGCACATGTCACACATAGTTAAGAAAGAGTAATCCATTCTTTGGAATATATTTAGCTAAAAATTGTGGTCATGCATATTTAAAACTATTCCAACGAAACAAGGGCAGTAGAAATTACCATGAATGTTAAAATAGTCACCTTAAAATGCAGGTCTAAGGTTATTAGCAAGTATAAAAGCCAATTTAGAATTTGCAGTCTTTTGAAGCAACAGGAACTGCACAAAACTAAATTCCCTGCTCTGCAAAACAGCAAAACATATTTTCCCTTCAAAACTCAATTTTATCATTTTGTATTCAAAATGGATTTTCCTGTTGTCAGTGAACCTTCCACTCCTCCCACTAAGCAATGAGCTCTGGTAGCATCCTGAGTAGAAGCTAAAGAGACTTTCTGTTCTCTCGTTTTTAGTCTCGTTTTTTCTCCTTCTTTCCTATCTGAACTCTTTCTCATCCTCCTCTTGTTTCTTCAGCAATAAGTTTGTTCCTCCTTTTAATCTTCATTTATCTTTCCTCTTATTCCCCAGCATTATATGAGTTTCAATAAAGTTTAGTTGGTCATAAATTCACCTCCTTTTTCCCAACACAGAAATCAACTTAACATTATAGGCAGAAGTTTTAGAGATCAGTTGGGATATTTTCAAAGTGTGAAGACACTCAGAAGAGGAATTATCCTGTCATTGCTGATGTGTATATATACCTCTGGATTGCTAATTGTAAGACGTGGGACAGACAATGTGTTCACCCAGTCAAAATACACAAACATACACAAGCCCTAATATATACATGCAGAGAGATAGATATCCACTAAGAATGTTGCAGGACATAGTATGGTCTAGGGATATGCACGAATATTCTAAACAAAAATTCAAAATTTGGTTGAATGTATTTGAATCTGGACATTCAAATTGGAAATGAATGTCTGTAAATTCAAATTTAAACATTCAAATGAATTTCAAATTTTTAAAACATTTGTACGAATTATTCAGACATTGATACGTGTACGGATACATACACGGCGTGTGCTTGCACATGCACATCTTTCCCACATCCATATGCATTTGTACGGCTTCGTATGGGATCAACATGGGATGCATATGGAATAAATAAGGGATGTGTATGGAGGTGTACATGATGCGTATGGGCACATACGAATGTTGTCGACATTCATATTTGCAAATAAGTACAGTGGTACCTCGACATACAAGTGCCCTGACATACAAGTGTTTTGAGATACAAGCCGCCGGGCGAGTGATATTTTGCTTTGAGATGAGAGCAAGATTTGAGATACGAGTATGTAAATACAGTACAGTACATAACAAAAACAACTGAGGTGGTGTTTTGGGAGCTGGAATGGATTAATGGGAAAATTGCTTTGAGATACGAGCGATTTGACATAAGAGCAAGATTACGGAACGAATTAAACTCGTATGTCAAGGTACCACTGTATTGAAAATTTGCACGAATAGATTCAATCCAAATCAATTTGAATTTTCAGATGTTCTATTTGAATCATATCAAATCCCAAAAATTGCATTTGTGCACACCCCTAGCATGGACCTGTGTATGGGGAAATTAGCCTGTCTAACCATTGGCCCAAAGAATCAAAGCAGGCAGGTTTGAAAAAGATAAATTTCAGGCAGGCAGCAAGACAAAAACACTTCTTAGAACAGTTTCTTTAATAAAAAGGAAAAGTGTTATTAAAACTCAGTAAAAGCATAAAAACCAGGAAAACTGGCAACAGCCAGTTAAGATTTAGCTGGGAGCCACCAATAATGGAGACGGGTAGAGGAAAACAAAGAAGCAAACAGAAAGGGTTCACTTCAAAAATAGATAAGGGGTATTTTTCCACCACGCTCCTTTAATCCGGATCTAAGAAGATCCGGATCTAAGGAATGGGTACATTCCTTAATCCGGATCTAGTAGATCCGGATTAAAGGAAGTACCCAGTGTGCTTCCATGGGTTGTCTAGCACCCAATAGAAATGGGTGCTAGCCTCCCTGCCGTGGAAACACCAGAGCACCCATTTGGAAATCTGGATCTACCCATGAGGTAGATCCGAAGTGGCTTCAAAGTCATTTCGAAGTCACTTCGAAGTCTGTGCAAAACAGCTCCATTGAAGTCTGTGCTGATCTTCGGGGTGAACTTTGAAGTGACTTTGAAGTTACTTCGGAGTCACTTTGGAGTCACTTCAAAGTTCACTCTGAAGATCAACACAGACTTCAAAGATGCTCCAGAGCTATTTTGCACAGACTTCGAAGTGACTTCAAAATGACTTCGAAGCTTAGGTTTTGGGGCTCCCTCCCCCATGGGTGCCCCCTCCCCCTAGCCTCCTCAAGACCCCCTTGCCACACAAGCATAGAAACAGGCTCCCTTTAGTCTGAATTTTCTGCTTGAAGACCCCATTGTAGACCCCATTAATGGGTCTACAGAAAATCCGGATTAAAGGCCAGAAAGTACCCATTTGATCCGGATTTCCCCAGCGGCAGTTGAAACAATTGAGTCTCAAATGGGTGCCGTGGTGGAAATGGGATAATCCGGCTCACACCCAAATGGGTCCTTAATGGGTGCAAAAATGGGTACTTTCTGACTGTAAAAACACCTAGGAGACCCAGCTAGTAGATGTATGTGTATAAGCATCTAAGGGCAAGGATCTCTCTCCAAGGTAAACCCTGACACTGAGAAAGTAAAAGAAAAGGCTGATTTGTCTCACTAGCAAGCTGCAAAAAGCTTAAAATGCAGTCCTTGCTGAAAGAGTTCTCTTCTGTTTAGTTCAGTTTGTCACCTTTTTAAAAAAATTCTGGAAAGAGCAGTTCAGCAGTGTCAGTCAATAATAGCAGCGTCTGCCCACTTTCTTCCATAAGGACAGGGCCTCCTCTAACATAAACATTCTGGTGTACCTAAAGTACTTGTGCATTAGGTAGCCAGTAGGGTTCTTCCCCTCCTCTTCTTTCTTTCTTTTAAAAACTACATTTCTTTTGTTTTTATCCTTATTTAAATAAGTTGCTTGATTTATATTCGGCAACATTTGGAGTGTTAATCCAAGAGATTTTGAGAAGCTCAGACTGGAACCGTCCCAATACCTCATCCCAATTCTGGTTAAATTATTTCAGATATCTCATTTCAAATTATTCTAGAAATTCTGTTAATGAATCATATGTCTTATGATAATGACTTTGGGATATGATTCATTTTTCAAACAGAAATATTCTCCTGATGTGCATATATGGAGCCTCTTCCTTTCGAGCTTTGGTCAATTCATACAAAAGCTGTCAGTCACATTTTTAAAAAAGTAAAAATACAATATATATGCATCTGATCACTTACACTGAATATAAATGCAAGTTTTCTATATTTATAATATTCTTTTATCCCTTGGATAATGTTTAAATGAGAGAACTAAGCTGTACTCTAATTATGTTCTTCTCACTTCTATCATGTTTCCATCTTCTTGTGGCTGTAAAATCGCCACTGAAGCTGAAAGATGATATAAAACTTTCAATTATCTATGTGAAGTTTTACCAACTTTTCACAGCTCCAATTAGGTGAATTGAGAGTTTCTGAACTCCAACATGACATTTAACTCCACGTAAAATATGTGCAATTGTTGGTCCATAAAATAGAACAAGTAGATTTGGCAAGTTAAACAGAAGAAATCTAGCTTTGCAGATGGCAAAAAGGTTAGACACAAAAAAAGGAAGCATATGAAAAAGGTCATGAATCAGTTTAATTAAAAAGAGAGAGAGAATATTCTGGATTCTGTAGATGACGTTCAGAGGCTGTGGTTATTCAAAAGCTTAGAAAGGTTGCCAGTAAGCATAGATAAATGCAGAACTTGGCTTGCCTGCATGAAGTTCACCTAGAATACCATTGTATACAAAAATAGCATACATCCTTAAGACAATTCAAGGAAATTGATATTTCAAATATGTGTATGTAGCAGCAGAAAGAATCAGGTGAAAGCAAAGGAATGGGATAACATCTTCATATACTACTGGACTTGGGGACTGAGCCAGACAGGATACTGGCCCAGAATGAGCATAACCCATGTCATCATGTTTTCTTACAAAAACAGGCTTTATTTTTATGCCTTTTTTAAAGGCATAGGCATTCCAAACTGTTATTTGAATAGCTTATCAAACATACTACTTGTTGGCTTCAAATGACAACCCTTTCATTTGAATATAAGTCGTGTTCAGGTTGATTACAAACACTCTGAACACCATATGCCTTTTCGCACAAGGGCTTATCGAATGTATGTATAATGCGCTGGGACAGAGCATTCGCTCCTCTGGGGTGGCGGCTCCTCTGGCATTCGCTCCTCTGGCGCGCCTACATGCGTTCGGGTTTCAGAGCACATAATTGTGCTCTGAAACCGTCTTGGCACATTCAGGCCATTCCTGGCCAATCCCAGCTGTACTGGAGGGAAGGCATTCACATGCTCTCCATCTGTGACTGCTGGGCCCCTCCCCTGGCCTTCCCCCATTGGCTCCCGTGGTGTCAGGTGCCTTCCCTGGGGTCCCACAAGCTGCATAGGCCTGGATCAGGCTCATGCAGGGGTGGGACCACCACCCAGCAACCCTCCAACCCACCCCAGGGGTGCACGCGCATGAACAGGGCTTACCTGTTCAGCATCAGGCAGCAACTGGGGCAAGGAGGCCAGCTTTGCTTTGCGCCTGCACACTGCACGGTCCTTGATTGGCCAGGCACCTGCCTGGCTTCAACAGGCCATCTGCACAGGCATTTGCAATGCGTCCTTTACCTACCAGTGTAGATGGGAAAGTGTCTCTACAATGTTTTAGCTGAAGTGCGAAGAGGCCTCATATGTTTGCATTGAGAGTGAACCAATGTGACACATCTCTATAATTTTGCTATACGGTTACAAAGAAGGGTGCTTTCTGGGAACTGTTCTGTTCAAACTGGGGCCATTGAAATGTCTGAACCTTTGCTTAAGCAGGATTATCCTAAAGCCCATTATTTTCAATGTGCCCACTCTAAGGAGAGCTGATGCTATCTAGCAAGACAATCAAAGCATGTAAATAGCATACCCATTTTGCTGCTCCAGCTACACTTTCTCATAATCATTTTCTTTATATTACAAGGAAAGAAAAAGCAAACCCCTGATACTAAAAAATAAAATAAAAAAAATAGCAGTCATAATAAGGCCCACACAGTGGCGTCCAACTTTTCATTATAACATTCGTTTTCCCCCATAAGCAGAAATAAAATTAAAATTCATTAAAAATCAGTCAGCCATGATTCAAGGTTGAATTTGTCTTTATCATCCACTGACAGAAATAGCATAATTAAACTGTTTTGGCTGCTTTATGCAGATGCAGCCGGTTCCTCTTTGCACCAAAGGCTTCTTGGAGAAAGAGAAGAGACACTCCAAACCTTCTGGGGGAAGCAGATGTCCAAATATCAGCATTACAGTATTTGTTTCTTTGTAAAGAACTTACCCTTGACAAACTTTATCAGCACTTATTCCAAAATTAGAACAAAATAATTCCAAGATGTTCCAGATTTTGTTTTTGAAAAATCACCTAGAGATTAGCATAAAAACAAACAAACTGAAGGAAATTTCTCAAGCACAAAATAGAAGAACAGACTAACAAATGACTTATAGATATGGGGGATTATGTGGATATGCAGAACACACCATTTTGGAATCTAGAATTTTGGAAAGCACTGATGCTAGATGTTGAAAAAGGCCCAGCTGGAAACTGCAAAGGCCAAAATGAAAGTTCCCAAACTCTGGAGCTTGAGTGGTGGTTTCGAGTGGTGATCTCAGTCTTTGAAGCTGGCAGCTTAAGTTTGGAGGGCCCTTAGCCCATGTTACATCTAATCCAGCCCAGCGTGAGCCAGAATACCTGGTGTAGACTAGCCCAGCCAGGACAACCTACTCCATGCAAAAACAGCCATGATTTCTAATTTAATTCGTAAATTCATACAATGATGTTGCATCCTTACCTAGTAGCAGAACTGGAATAGAGCTGAAATGAGAACACAAGGTACTGTTTCCTAGACATTTTTGAGCTACTTTCGTTATTATATACGAAATCAACCTAAGTTTTCAATGGAACTGTATTATTTATTTATTTCATTAATTTTATAAATTTATATCCTGCTCTTCACCAAATGGTCCCAGGGCAATAAGAATAAAACACATCAAATATTAAAACATAATTTAAAATATCACCATTCCTCCCTTGTATATGAAGGCTGTGACTATTATGTGTCCTACTCATCTGTATAGGCTTTTAATTTGTAACAGTTGCTATAACCTGGAATTGCTGGCAGAACATTTAGGTTAAGTGACATATGTCTTTGCCAAATTATGGATGGATTTTTCACTGTGGCAGCAAAACAAAAATAAAAAGGTCCCTTGACTCGTTCTATATGACAGTCTCTGAGGCAGTTCTGGAATTCTGATGTTTAACCCTATATTTGAAAATGATTTTTCACCTTATTTGCCTGTACGTTAAGATGAATTTAAGTAAAGCAACGTTGAATTGAATTTTAGTAATTTGGAAATGAATTGGCTTGTGGTTGCTAGGAGCTCCCATTATCTTTCAAAACCTATGATAACAAGACAAAAAAAGTCATTCGTTCTTAACACAGAGTCAGCCACTTTTTTCTTTTCTAATTAAAAATCATAATTACATTTATGATTAACTCGGAATTAACAATCATATAGATTTGTTATCAGTATTTTGCATTCCTCAATACAAAATCAGGGCATAGAAAATTTAACTTTCACTAATACAGATATTTTTATCCATTACGAAAAGAGCAGAAGGTACTAAAACCAATTTATGTTGAACAATCTACACAGATTTACATATATTTGACAGTTTCTTTGGAGAAAGCACAAACATACCATAAACAGTTCCCATAAAGTCTGCTGCAAATGAGAATTACACTTTTTAAAGAATCCTACTCATTAAAAAGGAAATGAGCTCATAATATAATCAGGAACTTTATCTCAAAATTGTTGTCAGCAATAAAACTTTTTTGTCCAAGTTCCTTGGATGTCCTCCTATTTGAAT
Source organism: Aspidoscelis tigris stejnegeri (assembly GCA_023333525.1). Lineage (NCBI taxonomy): Eukaryota > Metazoa > Chordata > Lepidosauria > Squamata > Teiidae > Aspidoscelis > Aspidoscelis tigris. Next base: position 20,298,868 of record JALMGA010000010.1, read on the forward strand.
AATGTGATCTTTCAATCAAGCATCATTAAATAACTCTCTACTGAAAAGTAAGACAATTTTTAGAGCATGAATTACTATTTTTCTTTTTTCTTTATAATTTATGAATAATATAAATATATCCAAATAAAGAATCACAAGTGGTTGTTAAAAAATACGTAGAAAACTATATATGTTTCTACTCATGTGTATTTTCTATGTATTTTTATACATATGCAGGGAAAATTCTATGGTAAATATTATTTTACTAAAGAAATTAATAATGAAAAAGCAGATAAAATTTCTTTTGCTTTTTCACCAGCATTATTCAGTAATGCATTTCATACATTTTAATATTTCATACATCATAATATTTGGCTTTTATTCTTTACATTTTTAAAATTTAATATGATATTAGTTTCATTTTACCTAAATTCTATATTTGTTTATACCAATTAGACCTAGTTAATTGACCTTTATTTTTTAAAGATATTATAATTGCATTTTTGGCTTTATTATTATACAAATTCTATAAGTTGGAATTCTACTGCCTTTTTTTCATAGCCAGTTCTATATTAATTATTTTGCTTCATTTGTTATATTTTCTATACTATCTCCCTCTTATAATCCTTAAGGCCCTATGAAGGGGGTTCCTGAAAAATTAATCAATATTGACAGAGAAAGAAGAAATCTAATGGGAAAAAACCACTCAGATGATACCCTGGTGGCCCATCCTGCGTGGACCGTACATTTCCTGGTTCCTCCAACATCATGCCAAGTGGACAAAGTGGCCTCACTGGTGTGTCTGATGTGGAAATAGCTCCTTCTGCAGGAGGGCCCGCCAGCCATGAACTAGGGCTGGCAAACTTCAGGTAAATGTGGACCATTTGCATTTGCTGGGAGGTAAGTTTCCCCAAAGCATCCACTAATGGCCAGAAATGCAAATGGTCCTCCTGTTTACCAGCCTACATTGCTGTGTCCAAAGCTGGAAGACCTGCCTCCTCACTGCCATGATTGGCTGCCATCTGCTGCATCATCACATTCCATAACATGCCCGGATGCCATTGGAGAGGAGCGTGATCAATCATAGTGATGTGTTGGAGCCAATCACATCAGCAGCCGGGGGGTGGGGTCCAACGCTGCCCTGATCGATCTCCACCCAACCTGTTGCTGGCACACCAGGCCATGGAGACATGGTGTGCCCAGTCATGTCAGCAGCCAGTGACTGATGTGGACTGGCAATGCCGCCATGCCTGCATGGACGACACGCTCCCCACCCACCACATGCAGTGGGTGAACCAGAAATAAAGCAAATGATTGCACAGCTGAACTCTTCAGGTAAGCTTTAGGTAAATGTTGGTTATCTAAACTATTGGTTAAACAATTTTGTGCTCCACATCTAATCAATAATTAGTGTACTTCTTGTGAGAGGGGGCATGCTTGGAGGCTGCAACAGCCTACTTTGTGTGTGTACACTCTTCATCAGAAGTTCACTAATTGTTGACTACTGGCCTAAGTGAGAAAAGGCCTGTGGTTTCTGTTAAGGTGAAATTTTCCTTCCTTCCTTCCTTCCTTCCTTCCTTCCTTCCTTCCTTTCCAATGATTAGAAACTGATATTGTTGGTCAATGAATCCAGTACTAAAGCCTAATGATATTACAGTTTCAAGGAATTTTTCCACCAATCTAACTTGGTGTTCTATAGGGATGCTGTAGTGGTGTGTCTGCATCATGAAGCGAGATGCTTCATATGGCCTCCCCTTTGGAAGTGTTGTTTTCTATTTTCTATTGTATATTACATTAATGCTTTGTCTGTCTTTTAAAGTACCTTGTGCATTGTGTAAATAGACAGTAAACAAACAGTTTTAACTGCTCCACAGCTGGTGGTGATTAGGGCAGCTCTCAGTCACTCTGGGATGGAGGCAACAGCCCAGGGTGCATTTATTACATCCCAGAGTATGCCAGGCCATCCTGACTGGTCAAGTAAGAACAGGCCCAAAACATCAAGTATGCCTGCTTCGATTTCTGACAGATCTAATGTTCCCACTTCTTGTTGGGTGGTTTGGCATGAAATAAAGTGAAAGAACATGCTGCAACCATATTCTGCCTTATTCATAACTTTGGGCTTAGGGTGGTGATTCTGAGAGGACTGTGTTATTTACCCTCGAGATGGGAAAAATCTACATATTGTGGAATTTGACAGAATAGTAGGAGAAGGTCTTTCTCCGGCTCTCTCATTGAACATCTGTTAATAGTATTTAGATGTTTGCTCAATGAGCCCACAAATGTGCATACTCTCCCACTTCCAACACTTGTTATTATGGTGCTATGTGGATCCTGCCATTGAGTGTACCTGGGTTGTTTAATCTTAAACTTCTGAAAGTTGTTCAGTAGGAAAAGGTGTCTGATGAAACCTCCTTGAAACTTCACTAGAAACTAAAATGGAATCTGTATGCCTTGTCTTTTTCTTTTCTTTTTAATCCTGTTGTACTATTATGGTGCCAGATTCTTGCAGTTTCTCAACACCAGTTCTCATTTGGGAAGGGACAAGTGACTGACAATATTATCTGTTCAATGGGCTGTACTCAATTGATAGTAATTAGAGAAATCATGATGGCATTTACCTCTAGAACATTTAATAATTTCTGAGCTGTTTATACTTTGCAGACATAGCAATACATCCTCCAATATTTGCTGATGAAAGCCTGGTGTTTGCTTCCCCTCCCCCATTTTTTTGGGTGTGTGTGTGAGATGCTTAATTCAGTGTGTAATTTTCAGATTTGTTTCATATTCGTATTACTTAAGGGCCGTGCATCCATTTTATCCTTCTTTTATTACTTTCCCCTTTTCTATCCTACCTGGATGCTCATGCTTGATATTTGACATATGAGTAATGAAATGTGTTAAGATTCATAAGTAGGCTCAGGCATTTATAGTGAACAGGTTCTGCAGCATTAAGTGACAGCCCATAGGAGGAAGATGGCACTCTTTTGCACTTCCCTCTTTTCCAGTTCTCAGCACAAAGGACAGACAGAACTGTCACCCTCAGCTTCAGAAGCTCAGTCATTTCTGTTACTTCCAGTCTGTCAGATCTGACAGACTCCTTGGTCCTTTTCCTTCATCTCTTGTAGTACCACTTAGGTGCAATTAAACTGAGACATTTCTTACTTCAGAATGAATATTGTATTCAAGGATCAGCTAAGTTCTGAACACTCTTGTAAGCTTCATGTGTACATCTCAAGTTGATAGGAAGCTGAAGTGAAACACATAGGGCACAGTGGCAGTCTGAGGAAAGGGAGGGAAAGAACAAAAGAAAATGCACAGCTTAGTTAAGAAAAACCTGGCTTCCCACTTAACCTTCCAAAGCAATTCTTTTCATAGTCCTGTCCTAAAACATCTACTGAAATTCCCTGATGTTTTTGGTAGCTGCTTCTGCGACACGCCAGCATGGCCTTGTGAAATCCTGGAACAGGTTAGCTTGTAACCATAATAGCAATGAAGCCTAGTCCCTCTGCAAGTCATTTCCATGGAAACAGCTTTTAAGAAACATACTGGGGGAGACTTTTTTCTTAGGAGATAAACAAGGGAAAGAACAGAGAGGAACCATCTCCTCTATTGCAAGTAAGTATGGATATCAATTTGAATGGATTTATGGTTGACCTTGGTGTGTATTTTTCCTTTCCCACCTATTTTTTCTGATTTTAAGTACTTTTGCGTACTTTTAAAAATGCTTCCCCCCCACACATATTATGAATAACAACATAAAACTACTTTTATGAACTTAGAAAGGCAAAAAGGAAGGAAGCACAACTTTTCCGCCTAGGCCTACCTCCTTTTTGATCCCATCATCTTGGTATTCACGCTTTTACAATGTGGTGGTTCTAGTTTGCTGGAGTGTGCTGGCAGCCCACAAGGAATGGTCCATCTACACTGTGGAGCAGTCCACCAAGAGGCAGTGTCTCCTGCAGTGTCGTGTCACATGAGACAAGCCATTGGAGAGGGCTCTCATGAGACAATGGCACCAGAAACTGATCCAATGCAGACTGCTTTGAAGTGGTCTCCCACATATTACCTGATGGCATTGAGGAACTGGGCCATTCTACTCAGAACGCAGAGCCTATGCTATTTTTCCCAAGCTCTCAGAAATGGCCCTTGAAGTAGGCTACTTCTGGGTGTCCAGCATCTTCAGAAACTGGGAACTTAAAGTTGGCCAAGAATCAGGCAACTACAACATGGGTCGTCCTTGGCATGGGCCACTGGCCACCCCTTCCAATCTTGGACTACATCACTCAGTTCAACACGTTACTCCAACATGTCAATCACCAACATGCAGCATGGTTAAATGGGCAACTCAGGGGTTTCTGTCACAGTTATCAGCACTGCTGGCCAGGTATGGAGTAGTTTTTAGCATTTGTAGTGAAATGGGTGATGTAGTACTGTTATACATACCAGGCTGACGTGCAAATCTAGCCTTAGACAGTTGACCTTCTGGTGTTGCATAATCTTTCATTCTACAGACAGGGCATGAACTGTATGTAGGCTTAGTGGGACCACAGAATATTGCAGGTTACTCTCCATTCTGCAACTATCTGGTATAAATGAGTTCTGGTGGTGGAAGTATTATGCTTAGTATTCTCCTGGCAAGGAATACAAAGGTGGACAGAAGTGTTAGCAAATCAGTGAGAAAGTGATGCTGATGGGCAGCACAGATTCTGCATATTTCCTTTTATCTTGGGGTTGTAATTATTTATCAGTTTCTGTTATTTGTTATCTGTTAGTTTTGTTGTGTTTTAATTGTGATTTGTCAAGCTAAAGATTGTATTCACATACTGGATGGAATCTGTGCTGGGAAAGCCACCAAAGGAGGAGTAGCCATGGAAGGAACCAATACAGTATTCTTGCCTCATCACAGTCCCCACAGTTCTGCTGCAAATGACACTCTGCCCACCCTCAGGGATCCTGTTTGGACCTGTTTCAGAGGACCTGGGGCAATGCCAGAAGCTGGCCATGTTTAGTTCTCCACATGGCAACTCTGGATAGCAAATGACCCATTGGTAATTACTCAGTGAGTTGCCTCTTTCCCCCACCATGAACCCACAAGAATGTTTGGAACTGACTAAAAGATAAGGCACTTCTACCAGTGGTCAGTGAGTTGGTAGGAGGATGGTATTTGGCTACTTGGTCCCAGGCCATCTAGGTGTCTACAAGATGGCACTGGTTCAGACTGGCCTCCACATCAGCCTTGAAGCTCATATGAATTTTGAGCTTGGCCCCTAAGGGACCTCATAAACCCTCAGCAGCCCATGTTGATGACAAACTTTGATGCACTACCAAAATAGATCCTCAGGTAGCTCAGAACAGAAGCATTCCTTCTGCATGCCTCCATATTTTAGGCCAGAGCTATCAGTATGCAGATCAAGTTTCCTTTAATCTAGATCAGTGATGGCGAACCTTTTAAGCTCGGTGTGTCAAAATTTGCAAGAAAACCTAGCTTAACTTGGGTGCTGTGTCACTTCTAGAAATATCCATAATTTTGTGATATTTGTGGCTCTAGTAAAAAAGTTATATTTTTGATATATGTATTTTATTAAAAGCAAAAACAAATAATTCTTTACATTAGTGACTTTTGTTGCTAAATCTTCAGTTGAAAGTTGGTATTTCGTGCACTTCAAGAACAAGCAAGCACTACACGCCCAGGTGCCAGGGTGGCCATGTGTGTCACCCAAAAGGGCTTGATGTGTCACTTGTGACACGCGTGTCATAGGTTGGCCATCACCGATCTAGATCATGTTCTGTCCTGAGCAGATGGAGGACACCAGTGGTCAACAAGGCCACACTGATCTGCAGACTGAGGCACTGAAGTGGACTCTGTTGCTGAACAAAGGTATGTGTGAAAAGGCCCCAAGTTGCAGCTATCTTCTGTAGATTTATTTTTCCTTTTCATGAAAAAAGATCACATTTAAATTGTTTTGAGATAGGTTTGTGAATTGCACAGCTGAAACTCTGTGCCTGTATATTTATTCTTCCATTTTGTTTCTTCAATGCAAAAGAGAATGGGTTAATGCAGCAAAAGATGATCAAAAAGCTAAAACTTTTTAACAAATGTGACAAAATCAAAGGTAGATGTCAAATAATGTAATTCTCTTGGCACTAGCAGAAA